>OV839566.1:157043150-162043150 GCA_929447395.1 Epistrophe grossulariae | reverse complement strand
AAATGTTTCAACAATGTTTTTTAATTTGTTCAAAGATTTTGTAAAACAAAATTATTTTAGACAAGTTTTTCTACAATTCATAGGTTTATTTTAATTATTACCTATCAGCAACAGTGGTTAGTAAATGTTTCAAATACAGGTTGGTACCTATATAGGAGCAGGCATTTTTTTTAAATTTTGCTATAATTTTGGTTATAAAACTGTTTAATGAGACCCGAATTGGATGGCCTGATTGACCGGCAATATATTATGTAGATATAAAAATTGGTAGGAGCTCATATGAAAGAATTATTGTCGGCACAGTGGATTGAGAATTAATATGTTTATTATCTCATGAAATCAAATTGTTTACTTCAAGTTGAAAATTTGACTACCTATGTATATACAATAGAGAGATTTAGATTGTTTTAATTTTCTGTGATGTTAAAACCTAGTTTGATTGTTCTAAGAGGAAAAATTCACATATTTCTTGACTGAAAAGGTAAATCATCATCAGTCAATTTTGAACATTTTTCAGAAGACAAAAAAAAAACACTTAAAGAAGCTTCCCAAAAAACCTTTTATACATTATAGACTTCTTATTATAATTACAATACACAAATGAAATTTATTTTAAGATGTCTACGTATAAAAAGTTTTTATGAAGCTTTTTATTTAGTCTTATGAAAATGTTTAAAATGGACTTAAGATGATTCAAATTTTCTGTCGCGCCTTGATTTAATTCTTCTAGAACGGGTGCTTCCCCTACAATCATTTTGTTATTTCAAATTCTATTGAAAATAGTTTTAACGATTTTGATAAAACTTTATAATTTTTATTGAAAGCAACTGAAATAAACTGCCTTTCTGTTTTTTGCCCGAAAATTCCTAATGGATAACTGATAATTGCCTCATTATCGTGTATAACTTGGTAAGGAGTCAACCCATTTTGTTGAATTTTTTAAACAGGTTATTCTTGTAGTAGTTTAAATTATATTGAATTCAAAAATTGAATACAAATATTTTATAGTTACTTTATTAACAAACAAATTAAATAATTATTCCATTTTTTAACTACTTTTGCATGTTTCACACTTTCCCTTTGATAATAATTTTATTATTTGAATCAAGATTTAACATATATATTTTCAATTCTTATCCGCGTTATTATCAGAAAGAAAGTTCGTACGATCCAGCCGTACATCTTATTTCTAATCTCTTAAGTAATCCCTTATATAATTAAACCTTCCTCAAAAATAGTTAGCATGGCTAAATTTGGCTAAATTACCTACATTTTGATTATTATTTTGATAATAACTCGATAACAGAAGAAATAGTATAACATTCAATAAAAAAATAAAATGGAATTTTTGTAGAATATATGGGAAAACTAACACATTTAAATGAATGAGAATCAACAAGAACGAACATTTCAAATTGCTTCTAAAATTTATTACAAGAAATAAAATAAATAAATTAATGGTGTGACAGCTTGTGAAAACCCACCCAAGTGGGACCCAAACCACAAAAATAAAATTTGGGCTTTATTTCGTTGGGCCTTATGCCCCTGCGCCTAAAAAATTATCAGGTAAAGGTGTATGCGTTCCTATGAAAATTCTTATATTCAAATCTAAATTTGTTCAGATTTTGTTTGTTTTATGAAATCTTGTTGTGCGGGGTTTCTGTTAAAATATAATTTAATTAAATAATTAAAACTACCCCTTATCACCTCTCGGTTGTTATGATTTTTTTTAAATCACCTATAGCGTAGGAGAGCAACAGCTACAAAATATATCACCAATAAAACAAACCTATTTTCAAGTCACGTTAATTAATTTCTTTGTTCAACACATTTCGCTGCACTTAACAAATTTATAAAAACAAAAATTCTCCTTTCTACATACATACATATACGTATCTATATATTCCTTTGACTTTTCCGAAACAAAACCTCTAAAAAGAAAACATCAGGGGAAATGATATAACACCACATTCGAAACGACAAGAAATGAAAAGATGCATTTGCTGCAGCGCAGCTAGACCAGAAAAACACGGAAAAGCCAGAGCCTCATTATTTTAATATTTCATGTCGACAAGGCATGATAGGTAGGTAGAAGTGCAAAGCACAGCTCTTTATACAGTCGAATGATCTGCCCAGCAAACGGTCCCGAAACATGGTGGGCCCTTATTTGCCCTCCCAACCGAATCAATCTCAACATCATCTCTTCTAGTACATCATACTATATGTACGCACAACACCCAGCTAAAACTCGAAAGCAAAAACGCTTAGATAAGGCACCGGGATTTTAATTCTGTTTATGTTCGTTGAAACAACCCAAACAGACTTTAGGATTTCGAAACCTTAAGCATAACAAAGTGCCTTGCGTCTTAGGCTGAAAAGATTACAACGTGTCTCTCATATAAAATCATATTAATTGAAATCTAGCACGTGTCCTGGCTAAATTTAGATACTTCTTTAAGGTGGTGGTGGTGGTGGTGTATCAGTGTATACACAATACACATATCGGAAAATAGCACACCCAAATACGAAGAGTTTGTAAACAAAAAAAAATTAAGGAAAAACTATAGTGTTTTATTCAAATCGTATACATCACACTATTAATATGAAGATTTAAAAGTTAAAATTGGAAAAATAAGCAATATTTTATCAAATAACAAAATCAAAAATCTGTTAAAGCTGCCTATACGTCCTTTAATCCTCTATTTCCATATTTAAAACTATATAAATTAATAGTTTTAGTTAAAAGTCCATTACAAATAAAGTAGATATAAAAACAACAAAAAAAACAAATGGATTTTGGTAGTTTTCATTGAACAATGACGATATGTGTACTTTTTAAATCTCACCGAAAGCGGTTTAGTTTTTCAGATTATTTTGATTTGATACAGAATTGTAACATGTATGCAATTCGAACATAATAAAGTTTACTCGTGTGTCTGGATATTTATCCTTTAAAAGCTTTCAAAAATTTCAATTAGGTGTTCAAAATTTCAAATCAATGAAAAGTAGAGATGCCGCGAATAGTGACTCGTCCGAAAAGTGAACACCGAATATTCGGCCACACTCGTCGGCCGAATACCGAATATTCGGCAGCCGAACATTCGGCCAACGATGTGTATCAATCTCCTACGTGACTATTGACTTTTGACATATTTTCAGAAGCTGGAATTGTTTACGAAAATAGACGTAATCGTTTGCTACCAACGAATGCCGAAAAAGTAGTTTTTATTCACCACAACTTACCATTAGTAGATTTTAAATACTAATATAAAAATTTTTGAATAAAAGAAAACATTTATTGAAGATAATAAGCCTTTTTTATTCTCCATTTGTTATTCGGTATTCGGCCGAATGTTGTGAACTATTCGGCCGAATGCCGAATATCAAAAATATAAACCGAATAGGCCGAATAGTGGCCGAATATTCGCGGCATCTCTAATAAAAAGAACCTGAATTTTAAAAGTATCTATTTATTTATCGCAAAACAAACCAATTCTACCCTATTTTGAAATGAATAAATGAAAAATACTACATGGAAACAATCTTTCACAGACATCACACCCGGCAGAGTTCTAGTTACGCATCATATCAAATGGCAAACACAACTCTTCCATTTAATTCATGAAACAAAAATGAACGCTTAATATATTAAAAGCTAGAAAGAATTTTTTAAGATCTTCCAATCTTCCATTGACAAGCTGTCTCACACCTTTTTTCTGACATGAAAATCTTGGAGGCATAATATGACATCAAACAAACCAAATGTTACTGCTTGGTTTGCTGACAGTCTGGCGCTGAAATATTCAATGTTCCCTGCTTCGTCTTGTCTATATATACACAAATCTTTGGTCCAATGAATTTCTTTGGCGTCCAGCTAAATGATCTCCGATTACATTACTTGTAGCAGGCAGACGCGAAGTTTGTGTGCATCTGTCCTTTTAGGGAGCCGCATGACTAATGTTTAGTGTGCCAACATTATATTCTTAAGTTGCATCTTTCCATACTGGGCAATTGAAAAATTGTTCATATTTTAAAGACAGGTGTTATGATATTTGTCGCATATTTGATGATGGAAAAAATATTCGAGTTCATAAATAAAAAGTATTTAATATATAGAGTGGAAATTGTAACTTTTGCTTCGAAAAACTAAAGTGGCAGATGAATCATGGAGAAAGATTATCAGAAATATATGAAGAAGATGAACAGAACATCTGCTAATGTTCGAGTTGTTATAGTGGAGGTTCTTATTAGTGTTGATTAATTGGAAAATGTTATCACATTCGATGTTGAAATCAGATTAAAACAAAATTTACATTTTTTGACGTCTTCACAAACTTTTTTAGATAATTATGGCTTATATTAATTGTTTAGGTACATATAAGCAGAGCGAAGCTATAAGTGTTCACCTTATTTTTGTTGTATAAACTTTCGTTATTTTAGTTTAGCAATTATCTAAACTTTTACAAATTATCAATTTACGTTCCCGAGTCCCGAGTCGGCTGAACATCATCCGATTTGAGATAAAAACACTACGGAGCCAAACTTTGAAAATTTCGACAGTAAAAGTGGGGAAAATCGTTATAAGTCAATATTGCGTACTTCCAGGGGTTGATGGTAGCGATATTTTAAAATTCAATTTTGTGTGGGAAGTAGAAAATATTAATTCTGAGAACTGACTGAAACTACGGAATTAACAATCAGCTAATTGAAAATGTGATCGCCAACAGATGGCGTGTGCTCTACAGATTACTACATTTGTATATAAAAATTATTGAAGCGTTCCAAATTCATTGTTAAGAGTAGTTTAAAGCCTCTTTCAATTTTATTTTCAGTTTTTAAGTTCTAAATATCATAAAAAAATTCCAGTCGAAATCAGCAGCTAGTAATGGACCAGCTAGTAATTTATAATATAATTCAAAATTATAAAAACAAACATCGGGATGAAAATAAAAGTGCGTTACTTGTTAAAGATTTCATCCGTGTTTTTCTGTGGGCATTGGTAGGTATAGGTATATATGAAATTAATATGAAAGTTCAGTAACTCACAACGCAAATGGCAAAAAATGTTACAGCTCTTATAAATAGCCATTTATTTAGTCTCGTCTTAAGGAAATTTAAGTTTAATTTTTGTTTATGTTAATTTAAGTATAAATTTTTAATATATCTGGAAAATTTATTAGATAAGTTATATAATGCCCCTCATTCTTATTAAATTGATATCGAAGGAAAAGCAAACAATAATTTTTCTACTTTTCTTCAATAGTCTAAATATAAACAAAAAAATCCAATAAACTCACTAAAGAGACCATTTTAATGTAGGCTTTCAAGCCTAAAATAAAATAAACAAAAAGTAACAACAACAACAACAACAACAACAAAAATGTTTTTCATTCTAACAAGAATTTCATTTTCATCTTAAATTCCGATTCCATATTACTATAAGCTTATTGAAACTTCAAAGAATATACATACAATTGTAAAATTGAGGTGGGGAATTGTTTAATTAAAACGAATCTCAAAATTTAGAGAAAGCTACGATTTCTCAATTATTTTCCTTAAATTTTTTTTTCAAATCGAAAAAACATTTAATTTCTCTCCTAAGATTCCAATAAAAAAAAGTGTCCCCTTGACAAGGTCAACAATCGTTAAAATCAAAGTCCTATACCTACTTATAGAAAAATTCAATTCACAAAAAATCACTGTCAACTTTTGACCTTTTGTAAAAAAAAAAAAAAAAAAAAAAAAAAAAACAGAGAGACTTTGGCAATTGTAACTAATGTACAAATAGGTATGGGTAGGTATATAATAAAAGCTTAAGCTTACCTCAACAGCAGCTGAATAAAATTCGCTTTGCTCTTCTAGTCGTCCAGTGATGCGATTTCATCATGCAAACAATTTTTATTGGCAACGTAGCGTCACGCGTCTTTTTCACTTAATTTTCCGTTGCAATTGGATGTCGGCCAAATATCTGTAAAGACAAAAGCAGAAAAAAAAACAAACGTCTAATTAAAGTTGAAATAGCCAAAGAACACGATAGAATATAGACGAAAATTGTTTCGGTTTGCTGATGATTTTCCCCGACGCTTAAAAGGATTCGACTTGGCGGCGTTGAATGAGAAAATAAAACTGAACTGATATTCAGGGATGGATTTTAAATAAGAGGAGGCAAGGGCCCGCATTTGCGAGAGGCCCTTAGAAGTTATTAAAATTGTTTGATAAATCGGTCGTATACATAATCCCACAACGTCCGGAACAATTTACTGAATTTGATAAAGTTATAAACAATCCTCGCATCAGGATACTGGCGTGTCGACTTCAATAAAATGGTTAATTTCATAAAATGTATAGAGTTTATTAGAAATGCACTTAAAGTCGTTATAACTAACGTTTAAAAAAAAAACAATAATGTGGAAAATAATACTAGATTATTTACAACATAAATACCAAACAAATTTGTTGACAAACACAAAATTATAGAGAATTATAGAGGGCCCCAAGGTTTTTTGTTTTCGTTTTCTTTCTTTCCCAGGCCGGACCTGTCAATCCTTGTAAAGCCTGAATATATTTTCATCTGAAATGAAACATCCATGAAGATAGTAATCCATCTTCCGAGTGGCGGTAGGTGTGGTGACACTCCCGCCTCTCCTGTCATCCTGACAAGATGCGATGCGGTTCGCAGAGCGGACAGAGTGCATCAAAAAAAAACCATTAACGTGTATGTTTCAAATAATTAGGCAGAGCGTACATTATTCGATATATATGAGGGGATATTTTCGCCTCCGCTAGTGATGGCAGACGCGGATGGCGATAGATATAAAATGATTTGACGTTGAGGAGCAACAAGGAACGACAAAAAAGCGAGGATAGCACAAGATGGATAGTGATGCAATTTATGAGGGACAACTGTTGATACCCGTGGAATAGCTCGTGGCATCCAAAATTGAATTTTCTTCAGGGGATTCGTGCGCGTCAGCGTCGGCTTTTAAAACCAATCCATAAATTGGATTTGCATTTCTCGTGAAGCTTGTGATGTCCAAAATGCTGCACATCCCACGGTTGTGATTTTTTTTGTCAAAAAGAATATTCATATATACATAAACATAGGTATGTATAGGCAGAAAAACAAACACCCTGAATGGACAAAAATAACTTTCAATGAAGCTCATAGAAACTATAGCTATGCGTGGATTCGAAATATTTCATTTGACATGGCAGCTTTGATGAAATTTTAAGCTGGCACTCCTCTGTTCTAGGATATCTGGATTTCCAATTTATAAGTCAAACTCTGTGCCAAACAGAGAAGATATTTGTTTGTTAAACTCATATTGAAGTTTAAATGAAAAAAAAAAACACCAATATTCACAGGTTCAAATCTAAAATTAGTTTTTATAACCTTTCAAGTTGCCAATGCCGTTCTTTAGTTTAGTTTGGTGTGATGTGCTAAAATAAGGACATCCCAATCTGGAAATAATTACCGTTTTACTTAGGTTTGCAAAATTAATAGGAGATGAAAATAATGCATCCTTTAAATTTTACTTTTTTTTAGCTTTTAAAGCTATGGGATTCTAAAATCCAATTGCAATTAATAACGAATTTCATACTCAAATGTTACTAAATAAAATTCTTCTCTTTAAGAAAATATTGTACATAAGTATTGCAATACAAAAATATTCGAAACTTAAGATAAAATTAACTAAATTAAATTAACTCACGAGAAGTTTTTCCGTGAATTTTTAAACTTAACATTCAGTTGTCAAAAATCTATCAAAATCAAAGGGTATCGTTTGATGTTTTTTATGCGTTTTTACTATCGGAACAGAAAGGGGAGACTTTATGCGGCACTATGGAAAGTGTGATTAAAATTAACCAAAATTAAATTAAGTTTTGGTGGGATCTTAACATTATTGCCGTTTTCCGGCATTAACAACCGCGGTGATCAATGTTCCGTCTAAAGAATCAATTAATAACTTAATATCATAAAGTTACGGTCAACACAAAAAGGTCAACGCGTTGACTCTCATGACATCAAAATGACGTGAAATTTTGTTCCAAAGATCGTCAACACAGAACTCTGTCAATGCGTTGACACTGACATTTTAAGGTTAAGGAGTTGATTATTTTGTTTGACCCTGTAATCACCCTGTCCAAGCAATTTGGACACATTTTCAACGCGTTGACTGATGTATCTCAACGTTGCGACACAACAGAGTTTTTTACCGGATTAACATAGCATGCGTTGACCTTCATCTCAATTTTAAAAAAAATTAAGACTTTATATCTTAGCCATCCTTCAATGGAATTGGAAAAGTTATAGCTCGATAGATAGATAATAAGCTATATTTTGTGCTTTATCGAATAGTTCATCCCAAATGTCACCCGAAAGACCTTAAATCGCATTTTTAAGGAGGCAAAATAAAATTTCAAAAATTTATAATTTTTTTTAGAGACATCTCAGCCAGCCTTCAATGGAATTGAACACTGGACTGTTTAAACCTTGACAGCAAACTATATTTTGAAGTATTTTAAATAATTCGACCCAAATGAAATCCAAAAGCCCTGAAATTGGAGCAAAAAAATGTATTTTAAAATTTCGATTATTTTAAGAAGTTTGATGATATCGTAGACATCATTCAACGGAATTTGACAGTTTAACATCAGTTTAACGTCATGTGATGTGCAACACGAAAAATGATTGATTTTTGCTCTTGTCAACTTGGTATCAACGCTCAAATTGTTTCAATGTGGCCAAGACATGTGTGATCGGTTAACAGGTCGACGCGTTGACACCAAAGGATAATAAACGCGTTGACACAAATAACACGTCAATGCATTTCAGGTCAACATTGACCGACAGGTGTCATTCGTGTGATCATCAACTTTGACACATCCTACGTTGACAGTGATTATATTTTTGGTGATGTCAAGGAGTCAACGCATCGACAATTACGTTGACCGTCAATAATAGCTTAAGTTTGAAGAAAATCACTTCAACAATTAAGGCTATATGTATATTGATAGACAGATTCAATAGAGGTTTGATTAAAATCTCGAATTCAATTTTTTTTTTCATGTAGTATTCAATTCCAAGTAAAAACATTGAAAACTTCTAAGTTTTGGTGTTTAATATTCGAACTGTTAAACTGTTGAATTTTGAAAAAATCTGTATCACTAAGAAAATTATTCCATATTTTATTTAGTAAAAAATATTTTCATGTAGCTGTACCTTACATATATACGTCAATAATTTAGCAATACCCAATATTTCTTGCAATATTCACAAAACAGGTCGATAAACTATAAAGTAAAGTAAATAAAACAAAATAAATATTTTTCGAACAGCTTTTTCTACATAGAGATATAATTTTTTTTAGTTTTCAATATACAAAGACGTCAATATGTCTTCTTTTTCGACAAAAACTTTGAAAAAACAAAAAATTGACATCTGGAAAACGTTTGTTTAATAGACACTTAACAAATATTGCAACAGCTACAACATTCCGTTCGAGAATAGGTAAAAACCAAAAAGTCTGTCATATACTTTCACAAAAATTATCAAATTTCTTTTCAAGTGGTTTTATATTCATTATCATTTATTTTATTTTATTTTTGTTGGAAAACAGAAAAAAAAACAATTACCTACGAATCTTTTTCAATCGGTTACATATGAAGTAGCTGTATATGACGCAGACAGAACATGGAAAACATCAAAGAGTCTCTTCGAACATAAAAAAAAAATATACCTCCATTGAATATTTAGAATTTTCGACTTCGAAATCTAATTAATTTTATAAAATGCAATGCAATCAATTTTTAAAAATTAAAAACAAAATATCAAAAAAACGCCCAAATCAAATAAACAAAAGCAAAAAAAAACAAATTGCAATTAATTTAATTTGGCTCTGGGGCGTTGAAAAATCAAGCAAAAATGTAGAACGACGACATTTTCTTTTAAGTGTTCATCTCTTGGAATTTTGCCAAAAAACTGTTCGTCTTTTTCATTAAACGATTTTTTTTTTATTTTGTTAAATATGTAGGTATACCTATTGTATATATCGCTTGGTAGCAGCTATTAAAATCACAAACAGTTGCTTTAGCAACACGACACGTCCCGTTCCCGTGAGTCAACCATCAGCATGAAAAATTTCCTATTGATTTAACGAATATAAACTTAATATTTTTTTTTAATTTTTATCTGTCCAAAATGATGTGCGTTCTGAAATTTTTAACATTTTAACATTTGTTAATTTCAATATTTTGTTTGTTGCAAATTTGTGTAGCCAACTATAAAGTGGCATAATATAGCATTAAATTGGCATCATAGCAAATATAACGATAGGTGGGCTGGCGCAGAATTTAAAAGGCGGCTGACAATTTTCTAAACGAAAAAATATTCCAATTATCTAATCCCATTTCCGCCATAATTCAAAATTCACTAGGTATACGTATCTATATCTCGTTGATAATATTCTTTAACTTATTTATTTTATTATTTATTTTAAATGAAAATGTCACAGCACCGCCATTATATTAATTTGAAAAATAAAACTTCCACACACAAAGAAAAAAAAAAAAAAGAAGAAAAATACCAGCAGGAGATCTTTGAAAAACGACCATCGGCATCGTGTCGGGAAGTGTCTGTCGACCGATTCGAAATTTTACAACCCAGTAGGTCCCTATGATAATACATTAATGTTGAGATCACACATGGGTTTGTGTTGTGTACATCAGAGAGGTATTACAACTTACAAGTAGCTATGTACGATGTTCATATTCTAGCACAGCATGTGTTGAAATTATGCAGCATTGTTCATGTAAGAATTTTGCTTGTACTATACATTATTTTCCATATAAGGTGGTTATGTATATACATCATATGCATACATACGTGCAGCTTCCTTCATCTCAATATGGAGAGCATCTTCATTTTCAATCTTCTTACAAGTGGATGGGATTGTTTTCGAAAGTAAAAATGGGAAAAATGAGTAGGTACACAATAAACAAGGAAAGGAAATAGGTGGCAACGATGGGGGTATATATTCAGGTATTTAAGTTTTTTTTTTTTTCTTTGTTAACTTACTTTACTACCAACGAATCTAAAGTGGTCGCTAGGGCACTTTTTAGATTGTGTTTTTTAAATAATGCATTATGTTGAAAGTGGGATGTTTTATGGTGTATTTTTTCAAAAGATTTAGAAATTAAAAAAAAAAAAATTAACGTTGCCATGGTAAAGAAGTCTCGTATCGTTTCGTAACTGTTATAATATAAGGGATTAATAGATTAAATTTGTTAAAACCTTTAATTATGAAAACGTATACCTAGTAGGTACATATTATAAAAAAAACATGAATTGATTCACAAGTATGTACTAGGCTTAATTGTTCGCGGAATACTAAATGGACATGTTCAGGAAAATTAGACCTCGGAGATCTCAGTTTCATGAACAGGATTCTTCAGCAAAATTTCTCGGCTTTGCTGTTAAAATGCTGTGGAAAAAAATTTGGATTCGCTTTCTCACTTTTTGATGCAGCGAAATCTCTAAGATCACATTTTTCTGAACGAGCCTATTATGTTCCAAAAGATGAGACTTGGTTTTTGTTCGTTTGGGGTTTTGTAGATTCTTCGTTTCCGATTAGTAAAACTCTCCAATATATGAATATTTTTTTCGATGTGTTTTCGTAGGCATTTCTTTTTTTTCTGGATCTGGTTATATCAGACCAAAATGAAAACATTATTTAAAATACGGATTTTGATTCGCTATCGCAATTCGTAATGTCGTTCGTTCTTGTTGATTCTCACTCAAGGAACTGATAATTTTTTAAGAATTATGTTTTTTTTTTGAAATTTAATTTCAATAATTTTATAGTAGAGTTTCTATTGTATAGCCTAGTACGTTTTGTTGATGCGAAACAAAGACAGAAGACAGCGAAAAACTTGCGAAAGCACGATGAAAAATATCTATGATTAGTCACTATTTGGAAACAAAAAACAATGAAAGAAACAACAAAAACAAAATGAATAGATCTAAAATTTCATTTTTCCACAAATGGTCCGAGCAATTAATCTAGTGTCAAAACAAAGTGGAGACTCAACCAAATAATCTGCTAAAATTATCAATTTCACTCAACTTAACAGCTTACTGCAGAACGAAAAGTTGAACGAAATTTTTCGTTAATGATTTTGATGTGTCATTTTTGTATGCAGAATTTTTCTTTTCTCTATCGCTTTTTTATTCATTTTAATTCGTTTTTATTCAAATATTCATATTTTCTTGATTTTCCTTTATTTTTTATTTTTTTAATAATTTAAAATGTATTTTTAGGTAAAAAATGTTAAGTATTTTTAAGAACACATACATATCAGGCTTTCATAATAAAAAAAAAATCTTACTTTATGACGTGTTTTTTTAATTATAACAAAGTCAAAAAACAACCCTAAAATGTTTAAAAAAATTGTTTGATAATAAATTGCGGGAAAACCGTTATCCACACAGAAAAAAGTTGTATAAGATAAAATTTTTTAACTGTTTTTGTTTAAATAAAACAAAATTCAAAAATTGGTTGTAGTTTGGCAAAGTTAAAGCCAGTCAAAGGAAAAAATCATAAAAACCGTTATAAGTCGAAGCGAACAAAAATTACCTCTTAAGTGTTTCGACTTGAAATGACCTCAGGAACTCTCGGTTTTCTTCTGAGGCGGTGATTTCGGGACACCCTTTATATCATACGTTTTTTTCAGATTTTACTCTTTTTAAAATATTATCCTTAATCGGTGACCAAAGATAGTTTTCGAAAACTGGCTCTGCAAAAATCCCACTAGGACCACCTCAAAGTTTTCAAAAGCAACTTTTTTTCATTCTTTACAGTTATATAATAAAATGCCACCCAAAGATCCGATTTCAGGAAATTGCAAGTGACAAACCACTACCGGATGATCTTTTCTGTCTGACAAATGGCGTTGAGGCGGAAAATAGGCACCAAAAACGCCTTTCATCCTTATACTTATAATATAGCGCATAATAATAAAAATAAAATCTGTCATTATTTTCCATTTCCAAAAAGGAGAAGAGAAGTATTTAAAAGACTTTTAGTGAAAGTGACACTTTCAAAGTCGTAAAGGACACAACACAACCAAGCTATGTCCGCCACGAGTTTAAAGTCCCCCATCACCCGTAAATTATGTTTGAAAAGTGCGTAGGGTGATGCTTGTTCCACAGAGAACATCAGACTCAAGGGTAATTCATGCGACACATACGCCAAACATCGAGAAACCAAAAAAAAAAAAAAAGCATGTTGTATGGGCGACGCACGGCTTAAGAGATGTCATCTCGAGGTGAAATTCATTTTCAAGAAAATTGTTACCGACGATGAGTTTTTTTGTTTTTTTTTTTCCTTCTATTTTTCGAAAATGTATCTTATGAATGTGTTTTAAGTTTTAGTTACAACAACAACAACAAAAAACACAAAAATCTCCTGATTTTAATTATTTTTCGTGTTGTTTTGTTTTCTTTGCTCTTTTTGATGCGATCTCGAGAATGTACCGCTATATTCTGATATTCTGGCAGTATTCCAAAAAAGTGTGAATGATGTATGGGCGACGACTGATTCATGCTGCGGACCGAACTCACGAGCGTAGCTAAGCTAGATGAGCTATAGTCCGTGTGAAGAGCAAAAACGAGCAACGTTATTGTATATATAGGACATATAGTTACATATACATAATGTACATTTATGTATGGATTTTCACAAACATGTACTTTCTGTATATTTGTATGGCTTCGTGTCAATGAAAGACATTAGCATAAATTCACGTTAGCCCATTGGAGTTGTTTTTTTTAATGGTTTTAGGATTGAGAAATCTTAACGACCTTTCAGATTTTGAAAATAAATTAGTATTTTTTTTAACAGAAAATTGGAATCTAAATTTAAAATGTTGTACTTAACAAAAAAGAAAAACTTACGTTGTCTATCCTTATAAAATTGATTGGAGAAAATTTTTGTTTTTTTCCTAATTAAATTTTATGACAGTGACTAACAAATTTAGAAGATATAGTTAAAATTAAAAACTATTTTATTAATTCGTAAGATGTAATAAAGTTACTTATGCTATTAAGAGTCGTACAGATTGCAGAATCATTAATCGCAAAACAAACAGTAATTTAATTAAAGATTTAAATATGTTTAATGTAGTCAATATTATCCCAATAAATATAAACATACGTGATACGTTGGCTTATAAAATTCTTACCCTTTCGGTCTCAAAGCGTTGATACGTTATACTTTGAAGATCACACGATTTACACGCATCGGGATACGTTAACCGAATTGGTGCTGGATCGACAACAGCAAAAATTGTTATTTTTCTCGTTGATGATCAAACGATGTCAAGAAGTAGTTTAATAATATTAAGTAGGTACACCTAGTGCCGTAGTTGCGGGGACCAACAGGAAAAGGAAACAGTCATTCATTTCCTCTGTAAATGCCCCGCTCAATCACTTGGTAGAGCTTTTTTCAGTGACCTAAACGAACTTTCTGAGATGAAGATCAAAGATTTGATCTCTTTCCTCAACGAAACGCACTGGCTCTAGGATTTAGCTCAGTAGCTACTGTATAGCTTTCCTAGATAATCATACTAAGGGGTCGAACCTCTTACGTCTCTGAGCCATTTTGAGACATTCCAAACCATTTTCATCCACAGGTCCAACGAGTTACGGTAACAAAACGGCGCACTCTAACGCTGATTGGGTCAACGAGCTAGGTTGCTCGTGACCGCCATTTCTACCTACCTACCTACCTACACCTTAAACAAATCAGTGTGTAGAATTAAATAATTCTGTTTAATCAAATTGACTCGTATAATTTAACGTGGTAAGTTTTGCAGGTTATAGTATATTAACAATGTTTGTCATTTAACTTTACCGAGTTTTACGTTGTTTTTAACCGATCATTTTTTCTACCTTGGAAAATCCACTGGGTAAACATTTCAGTATGTATGAATTACTCTTTCCTTCCGAAGGAATGAAAAGAGTAATTTTTGATAGATTTTTATTTTTCATATATATTTGATTCCGGACTCATACATCCCTTTTAATTGTATGTGGAACTGAAATGGTTCAACGCTCATTTTAATCTTCACAGAATTCTCCTATGCGTTATGATTCGATTCGAATTGTTCAAAAATTTTGATTCACTTAAATTTTGTACTTTGAATTAGTTCTTTATCTTGTTCTTAACTTTGACGCATTTCAATTCCATTAGGGAGTTGTTTCCCTCCGATAGATAGCAGAATACAAACTTTCATTCGAAATTATATATATTATATCTACTGTCTTTAAAGTGGAACCTATGTATTTATATTCTTTATAGAAATATTCGTTCAGAAATTTTGTCTTTTAATTCTCTCCTTGTTGGCGATCTTTATCTGGACTGGAACACTCAACATCATGAGTCATTAGCATGAATTTTTGACAAAAATCATCCTCCCTTCTTTTAAGATATAATAAATCTTTTTGATTGTTGAATAATAATGAAAACTGAAATGTTTTTATGTCTGGGTGGTGTGGTGAGTGCGAACACATTGAGTCATTAAACACAATTTTCGGGAACACATCGATATTGTTTGAATTTACAAGATTCCTCCATATTGGCATGAAGGGAGACCTATAATTATAAATAGAGCAGCTATGATACTTTGACGCATGATTATCGACTAATTCATGCACGATGTGCTGATGTCTCATTTTTATACTAGAAGCAATAAAATTTGACATACTCAGTTACATAAATAAATTATTTGGCAAAAGAGAAAAGCAATTTAAACAAAGGGCTGCTTTGTAATAAAAATGATTATTATTTTTGTGTCACTAAGACAAAACTCGATATACAGTAAAAACCGTTTAAGAGGAACCCGCTTGAGAGAAAAACCCCTTTATCTGAAGAACTTTTTCCATCCCCGAGTATTTGTCAACCAGTTACCTATGAAACATTCCGCTTAAGCGAAACTTGCTTAAGTGAAAAACCCGGATAAGTATTTTTAGTTAAATTTTATATTTTTCTTTGAAAAAATCTCTTATGAGAAAAAAAAAACTATTTTATTTAAATTGTTTCTATAGGCAAATCCAAAAGATAAATTCAATTTTTTCTATAGCTTTGAATTTCCGCTTAATGGAATTTTTAAATCCGCTTAGGTAAATTTTTTTTCCTCTCAAGTGAATTTTTTTCTCACTCAAACCCGCTTAAGTAAAAAAAAAAGTTTATATTTTGACGTTTCTCCTAAGCGGCTTTTACTGTATCAAAAGGATTATATTAATGCTAACGGCTTTACTGATGTAAATCGGATTTCTCATCATTTCATCAGATTTTTATTCGAGCAAGAGATTCATTACTAGAATGTTCAGAATACGCCAAAAGAAATAATTTTGCACAATTGGCACAAAACTAAGGTCATAAATTGCACAGGTTATCAACGTTGAAAGTGTCAGAAATTAAAAATGGCTGTTCGAGTGCCCACCAAAACTGCATACCGCATTATTACAAACAATAACAACATATTGAAATTAGACCATTTAGGGGGCACTCGATCCGCCATTTTCTTCGATTTTGACAGATGCGCCGAACTGAACAAAAATGAAAATGCTAATGATATTACGATTAATATGTGTACCGTGATCATACCCAACTCTTTATTTTTAAATTTTTTTTACATTTTGATGATAATGTTTTTTGGAAACAAAATTGCATTCAATTTCAAGAACTTTAGATTCTAATCGCGATTTTCTTTTTCGTCAAATATTAAATCTTAACTAAAAATAGTTAACTTCAATCATTAATGCAGGACGTTAAGTGATTTTCTATTGGTAGTGAATTCATTGATATTAACGCTCAGACAACATTTTATGATTTTGACATCTTTATCCATAGTTATTTATATACCGATAATAAAATAATTGGAAGATTTTCAGGAATACGAATATCACAGAAAAACACATTTTTCTTTGCAAGCGTTGTTATCATCATCAGAAAACGAAAACCCACGCAACATATACCTATAGTAGATATGGGATTATGTGGTCACACCTTATGTCAGCGCAATGAACCAATCATAATGGATCACGTCTTCTTGTAATAAAAAAAAAACTCTGGATGAAAATTATATAAATAAATCTTAACGGAAAAATCGACCAAATCCTTTTTGAAGGTTAGATAGCACTCTCTCCATTATCCACATCATACCAAAATCTCCTTGAAATTCGTATATGTGGGTGTTCAGAAAGCGATACATCAAGGATATTGAAGCTCTCAAAGCATTCCTAATCTCTTTGGAGGTGGAGTTGTTTTTTTTTTTTTTTTTGCCACCTGTTTGATATCAGCTGATAGCAGAATTTTCCGTATAGAAGATACTTAATTCAATAATGGATATCTATATTAGAAGACTCATTAAGTGTATAACATCGCTTTAACACATTATTGTCTTAAGTCATAAAATAACACTATCTATTTATACGATGTCTCGTCGACTAGTCCATCTTAGAATAAAAACAATTAGACTTCACTGTACACAACGATAAAATAGTTACAATTCGGTTGCCAAGGGCTCATCAAAAATGTTACCTATTATGCCAATTTTGGGAACAATGAATATTTCCCTAATTTGTACTTGCAATATAAATACATATATGTATGTATGTATGTATATGTTGCTTTAAACGTACGAAACATGCAAATTCTAGAATCAAACTAAGAATTTTTCAGCCAAATTGGTAAAGGTCCAAAAATTTCATCTCGAAGTTTTGATCAAATTTGATATAATACGATGTAGAGAAGGTGATAAAAGTAGATCTCACATATTATGTCCGCCTATCGGTCTGTTCAGCAAAAGGCTACATATATGGATGGGTCGACTTTCGCTTGACTTCATATCAGCGCTTTTTGGACATGCCAACCGTCACATTTTTCTCATTTTTTTAGGAAAGCAATTGACGGAACCTTCCGCCTAGAAAAAATTAAGTTTTTGCCAAGCTAAGTTTAGGAAAGTCTAGATTTAAAAATTGTTTAAAAATCAATATAGTTAGAAATAAAGTGAAATTGTGTTGACACTAAAGCAATGTATACCATCTAATTTTTTAAAGAAGTCTCAATTTATAAGAAATAAATGTTTAAAATTGTTGAAGCGGTTTTTTTTTTTTTAATTTTTATATATAAAATTTTGTAAACATTAGGAGTTAGAAATTAAATTTGAAAAAAAATCATGTACCCATTTTCAAAATATCGAATTTTCAAAAAAAAATTTTAAATCCAAATTTTTTTTTTAATTTTAATATGCAACATTATTCAAACTTATTAGAAGCTCTTATGTAAAAAATTTCATTAAAATCGTTTCAATAGATAATGAAATAGTCGAAAACCAAAAAATGGTTCTATGAGATACTATTTTTAATCGATGTCCAAGTGCATCAAACTCTTCCGAGGTGCACCCATTCCTGTGTTTTTTTTTTTTTACTTCAATTTTGTATAATTTTTTCAATTTTGTTTTTGAGTTTAAAGTATTAAATTCTTTTAATTTATGTATGTAGTGCTATTTCATTTATCAATAATAAATACAAATATGCTATTAATAAATATGCATAATTACGTCTGCTCTAAGCCTAATAACTTTTTTGAAAAATGTATAAAAATATATGTATGTATAAATATAAGAAATAACATTTTGTTATTTTAAATAAACTTACAAAACTAGAACAACTATTGCCATCTTTTATCCAGTAGATGAAGTAATAGGGAGAGATGGAAAGCTATAGCTTTATGTGTTTGTGTCCCAACTAAATGTGCATGAACTTAACTGATCATTATTCTTCAGCTTCTTAGAATATACACTTGTACACATGGGAGCGCTTCTTTCAAGGGGAAGCTATAAAAAGCTTTTCTTCGTTTAATTCACTTAATTGATTTTTATTTTAAAATTGATCTTTGTTTGTGTGCAACACTTCGATTTTATAAAGATCTCTTCAGAGGATTCCCCCATTGGCCATTACTCACACTTTCATCATGAGATAATGATGATCATCATAATCATCATCAAAAGCTATTTCTTAAAAATGTTTGATTTAATTTCCATTCAAAAACAAATTAAAATTTATCAACCTCACTCAACACACACACTGATATTTTAATAGAGAAATGGACTGGTTACCGTTTTACTTGCAGCAGGCGTACGACCGACAATGCTGCACTTGCTGAATTAATTTTCGCGCGCAATCCAGTGGTCGACAATCGACGAGCGACAATCACGACGCGACGTTAAAAACGACCGGTGGGTAAAAGATCTTTTAAAAGCACTTTTTTTCACTGACACAATGGTTGTTTGCGAAGTAAAGGTAGGTATATGTAATTATCTGATTTATTTATCAAATCAAATTAGCATTAGATTATGGATAAAAAATTTATAAAAAAATTATAATAAAAGAACGACCAACCAAGCACAGACAAAACTCTGGTGGGACCGCGAAGAATATAAAAAGCAAGAGCCGCACTATTAGTAGATCATAGTGTTATAGCAGCAGCAGCAAGCACACAAAATCGCATATAATTAAAAATAAACGTTCTATAAAAATTAGAATATGTATTATATCTATTTATTGTTGTTGTTGTTATTGTTTATTTGGGTGTTTGTTTCCTTCACCGTTTTAAATATAGAGGCAATTGTGGGGTATGCGGTATATCCGTACAAAATCCCCACACAAAACACAACACAACACAACTCAATAAAATATCGCTCTTATTTTCAATTTAAATTTCAATTTCAAATTAAAAAAAAAAAGGAAGAAAAGTTCGCGCTGCACATGTCATGCGATCGGAATTAAGAGACTGAAAAATTGAAGAAACTAAAGCCAAAGGGAGATGGCAGTGGCAGGAATGCATATCTCTATTAAAAGAGCCAAAAATTTGTAAAAACATTATTTTCGAATATCCGAAATAACCAATGATGATGTGATCAAAACTGATCGGAACATGTTTTATTTTAGACCAAAACACAAATAGCTGAAAGAAAAATCCTCTGTAGGCAAGAAGTGCCGCATTTTTACGGTGATGTGTTTCTTTTCTTGTGTTTATTTTTAATTTTAGGTTTTTTTTTTTTGCAAAATTATATTCAAAATATATAGTTATTTATGTGGAAAATGGAGTTTTTAGAAATTTTGCATACACACAAACCTGCTGATTTAGAAAATTTTAATCTTTCATCATGAATTGAAAGCAAATCCTTGATCATAAAATAGCAGCTAATTGTCTGAATTTTGAAAATTATATAAAAATTATTTTCTTTTATATCAAAAAAGTGTTGCTTTTGGATAGGGTTGCCAGTATTTGAACAAAGGACACAAACAATGGTACTTTTAAAACGATTGTTCAAATTAGAATTAAGTATACATAGTTTAATTCAATTTAAGTATTGGTATTCAAACAATTTCCATTAAAATCCTTTTCGAATATTCCGACATGAGTACGTTTGGCATTGTTGAGATTTTGATCAAATCTAAAATAAAGATGGTTTAAGCACACGGAAATAACTCCACAATACACCAGCATAATATTTGATTAATTTTACAGAGTTTTGACTAATTTTCTTCTTTTCTAAAAAACTGTTTAAAACAGTTCAAATTTTAAAAAACTGCTTAATTTTTAACAGCAGAGTTTTAGAAGCAGAAATTATAAAAAAAAATGTTTTTCAAAATTAAATTTGAAAGATTTTAGAAAAGCTGTGTTTCTAAATACTAAGCTTTTAAAAATGCGGTGTAATTTCTTATTGAATTTAAACTGTTTTATTTTCATTTAGTTTTTCTAAAGTCTGCGGTGCATGATACGACCAAGTTAACACTGGCTAAAATCTTCTCCCCAAATTCTACAAAAAATCAAAAAAATATTGTAATTTTATTTGATTATTTTCAGGGTTTTCCAACCAGAAATTAATTAAGTTTCGAGATACAGGGTAATTTTTTTTTAAATTCGTTTTTCAAAATTTAGTTATAGGTTTTTAAAAATTGCCAACAACTTAATTTTGAAAAAGAACATTTAGAAAAACATTGTTTTTCATTAATTTAGTTTTTCAAACTTTGGAGAAATCTTTAAAAGTACGGGATTTCTTTGAAAACTAATTATGCAAACTAGGGCAGTTGGGACAGAATTCTTTAAATGTTTTTATATGGACTTATGTCCCACTTGGTTGTACGAAGTAAAAGACACCTTCATTATTAAGGATATACCTAGGTTAATTTTTTCTAACGATTTAAACTTTTTTTCCCTCAACATAAGTTTTTTGCGTTTCTTGGAATTAAAATTTTATACTAAATAGTTTTTGGTTTGTGTTCAGAAATAGAATCCATTTTTTTGATTTCTCATGATACTTTCATTGCGCTTGTCGTCGTTCTTATCGAACTATTAAAATTTGAGGTAAAAAATAAACAGAAAATTTAATCTTTTCGAAGTAAATTAATTGTAAAAAGTAGTTCTGCTACTTTGCCTTGAAAAAGTTTTCTTTTTTTATTATTCAAATCACTAGCTATTTTTAAACAATTTTTTTTGAATTCCTTAATTAAAAACAATACAAAATTAACCCAGAAAAAATAAAACTTAAATTAAATTTTTTTAACTTGCCCTCTTCAGTGTTCACACATATTTTTGTACAAAATTTTAGTCAAATAATTCCCGTTGCTAAAATTATTCATATTTCACAGTCAAACAAGAGATTTCGCTTATTTATAATTCATATAATAAAAATATTTGCAGCTCAGAAAGCAACAACAATAAACATAATTTTATATTACTCATCAATAAAAATAACAGCAAAAATAAAAACACTTTTGAATTCAAATTCAAAATTCCAACGGTCTAACGATTCGTTGACAATATGACCCATACGACGATCATATACACACACATTTACTGCACATAACACGACTTAACTATATTGGCGACACTCTCAATCCGGTGGTGGCGATGGTAGCGTAAATAAACCTCTACGAAACGTTTTCGTGTGACACTTTGAAATCCAAACAAAATAACGATTTAATTGGAAAACCACATCCGTTTTTAAGCGATGACGATGGCGGCGGCGGCAGCGGCGGTCGTACCGATACAAATAATACCAATTAGGTTGAAGCTGAGTGTTGTTCATCATAAAGTTCTAAATTTTTTAACGAAGAAAATACAAGAATCCGACGACGACGACGACGATGTTGTTAAATGGCAGAGCAACAGCAGAAGTAGCAACACCACCAACACTGCTACTAGCTACCCCAAAAGTCGGAACAAATAACTAACCATCGCAGCCAAAGCAGATCTCACAGGCATTTTTTCTGTTTTCTGTACCAGGAATATAACAACTCGTTTCGTTCATGATCTCAAAATAAGACTTTTATTTTCAGAATTCTAAGTTAAGAATAATTTTTCGTATTCATTTCGATTATATTTGTATAGCTCTCGATAGTTCGAGAGTTCTTGATACAAAAACGACGACGACGATGAAGATGATGATGAAAACGACGCGGCCGACGCGACGGACGGACAGAAGTTTCTATACACAACAGCAAAATATCAAGCGAATATTGAAAAACATAATATTCCAATAATATTCTTTTTGAAAACAACCGTTTTCGACAGACAGACAGGAGGGGGCGAAGTTGGAGTGTACGCGAGTATATATGGTAATGATAATCCAATGCCCTCATCAGGCATTCCTCGTCGAACTCAAACATCGCCACCTCTTGCTCCAACCATACACCGCGCCTTTTGGCCAAAAAAAGGATTTTATTTTCGGATGTGCAAATTCCAACCCCTTCGCTCTCTTTGTTTATAACACATATACGCATGCTCCTACGCACTGTTTTTTGCTCGATCAGGAGTCCTTTTCACAAAATCAATGCGCTATTTTCGAATTATTTTGAAATTGCCTTTGCTAATCGGGGGAGGATCTGATGTTTTTTTTCATTCTCTAAAGTGAATAATCAAGGGGCGACGACGACGGAAGCAGGGGATAGGCACAGACCTTTGATGGATGAAATTAGCAGAACCACACCCACCGTCACCTCACCCTGTTCACCAACCACCAACAAAAGTACCAAAATTAGTATGAATTTAAAAAAAAATTTAAAAAGAATACACAACAATTATGTATAGAATCAACAATTCATTTTGAGGGTAGAATGATCCTCGGGCTTTTTATTTATAGGAGTTCTAAATTTAGTGAACAAAAAAAAAATAAATTAAGTATATTTTCGTTTTTACAAAAAAATCTGGTCTTTTATAAATTTAAACCGACAAGTGCGAGGAAAATCCAATACAAGAAGTTTTATTTAATTTTTTTTTAATTTTGATAAGTTTTTTTTTTTTTTTTGTTCGCCTTGAGGTGGATGAAAACGGACATGCGTTTCGGAACGCATTCCGCATGCAAAACTGCTCATTAACGCAAACGAAGGAAAATATAATTCTTTTGATTTTTGTTCGAATTTTTGTTTTGTCTTTAAGAAATATACACAGATGTAATAAGAAATATTTTTATATACAAATATTCATTTACGGAGTAGAGGGTGTTTTTTGTGAGAGATGGCAAAGACGCGCGAAAGCCATATAACCTACCTACACGATATTATGTACATACATAGGTACGTGCGTTGTAAAAAAGAGGAAGGAAGTTATTTTTAAAATCGCTTCTGTTTATTGTCAATGTCCTGTTTAGATTGATTTTTATTTTGTTGGTATGATAATTGGAATAAAAATCGGGGGTGAAGAAACTATGAATTTTGGTTTTAAGTTAAAAATGAAGAAGAATACATTTCGATAAAATTTTAGCACAATCAATCTAGACAAAATATAGATGGTATGTACATACATACATTGTACATCTCAATAAATTGTCAAAGGTTGAAATTTTACATTTAATTGGTCATCAAAGTCTAAAGCATCAAACCGATTTTAACATATTTCCTCTCCCTCCTACACATTTTGTCCATTTAACATATTAAATCAATTAATTTCAATTTCTTCCGCCTACGGGTTGGAGAGAAAATGTGTGTAGAAAAAAAATTCAAAATCTGTCTTCAGAAAATGTATAAATTAATTCCGATCCTTTACTTGTGACAGAAACTCAAAAACTGTCAAATTTTTAAGAAAAATAAAGGACATTCTCTCAAAAATATGAAAACAATAACGCAAATTCTCAAAAAATTGCAGCATTCCGTATATCTTCTAGGTATATCTTATGTGAATGACACGCACGACATGATATTTGTCTTTCATTCATTTAGTCTTATAAATTGACATTTTGCTGAACTGTGAATTTCTGTTCAAAGAAATTTATGGGACAAAAACTCACAGGTACGGGAAATGTTTTATTTCTTTTGGGAAAAACTGCGAATTTTTTGAGTACGGCATCATGGAGAAATTCATACAAATGCACACAAAATCACAGAGTTTGAAAGTAAAGAAACCCACTTTATATTCCTTCAGCAAATTCATTCCACCAAAATTATAAGAAAGAAATCGAGCTGTTAGTTTTTAAAATAAAAAGAGAATCTAGGTTTGACATTTAAATGTTCTATGTTGGCAATACCTTAAATGTCATGCGTGTTTAAAATGTCTAATGTAAAGTTGCAACCACACTTTTGAGAAATGGATCCCTCAACCACCCACAAACGCATTGTACCTATATATGAACTTTAGATTAAGGGTATTCGTGCAATGATGTAAAAAACTAGATAATTGTTTACCATTTGGTTTAGTTTACGATTTGGATAATGAATTGTTAAATTTTGTATGAGAAATGATTTAGACAATTTCGTTAAAATTCCTCAACGATTTTGCTTGTGAAATGAAGGGGTGTTCAGAAATATGATATATTATATATCTCAGAGAACTATAAAACAAACTGCCCGTGTTCGGTAACTATCACATTGAGATAAGTTGGCGATAAAAGTTGTGAATTAAAAAGAAGTTGATACAAAAAAAATTATTAACACGTCTACATTTTCTGAACATTGTTGATCAGCATTGTTAATTAAATCCACATAATAATATGGGCAAATGCTTTTACTTGGGACAGGTTCTCCATTTAAAAATAACTTCGAAATCTGAATGCGCTTATTTGTATACATATTTTGACGTTTTGTATTTGACATTTAACGAACAGCTGTGTCAATTACACAGCATTGAACCAATGGAATTTAAAGGGCGTTCAATGTTCATGCAAACTTTTGTGTAAACTTATCATTTTACACAATTACACAATTACGCAAATCCGTTAAAAGTCTACGAAAAATTAATTAAAAATTACTACGACAAAATCAAGACCTGGGGCCTAATTCCGTAAAACGAAAACGATCAAACGATATCGTTTTGACTATACACATCTCTATCACATCTAAAGAGAATGATAGGGACAGTTATTGCCAAAACGATATCGTTCGATCGTTTTCGTTTTACGGAATTAGGCCCCTGTTGAAAATTTCATGTCTTAGCCTAACCTGTTTCAGTTTTATTTAAGGCCGACTACCATTTTTATCAAAATATTGACGCAAAATTTTAAAGAGCCCGCGATGTTTTAAAATTTTCTAAGTTTAAGCTCTTTACGAAAATGTTTAGGTTTTAAATTAGATTCACACAAAACCATATGTATTTTCTTAATAAACGTCAACTGAACACGCCTAAAAATGTGACAGTTTGTCCCCTTTCACACGAGGAAACTGAGTTTTCAGCAACTTTCAGTTTATAGGTGAGAAGGGCAAGAAGAAAGAGGGGAAATTGAAATCTCCCCGGTCAACGATTTGAGGAGATTTTTTTGACATTTCTCTTCACATTCACAGTAGTGCGTGTTCAACCAAGCTACTTTAAAAAGAAACTATAGAAAATTTCCACGATTTTGCTTCTTCGTGTGAAAGGTACAAAAGATTTTTAAGGAAATTAAGAGAAAACGTCAAAAAAATCTCCGGCAACTGGTTTCCTCGTGTGAAAGGGGACTCTATGCAAAAAAGTAATCAACATACCATTGGATACGTTCAGCAGACACTAGGGACTACATATTATGTAGCCAACTACATTCATTGCACGCAAAATTCAATAAGGAAACTAGTTATTTCTTATGATGTCAAAGATATCAAAATTGGGTCTTTACTTCAAAAATGTACATTCTTTTAATATTTATATTGATTATGGAATACGCAATTCTACATCTGCAACGATTCTCAGTACAGAATTCTCTTTTCTTTTCACGACAAAAGTGTAAAGAGAAAGGAGAGAATTGCACTGCGAATCACAGCGGATCCAGTATTGCGGATTCCATAATCGACATGAATATATTTATCTGAAAAACACCTTACACAAGGGAAACATCAATATTTTTTACATTTTTAATTAAATCCTTTTTATAACATGTATATAATAAAGAACCACTTCAACCAAAACTTATAACAAACGTGAAAAAAAGAAGTTGCAGTACAATGAAGAGCAACTTGCTGTTTAGCGATAAAATAAAATCAGCTGATATTTTGACATAAATACACTTGACTTAAAATGTAGGGAGATATTTCTTGACTTGCTTTCCAATTAACTTTTCAATAAAGTTGCCTTATTTGGAAGGCAATTTTTTGACATTTCTAGTCCCTAGTCCCTACGTTTTTCTGAATTGGCGTTTTTCTTTTTTACCTCAGAGCAGATCACCGAGCTGTCAAAAATAAATTCTATGTTTCTTTTTTACCTCAGACAAATCAGAGCACATAAGTAGTGTATCTTTTTTCCATCTGAGCTAGCTCGGAGCATGATCTGTATGCTCAGAATAAAATGACCGAGCAAATCGAAGAAAACGCTGAGCGAAGCCAACTTCATACAATTTTTATGTAATTTGACAGATTACTAGGCATATGACATATTCAGTGCTCAAGTGTGTTTCATAATTAAATCTGAGGGCTCTGATCATAATCTGTCTTTAATTTTGGGCCATGTGCTAAAAGTGACGAGGGGCTCTGGGTAAACAAAGTAACTCCCTTTTTGTGGAGTGGGGCACTTGAAATCCATACAAAACAATGCCTTATTGTGGATGTCATTAACTAAATATCATGCTGCTGCTGTTGTTTACAACAGCCCATGCGATGACAGCATCATCGGTTCATATATTTTAAAGAAAATGGGGAAATTCAATTTCCAAATATCAAAAACTCCCTTTATTGATAATTCAGAATATAATGATACCAACATTTTGAAATAGTTTTAGTCCTTAATCTATATTTGCTATTTGTGTTAAGTATATATCTACATATATGTATGTATACTCTGCAAACAATTTCCCCTTTCCCTGATTCATTCATAGGCTCAATTACATCATCCTTTATACCAAAACCAACTGACGTATTCACAACATGATATAACAACTAAAGGATATCAATCCTTTCACACAGCATTAAAAAGGATGTGAATCAACTTATAGCTCGCGCACTCGCGTTATATGTATATACACTGTACATATTTTTTATATGGATACGAGTTTATTGGCTAAGCACATTATACTACACATATAATATAGGTATCCTAACATGATGGCCTCGATTCTTTGAGGAAGAATAATATATAGTCCACTTTCTCTATACCTACCTAATCTATTGCACATAGAACAAGAGGACCTCTGTGGCTCTCTGTGGGTCAAGGAATACGATGAGCCCAAAGTAATCATTTTCCCTGTGTTCATCATCAAATTGATTGAAAGGATATCGCTGGAATGAACTGTGTTAATTAGATTACACACATAATGGCTTAGCACTGTAGTGTATAGTATATAGGCTATGCCGCACCGCTGATGCCTTATACTGCTCTGCTGCTGCAAGCATATACATATAGGTAGGTATATAGATGAAAATGGTTCAGCTTTAGCGGCGGCGGATGGATGATGGTCGGATGACTGACTGAGCACACGGAAGGATAATAAGGATAATTTCTCAGTTGCTCATTGCGCGCACACAAACAACTCACTTAGTGTTATGGGATTTGAGAGGGAGCCTTGTAGGTGCGTCCCTATGTGAAGTGTTCCGAGGATTAGGATACGTTGCTGTTTTTTTTTTTTTTTGTGTGTTTTTTGTTTGTTGTTTAAATGTTGCTTTATAAGTTTAATGAGCTGAAAATCATTTCGCACTATTGAACTGGAATCCTTTTAGCCTAAGCTGTATGTCCAGTGAGTTTATAGAACGAACAAGTGGGCGAATTTCATGTTGACGACTTATTTTTTTCAGTACTTTATTATATCTACCTATGTACGTTTGTATGTATTATAGGTATACAACGTTCTTGTTGTTGTTTGTTTACGAAGGAAATTTTCGTGAAAATATATGTATAGGTTAGGTATGTACCCGGCAATTTGGGCTAAGAAATCAATTACCCATCTTGATGGTGAAGACGCCGCCAATGAAACAACCATGACGACGACATCAACATCAACATCAACATCAACTAATTAACAACAAACTCAAAGGTGAAAAACCTAATTAGAAGTTTTAAGTGTAGCAACGTACGGGAATTAGTGGTCTTGTCATTCCCATGTTGTGATGGAAAAGTAAAGGCTCAACCCAGCACAACCGATAAGAATGGAAATCTCATTATTTGTTCAAAGTAATCTCTCCTATATCGGTAGCGTAAATATTATACCTTCGGAATAAATGACGAAGGGATATATTCAAAGTATTGGTAGGTATATAAGATAACCCTCTATGCATTATCCTTTTATTTTTTGTTCTATAAAAATAATAAAGATAAGGGAAATTATTTGAATTACTTATATACATTACATGCAAAGTAAAGATTATTCCAGGTGCAACTTTATCACTCTGGAATTCGCAAAAAAAATATATTTAAAAAAAAAAAGAAAGCAAAGTTATATTAAAGAGTTCAAATGTGTGGGTTTCAATATAATTATACAGCACTTTTGCTTTAATCTGATGGGATATACATACAACACATATTTTGTTGTAATATATACAGTCGTCCCCAGATAATTGCTTTTAAAATCAGTTTTTAATATTTTTGTTCAAATAAGTTCAAAAGGTGTTTAGATGAAATTGATGAATATCGTCGCAGTTTTTAAAAATCAATATCAATTTTCTGTCCCACATTTTATGTTTTTTCCTACAATCAGACAAATTTCTAGATTTTCATTCATTCAATGATGGAATTGATCGGGTTTCCTGTAACTAAGTTCCCTGACTATAGGTAAAGGGACATTCTTCCAATATAATGTTCACTTTTTTGCTAAGCATTTAATTGGCTATTACTGTAATTGAAATCCTTCCTTTTCTATGCCATTCTTGAAAGTGGCTAGAGCGGCAAAAAGTCAGCCACTTTTTGTTGTAAATGTTTGGCATGTGTTTTGGTACCTGGCACGCAATTTTCAAATATATCTACTTATGTTGCTGGGTTTCTTGTTTATTTTGTATATATTATTTTCTATAATATAACTGAAGTAAAATAAATTTATATTTTTTTTTGGTTTTGTTTTTGCTTATCGTTATCGATGACTGAGGTGAGGATGCAGTTTTCAAAGGAGGTGGAATTTATATTTGAATTGGCCCATTTTTCTGCAAGTCTTGACTATAACATACCTATAGGTTGGTGCATTTTTCTTATCGGCTTTTACAAGTAAAGTAATTTGCAATAAAGTTATGAGTTATTATATTATTGAGAAACAGGACAGAAGGAAACCAGCGATAAGACTTTAACAAAAATTTTAAAATCATAAGAAAATTAGGTTAAAGAAATTGTAGTGGTTTTGTATTTTTAAATAATGGTTTTATTAACTCTTATAGAGTAGGTACCTATGCTCATTAACGAAAAAGACACACAAAAGTTTATGGCTGTAATAAATTGTTTAATTATTGTCAGGTACAACATTGACTATTTGAAAATATGCACCTTCGTCTCTAAATTAAATGTCAGATTTTATTTCGTAAAAATACATACATATATCCGTCAAGTATGATAAAATAACTGCGGTAGTATTCCTATGCAAAGCTTTTTGTCTCCAAATTTATACAGTTTAAGTTATAGCTATTGCTGTTGCAATGTGAGCGCGAGACTATATTCAAATCTTTTTCCAATACTCATTGAAGGCTAAAGGTCCTCTAAAAATCGGGACTCTCATTTAAAAATTATCATTGTTGATAAAAAATCTTCTTTTTAGAATATAAAATTTAAGTAAGAGCCTGGAGCTTATTTATACAGAAGCTTCAAACTAAAACGAGTTTTAGAATGATGCTATATGGTGTTTTTCTTTTTTTACCTCGAAGCAGATCACTGAGTTGTCAAAAATAAATTCTATGTTTCTTTTTTACCTCAGACATATCAGAGCACATAAGTCGTGTTTCTTTTTTCCATCGGAGCTAGCTTGGAGCATGCTATGTATGCTTAGAATAAAATGACCGAGCAAGTGGAGCAAAACGCTGAGCGAAGCCAACTTCATACAATTTTTATGTAATTGCTAAGCATATGACAGTTCAATGCTCAAGTGTGTTTCATATAATTAAAACTGAGGGCTCTGATCATAATCTCCTCAGAGCTTTGCTCTGATCACTCAGCCTCTGCTCAGAGCTTTGCTCAGAGCCAAAAAAGAAAAACCCCAATAGATTAAAAACAGGATTTTCCACTACTAAGTACTATCTTTTTTTACATTTTATTAAAGTTAAAATGACTAAATGCCTATTTTAAATTTGTATAGAACTACAATTGTAACTTTGACAGTTAAAAATGTGAAAATAGCAAGTTTACTTACTTGTTTGGATGGACTGTCACTTTTTAAGACGTGTTCAGCTGAAGTTTATTAAGAAAATAGGTTAAGTATATTTCTAGATAAAAAAATGTTCAAAACTGAGAACCAATTTCTCAGATTATACACATCATACATTTCATACAACATACAACATTTTCATACAGCATACCTACACATATCATACAATTTTCGCTGTTTCTCAGATTTCATTGGAAGTGTTGTACGATATTTGTTTTGTTGTATGATTTTGACATTTCATTATTACATATTTGAGTATTATAAATCTCAATTTTGTTTTCTTGCGAAATGAAAAAGTTAATTGTTAGGCAAAAACAACCTCCTTAAACGCTCCTCATCTGGATCAGAGACGAACCCATAGTATAGGCCAACGTCAATGAAATCACATTTATCCGGCGCTGGCTATTTTCAGGGTTGTCAGGTTTGAAAAAGCGGAATCGCCAAACGAAAAGTCTAAATAGCCAAATTTCAATATCTTCCACCCAATAAATCACCAAATTTTAAAATGAAATAAAATTTCGCAATTTTTAGTTTTTACATAAAAAAACCGTTCTTTAAAAAAAACAAAAGAAAACTTAAAAATTTAAGAAAACAATACGCTTTTGTTTACCTAGTCTTCCTCAATAAATTTAATGTAGGTATCAAATTGTTGTCCCATTGGATCTATTTCATAATATTATAAAAAAATCGCCAAAAACTAAAAATACCGAATTTTTGGTGGTACATCGACAAATCGATTTTCGTGTCGCCAAATAAAATTTCAAATCACCTGTATGGCGATAAATCGCACAATCTGACAAGCCTGGCTATTTTATGTTTCGTGAATGTAGAGCCAGTGAACTTTCCAAAGAAAGTATTTTTTTCCCCAGCATTGACTGGGGAACTAGAAATTTTTGGTCTTTAGATGACTATTGAAAAGATAAACAATGAAAATTGATCACAATTCAAAATTTACATAATTTTAAAAATTCAAAAAATATTTACTTTTGTGTACCAAACTATTTCCTTTCCATTTTACATTTTCAGCAGTCACTTACAACAGTATTTTGTGTTGTATTAAATTTATGAAAATTTATAGGTTAATATTTACATTCCAATATTTCCAGTTTAATCTCCGGTCATATGTTGTTGTATGACAGCAGATCATGCAACAAAATTTAGAAACAGAAATCATACATTATCATGATCTAAGAAATAGGCCCGATCAGGTTATTTAAAATTTTGCGCCAATGTTTTTAAAGGCCGTTTAGTCAATATTGTCGATCTTTGCATTCAATACCGACATTAAGTGTTACCAAACATAACTAGAAGCTCCGATACATCCGATACCTGGCATAAAAAATCTAAAGCTTTTTAGAAAGCACAGATTGGCCATATCATAAAATCTCATTAGAATCTTCGCCAGCTGCAATAACTTACTATAAAAAAGTAAAAATAAAAACATTCGTGATCTAAAAATGACGCAGTTTCTACAAATAGGTCACTGAGCTACTCCAAATCAACAACAAAAGAACAACAACAAAATAAAAACAACCTTACGGCATCAACAGAACAAAAAATAAAGTAAAAGTGAATACTACTACATACCTACTACCTACTTCCTCAACAGAGATTATCGTGAACATACCAAAAGCGAACAAATAAAATCGTTGCCCTTCTAACGTTAAAATGTGTGTTAAAGTGTCACGACTTTGGAGCTACTAGGTATACTTGTTTTTTCCCCTTAGCATCGACTTATCCAAAAACACAAAACAGCAAAAACTTCCTCTGATGACATGGGAACGGAAGGCAACGAAGAAGGAGCTATGTATATAAAAACGAAAGGTCGTTCCAAGCGAAATGTAAGTATGTATATATAAAAAATCATATATGTACCTATACATATAAAAAAGCCAGAAGAGCGCGAGGAACTACAAATAATCCCAGAAAAAGTTCTCCCAATCTAACATCACGACGACCGACGACGACTACAGCGATGATGACGCGCCGCGCTGGATGGTTTGCCATTTGAATTTACAGGTACCTTGGAGTTCCGTCCGATTATATCCGATCAAATTTGCCCCCTGGTGGAAATGAATGGAAGAATGTAGCAAATGTGGTCGTAGAAGGTTTCCTACGATGAATGTCAAGTGCAATTGCAAAAACAAAACAAGAAAAAAAAAAAAAAAACAAACGACAAGAAAAATGAAGAAAAAGTTCGTTAAACGTCCGGCCCGGCCGGCACGACATAGATAGAAGCATATACAACACACACCCTGCAGCTGGGATTGATATCCATCGGATTTTACGACGATAAGCCAGCGGGATGGTGTACCTACTCCGGCTTGTTGGCAATGCATATATATATATGTACGTGCAGTGTGCAACATTGACTGCAACGCGATTTGCATAATGCAAATACCTCCTTTTCCCTCAAGGCGGTTGCTTCAACATTCTGGACACCAACCCATCGGTTGGTTTGGTTGGTTGGTTGGTGGTGGTGTGGTGGAGGGCATGGTTTTCTGTAAACGTCAGCAGATTGCTACAACAATAACATGGAATCTCATAGAGGGTTTAGTCCTTTTGTAATGAAAATAAAAAAAAATAAAACCTCCTTTCACTTGCATAATATTCCCTAACAAGACCTCTTCATCACAGTCTTACACTCAAAAGAAAATAGGTATAGCACAGTCTTTCGCATTTCGCAACCCGCGGTGCTATAAATTAAATTAGCCTTGCAGATCCTCGAAGTCATAGTCATCAGACTGGATTTCATTTTCAGGTCGGACAAGCATTGCGTTCTAACTTTAGACTAATATAATATGGGCGAGCTAAATTTAGGTGGTGCCTTTTAAAAAGAACCTTCGTTCGTGACAAGGATAAATTCCATCAAGCTTAATAATTTTGTACGTACCTATACATACTCGTCCATATAAGCAATGAAAAGTTAAGAGAGTCTAATAACAGTGAATAGATAAAGGATAAAGGCCCGACTATACATAAGGACGGGCCACGTTGCTGACTTGCATTTGTTGCATTTTAAAAATTAATGCAGCAATGAATGGCCATGAGGTTTTAAAAGTAAATTAAGCTGCCGGGTTTTAGTGTTTATGTATTTTTTTTAAATTTATTTACATTTTGATTGAATCTATTATTTATTTTTATTAAGAGGTAATTTATGTGAGGGGTTGTTTTTTTTTAATGGAAAATTTGATGTCTTGTGGCATGCCACCTGTTGTTTTAATTTCATTACATAATTCAAAACGTTTGATGGTCGAATAGGCTGAAGCCACGCTCTTATTGAGTGTTCTTTTATGTAATCGTATATATAATCGAAATGGAATATCTCACGTTGGAAGCTTTTTCGATAAACATAATCAAAGAATAAAATTGTAATTAAATCCAAAAAAAAAAAATGATACGGTAATTGCATAACAAATTGAACTATATCTGGCGCCAAGGAAAAGTATTTATGGAAACTGGAGAGAATTGTTATAGGTGATTTGAAAAAATACAAAATATTATATAGGTACCTATTTTTTTTACCGGTTAGTTCTAAAATTATACACGTTTTGGGGTTTTATAGATACATGACGTACATTATATCCAATCCATTTTGCATGAAATAAATTTTACAGACACAAATATTAAGGCCGTGTGTGAATTGGACTAAAATCGCGTTAAATTTTATCAAAATTTAATTTTTTAACATTAATGAGGTGAAGAAAACGTCAAAATTTCATCTCGGATAATATTTAATTGAAATTTTTATCCACACCCCCTAAGTCTGACAGTTGACACGAGCCAGGCTCACAATATTGACAGAATCAAATATTTCGGACTTTTAACAATTTTGCTGAAAAAATACTATTAGTTTTACAGGTAAATTGTAGAATTTCCACATTTTGGGTTTTTATAGTTACATATCCGTCGCATGAAATAAAATTGCCAGGCACAGATATTAAGGCCATGTATGGACAGAAAATCGCATTAAATTTTATCAAAAGTTAATTTTTTGACACTAAATTTTTTCTCGGATACAATTTAATCGAATTTTAATCCAATTCACACAGGGCCTAAGACAAGTTTTCTGTCAAACTCTCTTCAATGAAACCAAGACCGACAATATTTCTCAGATCAGTGCCTACGTTCTGTAACTCTCGCATCGGCAAAAGCAGTCGAGAAACGATGAAAATTGAAACAAATCATATGAGTTTTGTTCCATTTTCCCACGTTTATCGACCAATTTCATCGATGCGAAAGTTACAGAACGTAGGCACAGGTCGGGTATAAAATACCAACAAAACCTATTTTAATTAACTTATTGATCAATGATCATTCAACTACAAACGGTCTTAACTCTATCCCAACTTTGTGTTTATTTTGTTTGAAATTCATCTCTTTTTCATTAAACATTTAAGGAAACAATTTGTTTCATTCCCTCCATGTTTCATATTAAAGAAAAAAAAAGCCCTTTAAAGTAATTTATTTCTTCTGTCACCACATTAGTTCGTGCATTTATTTCGCTTGCCAAGTTTCCGTCGGCAATTCATTATCACCAAAAGAACTAATCACAAATTCAGTTAATGTTTTTGAGCCTTTCAGTTTGATTGACTGCGATTGCATAGAATTTCAAGATCAAATGAAACTTCACTTTATGCAATTTCCCATCGGCAACAAATTGCAGAATATTAACTTAGAGTCCATGCTATATGGCTTTAGTTGATATGATGTGAATTGTGCGAGTGGTTATAGAATGAGGAGGTGGTGCTGTTGCTGATGGGGGAACCACCTCTTCCATCAGTATATCCAACAATCAACAGCAAAAGGATTCTTGTTTTTTTTTTAATTTTGCTATTTAGCGAGGGAATGGTTATGTGCTGCGCCACAACTGGTGAATACAAATTCGCTGCAACATTCTGGCTTTTAGAACAAAAATTCATTCTTACTTGGACGAACCCTAACATGTAGGCATAGGTATACACACCACTCCGCACCGCCTTTATAAGCTACTTTGACCATTGTCGCGCCACACCACTGCTGCATTGTACGGGGCGCTATGTCATTTTCATTTTCATTGATTACATTATTACCATGTTGTGAATGTTTTAAGAATCCATGTGTGTTGCTTGGATGGATGCCTAGGTATGTTGGATACCATAAGCCCAAGAGTGGTGGTAGTTTTATTTTCAAGGACATCCTTTTCAAAAAATGTTGAAGTCTTTTGCTGGTTTTAAATTATTAAAAACAAAAAGAAAAAAAAACAACATCAGAAGTAGGTATAGGTACACAATTTATAATCGTGTTGAATGGAGAAAGGGGAAAATGAGAAGAAGTCGTGGTATTAGCATTTATGTACATTTTGCAAGATTTTAGTTTTATAGAAGGAATAAAAAAGATTAAATAGCAATTTTATAAAAATGTTTTTTTTTTTTTTATTTGAAAGTTTAAAGAGTGCAGGGCCAAATATTGCAAGATCTTCTTGATCGCACTGGTCTTAAGAGAACGTATAGGTATACATAAATACTTCACAAAAATCTGCGAAGATTACGATCCTTGTCCAAGGATATAAAAAATAATGGAAGGCCAGTTTCTGGTGACAAAATCCACAATTTGAAGCCCCAAGATTTGTTGAACCTTAGTCCAGTGCCTATACGTTCCGTAATTTTCGCATCGATAAAATCGTTCGAGAAATTTTGAAAAATGGAACGAAACTCGACTTATATTTTGTTTTCACCGTTCCTATGAATTTTATCGAAGTGATAGTTATAGAACATGGGTCCAGGGCACGGATTATGAATTCGTATACGTCAAAATGATGGAACTTAGTTCATTAGAAAATTTTTTAATTTATATAATAATAATTTATTAAATATGTTCGTCTTATTTCCTTTCTTTCATTAATTGTATCCTTAAAAATGCCAATAATATATTCATGTCGATTATGGAATACGCAATCCTGGATCCGTAGTGATTCTCAGTACAGTGTTCTCTTTTCTTTTCACGACAAATGGATTAAGAAAAAAAGAGACGACTGCATGGGAATCACTGCGGATCCAGTATTGCGGATTCCATAATCGACATGATTGTATCCATTTTCATCCGCAGTGAAATTTCACTTTTCAAAACAATTCAATTTTTCAATTTTAATTTTGACAGTTGTAATTGCGAAATTCTCGAAAATAAATTACTTATAGAACATAGAATTTCATTTCGAATGAAATTGAAAATCGATTTCAATTTGATTTCTACCGAGATGCAGAATATGGTTGATATAAATTTTCTATTAACGGTTTATACATAGGTCTGAAGTCCACCTATAATATGTATAGGTATTTCTTATTTTTAAACAGCAAATAAATCATTATAAAATCATTTAATCAAACCTACATAAATCAGTGATGTTTTAACTTTTTTTTCCTTAATTTGTCTTTGCTTGGTAGTAGGTACCTATGTATATATGTAAATAAATTTCATTAAACCATATAATATAACAAATTTTTAAAATTCTAAGCATATATTTTATTCTTGCACAATAAATTTAAAGTAGGTACAATGAACCAATTTGGACAAACTAGCATTTGACCTTATAGTAAAAAAAATAATAACTTTAGCTTAGACCATTAAATTCAAGATTTACTTGTTTCAATTTTGTTTTGTTCATTTCGCTTTAAAGAAAATTTATTCAAGCTCGTTTTCTTTAAATGATTAATTTAAAAAACAAATCAATTTGCATCCAAATTATGAGTTTAAATCATAAAGAAGTCCCCCAAAGCTATAACGCATGGACCATTTAATTGTGTAGTTCATCTTTCCAATACGACACACGCTGAACATTGGAATTTCCCATATAAGCTTAACAAATACAAAAGAATAGGTAGGTAGGTATTAAAAAAAAACAGCTTTCAGTGCCACTGCCCCTGAATTTAAATTGCATCTTTCCTAATCGTGTCATCTTTTTGCTGACTGCACTGTTGTTTTTATTTATTTTTTTTTGATTCCTAACATAATATTCGCCAGCGGAACTGCATTACTACTAATTACTTCTCGCCTCCATAAAAAATGAAAAGACTACACTAGAATGAAAAAGCTTAAAAGCTGAAATAAAATAGACCTTAAAGTTCTTGAGAAAATCGGATTAAACCCTCGATACTTCAGTCAAATATTTTTGATATTTTAACCAGATCTCAGCATAAGAAAATATACAAAACGATCAATAGGCGTGTTTCGTTGAGATAGCTACTATATAGATTCAAGAATGTTTTTTTTTGCATGTTAGAATTCGGCTTAGGTAATGTCAGAAGTTTCTTGATGTGCTGTATAGGCTTACCATACGCCAGAATTTCGCCTGACGCGTCAAGCTTTTAATGTCCAATCAGGTTTTGGCCAGGTTTTGTCCTTTGTCAGGTTTTTTTTATAATTATCGCACAAAATATAATCGTTAGAAGAAAAACGTAATGCTTTCAAATCGAAATGCTTGTAAAACACAGTGAACACATTAATTTTTTCCATTTTGTTGTCGCTTTTTAGAAAGAGACACAGAGTTGTGCAATAGGGTGATTGAAAAAAACACCTTTCTCGAAATTCAACTGGGACCGGGCGAAATTATGAAATCCCTGAAAATTTCATACTTTTAGCACCAAAACTAGAAAAGATATGCAGCTATTAACATTTGGGAAAAATTCAGATTTTCAAAACTTTGGAATCAAAATTATTGAAAAAGCGCTGGTAGCGACCGCTAAATGCTGTTCGATTTTGAATTTTTTGGCCTTAATTTTTTGTTTTCAATTTAAGTTTCATAATTTCGCCCGGTATTTTTTTTAATTTCGAGAAAGGTGTTATTTTGAATCATCCTATTGTGCAAGATATGACACTTCCATTTTATGGTGTATTTTTTGGGTGCTTTTACTTGTGTCTTCTCGTCATCTTCGTGCATCCAAATCAAGGTAAGTTACCTATGAATGTTTTTTTTTAAATTTATTTCTTTTTTTTTATAAAAAAAACTGTTTTTTATTCGTCAGGCTTTTTTCTCAAAAGTCAGGCTTTTTTTCTTTACTGTCAGGCTTTGTTGATTTTAGAGCTGGTAACCCTAGCACACTATAAGGAACTCAACAATACATATCTAATAAAAATCTAAAAAGTCATGCAGTCAAATTAATTTTAACAATAAATAAACATTTTTTTTAACTCTTTCATATTAGCTGTTCCACTGTAAAATGACGACAATAATATATAAAATCGCTAACAAGAGTCTTTATTTTTCTGTTTTAATTTGATGCAAATGCGTTCTACACTGTTAGTTTGGTTTGAACTTTGCTTGTTTATTCAGCGACCCGCCTTTTATGATATCCATCTCATTCTGGCACCGAGAGGCCAAAGCCAGGGTTTTGTTAGCTTTTAAACTTGGTATTCCGGTTCTTATAAGTTACTTTTCGTCTGGCAGTTTGTTTTCTTGTTTGCCTTTCTATTGTTTGCATTATCACCCAAGAGTTTAACTGCGATGCTGAATGATGTCATTTAAATATGGCAGTGAATACGTATGTATACCCATAGTGATGTCACAATTTCACAAAATTGTGTGAATGGGTTAAGTTATTTTATAAAAAAAAAACAGAAAAATGCAACAAAAAAGAGGTAAGTATATATGTTATGTACATATACCTACATGTATATATCTATCTATCTCTGTTGTTCTTTTTTCGTTTTTTTGGATTTTAAATGACTAATTGCAGTACGATCGTCGACAATCATCAACATTTCCTTTCTTTACGTTTCCTTACAAATTCAGTATTTGTTTTTGTTTCTACATCAGCTGAAATACATAGTCACATAGATACAAATCTTGTTTAAATATTTATTTTGGATATTAAAGTTATAAAACGCGATCGGCAAGGCTAAGAAAAAACGACGACACACATTCCAATCATTTTTTTTTTTTTTTGAGAGAATGTAAGGCACGTGGATTTGCTAGTTCGTTATTTACGCGGGCAATGCAATAAACCTATGTTTAAAATCATTTAGGTATTTATTTTAAAGGCAGTAAAATTTTATAGTAATGAGCTAAGAATTTATAGGAATTTTAAGTATTGTTTATTCATTGTTTATACTTACTTTGTTCAATAGCATTGATGCATGCTAATTACTATAGGTATGAAGAATAGTTTTCTGAAAAAAAAAAAATAAATAAAAAATAAGAAATTTAAAAATTGCAAATATCTACATACCTATGTAGGTAATTCCATTTACACAAGTTTTAAGGTATGGACTGACCAAACGAAACATTAGGCGTGTTTTTTTGCAAGCCCGGAGGGAATTGGTTGAAAAAAACGACAGCGGGGATTAGCGACGCCATGACAGTAAAAACATGGAGTTTTCATACAAACTATCGATAACATGTATGTTATACTCATGCCGGTAACACAGTTTTTCAGTGCGCTTAAGTTAAACCCCGAGAATTCTCTGGGATTAGTTGTTGTTGTATTTAACATGTTAATTGTTTAGCAACGACGTCGTTTTTTTCATCCAATTCCCCCCGGGCTTGGAAAAAAACACGGCTATTATTTTGGTTTAGGCTAATTTTCAAAAATAAAATATGTATATTATTGCAATTTTGTTTAATAGGTACCTACCTACCTATATCAAAAAAAATGTAAGTAGGTACCTAGTCCCTGTATTGAAGATTTTTTTATATAGGTATAGGTACCTATGACATTTTTTTTCTTATATTGTACATACGTTTAAATTCAAAGAGAAATTGAAGGAAAAGACAAGCATTTTTTTTTTATAAACCCATTTCAAACTTTAGACAGCTGTCCAACTCTTGTTGAAAATCTTTTTTTATAAACATTTTCCAACTTAAACACTTTTTCTTTCCAACTTAAAGTTGTTGTCCAAAGCTATTCTTATGTGGGTAAGCGTTTAATGGACAAAATAAGGCAAGTTTCTAGTTACGAATTGAAAAGTTAAAAGATATGAATGAAATGTTCATTGAACGTATCCTAAAATTGACGAAATTGACAGATTACAGCGATGTCAGTGAATATATGAGGACATACTTAGGCAATTACTGTTAGAATGAGTTTATAAATATGGAAATCTTCGACTATTTACACAATATCTAGGTGGACAACTGCCCAAGAGTATTCCAAGGAAATCTGAATTGCATTTAGTTTTTTTTTCCTAACTCTTGTGAGAAATTTCTAAATACTCCAAGAGTATATACTAACTTTAAACCTAGTGCTTTGGATTAAGCAAAAATATAAGGTCCCCCCATTCCTGCTATAACATGCACACAGGAATGGTTGAAAGTTGGAAGTCATTAGGCCCAATGGTTCTACACGAACTGTTGGGCCACCAAATTAGTATATTTATTAAATTGTGGTTTATTTACTGTTTCATAATTCTGTTAGAGAATGGTCAAAGCTTTTTCCCTTCTTCTAGGATATGTAAACACTTGTGTTTCTAAAATGATTGTGTATATTAAAAAGCAATTGAAAATCCCTCATCTATCATCAATAGGTACTTTTTTTCCATCCATTTAAAAATTAAAATCATTGTAATCTTTCAATAGGCAACCCGGACACTCCTCATAGCCCAAAAAAGCCCAACAATATTTGCAATCAATTAGGAAGACAAAGAAAAATTATTAAAATTTCCCCAAAAAAAAAAGAAAAAAAGAAACGCTTTATCAAAACAATACCTATAATCTAATGACATATTCATTAACGATAATATCCTCTTTTTCGATGTGGGAAAATTGTCTCCCGTACACAACCTGTCTCATTTGTATAACCACATATTATATCCTTCATTTTTGTATTTTGTCTTATTTATTCGAAATTAATTTTTTTTTATTGAGGCTAGAGGCAGACAGACGTCATAAAATATTTTTTTTTGTCATGTTTATAGGTACTGCACGCATATCCGCTTTAAAAATGAAATAAAATAAGAAAATATAAATGGACATTATATTACTATAAGCTTTTCAAATTTTCGGATACAAATAAAATCGTTGCGTTGATTTCCATATTTAATGTCGTTGCCAAATCGATGCGTTATAATTGGTAAATGATACATACATATACAAAGCAACGACGACGTGACGTGACGTTTGTTGTTATATGTTTCTCTATTCCAACCCACGCTTTTCAACCGAAATACGTCTACCCGACGTTTAATTGTTTTAAAATATTCATTACATTCATTACAACGTGACACAGTACTTCTCCATCTACTCTTATAACCTATATAACACTCACTCTGTATAAAGGGAAAAACTTTGAAGGTCGATGGATTTTATCATTCAAAAACCGAACCGCGGGAAGCGGTGGAGACATATAGGGAATAAGGACATCAAAAAGTACTTAGTGGAAGCTTTTCCAATCGATTTGACACATGAAAAACTCTGTTTTCCTTTATTTTATGTGTGTATATGTTTTGTGCCGTATACCTTTGGAGCTGTTTTTGTCGTATGGGTATAGTGTTGTTGTCCCAAATGGGATCAATCAAGTGACAGTTCAACTCGGTATTAGGGATATTTTAAGCTGAAAAATTAACCAAACCAATCGAGTGAGAAAGAACTTAGCTTGAACTTTGATGTGATTTATTTTTAAGACTTCAGAGAGAAGCTATAAGGTAAAATTGGTATATAAATAAAGACGACCATCCTACTTCTGACATTTATATTCTTGTCACTAAAATATTTTAAGATTTTTGTAAATGAGTTAAGTTCTTATTTAAAATTATGACCTTTAAAACTGAAGCTCCAAAGTCAAACCCAGAATCAAAAGCCACGATATATGTTCTGAAAATACTGCTTAATAACTTTAAGGAAAATTAGATTGAAGACTCAGATTAATTTCATCAGATCAACTTCATCAGTTAATGGTTCAAATCCTTCATATCAATGTAATAAGCTTAATCGTAAAATTGAAGCACAGGTAAAATATTGCCTATCAAGAACAATTAATTTCTACTTAAAACTTTTAAGTAGTTGAAATCACTGCAATTTCTTGGTACCTACTACCTACACTAAATATTATTCGTATTATTATAGCACCATGCACGCAATGCCCTATGAGTTTCTCAAATTGAACCGCGTGTATTTCAAAATAAATTTCAACAATTATAGTAAACGGTATTCCGTATAAGCGGTAAGTCTATATTTTATGATGAATTACCAAACCAACAGATAACTTTAAAACAACCGAGAACTATCATCTGTTACAGAAAACAGTGTTGCCAATTCTTCTCCAATTCTTAAAAAAAAACCCTTTAGGTATTTTTTTGTAAACTATAGTCTATATGCAGGCTTTGGCGATAGATAAGCTATAAAACAGGCTTGATATTGAACCAAAGTTTGAAGTTGAAGTTATGTTAGGTTAGGTTAGGGGGGGCCTATTTGTCCATTGTGATGCCCCTATAACAGTTATAACACCTAACCTAATGATTGACATAGACTGGTTCATTTCCGAACCAGCCCGTGCTTTCTATATATTTCCTCATGTTTGCCATTGAGACGTGCGCTAGATCGTCCAGTTCTCCCACAAACCTGTTTCCAAGGTAACGGAGGCGATTTGTTTGGACATTTGGGCAGTCGCAGAGCAGGTTTCTATTTCCTCAACATTTTGACAGCTCCTACAGAAATCGGGTGCGTATACACCCAATCTATAGTACGCCAATGCTACAATGTCCCGTTAGTACACCTATCAGGGTTCTAATATTCTTTTTACTCAGCGATAGAATATGCTGAGTTTCTTTTTCATTAATTCTAGGCCATAACTTTTAACTGAACTGAAAAAAGTACGAATAGTTAATAACTATACGTATTATGTACACTAAGCCTGTTTAGTTATTTATGTCAACAAATTTCTCAAAACTAATTTTTTTTCCTATGGGGTTTGACAGCAAATTGTTAAAATTTGTGAAAATTTTTTTAAATATGCAAATTCGAAAGAAATTTCAATTACCAAAGAGACATATATTATTGCTTCTTAGAACAAAATATGTTTTCTGATGATTTTGTGTGAAAGCTTTTAAAATAGGTAACTAACTTAAGCTTAGTCATTGTAATTGTCTGTAATAAAGTCTGAAGTCTGCTCAATATATATATGAATAACTATACTGCAATTAAGTTGCATTATTAATTGGTTTACGTTTACCTATGTGACCTTTTTATTATTTAACTTTAAACTAAAACGCCAAGCAATGAATTAAAAGGTAATATGCACTACGAAAATTACGGTGACCATATTATTATATTATTATAATCAAAGAGTTTGTGTCATATTATTTTAATATTGATTTTATAATATCGTTTTCGGTTGGATTCCTATCGGAAATGGAAATTTGTATTAATTTGAAACTTATCAGAAGCCAAAAAAATTACTAGAAATTAATTTTAAATAAAAGGTTTTTATTTTTTTTATCCAAAAAGTATTTGTTAAAGTTTTTTACAAATTCCATTTATACGTAGATATATAGGTATATGTATATAATTGTTTATAGAAATTCGGTTCAGCCGTTAGCGAGCAAATCTTAAAGCAATCCTTAATTTTTACGTTAGTGTGAATGTACTTCTTTCTATAAATAAAAAAAAACAAATGGCCACCATTATTATGCACATTATACACATAGTATGCACGAGTATAGGTACTCTTTAGTTGTGCATTTTGCAACTAATTTAATTGAAGAAGAATGGAAAATTACAGCGCATAGTAAGTTCGAGTTGTAAACTATGTAATCGAGTTTAAGAAGAAACACTGATGAGATTGCAAAGTGCTTTATTTGAAGCATATTTGTTTTACAGCATAACCGTGGTTTTAACAAATATATAATCTAATAGATTTTCTTTGAATGACAATTCGAAATTGTAGATTAAAAGGATTGCCTTTGATGATAAGTTAATTCATATTCCATTAGTGTGCTGATGATATCAAATCTATTTAGATATATAAGTTTTACCAAGGAGAAGGTATATACTTTGTCTTATAAAGTGATTGAAAGGTTTTCAGTTAAAATTGTCTACACTTACATATATATATGTTATATTAATCTATTAATAAAAGATTATGTTTCTGCAGTATATATCCATTAACATTATTTAATTTAAGTTACCAGTCTTACAAGCTGCAAACAGTTTAATACTTAGGCTGTATACGAATATAGGATTAAAATAACGATAACATTTTATATTACATTAAACTTTGACGTTTCCGAGTGAGTACAGATTCACCTCAATGTCAAAAATTAATCGTCAGATTATATTTAATCCTAAGGCATAAAAAGTAAGAAAAAACTGCGGATGTGACAAAGTGACACTCACGTCTGATACGAGTAAAGAAAGAAGTAATACCTTCTAAACGGCCTGGTATAAAGTTATTAGCATGATACTTCTTCACAATTGCCTAACTTTACAGCACTTTCTTTAAATAACAAAAAGAAATTACATACATATTATATTCTACACAGTTTTTTCTTCTCTACTGGACTAGACATCAGCTGTCAGTTAAATGAATCTAATGAAATGAATAGTGAATTGTAAGAGATCGTTAATGAATATGAGAAAAGTAAAATATCAGACTTGAGAGAGTCCAATACTGCTGCAACTTTTATTGAGCGAAAAATATATTCAAATACAGCCCTATATCAAACACATTTGGAATATCAAGGGCAATAATCTTTTCTTCAAATATTAATAAAATCCTTCTGTGTTTAAGCCTCATAAAAACTCAGTTACACTCCTCTTAAATTTAACGCTATAGGTACTTCCGTTAATATTATGACAACATATAAAAAAAAATTATACGTTCTTATAACTTACCTTCCTTGTATTTACCATGGTATGATTCAAGGAAATAGCAAAACAAAAAAACACTCAAAAAAGCTACAATAATCTCTTATTTTATCATTTTGCAAGAAATAAAGCATTTCATAGTTTCGACCTTAGCCTTCATTTTTGACAAATCCTAATTTATCTTCATCAAAATTTTAAATAACCTACAATTGCAAATTTATCTTAAAATCATGAAATTTAGCATCTTTACGCCGCCGGAATAAATTCGCACATTTCTATATAACTCTCAGTTCAATTCGTCAGAAGACTTCGACGTTTTTTTTTATGATTTATCTGTTTCGTGATCAGCTCATTGAAGAAATTCAATTACTAAATGCATTTTGTCTCTGTCTTATACAAATGTATAGGTTTTTTGATATATGAAGCGAACGGGAGATGCGCTGCGGTGGTGTTGAATCTGCACAAGGTTATTGTAGCTGTCAGCATTATGCCTCAGGGTGTTAGCGATACAAAACGCCTTCCAATCAACGAAACATTGAACTCGACACTGGTAGAAGTAACAACACAAAAAAACATCATCAAGTCAGTGATCAAGTGTATAGATTGCATGCCGCATCCACTAATTACTCCAACATGTTTGCCTTTATCTGAAGATTACTTGGGAGAATAAGTCGCCATCAGTCACAGAAGATAATGTATATAGAAGCATAAATTTGTCATTAAAAAGTGACTTTTAATCATTTGCAATGTGGACTTGATGTTAAGTTTTTTTTTTAAATCAATGATAAATTAATCGATTTGAATTTGTATACAAAAATGATTCATACGCATTTATGTTAATATTTTCATTGATATATTAATATGTTTGTACATCTGTATGTTGAGCCAGTATGCGTGTATAACTAATTTGTTCGTTGAACTTTGCTACCAGAGGAGCGTATTGGTTTATAACCTTACCATTGTATTAAAATATCAACTATGACAGAAGGAAGCAAGTTGTCAGAAGAGGCGTCGACTTGTCCACTCATACAAATTATTATAGATCAATGAACTCCTAATTTTTCGAAATAGTTTAAAGGCTTGTCTACACTATGCTCACCACTTTACTACATAGTCACCAAAAACCGGACGAATTCTACAGAACTGATCCATCACCAAAATCAGTTGGAATTTGTACAAAAGTTCGTCAGAACTTATAGTAGACATATGACAAATAATTTAAGATCGCTCATTAAAAAATACCCGTTGTATTTCCAAAACATTCATTGTACAACTTCCTTCTGACGAATGATAATTCTAATAATTATTTCTTCGTCAACGATAGCCTTCGTTACAATATGAATACTTAACCTGACGAATAAATATTCTGACCTATTCAATATTCATCAGGATTATCGTCAGAAGTGGCGACCCGTGGTGGTTACAGGAAAAAAAAGTGTGACCACTTTCATAAGAATCTAAAGTTTTGTTAATTCTGACTTGTTTGTAATACGTATAATCTTTCGTCAGATTACGCATCATGCAACACAGTCAACTCAAACGTCGCTTTCCACCAGCGTTGCCGATGTGGCACGATCGTGCACTTTTGGCACTTTTTTATTTAAATGGCACTGTGGCACTAAAAGATATCATATGGCACTTTCATTTTGGTATAGTAAAATAAAATATTTGACAAACAAAAAACTAATTCTTAGAACGTTTAAAAAGCATTTAACGTACGCACACTACTAATCGTGTTTTTATTGCAAATTTGCTAATTTCGTTTGACAGATAATTTAATTTTGTATTTGACTGAGCAGTTTATAGCTTCTTTTGTTGTGTTCTCTTTCTGTTTCTGTTCTCTATACATCGAATTTTGACATTTTAAATGGTTTCCAATGCGTTTTCACTATGGGTGCATTCAACTTGGGTGTGTTCACAAAGTTTTTACGTAATTTGCAACCTAATTTCGTACAAATTTGGTTGAAATTACCCCCTTTCAAAATGTGTATTTATATGGGAAATGAGATAGTTTGCAATCGAATTTGGAAATTTTCAACGAAATTACCTCATTTGCCGCAATGAAAACGTAGTATTAATTATTTTTGTTTGTGAAATTAGTTTGTGCTTAAAAATGTATTTAGAAGAATATAATTTTCTAAAGATTTGTCAATAAAACTGCAAAAACAATAAAAAAAAATGCAGCGGAAGTCGCATTGGGTGCGTAGAAAATAAAATACCTAATATAAAGTTATTTATAATGAAGCGCAATTAATAATTTTTTTGAAATAGACTGACATTTTATTAATTTCTGTTGGTGGCACGCAGTGGCTTAAAATGGCACTATTTGCTGGCGGCGATGGCACTAACAAAAAACTATTTCCGGCAACGCTGCTTTCCACCATCAATTTTAACGAAGTCTTAAACAAAATCAATTTAATTTGAACGAATTAAATAATGAAATTCACGCACGCTCTTGTAAATATTTTCATAACAACTCAGAAATTTTTTAGTTCTGACGGTTATGTCAGAACAATTGTTTGTCAGAATACTCAACCATTGTAAATATTATAGCCTTAAGATTAAATTGTTTTCCCAATCTTCTCTAAATCTATATTTACTATTACCTCTGTTCGATTACTTTCCCTGTTTTTGTCAATCCTTAAGTTCTATTAAAGTTCATTACCTATACAAAAATAAAATAGAACCAATATCTGTCCAGACTGGGAGTTTTATGGAACTAATACACCTGTTGTAGCTAAAAAAGAAAGATCTTTTTTTCTCTGTCAAAATTTGTAACGCTGCTTAGCTTTTTCTTTAATGGCAGGCTCCAAGTTGAAAAATGTGATGCAGAATATTGAATAAAGTGCTAGGTATGACATCGTTCATTTCTCATTTCAATTCATTCTCAAACTTTTAGTCTTAAGAAATCCTGTGACAACTGAAGAAGACCTTTATATTTTTTTTATACCTTATAGCCTTAGTAGGATATGTACATATGTAGGTACCTACATTATAAAAATATAGTCCAATCTATACCCTACCATAGGTATTGGTGAACATGAATTTCATTTTTAATGTTGCTGCATTTTATACCTACACCAATGACCGTCCTTGGGGAAAGAATTTGCAAACTTGTACTTGTCGGTAGAGGTCAATGCCGCCGCACCACCGCCACTGACGACAGCACACTATAGGCTAGGCATCAGGCAGGTCTAGGCTCGGATTTCCTCATTTAGTTTTGAATTCCAGTTTTTTTTTTTGGTATATTGTCTTGACCACCTCTGCTATTTCTCTTCTCTTGCTTTTCTTTACACGCTTCACATCCCACTGCCTTACTTCATAAAGCTTCTGTTGAGATTCGTATGAACAAATAAGAACCTCTAAGGCAAAGTAATATCGGCTCATGACTTTACGCCATCTTTACTTCGCTTAATGGCGGGGTAACAATCTACCTACTATACGAACGTCAAAAAGAAGAGGAATATGGGCGCCACACATCTATAATAATAATTCTCCCTTTCCCCACATAACATCAAACCACTAAAGGCAAACCCCTAATGACATCTCAAAAAGCAATAATAATTATTGTAAACATATCTTGCAAGAGAATGATTATCAACGCAGCAGAACTTGAAGCTTGAAGTAGATACATGAGATACGTGTTACGTGGGTGCGTAACAGAGATGGACAGTCCCAGAGAGACATGCTGCGTCACACAGGGGGTTATCATCAACTATCAACGAGCGACTCAAAGCGTCTCACAATTCACAGTAGCTTTTCTACTTTTTCAGTTTTTTTTTTTTACATTTCGCCCTTTTTGTATCTTTGAAGTCAACTGACCAGTTAAACAGTCTTCATGTTATCTAGGAATAGGAACTACGACTACCACTAACCATTTTTACCGGGGAAGAGAGCTATACACAGCTTGAAATGAAAGAAGCAATAAAAAAAGAAATCGAAATGAAACAAACACACATACACACAGCAGCACAGCAGCACTTATAGGAATTCCAAAGGTTTGGGGCAAAGAGGGGGAGCCAACAAACAGCACATAACAAAACAACTCGTAGCGACCTTGATAAATGTAAAGAATAAGCGATACATGGAATAGCTGGATTTTCATAGATTTTGCTTGCTTTTTTCATTTCGCCCTCTCTCAGTCTGTTTCAATTTTCCTATGTCTGATCTACTCTTATGTTGTTTTTGTTTTATTATATCAAAAATGTGCCAGAAGGCGAGAGCAACAAGTTGTTTTTGAATTGTTTAAAAGTGGAGGTGCGTGTTGGAAGATTGTGTTGGTGTTTTGACCCCATCCCCATCTATATGAGGTGAGCTCCAAAAGATTAAGCTTAGTTTTGATAAAAGCTTTTGAGTGTTTTGGAGAGTGTGAGCGTGAAAAGAGAGTGATGAAAAGAATGCATGGGGAAAGATAAAAAAAAATTAGTAAAGTGACGTAAAGACCAGAAAGCTAAAAAAGAATTTGTTTTATTTTTTTTTTCTAAGCAGTTGTATGTCCTACTGTTGAAAGCTTTTCTCAAATTTTAGATGAAATCGTTTGTCTTCCTACAGGAAGTGTTTGTTGTTTATCTTTATCATGTTTTTTTTTTGTTTTTCAAGTTGAACACACATTTTCGGGTGAACATTTTAGAATGTTTTTTCTTATAATCATAGAAGTGTGAATGTAATGGTTCAACTTTCATTCAAGATAGTTATTGTAACGGTTTAACATTCATTCCAGATAAGTAGGTATTGGCTGTTCAATATTTCAATATTCAATATCGACTACCTATCGACAATCCTAAAAGCTGATACCTAAACGTCCCCGCCCTATTTAATCTAACTAAGGATTCCGCACTTGGTTAATTTTACGGGTTCATAGGTACGATCTGATCTGGCCATTAGATCAGCGTACCTAACCTACCTAGGGACTTCTGAGCATGTAGTAGGTAGCTACATGCTCAGAAGTGCCATTTATAATTAAAAATATACTATAGGTACCTATACTTAATTTTTAAAGGCTTAATAATAAAATTACTTGTAATAAAAATTTTAGAAATTTGAAAAATTGGACCCAACAGGAGGTGAACTTGTTGTTAGGTAACGTATGAAGATGTTTTGAACAGAAATTCATTAATGATTTTTTTACATTTGTATTCTTCTTTCCTTTTTTTAAATGTTGGTGTTGTGGTGTAAAAATTGAGCAAGAACTATATATTCAATTTCAATTTTTCTTGGGAGTTCATTGTTAATTCCAGGAACAATCAACAAGTTAAGCAAATACCTATTCGTTCAAAAATGGGATATGCATGCAATGCAAACATATGTTTTTGACATTTCAACTTGCCTTTTCCATTTTATTTGCATGTATTTTGCTTTACCCAATGTGTAGATCTGTTCTCAATTTCATTTTTCAGTAATTATTTAGTTTTCAGAAAAATTAGAAAATGTATCGTTTTAATTATTAATTTTCACTTTTCATTATTATAATTAGAAATTATTCCTTTTCTTATTATTAATCTTTAAATATGCTCTATGCTGGCAACGCCACATGGTAGGTTCCTTTGTAGCAAAACTTGTTATCAATAAGAAAGAGAAAACAGAAGTGCATTAAGTTAACGAATAAAATTAGGTGTTTTCATTCAATAACAATGTGAATCTATGTTTGCAAAAGTATGTATAAGTAACTAATGTAACAACAAAAACAACAACAACAAAAAGCTTCTTCAACTGCGTGTGATAGTATCAAATTCGTTACGAATTCAATTATTTAAACAGATGTTTTTTCTTGATCAAGCAGTCAACTTTCAGTCATAAGATTATATGATTAGATATCAAGTTTTACATATTTTTGAATCGTGTAGGTATATCTATCTAAATTTTAAGGCATTTCATTATTCAAAACATAAAACTATAGGTAGGTACATATTATATCGTTATAAAACGAATCAAACCCTGTTTAATCTGGATTACTTTAATTCTTCAAACTCTGTTTCTCTCTCCCTTTTGCTATAGTAAAATTGAGCTTTGTTATTTGCTAAATGTAGTATTGGTATATCTATCTACTCTTGTGACCGTTAATTATAATGTGTGAAGTATGTTTAACATTTTAGCGGATAAGTTCGACAAGGGTTTGATGAAAGATGGTTTATGTACGCTATAGCACGGGGTCTAGGGCAATCAATCACAACAACATACAACACAACAACAACAAGAATAATGAATCTATAATTATTGTAGAGACAAAAGACAGTGATTAAATTTAAAACAAACAGAATTAAAATTAATGTATACCTACTTGTTTTGATGTGAAGCACAGTGGGACAGAATGACCTTACCTTTACCTAAAGTGAATCAATTTTACAATCAATGGAGCTAATTGAATACATAATTTGTATTTTCAGACATTTGGCGGAGTATAAAATAGTTTTTTTTTTTTTATTGTGTTAAGCAAAAAGTGCTGTAACCAAAAGTTTACAAAAATACCTGATTTCTTACACACCGTTTCCGTTCGATGAGCGGGTTTTTAATTTTAGGGCCAAGTTAGTTAGGTTGCTCGATGTTTTAAGTTGTGTTTCATGTTTTTTCATATAGAGAATAAAATCGGATTTTGGTTTAAGTTCTTCAAGAGGGCCCACAATTTGTGTAAATTTTTTTTCGAAAAGAAATTTAACAATAAAATAAAAACGTAAATGACATTCCCAGCGAAAAAGCACCTACTGTAAGTATTTTTATTAAAAAAATAAAATTGACTTTTATGTAAAATTGTGTACAAATAGGAGCTTGAGTTACCATCATTGGCCAATATGATCTGGCATAGGGCTAAAATAAAAATTGGAATTTTTCTTCAGTTATTCCTTTTTTTTTTTTAATTTTTTTTTTTTTTTTTTAAACTGCTGCCCTACTGTGCGAATATAAGGTTATTGAAGAGGAGCATTGTTTTTTTTTTGTTTACTTAATAGAACAACCACACTATGATGATGGTAAACATGCTCTCATGCATTATTAAGAAGGTCTGAAAATCGATGAATAAAAAAACGCCGACGTCTGACGGAACTGGTTTAAGCTCTAAGCTGTCCCGCGAATCTCGCCGCACACTGAAAACCCCATTGAGTTATATTTTTTTTTGTTCATACAATATTTTCAGATCATCGAGAAGAATCAGTATAATGAAAATGAACACATAAGAAAAACAAAACACAACAAAATTGAAATTCAAATTTTCCGCTTGATTAACTCACAAAACACTGGATGGCGCCCAGGAACACTTTAACATTTTTTATAAAAAAAATTCTTATATCGAATTCTCATCACATTTTGCAATTGATTAATTAATGCTGTCCGACGTGTTTATTTGTCAGTGTTATCTTATAGATTGGGTTTAAGCCAAGCACACCTTTTTGGGGTGTTTTTTTTTTGTATTTTATTTGCTTGATAAATAAAGCAAGGTGCGTTCTTTAGATGAAACAAAAAAAATATTTCCTGGCAAGTTTCATGTTGAGAAAAGGTTTCTTGATAAAAATATCGTTATAGTAAAAATGAAGTTTAGTTAAACTGACTCAGATTTCAAAGGACAACGAAATTATGTTTGTGTTATATTACAATCAAAGTAGGATTTAGGATTCAAAAAAATATTTCTAACAGTTTTTTTCTTTATTTTATGGTTGTTCATACCTAAAAGCATACTAAAAAACTCAGCATACTATGTGTATAGAAAGTCTCCAGGATTTTATATTTTCAGTCCTTAATTTCAAGGTCAAATTGTAGGGTAATTAATTTGAAGTTCCGCCAAATAATTGTGCCCTAAATGTTATATTGGGGTTTGGCGTTTTTGAGAAATTTTTCTTAGTTTTGGGTTATGTCCATATATATCTCGTTATAATGGCTCAAACAATTTTGTTCCAGTTTTCAAATACAAATAATTCTGCATTCTTAAACTTATATAAGAAACAAATTTTTTGTATATCCACAAAATATCACAGTACAAATCAATTTTTAGTACTTTTGTTTTTTTGGTTAACACTTTTCGTTTAAAATATATTTTGTATTGAGAAAATAATAGGTAGATGAGATACTTTGTATTATTTTCAATACTTTTAGCGATATGTACATACATACGTTATAGCTTTGGACTAAACAAGAGCAAGTTTGTCTGAAGTATTCGATTTAAAATCGTTCTAATTTTTGTCTTACAATTAAAAAATTTATTAGATGTCAAACACCAAAGAAAATTATACTTAAATTTTATAACGTGTTGATGGTGATGACCTTTTGTTAATGAGTTGTGTTATAAAAGTGGGCTTCAGGTCAAATGAATCAAATAAATATGTTTGTCTCAAATTTCATAACTGTAATGACAGTATCCAATAAGTTCATTACAACTGAAATATTAAAATACAAAATACAATTCAGTGCTCTTGATTTGAAATTCGTCGCTATTTTGAAAGAAAATAAACATACGTTAGTTCTATCTAGTCCAGGATCGAGCCCCATGCCAAACACCCAATGCATAGCTTCATTATGAATGAGAAGTTCCCAGAGGTCAAGCATCATCTCTCGAAACAGAGAAGTCGATTGGCAACCAAGATAGATTGTACGATGGTGTTATATCAAGGATTAAGGTCTATCATTGAATAAAATGTAACTTTTGTTGGTGATTGATGCCAGAGCCATCAATATTTGTCACTTCAATTATTTTTATTTAACTTCATATTGTTATATAAACTAGGATAGTTTAGGAAATAAGTTATGTTTAACTATATAAAGAAAAGTTTTTTTTTTATTTTGAATTTAAGTAGGTACATATGTATATTATTTCTGTCTACCCGCTTACTCCAATTTAAGCCCGTATATATGTATACATATTTCCTTCTTTCTTTTCATCTATTATAATTCAATGTATTACTTTGTTTTCACTTTAAAGCATACTAAGGTCCCCTTTAAACTAAACATTTTCAGTTTGTGTATTTTGTCTATATTATACAATACAAATGCTTAGATACACGCATAATAAAGCGAATGGCTAACAACAAAAAACAAATTTTAAAAAGAAAAAATTGTGTTCAACCTCAAAAGCCGGTAAATTATGTAAATGTGTTAAAAGGTATTTGCTTTTCAAATGAAATATAAAGGTACAAAAGTGCAATATTATTAGTGATGGATATGAATCGAAATACAATGTATAGTCATCGGTATGCTAATGAAACCGGCTTACCTTTCTTGACCTCAGAACTAGGTACCCAGGCTGTAAAATTCTACTTTCATTTATATAATAATTTTATGGAGATGTTTAAGTTAGAGAATAAACTTATAAGGGGTATATACATATTATTAAAACACTAGCGGAAGGCTGTATTAATTAATTGCTATAATGAATGTTTCAAAGGCTTCAGGGTAAATATTTTTTTTATATTTTAACTCAAATTTATTATGAATTTTATTTATACCCTTAGGCTCCAAGTTATAAATTTTCAAGATCAGGCCATACAACAAATAAAGAAACCGACTGATGGGGTCGCTTTTTCTCTGTGTAGGATTACAAAATTAATTTAGGCTAGTAAAACAATTTCAACGTTTTTAAAACATAGAATTTAGAAAATGCATAACAGTTTTTGTATCCTACTTTTATTACTTTTTCGTGTTTGTTTCAATATTATCTTTTTTACCTCACACGATGGGGCATGAATTCCATAGCATGACATATTAATAATTAAAGCGGGGGCTTGGTCAATTTCAGATTTTTCAGATTGTGAAATCGTACACCTTGCTATGCTATGCTTTGCTAAAAGGGCTACCTTTTTATCATTCATCTGATTTTTGATGCATTCCTATACTCCTTATCAATCTTTCTTAATTTTTTTAATTTTATAAAGAAATTTTCTACAAGAAGAAATTTTCAATAATTTGTTATTATTGGTGTTTTCAATATTACTTGACCTGTGCCTACATTCTGTTACTCTCGCATCGATAAAATCAGTCGAGAAACGATGAAATTTGAAACAAATCATATGATTTTTCATAACACTTTAACAGTTTATTCGATACCTCAACTCGCCACAGAATTTGATATTGTCAGGATAAGTTCAGGTTTTTCAAAAAACACGGAACCTCAGGGTGACTTCAGTCAGAGTTGCAGCTGATAAATTTGAAAAGGTCGCAAAAAAGGGGTCGCGAGAAAAAAGATCGCATTTTGAATTTTTTTAATAGTTTATAAAATCAAAGGAAATCCGTATAAATAAAACATGTTTTGGAGTAATTTTAGATTTTTTATTAAAAAAAAATTAACCAAATCAAAAAAATCAGTTTTTCACACCTGTTCACATCAGAATTGTCATCAGTTGATACAAATAAAATACATTTTAATTTAGATACGTAATTATTATTGTGAATACAAAAAAAAATTGTGAGTGCCCGGAATCAGGGTTAAGATGTGTAAACAAACATCAATGTTCGTCCAAGTGCCGTAGTTTTTTATTGAACGTACCCAACGTAATGTGTGACACCTAACGTATTACACGTAAGGCTCACATTTTTAGTTTAGCCTAATTGCGGCTTAAATATTGTGCTTGTGAATAAAAAAAAAACTAAAACTAAAACTTGGATTTTGAAGTAAAAGTAAAAGCTAGGTTTTTGGTGAATAAAAATAAACCTAAGCTAACTAGTTAAAGACGCAGTTGACTGTGCGGTTGTCAGATTATGCGATTTATTGCCAAACAGGCGATTTGAAATTTCATTTGGCGAAACGAAAATCGATTTGGCGATGTACCACCAAAAAGGCGATATTTTTAGTTTTTGGCGATTTAATTTTGTATATGAAAAAGATCCAGTGTACAATTGATACATACATACATTGAATTTATTGAGGAAGACTAGGTAAACAAAAACGTATTGTTTTCTTTATTTTTTAAGTTTTCTTTTGTTTTTTTTTTTTTTAAGAACTGTTTTTTTATGTAAAAACTAAAAATTGCGAAATTTTATTTCATTTTTAGATTTGGTGATTTATTGGGTGGAAGATATTGAAATTTGGCGATTTAGACTTTACGTTTGGCGATTCCGCTTTTTCAAACCTGACAACCCTGCTTATTACATGAACCTAAGAAGATTAACTAAAATCATTGGAGCCTTTTGAAAAACCCCGTTTACGCTTGAGCGATGAGGTGTTCTACAGTGGACGTACAGATGCAGAGACTGACGAACATGATAAAAAAACATTTTTGTACCTGCAACCAATACTTGCAATAAGAGCAGATAAAAAGTTTTGGCGAGCAGAAACCCTAAACCTATTTGTTTTTCGATTCGGTCTATTTAAAACTGTTCTAGCTAAAGCTTCCTTAATCGAAGCGTGCGAATAATCAAAAGAAACATTAAATTTTGAAGCTAAAGCCAGTTTTCTAGCTCAAACCTTTAGCGTAATATTTTTTGTGTTCACTTAAAACAAAGCTTAAACTAGCTTCTATCTGAAGCTACCAGAAAAAGCTATGAATAGTCAGCTTTAACTTCCTCCAAGGCGAACGAAACACATTTCAACTCGATTTCGTTTTACAGATTGAAATTCTGTATTGACTGGCACGAAAAAAGTTATTTTAATGAAAGGTTGCAAAGATTTTTTCAACAAAAAAGAGAACTTATCTTTTCCATGCATTTTTCTAGAGATGGGATCAGAAAAGTCGTAAGATTTTTAAAAAAGGCTCAAAATAGACTCTTTTTTAAAAGGTCTTAGGTATGATGGTTGCATGATGCGAAATCAATCAACAAAATCGTTTTAACAAGATCCAACACCTTTAAAAAGTGTTTTTGTATAATATGAAAAAACAGATATGTATGTAGGTACGTCAGTTCACAACATAGGGGACGATATGTGTGTATTCATCATTTATGTACATAGTTCGGATTTAAAAAATATAAAATCCTGTTTGAATAAAAATCCTTTAAACACACCTTCATATACAAAAAATGATTGTGTTAATTAAATAAAATTCCTCATATCTGGCAACGTTGTTATAGTTTTTGTGTCGCAAAATCAAACAATTAGCTACTCTTTTATTTCCCTTATGTAGCACTGCCTTTGTCCCCACTTGCAGCCAACCCATCATTTGTTATTCAGTTAGATTATCATTTCATTCTCCTAAATGCAACCCCATGACTGTCTCAACTATACCCCCCACACCCTCCTTTGGATTCTCCTAAGAAAGAACGCACATACAGTTTACTTACCGACAAACCGCAAGATAAAGAACTTTTTTTTTAAATCTCAATAAAACATGCATCATTACAGAAAAGCACGAAATATCTACGAGATAATAGTAATAATTTTTTATGTACATGAGTATCTATACAAACCTGATTTATTTGCATTAAATTGTTGTTGTTTTTGTTGTTGTCTCGTGTATATTCTGATGCCTGAAGCAGCAAGTTGTTGTTGTCTTTCTTGTTGTTACTTGTGTTATCTTCTTTGGTATGCGGTTTGTTTCGCGTTCGCAGTTTTAATTTTATGTTTCTGTAAAAATGTAACGCAGGAATCGGATAATATCCTTTTTTTTTAATGCGCGATCTCTTAATGAGGAGAGCTTGTGTTGTGAAGATGATGATGGTGATCACTTTTTCAGCGGAACGAATAACGATCTTACGGATGTTTATAAAACTTTTGTTTGCTGCTTTTTCAACGGAACGACACAATCATACAACATAGTGTTGTCCTCTTCTCTGAGGAGCTAATTAATTTGTATTTAATTTTTTTTTTGTCAAACCACTTGTTAAGATGATTTCAAAAATCGATAAAGAATCAAATAGGAATTTAAAAATATATACACAAAGAAACTATGAAAATTTTCGAAGTACCTACAAAGGGAAATTGGTTGTTTCAGTCGACAAACGAAAACGCAAGTAAGTTTCAATTTATTGCAGGGTCGGGTTCATGATTGCACTGCAACTTTTTTCACTCTCACGTCGCGGTCGGCATATTCTATTAGCTATCACCTTTATCACACTTTCCTTCTTAAAAGGTTTTTACCGAACTTTTTCTGCGTACTTCAGGATTCGGCAAAGGAACTTAGTTTTGAATTTTTACAGGAAAATTCGATTGAGAAGTATCGAAGAACTATTGAGGGGCAAGAGAAGAGAGAAAGGGGAAGGAGTTACTAAACTTCATGCACACTTTGCATATGGTTTGGGAAAAATGAAAAACGTCACTGTAAAAAGCACAATCCGGTTGAAGTTTTTTTTACGGATTAATTAAAAGTTAATGAATTTTTGTTAATCTGTTTGTGTTCTGTTCCTTTTTTTCGTTTATTTTTTTTTTTTGGTTGAAAAACTCTTCCCTTTAATTGTATTTAAAGGTACGATTCTACTATTTTATCGATTATCTACAATTTGACGATAGATATTTTCCGGACTGCGAATTGTTGAAAAATAACAACGACGACTTTGGCGACCGAGACGACGACGAAAGCGACATAACTTGTACCATGGCCTTCATGTCACATTTTTCGCTTTCTCACTCTTCCCTATGGGGTTTTGTGGATTTCAATCAGCTTTTTGGCCTTTTTCTTTCCACTTTTTGTATCGTTGTATTTTTTTTCTGCCGATTCCCCACACACTGCTCCAAAGCAGTGATGTATGTATATTATTTCTTTTTTGTTGAATTTGCAGTGGGCAATAGATACGAATGTATCTCTATACCTAACATATCTATATTCTATACATTAATTTTACGCGCTAGTATAGATACGACGTGTATGTGGGGGCAGCTTATATGTATCACACGAAGGTGTGTAGTTAAATGTGACGGTTTTTTGTTTTATTTCGCGGCACACACCGAAAGCGAAACTTCAAAAGTGCCAATGTAAAGATAATGGATAGAGTGGTTAGGGCGACTTTGTAGGTTGGTATTGGTAGAGTTGTTGTAGATGAGAAAGACTTGGAGAGATTGGGGCTGAGCTTTTTTTTGCTTTTGAAAACAACTTGTTGTGGTGGATGAGCATAGGTGTAAAGCTTTTTAATACTCGAATTTCGGTTGACAGCTGTAAAATTATACAAACTTCAAACATGCACTTGGAAAAGTCGTTTTAGATATGGGCCACTGTGGCGGATACGTACTTTCTTATGAATTTTATTAAAGTGCAGGTACTGGGCTGCAGGATGAACTTTCCCATCGCAGGGTGTGCTGGTGAAATAATCACTGAATTCACGAAAGTATGGAAAGTATTCAAAGCTTCAAGAGATTGTAATTTAAAATTTTTGGTACAAATGTTATGTATGTAATTTGCAGAAGTTGTATGTAAGTATTTAATTTAACGTTTTTTTGTTTTATAAAAAAGAGCTTTGATAATTCTTACCTAAGTATACTGAATTTTTTAAATGTAAATAATGTTGAGTGCGGTAACACTGCCAATAATCAACGTCAGTTGGGGTTGAAAGATTCCAAACATGCTCCACTAATATAAGTATGGTTTCTAATCAATCTATTGAGAAAAACCCAGAACTTGAATTAAGCTCTGAGCATCATGCTTCGTAATCCATTAAAAATTCGGCTATCAATCATAGATCACATAAGTACCTATCTCAGACATTGTGAAACAGACCCTTAATTAATAATTTTAATCAGAATTTTAAAAATGATTAGTAAATATTATGTTTTGGTCAAAAAAACTGTTGCGATATAACGAGTATTTATATATAACGAATTGGCTGAACATTATATCTTTCCTTATATTGGACGTCCAGTGTATGTATACAAAACAATAATTTGTTTCAGAACTTAAAAAGTAGAAGTGCTCTTACCAGTTACCAAGGTAGGTATTTCTTCATTCACCCCGAGGGATATCTATGTAATTCAACCGACTTTTTAAATTTATTATGAATAATAATAGGTATAATAAATTTTTTCTTAACTTTAAGCCAACTTCTGCCAACAAATTTATAATAGTTTTCATTTTGTATCTTTATAGATTTTAAGTATGTAACCAAATTGTATACATTGTTCGATAAAAAAAATTGTTAATTGTTTGCATTTTTTCATTTTTCAATTGAAAAATATGTAATTATTCATTGTTTTTGGGTCTGAAAATTTCAATATGTGTCCGGTCCATGACTGCAATAATCTCCGGTATACCAAATTTCAATTGAAAAAGTTTTTAATTCTATGTACATTTTCAGCATTTTTCATATTAAAACTAATCTATTTGTTGTAGACACATGTGTTTTTCAATAGCTTTACAGATCTCACAAATCAATATGGTGCTGATGATACTGATATTCACTTTGTGCAAGACATTTTAACGTTGCACCTTTAACGTAGTTTTACAATTGAAGACCTTGCATCAAAAGGGGGGCAAGTCCATATTTTTTGCCTTACGCCATTTTTACTTAAAATTTGAACAACCAAAAAAGCAATCTTTTAGTGCATAACCGAGGCAGTTGCGACTAAAAATAAGCGCGTTACAGCAAAATATGTGTCTGCCTTTCTAGTGGGTCTGGTGCAGTTGTTCAAAGAGTTTTTTTGATTTCCCACAAAAAGTAAAATTTGGACCTGCCCCCCTTTTGATGCAAGGTCCTCAATTGCATGTATCAGATCTTAATTTATGCTTTTGAAGACATACCTACATATTTAAGTCTTTTTCTTTTTAAACTATAAAATTAAAATCTTAATCAAAATTTTCTTTATCAAACCGAACTACAATTGCATCCACGGCCATGATGTAGGTACAAATGATATTATCAACAAACAACTTTGAATAATTGTTTTTATGGTTGCAAAAGTTTTCTTGCTACATTTTTATTCGATTCTAAAGCCATATCGAGTGCCATTTTGAATTCGAATCCAAAACAACTTTCGAACATATTATACTTTCGAATCGAATTGTAGAGTAGACCGCAAAGACCCGTTTGATTAGATTCTTTTACAAAAAAATTTATTTTTTTTTAATTATTTACAAAACAAAAGGCATTGCATTGCCATGATTCACAAAAACGGCAAATTAGCCTTCAGAGCATCAAAGTCCTTTTTGTCCATGGGCTTCAAATTTGTCCCCGAGTACGGAGACAATTGCTCCAAGTCACGGTGTTTGTTTAGCAAAATTTTTTGATCCGATCGAATTTTGTTTATTTCAGCAGCGATCACAACTTGATCTAAAAAATTTTACAATAGAAAAATCATCATTTTTTGTCAAAAAGTAACAGAATCAATCTAATCAATCAGTCATACTTACCATTTTTCAACAATTCTAACGTCTTGTTTCGTTCCATCTTTACCAACGTGCTTCCAAGAGTGATCCATAGCTTCTTTTCATCGACACAGTTTTTCTCAATTTCCCTGATGGCTTCCCGCGTGTATTGTCGTCGCTTGTCTAATGCTACCAACTCCTGCTTATTTACCAAAATCTCATCGGCCACTTCTTCGGTGGCAGTGATTATTTCAACAATTTTCTCTTCGTCGGTTTTGGCCATTGTGAGGTTAACTGTGCGGAGATCTGCAACGGAAGACGAGAAAATAGGTCAAACAAGGGGGGCTTTCTTAAGAGAGTTCTCGTCGTAGTCTCCGTTCTCGCTTCCAGTCGAGTTGCTTCTCACGACGAATGTCGTTGCGATTCTTGGTTTTAGGGCGTTCGACGTATTTGATGGCATTTAAGTCGTATTGTCCGAAATGTGTGACTCTTGCTGGTTCCTGCTGTGTACCAAGACCAGTTCTTGGCTTTCGGATGACTGTCTTTACCGGGAACAAGCGACCGGTGTGGGTAGGTCCGAGACCGCTTTCCTTGTCCCAACCTTGCTTCAGCATAATCTTTAAGCCTCGATTTTTCGGCGGAATACTGAACCGATTCTTGGTTTGTTTATCCTTCTTAAGATTGAATCGGTGGACAGTTGAGGTAACGTGGTCTCGTAAGGAGGTCTCCTCAAACTTACGTCGGCAGACGTCACAGAAGAATTCTTTCTGCACGATGTTCTGGTCTTCTTCCTCACCGTCGTCCTCTATCTCAATTACTTCCTCGGTGCACCTGGAAATTATCTGCAAAATGTGAGAGAAATGCTTCTTCTCTGCCAGGGAATATGCTGTGTTGCCACTTCTGTCCTTGACGTTGATGTCAGCCCCTAAACTGATTAGAACCTCCAGAGCATCAGCGGAACCTTCGCAGGCTGCCATCATCAATGCAGTCCAGCCATAAGAGTCCTTTGAGTTTATATCATTCTCACGATATTCAAAAAGTCGAATAATATTCACATCATTTGCAATTGCCGCTCGAAAAAATTTATTTTCATCGAATGGAACTTTAGGCGATACAGAGCGTGAATTTTTTTTTTCTATCGCAACTGGCTTTGGAGCTGTTTCGGGCACATTGATTACTTCTTGATAAAATTCTTTGATTTCTTGGGCATTTATATTTGCAACTTGGTACTTATTTTTGTAAGCAGATGACGAAGGTTTTTCAACAGTAGCACCTTCGGTCACAAAACGTTTAAGAGGAATGTGCAATGTGGCTAGAGCACGCCAATTTGGATGCATTTCAAAAAAAATTCTGAGGAAAATGAAGCAATGGACAAACCTTTTTGTATTTTTGAAATGTTGAATTATCAAATGGATCTGGCTTCGTTTTTTATTAATTGGAAAATCAGTAGTTTATTTAAATAAATTCAATCCGAGAAGTGAGACCAAAAATTATTGACATTTGTTGGTTGTCAAAAGTTGAAGTTTTGACTGAGCACGTTCAGAATAGCTGCAAAATGGCTGCATTCAAACATAGGAGATTCGTTTGCGTACTTGCCCGAAACTGGCAGATTATACCAGATTTATTTTTTTTATATGAACTGGTTTTTCGGCCTAAAAATGGTAGAAATGGGTAGGTTTGGCAAGTAAGTCCCCTTTCACACGAAGAAACTGAGTTTCCAGCAACTTTCAGATTTTGGGTGAAAGGGCACCCAGTAAGAGGATTGAACGGTCTACGATTGGTAGGAATTTAAAATTAAAAGAAAATGTCAAAAAATCTCCAGCAACTTGTTTCCTCGTGTGAAAGGGGACTAAACTAACAAGGACAGGGTTTTTGATCATGAACAGCGGAAATACTTGCGTTCACACGAGAAATTAGGAAATACGCGCAAATACATTACTTGAAATCAAATAAAATTAAATAAGCGTAAGTAAGCGTATTTATAAAACAAATCCTTATTATTTTTTACACATCATTTGACGAAATCAACTCCTCGACAAAGATTTTATTATATTTTGACTCGAGTACGCTCCCCATTAGTATTCGATTCTCATCATGTCCATTTAAACTTGAATGAAATTTCACAAATGCGACTGCTTGGTAACGTGAAATTTTCATAAAATTTAAAAATTTACCGTCAAAAAACATAGAAAAAAACTTGGTTTTGGGAAATTTTTTGAAAAACTAAACTGTTTTGCTTCGATTTTGAGGACTATCGCATTATATGAGGGCCAGTTGTACTAATATTTAAACCGTGGTTCAGCAATTTTTATAAACCGATTCCGGCGGATTAATTGAGTTTCAACAGTGGTTTACTGTTCAAATGTCTGATAATAACCAATTACATACTTGAACCAGCGTTGAACTTTTGTTAATCTGCCGAAATCGGTGAGTTAAGATCTTGAACCGAGGCTGAACCACTATTGTACAACTGGCCCTAACCAATTACATACTTGAACCAGCGTTGAACCTTAGTTAATACTACGTTTCCACCGAAAGTTAATCTCGTTGAGATTTCGTAAATCCTATATAGTGTTTTCACCGCATAAAAAGATTAGGGGTATTCCCAATCCGATGCAACTGGTCTTGTATCATTGCAAAAATGCAAAAGTGTAAAATTGCTATACCCTAACCCCATTGTAAAAAAAAAACTTTGCACTTTTGCAATTATGCAAGACCAGTTTAAAGTAGATGAACTTTGGCAGTTCCTTTTAAAATGCAAATGCTGTTTCATGTTTTCTTCTAAAGTGGAAGTGAGATAGATATTTAAATGATGAAAAAAAAAACAGATGCTCTCGATTCTCGAATAATGTGCTCCGCGCAAGAGAGTAACAGGTTTGTTCGATTTGTTCAACTATTGGCCCTAAGAAGATTTTAACAAGATTAATTTCTAATCTACTAGATCTGAAGATTAAATTGAAGATTAAAATAAAAATGTATGGTAAATCTTAGGGCCAAATGTACAAATATTTAAACCGTGGTTCAACAATTTTTATCCACCGATTCCGGCGGATTAATTGAGTTTCAACAGTGGTTTACTGTTCAAGTGTGTGATAATAACCAATTACATACTTGAACCATCGTTGAACCTTAGGGCCAGTTGTACAAATATTTAAACCATGGTTCAGCAATTTTTATCCACCGATTCCGGCGGATTAATGGAGTTTCAACAGTGGTTTACTGTTCAAGTGCGTGATAAAAACCAATTACATACTTGAACCAGCTTTGAACCTTAGTAAATCCGCCGAAATCGGTGAGTTGAAATCTTGAACCGAGGCTGAGCCACTATACAACTGGCCATGAGAGTCAGCGCATATGCATGTGCCCGCACTCCCATATACATAAGCCCATTGTGCTCAAAATCGAAACCAAAGTTTAGTTGCATCTGCGCAGCCTGGCCTTACCAAAAAGGCATAATTTGTGTACAACGGTATTTGTCAAAAAATTGAACTCACTCTAATTGGACACTGTAATGGGAAGATTGAGTCCGGACTAGTGAGTCTCATCGTGTTTACATCAGAAACTTTGAAGCACCTCAAAAAACCTTGAAACAACAACAATTTTGATTTTTCGCACATTGAAAAAACAACAAAATGAGACTCATAATTCTGGTTTTAATATTTTCTTCCCGCCTCACGAAAGATCCCGTGATACCGGACTCAATCTTGCCAATCTAAATAGCGTCTTGCAGAAACACAAAATTTGATGTGTATATACACCACTGATCTCTATATACACTGGATAGTGAATAGCCTATAGTGTATAACAGTTTTTGTGAGGCAAGTTTTTTAAAGGGTACCGGCCACGACCTCATATCTCGCTCTATACAAACGAAGAAAGAGATTGAAGATATTTGCCGAAATTGAGCATTTATTTGATATCAGTTGATGTCAACAAGCATTGCGGCTGTAAATATTGAAAAAAATATAAGAAAATGCAGGTCCAGTAGCGTCCATTCCACTGGCGCCGCTGTTATACTGTTATATAAGGGTACCGGCCACGACTATATTTTTGCCTCAAAAATTTTGTATGAATACACTATCCAGTGTATATAGAGATCAGTGATATACACGCTTCAATTTTTCTATAGTATAAACGGGGTTAGTAAAAACGAAGTTAAGTGGACATCTACTACATTTTGAGATATATAATTTCAGCAGACTGGTATCACTTTTAATGTGTGAAGCAGATAATTTTTTTTTTGTGAATTGTGAAATGGAAAATGCCGCGATGGCTATTTGATTTGTTATCTTTTGTTTTCGTAGAAAAGACATAAAATTCAATTTTACAAAAATTCACCGTACTCATTATTCAATAATCATTATAGACAATTGAATGCAAGTTATCCTAAAAATCCAGTGATTTACATTTAAATAAATTCTCTTTGTGGAATAAAACAATCTCGGGATCTAAATGCTGCAATAGGTAGCTTCTGTTTGCTGTTTTTTTACTTGTTTTTATTGACGATCGAACACCTAAAACCAAAACCAGACAACAAAGCAAAATTAAGCAACAAAAATGAATTGGCCACAACTTCTTATTGCCTTGCAGCTATTTCTGGTCAATTGTTTAATAGAATCTGCTTCTGATGAGGTAAGTTGATATTTAAGCAAAGAAATACCGTATGTCGGGGTAAAAAAGAGGCTTGCTTCATTGATTTTCTTCATAAAAGAATATCCTAGTAACAGGTTAGAAAGATAACTTGAGTGGGTTGCAAAAAAAAAAAATTGCAAATCAACCCTTAAAACTAGACAAGCTGTTGAATGCGTAGGCAGTTCGACGACATATTTTTGAGTATATAAAGGAAGTACTGTTAAATGTTCCATATTGCCTTTTACTATTCCAGGGTCTCTCAATGTATGATGAACCTCTCAGTAAAAAAGAAACTATGGCACAATTAATGCAAGGTGGTAATCGGGCATCGGAATTGAAGCCACTAAAGCTTAAGGCGGAAAAGATCGATGTAAAGGCCGAAATTGCCAAGTTAAATTCAAGTGAGTTGCAAAAATTGAACACAAATTATTTTCCTATTAAACAATTTCTACTTACAGCTTATGTTTATCAGTCGGAGTGGCCTGATTCAAGCATAAAACTAGGAGCTGTCACTGCAGTTTCCTTCGACAAAGATGGAAATGTAGTAATATTTCATCGCGTGGACAGAATATGGGGACAAGACACATTCGATAACAATAATAATGTGTTTCAGAATAAAGATCTTGGACCAATAGATCAGAATACTGTGCTAGCTCTTGATAGAAAGTCGGGAAAACTGGTCTACGGTTGGGGAAAGAATATGTAAGTTCAAAAAAATAAAATAAAGTTATTGGGACTTGCATGTTAAACATTGACATACAAACCTAACAAGAATGATAAAGAATTTAATATTTCCATCATGAAAATCTGGTCGCAATTGCTGTTTACATACATACCACCCATTCATGTATATGTAGTTTATTTTTAAAAATTGCGTCAAAACTGGTAGTTTTCAAATGAGTTATATTAGTAACAAATTGTTTTGAATTAGATTTATGAGTCGATGTTATTAATAACTTTCTTTAATCTTCCAAAAACTCAACATTACGAAGTGATAAGTTGAATAGCAACAAATTCTACTTAAAGGAATATGAAGAATATGAATCTTCCTCACAAAATCACCAAAAATCATACATTTATGTGTGAATTAATTTTATCAACCAACAATCGAGTTTTCTGTAAGCTGTTGGAATAAATACATAAGTTTCCCTCTTTTCTTTAAACAAAATGTTTTAGCTATCGATATGCAAATAAGACGATCCAGATTCTTTAAATGCAAAACAAACTTTGCATATACCCAACCTCGCACCTACCCCAAATCCTATAGTGTGCCCAAGCAGGGGGGCCATGTACATAACTCACTGTTTATACGCCGTAATGCTGGGTGCTATCACTGTATTTATGTAAGCAAGCAAAACAAACATAGAAGTGAGAAGCACTTAATTTCGCGTACGTGAAATCACTTTCGCGTGCGTACTGTCGGGTCTTTAGACAAACTCTAAATTTAATCCAGATACCTAGATAGTTCTATTTTTTTATGTGTACAAATGTTTTAATTGTATTCTACTCATATGATTTAAGATTTTACATGCCACACGGTTTGACCATTGATGCTGAGGATAATGTTTGGGTGACGGATGTGGCGTTGCATCAGGTGATGAAATTCGGTCCTAAAGGTTTATCGGGAAAACCTCTCCTCACCCTGGGTACAGCTTTCACTCCGGGAAATACGGACACAAAGTTCTGCAAGCCGACATCTGTGGCTGTCCTTGAAAATGGGGATTTCTTTGTCGCAGACGGCTACTGCAATGCACGTATTATCAAGTACTCAGCTTCGGGAGAGAAGATTCTGGACTGGGGACATCATTCATTTGCAGGTAAGTTAAAACAATCTCACTAAAAGAAAGGCAACTTAATTTTTATTTGTAGGTGTAGTTTCTGGTGTGCCCCCGACGTACTCCTTCGCTATTCCACATGCTTTGACTTTAGTGCCGGAACAGGGTCTTCTTTGTACAGCAGACAGAGAAAATGGACGAATTCAATGCTTCTCATCGCTCCATGGAACATTCCATTCACAGTATCACAATGAAATAGTCGGAGATCGGCTGTTTAGCATGGATTACACTCCAGCCGATGGTGGCCAGTTTGTCGTAGTAAACGGTCCAACGGATGGCCATTTTGAAGTTCGTGGCTATATCATTAATATGAAGAGCAAGCAGGTGATCGGCAAATTCGGTCCGAATGACCTTCAGTTTTCGAATCCCCATGATGTAGCCGTCACCACTGATGGAACTGAAATCTATGTAGCTGAGTTGGATCCAACTCGAGTGCATAAATTTCTGCACAAGAAGGTGGCTCCTTCGTTACCTATGTCGGCTGCGAAGCCAACAGCGACCAGTATCGAAAGGAGTACCGCAGAGGAACAGCAATCACAGGTAGCCGCATCAAAAGCCGCACCAGGATCAACGGCACTCCTTGTTGCAGCCCTTATGCTATTTTTTGCATTTCTCACCTTTGGTATGGCTTTGTTGATTGCCCGTAGACGCAAACGAGGTAATTCTGATCTCCCAACTGGCACTCCCTGTGATTTAGTGTATAAGCGTCTGGTCTCCTCAAATCACAATGACTGTTGATTTTCTTGTTCTCATTATCAATTTATTTTGCGTCCTTTAATAAATTTGTCTTAATGCGATTCCCACTTCTCCCATGCACCAGAATTTTTTAAGTTGAATGTGTTAATCTCTGGGCTATTGTGTTCTTATTTCATTATTCAAATTTTATAGACTTGTATATAATTTTTTTGAATACCTAATTTTTGTTCACTAATTTTAAATCTTTCAGCTTTTTACAATTTTTTGTATTTTTTTTTTATGAAATAAATTTTGTATCTGTACAAATGTTTTTGGTTTTCTTAAAATATTTATTTGCTTAATTTTGTTTTATGTGTCGCCATTTAGAAAACAATTTTGTGTACATAAACATCTCATACTCTTAGATAGATAAGTAGTGAGATTGCATTTCATAGAGCTCATTTCGTCACACCATGGTTTTCATACAACACAGCTGAAGCGTGGCACAAGAATTTAGGTCACAAAATTGAATCATTTGGTTTTACTTTGGATACTTTCGAATGGTATTGCAACTTCTACCGATAGAAGGAAAAACGTGATTATAGACGAAAAATCTTCGATATGCAATATTTAAAATTGGCATATCAAGGTTTTTTATCTTTGGAAAATTTTAGACATTTTGTAAAAAATATTTGGCATCGCGAATTTTGATAAATTTGTTTGGATAAACCCACATATTTTTTCAAGAAATAAGTTCGTTTTCAACGTCAAATCCATGTCAACTGAATCGGCAAATTATCGTTATTTTACGACACAGAAGTTACAAATTGTATCCTCATAAGACCCATTACTGATCCTTATCAAGATTAAATAAAATAGAAGTTGTTGCTTCTAGAAAATGTTTCAATTATAAAAGTATTTTTGTGATAAAAATAACCTAAACGTTTATTATCATCGTTATCATTTAGATTCTCTACATAGTTGTTTATTTTTATATTTTAAAACTCGGGAAATTTGTACATTTATGCATCTAGAAAATTCCTTTTTTTATGAAAATTTTTAGTAACGCACGTTCAAATGATTTTTTTATTTTTTTTTGAGCTTTACAAACAATTGACTTGCATCCTATAAAGCGGTAAGAACACTTAAATATCAATCATAACAAAAACTTTTGTAGATAGACGATTACCCTATTAATTTCCATCCACTTAAAGAATTTCTCTTTTTCCAGGCTGTCTTCCATTCGGAGTTAAAAATCGCCGCCACGCTTGGGACTTCCCTACAAAACCAGAAGGGTTTAAACTAGGAGGTCTGTTAGATCATCGAAAACGAGGATTTGAAAAACTTGACCAGAATGCCAGCGATGAAGAACCAGATGTGACGACAAACATGCTGGCTAATGCACAATTTGCTTAGAAATAACACATCCTGTGCCTCGTCATTTAGTTTAAATAGAATTTCAACAACAACAACAAAAAAAAGGATTTTCCTTTGTAAATAGAATTTTAATTTATTTAATATACCTCCTAGGAAATCAATAAAACAAGCGAGGAAGCAAAAAGAATCCAAGATGAGTCATTTTTTTGTTGCACTGGTAATGTGATTCCTTGGGGATAGGCTAGGATCAAAGATTGCAGCGATGCTTACTGAGAGCCCTATAATAAGAATAAAAGATGAGAATGGATTCAGTAGATAAAATTTACCGGAATCTTCTTGCCTTTCTCCTTTAGGTACAGAATCCGATCATAAAGAACAACGGTCTCCACCAAGGGAGCAAAAAGAAGGCGCATACTGTAGAAGATTACAATGCGCTTCCATTGATTAAGGTCATTTTGAGTTTCTTCCGAGTGGATGTCTTCATTGGGAACGATGATGTTCAAACCATTAGTTGCTCGTTTAACATAACTGAGGAAATAATTCGTTTGCATTATATGTAAATATTTTACTAGCTTACTCATCAAATTTCATCCCTTTGACATGTTTGACATTTCTCAAACCAGTATGCTTTAATTCTGGGCAATACTTTGCAAAAATCTTCTCAATCGTAGCTCTGAAAGAATGCACCTTCAAATCTTCGTACAATTCACTCTTCAATCGATCACAATAGACCTCAGCTGCATGACAAGCTATTTCCCGGGATTCATAGCTCAGGCGGCAAGAAGTATTTGTCTCGTTTTTCAAGAAATCACTGAGTGGATAACCAGGATTAGTTGATCCTGTTGATAGTTTCATGTAGCAACAACCGACGAAATTAAGGAACTTAGCTTGTTTGCATTTCAGAAACATTTGTATGAGTATAGCTCCTAGATCTCCACACGGATGAAGACCAATAATTCCAAACGAAAAAGAATAACTTTTGGAAATATTCAATGCTGCAGCAATTTGATCGACAAATTCTTCGGGACCTAAGGAGCTTGTAAGTGTCATTGCAACATGAACCGGTCGACGGAAATGTTGTCTTTGTTCAAAAGAGAGTAACTTTGATGCAAAGACTTCAAACTGGGAATCAATTATTCTAGGGAAATACATAAACTTGGTTTTAAAAAAATCTCAAATTAATATTACCTCGCTTGTTCATTAAGAGAATCTTGCATTTCTAGGCAGCAGACTTGTACACCGTACGCATAGCCCAGAACTCTAGCCAAATGACCAAGACCTGCTCCGAAATCAACGACAAAATCAACTGAATTATCAACAACACTTCTGTAGCAGATATTTGCCATCTTGACAATTTCATGGCGCTTCTTGGGTTTGACACATTTGGTGAAAAGATTCTTCAACTTTGGGTGCTCCAAGATGTATGGATTGGCGGTAGCCTTCTCTGCAGATGTAAAACAATTGATATCTCTTGAAATGCATAACTTTTTCATGAGCTTCATGAGGCAAAGTATCGATAATGGTCTAACTGATGTAGACTCATTATTACCACGTAGAATGTTCGCCAAATCATGAGGATCCAAGGGCTCAAGGTGGTTTTGCCAAGATTTCGGTAGTTTGGACCAGTGATTTTCAACGTAGAAGTCCTATAAGAACTACGTGATTCAACTAGCTATAGGTCTGTTAAGTTTCTTACCAATACGTAAGTATCAATTAACCATTGATATTTCTGAATTATTTGCAATGAAATTGCTAAATTTTCTTGCAAACATTTCGAATCGAGTTTCTGCTGCAAAGTTTCACACATTTTTTTGACAGCATTTGATGTAAGCAATAACCATTAACCTTGTTCGTTTGCTTCCCAAACCTACCCATTTCTACCATTTTTAGTCCGAAAGACTTTCAAAGGTCAAATAAAAAAAATAAAACTGGTAGAGTCTGGCAGTTTGGGGCAAGTACGTGAACAGACCTAAGACTAGTCTCCAAACTTTTGCGTTTGGCCGATTCAGGGGCCTATTTCACGGAACATACATCACATACATTGTATGAAATGTTGTGTACCTTAAAGTAGGCAAAAAATGGCTCAGTGTGAATTTTGATTTTTTAGAAAAACTATACGTCAACTTAGAAAAGCCATAATTTTAAAAAAATTTAAAATTTACTCCCACTCATATGGGGGCTATTTTACGTCACAGTACACTTAAAGGTATTATATTGCGCAGGTTGTCAAAGTTGGAAATGTCAAAAAATTAAAAATGGCTGTTCGAGTGCCCACAAGAACTCAACGCGCATCATTAGAAACAACAACAAAATATTGAAATTAGACAAGGAAAGGGGCTCTGAATCCACCATTTTACCACCATAATACCTCGATTTTGACAGATGCGCAGAACTGAACAAAAATGAAAACGCTAATGATATTACATTTAATATGTGTACTGTGATTAAACGTCACATACATTTCTGTGATGTATGTGATGTATTTTCTGTGAAATAGGCCCCAGGTTTGTTTGATTTGACAATTATATAAAATTTAGTCCCCTATTACACGGTGACTTTCCTATGATGAAGTCCTTCTTTTTCAAAGCGAATTATGAGGTGTGTGCATTTGTGTGAATTTGTACGTCATTTTATTTTTTATATGAACTTTGACAGACGTTGGTGTAGAAATTCACAGAAATGCAAAGTTTCAATGTAAATGAACTAGGCTATGATTTTTAGATACTTCAACAAGACGGTTGTGTTAAACTAGGTACGAACTTGTATTTAAAAAACTTAGGGGCAGTTTCACAGTGCACAACTAACAAAAGAAGTGCCACTTTTTCATCAGCTACAGCTTTTTTTTCAATTTCACCTGTCAAATACTTGTGTTCAGCATTCTCGGTCTGTTATTTTATTCTGAACTCTGAACAAGCTCCTGAACACTTTCAGAACGAAAAACGAAACACAAATTTGAAGCTCTGAACGTTCAGAGGTAAAAAAGGAACACAATCTTTTGTTCGACAGTTCAGGCTCTGCTCTGAACTAAAAAAGAAAAAAACGCCTAAAAAATCACAAAATCAAACGTACTTAAAAATTACAGCGGCTTTTCATCGTTGGAACAGCTGTTTTGACATTTCTATGAAGTAAGAAAACAAAAATAATCCGTATTCTGTTATAGCTATTTACTTTTTAATGCTAAAAACTCCTATATATTTCAATGATTAGATTATTTAATATGCTTATCAAATAATGTTCCTTATCATCACAAATTTCTCAAAGCATTCCGAGTTCTATAATTCAATAACGTACAAATGCTCATGAAACCTTAGTGGTCAATCCAGTTTCTTGCAAAATTTTGTAATTACACAATTTTTCTGTGCTTACGATAATCAGTTATAATTTTGTTATTGAAGAAGTGAATTGTTTTATTCCGTCGTTAGTGTATTTTTTATAACTACTATGCCTTCATCCGTCCAGAAAATCAATCCTGATATTCAGAAAGAACGCAACAATGCTTCATTCAATACTCAAGAGTTCACACTGTGGTGGGTTGGTGGTGAGCAGAGGTACAAAGAAAAGAAATCTCTAGGTAAGTTATGGAGGATCGATGTTCATTGGAAAAAACTATACGAGTTTGATGATTGATGTAATGAATTAATATAACTATCTGAACAGTTTTGAACTTTGGACAGAAGGATTAAGATTGTTACAATAGAATTATGAAAATTAACTAAAGTATATAATCGGTGTTTAACGGTTATCAGTTGGAGTAACTGATAAGGTGAGATAACACATTTGTCAAATCCCTTTTATAAGACCAAATAGGTATTCATATTCATTTTTGCTTTTTAAATTTGCATTGTAATCAAAACAAAGAAATACTATGGAAAGAGAAATGCTACTCATACTTAGGCATGGTCGATTGACGTGCTGATCAAAGTCAATGAGTTTCACTTTTAACGTACCTTGTTGAAGTATCTAAAAATTCAATAGAATTTTGGAAATAAGTACCTAAACCATTTAAAAAACAAAAAAATATATGAATTACAAAAAGAAAAATATTTTATAAAATTAAATCACTACTGAAATTTCAGTATTCAGTGACTGCAACCCGTTGGCAAATAGGTGCAGAACAAATAATAATAAAATATCTTGACATGTTTGTTAAAAAAATGACAAAAAGGTTACTAAAATAACAAAATGTAAATTAATTAAAAAATGAAAACAGAAAAGTAGAAATAATTTTAAAGCTTAAAATAATTGTAGTCAAAACATACTACCTGCAGAATAAAATAAAATAAATTTTAATAAAAACAATAATGTGAAAGAAACGAGTAAAATTTACTCGATGGCAAAAAAACAAAAAGCTTAGAGGTTACAAAAATATAGCTGCTAGAAGTTAATTACTGATAATTAAATAATAATAGAGATCTATGACGTATTCTCGCAGTTACTCCTTATTAGGGGCTTTCTACATTTAACTTTATGTTTAAAAATATAACAGGTTTCAATTTTGAGTGTAAGATGCATGTAATTAATACAAATTACTACCTTCATATAATACGGCATATACCTAAAAATAATATGTAGTAGTAAATTGTAAGTCTGAAAAATTAAATGATAACATGTCAATAGGGCAAATCTATTTTCTTGATTCTGGAAAAGTAATTTGCCTTAGTAGGTAGGTACCTACCTATATCTATAACTTGTTTTTTGTTTTGCTTGGGTTGAAACTTAAAGTTAAGATAGGTACCTACTTGAAATACTTTTTTTTTTTAGTTCATAAGTATTCAGTAAAATATCTGTTTATTCTACAAATTTTAAAATGATAACTAGCTACTGAATTGAAAGAATTCTTACCTCGATTGTTTGTTAAAAAATGCTTAAATATATTTTAAGAACATTTTTGAATTTTTAATTTTGTTGATCCCCTTGATTGCGATGTGAGATTTTTTCTGTACTTTTATTTAAAATGTAAATTCCATAGAAATAATTAGATAAGATTAAGTATCGCTAATCTTTTTACTGATAAACTCTTATTTTTGCAATCATGTGTTGTTAATATTGAATGCTCTTGTAATCGACCACTTAACAGTAAATATTATAAAATTATTAGAAATTCATCGAAATTAAAAAATAAGACCCTGTTTGGATTGTGACTTTTCACTACGCCATGACTATGATTTTGTGGGTGGGAGCGGTGAGAAGTTCTGTTACCTTCACTAATCTCACCCACAAAACCATCGTCATGGCGTAGTGAAAAGTCGCAATCTAAATAGATTCTAAAGCAATCTTTTTTCTAGAATCCCTTTATTTCGGTAAAGGCAAAAGTATAAGCTATAAGTCTTTAATGCTCTTGCAGTAATATTATCGGAGTAGTTTTGTTCAAAATTGTACAACATCTAGCATCAATAAATTGCTGAAAAATGTATTCAAAGACTATTTTGTAATAATGTCAAATGTTTTTGCATCTCTAAAACTCATATATGAACATATTGTCCCTCATCCCAAGATGAGTTAAAGTTTTAGTTTTTCTTTAAACCATTCATTAAATTCAAAACTAGAAATCTTACAGTTAACAAAACAATAAGAAAACATTGTTTTAACAAGATCCAACACCTTTACAAAAAATTCTGTTAAAATGTAAAAAAAAAAACAATTACGTCAGTTCTGGTAGAGCTTGAGCTATGATTAATATTTTTCGGCTGAAGGAAAGATATTTTATACTTTGCAGATTTGGAAAGATTATGAGACATTCATTAAAAGTTAATAACGTTATTGGTTATTAATTTACACCAAGTCAATCAGTCTCTATCAAACCAATTTATTTCTATGATATTGATGGACGACTCATTACAATTTCCAATTCCATGATTGTTTGGATCAAGTTTTGCTTCTCGTTCATCTTCTAAGAATGATTAGCCTTTCCCATATCTACTTCAATTTTAATCACATCGATTTATGTATAAAATTTAAACTATTAGTAAAATATAAATCATGTCGCATTAGTTATTGGGAGAAAAATTCAAGATTATTTTATATCTTTATATGGATTTGGTTTAAAATCTGTCAGTAAAAGTAAAAATCAGTCAGATAAACAAAATATCCTCTTGTGTATTTAGAAAAGTGCTTCTTGGAGGATCCAGAACTTATGGACAAAGTACCCATATCTTACCTTTCACACAAAGAACTGTATGAAGAGGGTGTACGTAAAGCAACAATAATCAGTAATAAAATCCGTGAAATGCGCCAAGAAGGCAGTGATGGAATCGATACTTACACGTGAGTTACTTGAGAAGTCCGCAAAAAGCAATTACTAAAATTTACAAAAATTCTTCATCAGTGCTCTTCTGGGAGGTTCACTTGGTTCAGCAATAATCAAAGAAGGCAATCCTCTTACTTTGCACTATGTGATGTTTGTTCCAACCATCATGGGCCAAGGAACCGTTGACCAACAGGTTGAATGGCTATCAAAAGCTTGGGATTGTGAAATCATTGGAACCTATGCTCAAACCGAAATGGGTCATGGTACTTTTCTGCGTGGTCTAGAAACTCGTGCTGACTATGATCCAAAAACACAAGAGTTCATTCTGAATTCACCCACAATAACAGCATACAAATGGTGGCCAGGAGGATGTAAGTAATAGTTATGAATTCCTATGTATTATTTATTCAGTGAGTTAAATTAATTTCTCTGTGCGTACATATGTAGTGGGTCACACAGCAAATTATGCGGTAGTTATGGCCCAACTCCATACCAAAGGTCAAAACCATGGCATTCAACCGTTCATTGTCAAGTTACGCGACGAAAATACTCATATGCCAACTCCAGGCATCGATATCGGAGAAATTGGAACAAAACTAGGCATGAAGAGTATGAACAATGGTTACCTGGGATTCAAAAATGTCCGAATTCCACGCATGAACATGCTTATGAAGAACTCACAAGTTCTGCCTGATGGCAAATATGTTGCTCCAAAGTCTTCATTATTGACTTATGGCACAATGATGTTTGTGCGAGTTGCATTGATTCGGGATACTGCCATGAACTTGGGTAAAGCTTCGACCATTGCAACGAGGTATTCAGCCGTTAGACGTCAGAGTCCTATTGATCCTAAGTAGGTCCCCATAAAGAGGTCTATTTCTTGAGCTAAATAACAATTAATTTCATTTAAAGTGAACCAGAACCTCAAATTATGGATCACGTTACTCAGCAGTTGAAGCTGTTTCCTCAAATTGCTAAGGCAATTGCTTTTAAATTAACTGGAGACTACATCTGGACGATGTACAATAATGTAACCGGTGAACTAGAGCAAGGCAATCTCGATAGGTTACCAGAGATGCACGCCATCTCCTGCTGTCTGAAAGCCATTTGCAGTGCAGATACAGCGGCTGGAGTTGAAATATGTCGTTTGGCCTGTGGTGGTCATGGATACATGGATGCTTCAAATTTCCCAACCATCTATGGCATGGCAACTGCTGTGTGCACGTATGAAGGAGAAAACACTGTCATGTTGTTGCAAACTGCAAGGTATCTCGTCAAGGTTTACGAAACAGCCTTGAACGGAGGAAAACTAGTGCCCACAGTTCAGTACATCAAAGAAGCAATTGATGCCAAAGTATTTGCTAACTTTAATGGCTCGTTATTGTCAATTGTGAAGGCATTCCAATTTGTTGCTGCAAAGTAAGAATTCGATAAAATAATTTTTCTTACAAAATTCTAATTTCTCTAATTCTTTTACACAGCAAAGTACGAATTGCCTATGATCGTTTGGAAAGAAGTAAAGCCCAAGGACATGGGCCCGAAAAAGCTGCCAACTTATCCGGAATCGAACTTACTCAAGCTGCCGATGTATTTTTGCATACACATTCCTTTCGGAAAGTTTTATTAAACTACTTTTTCTTTTTTTTAGCTTCATGGACGTGCCTTTTTAGCGCTTTCGGTTTACACTGAAATTAAAAACATCTGCAAAAATGTCTCAATAGCTTTGGGAAAAGTGTTGATGGATATTTTAGAATTATATCTTCTCGACTCTTGTCTCAATCGAATCGGAGATTTTCTCATGGTAAGATCGATATGAACTATGAAGTGAAACCTTGAACTATTTAATAATTTCCTTATTTTCAGTTCATAGATTTAAGCGAAAAAGAAGTTGGAGATTTGGAAATCCGTCGAGAAGCTTGCTTAGCGCGTATTCGTCCAAATGCTGTCGCCATTGTTGATAGCTTTGATTTTCATGATCGGATGTTAAATTCAACACTTGGAGCTTACGATGGCAATGTATACGAAAAAATGTTTGAAGTTGCTAAGATGAGTCCATTGAATCGTGAACCAGTAAATAAATCGTTTAATGCCTACTTAAAACCATTTATGAAGGCAAAGTTGTAAAATCATCAATTATCAATGTTTAATATATGTATTTAAGCCTTTTTGTAAGATAACACAATAGTCCTAAGAACGAACAAATTAAGTTAAACTATTTTTTTTGGTGGGTTATGTGCATTCGCATTGTGATATTTTCACAATTAATCTGGGTAACGAAATTTAATTTTGTGTACCTTTAATTTTTTTTTCATTATATTTTGTACTCATATTGGAATTAAAAGTCAATTGTATTCTATTTTTTTTTTTATTTTTATTTTCTTATAGCAGTTCAAATTTAGCAACTACCACATTCCGATGCCCCACAATTTTGCTTCTCTATTACGAAAAACTCAACGAAAAAGATCGAAAATAATGCGTTGAATAGATTTTAATCTCACAGAAAAAGAAAAATGTATTAGGTTGACAAAAAAAAAAAAAAAAAAAAAAAAATCCCAGTTGTGGTTGAAAAATCTAGAAAAGGGAATTTAGGAATCTGCTCGTATTCGTATTTAAACAGTAAGGACATAGTTTCAATGATAATCATTTTACATAATAGGGCCCCTGAGTAAATATGGAAGTTCAACTTTTACTGGAATTGTATATAAATTGACCGAATAACTTGTATCCTTGTATACTTCTTTATTATAAAAATATATTAAAACAAAAACCAAACAAAAAAAATATTATAATACATTACATATTAGACTTCAAAAACGGTTTCAAGTGCGTGTGGAACGATTTCTGAACGGGAATCCTATTCATAGGGCTCTTTTGTGCCGCTTCGAATATCCTTTCATAAACATTGCCATCATAAGACCCTAAAACTGAATTCAAAATCTTATCATGATAATCAAATCCATCCACAATCGCCACTGCATTCGGTCGGAGACGATTCAATGTTTGTTCTAATTGGGTCTGCAGTCCACATATGTCTTCTTCGGTCAAAATTATGAACTGAAAACAAATATTTCTATAGTATTCAATATACCAATGAAAATAGAAAAAAAAAATTACCCTTCGAATATCTGTCATATTTCTGAAGCATGCGACCAATAAATATATCTCAAGGACGTCTAATAAAACTCTTTTAAGTGAGCTTGAGCTTTGGTATGTTTCGACAATTTTTTGCCAAGCAGTGGTCGCCAAGAATGAACGTCCATGAAGCTGTAAAAGTAACATCTCAAATTTAAATTAAATAACGAAATTTTAATACAAGGAATTACATCAGCAGCTTGAAGAAGCTCAATCGAAGTTGCATTTGCTGCTTCTTGGGGAGTCATATCTTTGTTCTTTCTTTCTGACAGATGATTATAAGCTAGACGAATCTTGCTAAAATAATGAAAATCAGTTAAAAACTTTGTGGTTATTTGTTAGATTTTTTACTTTGCTGCAGCAAATTGAAGAGCTTCTACCATGTATTCTAAGGAGCCATCCCATTTAGGAAATTTTTCAGCTTTGCTTACAGCTTCTTTTAGGTAAGCTACTGTTGGAACGAGTTTCTCTCCCTGAAGTGCCAGTGACCAGGCTTTCATTAAAAACCTTGAAGTTTGCAAAAGCATAACAGTATTTTCTCCTTCATATGTTGCAGCTGCTGTTGCCAAACCATAAAGTCCTGGCAAATTAGAAGCCAACATATAACCATGACCTCCACAGGCTAAACGTAAAGTCTCAACACCAGCACTAGAGTCAGTTGTAGAAATAGCTTTAAGGCATGCAGATAGAGCGTGAATCTCGACTAATCGATCAAACTTTCCTTGATTGATTTCTTCGGTAACTTGAATATACATTTCGTATAAGCTATCCGCTGCAAGTTTGATCGCAATGCCTTTTGAAATTTCAGAGAAAAGTTTGAGCTGCTGTGTAACGTGATCTATAATTTGATGCTCTGGTTCTCTAAAAGAAAAACAAATAAAATGTCAGAAGGGGTAAGATTTAGACCGGGCACCCACTTGGTGGTATGTTACTAGAAACTTTTTGAGTTGCTGAAACACTTTATGGGAAAAAATACTATAAAAGTTGCGGTAACAAATAGCCAGGTAAGGGCCTGGCCTAAGAATTATTATTGTCAAATTTGGACTTTACTTTGGATTGATAAGACTTTGTCGACGAACAGCAGCATAACGAGTAGCAATAGTTGCCGCTTGAGTAAGAAATAAGCTCGATTGGTTAACTATATATACTCTTGTAAACACCATAATCCAATAGGACAAAACTGAAACCGGTGAACTTGTAAAAGTACCATCAGCATGGACCTGAGCGTTTCTCATCATCATTTGCATACGGGGAATTCGGACATTTTTAAATCCTAAATAACCATTGTTTACCCCTTTGAAACCAAGTTTGTTACCAATTTCTCCAATGTGAATGCCAGGCAAAGGCATGTGAGTTTCTTCATCACGAAGCTGAACTAGAAACATTTGAATTCCATAGTTTTTGTCTTTTATGTAAAGTTGGGCAACAACAATCGTATAGTTTACCGAGTGACCCACTAAAAAATGAAAATTATGTTACAAATCTATTTTTAGGTGAACCATAAGTCTGATTATACTTACATCCTCCTGGCCACCACTTATAGGCTGTTATTGAAGGGGTATTTAGAACAAATTCATCTGTTGCAAGATCGTAATCAGCTCGTGTTTGTATTCCACGTACAAAAGTTCCATGACTCATTTCAGTTTGAGCGTAGGATCCCAAAATCTGGTAGTTTTTGGCTAGTGGCAACCATTTTGCTACTTGTGCAGGAGTACCTTGCATTTCAATTGTCGGTAGAAACATTCCGATATGGACAAAAAATGGACTTCCTTGTGGTATGATTGCGTTGCCAATAGCTCCTACAAAGAGTCGACTAAAAATGTAAAAAAAAATATTAAAATTTATATTGCCATAAAATTGAATGCTGTGTAATGCTAGGCGCAAACCAACGCGATGGCGGTGGCGATCACCATAAAAATGTGGATGCCTCATATAAAAATCAAAGGAAAGGCACACTTCAATCGTGTAGATGTGTGCCTTTCCTTTGATTTATATGTGTGGCATCCACAATTTTATCATGATCACCACCGCTATCGCTTTGGTTTGCAGTTACCTTAAAGCGACAATTGACTGGATATCGTTTACTGAGTACCTACTCAAGAAAAATTTACCCAAAGTGTAAATAAGTCTATTTATAGTTTCAACAGAACTTGTCGAATTTTAGAATACAGAATGGAATACAGATTAAGATGTGCATATTAGAAAAAGAGGATTTTGTGTAAATTTAGGAGCGTTTCAGGGGAAATAAAAACTTAAAAGAGACTTAAAATTTTTAATTAACAAAAAAATCCGAGAAAAAATTAATATTAAGTAAGTAAGTGCTTTCGTAATTTTTCCATTAAATAAACTAAATACTTCATGTCTTCAACACTGATCCATATCCTATTATAACATTAAACTTAGAGTAAGTTCGTCTCATCCAGTCGTGCATTTTTACTTGCGATATATGTATACAACCATTGACAGCTAATTAGAAACGATTCTATTTTGCTGTTTTTTTTCAAATAATGATGAATGTATTATGTATCTCATCTAAGGTTTATATTTCGATCTTATTACGATCTTTCTTCCTTCCTCTGTCAAATATAAGTAAGTACATTTAAATCATCCTGATATTTGAAAACGTAACGATTTTATTTTAAAAATTTGATTCTGTGGTGGCCAAAAAAAAAACGACTCAGTAAATTATTATTAAATTTGGCACCCAGCAGTTTTTTAACATTATCAAAAATAAAAATTATTCTTATAACCAAAAATAACGGTACCTCCCATACAATTGTTTAAAAACTGGTATTGAAAATCTCATTTTTCTCAAAAATTGTCCCTAAGATTTTTTTGATTTTTGACTATCTCATTATCAGTTTAACTGATTTTAATGAATTTTTTTTGCACAAAAGCTTTAAATAAGTTCTAATTATATTGCATACCAAAATTTTCAAAAGAATAAATTATTGATTTTTAAAAAAAATTTCAAAATAATTTTTTGAAAATTCCATATTATTTCGAAAATGGGAAGATGAGATTTTTTTTAATTAATTTTTTTAACTCTGCATTAATAAAGACTAAAAAATTGCGTACCATTTTTTTCTTAATTTTTTAAAAATTTTATAAATAAACAACTATTTTTTTTAATATTGCTCACAACAATTTCAGAGGTTGTTTAATTAGTTTATGTTTAATTATATATTTTTTTTGTTTACAATTTTTCAGTCTAAACTGTAAGATCTATGCATATTTGCAACACGGTGCTATATTGTCCATAAATACATAAATGTACCTACTCGCAAAAAACTACCTTAAACTTAACCACGAACCACGTTTTAAGTAGGTGGTATACAATATAGGTTCCCATAACTAATTTATTTCTTTTATAATATAAATATAGTTTTTTAAATATTCAAACTTTAAAAACACAGTGTGATCGCACATAAGAGCAAGTTCGTGCGATCCAGTCGTGCACATATTTTTTTTTTAACATAAGAGATAGTTTTTGCACGGGTAAGCTAGTTTTGCATTACACATTATGACATTATGTATTTCATGACTATGAATTTCAACCAAATGACATCACGGAGTGTTGAACTTACAGATAAATATTACTTCCTCCAGGATTCCGTTTATCTCCTATTTTCTTAAGTTTCTTTATCAGCAAAGTACTTCGTTTGATTACAACATCATATTGATCTTGGAAGGACAAATAGTCTGGATTGATTTCTTCTTCAAATTCCGGATCGTTAACTATTTCTTCAACTGAAAAACAAAAACTAAAATAATAAGTTTAAATATTAAGAGAGAGGAAGATGACGAAATTCAAAACAATTATAATATTTTATATTTCACTTCGTCTGAGCAGAGTACCATGCATAACCAAGACCAGCATAAAACCCAAAGAAAAAATTTTAAAGTAAAACTTTATGTTAAATCATTTGAAAAAAAAAAATATTTTCTGAATAAATTAACGACTGAATAAATTTTCCAATTTAAGAGCATATTTTTTGTGTCTAGGGCGAAGTTCATATTTATTCATCCGATCAGCTTATTTGTTTATTGATTTATTTATTTTATTTTATACATAAATACATACATATGTATGTATACATGAATGTATATTAAAAACAAAAAAACCTACCAATTTCACGCTGCTCTTTGAGCTTTTTATCTCCACCATTGAACCAGCTAGCAAATTCTTCAGTATTAAAACTGGCCGCCTGACGTTCTTTTGTTAAATCAGGATTAACTTTATTACTAACTGCAGTAATTGGCATTTTATCAATTTCTGTGTAGAAAAAAAAGAACGGAAATTTGTAACAAATAAAATCCAAAACAAGTTAAAAAATTTTTTTTACTCACAATCGCGGTCGCTGCACAGTGTTTTGCTTTTGAAATGCTGAAATGAAATGAAACTCAAATGAGATTTTATAAAGCTAAAGATACAAAGTTCTAGACTGGAATGTGAAAAATTAGTCAAAACTCTCATAAAATGCAAAATTCGTAACAAGAGAGAAGGTCGACTTTCGTGGTATGTATAGGTTAATTTGCAATTGAAATTTGGAGAAATTTCAAATATGTTTGAGAGCTTAAACTTTTAGCTGGGTGATTTAATTTTAGTCTTCATTAATTGATGTGTGTTGGAAGTGAGTAGTTTATCTGATAAACTGCCAACCATTCTTTCTATACTGAAAATGTGGGTTTAGAGTAAAAAATAATGCGATAGGTTTAAATCAAATCTAACTTCTAAAATTGATTTATTTAAACAAATCATAATTTATAAGATAAGAAAATATGATATGGAGTTAAAAATTGTAAAGTTTTTAAAATATCGAATTTTTAAAAATACAAAGTTGTGTAATAGGTTATACTTACCATTATTTTTTGGTTATAAGAATAATGGTTTCAATTTAAATAAAAAATCGAATAAGTCGTTAAGTTTTGAAAAAAAATTAAAATTTTTTTTAAAATAATAAAAAAAATATTGAAAATTTTTTATATTATTATTTAAATTTAAAAATTTTAGGAACTGAACCATTTTCGAGAAAAGCGCAAATGAAAAAACAGTTCTATGGGTGTGCCATTCAGCGTTTACCCCCTACCACAGCTGTATCGTTTTTGCTACATTTTTTTGCAAATTTTTTTTTTTCAAAATTTCAGAAATTAAAACGTTCCAAAATCAAATTAATAAAAAATGACAATTTTTACACATGAATCTCTATTAAATAGAAAGTTTGATATTTTTAGAAATAGAATAAGAAACTATACAAATTGGCAATAATTATTAAGCCTTTTTACTTTAACAGTATTAATATTTTATTAAATTATTCATGTTCGCTTAAAACTTTGACTGAAAGGTTTAAGTTATCTTTTAATATTTTGTTTTGTATTATCTCCATTTATTTTTTTAAATTATTTATTTTTGTTGTTGAAACTCTTGAATTAAAAGTTTAGATTATCGTTATCATGTTCTTTGATTTTTTATATTTAAACAAATTACAAGTAATTTGCAAGTATAATGGACATTTTACATTTTAAATCCGCGATACTACATTTTGAACAAATTGGGGGGCGGGGGGGGGGGGGGGGGTTAACACTGGTGCCATTAATGTAACCATTTTATTAAATTTTGCATGCCCGGTGTTTTTGAAAAGTAAATTTTCGTGTTGCTAAAAGTTTAGTATATGTAGTATATGTTAGGTACCGTTATTTTTTGTCCTAAAAAATGAAAAACATATCAGAAAATGCCCATAGAACGCTAGCTAGGTACTAAGTTTAAAAAATTGAAGTACGGCTCTGGCACATTGATTTAAATAAAACTGTGTTTCCAGTTTTTGGCGAAAAATGCACAGAAATAACATAAATATGTATATGTACTTACTACTAAAAGGAGTCTGATGACCGGCCTGGCAGTCGTGAAATAGTTATAACTCTAGCCTATAAAAAACTTGGTTGTAGCTCAAGTATTGTTGTTTCATTCAAAAGAAATAAGGTTTATTTCGCTTATGACTTAAGCAATTGTGTTTCAATTTTGCAAACAGGTATACACACAGGTCTTATTATTGGTTACACCTCAGCCAACGAGACAATAACGTAAATGAACAATTCATTATACATTATAATTCAAAGTAGTGAATTGTGATAATTATAATTAAAATATATAGATAACCTATATTATTTGCGCCCCTGGAATATTTATTAAATTTAATTATAGATCCAAACTAAATATGAGTTCGTGTTATTAATCTGTAATATTGTTTAAAGATATTGCAAAATATAGGAAGAAGAGATAAAAGTATAGGGTCAAAACTTTTTAAACTTAACCTCGACATATACATATATGTATATTTCAGGGTAGATCGAGTCTAATATTGTGATAAATCAGAGGCATTTTTAATTATTAAGAAATGTAAATACAATTGATATGATAAGAATTTAATATAAGGTTATTCGCCATTTGATGCAACTTGATTATTATATCTTTGCAAAAATGCATTTTCTCGCACATAAAATAAATACAAAATAAATTTATTAAAATTTAACAAGTTTATTATTTTTTTTTTCATACGGTCCTCCTGATTCCGCATGTTATTTTTCTTAGTAAGGTAAGTGACTTGGCCAGTTTCACAGTAAAGAAATATGTACATAAGTGGCACATAATTTTCCCATTTTGACACTTACGGTGCAGTTTAACTGCCTGAAAAAGTGGCACTTAAGTGGCCAATATGAAGACTTAAGTTTCACTTATTCCGATAAGTTTACACTATGAAATTCGGCATTAGTTTTCCATTAAGTGACACTTCAATTGTGAAACTGGGTCTTCAACCTTCAATTATTACACATGCATTGTTGTTAGTTGTCAGAAATAGAGGGGACGGAACCTACAATTATCTTCTGAATCCGAAGGGTTAAAGAGCTTTTTCGTGATTTTATGATGACAAGGTAAACACTTGGAAGATTTGTAACTTCATCGCAAGAGCCAGTATCCCTAAAAAAAAAAACAAATGAAATGAAATGAAAAAAATATTTTCTCTTCATAACCAATTCACTAATAATTTTCTCGTTTAAATGCGAATAAAGTAGATAACTTTATAGATTAAGTAGCTACCTACATATCTACAATTCCTATACCTAATACAAAAGTCAATCGATTAGAAAATTGCTATTTCCCATAATAAGAACCTGTTTCAACTTCCTTGAAGTTTCGTTCCGTTTTGAAGAAAATTGAAGGCGAATTTTCATCAATAAACTATAGACTCTGTTTTTTTTTTTTTTAATGTATTGACAACTACTTTCAAATGCAAAAATATTCCTTCAGCATCGTCCTTTTTCAAGGATATTAAATTTAATTCACATACCCACAGCAGCAAGGCAAGAACTTATACATATATACACAAACAAGATATTTTACTTTTACCTCTATATATATAGTTTTAAGACGAATTTATTTTTGGAAACGTTTACAAAAAGCCTCATTAAAATAAGAACGAGGCTTCCAAAAGTCATTAAGTTTTTGTTAGATTTTCTTCTGTGCACAGGAATTTTGTAGTCGACATCGTTGTCGTCGTTGTTTTTCGTGGACTTGACCCTGTTTTCGTTTGTTGTAGTTATTTTGTAACTCAGTGATAGCTATAAGGAGATTATTCGTGTTATGAACTTTTCAGAAAGTGTAATGTTTGTTATGGTTGTTGGTTTTGGTGGTATATATTTGTATATATAAAACAGCAGTTAAATTGCTTTTTTTTGAAATTGGTATGTTAATCGACCCACGACGACCGCGACGGTTGTCATTTTATCAGGGACTATATTTTGAAATATTGAAACCTTTTCGTGAGGGAACAACAAGGAAATATGAAACAAGGTTGAATATAAGTTGGGAGTAAAGAATAAAATCTTGTGGGTTTTAGGCAATTAAATGTTTAAGCATTAAAATTCTCCATTCTTGCAAACTATCAATATGCACACAGGAATGGTTCAGAATTGTAAGTCCCTAGGATCCGGGTTCTCTACGAACGAACGCTCCACCAAATTGATTTTAATAATTGAACTTTGAGTTATTCTTTAAACTTGACCAATTTTTGACTGATCATATCGAAGGTGAATTTTGAAAATGCTGTAACTATTTCTTTAATATAAGAAGCATGTAAATCGTATTCACACTCGTACAACATCTTAACTCCAAAACTACCATTAAAGTAAGTGAAAATAACTTAAAAAGTAAAATCATTTTCAACATACACACTTTCAGTGTGGGAACTAACTTTACTTCAAGAAAGTGTGATTTATTTTCAGTGGTAATGATGATATTAAATTTCCCTGTACCGAAACATAGTTTTTTATTAAAAAAATAATTAATTGAAACATCTTCAAATGTTTTCTAAGTTTCTTGGTTTGTCTGAAATTTAATTTGGACCCCTTAATTTCAAGTATATTATTCTCCTAAATAGTCCTTACCAAACATTCTACGATAAACAAAGCAATATGAAACAAGTTAAAACCAATATCCTTTAAATTTCATATATTATACAAGTACTTAAGTTCTCTATTCGAGATTCTGTGAAAAAGCTTTGAATTGGTCAATAAATATAATCCATTTATCAGCAAAAACAGTCCCAGAACCAAAATATGTATACACTAAGGGTATTCGAAAACCAATAAAAACAAATTCACTTTGACCTTTGTTCTAGTTTCTACTTTCTCGAACAAAATATCGAATTAAATTCAAAGCATTTCTATGTCTAATATCTACACGTATAGAGGATAAGGATAATATCCTTTATGGAGTGTTGATGTTTAAGTACATATATAGGTTTCCTTCTCTTATAGGAGGAAAGTCTAAGAGCCTTTAAATATAGAATGTTATAATAAGATAAGGAATTCCTTTTTTGGTGTTGGTGAGGGTCAGAAAATTTCAAAGTGCCTACCTATTTTTGGAAAATTAACAAGTTCACTTTGTCAATATTTGCGTCGGCTTTTGAATTGCAACTATTCGAATTCCCTTATCGAATCTACCTACCAGCATCTATGTACTGTATTGAAGGTATATCTGAGAAGTCTAAACAACATTTTTTCCTTGACCGAGTTTCGTATAATGAAGTTTAAGTCCTTTCGAGTATATCAGAATTTTCAAAAATATACAAAGACTCAAACTATAAAGCCGAAATGCAGCAAACATACGATACAGGATAATTTATTTGCCATAAAGATCTTATTTTGTTGAATCGGCGCCGCCGCCAAAGCGATGTAGAGTTCCTTATTGGCTATCGCTATGCCAACCAGTACGGCATACATTCGATAAACCATTGAACCAGAAGGCTTCTCTGAGCAAAAGCTTTGAAATATCTCTGAAAGGATAATGCACTTTCCCTCGAATAACATCAAAATTCCTCTCAATGGACATCAGAGTGGAAAACTGTTTATAAGCTTGTATCATCAATATGTATGTTCTCTCTGGCCAAAAGAGTTGCTGGTTGCATTTTGTCCTTGCATCCCATATGAAATCCTGAAAGAACTCGAAAAATTGGAGGCAATTTTTTTCCCTGCCTTCTTATATAGGAAATTTCTGTGGATTTGAGGGGGGTTGTTTGTTTGTTTTTGGTGGGTAAATTTGATTTTGTATATAATCAAGGAGTTGAATGAAGTGAAAAACTCTTTGATAGTCGATTCAAAAAATAGTCAAATGGAATTTTAATCGAATTTCATAAGGCTCAGATAGTCAAGCAAACCACAACGAGCTATATAAACAGTGAAATCCACTTAGACACACACACACAAACAGTTATTCATTTCAATATAAGATGCGCATTATGTTATTTCTGTGTGAAATCCTTGGAAACTTTGGGCTCCTGGTTTTAAGTTGTTTTTTGTGTACTCAAAGGTTGAAGGTTATTTGGTGTGTTTCCTTAACATATATACCATCCTCATCTTTGTATATATCTTTTTGTTTTGTATGATGGTCCCACTATTTTAATGCTTCTTAAGGGATATATGACTTTTGTGTTTTAGATAGAGATATGTTCATATAGAACAATAAAGTGACAGGATCCTTAGATGGACATTTCCAACTTGATAATTCAATTTGTGGCCATGTCGGCACGGATTAAGGATGGATCTATATCGTGTATGTGTTAAGGTTATCTATATGTCTATCCTTCGGTTGTCTTTGTTCAATTATTATTATACACAAAAGGTCACAAAAAGCACGTATCAGCCTACATTTTATATATCAACAAAAAAAAGTAAATAACTAAAAGGACAAGTTAAACCGATAAAAGGTCCTGCAAGGACACAAAAACAAAAAAAAGTAAATAAATAAATATAGGGGCATTTGCAGCATCTACTCAATTGTGAGCTCAACATAAGCGATGGTCTCAAGTCGTGCGTAAGGGAAATTGTTTAATTTTGTTCGTTTAAGACATAGAGGATTTTCAAACATATGTTAACGGATTAACTTTAAAAAAAGTATCCCCAAAAAGATTGTTTTTGTTTTTATGGTCTTATTTTTTGTTTGTATTTGTTTTTGTGAAAGCTAAGTGTTAAGTAACTGAATTTTTATTAATGACAACTTAGTCTATGCCAATCAGATTTTCTTTGTTTTTGCTTAAATACTTATTAATCACAAACAATATTAGTATATTATTTCAAACGGAAAGTAAAAATAAATCATATATGTTTTTATAAAATATCTTTATCTTTCATTTGATATTGTATTTTGTATAAAGAAATCTCTTATACATATGGGTTAGGTATTGTGATATCTGAACGCAGCTATTTTTAGATGTCATCATTGTATTTTGTCATCATGTATTTCATCATTCAATTGTAGGCTGCCACTAAGAGAAGACTTATCTTATTATGTAATTTATCTTAAGCTATTAAATGAAGAATTAATTAAAACTTGCTTGCTTTTTCTATAGACGTTTCTAGAACACTTTAGGTATATACTAAGTAAAAAATACAACCCGAAATGACTATCTTCTAACCGAAGCAATTCCCACGTAACGCATAAACTCTTGAATATTACTCCCAACAATTTGATCAGCTCTTAATAAGCTCTTAGTTCGATCTTCTTAATACCTTGCTACTTTATGGCCTGTTACTTTGCGCCTTCCATTTTCTGGATTATTTGGATTTTTAACTCTTAAGCTTATGCTAATGTTGCTTTGTTAAATGTAATTTTAAATATTCCTTAAAAAGACATTTTTAAATTTTGATTTTCAAATTAGAGCAATTTATTTAACTGCTATTACCTAACATTAATTTTACACCAACAGCAGGGTTCTGAATTAAACACGAAACTTTTTGGTATATTTGTGTTAAGCACGCAATCATGTTTAATCATATTAATTTCAAGAATCAATTAGGCTTTTCTCATTAAAATCCACACTCAACTAACATACATAAATGTTCATGTATACCTACATAATAATTTCCATCTTCTTGTGCTTTTCAAAGTAAAATATCCAGAATATAGGGATTTAATTTCGTACGTCATTATGATTGTGTAATGTGTAATAATTCTCTTCCTTTGGATTATTTTCAGGTAAAACCAATTTTCACTTTATATATAGAGAGGGAATAGAATACCTACATTATTTCTGGAATGGTGAAGATATAACAAACATATAACAGTAGAATTCATCACAATCATTCTACAATCTTTTCTTCCCATATGGTTAGTGTTAGGTACACGTGAGCTTGAATGATAGCACATGAATTTATGCTATTAGATATAAAACACATGCCTTTTGCACAAATCGGTTTAATTGAATTTATAATTTATAGAATTTTACTAATCGAAAATAATTATTATTTGTTTTGCAGTCTAATAAAGTCATTTTTTTGTTTTTAATTTATTTTCAATTTATATCAAACTCAGGTAATAAAATGTGATTTGTGACATTTTTTACATTAGACACATAATTATTATGCTAATAATATGTATTTCGTTTTCATCGGTATAAAAAAGATTTGAAATCACGAAAACATAATTTCAAATAATTACAAATTTGTAGCGTATGAAATCTGAAAATAAATTATTTAAATAATAATAAAAATGAAAATGAAATAAAAAATGAAATTTTAATATAGAAATTTTAAATGATCAATAATAATATAATACAAAAACGGACATGGCTGTTATTTTATAGAATGCAAAAGGCATTGTTTTTATTTATTTTAAATTTGATTTGTTCCATATTTATATTAATTTGTTTCTGGGCACTTTGCATGCTTTAGGTAATTTGCATGCTTTAGGGCAATTATAAATAACTCGTATAGGTGAAGTTGGTTTAGTCAACAAATTTGATTTTAATTTGACTGTTAACAAATCTATATATATAATGGATATAGAAAGGTTTATTTATTAATATGTACATTCAAAATAAATTTAAAAAAATAAAAGGGGGTGTTTTTAAATTGTTAAACGCGTAGGTACCCTTGTTTTTGGTTATACACATATTTTTTGTTTAAATCCTTATCTAAATTTATAATATTAAAAAAGGACTTGGTACCAAATTTAATAAAAACCAACGGAATGGTTTTGAAAATATTGAGTTTTCAAAAAAGAAATTTGGAACTTCAAAAATCCAGCCTCAATGAAAAACACAAAAAAAATATGCCTCGCAAAAATTTGTTGATGGTCACTCTAAAAGACCAGATGTCTGCCTATACTTTCGGCTTGTATAAAAGATTGAGCAGTTTTTGTAAAAAAAATCATTTATTAAATTCAATTAAAAGATTGCATTAATCGCTTTCACTTTGAGAATTTCAGGCAATCACCATTCACTTAATTCAAAAAAATTGCAATCATTTTTGTTCCCCATTTATTTTACAACAATTAATTGAATGCATTTTTTTGTCTTTTTGTAAATATAGGAGGAAAAATATGCACCATGAAGCTATAGTAAGTACGAGCTTGAAAAAAAAGCGTTGATGTCAAACTAGTTTGATAGTAGATTTCCATTTTAATGAGACTTGTTTAAAAATTAATTGTTCACTGAGGCGTATACGCAATATTTATATTAATTTTTAAATGAATGTAGGAAGTCTCAAAGTAAAATCAATAAATGAAATGAAGTCATTAAAGATTGCATTAACAAAAGATTGCATTCTATTGCAAGCCTGACAAATATGTCTTAATGGTGGACTAATAAGTTGAGAGGTTGGGAAGGTCTGGAATTCTCCAATTTTAATTGCTTTATAATTAAATAAAAATATTTTTTCCAACGAGAGTAAAACCTTTTAATCTATAATCTGTGTAAATAAAGGTAAATAAATTAAATACATTACCCGAGAGTCGATTAAATTAATTACAATACAAAAGACTATATTTTGTTTGTATCAAAAAAAAAAAACCACCGATGCAATAGGAGGCAAAGAGAGAGTCAAACTTAAATACACCGTTGAGATAGATTTTCCATTCCATTAAAGCTTCATTTTTTTTCGAAACGAGCATAACAAAAAACTAAAAACAAACAATAAAGTATCTACTCTGGATGGTGAATGGAAAAAGGCACTCAATTACATTTTATCCTATTAAAGCCTTTTACGCTCCATTCCACCATTTTTTTTTCGGCCTCTTTCGTTCTCTCTACAGACTGTTTTTTTTTATTTACGGTCTCTAGTTGGGTAAAAAATAAAAAACTTAAAAAAAAAATTCGCCAAATTGTTGAGTGAACATTTTGTATTTAATCCTCGGACCAGTAAGGAGATGAAATTTAAGGAGGAAAACTTTTAATTCATCTTTTTGGCACGAATCCTTTTGAAGGAGTTTAGTTATTATTTTTCTTCTTAACAAAAGCAATTCCTGTTTAGATGAGCCTTTGCTATAAATTATAATCTAGAAACCTCGAAAGGATTATATTCATTTGACTCTTGAAAAAAAAAACTATATAAATAGAAACTTCAAAGAATTTTTTTGTGTTAATTCACTTTTTTGAAAAGTCGCGTCGAGTAATTAGTTGAATCCTTTCTTTTAGCACAACACTGCCGCGCCACCGACGAGGTTAAAAGGAAACTTGTAATTTTTTTTTATCCAAGAACGTCTGACAACATGCGAAACACTGTATTTGACTAATTTGTTGAAGAAAAGCAAAAAAAAAAAAAATGAGCTACCTCACTGTGTCATAGTTAATTCAATTTTTACGATTATATTACTGTTCGTTCCCCATACCCATCTTCGCCAAGCTTAATTAAAACTGAAAAAAGCAAACGATTTCAGTTGGTTTGGTTGGTAGAACGAGTCCTGGGAACTGGGATACAAAAATTCTCCTGAACAATCAGCAGCCGCTGCACTGTGTAAATAATACAAAAAAACCATGAAGTTTTTCTCGTGCGTAAAGTCAAATAAAGTCTGTTTGAACCAACAAATGTCAGAAAGTCAAAGTAGACAATGTAATATGAAAGGGCTTTTGAGTCTGTGTCGGGATTCTTTGATGATTTTTTTTTTAAATATAGAAGTAAAAATATGCACCATGAAGCTATAGTAAGTACGAACTTGAACAAAAAAAGCGTTGATGTCAAAGAGGTCTGATAGTTATCAATTTTAATGAGACTTGCTTAAAAAAATTAATTGTTCACTTGGGCGTATACGCACTATTTGTTTTAATTTTTAGCTTCTCTTAGAGGTTTCATACAAAGAGAAATTTCGAAGATTAAACCAAACTTAACATCACGGTGATGAATAAGCCCTTAAAAATTTTCGCTTGTATGTGCCTTTTTATGTACATATGTATGTACATCGAGTTAGAGCGAAAAAGGATTGACTAATTTGCTTCAAATTTAATACTAAGCATTTTTATGTAAAGAAGTGAAGTTAAATTTTTGTTTTATTTCTTTCAGGTCGTTTCACTTAAACACATATGTGTTTCTTTTACCCCGTGTATCATTTGACATATAGGCGCTTATATTGACCTTTAATATTTAAGATTCGTTTTATAGGGCCTTAGAAAGGTTAAAGATTTGGTTTTTTAAGGTTTCTCGAAAACGGCTCGAGTGAGAGACTTATTACCCAGTAATCTCTTAAAATATTTTTAATAAAATTGGGATGGTCCAAGCTCTTTGCGGAACGTCAGCAGCTATTTATCTTTTTTTTGGCTCCTTATTCTTAAAAATGCACCATATGGATTCAATAAGATTCAAGAAGTATCTAAAGTCTTTTAAAAAGTCCAAAATGATACACCCATACTCCCTTTAAAAAGAGAAATTTCATTCCGAGCCAAGTTCCTTCATTCTTTCACTTGTTGTGTTTGTACTTCTGAATACATATGTATACAAAAAATGAAGGTACCTATAAAAAATAAAATTTGAGTAATATTTTCCCAAGACAAACACAACTAAATAGCCAAATTCGCATTATTTTTCTGCATTCCTAGTAATTCTGTTGGGCTTGAACTTTTCGTCGTCGTCTCTCTAACGAGATATATTTTCGAGAAACTTTTTCATAACTTTATAATAACGCAAACATATAGAATCGTTTCAAAAAAAAACACAGACAGTGAGAAGAAAAGAAACAGCAGCTGGAATATAATAGAATTTTTCCAACTATTCCTTTTGAAAATAACATTTTCTCAGGGTAAACAGGATGAGCTGTATCCTATCCTGTATAGTAGATGGAGAGAGAGTGTATAGGAAACTTTATTTGGAATTTTTCATAATTTTTTTATTTTATTTATACATGCAAATAAAGATTTTTTTTTTAGTTTGTTATTGACGGTGAAAAGATTGTGTAGGTATATGCTGGCTTTTAGATTTACATAAATTTAATTTTTTGTGAACTGTGTTATATTTTTACTTGCGATATACAATATATACAAATACAATGTGGGATCGTCCTTTACGTACTATGTATATGGGAAGTTATACATTCATGATTTTTGATCAAATTTGACATTAGGGTAGACGAAAACAGGGATTTTCTTTGAACATAATACATAACGTTTTTTCGTCATTTTCCTGATAAGAAAATCTATTTTTTCTCAAAAAAGATCCCACTGATTTGATGCTCTAATTTTTTAAACGACTTGGTTTTTTTTTAAGTTTTTACTAGGGAAAACATGACTTTAATTGAAAAAGTTTTGATGATTTTGAATAAGTTCCTTCAGTTTGCTAAATATGAAATATATGTCTTAATACTTTTTCAGTAACATTAGGCATGTTCAGGAAAATGTGATATCGGAAATCTCAGCAATTTCTGTTACATGAATAGGATTCCCCAGAAAAATTTCTCAGTACTGCCATTTTGGCTGAGGAGAAAATATATTGGATTCGCTTGCTCACTTTTTGATTGAGAAAAATCTCTGCGATGAAGTAATAAATATTTTTCCAAGAGTATCTCTTGGTATGATAAAAATTTCTTCTCATCTTTGCCGTTAGAATTCACCAGAAACTTGTATAGGTCACCTACATTCCTGAAATTAAACAAACGCACATCAGAAAGGCTTATTAGCAGTCCCCTAACGAATTAACACCTATAAAGCAGAAATTAAACAACACCTACAATTTTTAATATTTCTTTGGAAATTTTTGAAGAAAATTAGGTCAATAAGATGAAGTCACTGACTCTGGAAGCTCTCTAAGAGAACATTAGACAAGAGTGCGGAAACTTAACGCCGTTCTTATTAAAACGATTGAAAAAACTGCAAAAAGAGCTCGAATGGCAGCGAATGGGTATAGGAAACTCTGAAGCCAAAAAAATCATGCTGATATTAACACTACTACTAGGTTCTCTACTGTAAGAATTCACTAACACGCAAAAGTACTATTGGGTCTAATCTCATGTCCTAACACTGCGTTAACTCAAAATATATTTCTATACCATCTACTCAGTTTATAGTTACATGGTTCTTAAATTTTCACGGTCTTTACTTCCAAAGTCAAGAAGCATCCTCTTATTCAATAAATCAATATTTATAAGAGTAGTTATAGAAGCAAAAATTGTCAACGTGTGACCACTTTCAGTGTCGATTTCGTTGGGAGGTTTTTGTCGGCAATAACCAATACAAAATACCTGACCTAGAAATTCATTCAGTGGGAAACATATTTGCGATTTCAGAAATTTAGATATATATTTTTTTATACAAAGATACACAGCTAGATTCCCTGGAATTATTACACAGAGTACAAAATGGAGCTTCTATTTCAAGTTATAAATTTTTTTTTATTTGAAAAGAAAAATATTACACCCCTATTGCGATTGTCAATTTTAAATTGAATATTGACTTTTATCAATAATTTTTTTTAATATGATATTTTGGATATGTCAAGGAGCTCAAACTAAACAAAATTAATTTCAAAAGTAAAAATTAATAGTGCAGCAAATATTTTTAAAATTGAAAACTTAAAACTTCATTTAACGACGACGCGACGTATAAATACCTTTTGTAAAATATTTCATTAATTCAGTGATTTCAAAAAGAACCATATAAAGGAAAACTCACAAAAATTCCATTTACCATCGTACGTAAACACGAAAATGTGTACAAAAGAAATTAATTTACTATGCACAGGAAAACCAAAAATGTTTTGCAATAAAACAACTCTATAAACCCACATATAATGCATAATATGCTTTCATATGTGTATAGAGAAAATTTAATGAACATTTTTGGGTAAACTGATTTCATTTTACAGACAAAATACACAAATACTTACATGTGCTCAACTAACATACTAATTTATTTACACTTTTCAAAAGTTGTGGCAAAACTGAGCGAGAAAAACTAGGAAATACACAAAAAAAAAAACGAAAATAAGCTGTTTTTTCTTTGTAAATGATACACGCGTGGTTGATGTTGAAACTTAATTAGGAAAAATATAAAGAAAGAAAGAAAAAAAAAAGAACTTCCGTTTTTTGCTCTCAACACAACATCCTTGGGATAATGTGGCATGTTTATTGTTTAGTGTTGCCATTAGTTATCAATAAAAAAAATAGTAAAATTCTCACACTTGTCATAAAATGCAGGTGATTTGGGTTTCTTTTTGATATTTTCTCAAAAACGGTTAAAACGTTTTTTATAAAACTGTGACATTGCAAACTATAATTAGGTTCAATAAAACTGCTTTTCAAGGTTATGGTTATAAAATTTTATTGTTAAATAAGACTCTGTTTCATAGTCTGATTAAGCGTGCCCAATGTAGAAGACAAGAGTACTGAGTAGTACTTATTTAAGATGAATATGCACTGTGAAACTGGCCCTAAGAATGTTGACTTTTTTAAACAATAATTTTTTTTCTTTAATTTGTTGGCAACACTGAACTGTGGGCATGTGTGCAATATATACCCGAATTCACCATAATGAGTCAAGTGGAATAATACGGAGAAAACTTAAACTGCCAAACGCAGAGAAGATGATTATCTGGTTTTTCCAGCATCGTCATATTATTCACATTGTGGGCTGCTCCAATAAAGTTGAGATAATAAGGGTTTTCGTAATTTGTTTACAACATATTTTTTTCAAGGGTAAAAGTTAATTTATTTAAGTTTTGGTTAACTGCTTGTAAAAAATGTGATATAATCACACAAAATATATCTACATGTAATTATGGTCAATTTGATTAATTGACTAATGTTAAATTTGATTACATTTGGAGTATTTATTGGTATTGGTTTCAAACAGTATCTTAAGACTAGCTGCGATTTTTTTCTACGCGTGTGTATGTATACAAACAAATCATATAAAATTAAAACCAAAATGAATTTTTATTCAATCGCTCCGCACCTTAAACAGAAGTAGTTTCCTAATTTTCTTCATTTTCGTTACTATAAAAATGAATCTTAGTTTAATATTGTTTTTCGGTCGAAAGGCATTGGCGCAAAATTTAGAACGAAAAAAATCGATTTCCAGTTTAAATTTCATAAATAATTTAAACCGGAAATCGATTTTTTTGTTTGATACAAAACCGGAAGTTTAGTTTTCAAATCAGATTTTAGTAAACTTAGTCATATTAAATTGATTTGATATTGGAGATTTTTAACGTGTTTTTTCATGAAATAAATAAAAGATATTATTTTAAATAACTTAAAAACACTTATTTTATTTATTTATTTACTTAAATGCATTTCGGAAGCTATGCTTCCATCGTCAGTAAGTTTTATATATAAATAATAATAAAAAAAAATTTGTTTGATATATTAAATACAAATAACTCATTTCAAACAAAAACAAACTACACAAACAAATTTATAGTGAATTTAAGATCTATTATAAAATTTTTTGAAAATTGGATCTTTTATTGGTCCATCGTCACTATTCATTAAATTATTTCTATTTTTGAAAATGTAAAGAGATTCAAAAGCATCTAATTCATAATGATTATTTACATTGCGAATTAATTTCAAATTTTGTAAGCTAAAATTATGGTTATTCTCCAGCATGTGTTGTGCTACACTCGACTTTTCAGGTTCATTGTATTTTACATGTGCAAAATGTTCTTTGAACCTTTTCATGATTGGTCTTCTTGTCTGTCCTAGATATTCCTTCCTACAATCGCTGCATCCAATAGTATAAATTCCTGATTGTTGATTTTTCTCAATTTTATCTTTTGAGCCACTAATCACATTTTTGAGTTTTATCTCACTACACTGACTCATTTTGATGTTTTGCCTACTAAAAATTGGTCTTAATTTTGATGTAATTTCTGGATAAAAATTGAATTTTGACCATTTCTTTTGTTCATAGTTTTCATTTCTGATTAAATCTTAAGTTGTATAATTTCTTAAGTTTTGTTTTCTTCTATGTGCAATCGTAAGATCATCTATTAATTGTTCTGTATATCCGTTTATCTTAGCTATTTCTTTGATCTTTCTTATTTCAATGTATTCTCTTTCTTTCGTCATTGGGATGTTTAAAGCTCTAAAAATCATTGAATGAAAAACTGATATTTTTTGTTCAAATGGATGAAAAGAGTCCGATGTTATATATCTTAGAGTATTTGAAGGTTTTCGATAAATATCAAACTCGAAAGTTTCACCTTTTCTAATTATAGTTAAATCTAAATAATTTAACCTTCCGTTTATTTCTTCTTCGTAAGTAAATTTGATTGTTGGATATTCTGTTCTATTTAGTAAGTTTATTAGACTTCGAAGTTCTTGTTTTTTAACTATTGCCCACACATCATCTATGTATCTGAACCAAATTCTTGGAAAACTTCTTTCATTTTTCATTTTAGTTTCTAAATTGGACATGAATAAATTTGCCAAAAATGGACTTAAATGTGAACCCATACTGCAACCAAACTTTTGTCGATAGAATTTTTGATTGAGCTGAAACCAATTTTCATTCATACATAATTTTGTAAGGTTGGTTAATTCATTAATTTCTTCTTGTCTTAAAGAATTTGTTTCTAACCATTCTTTAAGAAGTTTTAAAGTTTCATCAATAGGTACATTTGGATATAGAGATACTACATCGAATGATACTTGAATTTCATTACTGGCTATTTTTAATTCCTTTACTTTCTCTGTAAATTCGATGCTATTCTTTATAGCCCTTGTTTCGAATTTCTTTGGTAGATTATTGAATCTTTCTAGTAACCAACATTCAAGCTTTGTAAGTATTGATCCTGTTGTTGAAGTAATTGGTCTTATTTGTTTTCCAGGTTTATGCAGTTTAAGTTGAGAATACATTCGCGGTAATATCGGATTTGAAACGTTTAGTTTTCTTGATAAATTTTCATTACTAAAAATATCTGCTGCATTTTTTATAGCTTCTTTAGTTCGTCTTATCATTCTTGGTAAAGGGTTATAAAATACTTCTTCGTATGGTCCATTTGCAATGAATTCTTCATTTATTTCATTGTATTCTTTTTTATCAAGTATGACAATATTATTGCTTTTGTCTGCTTTGCTGAAGATGACTGAAGTTTTCTTTTCTTTTAGACTCTTTGCTGCTTTTCTGAATTCTATCATTTTAGCAGATATACTGGGTAAAGTCGCACTTTTTATTTTTTCTACAGCTTCACATCTAACTCTAGCTTTTTCATCTTCATCACTTAAGTGTTTAAGAGCTGTTTCAATATTAACCAAAGCACTTTGTATTGCTTGTTCTTTTGGAGGTTGTAGTGCGAAATCTAAGCCTCGGTTTAATAATTCTAATTCACTTGATGTAAATTGAATATTTGATAAATTTTTTACGAAGTCTTGAACTGGTTCTACTTCTTTAAAAATCTTCTTTTGTTGTGTATTTTCTGTTCTTCCTGCTAAAATATTAAATTTATTTATTAAACCCTGTTTTTTCTTACCAAATTTAATTTCAAGAAGAAATTAATGAATTAACCAACCTTACAAAATTATGTATGAATGAAAATTGGTTTCAGCTCAATCAAAAATTCTATCGACAAAAGTTTGGTTGCAGTATGGGTTCACATTTAAGTCCATTTTTGGCAAATTTATTCATGTCCAATTTAGAAACTAAAATGAAAAATGAAAGAAGTTTTCCAAGAATTTGGTTCAGATACATAGATGATGTGTGGGCAATAGTTAAAAAACAAGAACTTCGAAGTCTAATAAACTTACTAAATAGAACAGAATATCCAACAATCAAATTTACTTACGAAGAAGAAATAAACGGAAGGTTAAATTATTTAGATTTAACTATAATTAGAAAAGGTGAAACTTTCGAGTTTGATATTTATCGAAAACCTTCAAATACTCTAAGATATATAACATCGGACTCTTTTCATCCATTTGAACAAAAAATATCAGTTTTTCATTCAATGATTTTTAGAGCTTTAAACATCCCGATGACGAAAGAAAGAGAATACATTGAAATAAGAAAGATCAAAGAAATAGCTAAGATAAACGGATATACAGAACAATTAATAGATGATCTTACGATTGCACATAGAAGAAAACAAAACTTAAGAAATTATACAACTTTAGATTTAATCAGAAATGAAAACTATGAACAAAAGAAATGGTCAAAATTCAATTTTTATCCAGAAATTACATCAAAATTAAGACCAATTTTTAGTAGGCAAAACATCAAAATGAGCCAGTGTAGTGAGATAAAACTCAAAAATGTGATTAGTGGCTCAAAAGATAAAATTGAGAAAAATCAACAATCAGGAATTTATACTATTGGATGCAGCGATTGTAGGAAGGAATATCTAGGACAGACAAGAAGACCAATCATGAAAAGGTTCAAAGAACATTTTGCACATGTAAAATACAATGAACCTGAAAAGTCGAGTGTAGCACAACACATGCTGGAGAATAACCATAATTTTAGCTTACAAAATTTGAAATTAATTCGCAATGTAAATAATCATTATGAATTAGATGCTTTTGAATCTCTTTACATTTTCAAAAATAGAAATAATTTAATGAATAGTGACGATGGACCAATAAAAGATCCAATTTTCAAAAAATTTTATAATAGATCTTAAATTCACTATAAATTTGTTTGTGTAGTTTGTTTTTGTTTGAAATGAGTTATTTGTATTTAATATATCAAACAAATTTTTTTTTTTATTATTATTTATATATAAAACTTACTGACGATGGAAGCATAGCTTCCGAAATGCATTTAAGTAAATAAATAAATAAAATAAGTGTTTTTAAGTTATTTAAAATAATATCTTTTATTTATTAAACTTAGTCCCTTCTCTAATACTTTTTTTTTTAAGTTTTAAAATGAAGCTCATACAGAAGAGGTACTACATGCCAGATCAGATTTTAGTAAACTTAGTCCCTTCTAATAATTTTTTTTTTTAAATTCAAAATGAAGCTCATACAGAAGAGGTACTACATGCCAAGTTTCAGAGTGGGATACTCATTCGTTTTGCACTATGGTGCAAAAAACAGATTTTTTGTATAGAATTGTTAGCAATTTATTTTAAAGGACAAATTTTGAAACTTAAAAAAAATATTAAACCGAGCTAAGTTTGCTAAAATCTAATTTGAGATCTCATAAATGAAAAGAACATCTTATTTACCGTATATTCCTCCATCAAAGTAATTTTTCTACTGCCTCATTTAATTTATCAAGATTTTTCTTTAAAAGCCTTACTTATAACTGGAGCACCAAACTTCAAAATCCTTTTGTATTTATGTTAAGAATCAAAGGAAGTATGAATAACACAAAGATGAACGAATTTCAAGACCTTTTTTCGTTGTCCGCTTCACGTAGAATGCCCCATATAAGAAAGAAAATTTCTTATATGTATAAAAACAATACACAAAATTTAGCTGGCAGTTATGAAGAGACATTGTGGAATGTGTCAATGTGTGGCCTTTTTTCCTTTCTCGCTCATCTTTAATCTGTCACTTCTTTGACAATTCAATAATGGGTGGGTTCAGACATTTTTTGGAAGTTGGGCGGTGCGGCTCATCATTTGGATTTTCACACTGTAAATGTCTAATAAACGTTTTATTTTCTATGTAGTGAATGTGATTTTGTATCAGAATAAGTTTCTTATATCAGTGTTTTTTTATAAATGTTTTTTTTTTTTTCATGAGGGAAATTTTTAACACGCAAATATGTATGGTAATGTGCAGTATGTTTTGGAATATTTGTCTTATAAGCGTGTTTTTCTTATATGAGACTTTCATATATCTGTCATCTACTTTAGCAGTTATTTACCTGAAGTACTCTTTTTGACAGTTCCAAGTTCACTTAAAAGTCACCTTTAAAACATGGTAGTAATGTTAGTATTTTTACTGAAGTCAATGAAATGCTTAAAACATTTCATACTTTCATCAAAGCTTGATTTCTTAATTAACAAAGTCAACTTTAAAAACTTAAATCGTTCAGTTTACTTCGTCCTTATATTGCCTAAATTAAATTAATTCACAAGTAGACAACACTAATTATACTAACGATTTCTTGTTTATTCTCCTGACAACGTCTTCCCTTTAATAGCTATATAATTTTAAAATACAGTGGAAGCTCTACTTGCGGACAGCTCCAATCCAATAAGCGGACAATTCCCTTAAACGGATACATTTTCGGGAACAAACTTCTTTTTCAAATTTCTCATACAAATTACTTTCCTATATAAACAGACACTCTTATAAACGGACGCGGACACTTTTTGTTGCTCAATTTAGATAGAAAACCTCCCATATGCGGACACAAAAAATAATCCAAATACAATTGCATTATTTTTTGCCAACAAATGAAACTGAAAAAAAAAACAGTGGTATACCATTCTCAGTATAGTTGTGTTTTATTTTTAATACGTAAGCAAATCCATACAAAACCTCCGATAACCGGACGCGAAGCTCTAATAACCGGACAATGCGATATGTTATGTTATGTTGAAAGTTTATTTGGGGATTTCCCGAGTAACTAAGTTAGTGTTATTTTGAGTGTATATTTCCCTTTTCTAGGCAATTAACAATTCAAAATTATTACACTAAACAATAGATTCCCTATCAGATAGAAATATTTTGAGTGATGTCATTGTTAAATAATAAAAATTTAATATGAAGTTAAAAATAGTATTTCTATTTCTTCCCCTTAACCGGACAGTTTTCATAACCGGACAAAAAATGTGGGACCATTCGTGTCCGCTTATTAGAGCTTTCACTGTAATCCTTTAATCTCTTTTTCTTTTCAATATCATACAAAAAATTTATTTAAACATTTTAAAACAAACATTTTAAAATAAACAAGATAAATATATAAAACTTTATTCGTTAATCAACACAACAAAAACAAAAGAAAAATTTAATGAACATTTCTACAAAGAAATCAAAATGAAAACGTTTATTTATTTTTTGTTTTCTTCATAAAAAGTGATAAGAAAATGGAAATAATCCCAGACGAAGACAGATTAATTCATGGCCTAAAGGCGTCATTAAGAAAGTATTTTACATGTAAATTTTAGTATACATATATACACACACCTAAATATTTTAAAGGTAAAAGACATAAACTCACCCCCCGTCCCCTAACGCCTGTTAAAACCATTGATAGCTCTGCCATTATAAAATTCACATTAATGTGAATTGTTATGCGCTGAAAAATATGTAAACATTAAAGCTCTTTTCGGTGTTTACTTATATATTGCCCTATTATTAATACATGCCTATGTGTATACATATACATAATAAGTGTTCATTAAATTGTTTTGTTTAAGAAACCTATAATGGTGGTTGGAATAATATTCTTCATAAACAAGTGTTTCTCTTTCTTATAAACGTATGTATGTATTTATATGTAGATAATAGGTATATGAGTGCAAATAAAAAAAATTATTAATAACAACATTGAGCATTATTGTGTATGTTTATAAACCTATATACAATTTCGCATGTTAATCTTTTAAATAGGAGAACAGGGAAAAGGACGCAGTTAAAATAATAAAAAATACAGGCAAACTGGTTTTTAAATGGAAAGAAAATCGTATAATAATCCTCCTTTCGGAGTTTTCTCCCACTTGTTTGGTCTTTTTATGGTGTTTTTTTTTATGTATATGGAAACATTAAGGAGGCTTTTATCTGCGTGATGCCATAACAATGTACTGTATAATGTAGGAGAATGTTCAATTTGAGAATCTATTGAAATTCGTTGTTGGTTGGTTGTATAAAGGAAAAGGATTCTTTTTATTTAATAATAAATATAATAGATTTTTTTAAAGAGAATATGTTTATAGCACTGATTTTGTTTTGTAATAGATGAAAATTGTGAGGTGGATTTGTTAATGGTCCTATATAGAAGATGCGTGATAAGCTCATGATTGCAAAGATTTAGTAAGGAGGAGAACTAAGGGACTATTAGCATTGTTGCTCTGTAAGCAAAAATCTCTTAGTCATGCTTAAATAATTTAAATTTATATCTAAAATAATTTGAAAACATTTCTGAAAAATACAAAAAATCTTGTAGCATCTACCTACTGACATTTTAGATATTTTAGATGAAGCTGAAGATCGCTGCATCCGAAGTTTTTTGTTTTCTTTTAGACTTGCAGATCTCAATAATTATCAATGGTACTGGAAAATTTTAAACACAAACATTTTGAGGATAAGTTTTTCCATGGCCTCGTTATCTATATTTTTTTTTTTAACTGAGTTTCTAAACTTTTAAAGTAATATGTTTTTAGGATTCCAGATAGACCACAATAAATATTTTATAAAAATTGATCTATGTAGAGCATACCTTTTTCTAGGGGCGATGTTCCTTATTTTTTTGCTAAGCTTTTTGACCATGAGACTTAAAAAGAAAGACCCTTATAGCTTTGGATCAACGAATGGTAGATAAACAAAATACATGCACAAATTAGATTTTCCAAACTCTAAATGCGATGTTTTTTATTTTTTTTATTTCATGTTCTTAAGTATATTTTATTCTTGCCTAGCAATAAATTATAACAAAATGTTAATAATAAAAAATAGAGACATAAAAATATGTATTCAAGAGTTAGCATTGGTGGAATTATACGTATTGTTTTATTCAAACAATGGTAAGTTAAGAAAAAAGTGTCACAAATTCAAAATATTTAGGCATGCAACAAAAGGAAATAGTTGTTCAGATCGATGATGGCACAATAGTTTGGTTAACCATTTCTATAAGAGTTTTCAAAAGACAATCGCTTCTTATAAAATAATAAGTTTATTTAAAAAAGATTTGAAAATATCGACTTGATATTTGTGGATAAAAATTGGCGTTTCGTCCCGGTGATCTCTCCTGGACTCATCAGTTGATTAGTGAGCGCTTTGTGAGGGCCAGTCGAAGCTATTTTGAAACAATAATACGATCGGCATTGCAATTGAGAAACACCTAATGATGCATTGTAGCAGGAAAATCACTGAAGTAGATTGAATTCGTTCCAGAAGGAGCCTTGTATATAGCCTTGAAAGGATAACGACGGGCAATATGATATTGAAATGCACCAAATAAACTATACAAACTTGCATAAACTTACACTATTGGATGAGTGTTCACTCAAACCTTCCTGCATTGAAATGCGATCTACTTATTGCTATTGAATAGAAATTGGGTTTTTAAAAGTTTTTGATTTTATTTTTGTTTGAAAATAATTTCCAATATTATTAAAATTCTCCTTTATGTAAGTAGGAGGCGAAATGAATTTGAAATTTCTTATTTGTTTTTATTGATTTATAGACTAAAATTGGGTTTTCAATTACATTGAATACAACTCGTACTATTCGCTTTTAAATAAAGCCCTATACGGAAATCAATTTATGTATAATGAATTAGTTTACGTATGTAAACAGGAAAGTATAATTTAAATACTTTTGTTTAAAGTTCACTTCAAATTCAATTTGATTCATAATAACTTTTAAGGGCTTTTATCGAACAAAATAATTTTATTGCCCAAGCCCATATATTATGTATATTACCTCATACTGCTACTTGAATTTAAATTGTATGTACTTTGTACATGTTCAATTATTATGTATATTAACATATTCATTTCATATTTACACTATAATCTCATTATTTCTTTATTGTAATAATAAAACATGAGAAGAGTTAAGTCCTTAAAACATTTATGTTAGTGTTGAAATTTATCTTCAATGAGAGTGTAAACATTAAAAGACCAGAATTGTATATACATATAATTTTAAAGATTATAGTTTTAAGGAGCTTCAGTTTGAAAATCGCCGGCTGAATGCTTAAATGCCCCACAGACCACTTTTTCGGGAAACTGAGTTAAAGATGCAGTTATACTAATTCGTATGTTCTCTTTCGTTTGGTGCTATTCCCGTTGCTCTATCTCTATTATTAATAAAGTTACAGAAACCAGTTTTGCTCCATAGACCACATATTTTCGGTTCTGTTCGTGCTTATTTGCCGCATATCCAAAATTTGTACGAGGTGGGGCAGTTTTTCTATTAAAGTTTTAAAAACAGACGCTTAATGCTTAAATTCCTCATTGCAATGGGCAATGGATATAGATCAAACATCACTCAAATATATTTTCAATGCTTAATTGCCCCATATCCACATGAGATGGCATATAGAGCATGTAACCTCTCACAATCTATTGAAACCAAGTGACATTTTTCCTGCTTATGTGCCCTATATCCATGGACAAAAGTGCAATCAGCTGGAAAAGTATAAATAGAAGTAAATGCTGTCTATAATTAATTAAGTATTTATTGATTATTTTTCGACGCTTCAATTCTGGTTTTGATAGTTTTCAGGGCTGATTAAGTAATATCTGCTGTGTTTATAAGGATAATTTCTCAAAAAAGGCCATAATATTTTTTTTTTTTAATATTTAAAAAAAAATAAAAACGAGGTAAAAATAAGGGGAAAAAAATATTTTTAATAAGACTATTTCTATATCTTCAGGTTCACAAACTATATAAATGCATTTAGAGTATTCTTAATAAGGTTTTTATCGATAATATTCAAGCATTTTTTTTTTGTTTTTACTAAAATGGATAAAAACAAAAAAGGTAAAAACCAAAAAAATTAATTTGAAAAACTGTGAAAAAATACTAAAACTTAATCCTATGAATGCTGAAGTATTTTTTAAATCAATTCCGAATAAAATTGAATGTATTTTTCTAGGAAATTTTAAGAACCAAAGTTCAAGTTGGGTATTTTTAATTGTAAAGTGTGAAAATACTTTGTCATTTTTCATACTTTTTTTATCGACTTAAAATTAAGCCAATGTAATATAGGGAAGGGCTAAGCCATTATATTAATATTCCTTTTTGTTTTATATTTTTATCACTACAAATAGATTTTAAAAAATTAGAAGTGCTAGAAATTTTATATTTTATTATTATTTTTGCTATCGTTGAATTCCCAATGTTAAAAGCATAAAGGTTCTATATCCATAGGAAATTTGCAGTTTGGTTTTCATAGATTTAACATTCGTATGGAAAAGGTTCTATATCCATTTTTGACTTTTTCTAAACTTTTATTTTTTTTTAAATAACCATAAATGTTTTTAACCCTAGGACTTCAAATTTAAAAAAAGAAATATTCCATTCATGTATATAAAAATTCAAAGGTCGAAATTTTCAAATGCAAAATTACGAAATTATGTTTCAAACCTTAAAATTCGTTTTCTGAGGAATAATTTTTTTGTATATGGGGCATTTAAGCATTCAGCCGGCGAAATGTAAACCACTTTTGTTTAAAAAAATAAGACCTATAGAATATTTGAGGTCGCATATAACTTAATGTTGCCTCCTTAATTGAACACCCTTTATACCAAAATGAATTCCCACAGCTTCATATACATACATATAAGAAAATGTTTGTTTTAAAATCATTCAAAGCACTCCCATCATGTTAGCTGAGACACATTTGCCAGCATGGGAATTAATATAAAAATATAAAATCAATAAATTTGTTTCTTCAAAATCATCAACATCAGATCCAATTACCATAAAGAACACGCATAAACACAAAACAAACACCGTTAAATTAAAGGATATCAGCTTTCCTTATCGTCCTTAATTGAAGCAATTATTTCTGTCTCCAGTTCAATGTTGTTTCTTGTCGTAATTATATTATGGAAAGAAGGAAATTTTGCCTCAATGATGTCCTTCCTTAAGCGACATCAAATTACCATAAGGTTCTTTTTTTGTTTTCATCAGCGTTCGATTTTCTTATGGGGCTTATAGAATAATGTGTACACATATACCTACTCGTAGATAGATATGGTTTTTGTGAGTTTCTGTGTACTAATTTGTTGTGTTAATTGGTGGGATCTTGCGGCTTAATTGACATTTAAGAAGGATAAAGCAAAAGTGAATTTGATTGTAAGACTTTGTTCTATATTAGAAAATTATAGATTTTTGTCACCCATTGTTGCTTTTATATATTTGAATATTTATTTTTTTGTCTGGATTTAGAGTTAAAAACTTGCAATAATTATGCAAATTGAGAGAGTTTATAATTAAGCAAGAAGACTTAGATTATAGATAGTAGAGAAATATTGAATTCAAAATTCTTCTTCACATCACAAATGTATGTATCTTCTTTGCTCAGATTTTAAAACATTATCAGTTGCATTTATAAGTTTTAAAAATGGTTCGAATTATGCTTTAATTAAGGTTAAGAGAACTGATTCCATTACTTAAGTTAGATATTTCTTAGACAATTATTAAGAACGTTTATTTAAAAATTGCAAGGCGGTATTAATTAAGACAACGTTTATTAATTAATATATCATAAAATTCCCACTGCATTAGAAATTTCATCCAGTACACATAATTATGTAATAATAATTGTTCATTAGCGCATCTGTAAAAATCGAAGAAAATGGGGGATCCAGTTTCACTTCATTTGTCAATTTTTTATAGTTTTTTGTTGTTTCTAAGACGATGATAACATTGGAGTTCCTCCTCAGGCTTTTTGTTGACGTCTTTGTACTTTATCTCACTCCAACTTCATGGCTAGAAAGAATCGGCCAAGAAAGGTAGGATATATAATTTTTTTTTAAATTTGTGTATTTTTTTGACTTTTTCTTTTGTGATATCCTATTCTTCTATCTGTATACTTTTTCTTTGGCATCTTAAATACTACAGAAACTATTTTTTTGTAAATTGAAAAATACTTTTTTAATAAAATATTAATTTCTATTTAAATCTTCAAAGAGCCTTCATTTATGTTGTAATTTAACGACAGCTAAACGCACAGAGTGATCCGCTGGTGTTGCCATTAATTTTGTGTCTGAACAATAGGAGTAGAATTCACTTTAAAAAAAATTCAGTAAAAGAGGCAATCAAATGTGCATATTGTCCTCTAATAATGCAAATCACTGTTTTTGTGAGGACTTACACAGCTACATATTTTGAATTTCTGACAGTTTAAACTTTGACAACATGGAAATCAATATAAAAATTATTTGATATCTACCGATACATGATTAAAGACCCGAAAAGGCCCTCTTTTCAGTTATTTCACTGTTTAAGTCGTAGAGCACTATTGGCTGCCATTTCTTTAGTAAATAAATCAAGTGGGGCAAGTGAAAGGAACGTTTCCAGGGCTGCGGTTGGTGTGGTTCTCATGGCACTAGAAGTACCAATTGCGAGGGGTTAAGGTAAAGATTATTTTCCTCAAAAAAACGACCCACAGATTTTTTTTTACAAATTCAATTAATTTCAATAGGTTATCAACCATATTCTTAACGAAATAAACTCAGAAGTATTAAAAAAAAATATTTTTAAAATTTTCAAATTTCCAATTTCAAAACTATAACAAAACAGGTCAACCCATCGAAGAGGTAGGCATAGGTGAATAACTAAAAAATAAAGCTACTTTCTCATGAAGTTATCATTTCTTATTTCCGTTTTGGATTGGTGCATTTGAACATGTAAAGCTGAATTTATTGTCTTTAAAACCATTGGTAGTGTTATCATTTTGTTTCGTTACTTAGCTTTTAGAAGGACATCTATTCTTTCCTGAATTCCTTGCACAAAAAGAGACAAAGCTGTAGTTTTTTTCACATTAAGAGTAAATCTATCTATCTTTTTCGAAATTCTGATATTAATTATTTTGAAAATAGTTGTTGACAAATATGTTTTTCTGAATATGTCTCTAATTAAATAGGTAGCTACGAGTATACATAGCAGGGTTCGAAGCTCAATGGTAAAATTTCGGAGCAGATTTGTAAAAAAAATCCAAAATTTCCAGGGTAGATTTAAACAAAAGAAAACAACAAAATTATTTTAACAAAAATAAATGTTTTTTAACAAAAACAAATAAATTACAATAAATCCACTCGTTTCAGAGCAGAATAAAATTTAAGATTTAGAGTCAGAATTGGTTGGAAAATTGAATAACACCAGTGGTGTCATTTACTTTCATGTTCTTGCTTTTCTTATGAAATTGAAATGAAATGAGTTTTCAGTGTTGAACAAAAAGGAGTAGAACTAAAAAAAGCGGAGTAGCGGAAATAATTTATTTTCGTTCTTAAAATTGGAGTAAATTTACCTAGCATCCTTTTCCCCTCACTTGTTTAATGCCAATATTTTTTTCCATGATAGTAGTTGAATACTTATATACTTAGAGCCTATAGTTTTCACCAAAGTCGATTTGAGGTGAGAGAAGGACAACGTAGAAAACACTTAAATAGTGTCGGCCTCATGTCTATATCAATACAACCTACATGTTTTGCACCCTACTTATGTAGATATCCAATTCAACACATCCTTTGCATATTTTCAAAATAAATTATTATTTTTGTCAACAAAGAGCGAGGCGGCATAGAAAGAAAAGTATAATGTGAAAAACGTGCCTTTCTCTTAGGATTTATATATTAAAAACAAAAACGACCCCATCTCTATGGAGACCCAACCTCCATGTCTGAATATCCATCTTTTTATAGTAAAGGCTGTTTATGTCTGATGCTAAATTCTTTTTTTTTTTATAAATATTCATGGGTTTATTATACTGACATAGGATTTAATTATTTACGTTACACTCGTATAAGGTTTAAAATTAAATGACTTTCACCTTAATGACCCGTTCATGGTTATCGTAATATGTATACCTACTAAAACAAATATTATTGCTCAAAGTCTAAAAGGATCATAAATAAAAAAAAAATCTACATAAATTGAAAATTTATCTTCAAAAACAATAAAGAGGGCAAAGAGGTTCCAGGACGTTTTTTTTTTTTCTAAATGATATTTTTTTATGAATCAACTAACTTTTAATAAATGAAATATAAAACAAGGCTCAAACTGATACTTTACATTCAAGGATATGTTTTATGATTGCAGTTATGAAGGAGATACATTTTATGTTTTTTTTTTGTGGGAAATGTGTTTTGAATTTAAATTATTTCTAATACAGAAGAGACACTAATATTATCAAAGAAAAAAGACTTTAAATGTAAACGTTTGTCAATTCTATTTGTCAAGTAGTAAACTTATCAATATGAAGGTTTAACCCCAGCCAGATATCTATAACTCTAATTTATAGAATTCTTGCACTTTATTGGTACGGTACGGTTAAAATGGTCTCGTTAAATTGCACTTACCAAATTAAACAACTAAAGTTATTTTTTGTCCCCAAAGTTGTTTTATTATTTTGAAAATATATTTATTAAAATAAACTCGTAAAACCAAAGTTTGACAAAATAAAACTACAAACCACGATAATTATCACGATGGAAACAATTATTGTGTACCATTGCCGCACTACATGGTTGCACAAACTTTTAAACACCAATATTTTGTATGCAAGGCAAATTCTAACAAACATCGACCAGAAAGTGCTAGTTCGCAACTAAAATTGTCAATAGCAAGGATATATTGTTTGCTCCTTTCTGGCTATTCAATATAGAATCAACTTTGCGAATAGAAAATAAATTTTTTGGAGCATTCTTGGAAGTCTCATTATGAATAAAAGGAAGCAATGGCTTCAAACCGCAGCACCAGCATCAGTAGCTCAGCAAGCAAACAAAAACGAAACTAATTTTTTTGAAGGTTTTTTTTTTTTGCAACAAATTAAGCACATATTTTGCTTCATCCATGTTGCTGCCAATGTTATCCTTATCGTATCTCTAGAGCCGATTTAATGTAGGTACCTGTATATAGGGAACGCTATTGCTATATTCATGTCTGTCTGCATGTGTACACAACTTCAAGTAGAAGTTTGTATTTTTTTTTTTTGTATTTGAAATTTATTCATGTGTATGTGTTTTAATAATGGAAAAAGAAAACTTCAACGTGTTTCTTATGCTCTGATGCTCTGTCTGACGTCATTAAAATTCAAACGCGGCCTAGTTTCCTATACAAAAAATAAGCAGACTTACACATAAAGATATGCATGTGAACACAAGTAAAATGCACTATACTAGGTCGCATGTACTTACTTGTGAAAAATTATTGAACTAAATAATTGTAATTAAGATTTTTGTAGTATAGATTTAATTTGATAAGGATCTTTAAAAGTCGTATTTTTAGAGAAAGTGAGTAGTCAGCTCAGCAATTTTTTACACTCAAACAATAACGAAAATAAAAGTGATTATAAAATACTTGGTTTATCGTTAATATACAAAACAATATAATTGATTTGATATACAAAACAATATAATTGATTTGTTATTAAAATGTGTTTTTTGAAAAAGTGAATATCCAGCTCAACAAATAAATTTTTTACACGCAAACAAACTTAAAGTGATTATAAATATTTTGCTTTTGTTTGTACACAAAACAAAAAATTAATTAATATTGTTTGCATGTAAAAATTTTGCTGAGTTGCTAAAAACTTTCACCAAAACAATTCTATTGTTTCCGATTAAAATAATGCTGAGCAAGCTATACACTTTTCAAAAAAACACGGCTATAGTAAAATTTAAATGATAAACAAATTGGTAGTAATTGATTCTTCAGTAATAGCCTAATAGCGCAATAAAAACATGAAGGATGAAATATTCAGGTACTCATGATTTCTCAAAAATTTTATTTTTTGAGATATAATTTTTTTTTTTTTGTGAATCCTAAACTTTTCCTTAGTCAACTGAACTTTCCGTAAGTAAAAAAAATGGTTTCGCTACTGGCTTTGCAACTACGGGCACTTTTTTTTGTTGATTTTTGTCTTCTATTTTTTGTGTATGAAATATTCATAAAGCTATATGTCCCTCTGCATCACCACTCACATCAGTGAGGAAGTCTTGGACTGTGAGATGAGAACTAAAAGCCTTGAAATTAATACATGCAACGTGCGAAGTTTGTGAAACGAAGATGCATTGGAAAAACTTTTTGGGTATATTAAATTATACAAATTTATTTTTTTTGTTTTTTTTTTTTTTTTTTTTTTGGTGTGCAAGTTCTAATGGTTTTATGAGCGAAAAGTTATTATAGAAATATGTATGTAAGTATAGGTACGTATAGGTACTCCTATGGGGCACTATATACACTTGGGTAAGGACTTATAAAAGAATGTAGGTTATCCTCAAAATGGAACTGAAAATATAAATCTTTTAAAGGAAGAATATAAGCACAGAAATGTGAATGGACGGATTTTTTCTTTTTTTTTCCCCAAAGGATCTGTGTCCATGGAAATATAATGTTATATGGTTATAGGTATATATGGGGAAACATAAAAACTTTTTTCAAAGGAAACAAGAAAAATTCAGATTCTGGTGCTGATACAATTTTGTTAGTTCAGGCATTATCACTAATTTGAATCGCTAATTTTATTTCATACATGGCTTTAATGTTGGTTTTAATTTTTGTTTAGCTATTCAGAGTCATAACTCAGGTAAGGTATTTATATTTTGATTTGAGTGAAAACTGGAATGATGGTCTTTGTTTAATCTTTTAAGAAATTCACCTTCTAGAAATATTTGGATCGTTAAGAGTTATAATAATGAAAAAGAGCCTTATTTGTTGAAATATGATTATATTTTTTAATCCATACTGAAGAATCCAAACAAAGAGCTTTAAGGAGTATAAAGTTCAATTTTTATAATTTTTTTAATTTTGCACCATTTGGTATATAATTTTGCAATATCTGATCTTAAAATAAGATTTAGTGGGGCTAAATTTTTTCTCCCATTTGAAAAAAGGTGAAATATCGAGAAATGCCAGGTGACGGTAAAGTCAGCCTGTATAGTACACTTAAAATAAACAATCAATTGGTTGGTCTTTTCTCAGACATCAGAGGAAACAAAAATTTTTGTACTGCACTCAGAAAATAGTCTCAAAATTCCGAAGGCGAGATTAATCGATTGGATGCACCGTTAGAAATATATAAGTCTCAATTAGTAATATACACAAAAATATAAAAACCATCATTTATCAGACTCAGACTTTGATTCCTTTCTGATAATTTTATGCAAAAAATCATAAAATGTATAAGGAAGATAAATTAAGTGAATATTTTGGTCTTCTAGGGAAATAGTTTAGGTCGGTAAATTTAGTAGAACTAAGGGTTATATGAATAAAAAGGAGTACATGCTCAGAGCAGTTACTCAATATAAAAAAGATGATCAGGTGCTATAAAAATGCTTTAGTATTAAAGAAATTAATTTATACCAAATGAAGGACGTGCTTCGAAATTGGAGATTTGAGTAGGAACTCCGTTTTAAAAAAATAATTTAGTAAGTACTAAAATTTTGTGATGTATCTTGAGTTCTCAGGCTTAGGTATACTCATCGGATCCCAGGGTCTAACTTTAGAGGAGTTATAGACTAAAACATAATTATTGAAAAGGTTTTTCTTTATTAGGACCTGTTTCACAATGTCTTAGTTAAGTTCTGATTAGTTATCTGACACATAAATTTTGGCACAGGGTCATAAGTCCACAGGAGTAAAAATTACTGTTGTCTTGTGACCTATCTGAATGAGTTATAAATCCGCAAATACTTTTTTGTGGGACTGTTGACTTATGAGTCTGTGCCAATATCTACATATGTATCAACTGTCAAGTAACTATATTATAACTTTACTCAGAAATGTGAAACAGGCTCTTAGACTTCAATTAATAATATTAATTTAAAATTTTAAATTATATTTTATCTACTGCAAACTGCTTGTCTTCCTTAGATAGTTTTCTTCTGCAGCTTGTTCTTCAAGTCTGGCTCTTTCGGATCATCTTTAAAGGCTGAGAAATGTATAAACGGTTTTTAAACGGCTTATCAACGATTCTCAACCGTCTCATCAACAGCTTTTAACATGTTTATCAAAGGTTTTTCCCAGGGCTTATCAACGGCTTTTAACCGGCTTATCAAAAGCTTTTAACCGAATTATCAACGGCTCTAAACCGGCTTATCAACAGCTTTTAACCGGATTATCAACAGTTTTTAACCTACTTATCTAATCTTTACTAGAAACGTTTTGATTGTATTCGAATAGGTATCACAATACCGATTTTATCAATTTTTCGAACACATGAATTTCGTCGAATTTTTAAAATTTAGTAGGTACCTGGCATTTTTAAACACTCAAGCACTCTTCTAACTTTTACATACATAGATACTTTCATGCTTACTTATTCATCGAGACTTTTAGATAACTTCTATTTTTCTTTAAAAATTATACACCAAATTCACTTGCCAAAAAGCAAAAATATACCTTCAAGCAACAAATTGAGTATCATTTTTCAAAAACCACCTAAATATATAAATCTTTTTAGCACGATAAATTTTCTTATATGTTTCTAACACCTCAAGACACAGGAAACCATAAACAACAAAGTAATATCGCATAAGATACGTACATAATACATATATGTATAGATACACTTTGAATAAATACCTACCATATAATTTTTTTTCTTGTCAAGGAATTCCACTAAAACCACTTGAAGCTAACCACCCATCCCCATTCCCAGTCCCCACCAAAAACAAAAATCCTTATTTGCCTAATTTATGGAATGTCTCATCAATATCAGACAAAGGGACATTTTTCTCCCAACGTAACGCAATGTTTTCCCTTCATTGATGATACAAATTGGATTTTCATACACAAAGTTCTTGTATTTGTTGTTGTAATAAATACAGATACGAAAACAACAACAAAAATATCTCAGATTCTGCGGTTAAGTTTTTGCCTTTGAAGCATAAAGAACAACATGTGCGTCGTATATTTTGTTTGTTTTTTTTTTGATTTGAATCTACGAGTAGGTTGTAGAACTATACCTACCACAAATGTGACACCGAAAAAGCCTTCTCTCACAAGAAAAATGAGCTTCTTCTTCTGCGAACAATAAATTCTATTTTTTTACGTTGATCAATAAAGCCTTACAGGATGCGATTGTTTATTTTTCGAAAGCTGGAAATTGATATTTTGAATTTTATTGGTGTCATCAGGGCATTTTTATTTTCAATTTCAACAAAAAAAAAGGACGAAAAATTGAATGTAAATAGCAGACAGTGTGAAGGAAAACATTGATTAACTGAGGTCACAATATAAGTTATATAGACAGATATTTTTGTAAAATTTTCAATCGTGTCAATATAAAACATAAGTGAAAGATGCCTTCCGATTTGAGTAGTCATTTAAAATTGATATATTTTTGCTGATGTCAATAAGGTATTACAGAGATCATAAGAGTTTGCTAGAATCTTTTTGCCAATGAGCATCAATTTTGTTAAGAGCTTCTGATTTCTCAAATATGTACATACATATATCCCTTCTGGCATACTTTTTTTTTCAAACAAAAAGCACTATTTTACCATAAGCAATCGTGAGAAAATCTTTCATTTTTTTTTGAGATTTCTTGTTAAATCCGATATTTCTATGGAACCAACACTTCTACGAACTAAGAGTAACACATTTCCTTCCTTCCTGTTTCATATCGAGTCTAGGAGTAAACAAAAGTAATTTCCACTGCAGTAAACAATGTGTATAAACAAAACAGCACTAAAAACTCTTCTTTCATCCTTTTCATATACCTACATATTATAAAGTATAAATATTTTGCAACTTCCTCCCTCACTTAAGCTTGTGCATTGCAGTTACTTCAAAATCAATATTTTTCTTGACATGAAACAAACGAACGAACTCAGTATATACATACATATTTATGTATGTATTATGGAAAAGAACAAGAACATAAAAAACTGAATAAATGAAAACTATGAAATCGAAAAAGGAAAGAATCCTTGAATACAACCGCCATCCATAACTCATATATGACGATGAACCCTTTTTGTTGTTGTTGTTGCAAAGCCCAAGCATTCTAGATCAACACCCCTAAGGCGCCATGCTCTTCTATCTATAGGGAGGGTTAAATCTTCAAATTTAGCGTTTTATTGCATCTAGCCAAGGGCGGATCGATGAGAGAACTATATACACATTGTTTACAAAATAAAAAAAAAAAAAAAACTAGATAAAATACAAAAATTGGAAACAGAGATTTGGCATGGTCCAGTTTTAACTATATTTTATGTGAATCTGTCCCAATGGCAATTCCAACACTTTCTCCTACACCAACCTACCTTATACTCTCTCCATGCAATCGAATTCATGCAGTGTGTCTGGTCCTTGGTTTTGATTGTTCATTTTGTAGTGGTTCCCTCCTTAGCAATTTCGAATGTTGAAATTGGTTTCGTTATATTTCTGCAATAGCAGCTATTGCCTTATATGGTTGTCTGTTTTTTTTTTTTTTGTTGTGTTGTCCTTTATTGCTGAAATCCCTTGAGGGATTTGAGGAAAAGTACTTTTTTTTAAGTTTGTCCTTTGACAAAACTTAAATGACAATTGTACGTGATACTTTTATATACTATGGTCTGTTATGTCCTTAAGGATACATTTTTGAAGAATTTGAAATAGAATTGGCATTTATAGGTCATGTGTCTGTTTCTTTGAGAATATTTTATTATCATGAGCTAGAATTTATAATGGATGATATTTTTGGCTTGAAAAATATCTCAATAAATGCTGAGATATGATTTTACAAATATATTTATGTAATTTGAATAAAAGTCTTTTATACCATAGAAAGACTGTTTGATCTGCAATTCAAGAGTAGCTTATGATTGGAAGATTTTCCACTGAAATAAAAACACCAATTATTTCGAGTAAGACAATAATAATAATTATAACAAACTATAGTTTACGACAAACAAAAACAATAACAATTGAAAAATTAACTTAGTTCACTCGAAACCCCATACTTTTGTTTCATTCTCAATAATTAAACGTCAATTGGGCTTTTCCACCAGCCGTCAGTTTCAAACAAGCAAAAAAGAAATAGGAAACAGCTGGTCTGAACTTGGAGAAAGGTAAACAAACGACAAATATTTTTATAATATAGCGCTTGTTTGTTTTCCAATAAAAACGTATAAAACGATGGTTATAACGCCAATTTAACAAAAAATCAACTTCAATAACTCATCAAGCTTATTTGTATAAACGAAAATCACAGAAAATATTAAAAATCCACATTACACTGAAAAAGCATTTGTTTACATTTCTCCAAGTTCGATATCACATGTTTTGTTTTTGTTGTATTGAATTAGAAAGAGAAAAGACTAAGATAGTTTTTGGAAAAGCCCAATTGTCAAATGAAAGCATCCAAACAAAATTGGATGCGTTTGCTGCTCAATTAATGAGCACCGCTGACGTTTGGGATGCGTTTAGAAACTCATGACTTTGATACTTGCGGAACTCGAGAAGTAAAGTGACTCAACAAACTTTTTAACTTTTTTTTGAAAAAGTGAAAGGCAATTTTCCTTTTAGGGGTAGCAGGAATGCTTTATGCACCATAAGGAGATCTTTTGGGCATTGACCATCCCCGTGTGTCCGACTCCCTTTTCTAAAGGTATATGAGACTAAAACTCTTCCCAACCCATCGGTTTCTGACCAAACCCCCTTCCGGCTCACTCTGTTTCACAACATTGATTTTCTTGTATTTTTTTTTTCTGATGTTGAATCTATCACATCCCATTCCCATCTGCTACAGGCGAAGAAGGTTTGGCTTACATCCTCATCTTGGCAGTCCTCGTACCAACAGCCTGGGGCCTATTTCACGGCACATACATCACATACAATGTATGTGACGTTAAAAATTCCCCAGATGAGTGAGTGTAAATTTTATATTTAAAAAAAATTGAGCTTTAACTAAATTAAAGCCTGTTTTTTTTAAATTCAAATGGTTCATTAAGTATTCAATTGCGACTATTTTAAGGAACGTACACCACATACAATGTTTGCGTGATGTTATTCTATGAAATAGGCCCATGGACTGTTCGTCTTACCGATCTTGTGGAGGAAGGTTTTGAAGTATCTGTGTCCGGAGAAGAACTGGGTGACGTAGTAGTTTACCTCACCGGTGTTTCCGGTCATTCCAGTTTGCCAAATTCCTGATCAGTCAATCCTCATCTGCTTTTCGAGCTTAAACGCTCTTGTCACTTCTGCTTCTTGAGTTGCTTTACCTGTACGGTTGCTTCAACTTAAATTTCTGCCGTAAGGCTATGGTTGGTTGCAACACCGTTCGGTAAGAGCTTGTTACGCGTATACCTCCGCGCCTCAGGACTGCTGTCATTTTCTTCCGGTAATTTTTTTATGGAAGAGCATCTGCCCAAATCTCAGTTCCGTAGAGGAGAATTTCATCAGGAGCCTACGCTTGCTAGCCGTTGGACCACCAATATTTGCTATCAGTTTGCTAAATGACGTTGTTACTTTAGACGCTCGTTCTACTGCGGACTTAATCTTTTGCCAGAAAGTGAGTTTTGTATCGAGCCTCATTCCAAGATAATTCAATGCATCCTTGCTACTTATGACTTCGGTTCCAACTTGGAAGTCAATTTTTTCCTGGGAAGTGAAAATCGACGTCAGTTACATAAGTACATACAGATAACCAAATACTTATTTCTGCTCTTTTTGAAACAGTTATGTGTTTCATCAGGTTTTTGCTACAACAAGATAGGCCACTTTGCACTTAGTCTTATTGTATTACCCAAGCCCATGAAGCATTAGCAACCATTTTGTATGATGGAAATGTTCAATTATTCAAAAAACACATATAAGGCCAATTTTAAAAAGTGCATTTAAAAGGTTCCAAAAACACATGAGCATTATAAATCTTTAAGCACTCATATCGAGAATAGTCATGAACATACATATACATATACACACGATAAATAGAGCCCATTATGATTTGCGAAAAAATTCATAATAGAGTATATGTCATTGGACCAATATTCACTCCTTCCGGGCAACCATCAGAAAAAAGGAAGTAAGGCAACAACAACAAAAATGAGTGGAAAACCTAAATATGTTGAAGTAATCAAGCAAATGCATTTTCCAGGTTTCATATAACTATCCATATATATTTTCAGTCCATGCCGTTCACTGTGAGTCCTCTGCGTTGTTCCATTTTTATCTTGCAAAAAAAAAAAAAGATGCCACTATGGTTGGGTAAACATTTACAAAACAAAAATAAAAGTTAAACACTCGAAACTCAGGCAAACGATGCATGTACCTATATATGTACATAGAAGTCGAGAAACATAAATTCCAAGCCCGCTAACTCAAACCCAAGAGCATTGCTCAATTTTTCATTAAATCACGCGTGCGGGAATAAGCTACTGTCAGTCTGACTGACTGTATATTTGCCTTTCCATTTTTATATCTGGTTGGAGGTGACTACGACTGTATATGTACGTACTGTTGGTGGCGAAGCGAAGGTTTGATTTACCTTTGTAAAGAAAATATCACAGCCCAGTGGCATACAGTTTCCTAAACTGACACTTATATTTCCCCTCCTCCCTCCGTCATCCCAAAAAAAGGGTTCCTATCTTGTGTTTTGTCAGTTGAGCCCGGACTCGACGACGAGATGAACAAAATAAAAAAATATGATTTATTCCTTTGAAATTTCAAATGGGTGTCGGGAAAGTACGTTTGGCAATTTGTTGTTTGGCTTGGAAATGGCGGATGTCAAGTGATGTCAAAGGAACGGAAGTGTGGCAGTTTTTTTTTTTTTTTTGTGTGGCATTCCACTTCTGATACCTATCATTTTTTACATGTTAAAATTCAGTATTTGAATAGGTATATGATATGATTTCCTTTAAAAGAAACCCTAATTTAATGTTATGAATTGTCTGTGTTGCGACAAATTACATATACTCGTATACATAATGAGTATTTTTATGTTTTCATAATGAAATTGAAAAGTTATGTCAATGTCACTTTGAGGAATGAGATCAGTACAAATGATATAAAGGTGGTCAAATTATAAACACATATAATATATATATATATCTAATAATAAGTTTAAGGATTCTTGTATAATAAGAGAAAACAAATGTTATTTATTAAACTGTAGGGAACAAAATTTCAGAACTAATTAGGTGGTGTGAATTTCTACACAAAAGTCTGTTAAAGTTCATATAAATAAAATAAAAATGATTCCTTTACTTCGAAACTCTATGCATTTATTTAAATTTCTACACATTTAATTTTTTTTTAATACGAACTTTGACAAATTTTTGTGAAGAAAAATTCACACAAAGTAAAGGAACACACCAATTAAGAAGTTTAAACGGAATTAACTCTCAGGGTTTAAGAAAATGGATTTCTGCTGACATCTTGACTTTGGATCAAAGAATTAAGTCACTCATAATAAATACTCTACAAAAAATTTGACATTTTCCATAAATTTCGCAAAAATTTATTGGTTCTTTGTATGTTTACTAAAGTTTATCTCAGAATTCTGTTTAAATAAGTGTTATTTTGAAGTTGATATACACACATTTTCAAATGACATCCCAGTCAAAATCATTTATGTAAATTACCCCAAAGCACATCATAAAAGGGGGTAACATATTAATAGAATCAAAACTTTTCTCACCCACACGTCATTCACACACAATAATTTGTTTGTGGTTAATGAACCACGTCCTATAAAGCTGCATATGTTTTCCTCCTTTCCTTGGTCCTTGCAGATAAAATATGTAAGCACCACATCACCATGAAGGATTCAATTTATGTATTCTCCAACAAGTAAGGATATAATTCATAACTTTGATACTAAGTTTTCTTCTCCGAAATTAGTTCCATGGATGTTATAGCTTGGCTAAAAATATATAAGAAAAACTAAAAAGAAGTGAACGAAGAAACTATATCAACTTTCATTTCCTCTTTTCACTCACTTGCAAGACAAAATTTTGAAACTTTCCAACAGCAAAAAGGATGCTTTATGAATATCAACTAAGCATGCCGAGGTTGTTGTTTGTGATGCTGTTGTTGTTGTTGTTGTTGTTGCTGTTGTTGGACTGCTCTATTCATGGATTCTTATAATAAATACAAGAATCCTTGAGAGAGGAGGTCTTTGACGAGAGAGCTCTCAATAAGTGCCATGCCACAAGAAAAGTATCGAAGTTTTAGTTTAATGTTCGACAAAAAATATAATAAATATGTCAATGGGTATTTTAAATCCTATTAGGCCAACAAGCTGCCATCACCATCATCATCGTCAGTGTTATCGTTCTGGAAGATAAACTCTAATCTATTCTTTGGTAGACTTTAAGATTTTAATGGTCGTTTGAGACATGTTTTCGATTTAAGATATTGTCATGGACTAATCTAATTTTAGTTTAATAAAAAAGTTGTTGTATGTACAATATACATATAAGGAAGATTGAAATTACTATAGAAGTTCAGAAGCTGTACCTCGCTGGGGAAGTTATCTATTCTGGTATAGGAATAAGGATTTTTGTTTTAAATAAATTAAATATTTATGCATGAACAATGGCACAAAATTCAAAAAACTTTTTGTTAAGGTATTACCATGATATACTACGTAACAATCTACCAACTCTAAAGCTCTTTACTAAAAGTTCTTATAGTTTAAAACATTTTTTAACTAGTGCCAACACGTCTATAAAAATGGTGACAGTTCGTGCATACAAGTAAGCAAATTTTTTCACATTTTTAATTGTAAAATTGACATTTGGGGTTAGTAATGTCGTACAAAATAAAATAGGCATTTAATTTTAACTTTAGTAAAATGTAAAAAAAACGATCCTAACTCGCTAAAATTTGGAATATATACTAAAAATGCTTTATTTTTTAATAAATTGTAAGAAGTTATTATAGACTCTAGTTTTGCACGAGCTGTAACGTAAACAATTTTTTTTTTGATTTTTTACGTTAGCTCCTTGAATTAAAAAAAAATTAAAAAAAATCCTTTTTGTAAATGTTAGTATTATATTGAGTTTTATTATTTTTTGGGCTTCATTTCCTAAGATTTGGGCGTTATTTCCTTTTTATGGCGTTATTTCTAATTTGACTTTTAAAATTTTTATTTTGAGCGTTCTTTCCTTTACAAAAAAATTAAAAAATTGGAAATAACGCCCAAATCGAGAGAAAAAACAACAAAAATTGTTCAGAATTTTTCTGGGCGATATTTCGAAATCGGTTTGGACGTTACTGCCTAAAGCCATTTTTATGGTTCTCAAGACATAGCGAAGAATTTTTAACACCCCCTTTTCCAAGATGGCATTCGAATGGAAGAGCTTTCAAGTCCAAAATTTGTGAAGCGATTTGTCTGCTCAAACTGAGCATACAATACTTAAATAATAATAAATAATCTTGTCCTGTCCAAAATGCAACGCTCCCCCAACATAAGGACACATAGCAACAAATGGAAAATATCCTAATGTACCCCAATAGATAGGTAAGGTATTTCTTATGCGTTTTAGCGTTTAGTTCCCTCACTTCTAGAATAACACTACAATTAGTTGAAATTTAAAAAAACGATCGGGGATATCTAGTGGAAGGAAAACTAAAGCGAAGGGCCAGTTAAATAAATTTGTTCACCAAGTTTACATCCTTTTATGCTGGAAATATGTGCTGGTTTCTCATAATAAATTCTATCCAAATTTTATGATAATGACGATACTAAATTTTAAGGGTAAGTCATAAAACCACTTCAATGCGTGTAGATACATATTCACAATATTATAAAAAAAAATTATTCTTTTTGTGTTTTAGGGATTTTGGAACGACTATCAACTGAACTCCATTGTATATATTGAGATTACTATAAAATTCTTCGCAAAGCAGCCACTGAAAGTCAATATAAAACGATTCAGATCTATTATGTTAAACATCCCTTAAATGGGGCGTAAGATGAGAACATTTAAGGCATTTTGATTTGCTCTAGTTTATGCAAATTCTACACCACCGCATGTTGATCCAATTCTGTCAGAGGAGTTTTTCAGAATAAATCGTACAATGGGAACATTATTCTTTCGAGTGTCGCCTTTTCTTTTTTTTCTTTGCATTGGATGCATGCATTTAAGACAATGAATAAGTGAAGGACACTAAAGAAGGAAATGGATTGCGACTACGAGCTAAATGAATGTCTTTACGTTCCAGTTTTTGTTTCATTGTTGCACGTTGCTTGGTATATATGTATGTAGTTGACCAGAAGCCATGCAGCAGCACCTAAGTCCCGGTTATCCCATTTTCATAGTCCCTCTACAGTTCGTCCTTTTTTTTTTGTTTCATCCATTTACATTTCTTTTTAATGACAAAAAATATGACCAAGTATAAAAACAACAAAGTTGAATATTCTGCAGCTCAAGGTGCAGGGTATGCAGCAGCAGCAGCATCTGGGGATAGCTTTCGCCACTAGGTTGTTTTTTTTTTTTTTATCCTTTCAACACTTTTTTGTGGCTGACCTGCTATGGTTGCAACAGCGGTTTTTCAAAAAAAAAAAAGCACACAAAAAAGGTAGGTACCTGCCTCATGCTTTATTCAAAAATAATTTTATGAGGTAAAGCATGATGTCGTCCTTGGGGAATGATTAGACCAAAAAAGAGCTGAGCTACATTTTCTATTTCATAATATAATTCATATTTTCATTAGTCTGTGTGTCACTGGTTATGATTAATTATTATTATTAGTGTTTTTTTTTGTTGTTGTTTTTGATTCACCTATATCCGCCATAGATTTATGAACAAATTTGTAATAAATTCGCAATTTGTTGTGGCTAACGATTTTATTTGCTGTCATGTTCGTCTGCCTGTAGGCGGCGGCAGCGGCGGATGTCATAAATTAAAAGGCAGCTTTATTGCGTATTTTGGTGTTAACAAATTTATAATTTCAACAAAAATTAATGTTTTAGTAAACGAATAGAAATTCCACGGAAATAAATTAGCATCATGCCTGCGATGTGGTTTGGGTGAAATTTATAATGATGCGATTTCAAAAAGTTAAGTTAATTTTCACCATGATTGATGATAATAATAATTATATCTAATAATTTAACTTAAAATTTGATTGATATGTATGTATTTTAAATTTAACTAGAAGATATAAATAGAGAGAAATATAAACTCATTATTTTTATATTTCATTATAGGTATAGTCAAATTTAGTTACAGAAAAAAATGGTGTTTAAAAATTAATTTTGTTAAAAAAAAGAAGATTTAACGACAAGGCAAATGGTGCAATTTATCTTACAGTAAATAAAATGATATACATAAATTGGTGGAGATCCAAGGCCTTATGACTTACAATTATCAACCATCGCCAGTTTGCTGGTTGTAAATCGGCAGGAATGAAGGGGACCTACAATTTTCTGAGGAATCCGAAAGGCTAAGATAAGAGGCATTTTCGGAGTGGTGATGTTTACTAAAAAGTTAAAATTCCAAGAGGTAAATCCCCAAAACTTAAATCCGAAACGAAATCTCTGAAAGAAAATTTATTAAACAAAATCCTCACGAGAAAATCCCAAAAAGAAGATGTACAAGTAGTAAATTGAGCAATAAATTCGAACATGTGAATTCATCATAATTTATATTATGTTACATGGTATTATAAAACTACGAAATGTGGAAATTCTGAAATTTGTCGGTAAAATTTGTCAGGAACGTCGATAAAAGTTCGAAATGTTTTGTTTTCTTAATTCAATTCAGGCTTTTGTCAACAGAAATAAATAATAATACCCGCGGGCTTTATTTCCTTTTGTGAGTGGAAATAAGACCCAACACAAAAAAGCATTAAAACCCACGGGAGTGCCTATATCTGAATTGGCATTAAGACTCATATTTAAAGTATGATTCAATATTCTTAGTTTGCTTTAGAATATTTTCCAATTAGTGATTTTAAAACGATATTATCATCTTATAGGCTTACACTTATCAAAGTACTTATAGGTATTCGGTGAAATTTCTATACCATATCAATTTCGGTGCTGCAATCTTAAAAGAGTTCCAAAGGATTCTTATTTAATTCCTACTCGAAGGATTTTGGATACAAATTTCAAATGTTTTCGACATAACGAACTTGTGCTTCTCAGCTAATTTGCATTTGCACTGCACGTAACCCATTCCATCGACAAAGTAAAAAAAAATTGTTTACAAACGAATTAGTTGCTTTGAACTGTTGTAATTGTCTTAAGTAATATAATATAAAATATACAACAACAAAAAACGAAAAACGACAACAAAACAAAAACAATTCTTTCATTTGTTTTGGTTCATCTCCAGATGTTGTGATAATCATTAGAATAATGATAATCATACTCATCAGTCATCATTATCAACTCAAAACATCGTATTGAAAAATTCAAAAAAAAGCTTTAATTTCTGCGCATGACCTTTGAGCATATAAATAAAGTTTTCCTTAATTGGAGCAGGATAACCAAAAACCAAAAATCATTTCGGTCAATTGCCTTCTTTTTTGTGTGTCATTCTTAGCACTTACGTCAATGTTAATTTTTGGATTTGTGCCAAGTTTATATACAAATTTCGGTTATCATAACGACCTGTCTTTACCGCAATGAAAACATAAAAAAAACAAACATATAACTACAAAAATTCAATTGAAGTTTTTTAGGAAATGCCAAATAAAAAGGTTGGCTCTTTGAAGAAACTTTCAAGGATATCAACAGTCAAAAGTCTTTCACAATTCATTCATCAACAACCCTTAAAACAATTATCTCACAAAATCAGATATTTTATAAAAAAAACTAACATGTATGTCTCCAAAAAACCAATTAAGAATTTCAAGGCCACCTTGAGGATATTTCTATAAAGATACTTTTGAATGTTGCCTCCAAAGCTAACATCATTAAAGTTAACAGGACCTTTTAAAAAACAAAAAAAAAACAGAAGAACCAAGAAATCTCGTTTTACTGCTTAAAACTGTTATAATGCCCTTTATGCACATGCTCGAGACTTCTCTTCTCAATTCCAGTCCCTTTTTATGATATGCCATTGAGCTTTCAGGCGAATTTATGTATGTAGGTAGTTGTATTTTGAAGTTTTTTTGTGTTACTTTTGCTATGCTTTGTTTTGGGTAAATAATTTTAATTAAATACACATAAACCGAATAATGAATTTGAAGATTGATGTTTTGGAGGATCAAAGAAGTCAAAGAGACTGTTGTAATTAGTTTTGAAGCTCTTTTGAGTAACTAAAGCTGATTTTACTATCAAAATTACTTTCCAAAAGCAGAGGATTTTTTTGTTTTTTTTTTTTCTTAATTAAATAAAAATAACAAAATGAGTGTTTACCATATTTTGTTACATAAGGAATTTTAGAATATCTACCCGACTTTCTTTGGTTAAGATTTATCAATTTAATTTTTTTCTGTGGGAAACCAGTAATCTATGTCTTCGGTTAATGAAAGAACTAGATTAATAATTTTAATTCAAACACTGTAGAAAATTTAGAAAATTAGACCCAATAAACTTTTACGTCTTGAAATAGATATATACACAAGTATGTAAAACCCCGGTTTAATTTATTTGTTTAATCCAGGGGGAGGGGGGGGGTGTTCGGATCCAGACCCATCCTGGAGCATTTTAACCAAATATTTTTATATTAATTTATTAATTTCGACTAAAAATTTCGTCAAATATATATATATGTATACCTACCCCCAAAATTTCAAATGCATCTTAGTGGAAACAGGAGTAGGTATACCTATTTATATTAGATTGCGTAACAGGTTTATGAGGGAAACTTAGTTCAAGACCTTAAGGTATGTTAAAAGACTTGGTTAATTTATCATACCTCTTCAAAGCAACATATTAAAATGCTATATAGTATTATAAGGACAAAAAGAAATAAGCACCGCCATTTTTTGATTTTCGTAATAAACGGTTGTGCTGCGTGTGCCCAACTTATGCTGCCATGTGCCGTAAAAAATTGTACTAAGCATATGGTTTTTAGAGACTAGCCATCATTTTTGCGTGAAGTTAGCTACTCCAACTTGTTCTGCGATGTGCCGTAAATATTTTTGAAAATTTCGCAAATTTGCAACTTTTGAGGATGGAATTTTTTCCAATATTAAGTTTTTTTAAAAACTTGAAGTTGTGCTGTTTTGTGCTCAAAAAATGATAAAGAGATAAAAAATATTTGCAACTTTTAGGACCAAACGCAAATGTTTTGAAGGAACTTAGCATGAAATTAGCACCATCATTTTCGACTTTCAAAAATTTTTTTGAAATTTTGAGGATGAATTTTTGCAAAATTATGATTTTCAATAACAAAAAATGATTCGCATATTTGCAGCTTTTAGGGCCAAAAATAAATTTTAGGAAGGGTGAAGTTAGCACCGCCATTTTCCGATTTTCTAATAAAATAAAGTTGCGTTGTATTGTGCTCAACTTGTGCCGTAAATATTTTTTTAAATTTGCAAATTTGCAATTTTTTTTTTCAAAATTACGATCTTTTCTAAAGTTATACTTTTGACTACTAAAGTTTCAAGCTCAGTTTGTTCTTGTTTGTTTTTTTTTATCGAAAATGTCAGTGCTAACTTCACGCACATAAATAATGTAGCACAAAGCCCACGCAAGTTTTATTTATCTTTAAGTTTTCTATTTGTATAGTTGGACCCCCCATGACCAAATCCTGGATCCGTCACTGATTTGCTGTGATAACTTACTCTAAAGTCTAATTTCACTTGATCTAAAATGGGTTGATTTCGTAAAAATCTACGTCTGGCTTTTTCACCTTTCTAAGGTAGAGATAAGTCTGTATAAAGTTGTAATGTATTATACGATGATGTCAGTCTGAAAACTCTTATTTTATTAATAAAATGTCGAATTGTCGATTCAGATGGAAATATAATATTTATATAAATATAAAATAGAAGTCTATACATACATTTCAATGATTTTCTGTCAAGCCACTTAAGTCACTGAACCAATAACACAAGACTTCCTGTATATGGAAAATCTAAAACTCTCTGGACAGACACACAGAGCTAAAGTCTTTTAACTCGATAAACAAAGGAAAATATGCCTGAACAAGTTAAGCACTCAAGCTGCTTATGAGTGTGCAGTAGCCAGAAGACCACAAAGAGTGGTGCTTTGGCAAAAGAGCAGCAGGGGATACAATTTGCTTTTGGGTGTGTTTTAGGGCATATAATACAATATACATATATACATACATATACGAAGAATATTGTACCTTTGAATATCTAGACCAATAGAGTTGACATATGTGAATGCAGGCAAAACGATGATGATTACGATGATCAAAAGGACACACAGCTTCTATCATCATTTACTATAATACATATTGTTTGTTTTATATCTCTAACAGTTAAGGATTTTGTTTAATCAATTAATTTAAAGTTGTTGGATTTAACTAATTTAACTATGTGATAGCTTTTAATTAATATATTACATTAGATAAATTAATATTTGAAATAGATTGCATAATTCCGGATCTAATAATGATTTTTAGTTCACAATAGTTAACGACAAAAAGCTTCTGATTTTGATTATTTCTGGAAATCTGATAAAAATATAAAACTATAAAAACAAATTTATTATTACGAGGAAAAATAAATTAAAAACAAATATCATCTACTTAGTCTAATCCTTAAAACAAAGAACAATATGAGTTATAGTTCTTTGAGAGAGTTATTGCTTACACCACTAGCTGCGTATAAGCCATATACATTGTACAACTCAGCATGACGGTCAAAAAAGATAAAATCTAATGAATATACATATGTACAGGGGGGAGCTTATTACCGCGGCAGCACATAAAGGTACCTATTGTTAATTAGGGTTATTATACTGTTACACAAAGTGTATCTTGTCGTAATGATAATGTGGTGGAAAATAAAACAAGCATTTTGCTGTTGTCACCACTCTTATACCACCTAGCATCTCGCAGAAGATGTAAGTCCTTATACCCTTGTGCAAATGAAAAATAGTGCGGTGTAAGTATTAAATAGCGAAAAAGATATGGTTGTGCTCATGAAACATAATACGAGTACCAGTTGGGTACATATACGTGTTGTGAATATATTGTTATCTCAACGAACCATACACAAACATTATTAAGTCGAATCACGAGTTAACGTCACCACCACCATCACCGCAGTCGCCGCCGCCATCACTTCCACCACTGGTGCGCTTCTTGTAGCCTACGTTACGCGTTAGGCTTCATCGTCGACGTGCGGTGTGTAAAGCAACTTTAAGTTAAAGAAGTTACATAATGTACATATAGTTACATCATGGATACTGTACTATAGCATTTGTTTAGCTAAGTGTTAATAACTTTGATGATTTATAATGGCTGAAGCGGGAGATTTGGTTTCTTAGTTTTAAACTATGATAAATGGTTTAGTAATTTGCTGCACAGAGAAAATAAATTAGTTGCCATATTATTGACACAGGCTTTCAACTTAAAATTTTAATATTGATGAAAGTTTTATAACCGACGAACTTGCTCTTGTAGTAGGTACAAGTTGTTTTATGGTTAAGAATTGAGGATTTAATATACAAAAAGTGTTTTCCAAATAGATTTGGTACATTTTTAAAATAGTTCGAATTCGAAATTTTGATCAAACTTGATAATTACGATTATAGTGAAGTCGAAAAAAGTGGGTCTCGAAATTCTGTCTGTTGTTTCAACTGCAGCCTTAATGAGTGAATCGATTTTCTTTTAACTTGGTTCCTAGCGAAGGCATTCCTCCGACAGGTTTTTTTAAATTTTGTTTAGGACCGAAAATAAAATTAATGAAAATCTTATTTTTCTCACATAACTTTTTTTTAAATTAAGTAATTTTTTTTACAAAAACTGCATTTTATTAAAAAAAAATCAGAAAAATGGTTTTATATGTGTTACGGTTCAACTGATTTTGTTAAATTTTTATATAGAGAATGTTTCAAAAAGTTTTAAAAGTATTATGTATATACCAACATTTTGAAACATTTTTTTTTGATTTTTAAAAAATGTTTAAATTTTTTTTTGACAGCTTAATAATTTGAAAACGACTGGGTATATTTTCAATAAACTTGGCTACCAACAGTTTTTTAACAAATTTTAGCAAACTTTAAACAAAAATATTTGTATAACCAAAAATAACTGTACCTCCCATACAAGTATTTGAAAACCAGTACGAAAATCTCATTTTCTCCCATCGACTCATACGATTTTAATTTAAATTTGTATGTGGGCAAAAATATTTATCGTTTTTATGTGATCTTATATTAGTAAGATCTGCCATATTATTGAAAAAAAAAATGTATCTATCGTTTAATAACGGTATCTCTCATAGAAACTTTTTTTATTCGAAGAGATTTTAATGAAATTTTTAACTTCAGAGATTCTAATAAGTTTAAATAATATTATTTATATTATATTTATTATGATAAAAAATTTGGAATTTAAAAAAAAATATATTTTTTGGTAATTCGATATTTCGAAAATGGGTGGATGATTTTTTTTTCAAAATTAATTTTTAAACTCCGCTTAAATAAATACTAAAAAAATTAATATGGTGCCTGGGTACTGTTGCCCAAGAAAACTTTTGACAAAGTTCAAAATCGTTTTTTTTTTGTTATTTAGTGAATGCATTTTATTTCCCTTAATCTTTTTCGAATTGAAAAAGCAATTAAAACCCACAGCGTTAGTTTCCATTTCAAAAAAGAAGAAAGTCCTAGGATGTTATTTCCTTTTATTTTGGGAAATAAGTCCCACAAGCTTTATTTCCGCCTCATATATCAAAATTTGATGTTATAAACACAGTTTTGTCTAATGTGCATTGTTATGGGTTTGATGAATTTAAACATTTTTAACAGAATTCATAGAACGTCCTTTATAAAGAATTTTAAAAATGCCTGGTTAAGTTAAAGCATTAATATAGTTCTGAAAAAGTATCAAACATTTTGGTTTAAAATAATGACGTGTGCGACAGGTTTTAAATTTTGCAGAATGAATTTCTGATACGCAATGCACAAAGTAACGATCATTAAAGTTTTCTACATAAAATTGCATTCACGTATCATATAGTTTATGAACTTCAAAATATTCGTTTTAGACTTTTACAAACGAATAAATGAATTGGAATGGAATACTAAAAATATTTAATCAATTCTCAAATTGATATTAGAAAAAAAAATCAGTTTTTCATATTTTCGCTGAAGGGGACATACATAAAACTAGACCAAAAGGATAAATCCTGAATTCAGTTTTCTCTCTTTTGAATTCTTAAGTAAATTCATGACTGTTGTCTTTTTTTTCTGAAATAATTGTGTTGCTATTGTATGTGTTTTTTTTTTTTTTTTTTGTCAGCAATGAAACATGGAAATTGAAGATTTCCCTTTACATGCCCTAGAGCTTATTGTACTTCTATAGAAAATCCTTCTTTGGAAAAACTTCTTTCTATATACGATTGATTTATGGCTAGGTGGATGGTTGCTGTTAGAGATTTTCCATTTTTGGCTTGTCATTTTGAGTTTTTTTTTTTTTCTTTTGCAATATTTTCTTGTCATGAAAAGTATTGACTCTCAAGTTTTTGCATTCAAGATGTACAATGAGTAATATACAGCAAATAGGAAAAGGGACTTGAATAACAAAAAATATATTGCACAGATACATATACATATGTATATACGAATTTTTATTTCTTTACATGTGATTTTTAATGCTGTTTTTTTAATATCGATTGAATACTTACTGAGAAAAAAAATCTGCAAACAAAATTTCTTATAAATATAATCTTATCTTTTGCTTTGAAAATGCATTAATTTTAAATTTATTTCAAATAAAGTAAAATTAAATTAAATGAGATAAAATAAAAAAATACCTAGGTACATAAAAGAATAAAATATTTGAAAGAAATACCTGTTGAACTTTTTAAATTATTCTAGTTAATTATTAATTTTGTTGAAGAAGAACATCGATTCTAACATCTTGTATGAAAATACAATTGACGAAAGTTTATATTATACCATTTCAAAACAGTCAAACTTGAAAAATGTCACTTCAATTACAAATTAATAAAAATGTCAAACGGGCAATAATTTGATAAACGCATTTTTAAAAAAATTGACTAAATATAGACTTTTTTTTTAAATTAACACTTTTTTATTGAAAAAAAATTAATACTATATTTTTGGCTTTAAAAAAAGCTATAAAATAATATCGTAGGTATTTCCATTCTTTTTAAATATTTTTGTTTCTATTTTATTAGGTCATTTTTGGAAAAAAAACGTTCCCTCTCACCGGGAAATAGATCCCTCTTCCATATGTGGTTTATTTTTCACACCCTGTTTAGTATTTTGATGCATCTTTTGCAAAACACCCTGTTATTAAATACAGATAGAAAGGAACTTTGTTTACGAGCGAGTATAATTTAATTATATTTTTCGAATTCTATGTCCGTTTAATCATTTTTCTACTGAATACATTATTTTTACTTCCATATATAATTCCAAAGATGAATAACGTCATCAGGTATTTAATTTATTCTTTGAAATGAAAACTTTATTACTTAAGTTCCAAGCAGAAAATTAATCCCATGTTGGCAAAGAAAACTAAACAAAAAAGAAAAGACAAAAAAAAAGGAAACATTCAATTTTAATTCCAGAAGCAGAACCCATGTATAAAAGATATAAGTCTAAGACAGCATTGCTATATAAAAAGCAGAAAGAAAAAGATGGTTTATGAATATTTATACTATTTATAAGAAGACGTGAAATTTTGTGTTGTAAGATATTTTTGTAAGTTACTTGCTTGTGTCTTAAAAGGATATTGAAAATGAATTAGATGAAAAGATGAAAATATTAACCTTCCAAATAAGAAGCGCTGATGATGAGGTTTTTATTAACAAAACCATCATTTTTTATTTAAGAAGAAAATTATTAAATTTAATAAATTACATATTTATTTTCAAATATTTATTTTTTTTTTGGTTTAAGGATTCTTATATTTAAAAAAATTTAAAAACTCTCAAATGAGTGAGGAATTAACAAAAAAAAAGATTTTTGAGAAACTAGGACTCACTTTAAAATTTGGTTTTAAAACATCTGGAACATTTCAATAGTCACCCTTATCACATTACCGAATCGTGGCAACTGGTTTAAGTTTCCGTTATAGGTAGTGAACATTTCATAGAAAATTTGGAGTTCATAAAAAAGCTATATTTCACTAAATTATAGGTCTCATTATGTACTCAAATAGGAGTAGAACTCAAAAAATGAAACAAACGAATGTTATTGTGTTCGAACTCAAAGATATGGCCAAATATGGTAACATAATTAATAGGAACTAATTTAATTTAATCTTCCTGTTTGACTTTTTATAAATAAACATCTCACTTGCCCTAAATTAAAATACCTGCTATCGGATGTCACAATTCTTCTTTTATTTTTTTACCTTCAAAAACTGAAGTTTTAATCCACTTAAAAAGAATTAAGTATGACAAAATTCTCTCTTACGACAGCAAACAAAATTCCGTTTGTATGTCTGTCTCTATCATTGCACAATATAAACCCAAGATTAAACGAAAACTTTTTCAGTAAACAATTTAGCAATTTATTTTTCCAACCCTCCTATAGGAGATTGTATAATACACTTTACCAAGAGTCCAAAGATTAAAACCAAAGTCCTATAGATGCCGAACAGGGGGTCATTGATGGTATTGGACAAGAGAGAGAGAGAGAGAGAGGGAGAGGATTGACTTGAACGGCTTAAATAGGATAAAGTGTAATTGAGTGTCCATATTTTTATTCCCGGTAGATATACATACAATATTGTTTTATGCTTTAAATAGTTTTATGGATTATTATTTTTTTTATTATTCAATTTATCGAAGAGCTTATACAAATTTCCACTTTAAATGGAAGGGAACAAATTTTTGGTAGAGTGTAGGTATATTCAAATTTGTATTTATTTTGCAAATATTGTTTTTTGTTCAGCTTCATGAATGTATAGTGGGAAATAAGTAAGAGATAAATGCAATAAATTTGGGGTGGGATATTTATAAAGCTTTTGAAAAATTTTGTATGTTGTTGCAGTGCACTTAATTATAAAATTTCTGGCATAAATCAAAGTACATACTTTATAGGGACTCTTTAAAACACGAGATTAAAAAATATTTGTTCGGATATTTTTTGTATTGTTCCAGATTATAATGTTATTTTTTATGAGAAATTAAAAATTTAATTGGGCTATTATTATAATTAAAACGTGCATTTAAATTATAATTAAAACTAATTGTTTTAAATATTCAATCTTCTTTATATAACTTAAATTAAAAATAAACTTTTACATATCCTTTTGGATTATGTTTAAAATTGAAAAAGGTAATTTGACAAAATGGATTCTACAAGCATTTATCACTTAAAAAAAATATATACAACAAAAGACACTAAATTACACTTTTACCAACGCGAATCGAAATAGAACAAATAAGTAATTAATGAATTAGTGAATTTATTAAAAAAACAAACAAACGCAACGGGCGTCTACAGTTATACTACGGCTTTTGTTTAAACGAATGTCAACCAAAAGGAAAACGAAGAAAACGGCAAGTTCGAATTCGAATGAAGCGTAACGGGTCCCTTTCACACGAGGAAACAAATTGCTGTAGATTATAGACCGTTCACTCCTCTTGGTGTCCTTCTTAAAACTGAAAGTTGCTGGAAACTTAGTTTCCTCGTGTGAAAAGGAACGTTGCACTTCAAATGCTACCACCACCACTAGGTCAATTGAGGTGTAGTTCTCACCAATTGTTTTTATTTCTAAGAATAATTATTTTTGATGTGTAAACATCTATACTGGCGGTAGGGTGAAAAAAAAACGTAACGTATCTTGTAGTCGTGATTCTTATCTTGTAGCCGTGGTCGAGATTTTGATTCTGTGCCAGAGATTAGTCTGCTATTACACGATGCATCTAGATGCATGCGACTTTTCGAACTATGTAAGTGCAAAAGAGAAAAAAAAAATCGAAAAGATAAGACGGAAAAAAAGTGACCGGTGTCGTCTGGGTAAAATTTTCAGTGCAACTATTTGACGTTTGTCTTTTCTCTTGTCCATTTTTTACTATTCTGCTTCATTAATTTTGTTGTTCAAAGAGTAAATTTCGATGCAACGCACTGTTATTGATAGCCATATAGGCTTTCCAGAAATGAAAAATTCATCTTTAAAAACAACATAAATAAAATAAATTATTGCTTTTCTTGACTGATATTCATTTAAAGGCACACAAACCTTTCTTTCTTCAATATATCAAATAATGAAAACAAAAATAAAAACAGAAAAAGTTTTTTTATTGCTTGAGCACAGCCCAACACGAAAATGAAAAATAAAGAGAACTGTCAAATTAGATTCATGACTTTGGTTTCAACGTGTAATAGCGCTTGAAACAGCGGACGAAATAACAAAGAAGAATTTGAAGAAGGCGCATGCAACTGGATTCATCGTGTAATAGCAGACTTATGAATTATCCATAATCTCTGTTCTGAGCTTCACGAAAATTGAGTGCGTTCAACGCTATGTACGCTATATATTTATATACGAAATCAAAAAGTCGAGTTCAGTTTGTGTTGAAATGTGGTTGGTTGCTTAGACCATATAGTACATGGACTGCGCTTTCATCACGGCTGCAGGGTTTCAACATAGAAGGCCGCCTTTTTTGGCAAATTAGACGAAATAAGGTCATTGACTGGAAAATATTTTTAAATATAATTTTAATGATTGGCTAAGAGCCCACTGCTGTTTGTGGGTGTGAGTGATCGCAAAAATTCACTGATATGTTTAAATAGATCTTAACTTTTTATAAGCGTGGTTGGGGCCTTTGTCGGTAAACTGAAAAACGCATTTTCCATGCATCATTACCGATTTTCAAATTTGCTTATGAAAAGTTAAGATCTATATAAAAATACCAGTACATTTTTGCTATCATCCACACCCAAAATTTGATGTAGGCTCTCGGTCTATGAGGCATTCGGACGAATGTTGATGTTTACACATCTTAACCGTGAGTCCCGGCACTCACACTTTTTTATAACTGATCATATTTAAAGTTGATAGCTTTTTTTTGAGAACAGGGGCGTCTTATTTGAAAAAAAAGTAAAAGAGCGCCAAAAATAAAAGACAAAAGTTAGTCGGGTTTCAAAATTTATAAGATTATTAGTTTGAGAAACATTTTTGTATAAAAAAGGTAAAGAAAGGTGTGAGAGCCGGGACTCACGATTAAGATGTGTAAACATACGTTACGTAACGTGAATTACAACCATAGAATCACAATCACAGAATCACAATCACGAGAAGAATCCATTATAGATGTTTACAGAACAAAAATTACTTCAGGAAATATAGAACAGTGGGAATATGAAAAACAACTAAATATGGACCGCTATCACTCTAACCCGAAAGAACAAAGGCTAATATTAACAGCTGGTCACGAGTCTCGAATATTAAGGGATAGATGTTTACAGAACAAAAATTACTTCAGGAAATATAGAACAGTGGGAATATGAAAAACAACTAAATATGGACCGCTATCACTCTAACCCGAAAGAACAAAGGCTAATATTAACAGCTGGTCACGAGTCTCGAATATTAAGGGATAATTCACCAAATTCAAAGCAAACCGACTATTACAAAATTAGAAAACAATTTTGTAAATTGGAAAACAATTTTGTATCACAATTCACAAATAACTACAAACTCCACTTATAATTTTTTTTATCTATGAACTTTCAACTTATCCTTCCTCGAATATCTTTTCCACTGCCTCAAAATTTCTCCTAATTTTTTTTTGGTTTATCGATTTTCTAAATTCACTCCTTAAATTTTCATTACTTTGTTATCTTTTTTATTTAAATAGGGGAAAAATATTTGAATGCGTTCATTGTGTTCGCTGCTTCTGGAAGTGAAAACAGCGATCGATGAATTACATGATGACAGTGCATATAGTCAGGGTGAAATATGTGTGGAAGCAGAACACTGGATTTCGTCAACGGTGGCGCACGTCATCTAGTTAGTTGAGTGTGGCTTACAAATGCCGTTATCGAAATCCGCGTGACATATGAATGTAGGTACACGCGTCTTTTTTCTATATCAACTCCTGGAGCTAGGAAACCAGGGAAGAAGAGGTTATAAATAATATGCTAATAGATATAATTTAATTGGACCAGAAGATTGAAAACTTCGTGATAGTGACATTTTTAATGATAAATAAAACTTTTATCTTATGTCTTTTATATATTTTTTAAAAAATTCAAAATAAAACCAGAACTGCAGTAAAAAGCAAATTGATATCCATGTTGTGCTACAACTCTTGTTTATGTTTTCCAGCTTTATAAAAATTAAATTACTACATTCATAAAAAATTCAAATAAAAACTTTCTTAACAATAAAACTTTTCTGATTTAATATAAAAAAAAACAAATAAAATATATCCCTCAAAGAACACCTTTAAGTGTGTTAAACTTCATAATAATTACTTTTTCATTGTGCTTCGCTTTCAAATAGCTTGTGGTTAACTGTTAGTCCTAAATAACCTCTATTCTTCGCTATGTAAATTCTGTTACACAAAAGGTCTATTATTTGAATAAAAGAAAACTAACATTGTTCTATATAAACACACACATACACACACGCATTTACAGATGAAGGACGAGTGGTGGATGTATAAGGTTTCTGCTTCGAGAATCAATTATTATATTTTCCATCTCCATGTAGAGAAGAGAATACCTACATACCTATACGTACGTATATATCACATTAAAACTCCCACTACAGTTGCAGATATAGGTGTTCATAAATTTCTAGCGACCAAGCTTAAGGACACCTTCGTATCTATAACCCTATATGTATGTATATTAAGGAGCGTTCGTTGATCCTGCAGGTACGTATGGTACCTATGTACATTTCAGGTGTGATATTCATCTCAAGGCATTACGATATGCCATAAGAACAGACTTTATGGTTTGTGTTTTGTAATTCAATTACCAACATTCTCTGTGTTTCTCAAGGCATAGCCTGCCAGAAATTTACTACTAACCTGCCATTTTCGCTCCTTTATCGGTATCAGTTTCAACAAGGTGGAATATTTTCGTCATAAAAACGAAACTTTTAAAGGGTGCCTTCTTATAATATATATCGACTTATGTGGATATTCAAGCCCCAGAAGTTTATCGGTAAAATATAAGTATATTCCTTAGTCTAGGATCTTGTGAATCCTCGCTGTAGGTAGAATAAAAAACATATAATGTTGATGGTCGTTATGTCAATGAAAAGCAATGCGAATACTTTTTTTGTCAGTTTCACCGTTTTTTTTTTTTTGCTTTTTCTTCTTCTTGTATTAAAAGTTGATTTTGTGGTTTAGATATCAAATATCCTTAGGGTGTTTTTTGGAATATATTCTCACATGAGAGTTTTTGTATGATATGTTTGTTTTTCCGCCTTGTTATGTTATACTCGTATTATTTTTGTTCATTTACATTTTATAATTGAAAATTGAATGAAAACCCAACTAGAAAAAGGACAGATTTTAAATTTAAATCAAAACAAATAGAAAAAAAGAACCCAAAGGCTTAATGGAAATGGAATTCATATATATGTATATGTATCCTTTGTTGAGAAAAAGCTATTATAAATATGAAATATATATTTTTGTTTCGATGGCATTTCCTGGAACTAATTGTAAAAAATGTTGACAGCCAACATAATGGATATGAAGGAAGTGAGAGCGACAATAATTATTCAGATGGAATTATTTGAAAAAATATTTTTTTTTATTTTATTGGAAATTTTTTTTGTATAGGTAGGAATAAAAAAACCATTGACTTTAGTTCTAAAACATTACAATATTTTTTTATTTATAAAGCTATTTCATGATACCGTTTTAAAACAAAAATAAAAATAAAATATGTAGGTACGTATGTAGTTATATGTTTAAGCTTGTATATGTTTACAGTTGTATTTGTCGTTTTTATTTTTGTGCTTCCTCCGAGTCTTATTTTGTTAAAATTTTAATTTTACAAATAATTTTTTTTTATTTAAGCCTAGTATACTGCAGATGCGAACCGTATTTTCATGGTCTTTAATGAGAAAGTTTAATGCTTAGAAAAAATATCCTAGGGGAGTTTAAACAGTTATAAAAAACACATACAATGGACAAAAAACTATAACAAACACAAACAGGGTGAAACTCAAATGCATTTTTCCGCCCCAGCAATTAATTGAAGGGCGAAGAAATAATCTGCTACAATAATGAACTTCGGTTATATCAAACAGCAGATACCTAATGTGGGAATTAAGAGCAGAACGATTTTGTTCATGATTTCGTTGGGTATGTGATTTTTCGTTTCAAAAAACAATCATTAAAATAATTCTTTTAACTTTTTCAAACTTTCTCACTACCAATACGTAGTTGAACCATTATCATACATCTGATATGTCTAAACAAATTGAAGTTTTGAACCAACAAAACCAAGTTCGAGCAATCCAGTCGTTCGTATTATTTCTGAAGTTTGAATGCCAGCTCTTTTGTTTTCATTTAAAGATCGTGAGAATTATGAATTCTTTTTCTATGAAATTAAAATTTTTTGGAATAGTGGTGACAGATATCTAATAATGAAATAATATAATCACAATGAAATATATCTTCTGTCTTCATTGTAAGATCAGTTACAATCGTCAACGATTTGTAAGGAAATTTGTAGGGTTGGGGTCGAAATGCTGTATGGTCAAAATTCAATTTCTGAAATACTGTGTACCAAGATATTGTAATTCAAAATTCTGTTCTGTTTACATAAAATTCTGAGTAAGCAAAATTTTGTATTAAAAAAAAAAAACGTTTTGATAATGTTACAAGTATGTATTTTTTACATTTTCTTTTTTTTGAGAAAAGCTCTTAGAATTAGGCTTATCTGCCAGAAAAATGTTAATTTTCGTTCAAAATACACAATTTGGACATTAGGCAGCATTTGGGAAAACAGAATTTCACGCTTTTGGATATAAAGAATTTGAAATACAGAATTCTGAAAAACATTATTTTGTTCTTATTGTATTTAAAAAAATAAAGATCAAATTTTGAAACCTAGAATTTTGATCCGCTCCCGAAATTGTGTCATCGCTATATTGATTTAGTTTTTTTTCTGGTACAAATATTGTAAATTTTTACATTTTATAATTATATTTTATAATGATTTTTGTTAAAAGCACTGTAGTCATATTATGCAAAATATCTGACGAAAAATAAAAAAAAAAATAATTAGAAAAAGGGCGTGGTGAAACAATGGACCATGTTATTGAAAAAAATATATTCTATTTAAAGAAGAAAAAATAATTAACTTTTCTTAAATAGTGGGCGTGTCAAGTAGGTGGAAATATAATATTATGATTACTTTAACAACACACTTTATCATGATTGAAAATTTAGTCTTAATTGGTACAGTCGTTTAGATTCTATAAATTTTTAGCTAAATCTCACATGCAACACGCAGAAAAATGATCGGTTAAAAACAACGTAAACTTGTTTAAGTTAAACAACAAACATGGTTTATATACAACCCGCAAACTAACAATGTTAAATTACACGAGCCAAGTCCATCAAAAAGTTATTTATATTTACTGATTCGGTTAAAGTGTACTAAAATTTATTATACTGCTCATAGTAACCAATCTACCCTAGAGATATGTGAAATTAACTAAATATAATTATAATTGATTTAAACAAGCTACTCGTTCAACATAATATAAATGATCTTCAAAATTGCGAATCCTAACCAAGTTTGTCCATTAATTTATTTTAAACTATCTCAAATAGTCGTATGGCCGGTCGTTCTGACCGGTAGAACTGGATGTGCCTCCACAGAGTAGAGAAATTGTTCTATTAGAGAAAACAAAGTCTGCACGACACCGTGACAAATGTAACGAACTAAGGGTGGTCGTCTTTTATTGCATGTAAAAACTTCATTAGCATATTAAGCATTCGATTTAAACAATTGAAAACACATGAGGGAACTTATCAGTTTCCACAGAAAAACGATTCATCAATCATATTGCGTCCAAACCACCAAAGATTTCTAGTATCAAAGCGAAAAAAATCTCAAGAGTGCTGGCTCCCACATGCAGCCTACACGTACGCCAATGGCAACAAATTCGACATAGTTAACAAACAAGCTATATAGCTATAGCTAGAGGGTCATTTTTGCTGAGGATGTGTCCTATCTTAAAATGCTATCGCTATTTAATAGAAAGTACATATTAGCAACCAATTAATATTTACTCCGAGTACCTAATTCAACTCAATTTTTTTCTTCGATATTTCATAATCCAAAATTGAAAACTTGTAATGCATTTCATAAATTTGGAAAAAGTTGTATGTAACTTCACAAAACACAAAATCCCAATTAAAACTTAATTTAATTCAAACTTCCACTAATGAAGTATACCAATTCACAAGTCATTGGCAAAGATAAACAAATTAAATCTGTAGGATTTGTTTGATTTTCCCTTCAAACTCAATTTTGTTCAATTATTGCAGCTTTCGATCGATGAAACTATATACAATCCTTCTATACCAAAAAAGGACCAACTACTTTCTAGCTACTATCACTTCAATATATAATTGAGTTCAATGCAAATGACGTTGATATGAAAATAAATCTTCCTGCCTTTCTATAAAATTTCCTTTTCAAACAACACCCACCACACACACACACATTTTGCTTTAAGCGCCCTCTTTATCGCATAGTGAAACAATCGAAATTGTTAAAATCTTTGGTCGCGTAAGTAAGCAGTGAATCCACATCCTTGAAGCGAACGCGAGCACATATTCGCGTCGAGTGTGTATATGCTTCAAATAACAAACGAGTTGCTTTCGCTTTAATGGTTCTTCATCTCTACTCACCCCACCCACTTCACCACACACCACATTAAACTTTCACCCATATGTTTAGATAAAGTATTTCAAGGATGATTTTGTCGTCCTCTCTGGATGTTTATGGGAACCATAAGCAGCAGCAGCAGCAGCATACATGCATGTTTAAATGTAATAAACTGAAAGTGGTTATTTGTCTTGCCACGGATATAATGCATTTAGGTAACATGAAAAGTGACTATATGTATAGAGAAAAACGAAGGATCCATTTTTTTCCCAAGCAAACTCCAAGGAAATAAACATAAACAATTTTTCACAATTTTCATTTTCAAAGGTTGTTTGCGTGCAGACTGTAAAGTGTTTATGATGAATTCTGTTTTTTATGTTATTTTGCTGCTGGAACAAATCAAAACACATTATGCCACAACAAAGGTCCTTTAAATCACATGCATAAAATTATACGACCTACGAATTTACCAGCGCATTCCTCTTGGTATTGGAAAATGTAAAATTTTCAACATTTTCCATCGAGTTTAAGCGAAAATTCCTGTTTGCCATTTTCAGTGCTTCTGATGGATATGAGGGTTCTGTTTCGGTAATTATTGATTTATTTGCTTTAGCCGCAACGTTATGTTTGGGTCGTTGTGAAAATTTTATTTTATAAAGTTAATGAAAAACATCCTGCTGTTTAATTGATGTTCTAAAGGATAACACCGCTGCTCTTTGTAAGAATTTTTATTTTTTAAACAAGTGCATTAATTAATTCACTGTCATAAGTAAGTTAAGGTATTTATGGCCTGATGTGTTGGTGAGGAAAATGTTAACAAGATTTTTTTATTTATTCTTTTGTAGCTTAGACGGGCTGTGTCCACCAATAAAAGAATACAAGATTATGCCATTTTGGTTGGCATTTTGTTCATTTTGCTTTTGTAGTTTTGACCATGCGTCGTGACGTAATTGGAGAAGTTTAAAGAACTAAATGAATTTGTATGAGATTTAGGGACGTTATTTGAATTTGTTTTTTTTAATTGAATTGTCTTCTTTTTTTTAATTTATTTAAAATGTTTTGTAATGTATATTAAATTGTTATAACAAAATATTAATTGATTAAATAATTTTGATGGGGGCCATTTCGGAGAGAACTAAGTCTTAGGACCAGTTTTTCAGTGCCTGAATTAATTCAGAATTCGTTAATTCTGCAAATAAGTTGAACCCGAGTTAACTAACTTTTTCAGCGTAGGTTTGAGTCTAATTTTCAGTTATCATAAATCTATAGAAATTAAAGTAAGACACTATGGAAATGCGCTTTCACTAACGAATCCTAGAGAGGGCGACACCATGCGGCAATATGGAAAAAGGGGATTTTGACAGTATATTTACAATCATCCGTCAGATATTTAGTTAATTTATAGAGTTACCTCGGGAATCGGGATGTAAATTGAATAAAAAACATTATAAGCTGTTATAATTTGTATACAATTTTATGCGGAACATAAAGGACAATTATAAGATGTCAGATTGGCATAAAAGTCTATCTTTAAATTTCTACCAGGAACTTATCTGAATATATGGCGTTCAACATAAAATCACTGCAGTGAATTTTGTTTTCAAATTGGAACTCAAATAACTCAAATAATGAAAAAGCAGATTTGCCAATACAGAATTTTTGCAGGAATTTTTCCAGACGATCGATCGTTCAAAAAGTAGTAGTGAACGCAAATTTGATTTGAGCTCTATTTTTATGTTTTACAATCTTCAATCTATTTTACAATTTGGAACGAAAAAATGACATAAGGACGAAGAAAAACTAATTAAAAAAATAGGAATATAACTGCATTGAACTACACGTATGTACTATAATCCTGGACATGACTCCGGATACTGAACACAAGAGATATGTAACGAAATATACACACATGGTGTTATATTAAAGTAATTCTGGCAAGTTGGAGGTTAATTTTGTCTGAATAGTTCACATTTAGCAATCGAAACTTATAAATTTAAACAAACGATATGTCATCCATTTCTGAGCTATCTTTAAATTGGGAAGTCTCTATAACTCAACATAGGAAAGAATGTTTAAAATCGATTGAAAAAATTGTACCGAAATTATAAAAAACGAGACAAACAAGAAAGTGAGTCAATAAAAACTTACTAGTACGTCCAGCCCCCGAAACTAGAGTGCTTATAACATTATCGTCTAATTGAAAAACAACTTCTAGAAAATATATTGTAATTCACTTGAAATTCTAGAAAACTTTATTTTTCGATGCATACGATTTTTGGATGTGGAAACTCCAACATTAATTAAAAAATCGCAAGAATAATTCCATCGTTTAAAAGCAGTCTTGAGCGTGGAGAAAAACTGAGCTAGTTATTTTATATGAGCTACTTATTATTATATGAGCTACTTATTATTATTTCCTGCAGCACTAAACGCTGCCGGGTTGGGTTTAGCCGATCCCAGAACCACTGGTCCCAAGACCATCCCGGAAGTAGTCATAAAGACCAATTAAATTTATATCGAAAATAAAACTCGTCGAATACATTGATTCGTGTATTTAATATATCTATTCGTTAAGATGGTTAGTGAATTGGAGCGAGGAATATAATTAAAAAGTTATTGTTCCACGCCTCAGCTTAAACATCCCTCACACTACATCAGAATATTTCCATGCAAAACCAATATACCTACAACTATACATAATTTATGCTTCCTCGCATTAAATTGACCAGTGGCCGAAAATCCAACACAATAGAAAAAAATCCTCAGAAATAAAATTCTTCCCACAAAAATCCCTCACTCGAATTCACTAACCATCTTAACGAATATATTAAATGCACGAACCAGCATTTAACGAAAATATAATAAGTGTTGTAGTGTTGTGAATAAATACTCGGTCTCGCTCTGGCTCTTGCTATGGTTCTCGCTCTCCTCGCACTTATAATGCAATTTTACTTTATTGTTTTTTAGTATTTGTGGTAAAATTATTTAATAAATTTTTGCTTTGTGCACTTCTGTGTAAAAAACCTTTCCATCGATATATAATTTATATACTTTCGGCTTTTGTAGACCGCGTAAATGGTACCCCAAAATTCGTGTTTGTCGTTTTATTATATTGAGATGATGATGATGATGATTATAAAAATGCACTTCGACAATAAAAAAAGACAGTGTGTACTTCTTTGGCGTGATACAACAACAATTATTATGCTTATTGCTCGTAAGGAAAGCTTTAAAATCTCAGCATTTCTTGCGGCGTCTTTATTTTGTTCAAACCAAAAAAATTTCAATATGGCAACATTCTTTTATTAATTTTGATAGCGAACCATGTAAACTAAGCATCAATTAGAGTCATGTCGCTGACATGCTGACTTCAAATTATTCAGCAATTCATTGAAAATAATCCAATCGCTTTTCTGACAACTATCATGTCACGTCACTGATAGTTCAAAAGGAAAATCTTAGCCCTCAATAAGCCTAAAGAAGTATAACTTCAATAAACAAAATAAAACAGAATCAATAGATTACAGTTAAGTTGTTCCAGATGGTAAAAACTAAAAAGGTTACTAACGATCAATTTTTAAACATAACTCTTTTTTAACATCATACAATGTATGAAAAGTACGAAATGTTTTAAAATTAAAATTTCTTTTACAATAAATATTTACTTTTCCGAAGAATTTAATTAAAATTCTTGTGTCCTTGCAATCACTATATCCATGAATACGTATGCACCTCAATGGATAAAATAAACAAAATAAACGATAATACTCCTTTTTTAAAAAGATATAAATACATTGTTTTCATGTGTATCTGAATATTAAAAGCATTCCATATATAAATAACAACAACAAAATAAAATAAAAAAAAAAAAGATTTTGCGTTTGGCATTTCGATGCATCAACCAACTCTGATGGATAAAGTGGGTGATTGAGCATACCCATACGTATTTTTTTCCTTTAAGAGTAAACACTTTTACAGAGTGACAGGTCAAATGTCTTTTTTTGTTGTTGTTATTGTATAGTTGTTGTTCCAGAGCTGATTTTCTGAAAAATGTACGCAATAATGGAGTGAAATGTTTTCAAATTTGCATTTAAATAAACTCTTTTCAACGCAACGTACAAACCTATACATACATACATATATCCTTCAGAGAGTAATTTATTAAGTGCATGGGAGCGAATTGTAATTGCATACTTCATGGCGACGCATTTCATTTTGTTGACTATATGAGTTTATATTTTTACATAAAGCTTTTGAAAATTATAAGAAGAAACCCCTTTTCGAAGGAAAAACAATATGCATATTAATACCTTCTTGATATTTTGAGACTTTTTTTTGTTGATAATAATTGGGCCACCTTATACTTGTATGAATATGTGTAATGAACATTTGTATTCTATTTTTGTTTATGTATATCAACAGAATATAGGACAATGATGAATGATAAAACAAATCAAATTGGAAATTTCAATCAAATTTGGATCTATCATGAAAGAGATTATAAATAAACAGTCGTATTTATAAACGCTGTCTAACTTTAGACAGTCGTCCAAGTTATAAATAAACATGTTTAATTTTTGTCTAAGAGAAATCTAACTTAGACAAGGGAATTTGGTTGTATAAACCTTGTATAATGTAACATTTTATTTAACTAATTAAAACATAATCGTTCCAACTATTTCGAACACTTTACTGTTAGACGCTGTCTAACTAGTCAAAAATATAATCTGATTGCTTGAGTGAAGTGATTTTTTTTTAAATAATAACGGTAGGTTTATCTACCAGTATTTAGCAGGCCGCATTTGACGTGTAGCATGTTGTATGTTACATGTGGCACATGCCACTCGAAAGGAGATCACAATTTCGATAGTTCTTGTGAGTTTCATAAGTTGTGACGGTGCAGTGCTACCAGAATACGAAAACCTCACAAAATCAGTTTTACCTCACCTTGTGAGGTTCTTAGGACTTGTGACTTATGAGGTATCAGTGAGTTTTGTCAGAATAAGGCTGTAAAGATACGTTGACCATACAAACATGAAAAGAACTATTTTGAGAAGTTAAAGTATTTCTGTGTGCATTATTTTTCATATATTTTCTTTGTCCGCTTTCACACGAGGAAACAAGTTGCTGGAGATTTTTTGACTTTGTTTTTTCTTCTATTTTAACTGCCGACGCGTCGCGACGTCGTGTATAAATACAAAATCTGCTCTAAGTATCTGCCCCACATGTTGAACATGTTAAAGATATCAAAGATCAGTGTTTTCTATCAGCAAAACTTCACTTCAATAAAATAATTTTTCTTTTCCTTTTTAAAATTTGTTGTCACATTCGTTCTTATTTTAAGTATGTATAATGTATATGGCCATATAAATTAGATCCTGAAGGAATTGCTATATAAATTTGTGAAAATTTTCAAGCCCTATACACACATCTCGCATCCTCGCATATAACGTAAATCGTAATACATAAAAGACACTTCAAAAACTTCCACTTAATGTTTTGAAGTTGCGAAGAAAGACATATCCATATGCAGGAAGTATTGCAACTTTAGTGGATTTTAAGCATTTAGACGGCATCCTGGGGAGAGTTCAGCTGATGTTTATATATGTACATACCTACATATATATAGATGCATTTCTATATTCCCATGAAATGTGTGCTTAATTTGTTAGAAAATTAGTTTAAAACTTAAAAGTCTGTGCATATGAAACGGAGCTTGATGATGAAAACGAGTGTAATTCTATGGAGTTTAATGAGATTTTTTCCATAAAGTTATGTGAAATTGCAGTTGAAATGTTGTAAAAATATCCCTCGAGCGCAGTCATTTCCAGAATGCCTATACAATGTTTTTCTTCTTCTCTTCAATTAGCAATAAAAAATAAGTTGCTCCTTATAAGCTAACGGTGTGTAGTTGTAGCTGTAGGTACAACACAATTCAAATTATACCATCATTATTATCCCATTGAAATAATTGCCACTAAAGCAACTTCAGAAAAAAAAAAATCTCTATCATTCTTGTAAATGACTTTTGTTCCTTCTGTCTATACTGTTTGCGAATGACAAAGACAAAGTTTGAATTATTTTTATTTCTTTCTTGCCTTGTCTTGCCCTGCAATCCTGCAGTGTGGTGTAGAAAAACTCTGACCACTGACTGTGTGCTACTACTGCCTAATGCCATAGGTACACTACATACATAGATTCCGTTATCCCGGAAGGAACTGCACAAGAGTTATACTTTCAATGTCCTTCTTGTTCTTCTTTTTTTATTACAAAAGTATGTTGGTTATTTCTTACCTTCGGGGGGAGGCAACGCCATCCATATCATTTTTTTTCCTGTTAAGAACCTAATTTATTAAGAAGATGCTTTTCTTTTTGTCTAATAGCGGCAGACACGGTTAAAGAGAAGGAAATCGTTGAATGGAAAATTATTTCCTCTTTAATGACAGACACGTGAATGAAAGACATAAAATTTTTCAAAACGAGGACATTAATTTATTCCTTAGGGATGTGACTGGTCATTCGAGCAGTGTTACAATTTATTTGCATAGGGCTGTTTTGTTACTTTAATGCATGGATATTTATTTTTTGTTTCAAGAATCAACGTTGAATCATTTTTAAGTCAAATAACTATAAAGGTTCAAATAATATTCCTGCTTCTTTATAGAAGCACATTTTATCTGGTAAAAGAAAAAAATAACTAGGAATTAAAATCTCCAAACAGAAAATTAAGCATCTCTTTATTTCTTTTCATACCTCAGAGGAGTATTTTGAAGTAAATAACACTTGCATTCTTAAGACTAGTACATACTTGTGAATCATGTCGTGAATCCAAACAAATTTGCATTTTTGTTCATCCGTGAGTGTGCTCGTGAAGCCATGACAAAAAGTGGAGAGTTTGCGTTCACGAGCGGTGAACCATATTCACGCGCAAAATGTATGGGAACTCTTTGATTTTTGGTGTAGCTTTGACAATTTGACCATAAAAGCTGCAAAAGTCAACCAAATTGAGTCAAAAATTCACTTTCTCCACTGATATTTGTTCACTTCACGAGGAAGTATGTACTAGGCTTTAAAAGGAACTTATATTTTCCATTTATTTGATTTTTTCTCGCATGATTTCATTCAGGAACGATTTTCTTTTTCGCGAATAATATATTTCTTGCACGATATTTTTCTCTCTTGATATTTTTCTCAAGCTTTTTTCACGCATGATAAACTTCTTACCTGATATTTTTCTCCAATTGTGCTTTTAACACATGAGAAATATATTCTCGCATGATATTTTTTACAAATAATATATTTCTTGCATGAAATTTTTTGTTTGATATACTTCTCTCGTGATATTTTCTGGCATGCTTCTTTTCGCGCGGGATATACGATATATTTCTGGTATCTATTCTCGCATGCTATTTTTTACAAATGATATATTTTTGCATATAATTTTTCTGCCATGATATATTTTTCGTGTGACATTTTATCCCATGCTTCTTTTCGCGCATGTTTTTGTTTTCTCGCATGATACACCTATTTATTTGTTGCATGATATTTTTTACTTTTTTATTTTGTTTTGTTTTTGCATTATATTTTTCTTGATGTAATATTTTCTTGCATGAAATGTTTCTCGCATGATATTTGGCACGCATGATATTTTTTCTTGCATGACAAGATTTTATATGTCTTTATTATTTTTTCCTATCCTGTCCTGTTCTCTTCTTCACCAAATTTCATTTATATTCCTATAAATATTTTAATTTTATGTAGAGCAAGTGTCAGCTTTCATTTTCTATAAAAAAAATAATGATTTTAAGGCCCTGTCAAAAGAGTGTTCCAAAGTCTCATTAATATTTGAATATTTTGTTATTTTTGTTCCATAAAATCTTTAGCCAAAATCCTAAAAAAATGTTTTTCTTACATTTTCATTTGTATGAATATATAGAAACAAAATGAAACTGAACAATTATTTCCTTCTTGGAACTTTGTTGACCTTTAAAAAGAAACGAGACAAATGAACCCAATTTAAGCTATTAAAATTCCAAGTAAAGCATGAAAAAAGAATTCTTAAATTATATCAATAAAACACCCGGATCGGCCGCGCTCCTTACAACAATTAACACAATGAAAAAGGCTCAAGAAAAAAATAAATAAGTGCGAGCAGCATAACAAAACTTGAATAAACACAATAATAAAAATTTCTAATCAAAGCCACAAAAAGCTCATGGCAAATATACGAGAATTTGACGCCAAGCCAAAATGCCAACAGAGAAAAGCAATCATTTCGAGTCCAAGCAGAAAGTCCTTTCATGAAAAATAATGAGGACCAAAAAATGTAATAAAAAAATAATGAAGCAAAAAAATAATTAGGGAAATTAAAGGCGGCCGAAGACAAATAATATAAAAGATTCAATTAAAGAAAATCTTTTGTGTGTTGTATTTATTTCTGTTAGTTATCACTGATAATTATTTAGCTGGATATTGATTGTGGGTATTTGTATACCCTTTGGCTTAGGGTAATAACAAATAACCGTAAGCAATTTCAGTAATAAATTTTTATCGGTTCAGAAATAAACAGAACTTTTGAGGATTTACTAAGAATCTATCTTAAGCTTTCCTTTATCTTTTTCTACATTTTCTGCTACTTGACGGTGTCGGTTTTTTGTCGAATTCTCATATCAAATTTTATGATTTTAAAAAATAAATTGATTTTTTCGATTTTATTTTAGCTCCAAAGCTATAAGAACCTGTGTCGTCTGGTATGGACTAAAAGCAAACAACCCAGTTTTAATTAACCCTAACTATGGTTAAAATCAGGAAAACCGAATTTTGATTATTCCAGAATCACAAAGCAAACAACATAACTGTTGCCATTGAAGCAACCACCCAAATTCCTAGTATACTTATTATGGGTGTGGGGATTGTCATGTTTCAATGATATTTCCTGCAATAACAGATAATAATTACTGCAAAGTGCAATTAGCGCACCATGGATGTGATCGTTGTTTAATTATGTGCATTTTGTCTGCTTAGTGGGAAGGAGGGGCGAGGGGGGGGGTGGATGTTATGACACTATACTTTCCTTTAATTGCCTGGTTGTTGCAAGTTGAATGGAATTATTGAGCAATTGGATTCTAATAATAATTGTAGTTCTAAGCAAAGATAATGATTTATTTGAACTCGAATTGTGTTTGAAAATGATTTAATTGGCTAATGGTTAGAATTATTATATTTTTGCTTATTAGGTATGTTTTGTTATTAATCATTTCAATTAATTTCGTTCCTTAAAACTTAAAATATACAGAGAACATAGACTCTTGCATCGAACAAAATGCAAAAATTCATAGAAAAATAAATAAAAGGCAGAATTGGGATGCATTTACTTGCTTTTAATTTTCTAGTTGTTTTTACTTTTAAAATTTATTTAAAAATATTGATTTATAAAAAATAAACCTAAGATACATGAAAATTTTACAATTCCTTAAGGCCTGGGGCCTACTAAGCAACTTTCCAGTAGTTTTGAGAATTGTATCTTCTAGTTTTCTTGAAAACTTCCGTCTTTTTTTTAAACATAACTTTTTATTTTTATTTCTCGGTAAAAAGTGTCTTGACCAAAATTGTAAATTATTCAATTCTCAATTCAATTCAATTCACTCAAAAACTCACAAACGTCAAAAAAATTTTTTTCTTAGGCTTAAGGTTCTGTAGACCAAAAAAACTTCTTACACCCTCCATTCCAAGATGGCGGCCAAAAGGCTCGAAAAACGAGTTCTATACTAAATTCACATTGACCTCTCCTGATGTACTGAACTGAACTTATCAGCTTTTGTTGCGAAATAAAATTTAAAAAATCTTTATTTTTTTCGAGTTTTTTGCGAATCCAGTGCTTTCCCTAACAACCTACATACATTACATAAATTGCAAAAAAAAAAACATTCATCTCATAAATGATTACAACATTAGAATAATGCATGCATGCGGTGTTAGTAGGTATAGCTTCGTTTTTTTCTTTTCTTATTTTTTTAGATAAAACCACAAGTGCAACCACTACCGGCGTACCGCAAAAACGTGTTGAAAGGATAACGAAAGAAAATTGAGTGAAGTTTATTTTGAGAAGATGGTGTAGATTTTACACGTTCTATATGTAGTGCTCTACTGCATGCAACAAAAGCTAGGTAATTTGCTCATTTTTAGTTGCGATGATATTTTTATATAAAAAGGAGACTTAAGTATTATAAAGTAAAAAAGGAAAATCAGGTGGAAATGAATTTATATTAAGAAAGCAAAGACTTCAGGTTCAACATCACCACAACTAACGTTTACTGTACAACGTACACTGTACCTACGTACTCATACACAATGTTATAAAACTGAATGAAAAAAAAAAAAACATATGGCTCAGGAAAAACACACCTTATTTAAAAAAAATCACTTAAGAATTTTTTTTAAGAGATAAAGATAAACATGTTATAAATTTGAATCATTAGGATTATTTAAAACAATTGTTAAGACATTTTATAAAGGATAACGAAATAAAAGCAGAATGATTTTTAAAAAAATCTGAAAGAGCGATATAGGCGTTTTTCTTTTTTAGCTCAGAATAGAGTTCTGAACAGAGTCCGAGCATATCAAGCATGCTCTGAACATTCTCTGAACAAAGCGTGTTCTGAGCGCTCAGAATTATTTTAGAAACACACCTCGACACTTAGCTTTTTGTTTTCCATTTCACCTGTCAAATGCTTGTGTTCAGCATTCAACTCGGTCTGCTCAGTTATTTTATTCTGATCTCATACAGCGCGCTCTGAACACTTTCAGAACGAAGAAAGAAACACAAATTTGAAGCTCTGAACGTTCAGAGGTAAAAAAGAAACTGAATTCTTTGTTTGACAGTTCAGTTCAGGCTCTGCTCTGAACTAAAAAAGAATAACGCCTTATGAGAAGTGATCAAGTACCTAAAGGTTTTTTGGAGGCCAACTTGGCTAAATACCTCATATTTTGGAAAATGACATTCCTACACGAAGCACTTGATTTTAACGGGAGGGTTGTGCAGACCCAAATTGTAGGTAAACAATTAAATCATCTTTTATTTATAAATTACTTACATTTAATATATTTTTCCCATCTACATCATTTGTATATCACGAAAAATATTTTAATATATTTAAGAAGTTTTTCCTGGCAGAAGAAAATATTATTCCAAAGAGCACCTTAAAATAAAACTTTAAAAAATACTTTTTACGAATATCCTTGCAAGGATCTTCTAAGTATTTTATTGTACAAACAGCATATATTACCTACCTATATTATGCCAGCCATAAATCAAAATAAAAAGAAAAAAAAAAGCTTTACACACCGTTTATTTTATTATTTTTTTTTTCTTAATACGAAAAAAGGTTGACAGGTGAGATGCCGGGTTTATTGACTGATGAGACAAGTATTGGCAGGAGTATACATAACTTCTCATGACATTAAGGATTATTTCAAGCACATATAAAAAATAGAAATACAATGTTGATGTTTTTAAGTTTTTTTTTTTGTATTTATATTTTTTTATTATAAAAGTGGAAACGATTTCTGTGATATTTAATTTTGGTATAGGTACTACTAATAACATATGAAATGAAAGAATTTGAACAATAATAAATATAAAACCGATGCACTTACAATATCCAGCCCTTTAGAATTATTCGTGCGGAAGAAATTCCAATACGAGGGTCGAGTCTGATGGGAACTTAGATAGTAGATAGAGGTATCCTTTTCAGAACGAAAAAAAAAAAAAAATAAAGTATAAATTCCCGGGTAGAATTTGCGACTCGGTATTGCCATGGCCCCAGGTAGTTTCGCCTTGTTTTTGTCATGGGCCTATCGAGCAGTAACTAGCTTGGCTCTTGCTAATTTGTTAATGCTCTGTATTCCGTGGGCCTTGCTAGTGGTTCCCATATGGGCCCTAGATAGATCTTCCAAGTCAGGCTTTGGATAACTACAAATTTAGAGATTTTTAGTCACTAGCTAGGGCCTAGGTAGATTTTTACTGAAACCCATATAGCCCCCACCCCTCTCATATTAGGGGTGTTTGAGACCGCTTTTCTCTTTAAATGAAATGTATAGAATTTAATTTAATTTTAAAAAAATTTCACTTTTACTTACTTGGTTTCTCCGAGATTTGAACTCGCGTTCCTCCAATCAAAAATCCAGCACGCTACCCACCAGGCTGATTTGCGATACAGAATAGGGATGTAAAAATGTTTATGAGTTGATACTTCTCGTATTTGCTATATTGACCTTACACAAGTTAAATTGGTCGTTGGGAATGCCAATAAAGAGGCGACACTATCTACGACCAATATAACGCCAAGAAAAAGTTCCATGTCTAGGCTAGATCAAGTGTAAACTATCTAGGCCCAGTCTTAGTTACACCTGATAACGCCAATAAAGAGGTGACACTGTCTAACGCCAAGATAACGCCCAGATACAATTCCTTATCCAGGCTACAACAAGCGAAAACTATTTGGGTCCCTTCCTGTTTTTATGAGACAGCGCCAATAAGGTGGCGACACTAGCTAGGGCCAAAATGACACCAACAAAAGTTTTCATATCTAGGCTATGTCAAGTTAAAACTATCTAGGCCCAGTCTAAGTTACATCTGACAAAGCCAATAAATAGGCAATTCTAGCCAGGGCCAAGATAAAGCAAGAATAAGATAAATTAGTCAAGATCACCCAGACCTGCGCCTGTCTAGGGCCAGTATAGGATTTGCTATATAATGGCCAATCTAGCTAGGGCCACGCTTAAAAATAGTTTTTCCTAGATAATTTTCTACCCGGGTTCATTTATTTGATATAATAGATCAGATGCTTTGTTTCATAAGCTAAATTCTATCTGATAAATTTTAAAATATTTAAAAATTTGTTTGCAAAGAATATCCACCAATCGCTTTTGTTGAGCCCACGTTGTTGTTTTCTTTTTTAAAAAAACACATTATTTAACTAAAGACAGCTAATTATTTATTATTAAAAAATGCATTTGAAGAGACTAGAAATTGTCAAAAATTCTTAACTTCACTGTACTTCCTCTCCGATTTCGGACAAACCAGAGAAAATTTTCTTTCAAAATTTTAAGAACTCCTCTTTACCTAATACACTGGTTTACAACCCGGACAATGGACATACTCCTAAAGTATTGGTTCAGAGTTGTATGTCACTAAGCCTGAGTTCTCTGTCATTAAAAAAAAAAATACATTTCTGGACCGACATCCAATCATTTTTTTTAAATATTTTTGTTTTTAAAATCACTTTCATGCATTGGAAAAATTATTTTAATTTTGTTGTAATTCTTTCACCATAAAATCTATTCATTCATTCCACAAAAAATGTATTTAATTTCATAAAATCCTTGTGACAATCGACCCATCAACAATGAAATTAATGTTTTCAACATATAAACTCACCGAATTTAAATGAAAATAACAATAATATTTTTTTTTACTTCCATTGAATTTTTTTTTTATTGAACTCGTGTTGGAAAACAATTTTTTTTTCGTGTTGGAAAACAATTTTATAAATTCGCAGTTGGATTAAAATTGTGTGGAAATAAATTGAAATAAAATAACTTTCTGATCTCTGATGCAAAAAATAACTGCAAATTTTCATATAAGCCATTAGAGAGAAATAATTCATTATATCTACAACAAAAGTTCAAGGATTTTAATGTTTCAAAATTACATACAAATTTCAGTTGATTTTTAATATTTCATCAGAAAAAAAATAATAAATTAAGCGATATGTAAATTCAATATCTGTTTTAATATTTTTAAATTCAATTTTGAATCACAAACACTAATGCTTATGTTTTGGACCGAAAACTAAGGTTGTGTTACAATTCAAGCACAATACAACTTTTTTAACAAATTGTGAGTGAAATTGCGACACAACGAAATTGAATCCTAGAAATCCAAGTTGTGTATTTTTTTCTGGGAAAAACCCTGGAAATAGCCATTAACCAAGCCTCTTAACGAAAATACTACGCAACCTGATGCACATTTTTTTTTTTCAAACATATCCCCCACACATCAATACAATACGTCAATTAAGATCCAATTGAAAGCACTGGTATAATATTAAACCTCCATATCCCATCGAAATTATGTGTGGAATATATGTGAGTTTTTTTTTTGTGATATTCCTGTTTATTCATTGCAAAGTTTTCAATTTTATTTCATTCAATTAACATAGAAATAAAATTAAGCCTTTAAGCTATACGAAACAATTGAAGGGATTAAAAATTCCATTTGGAATTCATTTTAAATAAACAACACGTCAATGCGTAAGTAGATAGGTATAATGCAATTAAAAATAAAAAATCTTTAAAGAATTTAATAATACATTTTTAGTGCAGTGCTTCGAATTTGTTGGATTTTCGATTCGAGTAGGCATAGGTACAATTGTGTAAAATACTTGTTGAAATCCGTATGGGATAAAACCAATTTATTTTTATTTTTTGTTCTTTTCAAAATAAGTACCTACATTTAATATTTACAAACTTCTCAAATTGCGGTTTAAAGTAGTTAATAATATAAATTTCATAAGACATAAGAGTTTACTTAAGAATATTTTTTAATTTATTTTTGATAAAACTTGTTCCTATGCATAAATATTATGTTTCCTACTTTAATGACAGCTTCCAACTTTCCAATGGAATGTCAGATACTTTTTTGCAAGCACAGGAATACTCTGTAAATACCTATTGTGACCAGTATTGCCATTTATAAATTCCAAATCAATTTAAATATGACTTGTTGAATAGATTTGTCTAATATCAAATTGCCAAATATTAAAAAAAAAAAAACAAAATATGATTTTATTAAGAAATTCAAAACGAAATTGAATACGAATTTCCAGAATGTCAATTTGGCCCTTTTATACGAGGTGATTTCTGTCTCTGTTAGATTTTGCACGAAGCAAGTGAAGTAAACAAAATTGCCACATCAACAATTTGAAGATATTTTTTAAAAATTCTTTTCATAGTTCTCGTAGTAAACGTACAGCCAAAGATTTTTAAATACAAAAAATATCCGACGGTTTTGTTTCAATATAATGAAAGATGCCGAAGATTTTGTGACGTTTTATAACAAAAATTTTCGGCAACTTGTTTTCTCTGTCTGTTCACAATGGACGCCTACCTCCGACTTCTTGTTGACGTCTCTGTACTTAGGCCCAGTTTCACACTGTACTTAGGCCCAGTTTCACAGTGCACACTTGACAAAATAAGTGGCACTTAATTTTCTCATTTTGGCATTTTATCCGCAGTTTTATTGTCTGAGTAAGTGGAACTTAAGTGACCAACGTGTAACTTATTCCGATAAGTTTACACTCTGAAATTGTGTGTAAGTTTTCCATATTTAGAACTTAAGTGGCACTTAATCGAGTGTGAAACTGGGCCTTAATCTCACTTACACTTCAAGGCGAGAAAGACATTTTTTTTGTGACATATGTTTCCTCTGTCTGTACTTTTCTTTGGTACTTATACTAACGAAACAATTTTTTTTTTCATTTGGAAACAGTATTTTTTGATAATATGTTAATTTCGTGATTAAAAGATTTCTTACTACGGGCCATGATTTATTTTGTTCTAACGCCTCCTGAACGTCAGAGTGAGACGTTGTTGTTCACATTAGTATATGTCTGAACAATAGAAGTAAGATTCACTTAAAAAAAGTCGGAGGAGGCAGTCTAATGTGACACCTTCAAAGGAGACTCCGTTGTCAAGACTGTCACTGTCAGACACTTTTTAAAATGGATGCGTTCATTGATTGCAGTATATAAAAGTCAACACTTGATTTACACTGAAGTTGAAATGTATTTTAAAGCAAACATATTTTAAAGTTAAGGAGCATATTGTTTTATTGCATGCAGTAAAAAAGATCAAGTGGACTGGATAACTCCGAAGAAATTCAGTTAAATCTGACTGGAAACAAGTCAAAACGACTACATTGATTGTTATATTGTGTATATTTAGAGTGTTACTACTATGCTCCTGTTTCTATAAAATAAAATTAAAGTTTTTTTCTGAGATCCGTTTATTTATAAAAGAAATTATCATTCTTGTTTTCTTTGTTTGCATATACATTTATGTAGATAAGAAATAATCTGATTTTTGTGCCCGTCTATGTTACAGAACAGTTTTATGTGATTCGCTAGAAAATCAAAATGTATTTAGCAAACGATCATAATGTATTTAGCAAAAAATGTATTTAGCAAACGATCATACTTTTACCCTGTTTAAACGGAAAAGCAGTTTTTTAAACAAATTGCTTAAAATAAAAAAAAAAAAATAAATAAAACAACGGTTAAACAAACAATAGTATAATTAATTTTTTTTCTTACATCAACTCTAATTTTATTTAAAAACAGAGTTTTTAATGAACAAAATAATTTTCAAACTTAAAATATAAATTTTTAACTTAAATTTTTTCAGTCTTCTTGGCAAAACTTGGTACCTATAGAAAATCAATTTCTCAACAACTTCGACCTATATTTTTTTCGACTTTCCTAGATCAAAAAAGGGCAAATATATTGAAATGTAAACTTAGTGGAATAACGATGACTATCAGAGGTATAAAGGTACCAATTTGTCTATACTTCTTGTCACAACTCGCATCACATCAATTAACCTTGACTCACTGACATTTATATGACAAAAATAAATCCAAATCTTTTTTTGTAAAAGACAAAACTGTCAACCATCAGATTGCAATCTGAAAAAGAAGCTTCAGCCCTCTCCAGATCAAAAGACAAACCCAGTATCCATCTATACATAACAATCTACACTAAATCCTCTGTGAAGTCTGCACAAACTTCATGTTTGTCCCAAAGTAAAGACATATTTTTTGTAACAAAAATACACACAAATTGAAATACGAACAAAAGGAAAACCCAAATGACGCACGAAAAAATAAAATCTCCTACCTATGTATATTGAACCTTTTTGTTCAAAAGCATATCCTTGGAGAAATGAAATGTATGGAATTTATTATTTGAATCTGACAACCACAAGGACTCACAAAAATATCATTCCACTTCTACTGTAGCACTTGATTTAGAATGGTGCTCTGTTTATACACGAATAAATAATGTATATGTATGTAGTTGTATTTTGCGATGTAATAATTTGAAGCACTCGTAAATATATGTCCTTATATTATATTTTGTACTTCCATAGTTTATGTTGTAGGCCTCCAATAAAATTTGTTTAAATATAACACCAAATCATTGAACATGTGGACAAATAAGCCAGATGACATTTTCAGACCCTGAAAAAAAAAACATTTATTGATTTTCATAAAATTGAATCCTTATGGAATGGAAAGTTGTATATATCTGTGAACGAGAAAAATCCTGCTGCAAAAAGTAATTATTTTTCTGACTGATGCTAATGTCATGTTTCCCAAAGAGAGATATACCAAACCACATGAACAATGTGTTCCAAGATTGAATAATTTGGTCCCGAACATTTATATGTGATGTCCAAATTTGTATTCCCAAAATGTAAGCTTCAACGATAATCTCTCATGTTAACGTCATGTACCTTACCTACCTTCCTAACCTATACAACACTGCTCGACTCTTTTTTAGAATTTTCATGACGCATTTCATCATCCACATATACGAGTACATTGCTCGGTACGGGTAAATTAGTTCTTCCTTTTATCCTCATATACGGAAAAAACACGTCCCAGGGAGATCCTTTGAAATTGCCTGAAGTATTATTGGTTATATGGGGTGGATGTGAGGGACGAGGGTGTAGTATTAGTATTTCTGTTTCTGTTTATTGAAATTGAATATTCTTGATGGATTTTCGGGGGGGGGGGGGGGGGGGGGGATGCTCTTTTTGTGAGACAGGTTTTGCCATGTCATGTGGAAGTCATTTAGAAATTCATGAATAGAGATTTCATTTCGACATCAGAGAGTGAGGTGTGATGAATTTCACTGATGAGATAACGATGTTCTATTCTGAAAATAATTTGCTTTATTGGGAAACTTATTTAATATGATGGTGACTCGATTTGGTGAATTCGAAACAGGCTTTTCAAATTATCCATTATTTACCTGTAATGAAATGAACTCCTGGATGAAGTTGACACGTTCAAAGATTTTATACTTGAAGGTTTGTTTTAAAATTGTAATTACCATCAGTTTTGAAATAAATATTATTTCATTTTCATTAAAAATCAAAAGAAGGGTGTTTTATATATGTATATAAAAAAATAGCATAAATAAAAGGAGCTCTTCAACTATTCCTGTGGGCGTGTTTTTATTCGACAGGAATCGAGGGAACATTCAATCTTTTGGCGAATCTTATCGGTTAAGACGAGAGGCATTTGAACATCCCTTCTCTTGGAGGATTTGTCACTTTCTCGAAAGAGACAGTACTCCTGCAAAAACTTACATTTTTAGGTAGAATAGGCTGGGATATCGATATCGCTTAACATAATATCATAAATAGGGAAACCTCCTTAGACTAAAATTAGTGACATTTTGGAAGCAATGAAAAAAGTTCGTTTATGGTTAGACTGGTATCCATATGGATATGATTGGTAGAAGACAGATTTTTTTAAAATTTGATTTCTTCACTTCTTTGTAAAACAGCAGAAACCGGAATGGGGTGAGATTACTGATAGAAGTCAGGCTCCTGAAGCTTATTTGGCACAGATGAAATGAACTCGCTATAAATTTGCCAGAAGTGTGGAAGCCCGCAGACTGCAAATCTTGTTTGATGCAGCTAGTAGATTTACTTTTGTCAAAAGCGAAACAAAATTTTCGCGAAATGTATAATGAAGGTTCTGCTCGCGATTTAGGATTCAATAACAAACTGGAAAACACACGAAGACCAATAGTTGAAATCAATACATTTTTGATTCTAAAGATTAGTTCAGCAAATTGCCTGAACCGTTTTCTATTCCAAACTATGCTTGGTGTAGCAACCTATAAAATTCAATTTTGATCAAGGAATGAAATCTGAGTCAAAAATTTTCGAGAGTTTCTTATAAAATAAAATAATATTAGTATTATGTCGTGCCAGTTAAAAAGGGCTTAAGTCAGTATTTTTCGCAAAATAAAATTGATGTTTGAAATTTTTTTTGTTAATCCAGATAATTCTTTTTCGAAAAATGAATGATGCAAAACAATCATTTAAACGGTCACGTATAATAACATCAGGCTGCTGACCAAAAAATGTAAGCATACCTACCTAATTTCTGATGACTTCTCTCCTTAAAGCCATTTTTTGACTTAAACCTTTTTTATCTGGCAATTCTGGTTGAGTGCAAAGATGCGCCTGTCATTTAAAGTTAAGTTAAGATGATTTAAACTATATATATTTAAAATTTTAAAGACAAACTTAAGATGATAATTAAATATTAAGTTCATAAATAGAAAATATAATAGTAGTTTAAATTCATTTAAACACATTTTAAAATTGCATTCCATCATGTATCCTTGTACTTTTTTGTCACTTCACGAATCATCATCGCTTTGGCTGGGAGCTGACAGGAAATGACTCTTTAATGCCTGCCATTAACTAAAAGCACTTTAAAATACATACATATACCTATATGAAATAAAGAACACAAATGTGTATGAATTTTGAGTTCTTTGAAAGATGGTTGCATCATTTTACCCATTTATAACAACTACTATGTGACATCAGCTGCACGTAGCACTTGAAAAATGCTTTCAGACACCTACCCAATATCAAAGTGCAGACATCCTTTTTTCAAAAAAGGAGATGTACACACATTCATATGTACCTATTCTTATAATGTACAAAAAAAAAAAATAAAAAGGTTAAAAATAAAACGAAAATAAGGAACTATAAATAGAGGCAGTTAACGTTATTTTCTTTCTGTTGACATTAAAAATAAAATAATAATAACGTGTGTTCTCTGACGTCATTGGTTTTAATTGAATTTTCGATTTTGTAACACACGCACTTATACCTCCACTCAATCCCACGACTACTTTGAATTCCTACTGTTTTGTTCGTTTTGTTGTTTTTTTTTTTTTTTTTTTTGGTTGGTTTTGATGACGCGTAGAAAACTAAAAATACACACAACGTGAAGAAAGCTCTGCCAAAAAATTTCATCTTTTCGAAATTACAGAAGAAAAAAAAAATCTTGTTGTCATGACACAGCAGCACCTGTCACAAGGACGATTAATGGTGGAAAAATATTATCGTCCTTCTATATAGCACTGTGGAATTAAAATCAGCGATGCGATTTCTTGTGCTTATAATTTCGTAACAGTCCAACAGCAGCAAAGAATATCAAGAACATATTCCAAAGTAGTCGTCGCAAGATGTTTAAGTCCAGGAAATAATGTTGGAAATAATATAGGGGATGATGGCTTCGGGAGAAGTTCCTTAAAAAATATATAGAAATGTGAATGAAATTTTAAAGCAATTTTTAAATTATAATATAATAATGTAGTCATTAATTTATTAATTTTTTTCTTGCTCTATGGAATTTCTTTCAAATAAAAGTGCGTGTCAGCAATGGTTGAACGAATCTATCTCTATGCTCAGTCCCTCATTTTTATTTCACAAAATGAATCCAAAATGCTCAGTTAGTCCTTTTTGGAATTTTCAACTAAAAAAGGATAAATTAAGAGATATATAGGGCAGGTGATTTAAGATTACAGGTTATACCTACTTCGTTTAAATTCAATTTTGTGTCCCTTTACATTTAAACTTTTTTTTTAAATACAAAATAGATTTTTTTAAAACTTCTGTATACAATGCTTTTATTGTTTTTAAAAAAGACATTAACCAATTATTGTTATTCAGCAGTATATCATGGTATTCTTTGGGAAGACATTCAAATTCCATTGAATATTTTAATTCCGTAACTTTGTATTTTTAGCCGCAGACCATCGGAACAAATATAATTCCCAGCAGTCAAAAATTCATTACTTAACGCATTGTTTAGTATTGCGGTGAAGAGCGTTAAATATTTTCTTCTGAAGATCTGTCTAATGTATCAATGGATGTCTGATTGATTTCTACCAATCGGAGAACATTTTTTTCCGAACCGATATGTCCAATAAATGCTGGGTATAAAGTTTAAAGAAACTCGATGTATTCATTAAGGAATAAGGAGGAAGCCAAACGGACAGAATTACGAGACCCAATTATTATTTCCTTCCGTATCATCGTAATTTCAAGTTTTATCAAAATTTCGAGTTATAATTTTTTTTAAAGAATCATTATCTTTCTAATTTCAGCATTGGATCTGTGAAGATTATAATCTTCTTCACATATTTCAAGAGCTTATTTACAAAAATGCATTTTTACAAACAAATAAAAAAGAATAAGAATTGTAGGTACCTACTATGGGAAAGTTTTTAGGCATTTATGGATTCATTAAATGTAAGAATGATTAGTGTAATTTAATTGTAAATAGCAAATTACCAATAGCAAATCAATCAATTTCAATTACTTGATTTTACGCTACAAAGTACAAATCAACAATTAGTTACTCAATTAATAGGCTTTCTGCTAAAGCCTTTAATTTATCAACAAAAATTAAAATTAATTCCATTGATCATCCTATATAATTGCCAACCTGGCTGACGCAACAGTTTTGTCGAATTATTTGAATAAGAACATGTTGTCATCAATTCAATTAATAACATAATGTAGGCACTCAAATACAATTCGTCGGCCAAATCCCTTTTTGTGAGTTTGTTGCAATTTTCTAAGAAAAATAATCAGCAATATTGACCAAGCTACGTACAGTTGTTGGTTAAAAACTGTGTTAAAGTTTGTTTAGCATTTTAACACAATTAGCCGTTCCCGCGATACATTGCCCTATACCTTTAATTCTTAACCACTTATGACATATTGCCTTAAACTTTTAGAGGAATTATGCAATTTTTTTTATTATAACGCTTGTTTTCAGGCTATGTACAATATTCATAAATGCCAAGTACCTACCTACCTACATGTATGATAAAAATAAATAGCAATTAAGTTCACCGACATGCAACAGTCTTCAAAAACAAAGGTGAGCCTAATGTTTCTCGTATTTAAAATTTAAAAATTACTCTTTTTTGTTCAATAAATCACACATAAATGTTTCTTTGTAGCTTTTGTTATCTGCAATGATGACAAGAACTTGACATTTTTTTGAAAGCCATTATACCTACTTACATTACATACATTTAAAAATTTTAACTTTTGGTACAAAATTAATTTTACAAAATATTTACGTATGTATGAATGCGAACAGAATGTTCTTTGAGGTTGAATGTTCTTCTCCTGAGACCCGAAACTGCTTCAGAAAAAAATTATTGTGTGACGCCATGATGCCACATGCTAGGTACTCCACAGAATTTGAAACCACATTTCCATTTGTTTTTCTTTTTTTTTTTTACTCTTTCGTACCTATACATACATTCATAACAACCACCGCTACTTGTCATGGCAAAATAACAAATTGCCAAAAATATTTTCCCAGATTATCCCGCAGAGCAGAAGTCTGAACTTCGAAGGGATAAATCATCCTTTTTTTTGTGTGACAACATGAACAGTCAGAAAACACTTTTTTTCCTGACAGTTAAGTCATTGTGAATTGTCAGTGAAAGATAAACCTCTGTTGTAGAAGAAGAAAACCAAGCCAAATCAAGAAGGATTAAGTATAATAATATAAAATTGTATTTTGAGGACAAGACCAACTGGCGGTAATTAAGTTTTTATCACATGAATAAGTTACACAACAATTTTTTTTTATACCAAATAACGAGTTTTGCTTTAAGATTAAGTAAGGTTTAAGGTGTATTCTTTTTTTACTTGAAAGATCATAGGGAATTTGTCATTCGCAAGGAAAAAAGGAAATTCCTTCTTAAAGAATTTCGAACAACAGCACTTCACCCATTCATATGAGATTTTGCTTCATTTAATTTGTATTAAGGGAAACTGACAGAGATCACATCGTCACCTGATTGCAAGAACCAGCTATTTTTACTATAGAGTCTGAAAAAGAAGTTTTTTGTGACTTTCCCGAAAATTCGAAAATTTTGTTAGCTAGTTCTTGCAATCAGGTGACGGTATTTGACTGCTGAAAACCCCTATGAGTACAAGTTTGACAGTACCTTTGAATATGTAGGGAGCAGCAGTAGTATCAAAATGAGGGTCTTGGGACAGCGGTTCAGGGGCTAAAATGGGCGTATGAGCGTGGCATGGGTGGTGGGAGTGGTAGATATTGTGCTTTAGGGGCGTGGCAAGTAGGTGGAGATTTTGTGGGTGTAAAAAATGGCGGAGGGCGTAGTAAAATTTGTGATTTTGGGGGGCGTGGCATGTGTAAAGATTTGATAGACTTGTAGGGGGTGGTGATTTTAGGAGGTTGGGTGTGAAGCTTTTGAGGGCCGGGCGTGTCAATGGGGGCGTTTTTTTTTTCATGTATAGTACATGGAGGCTCATTGCCTTGGCGGCTCAGCAGTCAGCGGGTCAATGTAACGTTAAGAACTTGATATTGAGGTGCAGAGGCTAAGTTCCAACAGATGGATAAATATTTTTAAAATTCATGAAATTTATTTATTTAATCGTTTACATTGACATTCAAAATATATTTATAGTACTTGTCAAGATAAAAGTTACCTCAAGATGAGAAGTCCTCCACTATATCTTGAAAAGTACTCGTTTCATTTTTATAACTGCAGTGTAGAAGATGATATAAAAATATACCTGATTCCATCAAATAAAAAAGAAATCACTAAAGTTTTGAGAAAGAAAAAAATAAAAAAAAAAACATTTTCCAGTGCATTCTTCAAATTAAAATTTAACGATATAAAACTTTGTGTTAAGTTCTACTTGCTATAAAAGTTGAAACCAGGTCCAAAAGGATTTTGTATTTAATGCTTTAGCTTGATATTCCGGAAATTGGGAATTTATACGTATTTTTTATTATTTTTCTCTTATAGAACTTTTATCGCAGAAATGTCTATGCGGTCTCTTTTATAGAGTAGAACTTTGACTAGAGATTTTCTGACAACTATGCTTCGAAAAAATATGAACTCTTTAGGTACTGCTAAATAAAGTATGAACCAGAGACTGTTTTATGAAAGAATAAGAACTACATATGTATATATGAACTCCAAGTAGGGGTGCTAAAATAGTTATAGTTAAAAACATTATCGCCAACTTAATGGGAACTTTTTTTCCCCGGCAAAAAAAAAAAAATACGCGGAGAAAAAATATTTCCAATCGCGAATCTCCTAAGAAATAATTTTTCCCCAAGAACTTACTTGAAATGGGAAACAACTCCGGGGAAATTGGTTGACGCTGTTGGTGCCGTGATGAAAGGCCATATACACAAATGCACAGAGTTTCAAAGAAAAGGAACACACCTATTTTTGGAACAAAATAAAAATACATAACTTTGACGTCAAACAACTATTGTCAATTTTTTTTTTGGAAAAGCTGACATTTAAATGAAAGAGTGGAAGTAAAAATGGAAGTAGCCTGGAAATATTTGACATTTAATTAAGAAAATTGGAAGGGTTAGACATGTCCCACTGAGAAAAATCTCTGAGGGTTCAGAGATCAGAGTTCATTATGAACTTTGACCTCTGTATCGTCACCTAAACACTGACAATGTTTTATTCAAAAGAACACTCATAAAAGAACGTCATAAAACTGTATTCGGTGTACTTATAATTCTTTGGGGCCACTTCCAGTTGGCTTGGACTTAAAGAACACAAATATAAATCCAAATGGCTCTTTCAAGGACTACTTGGTAAAGCTGATCCGGTTGTCATTCAGCTTTAATTTAATCTGTTCCAAAGGAGTACACAAAAAATATTTCGAAATAAAACACAGAATTATTTTTTTTACTTAATTTCTAAAGAGTTTCATTTATTACATTACTTCCTCATTCTTATGTTTTATTTATTACCATTTCAGTTTCATTTTTATTACATTTTATTTAAATACAAAGCATGATAAGAAAATGAAATAAAAAAATAATAATAACATAACTATTATTAAGAAATAGTTTTTTGTTTGTATATCATTTTTTTAAGTGATTTTCATTTTTTCGACATTTCTTTCACACTTAATTTTTAAAACAGAAAATCCTCTTTCTTTTCTTTTAATTTTAAATTAAATGATATAATTTAAAAAAATATATAACTTGATATATTTTATGTTTCTTGTTAAATTTTATTAACTTTTTTATTTTTGTATACTTAAATGTATATAAAAATGTAAAAAATACAAATAAAACATTAAAACAAAAAAAGAAATATAAAAATAATAATAAGAAATAATGTGTAAATATTTATAATATTAAATGGAAAACTTAGTTAATTCATTTGTAACTTAATTATTTTCGGTGATTATTTTTTATTTTATTTTTTACTTTTACTTTTGTTTTAAAAATAAACAAGCTGCCACTTACAAAAAATAGTATAGCACAACGGAAAAAAAAAATAAAATATTACAATATTACAATTTAAAATTAATTTATTATATTAATAATAATATATATTTTTTTGTTTTTGTTTAATAATAATAATTAACTAGAAACTAAAAATAGTTCTGTTTCATTTGATTTACGTTTATATTTAGGTTTTCTCATTCTTTTATCTGTTTTTCCTTGTTTTTTTCTTTTTTTCTTTAAATTTTCTTCTTCGCAAAACTAACTGTTTTTATAGATAAATATAAAAAAGAGATACATCAAGTTATTCATTTTTGGATATCTTTTACATAAATTGCAATTGTTTTCAGTTTTTTTTTTTCTTAAATTTTTTTTATTTTAGTTAGTTAGTTATGTCTGAAGTATTCGAATCCTTTACAAAAAAACTCCAAAGGATAAGAAACTTGCAATTTGTATTTTTTATATACTTTTGTTCTTAATTTTACGACTAAATAAAGTGATTTTTTGTAACTTATTATTTTTAAACCTAAAGTTATTTTTGAATTATAATTTTTTTTTCTTTGCATCCAATTATATTTATTTTTTTATATATAAATTTTCATCTTATATAATGTAGTTTTAGTTGCCTAATTTTAACTTTTCAGTTTGTATTTTTGTTGTTGATGAAAAATAGGGAGAAATAATAGAGTTGCCATTTGAGTTTTTTTTTTTTTGTTTAAGGAAATGATTTTAGAATTAAAAACAATGAGTATATTATGTATGAAGCTAACAGCAAATTTCAACAAATAGAAAACTATTATAATTATAATGATAAATGCTTTGATTTAATAAGGTTTGGTTCTTCAGAGAGGGGAGAAATTCTTTCGACGGTTTTTCTATGTAAATTCTTTCTTTTTTTTTTAATCAAACAAAATTAACATGATTTTCTATACACATAAAGCTAAATAAAATTTGTTGATAATTTTTTTTTTCTGTTAAATTTTTTGTGTGTGACATGTGAGTGTTTGTGTGTGTTTTTATTGACTATATTTAAACCCTTTCATATCTGTCAAACTAGATTTCTTACTGTTTTTCTTCACTTACAATGTTGTTTAAATTTTACTTCTCTGACATTTATGTTTTATTTAAGATGATATTCTATGTAAATATTTTGTCTATTTCCGTCAAAAGGAAAATATCGAATTTATGATTTTTCTTTTCTTAGTTTTCATTTTCAAAAATTTTACACTTTCATTATATATTTTTTTTTTGTATTTATTTTCATGCACGTTGTATTTTATTTTCATTTCTTTTTCCTTGTTTTATATGTTTTATGATTTCTCCCCCATTGTTTGTTTTTGTTCTTTATAATTGTTTGTTTGTTTTGTATTTATTTATTTAGTTAAATAAAAAAACTTTATTGATTAGGAATCTCTCAGGCATAGAACTCTCGATTGTTACCATTTTTCGCGTATGAATTGACGGCAGGTGAGCGTTTTGGTTCGTCAAGCGCATAGGAACCTTCGTCCTTTTTCCTCATTCGATAAACAATAAACATTACCACTAGGATGGCGCACAGTAGACCGACGACAGCGCCACCAATAACAGCTGGAAATTAAAAAAGTATGTTTTTTTAAAATTTACATATATGTATTTGTTTTTTAAATGAAGAAAATAACAGTTTATTTTTTTTTAGTAATTTCTTATTTAATTTAATTAATTATATTTAAATACTTGAATTTTAAATACTAAATTAGATATAAATCATCGGGATTCTTGCCCTAAGAGGTACATCTCCATTATAAGTACCTAAAGAAACTCAGAAGGTAAATGTGAGACTTTGACATAATCACTTTCTATATTTTATAAGTAAAGGGTAAATTTTCCAAGAGCCCGAAAACTTTAAATTGGCAACACTGTTTTCTGTGACAGCCGATATGACAGGTCTCTGTTCTTTGTTTTGAGGTTAGTTTCGATTTGTCAATTCATAAACGCCGGAGAAACATTTGTATTTTATTGCGTTTAGTGATGAAGAACACTTTTTGTTAAACGCCCGCATGTCAATAAACAGAATTGAAGCATTTGGAGCAAGTCGCAGCTATTGTCAAAACGACATTAAATCTATTAAAAGTCACTGTTTGTTAATCTTTGCGGGCCCATTTCCAAATCTCTTATTAACTAAATGTCGCTTACCTATTGTATTGTAGTTTTTTACTTAAAGAATGACGAATCATTGATTGATTTACGATTGAAAAGCTTTGACCAAAGCGACACATCAACTAAGAACGTAACTTGTTTACAGTTCTATGTGTTATTTTGCAGCCAAAGTTACTTCTTGCAAGTCTTATGTGATTCTTGTAAGGATAATAGTTTAAGAAAGTTCTGAAGGCTTCTTTGCCAAACATGAAATCAAATTTACAATGCTTAAGACAATATAACGTTTCTATGTTTCTAATATATATGAATCATTTGACATTTGACAAGTCATGGTTTTGGACAACAACAGTTGAATTAATGATTGCATTGTTTTTTCAGATTTTTGTAGGTACAACACAAATGAATAAGACAAATCAATTTGAAAATAATATTTATGAATATTCGGTATACTACAAATGTGTTTAAAATGCTTAGAATTTTTTAAATTTGACAGACAAAAAAAAAAAACAACACACCTGCCAAAATTCCGGGTTGAGCGAAAAAGCTCGTCGTTCTGTCATCTTCGTTCGTGTTCATTATTAACACTTCGTTTCCGGTTGTGTGCTCGACTTTAGTGTCTGTTGGCAGATTATTGATGTTTGTTGTGTCCAATTCGTTACCTTGATTGGTGCTGTCTCCTCCAACTGTATTCGCAAAAGTAAATTTACAAAAGAAAATATTTGTTTGTTTTAATTATGTGAGTATTTTGTATGTTTTTTTTTTTTTTTGTATGAATGAATGTGAGTAGTTTTTTTTAAATATACTGATGTAAACAATGAATGTTGTTAAAAATGGTAAATTTTGTTTCAAGCTATACCATATAGGTCTATACATACAATTAATGAGGAGATGCATGCGATATACTACAACTACACATTTTAAAATGAAATTTCATGCTTTTTTATGTCTAAGACACTGTTACAAAATAGTTTCATGCTTTCTTTTAGTCGAATGACAAACAAATAAAAATAATAAAATCAAAATATTTTTCTAAAATACAAACCCATTTCAATTTCATATACTATACACACAATTGAATATCCTTTTCCTTTATATAAAAAGGAGACAGACTATCCAATGGTAAAGTCAATCATTCAGAAAATTGACATTTCCTTTGAAAAAGAATCTTGTTTCATCAGCCTCGTTCACATTCAATTTAAAAAATTGAAAATGTGGAAACGCTTAAGTAAATTGTGATCAAACCTTCTCTTTCAAGGCTAACTCTCCTTTAAAAATGTTAATATATTCAAATGTTAAACATCGTCCTCTAAGGCTATTCAATTTATGTTACAAAAAAAAATAAAAAAAAAAAAAAAAAAACAAGTACAGGACTAAACTTTAATCGATTTTTTCTTTAAGAAGGACAGCAACAACAACAACAAAAATATAACAAAATAAGTAGCAATTTCCAAGCCATTTGGTCTGTCTTCAGCGGAAGTTGCTTTCCCATGATAAACTTGACCCTAATTTTATTCTTGTTGATAGCACTTGTCAGATGTTTTTGTTTTTTGTTTTTGCTTTTTTGAACTTCTGTGTAAAAGTTATTTTGAGTTTTTAATATTCTTAAAAGTTTTTTTTTTATTGAAGTACTTTGCTAGAAATATATTTTTTTTAATTCAATGACGAAACTAGAGAAAGGATTATTTATTACGAAAAAGAATGGTGTGTATATAAATAAATTCAGAATTTTAATTAAAAATTGAATAGGATGAAATAACTTCAAAAATATTTGGAAAGAGCTTGGCGACTCTTGAAATGAATTGATACAATATTAATTAATTAAATAAATTTATCAAGCGATATGATTCGCTGAAATTTATAACTTGAGTTCTTATGGTCAGATATTCAAGTCTTTAAAAAAGACTAATGTTATGGCTGTATACAAATACTTTGAGAGTTTATAAATTCATACTAGAGGGGAGTTTGAGTACAAAAATCAAGTCGATTCTTATCATTCTAAAGACAGAATTAAAAAAAAAAAACAATACTAAACAAAGTTATTGCCCGAATTTTCATCTCCAGTCAGTCAGTGGTTCTGGGATCCTACTTTGTATTTCGTTCCGAAAGTAAATTCTATTCGATTGCATTATAACTTTTGTGATATCGTCGCCCGAGAATTGTTTTGTCGTAAACGCCAAAATGCACTTTTTTAAAGTGGATATGCAGTTCTATGTTTTCAAAGGTCCTCTTTCCATTTATGGAATCAGATTTGACCTATCATTTACTGTTACTGAGAAAATCAGTATGCATTTGTCGTATATCAGCACAAAATAACTCATCCCTTAGTTTTGTGACAAAAAAAACTTTAATCTTTATCGGTCAGTTTCTTTTTTATCTAAACGCGAAACTTAAAATGCGATTTCCCAAAATTGCTCAAATGGTTTATACGACAAAACAATTCTCGGGCGACGATATGTCAAATCAAGAAACCAAAAAAAAAAAAAAAAAACAAACATAGCAGAAAGGAACAAATGGGGTTTTTAATTAAATTGTTAATCCGAAAGTAGTAGCCTTCATTCCGCTTTTAAAATAGAAAGTACAAAATATTCGTTTTCGGATAATTTCACTTTTGGAACGAAATACAGAGTAGGCCCCTGTAATCGTAATTGCAACAGGAAAGGCGAAAAATTGATTGTCACCAAAAAATTGATTTCAACTTAAAAGACAAAAATTCAAAAGCTTTAAAAACGTGGAGGGGGAATAGCTTGGCGAGCTGGACTTCAAAAATGGTATTTGAAGAAGGGAAATAATTATTAATAATTAAACTTCCAAGAATAAAAAGAAGGGAATCTAGAAATAAAAGATACAAAAAAAATATTATAGGGCTTAAGGATGTTTGTCAGTTTTCATTTTTCGAATTCTTATCTGCATCTCCCTGGATAAAGGAGTTTTAAGTTCAATTTCTAAATTGAAGTCCACATTCTATAGGATACCTGCATTAAAACATACAAGCCTTGAGTTTATATACGATGAACAAAAATAAACCCCAGGATTTAGTAGATTATTTTTCTTTTTTGCATTTGCCAAATCAATAGATTCTACTAAATGAACGGAAGCAAATACATAGTAGGATATACAATCTTTTCAAGTAAAAGCTAAGGGTTTTCAAATAAATATATGTATATATATAATGTGATTCCAAATCTATCTGTACCCAGCGGGATAATGCAATTTTCTCTCGATGCATTTAAGTAGAACTGTATACGACGATATACACATAGGATGTTGTTGTTTTTGATGATGATGATGTTTATGATGAGCATATACTCATACATATATCAGATTTACCCTGAAGGAGAAAACATTATAAACATCTGGCTGCAGGTTTCACATAAGAAGAGAGATTTGTTATTTGATGGTTGCATCCTTGGGCAAAGCATTATATATTATGTATAGTTTTCTCTGAAAAACCAACAAACATTGATTTCAAAATAGGACATTGGTTATTTCATTTTGAGTTTTGTTTGCTATTAGTCACATTGATTATGCTCGTAAGGTACTAACGATAAATTTTGTTTGCTTCAAGAAGGAACTTGGAAACAAAAAAATCGATTGGTAATGGAATTAGAAGTTCGAGTATATTCTAAAGTTTTAGTGAAATATATTAAGCTTAAAAGCTTTTGAAAAAAAAAAATAATATTCAATGGGAAAATATTGACAAACAACACTTTTCTGCAAATTTGAACTTTATTTCTGTCCCTTGGAACCAAACTACTTAATATATCGCCGCGTTAAAGTGCAAAAAATCGTAAGTTGTTTTTGCATGTTTTTCAGAAATCTATGGTATAAGAGGTTTTGAATTGACCTTTTTCTGTAAAATATTCAAAACAATATTGTTACTCTGAGATTGCCTAAAGGTGGCTCTGATTCTGCAGATTTTTTTTTCAATAATAATATTCTTTATTAAATTTTTCAACTAACGAGGTGTTGCACCGTAGAATATATGTATATTTTTCTGAAGATTTGAAATTTGGACCCGACCTTGGAATTGGTCCATCACGGCTTTTTTGCTTAATCAGTATGAAGCTAGCAAAGCAAAGAGATAATTAGGGCCAGTTTCACAGTGAAGTAAGTGTTACTTAAGTGCTAAATATGGAAAACCAATTTCCAATTTCACAGTGTAAACTTATCGCAATAAGTGACACTTAAGTCTCCTATGTTGGCCAATTTAGTTCCACTTACTGACGTAGTAAAACTGCGGCTAAAGTGCCAAAATGGGAAAATTAAGTGCCACTTATTTTGTTAAGTGTGCACTGTGAAACTGGCCCTTAGTATTTTATTAGTTGTTGCAATTTCAATTTATTTATGCGATGTTTTCTATGGTTTTTGTTGGTTTTTTTTTTGCCAAATTCATTCGAAAATGGGTTTTTAATTTGTTGTAGTGCAAAGTTTAGTAATTTTCCATTCATTATTCGTCAATTAATTGTGAAAATAACAATTTTGCTATGCAATGTTTTCTATTTTTTTTTTTTGTTCTAAATAAAAAAAAAAAAAACAATGGCTCAACTATTCATGTCTATGTGTTGTACCTACCGAAATTTAGAGAAACTGCAATTTTTTTAACTGGCAATTCCAAACGGCTAAAATATAGTGGCCACTGTAACATAACAAGCAATATGTGCCCTTGAAGGATTTTCCACTTAAATGTTGATAGTTGAATGCACTAAACCATTGCGCAAAGGGGTACTACGAAACATCAACAACTAATAAAATTACAAATGCTAACTTTTTTTTTTATGTTTTTATGACATTTCACAAATCTTATTCCTGGAAAACACTAAAGAACTCATTAAAATATGTGAAAATGTGATACGAAAGAACCCTCAGTTGTGAGGCTAACAAGGGCAGTTATATAACCGACTTACTTATACAAAAATTCTCAAACTTCAATAATACAACATTTATCAGCATTAAACCATTTTGTTTTCATTTTTTAACAAAAGAAAGGTTCAACAGCCTTTAATAGCTTTGTCATTTTATTCCTACTTAAAAGGTATTATCTTGTCTTCAATTAAAAACGTGCCTTTTCTTGAAGTCAATTTTTTTGAAAGCGTTTAAAATCGCACAATATTTAACGGTAGCACGCACTGGCTTAGTTGTTAATCTCTCCAATTAAAATACCAAAAATATGCATACTTTCTTGGGCGTAGCCATGAAAATATTTCGAGAGGAAAAAATGGTAATTTCCATTTTATTTGGCCTTAATATTTTAAACAGACAAATTTAAATTAAAAACAATGGCTAAAACTATTTATACCTACATGAATATTTAAATTTACCACAGCATAGAACTACAGCGAACATTTTGGATTAAGCTTAGAGGACCCAAATAATTTATGTTGAAGTAAGTGATTCTTTTTTTCGAAAATGGGATTCGAGTATATTTTAAAGGTTTGAATTAATTAATTTATTTTTTGTTAAAAAAGCCAAAGATTTAATTTTTAAAATTTGCCCTTGTGATTTTACACTTGGCGACGGCCTTGGATACCTCTTACAGAAACGACATATTCTCGTCTAAAGCCATAAATATACAAAGAATGGTCGTTTTACCTATGAACAAAAATTAAGTTTTCTGTAAATAGATTAAAAAAAGAAACGCAACGATAATCATAAAGTCCTTCCTGTTGACTTAACTAAAAACCAATATTCTGGTGGATGTTTGCTTTTCTGATATTTATTTTATTTTATTTTTTCTTCGGAGGCCAGGAAGAACAAGGATTAAATTAATTCCATAGAATCAAAAGTGAGAAATAATGTTTATTTATATATATGTACATTGTACATAGATATTGATGTGTATACCTATATAAGTATTTTAATTTCCTGTTTTGTCCAAAAACCACATAGCAAAATACTTCAATTTTGTTTCTTTGTTATTTGCTATGTAGGAGTGCCTCAAGGGATATAATATAGGAAGAACATAAAAAAATAGCTAAAATTGTATTTTACACAATTTTTGGAAAATTGAACACACGAAGGACCCTAATGTGGTTTTCGGTTGGATTGGTTTTGCTTTTGAAAGGAATTACTATGGGTTAGATGGATGGGTATTGATTGTTTTAAAAGGGATAGGCATAATATGTATATATCGTTTATTTTTTTTTGGTGTTCATTGTTTTTGCTAAGTTGAGCGAATCATTCAATAAATTCTATTGAATATAATTTGTATTGGAAATGTTTGAAGAAGAAAATTTCGTTATTAAGAGCCATTAGTTTAAAATGTTCGGTTTAGGAATAAATAAAGAAGAAGGAGTATCTACCTTATGAAAATATGATATAAGATTTCGATATCATACATATTCATATGAATATATTCCTAGCTTCCGATATTATCTCCCCAGATTAAGTTTTTTAAAGTGTAAAGTTGTCCTTCCATATTAAATAAGCTCGATTAGTATGTCAATTGCCCTTAAGTATTTGCTGAGCTTTTGCCGACTTATAAAAGGGAATAGGAGGCAAGAAGAGCTACTCAAGCTTCAGGCATTAATAATTAAGTTTTTTTAAATATTTTTTTGTAAATCCAACATGTAACTGTTAATCTTTGACTTCATTATAGAAATGGACATCGCTATCAGTTTTTTTCTATTTCATCAGATAAGACTTGGTTGAAATATTAGCCAGTTAAAAGGATTTAAAAAAGAAGAAAACTTGAATGGATTCGAAATGAAATATGATTTTTTTTTTACAAGTTACTTCTTTTAATGCTGGGTCAAATCTTGTTTTTTAAGAAAATCTAATAAATTTGAAGCTTAAATGAAATTATGGAACACCCAGGTTCTCTCTTTCTACGTGTTCAAGAGGATTGGTGTATTGTTTGGTATGCAACTTATGTATGTTCAGGCTGCTTATTTACAATCATCATCCAACCGTCGCATCCGATTTCAGCCTAAGATGGCGTCAGCAGGGCTAATGACAACATTTTTCTATTTCTCTTTTAAAGCTTCACGTAAAACCCGAATTCTAAATTCCATAATTTCATTAATGTCTCAAATTTATTAGATTTTCTTAATAAAAAAAGACTTTTTGACCCAACCAAGCATTAAAAGAATTAACTTGAAAAAAAAAACAAAATAGATCATATTTCATTTCGAACCCAATAAAGTTTTCTTTTTTTTTATCCTTTTAACTGACTAATATTTCAACCTAAGACTTTAACAGGAATATTAAAATATTCATTAAAAAAGACAAAAAAAAAAACAAGTATTTCTCCCCAAAAATTGTTGACTTCTGCTAAAAGGGTTTCATTTAATCTTCAGTGACGAGGAAAATGAAAAGCATATTTCAATTCATCTCTGCAATGATGGTGTGATGGCCATTTATGGAATTAATTTATATTCCACAAAGGAATTCTTTCTTTTGATGCTTTTACCATAAATTTGACTCAACAAAAAAAATCTCTTAAATTTCTATATGTATGTTCACCAAAAAAAAAATAGAGAAGGAAACTTCACCAACCAATTAGAAAAAACCCTTTCTCGCATTCTGTTTTACACAAATTGAAATACTTCACCGAAGGACACTCAGAACTTTAAAATTAGCCTTTACTGTAGGATATATGTACCGAAACATGAGAGTAAACCTGCAATCGACTAATTGATGAATTTGGGAAAAGAGATATAAATATAAAAAGTAACTTAAAACCCAACCAGGAAGGAGAAACCGTTACTCAGGGCAGCTTGCAAGATAATCAGATTTTTTCATTATAAAGGGTGATTTTTTAAGAGGTTTAGAACTTTTTTTTTAAAAAAAACACAAAAAATTCGAAAAAATGAATGAAATATTTATTTGAATCGATAGTTTGAACCTTGCAATTTAATGTTTAAAGATAATTTCATGCAAATGTTGACCGCGGCTGCGTCTCAGGTAGCCCATCCGCTGATGGCATACTCTTTCACACATATCGGCCGGTATCTCACGAATGAATGCATGGATGTTGGCTTCCAGTGCGTCAATCGAAGCGGGCTTGTCCCTATAGACATTAGCCTTGACATACCCCCACAAAAAATAGTCTAATGGTGTCAAATCGCACGATCTAGGCGGCCAATTGACCGGCCCGAAACGTGAAATTAACTGTTCACCAAACTCGCCTCGCAATTGCGCCATTGTTTCGCGTGCTGTGTGGCATGTGGCACCGTCTTGTTGAAACCACATATCATGCAAGTCAAGAACTTCCATTTCGGGCAAAAAAAAGTTTGTTATCATCGCTCGGTAGCGTTCACCATTGACAGTAACGCTGCGATTCGCATCATCTTTGAAGAAATATGGCCCAATAATGCCGCCGGCCCATAAACCGCACCAAACAGTGGCTTTTTCGGGATGCATTGGTAGCTGTTGCAATGCTTCTGGCTGATCTTCACTCCAAATGCGGCAATTGTGCTTATTTACGTACCCATTCAACCAAAAATGAGCCTCATCGCTGAACACAATTTTTCATTTTCGAACATTTCGAACCGAGCACGAATTTTGATAGTAAAATTCAATAATTTGCAAGCGTTGTTCATTTGTAAGACGATCCATGGTTAAATTGCAAACCAAACTGAAGCTGTTTGACAGTGACACAAGGTACTTAACACACGTCAGCTGTCAAAACCAGTGTTGCCAAAACCAAACCAGCTAAAAAATCACCCGTTACATGTTGAGAATACACGAAAGAATGCATGCTTGGATCCTTCCCACTGTGATTAATTAAAAAAAATGCACGATACCCCAGAAGCTCTCAGTCAGTTAAAATCCTTCCAGTTCTCTTTCGCTGTAAATGTGTAAAGGAAAACGTGAGAGTACTTTTTTTCATACAGTCAAAGGAAAGTTTCATTTGATTAAATAAAAAAATTCAAAAAGGTAAAATAAAATTTAAAAAAAAATCAAGAGTCACGTCAAAGCAGTCTGCGAAGGTAAATGAACTTTTGTGTCTGTTTTGGTGTTTTTTGATGTCTGCACTTAATGTGTGTCACTCTGATGAAGAGCTTTTGAAAATTCTTTCATAACTTTAGCTTTGGCGCAAATAAAATATATATCGCAAGTCACTGGGGCGTATGTGGAACATTTTTTTTGTAGCAGTTTGGGGTTGTTCTGTCATGTATGAACAAGTAGTTGTGCTTAAAAATATTATGTTATTAGGGATTGAAAGAACTCGTTAAATGTTGGTTAAATAATGATTTAATTTTTTTTTTTGTTACTAAAGTGGAAAGGTTATCCTGTTTTATGTCTACCGGCGTCAAATAATAACCCAATTTGATTTAGGTTATCATTGTAAGATTTAAAAGTGTAGATTTGTTTTTTATTAAATCTCTCTCAGGAATTTCCTTCTTTTTTTTTTGGTAGAACTGCCTTTGGCAAAGTTTTTATTTTTCCCCATCCGCATCCGAAGGAACAACATAATCATGACCCTTTTCCAAAATGAACCCTTGTCTACCTAAAAACCAGCGTTAAGATAATGTCATTAGAAACTCGTTTGGCATATTTCCATATTCCGTATCAATTTTTATGGTTAAATTTATATTCCTTTAAATTCAGGAATAACAAAGAAAGAGAGAAAAAAATTGTAAGTTAAAAAAAAAATACAAATGTGTAAACAATTTAAAAATGTGGGTGTAAGTTAGATGGGAAAATATTTAAAAATGATATTAAGTAAGGCGATCCTTTTTGAGAATTAGTTAACATTTAAATAAAATCCTCTGGATTTTATATGTGAGTATGTAATTGAACAAATAACTAAATATTGATAAGTTTCTTTTGTGAGCTCTATAGAGTGGAAGAAGATGCTGGAACGGACCCAACACATCATTCAAAGAGAATTTTTTAAATTTTAACTTGTTTGATTTTTCCATAAACACATTTTTACTGCACATGAACTTTTGATGGGTCACAAAACTTCTGAATGGCCATTTGAGTGTGTCCTTTTTTTTCGTCACAAATAAATGACTATCCTAATTGGCTATTATTAACACAACCTTAATAAAAATTCATTCGTCCAAATTCGACTCCTGATGCTAAACCAAAACAAACAAGAACACTTCTTTTATACCCATAGAGAAAAATTCTTAAATTTAAATTCATTAAATGCCCAAATATATCCATAGAAACATCCTTTGTCATACTTAGCGAGGAGTCAAAGTGTTTTTGCTCGAGAAAACTTTTAATGATTATTTTTTTTTAATTTCCCCCACCATAATCATGAGGTTGACAGCGCGCGCAATATTTCATCTCGGCAGGACATAAATTCATTGCAAAGTTATTTTTCTGTAGATATTTATATATGTATGTATATAAAAAAAGAGGAAGAACTCAGGGAAAATTCCAAAGCAGCAGGAACAGCAGCTGTTTTGCTGCCACACCACTAACAAAATATCTCTGCACTCCTGCGACCTAATTATAGTCCTTTGGTTTTAAATTGTTTTATTTTTTTTTTCAAAATTTATAGTTGGCTGCTTGGCATTCCGCTACAATTGAAATCTTAATTTTTTTTTGTTAATTTTGAGAGAATATCAACAGAGAAACTAAATACTTAGTACATATTTGTATTTTTGAAGTTGAAATTTGTTTTGCAAAGACACCGAAGGGAGGATTTTTGTTGCTGCTGTTGCTGTTTCTTCTGCGGCTGTAAATAGAAACGGCAATTAATTTGCATTTGTAGTTGTATGCTTTCAACAATATGACACTGCGCTGTCAAAAAACAAAACCAAACCAAACCAAACCGACACCTCCATCCCCTTCCAAAAAAAAAACATACAAGAATACTTATGCTCCAATTTGGTTCAAAGAGTTATCCTTACCCATTTGAAATATAAAAACAAAAAATGTCATTGATTCTTTTTAGTGTCATAGAATTTAATTGATTTGCTCTTGACATAAATTAATTTTGAATGCCGTTCATAACTGAGTTTTATTCAATAAAAGCATCACCATAGGCCTCTGTCTGTTTTTTTTGTGCTCTTTTTTTTTTTATTATTCGCAGCATTAAGTATAGTTTTGTGCAAAAGAAAAACCAAAAGAAAATCAACCATCAAAAGAAACAAACTGTGTATATGTATATGAAAACGAGAACATCCTTTTTGAAAGGATTAAAAACGACAGCGGTGTGTACTTTTGTCTGAAAGTTCTATACTCTCTTGTCTATCGTCCTCGACTTAGAAAGATAAAAATGAATGGGTTTTTTTATTTTGTACGAGTAGGTATATTGAGATGTTTGCGTACTTTTTTGTGTACTCGTGTTGTATTTAGGTCATTGTTTTGTGGTTACGGCATGGTTTCTTTAAATTTAGTTTTGTTTGGTGTTTAAATACAAAAAAAAAAACAAAAACAAAACCAAAATGTGTTTTTTTTTCCTTATACTTCATGTCAAAGTCAGTGCATTGTTGATTGTCATTAAGTTTTTTCCCACTTATATTTAGTGATAACTTAGAAAGTGAATGACTGAACCATATATTTAAAAATGAGTACATAATAATAAATTAAGTACTAATATTCAATTCCTCCAGTTTCTTGTTATGTACAAACTGATTTGACAAAGCGCTTATACATATCTTCTTTTTTTAAGCAATTATGGCAGCAACTTAATAAGGAATTATTCAAAGGCTGAGACGAATAACAATTCAATAAACACTTCAATTTTCTATTTTGTATGATAGAGTACCTACGCTGATACTGCGAATGATCTCGAATACAACAGAACCTATTCCCATGAAATTTTCACTAAGAAAGTGAATAAAAATACTACGCTATTTAAAGGGTGAAATGGGGTAAACATAAAAGCATTTTTTTTTTAAATTCGTTTTGTGTTTAAAAAGTTATTTTTAGAGGATGAACTCCGTGGATAATATAAAGGCATAAAATTTTCAAATTTCAATATTTTGTCATTTTTAGGGTAAAATGGGGTAAAACTAAGATTTTTGGATCCCATTTAAAATATAAAATTTATATTAATGGGTTGAAAAGTGAAAAGACTATACAATTTTTCAAAATATTGCTTTTTAAGAACGAAATGGCGTGAGCACAACAAAAGTGCAATCTCATTTTGAAAATTAATTTGTGTTTGAAAAGTTTTCTATTCAAAAGATGGACGTCTTATAGGATCGCTTTAGTGTAAGACATTTGTCAATATCTATTTAGCAACATATGTACATAATATATATGTATAAGGTGAAATTAGGAAAAATTACTTTATATTTTTTTTTTTTTTAACACAATTTAGAAGTTGTACTTGTATTTCGAAGATCACTCAAGGCTAAAACATCATGACATTGCCTGCCCAACACTATAATACAGTTTTATTTATTTATATTGTCTTTTTTTATATTTAACGGAATTTAGATTTCTCTACCAGAAGCTGGGCGGGTCGGTTGGTACCAAAATATGCAGTACCAAAATAAAGCTTATGATTTGAATTAATGTATTCTAGAAGAGAACATTCATTTTAATCTTACAAGAAAATTGAATCCCACGAAAAAGGAATTATTTTTTTTACAAGAATAATAATTTTGTATGGTATTAAAATTTATTTGAGCATTAAAACAATAAGTAGAAGATGCCGCCATAGGAAGAAATTCCTTAGTTGTTTTTCTTCAACAAACAACTTGCGCATAATGTTGCCTGAAGAAATGTGGTCATTTCATAAGGTAAACCCGTTTTAAAGGTCAATGTTTGAATTTATTCAATTATCTGACACAGGCTTTATGATAAACCTTAAAGTATAACAAACATTTTTAATAAAAGGAAATTTAATTTAAAAATTAAGTAACATAAAATTTTTTGAAATTCTTAATTTTAGTTATAGGGTAAATAAGGTTGAACGTAGAAAAAAGTCCAAAAATTATATTCTAAACGGTTTATAATAAAAAAATAATTTTTTTAAAATACTATAGTTATTAAAACAAAGAAAATAATCACTATAAATTAGTGCGACGCGACGTTTTAATGAAATAATTGTATGTTGTTGGAAAGGAGTTGAAAAATTAAGTGGTGAATTTTTGAAAAATACAAATTTTACTTAATTTAGAGGTTTTGGATTTTTATTTTTCTACCCGGATTGTAATTTTTATTGAAAATAAGTTAAGAATTAAAATAATTCTGCTGTAAGAACAATGCTACTTCCGTCCTTTTAATTTAAATAATTTTATTTTATGTAAATTTAAAATTGTACTCACCAAACGGATACATGGTTTGTTTGTATAATCCTTGGAAAAATGAATTTATTTTACCCATGTGATTCGACTAAAAGAAAGCATGCTCTAATCATAAACTACAACTAAATATACTACCAACTACACCATATCATGGACCGTTTTCCTTTTTTTTTTTAAGTTTTGTTCTAAAAACAAAACAAACATAAATTTAATGTTATTTACACAAACCGAAACCGAATAAAATATTTTTATTGGGATTTTGCACAAGAACAATAAATAATTTTTTTTTGTATTTGGAAAAGAATTTAAAAACATAACAATTTTAAGAGACACGGGTTAATTATTTGGAATTAAAGAAAACAATCATCATAATTATTGAATTTTGTTATTAAGGGCCAAGGGGGATCTTTTAGTTTATAATTAGCTGAATGCATGAGGAGATAATTTTGGATATGGAGTTGAATTAAAATAGGTAAGAATATCAAAAAAAAACATTTAGCATTCCAAACTGAATTGGGTTAAAAACTTTAGCAAAACCAATTTTATGTTGAATTTTCATTACAAACAACATCAAAAAAAAAAAAAAAAAATAAAAAAAAAATATCAACATCCAATAATTTAATTTTTTGGCGAAGAATATAATTAAAAGAAAATTCTTTTTTTTTTGTTAAGATGATTATGAAAATATTTTATGAATGCAACATCAAAGAGAAGACACATTGTGATGATTCAGATACCGAATTGATTTTGAAAATATGTTTTTTTTTATTTTGGGTTTTTGAAGAAAAATATCTTCTATTTTTTTTTGTATATTTGTGTTAAGAAGATTTTGATGTTGGTTTTTCTGATGATCGCAATGTGGATAGACGGGTTGATTATTTTATCTATCGGTTGGTTTAATTTTATTATTTCGGTCGGCATACAAGTTTATATATCAAGGCGGTTTTTAGTATTCAAAGTCTAAAATTCAAAATTTAGTTATGCTGTGTTGTTCTTCGTATCAGCATGCAACTCACTCTTTTTTTCAAAACGCACTTACTCGCTTTAAGATATTGTTATTAATTATTATTTTTTTACAATACGTCTAAGGCATTAGTATAAATCAAATAAAAATAAAAATGAGGTTTGGTTAATATTTTATGAACTTTAGATAATATATTGTCCATATTGATAAATTTAAATAAAAAAAAATAAAAATGAATTCAAATAGGAAATAGAATGGAGATTAAAATAAAGTTTTTAATTTTAAGTTGTAAGCATAATATAAATTTCCTATATAACTAAATAAATTTATAAGTACCTGTGATGGAAATTTCTCCCGAATTTCCCCCATCCATCCCCAAAAAGGAATAATCGATTGAATGCGAACTGAGTCTTTTTTGCATTTCAAAACAAATAAGAGTAGTTAATGATGAAATTTGCATTATTTTGTAGAATTCTTTAAAAATAAAATCCATGATAGGAACTTCAATAAAACAAAAAAAAGTACTTGCTATGAAGTTGAAGTAATTTTTCATAATTTCGTAATATTCATTATGCAAATAAAATATCAAGGAAACAGGACAAACGAGGCAGCATCTCTAATGGAATTTTTCAACTATTCTGCTGCAAATTTAAATTTAATTTTTGAGAGATGAAATGGAATGAGAAAACTTTTGACGTATATTTCAGTCTTTTATGCAAATATAGTTTCTTTTTTTCTTTTTATACTTTTTTAATGAAAGAAAGCTGACTGCAGATGGGAATGAATGACTGCTTGATTTTTCGTTATTAATTTTATTGATTTTTTTTTTTTTTTGAAAAAAAGAAGGAAATTGTTTCTTTCTTGTTCAAATATATTAAAATGCACGAGTGGGTTGTACGAATTTTCTCTTGTAGTTAAAGTTTTTACCATTAAAATATAAAGTAATTTAATTTACTATTATTTTTATGAATGTAAATTCTTAAGGAAAAAGTGTGAAAAAATTCAAAACTATTCAGCAAATAAAATTCTTCTTCAATTTTTTTTTTGGAAAATTTCGAAATAGTGTATTTTCTACTTTAGAAGTACAAGTGTGAAAAATTTGAGCAAAGTTGTTGGAACTATTAACGAGATAGGTACATATTATAAGAGAATAACTCGAAAATCAGACAATTTTCTTAAAAAACGTATAAATTTAATTCCTAAAAAACCTTACATGCTGTTTTATTACCATCACTTTTGACATTTCAGGTGACATGACGGTTTCTTTTAAAACTTTCGCAATAAAAAATCTTTTTTAAACATTCGATTGAAAATTAGTAAAAATATCAAAAATTCAAAACTTGTACTAAATAACAGAAAATTTTGAAACAAAAATTATTATAATAAGTTTTTTTTGTATTTTTATATATAAAAAAATAATATATAATTTATTTAAAAACTAAGCCGTAAAAATTCCTTAAAAAATTAATTAAAGAATGAGTTCCTAGCTTTAAAAAAAACTGTTGTATAATATTGTAAGTGTTGCCGCTATTTTACTATTAATTTGTATTGTTACTATTAACTTTCTATTTTTGATTTTTTTTAAATTGCCCCTCCAACCTTAAGTGGCGGACATATAAAGTGGCTCAATATCTTCAAATCATGTTCATATCAGGTACTAACAGTAAACAAAAATTGTGCTTTTATCACCAAATGCACAATTTTTAACTAAGCCGCTCCAACATATATAGAAAAAAAACCCTTACCTCTTCCGAATTTTTTGTTTCGAAAACGATAGTTTTTATGAAGAAAATTATATGTGGATATGTTTTTTGTAGGAAATTTTCCAAGCTAAAAATTTGTATTTTAAATGTTTTCCGTAGGTACAACTAACCATTTGGGGGACATTCCTGAAATCCTGCTTTCCGGCGATTATTCCTAAATTTGCTGTTTCAAAGGCTAACATGACTGGACTATATGAGTTAATAATAACATATGAGAGAATAACCCAAAATGATGACCATTTTCGCAGAACCATTAAAAACTTCTTCCCACTTCAGAAATTGTAACCCAAAATAATTAAAAAGGTTCAAAGGTTCTCTTAAAATTTCAAAATATTTCTCCATTCTATTTATGATAATTTCAAAAAATACGCATGCAATGATATTCAAACTAAAATAATAAAAAATAATAATATAAAAATTAATTAATATTAAAAATAAAAACCTAATAGAAGAAAAATTACAAAAATAAAAAATTAAATTAAAAATAAAAATAAACTGACGTCGTGTTTTCTCGCTGCCTTCATTTGGATCAGTAACATCTGTGTAAATTTCAGTCTTATCGTTTCCATTTTGATCATATTCTTCATCATATCCTTCCGCATTACCATTATGACGATCGATCTTATCCGTATTCACATCCTCACGTCCATTATCAAAATCATCCTCTTCTTCATCGTCCTCATCGTCATCATCATTAGGACGACCGATACCACCAATACTATCGATGACGTCATCATCATCATCATCCTCATCATCATCATCTTCATCATCGGTATCTCTACCATCACCTGAACCCACAACACCACCATCAAAATCAAAATCTGATGATCCTGGCAGGATATCTGATTTTGATGTTGATGATGGTTTCGATGTTAATGATGTGATTAATTGTGTGGTTGTGTTTGATGTCGCCGATGGCAGAATGTCTTTACCAATTGAATTAATGCCTGAATTACTGCTGCTTGCACTGTTGGTATTGCTGTTGCTACTACCGATGATACCGCTATTACTATTGCTACTGTAATTGATTCTACTGCTGATGTCGTTGTTGTTGTTATTATTGGTGTTACCGTTGTTGTTGTTGTTATTAGACGTGATTGTCCCAGAATTGTGGGTGCGTTGATGATGGCCGCCAGTAGATGAATCTTCATCATCTGGTCCAAAGCCAGAACCAGAATAATCAGGTTCTTTTTCTAGATCATCATGTATCTGGAAAAAAAAAAATAAACAAAAATTTATAAAGTAACAAATAAGTTTAATTTTACCAAATTAACGACAATTTAAATTTCAGAAATATGTACTTCAATTCATTTTTCAATTATTTATAAATTAAATCATTAAAGATAAATATATTTTGTTTGATCGGATCGGGTTGCTAGAAATGGTTTCATATACAGGAATCTAAAAATGGTCTCAGTTATGTTAATTTTAACTTCTTTTTTTTAGAGGCGGAAAACTTTAAATTGAAATAAAACAAATACAAAAGTTTTAATATCCACGAAATTGGCTTTATTTAACAGATAATTTTATGGCATTAATGTTTGAGTATGATTTTGGCTTATGTAGAAGACCGTTTTTCAAAATAAATTTTAACAATTTGCAAACGTTGTAGCGTGAGTCTATCAAGGATGAATTACCAAATCTGACCTCAAAACAACCGAGATCCGTCAAATCGACTGTCACGGAAAACAGTGTTGCCAATTTAAAGTTTTCTTCACCTATAAAAAAAAACATCCTTTATAAAATAGACTTCAAAATAAATAAAATAATTTCGATTTTGTAAATTAATATCTACACGTGTTCCAATCTAATTTAAAATGTCATCAAGGTGCACACTCTATAAGCATTGCCTTTCTGGGTTCGGATTACCTAATTGAAAAGCAAAAGTTTCAGTTTTCATTTGCCCTTTAGCTCTACCTTAACTAAATTACTTTAGAATTACCTTCGTGCTTAAAATCAATAACGAAACCTTTATCTTGTCCAAATATCTCTGATCTCTCTCATCCATCATCACCACCACCATTCTCGTTAATTTCAAACACGAACAATCACAAAGAACAAGGAGATTCAAAAGAGAAAAAAATGACAAAACGAGATTTTTAATTATTTTCCGAGTGTTCGTTCTTTATTGGGTCTTCTTGCGAAATACACAAGAACAAAAAAAAACATATCTTCATTATCAAATTCAAGGAAGGATGAAAAATTTAATCCTAATTAGTCTCAAACAAAGAAAATGAGCATGAAGAGGATACTCCTTAAATAATAAAGAGGATCATCCAAATCACTGCCGGGATAAAAAATTGATTGAGAAAAATCAAAAAAATCAGAAGAAGCACAAAGATTGACAGAGAGAGAGAGAAACGGAATAAATAATCAGGGATTTTTTTGTGTGACCTACCTATTTTGAAAGGATTACAATAAGGACGACGATGAGGATGTCGTCGTCAACAACGACAAAATGATTACAAAAAAAAAAAACAATTTGTTGAAAATCACAAAAGATTAGTCGTGCTTCGAAACCACTACAATTAAACACTCATTACCTGAGATAAAAAAAGAAAACGAACCCCTTTCAATAAGGTTCTCCGTCTCTTAAAAAACAACACACAACAGAATTGATATAAACAATGGATAGTTTTTTTTTTTTTTTTAATCCTTGAAGTTGTGGATGTGAAGATTGAAAAGCTTGACATATTTTTTTGTTTTGTTTTAATTTGTCGGTAGGTACACACAGAAAACTCATTGACACACACACATAAATGGAGCAAAACTCAAAACGATTCTACTCAATATTTTTGAAGGAGAGAAATAAAAGGATATTAAAATTTAAAAAAAAAGAAAAAAAGAGAACAATAAAATGGGTGTGTTGATTTCGTTCTTATTTTATTGTTCTCGTTCTAATTTTAGCTAAGTGTATGTTTGGATGAGTGAGTGCACCCCAAACTAGGCATAGGATACCTACCCCACACACAAATTTAGTATGTATAGGGGTTTTGTTTTAGAGTTTTTGTTTTGAGATGAATTCTTGAAGCACAAAAATAAGTAAGGTTGGCTTTTCTTATTCTTGTTTCAGGGTTCGATGATAATCCACATTATGTTGAAGGATGTTTTATCAGCGATTGTCCAAAGTTGTACCTCCAAGAAATTAAATGAGAGAATATTTTTTTATAAGAAGGTTTTTTTTTTAATAATACAAATTCTATATCTACTTCTGAAATACACCAGCCAAGTAGAAGACTTAGCACTATTTTAGTCTACACTTATTCTACAAATAGAAGAATTCTCATAAAGTGATGTAGTTAGCTTATTTATACTAAAAACTCTTTAAAAAAATCACAATTGCGTTAATTGTTTGAAAACAATTTTTTTTAAATGCAAAATGTATTAAGCATGCTCCTTATTTACGGAACTTTTAAGTTTTAACACTTCAGAGCAGTTAATCAAAACCTTTTAATTCTATCAAAAAACAATTTCAAAACAATTGTTCTGCAATTGTATATAATAAAAGTTAAAATTCATTTCATTAACTCAGCCAAAGGCTCTTAAACACTATACACATCAAGATGTCAAAAGTCCTTTCGACATTGAAAATGGATCTAATAAATCTTCACACCTCTTCCAATTTGAAAAGCTAAAAATGTACTTAAATTCTTTTTATTGCCTAAGGACTCTCAAAGGCACGATAAACATAAATCCTGTACTTTCTCATTCCTTTTGTAATCAATAAAAGTCACCATTTAATAGAAAGAGAGAAAAAGAGGGACGATATTTAACAAAACAAAACTCTATAACATGCCATTAACACACCCTCTATACTTAACGGCTTCACTTAAATTGCTAATTGTTTCTGACTTCTTATAATGTTTTATTTTTTTTACTTTTATTTTTATTTTTCTGTTTTTATTTTGTTTTTATTATTTTGATCCTTGTCTAAATGCTCGTCAAGAATATATAATAGACAAAGAAGAAAATATTTTTAGATCAATAAATATTTACACAGAAAAGATAAATTTACGATGAGTTTTTAGCTGTTGATTTTTTAAAGAAGGTTCTCAATTAAGGTTTCTATTTGTTTTCTTGATTTCTCTGTTTTCGTTGTATATGTGTATATGTGTATCCTTCATATCATTTTAATTGAAAAAAAAAATCATCGTTGTTGAAGTTCTGGTGTTTTTGTTTATCAAAGAAAAGGATTTTACAAAAATAAATAATAAATGAAACAGAACGGTACAAGATTAATAATTAAAATATAATCTATGTTACCCTTTCTGAAAATGTCTCGGGAGATAATTAAAAAAAAAAATTAAATATTGATTCTTCAGACTTTATATAGCTCCTCAAAAGTTGTGCTCATGTTCTTTTCATGAGAAATCTCTAAAAAAAAAAACAACTCTAATTAGGCACAAGGCCACAAAAAAGGATTAATTTTTTCCCTCTCACTGTATTTGCTTCGTCAATTTGATTTCTGTGTTATAATTATTGTGCCAAATAAAAATAAATTGATTTTTATTTTCTTGGAAAAACAAATTGTTATTTTTTTATTAAAAAAAATGAAAACAATAATAAAAATATCTCATTATCCTTGCTTGCCAGACTATACGCAATCAGAAGGACGTGATGAGAAAAATAATTTTTCCTTGATGTGTATGGCCTTCATAAGCCTTGAATGTAGATATTGATGTAAATATTTTTAAGCTTTCGTATTAAAATTGGAATCTTTTGGTTGTTTTACCGAATTATCATTCCAGGAAACTTTATTCTGTAGTTAGTCTATATAATTGCGTTATATTGTGAGTTTTTTTTTTTTGTAATTAGCTTAATATTAAATTTAATTTGCTTTTCCAAAGCAGAATTTGAAAATAAAGGCAAATCAAGTGACTGATTCGTACACGTACTTGCTCTTGTATTTTAAGTCGCTTAAAACTTTAAAGATTAAATTTAATTTACAAAAATTAAGAGCTGTGCTCTCTAGCAGAAGAGGAGATGAGAAACAATACCGAAACTAAACTTATAATTCCTTAGCGAAAAGGGAATTTTTGGTAATGGTTCCCGAGAGAAAAATTTCGAATGATAAATGTTATGGGAAATGAATTGCAAATTTGTTACACATAAAACGAGCATCTGTTTAATTTTCTTTTTAAAGTTATGTATTTTTGTATTTTAATTTACCTTAACAAAAGAGTATTTTAAAATACAAAAATTTTTTCTAACCAAAAATACCATAATAAGTGTGTTCCACACCCAGTTTCAAACAGTTTCAGACTGCCAGATTTAGTCATTTTTAGTCCGAAGTCGTTCCAGACTTCAAAAGTTGTGCTAATTCTTACAAAGGAGAGCACGCTCGAGAGAGTAAAACATTTCCCCTTCTTGCCAGTTTTAGTCCGAGGAATTTCTTCTGGCTATTTCTGGGCTGGATGTCAAATGCCTGGTTGCCGTATGTCAGATGACGTAATTTGTCAGTTGAGTACAAATATCAATGCCGGACAAGGGTTGCCCAAGTGTTAATTTTATTTTGATTTTAGTCTTGAAAGATAAGCATATTTTTTATCATTTTATTAATCTTTAAACTAATCAACTAATTACAAAAAAATTACGTCACTAAGCAAAACTATTTCTTAAAAAGAAAATTTGAAATTGACAATATTGAGTATTACTTATATAGTGTAGTGTAATATAGTGCTACTTGAAGTAAAACACGCTTAAGCTTCATAATTTAATGTATAATTAAAGATTTGTTTGTTTGTATATTAATATACTTGATGTAAGCTTGTACGTTTATTCCCTGTTAACATTTTATTTTCTTGGGATATGATTCTTGAAAATTTTGATTAAGATTTATCACTGATCTACGGCAACCATAGTCGAATATATTTTTTGACGTTTAAAAAGTAGTTCAATTTAGTGCGAAAACCGTTCCAGACATTTTTTCAGTTTTCTTTCTCTTTGAGAGCATTTCATCCCCACTCCTCAAATTTGACATTTGACCAACTTTTAGTGCGAGAAATCTTGGGAACAGACCTAATAAAATTTATATATATATATAAATAAATAAAAAAAAATAAATATAAATATATATAAATATACAATCTTTATTCATATATTTAATAAAATTTCCCTAAACTTATTTTGGCTCTAGATAAATTAGACTCCAATAAAAAAAAACATCAATGACAAATTAAAGTTAACCTTTTTCCTAACCTTTTAGCCCCTAAAATTATACAATACTTCATGGCTGGGAGACAGCCTATACGCATTGTACATTCGTGTGTTAGTATAATATTAAAATTGAGTCCTTTTAACTTCCCTATATTAGATGTCCTTAAGTCTGTTTATGTCACAATTGAAGACAGTGAATTATTGTGCAAATATCCGTTATATGTACGAAAGTGTTAGACAAACTTATGTCATTTATCTTTATAACAAATGTCCTGTTTCAAGAAAAGGTATATGTTGTTCGAATGAACTTATTATTAAATCCTATAAAGAGAAATTATTGTTATTGTATATTTATGTATGTAAATGCCTTTAACGACATTTGGTCAAAGTGATATATGTATTTATATTGATGGTGTTGTCCTGATGGCAATGATTCATAATTGAAATAAAAAAAAAATTGATTACGTTCATGCACGTCAATTAAATTGGTTTCTAATGATGTATTGGCTTTTTGGTCTCTATCGGATTCAATTTCTTGGATATTAGTAGGCAATGTTAAAGGAAAATGTAGCATATGATTTAAAGGATAATAAATTAAATAACCATTCATTTGTGTGATTTGTTGGTGATGATGGTTTTGAGACCATAGATTGTTGAAAACGTATTTTACTCAAAACTTTTTTAATATGACACCTTATGGTGTTTTCATTGGTTTTGCCAAAAGTCTTTATTAATCGTTCAACTTAAAATTAGAAAAAAAATTCATACTTAATTTGATGCCGTTTTGCTGCTGGCTGTAAGTGATGTACAATAAAACCCGCTTATAATCAATTTAACAACTTGCATAATAAAACACTTGTCTTCCGCTTTTATTTTGATAATTTGACATTCATATATCTAAACATTGTGAGCAGTAAAACCCGCTTATGGTCATATAAAAATGTACAGATAAACAATTTGACTTATGGCTAAATAAAAAATTATTGTCACATACAAAATTACAACAAAAAATTAGGTTTGTTTAGCTGTAATTTTTTTTTGACTGTAAAAGGGTTATACTAAAATCACTTTTTCTATAGGAATGTCAAATCAAAATAAAAAAAGAAGACAAACGTTTTAATAAACAAGTTGTTAAATTGATTAAAAGCGGGTTTTACTGTATATCATTTACACCCAGCAGCAAGAAATCAACAAATGAAGCGTGTGTTTTTTGTATATTTTTATTAATAAATTAAAAAACAGAAGGCCAGATTTTTTCAGAGCTTTGTTCTTATTAATGGGTTAAACCTGTTGACCATAAAAAGTCACAAGCTGTTCAAACCCATATTGTTTAAAAGAATAAAATTCAATATCCTAATAATAACGAACGAAAAAAACACAAATTTTACAAATATTTTAGTATCGAAATGTAAAAAAAATAAAACCAAAACAAAAAAGTTCTTTAAGAAGTAAGTTTGTAGTAACACTTTTTTGTTGTTGTTGTCATTCATTACAGCCGAATGAAAGAAGCTAACTCCCATCTTTTTATGGAAAACGATTTCTCAATTACTGCCGCACAACTCAACTCAACTCCTTACCAAACACTCTTTTCTGGAATGTTGAAATTGGTTTCGTTTATTTCATTTTAGAAATTCCTTTTGCTCCCCCCAAGGCATTCTGTTTTTGTGTGTGTTTTTATATGAGTGTTTGTTATAGGGGGCATTATTTCTTTGCTGCGCATTTAAGGCTAAATTTAGTTTTTAGTTCGTCCTTTGACATAAAGTAATATGACAATGAATTGTACGTGACACTTTGTATTATCTTGGTTCCTTTGTTTCGGTTACTTTTTTTGTCTGCCCCAAGGAAGGACAGTAACTAAGCATGTAGATGAAACAAAAAAAAACTGTGGCATCTTGAGAAGATATTATTCCATTACTATAAGATGATGGTTTGGCCATAAGTACTATCAGGAAAAAAAACAATATATGGACACATTCAAGTTGGAAAGTATTTTTGTTTTCAGCAGACGAACGAACCAACTTCGACTACAAGTTTAGTCAAATGCTGAGCTTCCAATTCAAAATACTGGATTTCAAATGTTTTAAAAAATTTTCGTTTTGAGACATTTTATTTCATGAAAACCATGTTGATATATTAAAGGGGTGATCTATGCCTTCGGCATAAATTTTTTTGATGTGGTCCTGCGTCCAAGGCATTTTGATTGCCTATAAGATCTTTGAAAGCTTTTTATGATAGTGAGAAAATTTGTATTTTTGTACGATTGCTGCCCCCTGAAAATCTTTTTTGGATTATAACCTTTAAGGAGTATTTCTGATGTCTTTCTGCTAAGACCTCGTCATAAATAGTTATTTTATTTACCAAGCAAGTTCTGTAAATCAAAGAAAATTGCAAGTTATATGATTTTCTTAACAAGTGAAAATTGTATGAATTCTATTTCGAATATTTCGCTTAAAATACGACGAATAGAGCATTTATCTTCAGTACTCTTCCAAACATTTCGAAAGACTATGAATCTGTTAGCAAAAATGGTTCAGCGGAACAGATTCAAAATATGAAGTCATCAAAACTCGAAACGGGTTCAAAGAAAAGTTCGAAGACACGTCATGTACAAAAGCTAAATAAAATGGTCTCACAGGAAGACTTGCAAGAAGTAATAAAGAAGCCATCGTTTGATGGACTCCTGAAACTTGCACGAAGAGAAAAAGAATTTCATATTGATTTAAGGTGAGAAGCACTTTTTCATGACAAGAGACTATTGGAGGATTTGTCAATTCCTCGCAAGAGGCAGTAACCCGTGAAAAATATTTCTGTTTTTAGGTGGCATAGGCTGGGAATCGAACCGGAGACCTTCGGCGTAACAGTCCATGTTAACAATTACGCCACGGGCTACATATATCTAGTTTTATTCCAAGGTTTTAATGCATTGACCGTTACTTTGCTCACTGCAGTTTCGTCTGCAGTCTTTTACAAATAAAACTATTGAAAAAGGCCTTCAAGTTGTCTGTACCTATACTGACTTCAGTAAGGCCTGCGACAAATTGTCTCATAGTCTTGTTTTATTCAAACTTTCATCTCTTGGTTTCTCTCCAGCTTTCGTCCAATAGGTCAGATCGTAAAGGGAGGACACACCAATCATTTCTGATTTAATTAACGCAGGCTCTGGTGTATCTGAAGGTAGTCACTCAGGTCCACTACTCTTTATAGTTTCTACTATCATTGATGTTGTTTCAATAGTAAAATTCTGTAGTGTGAGAGTGGAAAATAATGTTTGAGGTTGAAAGCCCCACATTTTGCCTTCATCTTAGAAAAGGGCGTGTTAAAAGTTTTTTTTGTGTGATATGAAAGAGTTACTTTTCAAAATGCAAGCTTTAGCCAAATTTTCGCTGAGTTAGCTTAGACACAATTAATAGAAGTCAATAAGCAGAAATTTTGGTTTTATTAATGAGATTTTGTTCTTGATCTACTTCCGAAACATAACTCATCGCTATATAACTCGCTTGTTTCGCAATGTATTTATCTAATCCATTGTCCGGATAAAACATAATGTCGCAAAATTTTAAACAATGTAGTACGATGTCAAAGCAATTTCATCATACTAAAAATCCCCTAACATCGTACTAAATCGTTTAAAATTGTACGTCATTATTATTTTCTTTAGTCCAACAGTCATTACATATTTGTAAAGTTATTTTAAATGTTCTTTAAGTTAAGACTTATTTTAAGATTTATCAACAAAAAAAAAACGAAAAATGTTTTTTTCTTACCTTGTAATATCGCAAAATATGAAATATTTATTTTTTTTTTTTGTCCAAAAACATTTTCACTGATTTTCTTTTAAATTGTTTTTGTTTACTGCCTTTTATCTTAACTTTTATAACAATCTCGAACTCATAGTACTGAATATAAACACTAACTTTTAACATTGTTTTAAATTTGATGTAATCTCCTACTTCCTTCGTGCACTATATAGCAACTATCACTAACAAAAAATCTATAAAATAAAATGCATCTCGTTTATCTCACTCAAAATAGTGTTAGAAACAAACTTTCATCATCCTTTTGCCAAAACTTACTGCACAAGATTTAAGATTTTTTTTTTCATTGCAATATTTTTCACCATGAATAGACAATTTATTTCTTTTTTTTATTTTAAAAATTTCCTTGAGTCATGACAACAATAAAAAATAAAAAAAAATAAAAAAGAAAAAACATTATACATATTTTTATTCTTGTTAATATAAGGACATGAGAAAGGAAGGATTTCCATCAATCGACTGATATTATTTCGATATCCCTGTGTTGAAGAGAATTTTACTTGTCACTTTTCCAGAAATCTTTTAGCAAGCAAAGAAAAAAAAGAAGATATTTATATGAACAGATGATTACTAGTAAAATGTTTTTTCTTTTTTTTTTTCATTTAATTCCATACAAGAGAATAAGGAAATCCTTCAATTTGCATTGTCATCAGCAAATTTAAAATTCGTAATGAAAATCAATTTTCATTGTCACCAGTCAATTTAAAAATCGTAAAGATCTATTAAAAAAAATACAAATAGAGACTAATTTCGCGCATTGAATATGTTGAAGTTCATATTCATAGTGAACCTTTGGACAAAACAAATCTGACAGCTACGAAATTCAAATACAATTCCAATTTAGAAATCTAGAATTAAAAGTTCCTTTTTGATTTTTGTCGAAAACTGCAACACCAACCCTAGAACTCATATTTGAACCGATGAAACCACATGTAAAACAAAATGGACAAACACTAAAAATAAAAAAAACAGCATTTATCAGATTTCGAGTCTGCATAAAAATGTAGTAAACGGGAAAAGAACGTAAATACAATCAATTATTTAGCACACAATTGCAATTTATTTGCTTCCTCTTTTTTCCGTCCTTCTTCCATTACAATACAAAAAATAAACAAAAAAAAAAAGAAATAAAGAATGAATGAATGCGTTCAACGTAAAATTCAGTTTATTTTGACAAAAAAAAGGAAAGAAAAATTGTGGCAGAATTGGATCAGGATGCGGTTGTCGTTTTGTGAAGAAAAAAAAAATAATAAGAGGATTTCATTTCATCCTTACACAGTTTTTTTTTAATATTTCGAAAGAAAAGGGGAAATAAAACAACTAGGTGGTGCATTTAAAAATATTATTAATAATTTAAAAAACAAAAATGCTATCGTTCATATTAATTTTGTTTCTCCTTGGAATTTTTATAGGTCAACTAGTGAAATATTTTCTTCATTCATTCTTTTCGAAAAAAAAAAAAATAATTGCACAAATTTTTAATATCGCCTTAAGCATCATTACAATATTTATGTGTATTATAATGAAGATGATAAAGATTTTTATTTTGTTCTTTTTTTAAGTTTTCAGATATACATACCTCGCCTCGTCCGCCAGAGCCTTCGATACTCTCATCATCGATGTATATTTCATCTCTTGGTCTTCCACTACTCGATGATACTACCAGTGATGAGGGTGATGGCGAAGGTTGAACAGTCTTCTGGAAAGAAAAAAATAAAAGCATTACAAATTATTGGAAGTTCTGTTGGCAAAAAATTTAATTAAATAGAAAAATGAAAAATAAAAAAAAAATAATAATAAGCTTTTTTGCTATAAATACTATATAATGCTATATATTTGCCGTAATTTGATTGAAATTTCAAAGATGGCAATAGTAATCATTAACTATGAAATGAAATAGCTGTATCTGGACGAGTCAATGGAAGAGAGACCAAAATACAATTTATTTACTACAAAAAAAAAATATAAAAATCTAAAACTACGAAAATAATTAAAATTAAGATTTTATTCCATCTATAATAGCGAAACGTCCTGGTAGCTAGCGCTTTATTTATTTAATTATTGTTAATATAATTTATTTATGTTATCAATAAAGTTTTAATAATAATAATCCATTTATATGTATGTTTTTTTTTTACTGATGATCTTCCTTTATGGCGGATGGCGCATGATCTCTACCGGAAGTATGAGAATCACTATGTTCTCACTTATTTCATTTTTAATATTTTTGATTTAATCTTTTTGGCCGATCTTCTTAAATTAATAAATTTAAATATATAATTCACAATTTAAAAGAAATACCTGTCTTTAATACGACAATTTTGATCGGAAAAGGGGAATTTTATAGAGGTATAAAAATAATGTATACAAATAATTAGCTTATTAAAAATAGAAATGATATACATATATATTTCCCCGAACGTTGGTTGCGATTATTATCACCCCATCTTATCAATATCCAAAAACTATAGGCTATTTCAATCAATTTCGAATCCATTTACTGATTAAATATAGTTTCACCCAAACTATATAAACATTTCTCTTTATTTTGCGACATAATTCTCCTATTTATTCACACCCAACCCTTTTTTCCTCCGCCACGCCGTGGCCGGCCACCACAACATAAAAAGAAGAAAACTGGAACCAAACCCACACACATAAATATGTGTGAAGTATGTTTTTTTGATTAAAACCAGCATATGTGGCGCGTATCAAAATCGATAAACCACTTTTTCCGCACTGACATACTTCTTTCCAAATGACTGTGGCAAAAACCAAAATGAATCCTTCCAATGGGATATATTTTCAAAACTCATGATGCCCTAAATACTATACATACTCGACGACGACGATTCAAATGTACACACATACATATCTATACATACTTATACAAATAAAATTATAGCTTTTGAGGTTTTCCATGAGCGACAAACCTAATACCATCACGAACATTACATAAACATTTGCGTCAAAATAAAGAAATTTATGCAAATTGAAATAGGGCTGGTGTCGTCCTTTTGGTGGTAAAATATAAATTCCCATCGGCATAATAAACCCATCTAAACCGACACCGAATAACCAACCGTTGTCGACGTCACGTTACGTCGCATCGCATCGTGTCGTGTCGAACAGAACGACCGACATTCGTTCGCACCTAAAAAACATTTGGCAAGAATTTTTCGGCCAAATAATTTATAAATATATTCTCTCTGTTTAAATTGTACCTTTATATGACGGTTGTTGTTGCGGCAAACAACCACTAACGCCATTAAGAGCACCGAGTTTTCATTTCGATGGCGCCCAATGTGAAGCCCTCCTGACAAAGTGTTGCGTTTTCATTTATGTTGGGTTGTGTGTGAATATTTTTAGAACTCATAATTTTGGAATATCCCACTCTTTGATTATATTGAGGTAGAATCTATTGGGTTTCTGATGAAACTCAAGAAAATTTTAATAACAATTTCCCTTCCGTCCCATGTGGAAATATATGACAAAGTTGATGCGTAAATCAGGAAGAATATATGTACATCTAGGTATAGATAAAATATATATTTTATTTACAGAAGCATTCTTATCCTATATTTTGCTGAAGGAATTTATGGATTTTTGATATATGAGAGTTTATGACTCGCCATACCTATTCGTTTACAGCAGGAGAACCTGAAGTAGTATCGATTTTTTTTTTATTTCAAGTAAACATTTCGGAATGGTCTTGAAAGTAGGTTGATTCTGGGAATAATTTATTATTTGCGACTGATTCTTATTTATTCAAGACGACAGGCTCAATATTTCTCTCATTTATATTCCTATATAATATCGGTAGGCTGGGGGAACGGGGAAGTATTTTTGGTATATATGATGTGTTGGTGGAAATATGAATCCTCTTTCGTTTCTATATATCATTTAGCTTAGATACGGGAGCTTTAAGGATACACGAGGCACGTTCGATGTTTGTTTTTGATGATGCTTTCATATAATTTGGGATAAATTTTAGGTAGGTATATAAATTTTTTTGTTTTCTGAGTTAAATATAATACCGCTTCAAGAGGTTTTTGCGTATTTTGCTATTGAGAGATAAAACTTGAAATATTTTTTGTTTTTATTAAATTAAGGATGAGGGCTTTAACCAATGTATGTTTGGGGAGAAAATATTTGTAATGTTGTAATGTTTGAGCTATAGACTAAAGATTAAAAGAGGAGAAATAATAATTTACGGCGCAGTGAGCCGAGTTAAGTGAATACACTGATTTCCTTGAAAATATTGAAGGCATTTGATCTTGATTAAACGCGGTTCAAAAAACTTCGTGTCATTATTCCCAAGAAACCATTGACATAACTACTAAGAAAACAATTCAATATTATATTGTCATACAAAAACGCCTTTTAATAACAAAAATTACTTAAGCTATGTTAAGGGAATATCAAGTTTGAAAATTACAAAATAAATCCTGGTGTGCCTCAGGGCTCCGTTTTATATCCGACACTGTTTCCCATATTGATCAACGATCTCTTGTTTAAAACTTCTTTTCTATTAGACTATTTTGACAGCTAAGCTATGTAATGTTTCAAATTGATAAGACATCTTTCGACGATACAGAAAATGTTTTTCCACTTCTGATCTGTAAATTGTAAAATATTACAGAAATGTTTTCGCACGGCGCGTAGTCCTTTAGATTTCTTTGGTTGCTAAAATCATAACTCTTAAACGAATAGGGATATCGTAACAATTTTTTTTAATCATAAAGGGAATTTCCACAAGGGTTAGTTTCAAATAAATAACTATACAGGGTGTTTCAGAATTTTCTGTTTAAAAACAAATTTTTACTTAAGACGATAGACATAGATAGTTTTTCATTTCCAAAAATCAAAAGTTCAGTTTTCAAGTAACCTCACAGTGAAATTTGGTAAAAAAAGAAAACAAACCAATACGAGTAAAACAGAGGGGAAAAAAGACAATAAACCATTTTTTCAATATTATTTTTTTGTACCTCAGTATATTTAATTTTTTTGACTTTAAAGAGTACATTCAAAAATTATCTATAAAAAGATAACAAGTCAAACATTGGACAAAAAAAAAACAAATATGATAGATTACAAGTCAAATAGTGAAAAAAATTAAACGAACCAAAAATATACACGGAGTTTAGTATAAGATGTGAAAAAAGGTTACAGCGTGTAGAACAAAATATTAAAAATCAACGCCAACACTTACAATTTCATGTTATATTTTTTTAAAGTCTGAAATTCGTTAATTAATTCTGTTTTTAAATTTAATTGTTTTAGTGAAATAGTTTTCGAAAAATTAATTTTCAAACTCAACATTTTTAACTGACTTCTTCAAATCCAATCTCGGGGGAATTCTTTTTTTGTAACTCAACTTAAAATTGAAAAATGTGTTTCAAAAAATATTGAATTAAAAAGTTTTAAAATAAAAATTAAAATCAAATTCTATTTTAATAATAAACAAATTTATCAATCGAAACAAAGAAAAACATAAGTTTTTCCTCGCACTACCTACAGTTTTCAAAACTAAAAAAAAAAATAATAAAATATTTCTTTGCCACATAAAAAATTTTTCTACTTTGACTGGCTCTACAAGAAAAAATATTTTTGTTTGTGATGGTCAACACATTCGTTAATTCAATAAGAGTTTTGCATTATACCGAAAAATTATTATTGCCATTACTTACGGCGAAATGTTTTATGTCTCTTCATATTATATTGCTCTTTTGTAAAAATACCCTAAAACATTGCCACGAAATACTCTTGCTTCTAGGAATGCTCATCAACTTAATTTTCGACGTACTAGCAAGTATGAAGATTCTTTTTGTTCAGGAGCACTACACGAATGTGGAATGCTCCCACTATTTTTCCTTCCGATTTTAATATTTCAAACGCTCTTTGCACTATCACAATAATTTAAAGGCTACTCATCACATCCAATTGAAAGCGCCCCTAGTATACAAAAAAAAACATTTTTTTCGGAAGGTTATAATTAAATTTTTATCAAACGGAACAAAGGAATTCTGAAATAAGTGAATAAATTGCTGCGCATAATTTATTACTCTATCTCACCCTGAGAATGATATTTTGTCTTTGTATTGTGCACAGATAGAATTAAATGGTTTCTTCCAGAAGCTAACAAAAGCCTTAAATTATATTCCACGTTAAATTTTGAATGAAACTTAGTTAAACACAAAACTCTTAAGAGAATTTCATCATTTTCAGTGGTCGTCCTTGAGCTAAAAACTAACTACCAGGTTCTTAGCCAATGTGTACAGATAGGTAGATACACTCTTGTCGTTCTATAAGCTTCGACAGATTAAATCCCATTTGAGACTGGAAGCTGAATGGATTGAACCAGATCAACCCCAACACCACCCATACATACATACATATCTACTGAAATCCACCTTCATATATACCTTCCTTAGTTTATCTTTATTGTATTATTTATTAGCTCTGCTTCTATCTCTGAAAATTGTGCCAACACACTGCTTCTGCACCACTGCTGCTGAACATCCTTCGGCTTATAATATGCTAAAAATCCTTTATAAACAAGTAGCACATTTTGACTTTTGCTTGCATAGTCAGAGAAAACAAAGTTAACGGTAATCTCGGAAAATGGACGTTTAGGGATATCTGCAAGCAACGAACGTCGCATTTGCGTAAATTTGAATTTATTGCGTGGTACAATGTGAAAAGCAGAAATGTTAGTTAGGTACCTGTCTCTGTCCTCCTGGCTCCTGATGGACTTCTATATGGGATAGCGCAATGATAATTAACTGTGGAACAAAGGACCGTGCCCCTTGTGATTTGTGAATTGTGATGGTTTGGTTATACAAGCGAGATGACATCATGTTAATGAGTTTTTTTTTTTTGCTGTGAGAAATTTAGTTGCAGAAAAAAAATTGTCTGAGTTGCTGAATAAAGATTTTGATTTTTTTAAAGAAACTCTAAAAGAGAAGACCTAATTCAAAAGTTTAATTTAAGAGGGCAAGTTACCTACCGTTGTTTCTAAAGATCTAAAAACAAGTCTATTTAAATCTTGAACAGACAGACAGAACAATTCCTAACACCTTATCACATATCTCTCTATACATTTCCGGTTCTTGTGAAATGTCAGATAAAAATCTTGGAGCTCATTTTTTTAACACTCCAATAATGTCCCTTAATTTTACCAGATTCACTAAAACAAAAAAAACTCAAAAACTTGGTAGTTGTATGTTTTTGGAATTACCTCATTTACAGTATTGCCATGAGGATACTCAGGAGATTTGATGGATAAATAGCCTGAATTTTGTTTGTTTTATTTTTTTTTTTTGCATCATTTTTGCAAAAATAAAAACAAAATCTAGAACGAACATGGTTTTATTTAAATTATAAAAATGCTTGATGAGGGATTTGTTTTCTAAATAAAAAAAAAAACGCGAGATAAAATGAAAGATAAAAGTTTTTAAAATGTATCTAATAAATGATAACGGTTATACAAATAGTGCATTGGGGAATTTATTAAATTCAGAGAAAAATTCCCAGTTAACTTTTGAGGTTAAAATTGCTGACTGCAATTTTTTTTTTCTAGATGAAAAAATAAAAATAGTTTCACTTTATAATGTATATGGATGGTAAGGTAATCGAGTTTGCAAGTTCATCAAAAAGTAACATTTAGAATGGAAAACTATATGAGTGGTTTTCTAAATTTATTCAACAAATTCCCAGAAGACAAACAAAATCCGAAATTAATCCAAATAGGTAAACATATTATCTTTCCTAGATTTGTCTGTAAGAGGTAAGTGTTTGAAAGACAAGAAAATGTTTTACTTGTGTACATATATGCCATATCGGGTATTCAAAAACAAATTCCATTAGGTACTACATCATAGGTACAAAAGTGAACATTTTTCAGAAGACATACGAAAAATATATTTGAACTAGTGCCATACAATTCGGGCTATATTCGAAAAGGCCGCAGGTATTAGAGCAATTGTAGTTAAATTTTGTTCACGAAATCCAGTCCAACTTTTTATTAGTTTTTCGATTCAAAAATGAAAACGGTTATTTTTATGCAGAAAAGTATCAACATACTCCTTGTAGGAAATGTTCTAAGCTAATAATAAGTACACAAAATCCTTTAGTACAAGTGACCATTGGGGAGATATTCTTGAAAAACCATTTTAGGGGCTTTTAACCCCCCGAAAAGTTGTTACTGGCGCACTGTGGCTGCAAAAATTATAATTTTTGAACGCATGAAGATATCGCTACAAGTTTTGTTTTTTTAAACAAATTTCCAAGGCTATGAGAATAGTGATTTTAAAAAATGGATTCACAGGGTGTTTCTAAATCATAGCATGAGGTATGATTTGTTTAAGAAAAAAGAATTATAAGAGAAAGGAACAAACTCAAAACTTTCAAAACAGTTTAAATTTTGTGAATTTTATAAAAAAATTTCTTCGGCTATTTAACTGTTCACAGGGTGTTCCAAAATAAAATTATACATAACAGTGGATGCATAAAGTTAATGAACCAATTTTTTTGTTTTTAGCAAGTATGTATTATTTATTTTTTCATTTTTGGGCTCATCGACGTATCTTATCTGTTTCACTGATCAATTTTATTTGTAACAGTGTAGGAAGAAACTAAACGGACCAAAATTATAATAGATAATTAAATTTTTTTTTATATAAAATAAAATAGGTACATAATATGTTTTTTTTTAATTAATCATAAATTTTAATTTTTAGAAAATAAAATCATCATCATTTTCAACATTGTCAACCCAATGTACATTACTCACAACCTTTTTTTTTGGGGTACCGATAAAACTTTATATTTCCTGTTTTCTTGGACCATAAAATAATAATTGATAGTTAAATATTTCTTTCAAGAAATTAATCTCTTACTTCAACCATTTTGGTATTGATGAGGCAATAAAGAAATTAATCTCCAACTTTTGTCAGGTTAAAAAAAAAAAAACAAAAAAGTTTAAGGATTATAGTTTTCTCTCTTTTTATTTACCTACTTTAGTTTCAAAAACCCTTTTATTTAAGGAAGAAATTTATTCAAAAAGGGGCGTGAAAGTGGGAGGATTACAAAAATTAATATGGTCACCTGATTGCAATAACCAGCTAACTCGATTTTTTTTAATTTTTGGGGTGCTATTGTTTTTGGTACCTTGAATCGATTCCCATCCTAATTTTTACCATTTACTAAAACTAGTAGCGCAGAAAAAATATGATGTTATTACTTTACCAGTACTATCAAGCAAGAAATGGAGCCTGAAAAAGAGCCCAAGACGTTTTTTGCGAATTTCTCGAAAATTGAATTAGCTGGTTCTTGCAATCAGGTGGCATTATAACAATTAGGAGTTTGTTAACAAGATTATAAGTCCATATTTTTAACAATTGACATTTTAATAGAAAGGGGCGTGAAAGTGGGCGGATTTTAATTGAAATAAGAAGAAAATTTCACTTATTTGATTCTATTGAGAAAGGAGATAACTTAAACATTCCAAAATTAAATTTGTTTCTAAGAACAAAATATTAGCATCCGAAACATGGTTTTTTAAACAAATTAAATTATCTGAAAACATTGCAAAATAGTTGCAGATGAAATTTTGCATATGGTTTAACAAATAGTAAAATTTCTTATTAGCGGGATCTAACGAAATTTTTTGTATTTTTTTTTTCTATATCAAAAACTCATAGGAAAGGTGTTTTTGTGTTTCATTTAATAAAAATTATAAAAAAATATTTTTTTTTTATTTAAAATTTCAATTTACTTATAACGTCTCTGCGAATTTAATTATTTTCAAAAAATTTATTAGCAAAACGAAAAATCTTCTAAGAAATTTCCTTAATGCCCCTTAAACAGATATGCATTTAAAATAATTTCACTATTCACTACTCAAACGGTTTCACATTTTTATCCTTACTTTAAAGATTTTTTTTTTAGCAAAAGCAACAATTTATAAAACAAAGGAAACGTTTTATTAGAAGAAAAAAAAAGAACAACTCGTTGTTGCAAACGCGGAAAAACTTCATTAAAATAATGACAGCCATTAATTAGAAACAGTTTTAGTATAATCGTAGGTACTCGTATTAAATGTTCGTCGTTAAATGCTTACAACTTAGAGCACACATTTTATAAAAGCTGTAATGGTAATAGAAAGTGTGTTTTTTACGCACCAGAGCGAAGTAGAAGAGAGAGTTTTTACATTCTTCAACCCGACTATAGTTTGATTTGGTTTAACTTGAGAGTAAAACAAAATTAAAATTCTTGCACTCAAATGTCAATGTCCTTTTGAATTTATAAACAAGGATTAAAAATGTCAACCCTGTTCATTTTCCTTCCCGAGTATCTCAGACGCAATATTATTTTTCTCTTCGTCACAACTGCGACGTTAAGTTTTCGTATTTTATTTTTTGGATCATTAATTTTAATTTCTGTTTATGTTTCAAATTGTGGATTTGTATACAAAGTTTTTTTCTAGTCCTTAGTCAGTTGCATTTTTATTATATTTTTTGTTTCCATCATGAATACAGCGAAGGAAATAGAAAAATAAAAAAATATTTTTCAAACTATATTCCACACAACCAAGAAAGAACCACATCATTTTTTATAAGGACATTCTACTTTAAAGCATCATTTATCTTTTGCTATGAAATAAAAGCATAACTGCACTTGGCTTTTCTTATGCAGGGCAACAGAAAAACTAAAAAAAAAACAAGGTGTGACTTGTCACTGTAGGAGAGATATAGATATTTTCATAGAATTATGCAGTGGAAAGATTTAAATTTTATCCTTGATATCTAGGTACTTTTTTTTTGAAGATGACGAGAACAATAAATTGTTTTGTTAAACTTCAACACACCAGACAGTGATTTTTATTTCTTAATGAGAATGATGTTATAAAAGAAGTTATTCTTTGTGTTGAACTTGGAAGTTTGTTTTTAAAATGGATTTTTTTAAGGAAGAACGGGCTTAACATCTGGATGTCAGCAATGTTGCAAGTATATTTTTTTAATTTTGTATGTTCTTTAAAATAACTGGCTTTGTGAAGTTAAGCCCTAAGAAATAACGCCCCGAAAATGTACATACAAAACAAAAACAAATAAATTGTCTTATTTTGGGGTGCTTTTATCAACTTGGAACTTATTTCATGATAAATAATAACAATTAACATTAGTTTTCGTAGCATTCTTAAGAAACTTTCAAAAGTCCCCATCGATATGAGCGTCGCGCCGGGGGCCTTCAACGCCAAAAAAAATTTGACAGAAATTTGTGTAGAAATTCACACAAATGCACAAAGAGTCTAATTTATTTATTAATTTATAAATTAAGAATATCAAAATTTTCAAAAACAAAAATATTTTATGGTTTTAAATTTTTTTTTTAATTTAAAAATTAAAAACAGGTTGATGAATGTTTTTTTAAATTAGGATTTCAAAAATATATTAAGTACTAGCTGACCCGCGCCGGCTTCGCACGGGTTGGCAAATCTTGGTTTCGTAAAAAATTAAGAAAATAAAATATTAATATTTTATTTATGTACAACAAATCGACCTTTGTGAAGAATTTGTGATAGTGGAATAACCTTAAACGCAAGGGAAGATTGCTATAACTCGCGTTAGGTATTTTAATAACTCCAAAGTCGGATTTTTTGTCTATTTTGTATAACTGTTACTTTCTCTTGCTCGTCACCTTTTCTTCGGTAATTTTCAATTCTTAATTCAGTTTGTCCGTTTGTTTCATTCGAATGTGACTGTGAATTTCTTACGCGCATTGATTCAATGGGTTGTTCGTATAGTTCTTCATTTTCATTATTAATTTTTTTTTTTGCGTGTATTTCTTCCTATATTTTGTCTTTTAGGGGACATTTTTAGGAAATACAACCAACGCAAAACATTCGAAATGACCGCGAAGTGACTTTCGGGTGTCAATATATTTTACATACGTTTCGCTAAGTCACATCGCGATCGTCACGATTCACGTTGCTTTGTGTCAATCATTTATCGTCTTGTAAATAATTTTTAGGCAAAAGTTTCGTCGTCGTTCCGAATGTTTCGCGTATCATCTTTTTATCTAACTATTTTCAATATGCACAATGCACAGTGCACATACTATTTATTATTGTCTTTTTCATATTCCTTTTTAATTCATTTAAAAATTTTCGTTTAATTAATTTTTTTCAATTGACATAATATATTTCCTATAGAAATTAATTTTTTCGAAAGTAGCGAAAAATGAATTTTAATGACAATGTCCGTTGCATAAAAATGAATTGCTGTTCGTAGTTCTCGCGCACGTAGCGATAATCGTCACTCACAAAGATAGAAGGATGCACTCTTTGTCTGATGTATCGATCGACATAGAGGATGGATCGACATATTAGTTGATTGTCAAATGTCAAAGATAGTTAACAACTTTCATATTTATTCACCTTTTAAACCTTTTCTGGACTTCCACAAATAATTCAAGACCAAAATTAGCCAAATCGGTCTAGCCGTTCTCGAGTTTTAGCGAGACTAACGAACAGCAATTCATTTTTATATATATAGACTAAATAGGTAGATATCTACTGAAAAATATTGTCATACCAAAATATTTTTTTACACAAAATTTAAAGGCATTATTTAAAAGAGAAGAGAAGAGAAAACAGAGCTCTGGTTTTCAAAATTGGCAACACTGTTTCTTATTATTATTATTTTACCCACTTAAATTACATTTTCTCATCTCTTTCATGTGAAACTGAGGATTTGCCAAATAAAATTGAACGAAAATTGCTAAACATAAGAAAAGTAAAAAAAAATAAGAAACGAAGATATTGGAAAAATAAAACGAGAATAGTCGACGTGATACAAGGAAAAAAAAAACTTTAAAATGGAGGTGGGCAAGACACTGTTTTATTGACAGTAAATTATTAAGCTAACAGATCATTTTCACTTAATATATTTCCATGTCACCGTGAACAGGTTTAGGTACGTCAGAATATACGTTTACAAGTGCTAATTTACAAAAAATTAGATTCACAGATTGATCTATGGCTATATATGTATATGTATGCTGAAATCATTTTTAAACACTAATAACCGAAAATTATCTTTTAAGTTCAGTGAAGTATCATTTCCCAAGTTGTATATATTTACCCTTTGTAATAAAATCCTTTCTAAAGATAACATTGAATAGTTTGTATCGTGAGTTAACCTTGCACACTTCGACTTATAAGTCTATGGTTGCAGATTTCTTCTAAATTCCTTCAACATTTGACAGTAAACCACAAAAGAAAAAAAATGGTTAAACCATTGATCTAACATATTATTGATTGATTAACAGAAAAGCATGCTGGAGCCGCAGTATACTCATGAAGCTGGTAGATTCTTACTTAAATACAAATGCAACTATATGAATTGAATTAAGCTAATGGAAAACCATTGAGCTAATGAAGATGGCCAAAGCACAAATTATGCTGATTTTGTGTAAATATAGCTTCTTATTTTCAAATAAAATATTTTTATTTTTCAAAAAGGTCTTTACTCCAACAAAAAAAGTATTAGGTATTAATCTTGAGAAAAAGTATCATTTGTATGCCTGTATAGTTTAAGGATTCATAAAATGTCTAACCCAACCAAACAGCATCTTCACCTTCACACCGAACATTTGTTTGCCGTTCTTGTCCTTCACATGGCAAATTACAAAAAGAAAATAAACATTAAAAACCTTATGGAACGAGTATTATTTATATAAATAAAATATAATCCATGTAGAATGGTTGTCATAAAAATATACCAGCTATATAAAATGCACGAGGGACATTCAGCGCCATTTTCATCTACATATATATTTGCCTCTTTTTCCAGGCTTATATTTTTTCTGCTTGTACTATAAAGTATTATATAGTTCTTATCTTTACCACACGTAATATTTTTGCTCCTGTGCCTTCTTATGGTTCTTGCTGTTATCCTTCTGGGTTTTTTTTTTTTTTTTTCATCGTCAACGACACCAGCAGTGGTCCCAATGCGATGGCATACATGAGGAAGAAGGGATATATGAGTTTAAAGAGTTTTTTTGTCTCTATTTCTAGAGAAGTTCTATGATCACCCTTGTCCTGGACAATAAACAGGATAGTAGGTGGGCATGGGAACGTATAATAAAAATTTAAAGGCACATATATTTAGCAAACAAGCAAAAAGTTAAGACGAAAAGAAAGAAAAAAAAACCCTCGAAATGACAACAAACATGGTAGTTATGTGAATATAGGAGGGGAGGGAAAAGGGACGAAGAAACGACGTTGAAAAAGCTTCCTTCTACCTTCTTGGGTACGTAGGTAGTTTGTTTTTTACATTCATATAAGGCATCCATGCTTGGGTGGATGTTGCTTACATGGCTCTCAGATTAGGATAAGGATGAAAGCAGGATAAACTATTTTTTCTTATGTAGTCCTTGAAAAAAATAATAATAAAGGATCCCCTCCACATAACATAACATCGTACCTATGATACTATTTCATTTATTTGAATGAAAAACCGGAAATTACATTAAAACCCCGAGTTCTATCATCACAGAGTCACGAAGCTGCCATCTCATGCGATATCCTTTTTCTTCCTGCTAATTGCAAAGAGGGAGGCTTCTTTGTTGCTTCGGGAAAGATTCTAATCAAAAGGATATATCTTTTTTCAAGTTCTTTTGAAGATTACCTTTTATTTAAACTTTGTATCCTTTTCAAGTGAAGTAGCGGGAACACTGGTGGAAGAATTTTATTTATATCTCAACTTTTCTGAAAAATATATCACTAGACAGACACACACAACACACAGTTTCACTTCACAGCGATAGAATAAGAATATTTTTTATATTTTTGCATTCGCGAGGAAACTCTAAAACGAATTTTTCGTTGTTTTCTTAAATTTTTTATTTTAGCCGAACCGACCACTTTGAAGGATTATCACAAACTGCCAAGAAAATTGGAACAAATTCTTTCATTTATTTTGGTCCCGGCAATGATAATTATCATTTTGGTTGATTATCATCATCAGTAAAGCTGCTCAAAGCTGTTTTTCTTGCGCAGGACTTTCGATTCAGTTAAGGTAGGATATAGGAGTATTGTAAAGAGAGTGAGATTTTATAAGAAGCCTAGAAATAGTGAGAGAAAGATTTGTTTTCCTTTTTCTCGTCGTCCGTCGAATTGTGAAATTCTGAGTTCTTGCCAAAAAGGAATTTTTGCAAGGATGAACCACTTCTGCAGTTGTTACTGCAATGGTAATTAATAAATCATTTGAGTCACAGTTGACCTCGTTTTATATGTACATTAGCTACCGATATGTATATAGGTATGTTTGTCATTTAATTAGGGACAGTTTCACTATTCTAAGGACACACTATCATACTCAATTCATGTACTATGTTTGCTAAGTGAGCAATATCGTTGATGCTGATAAATTATAAGATATGACGTCAAGAGATTTTCAAAAAGGGTTATAATAATGGCGTCGCCGGTCGCACTCTGGATGAGTGTGAATATTTCAAGGTCAGTTGGTATAGTTTTCCTTGAGCTCTAACTGGAATATGCACCTATGTAGAGCGTGCAATTGGGCGAGGTTTTGGGATGTTATGGGTTTTCTGATACAAACCTAAAAAAAACTTTTATACTTCCTGCAATTCTATCGCCGTCACTTAACTCTCTTCTCTTTTCTTGATAAGAGAAATACATTTTTGCGGCGAATTCGCTAAATATAAAAAGCTTTTTGAAACAAAATAAAAAATTGTAACATGTTTGTTTGATGAGCTTCATTTTTTTTTATTACATATATTTTCTGTTTATTTTAAAAGTTGTGTTAGGGCATTTTTTTTTGTTGCGCTTCATTTCTTTTATATGACTTTTTATATATGATGTACCTACCTACAAAATAAGCAAATGGTGGTGGTAGTGGTGGTGGGATTTTTTGTGATTGTCATGACCTGTGCTACGAATTTGAATGTTGATGTAATGTAAGAGATCAAAGGAAGGTTAATCTTACAGAATTTCAAAAAGCATTGTTGAGCTAAATTGGAAAAAACATTTGTTTTTGTTTTGTTTTAATTGAACTTTGCACGTGTTATTATTATACTTTTATAGTAGTTATAGAGAAGAATTTTTAATTTAGGTTTTGTCAACTTATTTTTTAAGGTGTCTCCAATAGGAGTAGGTATGCCATAGTTAAATACTGATAAGTTTTGTTTGTTTTAAAACAAAGCAAGTGCATCTATTTTTGAACGGTCTAAGAGTATCTAAGTGCTCATATATCGATATAATTTTGAAACGTTAAAACATTTTTGATTATAAAAAGGAAATGCTCACCATTCCCAGGAGTGGTTAAGGTCTCTAATCTAAATAGCTTTTACCTTATTTTTGAAAAAATATGGACCAGTGATTCCAATAGCTTGAAATGTTTATCATAGCTGAAGAAAGTTTTAGTCAACAACAGTGGATTTTGTTCATGGAAATTGATAACTTAAGATTGGAAAATTGTAGCCGAAGAAATAATCTTTATAAAATGAATTCAAAGAATGGTTCTTTGGTATGAATACAAAGATAAAATAACCACTCTTTTTTTTGGTAAAATTAAAAGTCAGTTAAATACATATATCAGTTTTTTGTGACCAACATAAACTGGCAGATCTTAGACGATGATGTCATAGATAAAAGTGCCAACTTGCCACCTTATCACTTTTGGAAGCTAAGTTTTTTGTTTATAGGAGTACCTACATTTTAGAAGAATTTGTCTATTTATTGGTTAGCTGAGCATTCATCTATTTTTCATAGACACGTTTTCCTTTCCTATATTAAATCTGAAACAATTTTTGAGCAAGTCCTTAAAATTAAGATCATTTCTGGTAAAATTCCTTCTCCCTTAAAAGGAAGAACATCGAAATTGGATCCCGATATTTTTTTTAAAACTTTGCAACATTGAAAGAGCTTTTATCCATCAAAATATCAACAAAAAAAGATTAAATATAATTTGAGTTGGTGTTAATTTTATCTTTTACAACAATTAACTTCCTTTCATTTTGGTTAAAAAAAAGTACAATGTTGTGATTGATTTTAATTTTAAAAAGCTCCTTCAAATAGGCAACATTTTTTAAAAACTCAATTGAAAATTATTTGAATAATTTATTTTAGTTTCTAAAGTCACACACAAAAAGCACATAAATAAAATTAAGAACAGTATACAGAATCACTTCACATAAAACATGAACCATTTTGGGTACCTAACCTATTCCGAGTTTTAAAATGGTCAAGGTTTCAAATCAATGCGAGTTGAATTAAAAATGTTTAAAATTTTGTTTTTATTTTGGAACGAATATTAGTTTGGAGTTAAATTTGGTTGAAATATATATATATATGCTTAACTTAAAGAAAAGAAAAACATTTGCTTCAACAAAATTAAAGTTTATCTCAAAGCTTTAGAAATTTGAATGATTGTAATATTGGCCATTAACATGTGGCAAATCTGCGAACTATATTTTTAAAGCTTAAGGTAAATAAGCTGTGATAAGCTCTAGTGACATTTTCAACACAATTGCTCCAAATGACTTTACCATTTTAGAGCGTTTTTTTGTGTGATAACACAATTGCATTTAAGCTGCCATGCTTTCGCACCACTTTACCTTTTATTTCTAAAATCAAATAAGAGTTTCGATGAAAACTGTGGAACGATTTGGAATTTTGGACTTTTCATAAAAAAAGAGCTTTAAAATCCAATTGGTTCCTTATCCTTTCTTGAAAAGCTTGTACTCTTCTTTATATTTCTCTCACGAAAGCATGATTAAAGACACATACATACAAAATTTAAAAGCTTTGGGTATCTATGCTTTTTTTTTTAAAAGCTTTCGAAAAAATTTAGAATATATGTTTTGGAAGAACTTGAATAAAGAATAAAAGTTTGAAAACATCTGATTTATTAAGTAGCAAATAAAATTAGCTAAGCAAATAAATTTAGATTATAAAAAAGTTTACGTATATATTAAATTAGCTTAACAAACAAATTAAGCTTAAACGAAAAATGTTAAAGCTTTCTCCAAAGCTCTAAGAGTTTTCGTATCTATTTTGAAGCAACATATATTTTTGTAAAGACAGAACTCAATTATAAAAAAAATTAAAAGGCTTTTAGCCAAGTCAAATCGCATTTTTATAAATTTGTACCAAGGATAAGCTGGGATTTTTACCATTGGCAATCAAGTTGAACTGTTGCAAAGAATTTCCGTAAGAGGCCTTTTAACAAAAATAAACTAAAAATTATTTAATTTCATAACAGCAGTGACAGAAAAATAATCAACGTTATAAAATTAAAACATAAAATTATTTAAATAATTTTTTTATTTATGTAGGTATCTCCATACAGATTTTAAAAATTGTGATTTTGAGTTTTGTATAATTTTAAACGAGAAAACTCTTTTTGCGGTGTAAAAATTGAAAAAAAAATTAAAAAATATTCCAATGATCAAAACTTTCGATTTTGAAAAATTTATTTTTGAAATTTTGACAACGGGATAGTTAAAAAGTCCAAATTTACTTCTAACAAACACTGTGCTTCAAAAGGTTAACTGTAGTTGGAAATATAAAAAAATCCCATGTTTTTGTTTGATTAAATGGGTTTTAATTTCTTATAGAAAAAATGCAGAGTTACAGCAACAGATTCCTGAATACATTTCTCGTAAGTCGTTATGTTTTTAAAACTCTTCAAACCCGGACAATATTTGATTTTAATGCTTGTGTTTTTAATCAAATTTATGCAAAATAAAAAAAAAAAACTTAATATAAATTTTCGACCAGTTTTTGGGGTTTGAATGTATTTCAAAAAAGTCTTGATAGTTCCAAAGTAGAAATTAGCAGAATCTTAACCGTTTTTGTTCAACCATTTTTGCAAAATCGCAGCTAATTTTTTCAAACGTATAGTTGTCTAAAATTCCACAAAAATACTCAAAAAAATATGATTGTATATAATATTATTTATTATAAGCTTAATACAAGCTGGACTTAAAAACTATACATAATTTCTTAAAACTAAACTTAAACATATAAAGGTAGAGATGTCCTTAGCTCAATTATACAAATCATATTATTTAAACCCTCTATTGTTTGCTTTAATAATGTCCTTTTTACATCAGCCATTCAAATACTTTTTTTTTTAAAATACCTCTAAAATTAAAACAAATCTAGTCTTTTTTTTTGTTAAATAATCAAGTGGCTTTTAAAAACCGCCCCTTAAGTAGTTAAATTCCCTCCATAAAAATAAAAATACAAAGAAAAAGATTACGCATTTCCCTAAATCTCCTAATCCTTAGTAAAATAATACCAAAATCTGGATTGTATTCAATTATTTTTAAGACACATCCTTCTCAAGTGCCCATCATCACTCACTAGTAATAATACACAACAACAAAAAATATATAAATGGCAGTAGACTTGAAGAAATGAAAAAAAAAACGTTCCATCTTTTTGGTGTCTGTTTTGTCCATCCTTCATTTTGTATTTTACGATAATAAGACCAGATATGACATTTAGATTGACAGGATAAGAAAGCTGTAAGCAAATGGATGTATATATACGACGAAACGAAGACAAGATTCCTAGAAAAGGGGAGAGTCTTATGTATATTTTTTTTTTGTTGTTGTATACGAGGTAGAACTTTTACCTCGTCCTTTCAACAAGGACTTCCGGCAGTTCTCTATCAAATTATAACTTGTGAATTTTCGTTCACAAACCAGAGCATCATTTTGAATAAGCTTCATCAAATTTGTGTGTGTTGGTTATATTTTCCATCAAGCGACATAAATCATAAACATCCCAACTCAATTAGGACGTTCCTTGAATTTCATCGGTGTCTTTTTACTTGGTGTTCTATTTCTATCATATACCTACCTCGTTCTTTATCCTTCTTAACTCTTTCACAATCAATTTGTCACAACATTCAACAAAACATTGAAAAGTTAGCCCTGGTCGTGTCGGAGAAAATGCAATTATACCCTTCCAACCAACTAATATCATATCCTTGCCGGGGGAATAGTCTTGAATTTTTAATATCCTTAATACTTTAGCTGCCACATTCCTCAAAAACGAAAAAAAAATATTCTCTTTAACAAAAAAAAAAAAAATAATAATTATTGCACTTCATGTCCTGACCAATTAACTACGGAAAATTAAAAAATAGTAGACTCATCATCAGACCCATGAAACCCAACAGACGGGATAAAACATTTTCCTCTCAGGCTTGTGCTCCCTGATGAGTACCCCTGTCCATCATTTTTTTTCGCGAAAAATAAAAAAATTCTGCGAAAAGAACATTAGTCCTAGTTAACTTCAAAAAGAAGCAACAAAATAAAAACAAAAAAAAAAAAAGAAAGAAAATTATAATTTTCACCCGGAAAGACGAATTCGCATTTCTTTTCTCATTATCAAGGCAAATTTATTTCGTTCCTTCCTTTTCATCATTTTTTTTTCTGTGATTATTTTTCTTACAAGACTCTTTTTCGTTTTATTTTTTTTTTGGCATTAATCATCTTCGTAAGACCGGAAAAAAGTTGATAAGAAACGAAGGACATTCAGAGAAGGAAAAGAAAACTCGCCAGACGAAGATTCTTGGTGTGTTCACACTCTAGAGAAGATGGCGCAAGGCGGAAGTTCACAGGAGTGACGAGGCGGAGTTAATGTCGCTTGAAAAGTTTTTTTTTCTTCTGTGTCTGTCCTGTAAAAAAAAATTCTTAAATGTATTGCAATCCTTCTTTTTACGCTCAGTTGAAAACTGATTCTCTGAAAAATAGGGTAACAGTATTCAAAAAAGCTTATAAGATAGGTAAATTCCTACCATGATGTGGCATTTTTAAGGAGTTTCATTTTTTTCGTTCTATTTTTAGATCCCAAGTGTTTGGAAAATTTCATGAAAAAAGTTCTCATTTTAGTCGCAATAAACCAAAAACAAGACCTTTTTTTTTTTTTTGCAGAATCACTTTTGTTTAAGTTTGTTTCCTTACAAAAAGCTCATTTGCTTCTATAAACGTTTACATTCGATATATCAAGAGTAGGAAGTATAGGTATAGCTTATTTCATCAGGAAATGAGGTTTTCAGATTAATCTGATAAACGTTTCTCGAAGAATGGGGATGATTTTGTTTTTTTTTCTTTTCATTTTTGATTGTAAACATACTTTAAAGATACAGTGTGATCGTACATAACATTATACAGAGTGATTCACATAAGGTGTGAAAAAAAGCTAGTGCGTGTAGGATCGAGAGTTGTAAAAAATCGAATGGGAGGGGGTCTATTCCCCTCTGTTTAGCCGGAAGGGGCAGTTTTCTAAAAACTAAAACTAAATAATTAATAAACATCAACGGCAACACTTACAATGTCATGATATACCTTTTTTCAAAGACAGAAATCCATCCATTCATCCTGTTTTTAAATTAAATTGCCTTAGTGAACAGTTTTTGAAAAATTAATTTTCAAACTCAAAATTTTGAAAAAAAAAAAAAAAATTATAAAATGTTACGTGAACCACCCTGTATAAACTTAAAATTACAGCCTTCATTTTTGGGAATTCTTTCACTTATTCACCACTGTTAGTGTTTGACTTAAAATATGTAGCATCATTTGCTTACAGGCAATTTGTTAACTAACTTATAACGCCTATATTTACGTCAGTGAGTGTTGTTGGGTGAGGTTTTTTTTGGTGGCGATGCAATAAAATTCAAATTCTTCCCCTATGGCCTATACATACATATATACACACAGGAAAATTACATAACCATAAATATTGCTCATATTTAGCTGATTTTATTCATAAATAATTCTTAATTAGAAAACAGAACTTAAATAAATTATCGGAATTAATATCCATTTCTATGGAAAACTATTGCTTTTGAATTAATTTCCCACAACAACAACAAACATAAAAAACGATGCTATAATTTTATTTTGCTAATTCCTATTAATTTCATATAAAATTTTCCCATTTATCAGCAAAACAATGTTAAACCACGGGTAGAAAAAAAAAATAAAACATACCTACATGAACATAAAACACGACCATATACATATTTATCGATTTTTTTCTTGTTTCCTTTTTTTTGTTATTAATTTAATATCTATGTGCAGTAAATAATGTTCCTACATATTTAGGTTAAACAACTGAAAATGATGACCACCAGTAGGATAGTGAACTAATTATTTTTTAATTTGAATACAGTTGAATTAATGTTGATTGTGGTAAATGAACTAATTTTGCGGCCAAATAAACATTAATTAACTAAAAGGACAGTAAATATCTTTGCGAACCTTCACATAACACAATTATGGTCAGCCTTCAGGAAATTGGAAAATACACAAATAGCTCGTGATATGTTATAGTAATTGCGTTGAGGAGCAAATAAATGTATATGCCCAAAAAAAAAAACTTAAAAAAAAAAGCAAGATTAAAATTATGTTCGATTATGAGTTTTTAAACTAATCCTTCAGAACATATTTTAGACTAAATTGTTAATTGTTTTTTTTTTTCACCAGAATTAAAATATGGGTTCTTTAAAAAAATTGACATGGATTTTTATGCCGTAAATGATTAATTTTGCATGAATTCGCAAAGTAATATTATGCGAAATAATAATAAGCGAATTAATAAAAAACGATAACAAAGCCAAATAATTAAATGCAAAATAATCAAATTCCATGATGAGAAATTTGCGAAATAATCATAGCGACATGAGAAGAGGGAAACGAAAAATCGCCGCACGAACCCATATTAATACAGCTGTTGTAAGAGCTCTGAGTTGAACTATTGTGTTTTCTTTACTTCAAGTTTTTTGTTTATTACTAGCTGATCTGGCCGAGTTCGCCGGAATTTTTCATCAATTCAAGTTTACAATGAATTTTTTCACGATTTTCTGGTCGAAATTTAAAAATTTTCGGCTACGTAGGCCCTTTACCTGAATTAATACGATTCCAAAAAAAAAATCCCCTGCAAATTGGATGATGTTCAGCCGAGTTATGTGTACAAAAAACCAATCTTTTTAATTAGATACATTTCTATACAGAAATTGTATACATATTATATTAAAATATATTTTATTTTATTTTACTTATAGGATTTAATCATTTTGCGATTTTGAACATTTGTGATTTTGAAGGCTTTCTGGCTTTTCGGGATTTCAAGTTTCTGTGGTATATACTCCTAAAAATAGATTTCTTTTTTTTAAATTTCTTTCATTTTCAGCTCAAATGATTTAGAATTTTAAAGACTTCATGTACAAAAACTTTTAGTAGATAAAAATGTAAAAAATCGTGAACTTCATTTTAAAAAAAGTTAAAACACCTTCTAACAAAATGCTGTCTGATTTCTTGAATAATTAATTTTATGCAAAAAAAAATAAAAAAATCTTTACAGTGGTTTTCTTTAAAATTGTTGTTTATATAAAAAATTCTTTAACAAATTTAAGAAATGTAATATAATTATTTAAAGTAGGTATATATTGACTAATATTATACGCAAATGTCAAAAAAATAATCAATTTGTTTTTAAAAATATTGAATTTAAAAATAAAATTAGGGGTGTCTAATTATTCTTATTATTTCTTTTAATTCTTTAAAGCCAAACAATTTATCAAAAGAATACGAAATTCAAACTAAAAATATACATTTCGAAAGCTATGTCGACGAAGGAACGCGAATGCGGATCAGCTAGTCACGAATAATAATGAAGAAAATGTGATTTAATTAGAATGTCATATAACTCATTGTCCGGAGGTCTGTTAGCCATTGAAGAGTTAAAGCAACTCTCACGCTATTCACAATATAATGAAGATGATAATGATGAATGCAATCCTATTTGTCTGGGTCGATATACAAAAAGGACTCTTTAAATTGCATCAGCAGCTATTCACCCTCTCCGGCCATAATACTATAATATCAACAACAATACACAATCGATATCAAATTATAATTGGTTAGCCTTTGGTGAATGACAATTAATATTCCAAATTATATATATTTCTTAACAATCGCTCTGAGTTATTTAGTGCTCAGATAATTATGTTGTTTTGTTGTTGTTATTGTAGCTGTTGTACATAATATAAATTTACCAAAAAGGACTTTTTTATAATAAATAATAATAGCAGTGAATTTGTTGCTCGCGGTTATGAATATAAATTTCTCAACGGAACAATAAGCCTCCATTCAATTCCAAAAGAGAGAATTATGGTATTTTATCTTTTTGTTGAAAGGTCCTGCTATAACATACGAACGAGTATATGAACCTTTATCTAAGTCTATACTGTCTGTATATATGTACTTACCTACACCAACAAATACCTTGATAGTAATTAATCATTGTTAATAATGATAGCTCCTGGGGATAAAATTCACTTGAACAACAAGGATACATACCTGGAAAGATAAAAGAAGATACAAAAAATTATATAACACGTACGAAATATATTCTTAATGGAAAGTCATAGGCATGGGGAAAAAATTGCTTCTTTTTTTTTTGAAAGGAAATATTTCACCAAAATCAAGGTGCTATGTATGTGTACTTAGGTTTCTTCATCAGACACTAAAGGTTTATAAACAGTAAAATATTAATAATTAAGGAACAGAGTGCGGAGTTGTTATGTTTATGTCTTTTTTTTTTCTCGTTCGCAAATTGTGAGGTAGATATATCCTCGGTGGCTTTTGGTTGGAAGCAAAAAAAAGAAAAAAAAGAAGTAAATATTAATTTACGATCTCAAGTGCTAAGCTGATGGAAGCTATAAAATTCTTCTTAGGAAAATATTGTCATTACCTGTTAAATAAATGGGATTTCGTGGAAAATAAATCCAATTTACTTTGTTGTTTTAGGAAGAAATTATGATTCACTCGTTGAAAGGTTTGTTGACATTTACACATTAGCCTGGTGAAATACCTATTAAGTGAACGTTAAAGATCTAACTTCAAATTAGGTAAAGATAACGATTGACCAGCTATGACACAGGTTTGCCAATAGTTGGGGTTTTTAAACCGAAACATTTATTTTGCCCTATTTAGAGGTATTATATTCAAAGTATCCAATACAAATATATTACCTACTTAATTCTAAGTTTTCCTAAAGTTTTTGAATTCCATGATTTGTTTAAGCGGTGTTAAGTATACTTTTAGCATAAAAATTAAAAAAAAATAAACTTTAACAAACACAAAAAGGATACTTGACAAAAGATTGAAATCAATATAGCAAACAATGTTAAGTATACGCCACAGTGTACTCAACATTTCCTTTCAATATAAACTGTCAAAGCACTTCCATGAGATTCTCGGAAAATCCTTATCTTAGCACTCGATTTTTTTAATAATGTGATTAAATTTTAACCTCATAACATAAAACAATGCTCAATCTCAATCTTTCAACAATTACAATTAAGCCATATTTCTTCATAAAAAAAACACTGAAATATGTATGCACATTAAAACAAAAAAAAAACCGGAAACTATCACTATTTTTACATAAACAAAACCAAAAAAAAAACAATATTTAATGTACACATAAAAAGAACTTTATAAAATCCCTAGAAAATCTCCAAAACGTGCTCTCAACGCATCCAAGATAAACGACAACATTATGCCATATCACAAATCTATGATATACCAAGTGTATGTGTATGTAGTGGTTAAAAAGAAAATTGTCTCCTTTTCATGTTCTTATGTCCTTTTTCAAAGTGCACACAATTTATTCTTCTTCTCCATATCAGTTTTATTTTATTCTTCTGTACTTCTTCTCTGATGATGGTCCTGGCAATATCCTTTAAAGTCATATGCTGTACGACATAAATGAAATATTGTGCAATGATTAACCACATCGTTGGCATAGTTCAAGTGGATGTTTCCCTCTTGTACCTCGGAGATGTACTTCATCGTTCATTGTCATGTGTTTGGATGCAATGACAGCCAACAGCGAGAAAGAGAGAGCTTAACAAAAAAAAAAAAATAAAATAAGGATGCACTACGAGTTGGTTTATAAGATTCTAGGTTATTACACTCTTTTGCAAATGTATGCATTTTTCTTTTACAAATTTCTTTAGGTTTGGTATTGGAGTGAACAAAATTATATAATATGATTTGTTTGTTTTTTTTTTTTTAATGGAAGGATCTATACTGAATCTATAATTTACATATGAAATTTGATTTCCAGAGAAGTCTTTATATCTGTATCTTTTTATTGTCGTCCGGCAATGGAAAACCATTATTTTTTGAAATGCAATTGTCAAAACAAGGAAACATTATTTTTTTTCTTATGAAGTTTAACATTTTTTAAGGGATTTTTTGCTGTTAAGAATTTTAAAATGTTTGAATGTAGAAATTTTTTTAAATTTAGAAATATATCAACATTTACTGAACTTATTGGCACAAAATTTTAAATAACCTGATGTTAAGGTATTAACATGATACTACCTAATAATTTTTTAACTTTAAAACTCTTTATTAAAATGACCTTAGTTTAAAACATTTTTTAACTAGTAACATACCAGACCTTTTTTCTTAATAAACTCCAGCTAAAGCCGCTCAAAAAAATGACAGTTCATTAAATAAAGGATAAGCAAACATACCTTTTTCACACATTTGTGATTGGCAAAGGGACATTTGGAGTTAGTTTGATACGTGATTTTAACTTTAATAAGATCTTTAAAAGATAGTACGATCTTTAAAAGTAGTAGTTAACCTAGCATCATACTAAAAACTTTTTAACATCATACTAAATCGACTAAAATTTTGCTCCATTACTTTTAATATAAAAGTAACATGAAAATTGTTACATCATCCACATAAATGAGGTATTTTAAATACTTCAGAACAAACGGTAAGACATTGATAAATAAAATAAAAAGGACGGGTCCTAAATGACTACGATGCGGTATTCCAGAATTAACATCAATTCAATTCTTTATTGAGGCTTTTGAAACACCCAACTTAAAAATATGCCTGCAAAACAATTCAAAATACTTAGTTATTTTAATTAATATTTTACACACATTTATGGGATACTTTTATTTTGTATAGCAAACTTGCTCCAGAATTAACCTTAAATTGTCAAATAAATACAATTGAAGCCAAGTTAGAAAATCTTCATTAAATCCCATTTCCCTTAATTAAAACAGCAAAACTCGATGTGAGAGTTTGTCAAATGACATACTTAAGCCTATGAAGACACAAGCTATTTGTTTTCTATTTTTAAATAAGTCAATACAATTTTCAATTAATTCCATTAAAAAGGTCACAAAAGTGACTTTAATCATTGAAAAATCCAACTTTGAATTGAATATCAGAAGTTAGAATTGTCATAAGAAAAAAAAACAAGTAGGTACGATTTTTTTTTTCTTTATGGAAAATTTACAACTTTACCTCCAAGGAGTTGTAAATATATTTTGAAAATTCTGTGTAAATTTCTTCAAATTTCTTCACTTAAACATTTGTAATGTTTGAAGTTTTTGCTCCCAAATGTTAATGATGTTTAACAAAACCAAATATTAATCAGAAATCATAGAAAAAATTATTAATCACAAATCATAGAAAATGTTTTTTATCCAAGCAAAAACTAAATTTAACATTTTGAAATTCATAATTCGTTCCTAAAAAAAACTTTATTTGGCAACCCTGTTTTAATACACTACATACATAGGTGGTTTAATCTTAAAAGCGTCTCATTTTTTTGATGGGATCTATTAAAATGAACTTGGAATTGATAATTGGTACCTACACTTGCAGAAAAACTCTAAAAGCTTTAAAAATTGTCCCCAAATAGAAGAATACCTATACGACTTAAAAATTCGGAGAGCTCTTTACACAAGACATCAAATACATCTTCTTTATTATTTTACTTCTATCCACCTTCACCCAGTTTTAAAAATAATATTTAATAGTTCTCAAGTTCCTCTTGTGCATATATGTGTGTATGTTTATATGAAGGTATTCAAGATAATACAAGGTAAAGAAGAAGTAAAGTAATCCAGCTCCATGAAAATTCGACAATACTCGTATAAGAGTATTTTATGGGGCTCTGAAAACTTAAGATGCTGCTGTGAAACCTCACACTTTCATTTTATGTATATACTCTTAATATCATCCGCGTTTTTTTTTTTTTTATTTCTCTTCATATACAGGCACTTGTTCCAAAACAAACTAGGTGCTCTTTTCTTTTAACGCCTCCGCTAGTAAGATTACCTCCTCCTTTTTTTTTCATGAAATCCAAGTCAAGTTGTTGCAATTTCCCATGGGAAAAAGCATCAACTTTTTCGATGGAATATAAAATTTGTGTCAAAACAGCTTAACTTAAAAGTACTTTTTGCAACATCACCAAATCCTATTAAAGGATCTTATACCAAAAAAGAAAAACAAAATCCACTCATCACATATCAACAAGTCATAATACACGCCGTCGTTGCCGTTGTCGCCGTCATCGACTTTATACCGAATCTACCACTCTCTCTCTCTATCTCTAACAAGCATCACCAAATCCAAAAATAAAAGTAGGTAGCACTTTTCTATGTCACCAACATTCAAGAAGAAAAATATCCTTTTTCATCAAATGTTATCCGTTTTTTCTATTGCAGAGGTAGGTAAAAAACTTTAATCCTTCACGATGTGGGTCAAATGTCTGTCGCTTCCAAAAATAAAAATTCCCCCATCCAACAACCTCTCACTTTAAAGATTGAATCCTTAAGTTTTGAACATGAAATATACATTCATTGAGTCTCATACATACACACATTCATATAATAAGGAACACCAAATAAAGAATTCACTCTTGCACAACCTTAATACGATAAAAATCATTCGCCTAGAACAATCGCATTAAGGACATAAGACATTAAGGATATTTCCCGATTGGTTTTCTCGTGAACTTTGGCCTAAAAAAAGTCTGTCAACGCCGATTTTCTTCCATTTCTCTTTGCAATTTTTTTTTTTTTTTTTTGGCCTTCTGCAGCCGCCCGAAAGTCCGCCATATAAAGCATTTTGTTTCATAATGGAAAATCGGGGGAGTCTCACCAATATTGAATCGGAAAAGTTAAACTCATGTTCTGTGGCACCATATTGTCAGATGTGGTCTGACAACAGGATATAAATGGAATCGGGAGCAATAAATGAGAATAAGTGAAAAATACATTCTCCTTGTATGTGATATAAGTGTGTGTTGGAGTGGGATTGGTTGGTTTGACACGGTTCGGTTCGGTGTGGTTCCTGCTGGTCTGGGAAGTAGAAAGAAAATACGGATGTCACTGTGATAAATGTCCAATCGACTGTCTTCATTTTTCTTTATCTGTCCTTAGAGTAGGTATACTTTTTTTTTTATTTTCTTGTGTTGTGCTTGTTTGTTACTGAGTGTCTATTACGGTTCTTGTTTGTTTGCCAAATTATTTTCTTGGTTTTTGTCATTTGTTTTCCTGAATGGAACGCAGGAATTAGAAAAAAAAATTAAGTTCATGAACTAGTCGAGAGAAAGAGCTTAGTCATGTGTGGAAGTTTGTTTCGAAAGTGTAGATTTTTTTTTACCCTGCTGCAAAAACAAAAATTCCACCATTAAAAAAAAAAGAAAATAAAGGATAGTATATAAGTACTTCATATCGCTGTCTATAGTTAAATATTCTATTGGCTCTTGATAAGCCCCTTTATATTTAGCCAGAAAGGTAATTTAATTGATTGTTGTGTTGTTTTTTTTTAAATACCCTCGGGTTTAGAATGTCATTTTCGATCAAAGACCTACCAATTTGAGGGAAATTATTTCGTTTATTATCAATTACAATAAAAGTGGGCGCATATTTTTTACTTTAGTAAAACATAGAACTACTGGCTTTTAATTAAAAATACAACTGTGTGTTTATCGAAAAAGACCAACTTTTAAATTACTATAATTTAATGGCTCTAGGGACAGTTAAGTAGAGAAAAGTAAAACAAAAGAAAGTTTGATATTTTGAGAATGAGAGAAAAGTACTTTGATATTTAGCTGTCAATATCTGAATTGAATTTGAGGCTATATCTTCCTGAACATGTTGCATGAGGTCAATTTTGCCCCGAATTTCTACGATATAATCAATCGCAATTTTTTTTTGAAAATTTCGCATTTTTTTTTTTTTTGAAAAATTTGCATTTTTTTCAATCACATTTTTTCTAAAAATTTCACATTTATTTTTAAATCTCGCATTTTTTTTAATGTTGCATTCTTTAAAAAATCTCGCTTTTTTTTAAATCTTAGACTTTTTTTTAAATATCGGATTTTTAACATTGAAAATGTTTATAGGGTCGTTTTGAGAAAAATATGGTGTTACCAAAATGATTAAATGAACAAATGAATATATAACAAATGAACGAAATGAACTCTAGCGTATAGGGGGCTCAGGATCGAATTTTTGGTTGGTGTTACCAAAGAAAATGCCAAAATGAACCTAAAGACACAATCGATGAATCGTACCTACACGTTGATCGTCGCCAACCGACGAGCTTCAGTGGAGGATAGTTGAATTTGTATGAAATCTTAAAATCACTCGATTTGAGCGCCTTTTACTCAGGTTATAGTTACCGGATGCAAGATAGATAATTAAAGATAAAATGACAGGCTACAAACCTGCATCAAAATGTTTGCAAAAGCTTACAAAATTTCATACTAAAAACGTGAAAGATTGGCTTTTGAGAACTAATTTCATCACGGCAAATGGACGTGAGGAACAAGAAAACAAAAAGAAAAAGATAAAAACGTACCCACAAAGAATATACATTGCTGTAAGGGTGTTGGCAAGACGTTGCTTGGAGTGGAATGTGTGCAATAAAAAACCACCACTGCACTGTGGCTGGTGGCAAACAAAATTGGCTTCGCATCGGGAACAAAAATGATATACATACATAGCAACATTATTAAGTAGGTTAGGTATGTCTGTAAAATGTTATGTTGATTAAATTGTTGTAGGTATTTTGCAAATATTATTCGTAATGGTACTATTAGGTTGGTTTGGTTGGCTTATAACTTCTGTTCTAACAATCAGATATTTAAAATAAAGGTCTGAAAATGAAGGTAAAATATCAAACTAATTTATTCAGTTAAAAATTAATTGAAATAACATAAAAGTGTAGGTAAAAAACGTTTAGGTTTAATTCATCAAAATAAATAATTGCATAAATTAAAAAATTGGCTTTGTTAGCATCGCCAACAAAATTCATATACCTACGTATCTAGACATTATGTACATATGTACATTTATATAAAAGGATTGATTTAGTTGGTCTGGTTGCCTTTTTACTTCTATACTAATAATCGGATCTAAAAGATTAAGGTTTTGAAATAAGTTAAATGTCAGCCTTCAAAATTTATGTGACAAAACTTGACTTGTTGAACCTAGAATATGCACAGAGACCTATACTTGAACCTCTTTGATTATAACTTATAACTTTAGTTCTATAAGGGCCAGATGTTGAAGGTTAAGGTATTTAAATTAAGGTTAACCAGGCTAGAGGTAGGATTAACCTAGCGAAGCAACTTAAATATACCTAATACCTAATCGAAAAGGGTTGATTTGGTATCTTCTGTTCTAATTATCGGATCTTTGAGGTTAATGTCTTAGAATTAAGGTAAGATCTCAGGCTACAAATTTATATGACAACATCTAAACCAATGCGATTTGTGAACTTGACCAACGTCTAAACCAATGCGACTTTTGAACTTGACCTACGTCTAAGCCAATGTGATTTTTTAACTTGAACTATACGTCTTAACCAATTCGATTTTTGCGCTTGACCAACATCTAAGCCAATGAGATTTTGGAACTTGACCTACCTCTAAGCCAATGAGATTTTGAACTTGACCTACGTCCAAACCAATGTTATTTTTGAACCTGAAATATGCAAAGGTACCTACTTGCGTTTCTCTTTAATAAACTTACAACATTAGTTCTAAGGGCCAGTTGTTGAAGGTTAAGTTATTTAAGTTAACGTTAATCAGTCTATAGAGGTAGGATTAACTTGCCTAAGCAACTAAAATATAAATATCGAAAAGGGTTTATTTGGTAAGCATATATCTTCTGTTCTAATTATCGGATCTTTTATGTTAAGGTCTTAGAATTCAAGTAAAATTTCAGGCTATAAATTTATGTTAAAAAAACTTTACCTAAGTCTAAGCCAATGCATACATACATATGCAATAAAATTGAACTTCCTTAATAAACTTATATAGATTTAGTTCTAATGTTCAGATGTTCAAGGTTAAAGGTAGAACTATAATAGTCGGATGCCGACCTAAGTGGTCGTACGAAACGAAACGAATACAAAGAATTCATATGACGTGCCCTTAATTGAGTTTTTTGAATTTTTTACACTTTCGGAAGTGAAGAGCGCTCACCGACCGCTCCATGCATACGTGAACTGAGAGAATTTTCTTCCAATATCTTCCGACTATTACAGTTCTACGTTAAGGTCCTCAAATGAAAAAAAAAAAAAAAACGATCCAATTTGGTTGTCAACTCAGCTGTCAACTTAATTGGTGCTTTGCTTTTCATATACACAGATAAAAGAATACTGCTTAGCTGTCAAAACCATTTATATTGTCTTAAGAAATTACACGACTCGAGTTTATTAAATTTATTAAAAGATGAGTTCGAAATACAAAATATTATAGAATACCTAAAAACAATTAGGTAAATCAGGTTTGCATTGATTTTGAGCTACACATCAAATTATTTATAAATTTGGTCTCGCGTTAAACAGGGTTCACTTTGACAGTAAATCAAATAACTTGCCTATATATAAATAGTTCAATAAGTTGAGAGACTTGTAAGTCAATTTGAGCAAATTTGAGCAAATATTTGATTTTCTTCAACATCAACGCCGTGATTAAATAAACTGAACTGAACAACATTAATTTAACCCCCAACTGGGATTTGACATTAAAAATATCTACATACATATTGTAATTTCAAACTGAAGAATGGTTTCTTAGACAGCTTCAGAAGTTTTGGTGCAACTAAAGGATACAAATTAGAAATCACCAAGATTATTCATGTTTTTATGTTATCGAGCTAACACAAGTCATTTTCAATGTCCCCATAGTTACTCTATGAGTGAAATCTGTAAATTTTTAAAGATCTCACATTTTTTTAATCTTGCTTTTTTTAAATCTTGGATTTTTATTAAATCTCAGATTTTTATTAAATCTCGCATTGTTTAAATCTTAAGAAACGAATTCTCGCAAATTAATAACACTGCTTTTCATATTACAAAACTTCGCATTTGACAATCTCGCATCCAAAAATCTCCCAAAATGAAATCTCGCATGCCGTTTTTTTAGAAAACTGTTGACATAGTGATCTGTGGGTTATCCAAGGTACTGTTGTTCAAGAAAAATGTTGAAATAGGTGCCTGAATCTACATTATATACCTACCTATAAAACATAAGCAAATCTCGCATTTACATTCAGTTTTCGAGATTTAAGTTTCTATGTTTTTATAATTGCGTGATTGTAAAAAGCGAGATTTTGTAATTGCAAAACTATGAAAGCATTTTTATGTAATTGCTAAATTTCGTAATGCGAGATTTCGTACACAGCAACACAATTTTTCCATATTGGATTCAGATAGAAAAATCGAGATGTGTTGAGATTCAAGGTCTCATCTTTTTTTGGCCTGTTATCAGTCATTTTTCTGCCTGTTGATGTCGCTAATATGCTCCAAACTTGATTGAATTTGATGTTAAAATTTAAGCTCATTTCGGTATTGTAAGGAGCAATTAAAAGGATGCTTAATCAAAGACTTCGACATCTTCAAGTATAATTTTGCTCCTTCCCTGAAAGCACCTAGACATACAAATTTATTGTCTTAGAGAGGACTGCTCTACTAAAACCGCACACCGTTCATTCGAAACTAAACCTTTTTCAACAATCTGCTAGGATATCTTTCAAAAACTTGGTTTCGGAATTCAAAGTTTTTTGAAAAAAAAAACTGTTGAGACAAATCAACGAATTTCGGTATCCATGCTAAGTGCAAGTGCACACGTGGCAAATATTTGACGAGTGAAACGATGTTGTCATATCAAAAATTGTTTCCTGATCAACTGTTTAACTGCGAAGTAATCAAATTGAATTTTTTGTTCAACTTCAATTTACTCACTCACTGTCTTTCTCTCTCTCTTCTGATTAAAAACCTTCAAGTCCTTATATCAGAGGTAAATCTTAATTAAGGAAGATGAACGAAAGGTCTTCATACGAAAGAAGGGTCAATTGCCAATAGACCACTCATATGTGGGAACGAGGAGATGTGAAAATAATTTAATTTCAGTCTGCAACTCTTAGTCTTTGCCATAGCGTTTTCTCCAATATTCAGACCAAATCCTATATATAGTTTCCATAATGTTCGGGGTGATAAAGTGGTTTTGTGACACAGAATCGACAAGCGGTGATAGATTCGTAGGAAAAAGCCTTCCATCGTGCATCGTCGTCATCGTCGTTCTAACCTAAATTTTATGTGGACAGGCAGAGAGAGAGAGAGAGAAAGACAGAGAGAAATAGAACAGCGTGTCATCTTTGTCGTTTTGGTTCTTTCATATATACGCATACGAATATTAAACTTTATTGTAGTTCTCTTGATTCAATTTATGAACAAAACCAAATAAAGGAGAGCAGCTCGGGTTCGTGTTTAACGCTGGTCCCTGGAAGAGGAATAAAGTGGAATTGTGTTGGGAAAATGCATTAATTTGAGTGAATATATAGACATAAAATAGAGAGCAATACCATCAGTGAATTGATGGTGAAGGAGTGAAGGATATGCCATGTCAAACTAGAGATTTAATATAAACACACACAGTAGGCAAGCTATAGGTATACACCAACAGAGACATGTGAGACATTGAATCCAGTGAATGAATTCGATACTTCCACTTTGTTTGATACGGGTTTGGATGCGATGATGATGATGATGGCTGACAAGCAGGCAAGGGACTTAGTCCTGGGTTCACATTCGATGGGCTTCATCGATTGATGAACGATAGATATGCCATTTTTCCCTATACCTATATACTTTTTAGCAGCTTCCTAGTTCTTTTTCACTGTACCTAAAGAGAAAATATTTCAAAATGGCTAAGTTGTACCTATATAACTATTTTATTATGTAGGTGGGTCTGAGTCTATAAATGGATGAAAGACTAAAAGATAACGCCTGAAGTGATTGTGGTGAATAAACTGAATGAATGTTTCTTAATTGGAAAGTTCTGCGGATGGATTTGAATTGAGTGGTGAATCACTGAAGTGTTTCTGAAAATTTATTCACTTTACCTATCCTGATATCCTATACTTATATATACCTACCTACAATCTATATTATGTATTATATTCTAAATCTGATGCTGAGGTATTATACGAGGACCTGAGTACTAAGGTATTATTATAAAGGGTGTTTGTCTTAGACGTGTGGTTTTCAATCTGGCAATACTTTTTTCGGAGTTGGTCTTTATGACAGCTGTCACTTGATTTATGCTCATTTAGTTTTCCATTTCCTAATAAATAGACTTACTCTTGAACAACGTTTGCAAATCGTGCAAATTTATTTCCAAAATAATGGTTCGCATCGCGCGCTGCGGCCAATATTCGGTCGATATTATCACCCAGCAGAGTAATTCGAGCAACCATAGATCGGTTTCGCACCACTAATGGTATAATGGCAAACCCTTATCTTTATAATAAAGCTAAATTCTTCTTGAAAACCACACGTCTAAAAAAACACCCTTTACGAGGACCTTTGGTCAAAAATCGATTTATATGTATATATTTTAAAATGAATACAGTTAAAGTCTATTCTACTCTAAGATTTTTTCAATTTTAAAATATTTTGTCAGGTGGCCAATTTTACAATTAAAAGTGAGTATACATATTATGTACATAGATTTATAAAAAAGTAATGGATAAGTGTTATGTTTCTGCAGAAAAAACATATAAAAATATAGCTGCTTTGTATTCGATCTAGATTTACAAATGCACTACCACAATACAATAATAGTGTTTTTTGTAGCCTTAATCCGATTGCAGTCATCAATTCAATTTCAAAAATTAAAATTTTTAAAATCTGATTTATTATTAACTATGCCCAGTTTTTAAGAACGGGATCATCCCTAAAACCGAGTTAAACTTGAGGTGACTCCTAAAACATATTTTTCATTCAATTGAATCTAAAGTTAACTTATTGAATTTTATAAATTAAGTCTGTAATAACTGATTAGATATTTCTGGCAGATATCGAAATAGAGAAGGCGACTCTATAGAAATCGACTTTTCGACCTATACACTACAGAACTGTTCTCTCTGTTTCAAGAGCAATAGATTTTTAGAAAAACTACGATTTTTGCCTTCAAATTTCTCCAAAAAAAAACTAAACTAAAATTAAAACTATATTGGTTCAAATGTAGGGTACTTTTTAGGATGTGGTCAAAACCTCAAAACACAGTACTCTACCAAAATTCAGTTAATTAATAATTTGTTTCGGAGTTTTAGTCAAACTTTACTGAGTATAACATCCAGGGAATGAGATGGAGGAACTGAATGAAATTTTTTTTCATGGTTTTCTAGCAAAGAGAAACAATTGATATTGTAACGCTTAGGCAAGTTTTTTTCTAAACCAGTTCGGGTTGAAATTTGGTTGGCTGCTTAGGGGATATATTAAGCCCCTATTACACGATGATTCTTTGCGTCTGACTCTATTCAAACACAATGAATGCGAATGAGAAAAAAGATAAGACGGAAGACCAGTTGCCCTGTGAGTCGTGGGCCAAGTTTTACGAGACTCTTTTTAACGCTTCTTTAGCATTAGGCTACGCGCAAACCAACGCGATGGCGGTGGCGATCACGATAAAAATGTGGATGCCTCATATAAAAATCAAAGCACACTTCAATCGTGTAGATGTGTGCCTTTCCTTTGATTTATGTATCCACAATTTTATCGTGATCACCACCGCTATCGCGTTTGTTTGCAGCTTCCTTTATCCGTATTTTGTATTCTTTGCATTACTTTTTTTCAATTACATGACTTTTTTAAGACCAGGGGCCTATTTCACGGAACATACATCACATACATTGTATGAATGTATGTACCTTAAAGTAGACGCCAAAGATGGCTCAGTGTAAATTTTGAATTTTTTGAACAACTTTGCGTCAACTTAGAAAACGCATAATTTAAAAAAAAATTAAAATTTACGCCCACTCATCTCGTAGTCGTGATTCTTATCTTGTAGCCGTGGTCTTGATTTTGATTCTGAGCCAGAGATTAGTCTGCTATTACACGATGCATCTACACGCATGCGACTTTTCGAACTACGTAAGTGCAAAAGAGAAAAAAAAATCGAAAAGATGAGACGGAAAAAAGTGACCGGTATCGCGTGGGTAAAATTGTCGGTGCAAATATTTGACGTTTCTTTTTTCTCCTGTCCCGTTTTTTTACTATTCTGCTTCATATGGTTTTGTTGTTCAAAGAGTAAATTTCGATGCATCGCACTGTTATTGATAGCCTTATAGGCTTTCCAGAAATGAGAAATTCATCTTTAAAAACAACATAAATAAAATAAATTATTGCTTTTCTTGACTGATATTCATTTAAAGGCACAAAAACCTTTCTTTCTTCAATGTATCAAATAATGAAAACAAAAATAAAACAGAAAAGTTTTTTTATTGCTTGAGCACAGCCCAACACGAAAATGAAAACTGAAGAGAAGTGTCAAATTAGATTCATGACTTTGGTTTCAATAGCGCTTGAAACAGCGGACGAAATAACAAAGAAGAATTCGAAGAAGGCGAATGCAACTAGATTCATCGTGTAATAGCAGACTTATGAATTATCCATTATCTCTGTTCTGAGCTTAACGAAAATTTGGCAGTTTTTTTAAATTTTTAAAAACATATAAGAACGACTTACGATGTTCTACACTTTACTTGTCGATATGTACATATATGTATCCATATCTAGTCTCGAAAAACTTATTTTTATACAAGGCGTTTTTAACAGTTCTGATAAAACCATATTTTTGAAGTTAAGGTGTCCTCACGATAATGAAAGAATGCCTGTAAATTAGGAATATTTCCACCAAAAGTAGTTTAGTGTTCTGTCAGTATAAACAAAAATCATATGTCTTAATACAAATATTGTATAAGAAAAGAATGGTAAAACCCATTAGAAACACTTCCGAAAGAACATATACATTTATTTTTCGAAACACGTGAAAGGAATAATTCTTACGCACATATAACAATGTGTTTTTGTTTTTTTTTGTTTTAGGAGTATTTGGATATAGAAAAGACGCGCAGGAAGGTGTTGAAACAAAAATATATTTATTTTCTCTGTGAATGGCATAATGAATGGCTCTCAGTGTCGTGTATTAATGGCAAGGACATTCCTTACCTCTAAGTTGAATGTTGAAAAATTAATACAGACAGACACACATAAAAGCATTGCCATAACAACCAATGTATGAAGTGGTCTTCAATGATGGAGACACCTTGGGTGTTAGGTAGCGTGTGTTGAGTCTTTTTCTCTGGGAATTTGTTAATATTGTAAGAAGATGTTTGCTTTTGTTTTATCGTTTATATCGTAACCCTATTTTTTTTTCTGGAAAAATATAAAGGAATTCAATTCTTGTATATTAATTAAAATTTTAATAACTTTTCACATGAGTTCTTTAATGCTTAATTATATATTCGACAAAACAAAAAAACTTCTAGAAATTGAAATGACCTTTTCCTTTTGACCTTTTGATGTTATCGTATGCCCTTCTAAGACACGTATTTTTTTTTAAAGATGTTTACCTTAATTAGGTATATACATATTTGTTCTAATTTAGCTTTTCTTAGCTTTGTTTCTGTATGTCTAAAAATAAGTCGTTACCAAGTAACTTCTCTAACCAGGCTGCTAATAATACTTCAATTAGCAGCATCTTAAAATAATTGGTTCGATGCTATCAGGTTGCGTATAATTAAGTGAGCTTAACTGTTTACATAAATATTAAGAGCTAATAATTAGCAGGTTTTTTTGTATTTTTGAAAGAATGAAACTATGACCTTTATTAAAGACCAACCTACTGTACATACATATCAAACTCGTAAGTCGAAAAATAAAAAAAAAAAAATATACTTAATGCAAAAAAATCAGCAGAATCTGAGCCACTTTTTGACCTTTTGACAATTTCAGCTTCAGAATGTTAATCTGAATATTTTACAGTAAAAGGCAGAATTCAAAGCCGCATACAAAATTTGGCAGTTTTTATTTATTTATGAAAAAAAAAATGACTTACGACGTTTTGTACTTTAACCGTCGATAACTCACATAGTCACATCATATTTGACATACAAAATTTTAAAAAGTGACTTGAATTGCAAGAGCAATTGTAGACTTTTTTCATTTCATCTTCTTTTTAAACTCTTAAACTATCATGCCAATTCTCTTTTTTGCTTTTCTGTTTTTTTTTTTTAAACTAAAGTGTTCCAAATAAATCTTTTGCTTGTCTATCATTCAGACAATTATTGTGAATTTAGTTGCAGTTTTTGTTTGCTGTGTAAAACGTCAGCAGTCAATTCATTCGTATTTTTTTTGTATTTCTCTGAACTTATACAAAGACGGAACTTCTTGAAAGAGCAACAAACTTTAAAGAGCTCATGATGAATGTTACTTGTAATTATTGTAAAATATTCAAGAAATAAACTTTCAATATATTGATTTAAAAAATAAAACAAAAACAAATTTGAAATCTGAAATCTGAAGAAGCTAATTGCTTTAATTTTTGTTTGCAAAAGAAAATCAATTAAGAAAGTTCAAGTGTCGTAGAATTTTTTGCCAGCAGTATTTTGTATAAATAATATATTTTTTATTGTTGCTAATTTATACGTCAATTATACATATGAAATTAACGAAAGAGAATTTTAGTTTTAATTTTTAAGAAAGAAAGAATAATTTCATTATCATTTCTAAAGCTAACTTTTAGGTTAAAATGTCATCAGTTTTTGAACGAACTAATCTGAGAGAACTGGTGCCTACGTTCTGTAACTCTTACATCGATAAAATTAGTCCAGAATCCAGATACGATAATATGAGTACGATAATATGAGTTTTGTTTCATTTTTCAAAGATTTTGTCGACCAATTTTATCGAAACGAGAATTTACAGAACGTAGACACACATGTCGCTTATAATATTTAGGAATAAGGTTTTCCAACTAAATATTTCTTCATAAGCTCTTAATTTTGACATCATTGAATTCTGAAAAATTTTCTGATCTCTATTTTGTGTAGTGTCAAGTTTTTGTGTCTAAAATGTTAGCCTTAACATATTTTTCCTCAGACTGCAAAAAAAAAAAAACACCCAAAAGTCAAATATTTAAAGATATCCACGGTTCCTTTATAAATAGTTTTTGAATGTTAGCCCTTCTAACAACCTTTTGAACGACAAGTGAAAGATTTACCCAACTCTCATTTATTATTTTCTATCTAACTCCTTTAACGTACAATATATTTGTGTGAAAATTTTTCTATAAATAGCCTTGACAATTCGGACTTTCCATGTTTTGAGATAAGTACCTACCTATCCATTGTTAAAAAAGCAAAATTTTAATTAATTTCAATAGATAAATTGGCGTCATATTCAGAAATGCACACGTTCATTTAAACTAACTAATTGTCTGATTTGATTTTTTTTTAAATGGAAACCATTTAAATTGGTTCGCAAACGGGATCGGATAAATTCAACCACCCTATTGTACTTATAGCCCCTCAAGTCTTAATGCACCTCTGCTATGCCAATCCCAAAGCAACTCATCCCCTATTTACTTCTCTTGGGCTTTTTCGAAAAGGCCAACACTTGAAAGTAAATGTTTATCCAAGGCTGGTTGGTTGGCTGATGAAAATCGATTGCTTCCGACTTCGAAATGATGATGCAGAGGCATTTTGGGAACCAGCAATGCAGAAGTCAATTGAAATCAAAGTAGTTTCATTTGGCAGTGCTATATTTAGTGAGGCGAGGCCAAATTGACTGAATGTGTTGTATCATTAAGGAGGAGTATAGAAGGTGGAGGATTGTCGTTTCCCGTTTGGATCTCAATTTATGAGAGTTCAATTGGCTGAGGTGACCAGACGGAGTGAAATTTTGATTTTAAAATGATATCAATAAAAAAATGAATTGGTGACACCAAAGCTGGTGAAGAACGAGGGTCTTGTGAGTTAGAGCTTTCAATAATTCAAGTGTACCTGTGTTGTTAGTCAGCAGGAATGGTGGAGACCTATAGTTTTCTTTCGAATACCAACTTCTATAAGAAAAGACGCAGTTTTTTAAAACAAGGGATATTCTTAAAAATTTGTCAATTTTTTTTTTTTGTTCTTAAGTTTAGTAGTATAGGATCAAATTCCGTCGGCCCACAGTGGTCCATTTGTTGAATTGTAGCGACAATATCATTTTCAAGGATAATTCTTGACGAAAATTAATGAAATTTGGTATATTTAAAAATTTTAAGATGCTGAATTGAGTGGTACTGCCTATTTAATTTTTTTTTTATGTGAAATGGGAGCTTCAAAAATTAGGTCAGAATTTGGTACGAAAATTCAAAATTTATTAAGTTTGTCAAAATCAGGAATGTAGTTAGATTAATATGTATGAAATATCTTAAAATATGTGCTTAAATGTGTACTTTTACATGAAAGTGATTTCAATTCATATATGTATGTACCAAATTTAGAAAAGCAAGTCCAAAATTTTTGTTATATTGCTTTGATATTTTTGTTATTTTTAGACCAAATTTTTTTTTCAATAGACAACTCAAAACCTTGAAATAATCTAAAATACCTGCTTTAAAAATGTTCTTAACTTTTCAGTTTGGTATATTTGAATCCGAAGTCGGAATAAGAATTCTGAAAGTACAACCGATAAATTACCATTATTTAGTAAAAACCTGCAAATCCCCTACAGACAGATACCTTGACGTTGTGAGGATGAAAAGTTAAAAAAAACTTTAAAACGACTAATCTGGTCACTCTTATTTCATAAGTTATATAAAGAAAAATTTGTTTATATCACAAGGGAAATAGCTGGCTGTGTTGGTTAAAGGATATACTAGCCTCATAACTTTACCTAGCTTTCAACACTGCAATTAGTGCGATTGCAGGTGTGAAGAAACTCTACTAATATATAGTTGTATATCAAAAGACGTAGAGTAGGTATACGTAGAAGGTAAGTATAAGTAAGAGTATTTTCCAGGATGTTATATAAGTATTCAGCTTTCAATTTGTAGAAAATTAATTTCAAGCAATGCGCTCTAGCGTTATACATGTACATATATACAAAATTGCAAATTACACTATCCTTGGCAGGTTGCTTATGTGCATCTTGATGCCTTATCCATCATACTTACTGCATTTCTAAACGAAGGCAAGGACATTGATGGCGAAATATATACCTTTACCTACATACATATGTACATATATATAGAAAGAGTGAGTCATAAGATTCATTTTCACAATTCGTGCAGCTAACGACAAACCATGCAAAGAAAGAGCGCCTTGATGATAGTGACTAATGACGTTGAATTCAATTTAGGACATTTCTGTTATTATTTGGACGGACATTTGTAATGAATTTAATATTTAATTAGCACATTGTGAGTGATTGCATATGTATAAGTAGGTAAGGTATAGGTACATGAAGGTAAACCGACACGTGGTTTAAATTTATATATTGAAAGATAATGGTTATAAGTTGAAGTTACGCGTATCCAAGATTTTATATTAATGAATTCATAATTGATGTTAATTTGTTTTGCTAAACTTGAAGGCTTTAATAAAAGTTTAAATGCAAAATAAAAAGCAAAACTAAACAAAAGCAGATTTTGATATTTTGGTAGCTCTGAATAATTAAACTTTCTAAAAACAACTTCGGAAAAGATCCTTGCTAACTCTTGATTTTATAATTAAATTAACAGACTTAAATGGGGTTTATTTCGGGGTTTTATGTAAGTTGTAACTTTTTTCGTTTTTTTCCTTAATTTTGTATGTTGTTTGTGTTCGCTATGTTCTTGAGAATAGGAACCTTATAACCTATTGGAATATGGTGTATAATCTTCAATGGAAACTCATAAAAAATTATTAAGTTCTATCAACTGGTTATGTTATTTACATAATTTTAAAAGCTCATTTTTTTTATAAAATTTGTATAGTTTTCGAGCGATTAATAATAAAATTAGTGTTGTATTTTTCACCTCAAAAAAATGAAATTCCTGATTTGGGGAAATGCTAAACACATAATAATAAGGCTCTCTACCATGTTTTGTAGAGTTTTTTTCGATTTAAAAAACATATTCTTCTGAGCTTTAAATACACAAACGTTTTCGATGGACTATTAAAAGACGCATCAATCATCCAGCATGTCGAATAATGCATAAAAATTATTATTTAAAGCTAGTACAGGTTTTCTGAAAAAATAACTCGAAGTATTGATCGAAAGTAAGCTTGAACCTGATACGCAATAATATTTCTATCAAGTTTGCAAAAGTATCCCACTTCTGACACAATGTGGAAAACAAAAATATTGGTTTTAGATTTTAAACATTTGTATTCGCGATTGTTATACATTTTATATAATTTTATTATCGGACTTATCGCGTTTAATTAATTAATTCAAATTAATTGAATTTTGTTTACACCCGACGTTTCGACAAAATTCCATTTGTCGTGAATGGAACGCAAGATTTTCGTTAATTTTGACTATAACGTCTTCAACTAGTCCTAAACGGAAACTAAAATATAATTGAACGTCGTCTGCACAGATATGATATGAATAGTACTTTAAAGTAGATGGAAGGTCGTTTATAAATAATGAGAAAAGCAGAGGTCCGAGGATTGCGCCCTGTGGCACTCCCCTTCTTAAATTTTTGAAACAATGACAGTCTGTTTTTTTATTGAAGACAGCCTGTGAACGATGGTTCAGATATTAAAAAAATAAGTGAAGTTGCACTACATGAGAAATTGAATAAATCGGAAAGTTTTCTGCATAATTATGTATATGTCGACAGCAATGCCTTAACTATGACATTGCAACATTTTCACAAAACTGTCTATTTATAAAAAATAGATCTATTTGTTGGTAGATTTCGTTAGTTAAAATTTTTAGCTTGACTTCATATTCTTATAAACCAATATCTTCAATCTTAAATATTTAACAACCAGAATCAAACCAGTGCAAACCTACTTGTGACATAATCGTGCATTTTATTAACTTAATCTTACTGCCAGAAAATAGCTACAAAACATACGACTAACATTGGGATCTGAAGGATTTTCTTTTAGTTATTAGCACTAATCCATACTACAGATATCTAGATCATCCGGAGGAGTACGTTGTAGCTTATACATAACCCCATATCGTATATATATATATGTAAGTAAAAAGTAATTCTCACGCATCGTAAAAGTACCAGAAACGCTTCCTCCAAATTGTCAATTTCTCAGTCCAATACTGAGCTGAACGTTAATATACTTCGCCGTCAGTCAATCTCTGTATCCATTTACATGTTTCGAGATAAAACCCAATTTGATTACAGTTTTAAAAAGATTTCTTACTCAAGGCTCTCCCTTGAATGAAAAAAATCTTTGTAAAACATTTTTATTTGAATGAAAAATTTCCTTAAATAAATCTAAAAATGCAACTCAAAAAATAAAAAAAAGTCCTCCCCTTAAAACTTGTTAAATTTTGACTTTTATCTGAAAAGCAAACCGCACATGAAACCACACTCTAACCAATTTAAGATAATCCAACCATATAGAGAGATACAAGTAAATTGCCAAAGTATTTGTTTTATTTTTCAATCTGCGAATACACTGTACGTATACACAATGATGACATCTCGTTTCGGTTTTTTTTCACAAAAAGATCGTTTTATTTTTTCCACGAAAATGTCAGAAACATTATCCAGACCAGAGGGAGAAAGAGAAAAAGATAAACTCATATTCTTATTTCTTTTTTTTTTGTACCGTACCTTAACATCTCATCTCTGCAGTAGATAGAAATATGTACATTTGAAACATATCTTTCATGAATGTGGTGAAAAGGACATTTTGTATCGTTGTCGTTCTCTAATATTATGGGGATGAGGCGAGAACTGAACCTGGGTGGCATGTATAGAGATAGGGAGGACAGTTCAATATATCTCTGGCTGGATCCTATATCTACAAAAAACTCTCTAGGTTACACTTTTCCGTCACACACACACAACCAATGGAGAAAGGAAAAGGTTTTGTCAGCTCATTGCTAGTTTGTGTGACAAGTTATTTGTCTCCTGCCACAGGGGCGAGAGATGACGTGAGCTTTGAAAGATATTACACAGGAATATTTTGTTTTGTAAGGATGTAATTTTTTTCTTTCTAATATATATCTCCTTTTGTTTTTCATTTTGTCATTTTGTTTCATCATTGTTTTTTTTTTTTTTTTTGTGTTTTAAATTTACAAGTTGACACACATTTTACGGGACAAAATGTCTTATTGTCCATTTTTGTGGCTTTTTACTATAACTTTATTCAATCTGTGGCTTATGGGTTTTTATTTTTTTCTTTAAAAATGTAAGTATGCATTCATTCGATGATAACTTTATATTTCTTCAGTTTGACATACAAACATATCTAAGAATTATTCTTCATTGTTGAACTTATAGTTTGGAAGTTTTGTTAGTATTAAAGTTTTTTTTCGGTGATTAAAAGTTTGTTAATCAATCTATTTATGGCAATTATTTAGTTTTTGATGGAAAAGCATATACATATAGATAAATATTTGTTGAATAAATAGTTTTCTTATTTTTAGTTTGGTTTTATTAATATATTAGAATAACCTGAGAAAAAAATTGAAATAAATAAATTGAATAAAATACGAAAAATCTATACAAAGAAATTGAGTGAGTGTTAGCAAGTTTACCGAAGACGAAAGTAAAACTTCTAAGGCCTTTCTGTAGGTGGACACATTTCATAAATTGACCTTTTTTGTGTTTAATCTTGCACCTCACATTTGAAGATTAATCAAAGAACTGTCAAAGTTATTGGCCATATCTTAGAAACTCTTTCAGTAATTTTCCAAATAAACCATTTAAGATACTTGCTCGCCAGTTTTCCCAGGATAACGATGTGTAAGGCTGTGAAATAAATTAATTAACCCACTTTTGGAATTGTTTTGACATAACCGCGATGTACACTATCTGATTTTTTTAACGCAAATCTTAATTTATGAGACATTTTTTTTTTAATCATTGGAGCGGTTTTTTAAATAATTTAGTATGTACACTTTTTTACTGTATTTTAGGCTTTTTTTTGGTCTTAAGATTTGACAACACACTTGAAGTTAGGCTGCCGAAATTTCGCAACATCATATTAATTTTACACATAATAATAATTACAATTTTGAAAATATTTTTTAATTTTTTATTTTATATATATAGGTATGTATTATATTTAATTTTGAAAATATTTTAAGAAAAAAAATTGGTACACCATTTTTTAGTATTTATTAATGCGGAGTTAAAAAAATAATTTAAAAAAATTATCCACTCATTTTCGAAATATAGAATATGTTACTCTTTTATACAAAATTTAATTAAAAATACATATAATGCGATAACATGGATAACATGGTAGATCGTAACTCTAGTAGATATAAGACTCACAAACAAAAATTAATCAAAATCGTAGAAGACGTTTTCGAGAAAAATATGATTTTCCTCAACGGTTTTTTAAGCACTTGTACGGAAGGTACCGTTATTTATGGTTTTAAGAATAATTTTTGTTTAAGATCTGCTAGATAAGTTAAAAAGCTGCTGAATGCCAAGTTTAATAAAAATGGAGTCGTTTTCGAATTATTAAGTTTTCAAAAAAAAAATTTGAAACTTTTTCAAAATCATAAAAATAAAAAATTGAATTTTTTAAAACACTCAAGATTTCAAGCTTTCGTATCCCAGCATTTATATTTGAAACTTGCTAAGAGCAATATTTTGTTTCGAAGTCCCTGTCAAACTCTGTTTCGAATGACGTATAGGAGAACGCACACTGCTCCACAAAGGTCGGGAAAGACATCCCCGATACTTTTAACATCAAAAATGATTTTAGCTAGGGACCGAGCTGGCCGGAAGAAACTTGCTTGTTGAGACCCTCACACTTCCTGATTGTCTGTATCGCCACTTCAAATGACGATGAAAATAACAGATTCAAGGTAAAACAAGCGCTGAGAGTTTGAAAATTATCAAAGGAGCAATAATCAAACATAAATCGTGAATCAAACTCCATAAAACTCCTTTCGGATATATTACTCTCGCTGAATTAATTTTCGAGTATGATATTCCATACAAAAAAAAAATAAATAATAAAAACGATTTATTTATGAACGATTCTGTAATTTTATGATTTCAAGCTTTTGATAGACCTCTGATATATAGGAAGTCTCAAAATCGATTTCCATTATTTCCCAACTTTTCTGCGTTTTTTTGTTTCATTTCCGTAAAAGTTTTAGTTTACCATGAAAAACCATGCTCTCCCTCATAGGGGGGAAAACTTTGATATCCTTTTGTTTCTATTTCATTTTTGCAAACTTTTTTTTTTTTGATGAAGGATGTGTTGGGTAAATAGAGATAAAAAAGGCAACAGCCAAGCCAATGTGAAATAGATTTGTGTTCGCAAATATATTCCAAGCGCACCAGTAGATTTAAATCAATCATCTTGTTATCGATACCAATCACGTTTCACAACAGCTAAGTGGAATAAATTATCCAAAATATATTTGCAATCCGAAATGAAATAATAACAGTTAGAGAGAAAAAGAAAGAAAGTAAAGAAGAAGATTCTACAAAAAAAAAAAAAAAAAAAAAAAAATAGAAAATGAAAAAGAAAAACTCTCTGCAACTAATGGGATTTTGGGTAATGGATGTACAACAGCAAAAGAAACAAGAGAAATTACAAGCAGATGCGGGTAGGTCAATATAATAATGTACTCTGTAGTCTGTATACCTATATTATAGAAACAGAAATAAGTTAGGGTAAGAGGATCTTTAATTCGAATGAACATCAGCTGTTGAAAAGGAATTCAATAAAAGGTTTCTGGAAGAAAAATTGATTTTTATTTTAGTTGGCAGATGGAAAGGAAATTATGGAGAAGTGAAGGAGAACATAAAAAAAAAAACACAAATTAAAGAAGTGAGATTTTGAATTTTTGTCTAATGTTGATGTTAGAGCACATCAAGGTCAGTCATAAGGCATGCATTGGCTTATCCTAGGTTTTAGGTCTTGGTTGGGAAATAAGGATCACACACATAGTTCATGTGAGTAAAATGTGTATGATATTTTTAATATTATCACTTAACGTTTTACTTTTTATAGGTGGACGTACAAATTGGCATCATAATTAGAAAAGGTTTGAAGGCTAAAAGCTAATACTAATTTTGTAAATGGTTCAGGAAACCGTACGCAAAGAGCAATTGTAAATCAAATCTGTTTTAATAAGCAAGGTATTCTTTTTTAATCTTTTAGATAGTGGTCCGGGAAACCGTTAACAATTTGCATTTATTTATAACATATTTCGTGATAACTAGGTGTGAACTATAAAAATAAAAATAAAAAAAACCTTTGATTATGTAGTCATTTAATACATACACGCTTGATATACATACATATACAGTTAAACCAGCTTAAGAGAAACCCGCTTAAGAGAAAAACACGCTTATCTGAAACACTTTTTTCATCCCCGAGTATTTGTCGACCAATTACCTTTATAACACTCCGCTTAAGCGAAACTTGCTTAAGTGAAAAACCCGGATACCTGAAACATGTTTTCAGTTAAGTTTAATATTTTTCGTTGAAAAAAACTCTCTTGAGTGAAAAAAAATTTAATAGAACAGAACAAAAAATTTGCTGAACGCTTTTACTTCTTTTTTATTTTTTACCTCCACCAAATTTTCGTCACGAAAATGACATCTAAATTTCGGATATGGCAAAACCCTTTTTGGAATTTTTAAATCCGCTTAAGTGCAATTTTTTTTCACTTATCCGGACTCCGCTTAAGTGAAATTTTTTTTCACCTATGTGGGGTTCGTTTAAGTGAAAAACCCGCTTAAGTAAAAGAAAGACTGTTACATTTTGCAGTTTCTCTTAAGCGGGTTTTACTGTACTATTGTATGTTTTCAGAAAAAAGCAGTGTTTCGAGCAAAAATTTTAGGCCAGATATTTTTTAAATTAAATTAATATTTACATATATGCAAAATATATGTACATGTATTATGATTTATGTATGTATCTCAACTACTACGAAACCAAATATACTCTTCATTAGCAGGAACTGGCAAGTTCATAACAAAGTAAAACACAAGGTTTTTAAATATTTTATTTTTATTTCACGATTTTTTCCCACCTTATTTTTTGTAACAAAAAAGAGAAAAGTTAACGCAGAGAAAATTAATGAAAAAAATGAATATAACCCTTAAAAAATTAAACAGTCAACATCCGGGGGCTTTCACACATCAAATAACGAAGAGTAAAATATGAAAATATGAATTCAACATGAGGCATAAAATATGCCCTTTGTAAAAAGTTGCCCATACGCTACAGGGGGGGGGGGGAGAACTGTATTATTATTATGTAAGTATTCATACATCAGAATCTAAAAGTGAATTTGCGAGATGTGTTATTCTGTATAAAATATTTCAGTCTACCTCTAATACATGCATACATATAAACGCCTATACTATATATGTTTTTCGACACTGAAGTTAGCTTAATTATATGAATTTTATATTTTTCTTTTTTGCAAGCTTGTGTAGGTAACTATATATGTAGGTTGTGATATGTTCTGCTCTTTTATCTTGATTTTATTTTTTTGGAACATTTTGGGTTCAATTCAACCACAAATCAGAGGAAAACTGATGAATTCAGGAACAGAAATATAATTTATTCATTTGCCATCCGATCTGATATTCCAAAAAAAAAAAGAAGAAACATTTTTATTTTCATGAATTGAATTTGAGAATTAAATTATATTATTTTGTTTTATTTTAACTTTTTTATTTTTTTTATTTTCATATTTTATTTTTTGTTAGAACGCAACTTCTTTTATTTTCTGATACAAAAGCAGCATAATCTAATTAGCTTTGTTGCGGAGGGGGTGGTGATGGTTCTTTTGAAGTGAGATTTTGTGGGATTAAATCGAGGGGTAGGTGAAGTCTGCTTCTGTTTAACATTACCTACAAACACACACACACACACACTCATATTACGAACTAACGACGAGGACGTATACGGCAAAACCAAACCTACTATTGCCGCGCCGAAGCCAGGCATGCAAAGCAATTGACAATTTGTGTGTGCACTGCCTTGATTATCTCCCAGCTCATGAAGCTTTGTATAGTGGCGAGTGTTGGTGGCTGGAAAATGGCAAACAATCGTGTTAAAGCTTTATTGTGGCTTGATATAGTATAGTTGCAGGGGTGCAAAAGGGTGTTTTCAAGTTAAATTGTAGTTAATTCGTAGGGTGGTTGTTTAAAGTGTTTATTTGCAAATAAATAAGGGAACCATTTTGAGGGGCCTTCAGTGTGTCTTTAGGGCATCAAAGGTCTTCGACTATCGAACTTAATCTACTTCACTAATTATATAGATATTTTGTGCTTGGTTTAAATGGTGTTTTTTTTTGTGTTTTACATTAATTGATGATATATTTTCGCATTTTGCTAATATTGTGCCTTGCAAGCGGATTGTATTTAAAGTATCGCTTTCTTTAAACAAAAATTGGATAAACCCCGATATATTGTCTTCTTTTGATTTGATTTGGGGAAAATTAATTTAAAAAAAATCGAAGAAATGTTGTTACAAAGGCTTTACATTTTTCAAAGCTCATATATGTAACTTTGCTGCTCTACATATCTTAGGTTAGTTCTTGAGGTTTCAACTTCACACAAAAATTTGCATTTAAATGAGGTATTTTAAAATTAATATTTTCTAACTAAAGCGACCTGTCAATTCTGGCAAACCCCACTGATACCTCCGAGAATAAACGATGAAATCCAATCGAATCAGCGTAGGTTCTCTCCCTATACGTTTTCAGTAGAATTATATTGAAAACTTATAAATTTCTTTCAAAATGTTTGATCCATTAACTGACATTAAATTTGTCATGAAGCACTGAAGTGTGTCAAGGGTCTTCACTCAGGTCATGACTGGTTAAATAAGATCATAAGGTACAGAACTGGCTCGTTAAAGAATGCAGTATTGTTGTAATGTAGTCTTTACAAATCATTTAATTCAATTAAAAGATTGCATTCATTGACTTCAATTTGGGTTTTCAGAATTCAAATTATGTAATCATCATTCACTTGCATCAAAAAAATTGCAATCATTTTTTCGTATTCATTTGACAATAATCAATTGAATGCAATCTTTTGGGAATCCAAGCATTCTTCGCATTCGTTTGCATCCTTTGCATTCTTCTGCATTCATTTGCATTCTTTTGCATTCTTCTGCATTCTTTTGCATTCTTTGAATTCTTTTGCAAATTTGAAAATTCAGCATTATTTTTATCACAATATTCTTCTTACTTTCTTGAATAATAGTTTCGTTGCATTAAAACATTTAATTTATTTTTGGTTCGATTCCACATACACACATGTTTTACTCTCAAAAAAAAAAAAAAAACAGAAACATGCAAACGAACAAAAACAAAAATTTCTGAGACAGAATAGGTAAGACATCTATTTTTGTTTGCATTAAATTATTTTCCACTCATAAATTCAACAATTTCTTTAAGTTTCAATTTTAAAATAAAAAAAATTACTTCACGAACATTATACTCAACTTTTACTTGCATAATATTAATCTCATTAAAATCTAAAAAAAAAAGTACAAACAAACTGACATACCCTTTTTCCCTTGAAATAGTAAAAAAGAAAAGAAATAAAACTAACGCATTACCCTATGTCGAGAACCATAATGGACTTATACATAAAAAAGTTCGTTATGTTATACGCCCTCATTATTTCCAAGTCAATTTATTTTTCCATTAATTAATTCCAAATGTGCACTTTTATCCTCATCTTTTTGCATTTTTTTTTTTATATTATTTTCTCCTTCTGTTTCCATCCTTTTCAGTTTATACCATTATTTTCGTTCATAAATTTAGAGGAACAAAAAAAAAAATCTAACTACACTTAATTAACATAAATCCAGCGACTGCATACAAAAATCTTCTACCACAAATTTATATATTTTTTAAAGGTTGCATTACACAAAAAAAAAAAAAAAAAAAACTACACACACACGTACATATAGAAAGAGGAAAGAAAAGTCAAGAAGAATAGTTGAAAAAGTACTGTAGTTGCTAATACTATAAGGACAGTCCTAGATTTTCTTTGCATTTTTTAAGGTTTCTAGGGCTGACTGAGGAAACTACGACGACGACGATGTTGACGACAAGGACCCTCGGATGGGTGAAAGTAGAAAACTTGACATCACATCCCCTCGATTAATATGAGTTCCTGCTATGTGGGTCACAACGACTATGGAGCCCGAACTTAAAACAAAAAAATAAACAAAAAACTCCTTCTTAGGTGATTATTATTGTGAAATTCGGTTCAGAAAAATAAGAGCACAGCCATTTAAACAATTAATTTATGCAAATGAACGGGGATTTTCCAGCTATACTATAAACGCTAAGCTTCTCCTGTTATTATTATTTTCGTTTTCTCTATGTGTTGCTTTCCTCGTTCCTTGTTCCTCCATCTTTGCCCATCTTCGTCGTTATTTTGTTGTCTCGCATTTGTCTCTCATTTATTTTGAATTTGCAAAGGCGAGTAATTTTGCTAATTGCTATGGCAGCCGGGGCACTGGAAGAGTTAGATATATAGAAAGAGAGCTAAAGGAAGACAAGATAAATTTTATTTATAACGAAAACGCGAAGGGAGAGAGTGTCCTAGTCATAGTCATAGTCCTAGTCCTGGGTCGCTGGTTCTGGGTACACAGCGAGGAGATAGTACCAGGATGACAAAGTGCAACTTGTTGCGCTCATCTGGGCATCATCTCATTAAAATTATATAATTACTTGTAGTGGCTGCTGGAGGAAACAGTAAACAAAGAAGATTAAAGTTACAAAAAAAAATAAAAATATATTAAAATAAAATATTCCACATACGCCATAGTGAACGGAATTTATGAATTTTTAAATTCTAATTTCTCGAAAACTGCTTGATGAATTTGAGCGCAATTTTCACTCATAATTAAAATAATATTTAAAGCTTCGTAAATATGTATGTAAATTGGTAATTTAAGTTATAACTAAATGGTGTATTTGAATGAGAAATTTATATTAAAGCTACGATTAGAGGGTCAACGAAAATGGTTGACGCGTCTGACGTCAAATTCTGTCCCAAAGTTGTTAAGTCCTATGATTGTCAATGGAGATTGGTATTTATAGGTTCCCGGTCTACTCCCATTGGTACGCCTTTAAGAGTCAATGCATTGATTATTTTCGTTGATCGTGTTATCATTCTCCATTTTTTGAGACAATTTGTAAAGTATTCGCGCAATCAAATATATGCTGATGTTAATAGAATAATTGAAGTTTTCGATTGGTCATCTAAAATGACAGTTTTTTTTTTTTTTAATGCACATAGCTGTCACCGAAAGTCCATCAAATTGCTTTTTCTCCGGGTTGGAGAGTGAATGTTAATTTTTGGAAGTTTTTAATTTATTGAAGCCATTCTTTGGTGGAATTTGATACATTTTTTCCTGACTCATTTATTATTATAAGCGAATTTACGGATTTTTTTCGCATAATTTTATTTTCGGACGTCTACAAAGGCTGGAAAAAATTCAAGTTGACTTGAAATTCAAAACAAAAATGAGCATTTAACAGCGTGAATCCACGTGAGTCAATTTTCTTGCAAACACATTTGACGTTTACGAACATGCTATCCGGATTTTTAATGTTTTTGTTGTGAGATCCATTATTTTTACTGCACTGTTGCACCGTAAATTATTTTGACTAATTTATGACTTAAGAAAACTGGTTTATCGAAAATAATGCTTTTGTATACAAATTTCAATTTGGGTTTTCGAACAGTTAACTTTTGCAATTTTCAAAAAAGGCCCACGTCAAAATTTTTTATGTCACCGAAGGGACCAAATTTCAAAATGTCAGATAAAGCAAAAGACGAACAGTCGTTACATTTTTGCTGAACAGTCCGATATTATCTTCCAATTTCATTCACAAAATTTGATCGATATAGTTTTCCAAAAAAACCGATCTATTATACGAAGGTATTGATCATGATTCGAGAATTTTGTATGTAAAGATTCTCGTTAAGAAACTTTATGCCACTATAGGTGTGTTTTATTCATTGCTGCATAGCCAGCGCAGCAAAATTTCCCTTGGCAAACAGAAACAATTTGATTGCTGGCGAAAAAGAAGTCAGTAAAAATAAAGATGGCTGTGCTGGCGATAGAGCTTTCAATTATTGAAATGAACTTATAGAGTGAGCTTTCGTTTTATTCAGACTTGTGCTGCGCTGGCTATGCAGCAATGAATACCTTATATCATTTGCAGGTCCTTAATCCTAGACATAATCTTGGAAAGAATCGTTTGAAATTTTCTCAAGGAAACCTTGTTGCTGAACCAGAAGAAGAAGTTAGCGGAGGAAGTATCTTTTATAATCTTTAAATTATTTGTACCGTTGCATTTGAGAGTGATAACGCCAGTTATAAAATGAATCGTAGATTTTAACCTACCTTCAAATATTTTATTAGCCAGTCAAAAGGTATTGTGTATTCTGAAAATCAAGTGTAAAATCGTAAAAATAGCCACAAGGTATGCAAATAAATATTTACTCAGTTGATGTATCGACCTATAAATTTTAATGTTCTTTTTTTTCCAAGTTGTCTATTTCAAACTAACCCTTTTTAATGGAAATTCAATTCCCATCGCTTAAACTGTGCATCAAATAATGATTATCTTACTCTTTTTAAGTTTTTTTTCCAACCAAAAGTTCACAAAAGACATCTTTAGCTTACCTGAAATGAAAAAAAAAGAAAAAAGGTAAATAAATAACAAACTTTGAAAGAAATTCCAAAAAAAACGAGAAAAGTTAAATGAACATTACATTTTCACAAAATAACCCACACCGTAATATTGCAATAATCCTTTTGAAAAAAAAAATAAAAAAAAAAATAATTCTTTCCTAACAAAACTTTTATAGTTTAAAAATATCCTTAGTTGCCATTCGTTCCACATTATCTACATGCAAACATATAATATATATGTATATAGGTACATAGTACGTGTATTATACTCAAGTGTCACAACAGAACTTATTCATTCCCTAGTGTGTGCGCCAAAGGACTATTCTTATTCTTTTTTTTATTATTTTTGTTACAAAGGCACAAAACAAAATGAAAAGAAAAAACATATATATATATTTAGGTATCTTTGTATAAATTTTAAAGACAAAAAAAGGAAGGTTGTTGCCCTAATGCCGTGAGGAACAAAACTGTCACACTGGTTCACGAGAATACGAAACAAAAAAAAAAGGAAAAAAAAAAAACTCCAGCCTTCGAAACTTGATTTGAATACATTATCCGTTTTGTATTCAACAAAAAAAAAAAAGGACGAAGGATTCACCCATTGGGAAAAGCCGTCACACCACATCAAAAAAAAAAAAAAAAAATAGAAAAATGAGCTGGTTTGGTAAAAGGAAAACTTAAAACAATATCCCTTTGGAGCAAGCATCCAGGGAACATGCCACAGTTGTTTCACTCAATACCATAGAACTTTTTGTCACCCCTATTTTATAGTGTTATCCTTTTCTTGTTCTTCTTCGTTTTATTTTTTTCTTCCAAAAACTTCTTTCTTCGCGAAAGTTTTCGCAACGTAAAACAATAAACAAGGACCGTCGTCGTCGATGACAACAACGATGAAAAGGACCAACAACAGCACGACGACGACAAGGACGTCTTAAGAGAGCTTGTCGCGAATTTTCCTTTAAGAATATGCAAAGTGATATTTGCTTTAGTTTCTGACTGACATTTAAACAAGAGTAATTTCATTTTATTGTTTAGTTTGTCCTGCTTTGAGTTCTCATCCTACTTCTTCTTATCACCCTCTTCCTGCTTCACAATATCCTAACTCGAATTTTCTCTCACTCACTATGCCAATTCAAAGGATTCTTCCTGGCTAAGCTACTTGTGAAGATGCCCGAAAAGTCATTGTCCGCATAGTGTTAGCCTGCCAGAGGAATATAAACAATTCAAGCATTTTGTTGTCCTTTTTTTTCTTGGTGTCCTGTTTGAATAGCACTATAGTATCCTCTATTTTTTGTATTTTCATTTTTTTTTTTGGGGTAAAGTGCAATATTTGCTACAAACACATAAAGACACACTGAGTGGATGGAACAAGAACTTAGATAAACTTTTCGGCCATTGGATGAATATATAACAAAACAAAACAAAACAAAAACAAAAAACAGAATCCTGCCGTCTGCAGTTGTGCATCAGGGATGAAGGACCCGCACACATAAACTTTAAAGAAGCCTGTAATGCTGAGGATTCTTTAAGAGGGCATTGTTATTGTCTTGGGGCATTGTGCAACATTATGTGTGCTTGCTTGCTTGCCTACTTCAGAACAGTCTTCAGTTGTTTTTTTTTTTGTTTTTCATTTTTAAGATTAAATTTAAAACACTACCATGGGTATGGTTAGTTGGTTGAAGGAATGAAAACTATAAGGACAACGATTATGATGGATGAAATAGTACAAACTTGAATTACTCTTGGATGGACATTGAGAAGGACTATCATGAACTTGAAGAAATTCAATCAATTTTTCCGACTTTATTACATAAAACGATACTGTAGACTGAAGGGAACATACGTATATGTAAGTATAGAGTCCATTGAGGCACTTAAGATTAACTGGATTGTATCGAATGCAGTTTCCTTCAGATAGAAGGATTTATGGTTGTCCATTATTTAGAAAATGTCTGCAGTGCATGTGTTTCGAATAAATGCCACAAAGCGACCACAAGTCTGTTGTATTTGGCAAAGTACAATAGCACACCATATGTATGATGTGGTTGTATAACACGTTCGCACTTCATCCAGACTAGATTGTGACCACAAACATAATGTCGAAGCAAAGACCATGTTATGAGCTTAATGTTGCCGAAAATTTGGTCTTTCTTTAAAGATATCAAGGTTTCTGATAAAATTGTTTAAAAATGAAACTTTAATGGTCGATTTCACGAAGGACTTTTAAACATTTAACAGGCTTCTAAATCTTAAAATGGGATATTTTGGTTTCACCAAGCACTTTTAAATTAAACAACCTTTTAAACACCCTTATAAACTAAATGCCAATTTTTGTTTCATTAAATTTTAAAAGTGTCATTAAAATGTCGTCAGATTTGGTTAACAAGAGGATTCATCAGCTGAAATTAATTGCAGAAAAAAATTTTGAAGCATTTTAATTTTCAATTTTTGGATATTAATATCAATTAGCACATTTTTTTTTTGTAATTTTTACCTCTTTCTATATCCGCATTCATTGTTAAATTAAATTGAAACTCACTTTATAAAAACCTTTCGGCAGCGGCCCAGTGTTTTTTTTTTTTTGATTTTGAAGAAGTTTACCGATTTATTTTGCAATTCTTGGCATTTGTTTCAATACATAATGCTTTCTCTTTTTTCTCATACATTTCGCTTATTAGAAAGAAAAAAACCAATTTATTTTTCCAGGGATGTGAAGAGAACTCGATTTTAACAAAAATTTCCCTTTTAACATTGGAAAAATTAAAAATATTTAAGGGCCTGATAAAATTTAAGAGGGTTTTCGATAAAAGTGCTTTTAGTGTTTGTTTATGAAATTGGGCATAACAATAGTAAAAAAATCAATCTTTACATTTGTATTATTAAAAAAAAAAAAAACCTTCCGATATTGGTTCCCATATTTTGCCATAATATTTTTTATAGTAAATATTATGACCTTTATATTGAACACACAAATTTTTTTCTCAACTCCGCCATTTAACAACAGAAAATAAATGTATTTTTTACTTAAACTAATTTTGCATGAGCATAATTTATTTTTCGATTACTTTGCCATATAAGAGTAAAAACGAAAAAACATCTCCGAAATTTTATCGATGTTAGCAAAAAAAAAATAGGCTGGAGTTATAGCTATTTCACGACATTTCAGGCCGTTCATCAGACTTCTTTTAGGCTTGGTCTTCTGTTGTTCAGTTTAATTTGAGAAACGAACTAAGACGTGTAAAGGGTGTGCCAAAATGTACGCAAGATTTGAATTTACCTCACAGAAAAAAAAAAATGTATTTGACAGCTGACAGTTTAGAGTTCAGTTTTTGTGTCCATTGAACTTTATAAACCTGGAGACGCAGATCTTCAGTGAGTATACGCTGTAGAGAGCTTCTTGAAATTTACCCTCCACGTCACGCCGAATTGATGTTCCTGGACTTTTACTAACACTTTCACGCACTATTTCGATTTTGCCATTTGAACGGCTTGTTTTCTGAGAACCAGTGTGTTTAGCATCACTAATTGATCCAGTCTTCCTGAATTATTTATCAAAATAATGAATGTTTGTCAGCCACAGTTCGAGAACCTAAAGTATTCTGACCATATTTTTTAAACATTGTTCAACAATGAAAACATGTTCTTTTCTCGTTTAATCTAAATCCACACTGTCAGCTGTGATATTGTAGATACATTTTTTTTAAGAAATAATGTAACTCAATGATGGTAAAACAATATTTTAAAATACATTATATTTTTAACGTGAAATTGAATTGTGACTTCCAAGAAATCCGACTTGAAGGACCAATATTTACTTGAATTGTGACTTTTATAGAAAATAGTTTTCTTAAAATTCAACTTAAAAAATCTAAAAGTATACACAAATAAAAAGCAAAATGTTCAAATTCCAAAAGAGAATTTATTTGAATTTAAGTTCCAAATAGAAGTATGAAGATATTTGTTTTCGAAAAAGTTGTCAGGCTCTATATCTATTTGTGTTTTTTTTAAGGATTCCAAAACGTAGAAAGATTTCTTAAGTAAAATTCTTTGATATCTTCCCCATCGAGACTCTGATGAATTTTCCTACTCCATCACAAACATATATCACTAAGCTTGACAATAACCAACCGACATACATGCATACATATATTCTCATCCATTGCATTTATATTCATGGTATAATGTTCAATGAATTTTTAAGAAAATATTTGTATTATTAAAAATTCTTCTGCACTCCTAGCAAAACACCTTGTGGAAATATTTTTCAATATTCTTTCAAACCAAATGTCATACACACACAAACACATTTCATGTTAAACCCTGTCTTTTTATATTTGCTGCAATGTACATATATACCTACCTAGCATTTCCATTTGAATGGCATCGCTTAAAGAAAATCGTTTTCCTTTCGGCAGCGTCCATATACCTATATAATCCTTTAACAAATGAATGTACATATACGCAATGTGTACTTTAACCATTCGATGTTTTCAAGAGTTCGAAATACAACAAATCTATTTCAAACAAAAGCAAAACGAACACAATACTCAAACATCGCCGCCACGCCGCTGCCACGCTGGGCACATCCTTGATGGTAAATCCCTTAACAAGAATACCATAATGTACTAGCGGATTTCTATTTTGCCGAATTTCAAACTAGAGCTACCAACTTAGTTTAAGAGTAACTTAAATAATTTTCGAAAGACGGTGATCTATTAAATAGAAATATTTAAGTGTAAAATTTCAATACTTTTCTTTTAATACTTATATTTCAGGGAAGTTGTCTTATGTGATATTTGCCTCTTAAGTTATTTGACATTCGAAATCAATAAAAAAAGCATATTAATTGGTCTTATTGATTTGAAATTGCTTGAGTATATGCGCTTAAAAATTTCGAAAAAATGATAAAAATATAATATTTTAATCAAAGTTTTACAGGGTTTACAGGTTTAAACTTCGCCGTTCCATTTTTTGATTTTAGAAAAACAGAACACCCGCAATTATAACATCCATTTCCAACCCATTGAAAAACTAAAAAAAAAAATATTTATAAAATTTTAGGAAGCAAAATTATAAATACTAATTATATCTACCTGTATGCGAAATTTAAACTAAATTATTGGAATATTTTATGAGATATACGGAAATATTTTCAAAACTTTGCCAATTTTTTTTTAAACACGTCAAAATTAAAATTCGGATAGGTATGTGAATTTTTGATCAAAAATCAGAAACGCAGTTTTACTACAATCGCTTTGAACATTACAGGCACCAAGTTTTATCAAAACCGTTAAAATTTTTCAATAAATTAAAGGACCAAAAATGTTGAACCATGCTATCCATTTAAAAAACTAAAATTTATAAATGAATTCGGTGGCGCGACAGTACGTGTAGAACCAGGGCCTAGTGACTTACAACTCTCAACCATTAATGTGTGCGTGTTTGCTGGCAGGAATGGAGGGGGCCTACAAATTTCTGCCGAATCCGAACGGCTAAGGTGAGAAGCAATTTTTCATGACAAGTAGCCCGTGAAAATATTTCTGTTTCTTTTTTTATGTGGCTTGGGCTGGGAATCGAACCCAAGACTTTCGGCGTAACATTCCAACGTACTAAACATTACGCCACGGGCTAATACAACTACCCATTCAAGCTGAGTTTAAACAAAATTTCGAATCTATCAAATAAAAATCAGCAAATTGGTCAAATCAGGCTTTAGCTCGATGTGAAATGAACCTAGAGACATACAGACTCTTTAAGCTGTTTAATATACGATCTTTTTTTTTTATTTACCTAACGAAGCAACGCTTAAATTCAAAAATATTCTAAGAAATTAAGAGATATACAAAATTTTAAGTTTTTCTTCAGTAATTCATCTAAATTGGCAACCATTAAATCAACAGACCATATTATGTAAATGCAAAATTGTGTCACTACAACTGTACCTACTTTTTGTTCCCTTATGCTGTCGCGCACCAACAAACGACATTAAAATTAACACGACAACAATTTCTTGTGCGTCTTTGTCGTGGGTGGTGCGGACTGTGTCGGCTGTGTTGGCGAATACCGTTGTAGCATAGGAAGGTAGGTAGGTACACATTGTGTATATAGACTTTGAAGTTGCTTTACGACAAGGATTACTGGCAAAACGTCTAAATGGATTACCAACACCCCGTCATTTCTTACAGCAATCCTCATATCCAAGGACCTAAATATATTTTATGTTGGGCACATTATTCCACTCTATCGTCCTTAACTGAATGAATTATAGAACGGGTAAGAGAGAAAGCAAAGAAACGACGAAGACGACATCTTATACACGAAATAAAATGTGCAACGTTTGCGTTCTCGTTTTTTAATGGGTGACGCGCGGCGGTACAGTGTATTTTAAATGGTTGGAGGAGAGTTAAGAGTCCTATCTATCCTTCCTTACATCTATCCTCCCTTACAATTTTACAGCAGAAACTCATCACTTGGTACGAGAGAGAGAGATAGAGAAATGAAAATAGGTACTCTGTCAAGAAGACGAATTTGATTATTCTACTCCTCCATCAGCTTTGTCATTCCTTTTTGCTACATATACTAACATATATTTAATAACTAAACGTGCGTAAAAGTCGGTTAAGTATATTTTACCGAAAATCTTACTTCCTTATTACCCACTACCCTATATATTTATATTTTCAGCTGATACATCTTTATGCACATGTACTTCAGAAAGCTTGGAGAGAAGAAAAGTTAGGAACTGACTGTATTCATTTATTTATCTTTTTGAATCCTTGAAAGTATATTTGCATAATTAATGGTTTAGTGAAATAACATTTTTGGAAACATAGTTTTTTTTTAGTTTTTGAAAAACTTTATTTTGGAAATGGAAAAAGCTTTATGAAGGGATTTTCACTCTCAGAGCAAGCAATTGTTACGTAATAAAATATATGAATTGAAGGTTGAATAAGTATTAAAGTTGTTTTAGTTGTCAAAGTCCTAATATTTGAATAGAAAAGAATTATTTTAAGCTTATTTATATAACGGTTTTCCTCTACTGCGCCGTGCGTCACGTCGATGGGATTCAAAGGCTTTCCGAGTCGAATTGGTGAGTTCTTTGGGGAATCTGAAGAACAATATGGAATCTTCGTCGCCATCCTGCACAGACTGGAGAGTTTGCTAAAAGGTGCCAAAATAATAATTTTTTTTACAGATCATTTTAATTGGCGCGTTGGGAAAAATGAGATCTTAGAGATTTTTCTCACTCAAAAAGTGACTAGCGAATCACAGATTTTTTTGAAGATTTTAAATGACAAAACTATCAATTTTTCGCATAAAGCTTTTTGATGATAGATACTAACGCAAAGTAGGTTCATAACGCACAGCTTGTAGATCTTGTGATTTAATATGAAAAGGATGAGCCGGATCACGTGACCTCGGTAGCGCAATGCGAAGTGCATATACATAAAAATTTATATTTGCATGGGGCTTACAGGCTGGGAAAATACTGAACCAATTTCACTTAAATTTAAAAATTTTGTTACTACTAGCAGCGAGATGGTTCGGAAAGTGATTTAAGTAAAATACACCCACTGCCACTCCCATTTTTATAATTTGTTTTCTTATCTTGACCATACCTACCTACTTAAAACGTTGAAATTTTGTATTAAGCTCTCTTCCAATAAAACATGTTTTTTTTCCACCCACTACTACGCCCACCCTTCTTTTATTAGAATTTATATTTATATCCTGTAAAGACTGAAAGTTTATAATTAAGTTCTATTGAGTCAAAACCATGACAATGAGTATTTTTTTTTAATACTCGTCTACTATCACATCCACTTTTCTTATATCTGAGATTCCTCTTTGTTTTTCATTCTAAAAAACTTGCAATTTTTTAATTAAAATCTACTTTGTATTTTCGTTTTCGATCATTAGACCGCCATATTCCACCAAGGAAATCGTTTCTTCACCTTTAAACTTCAATCTTAATGCTTCATGATTTCTGTAACTTATGCTATTGAGTTTCATTCAATTGATGCACAAAAATAATGAAGAAGACCATTGGAAGAGTGTAGTTTGGTCATATTCTTATCAAGGGAGAGAAAATGAGGATTAATTGATAGTTTTTGTGGCAACATTCACAAAACAACTGATCGGTCAAACTTTCTCAGTCTCTGCCGGCACCGGTTGATGAATAGTTGTAGCTTCGAAGCATCAATAAACTTATTTAAAAAGGTTTTTTTATTAATACAAATTCTATATAGATACAACTGAATAAACATCAGGCAAATGGAAGACTTAGCATTTATTATTGGACTTGGAAAACACTTTTTACTTTTATGAAGAGTTTTGCCTTTAGATTCTTAAACTCAGAAAATCGAGTAATAAGTAATCTTTGTTTTCTCGTCTAAATAATTTTTTTTTTAAATGAGAATCTACATTATTTAATCAGTGCTTACGTTCTGTAACTTTCGCATTGACAAAATTGATCGAGGAACTTTGGAAAAACTTATATGATGTTTTAAATTTTCATCGTTTAATTTTATCGATGCGAGAGTTACAGTTACATGTGAAATGGAAAATTTGTGTAGGGAATAACCTGCTCTTAGACTACTTTTAAGATCAATAACAATGTTTTTATTTAAAATTAAAAAGGTAAACCACTACGTTAGCCTCTGTACTATATGTAACTAAAGTTATTCACATTCAATTTTTTATTTTCAAACTTAAAAAGGACAATTTGGGTAAAGAACGAAATACATATATTCGTATTTTATTAAATTAATCCAGTTTAAATATCTTTTCCAATTAACGAATAAACCATATTTTCTAAAGAAATAAATATAAAAGCCCCATCATCCATATCACAAAAAAAACGAAGCCATAGAAAAATACTTCAAATTCCTATTCACAAAAATCCTTTTTCTTACAAAAAAAACAAAGTTCCACAACAATAGACTTCGATTGCCAAAAGAAACAGACACCTGCTATCAAAATGACGATCATTGCTTTCATTCATTGATTGAAAATTCTATAGTAGTTCATTTCTTTATACCAATATACCCTATATGTAGATACTTATACGTTACGTACACAATGAATCCAAGTCCTTCTCATCCACTCCTGGACGTAATTATTAAAACAATAAAAATAAAGTTTGATGAACTCAGACTCAACTCATAGCATCATCAATAGCAATGGCGGCAGCAGCTACAACGACTACGACCGACGACGACGACGACGAATAAGTTCAACATTCTTCGTTCTTATTCCAACAGTGATTTTGAAAAAGTCTCTCATTCACTTGATTACATCGCAATCAATGGATATTGTGGTCCTTATACTCACTGGTAACCTGATTCCCACTCCAGGAGCCAGAAAGATGTATTAAGGTAGCTACACATATATACAAGGATTTTTCGTCAATCCTTTTTTTTTCGCCTTTCTCTCTCTCCATTTCGTATCAGGAAAAGACAAAAGGAGATCATTAAAACAAACTTTTCGTTGTTGAAAAAAAAAACAAAACAACATCAAAAGACAAACAAAATTGCTTGGATAGGTAGATATAAGGTTCATCAAAACAAAGCCATTTCCAATCCAATCGAAACTTTTTCGAATTTAATTGATTTCACCGTGAGACGTGGTCGAAAAAATCCAAATTCCATTCTACCGAAGGTCATCTCGAACGATTCGGTTTACCTAATGGAATTCATCAGCTCAACGGAACTAAATATATATAGTGCATCCTTCCAATCGCGATGCATGTAAACAAACACTGCACACACACACACACCCACTCCTCCTAAAGAGTGATTTATTTAATTTATTTTTAATCATTCATCATTCATGAAATACTCCCCCTCTCAGATTTGCAGAATCGATTTCCGACAGTTCCGTCAAAATAAAAAAAAATTGAAATATTGCAAAACCACCAATGGATTTTATGTGACAATCATCAAAAAAAATAAATAAAAAAAATATGTGGCAACAACGCTTTTCCTGAAAATCTCATTAAAAATACAATTTCAACCTCGGTGAGCAAACATAATTTGTTTATTGATAAAAATTTTACTTTTTTTAATATGAAAAAAAAAAAAAAATATATATAGGTACGAACTGGATCAACATTCATGTGGAATTTACACCTCCCCCACACACACACACACACACACACACACAAACACACATAACTATTGTCACAGGATAATACCTGACAAAAAAATAAAAATCCCAACTGCAATAGTCACGATTTGATGATACGCTTTTGCGAACCCGAAATGGGATGAGATTAAGCATCAAAAGCGCTGATGTCGCCTTAGGGAAATTGGTCGTTTTTGGGCAGGAATGTGTGTTTTTTTTTTTTGCGTCTTCATTTTTGGTCTCTAGCCATCGCAGCAGAATTGAAATGGCAGAATTTTACACATTGCAAACGTATTTGGGTTTTATTCTTCTTTCTGTTTTTTTAATTTTTTTTTTTTGAAGAATGGGAGATCTCAATTATTTGTAACGACTCTAGAGTGCACTCTCTTTCTACAAAAAAAAAATAAAAAAAAAGACAATTGACCCTGAGGGATCCTCTTTTTGGTAACTCTGGTCTGTTTTGGCTGATGACGAGAATCAGTAATGGCATTGATAGTGGTTTGTCTTCAGGTAGACAATATACACATATCTATTCGTATAAAAGGGTAGCTCTAACCCCCATTGGGATGTCCAATAAAAGTGCAATTTTTTTTTTTTTGTTTTTTGTTCGATTTCAAATGGTTTTTGTTTGGAATTTGGGAAAGAAGATGCCATTTTTTTTGTATATTTAGTTCAATGTTTTTTTCTTTATATGGGACTAGATGGTATATTTTGAATTTAGGATATCGTTGTATAGTTTCGAGAGGAATATATGTAGACATTATTCCTTTTGATGTGTTGGGACCAATTTTTGTGTGTGTGCGTATAAATTTTAACGATATATTTCCAAGGAGACAATCTAAGCTCGTTAAAGCTATTGACCTGATGTAATAAAAGGAAAACAATAAGAATCAGATGTTTAGGTCGTTAGGCATTTGGTATAGGGTAGAAAACTAGATTTTTTGTCATCATTCTGAATGTGCAGAAATTCTATCAACAAAAATTCAGTTGTTGTTTTTTTCAATCCACCACCACCTTCTAAGTTTAAAGTTGTAGTGCGAAAAATAATTTATAATTTTTTTATAGTTACCTACCTATAAAAGGAATCTATGTTTGGGATATTTTTTCCAAAAAGTACAGGAGATATAAATGGCAGGACTTTTTTAAAGTTAAAGGTACTTCTTTACTCAAGTTGAGGGGTAAAATGTTCCTATAGAACTGTCAGTGACATCATAATTGTCAGAAAATCGACTGAATTATTTTCAGACAATGCGACAGGCAATTGCTTTTATTTGAAATATTCTTTTTTAATGAGAATGTCAAAAACATTTAGTAGATATAAATTGGTTCTCTGACAAACCTAATAAAAGAATTGCTATATAATTCGACATTATTGTTGCCGCCACGTCTACTTTTCTTGTTATTTAGTTTTTCGGAAACTGGTCTAACAATTTGAATGAAATTTTTTAAGTTCTTTCTTATAAACGTGAAAATATTTGAAAATTGGTTTAGTAAAATTCACCCACCATCACGCCCACTTTTTATATATGTTTGTTTCTCCGTTTAAATTTTTAGTTTTTTTTTTATGAGAAAGAACAAAATTAAGAAATACGTTTTAGCCACATCCCATTTTCCTTAATTGTTGGTTCAAAACGGCTCTATTGATTTGGATGAACTTTTATGAGATTTTCTTTTATGAACAAAAACCCGCCCATTTTTCTTATTTTTAATTCAAATAAACCTACCACAGTTGATAGCTTTAGTTTTCAAGGACGAGATTTTAAAATGAGGGCAAAATGTCGTACACGCAGAGTAGGAAGCGAAGTGGAAGACATGGGAAAATCGGCTGGATTTAAAACTTAAGTTTCAGCAGCAGATCTTTAAATTAAGGTAAAATTTTTAAGGTTACAGTATTTAAATTGAGAGCAAACACTGCTTCTTTATAGAATTTAATATCAAAACTCCCAACTAACAAACTCTCCAGAGCTAAGCTCTCCAAATCTGAAAAAAAAACTTCCATTAGATTCTTTTATATATCATTGATATATGCTGAAAAATTAAAATCTTGTTATGAAACTTAAATCCGTCTCATGACTTTTTTATTTTGCAGCTTCAAAATACTTAAATCCTACAGCTGAAAAATGCTTCTTCTTGGAATGGGATTATATAAACTTCTAGTCATATAAGAATAAGAATTGTGAAAATTCAGCTCTAAACCAAATTTCGTAATTCCATAACAACACTTACCTATATGAGTTCTAGTCATTTTATATTTCTATGAAAACCTTAACAAGATATGAGTTTAATACCTCCTATGTATATCTGGAGATCAAATACCAAAAGTTTTGCAATAGGATGCTTATGAGACTCTAAAACAAACCTATCAGTTTTTTGACATCAGACATACCCACAAAAACTTAAAAATTTGCTTCTTCCTTACAAAATGCTAAATGAATAAGATATATGTATTACTCTTTTGAAGTTTACAAATACTCTGTTCTCTTTTGAACAGACGCATTCTAAACGCTTTTATTTATTTATTACTTTTCACCTACAAGCTTCAAGCCCAACACATTACAATGCTGATATAAAAATAAATTATAAAATTAAAATATAAAAACTAATTAAACAATATTGATATTAAATTCTTAAAATTAGGTAATACAATACATTTTTGAATTTTTCTCTTTAGTATGTCAAATCAACATGACTATTCAATTTCATTGAACTCCCTAACAGTGTTATAAAAATCTAGTAGTATTCTTCAAGATTAATTTTAGCTCCCCTACATTAGTCTAATTAAGCCCTCGGAGCATCTTATGAGAGTAAAAATATTGTTCTGAGAAAATGTATAGTTTTCGAAAAACTGATAATTTTCTAGCAACATATTCACAAAAAAAAAAACTGAATTTTGCGATTTTACTCCAATTAATCGCGAACAGTGGTTGAAATATAAGGTCATTTAAAGGAAATGCTCAAGACGTCAAAACCAACCATTCAAGTCATTCAAGTTTTCCATTGCAATAACAATACGAAATTTTAAGCTCTATATCCAGCCAATTACGTATAGAAAGTCTTTTATTTTCTACTCTTATCAGTACAACTAGGGCTTAATGATGCTTCCACTCAATGTATTGTATTTTCATATACAAAATAATCTCTTGCTCCTCATACTGAAATAAAACAAAATCCCTACTGAATCAACATTAAAAACTACCTTTTTTATTATTATAAATTCTTCCTTATTCCTATCATTTTAAACGATTTTAATAATAATAACAAGAGCCTCTAAGTAAGTCTTTAAGGTAATGTCTTTTCTAATCTCCTCATTAGCCATCATCTCACTTTAAAACAAAACAAAATAAAAAAAAGGCATTGCCTCAAAACTCACCTTATTTTCTATTTTATTCAAGGTGGAAACAAAAGCAATTCAGCTATATACCTACATATACCTCCAAAGAAAACAACCTCTGTCAAGATGCTGCTTGCTGTGTAGCACTTCTCTTAAATCAAGCTGAATAAAACAATAGTAGATAATATGTATGTAGGTAGTGAAACTCTAAAGAAATACAAGAAGAAAAAGACTTCAGTAGAAAAGTCGTTGTCATCGCCATCGCTCCATTGCTATCGTTGTCGCTGTCGTCGTCGTCGTTATCATCAACGTCTCGAGAGAAGGAAAAATCCTTCCATTCAGAAACCAAAACAAAAGCAAAAATTAGATGCAACTATATTCATAAGCATAAGACAAGTCAAAGAGTCTTCAAGGAGCTTATAGTCTCACAAACTCCCGGCCCCTTCCTGCCATCAACTATTTATAATTCAAAACTAGAAAAAAAAGAAGAAATTAAACGACGGAAAATTTATCCTTCGTCTAGACTCGTTTATGCCTAATGGCGTTCAACTTTAAACCCGTGACAACGACTTGTTGATTTGTATTCCTTTTTTTTAAGCTCTCCCTCTCTGCATTTGTTTACACAAAAGGATTCAAAATTATATCCTGCAGGCGTGTAGTTCCATTTCACAAAACAGGATTTATTAATTTTTAATAAAGGCCGTTACACTTGCACATCGCAATGACCCTATGGGCTAAGTATAAAAAGGAACACCACCACTGGACTTGTTGCAGGATATCAAAACCATACCCAAGGGATATATACAAACCAGCTCAATATATACATATGTAAATACACATTAGGGTGTTTCAAAAAAATTGCAAAAATTGTTTAGTTTTTATTCCTAATAGGTTTAAAAGTTTAAGTAAAAAGAAAACAGACGCATGTTTATAGATGTCTTGAACTATGAGAGCAATTTCATGCGATGCAGTCGGGAATTTTATTTAAAAAGATTGATAGTTTGTTTTAGTGTACTTTTTTTTTTATTGACAGTTGACTATCTGTAACTTAACCTCTTTTTAAACATCCTAATGTACATACAATAGTGACACTGTGAAAAAAAGTGCAAAATGGGAATGTGGCAAACAAACAAGGACAATAATGTAAAGAAAGTCATTTGTATGATGCGAGGACAAATTGTGCTCCTCTAATCTTAAGCCAACCGCACATGCACGAAATGTAGAAATGTTGGCCACAAGAAACGTGCTTTTCTACCAACCTACCTATGTACATATACATACATATATCTTTCTTCATTGATGTGAACTCCATGTCCTTTCCCATTGGCAAACATTTATTCAGTTATGAAAAATATCCTTTCTTTCGTTTTTATCGCGAGGACTTAAATATAGAATGTGTGGTTTCCGGTTGGAATGAAACGAACGAAATCTGGATTCAACCTAATGGCTCTTTGGGTTTGTTTATTTCTCTAGCTCTACATATTGCTCCTCGAATGTGTACCTGATTCTCGGCAAATCATGTACGTGAACTTTGAAAATTCCACACATACATATATAGTACCTATACCTTCCTAACATACCTACTAGAAGGAAAAGGTAGGAGGACTAAAAAGGATATGCTCCTATTTTTTTGTTTCGTATTTTATATGTTTATGCATTTGACATTTTCAATGTGGGGCTTTAGGTATGGGTTTTTTTTTTTACAAATATTGGATTGTTGCCATATATTTATAAGCAAAATCATAATTTTATTTTGTATGTATGTACATATGTGCTTGCAACAAAACTTTTTTAAATGTATTGCGCTCTGATTCATCGTTTAATTAGCTTAAAACACTAAGTTTGCTCTTTTTCTGAGGATAACTCATAACATCGTGAGAGATACCGATGCGATGTTTGCAAATAATTTTAGTATTTTGCGATGAGAAATTTGTTTTTTTTGTTCTGAGAAGTAAAAATATTTCCAAAGCTATTCTTTGTTGGGCAAAACAAACAAATTATGAAAAATTAATTCTTACAAAATTACAAAGTTTGTGTAAAAAAGATAGAAGGAAAAAAAGGTACAAAAATAGGAAGATTTTTAATATTTGTTGTTTTAAAAACAGGTCAAGTGAATATTAAAACTATTTAATCAAGCAGATAACTAGGTTATGAACAAAATCTAAGACCTAACACGGTGTCATTATTCTATAACATCAATTGGAGGCGGTGGATTGTGGGGGTGTTGCTATAAAATTTTGAAATATTAAAGAGATTTAGAACTAAGTGTGAACAACACTATTTTGTCTAGACAAACGATAGCTATAACCCTCATTCTGCTAATCGAGGGTTTATGGGTGCTTTAAAATAAATGAAATTTTGACAAATTCTTAAACTAAACTAACGAAAGTTTTTAGTGGAAAATCAAAAAACGAGACTTGGGCAATCGAACCCAGTTGACCCCATCGTTGCCGTTTTCCTCAAACGCAATGCGTGAGTCGTGAAATCTTAGCACACAAGTTGTCAATACTTACTAGTAAGTCCGTAATAATGTAATAGCATTACCTAAAACATAATTATGGTAGGGTTTAGGGTCAAACTATTTGTTGTAGGTAATCGACTGTAGTTTCAAGGATTCATGTCCCACCACCCAAATTGTTGGATAAACTTATCTTTCACTGAGAATTCAAATGCTTAAAAAGGAGCTTGGTTAACTTGTTTTCCTTTCTTTTTCACTTTCCATTAAGGAGCAGTTTTTAAGTATGTACCTACTAGTTAACTCTATAGTTAAACTTAAAAATGAATTACCTATTAACAGTTGTCAAACATGTCATCAGTTATTCAAGAGTCAGCTCACCAAATTCAGTCACTTTAACTTCGATGTACCTTGAGATTTAAATTGTCGAAAAAGCATGTTTAAGGAGTTTACTAGAGTTAAGCCTGAAACACTGGGCCTAAGACACATATTTGACCACGTAACTTGACGGTCCAATGGGTGGATTATGTCGGAAACAGTCAGAAATATTCGTATTGCTACTGTAGTAAAGTGTCGTTGAGATTTTCAACCGAAAAACTTAAGCTAAATTCTTTAACGACTGTCAACTGAGCAATTGACTATATTTACAACTCCAGAGGGGTAGGATCGCTTTTCGGTTATCAAATCAGTTTAACAAAACTATAGCAATCAAGGGCAAAATACAAGTAAACCCTGTTTACATTTTTGTGGTTTTTGTCTCCAAGTTGTGTTTAAATAATATATTTTTTAATTAAATAAATAAAAGAAAAGAAGCTTTAGTTTTTATTTTGTTTAATTTTAATTTTTAATATTTAACAATATTAACAACTTAATGAAATTTAAATTTTATAAAAAATTGCAACGCGTTTCGGAGTGTACCTGCGTCTTCCGGCTAAATACCCTGTTTAATTGACTATATCTAGGTATTGGACCAACTTCGGGTCTTAAAGTGAAATTTTAGAATTTTTTTTGGAAAGCTTCCGTAAGCGCCAGTTTCACAGTCCACAGTTAACAAGATAAGTGGAAATTATTTTTTCTCATTGTAGCACTTTATGCGTAGTTTTATTGTCCGAGTAAGTGGGAACTAAGTGGTTAAGTTAACCGTCTGCAGATAAGCACTTTGCTTCTTTGCTTTGTGGGCAAATTATTATAAATCTTGAATATTTGTGAAAATAAAGAAACATTTGAATTAAAAAAAAAATTGGGCATCAGTTTTCCATATTTGGCACTTACTTCGATTGTGAAACTGGGCCTATTTTTTTAAGGGCTTTAAATTATGTTGTTCTACTAAATTTACTTTATATGTAAAGTTCCTTAAAATTGATATGTAAAGTTCCTGAAAATTGGTGTGAACTGCTTTCAAATTTCAAACATCTTTTAAAAGATTTATAACAAAACGAACCCGGAAACAAGAATGCAATAAGGACTAGTTATTTTCTATCTGCTGGGCAGTAAAATAATAAATAATAATCCTCAGGTAACAACTTCATACATAAGGATTAACGTAAGAGCTAAGAACACTATTGCATACTTTCAAACAAGGGTATATAGCCTCAGATTTTTTTTTAATTTATTTTCATGCATCTGTCGAGTTTCCTATTACAGATAGCTTAAAACTATTGTGACAAAATAGCCTGTTTATAGTAAAATTCAGTTACTAAGGAAGTTTTCCTGTCCTCCTCAACCGAACACCGATTAATTTCGAGGTCCGCTTATAGTTTACTATTCTGTGTTATAATTTAATTTTGTTTCCAAAATGACTGGGAAAATAGGAGGATTTACTTGAAAGTCTTGACTTTTTCCAACAAAAATAAAAGAAAGGAATACAAAAAAAAAAAAACACCCAACAAATTACATATTATACCTTTTTTCCTTTCAACGCCATGCATATTTCTGAGGCTGTTACATAAAAACACATGGCGACAAAAAGGTTTTCGTGTAACAAACATATGAATAATTTATGTATCCAAATTGTATAATCCTTCGTTGCTCGTCGGTTACACGTGTGGTAAAACTGTGTTCTATTCCTACTCATGACATGGATATCAATTTATTTAACCTTTAACTTTCGACGGTAACGACGACACGACGCACGATGATGGCCAAAACTAATATTAAGGAGAACATAGTAGGTATCCTTGGGATTTATGAAACTAGCATAACAAATTGATTCTCTAACCGGAAAGTCAAAGTTTGCCTATTTTCGTGTGTCTAAATCACCCAATTAACCGATATATTATATAATTATCCTTTATCCTTCTCAACACAACACAACACATCGAGGCACAACGCAACAGATGTGTGTTTAGAATTGATAAATCTTATTTCATGTATACATCCCTATTTGTTTTTTTTTTTTTTATTATTATTTTGGTAAGGGAATCTATTTGTCATTATTAAACCCCAAATAGATTTGTGACTTTTACACACAAACACACAGAAAAACACACGAATGTACACATAAAATAAAATAACAAAATTTTTACCCTTAAAAAATAAAGGATATCATAAATCTGCCATCATAAGAGTGAGAGAGGATAATTCCCATTTACGACCTATTTTCAGCTTAAACAGGCAGCAAAAGTTGCTACCGCACATCCATATCCAGAAATCATGGATAAAGACATGTATGTACCGTACATATAGAAACCACCGCATCCAGGAAAGGGAAACACAATGTTTCCATCTTGTTGATTTCTGGCGCGCGAATATTCTTATGCTTTATGCTTTTCTGGCCGCAATATCTCAATTTTTCAAAACACGCAACCCAAACCTAGACACTATCACGAAGGCCGGAGGAGGCAGGATGTTGTAATAAATATGTATGAATGGTATAAGTCCTGGTCAAAATTTTGAACAATATGTTCTTCCGTCAATGATGCCAAATATTTTAGGATCACTAAGGGGAGGAGGGAAGGTGGTTGATGCCAGTTCCCAGAGGTTTGATTTATGTGCATACAAAATTTGGTGCCACATTTTTCTAATTATTTATGGCGTAGAGCGCGAGAAGTTGACAAAACACACCCGAACTGCCATCTACTTTTTGTATAAACACATACGTCACATTTGACGTAGACAAATTTTGCGGACATTTGTTATTGTTGCATACAAGCCTTTCTTATATATAGAGTGAATTCCTGCAGCTAAACCATATAATTCAGTTAAAGGGATCGTGTTTGAATTTTTGCAACAAACGTGCAGCACAACAACAAGAACAAATCGTTAAAGTGTATCTCTATTGACCATCAAATAAAGTAGTGTGGCTATTTATTGATTCCAGAGTGAAATTCTACAAAAAAAAAATGAGGAAAGAGTGTGAAGTGATGCAACGAATCGTGATTCGTTTTAATAAATAGAAGATGCAATAGGAGCGTCAAATAGATTTTTTTTATTTTGGATATTCAGAGAAGCAATCAGAGAGCTGAATGGATGGGTTTTTTTTTTTTTTTTTTTTTTTTTGTCACTGATTCTCTGTGGATTTTTAGTTTGTTGGTGTTTAAAAAAGACTTAAATTTTGTAAGTGCTCTTTTATATTTGAGGTGCCAATTGAATATTAGGCATAAGGAGGTTTAACCTTTGATTTCACAAAGTGTATGAACCTGGAAGTGTTTTTTTTTTTTTTTTTTTTTTTTTTGAAATAGCAGGCAATTGTATTTTTTATTTTATTTACTGGAAGGGAAAGCCCCCTCAAAATTTAAGCATTCCTAAATTTATCACTTTCCCTTCATCTGGGCCATTACATTGCATATTTGACAATTTCGACTTCGGCTTAAAATCTACTGACTTTTGCAAGGATATGCTTGCTGCTTCAGGCACGAACTTGCTTTTGGATTGAAGACCTGGATACCCAGCGTCAATCCAAAATCCACAAGAGTTTTTGGTTTTATTTATTAAATCGGTAAATCAATGTACACTAATACTGGCGTTTTTTGACCAAGTTGACATTAACTATGAAAATTCTCAAAAATTCATACCAAAGTACACTGATATCGTTTTTCATTATTCTTTCAGAAGCCTTCTGAAACACAGAAAAAGACAGTTATTCTTCTGGGTTTAATTAAAAAATCGAAACCAGAAGGCTTCTGGATGACACATGTCAAAGTCTTCTTATTTTATCAAAATTGATACAAAATATTATAAAAGAAACAGTTGTAGGAACAACATCTTATAGAGAACGTATAGTGACAAATAATTCTTAACAATTTCATTTAGCCTGTTCTAAGACAGGAGTGGAGGGGACCTACAATTTTCTACTGAATTCGAACGGCTAAGATGAGAGACATTATTTAATCACAACAAGTACATAAGGATAAGTCACTTCATTATTATTTGTTTAGCTAAAAGTGGCTGGGAATTCAACCCAAACCTCCAGCATGACAGTCCAATAAAATAATCATTGCACCACGCACGGGCTTCTGCAAAATTGATACGAATTCTTAGAATGACATCAACATTAATTGTCCTTTGATTTGATGATTTACCTTCCGATTCCAAAAACAGATGATGTCTCAAGAGCCACAAGCTTATTCCCATTGACAGGACGAAGTTTTTTTTATAAAGACACCAAATAGACTTCAATTTGAATAAATATCTATCTCGACTGACTGACTATTCAGAAAATCGAGAAAACAAAATGTATTGATTTTTTTAAATGTCGAAATGTTGATTTCAAAAATGTCGACGAGCTTAAACGACATTTTAGGAATCGAGATTTTAACAGACGACATTTTGATTACTTTTTATTATTTCCTTTCAACTCGTATCCACTTCGTGGGTTTAAAGGATTTTATTAGCTTCTTCGACAAGTGGATATTTTTCCCGACATTTGTTGAAGACAGTCAACTTTTTGTTAAGTCGGAATTTCAAAAATTTCACATTTTATTAGTATGTCACCAAAGACGATCAGTCGACATTTTTTTGTGGATCATTCGTACATAACCTGCAATTTCAAAATGCAAAATGCATTCTAGTTCTCAAGATTTTTCGTAGTGAAAATTTTTTCGAAATATTTCACCATTTAAGAGTATTTAAAGATAATAACTTTTTCTTTAAGTTTTTGTCACTAAAAGCTCTTTTAAAGTAAATAGCAGTCAAACATTAAAAACGAACAGAAGTGACAGGATGTTTTGAAAAAGTTTGAATCAATAACTGCGCGCTATCATCAATTCTTATTCTCTAATCGCAGTGATTCCAATTTTACCCAACAGACATCTATTTATAATTTTCATATTAATTTCAGGAACTTTTGTATCTTAATTACCAACATTCAAAACTTTCATCTATCTAAACACACAAAAAAAAACTATAACTGTATCACGTTACAGTTAGGTTAGGTTAGGTTAGGTTATAAGGGGTGTGCACAGCATGAAGCTGTTGCGTACACGGGGGCCTACTGGTCCATTGTGATCCCCTGTAAAAGTTAGCATCGATGCTCCTCAATTTTGCCGATTAGCGTAGACTGGCTCGTTAACGAACCAGCCTGTGCTATCTATAAATTTCCTCATGTTTGCCATTGAGACCTGTGCTAGATCATCCAGTTCTCCAACAAACCTGTTTCCGAAATGACGGAGTCGGCTGGTTTGGAGGTTCGGACAGTCACAGAGCAGGTGTTTAATGGTTTCTATTTCCTCCTCCTCTTGACAGCTCCTACAAAAATCGGGTGCAAATGCCCCTATCCTGTTAGCCATTGTGCCAATGGCGCAATGACCTGTTAGTACACCTATCAAGGTTTTAATGTTCTTTTTACTCAGCGATAGAATATACCGAGTTTCCTTTTCATTTGTGTTAGGCCATAAACTTCTAGAGATTGCGCAATCGTCCCTGGATTTCCAGGAGTTATTAATTTCCTCTTTTAGTTTAAGGTCTATCTTCCTCTTGAGTACCCCAATCGGGACGAGTGGTCCCCTAACTGAATGGTCGCTACTACTTGTGTCTGCTTCTGACCCTTTCCTGGCTAGTTCATCTACTATATCATTCCCTTCTATATTACTATGTCCAGGAACCCAGCAGAGCTTTACCTGGTTAGTGTGGCAGATTTTATTTAGTTCCTTCCTACAGTTTAAAACTGCTTTTGATCTTATGGTCTCACTGGCTAAGGCTTTGATAGCAGCCTGGCTGTCCACGAAAAAAGTAATCTCCGAAGAGCTTAGCTTTTCGTGATGTGCCAATTCAGCTGCTTTTCCAATGGCAAAGATCTCGGCCTGAAAGACACTACAGTCAGCTGGGAGTTTATATGACACTCTGATGTTGAGTGATTGGCAAAACACTCCCGCACCTGTTCCTGTTTCCATTTTTGAACCGTCAGTGTAGAAAGGGATACCCTGTTTACTTATAAGTGAATTAGGATCCCAATCCTGTCTTTCTGGTATGAAAATAGAAAATTTCCTATCGAAATCTAGTAAAGGGGGGATGTAATCGGTGGTCTCCATCAGTCCTGGAATCGTGTCATATCTTTGTAAGATTGACCCGTGTCCATAAGTGCTGTGCCTCCAAAAACTCAGTTCTCTTAAACGAATTGCAGTTTTGGCTGCCGTGCATCTTATGAACTCATCCAGAGCCGGGAGGTCCAAGATCACCTCCAACCCAGCTTGTGGTGTGGATCTTTGAGCCCCTGTCATTCCTATACAGGCTAGTCTCTGAACCTTATTCAGGTTCTTGAGATAGCTTGATTTTTCCACCGCCTTCCACCATACAATAGAGCCATAGGTAAGAATGGGTCTGACAATCGCTGTGTACATCCATTGGATGACTTGCGGTCGCATACCCCAACGTACACCGAAGGTCTTTTTGCATGTGTAGAATGCACATAGTGCTTTTTTCATTCTCTCCTCAGTATTACGCTTCCATGAGAGCTTGGAGTCAAGGATTACTCCTAGAAATTTAGCTTCCTTTGAAAGTTTTAGAGGAATACCATTTAGTTTGGGAGGGTTGAAGCCCTCCAGTTTCCGTTTCTTCGTGAACAAAACTAGCTCTGTCTTGGTGGGGTTGACCCCGAGACCGTTCTTAGTTGCCCAAGAAGATAAATCCTTTAATGCATTTTCCATAATGTTTTCGATGATGGTAAGAAACTTGCCTGATACCAAAACCACTATGTCATCTGCATATGCTACGATTTTAATGCCCTGATCTTTGAACTTTGTGAGAATTTTGTTGACTACGAGGATCCAGAGCAGGGGTGAGATGACTCCTCCCTGTGGTGTGCCTCTAGTAACTGTTTTCTCGATAGTGCTAACTCCTAATTGAGAGTTGATAATTCTGCCATTTAACATGGTGAAGATCCAATCGACAATGACAGATTCAACTCCAACCTCAACTAAGGCAGTTTTGATTGATTCCGTTTTAACGTTATTAAACGCACCCTCGATATCAAGAAATGCTGCCAGGGTATATTCTTTATGTTCAAGACTTTTCTCAATATGTGAAACTACTTCATGCAGAGCAGTCTCCACTGATTTACCTTTAAGGTAAGCGTGTTGGTAGTTGCACAAATTGTTTTCGTTGAGAAGTTCTCTAACATGTAGATCAATTATCCTCTCTAGTGTCTTAAGGAGAAACGAAGAGAGACTTATTGGTCTATAATCCTGAGCGGTCGAGTGAGTCGGTTTCCCTGCTTTTGGGATAAAGACTACCTTGACCTTTTTCCAGCTATTAGGGACGTATCTAAGTTTGATACAACTTATGAAGATTACCCTAAGCCACGAAGTTATTACTTTGAGAGCATTTTGAAGAAGAGCTGGAAAAATCTCGTCTCGTCCCGCTGATTTATAGGGTTTGAACGAGTTTATTGCCCAGATAATCTTCTGCTCAGTAATAACCTGGTTAAGTTCTAAATTCGATTCCGTGTGAGTAAAATCCAGCGTGTTCGATTGCGAGCAATCAGAACTTTCTGGGTTTTTACAACCGGGGAAATGAGTTTCCATGAAGAGTTCAAGCGTTTCTAGGCTCGAGTTCGACCATGATCCATCAGGGTGTTTTATGTACCCCGGGATCGTGGGATTAAGGGCCAGGGTTCTACGGAGCCTCGCCGCCTCGCTTGTTTTTTCAATGGATTCACAATGTTTAGCCCACGAATCCTTTTTGGCCTTCCTTAACTCTTTGGTGTAGATGTTAAGTGCGGCTCTATAAGACTTTAAGTCCTCTTCTAATTTACTCAGTTTAGCTTTATTGAAAAGTTTTCTAACCTCTGTTCTACGTTTCTTTAGTACACCATTCCACCAGGGTGGGTTAGTGGAGTTATTGGAACGAGATAAAGGGCAGTGTTTTTCAAAAGACATTCTCATTTTGCCAGACAAGTTTTGGACAACAGTGTCAATGGTTGAAGTACTTAGACTTGTATTGTCCTCTGGTGGATCAATACAGTCTTTCAGCCATTTTTCGTACTCTGTCCAATTCGTTCTAGTTGGGTTCCTGTAAGGTTTCTTTACAGTAAAGTTCCTGTCTATAGAGAAGAGTATCCTAAAGTGATCCGAAAAAGATTCTTTAGGTGAGACTCTCCAGTCTTCAACAGAAATTTTACTATTATTGCTAATAAGAGTCAAATCTATGATTTCCTCCCTGTTTTTGTTTCGAAAGGTAGGGTGATTGCCCCTATTACATAACGATAAATTAGAACAGAGAATATATTCAAAAATTGACTCACCCCTTTTATTGATGTCCTTTGAGCCCCATTGAGTGTGGTGAGCGTTGGCATCACATCCTACCACCAAAGGTGTATCGCTTGCTGTGGCATGGACCACCAGATCGCGGACTGTTTTTGATGGTGGGCTCTCCTCCTCGTACGGCATGTACGTCGACGCTAGAATGAAGTTTCCTTCATTCGATTCGACGCTGATTGCCGTGTTGTCCTTGTTGCTGTACCTAGATAGGAAGAAAGCGTTAATTGATTTTTTCACTAGGATACAACTTCTTATATCACCTTCATCTGACGTGGAATGGAAAAGGTTGTAGTGTTTTGACCTCAATCCACGGATTCGGTTTTTGCCTAACCATGGTTCCTGGATCAAGGCCACATCCACGTTCTCGTGAGACATGTAGAGCGTAAGGTCGTACGTTGCTGCTTTAGCGTGGTGCAGGTTTATTTGCACCACTTGCAGCTTTTGACTCCCCTTTGCCTTCATGCCTCTTAACCTTTACGGTTCCGAGACCATACCTCAACACGTCTTTCCTTTCTCTGAGCAGAAGGTCAGATTTCTTGTCTGCCACAAACAAGAGGTCCTTCCCTTCGCCACCATGACTCTTTCTTGAGTGTTGGAGCTTCCATTCTAAAATGGGAAGCTCTTTGTTCTGCTTCGCCAACAGCTTAATAATGGCTGCGTCCTCATGTTCTGCAGGAGGGGGGATCCAGATACTAAACTGCTGTCGGAGTGGTAGAGCTGCGGCGGGTAGAACTTCAAGGGAGGAACCTTCCCATAGTTCGTCAATGTTACAGTTTCTATTCCAAAAAATCTGCCCCTCAGAGCAGATTTACTTCCGTCACCCACTGAGATGGTATATTCATTTATTCCAAGTCAAATTTCCATCAACATCCTTAAATGTTATTTACAAATTACAAAAAGTGCAATTCCGGATGTCCACAGGTGGTATTCGGAGATGAACATGCCAAACGAATCGAAACGTAAATTAAATTCAAAATGTATGCATTTGCCGTGCAGTGTTGTGTTGTGTTTTGTGCTTCTAACTTCCAAGTTCCAACATCATTGGAAAATAATATAGAATGTGTGCGGGCAGAAACTAAACCAGCCATTAGTTTTAGCAAAAATCCTCTGTGGGTATAATATTCAAATTTTCAAGAGATTGTCGGATAGTTTGGCCAGAATGAACATGCGGTCATCATGGTGCAAATATACACCCCCAGATGTAAGCCTTCTATACTATAAAGAAAACATCTGTTCTATTGGATATGCAGCATAAGGTGGGCATGAGGCTATATAACATATATGATGATGCATTCAATTGGCAACGAAAGGGAGTTGTATACCTTTGTATATTGTGGGAGCAAAAAGCTATGAGCTGTCGTTATGTTATCTCCTCGGGGGTGTAATTCGAAATGAGACCCAGCTTTTTCGATCAGAATGAATGAATGAATGAAACTTGAAGGAAAGAGGAAATATAGGGGTTTCGGAACAAAGGATATGCCACGTCTTCTTCGTCATAAGCAATCATCATCCTATACATTCATGTCATAGTCGTATTCCCGGTCTTCTTATCATATCTTCGTCATCATCATCATCATCATTGTTCTAAGCGTCATTCAGGCAACATTTGTAGTTCATTCCACTGTAGGAGTATAGTCGACTTTGTCGTTTTCGTCGTCGTCATCGTGGTCCCTTTACATTTAATGCGATTCAATGGATCGTCTGCTCATCACTTGAATCCGTTTCGATTAAGAGATTTTCATCTCTCTATCACTGGAACTTCTGTCTTTTGAAAACAGAATCAGTAAGTGTTCCCACGTCGAATGAAAAAAATATATGAATATAAAGTAATATAAATAAATAAATATGAAGTAATTTGGTTTTTAGGAAATGTTTAGGACTCAGAAATTACTCCGAACAAACGTCGGTAGTTAAAGTGGGAACAACGGCGAGGATTCGTAAACCTCTTTTTGTCGTCCACGTCCTTCCCGCGTCTCTTGCCGATAACAGCGTACAATAATTGAATCTATTAGTCCCCTTTCACACGTAGGAAACAAGTTGCTGAAATTTTTTTGACGTTTTCTTTTAATTTCCAATCGCAACCAATCGAAGACCGATCATTTCTCTTACTCGGTGCCCTTCTCACCTAAAATCTGAAAGTTGTTGGAATCTCAGTTTCTTCGTATGAAAGGAGGCTAATAAGAACACCAGAATTTTGCTTTCTCTGCATAAAATGACAAAAGTACCATTTCGATATTTAGTCCCTTAACTATAGGCGCAGCGTCATAAGTCCACAGACCAAAAATGGTGCACATCGATGGAAAGGTCTGTTTACTGTCAATTTAGAAGAGAAAACAGCAACCACTTACGAACCTTGGTTGCGGAGATATCGAGTTTCGAAAGATGGATTTTTGACCCACTTAGGTCTACAAATTTAGTTTGGATTTTTAACTCCCTTGGTAGGCCAGAAGACCACAGGAAATTCTTGTGGATTTTTGACCCATCGATTTTGGATTTCTGACTCACTTTATAGTGATTTAAAAATATTCATTTTACTATTATTTACACACATTTATTCAGATATTTTTTTAAGTTTGTGATAAGTTTTAAGGGTTCAATAGAAAAATAATATTAATTTGAATAAATAAAATAAATATAAATATAAATATAAACGTTAAATTAAAACTTTTTTCGGCATTTCGCCCGAAGATGGACAAAGTCCGAAACGCGTCGCAATAAAAAATAAATTCAATAATTAAAAGTTGTGAAAATAAATTTGAAATATTAATAAATAAAAACAAAAAAAATTTTAATTTAACGTTTATATTTATTTTATATATTCAATTGAATACCACAACTTGGAGACCAGAACATCCTAAAAATAATATTAGTTTGTTTTAATTCGAAACACCGCTAGAGGTAAATGTGCCCGACGCATTTTCTTGGAAAGCCATTAAATCGGAAGGACTGCTTGGCGGGTTAAAAGGATTTTAAATCCCTTTTTGGGTCCTCTATACAACTCGTGTAACTTCGTTGCTCCGCTTAGGAGATGTTCAGTCGTAAAGCAGGCGCCAGTATCAACAGTTTTCTTAATATGCAGTACCTTGGGTATAATTTTTAAAAATTCCAGAAAATATTTGTGGACTTATGACCCATTCCCTTTTAAAATTATGAAATATTAACCAACTTTTTTTGGGCTTCTGGCTCATAAGGGTAAGCCCACAATTGATTTTAGGACTTATGACCCACTTTCTTTCTTAAATTATAGAATATTGACCGAACCACTTTTTTGGGGACTTCTGGCCCATAAATGTGGGTTCTAAGTCCACAATTGATTTATGGACTTGTAACCCACCCAAGTGGATCAAATACCCATTATGGACTTTTGGCCTGTGGACTTATGACCACCCAAGCGGGTCGAAAGTCCATGGTGGACTTTTGCCCTGTTGACTTAACTATTTCTGATTATTTTCAGAGTTGTTAATGGTATTGGCCTAATATAAGTAATCGTTTTTGATTCTCGTAAAAATATCCCAAATGAAATTAACCGTAAAATTGGTTTTGAAAAAATGCCGGAATTATAATTTCCTGAAACCTGAATATCGTATCAATTATCAGACCGTCTTAAAAAAAGGCCTGATCACAATCCGCTTAAAACGCAAATTTAAAAATGTAACGTTAATCTACCTGTTTTGAATTCGATTTTTAAATTGCAATTCTAAAAATTGCTCCAAATTTCTCAATCTAAAACATTAAGTACCTGAGTATTTAAATAATAAAAAAAAGTGGTAACACTCGAACATTACATATCTGTATCATCTTCATTTCTATCATGTCCATTCTATAGGCATAGCAGTAGCTATTTCCATTTCCATCGTCGTAGTCGTTGTTCGTCCTAAAATTAAAGTCGACACATTATCCACAATCCAAACGACCGAACCGTCGAAACCAACCAAAGGATTTACTTGAATAGTCCATTCAAGACCTAATGCGTTTCAGAGTCAGGCAGTACATATATATATATATGAACGTGGTATGGCAATAGTAGGTAGGTACTCTCCCAGTCTTCTTTTCTTATTTTGCAACAACATCAGTGTCAGTAGTATAGTTGCTGCTGAATTCATTCAACCGAGTAGCAAACGGATTTGGACTCAGTGATGTTCAGCACTATATACTCGTATCGTACTATACCTATATACCTAAATATAAGCCCCCATCGTTCTCGTCGTGCCATGTTTGAGCAATTTTGTGGCGAGAATGTTGGATGCTTATAATAAAGTCATCGCAAGTCCTTAGTAATATCCTTTCTATGATGTAAGCTATCAATATTTATCCTTGTATCGAAACGGTCGACCGGGATTATTTCCCATTTCTTCATTTTTCATCATGATATTCTCTATCTCTCTCTCGCTCTCTCTGTCTGATGCTTTATTTTTATCTCTTCTGAGCCTCAGCCCATCCTATTTTTTGCTGACACACTAAAAAAGTATATAAGACTAGGCACGATTGGTGGCGACACCCAGCCATCGTTCAAATTCCCAAATGATGGGAAGATTGGATGAAGAGGATTTTTCCAAGTGGTTTCACATCCGCCACCACACACACATGCTGGGTACCACCTATAGACCTACTGATGCTGCTGTTCGTTGTTAGTGTACTGATCCTTGTGCGAACATAACTGGAATATGACTGTGAGTTCCGGCCATATTGCCATGCCACCCCATCGTCATGATGTAGGACAGCACCAACGGCCTAACGGCGGCTACGGCGGGCGCGGCGGCGGCGGGGATAGCTCGCGTTTAGACTTAGCCTTATTTTGTTTGGCATTTAATGGCCTTGGTTTGGTGTAGTTTTCCTTTTTCACTATTATGCTGATTACGGTATATTCATACACGGTGTGTATATGTGCTGCAAAGGTTTCATGAAAGTATTAGAGTGATTTAAACATGTTAGCAAACGAACTTAACGATACACAGTTTGGGACACTAATTAGATATAATGTTATAGGCAATCTAGGATGACTTTTGATGGTAAACCGCATCGATAAAAAAAGGAACTTATCATAAAATATAGTTGTGCTATAGGCACTTTGTAAATATTATACTCGTAGAAGGCCTGATAGAAAATTAATTATATGTGAATAAGTGCTCTTTGTCAGATAAGTCTATATAGTGTAAAGTTCCCATGAGGAAAAATAAATAGCAAATATTCATTAATTCATGTGCTTTCTGTACTCACAAACAAATGACAGTTTAAACTCTGAGAAAAAAATTAGAATATAACAGCCTTATTTATTAACTCGTTTTATCGACGGAGTAAATTTACTCCGACTTTACAACGCCTCTAATCCTTAAAAACCTATTTATAAAAGAAATAAACGAGTATTAGAGGCGGAGTAAGCTAAAACTGGTACATAGTAGGAATAAAGCCGTAGTAAAGCCGTTTTAGTATCTAAATGTCAATTTGACCTGACATTTAGAAACTAAGAATTTTTTTAATTTGTTTGTTACTAATTGTGAGACAAAATGGATTTTGCATTTATAATAAATTTAAATTCTTTAAACGTTTTTGCTGCAGCAAGAATAAGACTATAATCAGTACAAAACTCGTTTTAATCTCATGGCACTGAGAAAAATGGGAAAATGTGAAACAATTAATAGCCATAGTTCGGCCTTCCCTAAATGATGATGAAGTATCTATGAACATTTAAGCAAATATATTTGTTTTTATCGTAATCTGCAAATTATTTATTCGTTTAGCTTTTGAGAACCATTCCAGTTTTCAGGCCGTATTCTTTTAATTTGTTTATCCATTTATTTCGTAAGAAAAACCATCAATAATAGTTTCTTAAAATGAATAATTGTGGAAATGTGGGGTTTGTTTACGTTTGTAATAACCAGAGTTTTAGATTGGTCATTTTTTTGGTAATATATTTGACATTAGGACGGTGTAGCTAAAACTGCCAAGAAAATATTTTATAAATAAGAATTTGTTTGACGTGGCGTAAATACGGAGTAAGTGCTTCGACTCGGTTTAACTATTCCGAGATTTAAACGAGTATTAGTGAAATCTAATAAATAAGGCTGTAAGAGTTTAAGATAAAATTAAATATTTTAGGCCCAGTTTCACACTCGATTAAGTGTCACTTAAGTGCCAAATATGGAAAACTAATGCACAGTTTCACAGTGTAAACTTATCGGAATAAGTGACACTTATAAGTCTTTCATGTTGGACACTTAAGTTCCACTTACTCAGACAGTAAAACTCCGGCTAAAGCGCAAAAATGGAAAAATTAAGTGTCACTTACTTTGTTAAGTGTGCAAAGTGTGCACTGTGAAACTGGCGTAACTGGCTCTTAGTTTCGTATAAGCAAACGAAGTAGTTTGACTTTTAATAAATTCAATGTCCTTATTAACTTTTCATTAAACGCTAAGAACCACCAAATTGGTCGCTTGACGAACTTGAAGTTAGTGAGTTACAATTTTCTGCCAACTTCAAACGGCTAAGATGAGAAGTACTTTACTTCTAATTTACTTTAATTACTAATAAGCTGGGATTTAATCCTATTACTTCCGGCGCGTGATAGACTAACGCACTTAATTTAAGGTCAAGGGGTTCTGTGATTTTTTGTTTGTCACTTTTTCTGGACTTTATCTGCTTCTATTCTATCTAACCTTAACACACTTATATAGTTAAGGAAAGATGGGGAGGTATGGTCGTTGTTCCAGGCATGGATAATAGGTGCTATGAATTCAACAGAGCACATGCTTAGAACTCCACTTTCCGAAACATATTCTTCTTTGGTTTGAATAAAATTCATAAATAGTAGCATTTTCATAACACCAGCTGAGCTTTTTATATTTAAACTGAAAATGTTGTTTTTTTTTTTTTAAATAACAAAACTTATTTTTAAAAAAGAGAAGAACTTTATTAAATGAATCGTGAACAAACACTGATTGCTCTCGATTTTTGTTTATATTAAAAATCAATGTCAACTGCAATGTTAAAGTGATCAAAGATGATTAAGTCCGAAACTATCAAAATAATTGCTGGAGTGCCACAGGGTTCCATTTTGTCTCCTACTCTTTCTTTTTTATAACTATCAACAATTTCCTATATTAAATTTAACTGTTTTGCAGACAACAATAGAGCTAGTTTTTCTAGATTTAGATACTTGTATTGAGGCTGTGAAACTTTAACTGTAAGCTCATTTAATTTTGATATTGAAAGCATTGTCGAGCGGGGAATAAAATTGGGTAGATTTGCAGAAATTCATATTATTTCAACTCTTTGTACAGCCCAAAATATTTTCAAATTAAATTAAACAAAAATACATCAAGCAGCACTAAAAGGAATCTGGTGATCATCCTGACAGTCGTGAAATAGCCTATCCAAGTGTTTCCCATTTAAACCTTTAATATTTTTTTAACATTTATTTTTATTTCAATCTATTAAAACATTTTTATAGCCTGCTTCACAAGCTGTCAACCCAAAAAAAATAATCCAACCATTTAAACCTGTTCTACTGCCGGTTTTACCACAACAGTCATAAGTTTAAAATCAAAAGAATATCTATCCCTACTGTTAAATCTCACTCAAACCATTTTAACCACTATATCGTTTTAACCAACCATTACAACATTTTACACATAATCACGTCAAAGAAAATTGTTAACTGTTATTACCAAAAATTAGGGCCTCAAAGCACTTATGCTCTACCTAAGCAAACCTTTAAAAAAAAAAATAACAATATTTATAATTTCTTTAATAGCTTGGTTATGCGGTAAATTCCACTCAGCTTAACGAGTCTAAACATCAAGATATAAAGTAAAATAAATCTCATAACCAACTTGTTAAGCTCAACTCTCGAAAGAGCCTATATATGTTATGTTTGTGTAAACGCTATTTATATACGGAATCATAATTCTCTCTCACATCACTCACTTACTATATCTACATATTCCTTTTGAGATTCTATATAGCACATATACCGCAACGCATACACTCTTGTTCTCGTGCTCGTGCTAACTTTAAAGCCAATTAAGTGTTGACACAAACAATTCACCAAAGGATAATTAAAAGTTCTAGACATGCAGCCCAGCACAGCGCACATCGGGCTAAGGTACACACATCCCCTTTAGCCCCTCTAGACTATCAAGCACAAGAGAGCATTACCAGCACCAGTACTAGGTTCAGAGTTAAGCTTTCGAAAACCTCCAACCCCCCCTAAACACAACAATGACTTTTATTCCTCGAAGAGAGCGACTAAAGTAGTTTAATGGCCACTGGTGTGTGTTTAGTTCTAAAACTATATACACACATATATGAATTTTGTTATGTCTTGAGGGGGCTGGCCCGGGATGGATATAAGGAATCGGGTTTGTTGTGTTTTTTCGACATTTTGCATATTTCATTTTATTTAATTGTTTGGAGTGTAATTAAATTGAGTACATTATGTACATTATATTTTTGATGTGCCATTTGATTTTCTTTTTTTCAGTTTAAATTTTAATTTTAAGAACACGTTTAATGGTGCTTGGAGAATTGAGGAAAACTTAATTAAAAAATAAAGATTCAAGTATTTTCGAGAGAAAACTTAAATATACAAAATTAAAAAGTATATGTATATGTTAAAAGAAAAGTTGTGAAAGAATTCAAACAAAAGCAACAAGTTAAAGGTGTTAGAGTAGGTTTCTGGGAATTATCTGTTTTAATTGCATATTGGAGTTTTTATTTTATTGAAAACAAAACCGAGAATTTCACGGAAGTTTTTTTAAGGTGGTGAAGAGAATTTATATCACGGGAATCAAATTTTTTTAATTTTTGAGAACAACATACAAATATTCTTATTGTGAAAATTTTGGGAAAAAAAATTTAATGTAAAATTCTTTCGCACTTAATAGTTCTATATCTCGGTGGGAGTTGATTCCAGTTTGGAAATGGAAAAAGATTCCCACTAAAAATTCTCACGCGGAGCTAATTTCTGTGGAATAAATTCACCTTGCACATTTTAAGGCTAAACTACTATGTGATTTGCCTTGAACAAGACTACTTAGCTATTTACGAAGAGTCTTTAATGAGAAAAGGTTTGACAATATCACGTGCGTCGGTATCTTTATTTAAACAATAAAATTTAACTGCTTTTATTTGATCTTAATTGTAGTTGTATCCTTTAAATAATTTTATTTAGACTGATCTCGGCTGTATTATGGTTGTTTAAAAGAGAGTTGTGCTTGATTTCAATGCTTTATTGCAGCTGAATAGTTTGCCTATATATCTAAATGACAATTAGGTATCTTACAATAGGGTGTACCTAAGCTTAAGCTTATATAAGTTAAAAAGTAATGCAAGTATATTTAAATAAAAATTTTTAAATATGCACAGCTGGATACCACAAATTATCTCTTATGCTCAACAACTACAATAGAGCAACAATGCAATAACGTTTAAACTATTAAGTAGCACTGCTGACTAGATTCCAAAATTATTACGAAATCGGTCAACCCTTTAAAAAATTTAGGCGAATAACTTAAAAATATGGCAGTTTTCTCTTCAAAAAGTTAAAAACCTATTTCAGTACTGCGAATTTGTAAGAAAAATCAGTTTCCTTAAATTTACTGTGGTGATTACAGGTAGGAAGTTTAATCAAATTAGATTTAATCGTTTTCGAGAAAATTAAAAAAAAAAAACTGATATCGTTGTATGACACATAAAAATGCTTTGTACCAAATTTGAAACAAATTAGTCCACTGCACCGTTTGAGACCCGAGTTAAAATTACAGTGGACACATGGATAATTGGACGCACAGACACATAGAACGACCGACGAGAAAATATTACGAAACCCACTTTTTCGGACTTTTCGGTTATGGTAGTGTTAATGTTGATTACAATTTCGAAGCTTTTTTTGTAATCGAAGTCAAAATTTGTCCTATAGAGCAAATACAAATTAACATTTCCACTCAAAATCAATTTTCAAAACACTAGAAACAGTTAATCAGCTAGCCGGCAGCGATTTCTCAAATTCTCAAAAAATCATATGCGCTCAGACTCAGGTAAAACATGATTTCAAATGACACAAAAATTCACCAATTATATCAGGTAATAATATAATAATATCAGATAATCTAGAAAAGTTAACTTAGTTAACTGCTGAACTAAAAGCATTTGCCTGTGTAATCTATATTACTGAATGTTAAACTAACCCAGTACACAATATGTTACATTTAGGGCCAGTTTGCTCATAGCTGATCATCTTTAATAAAGGATTATTGCAACTGGTAAATCATCGGATGTGCAAGGTAATCAAATTTTTTTTTTCAAGGAATCGATAATTTAAGTTGTTAATCATGGAAATCGCTAATCAGCCGATTTTGGTTGATTAGCGCCATTTAGTTAGAAGCTGTGAAAGTCATCGTTCAGATATAACCCATTGTGAACAAACTGGCCCTAAAACGCAATTAGTACCTACGTCCTGTAACTCTCACATCGATAAAATGTCCCCTTGTCTGCTCAGTGATGTCAATATGAATTAATATGGCACACTGTAGGCTTCAACTGTGTAGTTTAAATGATGCTTGTTAAATTAAGCTTATGACAATGTTGGGGTTGCACAATTACAAATATACATAAATTCGCATCGTATAATGATAATTTAACCTCACTTATGGAACTTATACTTAAAAAATGTAAATATATCAACGCCATCCGTGGAGGGATCAACGACGTATGATATTTAATCCTCCAGTTCAAGATTTTAGGAACAAATAGTTTTAATTCTATACCTATAAAATTAAATAAAAATAAAAACCTAAAAAAAAGGTTATCCAATAATCTTTCAAAGATTCTTAATGTATTTCTATAAAATAAATTTTCAAAGTGCTTTAGGCTTACACTTTTATGAAAGTTATTCGAAGTAAATTAATCGCATAAAAGCATCTCGGTTAAAATATAATTCAAAATCTTATTAAAAAGAGTATGTTTATTCCAAGAAGTTTAGTTATTCTACGTATATATTTGATGTTGGATAAAGTGCTATATGGCACACAAAAAAAAATTTAAAAAAAAATCTTAAATAAAACTATGGCAAAGATTCAGATTTCGACCTGCGGCTTTCCATCCAAAGTTCAAGAACCCATATCTGTTGACTGTTGAGTAAGGTCAGTAAAAACAATTTTTTATTTTTAAATTATCAATAATATCTTTTAATAGTGAAGCTTAAATAAATCTTTTTCATTCAAAATACCTACAACATAACCTGAATTTAAAAGTCCCCTCTGATAACTCCATTTCAATTTTATTGATGCTTACCTGAAACGAAAAAGAAAAAAATAAATATTAATTTAAAGCTTCTTTTTTATTTCAAAAGAAACAAAAATTATAAAAAAAATTTAAGTGAATGAATAAATTTTAATTTTGAATTTTTTCAAAAAAAAAAGAAAAGAATAACAATAAATACAAATCTTTCTTTATGTAAAGAGAAGGAGGCAGAATATAACCTCTCCGGGTATAACATAAAATGCAAAAAGAGAAAATAAAGTGAACAAAAAAACCCATTTCACGATTTCAATTTAACTTATTTGATTTTTGGTTGCACCACACAATCGTTCTACACACACTCATAGAAATTTTACTAAGAAATGGAAAAAAAATGGAACAAAATAGTATTCATCACCACTCTGCATGCAACTGACGGAAAAATAGGTGGCATCCTGAACAAAAAATAAATAAATTTTTTTAAGGAATAAAAATGCTTTTGCTTTTGGTTTTCACATACAAAACGAACCGAAGGAAGGCAGCAAAAGATATTGAATTACGACGTTGGTGGATTGTTCACGCCTCAAGTGATAAAGGACGACAACGACAACGAAAACTGAAAGAAAAATTTCTAACCAAAGGACTTGCAGTATAGAAAAACAGAAAGATAAAGAGAGTGAGAGAGAAGGTTGGAAAAAAAAACTGCATAATGGTAACAATGTGTATGGAGGAATCTCTCACTCTTGAGCAGCATCAGGTCCTTCATGCTGCCACATTCAGGTGGCAATACATTACACAGGGACTTCAATTGAATTTTCAAATCTGATGCTCGTATGCACACTTTAGGAGTTTTCATTTCGGCATTTCATGCAATTTGAAATATTGCTTCCTTACACCACCATTACCACCAACACCACCACCTAACAATAACCATCATACACTTCCAACACAACCGACCCACACAAAAGAAGTGTGATCCTTTTGCATATAGGATAGGAATTTTTTCTTTTTTCAATATAAAAATATATGCCTCTGGTATAGGTACGGCTATATACAGATATACCTACCAATTGTGTAGCAGTTCTTCTTCACTTATTTTCAGATCCTTTATAGAGCTGCTATTTTTTTTTTTTATTTAAAAGAAAGTAAGGATATTTTCTTCGGCATTTTGTGCTCTCCTGAGAGAAGGACACAAATTGAGGTGACAACATCACAAGGAGCTAAAACGCAATAAATATGCAAGCAAAATACAATGAGGACGAGGTAGGTATTTATATGCAAACTAAGTGATGATCCTTGCGCACGTACACACTATACAAAGCCCAAGAGGAGAAGAAAGTCCCTTTTTTTTGTTTTGTTTGCTTCCTTCTTTGCGATGCACAATTTAATCGAATTACTAAGTGAAGTGCCTTAAAAAAATTATATTGGATAACAACGGTAAGACGTTCTGTATATATACAAACATGTCTGCCACCCATGGGTATATGGGGATATATGTATATGTGTATATGTATATGTGCAGGCATTCACAGGGTCTGTGTTCCTTGCTATATTTTTGAATTGAATCTTGTTACCTATTAAAGGTATTATCCTTACAGAGCATATAATAATAATAGTAATAATAATAACAGCAACAAAATTTAAGTGTATATACAATGTGCATTACCTAAGTGAAGATTAGGGATATAAAATGCACGTATGAATAGTTGAGTATGAAATCGATATTCGTGCCGATATCATGATAATGATGATATGTAATGATGTTGTACTCCTCGTGCAAGGAACTCTTTATTAAACATATATGCATTTAAACTTAACTGGGATGAACGACAAGGTGAGGAGGTGAATATTGAAGTTAACATTAGCCAAAGTCGTAAGAGCGTAAAGTGGAAAATTGTATATACATAAAATCATGTTTATTTTCAATACTTTTTTGTTCTTGTTTTTGAGAGAAATAAAAAGAGGGATTGAGAGAGAAGGAGGGAGGGAAAGGATAAACTATCCCTAAGGATAATTTATGAGATAAAGTTCTTCGAAAAACTTTAGTTAGATTAAAGTGTAATCTTGTGAGTATTCTATTGCTTGCACAATTGAAAGCTTCTCCATACACCATCAGCAGAATCAGGTGTCTTACATTAATATTTTTATAAATATTTTCTTTCTTTTCATGTTTTTGTTAGGAAAATAGTTAAAGGAAGTGCGTGCGGGTGTGTAACTCGAATGCACACATTCAAGGAAGAAGGAAGTTCTTTAAAATTAAATGAGAAACATGAAAAACTTTGTTTCGCGTTGTGGATCTTTTAAAGTATTTTGCATCATCTACAAGTATATAGGTAGTATAGGAAAAGATGAAAACATGTAGTAATTTGTTTCGTTAACTTTGACGCTTTTCTTTTAACTTTTTGAATAATTATCAAAGAAGGGGGGAAAGAATTTACATTTAAAGCTATAAGTGTGAAAAAAAAACATTGGAATTGGAGAAATAAAGTAGTGTACATATTTTTAAAGGATTTTTTTTAATAACACAACTAGAATTTAATCATTTTTAACAGTCTGGATTTTATTGCTCAATGATTAAAAAAATTGGGTGTACTCGATTACGTTAGTTAGTAGTTATACTTCCTTGGGCATGATACAACAATTATTATGCGTCCATCGCTAGCATAGAGGTCTCCAAAATTTTAACATTTTTAGCTGAAGTTGACGAGAGATACATTTTCAGGGAGCTTGATATTTAACATTAATTGAGAGACCTTAACCTTGAAGATCCGACTATTAGGCTCTCAATTATTTTACATGTAATACCCTTATATTTTACCTCAAATTAAAGACATTAACCATTAAAACTCAAGTTATAAATATAGCCGATTTGCCTGACTTAACTTTACATGAAGGACATTTTACTTTCATTTTAAGACCTATTTCTTGAAGATCGGACTATTTAAACATAAGTTATTGGCACCGAAAGATCAGAACGAAGCACCATCATCAATTGTTTTTGATTTATTTGCATTAAAAATAAGAAAATAGGGGGGTTTAACTAAATCATAATAAATCTCATTCAAATCATCATTACACCCATTTCCATGCAGCCAAGAAATAGATAAGTGGGCGTGTAAGGGGGCGGATTTTACTAAAACTAAATTTCTAAGGCTCTAGGAACAAAATTTGCAAATTTTATTCAAATCGTTAAGGCTGTTTCCGATTAATCAAGAAGTAAAAAATGTGGGCGTGGTAGTCAGCGGATTTTAATAAAAATAATTTCAAAAATTGTTCATCTTCATAAAGATAAACTTTGAAATTTCATTAAAATCGTTAGGGTTGTTTCCGATGAAAATCGTTGCTGTATTTCCATTGCTTTTGGTCGGAGAGAAAAAAGGAGGTGTACATAATCGAAAATTAGAAACCTAGCAGTCTAATTGGCTTTAAATGGAACGAACATGTGCCATCGCATACTGGGGTAATTCCCCAATTTAATTATGTATTACTATTACCAAATCATTCAAATGGTCAAAAACAATCAAACAAAATTATATACGTAGAACCGTTTTCATACCTTAATAGAAAAATTATTAACGCAATCCATCAAGAGCATTTCATCATGATGACCATTAAAAATTATTTTACCCATAAAATGCTCATAAAAGTTTGGTCAGACATATAAAAAAATATTTAAAAAAAAACATCCTTTTTAAATCCAATATATTTAATTTTTTTTTTTTTAAGGGACTACATCACTTGGGATCGACAAGCAAGCATAAACATATATCCTTGTCCATAGAAACAACATTTATGAGTTGGCAGTTGAATCTGACAGTTCGTCATAGTCAGTAAGGTTTCCTTCCCAACTCCTGGCTCTTTATATTTTAATAGCGCACCATATCCAATGGTCGGATGGATTCAGTTTATTTGCCGCCTGCGAAATGAAATTTATGTGTAAACACAAATTCATTTTAACGACTCGAATATTTACTAAATTTTTCGGGCGATGACCAGAAAAAGACGGGTAGAAAAATACAAAATGCTTGGTATAAAAAAAATAAAGTATAAAAGCTTATACCTCTACTGCTTGAAAACGACCAAAAGCAACCTCACCACATGGATTCAGAATACGACAGAGCAGCACCACCTTTCTCAGATGATGAAGCGAATGCATAATGAATTACTAGGTTCCTGACATTGTTGTGATCTATATATTTGTATATGTGTGTATGCACAGTAGCAGTAGCATGGTGGGTACGAAGCATTAAAACCTAACTCAATATATCAAATCCTCTTTCACAAGTCTTCATTTAACTGCTGGCTCCTTCAAACATCCAAGTTCTGTGGGCACATGTGAAGCATTCTTCTCGCAGCCATGTAAAGTGGCCAACACTTTGGTCCATGTGAGAAGGAGCAGCGTTAGTGGTTTTGGCCAGCTTGCTATGTATATGGATACATACACAAACATACATATAGATGGGTTAGGTATATAGTACATAGGTTGCTATTTGAAATTCTCTGTAATTAATAAATGTTAGCAGCGCTCAAGGTAATATTTTAAAAGATAGATAGATACCCCAACAAAGATGGAAGTGTCGAAAGTCATTTTTCAAGTTTAACAAGTGGTAGACGAAATGTAACGTGAGTTTTAGAATTACATATAGTAAACAGGGAATATATGGGTTTTACAGGTGTTTGCAGTTAGTTAGTCGGTTTTGATAAATTGCTCGAAGAGACGAACAAATTTAAATGTACCTAGGTATACATTTTTTGATTTTGCAGAGCAAAAATGGTTAGGTAAATCAACATTTTTTAAAGATAAATAGTATAGCTGTGGTGTAATTTTCATGAACAGATTAAGCTTTATTGAAATTGAGATATAACATTTTATTTTTTATTTTTTTGCACATATATGTAGGTTTGGCAATTTTTATAAAATTTTGATCAAGAAAAAAACAGAAACATTTTTTTGTATCATCATCATAACCTTATTTACCTAACAAAGGTGAGAATAAAGAATTTCGAGGCTGTAGCGGTTCTTATTTAACTTTGATTAAAGAGAGAAAATAAAAAGAAATCTTCCGAGATTTTTGAATTCAAAGGAAGGTCTGTTTTCAGGTATTAATTAATTTTTTTTTAATTTTTGGATCCATTTTATATTAAATTAAATTTTAAGGGGGCTTTTGTGATGCTTTTTTATCAAGACTGACGGAAGCTCGTCAATTAAGATTGAAGGAAGAAATATAATCAGCCTTATTGTGAGTTTCACCCGAAAAATATTTCACCTTAAAATTTTTTGTTTCCCCGGAATTTTAAAAGCAATTGTGAGTTTCGCCCGAAGGAAATTTCGTTCGCCTACTAAAAATAAGTGAACATTTAGTCTGTCAATAACATTACATTCCGCCCGAAATTAATGTTCACAATAAGGGGAATTTTCATAACACAAAATTTCGGGTGAAACTCACAATAGGCGAAAAATGAAATATCAAATTTTCCGTGTGGAATTTGTTCGGGCGAAACTCACAATAAGGCTGAATAGTTGCTAGAAAGTGAAATCATGAGTCGATAAGCGTTGTATTGTTGAAATTTCGTACGTGCTGTTGTTACATTTTCTGCTTTGACATAGTGTGAACTATAAAGTCGACGAAATAAATAAAATTATTTTGAGTATTTTCCATTGTGATTCTTATAAGGGGTTCTTTTTGTATGCTGTTTTTCTCGAGGCAGGCGTAAGCTCGTCGGTAAAGAATAAAGGAAAACTGTTATAGTTGCTACAAAGTGAAATCAGCTGCTGTTTTCATTCGAAAACAAGAAAATCATGAGTCGATAAGTTTTGTACTGTTGAAATTTCTTATAAATGGTCTTATTACATTTTCTGCTTCGACATAGTGTGAACTATAAATTCGACGAAATAAATACTATTATTTTGAGTAATGAAGTCGAATTCTTCATATTATTTTTATGATGCATACTTAAATGAAATAATTTAAAACATTTTAAGTTTTAGTTAAAACAATGATATTATTTTTCCAACATCTTCATAATTTTTAATATAATTTTTTTTTAAACTTCCGGAACCTAGGTCAGAATCAGCTTAAAACCTTCAACTCCGACCATACAAATTGAAGTAATCCATCTGGACTTCAGTTAACACTTACAACCATGGTCCATGCAACACAAAAATTCAAATGTTCTTTTCAGGAGAAAAAATAAAACTCAATTCCACTCTTGTTTATCAAGAGGATTCAGATCCTTGAGTTTTTCGACCTATACCTATATAGGTAATCCTCAAAAAAAAATTATGTTTATAAAAACACATGTCTCTTATAGAGTTTTATATAACACATGTCCACTTAAATATTTTCCATGACAAAATTAGAAGAACAAAAAAAAAACGAAACTACTCGAAATTCCTTAATCCTACAACTGAAAGAGAAAAGCAAGTGATAAACTTCAGCTCTATGGCTCCTAAAGCAACTAAACTTTCAAAGACATTTCCCAGTGGGAATATAGATAGATATTTGTTGTACATTGCCTTTCTCCCTCCCCCCCCCCCCCTTCTCAAACAAACATCAAGACAGGATAGTATACAAAACTCAAACCTGTTGCAAAGTCGAAATAAATGAATGAAAATCCCCTAAAGACTTTGCAATGATTACATATCTCTGGAGTGTGTATATGCTTCAAATTGGGGATTAACTTTGCTGCCTTTTTTCTCTTCACTTGTCGCTACAGAGCAAAGACTCTCAGTGGAATAGTATAGTATAGATGTTATGGGTAGGAAATACCGAAAAATAATAAACAAAACAAAAAACCAAGGACATTTATTCAAACAGAGGGACTTTCTTTTTATCCGGTTAGTTTCTAATTAGGAATCTGTCAGCACGAAGTAGAAAAATACAAACATGCAGAGCCTTTGAGTAGAACGCGTAAAATAATCATCACAGAGGTACAAATACATGCAAAAAGGACAAAACAAACGTTCCGTCATCACCACTGTGTAGCTCATTTGACGACCACGATGAGGGTATAGTTAATTAGAGCTTCTATCGGCGAAGTGATACCCGCAAAAGCTCTAACTGAACAAAAGAATTGACTATACTGTATTCCCCCACTTATATGATATTCATTTCAACCCACCACCAAATTTATTAAAAGGATTTAATATACTTATACAAAAAAACGTTTCCAAGAGCTACTGCAAAAGGATTCTCTCCCTTACTCTTAGCCCCAACATTTTTTTTTTTTAAGTTGATAAGCTTCAGTCAGAGAAGCAGCTGTGGCAGTTACCACCGCTTTCTGTTGGCTGTTCCACCAGTTTCCTACGATTACATTGTCAAAATGCACCAATGCGAAGCATAAGCGAGTTGCTACTCCAAAAAAATACAAACTCCCCCAGCAGTACTTCATAATATAAGAGTTCCCATGCTCACTTCGTCTTCCGTGTTTCTTTTTTTTTTTTTTTGTCTTTCGTTTTTACCATATGGAAAGCCCCAAACATGACTGAGGAGAGGATGGCATATACCGCTAGAAGGAGTATTAGTCGCGACTATAGAGAAATACAACCAACCATCCAAAAACGAAATGTTCGTGCGCGGCGCGGCGGTCTATTCATTTATGTCATCTATGTTACGGTGAAATAGGTTTTTTTGACTCAGTTCCTTTTAGTTTTTTTCAAACATGCAAAGTTCCAACTCACGGGGGCAAAGATACAAAAAAATATATAGAGAAAAAAGAAAACTAGTCCCAAATGGAACTAAATGCTACCAACGGGGGAGTCGCTTCAGAGAAGAATGTCGCAGAAAATTGAGGATGATAGCATATTATTCCAATGGGCCCGTATACTAAATCCTGGCATTTGAAAAAGAAACAAAAAAAAACAATAATGATAAAAAACAGCTACCAGCTTTTGTTTCGGGGAAGAGACACACACAGTCAAGGATCGAGGAGACAGGTTGTGCTGTTGAAGCAAAACTTGAAAATCAATTTTTTTTTTTGCCAGCAGTGACAACCCGCAAACAAAGGACACCAGTTATGTGATGTTAAGAGTTATATAGCTCTTCCCACGGTTGTTTTTTTTTTTTTTTTTTTTTTTTTAAAGGAAGTTTGATGCACATCCACACCGCATTATAAAGTTGATTTGAATTTCAGGGGTCCTTGCATTCTTTGGTGGGTACATGTATGTATGTGTCAAAATCTCGTAGTGGCATGTTTGACTGATGATAGTTTAACAGGAATATCAGAATTCTGTTGTGAATTACTATATCAGACAATTTTGGTCCTTCGAGCCGGAATTGCAAGGTTGAGTAAATAGTGTAACTAGATTAAAATCCTTTGTTACTACAGTAGCTTTTTTATTGGAGATTTCATATGTAAATGTCCCTTAATGTGTGAAAGTTTCCTTTAAATAATTTCTTTCAAAAATTTTGCATGAAAGATATAAGTCAAGATTTTGTAATTTTTAAAGAACATGGAAAAATAAAGAATTTCCAACATTTTGGACTTTTGAATTCTTTACGAAAAAATTGTATGTGAACAAGACACTCTCCGTCTTTCAGTGAATTTTTCATCAACTGGCCAAATTTGTTTAACTAAAGTTAACTAAATTGACAGAAAAAACACGTTTAAGGGATTAGCTCGGGTTTAATTCCGAAACTAGGTTGATGTTTTTGAAATAATGTAATAAATAATTATACTTAGATCTAACCACTATTTTGTCGTAATTGAATTGAATATAAATTGAACAAGAAAAACGTTTCTGTTCTTACTTTTCCAGAGCACTGCAAACAATTGGGGCAAATGTCAGGAGTCAGGATTCAATTTTATTTATAGGTACAAAAACTTTATTAAATGGTGAAAATAATTCCCATTTACAGGGTGTTTACGACTTAAATATAAATGCACTGAGAAATGATTCATTTCAAAGCCAAAAAATATTGTAATGAAATATTTAATAAAGTACTTAGATTTGAAAATCAGAAACACCAGACATAGAGTGGATAGAATTTCTTTTTATAAAAATAGACATTTCTTGAAATCTTAAATCAGACATAATTTCAAATTTTAAGACACGTTACCTACATAAAAAAGAAATTCAAATTTAAAAAAGTGGGTGTGGCAGCAGGAGGAATTTCAAAAATAGTAACGCATGTCACACGTTATGCCACTGAGATCTTTAAAACAAAACTTAATTTTTCGAAGGCCATTACATAAGAAAACATAGATCAATTATAGTAAAATTAGGTGTGGCAGTCGTTGCATTTTTATAAAGAAATACATCATTTAAGTTTTGTAGATATAAAAAAATAAAAAATAAAAATCTAGGGATTTAAAATAAGTTAGGAACCTCAAATATAAGAAAAGTGTGTGTGGTAGTTAGGCTGTTCTTTTTAGAAACGTTAAATATAGCAAATATACACATATGTATATAGAATTATATAAAGGGAAACCTGCCAAAATTAAAATTAACGCTTAAAATAGGGTCATGCTGAACCTTGAAAGGGGTAATATATAACGTTTATGTTAATTACCGAGGATAACACTTAGTTTGCTTTTAAATGATTTTTTTCTCCTATTAAGAAAGTGACAGATACTTTCGTTTTTCTTATTAAAAGCACACTACTTCTATATTACTGTTATAATTTCTTGCCTTTTCCTTTATACCTTTAGGCTTCTCACGATTATTTAACATTGGTGAGAAAAAAAAAAAAAAAAAAAAAACACAACTGGTTCCATCCAGGATCGAACTGGAGACCTTCTGCGTGTAAAGCAGACGTGATAACCGCTACACTATGGAACCACCTGACAATCTATAGTTATATTTGGGACCAATTGGTTTATACAACAAATATTTGGTTAATTGGAAACAGCTGCGAACAATATGGTGATTATAAAATTACTTAATTTTTATTTGCAAACACTTCAGCTGAACAATGAAAAATTTAATTTAATTTCACTATGCATAATATGGTTTAAAATAATCGGCATCTTTGGGAATTGTTCTTGTTTTTTAGAATTCATTGCAAGAACTGCAACCAAAAATACTTAAATTCTTAACATACAGAACAAAAAATGTTTCCTTTTATCTTTTATGGCAAGTATTGTTTTCGTAACAACAAAAAATTTAGAGGTTTTAATCAAACTGAACATTACGACGCGACGGTGTAGAAGCCAAAGTTTTCGTCACACCTAACTGTGCATTCGTGATGTATGTCGGTCTGGCCGTCCATATATCCATACGTCCACTGTAATTCAGCTAAAACTTTAATAAATGGTTTTTCTAGATGAGAAATTCGAATTTTCGGTTAAACTCATCTGGAATGTGTACTTTTATGGAACTATTAAGTTTTTTCTAATTTTCTCAAAAAAAACACTATCGATTTTAATTAAACTTCATACTTGTAAGTCCAAACTAATGGCAATAAAACTGCGTTTCCCGTTTTAAGCCAAAAAATCGCATAACTGAGATATTGATTTTTTTTTTGAAAATTAACATATGTGTATAGGTAGGTCAAGAAAAACCCAAACGCACACTCTCACACAAAATCAGCTTACTTTTGCTTTAAAAAAAAATAAATACACTTTCGGTTATTTTAGTTTAAATGCTTTTGACGGTATTTTGGGATGGCCATAGTACACCATCAATTGGCAAACTAGGGCCACCTATTATTTTCTATTGTTACGGGAATTTTAATTTAATATGGCCTTGGCCTTTTTTAATCCCGGTGCTAAGAAAAGTAAATTATTAAAAGTATGTATTGTGTTTTTTAAAACGCATTTATACGACTTTATTACTTTGATATTATCATCTCTTTAAAATCATTAAAATAATACCAATGGAATTTTAATTTAGGTAGGTACATTATTATTAATTTTTTGTTAACCGCATTTATATTTGTTTTTTGCCTCTGCCTTCCAAAAAAATATCAACTAATTTGCTCTCTAGCACCTGATACAAAAAAAGCCAAAGGCAAAATAAATATTTAAGTCTTTATCCAACAACAAAAGAAATATTTTTAATTATTTTTGGTTAAATGAATAAAAAAAAAATTTGATAAATATTTAACTTTCAAAGCGATTGATTTATTTCCACCACATCAATCGTTAAAACAAATAATAAATGAAAATTAAAAAAAAAAAAACGAGCTGCTGTCATTGTCAACAGACAATGAACAAATAAAAAACAAAAATAATTATTAAAAAAAATTTATTCCTATATTATAAAAGGAATAAAAACCATGTAGTTATTTATAATTGATAATTATTCTCATTTGTCAATCAAAAATCGTCGTCGCTGCTTTGTACGCATTTTTATTGCTGATATGACTCTTCTCGTACGTTGCGTCTCGTCGTTTCGTGCAAGGGATGTTTTTGTTTAATTCATTTTTTTGTGCACTCAACAATATCAATGCCAATATTATGATTAAAATTTTAATAATGCAAAGCATGAAAATATAAATTTAAAAAAATAAAATCGTGTTAAACGTCACTTTCGTATGTCGACATGAAAATTTGAAATGATTTTTCAATATCAAATATTGAAAAATATGTATACGTACGTAAATATGTATAATGAATATACTTTTTTTATTTGGTGAAAACGTGAGTGTTTATTTCCAATAAAATTCAAACAAAAACAACAACAAAAATATCATGAAAAATGAAATATCCAATTAAACAAAAGTTATTAATGCTTTTTGATCGATAACTTCTTCCCCGCGCCGGCACACCGGGAGTTATGATAGAAACCTGAATGACATTCGTTTAAATTGTGTTTTTATTTTTATATTTTTTTTCATTTTTATATGTTGGTCTTCTGATAGTGTTATATTATGATGTTAAAGCAATTATTGAACATTAATGACAGTAATTTAATATTTAATTTTAAAACATAATTCTCCTCATAAAGAGAAATATTTTTCAATTGATTAATCAATTATTTATATTTTAAATAATATTTTAACAGACATGAAGGAAAACCTTCTCAAATCTACTGAATTAATGGCAAAAAAAATAAACCTATTTAATATTTATTTTCCATAAGAAATAATTTTTTTGTTTACGAGTTTTTTCAGCAAGCAAAATAAATAAGAACATGACGTTGTAAGCTTTTAATCTCGATTCTCGGCAAAAAAAAAAACTTAAAACTATTTTTAAATTCAGAAGAAGATTAATTTATCAATTTTAAAAAGAAACGAAAAAATTTCCATTGCATTAATAAAATTACGAAGGAATTTCATACTCGATGTTATCAACAAAAATCATTGGAAATAAATATTTCAAATTACCAGATTGAAACAGAAAAATAAGTGAAAATTAAATTTCAATACGAAATTTTCCGAATTTTTATTTCGAAACTGAATGAAAATAGTTTAAACTTTTGTTATATTATTTATTTATTTTTTTTAGTTCGCACGAAGAGAAATTTTTAATTTAACAAGTTTTTCTAAAAATACGTGGGGAAAATTCAGTTTGACATTAAGAAGTTTACATTTCACAACGTCCGTTTCAAACTTAATTTACGATTCGATTGAAATATAGATAACTAACTACCTGTGCTCAATCTACACTAAAAAATATTGAAAACAAAAAATGGGTTTTCAAAATTTTGGTATAAAATTAGAAGCTTTTGCTGACAATAAGAAAGTTAAAAAAAAAAAAATGGCATTATATTAATACACTTTAACATGAATTCTGTTTTATCTGATATAATCTCTTAATAGCAACATATTTTCTTTTTTTTTTTTTAAGGAACAGATAGTTTCTTTTTAAATAGAGTTTGACACTACGGATTTGTGATATGTAACAGTTTATATACAATGAAAATTAATATTCATGTAGAATAATAAAGTTGCAATGATAATGTGTCAACACCACTGTAGTACACAGAATGAACCCATTCTTGCATCTCAACTCTTACATGGTATCAGAAGTGGGATAAAAAGTTTAAAAATAAAATTATAGACGTATATAAAATACATATTTAGAAAATGCCACACGAGAAGCCACTTAATAATAAAGAAAATGATTGCATTGCAAGACAAGCCAGGAAGGAGCTTTATCCAACCTTCACCAAGATGGCGGCGGGCGATTCAAGTGTTTCGAGATAGGAGGATCAGACTTCTCCATCCCAAGGTGTTGCAATCTTGATGGCTTATGGTTATAAGACCAGAAGCTGTGTCAGTATACGCTTCAACTGAATGATTAGGAATATACACAAATAAAAGTCATCAAAGAAAATTTTAGTAACAACTTCGTTGCAAATATAAAAATACTGTAACCATTGGACATCTACTCCAAGCCATCCTCGTTCACCCGGTTGAGTGAAAAGTACGTTGAGCTAAGAATATGATAACGAAATGTAATATGGACAAGACCCATCTAACAATTAAGAGGAAAATCAAGATTGTTACAAAATTTGCATTAGAACCAAGACGGTTCAGCTAAGGATCAAAAATTGTTCGAAGAGTATTAAACTATTCGACTTCAACAAAAACCTCAAAAATCATCATCAAGAAGACTTCACATCCAAGATCGATGATAGTCATCAGCATTGCAAAGAATGCATAACCTTAAGAAAAAAAAACTACACAAGTGCAGTGCACCAAGGCAGATATTCCATACGAAATTAGAAGGATAGAATCATCAAGAAAAATGTGGTTAATTAAGAACAATACGAATTTCCGAACTCATGTTCGAACCTCAGAACCGAATTCGAAGTGGTAAAATTTGGAAAGGAAATTCAAGTAAAAGTGGCAATTAAAATTGGTAATCATGACAGACTTTATTCATTAATTTGATAGACCCACGGGTCAATATTAAAAAAACATGTTTTTGTCGAAACGCTAAAATACAAAGGTGGGAACTTGTAATAGAATTCTACCAGGTAGGCTCCATCTGGGAGAATTCTACTACAACATTCTTAGTGTGTCAAACATCTCGACTGGCAGCCACGAAAATCTAACCTAACCTACATAGATCTTTTGATAAAAACCTAAAGTCTCTCTTTTTCGTTTTATACTTCTGATACTCTCCAATCGAATATTGAGATTAATGAACTTTCAAAAAAATGAAAACTGTATACGAGTCTCTTAGGCATTTACCGATGAAAACTCCCAACAACTTGAAATCAGCAGTAGGTAAATTCGTAGTGGAAAACCATTATCACTTTGCCAGTTATATACACAGCAATTTCAATTTCGACAAAATTTCAATTGACTTCCATACAACGAATGTTGGCCATTCTAATTGAGACGAGGCATGCTCCTATCGATTAATAGCATGTGGACTGTTACACGAGAAAATGGAAAAAAAATGGGGAAAATAAGCAAACTTCAGCATTTATGTAGGTGCGCTTCCATTAGTTGGCAGCCTAAGAGGAAATTTGAATCAGATTATTTCATTTCTTTTTTTGTCTTCCTCATCGTCGTCGTTGTCGATGTTATGAAACAAAAAACAACAAAACCTATGAATCTCTCCCTTCGACGTCTCTTTACCATCTCTAGACGACACGACAACGAAAATATCCATTGATGTGGAATGCAGGGGAAAATTCAAAGGATTTTTCATTCAATTTTTCCTTACTTTACCCACCCTGTTCTATGCGATGATATCCTACACAACAACCCTTCTCCGGTTTGTTGAGCTTTATTGTTTTTTGTTTTCTAAAGTATACGATTCTATGGAATCAAAAGCAAACTTCCAAAACTGGAGGTATTCTAAGAAGTGTCCTTTTAGTGGTACGAGTATATATATATAGAGTTCCAAAAGGATACTATAGGGTATGTTTTGTACTTGTCACAGTGATTTAAAATTCAAAAAACAAGAAATATACTAAGAAAACCATGGTATCGAATATTTTTTCTTGGGTACGAAACCAAAATGTCGTTTTCCGGAATCAAAGAGTTTGTTAGAAATTTTGATTAGATACTTAAATTGATTCAGGGCAAATGAACCATTTCATCAGCAATTCTGTTTTTGTTTTTTTTTTATGAGTAAGAATCAAGGTGCTAGATACCGCAAAATAAAAATCGGTGAACATTGACTTGTTTCCCTTTTGCTGTCGATAAAAAAAAAAACAATCAAGTTGTTGAAGGTTATGCTCAAGATATATTTTCAAATAATGTCCTTTTCGTTGATATTCTTAAAGAAAAAAAAATAGGACGTTACTAAACCACTCGCACATTGCAATGAATGTGTTTTTGTTGTTTAGGTATAGTCATTGCTCATAGTTTAAGTTCAAGAGAGATTTTTAGGTGAAGTTGAAAAAGCAGACCATTTATTTAAAATACATTGAGGGTGGAAGTGGGCTTGACAAAAGGCGGAAAGAATAACAAATATCATGTCTTAATTTGAATTCAGTATATGTAATTACATACATTTTGATTTAAATACTTTGAAAAAGGAAAAAACCCAAATATACAAAAAGTGGGCGTGGAAGCATGTACGTAAATATAAGTAAAACTCCTTTCTAAACCTTCCCGTTGCTAGTAGGAAGAAATTCGGAAAATTTTACCGAAATCGGTTCAATAGTTTTTGAATTTATAGGTGACAAAGATTTAGGTGAAAGATAAAAATTTATTTATTGTAAATATCTCCAAAAACTATCGTGTAATACTTTAGGTTGGGTTAACTGTTTTTCTTAGTGGAGACGTCAGCGTAGAAATAACCATTCAACAAAATTTTGTTATTAATGTCCAAATAGTTGAGCAACCTCCATGACCAAGGATAAGTTGTAAAGATTTTTTTCTTATTCGTCTTCATCTTCTTTCATTAGAAATGACAAGAATGTCGACAAGAATGTTGCCGTCCATGGTGTTTGTTATAGGTAGACTAGGAATTACTATGCAATATTTTCGGAAGTTGTTGCTGGGCTGCTGGGCTGCTGGCTGTGTTCGGAGAGTGCAACCAACCCAATCTATATAGTTTCGACTTGAGAGTCAACTGTCACAAAGATGAAATGTGGGGGCTGGTGTGGTGGGTGTAAGCCTTACTGGACATGACATAATAATATACGAGTAGAGAAAATGTGTCCAAATTACGGTTTTCTGCCTCATGTTGTAATGTATGTACAAACATAAGCCCATTGCCAGCATGGCTGACTTTATTTATATATTCATATTTATTTTATTTTTATTAACAAACATGCATGTATTTTTGCCTGCCACATGAGATGAAGGATAACAAATAGTATGTTATACAAGGATATATTATATACTCCCTGATGCTAACCATATTTCTTGTCGCATCATTTCATGTCGCATATATTCGAGTGATACCTATGTTATATGTACATATAAATAAACTCTTTGTCCTGTAAAATTTATTTTTGGCAAAATTCACTTTGAAAATAAATACAAATAAATGAATATATTGTATGCATATACCCACGTGTGTGTTTGTGTATTTTATTACATCTATATGAATGATTTTCCGGGTTATTTTTGATTTTTTTTTGATTTGATGAACTGACAGTTAAATTGTAGAGGCGGCACACAGTGTTGTTGATTTATTGCGACAATATCGTCTCGCTTGATTGCGATGTTTTGATAGCAGAACGAAATGTACGTACATGAATGTATGTATGTGCTGTGTGTGTGTGTGACATGTGTGTTTGTTAAAAAATGGAGATTCGTGCATAATATTGTTGTAGTTTGAGGAAAGGTGCCTACTGTGATTTTTGTGATGGATGTTGAAAAATCGATTAGAATTTGCAATTTCATAATACAAAAAAAGAATCCTTAACAAGAATCGTGTCATTGCGATGGAATGTTGTATGAAATATTAGTTCCATAATTAGAAAAAAAAAAATCAAATTGTATTTTCTTTTATAAACATATTGTAACATCTAAATTCACCCCAAGATGTCTACGCACCTTTATCATGAAGATGTCAATAATTGTTAAATATTATTATAATTGTTTACAATTGTTTAACAATTGTTTATATCCTTTTTATAAACGTCAATTCTTAAATATCATCTTTAATTTTTGCAAGTCATGTTTTTTTGATGTGTAAACATCTATACTGGCGGTAGGGTGAAAAGAAAACGTAACGTAACGTTGTAATCGTGATCGTGGTCGTGATCGTGATTCTGAGCTTTACGAAAATTGAGTGCGTTCAACAATATGTGCGTTCAGTAACTAAACGTTGAGTATTTATATACGAAATCGAAAGGTCGAGTTCAGTTCGGGTTGAAATTTGGTTGGCTGCTTAGAGGATATATTAAGCCCCAATTACATGATGATTCTTTGCGTCTGACTCTATTCAAACATAATGAGTGCGAAAGCGAAAAAAGATAAGATGGAAGACCAGTTGCCTTGTGAGTCTTAGGCCAAGTTTTACGAGACTCTTTTTAACGCTTCTTTAGCATTAGGCTACGCACAAACAAACGCGATGGCGGTGGCGATCACGATAAAAATGTGGATGCCTCATATAAAAATCAAAGCACACTTCAATCGTGTAGATGTGTGCCTTTCCTTTGATTTATGTGTATGGCATCCACAATTTTATCGTGATCGCCACCACTTTCGCGTTTGTTTGCAGCTACCTTTATCCGTATTTTATATTCTTTGCATTACTTTTTTTCAATTACATGACAGTTTTGAGACCAGGGGCCTATTTCACAGAACATACATCACATACATTGTATGAATGTATGTACCTTAAAGTAGACGCCAAAGATGGCTCAGTGTAAATTTTGAATTTTTTAAAAAACTTTGCGTTAACTTAGAAAACGCATAATTTAAAAAAAAAATTAAAATTTACGCCCACTCATCTCGTAGTCGTGATTCTTATCTTGTAGCCGTGGTCGTTATTTCGATTCTGAGCCAGAGATTAGTCTGCTATTACACGATGCATCTAGACGCATGCGACTTTTCGAAAGCAAAAGAGAAAAAAAATCGAAAAGATGGTACGGAAAAAAAGTGACCGGTGTCGCGTGAGTAAAATTTTCGATGCAACTATTTGACGTTTCTCTTTTCTCTTGTCCGTTTTTTACTATTCTGCTTCATATGGTTTTGTTGTTCAAAGAGTAAATTTCGATGCAACGCACTGTTATTGATAGCCTTATAGGCTTTCCAGAAATGAGAATTCATCTTTAAAAACAACATATAAAAAAAATTATTGCTTTTCTTGACTGATATTCACTTAGGCTAAACTCATACTGGAGCTGCGAGCAGAGCGGAGATGCGAGAGTTGAGTAGAGCGTTAAAAACAAACACATGCTTTCTTATGAGAACTGATACCTCGTTGCTAGAGGCCTCAGTATGAGAGCTCGCATAAGAACACATTTGTTTGTTTTCGTCGCTCTGCTCACTTCTCGCATCTCCGCTCTGCTCGCAGCTGCAGTATGAGTTTAGCCTTAAAGGCACACAAACCTTTCTTTCTTCAATATATCTAATAATGAAAACAAAAATAAAAACAGAAAAAGTTTTTTTATTGCTTGAGCACAGCCCAACACGAAAATGAAAAATAAAGAGAACTGTCAAATTAGATTCCTGACTTTGGTTTCAACGTGTAATAGCGCCTGAAACAGCGGACGAAATAACAAAGAAGAATTCGAAGAAGGCGCATGCAACTAGATTCATCGTGTAATAGCAAACTTATGAATTATCCATAATCTCTGTTCTGAGCTTCACGAAAATTGAGTGCGTTCAACGCTATGTACGCTCAGTAACTAAACGCTGAGTGTTTAAATACGAAATCAAAAAGTCGAGTTCAGTTTGGGTTGAAATGTGGTTGGTTGCTTAGACCATATAGTACATGGACTGCGCTTTCATTTTCCATGCATCATTAACGATTTTTAAATTTGCTTATGAAAAGTTAAGATCTATATAAAAATACCAAAAAAAAAAATGTTTGCTATCATCCACACCCTAAATTTGATGTAGGCTCTCGGTCTATGAGGCATTCGGACGAATGTTGATGTTTACACATCTTAACCGTGAGTCCCAGCACTCACACTTTTTTTTTCATATTTTTTCTCGTTAAATTGTTATATTGTCAAAAATAAGTGAGAAATTAAATCATTATACGAATTATCAAGTTGAACCATCAACATCGTTTGGATTGTTATCCTGTAATTTTATTGAAACTTTAATAAGTTAACTTTGGTGAGAATCATATTCATACAATTTCGAAGAAACAAATTAAATTTTACAAAATTTTTAGAGAGCTGAGGTAGATAGATATATATGTAGGTACTTGCAATCCCAACAAAGGTGATTTTAGTATAAGTCACCGATGTATAATTTATTTGAAAGAATTCATAGAAATTACGTTTTCGCATTCGTAGATGAGTACAATATATGAAAACAGTTACAGTCTTATTTATAAACCCATTCCAAAGTATGTCTAACTTTGCACAGCTGTCCAACTTCAAAACCTTATATAATCACGTTCCACCGAGTGTCTAACTTAGACGTTGCAATAGGTTGTCCAAACCTATTCTAAAATGGGTATGTTCAATGAAAAAAAAATTGGAAATTAGATGAAAAGTTCATTGAACGAAGCCAAATGTTCACATATTTAGACAACTGTTGGAATGCATATATAAAAAAGGAGGAATGCATATATAAATAAGGAGATGTCCAACCATTTAGACACTGTCCAACTGGGAAACTGTCAAAGAGTGTTCTAAGGAAATTTTATAAATGCGACTGTTGGAGTTTAGTGGTCTTATGCTAACTTCTTCAAAATGTAAAGTTATAGCTACATTTATATTCCGATTAATATAAAATAATAAAATAAAGAATTAACTAACAACTGGTAGCTCGAGCGTATGTAACCAAGTGTAAGCTGAGTTCTTCGCGCAGCATCAAGAATGCTCATAATTTAAGTTCAAGAGAGGTTTTTAATGACGCGACGTTAAGAAGCATAACATTTACTAAAAATAAATTGGGCGTGGCAATGGGCGTGAAAATAGGCGGGAACAATAAAACATGTCAGTACTTAGTTTTAACTCAGCATAGTTACAAAAAATTTGATTTAGCGAATGAGGAGAAATCTGAATAATAAAAAAATGTGGGCGTGAAAGTAGGCAAATATTACAAAACGTACTTTCCAAACTTTTCCGTTGCTAGTAGGAATAAATTCTGAAAATTTTAGAAAAATCGGTTCAAAAGTTTTTGAGATTATAGGTGACAAACATTGACACGTGACATAAAAAAAATATTATTTTTTTGTAAATACATATCTCTAAAACTATAATGGAATACTTTCTAGGTTGAATTACCTTTTCCTTAGTAGAGAATTTGTCGTAGAAATAATTTTAAACTAAACCTTCTAAACCAGAAATAGAAAAAAATAATCAACAAGAACTAAGAACTTGAAACCTTGTTGGCAGCCTAATAATGTCAAGAACGCTATATGACCTACCATCAGTTTCTTGATCGATTATGAATTTCCTCTAGGAAAAAAAAAATAATAATTCTTGTTCAATTTACTTAATTCCATTACTAATTAGCCTGAAAGTCTTCATTTTTTTTCTTCATTATAAAAAATGATCCATAAAATCGACTGCCAACTTTGTTTATTCAACATGGAACCTGCGTTATGACCACACACACACATACATAGAAGTCCAACCACACGAACCAATAACATAAATGCCAATCTAACATAATTAAGTTGTCACAAACAAAGAAATGTGACCTTAATTGAGAATGCTATAACACCCTTCTCTCATACAACCCCTTCCATCACCACCCTCTCATCCTTTCTCGTCATTCAATATTTCTGTTCCCTTTTGTAACACCAAGTATTCTCTATGAGTTTATTGAAGTATATTGAGTCCAAGAAGAGGGAAGGATTGTGGATGGTTGGAAGGTTGTAGGTATATAGAAATAGCTGTGTGTATGTATGTAGGTATATCCTTCATTGAAAATCACAGCCAATTAAAAAGAAAAAATCCAATTGTTTCCTCTTGAATTCCGAGTCCGATCGCCCACATAGTTGAATTGAACATAGAGTCTATACTCTTTTAACAAAGTCAACGTTCATTTTTCATTAGGAAACATTCAAACAAACACCACTCAGACCATCAGAAGGAACAATGCACTTTAGTTAGCTCAACTTTTACTAAAAAAAAAGAAAAAAATGTTTGATTTTTTTTTGTTTCAAATAAAATTAAAAGAAAACAAAAAAAAAATTAAACGAAAACTAAAAAGTGGAACATAAAGTTCTGCATTAAGATCTTTAACTCAGTTGTAGATGGGGTTTCCCGCTGAAATCTCAGAAAGGACTCTTTTTTTTTTTTAAATGGTATTACTCCTGCCCCAAACCTCCTTTTCCTCTCAACCTATTTCAGTCACTGACTTCGACAACGACAAATAAATAAAACAAGTAGTTCCTTATTTCTACATCATACATAAGTAGTAGTCTTAGAGCTCGGCGTCGTCGTCATCGTCGTCGGTCGGAAGGAAAACACAGGAGGTAAGTAAAGAAGGCAAAAATCGAGAACAATCCTGGATCCCTGGATCACCACTTTAAAGGAATTGTTTTCCTAAAAGGGAGGTATAAACTTCCTGCAGAATAGTTAAGCACACCCTCATAGATTGTGGTTAGGGATTGAAAGTAAGTAAGAGAAAGAAAGGGAAGGGAAGACCGCACAAGTATGTATAACTGCAAAAAGGAAGAAGAAAAAACTTAAAAAAAAAATTAGACCACCACACCATTAGTAATTGCTTGAAACTGAGAAGTAGCCAACACTCTTCCACTCTATACACTCTTAGAGACACGGTATTCGGCACTCGTATTATGTGCCTAGAGTTTCTATATCACTCCGTTCCTGGATAACCACAATCACTTTAGAAGAAACTATTCTTTACACTTTTTTCCTTCATTCCTTCCTTCTTCACTTTCGTCACCGCCGTTCTCGTCCTCTGCACTTTCTATCAAAACCAGCATTTTCTTTAATTAAACAAAATTTGAGAGGACTATGTATGTGCAAAGACTCAGATGGGGTGAATTGGTCATATGTTTTCTCCGGTGCGGTACCGAAATTTGATTTACTTTTAAGATTCTTTTATCTAGATGAAGAGTTTTGATTACTTTTTCAGGAGGCCACCCAAAACCCTTCTGCAAAAATGTAGAAGAGAAATGGATGCTGAAGATTTAAATCTAAAGTTTTTCCAAATAGTTCTGACACACAAGAGTGTTCTTTGGTGAGTTGAGAGTGAAGAGTTATAGAGTTCGGATGGAATTGGTTGGCCGAAATGATAATGGTAAAGGATCAAAAATGCGAGAGATTACTACTTAAATTTATGGAGATTTAGATCTTAAATCTTATTTATGTGGTTCAAGTGAATGAAGATGAATGAAGTCTTTTGAGTTTTATATAAGTGACCATCGAAATGGTATAGTGCAAGTGAAATGAAGTCATTTATTTTATAAATTAAATTATGAAGTGCAAGAGGGTTTATTTTTGAAAATGGCATATTTGTTTCTGGGGAAGATGGGAATTTATTTTATTTTAAATTTATGCTTAGTTAATATTGAGAAAGGAATCTCAACATCTTCGACTGAGGCGTTGGATAGATACGAGTATAAATAAGTTCGAAGTAGTCAAGAACTTCTGCATCTACCTGGGATGTGCTATTATATCAAAAGTGAGGTCAAACGAAAATCGTTGTTTCTTCGAACTAAGAAACAGATAGGTAGTAAAGTTTTGACTCAGTGAATTACGGAGACCCTGTAAATGATTCTAATCATCCTCGTGCTGCTATATGGGACAGAAACATATAATATGTCAATATAGGATTAAACTTGCTTTGTTGCTTTGAGAGAATGCTTTCTCTGGTCTAGTTCCAGTCTTTATGAATGTTTGTTGATGTGTGAAGGGGTTTAACAGCGACATCAACGTTGTTAAAAGGCTAAAAAAAAAACAGCGCTCGAAATGACTGGGACACGTGGAGCTAATGGATAACGACCAGTCTTCAAATCTACTCCAGATGGTGAAAAACCCGTCACTGGAGTTATCCAGATATAGATACCAGGTTGGGTGGAGAGATTATTGGTTGAGGCAGTGGTCCACCTTGGACTGTAATTGCCATTGATTACTTATTCTTTTCACTCTATGGGGTCCTGACCCGTTTTCGTATGAAGCCTTGATATACTTTAAATTAACAAAAAAGGGTTCTACACCTGACTTCACAGAATGACAAATACTCCAACAGTATCTCTTGTCATGAAAAAATGCTTCTCACCTTAGCAGTTCGGATTCGGCAGAAAATTGTAGGTTCTTTCCATTCTTTCCAATAACACGCACACAAGAGTGGTTGAGAGTTGTAAGTCACTAGAACCTGGTTCTACACGAATTGTCACACTCAATTTCTTTATGTTTTTGTTCTTGCCAATTAAGCTTTTCCGTCATATCTTCGTCGGTGTAGAAGAAAAACGAACTAAACAAAATCCTTTTTTTCAAAAAAGGCGAACGAAAATTCATGAAAAATTGGAAGATTGAACAGGAGCTCTGTATTAAGTTCCAAGTATTGTAGTAGAGCCAGGTATTTTTCCGGCGAATAAATTTTTCTTTCAGGAATTAACTTTTTCGAGGAATTGACAAATCCATCACCTTATCCGTTTGGAATTTAATTTTTTTTGCAATATTATCTCAAAAACTGTGTCGTTTTTTCGAATATCGACGATGAATACAAATTAATGCTAGGGCTGATGATTCCACCCTTGTAATCATTTACCCGGGTACCCGGTTTGCTTATACCGGGTAGTAAATTACCCGGGTATCATCAGCCCTAATGAATGCTATAAATGTTATCGTTTAACTTTTTGTTATTTTAAATTATTGCTTCGGTAAAGCTTCCAATTACAAAATTTGTACAAAACACAATTTTTTAAAAGAATGTTAATCGACGTTATAACTTTTTAAAGTTTTAACAAACTAATTAAAGAAAATCTTATTGAAAGAATTCACTACAGTAGCCTCCATAAACAAAAAAAATTAATTTCGAATTATGTAGGTACTTTTATATGCAAGCTTTAAGGAAATCCTATCGAAGAAATTACTTAAAACTAATGAAATAAAGTGCACGGCTGAAATACATGATTTAGTGGTTTAAAGCCATAACGTAGCTAGAAATTGAAGATGCATGGTAATATTTTAGTAATGGTGTATCCTACTCTGACACGAAGTTATATCTTTTAATAAAAAACGATGCTTATATTTTCTTTAATATTTTGTGTGTAGAAAAAAAATTATGTGACAAATTTTTAAATGAAATATTTTTTTTCCCTACTATTGGACTGCAAAAATATAATCAAATTGATTTGACAATAAAAACCACAAAGAACCGCTAAGAAGTTTTTGTGAACAAAAAGCATCACAATTAAAAAAAAAAATAGACATCATTAATTTTTTTTAACATCAACAAAAAGTTCAATTGAAAAAAACGTAGGTACTTATAGTTTACAAGATTTTAAAACGGTCTTTATATAATCTTACCTCATTTTGTTAAAACTATTTTGAAAATCCATAACTTAGCAAAATATTCCCATCTTCAAGAAATCCTTTCATAAGTTTTATTCCAAGAAAGCAGATCAGACTTACGAAAAGTTTCTTACTTCCTTAGAAAACTATGACTAAAAACCACATATATCCCCACCCTATACACATAAAATATAGACAAACCACGCAACCAATAGCTTTAGGATTAATAGACTATGATGCTTGTACCGATGATCAACCTCAAGCTATCTATCTCCATATATAGATACATATATTCTTGTCTTGAAAGTCGAGTGTGATACTCTTGTCGTTGATTTTATTTTTTTTTGTTTTGTTTTTTGAAAATACATAATGCAATGTGTTTTCTTTATGAAGTAATCCTTGCGGTATATAGGTTTTTGTCGAAGGATGAGATGAAAATCTCTGTTCCATGAAAGCCACTATTATTCTCTTTGGTATGATGCATATACATATCATACAATCACTATATACTTTAGCCATTAGATATACTTAAGCATACACAACTTTCCAATGGCCAGACAGTCGACAGGATGTGTTCTGTTAAGGCATGAAGTGTACAAAATAATTTATCGTTACAAAATATGTTGTGGTGCAGAGTGTGTGGCAAAAGTAAATGCTTTGCACCAACTCTTCGAAGAAGAAGGATGGAAGGGACATTCTGTCGTAGGAGGATAGTTTTGCATTATAAGGACTTAGGGCTTACTTATATTATATATAGTATTCACTTAGTTTGTGATGGCCTCTCATTCTCTGCTGGTTGTGATGTTCCTTTTTTTTTATTATATTAGTGAGATAATATTATGGGAAAGAGGATTTCATTGGGATTGGAGGAGATTTTTATTTGGAAGTTGGAACTCTATATTTTCGTCACCATATGCGAAACTGTCCTCGTATATGAGATGATGAGATTCACAAAATAATGTTATCTATATGGTTTTTATAATAATTTAAGCTGGAATGTTTTAAGCACTTTAAAGGTTGTAATGTAAGGTACTATGGAAAGAAGAAAAATTTAAATGCTAGGTAAGGCTTCAACATGAAACTGAAACTTAAAAAACAAAGATTTATCGTTCCACAACTAAAGAGAGTAGGTATGTACAACAGATCCTGAAATCCTAGCAAAACTCCTGGTACTTAAGTACAGCCTTGGAGAGGCTTCAAACAGTTGAAAAAAACAAGGGCCTAATTTGAATTCTCATAGCGTCTGGAAGTGATTTATCAATAAATCTTATTTTTATTTAATTTAAAAAATTAATTTAAATTAATTAACGCACAATTTGTTTAAGAACCATCCATTATTTTATACATACCTGCAAAAAAAAAAATCAAATAAAATCATTTTAGTTTTAAACAAAAATACAAAAATAAAATATATGAAAATAGTATCTACACAAAAAAAAAGAAAAAAAATTCTCTTCTCATTCAGTAAAAAATTAATACTAATTCTCATAACGTTTTTGCATTATTTATCTATAATTATCATAGTCTAATGTACTATGAAAAATTTATGGCACTACTATATATGTAAATCTCTAATGGCCATCCATTAAAACCTACGCACTCGACAGAAAGCCACTCGATATATAACAAATACAAATATTCAATATTCAATATCCGATATAGTAGATATCGAAATTGAAAAAAAAGAAAAAAATGCGCATGAATCGACAGAAATATATAAATAGCTATAAAACAATCGCAATAATCTATTGGATTGAACGAACGAACGTCAACATATTTTTAATTGCTTGCTAAACGATTTAGCTGTAAAATATAGAAAGATACACAATACACATACACTAATACACTTCCGGTAGATTACAATTTAACAAAAATGACAACAGCAAACACCACTTCCGGGCGGGAAAAGTTTGTAATGAAAGAAAACATAATAGACATTCGAGAGGTAGAATAATAAATTACAGTAGGGTGTCGAACAAAATTGATCTGGAACTTGCTAACTTTGTCTGAAATTATTATTTTTTTTTTTTTCGAACTTCCATTTGAATAATCAATCGAGTAGGATTTATGTTTGATGCGTTTTAACTATTAGGTAATATTGTATCTCAACATGAGGCGCAACATCCGACATCTTTTAAAACACTTTATTCTATTTATATTGAAATCTGTTGCTAAATGAAGAAAGTTTGAAGGCAAAAATTGTAGAACTTTAAAATTGGAATATAATTTGCCTAAGGCTGAACTCTGTGCACTTAGTTCCTTAAAAGATAGAAAGTTTAGAAGTTACAAAACACCCACTAGTAAGTTTAAGTTGATTTATAATAAATCTGTGTTTTTCTTAAGAAGAACTAACTGCAAATTTGAAGCAATATAGAATTTTTTCAACACATTTTTTAACCAACAAAGATAATGAAATGAAGTTGAATTATTTCCAAAATGATGGAAATGTTAGACTTATCGTTCCAGCAGTATAATATGCTGTATGGGCATCTAAATTTTATAAAAATGAAAAAATAATAATAATCACCAAATAGATATGAAACAACAGTAACACATGTCTTAACTTATAATTCTTAATAATAAACGTGTATTAGCCTTAATTGACATTTGACAATAAGCGGATGACTTATCTCACCATTTTTGGTGTTCAACGAGCGGATAACTTTGCCGTTCACAATTCAATTCAAAGCTGACTGATATGACAGTTAGCTTTCGAAAATGAAAGAAGTACTTGAATATGTAGTACAATTGAAGGAAGTGCTGCCTACTTTTCGGTGTTATTCAGTGAACCATATAATGAAGACAGAATAAGTTTATTAATATTTCATTTTATCAAACGGATAAGTCCACTATAAATGTGTTAGGTAAACATGTATTTACGAGCGGATGGTGTATTTTTATTAATAGGGCTCTACATATTTTGTTAGATTAGTATTGAACCAGGAAAACACACTACGGAGCTAAAAATTTCGTTAAAACCCGAAATTGCATACTTTCAGGGGTGGTTGATGGAAATGTCTGAAAATTCCATTTAGCATGGCAAGGAGAAAATATTAATTCTAAGGAATTGAAAATCGTCCAGTTTTGTCTTTCAGGAAAATGAAATCGCCAACAGATGGCGATATGCTATCTGCCTTTTTTTTTACTTATAGGTTCGTAATAAAACTTATTTTCTTAAATTATTAACTTCCACTTATTTCCTTTACAAAAAAAAACACATTTGAATTTAGTTCTTATCGTTTTATTAATAACTACTCTTAATTATTTGAAAATTAAAATCACTACCTTTTAACAACGAACTTTATGCAATTCACTTTCAAAAATAAACAATGTCCCAGTCGCTTGCAAACATCGCCTTTTATAGCGAGGTGAATGGTTCTACACTTCTCTTGTATATTTTGGTATATGTTTCTAGTACTTTTCCTTCCTAGCCGCGGAATTACCGATTTTTGACGCTGGCTAGTCTAAGCGATCTTGCAGGTTTAATTTTCTCTCATAGATGGCACTGAAAGTATCCACTTTGTATTAGAATAATTATAGCACGTTTATTTGTAGGATCATACTTTTAGGCGTTTGTGTTTTGCTGTAGAATCAGTCGTTAATTTCAAAAGTAGTTAAATAATAATTAAATCGTTACAATATGTATACAAATAATTGGAAAATGCCAGAAAATGTAAGGGCTGTTTGAAGTTCCAATAAATTTTATTTTTTTTAACATGCTAAAATTGCTGAAAAATTCCATGCGAAGCGAAGTGACTGTATTTGAAGTTTTCCCTTGTTTTTAAGTCAATCCACCCGTTTTGACAAACAATTTAAAAAAAAAAAATCTCAATCCCACCAAAAATTGTGACACCCTACTGTCTACATTCTTCAAATAGAGAAAATGAAAAACTTCAACGAATACAAATCGGTAAACAAATAAAATCCCTATAAGGTATGTATTTATGTATGTAGGTCAGTTAATGAAGTGCTTTTGCGTGTTAGATAAGTATTATTAGTCATTCCTATCACATCGTCAAACGTAAACTGCATCGTCAAACGTAAACCGTCATCGCCACTAACTATATTTATTCACAAATCATCATATCCAAAACACTACACAACTCAACAACACCCTCATCCCTATGTCTCATCTCCAACCCAATTAGCAATTGCGCATGAGATTGAAAGTGGTTATTCAATTATATGTTTAACAGGCCTATAACCTCCAACCAAACCAGCCAGCAGCAAGCAATGACGAATTGTCTATCCAAAGGTTTTGATTTCAACCGACATGGCAGACTGACACTAAAGCGATGACAAGTTGTCTAATTCTCTGACAAAATTCCATTTTTGATAGGCATGACAAAGACATGTCCAAATGTCTGACTTACGACTAAGTATAGTCAGTCGTTGACGATAGATGGCGGTAATTAAAATGCTAACATTTACTGTCAAAAATTTGAATCGATTGAAAGACTAATTACCATCATAAAAGTTAATTCCATCGCACACAGAGCGCTAAATGTCAAAATATTTATGGATTTTTCAGCGAGCAAAGTTGTGATGGAAAAAAGAAGGGTTAGGTAGTTTGTCAGTTTGTTGACTGAATTTGGAAATTTAAAGTAAGTATACATATTCAGCTTGTTTTGAGTTATTCAAAACAGATTCAATTACACAAAAGATGAACTGTTAAATTTAAGTATACCTAAAAAGGAATTACATTAAATATTTTGGGCTATTTTCATTCTTTGTCATGCTTTTCTGATATAAATTAAATCGTTAGGGGATTTGAATGCTTTGAACGGAAAAAGTCTTTTTGGAAAAGCAACAATCTTAAGGCTTCGTTAACTTACGCCTAAGATTAGAACCAGGTTAGCTAGTAAACAAAGAAACAGTCATTTTGGAGGCACCAAAATCACTGTAGTCCTGTGTAATCTTGAAGGTCTTAGGTGAAACAGATTAGATTCATATTCAGACCTTCAGAGGTATGATAGTTTAATGTTCGCTAATCATTAAGCCAATATATGTAGGTATTTCCGGATCGAATCACATAGATGTACCTATAAATCATCCAAAATGCTGCCTATTTTAAGACAGTGTTGAAAACTTTAAGGCATGGACGATTATATAAGCTCGATGGAAGTGATCAAATTTACCTCAACCTTTATTAAACTCCGATTTCACTCAAAGGTAAAGCAAGTTATGGTAAAAAAGAAAGGACTCTATCGATGATCCCTGCTGAATCTACGTAAATGATATTCCCATTTCTGAAAAAAAAATAAAAATGTTTTGACAAATTCCAAACAGCATGGAAACAGCAAAACTAAATTTATACACATCAAACTGGACAAAGTTTCGAAAAGCTGTTATGTCGGCTTGATTCAGGGTGTAGAATATAATATTGCAGTATAAGTGAAAAGATTTTGAATATCACATCCGTTTGCATGGAAGAAAACATAAAACAATACACTGAACTTTTATGAGACAAAAACTTAAAAAAAAAAAAAAAAAATCACACAAAAGAAATAATAAACTTTTCGTAGAACAAAGAATAATCTTTAGAAGTTCTCAAAATGTGCTCATAAGAAACAAAACAACAACAACAACCAACGTCGCACAGTGCACGATAAAAAGCTTCAAGCTACAAGCTAAGTGGTTACTCGGTTACTCTTCTATGAGAATGATTCCTTATCCTTCCGTTTTCTTCTCATATATATCCGAATGGATTTACTGCATCATAACACAAATGATGTTGATGTGTGTGCAATAAAAAGAATTGTGTCCACACATACATATTTATTACTCACTTCACTTGAAGTTTTGTAAATAGTTTTGAGGTTTAACAAGAAAAAAAAAGGATTCACTATATGCAGGGAGGAAAGTTTTATTTTTCTTTGGATTTTGCCTAGATTAGCGACACCTTAAAGAAGAAATGGAGAAAGGTAAAGAGAAATAAATTCTATTACAAGAAAGAATAATAAAATGCGTTTATAAATTTTTTTTTTAAGGAGAAAAAACATAAACAACTTAGTGGGTGTAAGTAATTGTGCTTTGAAGAATAGCTTTACTCCTACGTTTGATTGTGTCTTAAAAAAAGACCTGTTAATAGAAGTTTCAATATGGGTTTAATGATTTAGAATTAAATTCATAAAAGATTTTGATGTAATCAAACCCCTTTCAAACGAAACTTTCTTAACCCAGTGATGATATTTTTTTCTGCATGAAATATTTCTAGCATATGAAATTTTTCTCATATGATATATTTGGGTATGGTGTGTTTCGCACGAATTGTCTTGCAAACTAACGTTTCGCGGGGGTTAATTTCGTAATTTTTCTTTCTGCATTTTGTTTGTTTAGCATTTTTTTATTTCGCATTTTACGTTTTGCAAATCACGTTTCGTCTTTTTAATGATTTGTCAAATTTTATCCTTTCGCATTTTTCAACTCGCAATTTTCATTTAATTTTTAGTTCGATTGGATTTTTGAATTTCCGCAATTTTTTATTTGGCATTTTGTTGTTTTGCTTTTTTTATTTGGCAATTTATTGTTTCGCGCAAAATTTTAGGGCATGCAATTTAATGGAAGCCAAAAAATTGCAAAACAATTGAATGCCAAGTTAAAAAAAGCGAAACTACGAAGCGCAAATTTGTTGTTAGACATTGACTTTTTCGAAATGGAAAATCGGTCTTTTTTGAGTATTTTTTCATATAACTTTTCTTTCGCTCATGGTATTTTCACATTTTTCTCCTAAAAAGTCAATTTCTAACAACAAATTTGCGCTTCGTAGTTTTATTTAAAACTATTTCTCAAAAAAAACATCATTATTAATAATTATCAAAACAACCAAACGACGAAATGATCTATTAGCGAAATAATAAAACGGAGAAGCGATATTTTGCGAAATAATGAAACGGCAAACGTTATTTCACGAAAAAAAAAAAACAATTAGCCAAATATCAAACAACGTAACAAAAAGAAAGAAATTGTTAAATGATATTTGCGAAATGATTTAAAATAATTTTGAAAAAAATATCACATGATATTTCTGGCATGATACATTTCTTGCATGCCATTTTTCGCATGATGTATTTATGGCATGATACTTTTTTTTGTAATGAGATATTTCTGGCATGATTTATTTCTCGCATGATATTTTTCTCGCATGATAATAATTCTCGCATGATATATTAATCCCATGATAATATTTCTAGCATGATTTATTTCTAGCATGAATTATTTCTCGGACGATATTTTTCTAGCATACATTTTTCGTATGATATATTCTTCAAACATTTTTATTCAAAATGTTCAATTATTTTAATTTTTTTGTGGAAAACAAGTTTTTTGTAAAATTTTTATTTAAATTCTTAGAGCACTAGCTCTTCTTAATTATATCAAGTTCAACGTTTTTTTTTAAACGTTTTAAATGCTCTTCCAATTTTAAATGAAGTTGGTAAAACATTATTTTTCCAAAAATACTAAAGCACTTAAACTAACTAAATTGAGTACTTAATTATCAGCTATTTAGTACCTTATGATGCTTTCACAAAACTTTTTTTTTTCTAACCAAACTTTCGTAATATACATATGCCCCCTTATTCAATGAAATTCAATAAACATATTATAATTTCACGTCCCTGATAACACATCGAAAATTCTGAACTAGAAAAACTTTTTGGAATAAAACTTCTTCGTTAAGTGAAAGGTATGTACGTATATTAATGAATCCAATGGCTAAAGTGGCAACAGTGGAATTAACTCTCATTTAACATGTACCTAACACTTAACTTAAGGTACAACAACAACTCGACTTCATTATCCATATAGTTAATACGAATTTCATGCACACTATACCATCATCAGCTGATATGCACTCATCAGCTAACGCGTTTCTATTAAATATTTTTGTTTTAATTAAAACTCACAAAACCCCACCGTCTCTTTTCGTTGTGAGATGTGTGTTTGTATAGTAAGAAGACGAAAACAAGAACTTCTTGATGTCGAAACAATGACAATCAGCAGGAACTCGAGGTTTAATTCAGAATGCAAATATTCCCGGGAAGGTTCTTGTTCTTGTTCTATAGGATATGTATATAGAATTGTTTACCACTCCTGTTTTGTCTCTGTGACTAATGAGATTTTGAGAGGCAACCATGCACCTTTTCACCCTTAAACAGCGACATCTAGAGTAATAAAGACAAAGTAATCAAGTGGTGACAGCAACTAATCAATTTCAACTATTTTGAAAGGAATTCCAGATAGATAAGAAAGGAAGACTTGGATGGTGTTGAAATGAAGGGAATGATCCCCTTCTATATCGTAGAAGGATAACTAAATATTTTGAGGGGTTGGTACAAAGTTATACCGGTGAGGGGATCTCAAACAAAAAAAAAACACCCCAAAAGATAATGATGAGAAATTTAATATTGTTAGCTTGGCAGGTGGATATGGATTGAAGGATGAAAATTGAGCAAAACATTTCACCAGGCTATTCTTCCACCTTCACGTGCGTCGTCGTCTCTTTGGTGTGTGGGTAGGTACTCGTGAGTGTGTGTTGTGTTTAAGAAAGTGGTTATGAGTTTAAACAAAATATATACAACAAACAAAGTTTTCTCCATTATTTCTGCAACAAGATACCTTTGGCAAGTTCTATGCTGTGATGTTTTCAATTTAAACTTTGTCGGTGTTTAGATGAAAATTTTGTGTAGGTAGGAGGTTGATGGTAGGTAGGTAAGGTATACGTGTGTATATTTGGTGGATAGATAGCTATATATATACAGTTATAATATTAGTGGTAATTTAAGTTAGCAGTTAGTTTTATATGAGGTTAAAGGATTAATCAAATTGTTAATGAATCAAAGGTACACACCTAGAATTAATTTGATTGCGGTGAAGGATATTGGTTTTGAGAAGAAATGCTTTGCACGTACCGTCGTCGTAGTTGTGAAAAAAAAGTTTTATTTGTGTGTACGTATTTAATTGGATAGGTAGGATCTGTGCCAATGAAAATTGAGAAAATTAATACAATTGTATCTATATGTATTCTCTATGGAAGACGGTGAAAGTTTGAAGTTAGCTTTAAATTATTTAAAGAAAAGTAATGTGAGTAGATTCCCAAGGTCAAGCTATTAGGTTTAAACTTTTGAGATACAAAAAATGTGATCATAAATAATTTAGTTTTGCTATACTACTATACATCAATAGGAATTGATTAAAGCTTTAATAAAAAATAAGCAGTACTGCAATGACAAATCTACTAAAAAATCTAGTAAAAAAATTAAAAATATATAACTTGTTACTGAAATATGTATTAGCAAGATTTATTTTCGTGCTCCGATACCTCTGAACCGATTGAGCACAAAACTTCAGGTAGTCTTTGGTACCAGCCCGAAAGTATATGTTTCGTGAAATTTGGTTTTTTTCAAAATTTAGCTAATTATAGGGTAAAATTTTGTAAAAACAGCATAATTCAAAAATTATATAGGTTCTTTATCTTGAAAAAAAAGTGTATATAATTCTAGAGTTTGAGGGTTAAACATTTTTCATTGTATACCTAACTAAAATGAATAAACGAATTAAGAATCGAAGTAAAAATCGTTGCAGAATTTTATTATAAAGTGAGAGGCTCAAAAATTATACTAAACTAAATTGCCTGAAATGTGCAAAATCTGTTCCTCTTAGTGGTGAAAAGTTTTAGAAAGTAATTTTTTAGTAAAATTTGCTTCGCCCCTATTTCTTATATTTGAAATTTTTGTTTTTAGCAAACATTTTGTAATCAAGCTTTGTTAAAACTTAGACATGACGTAACAAACCCCTTTTTACGAACATTGCCACGCAATTTTCTTTTATTTGTATTCTTTTTATCTTTTGAAACTCCCTGAAAGCTTAACATTTGTTATTATGCTCTGTTGAAAAATCCGCCTTCTACTACGCCCACTTTATATCTGAGTTTTAACATCTCTATAGGAATAGGAAAGCGTGACGTTTGTAATATATTTTTGAGAGCCCGCCACAATTCTTATATTTGAATTACAATTTGTATTAAGCAACTAAAACGTAGGATATACACTTTTTTTGGCACGAAAAAATACACCCATGTAACGACTGTCAGTTATGAATAAAATTGTTATTTAATAAATTATTGCAATTCGATATTATACGTGAATTCAGCGTTGAGAAAGATTCAGATTACAACAAAATCATCAATGAATATAGCTTACACCTAATTTTTTTGTAAGTAAATTGAGTTTCAAAATACCGAAATTCATAACAAAAATACATCCAATTTATCAGTTCATAATTGACAATAGTAAGAAGGGTGATATTTTTTAAATCAAGCATAATTATTATTTAGTACCTACCTACTGTGATACAACGTTCAGCCGCGATCAGCTAGTATTTTAGACAAAAGATTTAAAGAAATTCCATTGGAGGTTAGGGAATATTTCATCTTCGGCAGCGGTCCAATTTTATTACTCTTAAAAAGTTAAAATGACACTGGCAATACTTAGAAATCTTTTACTGAATTTCGAAAATGAAAATTGGTGTCCTACAATTTCGATTCGAACGTTTTTCAGATACTTTTTTTATGATTTTTTAATTATTCTTGTTGTAGTTAATTTGGTATTTCTTGGCGCAAAATGTATTTCATTTTATTGTATTGTATTGTATTTTATTTCATTTCATTTCATTTTATATTATTTTTTTTGCTTTGTTTTATTTTATTTTATTTTATTTTATTTAATTAATTTAATTAAATTTTTAACGAATAAAATTTCAACAGAACAAAAATTAAATTAAAAAAAAAATTTTAACAAAAAAAAAATTAAATTTTACAAAAAAAATAAAGTTTCAACGAAACGAAAATTTTAACAAAAAAAATTAAATTCTAACAAAAAAAAAATTAGATTTTAACAAAAAAAAATTAATTTTAACAAAACTAAAATTTACAAAATAAAAATAAAATTTTAACAAAAAAAATTAAATTTTTAACAAAAATTAATTATATTTTAACAAAAAAAAATTATATTTTAACAAAAAAAAATTAAATTTTAACAAAAAAAAAATTAATTTTAACAAATAAAATTAAATTTTAACAAAAAAAATTAAATTTTAACAAAAAAAAATTAAATTTTAACAAAAAAAATTAAATTTTAACAAAAAAAATTAGATTTAAAAAAAAAAAATTTAATTTAACGAAACTAAAATAAAAGAACAAAATTTTAACGAAAAAAATAAAATATTTATAAAAAAATTAAATTAAATAAAAAATAAAAAAAAATTAACAAAGAAAATTATCAAAATATTTTTTGTTTACTTTTTTTTTAATATTTAGTATTTATTTGATGGAATAACACACTTTTTTAATTAATTAAGTTTTTAGGTTAAGATTCTAGAAAAACAAATACATACATACATATGTATCTATCATAAAACAACATTTTTTTGCTTTGTTTTTTGATTAATTGTTGTTTTGTATAAAAACGCTAACACATATACTCAGCAATGGGGTTTGTAAAGCACTAGGTTCTCGTTCTACAAGTTTCTTAAACAAAGAAATAAAACGTTTCAACAATCAAAAGGTCTTAGCAAAACGTCAACAAAAAAAAGGCCTCAAGAGAATAAATGGAAACTTATGTACAGATCTCAATAAATTAACATGCATATGTTTATACATAATTAGTTTATAAAGTTTTTTGGAATATAGCAAGTCCTCATTTATTTACATAAACAGCAACAACAAAACTGAACTGGCATTGGCATATCAATATATGAATTCCCAAAAGGACTCTTCCTTGCCATCCTATTTAAATATAAGAAAACAACTTCATCTATCATATCAATAATCTCACCAGACAAAATAAAATCCATTTGAATTATTAGTTTTTAAAATTTTGACAGAAAAAGACACCAAATCCTTTGATATTTTGCCATTTACATTATTTTTTTTTTTATTTCATCCTTCCAGATATTGGTTTCGATGAACAAAAAATATGTTTTCTTTCTAAAAATGAAATCGAAAATGGCTCTTGGAATATATAAGCAAAAATGTATATAAAAAAACTCAAACAAAAAATTCCCATCCCTTATTAAGGAAAAATAAAACGAAAATTCACATCACGTCTCGCTTCTGGGCTATAACTATATCCCTAACCCCCTGAGTCGACCAACACAGAGTTAAAAAAAAATCCGAATACATGTTCCCTTTTCTTCCTATATTTTCTTTTTTTCTTCTATGTGTATGTCACACAAATAACAAGGATGTTCTTTTTAAGGAGACTAATTGCTTTGGTTTACCCATCGTGATGCTTTTATTGGCACATCCTTGGCCTAAGTCCAACTGGGAATCATTTGACTAGGTTCCCTACATTCTTTATTATTTATTTTTTTGTTTTTTTTTGCTTACATGTCCTTACCACCACAGGGAGGAATCTATAACGAAGATAATAAATAGGTGTTGTATATATGTGTGGTCAATAAAACAATATGGCACACATTAAAACACCACCAAATACGATTTTGATGCTGATAAAGTGGATATGAATGTTTTTATATACAGAAATTCTAGCATGTCCTGACACAAAAAAGAAAATAAGAAAAAAAAAAAAAAACACACAACTTCATTCGTTTTTTCCACCCCATGTGGAAATACCAATTACCATCCTCATATAGAGAGAAAATAAGATCACGTAAAAGGGATTTTCTTTTGATATAACTATCTCATAGAACAGAATAGAATATACACACAAAATAACAAGGACGACTCCCTGCTTAAAGGATCTACACATATACTTTAATATATCAGCAAAAGCAGCAGCAGCAGCAGCACGGAAGAAAAAAAAACTGCTAAATCATCTCCTCCAATATAGCAGCAACAGACAAAAATAAAATTTGAAATTCATTAATTCAATTTTTGACTTTTAGTTCGAAAGAAGCCTTACAAATAATAATATAATTTATACAGACATACATAATGTAGGTAGGTATACGTATGTATATAAGGAATAAGGAACTCAAGGAAAGACCAACCTTAAATGCCGATGAATATTGATTTAAATCAATTTTAAGTGCTAGCAGGCAAAAGATAAGAATACAGCAAAAAAAAAAAAGGACGACAAAAAAATTTATTCGCACAGATCTATGCATACAAAAGGATCGCTCATCCCTCTCTTTTTTGCTCCTCAGGAAGATTTATCATCTGAAGAGCTTTTCCTTCGGCGCCTAATGAAAGATTGCTCCTTTCGGACTTTCTCCTATTAAAAATTTACACTCGTTTCTTGTGTTTTTTTTATTCTTCTTGCCATCATACAGCCAAGATTTATTTTTCGTCCTTTTCGTTTTTTTTTTTAACTTGAGGCATGTGCGCGTACTTCGAAGATAGTGCTTGAAATATGTATTTTTTTTTGGTTACTTAAATAATCATGAAAAAATCTCTTTCGTACTTTTTATGTATATTCTATAGGACTTTCATACCCATCATGAATGAGAAGTGAAGCACTCAAACAACCTATTTTTGGCCGATAGTCTGGTAGGTACTTGTTCTATCTATGATTATCTCTATCACAGAAAAATCTACATTTTTATTGATGAAAATTTATTCAAACTGCAAGTTCGTGATGAATCCTTATCAAAAACTCACACACAAAAAGTCAAAAAAATAAAGATTCTCTGCGAAAAAAGCACATACCAGCAAGAGAAAAAAAAATCATCCTTCCAATGAAGTCTGATAACTTAAAAAAAAAAAAACAGGATGAGGAAGGATCAATCTCATGAGAGGGATTTCCACAAAGGCAAAAAGGATAAGTTTTCTTTTACTTTTGAATCAAATGAGATGAACTTCCTTCTTTGTTTCGCAAAAGGAAAACAGTGAAGCTATAAAAAGGATACAAAACAAAAATTAAAGTTTCCTATCAAGGATATCGCTACCCTTATCCCATCATAGTATCTATCTAGTAAGTTTTCGAGGAAAAAAAAATCTAACAGCAACGTTTGCAATTTTTCTTCCCTCCCTCCTTCCATCTTTCCTTCCTTTTATTTTTTTGTTGGTCCTTGGACCTGGGTAATCTTTTTTTCATTGTTTCAAAGGATGTAAGCACGTCATGTGTAATCGAACATAAGATACGAAGACACTTAAAAGGATTGAATATTGGCATTGTATGAGAATAAGTATCAGAGAGGAGGGTGGGTGGTTATAGTAGTTGGATAGCTCACTACACTTTATTCCAGTTTAACTATATTTTTTTTTTTTGTGTGTGTTTGTAGGATGAAGTAGAGGGAAAAGCCATCAATCGATTAAATGAGCAACAGGGAGATTCATGGCATCGTACAGTTATATTGCATATTGCATTGAATTTGTGGGCGATGACAGAATAGTGGAGGCGGTCGGTGTGTGTGTACGAGTATTGTGCCAAGTACTACTATGTACAGTTTGCCATCGAGAAGAAGGTCAAACGATAAGGATGACGGATATTTGAGCAAATATTCATGTCAGCACTGTAATTTCGAGGCTTGGATTACTTGGAGAATTATTAGAGAAATGAGCAGCAATTTAGATTTATATATATAACATTGAACTTTTGACGATGTAACAGTATATTATACACGTTGATTGAATCGGGATTTTTTGTTTCCTGTGCTGCAAGAAATTTGATGGAAAGAGAGTTGGTTGGAAGAATTATTTGATCAGGCTATTGGGTAATTAAATTTTCAGTTCGATTGTTGAAATCATCAATTAAAACATTCAGTGGACTGTCTGAAGAATAAATAGGAACAAATCATTTGATGAATAAGTCTTATCTGATGTTTAACTGACTATTGATTTTTAAATTGGGCATAAGGCTTTAACTATAACTCTCTAGCTAAACACCAATCTAGAAATAGCAAATTCAGGAAGTCGATTAATCCGAAAATGTAGTTACAATACACTTTTATCGAATTTTTGCTAAGAACGAACAGTACTGGACCAAGAACACTTCCTTGTGGTACACCATCATTTATTTCTAGAAACCCTGAATATTCGGTTTAATCTTCAACTTAGAGCAGTCTATTCTTTAATGTCGGACTCTAGTATTGAATATATTTAATCAGAATCTTCATTTTAACTTCAAACCAAATCGAATAGTAAGATTGAAAGACATTAGACCAACATTGAAACTTGGTTTAGTAAAAATCTTTTGATAATACAGCATTGTCAAAAATTTAAAGACTTGTTAGTCAGTGCCTTATAATCTAGACTGAATTCCGCTGCTTGTTATTGACACAGGACAATGAGGTAGGTATTAAACTGTCAATGCCTTGAGACCAAGAACGATTGCCGCTTCTTGTACAAAGCACAGGACCACAAGGTATTGGACTGTCAGTGCCTTAAGACCAAGGCCGCTTCTTGTATAAGACCCAGGACCACAAGGTAGGACCCACACCCGTTGATACAGAATCTGGAAGCTGACAACAGAACAGTGGACTTACAATGCAGCTAAATCAAACAACCTTTCTTCTCATACAAATGAAAATCCGTTTTTTTTCTGGTTACCACACCTCTTTTTCTCTATTTCAATAACAAAACCTCAAGCGAAGCTTTCACATTATGTAAAATTTTCGAAAGTGTTTTGTGTGAACTCATAAGCTTTCGCTGATGTCGCTCATTTCCTCTAGACAACACGGTTTCCTGAAATATAGACGTAAAACCACTAACCTTGTTGAATTTGAAGGTTTGAATGAAACAACAACACTTGAGTGAGCTACCATATTACCAAGTTTTTATAGACTTGTGGTCCTGGGCCCTGTACAAGAAGCTATGTATTTCACGACTGCCAGGCCGATCATCAGACTCGGTTCTTTACTGTTCAATTTAATTTGAAAAATTTTTTTCTCAGCTGGGACTCAAACTTAGATCAAGCTCCCTCAGAGCCATGCACTTCGCATTACGCTACCGAGGCAGAGAGAAAGAACTAATAGAGAGAGTCAAATATCCTCGTCTCCGTCCCCACGAAACCTTTTGTTTACATTTTTTATAACGTGTTGATTTCCTATCGGTGTGTACATGTTTTCGCCTCCGGCAGTGCGAAACAAAAAAAAGGTGGTGAGTATGCACACCTTCTTGCATATGTATTTGTCCCCATATTTTTTTATATGGAGTTAATAATTATACATATGAAAGATGGTGCGCCAGTCGCAACATCGTAGCTTGTAGGCTAAAAGAGAGCCACCGTCGAATTTGACTCTCTCTATTAGTTCCTTCTCTCTGACCGAGGTCCATCTCAATTAAGGTTTTATTGAACTTGTATTTTTTAGTCTGTCGGCTTTAGAAAAGGAAGATAAGTCGACAATATTTCCACAGATTTTAATAAGGTCAGTCTTTGATTAAATTTTGCAATATTCCCTCAATTGAATTTGAATAGAAGGATGATACTTTCTTGTCTGGAAAATCATTAGTACAGCGTTCGTTTCAGATCTTCCTTCTCTAATACTTTCCTAGCCACCTCAGGCGGCGACCCTCAAGGCAGTCACTTATATCCACTATTCTTGATCCTCACTATTAACAATATCGAAATGCTGATCATGTCTTTCTCACTCTAGAATTTAAATAAAGTTTTAACTTGGAGTTAACCCATCAAATTTGATGAGTTTTACTCTGAATTAAGTTACTAAAGAGATAGCCAATAAATATTTAATCATTAATTTAAATGCATGGCAAGCGAGTTCCTGAATAACTGAACCTAAATCACCTGAGTATAAACCTTCATCTTCAGCTTCACCGTTATTAATTTTTCTCATTAAATCTTCTATAGGTATAACACAGAAGAAGAAAGACACTAATGACACAGCATGCTAGTGCACACCATTCATGATAGCACATAAGAAAAATAAAATAATTAAAAAAAAGAAACCAACAAAAAAAAAAAAATAAACACCACCACCACATCACAACAAAAACGCTCCTCAGGTGTTTTTAATTTAACACCAAGAAAACCACCCTAATGCCCTAAAAACTAGAGAAAAAAAAACCACCATATAGCCAAAAGAAAAAAAAGGAGCAACTCTAGATGAAAATATTTCACCCCCTGAGAATAACTACATATATACAAGGTAGATGTGAGCTCCTCCTCGTTACTAGCTTGAACTTCTATAACAACCTTGTTTCAACAGAGTTGCACTTTTTATCCTTTGAATTGTCCTTACTTTGGCCTCAATTCGAGAGAAAATCCCTTTTTTCCACTTTCAGTTTTATTCTCCCATCTGCTGTTTTGTTGTGCTATTTCTTGTGTCTTTTATGGTTTTTTTTTTTTTTTGCATAGTTTGACTTGAAGTGGAGGACTTCACTATTTCTTGAGAGAAGAAAAAAAAAAATAACTGCGAAAATTCTTTGGCCATAGTGCATACAGTTTTAGACCAACAAGGACTCTTAGTTGCTCTCTCTTTCTCTCGCTTTCTCTGTCTTTTTACACTTCTTACGGGGCCAAGATCTCATTATCCTTTCGAGGGCAATTTCTTTCTCATCGTCATAGTCATAGTCGTCGTCGTCGTCGCTGTCATGTCCCTGAAGGGTTTGCATGGCTTGACTGACTGCAGGGTGGTAGAAGAAGGTGTGTCTGTGTAATTTGTCTGTTGTCTGAACTCCGCGAAGATGAACATGTACATTTACTTGTATTATTCTATACTGTATCTCTAGAGTTTAGATATACAAACGGAAACTGGGTATGAAATTGCCCCAATTACCATGAAAAATATTTGAAAACAAAGAATTTTGTGATGCATATCATGTATGGTACAGTATAACAGAAGAATACAGGGTGATAGGCAAAAATGGAATTTAAAAATTGATAACTTAAGAACCTAGCAATATTTCTTTCTTATATTAAATGTTCCTTAATAAATAATGGTGCGCTAGATATTCATAATCATACATCCATCAAAATTCATCGAGTATGAGGATATAAATAAATTAGTGCAGCAACAGCTCGTGGAGAATCAGGGTTTTGTTACTTGCACTGTAAACCAATCCTGGTTACATGAATTGTTAATTGGCTGGAATGGAGAGGACCTACAATTTTCTACGGATTCCGAACGAAAATATATGAAAATAACTTAAGATATTTTTATACTATTGGGGGATTTTTCACTTTCTTGCGACGTGCAATACGGTAAATATATAAATATTAGTGAAATACACTGAATTCAAACCAAGACCTGTCTTGTTCCGCCGCCATTTTTCACCATACCTTATTTCAATAGACTACAATTCGTAGTACGTATCAAGGGGGGAGAGCTTGGAAGATCGGTAACAGACCAGACTATTAAGTTATTATTATTATTTATTGTATTATGCATACTAGAATGTCAGTTTATTAGACTTGACCATTCTTTACAAGACAGCATACTTGAAGGCGCTTAGAAAAATGCTGATGCTCCAAATGCATTTGATAAACAAACAAACAACACCACTCGACCTGTGACGTCAGTGGTCTTAAGCGGTGGAATGCGTAGTGCATACGACTTCTAAGACTGAGTAATCTGTATGCGTAGGTTCGACCCCTATGGTGTGCATGTATAAAGTTTTTCAAATAAAATTGGATTAAAGCTCAGCACCACTAATAAGGAGACTGATGATAGGGCTTGGCACCCCTTGAAATAGCTATATCTCCAGCCAAATAATTAATTAAAAACGAACTATAAATTAATTCGTATACCATTGGTGGTAGCACCTTTAAGTTGTTGTTGTTTTTCAGAAATTCAATGAAATTGACGGAATAAAGAATGGTCAAGTCTAATAAACTGACATTCTAGTATGAATAATACAATAAATAATAATAACAAATGAAACTAAGACCTATAGCGTGATTAGCCAACATTTAAAGTGTATAGGACCTCGTAAGTCGAAAAATTACATAAATAAAAATTGTAGGTATATTAATTCACAAAAATATAAGCAGAATCACAGCCACCATTTGGCAATTTCTTACCATTTTTTTTCTTGATTTCTGAAAAACATGCAAAAATGACTTACGAGGTTCTGTACTTTAACCGTTGGTATGTACATATGTGAAAACGATATTTAGAAAAAGTGAACATTTTGAAAATAAAAACAATTCAGAGAAGTCTAAAATTTAATACGACAATTTAAAGAAAACCTTGTTTCTGAGAAAACAGCAATAATGCAAAATAGACATTTGGAAACAAGAAGAATTCTAAGAAAAAAAGAATTTGGAGAATACGATAGTTCTGATAAAATTATAATTTAGAGAAAATGAATTGCATTTCTAAATACCCAGAGTAGTTTCCTTATAGCAAGAAATTAAAAAAAAATTCCGAAATGTTTCTACAAAAGCGTGGGAGACCCCTTAAAGCATATACATATAAAATTTTACCTGAGTTCAAAACTTACGAATCATAACTAGAAGACAACTTTTCGACTATGAAGAGGATGTTTTGAAGAGCCCTATCCCAATTTTATTTTTTAATCTGAATAACTTGATAAATTATTCCCTTCAATGATTGCTCAAAAACTTGAAACAATAAATAATCCTCTCAAACATAATATTACGAGTATTCTTTCGAGAATATAGAAATTATAAATAACAATTACCTACCCTTTTTTTTTTTAACTTAACCAGAATAGGGCAATTTACATTACCATTAGGTATAATCTCAACATATATTTCTAGAGCAAGTCTACTTCCTTCACTTTTTTTTTGGTTTGGACTATAAAATTACGACGAGTTGCAAAAGTAGTTTACCACTTAAAGCTTTACCCACTCACTTTCCGTTCTATATTTACAAAAAATAATATAACCAAACATCGAAATCGAGAAGATGGAAGTATAAAACTATGCCATCCATGCATTTCTCGTCTATAGAGCAATGAAAATCATAAACATAAAAGAAATACCAACAAAAAACTAGTCCTTCTTTGAGATAATTTTTCAACCGGTGCACTTTCAAGTCTTAAAAAAAAAAACCAAAAAAAAAAATTTTTAATTCCTCAAAGGACTTTTCATTTGTCTATAGAACTATAGAATAGGAAAATATGTCTGATTTGAAAAATTAAAAAAAAAAAATGTATTCTTATTGTTTACAAAAGAAATTATTCACAATCGTTATTTCCTTAAAAAGTACCTATACATATTTTAATAAAAATATTAAATGAGCTTCTCAAGGAAACCATTTTTTTTTTGCTTTTAAATACATATAGAATGAACATTTTTGTGTGTGAACATTTTGGAAAAAGGTTTAGATGTTTTAATTAAAAGAGACAAAAATATTAAGTACCTGTGTTCATGCATATTTAATTTAATGAATGCTATATAAAGTCAAAACGATCCATAATATCTCTGAAATTTATCGAAGAAATTCTATATTTGATTTTAAATATTCTAAAAATTCTTCTTCTTGACTCTAAAATTCAATATTTTAAATTCTAAAAATTCTTTTATTGACACTCATCTCACTTTTTTTATTTAACTTTAAATTTAACTTTATAAAGCGAGACTTTTGTTAGCCATCTTCTTTAATAGGACTAAAAACTTCTCCGAAAGTTCTCTACACCGATTGCTTTAAAATTTTGACCCAACATTGCATTCCATTTCACAAGTGTTTCTATATACTTTTTGAAAACAGCTCCATCTATTGGATTTAAAAGCCAGAAACCCACATGAGAACTTAGAAATCTCAATTCGATGAAGAGGATTCCTTAGCAAATTTTTTTAATGTGAAATGGAATAAACACTATTTTTGAGTTAAAAAGGATCAATTTGGGGCTAGATATATTTCAGAAACAAGTTTTTTCTAGCATGAAGTGGAGTGAAAATGACATGATGTATGTATTTGTGTTAAGATATTAGAATTTGGCCTTTGCTATCTGAAGTGTTTTTCCCATACCGTCCGTCGTGCCTACGTTCTGTAATTTTCGTATCGAAAAAATTGATCAAGAAACGTTGAAAAATGGAACAAAACTCATAAAATTTTCGTTTCAATTTTAATCATTCCTCGAATAATTTTATCAATGCGAGTTAATAATTGTAGCCACAGATGATTTTAATGCAATTTCTTAGAGGAAAAAATTGATTTTTTTTTTCAGGTTACCTATATATGCGAACGGGTATCATGCCACATAACGATTTAGGTTTTTTTTTTATTTTATCGAAAACATTTGATTGAAGTATGTATATACATGCATATAACTGGGTTTCATTTTTTTACCTAAAAATTCACATAACAGAAATAGGGTTTTCATTTTCGTTCGCCTTATTTTTGGATGATGGTCGTATATTTCGTTAATGGCTGGACTATTTTTTTTTTTAATTTTCCAATCTGATAAATTCTAAGGGCCATTTTGTTGGCAGCTTATCATCTTTGATCAGGGATTATTGAAATTGGTAAATCTTCAAATTTTCAATCCATAATTTGAAACTTTAACCATCGAGTTATATATAACCCAGCCGATTTACGTTGAAAATTTCGGCTGTCAATATATTTTACATAAAATTCGTTTAATCGATTCGTCACGTTGCGTTGGTGTGGGTACTCTCATTTATCGCCCTGTAAATATATTTTCTAAGGCAAAAGTTTCGTCGTCGCATGCGTGCTTCGCGTCGTTCCGAATTTTTCGTGTTGGTTTGGGAGAGTCTTTAATCAACTCTGAACAAACGGCCCTAAGTCCAAAACACGTTTTCATGTGAGTTTCTAATTTAACTATCAAAATTAAAAAGAAAGGAGGAAAATATCGATTTTTCAGGTTCGATACATTTTGTCATCGATTTTTCACAGAATGTTTTATTTGCTCTTCCCTAAGATAAAAGCATTGTGCGAAGAACTTGTAAACTTTTAATTTCGTGCTGTAAAACAGTTTTTTATACTTAAAAAGGCATACAAGTGATTAAAAAACATTTTTAATTATTACTACTGTTTATTTTCCACCGTAAAGTTTTGAACCTCAAAATAACGAAAGAGTCTTCACGAATGTAGAAACTAACCATGTAATCACGACGATATACGTATGCCTCTCAAAAAGACAAAAGGCGAAACAAATTACATAAGGAGTCGTGTAATCAGCGTCTAGCTCTCTAACTTTTCACACCCAATTGTGTATTTCAATTCATGGTGTTAGAATTGGAATTCGAACCCACGCCCTTTTCTTTAAGGAACTTTCTTTATTAATGAAACAAAAGTGGAACGAAAATTAACTGCCCTTTTCAAAAATTTGAAATAAAGGATTATGGCTTTAAAAAAATTTTTGAATGCAGAATTTTGTTAATCGGGAGGTTCGTCAAAAAGATTTTTCGATTAAATTACAGAAATATGTGAGTACCAGGAATCGCGCTGAATATGTGTAAACATACGCGTTGGTAAACGGCTACCTTCAAATGAATATTTTATTATTTTATTTTATATTTTTCGAACGTGATGCACTACATTATCGGGATCGTAAATTCGAAAACATAGGTACTTACCCAGTATTTCTCATTTTCGGAGACAACATAAAACTCCATTTATCAAAAGATGTTTACTGCCATATTCTTCACCAGATAAATCCAGATTGAAACTTAAAGTCAGAGGTTAATTAATTTCAATATATGTTAAAATTAAATCTAATTCCATATTATTTACTCGTTAAATCCAAACTCTAAACCATTTTTTTGAATCGAAAAATGTCGATAAATCCAATTGGATTTAAACTGGTATCCGGAGGACAGTTTGAGTACATAAATCAATATAAAAACTCAAAGTCAACATATTTACTTCTTTTTCTAGTTCTTATGAAAGTTTTACTTCCCAGAATTAATTAAATCAAATAAATAAAACTAAATAATAATAAAAGTAAGTGGAAAATTGAAAAAAAAATCAAGAAAAATAGATTCTATTCGTGCTACAAGTATTTACTTTATTCTAGCTGTTGGTATCGTTTAATTTTTTCAGTTTTCATTTTAAAGAAAGTAGATATTTCCCAAATTTGATATTTGGATTAAAGCATTATACATCTGGATTTAATAAAATTTAAATCGCATTTTTGCAGTGAATAATATGGACATAAATTTAAATCATTGGATTTAATAAATCTGGAATTAATGGTAAGATTTAAAATTTATTTTAATCCAATTTAAATTCAAAGTGAATAATTTGGCCGTTAGGTAGGTACAGACTTGTTTTTGAAAGCGTGGGGGAAATTTCAGTATTGTTTCAATTTGTTATCCATTGCAACAGTTTGGTCTTTGTCAGTCTTCTATGTTGAAAATAATACGAAAAGACCAATTTAGATGCAGTTGATATACATATATTCATACAAAAACTAAACCCACAAGTCAGACCATTGCAGACTGGAATGAGCATCAAGCTTACTTCTTATAATAATGATTCTAGAAAATGATAAAAATTAATTTTCTCAAAAAGCTTAATCGTTCCTAAGATTTTTATTTTGTACATTTAATTAAAAAACTTACCGTTTCTGTTGATTGTATCTAAAAAAAAAATAAAAACAAGAAAGGAGAAATTAGAAGTCTTATATTAATGAGGAGAAAAAATACTATAATTTCATTCATAAAACATAAAGATATACATTTTACGAGCTATTTTGAATTGTATAATTATAATTCTTAAACAAACACACACACACACACACACACACACACACAACATTGTGGGCTTTTCCGAGGAATTTATTATTTACTGAATCAACAACAAACTAAAAGTATGCACTATATGCAGGTAAAGCAGCTTGCGTTTCAAATAACAAACTTTTTACTTTGTGTGTGGGCTTTGTTCAAGTTCCATCAGTTTACTTTAAATTTTAATCGCATCAAAACACGAATTCATATATAGATAGTTAGATACGTGTTTAGGTGAATACAGTAAAATCTCTTAATCTATCGCAATTTATCAAACGATATATTTTGAAAAAGTTTTTGAATGCGGAAGCATGGATTGCATTTTGTTTTACGATATAAAACTGAAACTTGAGATTTTGATCAAACATTACAGTGATAGGGAAAACGAAAAAGTGGGTAAATTCGGGCTTATCTTAAAGTTTCCTTAAACTTTGCTCCTAATATTTTATTTATCGAAAATGACAGTTCTTGCCATACCAAATTATGGCAACTACATATTAAAGAAAGGTTTATTTTACTCAAAAATTGTTCCAATGTTTAAAAAAAATTATGTATAGAATTTAAGAAAAAAAAATTACACAACAAATAAAATTGTTTGTACTTTATAGAAAATTGTATAAACAAAAAAATTCTGTGTAAGAGAGTTTTTACTGTAAATGGGTATATACCACAAAAAGCAATCTATTCAACTGTGAAGTAGAATCGGTGTGGCGATGACAACTTAACCGACCGACCGACGACGACGACGACGGCGGTGGCGGTGGCGGTTGTCTTTGATTTTGTGGGCGCTATATTTGAAAAAAGAGTTGGCGTGCCCTAGAAAGGAGATCCGGTCCGGAATGGAAATTCGATAAACTGGAAAAGACAGTCGTAGAGAAGAGACGAACAACTCAAAGTAAACTAAGCGAACAAAGATATTACTTGATTTGACTGCAATTAACGGATTTTTTTTTATTTTTTTTGTAGAGATATCAATTTACTAAAGATGCTATACCTAAGGACACTGATCGGTCAGATAGCGTGGCAGATGGTCATATTTCTATTAAAAGTTGTTGTTAAATCAAAATACTCCCCCATCATTTTAGTTTTGAAAAAAAAAAACAAAAAATAAAGAGAAACAAACAAACAAAACCAGAATTGCAAATAAAAACAAAACGCAAATGAAAACAAAAACAAAAATATACAAAAAAAAAAAACAACAATTTTAAAATTGGATTATTTTTTAATTGAAATTGAAATTGTCGGCCAACACAATGGTTGGATTTTGTCTCTTTGGCCTTCAAGTGGAAGTGGTGGACGGCAATTTAATATTGTGAACGTGGCACGGATTCAAGCTATATAGCAAGCTGCTAGTTGGGGCGGACAGACTGGTCTACATTTTTTTTTTTTGTTATATATCTTTTGCATTATTGGGAGGGAGAAAATTTATTTTTATTTTCTATTTTCTAAAAATAAAATTCATTTGTTCACATTGAAGGGGTTAAACACTTAAGTGGAACACCAGGCGAATTGAAGTGGTTTGCAGAGATTTTTTTTTATAAGTTTATTATTTATATACATATGCATGTACCTATGTATAGTTGAAATATCTATAGACATAGACAGATTTTGGGTTGGACACTTTTTTAAACAATTTTTTTTTTGTTTTATTTTGTTGAGACTTTAATCTAAAGTGTATACCACAGTTGTTGTGGTACTTTCAATTAAATGAGTTTAGAAATTAGAACAAAGAGGAAATACAATTTAATTTGGTACTTGAAACAAATGATTTAAACTATGTATTTTAAGTGTTTTTGTGTCAACATTTTGTTAAATTCTAGAAATTTTAATTGATTGGACGTTAAAGTCAAAGAAAATGACACTATAAGGAAAAAAGAATATGAATATTTTCGATTTTTGATAAAAATAAATAAACATTCGCATGAATATCCCTATATACCAGTGGCGTGGCGTCCATATAACACGATTCCTACCGTCTTCCCTTTTAAAAATCCACCAAAAGTAAGCAGTATGTATATGCGAAATAAATATGGAAAATGAAACCCGTCCCTTATTTTAATTATAAAATAAAATCTACAAACTCACACATAAGCTATCGAATAAGTTTAATATTTTCATTCTACCTCTCGTCTGTATCTTTTTACTTTATTCAAGATTCAACCACATTCCACAATCCACAAATCACAAACAACAAACCAACGAAGAGTCACAAAAATACTCTTAGTAAAAAGTTTTCAACTACCGCTCTCTATAATAGAATAAAAAATATTTTTCCGTCTTATTTACTTATCTTATATCCCTTTCTTCTACAAGCATTGTGGTTCTGATCCTCTTTGTTCAACACCCGCTTTAATATTAAAAAAAAAAGACGCTACATTTCGTCTTATAAACCAAATCTCGCGCTGGATACTTGGAATTGGAAATTGGAATTGTTTCTCTTCATTGTCATTCTCCCTTTTGCTATTAGCATAAAGCATTGCAGGAATGCAGGTGCTACGTTTGACTCTTTTTTTTCAACATTGTGTCTAATAACACGGTGTTCTTTGACTTATTTCTTTTTTTTTTCATGACATATAAATATGAATGTGTTATGTGGGTTGATTCTTGATTTTGAATTTGATGTTGATGTTGATATGCGTGTTGATGTAAGGAGTTGAGCTTTCATTTTTCTCTCTCGTGATAGTTAATGCTATTATATATTCGATATTTTTGCAAATTTATTGTTATAATTTTGTTTTATGAAATAAAATATGGTAGAATATTATGGCAATTTGTCAGCAGAGTAAATTCAGCATATCGCTTAAGAGAAGTTCAGGTCAAATAAAATACATATGTACACTTGTTTTGTTTTTTTTTTTTTTAGCAGGAATTCAAATTTTAATTTAGATTCAGTTGGAATTTATTGACAGACTGCGTTGCACAAGTGCAAAAACTTAAAAAGAATTTAGTGTTCTGTAAAGCCAATTTGATAAAACCTTAAATTAAAATAGTGAAAAGTTAGATGTGAAAGTGAAGGTTAAGGTGTAATTTTGTAGTTTCTTTTAATACCAACTTATTGATAAAAACATTTTAGCTTCTTAATTTTAGTGCAGTTTTAGATTTTTTTTTGGAAATGTCTTTGATTAGTGTAGATTGCTGTTTTACTGATTTCCTCCTGGAGGATTCAAATAATTTTAGCAAGCTATCTTTTGTTGATAAAAAAAAAGTTATAGAGGTAGGGCGCTCTATGCCTTTCATGAATATTAATTACCAAAGGAAGGATGGTTATGTGACAAATTTTAATGTTTCCTTATACCAAAAATATAAGTGGTTAACTGGGAGTTGCAAGCTTAATAAAATGTTTTGTTTTCCTTGTCTTCTTTTTTCAAACTCCGCCAGTGTTTGGAGCCGAACGGGTTTCACTGATATAAATAATTTAGTTAATTCTTCGAAAAAACATATTAAGACAGAAAAACATATTCGTTGTTGTTTATCCCTACACGAATTCGGCACGAATCGGATTGAAACTTCTCTAGGAAATTCTTTCGTTGTTCATAATAAAAAAGTAGATAAAAATCGGAAACTAATGGAACGTTTCATTGACACGGTCATTTTATTAGGCAGACAGGAGTTAGCATTTCGCGGTCATGATGAAAGGCCTAGTTCAGATAATCGTGGCAATTATGTCGAAGCGGTTTATTTTTTATCTAAATATGACACTTTAATGGAATCCCATTTAGAGCAGTGTTCAAGTACACACAATCCAATTTTTTCAGGTTTATCCAACGATATTCAAAACGATTTGATACATAGTATCGCGGCGGTTATTAAATCCGAAATTAAAACGGAAATCAAGGAAGCTCGGTTCGTGTCGATTATGATCGACGAAACACCAGATTTGAGTCATAGGGAACAACTGAGTGCCGTATTTCGTTACTTGTCACAGGATGGTATACAGGAAAGATTTCTTGGATTTTTTGACGTTAGCGCAAGTCGTAATGCAAATGAGTTATCCCATCATATATTTAAAATTCTTGACACATACGACTGCAAGGAAAAGTTAATAGGACAATCCTACGATGGTGCCGCAGTTATGTCCGGCGAGGGGGGTGGTGTTCAAAAGAAGGTCCTTGATGAATGTCCGATGGCAAATTTTATTCCTTGCTATGCACATGTTTTAAATTTAGTACTATCCCGATCTCTAGAAAACATAGCAGAACTTAAACTATTTTTTGGCTATACTAATAGCATCGTTCGATTTTTTAATAAATCCACAAAGCGGTCCAATCTATTAAAACAAATTTCCAATCGACGCATGCCAGGAGTATCGGAAACTCGATGGCATTATCATTCAAGAATAATAAACGTTATCTTTAATTGTAGAGTAGATATAATTGAAACTTTTAATAAAATAATTAATGACTCTAGGGAATGGGATACTGACACACTTTCGATGGCAGAAAGTTTATTAAATAAATTAGAGAGTAAGGAATTTTGTTTTTTGCTTCATACCCTTTCTGAAATATTTGCTAAGACCGATGTATTATTTAATTTAATTCAAAAAAAACAAACAGACGTTAGTCATGCCAAGCAAGAAATCGAACGTTTTGAGTCATGGATAAGCTCTGACTTTTTAAATATGTTTGAAATTATTTATGACAGCGTAAATGATTGCATCGAACCTCCACGTAAACGCAGGTTGCTTGACTTCGATTTGAAGACGAATTATAAGCGCCTTTTTGTTGAAATTAAAGACAATATAGTTAGCCAAATAAATGCCAGATATAAATCATTTAGTAATCTTACATTTTTGGATTTACTAAATAATTTGAAGTATGACACTTTTTCTCGTTCCAGTCCAGATGTAAAAATATCTTCCCTAATTAAGTTTTTTCCTAGAATTTTTGACTTCACGGCATTAAAAAATGAACTTAATGTTTTATATTCTTCGTCGTCACTTCGGCAGTTTGAGGTTCTCGACCTTCACAACCATTTGAATAGTGAAGCATTGAAAGAAGTGTTCCCTCAAGTCTTAAACTTAAGTAGTTTACTTTTAACACTTCCCATTTCCGTCGCCTCCGTTGAGAGGTCTTTTTCTGCTTTAAAAAGAATTCATACTTATTTAAGAAACTCACAGGGCGAGGATAGGCTCTCTGATTTAGCCCTCATATCGATAGAAAGAAGACTTCTTCTTAAAATTAAAAATAGACCAAACTTCTATGAAAGAGTATTGGTAGACTTTATCAAAAAAGATCGTAGAATAGCATTAGAGTACAAATAATTATAAACAACTAATAATTAAACAAAACTTTTCACTTGTTTTTTTTTAAGTGTATGAATTTTAGCTGTTTTTAATTTTGATTTATTTTTATTGCTGAAATTATTATTTATATCGTTTTTAAATTTTAACAAATATAAAAAATTATCCATATAATATTTCTGAATTTTCTTATTTTAAAATTATTATCCACATTATGCTGAATTTTTTTTAAGTTATTGTATCATGCGTCTGTCAAGACCGGCTTCTTTTGAAGCCACTTTTGTTATGCTTTAAGCTCATTGTTGATTGAAATATTAATGTCTTGAAGTATAAAAAATGTGGCTAGAATATTTTTGCTAAGTCAATGTGGAATGCATATTATGTAGATACAATATCCCCACTAAAAATGATTTTATTTTAGGTTCTTAAGATTTTTATTTTTATAGGTGACTAAATTTTTCTTCGTCTTCCCTTTTAAAATTATCCACGCCACGCCACTGCTATATACCAATGTGATATTTAATTTTACAGCAAAAGTAAATTAATGGGCTTTAGGCCTTTTTTGTATGATAGATTTTATATAAATTATATGAACATCGGGAATCTCTTTCCCGAGAAATATTTGACTCAATTTTCATGAGCTTTAAAACGATCAAACTTGATTCCTGAATGGGCTTTAGGCCTTTTTTTTATGATATAGATTTTATATAAATTATATGAATATCGGGAATCTCTTTCCCGAGAAATATTTGACTCTCCCGAAAAATTGTTTTCTTGGAGACAAACAGACGCTAAAATTTTCGTTGTTATGCTTTATGTTATGATTTAGTTTTGTCTGGATTATAAAATGTCTACCTACATATGAATGAGCCACTACAAAAATTCTTGAAGACGTTAACAAAACAAAAAGCTGGGATCCAATGACGTTAATAAACAAAATTTCCCACGCTACTGTATCCCAATACCTATACTGACATGAATTCAAATTTTGTTGATTTCTTTTAAAATTGGTAGGTCAATACACGAGGTATTTTTTTATTTGTTTAAATCAAAAATAGCGGTACTTATGATACAATTTTATTTTAGGAAAGTAAAAAAAAATCTGACAAAAATATGAACACAAGCCTACAAAAAAGTAGTTTCTATACATAAATGCTGCTTTCTAAAAAAAAACCAAAAAATGGTTATTAAAATTTTTATAAAGTTTCAAAACAATAAAAATAAGATTTTTAAAAAAGTTAAAATTTTTTTTTTTGAAAACTTAATACAAACATTTGTATGTACCTACTTCGAAAACGATGAAATCGATTTTTATTAAACGTGGCCCCAAGCGATTCTTTGAAAGTATACATTAAAAGTGTTTTAAAATTAGAACCTTATTTTTGTCGAAAACCACCCCTACGAACTTGATTCAAATTTTTCTTTGGACTCTATATTAGGCATAATAACAAAACATTGCCTTATAGCCAAATTCACAGCGAGGTTTAGTCAACTTATATTCAATTGATTTTTGCATAAACGAATGAAAAAATTCCTCATATTTTCTGCCAAAGTCTTGCCCATTACCGAAGAAGAAGTTTTGTGGAAGATTTCTAATACAAAGATGCGAATCGTATACACCATCAAAAGATCTAATTGATTCCAGAAGTTAGAGAGGATTCGTGAAGTATAAAGATGTATGCTATATTTTTTTTTTGGTAACCTTATACCTTATTAAAATAATAAATATCTAAGATTCTCTAAGTACACTGTTATTTCTTTAAACAAATATTTCCCAAATCCTTGAAATTTTCAGTCAACGTAATATCTTCCGAATGTTTCAGGGTCCTTGCAGTGTTTGATTCCATTAAATTTTTCATTTATATGGATATGGTAACATTGTGCCGTAAAACGACGTTAATAAGGCGAAATAAATGGCTAAACCCTAATTGAAATTGATGTTTTAATTAAAATAGCACAAACAATAATCGTTTTTCATTATACTTTTTACTTAATATTTCCATTTATCATCATTCACGTAATGTGTCTGGAATTCTGATTTACACAACAACAAAAAAAAAAGTACAAAAAACCAAAATTAAAAGTTGGGTTTATTTCCGGCTACCTTGGCCCCCTTAACTAGGCCGCAATTTGTTCTGATAGCCACACAAAATTGTAATTACAATTTAATTAAATGCATTTTTCAATATAATTACTTTAACAACAAATAACATTACGCTAATTCCCTTTCGAAAACACTCTTTCGAGGGAGAACACTTATATAAATATGTACAACAACAAAAATACTAATGATGATACCCACAGTGAGTGTCCAAACCCCCCCAACACTCATTTACTATAGTATATAGCTGAGGGTGTGAAAACTGCAGTTCATTTTCTCTAGTGTGCTAATTAATGTGAAGCGATAATAAGTTGCTATTACCACCTTCAACAACACCAAACCTACTTCCACAATAATATGTATGTATGTAGTTTAAAAAATCTACAGTATACCGTAACACTCGTTCTCCCACTATTGCATCCCTACGCTACAATGAACTCACGTCTGCAAATTTGTTTATAACAACAATCCTGTTTGTCCTGACCCGTCGCGTGGTCATCGTGCGTCTCCGGTCGGTTGGTGGGATCTACACATGGAGAACGCTGGCTCAATCGAATTCATTTGTTTACCCAGCAATGTTATTATATTATCCTTTCAGCAAAAGTTGCACTCCAGGAGGTTCAAAAATGCGCGCATAATATACTATGTAGAGAAGTGTATATCTACTATAGGTACCTATACCCCCAACCTATGCATGCATATACTCACATGAAAGGACTATATCCTATTAAATTGAAATTCCCTTAAAATTTGTTATTCAGGACTTCAAAAACACACTCGCATCAGAGTGACGAAAAATGTAAAACGAAAAACTCATTAGCGACATGCTCCATTCATATAGATAAGGTTGACTGCTGCATGCGGTGATGGTGTACGAGTATACGAGGTGTGGGAGTTATAGAGTAACAAAGTTCAGCTTTAATCGATTTATTAAAACAAAACTACTGCCAGTCTTTTGGGATGTGGTCCTTTGCGAGAAATTCCCAGAAAATTACATTTTTTAGTAAAAACTTTATAACATAGCAACCAACCATTTTGACTCGGCATCATAATATAGTCTGCGCTGGACATGAACAAACGAGAATAACATACCATACGCACTTAGTTGAGCGTCTCGTTTTGTTTTTGAATAATGGTTTTACCGCAATACACCATTAGAAAGGAGCAAGGTTCAGTATCGAGGACAGCACTGGTTGGGGGTGCTTGATATTGTGTAGGGTTTTATAACCAGTGTTGTTATACACGAAGTTCTTATTTCTCATTGCTTTTTTTATATCAATATGGGAATATTTTGTTGGTTATGTATATTAGGAGTGTTTTATGGGATAGTATTGTACATACCAAGCTTCTTCTTCTGACAAACCTGAATTTTGAAATTTCCCATGATAAAATGCCAATCGTCTTATAGAGATTTCGATTCGTTCAAAAATTAAAGGTCCCCTCTATTATTGTAAACTAAAGAGACGCAAACAGGACTAGTTGGGAGTTGTAATTCACTAGGTCCTGGTTCTTAACAAGCTGCCGTGCCACGTTGTCAATGTACACAGCGCCATCTATTGAATATTTGTAAACTACAAAATTTCATGAACTTTCAAAGAAAACTTTATATCTGTATTTATGAAGAAAAACTCTAATATAAAAAAGTGGGTGTGGCAGTAGCCGAATTAAAAAAAAAAAACTACACATTTCTTGTTTCTGGATTAGGAGAAATTTATAATAAATTTTCAGCCTTCTTTAAGGTCTTCATTTACATAAATACAAAACTCTGATACATAGATGAAAAAATGGTGTGGCAGAATGCGGAATTTAAAGAAAATTTCACATGTGCTTTAGGTTCAAGAGATTTTAATTACAAAGTTTCAACTTTCTAGGGATGTTAAGTAAGGAGGAATCTCAGATATACCTATGTAAGAATAGTGGGCGTAGATTTATAATAACAATGCACATTGCACATGTCATGTTTTTGGCTCAAAAGAGATTTGTTATACATTTTCAACCTTCTTGAAGGACTTCATTGAAGTAGAAAATTCTAATACATACCTATATGAAAAGTGAGCGTGCAAGTGGGCGGGAGAAATACAAATAACCATTGTCATGATTATGGTTGAAGAGAACTTAAATATTATTAATAAATTTATTAAATTAATTATTATTATATTTTAAAGTTCTATAAGGACAATCAATAAGTAGAAAACTAAAATATGATAAAAGTTGTCCTGGCAGTGAGGGGATTTTTTTCAAAATTATTTTTTCTTAAAAAAAAAAAAAAAAAAACCAATAACAACACTGTAAGATGAACTGAACTTAGCAAAATTTGCGTATTGACAAAGGCCCTCACTAGTCAACTGATGAGTCCAAGTGAGATCGCCGCGCCGGGACGAAACGGCAATTTTTGTAGGAATTAAAGGCCGTCAAAAGCTATTTTGAATTAATAACAACACTGTTTTATAACTGTTTGCTCAAAAGGCTAATGGAAGTATAACTTGAAATTACAATCCACATTTGTGTTCGCACTCAACTCTTCTTCTTCGAAAACATCCAAATGTAGGTATTTATACATACAGGAGTCCTTTTCCTGAAAACTGAAGAAGCAGCTATGCAAGCAAGAGAAGAGGTACAAGCTATTTTGTAAGTTTAATTATTTCTGCTCCATTTATCGACAAATCGATTTTCCTTAAATATCCTTTTTCTGCTGTATGCTGAACGAATAGTTGGAGAGTGGAGGGTGGAGAGAGGTTTAATATTGCAAATAAACACTTGGAAATTATTTTCCAAGGAATGGTTTGCATATAATAAATAAATCGATGAAAATTGTCATTCTGGGTAGGTATAGGACGCAATCATATGAAAAAGCTGAATTTTCCTGGGGGGCTGTTTGGTTTTCTTATCATTGCAATACAGAGATTGTTTGCCAGGATATCATCCAAACCAGGTTTTATAAGACTATACGGCGACATACATAAGGAAGAACAGCATATACCTATCTATAAGTAGGTATGTTCTTAGTTCGACCAACTCTCATCATATATGTAATATAGATAAAGCGAACAGATGGGTGGTTTCGCATGCGAAAGGGAATCGAATTGTATATAGGGATTGCGTTATGCCAGTTATCGGATAAAATGTCAAATGTTATTATATCCTCCTTTGTAATTGTATAGAATCAAAAACGACCTTCCAATATTTGTATTGATGGTTTGTGTTTGTGTCTGTGTGGTTATTTGAATTGTCAAATGCAGTACTTGTCGTCTATATGTATTGATTTTCCACTTGTGTCTGTATGTTCGTGTGAACGGTTATGTTTATATGTTTAATTTGTTTTGTTGTTGTGTTGTGTTGTGCTCATAAAGTTTCTGATTTAATCGAAGGACTCCCATTCACTGTCTGATATTATAGTATATATGGCTGCTGGAGCACTTTGATACTTTGATCGAATGTGATAAACTTTGAAACTGAAAATCCTTTAATTGAGTTTCCTATGACACTTGAAGGAGTATATATGTATGTACTAGTACCATACTATATGTGCGTATTTTGTCATATTACTTACATATATATGATGGAATTTGAAAGGAATATCAGATAGACAAACAGATAAGCTTATATGTATGTACAAAACAAGACAAGAGAGACAAGACTTTAAGAAATATCTATACCATAATCAAATGTTAGGTATATATCAAATCAAATCAAGGATGAGGTCTTATGCGTTGTATATATATATCATATAATAAAGCCTGATGCTTTGGATTAATTGAAGATGTTTCCTATTTATTAATAACACATTATAGAACATTTATTGGAAGGATTTTCAACACTTGAGATATTAGTTAGAATTGAATTAGATTTCTTTGAAAATGAGTTTCAAGTTCGAATTTATTAAGGAATTTATAAGACAAAATACCTATACATCGGTTGAGTGAGATATTTCTATTTATTATTTACGAAAATCAATATCGATCTTATTGATTAACAATTAAAAAATATCATTGTTAAGTCAACAAATTTTTTAGGGATTTAAATAAATTAAAAAAAAAATAAAATAAAATAAAATAAAATAAAATAAAATAAAATAAAATAAAACAAAACAAAACAAAAGAAAATAAAATAAAATAAAATAAAATAAAATAAAAAAAAATAAAATAAAATAAAATAAAATAAAATAAAATAATATAAAATAAAATAAAATGAAATAAAATAAAATTAAATAATATTAAATAAAATTAAATAAAATTAAATAAAATTAAATAAAAATTAAAAAATTAAATAAAATTAAATAATATTAAATAAAATTAAATAAAATTAAATAAAATTAAATAAAATTAAATAAAAATTAAAAAATTAAATAAAATAAAATATAATAGGTATAATAAAATAAAATAGACGACAGTTCTTTTGAACTTGATCTTATAGATCAAAGAAGGAAACTTGCTCAGCATTAAATCGTTTCAGGTTTTTATTTAGGCGCCAGTTATAGCTTTGATTAAAAACGATAATTGAAAATTTTAAATGTAAATTTTTAGTCACTTTACAAGAGAAATCAGTGATTATTTTGATGCTAACAGAAATCTGATAACTCGATTATTATTAAAAGTCAAAAAACTATTTCATTTTGGCCCAGCCTTTCACATGAGATAAATTTCTTTATTTCAATGATTGAACTATAACTTATCATTGATCATTGAAATCTTAGAAATTTTTTATGTAAAAGGTTGGGCCAAAACAAAATATTTTTTGACTACCTATAGAAATATTAATGGAGTAATCAGCTTTTTATTGGCATCAAAATAATAACTGATTCGATTTTTCAGTGCCTCAAAGATGAAAATTAAAATTTTCAATGATGAGTTTCAATGAAAGCTATATAACTGGCGCCTTAAAAACAAAAAATATGGTGGCCAGGTATTTTCTGCAAAAATGGTTTTATTTTTCCTCATGCTTCTGGGATGCGGCATATACAAATCAGTTTCGGAATGGTGCCAAATAAGTCTGAACATTTGGTCAGTTTATATTTCAGAGCTCCGTCAAAAATTAAGCAGGTGAATGCAAAATTTGTTTTTCTTACCTATGTATATTGGACACAAAAACTTCAAATTTTTTTATATTCCGTCTACATTTTTCAGATTGCTGAAATCTCCCACATCTCAGATATATAAACTTACCAAAATATGTATCAATAACAGATACATGTCAAACTTCCATTCTTGACATCTGAATATTTTTAATTAATAGACTACAAAATAACCGAAGATGTTGTAGAATACCTACAGTAGATTTACTTTTATTTCCTACATTTCAGTCTCTCCATCATTTTGTCGGATATGTTCTGGCAAGATAGGTCCACTTAACTAAAAATCAAAGATTGATTTATTTTGTGAAAAACTTTGTTTTCAGAAGAAAATCCAATTAGTTTATTCCTTAAACAGATTTTTTTGTTAGTTATTTGCTTTCAAAGCGAAAAGTTCTACATTTTCATCAAATAAACTCGCTTTATTCCATTAATTTGCGAAATAAAAACAATTTTTTTTCTATATTGATTCAGCAAAGGAAATGTTTCGTGGTTATTATACATAGAAATTCAAAACTTTTATTTATGTAGATACTTTTTCGCATCCAAAACTTTGTTTTTCAATTTTTTTTATAGAACTATCACACTTTTTTCTTGTTATCGGGAAGAGTATCAATCCTTGCTGATATAAGTGGAAAAAAATATATTAAAACCGTTTCTTATGTCAATAGTGACCTGTATCAACAATACCTGTTATTTTTATTTAGTTTATTGAGGAGTGTGGAAAATTGGAAGAAACGTGCATTCAGCTATCATCAGTGAATTCCATAATTGCCAATACTACCAATAGCATTTTTCTTTACAATCGCAGTATCACAATTCATTCGCATTCAATTTTCCTTCTTTTTTTTTTAAATAAAATTCTAATCAATTATTATCGATTGCAGTTTAATATTTTTCACTTCCAACCCCTCATGGAATAACAAAAACGAATATTGAATATTATGAACTGTGCAACAAATTTCCATCGCAACCAATATACATCATATATATACACAAAGGGGGGTAGCTCATGTTATACTGCACACCTGGAATTCAATTTTTTTCTGACACACATTGCAAGTTTATAAGGCAGGGTTTTGTGTCTGCATAAATCATTGCAGGAAAACGATGGAAACCGGAAATTGGCTCTAACATTGTTGTATTCAATTTGATTTTTTTTGTTTTGATTTTTATTTCAGTACCTCAACTATTAACCTTCAACCCCCTGGTTATATTGCTACTGACTGACTATAAGCTTAATAGTATTATGAAAGTTCTAGTAAATTCATATTCGAGGAAAGAGGAATACTGCAGTCGAAGAAAGACTATCTCTAGACTCTAGGGAGGTAGGTAGTAGTGGGTGAGGCTCGGTGGGAGAGAAAGAGAAAAAAGATTCAGAGCGAGAAAAGCAAGCAAGTCTTGTATATTACCTTCTTACCAAGTTATGGTGTCCGACGAAGTGCGAATAATCGATTGAGCGCGCGAGCTTTTCATAAATTTATTCGTTATCCCATTAATGTGTTTTCCGGTAACTTGCAATGGGAATCACGTCCTTTACTTGGGATTCACGTTCATGAATGTTGTTGGTTAACCGATCAGTTGCTGCGGCACAGTTGGGGTGTTTGTGGGTGCGTTGTTCGAAAGATAGTTAAGAATCACGAACGATTATAAGGAGAATTGTTAATTAAGTTCCATAAGTACTTGTCGAACAGGACAGAATTAATATTGAAATAAATAATGTTTTCTCTTGTGGTTTTGCATTATTCAAAGGATTTTAGTTTTAAGAACCAATATCTACGCAATGGAAGAAAAATTAAAATAAGAGTTTTAAGTACTTGCTCATTAATTTATAAAATTTATAAAAAGGACTAAAATTTAAAAAGGGATATATGTAAACTATTTATGTTTTGTAAGTATTTTTTTATTCTTTTTTCCCGGAATCGATATTATACTGATTTGTACCTAATATTTTATTATATTTTTATCACAGCAAAGACTTTTATAATTTGTTCAAATGGCATTAAGCCAAAAATTCGTATCCGACCTTAGAATATTGTTCCATTAGATTTGTTTTTGAGATTTCTTAACCTTAACCTGATTTTTAGCCGAAGAAATAATTTTTTTCTAAAATACTCTACACCATTTTAAAGAACTTATTTTATTCTTCAAAATTATCTAATTCCCAAATAACTAATATGCAAAACTCATAAATTTCAACGAGTAGAATACAAATTCACAGGAGAATTATTGCATCATTTGTTAACTCAAACAAAATTGTGTTACCAATAACCAACTCTGAAATTCATTCACATATTAGAAAACTAGCTTATTTAAATATATATACATTAGAATAAATACTATAAACAAAGAAATCCCAAAAGAGTCTGACTTTTTCAAAAATTTCCATTTGATATTTTATCACAAGTTTTTGAATAAATTTTCGTGATAAAAAAAAAATAAAGAAGAACATTTTAGAATTGAATGTGTGTCTACAATCTACATGGACACATTTTTCTGGCATCTTTATTAAACAAAAATTTGATATCAGTGTCAATGTCCCCTAAGAAGAAAAAAAAAAAAAACACTACAAAAAACCCATCTAGAGTATATACCTAACAGCTAGAAATGCACTCAATTGAATAACCAAAATGGAAAGTCATCTTAGGATAAGTGGGAATAGTTTCCATTCTATGCAACAAGGATATGCATGGCATCTTGAATGCAAAAGAGAAACAGAACAAAAAATTTGAGTATCATAGGAAAAAAAAAACTTGTGTATATGGTCATTTCTTGTTATCTCTCCTCAAGGACTAAAGGAGATGTTCTTTTTTTCTTTTCATTTTTTCTGTTTTCAAGAAATCAATTCGAGCAAACGACAAAAAAAAAAAAAACCTGCACTCCACTCTATATAACGAAACCAACGTCCTTTGATTCTCCTTCTTATCAATTTATTTCTGCAGTTGAGAACCACTGAGACCCTTGCTTGGTGAGAGAAAGAGTTGATATGCATATACTATATAAATGCGGGGGAAATTCGCTGAATGAATGCATAACTAGATAGGGTCCTTTTATAGTAGATGTCTGCTCCTCCTTCTTCCGTTAAACATTTATTATTTTTCTTTTTATTTCTTAAATTTAATTTTTTTTTCCCGAACAATGTGAAAACTCGTTAAACTCAACACAACCGCATGGACAAAAGCTGCCTCAGCCAGAGAGTATTGCGATTATAATCGTATTTTTTTTTCTCTTCCTTCTATTTTTGTTCCTCAATGAAAAAGTTGCGGCGATTCTTTGAAGAATTGAATTCTCGCCATCATCAGCACTTACCAACCAGACCACAATTCCCCCATTTTTATAATTCGTCCCTTGGTCAGTCGGTATTGTGTCTCAAAATATCATTTTGTATTTATTGTCTCATTTCTCTGCCTCTCTCTTTTTCTCTCTGGAGATATAGATGGGGGAATAAAAACCCAACAAAAATTAACTATTCACATCAGGAATGTCCATTTTGATGTTGATTGTATCTGAAAAGTGAGTGTTAATCCTTAATTCTGCAAAAGATTCCATCATTGTGCATTAAGCAGAATAAACAAGAGAAGCCCAGTGTTTTACATGAATAAATATGTGACTTATAATCTTACATCTGATTAGGAAGAGGGAAGAGCTCACAAATTGGCAGTTTGTTCTTTTTTTGTATTTTATGAGAAAAGGTAAATATGTACAAGCACTTTGTGTTTCTCTTAATTAATTTAATATTCTCAAAGCGATGATGAGTTTTGGAAATGTTGAAAGATTTAAGTCGTCATTAGTCACACAATACTCACGTACAGTGTACACAGTAATTCGGCTGGGTTTTCTTTTTCAATTTTTATGACTTAACATTCTTCTTAAGTTTGTCCAACACAAAACATAAATCTTAATTATCTTTCTTCATCTTAAATTTTTTTTTTCGGAATTGTGCTTATGGGTAAAATTCTATTCAATTTATTTGGAGTGGAAAGGGGCAATGTTACGGAAAAAATATATATAATAAAATATAATAATTATTATTTAAGTCTATACGAATAAATATAAATAAAATATTGTCTCCATTGGAAATTTATAGTGCATGATGACAGGGGTACGGGATATAAGAACCTATATTTTTAATGAAATTTAGAAGTTTAAGGGTCACCTTTTAGATGATGTCGTCACCTCATTTGTGGGATATTCAAAAAATTATTATGTTATCTGTAAAATCAGTTATTTTTGACAAAGGGAGTGATATTTTTAGTAATTGGTATAACTCATAAGCGATTTTCAATGAATTTTTAATGGCCGTAAAGACTGTTAGCACCGTATTTGTGGGATATTCGAAAAAGTATGTCATCTGAAAAGTTTGTACGTGCTTGGTCACAAAAGGTCGGTTAATTTCAGTGATTATTTTTTATGAATTTTGTTTTTTTTTTTTTTTTTTTTTAAAGTTATAGAGGACGTTAGCGCTTCAACTTTTGGATTTTCAGAAAAAGAATTCCGTATTAAATGTCAGTATTTGCTCAGTCATAGGCGATTTTAAATAAATTTTTACATTTTTTTGTCATTGCCACCTATCAGAAAATGTTATTATCTCGCCTATGGCTGACTAATTACTGAAACTAACCTTTAACGACCAATTAGTGATGTGCGTGAAGTTAGCACCGCCATTTTGGATTTTTGTAAAAATAAAGGTTGTGCTGCGATGTGCCCAACTTGTGCTGCGATGTGCCGTATTTTAAAAAAAAATCGTACTAAGCGTTTGGTTTTTAGAGGCTATTCTTAATTTTTAGCGTGAAGTTAGCACCGCCATTTTCGAATTTCAAAAAAAAAAAAGGTTGTGCTGTATTGTGCTCAACTTGTGCCGGCATGTGCCGTAAATTTTTTTTTTCAATTCGCAAATTTGCAAATTTTACGAATAAATTTTTTTGCAAAATTGCGATTTTCAAAAAAATCTAAGTTGTGCTGTATAATGCTCAAAAAATAATACTAAGAACCGAAGAGATAACAAAAAAATTCGCATATTTGCAGCTTTTACAATCGAACGCAATTGTTGCGAAGCGACACAGCGTGAAGTTAGCACCGCCATTTTCGAATTTCAAAAAAAAAAAGTTGTGCTGTATTGTGCTCAACTTGTGCCGGCATTTGCCGTAAATTTTTGTTTTCAATTCGCAAATTTGCAAATTTTACGCACAAATTTTTTTGCAAAATTGCGATTTTCAGAAAAGTCAAAGTTGTGCTGTATAATGCTCAAAAAATAATACTAAGAACCGAAGAGATAACAAAAAAATTCTCATATTTGCAGCTTTTACGATCGAACGAAAATGCTGCGAAGCACCAGAGCGTGAAGTTAGCACCGCCATTTTCGAATTTCAAAAAAAAAAAAAATGTGCTGTATTGTGCTCAACTTGTGCCGGCATGTGCCGTAAATTTTTTTTTTTATTCGCAAATTTGCAAATTTTACGAATAAAATTTTTTGCAAAATTGCGATTTTCAAAAAAATCTAAGTTGTGCTGTATAATGCTCAAAAAATAATACTAAGATCCGAAGAGATAACAAAAAAATTCGCATATTTACAGCTTTTAGAGAACAAAAATATATTAAGCGAAGCGCGAAGTTAGCACCGCCATTTTCGATTTTCAAAAAAAAAAGTTGTACCGTATTGTGCTCAACTTGTGCCGGCATGTGCCGAAAACATTTTTTTAAATTTCCAAATTTTATTTTAATTGCGATTTTCAAAAAAATCTAAGTTGTGCTGTATAATGCTCAAAAAATAATACTAAGATCCGAAGAGATAACAAAAAAATTCGCATATTTACAGCTTTTAGAGAACAAAAATATATTAAGCGAAGCGCGAAGTTAGCACCGCCATTTTCGATTTTCAAAAAAAAAAGTTGTACCGCATTGTGCTCAACTTGTGCCGGCATGTGCCGAAAACATTTTTTTAAATTTGCAAATTTTACGAATAAATTTTTTGTGTTTAAATTGCGATTTTAAAAAAATTTAAGCTGTGCTGTATAATGCTCAAAAAATAATACTAAGAACCGAAGAGATAAAAAAAAGATTTAAACATTATGACATAGAAGCTCGCGACACCTGTTTTTAAAAATTCAAATTTGCGAATTGAAAAAAAAATTAACGGCACATGCCGGCACAAGTTGAGCACAATACAACACAACTTTTTTTTTCTGAAATTCGAAAATGGCGGTGCTAACTTCACGCTTCGCTTAATATATTTTTGTTCTCTAAAAGCTGTAAATATGCGAATTTTTTTGTTATCTCTTCGGATCTTAGTATTATTTTTTGAGCATTATACAGCACAACTTAGATTTTTTTGAAAATCGCAATTTTGCAAAAAATTGTATTCGTAAAATTTGCAAATTTGCGAATAAAAAAAAAAATTTACGGCACATGCCGGCACAAGTTGAGCACAATACAGCACATTTTTTTTTTTTTTGAAATTCAAAAATGGCGGTGCTAACTTCACGCTGTGTCGCTTCGCAACATTTGCGTTCGATTGTAAAAGCTGCAAATATGCGAATTTTTTTGTTATCTCTTCGGTTCTTAGTATTATTTTTTGAGCATTATACAGCACAACTTTGATTTTTTTGAAAATCGCAATTTTGCAAAAAAATTTATTCGTAAAATTTGCAAATTTGCGAATTGAAAAAAAAAATTTACGGCACATGCCGGCACAAGTTGAGCACAATACAGCACAACCTTTTTTTTTGAAATTCGAAAATGGCGGTGCTAACTTCACGCTAAAAATTAAGAATAGCCTCTAAAAACCAAACGCTTAGTACGATTTTTTTTTTAAATACGGCACATCGCAGCACAAGTTGGGCACATCGCAGCACAACCTTTTTTTTCACAAAAATCCAAAATGGCGGTGCTAACTTCACGCACAGCAATTAGTGACATTTTATATGGCACACTTTTGTCGAATATCCCGCATTATAGGGTTTTTTTTTAAATTGACTCTCAATATAAATTAGGTACAAATAAATAAAAATCCAAAACCCAAAATTCCGAAAACCCAAATTCTAAAAAGTGCAAAAAGTCCAAATAGAAAGTAAAGCGCAATGTTATAAACATTAGTAAATTTAAATTATAAAATACATCAGTTGTAACTGAATATCTGGCATGCAGGATTTTTCCTCTTCAATCAAAACTCTATTGAAGTTTTAGTATCTTCAAAAAAATTCAACATTCGTATTCTTTTTTCTATTTATCATGATGCAGTAAATAAATATTGCCCAAAATATAAAAAATTGATACTTTTACACTTCAAGTTCACATGAAGTTGATTTTTTCACAGTTTCTATGATATTACTTATCACTTCATCGCCCATGCACATCCTTCAATTGATGTCAATATAACCGTGCAAATAAATTCATATCATTCATACAAAGATATTTAGGTTGGAATGTGGGAGTTAAATTGAAATATAACTTTGTGACTGCGTATGGCGCACCAAATGTCTCACAATCAAACTTATATTTGAAAAAAAAAAAAAAAAAAATGCGATGAGGTAATTGGATTTGATATGAAATCAGATATAAATCATCCCCTTTAAGTCGATAGAATACCATCAAAACCAAAACCATCTAAATGGGTTCATCCATCTAAATGGGTTTCAATGTATACATATAAAGAAAAGGGGATAAATTTGTGATGGTCGATTGATTGTTTTATTGCCCGGCAGAGGGCTAAATATCTGACTTATAATAAATTTCTTTGTAGATCCTTCCATTTAAACGATAATTTACTATTCATATTCAATGTACATACATATATAACAATTCATGGGTTAACAAAAAAAAAAAAAAAACCAAAGATGTATTTTATGACTTTTGAAATTTTCCACTTGCTTATAGTAAAATATAAAAAATAAAAATCAAGGACATCAGACGAATTTATTACGATCCTTGATCCATTTCAACCGAATAAATATGAGTCGTCAGAGATATGGATACTTTGAGTATGTTTGCTACTCCATCACAGCATATATTCTACTCTACGTCTACATAATATATTTATCCATCGTGGTTTGAAGGTGGATGATGAGACTTTCTCAGAAATGGATGCATAGAAGGCTATTTGGTTTGGTTTTTTTTTTTGTTTCTTTTTTTGCTACTTTTCCATCATAAAACAGCATTGAACCCTACACTCCGTATTGCTTTTGGGATCTACATATATTGACTTTGAGAATTTGCATTGGAATGGGATATTTAACACTTAGGGTGACCATATTTCTTGAAATAAAATACTAATCCCAAAATAAAAGGGTTAATTTTAAGAGAGCAGTTCTTTATTCGAAGTAAATCTTGGGGCCTATTTTATGAGAATAGATTGCTAAGGGACTTACTTATACTTAATTAATGGACTCCCAACACGCTGTAGCATCTCAGCCTCCCTTTAGCATTGTTTTCAATTGGCTCGAAGTGGCCGATCCAACTAATGTCGTCGACGTGTATTGACTTCTTAGACATCTTGAATGGCATCTTGAAATATATACATATATATATAAAGGTATATTACACTCGCGACTCTCAATTATCATTGCATTTGCCTTTCCAAAACCATCGCAGTCAATTTTACGTTATTACTTTAGCGCAAGCTTAAGACACAACATTATTTTAAGGTGCTTAATCTTTAAAAACGTCACAATTTTTATAAAAAAAAATTTAGTTTGAACTTTTTTTGAACTATTTAAAGTTTAACAAATGAAACGGACAATCTATCATCAAGAAAAATAAAACAGATGGTCACCCCAAATTCAAACATACCTTATAGAAATTATGCATAGGTACACAAAAAAAAATATAATCTTGAGTTTTCCCTTATTTTCTTGGCTTCTGAGATTATTTGACGGACGTACCTTACGAAAAAATCCCTTAGAGAAAACAAGATGTGGATTTTGTGGAATAGGTTTGGAGATTTGATTTATATTTGATTTAGAAAACATCAAAGGATAATGTAGAGTAGGTACCTACCTACCTTTCTACATGCATATATTTTCCATATGATTTCATAATATCGAAGAATGAATTTAATATTAAGCTACATAATAGTAGTTTTAAATTCATTTTATAAAATTGCTACTAATACTACTGCATTTTAGATGAAAAAAAAATTAACAATATGGGTTTTTGGGGTTTTGTTTAGTTTTGACAGGCAAATTGAGGTCTCCCAGCGTTTTAATCATTTAAGAAAAATGAAATCGATTTATTTCGACCTGTAACTTTAGCGTTTGAAGTTTTTTGCTTTGATTATCAAAACATTTGAAAAAATAGAATTTAATATTTTGTTCGCCTTCTTTCTGAACAATTAATATTTGATCTATGGCAAAAAAAAATATCCAAAACGTTGTTTAAAGCCTTAAGCTGATAATTTCCATTATAAAAAAACATTGCAGTGTTTTTTTTTTTTTTTATTTCTGTTTTCAAGTGTTGCAATATTCTTTTAAAACTTTTCTACTGGGCTCCGGGATCTTAAAACCTCATATGTGGGATATTCGCAAAAAATAGAGTTTAACATCTAAAAGCTCAGTAATTGTTCAATAAAAAGTCAACTATATACGTACTGAAATTGGTCAGCTATTTAAAATCAATGGTTAAAGTTTTTCAAGATCATCAGAGATTTTCAGTACCTAATTGGTGGGATATTCACAAAAAAAAGTATATACCATTTGAAAGGCTACTAAAAATCGTCATAAACGATCAGCTGAATTTAATAATTCGTATACCTACCATATATTTTGTTTATATATTTTTTTAAAGTTTTTGCGGAGTTTGTTAAAACCGCATTTGTGGGATATTCGAAAACAAAATATGTGTACCTATACCATCCAAATGATAAATTAATCCAAATAGAAGGTCAACTATAGTTTCAGTTACTGCTCAGCCTTGCAAAATTTTAACTATTCATATGAAATGACATTAAGTTGGAACTTTTAAGATACGACATCCTTTTTTTTGCGAATATCCCACATATGAGGTGCTAACAATCTATACGACCTTGAAACATTTTTGAAAATTCGTAAACCAAAATCTTTGGCTGACCAATTACTGAAACTATTTGACTTTATATGACAATTTGGTGGTCTTGTCAAATAATATCCTTTTTCTTTGCGAATATCCCATATTATGGGGATTTAAGATTCCCAAGCCGACTTTGAGTGCAGAAGTGGTCTAACCCACATATTTTTTTAATCTATCTGTCTCTAATAATATTTATTTTCTGATTCAAAAGGATAAAGGAGACAAAAGTATAGATTTTGTCAAAAAAAAAATGCGTGTCGTATGGCACAATTATTCTACGTTAATTAATTTGAATAAGCAGATTAAAAAAAAAACTGAAACTGACATTATGTAATTAATTAAATATTTTAATATCATAAAGCTATCTTTTTAAATTTATTATGATTTTGCGAAACATGATACCTACCTACTGAAAACAATACAAAAAAAGATCTCTTATTAATCAAAATAACCCTCGTTCTAAAGCACTCTTCATTATATAAATTAAAACTGATTAATTCTCAGTGCAGAAAAATAAAAGGATTCTCATTTAAAGGATTATCTTAACCAGGCAATTCAAACTCTTGAGTTTGCTGGCCTCATTAAGTCAGACAACTTTTGTTCTATACCATTGTTTACCTTTATTCTTTTTTCTTAAACAAACAATTTTAAGCAACGCAACTAACATCCTTCGTAGATATCCTTTCGTTGTCGTCATATTATTATATAATAGTCGTTGGTTTCAACAACCTGATGAGTTGCATTCTCAAAAATTTCCTATTGCATCTTGTTGTATATATGAACAATCCGACAATTCATACAAGAGCCTTCTTCACTTCACTCACAGCATAGAGTTGAATTCTCAGGAATCTATTGTTCTCCTGCCCCAACCAACGCCGCCACCGCCCCAACAAACGAACCCACCATTCTTTTTGGAGAGTGCACCACTCAGCAGTGTTCTTATGTATCTACTATACGGCCCCACGCGCATTTGGCTTCAGGCTTAGTTAGTGTTATTGGTTCGGGACTTTTGCAACTTTTGGAATCATTTAATAAAACGCATCAAACTTCTGCTTTAATATTTTTGGGGGGTTTTTTTCGTTTTGTTTTTCCGTCGATTTTTTTTTCTTTCGTCTAGTTTGGTCCTTTTCAAGGATTACGTCGTTTTTGGTGGAAAAAGTTGAAGGCACTTGCTCGAAGAGGAACAGATACTCTCAAGATCTTCCTAGTCTCATTGTTTCAAAACCAATTGTTCTTCTTTTCTTTGTTTTTCTTTCTTTTTTTTTTTTTTTTTAGAAAAAAGGAGGAATATTTTACATCATTGATGATCCCTTAAGCTGAGGGTGTCATTGACTGATTTGCTTCCAGTTGTATGAATTTATTAGGAGTTTTTTAATGCTTTTTTTTTCTTCCTTCGTCACCGACAAAAATTTGCATTTTTTTAAGACTTTTTCTTTGTCATCATGTCATGCAACAAAATGTTTCTTCGGATAAACAACCCACCCTCGAGGTAATAAACCATGTAGACATACAAAAAACCTACACTCATCAGCCCCTTTGGGATTTTGTTTTTGTGTTAAAAAGATACATTTGAATAGAAAACAGGTGGGAACATTAGATATTCCCCCTGTGGCGGAACAGGCGGCCAGCCAGCAGGGGGGGGGAACAGTAGGTATATAATATTAAGTATCCTAGCCAGGATGATTATTTCTGTGTTATCGTCAAGTTAAATAGGTTAAGATAATAATAACAAAAAAATAAAAAAAAAAAAAAAACTCTGTGTGATGTTGAAAGAGATGAACATTAGTGTGGTTGATGGGCTCCACACAAAATGGCCTCTGAGCCATAGGAATCAAGTGGCGACATTTAGGGATAAAATTAATGTTCACCATTTTATTCCTTCTCTTTGTCGTAGTCCTCATGGGCAAGGATATTAATATTATCTCCAGATCACACTCAAGTGAATTTGTTTACCTTTGAGATGAGATTATCTTGTTTTGAATTTCAAATGACCGTCATGAAAAAATATTGAATAAGAATATTTTGTGGGTTTTTCAAAAAATATACAAACACAATAAATTAGGTCCCTTTTTGAAAATCTATTTTAATTTTAGGCGATAAATTGGAAAGGCGTTTTTGTTTTGGTATTCTAATCTATATAAATTCGGTCTCAAGTTGGAATAATGATTTGCTTCAGAGGGTTCTGATTGTCTTAAACGAAAAAAATGTATTTACATCTTTTTTTTTGTCTTTTTAGGAAAGTTATAAATGTATAAAAAAAATCCTTTCAGGATTAAAACTCACTATAGATTTGTTTTACCTACTTTAGAATCTATACACATTTTTCCCTGAACATCTTCCTTTAAACAACTTTTGGCATCAGGTATAAAATTGAAATTTTGTTGAAACTTTGCAATTGTCCCAGATATTCAGTTTGCTTTTTTTAGAGTCCATTTTCAAACTTTCTTGGGATATAATATGTCTAAATGTATGTAGATACATATTCCTTTACTAAAATTTAAATTCATCTTAAACTGTGAATTGAAAAAACATCTTTCAAAAAAAAAAAAAAAAAACAACAAAAATTATCTAAATATTTTATCAAGCACAAATTCAAATATACGAGCAGGTACCTACATATAAAGCTGAACAAACAACATTTTGTCCGTGGTCTCTTGCTTGTCACAATATGGAAATTACTTCGAAACTACCCCCTAGTCAAAGTATCACCACAGTCTGACGTTTAATTTCCATCTTCCATAATGGAATACATATATAGAAGATACCAAATGCCTCCTACTCTCCCTCCCCTCCCCAACCCCTAATGTAGCTCTCTGATCATCACCGAACAAGGACACATTTCAAAACACAAATTGAAAGCAAATATTTAAAATCAAAACAGGTGAGACCAAAGACTACAACCATGAAGACGAACTATGAAAGAGCTGGAAAGATGGCAACCTCAACGAAGACACGACGACGATGGCGACGCCCGATGACAATGATGACAACCGAAGGATGGCACCACCACGTCTACATCACACTGATCACACACACACATCCATACATTTATTCAGATGAGATATATTTCTTCACACAAAATCTGGATACACATCCCTACATCAGAAATATAGAAAGGGAAGTAAGGGGGGCTAAAGACACCCTCAACCTGTCTTTCATTTATCATCATCAGACATCATCATCTTATATATATTATTTCGTGGTATGAGCAAAATAAAAATATACGAACAAAAAAAAAAAAAATGGCAAAAGATGACGGACGGATACGGAACAGACATCTTCGTTTCCTTGTACGTTTTCTTGGTTGGATTTGTGCAATTTAAAGTAAATTTTCTTTTACCCTAATGGCTTGGATTCGACGAAAGGAGCCAACAAAGATGTCACCATCTGTATTGTGGCGCTTGAATGTTTAAACTGGCGAACGAAGATTGAGGAGTTTTGTGTATATGATGTTGGCGACAACGACAACGAAGACGACGACGACAAGGGGAAATAGTGACGAAGACACGTATTGATATAGAGACGACGAGAGGGATGTGTTTTCTTAGGACCAATTTTTTTTCGGCATATACACAGCTGTGGAGCTGGACGCTAAGTAAACATACGAGACTTATATTTTTTTTAAGGGGAATTTCACAAAGAAAATTCATATATTGAAGGACATTGCCTCGAGGTTCTGAAAATCTTCCTTTTTCATTATAGGTGCTTTTTATATTAATAGAAATTTATTGTGAAATATATTTTTAAATAAAAACAACAATACATTCTTAATTGTGAATTTTCAAATTGGTAGAACCAGTCTTTTTGGTAAAACTTTTTTGTTCGTCGATATTTTAATTAAATGAACTCAAAAAAGCTTTTTTCGGGTGGGGAATCATTCGACTGCTTTTAAAAATCTCGAGATTTTAATTTGATTATTTTCATCAGAGTTTGAGAAACTGAATTTCGAAAACATAAATCTTGCCTTTCGAAATTCTGAAAATAATTGATTTAAATTCAAGCAATTAATTTTTCTAGATAAAAATACAAAACGATTAGTTTTAGAAATGCGGATGGCGACATACTAAAGCTGTGTTCCTTTGCTTTGAAACTTTGTGCATTTGTGTGAATTTTTACACATTTTATTATTTTGTGTAGAAAATTCAGACAAATGCACAGAGTTTCAAAGTAAAGGAACACAGGCTAAAAATAATTAAAGTCAAATCGCGCGTTCAATGCTACAATTTTAGTCGAAATTTTTTGGTGTTGAATTGAAATTTTTCTGAAAAACTCTGTATAGGTGTTTGCATGGAAATTCACTTTCAGATTAAAAAAATTGTTACGATGTGTTTATTCGTTTAAGAGTTATGATTTTAGCGACCAAGAAAGTCGAAACGGACCGGCTTTTTTTTTTAATTTACCTACCTACTATACACTTGAAGGTTTTGCACGTTTTTCTCATTCTTTTGCTTGTGCGAAAAAAAAATCGAACAAATCATTTCTTTGTACGATTGCATAATCTAAATTATTTCTTTTATTTTCACTTTTTCAAAACAAAATCAGTTTTTTTTTTTGAAAAGTGAGAAAATTTGCAAAAAAAAATCATCTTCCTAAAAACGTTTTCAACGGTCCGAATTTAGAGTCCTGATTTAGGAAATGCTCCAGAGATAAAAATAAAGCGGACCCGTAACGGAATCCCTGTTTATCAAAAATTCCAAAATCCCGTCAAAATACCGATTTAGTGGGATTTAAAGATGAGATTTTGAAAAAGAAAAACGGGAATATAAAAAGCGTGATATCGAACCCACTGTTACACTCTTTTTTGCTGAGTAAGTTGCTATACTTGAGTTAATTTTTTTTTTCGATTACAGATCTGCAAGCGTAACAAATTAAATTAGTTTCTTGCTCTCAGTCTAATAACTGTTAATCCCACTGTTTTCTTTAACCATCATTGAATAACTGAAGAAAACGATGCTGCCAGTAAAATCTGGTTTAACTTAACGACAGGTATCTTAAGCAAAATTCAATGGAATCATAGCGAAGAGAGGCATAAAATAACTACGACAAAAAAAAATCATTTCTACTTCCATTTTAAGTTCGAAATTTCAAAAATTATACCTACTCCTCAAAGTAAGCTATAACAGCATTCAATATCATAAATCGCAACATATTAATTTACCCACCACTGGCGAAATCAAACTTAAATTCTCATCTTTTCTTCTCCAGCTTTTCCGTTGCTTTAACTGTGTTAAAGTAAACTTCTCCGTTCTTCGGATACCCATCACGCCCCACACGCGCGTTTAAATATTTCATTTCACGTTTTTTGTTTCCTTTTATCTTTTTTTTTCTTTATTTCGCACGAAATTCACATTCCAAATTAGGAGGCACGTCACTGAAAGGATACACTGTATTCGCGATCATGTTATTGTTGACTGCTGCAGTTGATGGTATTCAACTTGATGGGATGATGGGAAACCCGATTGTCAACTGGTTCCAGCTGTGCTGTCAAAGAAAAGCCTTCATCAACAACCCGATATGCCTCTCAAACTCGCAATACCACAAGCAAAAGATATACATTATGTATAGCTGCGTGTTTTTTTTTTTCGCTCTCTCTAAGTGATGAAGGGCGAGAAGGAAAGGGGGTGGGTTTACACACAAAAACGAAAACCAAGTCTCATCCGCAGTTGAAAACGTCATTATCGAGATAATTGTCATCATTGCCACTTTTATCACCGGCAGCAGCGTCAATGTGATGAGCCGCATCAATTCACGTCCGTTTTGTGATTGCTTTAATTAATCTTATCACAAATAGTATAGCTGCAACCAAGATGGATGGTATCTACCTACACGCTATACGTACATATCCCGTATGTACCGCTAAGCTACTGCCATAGTGGCTGAGCTGAGTGGAGTGAAATGCTTTTGGGTCTTCGTTGTGTGGCTGTCTGATTGAGTGATACCGTTGTTGGCAGAAGGAGTTCACTTCATGCACACACCACACAGTCCCATATAAACATGCACCACATTCATTGACTTGACTCTTTGTGCTCTGTCGCATAGAAAAAGGTGTCAAACCCATAAATGGCAACGAAATGAAATCCGAGCGGTTTAACCTCATTTTCCCGCAAAAACCAATCGCAGATGGTTAGGTATAGATTTTGCTGCTGCTGATGCAGCAACATAGACAACACCAAACCAAAACCCATACAACCACAATGAATTGAGAGAGCACACAAAAAAAAAAAAAAAAAAAAAAAGCAAAACCAAAAAATTACTATTGTTCTTATCGATTAGACAGATATTTTTGTCTAAAATTGTATTTTAATTAAAACGATGCAACCCAGGGAAATAAGTCAGGAATTAAATGAGAGAAAATTAGAAGCATACTTCGATAAATTGCGAGACCAAAAAGTAAAATTCCATTTACCTACCCTTATACAACTTAGTTTGCTTTTCACTGCGGCTGGGTAAACCGCACGATTCCTTTGATTATATTATTATTACGTACTCGAATTATGTTTTTTTATTTCTTGTTGCCAGAAAATTCCACAGGAAATATTCATCATAGCAATATTACAATTGCAGGAGTTTTAACAAACAAAAAACAAATTGAGGAATTTAAATTACGCAAATATGCTGCTCTGAAGCAGTTATTTTTTTTTTTTTTATTGCAAAATAGTTTTAAACTTTTAAACTATTATTGCACTGAATTAATAATTTATCGTGTAATTCTGTCAAACAAAATATAGTGTATTGCGTGATTGAATGCGGCCATCACTGATATATATCTAATTGTTTGATAGTTCAATGTTAGACTGAACAATCCTATTTTGTCTTGGACTGAGTTATCTGGGATGACTTGTTTTAGAATGTATTGTTTAAAGCCTAGTACATACTTCCTCGTGAAGTGAACAACCATAAGTGGAGAAAGTGAATTTTTACTTTTGGAGCTTTTATTGTCAAATTGTCAAAGCTACACCAAAAATCAAAGAGTTCCCGTACATTTTGCTCGAGAACGCAAACTCTCCACATTTTGTCATGGCTTCACGAGCACGCTCACGGGTGAACAAAAATGTAAATTTGTATGGATTCACGACATGATTCACAAGTATGTACTAGGCTTAAGGAGGAGCTTTCCTGAGAACAGTTTTCCGACGATAACTTTTCCGGAGATGACTTGACCTGGGTTGAGTTCTCCCAGGATAGCTGTCTTGGGACGAGTTGTCCGATGATGACTTGTTTTCTGATGAGTTGGTCTGGAATGAGTTGTTGCAGGAGGAGTATTCCGGCGATGACTTGTTTAACGATGAGTTGTCCATAAAGATGACTTAACTTGGGATAGGTTCTCCCAGGATGAGCTGGCTTCGGATGAGTTGTCAGGGGATGACTTGTCTCCTTATAAGTTTTCCTGAAATGACTTCACCTGGGATGAGTTGTCCCAGGATGAGCTGTCGTGGAATGACTTATCTTGAGATGAGTTGTCGTGGGATAAGTTGTCCTGGGATGACTTGTGTTGAGATGAGTTGTCCCAGGAGAAGTTTTGTGCTTATGGCTTGTTTTACGATGAGTTGTCCTGAGATGATTTCACTTGGGATCTGTTTTACCAGGATAAGATGTCTTCAGAAAAGTTGTTCTAAGCCTACGTTTTGTAACTCTCGCATCGACAAAATCAGTCGAGAAACGATAAAAATTGAAACAAATCGTATGGGTTTTCTTCCATTTTTCAACGTTTCTCGACCAATTTTAACGATGCGAGAGTTACTGGAATGACTTATCTTGGGATGAGTTGTCGCGGAGTAAGTTGCCCTGTGATACTTAGTACATACGCATTTTGTTGGCTTTGTTGTCTCCAAATTGTGTTAAAATTTATAAAAAAAAAATATTTAACAATAAAAATTAAAATACAAAAATGGATGAGTTGTCCTAGGAACTTGTTTTTCTGGGATGAATTTTTCCAGGGATGACTTATTTTGTTATGAGATGAAGCGATTTTTTTTTTTAAACAAAAAGAAGATACAAAATAACTACCTACATATTTTGGATTTCATTAACAACAGCGCCATTAATCCCAATCCTCCTACCCCTCTGTATTCGCACGTGCAACTACTAAAAACCCTCACTTCGCGATAATTTATTCGATGTGCTTAAAGTATAATATAAAAAAAACTTATAAAAGTTTAAAGAATGTCCATTAAAAATTAAAATGAAATCTCATTAGCCATACCAGCAGCAAACTTCTATAATAAGCAACCATTCAAAATATATTACATTTTATTTGTATCAATAAATTGGACCTAAGTCATTAAATTTCAATTTATTTAAAAATTTATCCTTTCTCTTCTTTTATTTATCAAGTAATATAAACCCTCTTTCTATATATTATAGATGTAATACGTATTTTTGAAAGCAGCTTTACGTTAATACATTCATTAACAAAATCATTTAACAATTTTAACCAATAAAACACAGATGTTTCATGTCTTAGGAAACTGCTGGCCTATTAAAACCTTCAAACTAACTTCATTTTATATCCAAATTAAAATGAAATTACACAAATAAAATCAAAAATCATGTTTTCGAGTTTTTGGTTTGCTTTGTATATATCTACACTATACTACAGTAACTTGTGCTACAACATCATTATAATAAATTTTATTCAAATTACCAACCAAACCACACGCAGCCCCGGGTCCCTTTTCAAATTTAAAATTATTTTTCTTTGCTAACCCAAACAACTCTATTATTCTTCTTTAATTAAAACAAAACAACCGCAAGTGCTCAATTATTTGTTAGAAACATGGACATAATATCCTTGGAAACTAAAAACACCAAAAAAAAGAAAAAAACAAAAAGGACCGACCACAACATCACAAAAATGTGAAGACAAAAAAAAGCCTCAAAGTTCTAATATCAACGGACCTCCTGATCGGATCAACACTCTTTGTCTCGCTCGATGACTGACATTGCTTAAAACTAAATCCTTTCTAATTATTCTTAATCTCAACTTTTTCTATTTCATTAAAGTCAATCAATTTCAAATGATCTGAATAATTACCAATTCTTGTTGGCTGGGATTTTAAGTTGCCCCGAAGCCAAAAAATGGGGATTCTCATCTCAACATTATCATCGTTATCATCATCGAACATCGCATTGGTCGGTCGGTAGAGTGGATGGTGGGGGGTTCTATGAGAGAAAAAAGGATTTCCAAAACACACAACACAAAAAGTTTCCGAAAAAAGGATGAAAGCCGTCAGTACCACCACCATCGTCAGGCAGTTAATGAAAATATATACACAATTTTGTGTGCGTTCCTTTGGCATTTCTCCGAACCACATCCACCATCATCCATTTCAAAACCACTGCTTGTCGGAAATCATCGGAGAGGCACAACAGCTCGACCGACGGCTAGAATTCCTATATTTCGACCAGTTGAAGCCGATACATCCTATCTAATTATGTCCTGATGAATTTACCAAACTTACGCATACATATTCTAGCAACAACATCAGCAGCAATAATTTTGGTGAATAGTTTTGTGTGTTCGGGAAATAATTTGCTCGATGAAATCCCGAGGAATTTTCTATATATCTGCTCGTTTATATATATGTACATATGCAAGGGAATGTGGCCCGCATAGGTCCTGGAAATTTTGCCGGAATTCGAGTGGTTTGCATTTTTTTTTTCCATTTTGATAATTTAATTCTAGATCAAGTATCCTTAATTTAACCAAAATATTCCTATTTTGTAAATGTAAATTTTTGTTAAAGAAAAACTAAACCAATAGAAATGTATGAGGTCGAAGTAAATGGGATTTATGTGAAATCCTGTTGGTAATTTTTAACAGTTGTGGTGCTTAAGTAGAGTTTAATATAATCCTTGAATTGCTTGAGAAAGGATTCTTTTCACTGGGAATGTTAACTTAAAGTTACCTTAAGAAGTTTTAATAAATATAGAAAACCAAGTCTTCTATAGACGGTCAGTTTGTCTTCAGGGCCGGATTCAGCCGGGCCCTTCATAATATTCAATTAAAAATATAAGTATAAAAGCTATGTTTTTACCATTTGGGCACGAAAAAACTTTCAATAAAAACAACTTCAAAGAAATCTACTTTTCTTATTAGTTTTTCACAACTTCCTACACTATAAGACGCATGTTGATAATTCAAGGCAAACTACACCTACATGAAGTAAAGAGAAATCTATGGAAACAAACAAAGGCCTGATTATAAATGAGGCTTTGATAAAGTAACCAAGACTTAGTCGCAATTCATTTTAATTTTTTTTCTTTCTTCTAAACTTAGCATAAAGTAAAGTTATTTGTTTGACATAAAGTTAATTGTTTGACATAAAGTTATTTGTTTGACATAAAGTTATTTGTTTGACATAAAGTTATTTGTTTGACAAAAACTTTTCTTTGAAAAATGTACTTAGCCAATTTATAGGAAATTCCAATGGTAAAGAAACTATTCTTACCATTTTGTCAGCTTCTTGGTTTTTATACCAACACAAACTGTAGTATTCCCGATTCTTCGGTTGATATATGTTTCAAAAGCAAATGCATCCGACCCAATCGCGCACTTTATATCTTCTTCTTTTCAGGGAAAGTTTCTTTCCTTCACGCAAATTCTTCCTTTTTATAAGATTTTCTTTATTTTTTTTTATGTTGGCGGACTTACAAGGACAAAATAAGGAAATGAGATTGGTTTGCCGTGAAAAAGGCGAGTTCCTTTTTTTCGAGTTGTATACTTGTAGATAAGGTGTTTTATTATAAGAAAGTCAAAAAGCATTAGGAACCGGTTGGCAAGGGATGAAAATAAAGACATTTGGTATTTTTTTTTTTTTTTTTTTTCAAACATGCAAACATGATAAGATTGATATTTTTGAAAAACCATTGTTAAATATTGTTATGCTTCGTTATTGGGTTTGGAGGTATAAATCTGGCAAATTGAATTCAAAGCAATCAGACACTAGGGTAAGGTTTTATTTTTTGTTGGGTTGGTTAGAAGAAAATTCATTTTAAAGGGATGTTATCTGATGAAATTTAATTTTATTCTTCTTATTGAAGAACACCTTTGGCGAAATGATTTATAATAAAATCATATTTGGTTAGGAAGAAACTTTTTTGAATTATAAGAGTAGGTAATACTGGCATTTATGTAATCTTTATTTAAAAAAAAAAAAATAATCTTCGCCCGGGCGCCATTCTTTTAAGTTTTTTTCTTTTGATTCAATGATAAATTGATGGAAAATTTAAGGTCAATTTAAAATAAAGGCAAATTATGCACACATTTTATAAAAAAGACCTTTGTACGGCCTTTGAAGCTTCGTAATTGGGCAATTAAACTTTTTTCGGGAGCAAAATGTTTTACCGCTTAGGTAAACGAAGGTTCATATGAAGATTGGTTTATTATTCAAGATGAAATTTGAATTAAAATTAAGAAAAATTTAAGATGAGTTATCCCCATTTTCTGTAACTAATTGAATACATAAAAAAGCATTATAAAGATAATTTTTAACCTCTTGTGCGGTTTTCGAGAAATAATTTATCTTCGAGCAAAGTTTTAAAACAAAATGTTCTGCCTGGATTATAAACGAAAATAGAATGATGAGAACTTTGAACAAGAGCACTTGATAGAAATTTATTCAACACAGCAGATAAAGTTTTAGGGTGAGTAAGGTTTGGTTTTTAACTTAAGCCGGAGACACATATTTCGTATTTTATGTTGTTGAGTTGGTTATCTTGTCGTTTAGTCGACTATTTACACTATTAAAGCATGTTGTGTTGCATTAAATCTGTCATTGTTTAATATTTTTTTCCACGAATTTTTGATCGAATCCCACACAAAATTATTTCGTTCAAACGAAAGTCTCTTGCATAATCTTCTGGTTTCGTTCAATGGATGGAATCATACGAATAGGATCGAGCAAATATCGAGTTTTGTTAAAATTGTCAGTATCAGATCCATTCATTGAAAAATCTAGAGCTGCACAAGGCAGTCACTTGGGTCCTATTCTTTTTATTTTGCCAATTAATGACGTGGAATCCATTATAAAGCTTACGGAACTTTCATATGCAAGCGAATGACATGAAAATGTTTATAGTTATTTCTTCACCTTACGAAGATATAATTCTGCAAAAACAATTTAGAACCTAATGTTGGTATACAAATTACATATTCCCACAAAAGTTTCAGTCTGCCATAACAGAAATACCCTATAAATGATGGTATTATTTCCAGGGTAAAGACCATCTGGGATTTATGGACGTTATATTATGAGATTATTGAGAACAATTATTTATTTATCTTAATACAAGCGAAACTTAAATCTTAACATATTATTCTTATATCTAAATTTATTGTAAAAAACTTAAATCTATGGTGACGTTTGTTTTTATTTTTTTTTTTTTGTAAATTAGTTAAAATTTAACTTTAAATTCCATTATGACAAATTTTTGGTAATTTCAGTTCAATTCTACATCTAATTAACCAAAGTTAGAAATATTTAAAGAATACTTACTTAAAAGTAAATTTACACAACTCACTACAAAGTTGAAAGTTTTATTGAAACTTACCTGAAATAAAAAAGAAAAAGAAAATTATTAAAAAACTTTTAATAATTGTACGTTAGGTTCTCAAAAGTATATAAATATAATTTTTTTTTTTATTTAATCGTAAAAGATTTTTTTCAATGAACAAAGAAAAACTTATGAACTAATTAATAGAAAAAAATTGAATATGCAAAAAATTAAATTAAATTAATTAAATTAAGAGACACCATACGACTTATCACAAAATTTTGACTTTACACTCGAGATCTTAGACTTGTAACATCTTCCCTTAAACAAGTCACACATTTTACGCGGACAGGGTAGCTGTCAACATTCGAGGACTCATTTCAATTCTTAATGAGAAACACATACATTTTAATTGGAATGTATTTTCCAATCCGTGTGTCTTCACACTCATGATAACAATAATTGTTCATATAAATTTTGTTTGCTATATTCTGTTTATACGGAAGAGTAATACTTGTCAAATACGTAACATTAACTTGTCACACCCGAAACAATTTTTAAATGAAATTTTGGACAGACAACTTTAAGGTAATTACTTGAAGAAGAAATGTTTAAATTCAGTTCCGACTACTTGAGATTTATTTTAATTAATTAAAGTATTGTGTGACCCTAGTGGCACACCTGTAGTAATTAAAAAATGACATTATGCGGAATATATTAATAATTATTTTGAAGATTAGCGAAGTAATCTCTAAGTCTGACCCAAGCCTTTTAATAACTAACTCCAATGTTTCCATAACTCTCATGATTAAATTTTAATATTTTTACTTTGTAAACAAATAACTTAATAACGACACTCAGGAACTTTTTAATCACATTTTATCGCTTATGACTCCCTCCGAAAACCCATTTATTATTTCATAAAATGAAATACCTACTTGGTTTTATTATATCAGCTTACTTTGAAAATTTAAACGTGACTGTTTAAATTTTGAAGAATTAATGATACCCATATGACTTGATAAGTACATATACATACCTCCAAACAAACAAATAAACAAAAAATTCGATCACGTTTTCTTAATTCATTAAAAACCACTTAGAATGTCTCAATTGAATACATGGTTATCAAATCACACGTATCATCTAATCCCTTCGACACCTTAAAAAAAAAAAAAAAAAAAACATATCTACATTAATGTAAGTGAATTTCAAGTATGTTTGTGTGTAGATACATTTATGTATAATATATGTAAACCCCTTAAATTCGAGGACAAATATAAACATCCTTTTTGGCAATACCTACATAATATATACTCAATTCTCTCAGATGCAGATGTAATGATAATTCAATGTTTACATTCAAAAATTACTTTAACCACAAATTCAATTTTCGAAATCAGGTTATAATCTGAAAATACAATACTCCATGGAATACCACAAGATACACATTGTAGTCCCTTGTTGGTTTTTCATGTAAAAAAAAAAACAGAACAGAACAAAACAAAACGAACAAAAATCTATACGCATTTTTAATCGTTCGATGTTTGTATGTATGTACATATGTATGCATGTTTTTATGTATTTATTAAGCAAATAAATCTATAAACATAAATTGGATTGAACAAAAAAAAAAAATATTAAATAATACATCGCGTTTACAAAAAAATGTAGAATTTTAATTCAATATTTTATTGATGTCCTTACACATACATACACGAGTAGAACTGCAGACATCAGCGTGTAGACAATTCCATTAATTTCCAAAAGAAAAAAAAAAAAAAAAACTTTCATTTTGTTTTTTTTTTTTCCTGAGATATAACTCCACTACGACTTGATTTTTTTTTTTATAAAATCTGTATATTTTCTGAACCAAAGTGGCAGTGCCTACTGTACCAGTGTATAAGGCAGTTAGTCACAACATGTCCTTTTTACTCCACCTCCTTTTTTATGCTCCCCTCGAGAACGACGACGATGACAATGGTTCACATGAAATGCATGAAAAATATATTTATTATTATATGGAAAATTTAAATAAAAATAAAAATGGCGCATCCGTGTCGGCAGCCGGTGCCGGTGGTAATGGTGATATAGCGATGGTATAACGCGATGATGGTGCGGAGGTGGACAACACAGTCCTTTGCATTCTTGATGGGTTTCCACAGTCCTGTGCAGCCACTGCAGTGTTCATTTGGTTAAATTTTCTCTTTTCGTAGGAACGTGAGGGATGAGAGGGGAGGTGAGGGTGAGTGAATAAAGTTTTCATAGTTTACTACAACCAACCTCAAGGGTAGCGTTTGAAAGTTTTTGTTGTTATGACAGCCAAAATGGTGGGTCTGTAATCTGTAGGTCTGTCTGTCTGTCTGTCTGTCTGGTTGGCTCGCCATTTATATATCCTTGAAAATGTTTAAAAACTTTATTTTATGTATGTATGTATATTCATCAGTGTAAGCTAGCCCAGGATATACATATGTAGATACACATTCATGTGCATTGGCTGACAGAGGCGGATTAGCAAATATGCAGCCCAAGCAATTTTATAAATTGTAAGGGGCCTTCTATTCTGTTCCAATGGAGACTTTTATTCATTAGTCATAAATAAACTGTTTTACAATTGTATTTACCAATTTTCGCAGTATTGACAAATACACAAATTTTAACTCCATAAGACAAGTACTGGTTTCTTGTAAAACTAAAATTTTGAGTTGTCAAACAAAATTAATTCACTTATGATGAGTTAGTGCGTCAGTGAGTTAGTGCTTTATTGCGTCAGTCCGTTAGTGTATTAGTGCATCAGTGCGTCAGTGCCTTAGTACGTCAGTACGTTAGTGCGTCAGTACGTTAGTGCGTCAGTACGTTAGTGCGTCAGTACGTTAGAGCGTCAGTACGTTAGTGCGTCAGTACGTTAGTGCGTCAGTACGTTAGTGCGTCAGTACGTTAGTGCGTCAGTACGTTAGTGCGTCAGTACGTTAGTGAGTCAGTACGTTAGTGCGTCAGTACGTTAGTGCGTCAGTACGTTAGTGCGTCAGTACGTTAGTGCGTCAGTACGTTAGTGCGTCAGTACGTTAGTGCGTCAGTACGTTAGTGCGTCAGTACGTTAGTGCGTCAGTACGTTAGTGCGTCAGTACGTTAGTGCGTCAGTACGTTAGTGCGTCAGTACGTTAGTGCGTCAGTACCTACGTTAGTGCGTCAGTACCTACGTTAGTTTCAGTACGTTAGTGCGTCAGTACGTTAGTGCGTCAGTACGTTAGTGCGTCAGTACGTTAGTGCGTCAGTACGTTAGTGCGTCAGTACGTTAGTGCGTCAGTACGTTAGTGCGTTAGTGCATCAGTGCTTTAGTGCGTCAATATATGTACGTTAGGTCGTCAGCGCGTTAGTTTGTCAGTGCGTCCACTGTAGTTTGAACAAACAAATTGCATTAAAAAGTATTAAGTACTTTTGACTTTTATAAATGTATTCTTTTTAGAATGTATCTCCAATATAATTGAAAACCACAAGATGTAATACGGGCATATTTTTCAACTTTCATTTCCAGCAGCAATGGCTCTAAGAGTTGGGCCCCCTGTATACCTCAAACCCTGTGTGCTTGAAATCATATATCATCAATTCAAATCGGCCCTTGTACACTGGACATTGATATATGATATGCGGATCGCTTAACATTGCACCATTATAACATTACCATTAGGACAGACACAGTTTTGCATGCGAAATCATTTCTCTCACACTAAAATCGTTCGTTCTTTTTCATTGAAACAATAGAATTAGATCATTTTTGCAACAACTATATCTATTCGTATATGTATGTGCATATGAAAAAAAGGACGAAATAACAGTTTTGATATCCTTTTTTGCGTGTGTAAATGAAACTGACAGAAATAATACACGTAGATATATGTACATAGGTGTGCCGATTTCGTACATACATATGTGTATATAATATTTAAATGGAAAACGTTTTGAGGGGCATCCGGTGCCCGGATCCAAGGAGAAATAGAGCACTAACGGTAAAATTTTGTTTTGTTGAAGGTATATGTATAGGTACTCCCGAAAAAAAAAAAAAAACAACAACAAAAAACAAAAATGGTGGTGATGGAGTTTAGTGTTGTACTATATGCTTAGAGGCAGCCAATTTGTTATATGGCTGCTTTTTTTGTAGTTGTTGTTGTTGTTGTTTCCTTTATATTCTCACTTTTTTTGTTATTGTGTTATTTTTTTTGTGATTTTTATTTTTGTGTGTTGTCTTTTTTTCGTTATGGGTGGTAAACAGAAAATTCATATTTTATTCAATTTTAGTCGATAAGCTTGGTGAGGGGAGGCAGAGGTTGGTTGGTTATGGAGTTTTGGGGTCGAAGATAGTTGAATGTTAGAATTTTGCTGAAAATAAAAACGAGGGTCTCCCTATATACATCGAACCTAACCCCTGATGGCTTTCCATTAAGTAAATATTGGCTTTTTATGAAAATTTTTCATATATGCATGATTAAATTTTAGTAAAATAAATTGGTTTTTCATATGAAACAAGGCGGTTTATTGGAAATTGTATTAGCTAGGCTAATAGCCATAAAATGGATGAGGAAAGACTGTTTTTGAAATTTGTTTTTTTTTTCTATGTGTTGATTGTATTTCTATATTTTGCATTGTGCAATTGTAAACAAAAAAAAAAACATTTAATGTGGTTTGCAGTGGTTATTGTATATGATTGCTGCTTTTATTTTTATTTCCATATCGATCTATGTATGTCCGAGTGAGATTATTATTATTGAATCCTTTTAAATTATTCCTTTTAACAAGAAAAAAAAATAGAATTTTATATTTCATTGACATTGTGGTATCGATTTTAAAATCGGATTTGTTTGGTTTTATTAGCTGTTTTCTAATAATATGCTTGATTTTGATTGGAATTTTGTTTTTTTATTTAATGACCGTTAAAGTTCTACAAAAGGGTTCTTCACAAAATTAGCATAAAATTAGCATAAAATAATGCAAAGCCAATTTCGGTTTATGTTTTTAGTGTGATTTCTAGAAAAGCAATAACTATGCAGATTTTATTTTGTGGGCTATTTATCGCTTATTAGGATAAACGATAATTGATATTATTGACAGAGTTTAAATTTGTTTAATATTTTAAATAGATAAAGTGCTGTTAAATGATGTTAAAGTTTATTATGCGTTATTATGCGTATTAAATGTCTCTTTACCAAATTTAATTTAAGCCTATATAGTTTACAGATTTTGATATACATATGTATTAAAGCTTACATAGTGTTTAATATGGATCAAGGTTGTATTTAACATAACCTATATTTTCAACAAAATTTTCAAATGATATATTATTGTTCGTTTTCAAAATAGTCTTAATGCACTCAGAAGAATTCTTAAAGGGTTTCTTTGTTTTCTACCAAACACTCACCTCGATAAATAAAGTTGTAAATTCAGTCACAATTACTGGTGGTCTCCCCGCATCACACTACTAGTAAACTTTACATGCGTTTGTAAATTTCTTAGATGCAAACCGTTTTTTGTGGAGATTTATACATGAGGAATATGTGAACGATAAAAATTAGAGCGTTACTTACCCTGTTGACTGATATACCGATGGTAAACTTTACACGCGTTTGTAATTTTTTTAAAAATGCAAACCTTTTATTTGCAGAGATTTTCCGGAGGGATGCGTGAAGGATGAAAAATGAGGGCGTAAATTCCTCTGTTGGTGAAAATCTGAGGCTGATATACCGATAGTAAACTTTACATGCGTTTGTAAATTTCTTAGATGCAAGCCGTTGTTTGTGGAGATTTACAGGAGGAATGTGTTAAGGATGAAAAATTAGGGAGTAACTTACCCTGTTAGCGGAAATCTTAGGCTAATATACTGATGGTAAACTTTGTATGCGTTTGAAATTTTTTTTTAAATAAAAGCCGTTGTCCACATTTACCAGCGGAATCTTTGAAGGGCGTACCTTATCAGGGCGTAGATTACCCTGTTGGCGGAAACTATTAAGGAAGGTTAATTTCTTCTGCCAATCAATCCAAAACAAGTCTTGGATTCTGGGTTAATTCTGGTACAGGAATAGAAGTCCCAATCACTTTACGACCTAATAGGCAAACTGGTGTAAATAACCGAATTGCTATTCACACCAATCACGATATTTTATGATTTTCTATTTATGAAAAGTGTTTTCCCGAAAACCATTTGTAACGCTCTTTTTTTAATACAATTTAAGCACACTTAAGGGGTTATAACTACCCTTTACCTGTTAGAACACAGTGCGACCGTTAGGATAGGTTTTCAACTGAGATACCAATGCAAATTAGTTTTGAGTTTCTGAATAGGTATCACAATGAAGGGGAAATATTAAAAGAAAGAATCTATGTCCTGGAAATGCATCCGAAAATGTGCTCAAGAGTTTTCTAATGGACATTCTTAGAAGCGCGAATTGTTTCAGGGAAGGAATAGAACTAGATATTTCTATGGAAGACTGTTTATAAAAGACAGCGATAAAATAAGGAAAGACAATTTGTAGGGTGATGTAAAATGTTGCCTTATAGTTCTATTATAACAATCATTTTTAAAGCTCTTTTCTGAATTCTGCCAAACTGACTGAAATGGCTTGCTGATCGACCTCTGTCTTATTATGCGAGTTATACGGAAGCTTTTTACGAATGTACCTACACCTTATAGATAACAGCAATATCAGAAGGGGAAAAAAGTTTCTTGCATCTTCGAAGGAAGTCAAATAGATTGCACCGTTTTTGGCGACGTGGAACATGTAGAAATTTTCATAATTTTAAAGTTTTTTAAACCAGTTTTCCTCTAATTCTCTTGTACATATTTGCAATTTTATCAACAAACTCTAGTTTAAATCAACAAACAGTTTAAACAGTTTATAAACACTTGTTGCTTATTCTTCTCTTAACTAGTTGAACAATTTCTCAAACAATGTTTCGTATATTTGATTTTCCCACCAAAATCCATATAAATTTTCATAAATTTACAATAGGTAAAAAAAAAACACAAACCCTTGAGCATATAGTTAGGTATTAGAAAGTGTCCATCTGTAACTCCTTTAATGACTTCCTGATGTTGTAGTCATAGTATCAGGAGAAAACATGTGTAAGTGTATACCTAAGTAGGTAACACAACAATTACATAAACTGTAAACCTCCCTTGAGGCACAATTGGTCCTTAAAGACCCATTCAAGCTACATCTGTCCACATGCATATTTGATGAGCCTCATCTCCTTATGTCCTAACGGATTTCCAACCCACCCACCAACATTGACAACAATCATGTTGCTTTGTTGGCCAAAACTTGTCAGCTTATAACGAAACCTGATTAATAATAAATGTGCAATGAACAAGGAAGTATTGACATTTTCAAAAAGTCATTTTCGGATCCTTAAATGATGCCAAAACGTATTTCTTGTTATGTATATATGTACAGTACATAGCTGTTGTCTAGGGGTCGATGATGTAAAAAGCTACTCCTTGTCATTGTCATATTTATCATCAAACAGCTTAATGGGGCAAAGCTGCTAAAGATGAAACACTTAAAAAAAATGGTGGAGTGGGGCTGGGGCAACAAGGAAAATACTTACTTATGTACAAAAACATCAAAATGAGAAGAACCAAACGTGACAACAATTCGTCCTTCGCTTGGTAGAAAAAGTAACAAAAACAAAAAAAAATTTCCATTCGCCTCCTCGCACAGTTTTTATGTTTTTTTTTTTTTTTTTTTTTTTTTTTACGTTTGGGAAAATCATTTCAGCCCATCACGCTTGCAATTTATACATTTCTAGGATAATGAGATGTGAAATTAACCTTTCCCCATTAAGCTTGAATCAATTTCGGTTGATGGTTGATATAGGACTTTATTTTGAATTCTTTTTTATTCATTTTTTTTTTTGTTAATTCAGGGTTGAGCAGCTTTTTCGTTTAACGAAAACGGAACTCATTAACATATGGCCTGTGGCGTAGATTTTTTTTATTTTACCTAAAGTATCATCTGCCATAAAGTCGAGCTATAAAAAACCGTTTTGTGAAAGAATATATTGCTCGGCAGGCCACAAAGTACATATACACCGAAGTTTCCTCACATTCAGCATTTAGCTCGGCGCGGCGCGGAGGTATGGTAAAAGGTAACTAGTAGCAAGCTACTGGCAATGGTAGAGATATCACTTTCGTTCCTTAAACGCTTCTTCTCTAAAGCTACGTGTTGATGAAAAAAGGAAACTCGTGTAGCTGGTTCCATTGTGTGTTGTGTCACATACACATGACATACTTATATATGGAGCTGTAAATCAAGCCCGTGTTATCCATCAAGCGATTTAATGGATATACAAATACTATACACACACACACACATACAAGGACATATGTGAGTTGATGTATACATACATATCTCTTTGGCTAAATGTTTAATTAAAAGCGAAAGCCGTCGAATTATTATTATTTCCAGGGTATCACTTACGACAAAGGATAACAAAGGGATGGTTGGGTTGTTGGCGTTGCCGTTGATGATGATGTTAATGAAGATGAAGATTGCTACATCTATCGAATAGTTTGAGCTTGGTATGTGCGGAGAATTTTAAATGTTTTCCGCATCAATCAACCCCAGCAGCTACTGTTTCGTGCATGCACGTATAATCATAAAGTACACAGTCACAAAGCACCCTTAGTCTCTTCTTTCATTCCCCCATCCTCCACAACCACCACCAACGTCACAAACTTCACAATCACCCCCAACCACTCATAATGATAGGCTATAACTTTTTTCCTTATCTTGTTTTACATTTAACATGGCGTTTTTTTTTTTTGCAGGATTTTCCTTCTTCTTTTACTTTTCTTCTGCGCTTCTTGTTATTCTTCTTCGCGTTTTTTTTTTCTTGTATATCTGTTTTGTGTTTTCTTTTTTAGCACCTTAAGGGAAGAAAAATTCGATACACACGCATTCCATTTCAGAATGCCTGTGCGAGAGGAAAATGACTTTTCCTCCTTCGCCTTGTCTATTTCCGCTTTTAACCTCATCCTTCCGCTAGAGTGGTATTAAATTAAAAATCCTGTCAGCAATATAACCAGACTGAACAAGGTGTCTCGGATTGAAGTTTCAGATTGAAAGGGTTTCTCAAAAGTTCACTTTGAATGTACAGCAGGCAAATATAAAGGAAGGAAAGATATTTCTGATTGACAAGAAGAGAAGAGAAAAAAAAAAATACTAAATGGATGCTGATTTTCAATTCATATGTCAGCAGGAAATCCTCTCGTGTTCGTAGTTCTCTGTGATTTATTCGTTTTTCTTTAAAGGAAGCCTTCCTGAATACACTTTCACACTTATTTATCCTCCTATACTTGTATTTATATGTATGTATGTATGGGGAAAATGTGAAATACTTTTGCAGAGAGGGCGTATCATTGAGAAGTGTTGAAAGTCTTATTTCATAGTTTTCTTTCGCAAATCACAATGGGATTGAGAAGAAACCTTTAGTTTTTTGTTTTATTTTTAAAGCTTTCTCCAGTGACACATTGTTTAGCTTCGTCTAATTTTTTTTTTTATTAAAAATTAATTTTTTAGTTCATAAGCACATGTAGGTATATATACAAAGTACATACGTATGTATATCCTGAGAGCCAACTAGTTAGTTTGGTTGAGAATAAAATATGTATTCAGCTTCAAATATCCAACTTTATTTTGCACAGTTCAAATTTTGAATTAAGTTATTTTAAAACTTTGTCTGGAGTCATTTTCTTTCCAAATTTTTTCCACGGCTTGGAAAAAATTGTGAAAAAAATTTATTTTCATTTCATAATTTTTCAAAATCAAAATCCTGAAAATTTAAAATCCCAAAAGCCCACAATCCAAAAAACCCAAAATCACTAAAGCCATTATCACTAATTTTTTTCCTGAAATTGATTTCTCGAAAATTATATTATATAAGATGTCAACTTGATTAAACAAGAAGATAATTATTGTCCGTAAAGATATTTTACAATTTGAAAAATTCTTTTCAGTTTCGACCACGGGATTTTGGCCGTTCGAGATCTAGGAACTTGGATTTACTAAATTTTCGATTTTCTGGATTCAGAGCTTTCTGGGTTTTCGGGGTCTATAACCTCGGATTTAGGTTTTTCCAGACTTTGGCTTTTCGAGGTTTTGGGTTTTCGAGATTTTGGATTTCGAGATTCTGTTCGACACCCTATTTTTTAAAGCACTTACATAGTCTATCATAATCCTACCGTTATGACTTTCATACAAATTGAGAATCGTTAGAGCGAATTTTTGAAACAAATTTTTTTTTAAATAATTTAAAAAAATATATTTCTTTATTTAGATATAAAATTTTGTAGAATGTAGATACAGTAGAATCTTAGAAAGATGAACGGTTCTATAAGATGAACAGCTCGGAAAGATGAAGGAAATATTTTCACTTTCCTATGTTCAAAAAGATGAACGGGTTGAAATTTTGTTTTCGAAAAGATGAACACTTTATTTCCAACATAATTTTTTACTTCTTCTTTGCCTTTAGTTGGTCCTGAACAGTATTTTTAGGCTTGTTTTAACTTGTTATGTAAATAATATTTTATATTTTTGTTTATAAATATATTTTCTTCCTCAACAAAATATTGATGCTCGAAAAGATGAACAATTTTAAAAGATGAACGGGCCCTGTTTTTTATCTGTTCATCTTTTCGAGATTCTACTGTATAACATTTTTTACAAAAACTTCAAGTATTAGGTAATTTATGTACTAAGTACTTAAGAATTATTAAATGTGCGGTTATAACTTAAATTTCAAAAAAATCTTCAAATCGTTTTTGAATTATCGAATCGTAATTTTCTTTAAATTCGAAACATGATTTTTTGAAACTTTTAATAAATAACATTATTAAGACTTTTTTGAAAGAAATTTATGAAAATTTAAATCGGATTTGACGAAGTCAAAAATATAACTACTTGCACAACTTTTTATTGCGATTTTCGTTTGGGTATTTTTTTTTTAGGAGATTTTGATTTTGTTGTGGGGCAAACATCACTAACCCTACATGGGTGATTCTCTGCCAACTGTGATTTTTTGTGTCCAGGGTTTTATTTGTAACTTAATGTAAAATTTTCTTATGAATTTATGGTTTGAATTTTGAAAATAAATTTGTACTACAATTAACATTACAGATTGTTTAAAAATTTGCTACCCTTTTCCCTTGACTTGAAAAAGTATACGCAAAATGTCAGTACCGTGGCATGTCCCATCCTTGTTTACATCATTGAATAAAAATTTTGCTCTCAGAAAAGTTTGAGTAGGTACAATAGTTGCTTGATTAAATTTTGACAATATCAAGTCAAAAAATTTGCTCTCAAATTAAATAATAATAATTGAATGGTGTCCCTTCTTTTATTTTTTAATTCAAAAGATTTCCCGCTGAACCTCCATTTTGTTTTTAGTTTGATGACATTTGTGTGGTACAAACGGTAAAGAGGCACTATTTATTTATTGTTAATAAAAGTCAATTTATTTTACTAACGTAATTTTGCTGTAAGAGTGAAGTGTTTTTATTCTAAAATCGTGTGTCACAAAATTACCTGTCAGTACCGTGGTAGTCTTATCCAAGCGTGGTATGAAATTTTTTGGAATGATTTTTAGAATATTCATGTTGATTATGGAATCCGCAATACTGGATCCACAGTGATTCGCAGTGAAGTGCTCCAGTATTACGGATTCCATAATAGACATGATTGTATTTCTTTTAAAGTCATATAAGTTAAAATCATAACGGATTTTATTTTTCTCAGAAGCTTTGAGATATAAGGTTATATTAAAGACTAAATGTCAGTACCGTGGGTGTCAGTACCTTGGTATATTTATTTATAATGAACTTAAATTTAAATTTTGCTAAAAATTTTGTTATTTTTTTTTAATTAAGAATGGTACCAATACTTTGGACAAAACCTATAAAAACAAATCCGTGCAATAAATGTTGAGTTATAACCTAGCATAAAAATAAAGACTACAAACCCAAAAACAGGTTTCAAAAACTAAATAAACATACAATTTTGAATAAAACATTGCCTTTCAAAGTTGAAAACGTCAAAACGTAAGAGGGAATTCAGAAACTACCAAAAATTTTGTCGAAAAGAGTTAGAACGTATAAAAATTCAAAAATAAAAAAACAATGTCAGCACCTTCGAGATTTAGTAGGTACTTTTTACGATATTTTTTGTTCCTTAAAAGATGTAGTAAAATGCTCTTATAGATTTAATACCATGTCTATTTAAGGACAAATAAAAAAAAAAATAATTTTCAATGATTTTTAATTTTAACAAAATTTTTATTTGAAAAATCACAGTTGGCAGACAATCACCCATATAACATAATATAAAATTTAATGAATTCTCGTGGTTGAATTTATTGCTTCGATTCTTCTATTTGGGATTTTCGATTGGGGTTTTCTTTTCAGGATTTCATTTCAGAATTTTGGATTTTTCACTTTTTTTCAAAAAACACATGAGTTTTCAAAAACAAAATTTGAAGAATATTTTATATTAGGTATAAAATATAAATAAAACTTTTTAAAAGATTAAGAAAAACAGTTTTTATCAAAATACAACTAACCCGTTTTCGAGGAAGTTTCTTGGTTTACTTCAAAACAGCCTATATGTATAGCCTTTATAATTGTACCTACACACTTATTGAATTTCTTTAATCCTTTTTTGTAATTTTAATTATGAACTGAAACACTCTGTTGTAATAGTTTAGCAGCAGCAACAAAACCACACTTCGTTTATTTCTAAAGGCCAACTTTATACCACCGTACAATCACCGCCATGTGGCGCACTTTAGTCTATCAGAAATTAGACAATGTGGTCGGTGGCGTCTGTGGCGTTGGTGGCTGCAAAGAACCATATTCATAAGATGAGTTGAGTATGAAAGGATTCTTTTCGCATCCGGCAAAATGGCGTCCCACGCCATGAATTTCTCGAACAAAAATCAACTTCTATGGTGTCATAAAGTTTAATAAAGATTTTCAACATCGTCATCTTAGTCATCGTTCTCATCTTTCACAGCGCTCGGCCTGTTACCGTTTTCCATATTTTTTTTGTTTTGAAATATTTAGTCCCGCAGGAGGCTGCATGCAGCCTCGAGACATGGTAATGGAAATTGAACGTTATATAGGGAGGTGTAGGTTTCAAAAATACAAATTTTTTTACTCAAAACTTAAAAAAGAAAATTTTTCATTCAACAAAAAAAAAAAAAACAGAGTGTACATTTTTTTTCTTTTTCCCTTCGATTATAATTTCTTAAGGCTAAAAGAAGCATAAAGCAAATTTACATCTTAGTTCATCCTTGCCATTTTTTCGATCAAAATGAGATCTAAAATGCGACGAAGGTTAAATAAAATTATAATAATTTTCATTCATAGTGTACCACTATACCTACCAACCATAACGTCAACCCTCTTAATATAACCTTACGTATATAGCCGAGAACCAACAAGGGTTGTTTTTCTATTAAAAGCTTTTTAAATTGATTTAAAGATTTACCATTCTCTTGGTGTGTTTTACTTTGTCTTTCTTCTTTTGATTTTCGTTTATCTTTGAAGTTTTTATATTATGAGTTTATAGTCTGGAATATATTGTTGCTTATGTAGAAGTTTTTTTTTTTTTAAATAATGAAAAGGAATCATTGTTATCGTAAATGAGTCGGTCAATGAGTAAATTATTTAATATTGAAATTTTTGATAATAAATCAATGTTGTAAATTAATTAATGTAATAAGTTGTAAATTAAAATTTTTTATTAAAACTTTTATAAATAAAAATTGTTGATTTCAAAATTGATAGATATTTTTTTAAATTTTGAGCAGACCTACCCAAATGTTTTTTGATACTTAAGTTTGGATAAATATTAATATCTAACTCTCCAGGAATTATTATATTACTTTATGAATTTACAGGTGCTTCTATATAAAAAATAAAGAAACTTTCTGATTTAAACAGATAAATTTCTTTATCTGTTGCAAAAGGAAAATAACATCTTCGGTAAATTTGTAACCCAAATTTCTTGACTATATAAGAGTTTAGTATATGTTGATGTAATTAATTAAGTTCAGGATGAAAGTAAGTCAAATTTTTGTCTGATATATATATATATATATATATACTTATATTATTTATTTGGGAAATATTTTCTTGACGGCTTTGTGTGGGTCTTATGAATTTTTATGTAATTAAACTAAGTGAGCACGCAACTGGAAATGACATTTAATATTGAACATATTTTGATAATGTTCTTGACTGGGGTTTAAAGAACTCCCGACGACCCAAGAGAAAATAATAATCGCTTATATGATAAAAGAAAAAAATGAGTAATTACATAAAAAATAGAAGTACATATCGCCATAACGCCAATTTTTGTAGGACTTAAAGGCCGTCGAAAGCTATTTTGAATCAATAATTCAACAAAGTCCATTAAAATACGGCTAAGTCTTCTACTTGGCTGATGTATTTCAGTAGTATAGTATATAGAATTTGTATTATTAAAAAAACCTTCTTAGAATTACATATCTTAATGATTTATAGGGAACAAAAATGGGTCAAAATTTCTGTATGAAAATGTTAATGTGACAGATTTTACTGAATTTGTGTAAATGTTAAATTTACATTATAGCTCCATCAAAGTAGAATTTAAAAATTGTTTGTATTTTGGATTTTATTGTTCCTCAATTACTTCAGCTCTCCCCAGCGCTTTCACGAATTTCGACTGTTTGATAACAACTGTTTAATTTTGTTACCTATTGCCCGGACTGCGGTCAGAATCCCGAAACATAAAATCCCGAAACCGAAAATGCCGAAAACCCAAAATCCAGTAGGTGAACCTAAATACCAAAAACTAAAATCCAGAAACCCAAAATCCCGAGAACAATTAATCCGGAAAACCCAAAATCCAGTAAACCCAAATCCCGAAAACCCAAAATCTCAAAAACCCAAAATTTCAAAAACCCACAAACCAGAACATCTTAACTCCAAAAATTAAAAAATTTTCGAAAATTATTTTACTACGGGATTTTGGTCTTTCGGGATTTTGCGTTTCGAGATTTTTAATTTACTGGATTTTGGGTTTTCGGGATTTTGATCGCAATCCGCCCAATAGGTATCGAAATAAAACCGTTGTTTTATAAAATGCGTGAAAGTGGTGGTGAGCACAGAAGACATTGAAAACAATAAAATCCAAAATTTTAGGATTTTGGTATTCTGGATTTCGGGTTTACCTACTGTAGATTTTGGGTTTTCTGAATTTATGGTTTTTTGGATTTTGATTCATGGGTTAGGTACTACACCTTGGAAGTAACGACAAATCCTCTAAGAGTGCATCTAATGTTAGCCGTTCGGGTTAAGCAGACAATTATCGTTCACCTCCATTCCTGCACAGATTAATAACAAACACCCGAGAATGTGAATCACTAGGCCGATCCGTACACCATTAATTTACGTTTTAATTTAAGTATAGAATTCTACTACAATTGGCCACGTCTTAATAACCTTCCTTCATTGGCATTAATTTTATTTTTATTAAAATGATTATTATTTGTGTTACTCCTTCATTAAATACAAAAATCCAAGATCAAATTTGTATATTTTTTTATTGTAATTCAACTGAAATGTATTTTCAATTAATATTCAAGTCTCCTAATTTAATCTATACAGTCCAGAGCTGTCGTCTATACCTCCAATTCTATCCAATTAAAATATTTTATTATCTCAATGTCAAGCGCTTTTAATTTAAACTGTCCGATTTCATTAAATGCAGAGAGACTCTTTAATTAAAAAAGATTTCTTGTTTTTTTTTGTATTATTTTGAATTTTTAAATGAATTTTATATTTTCTAGAAATAACACACGCCTTCATGCTTTCTTCATGGTATTTTGAAAATTCGAACTTGAACAAAATAAAAAAAGTGCTCTATTTTAATTACTGTCTATGTCTATTGCCTTGGGTGACAGACTGGTTCCAGATTGTCATAATATATATATTTCCAACAACAACAACGGAGAAATGTTTCTCCCAAAAATATATATACTAATTCAATCCTGAAGCAAATGTTGTTCTCTGATGGTTTTGCTATATAATTGAAACGACATCAAGGAAAGATGTTGTCCATATTTCCATAATTCGGTAGGAGAAATTGAAAAAGTATTAGATGACAAGGATGCCTTAAATAGCCATCCATCCGTATAACTTTTAGCCTTTTTTGGTATTCTGGATGAATGAAGTTATATGTACCTACCTACTATAATATTGAAGCAAACAAAATAGCAATTCCAAAGGCTTTGAGGATATTTATAATATTTCATTTGATTTTCAATGTCCTTGTTGGGACGACTTTACCTATAATATGTACTTTTATTATTTTTTGATGGAATGAGAAGCAAAAAGCCCAAAGGAGTCTTTGTCTCAATGGATGACATCGTAATTTTTGACGAGGATCGGTGTAGGGATTTTTTATTTGTGTTGATTTTTGTAAGAGTTATTTTTTTTTTTGTTTTTCTATTTAGCCTCGTCCCTCTCTAAAACTCTTCTGTCAATTGTTTGTCGACGTTAATGGAGTTTTCTTAAGGAATCATCGTTGTGCTGCTTTGATGTCCGAAGTGCTCTTGTCAAAGTAAATTTATTCTCTTTTTTGTTTTTGGTGGAAGAGGGAAGGGGGAGGTGCGGGGAAAAGACGGGTGGACAAAATAAAAATCCGTTCCATTAAACTTTCAAATTCCATCAAATAAATGTCTTCAAGCTAATTTGCAATCAAAACATAATTTGACGCTGGGACTGGTGACTATACTTTGCCGCTTCAATTGCTTAAGTTTTTTTTTTGTTTTTCGTCTTGTAGCTTTATTTTTTTTTTGTAATGTAGGTATAGGCATTGTGCCGCCGCAAAGCATTTCATTTCATTCATCATGGTTGAGGGCAATGATTTTAAGAGAAGATATTGATAAACACCGTATATGGTTGCCAATTTTCTTTTTTTACAAAACTTTTTTAAATAAAGAAATCTTTTCATGTTTTATCAGTCTGTGAGTTCAACTTTACGTACATTGTAGCTTTGTTTATAACCAAAACCTATGAAAGAGTTTATAAAAAATAAGATTAAAAGTTCAATTCGAAATTCAAAAATTCAAAATTCGAACTTCGAATTTCTTCGAACTTCGAAAAAATTAAATTTTTATTTCTTATTGTACGTATTTTGTATTTTTTTATTGTACGTTATTTATATTTATATTTTTCAACTTATAGTAATTTTTGTATTTATTCGTAGCAAAATCTAAGATGTATTATATAACCTTATAAAAATAGTCCTTTGAATTGATTTAGCTGTAAGAGCTGTGAGCGTAAAAAAAACTGTCAATTTTATAGAGCAGGATAATTTTTGTAGTGTAATGGTATGTCTATAGCCAAAACTCACGAGACTTTATATAAAAATAAGTTCAAAAGTTCAATTCGAAATGCAAAGAATAAACTTCGAATTTCGAGCTTCGAAAAATTAAATTTTTATTTTTATTATAAAATAATCCAAACTGTATATAAATGAAAGTAATATTTTACAACATATAGTCATTTCTTTATTTATTTGTAACAAAATGTAAATGTAGATGTAAAAGTAACCTTAAAATTAGTCCTTTGAATTGATTAAGCTGTAAATAGAATTACAGTGAGCATAAAAACACAAGTCAATTTTACAGAGAAGTATAGGTAATGAATACGACTTGGATACATGTTTTGAGACGTCAATAAAACTCCAAACACTGAAAACCCACCTTGAAGAAAAAATTATTTTCATTAAAAAAATAAAAATTTATCATTGTTTTCTTAACAATTAATTCACAGATGGCAACAACAAACTTACAACCTTAAGTTGGTTTTTCATGTTTTCCTCCATTTACGAATCTATTCTTATAAAGTAAACAAGAACTGTACTGCTATAAATGTACTCGTACTCATATTCGTATATATCCAAGTTTGTAAACAAAATTTCCATTTTGACTATACATACATATATAATATAATAAAAGAGTGCCTGGTGAGTATGTGTGTATATGCTGTTTGGTGTGTATCTCATAAATAAACAAGCGATTGCGCAAAAGAGCAGAAGAAAACAAAAATCTACATCGTTCGTTGATAGACTTCTAAGTTGATAGAGACAACCGTCAATCATTTTGAAGATCACTGAGCATGATTGTTTAGAATTTATGGGAGGTATAAGAAAAAGTTTATAGAACTTGCGATTGAAAAGGGTTACCGTCTATAACCATGGTGACCGCATTCGTGTTTTTATTTTATTTTTATTTTTCTGTCGATGCAGTGTTGTTATTTTTAGTTTTAATAATTTCAAAAAGTGCAGTTCTGGTAATATTAACGTTGAGAATGATTGGTTCTAAAAAAATGGGACCTATAACTAACACTTGATAAGTCCCGTTAATCAATGCTAAAGCATCTTATAAAGCATTTAACTTTGGTTTTCTAATGGGGGTTTTTTCGTGTTTCCTCAGAATCTAATGTTTAAATTAAAAAATGTACTTATAGAAATTTTAGTTAAAAGATATATTGTATATGCAGTAACAATCTAATGTTAAACTTATAACGAAATAAAATTCATCTATCTATCAAACTTTGTGTTTAATGCAATTTTATGGGTGTGGTCTTTAGGTGAAGACTAAATTGATGGTTATTTAAAAATTCATATTCAAGAAATAGATAAACCATCCACCAAGATATCATGTTTTACCTTAGAGAAACATCAAAACTCTGAAGATAGATTTTTTGTAATAAATAAAAAAACAGATTCTATAAGACAATTTTTATTTGAAAGATCTATACTTTTTATTTCTATCGGTCGTGTCTTTGCACATATATGGTCACCGTACTATCGTAGGATTGGATTTTTTGTTTTTATTTAAAGAATTAGTCAAGATTTGAGTAGTAGTTTGTCTTTATATAGATATACCTGCATATTTTTTTTTCATATGAATCAGGATGTGGGTACTATGTATACCGAGGGTATAGTTTAAGACTTGTGTGCTTCGATCAGAAAAAGAATTTGTAATTAAATTAAATTTGAGTTCGCCAGAATCAAAGTTTAAACAAGATTTTTTATTTAAGTCTATGTTTGGATTCATAATGCGAATCAATGACCTAAAAATAAGTAAGAATGTTTATGAATTATGATATATGAACATTGTTTATTTATAGTTAAGACACAATTTTTATTTTTAGTTAGTTTTATTAAGCTGAGCTGATTATTGTTTAAAAACACATACGAAGCGCCGCGTACCTGCTATACGTTAATAGAAGCTTGTAATGGGTTTAAGAGCATATTATTAAGATGACGTACATAAATGCACCGCTTCTATTAAGACTGACCGCGAGACGAGACAAGTAAGTGTCTTGTTAAAATCGAAAAATTTCGGCATCTTGTCGGTATCAGTCTCGCATAATTAAGTCTCGATTTGATAACTTCTAGGTATCGTCGTGTCCATTTTTGTTTGTGCTTGTCTGGAAGAAATATTAAACAAAAGTTTGAATTTTGAAGATTCTTAATATCTGCATTAAAAAAATTTTATAGAGACCATCAAAACTCTCGGTAAACTTCAGTCCACAAAATACGGTTTCGTCTCGGATGCTTTGGAGGAAGTATCGATTTAGGCTTTAAATTTCTAATTTTCTAAAGCTGTTAAGAATAACTGTCTCTTGAGCCATAACGATCACAATTTAAAAGTGCAAATTTCAAAGTTCAACTCCAAAAATGAGTTTCGCACAGGTACGAAAGTTGGGCTTATCAGTGCTGTCGTACATTTTTGGAGTTGAGGTCATTTGAACTGAAAAATTGAATTACATATATTCAATCAATCCACCTGAAACAGAAGTAGTTTCCTAATTTTCTTCGTTTTCGTCAAAACAAAGACAAGTGTCTAGTTTTTTGTAAATTCGCCTTCTACCACGCCCACTTTTACATATCTGAGATTTCTTCATAGAAAATAGATTTTTTTTTATTTAAATCTTTAAAATGCTAAAGCTTGACACGTTTGATAATTCCTCCTTAAAGTCCCTCGGCTATATCAAATACAAATATTCAATAGATGGCGCTGCGAAGTGATGGCAGGGTTTAACTAACATAGATAAATAAAACACGCAAATACCATTAAAATATTATTATCGTTATTTCTACAAATGTTCATAGATCGAAAAAAAAGCTTAATCGACATCTGTTGGCAAAAAACTGATCTTTAATTTAACGGATTTTATCTATAGCTATAACATATTTTTCATATAATCCTAACATTATCCCTTTAACATTACACAAAAAAAAAACTGTAAGTGATAAACAAGGCTCACATATAATTAAGGAATGAAATCTTCATCCGCTTCTAAATAATTGATGGGTTTCATATTAATTTATGTCAATCGCCCCCAATAGGAAGGTACCTACATCTGCTCTTTTTACATGTTTGTTTTTGTTTTGTTTATTATCGAAAAAAAACCTTAATATAAGATGAAAAAAAATCCCACTTTATATAAATAAAATAAATGAGATCCCATAAGCGAGATCTCAGCTCCATAAAAAATCAGCATCACAACTACCTACTTATATACAGAAGCATAAGGGCAGAAAAAAAGAACAACACAACATTAACAACAAGAACCAGAGGAAAAAACAACATCACAAGGGGTGAACTCAACAGGATACACCAGCAACACAAACAAACAAAGGATCCGGATCCCAAACAAAAGCGAAACACCTCTGTCGCCGCTATGCACCTCTGTGGTTCCATACTAATTTATTTTTCCGTGAGCATCAACCACCACCACCACCACCCTCAATGCCACCCAAACCCCACCCATCGCTTCTCGTCCTTGTGTTGTTTGAAGTTTTTCAATTTGGGATTCAAATTTATTTCCATGTGAGAGATCCTGACGGCATGGGGTTTTCTTTGTAACAAGCGCTTCCCCCTTTTTGTTTGTATATCCTTGGCTAATATATTTTTAAAGAGTCTATTCAAGAAGGATTTCTTAATTCAAATACCTAAAAAAAAAGGGAAGAGATGCGTATCACGCCCACATGCACATACATGTTTATTCCTGATCCATGCCTTCAAACCCACTCCACACCTGAGAGGGATTACGATTTATTTAAAACCCTCATGAATTTCATGGGCATATCATTAGAAGGCAAAAAATAAAAAAAATATGAACAAAGGAGCAATAAATCTTTTAGCCGGTATATTTTATGGCCCTGGCTGTCTGTTGATGCTCCTTACTTCTTGCATCGTGCGGATACTAAATTTCATTTGGTGCCATAAATTGTGTCCTAATAAAGAGTGCCTGTCTCATGTATGTATACAAAAAGTCCTGATGTGATTACTCGAATGATCCTTTCAAGTTCATTGTGTCAAGCGACAGCGCTCAAGAGCCCCAGCTTAAGGCTGATGAATGCAAAAATGTGACCATCAGCAGTTGCATGCAAAATGACTCGTTGTCCTTTGGCTATACATATAGACACAGAAAGGACAATTTGACATTAAATCAAACCTCCTTATGCAGTCCCATATTCATCCCTAAAATCACTTCCTCCCACCCCAATGGAATGAATTTCAAGGACAAGACTTATAAGGGTTGAACTTTTGTTAGCCACAGAAAAAGAAATGTGTGAGCTTTGTGTATTATTTCCTTTGCAATGTCCTTTCGTGTCGACCAACATAAACACCGACCACCACCGGCAACAAAGTCGGCATGCCATTGGCACTTTTTCATGGCAAATGATTCATTTTTGTATTGTCTGCGGCGTTGGCGTTGGCGGGGGCAACAGCACCCACCCTGTTAAGTCTGCTACTTGGACACAAAAATAAAAAACAAGGTCCTTTGGCGCTGACTAAAGTGTGCACCATTGTATATGAGTATAGGTTGTATATGCGGGGTTATTTTATTTGTATTATTTTTTTTTTATTTTTATGAATGTATTTTATTTTTTGTATTATTTTTTTGCTTGTGTGACCTGTGGAGTTTGAGTCAACTATTTTCCAGTCAGGTCGGTCAGGCACTGGTGGTCGGGCAGGTGAGAGTGGGAGAGAAAAATAAACTGAAAAAATTGTTTTGTGATCCTTGACATTTTATTTTTCGTTTGATTGCAGAAAATAATATGATGGTAGACATGAAAAGTCCCTGCTACTGATTTATTAAAAAAATGAGTAAAAAAAATATTGCTCAATGAAGCATTTCTTGTGGTTGACCAAAGCCTTCCAGCACCAGGTGCTGATTTTTTTATTTTATTTTCATTTTTTTTTTTAATAAATCCGTTTAGCAGTTTTGAAAGGGAAACATTATTGATGTGACGTTAAAAATAATGAACTTATTGCCCCTGGGTAACTTTATTATCCTGAATATGTCATCCTGTATACAACATACATACATACATATATGAGTCTCTAAATGGGAGTCAGGACGATTTAAAGAATTTAACTTGTATTTTGGAGGACATCAGGTTGGATGGAAAAAAACGTATGTACCTACCTACAGCCCTATAAAGCCCTAAATTTTACTTAAAATTGACATCTAGACATTTTTGCACGTTCTGCGGGGAGATGTATAGTAAGCAGATATGTTATTTAAGACCAAGTATGCAAGTTTCATCTTTATATTTTACTGCTTAAGGTATCAAGTGCAAGTAAGGGCCAAACACAAAACCAACCATAAAAGTTAAACCCCAAAAAAAAAAGTTTTTATATAAAATTTTAAGACCTACAAAAAGTTAGAGCCTTACGATTTATGTTACCACGTTAGAACAAAATGTTTTTGTAAAATTAACTAATAAAATCGTTAAGTTGGTCTTTTCAATTAAACTAAAAATTGAAGCCTCGAATTGAGGTTATTTTATTTATTTTATTTTAATTTATTTTAATTTATTTTTATGTATTTTGATTTATTTTAATTAAATTTATTTTAATTTATGTTTATTTGTTTTAATTTATTTTATGTTAATTTATTTTAATTTAATTTATTTTATTTTATTTTATTTTACTTTATTTTATTTTATTTTATTTTATTTTATTTTATTTTATTTTATTTTGTTTTATTATGCTTTATTTTATTTTATTTTATTTTGCTTTATTTTATTTTATTTTATTTTATTTTATTTTGCTTTATTTTATTTTATTTTGCTTTATTTTATTTTATTTTATTTTATTTTATTTTATTTTATTTTATTTTATTTTATTTTATGTTATTTTTATTTTTATTTTAAACTTTAACAAATTCTTAACATTCCACATGAATATCTTAATTTTTTTTTGTATTATGTAGGTACCTATTTAGAACCACAAATTATGATGCTAAAAAAGACACACATAAGTAGGTACTCATTTAATATTGCCCAGTTTTAGGCAACTGGAATTGATTGATCCAATATTTAACTAATAAAACTACACATAATTGTATGCTTTAACTTAATTTAATTTTCGCTTCCCCTTAACACAAGCTAGCTTAACACCCAAACCAAAAAAGGCAAACATTTTATCTACTCGTTGAACAAAAATATTTACATAATAAATAAAGTTAAACAACAAATTAATGTACCTACATCTCAGAGGATAAGCACAAGCATACTAACGTTTAGTTCAACATAATATTCAAAAGGTGTGAGGTTAGAGTCTTTATGTTGTAATAGTTTAGCCCTATAAGCAAAATGGCCTATACTATGCCACGTTACGGTGACCAGACATTGTTTTTTTTTTTTTTTTTTTTTTTTTTTTTTTTTTTTTTTTTGATAAATGACACAATTTAAAAAAATGTTAAGGTGCTAACCACACTTTTTGTTTACTTGTGGAACTCTGGCACTTTAGGTAAATAAGAAACCATCAACAAAAAAAAATCAAAAACAAAATCCTCATATTGATCAAATCCAGTTTCACTCCGTACGCACTGAAAAACCTAACTTCAAAATTTGAACAAAATATGTTAGGCTTTTAACGGGCAATACAGTTATACAAGGCAAATTAATATTGAAATAAATTTTAATCAAAATCTTTAAAGCCGTTTTCGAGAAACTTCAAAAGAAAACAAAATAATTGGATGTGAGCTACCCGTTGGAATTCGAGTTCATTCTCTTGGGAATCACATAATAATGTGAAGCAAATCGATCCAACCGATTAGGTTCTAGATCGATGTTCTGTTGACTCAGGGACGAACAGACAGACAGAACGACATGGACGTTATGAAGAAAACCATTTTTTTGTTTACTTTTCCTTCATCGTAATGATTAGTTTGATTGATTTGATGAAGAAAACTATTTTTTCTAACTTTTCCATCATCGTTATGATTAGTTTGATTGGTTTTTGCACGAAACAGAATACAGAACAGATGGTCACTCTACAAATGTATATCCTATCATTAATACACAATTATACATACATACATATATAACTTAAATTGCATCACAATATTTCTATATACATATATGTGGAGAAATTTTTTGCCTGTGCTTCCAATGGGACATTCAATAGTAGAATTCTGTTCAATCGAATGCTCAAGAGAGAAGCACCAGTATATTTCACGATACCCTGCAGTGTGCACAACCACACCGCACCTCGCACCTACACCCAGGCAAAAAGTCAATTATGCTACGCTAACAATGGCTTTAATCACCTGTAATCCAATTTTCACGTGAACAATGCAAATTACCAAACCGTAAAAATGGTTCCGCAGAAAAATATCAGAAACTATGTAACAGCGGACAATATGACCAGAAGCTCTCGAACTACCATACATACCGCACTATACCCAGTGCTCAGCTATATAGCTCTAACAGTCTACACAGAGTCTATATAAATATACCCTTAAAGTACATACCTACCTTAAACCTACCTCAGTGTGACCTACGCTCTCATACAGAAATCGTTAACTGGAGGGGGGGAGGTATCTATAGTTAATTCTCAATTTCCAATAATTCACCCGAAAGTGGATTTTTTCCCTTATGTGTTTTATTCCTTTTTTTCATTATTTTCACGTTTTAATGGTACGATATGCCGGATCGGGTGGGCTTGGTTTTGGTTTGGATATACTGGACTTGGACAGCTGCATGATAAATATTTTGGATTTAAGTAAAAGAAATATATTTATGTTGGTCTCTCGCTACTGCCGTATTAATATTAACTTTGTTGAAACAAAAAAGGTAAGGGAATATTATTTCGTGTGCAGATTTTTGTATATTAAAATCTCCATTTGGCTCAGAACTTTTTCAGAATTAACTCCAAAAGGAATTTATGATTTTTTTCTTTATTTCATATTACGATTACGAATAAAAGGAATAATATACAGAAAAAAGAAAAAAAACTATATACTAGGTATATAAAAGAGGCAGGTTTATATAAATGTATTATACCTACGGTTTTTTGCAAAATACAAAAAAAATGAAATTAAATTCCAATAAAGTACATATTTTGAATCTCGTAATTGAGTTAAAGAAAGAATAACTGAGTATATAAGGCTTCATTTTTTATATTATAAAGCTGTTTTCAAGGATTAAAAAGGAACATAAAAACGACTGAATTAAGAGGTTTTAACAGAATGAATGAAAGAAAGAAAAAAAAATAATATTATACATATTTACTTTCATTTTTCAGGATTTAATTCTTCATCTGTAAGCGCGCTGGAGCTTTTAACATATTTTATTTTAATTCCTTATTCGTTTATTGTGATTATCACTTTTGTTTTATGTTAAATGTAGAAAGTAAAATATTCGGAATATATAATTTTCTTTTTATGGACATTTTTCATGGAAGCTTTTGACATTGCGGGGAATAATTTATTGTCATTGGTCAAGGTCTTAAAAATTGTTGTTGTTGTTATTTTTTTTGTGGAATGACTAAATATGGTATAAGACGTACGAAAAAGGTGTTTGTCACAAACTCATGACTCTTTTTGTATGATTTACCATTAGTGGGATTAAGAAAGAATATTTATTATTATTTTTTTAATATTATTTGGAAAGAATTCTTTTTGAGTTATGTTGATAACCAACAAAGTACAGTGATACACACTACACAGCGAGCATTTTTGGGCGAAAAATTGTTTTTTGAAAGTTCAAAGTAAGTTATGGGGTTTATACTTATTAGGAAAAACAATTACAAACCAAGCTTAAAAATAACCTAATTGGAAGACCATTTAAAAATAGATTTTTAGAAAACCAAGATCACAATTTTTTTATTTTAGAAATGCAATTTATCTCCTGTTTTTGCTCCTCATTTTTGGTATTTCACTTTTTGTATTCTTCCATTTAAACAACATCATGCTCAATAAATTCAATTGACAACTCTCATACAATGAACGATATCCCTGCATGATCTAAAGGAAATCATCTGCTTCTATTCATTTTGTGAATCCTCATATTCCGGAAGAATCTTAAGAGTATATTGCTCGACGGAAAATCTTCTTAATTCTTTGAAGAAATAACTTCGGTATCAACAATATTTTCTTGAGTGGAAACGAAATTCCTTCTTTCCTTAGGGCATTTATCATTTTGCGTTTAGTTTCGGTTTTAACACTTTCATCAAAACAAAAAGAACAGGTGACAAGTTAATACTTAATACTTAATAGTACAGGCAATGGGGAATTATCTGAGAAAAGTTTTGAAGTACTCCAAGTTTGAAGGCAGTATTGTAGGGGGGTTGATTTTGAGTACAAATCAGACTTTGCGCGAAATTCGGGTTTGTGGGGGTCCCGTTATCTTGGAAATAAGATTTTTTTATTTTTTGCCATTTTTCTCCGTGTGTGCTACTTTTTATGAAAAAAAGATTAAATACTTTTTTGTTACAATTTATATTATCTACAAATCCATCTACAATATTTATACATAGAGCAAATAACTTAGAAGTTATTAACGAAAAACGAGTAAAAATTTGAGCTTGATCACCCTTATTTTCGAATTGCTCGCTTTTTTTTAGAAAATATTTTAACAAATAAAGTGGTATATTGTTTATTAATTTCTGACAATTTTTGACGTCACTATAAATATTTGCAGTCCACCAAAAGGGGCTCCGGGATCTTAGCACCACATATATGGTAAAAAAGTATTCCATCAAAAGGTCATAAAAGGTCAGCTATTTTCAGAAATAGGTCAGGCTTAGAAAACTTGTAATCCAAGCTTGAACTTTTTCAAGGTCATTAGCGATTTTTGGCACCTCATTTATGGGATATTCGCAAAAAAAGGATACCATTTGAAAGGCCACCGGATCGTGATAAAAGGTCAGCTAGTTTCAGTAATTGGTCAGGCATAGGTTTTTTTTTTATGAATTAAAAAAAAAAAATTTCGCGGTCACAGTATAAGACTTTTAGCACCTCATTTGTGGAATTTATAAAAACAAATATGCAATTTAAAAGGTCATAAAAGGTCAGGTAGTTTCAGTAATTGGTCAGGCATGTATTTTTTTAAATAATTTTTTAAATTTTTTTCAAGGTCATAGTGATTTTTAGCACCTCATTTGGGGGATATTCGAAAAAAGTATATACCATCTGAAAGGTAACTCAATCCTCATAAAAGGTCAAGTAGTTTCAGAAATTGGTCAGCCTTGGATTTTTTTTTAGTTAATTTTTAAATGTTTTGTCCCAAGGTCACGTGTACCTTTAGCACCTCATTTATGGGATATTCGAAAAAAAAATATATCATTTGAAAGGTAACTCAATCCTCATAAAAGGTCAGCTAGTTTCGGAAATTGGTCAGCTATAGATTTTTTTTTATGAATTTAAAAAAAAAAATTCAAGGTCACTAGTATAAGACTTTTAGCACCTCATTTGTGGAATTTGGCAAAAAAATGCATATCATCTAAAAAGTTCAGTTATACCTATAAAAGGTCAGCTATATTCGGAAATTGGTCAGGCATAGATTTTTTTTATTATTTTTTTAATTTTTTCAAAGGTCACTAGTCTTCTACTTGGCTGATGTATTTCAGTAGTATAGCATATAGAATTTGTATTATTAAAAAAAACCTTCTTATAGAGATGATTTTAGTTACATAGGTATATATTATATTTGTTATTTGTATCTTCATTGTAGCAAATTTGAAAATCAGTATAAATAAATAAACAAAAAAAATATCTGGTCCAGCGACTGAACGATTACAGCTTTTATAGCATGTGATGGAGAGAGGCCAGCCAAGTCATTTTCTTATCCATCTTCTGCTCAAGAACCTATATTGGAGCTCCGATTTGTACAACTTTTTTGCAAACTTCTCTTCGAAATTACATACGACGATGAAGACCTTGAAACGTTCAAATGAAATTCTTCGACTTAAAATTGTTTATGCTCATTTTATATTTTTCATTGCAAACTTTTCCATACTAAAATTTATACTTTATAAGTTTTGAGAAAATTGATAAATTAAAAAATCCCATTAAAATACATTGTGCAAAAATAAAAATTGTAAACAAAATTGTTCTCTCTTTATTTTCGTCCAGATAATTTTTTTTATTTTCAAATTAACGCGGAAATTCATTCGAACAATGACGCAAATTACCTACTGTAACTATTAATTTATTTGAATTTTAAATAATCACAAAACTATATCTCACCATAATTAACCATTAAAAGATTCAAAATAGAATAATTTTAATGTAAACTTTTGCAGAACCTTGGAAAATTCTATAGTTTCATTATTATTTTGATTGAATCACACTATCGATAGAAAAATGTGTAAATTGTTCCACGTCATCATACTTGTTTGATTGAAATTGGAAGCAAACATATATTTCTAGTAAAAACAAATTTGACATTTGTTACGGACACATACAATTTACTTGAAATAGATTTTTTTTAAGCTAATCCCTATTAACTTTTGTAGGATTATGAAAACTCTTAAATACACGATATTTTTGGGATTAATTTGAAGAAAAAAAAAACAATAAACTAATCCTGATAATTGTTTCACAAAAAAAAAGCAGACAAAAGCTTTCATGTCAGTATCTTCAGCACGATTCTTTGTTTTGTTTCTTAATTTTCACTACAAGATATGTCGATCCCAATATGTAGGTATTTCTTCTCTCCACAGATATCAACAGAATTCCCCCATTTCTTAATTTGAATAAAAAGAAATTCGGTCACGATCTCGCATTTAATTTATCTGCTGCATCATTTATTGAAATGCAACGCCAACGATATCACCTAGAACGCCCACAAAGTCTAATTCTCTAGGGGTATTGACAATATTGATATAACTATTTTTTTTTTTTTTTTTTATCACGCAGATTTGTTCGGAATTATAATGTGGGCTGAAGGAGGAATAAGATGAAAATAACAACAACAAAAAGAGAAGAAAAAAAACGATGTATTTAAAATCTGTGATATATGGAATCGAAATTCAATCGAAGTATCATGTAAAAATAGTTTTGTATTGCCAGCTGGAGAGATTGTGTCAGCTTTATTAAACGGTATGGCGGTGCGGCGCGTTTCGAATTAGATATGGGACATTAATATTTTTTTGTTTTTGTTCATTTAACATTCTTCTAATTCTTTTGTGATGAATCAATGTTATGATGATATTGTTTGAAATTCTATGACTAGGTCATATTTTATGAGTAATCCGGGTGTAGACAATAATGTTCTTATAAAAAAATTTGAAAAAAGCATTTTAGTAGTCGAGGGCATTCATTTAAAAAAAATTATTTTTATTTATTCAATTTTTTGGGGTGATATTTTTTTTTTTATATGTTAATTTCCCTGGTAATGGTTTTCACCTCATCCATTTGAATTTGGCGGAAAATTGTAGATCCACTCCGTTCCTACCGACAACGAGTATATGTGTTTAGGAATGGTTGAGAGTTGTACCTAAGTCACTATATGAATGCCCTGATTCTTTATAAGCTGCCGCACCACCAAATTCATTATTCTGCAGTCCTAAGTGATGGGGTGTCAAAAGGCCCTGAAATTTTGGAGATGATAATTTCTTTAACGCTTTGATAAGGTTTTGGGTATATAAATCTATGCTACTGAGTAAATCAACCAAGTATAAGATATAACCACTGTTAAATTTGATTTTTGTGTGAAGAATTTTAATCTTTTTGGATATTTTTCACATTGAATTTTTGTCAAAAAGTCACGAAAATTATAGTAGCTTATGAAATAAAAAAATACGGGCGCAAATTTTCAAACTTTCTTTACTTAAACAATGAACAAAAAATTCAATAGAACTAAATGCTTACGAAAACACAGCGGGAAAATATTTATGAAGGGTTTCGTCAATTGCAAGAAAAAAACAAAAATAAACACAAACAAATAAAAGAGATCAAAGAAAGTCATGCTATAATGAAAGAAACGACAAGAGCAAATATGAATAAAACCCTAAATTCATTTTTTCCGCAGAAAATAAATGGTCCTGGGAATTATGTAAATCGAGAAAAGAGTGGAGACTTCTCAATATAATCGAACAGCGTACTACAGAACTGATTAAAATGATTCTTTTTACAATTTTGTTTGCGTTAATTTAATATAGGACTAGCTGAACTTTGCCTCGCTTCGTAGGACGACCTATTGAACATTTTGTCAAACTAAAAAAATTTTAAAATTCAAAGAAAATTTTAATAAAAAAATTTAAGGAAAATACTCAAATACATTTATAATAAAAATGGGAGTGGTAGTACGCGCACTTTAAAGAAAATTACACATGTCGTGCTTTAGATTTAAGAGATTTCAAATACAACCTAACAATTTTCTAGGGATGTTAAGTAATAAATAATCTCGGATATAAGAAAAGTGGGCGTGGAAGAAGGCGGATTTCCAAAAAAACTAAACATGTTATAGGTAATTAATGCTCAAGAAAGCTTTATTATAAATTTTAAATCTTTTACAGATTTTTTATAATGATAAAATTTTAATATACGAAAAGTGGGCTTGATAGTGGGCGAGAGAAATAACACATTTTATGCTTTGAGTTGAAGACAGTTTAATTGCACAATGTTAATGTTACAAGGGAGCTCAATAAGAAAAAAAAAACTTATCTTTGAAAAACGTGAGTGTGGTAGTAAGAAGAAGACTCAAATTACTTTTTTAACGATCCTCCTGCTAATAAGAACAATTTTTAAAAATTTTATCGAATTTGGTTCATGAGTTTTAGATTCTGTGTATTTCAATATACACAGTAGAATATCGAAAAGATGAATGGGTTCTATTAAATGAACAGTTCGGAAACAAAATATTTTCATCATTACAGTGCTCCAAAAGATTAACAAATTGAAATTTTGTAATCGAAATGATGAACGCTTTATTCTCAACTCCAATTTTTTTCTTTGTGTCGTATTATATTCATGTTACGTTATGTCGTATTATATTCATATTACGTTGTGAATGGTACTTTCGGGCTTGTTTTTACTTGTTATATGGAGAATATATTTAATGTTTTTATTTATAACTACATACACAGTGGTGTGAAAAACATTCCGGATTATTTTGGTAAACTGCATTGATTGTTGGTTTGTGATATAAAAATGAAAAAATCAAATGTTTGCAATTTTTTCCCATTTTTATTGAACAATTTTATTATTTGAAACAAAAACCATGGAACTTTATCCATCAAAACAAAAAAAAAATTCAAAAAATTAAAGTTAATTCAAAACCGGATTTTATTGTTTTGCAATTAACTTTTATTATTTATTTAATATTTTGTCCAGTAACCCCTGTTTTTTATCACAGCTCAGCATCGACGAGGCATTGACTGGATTAAATTCTCGAAAACAGAAGCAGGAATATTCTCCCATTCATTTTTCAAAGCAGCAAAAAGAGAAGTTGTTGACGTGTGCTTATTTTCCCAACCCGCCTTTTTAAAATGGCCGACAAGTTTTCTATTGGGTTTAAATCGGGTGATTGAGATGGCCATTCTAAGACATGAATATTTTTAGTTCCAAACCACTCTTTAAGCAGCTTTGAAGAATGTTTGGGGTCATTATCCTGCTGAAAAACCCAACGCAGAGGCATTTCTTCCTCTGCGTATGGAAGCATTACTGACTCCAAAATGTCCCTATATTGGAAACGGTCCATAATTTCTGTGATTTGGTGTATAGGACCGCAGCCTGCTCCTGAAAAACAGCCTCAAACCATCACCGAGGCTCCACTGTGCTTAACTGTAGGGAGTACATTTGCAGGCTTTAATCGCGTACCTTTTGAGCGCCTCACTGTCCTTGCATCATCGGAGTAAAATAAGTTGAATTTGCTTTCATCACTGAAAAGCACACTCCTCCATTTGCTTAAAGACCAGTTAAGATGATTTTTTGCAAATTCAACCCTGGGTTAAATGTTTTGATTAGGAATTTTAAGTCTTTCCCAAATATCTTTTACGGATTACCTTTTTTTACGATGTTTAGCAATAAGAAGAGGTTTTTTAACTGGTCGAAATGCAAAAGGACCGAAATCTCTTAAACGCTTCCTGACCGTACTTGGCCCTATGGGTAGATTAAGTTTATCACAAATTGTCTTTGAAGTTGCAAAAGGGTCTTTAAGCACGAAATTCTTTATGCGCCTATCAGTTTCAATTGTTGTTTTGCGAGAGCGTCCACCAAAATGATCTGCTTCTACTGATTTTCCACTTTTAAATTTTTTAAGGAGTCGCAAACCGTTGACGTTGGAATTTTTAAGATTTCAGCGATTACTTTTTGTTTTATACCGGCTTGGAACTTGTCTATTATTTCGTATCCAATCGCGTTGCTATTACGTGTTTTAGCCATTTTATGCTGTTTTTACGTTTTAATGTACGGCTTGAGTCAAAAGACTCGAAAAAACCGTTACTTTAACACCGAGACTCGCAATCATCTTGAAATCTGGTTAGTTTTGCACAGGCATGTTACTGAGTAACTTTATAAAATAATTAATTTTTTTTTTGTTCTTGTCATCGTAGCATTAAATTTTTAAGGTTATTATTAACTTGTCTCATACTCTTTACAAATTATTAAAAAACTTATGGAAAGTTGTTAGTTTTCTACTTGGTATTAAGAAAATCATTACTATGGGAAAAAATCCGGAATGTTTTTGGCAGCACTGTACATATATTCTTCCACAACCAAATTTTGGTAGGTACTCGAAAAAATTAACAATTTTAAAAAATTAACAATTTGAAAAAATTAACAATTTGAAAAAATTAACAATTTGAAAAAATTAACAATTTGAAAAAATTATTAATTTAAAAAAAAATAACAAGCCCTGTTTTATATGTGTTCACTTTTCTGAGATTTTACTGCCTCTATATAAATACTTTTCACATCAGCAGCGTACTAGGCTTGAAAAATAAAATTCGCCGATGAGGAATTCTATTTACAAATGTTAACCCATAATCATTGAGATTAATTTGCCCGAAAAAACATTAACTTATCAGAATTTGCCTTTGTAGGTACCATAGATTGATAGTTTTTATAACTTTTACTTGCTGAATTTTTTCAAAATAATAAATAAATAAATAATAAAAAATATACCTATACTTGGGTTTATTAAGCTTGAATTATATTATTTTAATGAGCTGCAAAAATAAAGGATTGAAAATCTTTGTCCTAAGTCCTTTAAATGAAAACTAGTCAACCTTAATTAAAATTCCCAAAAGCTCTTCTTATATTTATTTCTTTTCATATTTTAAATCAATGCCTTTCGCACGAGAGCCTAAAAAGAGTACCTTTCATATCCTATAAGATCCCTAATGATAAAGTTAACCTTCAGCTATATAGTTTTTGTTATATTTTCTTTTTTCTGTATGTAAATTTAACAAATCAGAAAGAGAGATCAAAATTTCATTTCAAAAAAAAAGAAATACCTAGATATATATATACATACATACATACATAAACAACCTCCTCCTGAAACGAATGAAAAACCATTTGAGCTTAACATCAATTTTACCTCGACCTATGTATGTGGTGTATACAATTCTTTAGATCCACATCAACCATCCGACCATGATCCTAATTCCGTTTCCAAAATTTGTTTAACCAACAAAAAGTAAAAAAAGGAGAAAACAAAATAAATAAATAAAAAAAAATACACAACACTCCGGGTAATTCTCAGCAATCCACTTTTAATTTTTTTTTTAATGTATGAACAATCCTCTTATCAAAGCCTTGATGGTATTTAGTGGTGGGATGACAGCAACCCCAAAAACTCTCACACAATAGCGGATGTTTTTTTTTTTTAGTTTTTTTTTTTTTTGCATAGATAGGTACTCAGAATCACTTATGCCGTACAGAGATATTGAATGAAAAACTATACAAACATTCCAACTCCGATTAGAGAATAAATTCTAAAAAAAACACAAAAAAAAATAAGCGATATAGCACATAAAAACAGAGCTATACGGATGATTTCGAATCCAATTCTCATGGTTTAAAAAACTATTTTTACGCAGCAGTTTGTAATTTTTTGTATGTTCTTGTTGTGGCAGGTATACCTAGTTTTTATTACGTATCTTATTAAATTTATTTTTTTTTTTTGTTAAAAAGATTTACGTAGATTGCTTTTGCGTATATCTAGTTATAAAGGGAATGCAATCATCCCCGTGTGCCTAATTCAACCACAGGAGATATAGTATACATACAAAGATACTCCGTGTTTATAAACGACGCCATTTTGTTGCTTGCAAAACTAATGTCACTTTGCTGCCTTTCAATCTCAAGGGAGGAAATTGCAACATCGTTTGGTTGGATGGATGGTTGGGTGGTATAAGTGAAGTATTACTTAACCAGCCCTGATGTCAACCTAGGTTACTTCTCAACAATGTTTGTATATTACACACATGTTGATGTAGATGTCAGGGCCGTACTATATAATCAAGGAGAAATTTGAAAAAAAAGGATTATCTAGTAGATGGCGTTACAATTGAGGCATGGCGTCCGTGATCATTGATACAATTAAAGCTTTTGATAAAATAGATTTTTGAATCTTTCAGAACTTGTCTTGTTATATAAGAAATAGAAACTAATTAAAAACCACCTCCCATAAGCGGACACCTCTCATAACCGGACAGATTTCAAAGAATAGAATTAAACTTTACTTAATTAATTTTTTCATTTTTTTAATTTTTTTTTAAATTTTATATATAATATGTTAAATGTATTTATAAAATGAATTGTTAGATACTTAATTTGAAATCTGTTGAATGTATATTCGTAGATTGGTTACTTAAAATAAATAAATAAATTCATGATTTTTCATAGTAATAACTAATAACTCTCCCATAAGCGGAATCTCTAGTAACCGGACGCGAACACCAAATTTAATGACCGCAATAGAGTTCGACTCTCTCATAAGCGGACAAAGAGCATGTTGAGTACTATTTTTTTCAATTTTCATAAGGTCCATTTCGCTATTTTTGGATAGTTAATTACATAACTTGTAGAAATTTGAAGATTATAGGGGTGAAATCCTAGCAAGAAAAAATTTGAATAAAATTTTCTTGGACAGAAATTCATTCATAGGTGAAATTTTGTTGTATCGCGAAAAGCTATATCCTGTTTTCAAAGTACAGTAGAATCTCGAAAAGATGAAAAGTTCTATAAGATGAACAGCTAGGAAAGATGAACGAAATATTTCCATTTTTCAGTGTTCAAAAAGATAACCGGGTTGAAATTTTGTACTTGAAAAGATGAAAACTTTATTCCCAACATATGTTTTTTACTTTTTCTTTGCCCTTAGTTCATCCTGAACAGTACTGTGGGGTTTGTTTTAACTTGTTATGTAAAAAATATTAAATGTGTTTATTTATAACTATATCTTCTTCCTCAACCAAATGTTGATGCTCGAAAAGATGAACAATTTAAAAAGATGAACGGGCCCTATTTTATATCTGTTCATCTTTACGAGATTCTACTATACATTTAAATTTTTACAATACGAGAACGCACTCAGATTAGAATAGAAAAATTATAGAAAATGCTTAATTTAATTTTTTTTTTGTTTTCTCATAAACGGACAAATTTCTGGGTACCATCAGTGTCGGGTTATGAGAGAGTTCACTGTATTAATTTTCTTGTATTTCGGTCTCATTTTCAATAATCAAAACTTTTTATAGATAAGTTGGGTTACTTATAGTATCTAATTTCAATATTTATAAATTGATAAATGTAAATCCTAACGGGGGAGTGATTTTTGTCCATAGAAAATGTAATTGAAAAATAATTCACAGACATAATATGCCAAAAATTTAATAATTTTTTAAAAAATATTTTAAAAGAAATAAAAGATAACAAAAATTTTGCAATAAAATTCCCTAAATTTTATTTAAAAACATGCATTTTATGGGGCCTGGTTTTTTGCAGGAAAAAAAAAATAATTCCATCCCTGTTTGGATTTGTTGTCGTTAATGTTGATGTTCATCTTCCATCGAGCAAAAATGTAATTGGGTCAACTTAAAGTCAAATGCAACGCAGAGAAATCGCAATACAGCCTCTCTATGTGATTTCATCCGAGTATTATAATATTAGGATGTAGAGTGAAGGAGAAAGCAAAGAGCTCTATATGCCTTCCTTAAATGGTGTCCACTGAAGTGGACTACTTTGGTTGGGAGGTAAGCAAACGGGGTTAAATACGAAGTTACAGTGTTGTGAACAAAAAAAAAACGTTCAACAATACGTTTTTTTTTTTTTCAAATTTTCGAATAATTATTTTGAATCGAAATGTGTAAGAATAATATTAAAAAAAAAAATATTTATACATGAAAACGTTTTGAAGACTTTTTTCCACAGACACTAGAGTCTTCTTTCAAAATTGTTAGAACCAGCTCATCCTAACGTTGCAAAACATCAAACTCAAGACTCAAATTGAAAGTGTTAGGGCCAGTTTCACAGTGAAGTAAGTGTCACTTAAGTGCCAAATATGGAAAACCAATTTCCAATTTCACAGTTTAAGGGCCAGTTTCACAGTGAATTAAGTGGTACTTAAGTGCAAAATATGGAAAACTAATTCCCAATTTCACATTGTAAACTTATCCTGAAAAGTGACACTTAAGTCTCCCATGTTGGCCACTTAAGGTCCACTTACTCAGGTAGTAAAACTGCGGCTAAAGTGCCAAAATGTCAAAATTAAGTGCCACTTATTTTTTTAAGTGTGCACTGTGAAACTGGGCCTAAACTTCTCGGAATGAGTGACACTTAAGTCTCCCATGTCGGCCACTTAAGTTCCACTTACTCAGGCAGCAAAACTGCGGCTAAAGTGCCAAAATTGGAAAATTAAGTGCCACTTATTTTTTTAGTGTGCACTGAGAAACTGGCTATAAAAATAACTCGTTACCAAGTATGAATTAGTTCGGTGCAGTAGGTTTGACATTGTAAACCAATCTTTTCTGTTTTATCTTTGTTTCCCAAAGATTGACTTATCTATATATAGGTACAAGTTTAGTTTTTCTATCTCAATGACGCTTTGTGATTTCAACACAGCTAACGGTTGTTAAGTATTCGAAAAATCTTTTAACTTTATTTAAGTTAAAGAGAGGAGTTTAAAAAAAATTGATAGATTTCGACTATATTTTTTCGCACAGCTCTGTACAGATTGTGAACTCTGTGAGTTAAGTTTGATTTAAGTTATTTTCAAACAAACAATCTAGAGAAAAAAAATGTAGTCTTTTCAATATAATCAGGGTGAGGGATAGGTCATATAGCTGGAAGGGGCAACTAAAGTAGATACATGATGATGATGTTGACTTTTGGGGTGCATGATGCATCCAATTGTTGCGTGTATTTAGAAGAGAACACCAGTTTAGATGAGCCCATTGAATCAAATACAAAAAAAAGGTAAAGAAAAAAAAAATATTATATAAAGTAAATATACATGAACGCTGCGCGCCGATTTAGTGCGTTGGAAGTAATTTAAGTCTGAATGAAAACGTTATATAGGGAAGAAAAGAATAAAGGCAATAAAGGCAGAATTGAATGTTGTATATATGCAGTAAGTAATTTAAAATTATAGTGAAGATATTAAATTAATTTAAAGAGGATCAAGGTTAATTTACTTATGAAATAATACAATTTATAGATAATTTTGCTGAATGTTTGCTGACTTCTTTTATGGAGGTCATGGTTATACCACTGATGGTAGATTTGAAATGTCTGAAAGAGACAATTCAATTAACACAGATTCTGGGATTGGGAAACAAATTCGAAAAACTATAGTTTGCTTCATTGTTTGGCAACGACGACCTTAAGTGGAGACAGTCCGTTACTAACTATGCATAATCTCCGAAAACAATCGCTATATGATTGTTATACGAAGCCCATATTATACTTGGGTTTTATTAGTCGGATCTTCACAGTTAAGGTCTTAAAATAAAAGCGAAATTTCAGGACTGTGTTCAAGTACAAAAACCATTATAAGGGTTGCCATATTAGAGGGGTGTTTAAATCGACCATGGACAATTTCTGAATTAAAAAAAAAATATATTTTTAGAAAGTTGTTGCCTCGAAACTCCTTACAAAGATGTCATGTAGAAGGCGGTAAAGTAAAGGCAATTTAATCGTATTATCACCATCGAAAGCGACTTAAATAAAATGCGCGACTGGGGCGCACGAACTTGCTCTTATGTGCTATCACACTGTGTTTTAAGTCTGAATAGTTTCGATCTATTCAATGATTAAAAAAAAAAAATAATAATAAATCAGATATGGGAGCCTGTATTTTACGCCACCTCCAAATACGTAGTTAAGTTTATGGCAATATTATGTGAGAACATATATGAACAATAAAACTCCGTGTTGTACATACATACATTCATGACTGAAAAATTGTTAAAAAATAAATAAACATAATTAGAAATAAATTGATTAAAAAACCTCTGAAATTGTTTTGACACCAACACAATGTACTCCATCTGATTTTTCCAACAAATCTCAATTTATGAGAAATCCAAATTTTATTTTTTTTTTAATCCAAATTTTATTTTTTAAAAAATTCCAAATTTATTTTTTTTAAATCCAAAATTTATTTTTTTTAAATCCAAAATTTATTTTTTTTAAATCCAAAATTTATTTTTTTTTTAAATTTTGATAGACGATGAACTTATTAGAAGCTTTTGGTAAAAAAACATTAACTAAAATCTGTTCAACAAAGAACCAATAAAATGGTTCTATGAGAGATACCGCTTATAATGGATAGATAAATTTTTTTCCACTAATATGGTAGATCGCACTGATATCAGTTCACATAAATTTTTGTATCAAAATCATAGGAGTCGTTTTTGAAAAAAATGTGATTTTGCTTACCGGTTTGTAAAAACTTGTATGGGAAATGGGAGCTACCGTTATTTTTGGTTATGAGAATAATTTTCATTTAAATCTGCTAGATAATATTAAAAATCTGTTGGGTGCCAAGTTAAATAAAAATCGATCAAGTCGTTTTCGAATTATTAAGTTATCAAAGAAAAAATTTCAAAGTTTTTTTTTAATATGTACTCCAAAGCAAACATTTTGGAAAATATTTGTATATATTTCTTTTTAAACCTTTCGAAAAATTCTTCATAGAAAATAGATCAAAATCAGTTGAAACGTTTTTGAGAAAGTCGAAAATCAATAAAATGGTTCTATAGGAAATACTATTTATACAATTTTTCGGACATTTTTTTTATAAATCATTACTTTTGTAAAAACATTACTGATTTTTTTTTTTTTTGAGAGAAATGAGATTTTAATACAAAAAATTTGTACGGCAGGTACCGTTATTTTTGGTGAAAACACAAATTTAAAAAATATGTTGGAGGAATGTCCAAGGTACCAAGTTTAAAGAAAATCGACCCATCCGTTTAAGCTGTAGCCGAAAGGACAGACAGACGGACAGAATTGCGAGACCCATACTATCTTTGAATTCGCTATTATCGTAATATTGTCAAGTTTGACCAAAATCTGGAATTCGATTTTTTTAACTTGCCATAGTACCTACCTATATAATGCAAGTAAAAAATAATTGTCCTCAAAAACGTGGATTTTTTAGGTAAAAAGACTTAAACATAATAAATAAATATTAACAGAACTAAATTGCTAGTTATTCAATTACAATTTTATAAACATACATATGTAGGTGTGAAAAGATATTATTTAATTAATTAATTGAATAAATGAGTCTTAGTAATCGCATCTTTAAGGTTTAAGTTTTTAAATGACGACTAAAAGGCTATATTTGTGTGTACAAATATTTTCGGAGTGAAAAAAAAACACTTTCTAAAAAGAAAAATCGAAATTCCAGAATGAGTGAATTAAGGAAAATCAACAGAAATATAAGCTAAATAAGTTTTTAAGAAATTTTACTTTTGTTTATTTATTTGATTCTAAGTGAAACTGATTCTATATAAGAAAACTTTATGTCGAATTTATTTCAACTATCCAAAGTTTACTTTAAATTCTTGAGAACTTACGCGCAGCTAGTTTCAATTGATTTTTTTTTTTTGCTTACGATTTCGACAAAAAAGTTAATCTTTACCTTTTTTAAACAACTTAGTTGGATCACATAATACATACCTGTAAATAAAAGAGACAACAAATATGTTAGTTAAATGTTATGAGGAAATTTTATATATAAATACATTTTTGAATCAATTATAATTCAACAAGTTCAATTAAGTAGTGCTAAGTTATCTACATGGTTGATGTATTTCAGTAAAGCAGATACATATATTGAATTTTTATTATTAAAAACAGACCATGTCTTATATAAATTTAAAATAGATTATTATCACGACCAAAAACTAGATCGTTCGTTTTTTTTTTAAAGGCGGTTGCCTTGGCACATTTTTTCGAAAATGTTTTCTTTATCTTTATGAAAATTTTTGTTTAAGAAAATTTCAAAACCTAATGAAAACTTGATGATAAAGACCGCGGTAACAAGCATAAGATGCGACAAAAAGCTACATCGGTTAGGTGCGGTAAATTCAAGAAAAAATAAGTGTACGAGAGGGTTATATGTTCCAGTGTTTTTAAAGCCAGAAATGTAGCTACATATAGGTAACCTTAAATACATGGCTTTAAAAACTTTCAGAAAAATATTCAGTCCACTTCATTCATTGCTACCTATCAACTTTTGGTTTTCTGTTTAACGAGTAATGACAAGAATTTGCTTCTTGAATTTTTTCTAGATTTATCTTAATAAATAAATACATACATATATAGATATAGTAAATTCTACCATATACAAAAAAAAGTACTTTGGGGTAGTCATAACTTTTCTTCAAAACTCAAATCCTTATAGAATCAATATAAGCTCCCAATGCCTATACATCTTCTATATGTACATCAACAAAAAAAAACACTTCATTGCACATATTCGAACAAAATAGTGTCAAACACTACTATATGTAATCCATATCCAACATATTTATGAGGTCAAAAGGACGTTGTGTCGTTGCCAACGTCAACACACTTCCACTCATGGGAGAGTGTATTGAACTTTCATCCTTGATGGCTATTATATATATGTATGTGTAATTTTTTTTATTTATTTATTTTTTGTTTTTTTCCTTGGCCTAGCTGTCAACTTCTGAATTTATGAGAATTTTCATTTATTGACTTTCTGAATCTATGATGATGGAAAACAACAACTACAACAAAAAGCCATTGGGAATCATATCAGTGGAAGAAAAATAATTTTATAGGATTGTACATAGGTAGGTATAGTAACTTTGCCAAATTTCAAGTCATAAACGCAAGTAAAAATCAATTTGGCATACAAATTAATCCATAAAATCATATAACAGAGACTATAAGGGTATAGGTACTCTTAGTTAAGTCAGTAAGTACCCAGACATTCTGGAGTACCGCCTTAAGGCGAACGTCGACCGACGACCTAAAGAACGAAAACAAGGAACAGAAAAACTTAAATTGGAAACACTCATAACCAGAAAGAGTAGCCATAAAAATCAGTAGAAACAGGAAGAAAGAAAAAATAAAACATAAAAAAAAGTCCTTAATTTGATTGTAGGAGAGGTATACATAAGTACTTCATGGCAAACATGACGACAAAATGGCACAGTGGGTCACTATACCATCTTGTTACGATTTACTACTTTTTATAATTAGCATTTGGAAAAACGAGCTAACTTGGAACAAGAAAAAAGCAAACTCAAATAAAACAGTATTAAATAAATATTCTTTAATTTTAAAGTCTTTTAATGGTGATTGATGATTTTTGCCAAGTATGGAAACAGCGTTAAATATACCAGCTAGGCTTTTTCACTAAGAATGCAAAATGTCATCCAATCGCACGAACTGTTTGTCGAAATGAACTTTATATAATAACCAAATCACTATTATTTCAAGACGAAAAGTCCTTCAAAAACTTCTTCACTAATCAACGTAAAATAAATTTTATATTTTATTCTTTAATTTTAGGAGAAGGTTATGGGTTTTTTTTTCTTTTATGTAAATTCTTTGATCTTGCCTTTAAAGCTTCATTATTATTTTTGTATAAAAGGAAAAAAAGATGAGATTTAAAGATTGTCCCATATAGAGCAATTAGGCAAGCAATAGAGCAAGTAGGCTTTTAAGAGCAATTAGCTGCGAAGCATCAAGTTTGCACAAAGAATCTTTTGTTATAATTCAAGAGTACTCCAGGGTAGCAATTTGTGTCCAATACTTTTTATATAAACGATCTTCGATCCATTTTTAAGTTCTCCATGAAATTTCGTGTTGGTAGATCATTTTGATTGCATTCAAATATTAAACTTATGTCGATCCACTGTAAGACGGTAAGATTATCGATTCATCGTCAGCTGAATATTATTCGTATACTCTATGTAAAGTGTTGAAGGGTTTTGCTGTTGATGCCGTTCCCAGAATTCTGTCTCTTCCATAAATGGATTTCAATTTTGTCTTGCATGTGTATATGCACTGCACATTATCCTATTTTTTTTTTTTTTTTTTTTCACAAAAATAATCCTTAATCCAATGTAAGCGTAAAAAGAAAATGATTCCAAGACGTATAAAGGCCCACTTTCTCCTGGAGTACCTACAACTAAGTTTTGTGGATTAGGCGTTGTTAACACACACAGACTGTGTGGATTATAGTCATTCTAAAATGCCAATCATATATCCCGTATATAAGAAAGGGTTAGGTTGGGGCTTGGCTTGGTGCTTGGGATTTCCAAAGAACTTAGTTTGTTGGTTGCATGCAAAAAGGTAATTTGCAAAAGTTCGAAATTGGAAAATACATATTCTCTTTCATCTGCAATGCATGTGCATATAATGTAGATATGCAATTTCATAGACACGTTCATAGGGGGGAAGATTCTGAGAAAACTTTTCATTCATGATTTTTCAGGAGGGTGCGGCGGGTAAGGAATCAAAAAATAGAGATAGAGGTAGACGAAGGTTAAGACTTAAAAGGACTTAAAACCGTATATCGATTCAGATATTTTATGGCATTTGACTTGGCAAACTCTGGTATATCTGATACTATATAAATACAATACCATGCCTCAGACAATCATAGTATCAATTATGATCCAATTTTGAAAAGTAATTGACAGACTGATAAGAGGCAAAGGAAAAGAAGAATGAATATAAAGTTTCTATTGCATTTATGCTGAACTGATGCAGATATAGAAGAGATAGAGAAAGAACATGATTGTTATTTAGGTTTAGCGAGACAAAAGTTTTGTGGTTTATATATGAACATGTAGAAAAACTGGTAAGGATATGAAAACAAAGGATGTTTTTCAACAAAATTAGTATCAATTCGACTTGCTTTGAGTTGGACAGTTAGATTGTTTGGTTTTATTAGTCTATCTATATAGGAAGCTTTTCATTTTAATTGAAAGGGAATGTTATAGTGAAAGGACATTGGCGCATATTCGTTTTTAGACCCCAGTTTATCTTAGCCTGGAGTTTATCCAATGTAAATTAGATAGGATAAACCCAGTATTTTTTTAGAAACAACTTAAACAGTGACTATGAATAGCCCCATTTTTTCCAGAAGACATTTAAAGAGTGTTGACCACCAAAGAATTATTTTTAGAATATTTTTGAAAAGGTGACATTGACAGATCACAAGATAATATTGAAGTTGAACCTTTCTTTTTTTAAAGGTTTTATGACGTTATTCTGCCATTCAAAATGCTGCCTAAGAATTTAGTAAAAATCTTACTTTTGACAATTGAAAAACATAAGGTGGAGTATTTTTTAAATGCTAAAAGTTAAAAAAAAAATTTATCTAAGACGGAGCTTGGAAATTAAAAATTGTTTTACTATATTTTTAAACAAATACAAAAAATATGAACAACAATCGCACGAACTTCCTGTTGTGTTTAACAATTATATTAGAGCAAAATTTTAACGAACAAATATTAAAAAGATCAAAAGTAATAAACACAGATCAATTTTTTTTTAAAGAAAAAATTAGATATTTAAAAAATTTTAAATGTAATATTGTTTGAACTATTAAGAAACGCCAAATTGCAAAATTATAACAAATTTACTCATGTCGTTACAAAGTTATAGGTGAATAACTTAAAAATAGGGCAATATTTTCAAAAAAAAAAAAAAAAAAAGTCAATACCCTAATTCCTTTTTTGGCAAAAACCTGAAACACAGTTTTCTTACTATCACCTCGGTCATCACAGATATGAAATTAAATGAAAATCGTTAGAGCCATTTTCGAGAAAATTTGAAAAAACCGAAATCGTAATGACAGCTACTCCTTTTAAAGGGTGATTTTTTAGCTGGTTTGGTTTTGGCAACACTGGTTTTGACAGCTGACGTGTGTTTAGTACCTTGTGTCACTGTCAAACAGCTTCAGTTTGGTTTGCAATTTAACCATGGATCGTCTTACAAATGAACAACGCTTGCAAATTATTGAATTTTACTATCAAAAAAAGCTGGCCGAGGATCCGCTTTTTTATCGAAAAATTGTGTTCAGCGATGAGGCTCATTTTTGGTTGAATGGGTACGTAAATAAGCACAATTGCCGCATTTGGAGTGAAGATCAGCCAGAAGCATTGCAACAGCTACCAATGCATCCCGAAAAAGCCACTGTTTGGTGCGGTTTATGGGCCGGCGGCATTATTGGGCCATATTTCTTCAAAGATGATGCGAATCGCAGCGTTACTGTCAATGGTGAACGCTACCGAGCGATGATAACAAACTTTTTTTTGCCCGAAATGGAAGTTCTTGACTTGCATGATATGTGGTTTCAACAAGACGGTGCCACATGCCACACAGCACGCGAAACAATGGCGCAATTGCGAGGCGAGTTTGGTGAACAGTTAATTTCACGTTTCGGGCCGGTCAATTGGCCGCCTAGATCGTGCGATTTGACACCATTAGACTATTTTTTGTGGGGGTATGTCAAGGCTAATGTCTATAGGGACAAGCCCGCTTCGATTGACGCACTGGAAGCCAACATCCATGCATTCATTCGTGAGATACCGGCCGATATGTGTGAAAGAGTATGCCAAAATTGGACTCAGCGGATGGGCTACCTGAGACGCAGCCGCGGTCAACATTTGCATGAAATTATCTTTAAACATTAAATTGCAAGGTTCAAACTATCGATTCAAATAAATATTTCATTCATTTTTTCGAATTTTTTGTGTTTTTTTTAAAAAAAAAAAAGTTCTAAACCTCTTAAAAAATCACCCGTTAGATGACCTTAAACAAAAATTCAAGTTTCATTTCTGGGAATCACATAAAAATGTTGGGAGCGTATCGGAATCCCGCTTTTTAAAATCCCGTTTTTCGAAAATCCCGAAAAAAAAGTTTTAAAATCCCGTCTACTAAAATACCGTTTTTTTAAAATCCCGTCTTCTAAAATCCCGCTTATTCATAATCCCAATGTATTAAAAACCCGCTTTTTAAAATCCCGCCAAATCCCGCCAATCCCGTTTTTCGCAATTAATTTGGGTATTAAACTTGGTTAATTATGAACTCATTCCCATCATTTTAGGAACTAACTGCCAACTACCAAAATGATAAAAAGAAATTTTGCATACACCCAACCTCGCACCTACCCCAAATCCTATAGTGTGCCCAAGCAGGGGGGTTGCAGGGGGGCAGCATGCCCCCCCATACATACCTCAATGATTATTAAAATCGTTGGGACCTATTTCATAATGAAATAAGTCACAAATGAATTAACTCCCAAATTTATGAACTAAGTCCCAACGAAATTTTGGTGGGAGTTAAAACAAGTAGTTTTAATTGATAAAGCGGGATAATAAGAAACGGGATTATAAAAAACGGGATTATAAGAGACGGGATTATAAAAAGCGGGATCTTGAAAAAACGGGATTTTAAAAAACAGGATTATAAAAAGCGGGATTGTAAAAACGGGATTTTAAAAAACGGGATTATAAAAAGCGGGATATCGAACCCAACCCAAAAATGTTCTCTACCAAATTCTAAGCAAATCGATTTACCCATTCAGGCTCTAGCACAAATTACAGTGGGCGCACGAACACACAGCCGCACAGACCAACGGATGGTATGAGGACACCAACCTTTCGGACTTCTAAATCATTGTAGTGTTAAATTTGATTCCAACCTCAAAGTAAAAACTTAAATTTAGGGAATTTTTAAGGTATGTACCTATAGTTAATTAATATTGCCAACTAATGGCCAGTTGCAACAAACGCTTTTAAATATTTACTGCTTCGTTAAATTTTAAAATGGAATTTATCGGTTGCATTAACCAATTTTAGTTTTAAAAGGCCGATAATCAAGCCAATAAACTAAAATGCTATTTTCCTCCAGTTAAATTTTAAAAGCGAGTTTTAACGAAAATATCTTCAAAAAAAATATTTCACTTTAGATAGGACATTTGAAAGTTACAATAAAAAAAAAATTCAACATTAAATAGATCGTTGGAGGTTAAAAATAAATAAAAACAAAAATGAACAGGTAAAATCCATTATTTTTCGTTTCAATTATTTCCTATTCAAGCCCAGTAGGTACATACATATTATACCTACATCAATTCTTTTCAACAAAAAAAAAAATGGTGGTGAAAATAAATTTTTTCCGCAAGAAAAATGTGTGTGGTGAAACAAAAAAGGATAGGACTCTTCTTCATCTACAATACAAGTTTCAAAAGGGTAGTCACTATACACTCACTTCCATTTTAAACCAGGTGTCATCTCTCATATCGCTATCTTACTTACACTAATGAAACTTTTCGTTCAGTTCACAAAATAGCTGACAAAATCCAGGGATGGTTCGCAAACAGCATTTTAGCTAAAAAATCAGAGAAATACATTCGTGCAACCCAAAAAATTTATCAAGCCGATAAATTTTATAAGAATTTTAGCAAAAACTAGTTTTAGTGGATTTTGGTGCAACTGGCCATAAGGCACTTAATTTAATCGAAACTAATTGATAAATTCTAGCAGGCATCCAGTTGCTTACCCCGCCCGAAAAATTGGCTTAGCTTTCTTACCAGTACTAGTAAAACCACAAAAGTTGCCGGCTTTGGCTCAAATAAAAGCTCAAATAAAAGCTCAAATAAAATCCGATATCTAAAAAAATGTTTTTCTGATAATCTGAACTTGAATACAAAATCAAAATTGCTCTTCACCATAGATTTTTTTAGATAACCTCGTCAAAAAACCGTTTTTTCGCAATTTTTTAAATTATTTTATAGCACGAGGGAATTTTGTCAGCCAAATTTCTAACCGTTTCTGAAATCTAATCATCTTCGTGCTTTAACATAAACGGTTTTTCCGGTTTGACATCATAAGGACATAATTAGAGGTTTTTTTGTAACCATTAAAACACTTTTCTTGAATTATTTATAACAGATAGGAGAACTTTTTTGGTATAGAGCAATTTTTTTGTTAATCTTTCTGGCAAAAAAAAATACAAGATGTAATGTGGTCCTATTATCCTTGTCCTTACTTTTTCTATTAACTCAAAACGACAAAATTTAATTACATATATATATATCTATTTCTATTTAATCCAGCCTTGCAACCACAAAACTTCCATTTGCATTTAAACCGTGACGACGACAGAGTCAACTTTTACGAATTAACTATATACTCGTAACACTGCTGCCGCAAAAACTTTTACCGAAATATATCTTTGCACTTAAATTAAATGCGACTTCAAAACTATATGAAAGCTTTTTCAGTGCACAGACGATATATACCGAACCAATGCGGTGTCCTTATGATAACAAAACTTTTTTTTTTAAATGTCTCCAAAAGACGAGCGAGAATTGCATTTTTGTTGCACGAAATAGACGATGCAGAAAAAAAAAAGGACGAAAAAGATGTATAAGGACTGATGTGTTCCTGTTATTCAGGATAATTTTCGAAACGATATCACCTTCATACACATACACGACAGAGGTATTACATGAAACGATTTCTAAGAAATAATTCAACTCGTTTAAATATTGCCCTTCGTATATTTACTGAAAGGATATTTTCATTATTTGTCCTTTCAAAAGCAAAAAATGAAAAAAAAAAATAATAAACATAAACTTTGCAAACCAAAACATTTGTTTGAATTTTTTCCACAAAAGTAACAAATAAACAAGAACGTTGTTTTAGTTATGTGTTTGTTTTTCCTCCCCGTTATTTATTTTTTTTTTCTGTTCTATATTTATACACGTTCAAGGCTCGAGTTGTATACAAACTTGAATCGAGGAGCTGGAGGGCGTTGTTTGCGTCGTCATCGTAGTGAGGGCGACAACCACCCTTCATATTCAAAAAATACACTTCGAATCACATAGTTAAGGCTAAGTTTAAAAAAAAAATCACGTTTCAGAGACATGAATCGAGAGAAACCACTACGCGAACTTAATTGAAAGCTCTTTAGAATAGAGTGGAATCCATCATCAGATGAACTGCAACTCATTGATCCAAAGTTTAATTTAACACCTGCCGCATGCGATGGGTCCCTAAATTCTAAGGTTTTTTTTTTCGATAAATCACTTCAACATAATGTCTAGAATATATCTGTTAAAAGAATAGTTCGATATTCGAAGTCATTGTAAACAAAACTCGGCGGAATGACACCCTCGATTCACTGATAAAAAAAAACTCTCCAAAATAAACTTGATCTAAATCAAATGACATGGAGTGTATATCGATGTACTTGTCATAGAATTTGGGTATGCAAAAAGGTGATATACAAGTTTTTTGTTGTTTTTGTAAATTCTAATATATATAGAACACAGGAAAAGTTGCACGGGTTTTGTGGTAATTGGAAATTTTGTTAATAAATTTAGGAATTTTAGAAATTAAATTACGGATCACAATGAAGTTTATGAGGATTTTTGGCGCAAGTTTTTGTTAATTAGATTTTACGGCTTTTTGAATTTAGTTTACAACAAAAGGAATTTATTGTTGATATTATAAATGTATTATAAGAACATTTTGTTTTCTAAACGTTTAGGGAGACTGGGACTGCAGCTTAAGAGAATTAGGTAAATGAGTTTTTTTTTTTTTTTTTGTTAGAACTTGAAAATGTCTAGCCATTGAAATTTGCAAAAGAGAAAGAAATCGATTAAAATTAAGATGAAAAACGAAACAACGAGAAGATAATTTCACAAAGCCGGATTAAGGAAAAATAAAAAAGTAACTGAATTTGAACCAGAATAATATGAACCTTGACATTTGAATAAACAAAAAAAACGTTCAAAGGAAAAATTACAAAATTAACCATCAAATTCAAGAACATTGTGGATACCATTATAAGTGAACTCTAAGAAGAAGGGAAAAAAACTTAGTAACCTATCCAGCGAACCATTTTAGTTCATGAAAATTAGACAAAAAATTGCAAAAATTAAAAAAATTCCGACAAGTGTAGTTTTTTTTTTAAGTTTTAAAAGTGTATTTTTGTTTTGACGTCTAAATCACATCCTAAAAAGAACCACAATTTTTGATTTGTGAGATGAAAGGACCAAAATTAAGTTTTGTTGAAAAAATCTTTTTGAGAAATTTTACAAAAAAGGAAACTTAGACAAAAAATGGAAGAATTAAAAAATTCCGAAAAACTGTAATATTAGTGTAGAGTATGTGTTCACGTCGTTATAACATTCTAAACAAAAGTATAGAGTTTTGTTTTGGCATCCTTAAAAGTAGGTACAGTGAAACCCGCTTAAGTGAAAAACCCGGATATGTGAAACATATAAAAACTCCTTCTTCTTTTTTATTTTTCACCTCCACCAAATTTTCATCACGAAAATGAAATTTGAATTTCTATTATGTCAGAACCCTTTTTGGAATTTTTAAATCCGCTTAAGTGCAATTTTTTTTCACTTAAGCGGGGTTCGTTTAAGTGAAAAACCCGCTTAAGTGAAAGAAAGACTGAAATTTTGCAGTTTCTCCTAAGTAGGTACTACAATTTTTGAATTTGTGGAGTTAAAGGAGCAAAATTTAATTTTTATAAAATCTCTCAAAACCTAGGTATCCGTTATTTTTAAAGCGGAAATGATTAGGCAAAAATTGCAGCTTATAAAATTTAACCCAAAAAAAGGAAATTTAGACAAAAAAATACCAAAGTTCAAAACTTTCCCACGTAAGACTCTAGTTTTGTTTTTACGTCCTAATCACATCCTTAAAAGTACTCTAATTTTTTACTTTTTGGATTAAATTTTTAGTACCTAAAACTTTCCGTTTTTATAGAGAAATGTTAAGGCAAAAATTGAGCTTATAAAATTCTACGCAAAAAAGAAAAATTAAACAAGAAATTACAAAAGTTCAAATCATCCCGACAAAGAGTAATTTTAGTGCAAAGTTTTTGTTGAGGTCTTAATAACATCCTAAAAAGTGTAGAGTTTTTTTGTAGAGTTTTATTTTTACGTCTTAATTGCATCTTAAAAAAAGCAACAATTATTGATTTTGTGGGGTGAAAGGGGGAAAATTAATGCCATTATAAGCATCTTCAAATGTCAACGTAGGATATACCCGCCTGAGAAAATTGCAAGTTTTTGTCAAGTTTATTCAAGGCCCTCAAAAGTTTTTACTGGGGAAAATCTAGAAGAGGGAAACTTGTCGAATACTCATAAGAATCTTGCTAATAAAACTTGTTGGACAAATTAAATTTGAAGATAAAACAGGTTCGCTTTATTTTTGCTTGATATGGCAAAGACGGAAGCAACATGGAAAATAAAACCTTTGGAGAATTTCACTACAAACGATTAATACAATCATAACGTCGAAAACAAAATTAACCTGCCTTCCTTTCCACCTATAGAACTAATACTGTCCGATTTTTTTTTATTAAGGACGATCACCAAGTCCTAAAATGATGTGGTTTTCAATTCCATGATCCAACAGCCAGGGCTCAAAAACTTGTAACTTGTATGCAAAACACCTACATAACATTATGTTAAAAATTTCGACTACATCTACAAGACAAGGGTAGATTTTAAGCCCCACTACATTTTTCGTCTGATTTCGAGAATGAGACCTCGTATAACATTTGTTTGAAGAAACGATATTATATTTCAAAAACCAAATTATTTCCTTTTAAGTTACCTATACCCTGCATTGAAGATCTCTAGCTTAAATATGTTCACTGATTCCTATATAACTTTAGTATACTTGACTTTCCCGTTTCATATGAAGGTACTATTAAGAAAGAACACTCCATCATCCAAATATGAAATAAACAATCTCAAACCCTCCATTCAGCAACAACACTAATTTAAGTGAACTTTTTTATCCTTGCAACTTATTTTAATTGCTGACTTCATGTTGACTGTGTAAATCGTTATCACCGGTAGTCATGGAGAGTTATCAGTGCAGAGTTTTGTCTTTCAAATTGCTTTTATACCATCTTGCTATCCAGCAACTTATGCTGGCGGCACAAAGATACAAATCTTCTTTGCTGCTTCTCTTGCTGTTGCTGCTGTTGAGTGACTGACTTGACTAACGGCAAAAGATGAAGATTATGTAGAAAATTGGTCTTATATTATACGAGCTAAAACGAAGCGATGGAGGACCATTGACTGTTGCTGATACTGTTTCTGATAGCTGAGCTGACTTTGCTTTGCTTATATAGGTATAGGTATGCTGGAAAATTTAAGTTTAAAAAGTTTATTTTGCTTTGCCATAACTATATGTACTCGTATATATTTTTTTGCTTTAGCATCTCTCATCACAACTGGTGCTCTGGTGTCCTGGAAGAAGAAAGCAGCATCATGAGTTTTGTGTTCTTGTTTGCGAATGTTTCCTGTCGACGACGACGTTTTAAAAAGTTAAATTTTATTATTTAAATTGTGATTCGTTTTGTACATATTTATCCTTCAAAATGCAACTGAATAATGCATATATCCTTAGATTGGGTGAAATGGTACCTATAGATATTTTATTTTTGTATTTCTTTCGCCGTCAGAAAGAACTGTGTTTTACACAGACACACAGATAATAATATACCAGAATAATAACCAACTTCCTGCAAGGCAACTTCAATTTTCCCTCTGATCTGAAATTTGAATCACATTGGCGATTTTCCGCTTATATCGGATTTTTTTAGTTTGTTTCTTTTGCCTTTTCAAGTAGAAGAATCGATTCATCTGAATTTCATGTCACACAAAAATAGATAAGAAGTATGTATGTACCGATATAATTTTCTAAAAGTGGGAAAATCTGAATGTTTATATAGTGCATAATGTATATATAATGGAATCTAAAGCAGGTGCGCTACAGTCACAAAAAGACTGAGAGGCCAATTTTAACCAGAGGCAGTGGCGGCGCGGCGGCGGCGTCAGGTTGGTATAATTATTATGACTACAACTTATTGATGAAGGTTTTTGGTTTTATAGGAGCAGGAAAAGTAGGTAATAAAATAACTTTTGATTGAAAATCAATATGAGATTGTTGTTCTTGTTGTTGGTGCGATAATAAAATTTCTGTTATTTTCATGCCGTTTCCGCTGGCTGTGGAGATAGATAATTTTATCGACCCAGATAGGGATTGAGTCATTATGACTTCTTGTTTATTTTTATAGCTATTTGAATTATTACATTAAAATATGGAATTTCTCATTTTATATTTATGGGCCTACGTAAGAGATATCACATTTCTCAAACAACCGCACAATTTCTACGTAGGTATAGCGAAAATCGGTATTGGAAGAATTTCAAAGTCAAAGAATTATAGGAACATTTCTTTCATTGATTAAAATTACTTATTACTTATTACTTATTACTTGATACTTTGGTACTTTTTCAAGGTTGTGAAGCGATTAAGCGCTTCAAAACGTACATTATGTAATTGCGGATAGTTAAATATCGAAAGGAGGTTCATCACAAAAATTCTAACAATCTGGGGCCTATTTCACCAAACACTTTTCATTCACTTTGCAAAAAAAATATTTTTCTGCAAAGTAAAAGTGCAAAGAGTTTCACAAAATTTGCAAAGTGCAAAGACTTTTCAATTCAATAATTTCCTCTTTGCAAATTTGCGTTAGGTGAAACAAAATTTGCAAAGTAAATGCGCAGTTGCAAAGTGAAAAGTGTTTGGTGAAATAGGTCCCTGGACTTTTTTTTATATTGTTCTAAAGCTTAAGGCCGTTTAAAATCTTGTAAAGATACACTTTTTGTGGAACGAAATATCAGTGTAATTTCTTTACTCGCTCAAAAGGACTCATTTAACAGCTTTCATCTCATATTTTGCTCATGATAGTGAGCAGTTTTCAAAAATTCAAGAGTTTGAGTGTGAGTAAACGTTAAATAAATAAATGATCTTTTATGTGCAGATTTTAAAATAACATATATAACCTATGTCTCACGCACAAGAATGAGCAGTTTTGAGCAACTCGTGAGCAATGATGAACATAAAGGGTTTTTCCAATACAACATTACATAAATGAAGTAGTAAAATATTTTACGTTCTTAAATTTAAAATTTAATTGCTCGCACTAAATGGACTCACTCTCGTTTCACGCTCAATAGTAAGGGATTTTTTTGTTCGCGATTATAAGAGTGCCGTCGTCGTGAACTTTGATTAATCGATCACTCGTGAGCATGAGCAAAAATACAAATGCTCACAGCTAATAACTCATGACCGACATCTTCTTATATTGTCCTCGTTCGGTTTTGAACACTCGCAAGCAGCTCGTGAGTGAGCATTTCTGCAATAATACATACAAAATAGAAAACAACAATCAGTTTGACATAACATATGCCATCCGCCAGATTGAAAATGTATATATACCTACCTACATTAAAAAACTAAGGAAGGCTGATTAATTCATACCTCATAAGAAGGTTATTAGAGGCTACAGAAATTCTAAAGTCCTAATTTTTACTTATAGTTCAAGCTTTAACCTCTATCTTGTGATAAAAATAATCACTGATTTTGATTTTTAAAGGACTTTATATTACCTACATAATTAAGGTTTGAATTTTTTATAGAGAAATTCATGATCTTAAAAATTTTTAATGAATGAAATTTCTGCGACACCAAAATAAAGATAATTGCGATAGGAAAACTTCACTTAAAAGTTTAGAATCGCAGTAGGTACCTACCTATCATTTTTGTGTCAAAAATTTGAACTTGATTCTTTTGACACGCAAAAGATAAAAACATACATATGTAAGTACCTACAAAGATTATTATTAATTCAGGATTTGGTGATTTTTTTTTTTTTTTTTTTTTATAAAAAATGTGTCATTTCAGGAAGCTATCCTAAGATTTACTCTCCATTAGATCTTAAGGCCATTAACCACAATTTTAAAACAAAATTTATATTAAAAGAAACTTTTGATACGTTCTTTTATCAAACCAAAAAAAAAACCAAATAGAGCTTTTTTTTTTTTTTTTACATTTCCAGAACAAAAGAATGAAAATTTTTCTGACAAATTTTGTAGACTTCCTTCCTGTCATTTAATGCTCGACCCATTTCTCATTTTTTTTTTGTCATTCTTCGGTTTATAAATTCGCTAAATGAAAATCTATAATAAATGACTATACATATATTATAATATAAAGAAGTTTCCTTTCATACGATTTTCCACTCCCTCAATTTTCTATTTTTTTTTTATTACCATTTTCCATCATCATTGCGAACATTAAACTTTTCCAATTTAAATGCGTTCATTAACCGCAACTTTTAAAGTGGACACACAGCAATAATTTTAAGTATTTTTAACGAAACAAATTTTTTGAGAAAAACTTTTATAATAAAAAAAAAGAAAACATTTCCGAACATTAAAACCATTTTTTTTAACAGAATACCTAAGGTGATGCGAAAAAGCAAAAAAAAAAAAACAATCTTTCTAACCAAACGAAGAATCTCTTTTTGCCTCTCTTTCTCATCGAAATGAAAAGAAATGAGAAAGTTCATTAACCGCCCCTGTGTGACGGAATGAATGTATTGTAGGTGTACCACGTGCTCTTGCACTGAATAGGACAGATGGAGGGCTTTCTTTGGCAAAAGGTTTCGCCACAACAGGGGGTTGTTCAAGTTATTTCCGGTTGATTGTATCTGCTTAAAAAGCTTCCCATTCATGACGTCCTTACACATCCTTTTCTTATACTTCTTTATTTTTTTTAATGCGAGATACGACAACTCACTGTAATGCATTGCAACAGTGCTTGCCTGGGGGTATTTCAAACCATTCAATCGAATTGGGCGCCTATTCGTAGGGGACCCCAAAAGTCGACAAAAAAAGCTTAAAGTTGGTAAAAATAATATGGTATGTAGATTAAGCCTATTTTGTACTTTAAAATAGGAAAAAATGTTAAAGACATTGGAAGAGGAAGTTGAAAATTCGGCCTGCCAACAAGGACGTGTTTCAAGACAAATTAAAATGAAGTGATGGCGCCCGAGACTCCCAACAAGGCACCAGGTATTAACCCGCTCGAAACTCCAATGATTTTGATTTTGGTGATGAAAAAGAATACCAGCAGTAATTTTCAAAAGGATACCAAGGAATCTGAAGAAACTTTCATCCTTTTTGAATCTTTGAAATAGCATTACATGGACCATGATGCATCCAAATCGTTGCGTTGATACGAATGAAGAACATACCTATACTCCCGGGGATGATACTTTTGTTGCAAAAATACAAAATACTTTTGTGGTTCCATCAACAAATGAATACCCAATGAACCGCAGCATAGGATCCTTAATTCTCAAGTCAAGCTTAAGTATGGAAGAGATTTCATTTAAAGTCGGATGTGTAGCGTGTGTGTGATAGATGTGTTGTGTTCATCATTCAATCAAGCGGAAGAGTCATGTTTTGAAAGGATCACAATCGGAAGCAAAGAATTTTTCAAGCATAAAGGATTTTTTCATATATATCTATTTCTTCGACCGAAAAAAAGGATAATTTATGATGTTCTATTTCAAGAATTCATTAAGAAACAATCGCAGTTAAAATGTTTTTGTCACCATCTTGTTGGGCGTTCTTGTTGTTGTTTTTGTTGGGCGAGTGGGCGATTGGGCGAGTTTGTGGGGTTGACAATAAAAATATCACCTTTCCCCCTTATGACCCATTATGTATGTCCTTTCCAAGTAAAAACAAAAACTCCAGAGAGGTACAGGATATGAACGAAAAAGGATATTTATGGTGATGACAACGATAAAGATCATATAAGGAGGGAATTAGGTTTGTTGCAATATGAGAGAAAAGTGTAAGCTTTTGCTCCAAGTTGTTCCTTCCAAGGATATTTACTTACATATGTATGCTTCGTTCATAATAAATATACGTCCAGGAATTGTAGGTATATTAGTGTTTGTTCGTTGTTATGTATTTTAGTGTCTAACGAAATTGAAAATGCTGTGTATACATACATGAACCACCGTTCTACATACACATATTATATTACATTGAAGAAACTTATATCCTTGCATGTGTCAAAGTGTGAAAATAAAACAGAAACTTTAAGGAATAAAGAAATATACTATTTTGTCGCTGCTTTCATATATACCTATTCTTTATTTCAACGTGTATTTTATATAATACACACACATTCGTATGTATTAGTGAAAAAGAAATGGACCTGAAGACAACATGTTGACAATATCTAAAGGGCAATAAAATTTGCAGACTTTGTGTTTTGTTTATTTGAAATGCGAAACGGGATTGATTTTTCCCTATTTGGGATTTATTCATATATACCTATACTCGTACATATATTGAAAGGATAAACGAGGATTATATACCTATAGGACTATTAAATGGAGAAAGTTTTCTTTTTCCATTTTTGTATAATGTATATCTAATGGCCAAAGTTACTCATGTGAAATAATTTGAAAAAATAATGTAATTATTTTTGTTTTGTTGGCTATTAGTTTTGTTTTCTTATAAAATACACATGTGTTTATAGGATTGAAGATGTAAATTATGAGCTGAAAGTTTACAAATTACAGAAATGTCCTCCATGATATGAGTAAGCAATTTTATTTATTGCTTTGTTGATGTTCAGTATTATAGTTAAGATCCATCTTTATATGAGAGTGAACAACAATTTTAATTGTTATAAAAAGTAAATGTAGTGAAATTCTTTTTGATTAAACTTTATTCATCCATACAAATTAGATGACGGGCTAAAGGAGAACAAAATAAATTGTGTTCATACGCGTGTGTGTATTCCGATTTAAAGAAACAAAATTTAGTTTGGTTAACATATAATAACTAAAACAGGTACAGTAAAACCCGTTTAAGAGAAACCCACAAAAAACCAGCATATCTAAAGCACTTTTTTGCATTCCCGAGTATTTGTTGACCAACACTCGGCTTAAGGGAAACTTGCTTAAGTGAAAAACCCGGATACTTGTAATATGTTTTTAGTATCAGTTAAATTTTATATTTTTCATTGAAAAAAAATTCTTAAGATAAAAAAAAATTTAAATCGAACAGAACAAAAAATTTGCTAAACGCATTCCCTTCTTTTTTATTTTCCACCTCCACCAAATTTTCACCACGAAATGACATTTGAATTTCTTATATGTCACAACAGTTTATTTTCGTTTTTTATTCGGAATCCGCTTAAGTGAAATTTTTTTTCACTTAAGCCTGGTACGCTGGTGATGCGAAACGAAATTTTTCTGTGATCTCCAAACAGACAACGAAACACTTGCGAAAACACAACGGAAAATATCCTTGGAGAGTTTCACTAATTCCAAAAACAAAATAAAACATAAACGCTAAAAATCAAAGAAACCAATGATGTAAGAAAATGATAAACAAAAATAAACACAAATTAAACTCAAATGTCATTTTTCCGCCCACAATAAATAGTCTGTATAATTAATTCAGTGCGAAAAAGGAGCGGAGACTTCTCCAAATAATATGCTACAATTATGAATTTCGCTCTTCGAACAGCGTACTGCAAAACGAAAAGCAGAACGAAATTTTCCGTTTATGATTTCGTTGTGTCATTTTTGTATGGGATTTTTCGTTTCGCATCAGCAGCGTACTAGGCTTTAAGCGGGGTTCGTTTAAGTGAAAAACCCGCTTAAGTGAAAGAAAGACTGTGACATTTTGCTGTTTCTCTTAAGCGGGTTTTACTGTAGCGATCATTTGTTTATAATCTCAGAAAGATCATCACCGATTTCTTTGAAACATTGCATTCGAATACGCGCGTGTTTTTAAATAAATTTTTTTTTTCTTGACAAAAACAGCGGCATCTGTTGGGTATGAGAGCAACACCCGATTTACATGAGATCTTAACAATCTTATTTATATTTACATTTATGTAAAATAAATAGAATTATTTTAAAAATTCTTTTTTTGTTTGAAAGGTTTCAAGTACGGAATGGATTTTTAGAATTTTATTTATTTTTATTTATTTATAGAATAAAGTAAAACAAAAAAAATTGAGAAAAATTAGAAGAAAATTTTGCTACGATTGAAAAACTTAAAATTTCTACTATTTTTGTGGGCAAGAAGAACTGTTCAAATCATTAAGATGTCAGCTTTTCTCACTGTTAACTTGAAATTGCTGTGCAGACCAAGGTCCTCATCCTTCGTGCCCTACTTAATATTATAATAATTGTGAACTAAGTTTGTTTCAATTTTTTTTGTCCGTTATGTTCCGTCTGGACTGATAAGGTTATTAAGAAATACTATTTTATAACACACACAGTGGTTTCGGGGTCCGGAACCTCAGCGAAGGGAAAAATTATTGAATAACTCATGCCGATTATGACTCCCGGGGAATTGACAAATTTTCACAATTATTTTAAGACACTTGCGTACCAAATTAATGCTTTGTTTTTGAACCGCAAGATGGCGGATTCAGTCATTGGGGGGATTGACATTGCCTGTTATATTATTTATTATATTTTCTTATGTTAATTTCTAACGATACTTGATTTTGTCAACCTGGGCGAAACTAGTAAATAATTAAAAAAAATTGGTACACTCTGTACTTTTAAGAATTAGTTCACTATTGGATACAGTTACAATATATCTGATCAGACATTGATTTTAAGGGTGTTTTTTTAGATTTGTTGACAGAACATTTGTATTTTTTGTTAAATAGAAATACCAAGATCTTTTTAAAAATGTAAACCAAAAGCTTCTAGGAGGACTGGATCTCGAAATTGACCCGTCATTTTGCATGCACATACAAACCTATGAAATTTTTGTTATCTTCCTCTTAAAACGTACCTGAAAGAAAAAGGAAAATATTTTTATTTTAAAATATTTATTATGGAAATGAAAATATGTATGTATATAAAAAAAATATTTAATTTATCAAGTTTTGATCAAACTTGACATTAGATGAAATTAATAGATGAAAATAGATACAAAAAGTGGGTCTTTCAGTTCGCTAAAGCCTAAAGGGTTTGACCGATTGTCTTTAAATTCGGCACATTAAGTTTTTGGACATTCCCCAGAAAAATTAAAAAAAAAGTATTTGACCAAAAATAGCCATACATAATATTTTAACATTAAATAAAAAAAAATAATTAAAAACCCAAAATGCTTTGCACATCTCTGTAGATAAACGTTGTGTTGATCCTGCTTTTTATAAAAACCAAACAAAAAACCACCCATGAACATAAAATACGAACATTAAATGCAATTCTCTTCCACAGAATTAATGAATTTAAGATAAAAAGAAAAAACAATTTGAAACCAATTATAGAAATAAGTGAATGAATACATCTTTTCCAACATAACAAAAAAAAAAAACAATAAAAATATAAGTATTAAAAGAAATAAATAACCAACATAACAACAACAAAAAATATAAAGTACATTACCACATCGGGCTCATTCTAACATGCAATCATCTTCATTTTTTTCTATTTCTCATGATATAACCTTTACTTGCATTGCAATATAGCAGCGTTTATATAATAACTTCCTGTGGTGTAGTGTAGTGATTACACAACACACCCTATTGATGCACCGGCCACCACAGCGCCACCATCATCATCATTACCATTGTCATTATCATAATCATTAGCATTACAAAAAAAATAGATGTAATTGAAGACACGCAAAGAAATAAGCGAAGATATAAGAAAAGAAAACAAGAAAATTGTAATTCAAAAACGAAACTTCCCAAACTATTGACCGTGAAATTCATTCTCGACAATCAAATTCAAATAAATTAATGTTACAACACAATGTGTTGGTGCATCTTGTTTCGATTCACTTTTCCCCTCCCTCTCTCTCTCTCTCTGTTTCTCTCTTTCTTTATTTATATCTCTAGCCCAGCATGACGCGCGTATGTGAAGTAGCCGCCATTAGCTGACCACAAATTAAGCCACTTAATCACCGTCATGTGTTACGTACGACCCATTTTTTTGTTTGCGATATTAAAATAAATTTGTACTTAAGTTTAAGTATAAAGGTATGTTATGGGATGGAAAAAATATAAATAAATCTGAAGTTAAAAGAAACCGAAGAACTTTTAATCTTGTCGTTAATTGTACCTCATTTACAGTAGATGAATATGTAGTAAAACGTAATATCTCTGTATCTCGTCTGACTATACGTCATTTGTTCACGATTTCTTCGTATTCTGTATGCCATTGGCCGCGTTCAGGTTGCACTAGGATAGCCTATCTAAGATACTCGAGTATCCAGTATGTTTCTGAACGCAAATCAGCTGTTGTTGACATTTCCCATAGGATAGATGAGTATCCCAGAATTTTTAAAATAGCTTGAGATTTTTTTTCGCCAACAGCTGCTTTGTCATCAACTGTGATTTTACAAGGGATTACAACAACACAAAGCTATCCAGATCGCTTTGGATACAAACATGAACGCGGCCATTGGTACGCCATTTTCATGTGGTCTGTTGTCGAGCTATCTGTCATATGTCTGTCATCCATCTGTCAAATATCTGTCATACTCTTTGACTTCTATCTGTTGGTCTTTTTGTTTGTTTTCAGAATGACAGTTGTTGTTCTGAAAAGAAGAGAAAATGGGTCTATTCTTTTCCCAAAACTTCCAATTCCTACCAGTTTTAGTCCTTTTTATTTTTTATTTGATTTTTGACAGAACTTTGAAACAAAATTGGTATTAATTGTCAATTTTAGGTATTGCTTCTGGATTTACATTCGAAATCGAAACCACAATCGTTTAAAGGTATCGAAGCATTCTTCGGGATTATCAATCAAAAAGACCATGTCTGTCATCTATCTGTCATCTGCCTGTCATCTGCCTGTCATCTGCCTGTCATCTGTTTGCAATAAAATTTTCATCTTTAGGCGTTTTTTTAGGTCATGTTCGATGTTAACATTGGAATCACAACGCCAATTAATTGTGAGAGCTAAGTAACTTAAATATTTCGCTCCAAAATCATTTTACTTGGCTGCTTATTTCTCAGTTTCTTCAGCGATTTTTGTTATTTTAACGAAAGTTTTAATCTGACTATTTCCATGGATTTATCAATGAAGGTTTAGGTTTGCGATTCTCTTTTGAAAAAACACATAAAATTTCTTCTTCAGTGCATTTTGGAATGATTTTAATTTTACAATCATAACAACCTCTTTATGCAACCCAAACTTCCACTTTACATTTTTTTTTTTTACTTTTATTCTTTAATCAAATGCACTCAACCTAACTAAATCCTTCACAACAACAAATACAACAACAACAAAAACATTGCGCAGTATTAAAAGTTAAGTTCATGAAGTCAGTAGACCGAATCGGAGAAGTGCAGTGACATTGTTTAGTATGAATATATACCTACTTCTTTGTCGCGCCACAATAAATATGTACCAACCCACAATAGCACACCAAGTTCTTGGACATAAATCATAGAGGAGGAGTTCGTTGTTCGCTCGCAATGTAAGAAAACGATTCAATGACTTTTAATCGATCGGCTTACAAACAAACACAGATAGTATATGTAGGAACAATTGTACATAAAAGCATGCAGACAAAGGATTGTATTTTTTTTTTTTTTTTTTAATTTTGAATAATTTATTTCGAGGCGTTTATATGCACGAAGATCCTTTATTATGCAAAGCTATAGATACTTGTAACATGGAAAGCAAAAACCCCCGAAGCCTTATATATGTAACAATAGCATATATATTTGGGGGGCTGGCTGGTTGGAAAACCGTTGAAAAAAAAAAATGTTACATCCTCTTTCGTGTTTGATCCACCATGAAGGGGGCTTATAGGAAGTATTAAGTTTTTCCTTTGAGAAGGAAGCCCATTGCAGCCGCATATATGAACAAAACATGAAAAAAGGGGAAAAATCAATAAAGGAAAATTTTTCCTGATTCACTTTCTTTCTTCTATACGAACAAAATATATACACAACGACCGACTTATACGGGTAACTTTCCTTTTAAAATTCAGAAAAGTTCTGAAATGAATACCTTTAACTTTAACTATTGCGTGCTTCACATAAGGTGTTACAACAAGACTAGAAAATATTAGACGGGACGATACAAGAGAGAATGAATTGTGCAGGGAGTCAACCCTTGGTTTAGGTGCGGGGGCATTTTTTTTAAGTAAATTTTTAAATTTGTATTTAAATGCATGTATAATTAAAAATACATACATAAGTACACACAATTGAAAAAAGGCCACTGAAGCATGGCTTAATTGAAAAACATCTCAAATGTCAAAAAAAAAAATATTCAACGTTCTCAATGATCAAAGCTTTCAATATTTAACAATTATCAATTAATATAATTGACAATCGTAATAGGGGAGAATTTTTAGTTCCATCGCGAAAGAAATTTGTCAGGAATTTTATTTCACCATTTTTGGAAATTTGGTATTGCTAATTATTTTAGAAAGGAAAAAATAAATCTTCCCTTCAAATGGTATCTTTTGCCAATAATTTTAATTTTATTAATTAACCTCAAAATTTTTCCCTATAAGAAAATAACCATCAAAGATAAAGAAAAATATTAGATTTACTTGAATAGATAAAAATAAATCTAAACAAATTCTTTCTTAGTTCTATAAAAAGATGCAAATTAATTAAATATCAGTGGGAGGTCAAAAAAAAAAAACGAGTTTTGAAAGTAAAGAATTAATTTTGTAGAGTTACAAAATCAATGTCAGATTTGGGGCGATAAAAAAATATTTATATGAAAGAAAATTTCTGAAATCAGTAAACACAAGAGCAACTGGAGAAATCGATGGCGGCCCGAGTAAAAACTCTACGGCTATACGTTTTATCCAATACAAATTCTTTAAGTCAATTTTTGTGTTGTACTTAAATTAAATTTTTTGATGTAGAAAAAAAAAAAAACATTTTTGGGGGATTTCCGATTGGAATCATTTTTCGCTAAATATTACCTAATTAAATTAATCTTTGCTGAAGAGACTTAAGTCTATTGTAAAAAACGAAATTAATAAATTGATATAAAAAATTGGACGATACATACATATATACAATTAATTGAGTAAGTCTTTTTTGAAATGTTTTCCAACACTAAAATTTGGAGCATGAAATAAGACATAAGAAAACCCATTTTTCAATCGGGAATTTCAACATGGTGTTATAATTTGCTTAGCATTAAGGTCATCATCATTTTCTTATAACCTCAATAATGATGATGACCTTAATGCTAATTAAATTAAAGACAGTTTTTCAGTAAATTTATATGCTGATGAGTTAATTCAATGAATTTGGTGGAAATATTTAACAGATATTTCTGTAAGATCCTGCATTGACGGCGCACTTTGATTTCTGACAATTATTTTAAAATTTAATTTAATTCTCTGAATGAAAAAATGCTTCATAAAATGACTCGGGTTAGATATCTAATGCAGGATTTATCAACTTTGATTGAAATCAGTACTGTAAATTGGCCCTAAGTGTCTTAATACTGGTTGTTTCAAAGTTAATCACGTGCGTCATTAAAGTGCTTTAAATGTTTGCTGCTTATTTTTTCAATTTTTTTTTTTTTTTTTTTTTATTTTTTTTTTTTTTTTTATTTTTTTTTTTTTTTATTTTTTTTTTTTTTTTTTTTTTTAATGAATAATTAAAGTTTTACTGTTTCTTATTTCTTTTTTTTGTAAGTTTTTTTTTATTTTTATTTGAAAAAAATTAAAATACAATATTTTTTTTTTTTTTATAAATAAATAAATTAATCAAAAACGAAAATGCCAAATCGTTTACAACAATTACCCCTGCGATCCAATTTTGTTTTTATTTTATTGTTTTTCTTTATTTTTGTGTGTAATTTTCTTTATTTTTATTTTTTGTATGTTTTTTTGCTTTATCTATTTTTTAAATGAAAGCTAGATATTAATTGTTAATGGCTTAAAATGTAAAACTTTAATTAATGAATTGAATAATACATATCGGGGTGCACTACAGCCGAAAGATTTATATTTTAGAACTATATGAGATTGGTCGTCAAGCAGTTCTTCCTCCAAATTGGTTCTTTTGAGAAACTATCTAGTATTTCAGTTACTTTCTAAAACATTAATTCGTATTTCTATCTCCTTTTATCTGGTGATTATCAGGTAAACAAATACTAGGCTTGCTTCAAAGTGTTTTTAAATTAAAAGGTTAAAAAAAAACTTCACAATCAGGAAAAAAAACATTCGACAGAAAGAAATAGGGAGTTAAACTCAACTTCTAGCTGAATTACAAAAAAAAAAAAATAACATAGCAACCGTCAAATAGTGCAACTCCTAATCCAGTCCATAAGAGAAAAAAGTTGTTTATCTGTTTATCTGTTTAGCTTGAGACGGTTTATGGCCAAATTTCGGATACAGACAACAGACTACATACAATGTTTCTGACCTTGATGGAGTTTATCATTTATTAAAAAAATAAATGGGAGGGTATCCACACGCCTTTTTTTAATTTATTGGTTAGCTAATTAAGTGAAATCACAACTTCTTCGGTTAAGCTCTACCCACTTCTTTTCTTAACTGGTAAGCAACACAGTTTGTGATATTGATGATTTTGGTAACGACAGCATTATCGTCAATCTGGACAACATAATGTTAATCTCACACAATCAGTAGGAGAATAATCTGAGTTTCTTACAAATCAAGTTGGTAGACCATCAAATTCGTTGATTACTTTAAATTTATTCATATAAATATTCTGGATTTGGTGAAGGGAAAGTGTATCATAGCAGACGACGGTTTTGAGAGTTGCGAAAAAAAAATATAAATGTTGAATAACTTTTGAGCTAAGGGTGGACAAACGAAATTTTTTGGTGGACAATCAATATCAGCCGATGGACAAACAATCCCACTTGGTCACATCCTCCTAAGTTATCAATTGCAGGCGGTAGACGACTTTTTGTTGGTGTTGCTATAAAAAAGAACAATTTAATGAGTTTTTTCCTGAGGGTGGACAAACGATAGACAAACGAATCTGATATACATCGAACAAAAATTTTGAGGTCGGGGTTCTGGCTTCATACTGCTATATTCTAGCCCCTTCGACAACTATACCACACTATATAATGTAAATGTCATTAATTTATAGACCCAAGGTCAATTTGTATGAAAACAGACGCATTTAACCAATCGTCCTTTATAAATGGTTTATGTCCAAAATTTAATTGATAAAACAATTGTCAATAAAGGACGACAAGGGGTACACGTAAATAGTGCATGTAAAGTAAACATTGCAACAAAAAGGACATGAACATTGAACAACCATAATAAATAGTCGTCCGCCTTTAAAAGGGTCGTTTTCATACAACAATAACAAACAGCTACATATATATACATATAAATATCAGGAACGTCCGAAATAAAGTCAACTACAGGTCCAGACATATTACACAGAAGACCGGCCACCATATCCTCGAACAAACACACACACACACATTTAAGTGGTTGTTATCATAGAATGCGTTTGTTTGTAAACGATGTTCGACTTTACATACATATACGCGCCCGAATCGGATATAATTCGAATTTATAAAACCAGCAATTCATTGAAGGATTTTGATGTTTGCTCAAACGATTGTCGTGTATGTGTACATATAGGTATGTAAAACATAATGAAAAGATATGTAATCTCCTTTTCCTTTCTTGTTAATCGTATATAGATACATACATATACATACATATAATCGTAGTTTGATTATATTTAAAATTTGGCAGAATTAAATAAAAAGAAACCTACCCAACCCAACCATCGTTTGACATACATAGGTACCTACATATATGCGTGTTTGTTGTTAGGTTGTCTACAGCCATCATGTGAAGGACGAAATTAATTGCCGTATAAACGATATCATATCCTCCAGAAAAAAAGGGGTGGGATTTTTTTTAACTTTGAATGAAATGACAATAAAAAGAAAGAAATCCCCATGGCATAACATGCGTTACGATTACACGATAATGAATATGCGCACATCAAGGGAGGCATTGACTGACGCGACGCACGGCCCGACGCGAAGCAACGCGACAGCAGCGGATTTTCCGCTTTTGTGGGTTTCCTGATTTTGTTTTATGTCACGCAGCTCTGATAGCTTTGTACTACATAACATAGCTTTTAAGGGCTCGGATTATAAGTTAAGCCTATAATAAAAGTTGACATTATTACGTTTTAAGTGTCAAACAACCTTTCTCTATATATGTATATGTTGGTATTTTGTGGAAACAATTAAACACGCATATCAGGGGGGATATAAAGTTTTTTTTGTTGAGTTAGTTAGATAATCTATAGTGATTATGTTAAACTTGGAAAACGCATGTTCAACAAAGAATTCAAGTTTTGCAAATTAATTTAAGTAGTGCAAGAATAATAAAGGATAAAATTTAAATCTTTAGATAAATAAGGGATTAAAACAAAAAAGAAATTCATTTAGGTAAAAGTTAGTTTTGTTTTAAAGAATTTATCGCAGATTTAATTTTTTGTTATGTAATAGTATTTTTTTTTTTTTATTTCAGCTGGTCCTTTAATTATAATTAATTATAGGTAGTGAAAAAAAATACTAATTAGTCTTCTACTTTAATAAATTATTTATTACACATATTGTTTTTATTTTCTTCAATTATTTGCTTGAATTTTGTTTACTAATTTAAGCTTAGTTAACAGATTTTTATAATAATTTTTTTTTTCTCGAAAACAATTAAAATAATACTCATTTATGTTAAAGTTCTTAAAAAATATTTTTCAAATCAAAAAATAATAAATAACTAAATATTTATATTCATCAATAGATGTCGCTAAACACCCAAATATCAAAATAAGCTTAAACTCAACAACTAACCATGCGAGCTGAAACTATTTTTATATATATATAATATATGTTTTCTATAAACTCACATAAATCAAAAGTTTAAAAATTTTCTGACAGATGGCGTTGTGCCTACACCAAACTCTCAAAATTAGCTTAGAAATTATAAACTAACCATCCGGTTGAGCTGAAACTTACACATATTATACAAAACAAAAAGTGCACTTAAATCAAAATTTTACAAGTTTTTTTTGGATAGATGGCGCTGAAGACTAAAATTCAAAAATTATAGATGATACTCAAAAAAAATAACCAATTGTTTGAACTGAAACCTAAACAATATAATTGCTTTAAAGTGAGAAGTGCTTGTAAATCACAAATTTTCGAGTTTTCCAGTAACTGGTGTTGCACACCAAACTAGCGTTGCCGTTTGGCCACTAAAGAGGCCAAATTGCCACTATTTTGCGTTCGGGACCCGTGGCCACCACTTTTTTGAAAATTACCTAACTGGCCCCTTTTTATCAATTCAATATTTCTCCGAAAAAAATTCAGTTCCACAAATTTTTTACTGAACGATGAACAAAGACTTATTATTTATCTTTATTTATTTATTAATTTTTAATAATCAGTTTTTGTTTATTGTCTTGTTTAAAAGTCAGTTTAAATTTTCATTTTTTTGGAATACATAGTTTTTTTTATGTTTTATGTCAGAAGAAATTCTTGATTGAAATTTTGAATAAATTATGAAATGTCTTTAGTCTATTTTATTTCATACATTGTGGCATTTTTCTATATGGGACCCTTTTTTTGCCTCGGGACCCTTTTTGGGACACTCTTTAAATTTTTTCAGCGGCAACACTGCACCAAACTATTAAAATTTGCTAAAAACTTAAAACTATCTAATTTAGCTTAAACTTGCACAATATATTTCTAATGACGGGAGAAACTTACATAAATTAAAAGTTTACAAAATTTCCGATAGATGGCGCTTAATACAAAAATATGTTTCGTCGAGGATAGTGCTTGGGCATGCTCACTTGACTATGAATCTAGCTATATCGAACGGCAAGAGCTTTTAGTTTTTGTAAGTCTTGACGTTCTATGTATTGAATATTATAAATACCTAAAAATGTTTGTATGGATGTATTTTAACGAAGAACCTTGTCGAAAGAATCTCACAAATAAAATGTAAAACAACAGTTAGTTCTTAGAAAGACACTTAGACAAATTTAATAACTCTGAATTCCATCGAATCCCAATTTAGGAAAGGTCAGGTCCTACCCTTTACGGCGGATGCAGATAGGAAAAGTATCAAAATTATAAAATTAGCAAGAAACCATGTCGCATAACCATGTTTCCGCCTATTCAAACTCATTTATTTATGTAGAATAATAATAATATTCGTTTGTTTTTGATGTGTAAACATCTATACTGGCGGTAGGGTGAAAAGAAAACGTAACGTAACGTTGTAATCGTGATCGTGGTCGTGATCGTGATTCTGAGCTTTACGAAAATTGAGTGCGTTCAACAATATGTGCGTTCAGTAACTAAACGTTGAGTATTGAAATCGAAAGGTCGAGTTCAGTTCGGGTTGAAATTTGGTTGGCTGCTTAGAGGATATATTAAGCCCCTATTACATGATGATTCTTTGCGTCTGACTCTATTCAAACATAATGAGTGCGAAAGAGAAAAAAGATAAGATGGAAGACCAGTTGCCTTGTGAGTCGTGGGCCAAGTTTTACGAGACTCTTTTTAACGCTTCTTTAGCATTAGGCTACGCGCAAACCAACGCGATGGCGGTGGCGATCACGATAAAAATGTGGATGCCTCATATAAAAATCAAAGCACACTTCAATCGTGTAGATGTGTGCCTTTCCTTTGATTTATGTGTATGGCATCCACAATTTTATCGTGATCGCCACCGCTTTCGCGTTTGTTTGCAGCTACCTTTATCCGTATTTTGTATTCTTTGCATTACTTTTTTTCAATTACATGACTGTTTTGAGACCAGCGGCCTATTTCACAGAACATACATCACATACATTGTATGAATGTATGTACCTTAAAGTAGACGCCAAAGATGGCTCAGTGTAAATTTTGAATTTTTTGAAAAACTTTGCGTCAACTTAGAAAACCCATAATTAAAAAAAAAATTAAAATTTACGCCCACTCATCTCGTAGTCGTGATTCTTATCTTGTAGCCGTGGTCGTGATTTTGATTCTGAGCCAGAGATTAGTCTGCTATTACACGATGCATCTAGACGCATGCGACTTTTCGAACTACGTAAGTGCAAAAGAGAAGAAAAAATCGAAAAGATGGTACGGAAAAAAAGTGACCGATGTCGCGTTAGTAAAATTTTCGGTGCAACTATTTGACGTTTCTCTTTTCTCCTGTCCGTTTTTTACTATTCTGCTTCATATGGTTTTGTTGTTTAAAGAGTAAATTTCGATGCAACGCACTGTTATTGATAGCCTTATAGGCTTTCCAGAAATGAGAATTCATCTTTAAAAACAACATATAAAAAAAATTATTGCTTTTCTTGACTGATATTCATTTAAAGGCACACAAACCTTTCTTTCTTCAATATATCTAATTATGAAAACAAAAATAAAAACAGAAAAAGTTTTTTTATTGCTTGAGCACAGCCCAACACGAAAATGAAAAATAAAGAGAACTGTCAAATTAGATTCCTGACTTTGGTTTCAACGTGTAATAGCGCTTGAAACAGCGGACGAAATAACAAAGAAGAATTCGAAGAAGGCGCATGCAACTAGATTCATCGTTTAATAGCAGACTTATGAATTATCCATAATCTCTGTTCTGAGCTTCACGAAAATGGAGTGCGTTCAACGCTATGTACGCTCAGTAACTAAACGCTGAGTGTTTATATACGAAATCAAAAAGTCGAGTTCAGTTTGGGTTGAAATGTGGTTAGTTGCTTAGACCATATAGTACATGGACTGCGCTTTCATTTTCCATGCATCATTACCGATTTTCAAATTTGCTTATGAAAAGTTAAGATCTATATAAAAGTACCAAAAAAAAAATATTTGCTATCATCCACACCCTAAATTTGATGTAGGCTCTCGGTCTATGAGGCATTCGGACGAATGTTGATGTTTACACATCTTAACCGTGAGTCCCGGCACTCACACTTTTTTTTATTTTTTGACAAGTTCTAGTCCCAAAGATGTTTTACAACATCCACCTTCGTAACCTATTCCCATATCTCATTTGCAGTTTTCACATGAAAAACTCTTGAGGTTTATTCATGTCTACATACACACATAAAAACATACAAATATGAATATACATACTTCTAAGAAAAAAGTCTGACCAAATTTTTAGAGCATGACTGGTTATTTTATCTATATATCCGAACGAATAAAATATGAATTGCCATAAAAACCTCTGGACCAGTGAATTTTTGCAACACACACAGATTGTTCCAAACCACTAAGGGCATACAAAATAAAATTAAAAGAATTCTCCTTCCAGCCATATCCACCTACATATAACCCTTTTGTCCAAAATAACCAGCCACAACAGTAAACCATCAGCAGACAACTTTATTATACGAAAAAAAAAATAGGATTTTGTGAAATCATATTATTAGCATGCAAAATAAAGAGTCTCTAGAGGTGAAGCTAAAAAAAATAAGCTCCAAATATAAGTTGTTTTATAAAAATGCTTCATATAGTCATTGATTGTACAATCACCCATCCATAAGTGCGGTCCAAAACAAAACATATCGAACTATCGCCCAATTTGCAAGTTATCTGCGATCCCCAAACTGTTTGAAAAAATTGTTTATGATAAACTTTCGTTTCTATTAAAAGAAACAATATCTCCATTTCAACATGGCTTTGTCTCTGGTAAATCAACTACTACAAACCTTACAATCTTTTCTAACTTTGTTCTTAACAAACTTGAAAAGGGATATCAAGTGGATGTTATATATACAGACTTCGCCAAGGCATTTGACAGAGTTCACCATGATATATTAATTCAAAAACTTCAAAAACTAGGAATTCATTCAAATATGCTGAACTGGTTGCGTTCTTATCTATCAGGTCGTATTCAATATGTTCGTATTGATTCGGCTATATCAAATCCGATTGTGGTTTCATCTGGAGTTCCCCAAGGTAGCCATCTTGGACCACTTTTATTTCTTATATTTATAAATGACTTACCTGATGTTCTTTTGAACTCCATGATACTGATGTTTGCTGATGATCTGAAATTTTTGAGATGTATTAAAGATGTTATGGATTGTGCGCTTCTGCAAGAAGACCTAGAAAAGCTGTCTTTGTGGTGTAAAAATAACCAATTACATCTAAATATTTCTAAATGTCAGTGTTTTTCGTTTTCCCGTCGTTCGCTTACTATATTATATGATTATCATATTGAGAACAAAATTCTTGAAAGAGTTTCGGTCAAGAAGGATCTTGGGGTAATTTTTGACTCTAAACTCAACTTTGTTAAACACATAGAGTTTATGGTCAATAAAGCCAACTCCATGCTTGGATTTATTATCCGCAACTCCAAAGGGTTAAAAGATCCTTATACTTTGAAATCTCTATACATTGCTTATGTAAGATCAGTTCTTGAGTACTGCTGTGTAGTATGGAATCCCTTCTATAAAACCCATTCTGTTCGAATTGAAAAAATTCAAAAAAAATTCACAAGGATAGTCACATACAAACTCAGATGGAACACCGTAGTAATGCCTCCATATAATACACGGCGACTGCTCATTGGCATTCAGTCTCTAGAAAACCGCCGCAAAATGTTTTCTGTAATGTTCATTAAAGATATTTTATCCTATCATATAGATAGTCCGTTTTTATTGTCTTTAATCGATTTATATGCGCCAACTCGAGTGCTTAGGAATCGAAACTTATTCAATGAGATAAATCATAGAGTAAATTATGCTTTTAACGAACCCATTACTCGCTGTATCAGAGAAATTAATCTCATATCAAATAGAATTGATTTAGATTTTCATTTCAATAGAGATACTTTCAAAAAAATGTTAAACTTATTCTTTTTAGTAAATTAACTAGCAAAAAAATATTTCCTAACTGTAATTATATTATGTGTATTTCGATAGTCTATAAGAGTAATATTATAAACTCAAATTGATGAAATAAACCTAAACTAAACTAAACTAAACTAAAATACAATTTTCATATCGGGTCAAAAGTTGATGCTTTGATTGTTACTTAAGTGTAATTCTAGTTGCACTACGAAATTCTTAAGAAAGTGCCGCAAAAAACATTACGGTTTGATTAATAGACATATTAATTGCGCGATTTATTAGTTGTCAACTTATTGACCGATAACCTGTGAGCCTTTTTCTCAAGAATTTATACTGAAAATATTTGAAATTATTTTACAAATTTATTTTTTTTTTTTTTTTGCCATTATTAGGTACATGCACACTGATGATGTGCAAATATAAGGTTATCTCTATTAGCAGGAAGTGATCTTTAAGCTATTTAATGTTTACTTTTCTACGAAGCTAATATTTTGTTAATATATGTAGGTACTTACACCATTTAATGAGAAATCATTTTTAATAAATTTCACTGTGACAAAGAAGAGATTTCACATGGTAGTTAAATTAAAAAAAACTCCCCTATAAGTGTATTTGCAAAAATATCACACATAACTTTAAACAAACAAAATAACAAACAGTTTATGGGATGTTCTTATAGTTTTTTAACGTTAATTTTGATAACCTGCATGATCTTAAGCTTTAAATAATATTTCCATTAAAATATATTATTTAAATAAATTGGCAAAGTCATTCGAGTTAGGTATAGTTTGCAATCGCATAAATTCTATATGGGCGGTATAGATGTTAAGGAGAATGTTGATCTTTCCGATATCACTGGAACTAATCCAGGAATTATTTTGTGTGAAAAAAAAATATTTCTATACAGACTTGATACTCTTTTGTACTTTAAACTATTTTATTATTCATAAGTTTGTTGTTTCATAGGCTGTTTTGGTCTATTTTAGTCTGAATGCAAATAAAAGACTTTATTTCATTCTTCTACCCAACGTTTCTTACTTCTTCAGGGGCTTTTTTAATTATTCAATCTGTTAATAACAGATTCAATAATATTCAAGCTTGTTTTACCATAACATAAGTTTCTACTTCAATACCTTAAAACAGACATATTTTTTTTGCACGGGTAGATAATGCCTCTTCCGATGAATTGACAAATCCTCCAAGTGCCTCTTACCTTATAGCCGACAAATATATATGTTTAATGTAGGCATGCTACGTTTTTTATTGGTAATTTAATAGGCGGCGAAGTAAAATTTTAAACTGTACATATCAACAAAGGAATAGTATCGACAAATTAGTCAGTAAAAAGAATGAATATAATAGTTGAGATAGAGTTTTGGAGTGTCTGGAATAGTTTGACAATCAATGGAATTGCAGAAAAATATTTTTCTATTGAAGGTTGGCAGACTTTGAGTATTTAAGGATGCGTTCGTTGATATTCATTGATATTGATTTTAAAGTTTATGTTTTGTTTTCATTACATCCAAAATGTGTGGTTTTAGTAAATCAAGTACGATTAGAAGGTCAACGCAAATAAAATCAATGCGTTGACTCCAAGTTGTTCCTAGAGGGCGTTGATATGAAATCTTTGCAAACGTGTGAACACATCTAGCTTCGATTTTTAAATTTAATCTAGATGCATTTTCTAAACTTTTCAGAAAAAGGGCTATCGAATCGAAAGCACTATGAGCACTTTCTAACAGTTCACATTAAATAATGTACTGAATAAAAGCAAGATAATTATGCAGTTCTTTCCCTATTTGTCAAGTTAAAGTGTCAAATTCGATTGAACAATTATTGTTAAGATGTTCTTCTTCCTTAAATGTCGAAATATGAAAATGAAAAGTAAAAAAATAATTTAAAGCAAAAGTGAAGCTTCCCTCAGAATCAGAAATGAGCAAAATGTCATTCCCAACGTAAATACTAATGGCAGATTTATACGATGGCACTTTTCATAATTTCTTCTATTTTCTTAAGATTTATAACTTCATCGTGTTAATTGTCTAAAATCTGCTATTTTGTTCGTCATAAAAACTGTAAAGTGCAACAGACTTTAAATCTAGACAGAATACTGGCCTCGCGTCGTAAAAATATTGTGATAATAATTTCCCTTTAAAAAAAAAATCGTTCATTATTTTGGGACAGAAGTTTGGACAGTCGTGTAAATTCAACATAAACGAAAAACCATCTGTTTATGTTTCGATTCGAAATTAAAATTTTTTAATAACAATTTTTAGTTGTATGTAATTTATAACTTAAACAACATGAAGTTTTTAAAAATATTATTTTTCACTTCTAGAAGTAAAAGTAAGTGTTACCTATTATATGGAAATAAAATGTTAGAAAAACGCCATTTTTCTTGTCATTTCAATCTTTCAACAGTTACTCAACGCTAATCCAACTCAACCATTCCCTTTAATTCAACTTCACATAAAAAGGACAATATTCTTCCAACACATCCCTTAACTTTTTAAAAAGCGAATTAGTTATTGGTAGGTTTTTCGTATTTGTTATGGAAAAGAGTCACCCAGTGATGATCCAATATAGTAAATATAGTATAAAATGGAATGAAAATATAAACAAATAGTATTCTAATTATGTTAATATAAAATAATTCCTATTTTTTTTTTTTAATAATTTTACATTTCGGTGACAGCTGATTTTGACACGCAAACTAACTTTGCTACGATGTAAAAGTGGATGTAAATGTGCTAGCTAAATGTTACCAATAAAAAACGGCTAAAATTGGATTCCGGCTTTTACTTGAAAATCATTATATAGAAATTCAAAAATGCATTTAAATATCCTCTTTTTAAGAGAGTCACTCTAAACAGAATTTTAAAAAGCAATACATTAATATATTCATGAAAACAAATTTAACTACCCGATTAAAACGATGATAATTAATCTATTATACATATTATTGAATAGGTAATTAACAATTTTATATTATACTTATTTTTTATAACTTAAACTACAATAAATCGGTGTTGAATTAATAATCCAATTAAAAAATTCAAAAGACGTTCCATGATATCGTTATATGCTCCTAAAATATTAAACAAAAATTTATATTTTTTCCTCTAGTCAACAACTCTTACTTTTCCATAAAAATAGTATTTAAATTGAGTTTTCGTGTCCAAATCAAACTTTTAATAAAGAAGAATTAATTAAAATAAAGTACCTAATAAAGATTTCGATCAACACACCCCAAATAGACAAACCAATCTACCCAATTCAGATTTTATTTTCTTATCTATAAAATTATTCAGTAGTAAAAAAAAAAAAAAAACAAAGAATCCACAAAAAAAAATGCCACCTCAATTATATTTGTTTTTTTTTTTTTTGTTTCTTTTTACTGATAATTTCTTCAAATTTGACGCATATCATCTTAAAGTCTTATCATATTGTTATCATTTAACTGAAAACAAAAACCTATACGTAGTTCTTTTATGGATTTTGAACTCATGACCGTAACAAATACGTTATTGACGGCACGATGGTTTTTTTTTTCATTCATTCATTCCATTGTTTGTCTGATGATTTTTAAATTTGGCATTTTATGTTCAAAAGAGATTTAGTCATGCTGTGAGATAAGCTTTAAGAATAAATTAATTTCACGATTCCACTAAAAATATAAATGATACAATTTTTAATTTTTATATATGTATGTAGTTTCGTCGCAATTAAAATTATATGTTCAAAAATATTTTCCAAAATTTAGCTTTAATATTAAATTTAAATTTATGAAAGAAATAATCTGGGATTTATGGGACAAAGTTCAGTAAAATTAGACACATACTACAAATTATGGTTAAAGCTAAATTATAATTAGGGGGCAGAAATTAAAACGTTAAAAAAGAAGATTATCAGGAATCAAGTGTTTTTCTTGTTGTCTGCACCAAAGAAGCAAATTTTTTAAACAGATTACAAGGCTGTACTTTTCCGTAAGTATTTTGATGTGCTGAATTCGAGCATCAGAATATATCTTCCAGATATTTCCGTTTAAAAGTAAATAAAACTACAGTATTCTTTTAATGGTAGCACATGGAAAACCAGGGCCTAGTGTTTTTACATTCCAAACATTCATGTAAGCGGAAAGAATCGAAGGAACCCAAAACTTTCTGCGACTTTCCAGGGAAGTATGAAGCTGGTGAATTTTTCTAGAACGGTACAAAAGATTGTAAACAATTTCATATACAGATGTTGACAGTTGGTTTATTAAATGGTTAACATACCAGGGGTGTATCATATCAATAAAACGAGGGCCCGAGATTTAGAGGGCTCCCGAAATACAGGGGACAGTAAGAAAATTTTCACTCATAATAATACGATATACATACAATAGCAAGTATTTAAAATGTACTTATTAGCAATTTGTTTGCTTTAAAAACCTGTTAAAATACGAAATTAAGAAAATTTATTCGATAAGGGAACTCAGTAAAATATTTCTTATTTTATAGCAAAAAACAAAACTATTTTAATTCTATGTCTCAGTCAGGAAAAATTGGGGCCGCTAAAAAATATTTGACATAGGTCTCTCAAAGGGCTAGATACGCCACTATAACTTACACACTTAATGAAAACTTAGCTTGTTTCCATTAATACCGATATTGCCTTCTTAATTATATAAAAAAAAAATCAGTTTTATACGATTGCAACCTGAATAATAAGAATTTACAAAAATATTTCAATCGCACTCATGGCACACCGACTGGAAATAAAAAGAAACAAAAGACAAAAAACATTTCACTTCCTCAGCTAAATGCAGTCACATGCCATCGCATTCCCGGTTTCAAAGCTAATTGATGAACATGTCTCATTTTTTTTTTTACTATTTACCTCTTGAACCATGTTTTTTTTTTCTTAGTTTTTTTTTTTATTTGCTTTAATTCAATTATACCGAAGGTAATACCTTCTCTCTATATTTATACGGGAATTGATTGGCATTTACCTGCTGAACATACAATTCAGTCAATCGAATAAGAACATAAAAAAAATAAATCGGCCATTAAACCCGAATAAAAAAAAAATGCCGCATTGGGTTAATTGAAATTGAAATTGAAGAATGAACAGCGCCAAACCAGCATTATGTGTCTTCTTATCAAACGCACTGGGATTCTAGGTTCAATGTAACATAATCGCTTTTTAATTCAAAACTCAAGTATGTATACTATAGGGAACACGAGGCTGAAGGAGAACTATTTGAATTTAAAGAGGGGTAGCACACGACGATGACGACGGTGGTGGCGTGTATGAATGTGTTGTTTTTTTTTTTTTTTTTTTTAACGAGGCCAAAAGCAATGTCCTCTCTTGCCTTGATTGTATTTTAATGAAAGATTCAATGAGACAGGTGATATGATTTTCCTCTGTTTAGATATTTTGTTGTGCCCTTTTCTGTTGCAAGTTGTAAATTCCATGTCACTTTACCTTTGCGCCCTATAAACGTATATAGATCTACTATATGTACGTGCGCAACAGCCGACCTGATTGAGGTTAGTTTTTAATTTTCCCAATGGGGATGGGTAAATAGAACATGATGAGTTGTCTTTTATTTTCGCTCCGAATCCCAACCACAAAAGGTACAAATATTACAAAATTTTAATACCTTCCTACCTGGCCGACTTCTCGTAAGCATAATATATGGCCATATATATAGCACAGCATCAGACTTTGAAAGAGTGCAAGGGGATTACAAAACAACAAGAACCCTCCTGGCCTGGCTTATACGTTTGTAACAACAGCCTTCCGTATCTTCATATATGTATCTACCTTTAAACCGATAGGAAGTTTAAGAGTTTTTTTTTTGTTCAACCGGGGGTAGGTAGTTTTTGGGTTCATATGTGTGCTTATGACATATTTACGAGTGAAAAATTCAGGTACACCTATTCGAATTGGGGTTTGAGAACGAAAAACTCTTTCATGTATACGATAGCAATCCCTTGTTGCATTTGAATCTCCTGCGTGTCCTGTGTATAGTTTGTGGATGTAGAGAGAGAAACAGAGAGAGTATAGTTCAGTAGATAAACAAAAAAGCACCAACATAAAAATAGGATTTTTGTTGCAGACAAAGTCTGGGCTAGAACAGCAGATAAGAGATGCTAAACGTTGGCGTTGTGTCGTTGTGGGCTTGTGAGTATTTCAAGCGAACCGAATTCCCAAAAGGTTTCACATTGCGATTTTGTAAAAGATATTCGCTCCTTCATATAGTCGTATACATACGCAAAACTATTTGCATATTTTACCAACGAATTAAAATGTAATCTCTGTGCAGAAATACACCCCCCTAAATTTTATAAACCTTGCATCCTTATGCGTTAAAAGTGTTGCCGTTGTCGTTATTCATACGTAAGTTTAAATTTATTGTATATGTTTTCATTTTAGATGAAATCATTTTTAAAAAAAGTATAGAAACTTGTCTTGAAAACTTTCATTTATGAGCAAGATAATTGATATTTTTGCTTATTTAAGTTGAATTAGGACATGAGTTTGAGTTCCGAAATTCTTTTATTCAAAAGTGTGCTGTGGATTTTGAATTACCAGTCCAGTACCAGTCCAGTACCAGTCCAGTACCAGTCCAGTACCAGTCCAGTACCAGTCCAGTACGAGTCCAGTACTAGCTCAAAAACCAATCCAGTACCACTCCAGTTGGGTTTGATGAATAAGTGCCTCTGACATTCCGAAGTAGTCAAACCAATCCTAGTTGAGGTCTTTCAAACTTAATTTCAGGGAAACAATTTTCAATAAGTATCCAATATTTACCTAAAAACACAGCAAAAACTCTTTAAGGTTCTACCCGTGACTCATCGCCTCAGGTTTTAAATTTCAATAGAATATATTGAATAGAATTATTATACCGGAACAATTTATATTTATAGTGAAGTAATATTCTAGAAATTAATATCCTGTTTTATATTACTATAGGTACCCTATTTATTTAAAAAGCACCCATATGGTTTTTTGCCAAAATACAAAGAAAAAAAGATCTCAAAAGGCAACACTTCCTGTGCCTTTAAAAAAAAAACTACACTTTCATTGAGCTATACTGATACCAAAGGTGAAAGCATGTACACAACACACATTTACCGTATAGCACAGCAATATTAGTTCCCAAAAAAAGAAAATATCTTCCTCAACACTCTTTAACCTTTTTTTTTTGGTGCTTCTTCAATCTTCAATGAAGTCAAAAAAAAAATAAGCTATACACAGCAAAGTATACACAAATGCAAGACGATGTGGGCGTTTGATACAAGTATAGTACACAAATAAGACTATACGAAATCTCATCTTGTTCTATTTAAACCTTCTTCCCCGAAAAAAAACCCAGTTTAAGGTATCTTCTAAACTCGGAACATTTTCCCTTATTCCGGGAAAACAATATAAAAAAAAACTTGAAAGATATACATTTTTAGGAATAAGTAATGTAATAAAAACTACACCCCCAAATTTACCTCCAAGAAATGAAACCTTCTTTTATTCGTTTCCTTGTTATCATGGAATACGAACAACAACAAAAAAAAAAATTACTATGAAACAAAGAATTTTACTTCATGTTGCTTTTATACGGTGGAAATTTCAGAGTTTATTCATCAAATAATATTCTTACAGTGTTGTTCACCACACATCAGAATTTTGATGCTACCTACATATTTCACTTTTTGAGTGAAAAATAATTTCGTTTTTTTTTTTGCTCAGGAAATAACTCCACCATTTGTGAGAGTCTTTTCACAACTAGGGACCAATTTCACAAGAATAAGTTTTCTCTATGTGCACAAAAATCAGTGTGCCATGTATTTATGTGTCGAGTAACTAATCAGAACTTTAGTCAGACATTGCATGCGAAACAAACCCTAAGTCTACGATCGTTTACTTCGAAAAAATTGGGAAAACGTTGAATTTAGATGTATAAAGCATTTCCTTAAAAGTACCCTAAATTTGAACCAGGGCCTTTGATTTTGTGGGGTAAAAAGGTGCAGAGGAAAAAGAACTGTTCGAAAAGCATTAATTTTTTGGAATAAAATAAAATTTTACACAAACAAAATGTTAACACTTTTGTTCGTCTACGGGCATTAAATCTTGAGAAAAACTTACGCGTTTGCCTTACACCACAATGGTATGTTAAAACAAACAACTGATATTTTAACGATTGCGAACGTTTTTCTTGAAATCAACTACCTATACTAAAAGTGTTGCCAGAATCGCATAAGCTAAAATTAATTCGCCAATGTAGTCTTAATTTGCGTACTCCTAAAAATATATTGATAAGAAACAATTATTTCTATAGCACACAATTAAGATTTTATACTTTGATAAAGATTTTTTAACAGTAGGTAATTTAATAAATCACAGTAATTTAGCGATAACAAAAGCAATTGGCTAATAAAATAGATATAAATTTTCTTAATAAATGCTATTAATTATAAATTTGTTGTCAAATATCAATGAGCCGATAAATGATAATATTTATCTATCGATCAAAAACTGCTAGGAATAATATTTTTATATAAGTATTATCGTGAACGTAAAAAACTTGCAAATAATTGTGACTACCTAGTAATTTTTATTTGATAAGATTAAAAATGCAGATTTTCGTTTTCCACGCTTCGCACGATCTAAAAACAAAACTGGCCAGCTGGGGTGCATCGGCCAGTCGGTGGGGGCCATCAGCAATTAGTAGCCCGATCAATCGATAGGATTTTTGAGAAGTGATTTTGATAAGGGATACAGTAGAAAAGTTGCAATATCTATTTGGCTCTATTATATGTGTATTCATACAACTATTAATCATTCAAGTATGCAACGTATTTAAGCTTCACTTTAGATACAAACACCTCAGCATATGATTGGCTAAAAACGTTCACCAATTCAACAAAATTCTACTTCTGACAAATATTTTCTAACAGCACTATATTACACTAATTCGTTATCCTGTAATTTTTTTTAGAAAAAATCACATGTGACAAACTCGGCTCCTAAAAGTAGGCAGAACATTTTAAATGAATCCTACCCACCTTTATTAAGATCCAAAAACAAAATATGGACAAATATTTTCTTTTGCTGCTTTGCTAAAAAAAGATACAATACATCCTTTTTCTGTTTTTATTTTTGTTTCTTCCTTTCAATCTTGTTCACAACACAGGTAAAAAAGGTAACAAAATACAACCGGGAAAAAACTTATGACAACTTGGAAGTTATTTTTAGTGTCTTCCTAAAAGTTTTAGTGTTCATCATACGTCAAACACGGCACTGCCAGTCCCGTTATGTAAGGTAAATCCAGCAGCCAAAAAAAAAAATTAAAACAAATCACAAATTCTTATGACTTTGACCCAAAAAATTTAGATGACAAGTTTTATTTTAGTTTTTTTTTTTTGTTTTTGTTGTTGTCAGTTTTTTTGGTCTTCGTCCTGCCAAAAAGTCAAACTTACCTAAAAGAAAGGAATATATACGAAGAAAATAAAATGATAAACAATCGAGGGTTCATATTTCAAATGGGGTGACGGCATGGAGATTTTTTTTTGTCTTCTTCCTTTTCTCATTTTTATAAAAAATGTAAGACTCGAAATCAGTAGTTGAAATCCATTTGCTTAGCTAAGGGATTTAACTTGTCTTACGTTTATTTTTTTTTTTTTTCGTCTTTGGTTTTTACAATCCCTGCAGTCCTTTTGTGATATTTTTCGTTTTTCTGTGATTTGAATTTTTATTGTGTATATTAGAATAAATTAGTCTCGGGACCACGTTCTTAGATTTGGAGTTTATTTGCTAGACAAAGGTGGAAGAGAAAGAGAGACAGAGACAGAATATATATTCAAGGGAAAGAGGCAATTTGTAAGCAATGCAATGGATTGTTTGGATTATGTTTGAAAAGTGTGTCAGTTTTCAAGAATTTCGATAGTGCAGAGTTGAATATTATGTTATAAAGAGAAACAAGGTATATTTCAAGATAAAACACATGACAACGTTGTTATCGCATCTTAAATATTGTATACCTATGCTTTTTATTTACTGGAGGCATATTTGAATGTTGATTTTCAAAATATTCAAATAAAGTCATTTCTACCCAAGTTTAAAATTAGTCTTCCAAAGCCCTTGGGATATCGGTTTAAATCTTCATTGGATTTGAAAAGAATTTTTTTTTTGCTACAGGAAAAAAGGATTTCGGGAAGCTCAGTATAGGAAAAAGGATTAGTAAAAGGTGAACTTGTGATCGATACACAACACACCTGTCGACGAATAGGCGACATTGTAATAGTGTAAACCTATGTTGGCTCAGAACTGAGCATTTCTTCGAATTGGTCATTTATTTGATCATGAAAAATTTATTTTAACTTTAATCACTACGAAACCCAATTTTTGGAGTTGAGGTCATTTGAACTTATAAATGGAATTGAATTCAATCGCTCCACTTAAACAAAATTAGGCTTTTTTTTATTTTCTTCATCTACGTTATTATTTAATCACTACATGTGATTTTCCCCTTTGAGAATTGAAGATTCAATTCGACGGGTAAGTTCCTGGATTCAGGATTGCCGAGTTCTGACTGTGAGTGGATGCTTTTTTGCTGAAAAAAATTGCAAATAACTAAAATATTAAAACTCAAGATAGTCGCCCGTCCGCGTCTTCGTAAGTGCGTAGGACTTTTACGCGCACCGAAGGTCTTGGATTCCATTCCCAGCATATGCCACCTTAAAACAGAAATGATTTTCCGGGTTACTCTCTCTTCCCAGGAATTGAAAAAATCCTCCAAGACTAAAAAAGTGCTTCTCACCTTAGCCGTTTAAATTCGGCAGAAAATTATAGGTCCCCTCCATTCCTGCCAATAGAACGCACACAGAAGCGGTTGAGATTTGTAAGTCACTAGGTCCTGGTTCTATATGATCTACCGTGCCATCTCAATTTAATTTAATTTAAGGCAAAAAATACGAAATAATTACAAAACGAAAAATCACCAGGAGCTTTCTATACTATATTTTCGCAAACAACTTTGCTAGTATTGATGATGTTTTATGATAAAAAAAATTGATAAATTTCAAAATAACATACATTTCTAATTACTCTGTGCGACAAACATCATTTTTAAAAAAAGAATTTTTAAAATTTAAATTTATAAATTCATCACTTTGTTTAAAAGCACTTATTAATAGGCATTCAACAATGCATATAAAATATAGAAACTTAACGAAAGTGCAACTGCATACATTTACCGCTACTGCTCCTTATTCGAATACACACATACAATATATGGTAAATATAGGTATTTTCTCTTTTCTTTTTTTTTAACATGCAAGCACGCTACGCATAAATAACGCTCAAACAACATCACGCATCTCACTGCATTTATAGGAGCATTTTTAAATGCACACATCAAACCATATTGCATGAAACAACAAAATGCAACTTTTATTTTTATTTTTTTTATTCTGTGCTCTCTTTCAACACCAGAAGCCAGAACACATTTGTCCAAAAGAGCAGCATATTTGCACGTTCCACCTGGAGGCCGTCAGAGTGGCACTGCGGCTACCCACCTCGTGTATATCGACTGGTTGGTGGTATAGTTGCAGGCTGCTTTAAACAGGGAATATGTGCTGTATACGACTATAAGCGCGTGTAAGAAACCAGCCGAACAAGCATAAAACCACAGTTTTGCCACAACCGCCCTATTGGACGCTGCTGCACTGAATCCTTCTTTACACTCTCTTTCTCTAGGAAGCCCCATCGACATCAACATCGTCATCACAAGCAACGTGGAAAAGAACATAACACAGGAGCCTGACGACGCACGGCGCGGCGCGGCGACGATGGCAATGGTGATGGCGTCGGCAGTGGCCCGTCAAACCACACGACTAATGACTCTCTACTTTGGATATATAAAAGCCACGAGCCGGTCTCCACTGCATCTCCATATGCCCGACTCTCATCCATACGCATGAAAACTATATCTGAGACCATGAGTATACATTCTGCATTTCTGCAATTTACATCCAACAGCACACAATGATTGTATAGTACTAGTATAGTGCAGCAGCAGTCGTTGTCCTCTTTGATATCTTTGATATTTCCACTTTTTTGCACACTTTGTGTGCAAATTTTCGTCATGCTTTGGTTCATTTCTACATTTTTCTTCATTTTTATCTTTTGCTTAAGGCCCAAATGTTTAGAATCATAGAAATAAAAAAAAAATAAAACAGCCTTCTAAGGAAAAACGATTAACTTAAAAAAGTAGCTGTAACACCAAATAAATGGTTTCAATTCTTTGCCGGGAAATGGTTGGTTTCTTGTGAAATCGGAACTTTAATGTTTAAGGTATGAAAAGTATCTACATAAGTAGGTAATGTACCTGTTCTTATATATAATTAAAGGCAATTAAGTGATTTAGAATTGTAAAATATTATAATTTTATATTATAATTTATAGTTTTTTAAACTATATGTGCGAAGATCTAAGATCTTGTGAATAAATAAAAAGTAAAAGGTCTTTTGGGAGGAAGTTAAAACTACTCGTAGCTTTTGCCAGGGGGTCATTCCGTAATTTACTGAACGATAATCATCAAAACGATAATCGTCAAAACGATAATCGTCGACGAGATCGTCCATTATTCGCTTCACTTTACTCGGCCACTATCGTATCGTCTATCGTTCGCAGTTTGAGTATTTCAGAAACACAAACTGTAGTTGAAAAGTCAAATTGGCTGTCATAATTGTCAATGAAATGTATTTTTAGTGTTTGTTGTTTTGTGTTCGGTGCCGATTGAAAAATAAGGAGATATCATTGTAAACTGTAATTTTTTTTTGTTATATTTTTACAAATAAATATAAATGCAATATACTTTATAGGGCAGTTACACAATCTCAAATTGCGATTTAAACTTCGTTTATGGATGAACATCCCGATTTGGACAGGGGATATAAGCCAAACTCCGTCCAACTCATAAATGACGATAGCGTTTCGGCGATTATCGACTTACGTGAGGCCAATAAAGACATCACTATCGCTCAAACGATATCGTCTGACGATAATCGAGTTACGGAATGACCCCCCCCAGGAGTTTCAGCTAGAAAGTTCTAGTTTATTTTTTTGCAAAAGAGCTCTTATGATTTTAATTTCATGTCATAAACTAAAGCAATTTTAATAAAACTGCGTTTTAGGTTATGTAAAAAAAAATGTTTTAAAAAAATTTGTCTTTATTTTGGGTTATTCCCTATTTTTTAATTAATTAAAGAGAATTCTAAAAATAAGATCTAGTCAGAGATCTCTAGAAAGGGTTGACAAAAAAACTTGATATTTTTGTAACTTTTACTATAATTTATTACAGTTTAAGTTTTTTTTATTCATTGAAGCTTAGACTTGAAAAATAACTAAATGATTTTAGCGATAGCTATTTTAAAGTGAAGCTAAAAAGACATCTTCAGGCAGCTAGCTTAATCTTATTTTCGTTCACCCGAAACCTAGTTTTTACTTAAAAATCCAAATTTTAGCTTTATATTTTTTTTTAATCACAAGACCCTATCTTTTTTAAATTGTTTTTTTTTTCATGAAATTTGTTAAAACAATTGTCGTTTGATGTATTGAAATAATTGAAAATTGATTCTTGCAAATTGCCTAATACAAACTGATATCTTCTAAGTGGGTACAAAACACTTAGAACCAAAAAAATTGGTATAAAATCAAAATACAAATTTCCGCCATCAGCGTTGTGGAAAAAAAAGTACCTACCTACAGAAATTCAATTGATGGGGGGTTGAAAATTTAATAATAAAAATGGTTTTCATTAACTTCATCGGAAATTATTTAATTTTAATGCGTTAACGTTCTTTCCACTTTATAAGCTTAATTAGCTGATTTTTAGTATGAAAACCCAATATTTAATGTACACCTACATATGTGTCTATGAGAACTTATTTTCATAATATGTATTAAACAATAAATAATGGAAAATACTAATAGTTTTTTTTGTTAATATGTGTAGCGTGTTTCCTAAACTAAAATAGTGATCCGGAGAACCGTACCTACTCCAAAAGCCAATTATGTATATCGAATTAATTAATCAAGGTAATTTCATTTACTGGCTGAACACAATGACTAGGTATTCACTTTTTTTACTTCCAGTATTTTTTTTCTTGACACAAATAAGCACTTAAAGCTTCAATATTTTTTTCCGGCTTTTTTTTCTTCATATAAATAGAAACTTCAAAAGTGCTGTACGTTATGGCTCCGTCTGCAATTGCGTTCCATTCTACTCGCAGCATTGTTGTTGTGTGTATTTAATATTTTGACAGATGCTCCGGCTGCAGCTCCGTCGCATTGTGTTCAGCCAGTAATTCTTCTAGCTAGTGGCCCGGGAAATAAAAAGATACTCAGATACTTTTCCAGATAATTTATAAGGAAAATTTGCATTTATTAATATTCAGCCCTATCACGAATTCCATTGTAATCGGAAACTTGTTACGAATCCCAAAAAAAACTATCACAGATTCCATCGTAATGGAAAATCTCATACAAATAGTCATTACGAACGGATTCGGTGATAGTTTTTTGCGGGATTCGGAAAATTTTCCGATTACGATGGAATTCATGATACGGCCGAATATATTTTGAAATAACTGAATCTGAACTATAATTATTAAAAAAAAATTTTTTTCTAATGTTTAACAATTGAGATAAGCTTTGTTTTAGGTTAAGGTTCCTCTTATCTTTATTGTCACAAAATATTATCCCTGTATTCTTTATATTTATATATTCAACAACAAAAAAAAACGTAACGTAACGTAATTAACGTAAGTTAAATTTAAAACTTAAAACTGAATAATTTGTTTCTCACGAAATGCCGCAACTACTTTACGGTTTATTTATAAGAGCATTATAAGATTTATAAAAGCACAAACAAATTTAACATGTGTTTAAAAAAATATGAAAAAAGCAGTTATGTCACTTCGTGAGAAGTGGGAAGATAAATAGAGAAACATTTTTAATTTTCGTATGAATGATTTATTTTATATTTTGTAAAATAAATTTCTAGTGATTTGTGTAGTGTAACAAGTATCTGGATATATGTAGGTACCTATGTATTTTCATATGTGTGTTTTTTTCAATTTAGATACTTTTATTATATTTAGTGTGCTTTGTTTGTGGTGTGTCATTTGCTACACACATGATATTAAGCCTTCTTTACTTTAAAAAAACAAAGCTCTAAATTGCTCTTAAGTGCGAAATCGATATCTATAATCAATTTTCACATATAAGCAACGTCACTTAAAGAGCTCTTAAATGTTTACGCCACTATACCCCGTATATAATATAGTAGGTAGGTAGATAACTTTCTTCGCATTTGTTTTCTCTATGCTCTAAAATAATTTTGAAGACACATATAACAACTTAAAAAAACGTTAAAAAATATAAGAAAAAAAAAACTCATTTAAGACTTAAAGAGAAAATTTTATTAACATGTCCAATAAAAAAAAAAAAAAAAAACAACCCCAATGGATTGTAATAAAGTTTCCCCAACACTGAATTTAATGTTGATGTCATCAACCAGCGGAAACTCCACAAAAACGTCCATAAATTCACTGCCATCAGGATCTCTTATAATGCGTGTGTTGGTAGGTATGTACTTACATTCATACTCGTTTCATTTTGATAATGGACATTGCATAACCCAAACAATCAATTCAATTGCTCTGAAATGTTTAACCAAAAAATTGGGGTGTAGGTTTTGGGACTTGCCTGATGCCTTTTACTTATTCTGTAAATACAGACAAAAAAAACAACAAAATAAAAATAAGAGAAAATAACTGTAAGGCAATAACCACAAACCAAAATGAATATACCAAGAGATTTTTAAACTGGATACGACTTTTTATTTGTTACTAACATAAATTCTTTTTTTTTTATTATTTGCATCCCCTTCCCTAACAATTTTGTCAAAACAACACCAACAACCCTCCCCCAATCCCATTGGTTGACTTGACCTTGGTGCTAAACTTCACGTTATCCCCACATCGGAATACATGGCCAAAAACCGTGAAATGTATTTGCGTGCCCATAAAATACAGATCTCTGTGAGTGTGTAGGAGAGAAGGCAGAAAAAAAATACATTGATCCTTACATTCTTGTAGACAATTTAATTTTATAGTTTGCTATAAACGTTTATTACATACATGTGCCACGGAGAAAGTTATACGTATGTACATATATTTTTGTATCCGCTTTTATATATAATGCAAATTCTGTTTTGGAGTTTGGAAGCAAATAAGTTGGGAGTTGGTGCGATATGGGTTCGATGGAGGAAAGGGGACTTATTCTTCCCCCGAGTTACTCTTGATGTGCAATTATACGCAAGAGTAAATATCTTTCAATATAAACAGAAAATCCCACCAACACCTTCTTTATATGTAGATACTTCTATATTTAAATCTCTGTAGAAATATATACTTTTTGTCCCCGCACTGCGAATCATATAATTTGCAATGAATTTATAGCCTAAATTGCCTTTGATTTTGCGATTTTATGGTGCGAAGAATATTTTGCTGTACCATTTAAACTAATTTATAGCAAATATTAAAATCAAAAAAATATATATGTAGGTATATATAAGTATATACATTGTACATCCCAAAGAGCAAGGGGTAGGTATGTACTTACTTCGAAAAAGGACATTTATGTGTTTTTTTTTTTGTATTTTCTTGAAGGACGTGGGTTTTTTTTTGTAATAATAATAATAATCATTTTGGTTCAACCAAGCGAATTTTGGTAATAAATTGCTGGTATTTTTGTATTTATTTCTTCGCCATAGTCAACAAACTTGATTTGGAGCAAATAATAAATATTATTTTGGCATCATTTATTCATTTTTTGTTGTTTTTTTTTGTTGTATGCGTCGCATGGATTTACCAAAGTTTGAGATTCAACTGACATTAGCTTCTATAAATATTTTTTTTTGATATATTCCATATGGATGAATTATTTTAATTGATTGAAAATTTTCAGAATAAAGAGACAAATTCAATCATTATACGATCTTTAAAATAGGTGTTGTGCACCAATTCGATTGAAAATGAAATATGAACATATGTACAGTGAACTCTCTCATAACCGGACACTGATGGTAGCCAGAAATTTGTCCGGTTATTAGAGATGTCCGCTTATGAGAAAACGAAAAAAAGTAAATTGAAAACCTTTTAAAAAAGACATAAGCATATTTATATTCTAGAATTTTCCTATTCTAATCCGAGTGCCTTCTCGTATTGTAAAAATTGGAATGCACTTTAAAAACAGAATGTAGCTTGCGAGATACATTCAACTATGAATGAATTTCTATTCAAGAAAAATTAATTATTAATTTACTATGCGAAAATACCGAAATGGACCTTATAAAAATTGAAAAATAGTACTCCACATGCACTTTGTCCGCTTATGAGAGATGCAAACTCTAATGCGGTTATTAAATTTGGTGTCCGCGTCCGGTTATTAGAGAGTCCGCTTATGGGAGAGTTATTACTATTAACAATCATGAATTTAATTCTGTTCTTTGAAATTTGTCCGGTTATGAGAGGTGTCCGCTTATGGGAGGTGTCCGTTTGCAAAGAGTACACTGTATATGTAGGTAATCTATCCAATTTTCAATAATACATCTACGGTATACTTTATCTGGAAGAAGCCAGAGTTCGATTTGTCTGACTTATTTGGCTTTTGTCACCAAATGAACTCCGACACAATGGCATACAAAAATCAAAAAAAAATTATTTTAGCCTTAATCGTTTTTTGAACTTGACGAGTCTTACGGAATTTCGCACATAATATTCTTCGAATAAATGTAAACCTTAGGGTGGTAATCTGATTTCCCATAGGCAGTTAATTTCCATCGTCTTGGAAGGCGGATGAATATGAATATTTAGACCTACAATTTTACATGAATTATTGCTATTTATTTAAAAGTAAAGGCAAACTATTAAACAATAAACATCTTACTACAATAAGTTTTAACCCCTTTCGAGGGGTTGATTTGGTATCTTCATATAAATGAAGAAAAGAACATAGAAAACACTGCACGATAAAATTCAAATTGACACAACTCATTAAAGACTCGCTAACGGCAAATTATTAGTCAATAAAGCATTTAATTTAATAAGTCTATATACTTCTTTTTTCTTTTGCTAATTTTATATTAATTTGGCCAAAAATCCCATAATTCACAGAAAATATTGCATGAAAAAAAAATAAATTGTCATATATAATTACTAGCTAACTGCAAATTAGTAAGCAATAAACTATTCAAATTTGTACCCTTTCGATGAGTGCTTTGTTAAATTCAAAGGAAAAACATAGACAAAAATCCACAACAAAACCGATATTATCTCAACTAACTAACGAGTAATTAACTCCAAATTATTAAGCAATCAACCATTCGCCATAAAATGCTTTTACCGCTTTTTGAGATGGTGCTAACTATATATTAACTTATTCCCCTTTCACACGAGGGAACTGAGTTTCCAGCAAATTTCAGTTTTTAGGTGAGAAGGATTATAGGATTTAACAGTTTAAGCCTAGTACATACTTCCTCGTGAAGTGAACAACCATCAGTGGAGAAAGTGAATTTTTGACACAATTTGCTTGACTTTTGCAGCTTTTATGGTCAAATTGTCAAAGCTACACAAAAAATCAAAGATTTTCCGTACATTTTGCTCGTGAATATGGTTCACCGCTCGTGAACGCAAACTCTCCACTTTTTGTCATGGCTTCACGAGCACGCTCACGGGTGAACAAAAATGCAAATTTGTATGGATTCACGACATGATTCACAAGTATGTACTAGGCTTTACGATTTACTAAAATAAAACGAAACTTAATTTTTTGTAAAGGCGTGGATAACTATTGATCTAAAAATCTTTAATCCCGAATCGAGTAGGTACATCAGCTTTGTATTTTAAATTCTAACACAATTTTTATTTCTTTTTTTTTTTTGTTGATATAAATACTGTGATTCTGGCCTTGAGGGTTAAATAGTGGTCCAATTTCTGAAAAATAGGCGTAGCTACCCTATACTTGGAACATGTCGAAAAATATTTTAAGCGGTCTGAGCACTAGCAAGATAAACGACAAAAAAGGAACAATAGAAAAGAGTACTTACCTATATCTAACATTGCACACAATTCGTTTAATGTTAAAACTCATTGCTAATAAAACCAGCAAACCAGCACGTATAGGTATAAATATATTTATTTTTAAATACTAAACAACGACTAAGGTTATTGCATCACAACTGCCTGCATCCACCGCTGCCAGCTGCATCGCCGCCGGAAGGAAGTCTCTGTTTCTCTTCAACTCCCTAATTTAAGCTTTGTTATAGGTACTATTATTTATGTACATTTGTGATTTTGTTATATTGCTGATTTTATTTTAAAATCTGATGCAAGGTAAAATTAAATTTATGCAACTCGGAATTAATTTAAAATTTATATATTTTTCATTTCGTGATTTATTTTGGATTTGTAATTTTCCTCTTTTACTCTTAATTTAGCTTATAAACGTATATCTCTATATGTATTCGTTTAGGTAGCGCACATTTTCATTTTTCATTTTAAATTGTGTTTGTAGCAATTATAAAACATGTCTGCAACAGAAAACGGTCGGAAAACACCCTCATTAGGGGCTTAATATTAAAATTTCAGATTGTTAAACATTCAATGTCAATATATGTATGTATAAATGTAATTTATATTATATTATAGAAAATATAAAAAAAAAAAAACATTTTGAACAAAATAATGGCCTTTTTGATTTGTTGGTGTGATATCAATTCAAGCTAAAGAATCACCAGCAACGCCATTGTCAAAAAAAAAGTCCACCCCTTGAGGTAGCTGTTGGGAAGCACGAAACCAAGATAGGTTGGTGAAGGAGTCACAATCAAAGTTGGGGATCATTGAGGGAAAAATTGATGTCAGGGTTAAATTGATTGAGTGTTTTCATATTTTGATTTTAAATTGGAAATGTACAGGTGATTGAAGTTGTTGTACATGCCTGCTGATAGTCAGCATGTCTGCAACGGGCGCGGTGGTGGGCGTAAGAAAATGATGAAGGTGGCAGGTACTAGATGACTTAATTTATAAGACGAAATAAACGAACCAAAAATGTTAGATGCCACAAGATTGAAGTTATTCTTCAAACAAATTGCGTTCAAAAATATATTTATTGCTTATTTGTGGTTGAGAAATTAGTTTGATTTTGAGAGTCATGGAAAGATTTTATATTTAACGTAACGGGGGGTTAGCATTCAAAGAGTGCTATAAATTTGCGGTGAAAATGAATTAATTTATATTTGCAGCTTTAATCCAACTTTTCGTTCTCAGAAATAAAGACTTGAGGATCTAGTTAAGTTGAATGGAATTTCGAGAGCAGGTTCGAGTACAAAAAAAACCGCCTTAAGTTGGTAAAACTTCATTTGAAGGACGAGTACTTTGAAGGCCTACCTACTTACCTAACTGACTTTTTCACAAACGTGTTAATATATCTAATATTTTACGCAACAACCGTCAGAAGTTAAAAAGCAATATGATTTACTGATCTAGTAAGTAGGTAGGTACCTATCTCAATTTCCCTAGTCAAGCTAGCTTAAACTTGATTGACACTCGAAACCATAAAAGTATGTGTATGTAAATGATTTAGGCAACTACATAGGTATAACATCGGATGAAAACGACTGTCACAACCCACACACTTCCAACAGGACCGCGTTCATTTTTTCCCCCCAACGACACTAGATCGAAAAAACGTTTCAGACAAAAAGCCAGAAATAATCTGCAAGTACATACGTACCTAGGTATACGAATATCAGCGATTTTTCTTTGGTTGTCACCTGCATTTCGCCTCAATTAACTGCAGACATAGTAAAATAAATAAAAATCAAAAAAATTACAACAAAAAAACTACCTTCATCGCTGCGCTGTCAAATGGCATTCCAGTATAAAATGTTTGTGGTAGACCACACGTTCAAAAAATTATAACCAACGATGCAAAAGAGCCGAATAAAAATGAAAAACAGGAGCGCCTCCGCAAGTAATAAATGTTAACCAACCTCCTTCTGCACACTGCAGCTACAAAAAAAAAAAAAAAAAAAAAAAAAAACAACGACAACTGCTACTATGCCAAGCTGTCGCAGCCACAAATTGAATTTCATATTTCCACCAACGACAACAAATAAATTCAAAACCAATCTCTACCAACAACAACTATGAGTGATACATACCTACACGAGGCAAAACCAAAAAACTAAACAAAATCAGATCGCAGACAAAAAATTCACTTCGGGCTGTGCTGAGGTCACTGACATGGAAAATGCTTTTTCTCCAAGGAAATTCAAGTCCCTGAAGTTATTTGTGTCGCCTTGCTCGCCACAACGATACGATAGGTACCGGCCGGGTACTGCCGAAGGCAAAGTAAAAGGCAATATACCTAGGCGGTTAGGCATAACTTTCAAAATGAGCAATAGAAAAATCATTAAATACCTACCTACCTATCTCTTTTAGGTAGGTACCTACCTAAGTTAATCGATGACGACATGCAATATGCAAGCCTATATAGTTATCATATCATCTTATTAATTAAAGACAAAAATGTGTGTCAAAGAAATTTTACAACTTCTTCTGTTTTTTTTTTTAAGAATAAAATTAATTCGAAAAAAAAACTTGTTTTTAAATCAAATTTATAGTCAATAAAATAAAATGCCCAGAATGTAAACAGACCATCAAAAGAAAAAAAACTAATCTTTAATGCGCGCGCTCCATTCTTTAGTTTTTTTTTCTTTTAATCAAAATCACAAAATGAACCTGCACAGTGCACATCACTACCATCGTCGTCGTTGTGAATGGAAGAGAAGAGAAAAAGACAGACACCCACGTTTATGTGGCAGTTTTTGGGGTTTCTTTCGTTATTTATTTATGCTTATTTTCGGTATTCAACGTTCTGTTGTGAATTAATTGCATGTACCTATATGCCTAAATCGAATTTCTGTTGTATACCTTACCTACCAAATGCATTTGTTTTCTGTGATGCCTTCCTACCTACCTGTGTACCTATTTAGTAATTTTCTTTTTTGTTTATGATTATTGGCATTTAGCTATACCTACAATTATACCATACCACAAAATCTTCTTTTTGACAGCACCGCGAGACGACAAAACATTCCGAAAGAAAAAAGTTACCCTACAAGGGAAATCTGGCAACTATGCCTATTTTTCTTTGGAATGGATTAGTGAGTGATTGAGTGGGAAATTGAGTGAGTTTCTTTTTGTTAGATTTATTCCAATATATGACTGGAAGTATCTAGTAAAACCACTAATAATGGATTGTTTTTTTTTTGTATACACAATATATGTATACATATATTTATGCAGGTACATATAGGTACGCACAGATGTAAAAATGAATTTAATTGTTCATTGAAATTCTAAATTGTGTGGCGATTTTAAAAAGAAAATCAAATTGCCAGGTGGAAAAAAAGGATATGAATTTTCTAGGAAACTATAAAAAATATCTTCATATATTCATAAGTACCTACATAAGTAGGTATATAAAAAGATAACAAACTTATACATTCACTGCGATTTCTTTCTAAGGTTTATTAAATGAGTGAAAGAGAGGGCGAGGGAGTAAACGAGTTAAATTAAAGTATATACATAGGTACCTACTTCTAATAAATTGCATTACACTCTTTGTTTGTAGGTATATTCGTATTTGAAAGACGGAAACTGGAATCATGGACGTGAGAGTATGTTTGAGAATGGAATTATGGATTTCATTAGACAACAAGAAGAAAAAATTAACATACCTACATATGTATGTATATATTTGCAAATAAACAAGTTGAATCCAGGGAGGGCACTGAGAATTTGATTATTATTATAGATACCATTATTAGCTGTGTTGAAATTCTTTTCTTTGAAATTCTCTGCATTTGTGCCAATTTCAATACAAGTGTCAAAATTCATATTAATTTATTTTTATCTTCAATGAATTACATAACTTTTATGGAGACTACGGTAAAATGAAAATAAATATTATTTACATACAAAAAACAAAAATTCACAGGAATTTCAAAGTAAAACAGCATTTGTAAGATTGATTTTAGACCATTTAACTAGGTGCGTTTCAAAAATTGTAAAGTTTGTTTTCGTAGAAATAGGCCTGTCAAAACAAGAGACCTCACTTTAAATTGGCGTTAGGCAATAACGCCCAAGGAAATAACCCCCAAATCGATTTGGAAATATCGCCCAAAAAAAATCTGAACAATTGTTTTTTTTTTCGATTTGGGCGTTATTTCCAATTTTTTAAGTTTTATTTTAAAGAAAAGAACGCCCAAAATAAAAATTTTAAAAGTCAAATGGGAAATAACGCTAAAATTGGAAACATCGCCCGAAAAATCCAGAAAAAGGAAATAACGCCCAAATCTTAGGAAATAACTAAATAATAATAGAACTTAATAATAACATTTACAATATATGGATTTTTGAAAACAGTGAGGTATGTATGGGGGGACATGCTGCCCTACTACAATCCCCCTGCTTGGGAACATTACAGCATAGATAGGGTGTACGCAAAGTTTTTTTAAATCCAGATTCTTTAAATGCAAACTGTTTATGCACCGCGATATTTTGTAAGATTATCTTATCGCTGATATTTCACTTCGAAAATATCGCCCAAAATTGAAGAAATAACGCCCAAATTTTACAAAAACAATTTACATTGAAAATATTTGGGCGTTATTTCCAACTTAAGATTTGGAAAAATATAAATATTTCCAATTTCTTTTCTTTTTTTTTTGACGATAAAAAAAATTTAAGCGATATTTACAAATCGATATTGCCTAACGCCCTTAAAATTTTATAACTCAACATTTTTTTGTATTGTAAATTGGACATTTCAAAAAAATTTCGTAACATGTTTTACCTAAAACTAAACATTTTTAACGTTACAACCTTTCAACTCTCATTTTTATTGAATATAATCATGACTTGATCGCACGAACTCTAATAGCCTTATTATTCACTAGGTTTATCCAGATTAAAACATAGATCCATTGATTACATTGATTTTATATTAATTTTCATCCGAATTTAAGTTTCAAACTGGATTACTGGAGTGAATAATATGGTAGTAAGATTCAAGACTGTCAAGTAGCAAAACGAAGAAAGAAAATATGTAGATATTCAAATGGCAATAAAATATTATAATACTACGGTAAGACACCACTTTGAATTTTAGGTATGCGTATTCTAAAAATTTAATAAAAGCTGCAAACTAAAGCATAAGAACGACTTTCTATTTTTTACATACATCCATTCTAATAATGCTTAAATATAAAACAAACAATACTTATAGGTAGACTTGTCTTTATTTTTGAAATTAAAAACAAAATGCTGACTGCTAATTTAAGAACAAGACCAACAACTAGAGCCATCGAATAACTTTTTGACTAAAGAAACAGCAATTATTTTGGAATAGAAGAAATGTTACTTTAGGCGTGTTATTTTGTAAACCCGGGGGGAATCGGTTGAAAAAAAAATGACAACGGGGATTAGCGATGCCACCACAGAAACAAAATGATGCTTTCATACAAACTATCGATAGCAAGTATGTAATTCACGCCAGTAAACAGTTTTTCTGTGCGCTGAAATTAAGGCCGAATGGGATTAGTTGTTGTTGCATTTAATATGTAAATTATTTAGCACGGACGTCGTTTTTTTCATCCAATTTCCCCCGGGCTTGCAAAAAAAAAACACGCCTTTTATAAAAGAAGACAACATTTTATAATAAAACCAGCTGCATTGTTTTTTTTTTTAAATAATAATAAAATAATATTGTAAGGAAATAGTAAGAATATACTGAAATTGGCTAAATAGCATAACATGATCTGCTCCGTATAAATTTAAACAATTTAACAATTTTGATTGAACAATTATTATTACCAATTTGCTCAACGCTAGTTATCTTAAAGTAGCTGTGTTTTATTTTCCCCCAGATCTAATCAAGATCAAATCATGAAAATAAAACAACCCAGGATCTAGGTGACAGTTCTGACAATATTGTAAGATCTGACAATCGTCTGTACTTAGCTTTATACATAATTAGCCAGTTCACGTTTCTGAGATCTCACTGAGCAAACGTCTGTCAGCTCCACTGAGGAGAAGGAGAAACCTGAACAAAATTTCTCCTTCAGAAGTCAAAAGCACTCTCCATCTCGTTTTTATAAATTGATCAACGTGCGACAAAAAATAATTTGAGCAAACGAATCCAAAAAATTTCAGTCTCAGCTTTTTGACAGCAAAAGTCAGGAATCTCACTGAGGAATTATGTCAGATTACTGAGATTGCTGAGATCTCAGAAATATCAAGAAACCTGAACTGGCTAAATAATATATGTATCACTGCTGTCACTGTGATTTTGTTTGTTTCCGAAGATGGGGACAGAATTGATTTTCTTAGCTTTTTTATTATTCATCGTGGGAGCTAGGTATGGGGTCCTTCAGTACCACTGCATTATGTACACCGTGGACTTGAAGATCAAAATATCAATTCGTTGATAAGATTATGGGACAAAAAATTCAGAAGAAAACCCTAATCTAAAACCAAACTCGGGTTGGATTTTCTAGAACATTCATGTTTTTCATTTGCGTTATTTCGCTTTGCTTTTCACAGCCTGAATTCGGGAATATAACAATTATTTATTATTTATTAATTTATCAATCATCACACTCAAGAACATCCCTGGCTAATTACTTCACACCTTTTTTAAGCTATTCTATACAATACACACATCTTCCAAGTAAAAAAAAGAAATGCAATACAATAAGAATGAATGAGACCACACATTGGCAGACAAAATGCGTTCGACTGAACAACCTATAGTACTGGAAAATGCGTAAAACAAGGTTAAAAAAAAGTTTTCACACATACAACCTCAATTTTATGAGTGGAAAACCAAAAAAGTCACTTTATTAAAAAATCAAGTTTTCTCAAACAGACTGAATATTTTCCAATAAAGAAAATTAAATTTAAAAGAAATTGATTGATTACAGAATTGATTGATTACACATACAAAAAACCGAGAGACAAGAAAAATAAATAATTTCACAAGTTACCTCATCAACTGCACTGGCGGTGGCAACGAATACACCAAGCAAGACAAATGTCAACATCCATTTAGTCATTGTTGCTGTCGGTGCTGCTGTCACTCCCCGTCCTCGTCTGGGGACGACTCCTTTCATGTTGCTGGTAATCCTTTTATTTGGTGGTGGCATTTCAATGCAGTTGCTTCCTAAATTCCTGAATTCCGATTTGCACAAAATTTCAAATCACAAATTCTTTTTTTTCCCGATTTCACTCTTTATGAACTCGATAATTTTTTTTTTTTTGCTTTTTCACTCACTTTTTATCATCTCTGGCCTAAGTTGGCTGGATTCACGTATACACGACACCGTAATTAATGCTGTTATACCCCAGACTCCACTATAGCAACAATAACAAAACAAAAACAACTGGCAAAATATATCGAACCGACGATATGCGGGCGACCGTAAATGGGGGACGGATAAGGGAGACAAGACTCTACCGACAGGAAGGATGCGATTTGCATGCAAAACTGGTTACACTATCAAAAATGCCGGGTTAATCCCGAATTTGGGATTTTTTTGCTAAAACACGCACGTTGTTATTTGGAGTTGAAAAAAAAAATAATCGCTTGTTATTACTCTGGCTCTCACTACTATCTCTTTCGCACGGGATCAAGTTCTTGTTATTTTCCGCGGTGTTTCAGGGAAACCGAAAATTTCACAATTTACAATTATGTAAATTTTAAACCATACACCGATTAAACAAATAAAAAAAACAATGGGGAAAATCACAAACGCACCACGGAACGCGAAAAATCTTCAAAATCAGCGACAAAACGCTAAGCAATGTGATGTAGATGTCCACTATGTCGCAAGCACTCAAGACTTCTACTCGAATGGAAGATAGTCGATGCTAGTTAACTGTTTGTGGAAATTTTGGTTTGGTTGTGTGAGTGTTGATGGGAATTGGAAATGAGTCGGATGGTTTCCCGTCGTTTGACATGGAGTGAGCATGCGTTGATTTTATTGGAAAAAACAAATGGTGGATGAGTGAGAACGAGAAGTGTTTTGCAGACACAGTACACATATTAAAGGTAATATCATTAGCGTTTTCATTTTTGTTCAGTTCTGCGCATCTGTCAAAATCGAGGTATTATGGTGGTAAAATGGTGGATTCAGTGCCCCTTTCCTTGTCTAATTTCAATATTTTGTTGTTGTTTCTAATGATGTGCGTTGAGTTCCTGTGGGCACTCGAACAGCCATTTTTAATTTTTTGACATTTCCAACTTTGACAACCTGCGCAATATATTACCTTTAATATGTGTACTGTGTTTTGCAGACAGGTAATTTGAGTTAATATGATAACCCTGCAATCCTATAGAGATGTGCAATAACATTTTTAATTCAACGAATGACAGAAATCGGAAATGTTGTTTTGTGGATAGAAGTATCAAGTCGAAGTTTTTTTGAAATATAATTGCATTTTAATTGAAATTTACAACTTTAAGCAGTTAAAAAAAAACATCATTTAAAAATGTCAATGACGTATTGACGTTTGTTGTCATCTTTCTTTAGATTACCCAAATGCTCAGTCGTGTGGTGTACTTGATTTCTGCAGACGAAAATAGACTTAAAAATTTCAATTAACAGCGCGGAAAAATAATTATTTCCACTCGAAAAATACAATTAAGGCCCGCATAACTTACTTAATTTATTCAAAATTATCAATTTCTTTATTTAAACAACAAAAATTAAAATCTAAATTTACCATCAGAAGCTAGCCTTAAACCGACAAGAGCTACGTTCTCACAAGCCAGGTAGTTGTAATCATCAAAACGACAGACGAATTCTGAAATATCGTTGAATTTACCGTAATCGTCAAAATTCCAAGGGTGGATATCGATATTCAAACTTTTCATCAATTTATTAATGCATTCTCCTAACTCAGATGTAGACTTTGGAACATTTTTACTTCTGGAAGTTTCAAAACAATTTTGAGAAGTCAACCTTAAATTGCAGTTTTCTTTGCTTTTATTTTGTGGTATCCTTTCAACAGAAATAAGTCGTTTTCGACTTTTTGAATTAATTTTTACTGAATGTCTTGGTGTTAGGTTTTTTATTTTAATTGGAGTTTTAAGTTTTTCTCCCTTAAAAAGAACATCAGAATATAAAACAGCCGGTTGAGATTTAGAAGGTAAAGATGGAAATGTAGACTCATTGATATTTAGCTTTGAATTGCATGGTAAATCCCACTGACAAGTTGTTCGCTTCCAACTTCCTGATTTGATTTTTCTGTTCGTTATATCCCTTTCATTATTTTGAGTTTGTTGTTCCTAGAAATAATTAATCACTGATAAATAGAAACATTCAAATTGATTTCAATTAAAACCTTTTTGGGACTTTTTGGTTGTTGGTCCTTAGAGAAGGAGATTTTATTTCGCCTCGATCTGCCATTCGATTTTGGTGACTTCATTTTACTTTAAAATAGCAAACGAAAAAGTTAAAAAAAGTAGACATTATATTTTTTTTGATTCATAACATTGTGTAACTACCTTAAATTTTTTGAACGGTTTAAATCACTGACCATCTTCTTTACAAAACAAATACAAACTATACAAAATAATTTTATTACAAATTTATGAGTTAAATTTGACGGAGTTAATGAAAATTTAAAACTACTACTAAGTAGGTACAAAATTTTGTATTTTGCGATAATATTAATCTGAAGGATAAAATCCTGTAAATCTGAGGAAAATCGAACTGATTAAAAACAGTAATTTATGACTAATCCAAAGCTCGCATATTTTTTTTTAATTCAATATTAAGTGCAGTTTTAAAATTTTTATATTAATTCATTAAACACTTAAAAAAAAATAAAATTCTATTTTTTTTTAGAGTTTCTCATTTATTTTTCTGTCTTTGAAGAATTATTGTAGTTTATTTCGTTTTTTTTACTAACATCTATATATATGTACATAGCTTATCCATTTATTTCACTTATTTTTTTAAACTATGTTCCGTTTGATCTCGCCAAATTGTTTAAAAAAGAATCACTGTTATTTGTTATTTGGGTAGGTTTTTTGGAAGAGCCTTTAAAAAGTTTTAAAGAATATTTTCAACAGAATACTTAACCGTGGTAATAAATGTCAAGTAAAAGGTATTATTCCTGGAGGTGGATTAAGAAAACTTCAGCGAATAAAGGAAGAAGATTATTTCTCAAAACAGGTGAATCAAAAAAGCTATTCAAGTATAGATATTGTAACATATAATAACAATAATGCATGTATATATGTATGTATTGCAATAGGTTAATCTTTGTATTTATATTTTGAATGGCTTGGTATTCGATTAACACGAACGCGAATTTTCGGTGGTCACGACGAAAACAATAATAACAACGTGTTGTTTCATTGACAACTACGTGTTGTTATTGTTGTTTTCGTCGTCGCCACCGAAAATTCGCGTTGGTGTGGGGGACATAAAACAAAATATGTGATCTCCGCAAAATCTAGTAAATTTTTAATTTTTAATTTATCTGTTTGTTTTTACTAATTCGTAAGGATCATAAAATATTTAAAAACATCAAAGAAAATTTGGAAAACTTGAAAAACATTGGACGCAATCCGTACAAATCATTTTCAAAAGAAATTCCAAAACTTCAACCATTTGCTCATAAAAGTTCAATAAAACATAAAAATCTTCTTGAAGAGGCCTATTTTTTGAATGAGGTAAGTTAAATATTAGAAAGTTTTATACATTTCTTTGTTTGATTTTGCAATAATATTATAGCACTGTGATAATATACAAATTATAAAACTGAAGAATATAAAACTAAATGATTCTTAAATTTCGTCGAACAGTATAAAACTAAATTTTTAAATTATAACGACAAATTTTTAGTAACGGAAACTAGATCTTAACCGGAACCACTTTTCATCCATAACCAACAACCATGTTTCAAATCAGCTGATAAGCTGTCAAGAAAACAAAACAAAAAAACAAACAAAAGTCTATTTTGAGAAAAAGAAAAAACTGCGCTTTTTTAATTTTCTCAAAATATCCAATTGCTTGTCCTGTTTTTAATAAATGAGAAACTTCGAATTGCAAAAATAAAAATAAATAAAAATTTCTTTATTACTTAAAATGTTTATTGCTCGTCGAGTCGTTTTGAATTTGAGCCCCAAAAACATTGGGTAAGTTATTTTCGATTTGACCTAATTTTTTTTTTATATATTGTAGTTATGCAATTATGTATTTCGATATTCTTGAAATTATTTTGTAAGTCCTTAAAAGTCGTATTGTGCATTGTAATCACGAATTTCTGTGTACATTTTCTTGTCGTAGTTTCGTAAAAATGTCTTCACAAATAGGCGAATTGGGAAGTGGTGCCGGCAAAGGTGGCGGCGGTGGTGGTAGCATCCGTGAGGCTGGCGGATCATTTGGTAAAATGGAAGCCGCTAGGGAGGAAGAATTTTTCTACAAACAGGTTACAAATTTTGTTCTTTGTTTTGCACAGTTTTGTAATTATAACAGACTGTTTTCTTTAAATTGCAGCAAAAAGAACAGTTGAAGAATCTCAAGAGCAAGCCAGCACCTGAGACAGCTCCAAAGAAAGATTAGTCATTTGATATCCAATCAAAAGATGCTGGAGTGATTCTTTTTTTTATTATATATACATATTTTGTACCTAGTTGTTTCCAAGTTTGGCTCATAAAAGACTGTTTTGATTTAAATTGCATATTTTTTGTATTTCATATTTCATGCCATATCTACTCTTATACAAACGCAATAAGTTTACATTTCAAATTGGAAGTAGCTATTCACTACGAATTCAAAAAAGTTATGGAATCGAACAAGGATTCGTTTTGAATTGTTATACTCCGGGCTATCGATAGGCGTGTCGAATAGCATTTCGTTTATTAATAAGACCTACTAAATGTATATCATTGCCTTTGCCAGTATAAGTAATTCTATTCTAGTATCTGCTGTTTCTGAGATATCTTTCATGGCTTTCCCTGGGATGTTCTGCGAGTAGAAATTGTAAGATATTTTATATATTTTGTTTCCTTAAAAGTGTTCCCTGAAGCACACATAATAAAATAGGATGCATTTTTTGATAGTTACTGACTAACTATAATTCCATTCTAGAAAAGTCTTGTGGTAATGCATTCAAATTGTTGGTTCATGCAAACTTTAAATGCTAAATTATGGTAGACTTGATTTATTGCTTTTTGGGGTTTTGAATGTTTGAGATTTTGAATTCTTTAGCTTTTAATTAAATCATTTGAATTCTTAATTAATTCGTTTGTTTTTGTGTTTGTTTAAATATTATTGACGAAATATTTAAGCGTATAATTTGTGAATAAAGGTGTATTCATTTTGTGTTAATAACAAAAACTCACTGAAAATAATATTTCAGTGTATAAATCCCAAATGAACCAAAAGATGGCTATTTTTCAATTCATTAACATGTTTAATATTCTAAATGTATGTATTAAACAAACTCTCTACTATGCTTCAACTATAAAAGATCACGATTAAATTCTTATCGCAAAAAAAATTATAATGAATTAAAGTTTTGTAAAAAAAAAAAAATTAACTGAACGAACGGCAATAGATAAGAAAACTAAAATCTCTGCCGAAGCTTTCCTCTATTTGAGTAACTTACATTAGACGTTTTCTAGACTTAGCTGAGTTCACTTCGATTTGTTTCACCAAAACAGAAAACATATTCCTGTACATTTCAATTCACCAAACAATATGACAACACTTTGTGGATCAATTAAAAAAATCCTTCGCACGAACATGAAGGAACAAATACTTCCAGCTATAACACCTGAGTCCAGGAAAGATCAATCAGATGCGATTACTGAAAGGGTAAGATTATTCTTTTATTAAAAAAAAAAACTATTCTTATGTATTTGGCTTTGGGGTAAAAGGTTATCGCCACTGATGTCTTTAAGAAAGCTAAAACAATAAGCATTTATCTAAGCACATCGTCGGAAGTTGATACAATTAATTTGCTGGCGGAGATGTTTTTACAACGAAAGCAGGTATATTTTATTTTTTTTCTAACCAATTAGCCATTTAAAAATAAAACTCCCATTCCAAGGTATTCGTACCGACTTACAGCAAAAATGTTATGGAAATGGTTAAACTCGAAAGCATGTTGGATTACGAATCTCTTCCTCTTACGAAATGGAACATCAAACAACCAAAGATTAGTGATGGACGGAAAAACGCTCTCACCTCCGGTGGTATTGATCTTTTTCTAGTTCCTGGTGTGGCGTTTTCGAAAAAAGGTGGACGGTTGGGTCACGGAATGGGATTCTATGACAAATATTTCAAAAGACATTCCGAGACGTATCCAGAGAGAAATTCAATTCGGATGGCAATCGCTTTCAAGGAGCAAATTGTGCCTGAAAATGATCTACCATTGGCAGACCACGATGTGATTCTAGACTACATTGTAACGGAAGATGCAATTTTTTCATCGAAATAAAACTTTTATTTAAAAAAAAAAAAAAACCAGAGAAGAAAAAAAAGAACGTTTTAAAAACTTTTCTATCGCAAGTAGGTTCTTATTCTTCCACGTCCTCGAGAGCGCTGTCCTCCGAAATGCGACTGGGAATAGTGTGGATCGCTGCTAAAGTGTGGTGTTACCACTGGCTCCGATGTGGCCGTGCGGAAGTGCTGTGGCGGCGGTGGAGCCAATGAAGCATCCCATGGCGATGGAGAAGCGGTTCTGTGGGGTTTTGATTTTCTTTAGAGGAAGGAATTGAATTCTAAATTCAAGAGTATTCTCACCTGTATGGTCCGCTGCCAGCGTTTGAAATACGTGAGCCTCTATTACGCCCTACTCGCGATCCCCGCATAAGAGATGGAATTTTGTTATAGCCCGTAGGACCAGTAGGCTGCGCACCACAAGTTTCAAGTGCCAAAAAGTCGTCGACGTGCAGGGATGGTGGTCGAGAGGTATTTGGTGGCCGAGAACGGAACAAATCACCCCTGGAAGGTGGTGCTCGAGTAAAACCCCTTCCACGAACTGGAGTAATATAAATTTTTTTCTCAGGTCGACCAGTAGTTGGTTCAACTTCAACACGACGAGTGCGGAAACATGGAGCTGTTGGTGTTCGTTCCCGATTCGATTGTGGCGAAGCAGACAAATGAAGCACACGCTTGCAATCCGATGAGAGATTTGTCTCTGATGGTAAACATGTGGTTACCAATTCTGCCATATCAGAAGTCACTCTCTCACAAAGAGCTAGGTCTTCCTTTGTCAGAGTGTCAATTCGCAAAGGATCCAACCAATACTGGACACAAAGTTGGGTATCGTCGGTAGTCTCGTAGATAGTGAAAATCGGTCGTGCTGCATACTGTGTGACAATACCTTCAGTTTGTGGAAGATGTGGCTCGTTTATAGATTCCGGTGAAGAAGCGTCACTCTCAGTTGGCTCGTAAGTTTCCAACTCAGTAATGTTTTTCTCAATATCAGCCATCAGCGACTCACTCGGTGGTTCTACTTTTTCAAGAATTCCTTTGATTCGTTTGAGGATATGTTGCTCCTCACTGTCCTTTTTATAACCAAGCAAGCTTATCAATTCTACTGTTGTCATCTTTAAAGTTCGATTAGGAATTGTTGTGTCTGTGGTGGTATTGTCAATGTGTGTAAGACCACGAATTAGCAAAACAACTGTCTCAAGCAGACCATGAAACGTTGCACTTTCATTAATTTCGAGGATTTTCTTCAACCAGCCTTGGAATTCTTCGCGTTTAGACATTAAAGCCTGACGTAGGTGATAGAACGTAATGCTGAAAAAAAAAAAACAAACATAATTTGTAAGTGATTCCATAAGGTAAAAAGCATTTCTTAAATTTGGTAGGTCATTATTATTATTCAAAATTGTTAAAATGGGTAAGATTTTATAAAGAATTCTTGGAATAACAAATCTAAAAGCGCATTTTGACATGTTCTTAACCATATCATGAAAGGGAAGATTACCCCCCCTCTATTACCACTGCTGAGTCGAACGAATAAACTCGTGAGTGTGAGAAATTAGTATTACGGTTTAAAATTTTAAGGATAGTAAAGAAAATATTTATACAAATAAACCCCTCTACTTACTCATGCTCGGTCAGAATAATTAGATTCCTTGATGCAGCAACTGTCACAGTCCCAGTTACTTCGGCGTTAAGTAAATTATTTAAAATTGCTTCGATAATCTTCGGAATGAGTTCCCTTGGTGGCAGAGCCGATGCCAAATTCAATTCCAGTAATGAAGTAGAATACGGTGAAATCAAAGAAATTTCCGAGTCAAAGAAATTTTCAAGAATTCTATGAACCGCAACTTGACATTTAACACTCAGTTCAGTACCACCACTTTCAGGGTTTATCAGAACTCCTTGGAAAAGTTCCCATAATTTTCCAGATAAAATGGACAAAGCTGAACTCTTGATTGAAGCATACGATGTGAGCTGAGCAAAGAAATTGAGTATCCTCGCTAAGCCGGCTCCATTTGGTCCTTCTGTGCATAACATTTCGGTCAAAGTCTTTGAAACCAACAGCGTCATGTTTGGTGCAAGATCAGCCAATTGCAAACATACTCTTGTCAACAAATCAGACAACTGAGGAAACGATGTTGGACAAATAGTTTCGATCATCAATGCCAGACGATCACTCTCGGGATGCAAATGAGCCGACCAGATTTTACGTTCTGTGAGCATTCTCTGCATTTGTGATTCCTGCAGCTGTCCAGTAATTGGCAATGGCAGGGGTAATGGTAGCAACTCAGCCAGCACTTGGAGTCCAGGAATATATGTCGACGGTCCAGATAGAATAGCTTTGACAACCTCACGAATCATTTGAGTCCACAAACTTTTGTGCAACAAATCTTCATCTTCTTCATTCGGCTGAGTGTATGCCAGGAGAATTTTTATTATCTCTGCTTTGATCTTTAGGGCTTCTTCGAAAGCCTGACTTGTGCCGGGTATATAATGCATCAAGAAATAAGTTTTCATCAGATGTTCAATCGACGTAAGGTCCTTATACTGGACATCTCTACATTGAATACCAAATGTCAGCATCTCCCTCAACACTTGCAAAGTTGGCAAAACTATCTGACAACAGTGCACTCCCTGGATAGTCATCAAAGCTGGGGCATGAAGCCCTGGCTGTTCAAAATACTGACACAACTTCTCGAGAATATGCAACAAAGTCATCACCCCATCAGCCGAATAGAACTGCAACGCCATAAAGCGATGCTTGAGCTCTGTGGTCTCTACACTAGCTGCAGTTTTCCCCCCTGCGATACATTGATGCCGCAGAATCCTCAAACCCATGATGAGATCTCCAGGGAATGTGGTAATATACTCCAAACTACGAGTTATAACCTCAACCAAGGGTGTGATGTCGTCGTAGGCGAAGATATTAACCGTTTCAAGAGGTTTCAAATAGACATACATCTCCTGCAGCACCGCCGACACAGATGGCTCAAAGTTCTCGTGGTTTTTTGCCAATTCCAGGATAGTGGTACCATGCTCCACTAGATAATCCAAATTATCGCAGTGCCGCACACAACAGTCCACCATATCCACTGCATAACTGAGCACCGGAGACTTATACTTAATGCCTGGGGAATTCTGCTGACGACGTTCCTTCTCAATCAGCTTAATAATCGGCTCCAAGTAGTTGTTCAGAGCAATTGTCTCAACAGTATGGACTCGTGATTGATTTGAACAAGTCTGACTGTAGAGCTCGTGAAGATGAGTAGCCAGGAAATTGGCTTCTTCTGGAACCAGAGGTGTGTAGATAATCGCATCGATATGATATCGAGTTTGTATTCTGAAAGCCAAAGCCAAACCGAGTTTCTGGAAGTGGTTAAGTTCACTCTTCTTCGACTCATCTTCATCCAGGTCGTCCTCTTCGGGAACTGTTTCCTCTGAATCAATAAATTGCGGATCCTCCAATAGGCAACTCACGAGAGCCTGACTGACTTCGAAGCAATCATCAACAAAATAATCAATTCCAACGTGAGTATTCATCATCGCATCCAACAAATCCATCGTCTTTGTGACCAGCGATGGCGGGACTACACTTTTGTTGCTGAAAATTAACAAAATCGATTCACACAGAGAATGGGTGCTAAAATACGACTCAATCATGCTGGCGTAGCTTTTCATTGCTGCAATATCGTAAACAATTTCGAATTTCTTCGAAACCGGGAGAAACCGCTTAGGCTGGTGATAGCTTAGGACATCAGAATTTAACGCCGTGATGACTTCACTCATTGCGAACTCAATATCGATGTAGAACTGATCGTCGAAAGTATCAGCCAGAATAAATTGCTTGGTTACATCTTCTCGGATGGTTTGAAGAGCCTCATAGAGGTTCATTTTCTTAACAATTGATTTGAGAGCGAATTTAGTTCGAGTTAGCGGTGTTTGAAGCAGGTTCGTCAACAAATGCTGATACCCATTCATTTTTCCATTGGTTATGAACAGTTGGACGCCCTCCTTTGTGTCTAGCAAAGCATAGGTTGCTTTAAGGACCATAAGCTTGATTGAAAGAGCCATGTATTCTTGCTGATATAGAGCAAAGAGTTGGGCAAATGGATCTAGATTCTGCACCACGAGCAAGTGTTTAAGGATGTCTTTGCTCGGAGATAGAAGCTCGATCAACCGAACTCCAGTTTTTATGTGTCGAATCTTGAATGCAGGTTGCGGCTGAAGGCAGGCACACTCGAAATTCAGAGCAACTTTAAGAAGCTGCCCAATCAATTGCAGATTTTCTGGCTTGTCATGGAAAAATGAATTCAGAATGAAGGTCTTGCGACGAAAGGTTTGGTGGAAGTGTGTCAATTGATTGATCAACTGTTCAGATATTAGGACTAGGCTCTCTTTTTCGTCGACACTGGAGAGATGGAAGTCATCCATCTTCGTCTGGGCCTTGAGTTTATTCAGCGATATGCCAAAATTTTCCAGATCCTTACAATATAAGTCAGGCAGATTGACCTTGAATTTGTCGAGGGGCGTCTTGAAGGGATTGTGGATTTTAATTGCTCTTTCGAATGTCGCAGCTTCTAGATCTATTTCGTCTTCGATTTCTTGAGCATCGTCATCGTCACCAAGGATCTCATCATCACTGAGAATCGGTTCGAATTGCTCTTCTTCCTCTTCAACAACTGGTTGTGGATCAGCGGGCAATTTTGCTTTATACTCGTCACTTTCCACAACATCAGGAGACCGGGGACGAATAGGTGAATCGAGTGGTGGAGTTCGTGGCCATTTGTGAGAGGCATCTCCTCCGCTGGATCTTGTGCGTCGTCCAGGTTGTCTATATTCTGGACTCCTAGACCATTCTCGTGGCTTTTGGCGTGAGTAGCCATCTCGTTCGTGACTTTCTGAGTGGGTGCGAGTTCTGGATGTTCCACTTCTGTCAGAAGAATGAGAAGTTTTCCGCAGACGAACATCGGCCTTGTAGCTTCCAGTGTCGTCGGGTTCCTGGAAACTGCCCACAGATGGACTCTGAACGACATCGAACTGTTCGACTTCCATCGACGCCGCTTCGAAGGGAAGATTTTCTGGACGCCAATCGGGCTTCTCGACCTTGATCGGTTCTTCTTCAGCCATGAGGAGAACTTCCTCGGGAGCTGGCGGTTCGCTGGGCTCTCTGGGCGGACTTGCAATCTGATCGGCCACGGTGGCATTTGTGAGTGTTCCATAAACTGCCAGGGTGATTGTACTGTACCACCCTCTCAGAACCAAACCATCAGTGGGGATCTTCTCCAGGTGGCATTCTAAGTGTATGCAATCATTTTGGTTGTATTCGAGACTTCCGAGGTTTTCGAAAGTCGAAGCGCCTGGCATACCCAAATCGTTGACGAAGAATTCGATCCCAAATTTTGAAGGGTTAGTTGCGCCTAAACGAACACCCCCGGGAAAATCAGCCTGTACTCGGGCGCCTAGTGGAATTATGCGTACCTGTGTAATATACACTGGTTTGGGAAACTGCACCAAGTCCAGATTGATATCCTTGAATAAATTATTTCATTTTAAACAACAGTTTATCAAGAAAATTGAGGAATATTTTACCGAGTTAACTTCGTGGGAAAATGTATCGAAAAATAGCAACTCGGCGGCATCGTCCAAGTCTGCCATTTTGTGGTAAAATGTTGATTATACTGTAAAAATAAGAAATTTAAGTGGTTTGTTTATTTTCATTGAAAATTTATTGGATTTTTTTTAGAAAATTTTACTTTAGTTCGGCAATTGAAAAAAATTATGGTGCTGGTGCGTTTTTTTTTTAGTTGACAGATTTAATTACGTATATCGTGGTCTTCTTCAGTTGCATTTTGTTTATCGGAGTAAAGCCGGTATAGTTTTCTCTTTTCAAGCAGCCATCTTTTTAATGTTGACATTTCAAAAAAATTGGGAGCTGCCAGAACTATGGATTTCATTCATGAAAAATGATTTGTATTTGATCCCTTTGTCCCCTTTCACACTGGGAATCAAGATGCTGAACATTATTCAGACTTTTGTTTGAATTTCATTAAAAATCTCTTGTACCTTTCTCACAAAGAAACAAAATCGTAGAAATTTTCAGTAGTTTCGCTTTTAAGTAGCATGAACATACATACACCACTGCGTGTGTTTACACATAGTAGTGTAAAGAGGAATATCAAAAAACTTCTAAAATCATTGACTGGGGAGATTCCGTTCACTCCTATGTGCTTGTTTACATAGGAATTTTACTGAAACTCGTTTTGCTGAAAGCGCCTCAACACATAAAGAGAAAACCCTTTCAGTTCAATCTACCTATCCCTATCTCACAATTTTAAAATTCATGAATTTCTCACTCCCAAAAAAAAAAAGGTTTTCATGTTTCACCCGAGAATATTACTTGAATCTGGCGCATCGGTGAATTTTGGGTGGAACATAATTTTCTCGCTTTTTCGCACATAAAAACTACCTCTCACTGGATGCGCCCTTCAGTAAAATGCCTATGTAAACAGCCACTATTATCTCGTGCCCTTCTCGACTAAAAACTGAAATTTGCTGGCAACTAGTCTCCTCGTGTGAATTTCAACCACTATTTCGATTTTTTCCACGAAAAGCAATTATCTCGTGGCCATGCATAGGCAGGACGCAGGTAGTACCTACCATAGACAAAAATAAAAGTAAGTAAAGCAATTAGGGAAATAAACTGAAGAAAGCAATTAGAGAAAGAAAATTAAAGAAAAGAGGTGTATTTACCTAAGAAGACGATAAACGAGGATACGAATTGTGATTTAAAGTCGAAGTGATTGGTTATTCAAAGAAACAAATTGTAAAGTTATAATAAATAAATAAAAAAGATTGTTCATTGGAAACAAATAATTATATTTTTGCGCTCAAAAACTAATTTTTAATTTGTTTAATAGCTTTAAATAAGATTTGTATATGTATTTGTAGGTTATTGAAATAAAAAAAAAAACTCTTCAAAAAATAAAGTATTTCGAAACGGATGCAAAATGATTAAGTTAGTGAAGAAGAATATTTATTTGATGGGAATTGGCTGTACGAGAAATGTAAGTTTAATTGATTTAAAATGAATTAAATAAATGTTTTATGCTAATTCTGTTTAAGTTTTCTGGAAATCGGTTCAAATTCCCGAAATTTGCTGAAAGGACCAAAAAAATGGAAAAATTAAAGAAAGAAGAATCAGATGAATTCCAAGCTAAAAAAGCTGAAGTCGAAAAATTTAGGTCGGACTTCTGGAAAAAACATGACAAAAAATATTATTTTGTAAGTGCATTGTTTTTTAATTACGTATAAAAATGCATTTATTTATTGAACTATTTTTTGTTTAGGGAGCTCATACATTTATTTTGTATAAACAGGATGAGAGAAAAGAAACTAGTGAAGAAATCAATTACGAAGAGCAGAATATAATGAAAGTAAAGCAATTAGGGAAAGAAGCTGAAGGAAATGAAACTAAATAAAAAAGGAGAATATGGAAAGAAGCGAATTGTGATTTTAAAGTCGAAGTGATTGGCCGTTTGAAGAAACAATTTGTTAAGTTAAAAAAAACTAACCTTTCTTATTAATAAACATATTTTTGGTTTATAATCATATTAGCTTTTTTCATTATGACTCATGATGATCCATATGGATCGTCCTGTCTCACATTAGGCGTTTTTCTTTTTTAGCCCCGAGCGGGGCACAGAGCGGGCTCTGAGCGAATAGAGCTCAATCCGAACAGAGCGCGACCTGAGCGCACCGATCTATTTAAGAAACTCAATTGAGCACTGAACTCTCATATGTTTAGTAATCTGTCAAATTACATGAAAATTTTATGAAGTTAGCCGCGCTCAGCTTTGTGCTCGATGTGCTCGGTCATTTTTTTCCCAGCTCATCGAGCGAGCCCCGGTGGAGCTCTGAGCTAAAAAAGAAATGCAAGTTGAGAGCTCGAAGCGCTCCGAGTTAAAAAGTAACATAGTTTTCTTTTCGACAGCTCAGTGCCACGCTCGGAGCTCGATTTTTATCATGATTTTTATCGAGCTACGCGCAAACCGACGCGATGGCGGTGGCGATCACAATAAAAATGTGGATCCCGCACATGTGAATCAAGGGAGAGACACACATCTGCACAATTGATCAATCGCGTAGATATGTGCCTCTCCCTTGATTTTTATCGTGATCGGAGTGAAACATTCGGAGCGAATATGCGAAGAATGTTCAAAGAATCGCATTGAAAGCATTGTCGTCGTTCCAAATGATTCGCATTGGTTTGATTGATTCGTAGGCCTGTATTCACCGAACGCTCATATGAGCCTCATAAGTTTATGAGGCTCATAACTTTGGTGTATTCATCAACCACTCATAAATATATTTCGAATTTCGAAAAAGAGAGCCACTCTTTGTCAACCAGGCACTCCCAAACTTTAAAATCAAAGTTTTTTAGGTAGATGGGGTGGTAGCGATGGAGATGTTTGTGTCTGTAGGGGTGGTGGTTGTGGAAGTAGTTTCGAAAATGTCGGAATATTTTTCGAAGAGAGCGCTCATAAGTTATGAGTGGTCGGGACCACTCATAACTTTTATGAGCGCTCATAAATATCCACTTATTATTGCTTGGTGAATAAGTTTATGAGGCTCATAAGTTATGAGTGCTCGGTGAATACCGGCCGTAGTCTCGCAATTTCTTTCTGACAAATACTACAACGATGTAGTCTCGCCTTCATACTCTCACCAACCCACCAACTAGAAACGTCACTTTTCCTTCTCCTGCCTCGTTCTTCAGTGTCAAAAAAAAAAGAAAATGGCGAATTATTTGATTGGTGATGGACGGTTCTTTTCTCTGAAAAGTGTTTTTTTTTGCGATTTATGTGATTAACAATTCCAATTCAAAAATCTAACCAATTAATCAATTTTATGTTTGAATTCATTAATCGAACATTGAAAATGTCTTCTTAAGCTTAAAACTAAACAAAATCTCACGTGATAATAGCCAAAACAACACAAAATCTAATTGGCCGAATTTGCTTTTGCGAACTCCTTTATTTATTCTGTTCTCACTGACTTATTTCGTAATTTTTAATTAATTAATATCCACAAATTAACTATGTCTTAAGTGAACAAATGAAGTGACTATTTATCCGAAATTGATTGAATTAAATGTGAAAATATACTGATTATAGATTGATTAAAAATCACGGGCAGGGAAACCATAATTTGGGTTTATTTTCTTCGTTCGTGGTTGTGCCTCAACGCCGCTGTTGCCTCCCTCCTTCACTTTTGGTTTTTAATAAAGAAAAAAATGTATTCTAAAAGAATATCGAAAGAAAAACCATCAACATTTGTGATGGTCAACACCTTACTTCGTCTGTGTGTCGCTGCAGTTGCACTGCAACAGCCCCTGACTGTTTTTGGTGGGTAAACGCAAAGAATCCCTTTCGGAGCTACCTTGACAAAACCTCTTTCCATTCCCAATTTAGGGTATCCAAGAGCTACAACAACGACAACCACCACGACATCCAATTCCAGTGAAGTATCAACTTCTCTATCTCGAGTCAGTGACACTATCTCCAGCAACAACGACAACAACAACAACAAAAACAGAAACTTCCCTATCGGCAGTGGTTACAAAAATATATCGTCAGCAATGACAACAACAACTACCCCCCTCACAGATTTGGCTATTCCGACCAGAGCCAGTGGCGTCCGTGAGAGATCAGCTGCAATAACAACTGCAATGGTAACAGCAACACAGAGATCCAGATATAACGCTGATAGCAGCAATAGCAGTGAACAACCCATTCAAACCCTGCCAATGCTATCCAGTTATGGCAAGAAAAAAGATAGTAAGTTTCAAGTTCTGTTTATTTATTTATCTTCTAACACACCTTCCAGTTTTGAAAGATAACAAGATTGCCTTGTTGCAAGTGCGTTAGAACCTGGATATAAAAATCTTTAGATGAATAGACAAGTTAGAAGTTCCCTACCCTTCGCAATCCAGCGTCATCTTAGTACCTATTGACCGTGAACATAAAATTGTTAAGTGTTTTTGTTAAAAATTGAACAAACAAAAACATTTATTCTTGATAAGAAAGTTTGTTTTTGCAAACGAATTGGATTTGCATTGTTTACTCAATAGTTTATTAGTAAACTTATTTGTCTGATAACAGGTGCTGTGATAGGTGAAAGGGTGGAGACATATTACAAGGTGTAATACAAAAGATTATAATTTGCCGTTGGAAACAGTCCAGTTTTGTTATTTCAATTCTTAAGTAAAGTTTATTTGATTTTATTTAATTAAGTCAGATATCAAATAAATAGACTAGTTCCTTTACTTTGATACTCTGTGCATCTGTGTGTATTTCCACACAAAAATCTGTCAAAGTGGATATAAACAAATAAAATGTGTAAAAATACACACAAATGTACAGAGTTTTAAAGTAAAGGAGCACACCTAATATCTTCTGAACAATCAGTATATTTTATAAATTGAGGTAGGTATTTTGCTTTAGTTTTAAAATATTATTAATTTTAAAATCTTATTATACTTTAATAGAATTATAATAATATCATGAACATAACAAACTACAATAAATAACTTCTCTTCAAATAGTATCTTACATCAAATCATTGAATATGTGATTAAATCAAGAACACATTTTTTTTTATATATTTGACCACAGATAAAAAAAATAGATAGAAAGTGCTTTCGAATTCTAAAGAAGAAATCTTGTTCAGGTTCTCTTCAAAAAAAATCTGGTGCAGATGGTTTTATTTAGCATATCTTCTCCAGTTTCGCAGAAAATCTCTCCTGCAAAGTGAATACATTCAATTCAAACGAATAATTTAAAATTAAAGAATTCAAATATACCTCAGAATTAAGGGTGTGTGAATTTTCATTTCATCAATCGTTTGAATTCAAATCAACCTATTACAAATTAGGTATTTACTTGAAGTCAATACCTTAAAAGATATGCCAATTTTAATCAATGCAGGAAGAATATACCTATAGTTCGATCTAAAATCGAAAGATCATTTAATGCTATTTTCATTCTTTCCGCGCACGGTATATTCTGTCTAAACTTTATCTTCGGTTTTTTGGCATAAAAACCACATTTCAACTAAGTAAATTTTTAACCAAATAACTTGAATGCAACCTTATTGCTATCTTTTTGAACATGATGTGTGTGTGTGTGTGGTTTAAGAGAAATGTTTAAAAGAATTTTCGACGAAATTTGAAAAAAAAAGTTATTGTCATCCGTTCCAGATGAATTAAACAAAAAATTCAAATTACATAAAAATGCTCTTTTGCAAAATTTTAAGCAAATTAATATATTGATAACAGAATTACAATTTACATAATACCTCTACAAGTCTTATTTAAAAAAAAGTATTACACATGTTGAATAAATGGTTCGGAATGTACTGATATTAAAGGCATTTAATTAATTTTGAAGAATTATAAAATTGTATTTATTCAATTCTTATTATTATCTATTTTTATTTATTTAATTATCTTGTTTCGTCGTTTCAGGGATCTTAAAGTGCCACTGCGACATCTGTAAGGACAGCAATAACATCTGTGAAACTAATGGGCTCTGTTTCACATCTGTTGAGTACAGTAAAGGAACAGTCACATTTAGTTACAGGTAAATAAAAATTCTTTCTAGTATTACAAAATTCTTTACTTAAATTTGTATTGCTCTGAAAAAAAATAAAACAAAATAAATTGAAATGAAATGAAATTGAAATTAAAAAACAAATGAATAACACCACTTAAAGATGTCTAGATATGTCAAAAAGTTTTCCACCTGGTCGTTTCATATGGTGCAACGATGGTAAAAATGGTGGCCCAACAGCACGACCGGCTGCCAGAAGAGGCGGCCATGCCTGTTGTGGCAACAGAGATTTTTGCAATAAAGATTTAAAACCAGCTATAAAATATTACCCTGAAAATCCTCAGCAAGGTGTCGATGAAGGTGGGTCCAACAAACACAAAACAAAAATAAAAACGCAGCAAGAGACTTGAATCTCGTCTATCGCCTTCTAACTACGTTTGTTTTTCAAGATGATCATTGACTGACCACTGCCAAAATTCCCTACTAAAAAAAACACACACACATAAAAACCATATAAATATGTATAATCGATTAAAACAAAAACTGTTTGCACCAAGCTTTTCCTCCCAGTTGGCGCGTTTGAGTTTTTTTTCCTGTCTTTTGTTTAAATAACCAAGATTTTGGTGTGATCCCATTAAGATATAAGGAAAAAAGAAGTGTTTGCCTCCATTTTTAAAATAAGACACTAACATTAAACTTAAGTAACGTAGAATGTATTATATGGAAGATGAAGAGTGGAATCGCAGACAGAGACCCTTCAGCTTCATCAATCGACATGATTGCCTGTATGCGATTCTTCAATCATCATCCGTAGCTTATTGTAATTGTACAAAAACTATGATGATTACTTATTCGATTTTTTTTTCTAAACTAGTTATTTAAATAATTTTAAAAATGAAAACAAAAATTCTATCAACCAGGTGCCTACCTAAAAAATATGAACTAGACAGAGCACCCCTTGAATGCCTGTCCAATAAAGAGAAACAAAACGTCTATCAGATCGAGTGTTGTAATACAGACTTCTGCAATCAGAATGAAAGAATGAAGGAGATGGGCGGAGGTATAGGTTGGCAATTACATTTACTACCATTATTGCTACTAAAAAATCAATTTTTATACACACACATTTGTTTTTAGATAATTTCCCTGCGACACTAGTGCACACAACTTTTTTAAAACATTTTTTTTTTATTTTACCTGTACACTTGTAGTGCACAATTGTTATTATTTTTTAACACAATAATATATTTTTTCTACATTTTCTTGGAACGATTTATAAGCTTTTGAACTTCTTAAGGCACTCAATTTCACTTTTACAACTAAGTAATATAGACAAGCTGCATGAGCTTTTGAATTAAATAAATTTATTATTATATTCTATCTATTTCCTCCCATGTGGTTTTGGCATAATATATTTATATATATATTTTCTTTTTAATTTAGATTTGCCTGAAAATTTGTAGAATTGTTCATTAATGTTAAAACCAATTTTGCCTAAGCATTTTTATAACTTTTTGGACTTTGGTGTAGTTCGTGGTGAAATGTATTTTGAAAGCAAAACTTAAATTTTGTTTTGTAGTTTTTAAAAATTTAAAGCTTAGAATATTTATTTTTAATATAATAAAAAACCTGAGCGTCGCCTGTAAATATATACCAACATCAACAAAACTAAATAGTATCTACTCCCTTCAGTCCTGAAAATTCTTAGAGGTTCAGCTATACCTGTTTAGACATAAAAAAAAAACACATAAACTTATTTCTTTCAAAAACTTGATAAATTACAATGTAAATTACAATGTAAAGTTAAACTTTCTTTTTTTTTAACCCAAGTTTGAATAAATATTTTAAATTCATCATAAACATTAAAGCACTTGAGGAAAATAAGCTTTTCATTTGATACGAAAAGAATTAAAGCTGGCCATACATATACTATTTTGGGCCAGTTACTCAAAAAAATTTTAAATAAATTAACTTTGGATTTCGAAACTATTAAATCTGAATAAAAATTTTTTTTTTAAAGAAAACTTAAGTGGCAGAAACGTACTATACTTTATTTTAAGCCTAAATATTTACGTTTGTAGTTGCTTTATAGGGTTAGAATTGATTAAATGTACCACAATGATGGAGAATTTTTTTTTAGATCCAAGGTGAACAACTCTGAAAGTATAAAAAATTACATTTTTATAAATATGTATGTACATATATAAATAAAAAAAGTTGCGCAACTAGTGGAAAAATTAAAAATTAAGATACCCAGTTTTTTTCAAATCGTGTGGAGTTTTTTAATTCCACATATCGACGGTTTAAGTGTAGGACCTCGTAAGTCGAAAAATTCCGAAAAAAATATTATTATTGCAAAAAAACCAGCAGAATCAGAGCCACCTTTTGGCAATTTCAACATAACAATGCTATTTTGAACATTTTACAGAAAAAGACAGCAAAAAATAAAAAAGCTCTTTTAAAAAAATACCAATTATGTATTTATTTTTCTTGAACTTTTATTCTAAAGTTTGATAGCCTACTTTGTAAAGTACATATTATTAAATTCGAATGAAAACTTATTCTTAATTTCAATTTTGTTTAAATGTATTTTTATCTAACTAACAAAAAAATATAATATTTTCTATGACAAAACTTACAATACAAAAATTAACTTAATTTTAAATTTACCTTTTTTGGTGTGGCTAATAAATAAGTTTATATCCAAAAAATTCTCGTCATATAAAATAACAAAATTGTATTATATACCTAACCCAAAACCAATTGAATTAAAATGAAAAAAAAAAATACTCTTCTACATAAACATAGATGTCTAACTATAGAAAAATTCATATATCCGAAGTGGTGCGAAGATAATAACTCAGGCTATTCAATCGAATGTTGTGAAACTGATTTTTGTAATACGAGAGAAAATTTTGGGGGAGAAATACCAGGTGAGCACTGGATGCACACGATATAAAAAAATATAAACATAATTTATGTTAAATGTTTTACATTAAATGTCTTTCAAAATTTATACACTCTGCATCACTTGATTGCAGTCAATATATTATCTTGTGCGAAACAGTTATTTAACGAATTGCAGTGAAGGATTAAAGGACGACTGAATCAAGAGTTTGAAAACAATACAAAAAGGTCCAAATTCTCAATTCCAATACTTACTAAATGTTGTTTTTATCTTTTTGTTGTTGGCAGTTTTTTCAAAAAAAAAAAATAGTTACTAAATGTTGTTCACAAATTTGTATCTTTTTGTTGTTGGCAGTTTTTTCAAAAAAAAAAAAAATTAAAAGCAACAATTTTTTGGTGGACTCCCCTTAACTGAGTTCACTATTTGAAATAATTTGTGTTCAATTATGTTCTCTTAACCGAACTTCAGAGACCAACAAGCAAATTATCTTATGTTTTGCTGTCAAACTAACAGACTGAACTGAGCATCTCAGTTTAAAAAAACATGTAATCGTTGGGCGCCATTTAGTTACTTTATATCAGTCAATCATTATTTTTAGTAATTTGTTTTCATTTGAAACTTGAGCGGGATGTTCAGTTAAGCTGGTTTCAGCTATGCGAATTTTTTGAAATAAAAAAAAATCTGTTACTACATAATATTGTATGTATGTATTTGTATTTTTCAATAAAGGTATTTGTTCAGTAAAAAGTATTTTAAATAAACTAAGATGACTGTATTAAGTATTACTAGGTTAAATATTCCAATGTTGCATAAAAGCATAAAATATTTTCAAATATAACTGCAATCTCAATCAAATGACGCAGAGTGTAAATCCCAAACAAAAAAACTGTTTAAATAAAAAACATAAACAGATTTTGCATCATTGGCCTTTTTCACACCAGAAAAACAAACATCTCAAGGAATATATCAAAAGATACAAAACTTCATCTCCGTCGCCGTGTTGTCTAGTCTATTTTATCATTTGTCCTTCTATGGTATCGTATGTTTTTTTTTTTTTTTTTGAAAATGCTCATGCGGTTATTCTCCTGTGGATATATAAAGGAGCAGGTTCATCTATCAAATAATATTTGTACATCTTTGTGTTTCATCTGAATGTTCCTATAAGATATTCGTACTTTTTTTTTCTCAAACGCGCGTTAACCTTTCGACATTATGTTTTACTGTATGTACTTCATCAAAATAAATTGTATACATACATATATACATACTTTTTTTAGTTGAATGTTGCAATCTTTTTTTATGGTGGAAACTTAATTTATAAATACTTTATAACTTAAAGGATTGATAGAAATTTATCAAGCAGATTTTTTTTTTTCGGATGATGACTTCCTCCTTTGAAGTGTTTTATTTTTTAAACACAATGTTTCACTTATTTGCTTGGTTTTTTCTTTTTAAAATCAATAAATTTGTCTGAAAACAGGTTGTTGTTTAGTTTGTTATTTAGGTCGAAAGACATTTGAGTTTTTTTTTCATATGAATGGGAAAGATATGAATGGTAAAAAGATTGACCTAGTAGGGTTTCTGGGAGGCTTTAAAAGAAAGAATGTGTAAATAAATATGTATCTAGGGTGAGTTTTGAGGTTTGATGAATAATAAGCAAGACTTTCATTGCAGTTTAAAAGGCAGACATAAAAAATGGATAAAGTTGTACCTACCAAATTCTATTTGAAAGCAGAAAATATACAAATTATTAAGTGACCGAAAAACAAAATCATTCAACTTTATTTGAAGAGCCTTGGCAGACTATATTGTAGGCTATGTTGGATTTGAGTAAAAACAGTGATTTTTTCAAAAAAAAAAATATTGGAAAATTTATCTTGGGATTTTATAGGAGTATATGTATGTAAAAGTATGATGTCAAAAGCACGAATTCGAACCAGCATTTTTAATTTAATTTTACCGTTGCCACCCGCGAAAAATAATGTTTAAAATACATTTATATAGTATAATGCAAGTTTATAGGTTTTCCAAGGTGTTAAAAGTCAAATTTCAGAATATAAATTAATAATTTAACTACATATATAATAATCTACCTTAAATACACATGACGTATGTATTGTTTGTATGCTGGCAAAACAAACTTCAAAATTGGGGGGTTTTATATCAAAATACTACCACTGATTTCAAGTAAATAAATTAAATGCTCCATTTTATAAAGCTACATATTATATGAAATTCAAATAAAATATTATTATTTTTGTCGATTCAAATCAAATATTCAAACAAATAAAGAGTCTGATGTTGTTGACTATCATTATCATGGGAGACATGAAGGAAATTTTATAAGTTCTGTTCTTTGTTATTCTATGTTTAGATTTTTTTCCAAAATACAAAAAAAATACAAATTATTTTTGACTTCTATACTTTTATCAATAATAAGATTAGGTTAGGTTTTTTGTTTTATATTCAAATATGTATATTTTATTGGTAGGAAATAAACATTATGCAGGTAAGATAGCAATACTGTTCTATTTTTTTAGTTTAATATTAGTTTAGTTATGATAGTAGACTGGATTTATTTTGTTTATTTCTGCGATATTCATCGCTCTTCAGCGTAGAGCTGACAGATGGCTGTAATAAACTATACGATGTCATTAAATAAGTCCTCTTAATTTAAAATCTAAAACCATTAAACAAAAATCTAAATCTACCAAGAAATTTAAATAATATATTTCTCAAAATTGTTTTTAATAATCCACGAATCATTAATAAATATACTAGAATATATTTTTTACCAAAGCTTTTGTTATGGCTTTCAATTAACTGCGTCTTTTTTCTACGAATTAGAAGATTAATCCATCCCCTGGGTTGAGTTTTGAAATATTAAACTACAGATTTAATACATGTATGTATGTATATACATACCTACAACAATTTCATAAAAATTTTAATAATTCTCCTTCGTGAGTTAAACTAATAATTATTTCCTTTGTAAAATTGAATGTAAATGTTGTTTTTGTGTTTAAAATTGTTCTTAGTAAACAAAAAATTCATGCTTTTATTAATACGCATCATGGTAAAAATAGTAATCATATTGATAACAACATGCATTAAAGCTTTTGTGGTATTTTTTTTTGTTTTCCCTTTCTGCAAATGCATGCTTGTATTGTTTCTCCTTATAACACTTAATTTTTGTTTCTCATTATTTTTAATGAATAAATAATTAAAAAAAAAAATATACAAAATTCATATACTAATAAACAATTTTGTTTAGAAGTCATTCATCAACCAAGCATAACCACATGGCAATTAGTGTTTGTGATTTTTGGAGCTACACTATTAGCTTGCCTATCGATTTTCCTGACTTGGTGCTTTTATCAAAAGCGAAAGCGATCTGCCAGTCGAAGACCATTTGCAGTTGAAGATTCTGTCTATGATCCGATTTTGAATGGAAATACAATTCAGGATATCATTGAAATGACAACATCAGGGTCTGGTTCTGGTAAGTTGTTTATTTATTTGTTTTTTTTTTTTTTTTTTTTTTTAAAGGGAGCATCGAATCAATTTATAAATACTGTTTGTTTATAGCCGGTCTTCCGCTACTGGTACAGCGTTCCATAGCTAGACAAATTCAATTGCATTGTGTGATTGGCAAGGGTCGTTTTGGTGAAGTGTGGCGTGGTCGTTGGCGTGGTGAGAATGTTGCTGTAAAAATATTCTCCAGTCGAGAAGAATGCTCATGGTTTCGAGAAGCAGAGATCTATCAGACTGTTATGTTAAGACATAAAAATATTTTAGGATTTATTGCAGCAGATAATAAAGGTAAGTTTTGAAATAATTATTATTAATATGACTAGGTAATATATTCTAGATAATGGTACATGGACTCAACTATGGTTGGTAACTGATTATCATGAGAATGGTTCCCTCTTTGACTATCTTACATCACACACTGTTGACACAAAAACAATGCTTGGCATGGCATTATCCATAGCCACTGGTCTGGCTCACTTGCACATGGATATTGTTGGTACACGCGGCAAGCCTGCCATCGCTCATCGTGATTTAAAATCCAAGAATATTTTGGTGAAGACAAATTTGACTTGTGCTATTGGCGATTTAGGATTAGCCGTTCGACATGTTGACAAAGATGATTCGGTTGATATTCCCTCGAATCATCGAGTCGGCACAAAGCGATATATGGCACCAGAAGTGCTTGACGATAGTATTAATTCGCAACATTTCGATTCATTCAAACGTGCTGATGTATATGCCTTTGGACTGATACTTTGGGAAGTAGGTAGACGCTGTAATATCGGTATGATATACGATGAGTATCAGTTGCCGTACTATGATGTTGTGCAACCAGATCCTAGCATCGATGAAATGAAAAAGGTAAGTAAAAGCCAGCTTTTGATAGTATACGGGATATTTAAACTTAAAAACACAATTTCGTTTTATATTCTAGGTTGTTTGTACGGATAAAATGCGTCCAAACATACCGAACCGATGGCATGCATCGGAAGTGCTGCACAGCATGGCAAAAGTAATGAAAGAATGTTGGTATCCAAATCCAGCGGCGCGTCTAACAGCGTTACGAATTAAAAAAACACTGGCAAACATAAGTGCCGAAGAGAAAGTTTAAAACTTTATCATTCAGGTATAAAATTATAAATGTAAATGTATTGTAAATATTAATATTAAAACCATAAAATTATATTATTAAGATAAAATTGAGAGAGCATTATGAAAGAAAGAAAAAAAAAAGAAAGAGATAAAAAGATATAATTGTGCATAAATCTACACACATTATTATACACAAGTGTAGTGTTTAAAATTTAATTTATTTAGATCTTAAAGATTAAAAAATAAAACAAAAATATTTATATACACAAAAATAATATGCATAATTTTATAATATATACATACATAGTTTTTAGTTACTTAAGCAGAGTATTCATAGCATCCTGAACTATTTGACTTTTAAGTAGATTGTAAGTTTTGTTTTAAATTTAATTTAAGACAAATTTAAAACAAAAATATCTTTTATCCTATGTAAAAATTATTTGTCTTTCATTTAAGGAAATTAATTATTTCGTATCTAACCTTAAAATTACTAAAATTATATATTTTTTCTTGTCAACAAATTGAAATTGAACTTCCCACTCAGGTCAATGATAGAATTAAAAAAATAACTGATCCCTTTTTAAATCATTCCATTCTATTTAGTTGATTTTGATCGTCTTCTTTATTCATAAAATCGTCACTCGCTTTGTGTGCTAAACAACTGATCAAATATGGTAGATTATTGCAGTTAATGTGTTAAACGTTCAGATTTTTGACTTAAAAAATTAAGCAAAACAACGCAAGCACGGGTCTTCTAGTTTATAATATGTGAATTTTTTTATGTGTATCTTACTAAAAATTATGAGGGACAATTTTTAACAATACCCACAGTGTGTCAGTTGTGTAATACCAGCATTGGGTTTTCAGATACATACAGTTTTGGCTAAAACTAAAGCACGAAATGATCTCACATTGGAAAAAAAATAAAAACATTTAAAAACTTGTGATCATTTAATTTTTTTAAATCACAAGCTGTTATTAGTCTTTAATTCGCGACTATTAATTTATTTTAATTCTTTACCTATTTGTAAAAAGTCAAAAAATTTAAAATTCAATTAAAAGTAAGTGGAGAAAACTAAATCATATGCACCCAATTTATGTACGTCTTTAGTTAGCAAATTTTATCGTTTGCTTCTTATATACTACAAAGTTAACTATTTTTTTTCTAATAGATGTTCTAAGCAAAAATAAAATACAAATATTTTCATAAGAAGAAAAAAAACAAAAATAATAAGGCAATTATTATTTTTGTTTTTGTGGACTGTATTGAACGAAATTCAAAATAAAGTTTTTTTTGTGCCATTTATTTCACAAAAAAATCAATGTGCAAAACATTATAAGGATTGTGGAAAAATGATAAATCAAAATTTAATTTAAAGGGTTCTGACCAATTTCTTACGGCGCTGAGAATTTAGACTCCATATTACACCAAGCACAAATTACGTGGAACAGCATCCTCATGTACATAGTAGTGCTTTATTTTTGTTTGTTGTCTTACAAATAATTAAGATTTAAAGAAATATTAATAAACGTGAATTAAAGACTATAATGTCGTATTAAGAAAAAAATTAAAATTATAAAAGTAACACAAGTTTTTTTTTTATTTTTCCAATGAGAAGTCATTTCGTGCTTTAGTTTTAGCCAACACTGTAGATGCAAAGTTTAAAACATAAAAAAAACAACTTTTAATACAATACTTTAGAACAAGAGTCGAGTCCTCTTTTTAATTTTAAGGTTTAAACACTCGTCTTATATTAGGTGCGTTCCTTTACTTTTAAACTCTGTGATTATCGGTGCGTTTGTGTGAATTTCAGTCTAATGTCTTTATCGTACACAAAAAAAAAATGCAGTTCTCCAGTAAAGATAACGCTCGCGAAATGTCGTCATGGAGGTAAATGAATGAAGCAAAATATCATGCCGTGCTTCACATAGAGTAGTACGGAAAATTATGAATTTGCGTTCCTGAACTTTGGGGCAGTTTTAATATTTCTGAAAAAATTTTTTTCCTTGTTCTTCAAAATTTGACAGTTTGTTACTTTCTGTGCATAATTCAAAGGATCGCACCTATTATATGTAGATACTTTGTAAAAGAATGTATTGTAATCATTTTAGTTCTTCAGTCATCTTCAAAAATAAATTTCTAGTCTATTAATAAAATAAATATGGTTGCATACTTTCCATTTTCTCTTTATCTTAAATAATACTATTTTTCAACCAAACCGAAATCAACAGAAAGATTTCAACATACATAAAGCTCTTCACCATATTGTATGGATGTAAACTTTTAAATTAACTTTCAAAGAAATCTCGCATTTCGAAATCAAGAAGCTGTATGAGGGAAATGTGAAGATTTGGACGGATGTAAAAAAATTCGAAATTTTGCTTTAGCGAAAAATAAAGTAAAATAACTCTTGAACAATCTGTTGAAAGATAAATAAATGTAAATATAATATAAACTTTATTTTGTTTTTAAGATTTGTATGTCTTGATATTTTTTTTACATCTCATTATTCAAATTTAGGCGTTTAAACTAAAACTTAATCACTTGCAGCTGGTTGTATTGCGAGACCTGTTAAAAATTTTGCATCATCGTTCCTTTGAGTTTGAATAAACTTCGTGTATGCAACCTTACCATAAAAGTTAAGGATTGTTGAATAGGCAAAGAAACATGAATATTTTTTTTCAAATGATAATCAAACATTTTTTTTGCAAGAATATCTTACTATATCAAGAATTCTGATTGAAGAATTTGGCAATAATTGGTTTTAATAAAAAAAACCTTCCAATGGTATTAAATTAAAACTAGCGAGAACTGTATGGTTTGATTAATAAGTATAAATATTTTTTAAAATAATTAAGAACGAGTTATACTTTAAAGCTATAATTTAATTAAATGAAGTGAGAATTCTCTATCCCACGTTGCTTCTATAATCTATTTGTTCGAGATATATAGCGGACAGATCAATTCTTTAGTTTCTGGTAATTATTGTTTTTAATTGTTTTGGCCTTAAAACAATTGTTTAAAGTTTTTAAGTAATTTTTTTGTTCGTTTTTTTTTTTTCAACCCTCAATGTTCTAACTACAATCTAAATCTCGTCTAACAATATTGATCCTATGTAATGTTAAACTTTATATTAAAAAAGATTATGTAGGTAGTCTACTTGTATCTAGGCGGTTCGCATTACTCAGATCTGAAAAATTTCCTTCAGTAATAATCCACATTTTCTAAATTTCGTAATATGGACGGGTTCTATTCAAAATAAACAGGTGTAAAAAAGATAATGAACCTTTAAGCTTCAGATCAATAATTGTGTTTATGGTGTAAGAGTTGAGACGTTTCGTTTCTTCTCAAATAAAAGTTATAATTAAATAGAAGATCATTATCTTTTTGTATACTATTATAACTAAGCCATCATTTGTTTCTAATTGTTTTTTTTATTAAATTCACATTTCTTTCACTTTTAATTACATTTTTTTTTAATAATGAAAAAAAACTATTGTTTTTGTTGTACTTGTTATGTTGTATTCATATGCCCTAAATTTAACTGAGAAAGATAGCAAACCTCAAAATGCATTCATGTGATCTATTTCGAAAATTACTTCAAACTGTCAAAAATCTATTATAAAAAAAATAGTGTCAATTTTTATGGAAAAAAGAAGCAGAGCTCTTAAGATAGTTTTTAAAATACAGTTAACTATATCTGCCTGAGACAGTTTGTTTGCCAATATTGATTGTTATTTTAAGATAAGATTATCTTTTCCTGGCATGTATGTATTTAAAAATGAAGATACAAGCTTTAAAAATAAAAATATTAAATGATGTTTACATTTTGTGCCAAAAGCAGAAACAAAAAAGATTGAATATGCACGGAGAGTAGTCCCCTCCATTCCTGCCAATTAACAACACTCACGCAGAAATGATTGAGACCTGTATGACACTAGACTTTGGGTCTCCACGAGCGCAAGCAAATTTGTATAATTTACTTTTCAGTTTGGTTATATTGATAATATTTTGCACTTAACACACTGATTAAAGATTATTTATATTTGATTTGTTATTGATGGGGTAATTAAACCGAAATAAAATAAATTTACAAGCCTATTTTTAAAGACTTGAAAAATTTTTTTTTTTTAAATATGTAATAAAAAATTAAGAAATATTTTTGGAAAACGTCAAAAGTTTAGAGCATCTACAATACAATAGTATTCAAATATAAAAAAGAAATCAAATAGATTCACTTCATTCCATTCATATTACCTACATTTTATTTTATATCATTAATAGAAAAACACTGCCATCGATCAACATCTTATAGTCTTATCTAATTAAAAGCAAGAAAGAAAATACAAAATAAAAAAATATAAAGACGAACATGCCCAATAAACTGCATTAACTTTTTTTAAGACTTCCTTTCAATAAAAGACTGATTAACTCCTCTTTGAGTTTTGTTTTGTTTTGTTTTCGACTTTTATTTCTATTAACAATTTAAACTATTCTTTTTAGTTTTTAGTTTGAATTATATTATGTTGTTTTTCTTAGCCAAATTTTAATATTGTTTTCATTTTAAGTTGTGTGTAATTATTTAAAAATTTAATCTTTTATACCAATGTCACGAATAAGGCAACAATTAGGTATCTATTTTTTGTTTGTTAAAATTAAATTTTTTTACTCTTAGATTTAAGATAAACATCTGATTACCTCATCTTAAACATGCTCGCAATCATATATTCATTCACTTTACTGATAATATTCCCATCCAAAATTTGTCCTTCTTCGACTGTTGTTTTTATTTGTTTTACGACGTTTGTATGTTTATTTAATTTACTTTTTTGATAATGCTATCATTTTGGTTACGATTTTTTTTTTATATAATTTCTTTATATCTTACAACGTTGGGCGTCCGAATACAAAAACAAATAAAAAAATTTATTCGATCACTTTTCTCTAAGATCAAAATTCAAAACTGCTGTTTTTAAACCATCCTCCGCTAATCTATGTGAAAAGATATTGCTAGGCCCCTTCGACTCAACATTCGAAAAGAAACTGACATTTTCAGAACTTCTCCTAGGCCAATACCTTCAGGAACCTTAAAATTTTTAAAAACATATTTGAGAATAATTTTAAAACATTTATGTTAATATGTTTGATACGAACACTACACAGAGCTCTTATCGTCTAAAAGACGTTAATAGGATATTACTTTTTGTTTTGAAATAATGTCAATCAGCCACTCCTCTGGTTAAATATCATTTGCATTTAAATATTTCCTTATTAGGTCCTAAATATTAACACAATATAATATATCACTTTGAAAATTTAGGGTAACTTTAAAATCCTATAAACTTGCAAAAAAATATGTATGAATCAAGTGTGATTTATTTATTTTATTGTAAAAATATATATATATAAAACAAAAATAATAATCCTAATTGTTTTCAAGGATAATAATTACACAGAGAAAAAAACAAAAAATATTTATATGCCTACATAGATTATAATGTAAGTGTTATTGAAACAAAAAAAAAAGTTTAACAAAATTACATATTATAAAGAAAAAAAGAATTTATAAAAAAAAAAAAAAATGCAAAATGAAGAAATGAAAAAAATTATAATGTTTGGAGTTTTGTCTGGACACACCTCCTATTTTCCTATAAACTCATAATAATTGCAAATATTATTATTATAATAAATATATAAATTAAAATACATAAATTATGTCATACATATTTAATATGTTAAAAATAAATAAAAAAAAGAACATTTTCAGCATGCAAGTGTATTTTTTTTTCAAAATAATTTTCCAGTGATAAGTTTTTTTTTTAATTAATCTAAGTGGTAATAAAAAAGAAAATAAATATTTAAAATTTTAATGAGATTCAATACCTATTAGTCGTGTATCATAAAATTATGCTATATAATTAAGGTATATATATTTTTTTTTGATTAAGTCCATTATCCTTATTGTAGCTTCTGCATTTTTGTTTGTTTTTTAAGTACGTTAAGATTCTCTTTATATTAACAAATAAGAAACAAAAAAACTATAGTTTTAAATAAGTTATCGAAAGGAAAAAATGTGATTTTTTTTAAAGAATAAATTTGCAAGTAGAAATTAAATACTTTGACTTTTTCTTTTAAATTTGGTGGAACTAAAATTATTGATTTTAAAAGATTAGAAATTTAAACTTTCTCAATTTTTATGAAAATTAACGAGAAACGTAAGTTCAATAAATTACTTAATTTTTAACTGAAATCTGTTGGCCAAAAATCTGAGATGCTTTTCTACAATTAACGAAAAATTGAGTTTGATCAACACTTTCTTGAAAAAAAAAAAATTAACTAACAGTTAAATAATCTCATGGGACGTCACTTATTCTTTTAGAATTTACTAGTTCGCTTGTAGGATGATACTTGGATTTGTAGAAAGAAATGTGTTGGAAGTGATTTTAGAAGTGTTTAGATTTGTTGGCGTTTTCAATGACGGATCCATTTACACGTGTTGGTGTTGGCTATATTGATAGGTGTATTTGGGGTCCTCGTGAAATTGCTGGTATTGATGCAGCTCGTGCTAGATGTAATGAAATGCAAGAATAATTTGGTGCGAAAATACCAGAAAAATTTCTTTAGAAACTCCACTTCTTTATTCTAATGTAAAAACCTATTGTTATAAAACTGCTTTTCTCATTATTTTATATAACGAAACATGGTGTTAATTGTTTTTGTAAGAACCTCCACAGTTCTAGTTCACTACCGTATTTTTTTTTTAAACTCACATCTTCAATGCTTTAGTAATCATACTAAAGTACGAGCCAAGAGAAAAAGCGAAAGATGTTGTTTTTAAGAAAGGAAAAGCACTTATCTTGCAAAGAAATAATATGAATTGTCAATATTATTTAAAAATCCTTTTGTTGTATGAAGTTGAAGATCGCTGCTTCCGAAGATTTTTTTTTCTTTAGACTTGCAGCTCTCGATAAGTATCAATGGTATTGGAAAACTTTAAACACCAAAATGTTGAAGGCAGTTTTTCCAGGGCCGATGTCCGTTACTTTTTTTTGAATTGAACCTGGTTATATTTTTTTTAACTGATTTTCTAAACTTTTTAAGCTATATTTTTTTTAGACGTGCAGCTAGACCATAATATACATATGTATGTTTTAATTTAAAAATAAAAAATAAAAGCTGCTAGAAGCTGAAAAATGTAAATCAAATCTCAATTTTAATACAATCTTTCTGACATTTTAACATTTTTTTGTGACATTTTCAAATTTTTAGGGTTTGATGTGTACACACTCACTCATAAGGGAATTTTCAGTAATGAATTCTTTGTACTGCTTTAGTTTCATTTTCGTATTAAAAATGAGAAAAAAATGTAGTACATATCTGATATTATACGGGCTTAAGAGAAATTTCGTACGACTTGTGCATTTATTAAACTGGTGATCAAAGTATGTAGTGACAATTAATGCTTACCTAAATTTTGTTCTTTATCCTTTTAAGAAATACGAATCCATTGAAATATCTTAGAAATAGTTCTTAATTTTTTATTGGTCAAATTAAAATTAAAAAAATATAAATTAAAAAAATAAATACAAAATTATGATAAAAAAGTTTACAATTCAATTTATTATTATTTTATTCGTTTAAATGATAAAAAAAATGGTTTATTACTAATCAAACTAAGCTTTAACAATAAAAAAAGTTATTGTATCCACAATAAAAAAATATTTCCCACTTTTGACTTTCATATAAATATTATTACCTTTATCAAAAAAACAAAAAAAATTAATTCATAAATACATAAATAGTTTCATAAATAAGTTATAAAATAAATAAATATTTGCACTAATATTAACAGTTAAAATTAAAAATTGGCATTTCATAAAAATCATTCAACAATCACACATAAATTAAATTTCCCTTTTTTTAAGGGGAAATAATATATATTTTAATAACACATACGCACAACACAGACAATGTAGGACTAAAATTTTGAAAATAAAGTGTTTTCCATTTTTATGGATTGACAGGCCAATTATTTTCCATACTTTTGCTATTGGGGTTTTTTTCTCAAAGAGAGCACAACATTTGTAGTAACAAGAACTATTTTTTTAGCTAAAATAAATTAACTTAAGTTTTTTTTTAACTAACTTAAAACTAGAGCACATTATTTTAGGTTAGACTATGGAAATCTTGGTGATTGGATTATTTTACTCCAGTAATGCTCCTCAGCCAGGGTTTGTAGTATGTTGTTCTCATATAGACACCCGGCAGGTAAGGGTTTGCACATCTTATACCATGCGACACAGTTCCGGCTAGTTCATACCGACCATCAGAACGCTGAAGGACTAGTGGACCACCACTGTCACCCTGTACAAAAATTGTAATAATATAAGCAAGGGTGGGAAAAGAGTTAGATTTGATTAGCTTACCTCACACGAATCCTTTTGACCGTTGGCATATCCAGCGCATAAGAATGATTTGAGGATTTTCTTTTCATGTCCAGCTGTGTTGAACATTTCCTGACACACACTGTTTTCAATTATTGGCACCTAAAATAATGTTGAAATTAAATACAAAAAAGTTGAGATTAAATTTGAGAAAAGCTTACCTGAACTTCTTGTAAAACCGATGGAACACCGCCTCCATACTTCAGTCGACCCCAACCAGTTACTGTTGCCATACGACCAGTAAAATCTGCTGAATCCGCTGGCATGCATATTGGCACTGTGATATATGAAAAAAAATCGTTTAAAATAAAATCTTGGCAAATAATCCTCAACATTTTATTAAGTTTGAATCTATCTTTTTGGCCACTAATTACAGAGTTTGATTTTTGACCAGAAATTGGACATTTATCCACACACTTTCTCTCAGACTAATAGAAATTAGAAGTCAAAGGAAAGGACAAAATGCGGGAGTCGCTAGGTAGGGGAATGTGAACATTTGTTTGTATGCTTTCGACTTATGCATAAGTCTGACTTTATATCAATAAATTCATGCCTAACATCTTGCAATACCAAACCCTTTTTATATCATTAAGACAATAACTTACAACCCAGTAGTACATTTTGATTTATTAATCATGTAAGGACTCATACCGGGCGCCATTTAAGACAAGAATTTTTTGTTTAGTGCTGTCTTTTAGCTAGAAATTTAACAATGCCGTCTTACCAATATGAGTATCATAATTAACTGAGCTTTCCAATTCTAACAAAGCCAAATCATTTTCAAATGTTGCTGCATCATATTGTCGATGAACAATAACACGTTTTACATTTTTCGTTACTGAACGTTTTGATTCCAAGTCGCCAGAAATATCATGTTCTCCCAATACGGCTACCAATGAAGCAAGGAATCTGAAAATATACATAATTATTTCATTGTTCTTGAAGAAGAAAGCTTTTTTTTTTATCTCGCTAACCCTGGTTGACAATGCGCTGCAGTCACGACGTACTTATTCGAAATAAGCACTCCGCCACATTTGTTTTTGGTAAACAGACCCAACCAAGTGGATTCTCTGACTAGCACTTGCCATGGGAATTCTCCGAAAGTAGCTCCTTTACCGCCAACAATTCTTCCCGATTTTATATGAGGACGGACTCCACATTCTGGAAAGCAACACTTTTAAAATTTGACACATAAAATTGCCTTAATAACAACTTACGAAACTTTCTGCCACCACCTCCGCCGCTCTCTTCACCGATGTTGTCATCGACTTCATTAGTTAATACTTCGTCTTCTTCTTCAACCAATTCATCTCGAATTGGTTGAGTTGTAGTTGGTGGGGCTGTCACTTTTCTGGTTGGTTTCCTTGTTACGGGTTTCTTTGTTGTTGGCTTACGAGTCGTTGGCACAGGTTTCTTAGTCGTTACTGCTGCTGGTTTTCTTGTTGTAGATGGCGGTGCTGTACTTATCCTAGTTGGTGGTCTCTTGGTTGACACTCTCGTTGGTCCTGAAGAACTACTGGGCTTAGCTGCGGGCTTTCGTGTTGGTGCCTTGCTGGCGGGACGCCGCGTCACTAACGTTGTTGGAGCCGCAGTGGTTTCAGAAAACCCCGCGATTGTGTTGTTGTTGTCGTCGATCATATCAGCTAGTGCTTCGAAATTATCTTGAAGTGATTCAACGATTTTGTGCACGAGTGTATTCATTTTGTCTTTTAGAATAGTGTCCTCCACGAATGCTGGGGTAGACAGTTCCAAATCATTAGTCACGGAACTGGAAGTGGCGGACATGTTAAGGTTTGGATTTCTCACTGGGGGGAAATTGACAAAGTCGTTTGGTGAAGTGTAGGTTTCCTCTTCTTCTTCGTTGATAATTCCATACTTATCGCTTGGCAGTTCGAAGGTGGGATAGGAGGGAGTTGGTCCGTAGTAACCGGGGAATGATGGTCTGTCATCAGTGGGGATTTTGTTTGAACCTGGTGTTGTTGGAGTGTGCAGACCGGAGTAACCCGGGTCATCGAATTCGTTTGAGGTAACCTGTGGAATGTTGATGTATTCTTGAGTGCTGGAAGAGTATTCGGGACGACGCGTTACTAGAGGGCTATAGATGTATGAATTACTTGGAACTGGGGTGGTGTTTGGGCGATACGGAGAAGAGCTTGCCGTTATGAGATTTACTACTGTTGGTTTGGGCGTTATGACAATCGTGGGCGATGGGGTTTTTTGCGTCGCCGAAGGAATTTTTACGAAAAGAGGTTTGTTATAATTCTGGTTGATTGAACCGACTGGTCCATTTTGAATGATGATCTCGTCGGTTGGGCTGGACAAGTAAATCGAGCTATATACTGGACCTTGAGTAGAACTTATATACGAATCAACTTTGTCAGCGAGTTGATTGTTTGGTGACGGGGAGCTTTGGACTAAGGCTAAATCTATATCCGGTCGGGGAGTTGTTGGACCTGTGACATAACTAGTTGAAAGCGGTTGCTTCTGGTTTGGAGGTTTTGTTGCATCGTGGTTCTTGTCTTGGCTTGGAGGTAACCCACTCTGGGATGAATGTGTTGGTGTTGGTGCTGGCAGCTTGCTAGTGGTTGGCTTCTTTGGCGTAGTTGGACGCTTGGTAACACGTTTTGTTGGACGCTTTGATGCAGTCACTTTGACCGGTCTGGACGTTGAGGAAATTGTAGTCTGAGAAGAACTTGGATAACTAGTTTCAACCTCTGAGTAAGTGACTTTCTCGGGCTTTGGCCATACTGGAGACTGAGTTGGTCTTGAAGGGGATTCAATCTTTTCGAAGGTTGGAGCTTGTGAGAAGTAACCAGCTTGAGCTTGAATGTTTCCATTTTGATCTACGGCTACAGCAACTGGCCGAGCAGTAGATTGAGCGCTACCGATTTGTGGTGTCGGTCGTGGAAGGTATTGATCCTGTGCAATGTTTTGATTTGTTGGTCGTGAGTTTGCGAGGTAACCGTTCTTGATGCGGTCGGTAAGTTGTGCAATGAGCTGTGACTCAGGGGTAGGTGTCACCTCTTTTTCGGCTTGGGAAGACTGACTCTGTTGTTGTGGTGCTTCATAATTTTGTGTTGGCATAACTTGACCGTATCCGTTTTGATTGCCATTAGCATCACCATCGAACTGCTGTGAAGGTCTTGAAGTACTATAAGAGCTTTGTTCTATAATATCATAAGGCTGCGTGATTACAACTTTTTCGGTTGGTCTAACTGTCGAAGATGGGCGATAAGTGGTTGACTGAACTTCGTACTTTGTGGTGAGGGTTTGGGTAGTTGGTCTTATGTGATTGTTGGATGAGGTTGGATGTGAAATATAACCGGTTTGCGATATTTTCTCGTAGTCTTGAATTGGTCTCTGCGAAGATGGTTCGTTCTGGGTGATTTTCTCATAGTTTTGAGGTGGACTTCTTGAAGGAACCTGGGTTGATGTTTGCTCGTAGCTTTGAGTTGATGGCTGATGCGATGATGGTCGGCTGTACGTTACTTCTTGGTAGTTCTGTATTAGAGCTTGAGGTGGTAAAGGTTGCTTGTGCAACTGCTGCTCGTTCGGAATTTGAGATGACGGTCTATGGTGGGTTGGCATATTTGACTGCGATGTGTACTGTAATTGAACTCCAGATTGAGGTAAAGGTTTTTTACTCAAGTTGCTATCGCCATAATATCCTCCTTGAGATTGAACAATAATTTCTTGTGGTGGCTTATTATGCTGAGCTTGAACATTGTTTCCATTTTGATTCATGGCCTGCTCTTGTGACAGCATACTTGATTCAAAGTAAGCGGACGTTTCGTCATCCATGACGGGATAAGCTTCACCTACGGCTGGCATTTTATTGAAGTCTGACGTTGGCTGTTCTGGACTTGTGTGACCATAATTCGGATTAGATGCATCTTGGTGAGAACTATCACTGTTTCCATAATTAGGTTCTTCTTGAGAATTAGTGTTGTAAGAGTTTTGTGGTGGTCCTACGGGTGGGCTTGGTTCGATTTTGTTTGTGGTCTGCTTTTGAGGAGCCGAAGAGATATCAACAAAGCTATTTTCATCTGACATTTCTATGGAGTGATACTTGTTATTGGTCTCATCTGAACTTTCTAGAATGCTTGATGTTGTTGGACCAACTTCTTCATAGTATGAAGGTTCAGCTGTAGTAGTTGAAACATGATCACTTAATACAACCCCAGAACCAGTTGTTACTGAAACAATAGGTCTTGCTGTTGTAACTGGAACATATGGTCTATGGCTTATTCCACCATAGCTTGGATTTTGACCATATGAAGGCTGATTGTAAGAAGGGCTGGTGTTAGCAACATTGTAAGGAGGTCCATGATTAGTTCCATTCAACATCAGAATAATAGACTCAATCGAGTCGATATTTGTCGAAATTCCCGTAGATGTTGTGCCACTTCCCTGGGAGGGCTTTTTGGAGGCTTCAAGTGTTTGAATAAGGACATATTTATCATTTACTGGCTTCTTACTTTGACTGCCAATGGTTTGACTGCCTATGCTAGGCTTTCTTCTTGGGGGAATAATCTCAGCATGGGCTGGTGGCGGGACATACACTGACTGTGGTCCACCATAACCCGTTGAAAACTGCAAGTCACTATCGATAAGAACAGACTCTGCCCCGGGATGGGTGATATCGCTATGAGTAAATTCTCCCATATCTAAATCCAATGGACCACTAGAATAGTTCTTTTTGATTTCAACTGTTTCGCTCATTATCATCGGAACTTGGGTAGAGTCTTCGTTATCCATTAAATCTGTAGAAATTTTCGTTGGAAGTTCAGTTGTGAAGCTTACTCCACTGTGTCCACTACCATATGGAGATTGACTTGACGACAACATGATATAATCATCACTATTGGACACAGACGATGGTGAGGAAACCATTACGGAACCTTTGTTAACATAGAAGATTTTATTAACCGAAGAAGTTTTATTAACCTTGTGAATTTTCTGACTAACCAATTCTGCCATGTAAGAAGGTTCTGTCGGAGAGATATCATGCAATTTGCTAGATGAACTCTGAATCTCTTGGAACTCATCACTTTCGAATTTCTGATTTCCTCCATAAAGTTCTGAATCATAACCCTCTGTCGAATGCGTTACCATTTGATAGTTTGGATTTTGTGCGTCTTTAATGAGGGTATTCTGGTTGGCATTTGACAGTGGTACCTGACAACATGCTCCAAAGAGAAATCCATCCATACAAGCTCCTACAACTTCACCATTTCGCTGAGCACATTCATGATTGAACATACATATCGTTGGGCCATTGGAGCGTGGATCGGATTCTGGCAGTGTTTTTGTTCCTCTGCAGTGTTTTGGTGTTATCCGATAGCCGCCGAAGAGTTTGCGACCTTTAAAAACAAAAACAAAAAATAAATTAATCATCAAGTAAAAATAATATTTTAAATTTATTTTTGTTGAGAAACTTAAATTAGCATGACTTCACCTAGTATAGCTACTAACAGTTCATGCAATTTAGTCAAGAAAAAAACAGAATTTCAAACAAAATGTTCTAGATTCCAACCATCCTTAGCTTCTGAAATATATTGACGTTCTTCACTTCTACTTATATCATCTTTTTGACAGAACTATAGTTTAACGAGCAGAAAGAAATCAACTGTATGATTCAGAAATACCTAAAAGTATCAATAATAAGTACCTATCTACTTTAAAAGCATCATGAACCTAACTGTGATTTAAATTCTTTATAGTTTTCTAATGCACTTTCATTTCCCTCTTTATATTGTTATGCATATCTCGTATATCACATTATATATACCTATAAAGCAGTCAGCACATATTTGAACTTAAAACTTTCCATTTCTCCCCTAAATTCCACACCGCAAAAAAGGTGCAATTTTTCGAAAATAATACCTGTCCTCAATTATTTCACTAATATTTTTGGAATTTGGTTATAGGTCTTCAAAAAAAAAAATACTTTCACTTTAAAATCAAGTACCTATGTATACAAGTACATAGGTACTCAACATGTTAATTCCATGGCTAAGTACATTTTGTATAACTAATGTATATTCGATATCGTTTATGACCAAATTATAGGTAAGTTTTTTTTTTTAAATCGAAGAAAAGATTTTTTTCTGACAACTTTATCGGTTTGATTTTTTTTTTTCTTACAAGTTACAAAAAAAAAAGACAGAACACAAAAATTTGCATAATAACGTTAATGAAATTGAAAGTTATCTCGAAGAAAACAAAAAAACGCGACGAACGTCCATTCTCAATTTAAGACTAAAAAAATAATAAATACCAACAGAAGGAACGTGTATAACTTTCACTTGCAAAAGAACATGACGAAGCAAGGCAACCTACCGAACAGAAACCTTATACTCCCTCACGATGGGACATATACAGTAGGGCCGAATAAACGAAAAATTGGACCTTAACCTGTTTAAATAAGAATTTTAAATGTTGCATGTTCCAAAATCTCACTGAAATGACGGGCCACTTTATTAAAAATAAACTGCTTTTTTTTATAAAATGAACATTATTTTAAGATTTTATTACATAAGGTGCGTTCCTTTACTTTGAAACTGCTTTTTTTTATAAAATGAACATTATTTTAAGATTTTATTACATAAGGTGCGTTCCTTTACTTTGAAACTCTGTGAATTTATGTTCGAAACTGCGAATTTTATTTTTTTTATATATAAACTTTGACAGACTTTTGATTTTAATTCGTAGAAATTCGCAGTTTTGCACAATACGGGAATAAAAATATATTAGCTCATGAAACACACCCATTTTTAGTATTTTAATTTTAAACTGACCATGAAATATGTTAGTCACACTTGCAATAAATAGGTACATACTACCTATTTTGGTTTTCCATTCGTTCCAATCAAGCAATGTTTTCGATTTATTAAAGTGATAATTCAAGAAAAAACGTCATTTTCTACAATGTATCATATCATAAAAAAATATTTTTTTAGCTTTATAATAATTTAGAATTTATTTTCGTAAATTAACTCTAAAAACCATAATAAAATCATCTGATATACAAATTCAATTTGTTCCGACTTTATCCTATGAATAGTCCCAATGTTATACCTTAGACATAGGAAAAAACTAAGAATTTCAAGATTATATCGCTGCCGCGTCGCGTCGCCTTCGGCACTGGAAGCAAAGATCGTGTAAAGGTTTGGCGGTGAAAAAAAAAATCAAGCAAGACACACGAATATCTTTAAGATAGTTATCTTTAAGTACCTTAGGCTACCATTATTTTAAGCACATGGTTTTCATTTTCGTTCTATGTGAGTGGGTTGATTATGGAATAAAATGAATTAAATAAAAGATTTGAAAAAAATATTCTTTAGTTTTCTGTTTTTTTTTTTTATGAAATTAAGACATTATGAAAATTTAGGCTCAGACTGGAATTACTCCACAAACATATTTTGGTACAAAAATCGTGTTGGTTTTTTTCTGGACATTTAAGAAAATTATTATTATAGAAATACCAATATGGGAAATTCTCTGGATAACTGACCTACTACAAAAAGGTTATACATATACACACGAACAGGAAGGGCCGAAAACTTTTGGACGATTTCACGGACAAGCACACATCAGGAGGTTATCTAATTTTATATAGAGTTGACTTTTAATTTTGTATCAATCATCATTAACAATAGCTTACAACTTGTATGTGCAAACTTCAAATAGTGTTTGATAGCTGATTCAACGGCAACACTCGACTTCTAGACCATTTGAGGACTTATGTTGGAGACGTAACGTCATGCTGAGCATTTTCCGGCCAAATCAATCTAAAAGAACTTTTTTGACCAGTTTGTACGTATACCTCTATAGGTAACTATTCATTTTTTCAAAAGTGGAATAGTTGATTTCGCGTTAGCCTCCCGCGTATCCAAATGCAATTTTTTGTTTATAACAATCGGGTGCACATTATAGCTACACATTATAACTAATGTGCTTCTTTAACAAAAAAAATAAGAAATGTAAAAATTCAGTAAAAAAAAGTTCTTGCTTCTAAAAAAAGTGATTATCGTACTACTAAGCTCAGCTTTTGAGCCAAATATGTCAAAAATTAATTTCAATTGAAGCCTCTACATTGTATACCTTCCCAGAAATGATATATAACTACATACTATCAACAATAACTCCATGCTCTTTGGCAATAATTGATTCTCAAATCATAAAAAAAAAACAAATCATCCAACTTTCCACCCACTCTATGCTTGAAGTTCCATTATTAGCTTCATAAAAAAATTACTCAATTATATCCACATTGTCTTAAACGCTACTATCATATGCCAGTACCATTAACATAATATTTACAACCTACCTTTAATGTCTGGCGGTCATATAGTCAATTTCAGTAATGGTAGCATATGATACATTAAAAAAAAAAAAAAACAAAAAAAAAACAAACAACAAAAAGCCACAAGAAAAAAACGATCATTATTAAAAGACTAAACGCAATCAATGTCAGTGAAATTTAATTTTTACATACCACATACTATAACTTGCCTCCGACCGCGCACTCTGAGAGAAAACAATTTCAAACACACATTCGATGAAAATTATTTTCCCCTAATTCCTCCCATAACGTCCGATATATACGACATTATTTTGTTGAAGATAGCATTAGATATACCCCTTAAGCCTATACGAAAAAGAAATACATTCAACACTCATGCAACTTGCTTCGCGTTTTGGCCCAATGGCTCATAAAAGTATTTACTATTTAGTCCAGGAGTTAGAGTTGGAAATATTGAAATGATTTTGTATTAGTATCAACTTTTAAATTTAATGATTGATGTAATGTGAATGATGCTACTTATGAAATGTCAAAAAATTCCGAGACGAAAAGAAATTTCTTCGAATATATAGAATATCATTGATTTTACGTTTTAAGCGGTGCGAAATTTCTAGATATTTTTAAGATTTTTTTGTTTGTATATAGAAAAAAATAGAAAAAACAAAGCCATTTCAGTATTTTGATTGTTCGACCAATTATTTTTTCCGCAGATGATGAGCACCCATGAAATAGTACCTTTCTGATCGATCTGAAAGAGAGGATTGGTATACAGCTTGATCAAATATTCGGGCGATCTTGTCTAATGAATGGCATTTTAATTTATCCACGGATTGGTATAAACTTTTCTCACGTACTAAAGGATAAGAAGGTTAAAATATTTTATAAAATTTAAATGCTCACTGGTATAAACTGGTCTAACAGAGAACACGTTTACATATTTCCTAAGGGAATGGTAGTTCAAAAACTACAGTTATTTGCGTTTGCTTTTACGTTCATTGGTATAAACTGGTCTAATGCACATCAAAAAAAGAGTAGATATTAACATTGACACATATTTGGTTATTTATTGGCTAGCCTTGATTGATTGATACAAACTGATCTCACACATACTCATAGTAGATACATTACACACACTTTTGTTTATAAAACCCCTAACAGGTATAAATAGTGGTCTAATCTGAATCTGAAAGCGGAGTCATTTTTCGTCGGCACATACTATCCCGTTAGGTAAAATTATTGTTTTTAAAATGGTAGCCAATAAATTACATGAATGCCTCGTAAAAACTTTCAAATCTATTTTGTAAATTAAGAAATTATTGGCGCAAAGTTTTAGACGATTTGGTACGAGTGTACAGCATTTTTGTATGATGCTTAGTTAAGAATTGGATTTTCCAAATTTTAAACGAGTAAGCATCGTACTATCTTATTAACATTTTATTAAAGTTAAAATCAACAAATGTCTTTTTTATGTTTTTAATATCACATACCTACTAACTCCAAATGTCACTTTGACAATTACAAATGTGAAAATGGACTGTTTGCTTGGAGTTTATTAAGCAAATAGGTTCAGTATGATAATAGTTAAAAAATTTGAAATTTAGAAAATTTTAGTAAAAAAGCTTTAAAGTTATGTATAGAAAATTTTTAAGTAGTTGTGATAAGATGATAAAACAACAGCCCGTTTAAAATTTTCTAGCAATGTTTTTTTTTTTCTAATATACATACAATATTATTTCCTTGACTATATTTAGCTGCAACAACACTAACCAATCATCCAACTACTTATAGCCATGTCCGTCTGTGTCACACTTTTCATTCGTTTTTGAAGCTTAACATGGTGCAGTCAGTGATGCGCGCATGTGTGCGTGCCTTTGACCTACTGACTCATTAGCCACTAGCCAGTCGAAGCAAACAAGATTAAAAAAAAAAATATCTAATACTTTAAACTGAAGAATGGTAGCAGAATCAATTACAATTATCATCAACTTTATAAATCGACCGCACAGTTAAATCTTGATTACCTGTTCAAGAGCCGCAAATATGTGTTCTTCTTCCCTTTGAGAGAGTTCTGTCAAAGAAGAAATGAAAGAAGCAGTGCAAGTCGCATTTGAGCTTACTAATCAATTCTGACATTTTGATTATCACTTTCTTGTGACGCGACGGTCGGATGCGACGCGTGCGTCGCGTCGTTTCGTTGCAGTCGTTGTAGTCGTTGTAGTCGTTTTACAAGCGAACGTGAAAGTTAGCCCTGTTTTTTTGTATCTTGTGATTCATTTCTTTTTTACTATACTTCCAATGAAACCCACATACACACACAAAAATCTCTCCACTATTGAATCATGGCAGCCAATTGGCGGAAATAACTTCGTACGGCAGGTGGAAATAACTAGCGACAATATATCGTTTCCGCGGAATTCGAAAAAAAAGTGAATGATATCTTTACTACCAAAAACGCAAACTACCTCTGCGTGATCGAAAGTCCGTCTCACTTTCGAGACAAACCATCGATACGTGTAAACACGTACATACCGGTATATAGATAGACAAGATTCGAGACCTTTTTTTCGCTTTCTTTCGGGACAAACTTCATTTCTTTTTTTTTTGCACTTGGCCATCATTATACGTATGATTGATAACTGAACTAAACTGATAGTGATTGATATGCGCGATTTCTCCTGAACTGTCATTTTACGCAACACAGCGGTATAAAGCATGTTCTTCGCAAATATTGACAGACATTTGAAAGAATTTACATAACGGTGTAGAGGGTTCTCACGGCGTGCGGCGCGGCGCAGTGATCGCGATGTGGTGGTGGTTAGCTAATTGATTTGAAAACCTTTTTAAAAGTCGCTAATTAATAGATCAGTTTTATGTACCCTTTTTAATGGGGATTCTAGGCCAACACACATATCTAGGAGAGACGTCTTTGAATAGAAATAAAAACACTAAATTATGAAACGCATGGTAAATCAACTCGTGATGGAATGGTGATGGTTGGTAATAAAGATATGGACATAAAATGTGCATAATATACATTTTGGTCAGGTTAAGGGCTTATAAAGATCATTTTTGTGATAATCGTTTTTCACGGAAGCAAACGTAGATATATAACTGGTTTTCTTTTAGTGAACAACAATATTTTATGTGTTATGGAATTGGAAATTTCAACTTGTTTGCCATGTTATAGTCGTGATGGGCTTGACACATTTTTTTGCGTTGTTTGACAGGTATAGGTAGGGAGAGAGAGAGAGGGAGCAAGCGAGAGGTTGGTGAACCGCTGAATTGAAAGATGTTTTTGTTGATAAGTTAGTAGGTATATGTGAGTTATACTTTTGATGTCAACAAAAAAAAAAAGTAAAAAAAACAAGACGAAAAGAGAATTTTTAATGCACATTGCACCGTTATACTGATTTAATTTTTTTTGGTTTTTGTTCAAAATAAATGGCTTCAAGGAAAACTTGGTGTACCTTATTTTTTTTTCGGTAAAGATATATTCGAAAAGGTAGACTGATGGGTTTTTTGTTTTTAATTGGCTTTAAAATTGGTTTGTATTTCTTTTCATGAGTACCTATTATATTTTAGTTAAAGGGTCATCCTGATGAGATAAATGGACTAAAAATAATGTTCATTAAAAATTTATTTGGTTTTATTTAATTTAAATATTTTTTGTTGAAAAAAACACTTAAGAATGAAGAATTATACTACAAATCGAAAAGCGTATTTTTAACCTCAACTTTGAAATTGGCAGCCTGCAGTTACATCAGGGTATAATTAAGTTTATCTTCTGATCGAAAAAGCCCATACAACTGAAATCAGTTTATTCGTTCAGCTGTAAGGTTCAGAGTTTGGAAAAAAGTTGTTTGTCTGTACCTTGACCTTCAACCTAAGCCAAGCCACACTGAATCGATTTTCTTCAAACTTAAGCATAGTACGCAGCTGAAGCGAAACGAAAATTTCCATACAAAAATTAAAGAAACGAAATCATAAACGAAAAATTTCGTTTTCATTTTGTTCTGCTGTTCAAAGAGCGAAATTGATAATTGTAGCAGATTATTTGGAGAAGTCTTCACTCTTTTTCGCACTGAATTATTTGCACGAACTATTAATTGTGTGCGGAAAAGTGACATTAGAGTTTTTATTTGTATTTTTATTTGTTGTTACTTTGATTACAGCAAAGACATCTGTGATTTCTTTTGTTTTTTATTTTTTTTACAATTAGTGACATTTATTTTTTCCGTAGTTGTTTTGTTTACGTTTTCGTTATCGATTTGGAGACCAGAGAAAATTTTCATTTCGCTTTAACTGCATACTAGGCATTAGAACTAAAGGTTTGTAGGTGATTCTCTAAAGCGAAAAAGATTTTTTAAGCTTCAAAAATAACGGTACCTGCCAAATAACCGTTATGAAGTAGGTTATTTTTCTGATCGGTAATGGCTATAAGAATTGTGATAAAAAAAAAAAAATGTTCGTATTATTGAAAGTATGTTCTGCATTTTGTTGAACCAAATTCCAAAAACTGTACCCACTATAGAACCGTTATTTTTTTTATTTTTGTCTTTTTCGTATATGCCGTATTTAAGCCATTTTTTTTTTGAAAATTCAATACTTTGAAGTGATGTTAATAAATACTTTAAAATTAAAAAAAAAAGTTCTTAATGTTAAAGAAATATTATTTATGAAAAAAATGTATGAAAAAATTAAATCAAATTAAAATTTAAGAAAACCGCTTAAAGTTTTTTTTAAATTTTTTTGCACAAATACACTTTTTTCAAAAAATTTGAAAACATATAATTAATAACATGTAGGTACAAAGATTTTTCTTGATTTTGATTTTTTTTATTTACCTAAATCATTCGTAAACAAATAAATTAACTCGTTTTTTTGTTAATAGGTACCTTCGTTTTTTTTCAAATATGCTATTTAGCTATAAACTTTTGAATACATTTTTTTTAAAGTCCTGTAAAAAAATTTCACAAACTTTTACATTTTTCAAAGTGAAAATCAAATTTGTTGTGGCTTCATCCACTCTTCAAGTATAGATTTTTCGACACATACCAAAAAATTTGTTAAAACGTAATCTCACATTTTATCTTCTTTTAAGATCTTAACCTTAAATTTAAACTCAATTGTTATAGACTTTGCAAGGCAAATGTATCTATTTAAAGTTTTCAGAGATTCTGCACAAATTAATAACGCGCTCTTTACAATGAAACTTTTGTTGGAAAATTATCATCAGATTTTTCTATATTTTTTCTAAATACTGGGTGAAATTTCTTACGTTTTGATCGATTTCTCCAGATCCCAGAACCTGCATTAAGAAGCTTCACTTGAAAAATCCATCAGCAGAGCGCTTTAATCTTTCATACAGCTGCTGATCGAAAAGTATTTAATAATTCGATAATCTTTAAAGGATGTATGTATTTTTCGCAGACTTAAATTTTTTTTTAAAAATTCACCATTATTATGTTTGATTGAGTGATACCCGTCAATTGATTAATCAACATTTTATTCAGCTTAAATTGGCAACAGGTGCCTGCAGTGCATCGGACAATCATTAATTTATATTCTTACGCTATACATCGCTATCAGCCGGTGTAGATCTCTAAAACGGCATGACATCAAAAGGAAAGTGTGTCACATTCCCCAATGCATGTGTTTGTCGCTTCGTGCGTCGCGTCGCGTCGTTGTCATCACCGCCATCCATTTCGTATCTGATTCGGATGTACAACAAGTGTTTGTCGTTATGTCGTTTACACTTGTTGTATGATTCTATACATTGAATTTCTTATGTTTGCAGTTTGCATATATTTAGTATTATGAATGTTGTTTGGTAGGTTGGTGATTTTTTTTAAAATTTTTGATTTGCATTTCTTCCTCACAAATTAAATTCTCATAATAGTAATTTCAGCCGATGCTTTAAAATATTTTGCATTTTGTATATGTAGCCGGTTTGTCAGCAGATGGTAACATAAGTTATCTGACAATCTTAAATTTAAACGAATAATGCATTGAATAGATTTGGTCAAAGGAATTTCCATTTGGCGCGTACCTATACTTAATGAATCATTTTTGTTGTAATACTAATTTATATTGTTTGTAGAATTTGCTTTGAACGTATATGTGAATGGGCTACGATTGAGTGTTATTTATTATCCAAACCGTTGAAATAGCTTTTCGATAATTTATAAAGATTTCAAGATTTTAAATAAAGTCGTATTGTAAAATGGTGCTTAAGCTTTGGAGTTTTGAGCATTATATTATGCTTGTAATGGAGAAGAAGCTGCATGAATTCAAATCTATTACTTCAATCTAAGCTATTCGAAAGGAGAATTGATTTGATGGAGATGGAAAGTAGTGGTTTTTGATACCTACCTACATATATTTTTCAATTTAAAAGATCAGGACCCTCATCACGTAAAACGTAAATGATCAAACGATATCATTTTGACAAAAAACTGTCTTTATTTTTGTCTGCAGATTTGATGATAGAGATAGCAATAGCGGACACGATATCATTTTCGTTTTATATGGTGAGACTCCAGCTGAATAGGCAGACCATTTTCTAAAATAAGTAGCACAAAGGATATGCTTTATTTTTGATAATTGATCTGTTATCATTTTTTGTATAAAATAGCTTCAGTAGGTACAATATTAAGAAAGTGAAAAGTAATTTTTAAAATTTAATGAAATTGAAGAAAAATAAAATGCAATACTCGTACTCTATAAGCAAGTTTTGGGTTTGTCAAAAAATTGAACTCGAACTTTTTACAAAAAAACCTGACGTTACGGTGAAAGAGAACTAGAAATAAGTGGGCCCCCATATTTCTGTCTAAACCTAGATAGCGTTGAAGCGATTTTTCTGAGACTTAAGGCTTTAAGGTATATACCTATATTTAATTATTTTTAAGCTCTAAAAATAACGGTATTTGCTATACAAATCTTTAAGAAAACCTTGTTTCTCTCAAAAACATTTCTAACTTTTTATTTTGTAAAGAATATTTGTGTGTTGTAGTGTACATTTTGATAAAAATTTCTATCAACATTTTAAAATTTTAATTTGTCTTGAAATATAATTGCATTTTGATTGTTAAAGTGTAGGACCTCGCAAGTCCAAAAATCCAAAAAAAAAAATGTATTAATACAACAACAAAAAACACAGAAGAATCAGAGCCAACTTTTGGCAATTTCAGCGTTATATTCAATGTTGTTCTGAACATTTTTCAGAAAAGGCAAAATTAAAAACCCTTACTATAGATCGCCATTCGCCATACAAAATTTGGAATTTTTTTTTTTTGATTTCTGAAAAACATGTAAAAACGACTTACGAGGTTCTGTACTTTAACCGTCTAAAAAAAAATCTAAAAAAAATATTTTTAATTTCAAAATCCAAAACACAGTACCTACCTACCTACTTATTTTTATGATAATTTGTGTACCTGTACCATATTATTTCAACATTGTGTTTAAAAATTTTGATTGAAATTTTGTAAATTTTTATCAACATGGCGTGGTCAACATTTTCTAAAAATTCTTTATCTCGAAAATGAGTTATGTATTTGATTTTTTTTCCGAAATAAAATTTTTAAAATTTAAAAAAAATCAATATAATAAATTTTAAACTACGGCTTTCTATAAAAGAAACAATTTTTTTTTTAGAAAACGGCCTTAAAGATTTTTTACATTTTAATTTATAAATTGCATGCATACGTTTCAGTTAGCTAGTATCTCCGAAATCTGCAGTTTGGCTTGTTATTGGTATACCGTAAATATTTTCTATAAAGTTCATTTTAGTTTAGTTCTACATTTATTTTGATTAAAAATTTGATAATTGTTTTGGAATAATGTTTCTTTAAAATAAGAGTTTTGCAAACAAATTCTTTAAAATCACAACTCTCAATGAAAAAATAAGATTCTCAGACTTTATAATCCATGTGCAATTCTTAAATTTAATTTTGTTTAACTCTTAAAATTCTAACTTAATTTTTAAACAATCATGTTCGAAAGACATTCAACATTTTTGACAATTGATTTGATATAACAAAAAAAAAAGAATCAAATCTATGAATCTTTATTTTCCATCCTCTTTGCAATTTGATATTTCTTTTTTTCTTCAGTTGTTATAAAATACTTCTTTCACAGTTTTATTGGTATTTTGTCGTATTGTATAGAACTTTCACTGGTGGTTGTACAACTTTTTCCTTTTTCGATTGGGAATTTTTCAAGATTTCTGATTGTCTGCACGATAATAATAACGACAACTATGAAAACAACGAAGACCAAAACGAAGAGACACGACAGACGTATACCGATGGGCAGAATGAATAATGCATGACAATCTTTGTGACGGTTAACGAAGAACAAATAGTTAGGTATAACAACATCAATATAGCGCTATATGGATTATCATGCTACACCTGCTTGATTTGGAACGCAGCTCAGGTGGTGATAATAAATTTTATTGAAACAACAGTAACTTATAATTGATGCGCCACATCTATTGTTATTTAGTAAGTGGTGAATGTATATTTAAAAAAATGACAATAAACTATGGCATACACATATACGAATATGTTGGATTTTTGACTTAATATATACTGGGACAACTCTTTAATATTTATGTTGATAGAACGAAGACAATTTTAACGTGTCTTAACCTACGCCAATAGGAATTTAATATTTGGACGATAAATTGGTAATAAAAAAAAAGAACAAAATGTGTGATTAGATCACATGGACTCTTGGGTTTCAAAGTTATAACGTGGGTACTGGGTAGACATTAAAATGTTTGGTTATGGTTCAATAATAAATATAATGATAATTTTAATAAAAAAATAAAAAAAAAAGAAAAGTAATTATAACAAGTCAAAAAATGAATGTGTAATTTTTTGTTCGTAAAAAAAATTATTTGCTAAATTCTCAAATGCATTATAACAATTAAAAATATTTAAAAGTACAAAATTAAAAAGTAAGAAAACAATTAAGAAATTGGTTAAGCCATTAAAATATAGTTTAACGAAAATGAACAATTGAATTCAATAGATGAATATCAAATAGCCTAGAGGAGAAAGGTTGAATTTTGGGTTGGTTTAACAATAAAGGAAATAAAAAATATTCAACATTGTACTTATATGTAGCTTATACAATAGAACATGGAATAAGTAGTCAAAATTATTTTAAATTCTAAATTTTAACGATAGAATCACACTAAGATGCTAATTCTTTAAAACTCGTATTCTAAGTATTGTAAAATGGGGTTAAATTAAGTATGCTATATTCATAATTGAATTTTGATGTGATACACTTCTTTTTTTTAATATAAGAGAGTCATTATGTATGTAAAATGAATGTTAACAGAAGTCTAAAATACTAAATAAACTGATTTTATAATTATGCATAGGTTTTTAAAAATATTATTGGTAACATTTTTAAATAAAATATTGTGAATACTTTTTGCAAACAAAATCGATGAAGCCATATTAAAAATGTACACGCATGAATTACTCAAAAATAAGACAATTATCTTTAAAAAAATTAAAAACCTATTTCCGTAATGCGAATTTTATTTGACAAAAATCATCAATGCTATGTGTTCTTGAAATTCCTTCAAGCATTATGTGAATGAAGTTTAATTAAAATCTTTAGATCGTTAGGTATATGGGAGCTACCCGTTCTAGATCTGCAAAAAGAAAAATTAGAATTTTAACTCTGGGAAATCACATAAAAATGCTATATATCTAATTTCAAGCAAATCGTTTAACTGGTTTTGCTTTTATATTTAACGCGTGAAACCACAAAAAGTACAAACGCAGAAGGTATTTCAAAAATCTTTTGAAAAAATTTTCAGCAATTAGATCAAAGATTACCTGGACGAACAACAAAAGCTTATCACGGAATATTTGATTCGGTATACCACTCGATACTTATTCATAAACTATAAAATTTCTATTTGGCTTTGAAAACACTGCTTCCAATCTTGTGGCTTCATATCTTTTAAATAGATCACAAGCTGTCTACCATAATAACATCAATTCAGACATATTGTTAGTGCAAAATGGGATTTCTTAAGGTACCTACAATCCAAGACTCTCTTTTATTCACGCTGTATTTGAATGATCTGTTAAAAAGTATTGAAAATTGTAAATTTAATTTTTTTGTTGACGATGCCCAACTGATACTTGGTTTCAGTTCATCCTACATAGATTTCGTGACGAGTAACAAAAATTTCTTACTGACAAGGCCTTTACTAGTCATATTTTAAGAGCCTCTTCTTAATAGTTCAAATAACCGCCTTTATGGTTTCAAGAAAGAAAAACAAGAAAATATTTTATCTGACCCACCCTAATACACATTATGTGTTTCTGTTAAATGTTTAAACCAAAACCGTGTTTTTCTTCCTCACTTTCAACATGCCATTTTATAAAAAAAAAGTATTATTAATTTACGTCAACAAAAACGCTTTCGACCTGAATTCTTAAGTTCGTTTAAAAATCAGCATCAATTAACACATAAAACTCATTAAATATATACTCAAACTGATTACCGATGCGTTCGTGTATGCAACCGTTTTGGCGTCTTCATTGGAGTTGGTACAATCATTCAACAGAAAAATTACTGTGCTCCATAATTTGGAGAAAAAAAAAAAAATAGAAAAAGAAGTAGGAGGTGGTGGTGAGGAACGGGAAGCAAACAAGCGAAAATTTCACAACTCTTCCTTCACGTTCATCGTAGTGTAGATACATATATACATACATACCGTCAAAGTATGCTGGCAAAGTGTTCTCACTTCTTCAACAACCTAAAGGTGTACGGCAGCAACAGCAGCAGCAGTTAATATACAAGAGTACACATTCTTATTACCACATATCGTGGACTGGAAAACCTGAAAAATCAGAGCCAAATCAAGTGAAAAAGTGTTACGTTCCGGACCTGTCGTCCAGTTAGCCAGTTTAACTAGCATAAAATGCTAACAATTTCATGTGTGTGGTGCGCTGCACTGCTCTGCACTAAACTAACCAAAGCTAAACTATCTTGTCCATTTGCCAACGAGATCACTTGTGGCTTCTATTGGCAATGTGTGAGACTAGTCCGTCCGTCGTAACAGTGACCCAAATTGTCTATTCAATTTAGATTCAGTGCCGGACCGAACCGGGCCGAGTCGAGAGAGTTATATTTCTTTGATTAACGCTTAAGTTTTCGCATCGACCATCCCTCATATCATAACAAACAAAATTTTTGCATACAGCACCAAGCAAATAGATAAATATCTCACAGATACATTTCCTGCGAGCAGCTACATAGTGCAGGTATGTAGCGTTGGTGTCTAATTGATCGTGCTACTCATTTGTAGTCTATTTCGTAAGTTGGTTACTGGAGTTCCTTTAACCATTGCAGATTTATTGTGTTTTAAAACTTTTCGTTTAGATGCATTTTCACATTATATAAGCACGGGTCTATGTGGACCCTGGGTGCATATAAAATCATCTAAAAGATGCACTTGAAAGAATTTGCGTAATTTTCTTTTTCCATAAATCTGTGACGAATTGCATGCTCCAGATACTCCAACCAATACTTGTAGTAGGTATGTATTTTTTAAAATTTTTTTTTTCGATTTCAAAGTCGGCGTGTGGAGATGAACTCAATTCCAAGTGATGTGGATTTTGGTGCAGATTGTAGCATGTGATCAGGAATTGGTTCAAAATCAAAGATCTCGATGTAAACATGTGAAAGATATGGGCGGTTCGGGCGGCGCGGCGGCGGTGGAGAGGGATGGAAGTGATCGTGTCAGAAGCCGGCAAAGCAAACATTGGCACGAAGAATATTGTTGTTAATCAATGTTAAACATCGAATATTTATTTATCTATGTGTTTGTGTGTACATATTTGCATGTTGTGTCGTCGTTCACTATTCAATCGAAGTTGATACAGTTATGTTGGGAATTGAAATGGCCTGATTATTATTAGTTGTATCCATAAATTTTATTTTTACTTGTCACAAAAGAGTCAAGAAGATTTATACATACTATAATGTACTGGGACTTTGGATATCTTTGATATGACATCAGTTTTTTTTTTTAAATTCTCATTTGGTATTTTTTAAATTTGAAATTCACAGAAAAAATAAGACAATACCTAACGGAGTTTTAGCGCAATTCAAAAGAGAGGACAATTAATTGGTCAAAAAAATAACTTAAATATTTTGTATTGTTTAGTTTTTGATAGAAAAGTTTTTCGTCTGCAAAAGTTGCCTGAAATTGAAAAATTGTAAAGAAGAGTAAAAAAAAACTTTATAAATTATCTAAACAAATTATTAAAATTTTATTGCTCCAAACGCAACAAACAGTTTGATGGATTAGAGGAAGAAAGAACCAGCAACATTGTATTTATATTTTCAAATTAGATATATAAGGTAAGTTTTCTTTCTTGTCATTGCTTGGATTGTAACTAGTCACTACTATTACTATTCACATGAAAGAACATCAATTATATATATGTAATGTTTTATAGATAATATTTAGCTGGTGAAAAAACTGTAAATTCAATATGCTTAATATTATCCCTCCCCACCGTTTCATTAACGTAAAAATTAAAATAAAAATTGTTCAATTCTCAACGAAATTACAAGTTTTGAATAAAAGTTTGGATGTCAGCTCTTTTGTTTTAATTCAATAAAGTTGAAATTTCTTTTTTTATATTAAATAATATAAATTATATTAACAAGTTATATTTGTTTTTAAACATAAATATTGCTTTAGGTATTTTAAATATTTTCAAGCAATTGTCTGAAGCTATTCTTGTTATTCTGAATAAAATTGAATTTATTTCACAATATTTTCTGTTATCTTAAGGGAAATTAAACAACTTTGCATGAATATAAGCTGCTTATATCACAAAGTTTTAATTTAAAATTAGTCGTAATTTAGCTTTGAGCCCAAACTGATTTGTTTGAAATTCTGTAAAAAGCTTTTTTTGTGATTCCCTAGAAGAGAAATTCGAATTTTAGTTTAAGGTCATTTAAAATTAATATCCTCCATATAACCATTTATAATCATTTTGGTTTATTCAAATTTTAAATTAAATTAAAATTGTACATGAAAAGGGGCTTGACGTTTTTTGAGAACATTGTCTTATATTTGTATTTTATTCCCGTATATTTTGATAAAGTCTCAAACTGTTCTTCTCCAATTTGGAGTTACTTCAAACCAATAAAAATACTAGTGCATTTCAAAATCTTTCCAAAATTTTTTGTAAAACAAAAAAATTAAAGAAAAAAATAATTTTCTAGTTCTTTCGACACTTTTTTGTTAAGAATGTTATAATAAACTAATTTTTTATAAATATTATGGGGCCACTGTATAGCCAAAGTAAAGACAATAATCTGTGTGCCTCCATTAATTTTTTTTTTCTAGATTTATCCATAATACGACAATCGACCAATAAAATTTGATGGCTTGATAGAAATTCGTATTGTAAATCTGATTTTTATAATTTAAATTATTGGTATAGGTTTAAAAATAATAATATTTTTGTTTTTTCGTTGTTATCCCTGCTAGCCTTCTCTGTACAAAAAAAATCCTAAAAATGTGCTAAAAAAAATATAAGGATATATGAAAAAATTATCCACTATCTGAAAATACATTTTAAGTGAGTGTGTTTTTTATTTTTATTTTATTCTTCTTGATGAATTGAACTGTGTACCTATGAAAGTAAATTTGTAGCTACATAAAATATTTTTCTTCCCAAAAAAAGGGTTCTAGGCTCAAATCTTTTGTTTGGTATATATTTACCCTTTCTAAAATCCTATCTGAAAAAAAAAAAAATAAAACAGATATTCTTCTTTTCCAGATCTGCTTTGACTATGAAGTTGAGTAAAAAAATTTAATTGTCAGATTTAGGTATATGTATACTTTTTCTCCGACTAAAATTAATCAAAAACTAAATTGAAACTCGACATGAAATCTCTTCTCCCCATTGAATACAACTGACACAGATAATAATTTAAAAAAACAAGTAAAAATTCCTCCAATCCTCTGTCCTCTTCTTCCACTACCAATCCAAATTCAATACAAAAAATCTGCAACATGACAAAACTATTCAAAAGTATCATAAATACAAAACAATACTCTTTGCGGTCTAGTTAATCTTAACATATATTCCTCTCCTAATGATCTGCTGCTGCACTTTGAGTTGGCGGATGAATGGATTAGTAAGTGAATTAAAATATAATTTTCACTCAACAGTAGAAAAGACAGAGAAGTACAGGGGAAGAATATAGTAGCAAGCGCCATAAAAAACGCGTGTGAAGTGAAAACTAACCACAAAACCACAATTGCGATTCAAATCAATCCCAGATGATTGGTGTTTTTAATTTTACTTTTTATTCAAAAAAGGGAAAAAAATGTTTTATTGCGTGACATTGTATGAAAGAAATTTCAATGTCATCTGATTTTGAATTTGATTAAAAAGAAAAACAAAATATGAAGATTGAAATTTTAGCTGCTCTGATTAGAAAGTTACTTAATAAAAAAAAAAAAACAGAAATAGAATTCATGTGCACATAATTTTTCTATATTTGGAAATCAAAAGAAAATTAAAAAAAAAAGAAAAAACGAAATAGAATCATCATCGATCAAGTCGAAGAAAACAGAAATTTTCTATAAAAGACTCGCAATTCGTGTTTTGTTTTTCTTTATATTTTTTTTAATTTGCAACAACTTACCTCCGTTTTGGAATCCACCGCCACTACCACCACCAATCGGTGTAAATCCATTTGCAGGCGATGGCAGAAGCACAACTGTTAGCAAGACACATAATGCCGTTAAATTAACCCACTTTACAGCTGTTGCAGGCATTTTTCTTCTGCTCATAGTATTATTATTATTATTATTTTTGTGAAAGGTTTTTAACTTAACAAATAACATAACACTTGATAATTTGTATCTTTAACTGTGTTTTTTTTGTGTGTTATCCTTTGGAAAAAGATACTTTTTAAAAAAATAAATTAATATCGTTATGGTAGTTTTTATTTTCTTTTATTTTAACATGATTTTAAATTCGCAATAAAGACACAGAACTTATTTTTCACTGACGATTGATTGGCAGAGCAATAATATATCTCTTCCTTGTGTATCTTAAGATTGTAAGATCGATCGTATCTTTTATTGTGCGTGCAATTTTCTTTTGCTCTCGCTCGCTCTTTAAGTGGTATTGTTTCGCGATTTTTCACCTTTTACGATTAACTGTTTCGATAATAATGACTTTTTTTTGTTGTTGTTGTTGATGCCCTGAAGTGGTCATAAATAATAAAAATTTATATTAATTCTGAACTTTGCAAAAAATAAGCACAAAATAAGCACGATGATAACGAAAAACATGTAACGCACCAAAATAAATAAATACAACAAAATAAAATAAACTTTCACTTTAGAGGTTCTTTTTTTTGTTTCGAGAAAATATTGTATGATGCGGTGTGGTCGTACTGTGGCGCGGCACAAAAGGAAAGTAAGATGATGATAGTTCCGTTTCTTGTTAAAGCAAAGCGAATTTTTTATATTTCGATTGTGGAATAAAATTTTGAGATGAAATATAGAAAAACAAAATTAACCATCCATCCGCAATCACAATCGAAATCCAACTGAGCTGTTATAATTCTCCGATGCAGTGGTTAAGACTTCCGTAAGCAAAAAGCAAATATGAATTCTTCTTTATGGAAGACACGTTCGTGGTTCGTTTGTTCATAGAGTCTGTCCATCGATATGAGACTTGGTTGTCGTGCTTTTCTTATATCACCTTGTAAGTTGTAGTATATTGAAGTGCTAATGCGATGTGTCTTCTGTTTTCCATATACAAGAGACTGCCACTTTGCTGAGCGACACACGATCAAATGTACTATAAAAGAAGTCCAACTTGATCACAACATCAGACGCAGAAGAATGAAGAATATCATTGTGTATAGAGAGTGAGCGAGAAATTACTGAAAAGTAGTGGCAATGGCAGTGGCAGGCTGGCAGGTACAAGTATAGAAAGAAAGTCGACGAAGAAAAAATACCGGAAAGTAAACTGTTAAAGAAGACATTTCTCTATTATGTTGCGGACGGTAGCAGACTGTTTATAGTTACTCTCTTCTTGATGGTTTGATGTTTGATTGTTTGATGGTTTGGTGGTACACAATACCAGTGGTTTTTAAACTGTGATTTGATTATGATTTGTTCTTTTTGTTAATTAAAAAAATCATTGGATGATTATATAATATTTTTTTTCACATGATAGGTTAGCAAAAGTTTTGACCTCAACTCTTTTGATTTAAGGTTGTTGAATTTTTAGGTCAGTAGAATTTCCAAATTAATTTATTCTGATTAAAGAAACAAACCCACAAATGTTTTGTTTATATAATATATTAATATCTTTTGCGAGGATAAGCAAGAGCAGCAAATTTTAGTTAGGGTAACCAAGGTTAAATGCGGACTAAGATGAAAAATCTATTTAATTCATTCATTCATTCTATTTAATCAATTGTATTCAAGTGTTCTTAGATATCAGCTAACAATTCTTTATATTGAAGTTAATTTAATTGGTTTTAAGTTTATTAAACAAAGAAAATAGCAATCATTTTGATAAATCATTTAAATCGAAAAAGTAATATTTTGTTCATTCATTTTATTAATTTAAGCTAAATTTTTCGGAAAAAGGCAAAACAACAAAATTGGCATGATCTATCTACCTATTGAAGTTCAAAGAGAGTCAATAGACCCATCTTGCCATTTTTCAAGCCAAAATATTAAAGGCTACAATCGTGAATATATCTACCGAAAGTCAAGAAGAAAAATAAAGGAAAACATAATAAACACTACCACTTTCATTTTAGTCAAGAAAATAATAATGTCTTTCACTTTTATGATCATAACCCTCAAATGAAATGATGATACTGATGCTGTGCTGTTGGTTCATGGGTTGTTGTCCTATGCAGCATGCAGTATTATATATGCATGTGAAAAAAAGACCTAGAGGTCCCATAATAGATTCTGACCTTTTTCTCCTACAAGATCCACCACAGATATCCAGCATTTTGATTGTGTGTGCATTAAAATAATGAAAAGACTTAGCATTTATGGATAAATGAACGATGAGAGCTTTGTGTAAGTGGACAGCAAGTGCGTGTTCTTTTGTGTACTTCGAATGTTTGAAGGTCTTTACCTCCATGATGACCCTTAAAAAGTGAAATTATTATTCACACAAAAATCTTTTACTCTTTGTTTGGAAAGACTTTATCTTTATCATTGTTTGTATATGAATGATGGATGAATTTTATGTATATAAAAAGATTTAAAGTAATCTTGGATCTCTTTGGTAAGATTTATATTCATATGTTTGTCTTGCACGGCGGATAACTTGTTTACTTATTTTCCTTTCAAAACAAATGGATTAGAGTTGAATCGATTTAAAATATTAATTCCTACAATCAAAAGGATAAAATCAAAGAAAAAAATAAAAATAATCTATTTTGAGAATGTCATTTTCATCCATGTTGCATATTCAGTTAAAATAGAATCAGTTCCGCAAAAAGGAAACATATTAATAAGGAAAAATTCTTTATGAGTAAAACATTAGTAAACATTAAAAAGGAATACAAAATCTGTCTATTCACAAAATATTAAATTGACTTAGCACTTAGCCTGTTAATTTGATCAATGAATGATATCTTTTACCTACTGCTACTGTCAGTTTGCGAATCACTTCCTTTGGTTCAATTTCACTCATCATATCACAAATATCTATCTATCGTTGTGCCGTCAATGCAATGATATAGGACTGATGAATAGAGTTATGGGAATTATATCGTTTAATCCGGTTCGGCTATAGAGTCTGTCAAAGATGAATTGATAAATTTAATATCCGTTCGCGTACAGGTTGGATGTGCTTGTTTAGAAACTTTCTATATTTAACATAAATTAATCAGCATCGTGCTAGTCATCATTCAATTATGTAATAAATCTATTACTATACTTAAATGGAATGAATAAATTTAGAAAGATTTTTGTTTGAATTTTGTTTTTAATTCTTTTCGAATATTTCTGGTATTATTTTGTCATTATCGTTTTGGTTATGGGTTAAGTTGGTTATGAATATTTTTTCTCATTTATGTGGGAAACAAATTCTTTGAGATGGTCCGTTAAGCTCCCAGATACCTAAGTTCTGTCTATGAGTGTATTCAGAAGCTGGGGTTATGTTTTTGACGTTGCAATGTAGTTTATATGAAATATTCCGCAAATACGTAGAAGTTTTTAATAAATAACTCTTGAACCAAAACAATTACATGTGAAGTTGTTTTTTTGAAACCTGCACTATCACATTCACTTTTCTTATATCTGAGATTCTTTTCTTCCTTAAATCCATTGAAAGTTAAAATTTTGTAGTTAAAATCTCTTAAACCTTAAGCATAGCACGTGTTATTTTTTTAAAGTCTGACTTTTTCCACACCCACATTTCTTTACTTGCAATATATATACATATAGATTTTAGGTACTATATGGCAAGTTATGGATTCGTAAAAAATCGAACTCGAGATTTATATCAAAGCCAAAGTGGGTTTTTTTTTTTTTTTTTTTTGATTTTCCCAAAAACGGTTTAACTAGTTTTGATCAATTTTTATGAAGAATGTTTCAAAATTTTTTTAAAGATTCTATATCAAAATTTTCAAATTTTTATTTTGGATTTTAAGAAACAGTTTCTAATTTTTTTTTGAGAATTTAATAACTTAAAAATGGCTTGGTTGATTTAAAATAAAATTTTCACCCAGCAGTATTTTAACATTAAATGAAAATTATATTATTAAAACCAAAAATAACGGTAGGTACCTCCCATACAAGTATTTATAAACCGATAACGAAAATCTCATTTTTCTTGATTGAAGTTTTAAAGTGGGCTAATCAGTACGATGAACCATATTATTGAGAAAAAATTTATCTATCGATTAAAATTTTTTTGGTTTTCGACTATCTCATTGCTGAACTGATTTTAATGAAATTTTTTACACAAGAGCTTCTAATAAGTTTAAATAATATTGGATATAAAAATTTTCAAAACGACAAATTTTGGATTTACAAAAAAAAATTTCAAAATAATTTTTTTGAAAATTCGATGTTTCGAAAATGTGTAGGTGAATGATTTTTTTTTCAAAATTAATTTTTACTCCGTAGTAATAAAGGCTAAAAACTTTCTTCACATTTTTTTTCACAAAATTACATATACAAGGTGTCCTGAAATCACCGCCTCAGAAGAAAACCATGAGTTCCTGAGGTCATTTACAGTTGAAAAACTTGAGAGGTAATTTTCAAGTTTTCGCTTCGTTTTCGACTTATAACGGTTTTTATGATTTTTATTCTTTTTTCCTTTGACTGGCTCTAACTTTGCTAAATTACAACCGATTTTTGAAATTTTTTTTCTATTTGAACAAAAACAGTTAGAAATTTGTTATCTACCATACAACTATTTTCTGTGTGGATAACGGTTTTCTCGCAATTTATTATCAAATACATTTTTAAGCATTTTAAGGCTGTTATTTTGACTTCAATATGATTTTTTTTCACAAAAACACGTTATTAAGTAAATTTTTTTCATTATTATGAAAGACCAATATGTATTCTTAAAAATAATTAACATTTTTACCTAAAAATACATTAAAAATTATTTTAAAAATTAGAAAACAAAAAATAAAGAGAAAAAGTAGAGATACTGCAGAAGCCAGATTCTTCGAGAAAAACATATAGCCACAGATTTCTAACGGTCTTAGTCTTACTTTACTCTTTCGAGCATTCAACACCCAATGCTCAGCGTAGTTTTTTTTCGTTTTAATTCGTTTAATCCAAATATTCATATTTTCTTGATTTTCATTTATTTTTTGTTTTTATTTTTTTAATAATTTTAAATATATTTTTAGGTACAAAATGTTACTTATTTTTAAGATTACATATTGGGCTTTCATAATTATGAAAAAAAAAAAAATACTTAATAACGTGTTTTTATGAAAAAAATCATATCGAATTCAAAATACAAAATACATCGCGTTGGTGTCTAATTATATTGATTTTAAAACAATTGTTCAGTTTTAACTGTAAGTTCCATGCATATATGCAAAACAGTTCTATTTTGTTCATATTTTTGTACTGACATATGTAATACTGCCTTAAACAAAATTAAAGTTTTTTGAATGTGGCATTAAATATAAGCTCCCACAACTAATTTATTTTTTTTTTTAAATCAGACTGATAATTTTAAATTATTCAAACTTTAAAACAACAGTGAGCGATGTAACCTGGGGGACCACAAGAATTGAACTCTAAATTTCAGCAAGCGTTCATATATTTATATTCAATGTATTCTTCACAACATTTAATACAAAACCAAAATACACCTTTTAATTTTGTTTTTCCGATTTTTGACACTTTCACTATAATCATATGATACGGAATCAATTTTAAAAAATTTGTCGCATACCTTTCTCACCTCCTATAGCAAACACCTATCAAAATTGATGCAATAATTATTTTCTATATCAATTCCACCAAAACCAAAACCTTATGAAAATGTATTAAATTACTGGTTCTCATCGCTTCGATAAAAATCTACAAACTTTAAATTAATCATTCTTCTAAATCTTGATTGATGTCAGAACATCAAGTTGCCCGTCAAATTTATAACAATTCGTCCGATATTATGGCATATAAAGAACTCTCACTTTCAAATAACTGAAACCTTATGTATATGTACATAATGGAGATATTGTGTTGATGATGATGATATAACCATCCAACTGAATTTCAGGTAATATCATTAAAATTCGAATAATCACCGCCTAATTAACTCCAAATGTTGTGAATTTCAAAGAAGTTCATTGTCCCCCTCTATATATTATAATGAATGCCCCATCAGTAAGTTGTTTTTGGCCAATAATTTGATACTTTCGCCCCTCAAAACGGACAAATTCACATAGAAAAAAGAAAGATGAAAGTTATTTCTTATTAATATTCTGCATTCGATTTTATGCGAATTTATTACAAATGGCAATGCATATATAGATATAAATAATTAAGTTTTTCTTCAAATATAATGAAGTGCTTTAGGGTATTGGGAATTACTTAAACAAACTAATTAGTCTTTTGTATGATTGATGAGTTAATAAATTTAACAGTGAAACTGCGCTTGCTTTTAAAAAAAAAATTTAAATGCGGATGTATAACCTTGGGTTTAGGTGCTTCTGTTGATTTTCAGCCGCACCGCGCGCCGCCAAAAACTCTGATATTTGTGTGTAAACTTTCATTTTCCATGCCAATATAACCGTCAGAAAATAAGAAATTATTTTTAATTATGTACAATTTGGTTACATATGTTTGCTTTAAGGCATTAAAATAAAACAAAACAGGAAGTTAAGCGCACTGACAAATCGGAGGCCTTTGATGCTACCTAAAATAAGTCTGTTTAGCTATTTAAATTTAATAAGCGCTGTAAATTTTACATGAAACTAAAAGAAAAACTAAATACAAATGTATGTATCTATGCATTAAAAAAAAAAAAAAAAAAAAAAAAACAATTAACTGGTAGTAGGTATAATTTGTTTTTTTTTTTTTTTAATTATTAATTTTATGTTTTCATATTTTAAATCTTGTTTTTCAATTTCTTTTTTCCAGATTTTTAAAAATAGATTCACACAAGAAAAAGGCATACAATTATACAAAGCTCTTCTTTTACATAATTCAGGTGCGTAGCCGTAGATATAAAGATTTTAACAGGAATTTTTTTTGTTTATTCAAATTTTTATCGAAGGGCTCTCCCTCTATGGAAATGCACTCGCTATTAAAATAGCAGTAAAGACAAGTACCTTGGTATTTGGTTGGATCAGTATAGACATATATGAATTTTGTTTTTACCTAGGAGGCTCTTGTCCCAACCAAACCATATTTTTGTCACTTAACTTAAAAGCAGAATATCGTTGATTTGCAATATGTCCCTTATCAATCCGATAGCAAAGAATTCCCAGTGTAGTTGAACATTGCCCCAGATCAAATGGAAAAGAAAAAATTCAGTTATTTCTCAGACAGAGAACCCGACTGAAAAATTTCCCAGGTGCTCTGTTCGAAAACAAGTAGAGATTCTTCTTCATATGCATTCATAAGGAAATAGCGGTCGGACAAGAACTGCCTGGCCTCAAGCCAGTCAAATCAATTTCGAAAATATGATTCACACGTTGTCTCGACATGGAATCGTTTTTTTTTATCTGAAGAGACACATTTTCAATTTTCACCTCAATGGAATTTTGTCCTTATTTTTAATAATTGTCCCAGGATCCCGGAAAATAACATCTATCGACCGAAATCGCCAAAATTCCGGTTGTAATGCTCTAAAGAGTGCACGGAGCTTCTTCAATAGCCTAGTTTCCTTCCGCGCATTATGTCACTGAGTGTTAAAAACATGTCCAATTTAAAGTGTGAAATAATTTCACGTGACTGTCAAATTATTTACCTCCAGGCCATATTGACTTCAGTACAGCTTGATAATTGTTTAATTTAAATTATTTTTTAGATTTTTTATTTGAAAAATTTATATGAGTCGATATCGTATCGTCAAGTTTGATACGAGATTTTTGTTTCCAATCTCTTCATTTATAAACAAATTTTTTTCAGTTTGTCTGTTGCCTTCAAATGCCTTTTTGTGAGGCAAAAGTATACATATTGTCATATCATATGCAAAATTTTAGCTTTATATGCAGTGTTTTCTACTAAAATAACTAAAATAACCTTAGTATATACGAAATAAATGGTTGGTCCTAAGATATTTCCTTGTGGAACACCTGTTTCAATTTCCTGTATTTCATTGTACTCTTCATCTTAATCTCGAATTTGTAGGTATCCTGTTTTTATACACAACTCCCAAATGGAAAAGCTTCTAAAAGGTTTGATGATAAATGGTACTGACGCTTGCGAGGAAGTTACAATTCCACTTCATCTAATTTTTTGGGGGCCCTGAATTTTGCGAGGGCCTAGACAACTTGTCTGTCTAGTCTTTTAATAGTTACGCCACTGAAAAAAAAGATAAGAAGATAGGAGAAAGCTAGGGTTTTGCAGATACATAATTCGATTAAAAATTATGTACTATATTATATTGTATGAGCTTCTTGTAAGTCCTATACAAAACTTATATATGGGTGCAATTATACTCTTTTGCCCCTCTCAATTAGCGCCTGCCCTATTGCCAAAAGAGTTAACAAACTAGTAGATATAGTGGGTGAATCTTTTGGATTGGAGCAGATCATTTGAGTGAATCACTATTCAAAAATTTTGTGAGAAATAACTTTCGATTATCTAATGACCATTTCTTCCAGTTTGAACAATAAGAACACAAGAAAAAACAACAATCTAAACACAAAGGCCCATAATATCTTCAAGTTTCATAACAAAAACGTTACACATTCACATTATTGTTATTTTCCATTTTTTTAAATTTGCGCGAATTTTTAAAAGAAAGTGAAATTATAAAACGAATTCAAACGTCAATTAGCATTTTTTATTTTTTTTTAGAAATATAAAAACTATAAGCAAACAATAAAAGACAAAAAAAGAAGTCGGCAGTGAGTTATAAATTATAATAACAATTATTCCGGAGGGTTTATTCTTTATAATGCTTTCTATGAAAAATAATGTAAATTGTGTATTCAAAAATAATCATCAACTATTGACCCCTCATCATCGACTTTCTATGAATGCTAAGTGATTTTGCTATCATCATCTCGGTCGTCTTGATTATCATGTTGTAAAAAATAAAAAAAAAATTGATGATGAGTCTGGACCGCACCCTTTACAATATTGATGTGCGAGGCATTTGAAATTCTCTGTATATACTCTTCATTCGGCTTCTTTTATTTACAAAATAATTTCTCGTGTCATATTTTTTTAAAAACGGCCACTATAATAACTACTGCTTAAGCGTGCCTGGAAAGTGATTTGTATTTTTACTTTAGAAAGCAATATAATCATCGAGAGACATTATATTTATAGTTTAAAGGTTCGATAGTATTTGGCATTTATGCGAGTTTCAGATTTTGGTGAAATTAATGAGCTTCTATTATTTATCTTTTGCAAAAAATTCATTCACTAAATCATTGATGTTAGTCTTCAATAAAATTTGTTTTAGAAAGAAATTGAAAGTGAAATGGAATGGATTGAAAAGTGAGTCGATATTTTGCGGTTGATGGCATAACTGACATAACTATTGTAATTATTTAAATAGATCTATTGAATCTATTGAATATTAAAACATTTTTTTTTCTAAAAAAATATAAATTTGGTAAGAAAGTTACATTCGTAATAAAATATCCCCAGCGGGAAATTCACAACATATATTACTACTTTCCTATTTTTAAACACAATTAATTGAATCCATGACGTTAACAATCAAAGTGAGGCTTCAAAAAGTGAACCGAGTAAAATTCGAAAACAAATAATTACGCAAATATTTAAAACAAATGAATGCAGTTATATTTTGTTTGATTTATGGAAGTTTTTTTTTTTTATTTTGGTATATCACGCTCCATGTTTTCAAAAAAGTGCTTTTTAGCACCGTTTTGATTCTTAACGACACAAATGTTGGAACTTTGAGCATTAACTTAAACTTTTCCAAAAGTCCGTAAAATTTTCGGATTTTTCTCAAAGGCTTTGATACATTGACATTTCAGCCATCTTTCGGTTAGATTTGATAGATTGTTACTTAACAGATAGGGCGCATGAATTGTTTCAAATGTCACTGTACAAAATTTTAATTCTTCCATAGTTTCGAGTTTCTTGGAGGTTTTTAAATAAATTGATATCGAATTGCCTTTGTCAGGGACAGTTTTTTAGTGTGAGTTAGTTAATCCTGCAAATAAATTGAATCCGAGTTAACTCAGAAGCAGTTAGTGATGTATTAACTTTAACTTTCAGTTGTTAAAACTTTAATCGAAATCTAAAGCCTTATAGAAATGCGTTTTCACTATCGAAACATAGAGAGCGACACTTAACTACGCCTTTGTGGAAAATGGTAATTTGCACTGTGTCGCCATCTCTATTTTGGTAGTTTTGTTGACACTCCCGTCATAAATATACATTCAGTTAACCCAGAGATATCTTACCTAATTACCTCGTGATCTAAATTGAATGAAAAACATTTTTCAGCAGTTAAGTCGTGTGAACCTCTGAAACTAGAATGATCGCATTGAAAAGCTTGGTCTGCATATATAAAATGTTGCAAATGTAATAACATTAATTTTGCAAAATCATTTGAAAACAAACATACATATCTATTACTTTTCTTAACCGATTATTAAAATTTCGTTTGATATATCACTGACTCGGTATAGAGAGTGTTTCCAATCGAACCATACAAAACAGTATAGGTAATTACTTTTGATCGATACACAATAATCATCTCATCCAACCACAACTACTTGCAAGTTGCTTTCGTGAACTTTAAATAAGATTTCTACAGAGTCAATAATATTAAGTGGAATCAATTTTCTTATGTGCAATTATGATCACAAACTGACGTCTCTGGAATCAAACGAGTATGATCATTCATTTTATTATAACCTTTCCGAGCAATAATTATGTTTTTGAAACTTTGACAGAAGAGATCATTGCTGGAATCGGTATAGGTTTTTATATGCTCCATACGCCCCCATCAATCTAGACCACAAGGTTAATGTCTTAAATGTGAAATCAAAAGTGACAACGAACTTGTCAGTATATGTCTATTGTAGGTGCCAGTGCCATCCATAGATCATTCATGGCAAAGTACCGACAGTTTTCGAAAATCATTTCAAAATTCATGGCGTGTAGGGCATGTGCTGTTGATCGTTGAGATGATACACAGTTGAGTGTTTACACTTTTTTTATGCAAAATTCATGAACTCACCATCACTTGGTTGTCGAAAGTAATCAACTTTTCCTTTTTCGGGAACCCCAGTGGAATACAAAATAAGCCATAAGCCACCACTTGGTGTATAAAAAAAAAAAACAAATGGACTTTCTTCCGCAGCGAAAGGGAAAAAAATAACAATCAAGTTGTCTTTGGAGTCTTGAGATTTCCATTTGCGATGTCTAAATTTTTGTATGTGCTGAGAAAAGCCTTTGGGAGCAATATCTCCTTTGCCAAATCTATACGCATTTTATCGTTGAGTATTGTTGGCTCATACAAAAAGCCTTTTTAACTATAAAAGTGCAAAAATACCCAAAAGCCAGATAAAGTTGCACTTTCTTCAAGAGGTCTTCTTTGTGTTTATTTATTTTTTTTTTTTTTTTGAAAATGATTAAGCAGGAATTTTAAGACTTTAAGTGCCAACAATATATTTTGATGGGACACCACAACGACATGAACTTTCCCTTTCCATTGAATTGGCCAAACTGTGTCTTGTTAAGTCAGAGGAAATGCATAATTTCTCGCGCTATGCCGCCGCCCTGAAGAATTCTTAACACAAAAATTTTCATAATGTGAAGTAATTAACATCTTTTGGTGTGAATTTTTTTTTATTATTGTGGAGGGCAAACAGATGAAGATTAATTTGTATTTAGTGTTTTTTATTATGAGTAGGATGGCAGAGTTTTCGTTTATTTGTTAGATTATGGCCATAAAAATGCCAACAAAAAAGTTTCACTTGTTCCTAAGTTATGGTAACCTTAGGAAAAATATGAATTTTTCTTTTAGAAATTTCTAAATATTAAAAAGACATTTTTATTTATTTTTAAATCAAACATTTTATAATAAAAAAAATACATAATACTGCGTGGGTCTGGAAAATACGAATTCGATGTGATTATTTGGGTAGGTTTCAGTTTTATAAATTGATATTTAGGTAAATATCTGCGAGGCCCAATGTGATTTTTTATATAAACTGCAGATAGGTATACCTACAGGGTGATTTAAATAAAATACATCAAAATGCTTAAATGTTTAGGACGAAAATCAGAGAGCGGTCTTTTCCCCCCGTTAAGGCCGTAATGGTAATTTTCTATAAAAATATGCGTAAAAAAAAAAATAGTAATGGGTCATCTTGGAACCATGTAATAGCTTTTTGTATGTATATAAGGAACAACAAGTAGATGAAAATTGTGTTTTTTATGCTTTTAGATATACAACAAAATCCAAAATTAAGGATTTGCTTGTAAAAAATACCCAAAAACGAATTTTTTGTAATTTTCAATTAACAAAACATAAAATTTGGTTTTCAGCATCCGACTAAAAATTTAGAAAATTCATAAATATTAAAATAAGAAACTTTACCTAATAATAAAGAATTAAAAAAATCAGTATTATATGATTTTTTTTAAAAAAAACAACTTAATTTAAAAAGAGGATCAAAGAGTAAATTTCTGACTTTCATAAAAGATAAAGCAGGATTTTTTTGGTGTTGCCATTTTTTTCTATATTAAGTCAATTATTTTTGTTTTATTTGCACAGGATTGCCTCTTGCGAAGAATTGCCAAATCCTCCAAAAGTATATCTTTTCATGAAAAAATACATCTCATCCTTAAGAGCCAATTATATCGATCAGGATAACGCATCAGGAAAAGTTTAAACATCATGAAATTAAATACTTTTTATTGAAGGTCGTTTATAATAGCGAACTGGACAAAATATGTCAGTTGGCAATGCAGACACGCACAAGGGAATAGTTGAAAGTTGTAAGTCACTAAGTCCTGGTTTTTCACGACCTGTAGCGCCGCCAAATTTATTTTTGAATATATATGCTCTTTAATGCAGGTCAGTTAAAAGATGTTATTTGGTTACGACGTTTCGAACATGTATATGTTATTTATTAGGCAATATTACATTTTGATCGGTTTAAAATTGTATCAAAAAATTATGTTACAATTTTAAACCACACACAACCAAAACAAAAAAGAGTTGACAATCGTCATCAACCATGAACCAAACTTATTTTCGTGGTTGATGACGATTGTAGACTCTTTTTTGTTTTGGTTGTGTGTGATTTAAAATTGTAATATAATTTTTTAATACAATTTTAAACCGATCAAAAAGTGATATTGATTATTAATACCTGATGAAGAACATAAATACATGTTCGAAACGTCGTAACAAAATAAAATCTTTTAACTGACCTAAAGCCGGCAATAGAGAGCTTATATTAATTAAAAAGGAAAGGTCACATAAACAATTAACAACTATTAACAAATTTATTTTTTGTATCTCAAAATAAAGTATTGTCTTTCATTTACGAGTTATAGTGTTGTTTTTATTTTTTAACTAAAATTACTTTAGAATTACAAAAAATTGATTTAAAGACTATTTAAATTTTTAACCGCTTGCATAATAATTAATGCAGTTAAGTTATTCTACTTTGAAATTACCAGCTTTTAGTTGGATTCAAAAATTATATTTTTTAAGGTATAGTTTCGAGCTATTTTGTGTTGTGTTTTACATTCAAAAATCACTAACAACAGTTATATTAACACAAAGCATACTTTTAGGAAAAAAATCGATTAGTATTGAACTCAGAACTAACAGTAAGATTTAAATTGTTAAAATCAAGTTTGGTGGTCAGCTCTTTTGTTTAAGTAACAATTTACATAAAAATTTGCTGACAGGAATGGAATAATCTATTTTTCTTCGAATCTCCATTATTTATGTATGTATACAGGGTTACCCATCTTTAATAACTATACAACGTGAAAACGTGAAAAGTCGCAGTCTCATAATATGCTAGTCTAACTAGCTATACCTAAAACTTGTCGCACATGTTGAGTCAATTTTGTCACACAACGCAATCCTTAACACTTGTCAAGAAATTAAAATTTTCTGACAAGTAGATACTCATATTAGGAAAAAAGCAGCGGGAGCTGTAATAAAACCTCGACAATGTTTCCTCTGATGTTCCATATACATAACATTTTACGACCAGTAATAATATATTTAAGAGCAGGATTAGGTAAACAATTGGAATGATAAACATTCTGAAATTTATTGCAAACTGTTCCTCTTAGAAGAGCTGAAATGAATTGATTTTTTTATAAAATCTCTTGAAAAGCTAATATTAACCCAGCTTTCTTCAGTCATTAAAGATAAAAATGCTTATGAATTATTTTGTTTTTCAAAAACTAACGAACTGATAAAGTGATTAACAGTGATAAAAATAGTCGCGATGGCATTTACATTGGGTAAACCTCTAGAATTTTGGAAAAATGACTTTGCAAACACATACAGGCAGTATCCCAATTTTGGCTATAAAGCAAGTCTCTGGAAAACTTTTTACTATTTCATAATTTAAATTCTGGTTGAATAATAAATAAGTTTTTACATATTTTGTAAAATAAACATTTTTTATTTTGTTTATAAAATCAAAATCAACTTTCCAGTCCATACTATTGTTTTTTGTTCGTAATCTTCAAAACCACTAAACGAGTTCTCTTGGGACTTTACGACAGGTGGAAAATTTTAAGTGGAGAACAACCTATGTAGGTAAGGGGTTTGATTCGAGGTCTGTGAAGCTGTGAAGTAATAAATTTATTAAAATTTCGAACGTACAAACTTTGATATTTAATTTAACTTTTTTACACCCATCAAGAATTGAAGCTGGGAAAAATTTATCACTTCACAGATCGGGAAAAAAACCTCAGAAGTGCCAGAAAAACTGTTAAGGAGTCATAAAACAAGTATACAAGTTTTACGTGTGAACTTTTTGATTCTTCTTCTTAATCGAAAACAAAATATTACTTGTTTCCTTAAATCCAATTGATCTAGATTGTGGGACTTTAATTATATTTAACTCCAACTAGTTACTACTGTGAAAGTCCCAATGACAAAAAAACACATACAAAATAAAATGTATTTTACTCATAGCTTCCCATAAAAATTTTAATTTGTCACCATATTTTTTCAAATAATTTTAAAATTAATTATTATTTAAGGAAGACAATTTTTATTGATGTATTTCATTAATATATTTTATATATTACATTTTATATTATAAAAAAGTAAAAATTAAGTTAAACTATTTACAGAAAATGATATGATAAAATAAATAAAAAAAAAATATATATCCTAATGAAATATTCGTTGTGTTTATTTATTATAAAAATTAAATAAAATAAAAATAAAATAATAAATAATTTAATATGCCAAACAAATAAATTCTAATTTTTCTAAATATAAATAAATAATTTGTGCGTTTATATATAATATGTATGATATTAAAAAAAAATTATATTTAACTAAAATATAATTGAATTTTTTTTTTGTTTTTGTTTTTGTATACATCACTGGACAACAACTTTGAATTGCATTGAGTTTGTTTTTATCTTTTATCTTTTATCTTTTTTTTTTTTTTTGTTTATAACTTAAATTAAATTGTATTTATTGCAAACAAAAAAATAAATACATTTGCTTCTCCTTTCTCGCTAAGTCGTTACTGTGGTTATAAAGAATATTATGTTGGTAAAATTTTTTGTTGTTGTCACTTTATAACCAGAGAACAAGTTATTATTTCCATTTTTTTTTGTTTTTTTGCTAGAATACTTTTATTTTTTTGGAAATAAATCACGGAGCAAACTTGTTAACTCTATATCAGAGGACCTCTGCTCTGGTGAAATAATAAGAGCTCAAAACTATTATTTTTGTATAACTATAATCTTTTGAAGAATTATTCTAGAATTGTAAAATTTGATTAATCCAGTCACGAAATTCAGAAATCCTTGTATAAACGCCAGGTTGATTGGGTTCAGCACAGCCAATACCCCAAGAAATAACTCCGCCAAGAATGAACCTTTTGTCCATTTCTCGTTGAAGCACCATTGGACCACCAGAATCACCTAGAAACAAAATAAGTTAATCAATTTCTTAGAAACAAAAATTTTATCTATCGTCACCTTCACATGAGTCATAGCCACCCTTCTTCCATCCAGCACAAATGAATATATGAGGAATGTGTTCAATATAACCAGCTGTTCTGTACATTGTTTCGCAGATAGTGTTGTTAATAATTGGAACTGCAACTTCTTGAAGCACACTTGGTAATGGTCCGTCCTCATAGAGTCGACCCCATCCTGTGACAAAGGCTGTTTGACCTATGAAGTCTTCATCTGAACCAGGAACACAAACCGGGATGATATTTGGTTGGAATACAACTGGTTCGTAGAATCTAAAAAAAAACAGCAAATGAATACGTTTTAATTTTTGTATATTTTTGGTAGGCTTGTGGAGACTTACCTCAAAAGTGCCAAATCATATTCAAATGTTCTAGGATCAAATTGCGGATGGGATGCAACTATTTGAACTCGTCTTTCTTGATAGCCGTATGGTTCTTCTTCTTCAGCCAAATCATATTCTCCCAGACGAAGTAAAAGATCAGAAGGTGGGACACTGTAGAATTTATAAAGAATAAGTTAATTATATAAGTTTTAGGAAAAAGGTATTTATTTTGAACTTACTTGTCAACACAATGCGCAGCTGTAATAGCCCAATTTTCATTTAATAACGCTGCTCCACATTTGTGAAGATACGTTGATGTTCTCCACTGTCTTAGAGAAATTTGCCAAGGCCATCTGCCAAAAGCTGCATTTGAACCACCAACAATCCTTGGTTCTGGGAACATTCTTCGGCCACAAACTGCGGAAAAAATGTATTAAATAAATGTTAGAATTTTTCAAAAAAAAAAATAAAAAAAAAAAACAATTATATCGGTGTTTTGGTGAAAGTGTGTAGGCAGCTCAGCCAAATTTGTATACGTATACAATAACAAACAAAAAAAGATTTAAACAATACTTTTTTATTGAATGTACACCAAAATACGGATACGTCAACCAAGTTGTTATTTCATTGAAAGCCTAAAGAAAAGGTTGAGAAAAATTGATTTATTGTCCTGAAATGTTTAGTACCCTGTAGCTTTGTTAGCTTTTGAAAAATATGTTAAATAGAAAGGATATATCTATCAGAACCAGGTATATATACTAATTTCAAGACAATTATTAAATAAATAGGCAACTTCATCAGATTAACTAAAATCACGATAAAGTGTCAACATTGAAAAAAAGAGACTTTTTAAATGTTGAATTTACATTCTAAGAGACCAAATAGCAAAACATAATTATTAATTTTTCCAGTTCGTCGCATCTTCTTTAAATTGTAGAAAAAGATAAAAATTCTTATATTGAAATAAATGCTTGCCCCTCTGGTGGTATTCGCAGCAGTGCTGTGTTTGCTGGTAACTGGTCAACCTCATCAATTTAACAGTAAAACTAAATAGCATTCCTTCATCTTTGCATTTCATTAACATTCAAGATATCCAATAAATGCAATAAGTTTAGAGAACCTATACAGATGTGTGCGTTTGTATTTGGTTTTTTTTTTTTTTTGTTTCTTTGCAAAATCCCCTTTTCCTAAAAATAAATTTTACCCTCTGCTGAATTGACATAGAATAATATTTTTCTTCTTCCATGTATCGGTAGTTCTCTTGTCTTCACATAATGTGCACACAAGAAGGCCAATAAAAGAATAACCAATAAACGATCCTCATGCGCGGCGGAGTCCTCCAGCTGCTGCAGCATCTTCACTTCATCTCTAAGTATAATTTTATGGTATTTTCATCTTGCAAAAGGTATCTTTGACTTCATCTATGTATCTATTCTTATAATATCACAACCGCAGAAGAGATGAAGTCTTCGATCGACCTTGGTCGAAGTCTATATAATATACTGCAATAATCATGCATCCATGCAGCTATGCACCTCGCGCAGTATCTATCTACATCCTGAGGAAGTGGTGTGGCGTCGGTGGCCGTCCCGGGCGGTGCGGAGTGGCGTGGTTAGTGGCAGTGCTGGCGGTCCGTAACCATTTTCCACACTGATTCTTCGTCTTGTTCTTCTTCTGTTCCGTGTAAGTTCTTGACTTTTTCTTCGTCTTGGTCGTCATCATCGTTAACTTACCAATGTTAAGCATGTTGCATCGTCATTTTTATTTGTTATAGCGCATCTACATGTATATGATGATGATTTTGTTTGCTGCTTTATTTATAGGATACTCATCGTCGTTCAAAGGTGGACTCGTGGTTGTCCACGGTATCCTGCTGCGTTGTTATTTCGGTTGTAGAAAGTTCTGTTAAACGGAATTGGAATTGGGGTTATACCAACAAACTGTGCAATAGGGTCAACGAATTTAAGTTTCTTCTTCGAGGTTAGGTTTTTTTTTGGGGTAAAGTGGAATCATGATGGTATATATGAGACAACGCGTGTGTGCCATCTTTGCTAACGGCCAGACTTAATCAAATTTAATTGATGGCTCATTTCGTGTCAAGTCTTAAAATTGTTTTCATTTCGTTTTTTTTTTTAGATTGATTTTCTGGTGAGGTTAAAAAAAGTAAAAAAGGTTTATGACATAGAATGCGGTTCTGATGCATTATACTGATGCCCTCATCATGCCTGACGGTAAATTTGTTTGTTTGCATATTTTATGATGGTTCTATAGCTAAGAACGACTCTAAATGTTGAGGATAAACTCGAAAGTCAAGGTTGTTGCGTGCTTTTGAATTATGTTATGGTTCTTCTTCGTCTCCTTCACCTTCTACAACTTCTGTTTTTTTTTTTTAAGATTTGTAATTCTTTGGTTATGTTGAAGGTTGGCAATGGCAGAAAAATAATCCCCTCATCCATCAGTTTTGTAGATTACTTCGTTGAGTGTTAATATTGGAGAAGGTGTCATTTAAGAGGCTTAAGTGTTTCGATTTGTGAATCAATTATCTTCAACTGGTGCAGATAAAAAAGGGCAAATAAAAAATTAATGACATGGAACTTTAACATATTTTATAGCTCTTGCTTATGTTGTTGTAGATCACTGCAAAGGGACCATTATCATATGAAGTTTGAGAAAATAGAGAGAGAAAATAGAGAGAGATAGGAGAGAGATAGGAGTAAGGCTTAGAAAATTCATAAAAAAGGTAATAAGAATCTCTCTTGGCAGCAAAACTGAATCAGAGCCTGAAAGTACGAGCTGACAGGAGAAACTAGTTGTTCAATACCAAAGTTCACATCAGAATGCAGCTCTACTCTAATAGTGAGAAAGAAATTGAATAGAGAAATTGAACTTAAGATGTTTTTACGGACCTAAAATTACTATAAATAAATGATTTAACAGCTCTACAAATTTCAAGTGATAAGAGAAATTCGGCTTTATAAACTCAAACAAATCTGAACCTTTTTGTTTTCTTTTTCTCCAAGCAACCAATATTTTTTTTGAACATTTGATAAATAAATCAAAGCTTACCTTGTCTATAGTCGACTCCTTCCAATGATGGAATTGCAGAGGTGGTCGTGAAAGGCATTGATGTTGTACCATTAAAATCTTCTGTTGGTGTGTCTGTATTTATTTCAGGTATTAAACTTTCAGTGAAACTTTCACTTGGACGTTCAGTTGTTGAACTTGTTATTGAAATTGGCAAAGATGTTGTCGATGATATTGATGAAATAACCGGAGCACTTGGAATTAAAGGACCATCAGTTGTGACTGCTGGCGGTATTTTACTACTCAATGCTAAATCCAAAGCCGGTACAGTTGTGGATGAAGAAATTTCTGGTATTTTATTCGATTCTGTAGAAGACGATTTATTTATGCCTTCTGTTGCAGGATTTTGAGAACCTGAAGAAGTCTCAAGAATTGTGCTGTTTTTGCTAGCTGCAACTTCTGGATCGATTGTTGGTACTGGCACCCAATCAGCTGGTGGAGGCTTCGGTTGCCAATCAGTTTCCTCAATGGTAATGTGAGTGTTGTTTTTGTAATCATCTATTGTTGTCCATGTGACAAGAGTTGGTCTGTAAGTGGATGTTGGCTCGGGAAAGTATTCAGCTGTAGTTGGTTTTGGAGTAGTTGTTGAAGCTGTTGTTGGCCTTAAAGTCGTGGAAGAAGAGCCTTCAGTGGTTGATGATATTGTTGAACCTGAGGTTGAAGTTGTTGTTGGAGCTGCGGTAGTTGTTGTAGGTGATGCTTTTGTTGTTGTAGGTGGAGCAGTCCTTTCTGTTGTACTTGTTGTTTCAACCGGAGTCGATGTGGTAGTTTTTGCATGTGTTGTGGAAGTTATTGGCTTCGCTGTTGTGGTTGTAAGTTCTGCCTTTTGAGTAGTAGGTGCAGTTGGTAGGGAGATCTTGAAAATTTCTGATGTTGGCTTAGGCTTAGGCCTAGGAGCCCTTGTGGAAGGTTCTAGTGGAATTGTTGTCACTTTGACAGTTGATGTTGATGCATCATTCCTTGTTGGTGAAGAAGTTGTTGAATTATGAGTTTCATGGTGAATTACCGGTTTTCTCGTGTATTTTGTTTTAGGAGTTGTTGTCGTTGTTGGTGTTTCTGATGTTGTTGTTGATACTGGACGTTTGGCTTGGAATGGTTTCTTTGTAGTTGTTGGACGCTTCACCAAAGTAGTTTTGTACTTGGGAGTTGTTCTTGAAGATGGTTTTTCAGTTGTTTGAGGAGTTGTGAAATTGGCTGCTGGAATTTTTGTTATTATAGGCTTTTTAGTTCTTGGTGCATCTGTCGATGGTTTTTGCGAATAAGTTGGAATTTTCATAGTGGTGGTTAGTTGAACCTCCTCAACAATTACTGGTTCTGTTGGTTTATTCGGTGTTGATGTCTCAACCATTTGAAAAGTTGTGAATTTACTTGGAACTGTTGTTGGATCAAAAACATTCTCTAGGCTTGTGTTAGGGGCAATTGTTAATATAGGAGCAGTTGTTGTAGTAGTTCTTCGTCTCGTTGGTGTTTTAATTGTTGTTGATGTTAAAGTGGGTGTTGAAGTTGTTGTTGATGTTGTTGTTGTTGTTGTTGTCGTTGATGTAATACTTGTTGTTGGTAGTCTCGAAGTGATAAATCTCATTGTTGTACTTTCAATCTTGGGTGCCATATGAGTGATTGTTGAAACTTGAACATATGGATGAATTGTTGAATGATTTCTAACACCAAGACCATCAATCAAACTTTCTGTGGGAATTTTAAAGAGTGAATTTGTTGATAATGTTGAAGATTCATGTGAAAAGTGTGATATCGTATTTTGATCTATACTATTGTCACTAATTTCTTCAGCAAAAATTTGTGTTTCATCCTGAGGAAAAAAGAAAGTTTAAAATGATTAAATGTTTTGGTTATATTTATTCATGAAAACTTACCTTCATTTGACAACATGATCCAAAGTAAAATCGATCTATACAAGTTCCTAAATGTGTTCCATTTTGCTTAATGCAGTCTATAGCAAACATACACACGCCGGACATACCGGATTTTCGAACAATACATGGTAAATGACGGATATTTCGTCCCGATTGAACTGAAATTAAATAAATGTAATTAGAGTTTTATTTATAAATATTTTAAGTAAACAATAATAATATTTAAAAATAAGTTAAAAGTTTTTAACAAAAATTGGTAAACGGTGGAGTAAACAAAAAAATTCTTGACGTGTGCCTGGATTTTTTAAGTCTGTATTCAAAGAGAATTTTCTTAAATAATCATTAAAAAAAAAAAACTAAAATAAAAACAAGCATTCTTAAAAGCAATTGGTACATAAAGCTATTTTTATCCCTCCATCTCCATCAATGCATCAGAGGAGGTTGAATGACGCAAAACTAAATCTTGAATCTTCATCGTAAATAAATAAACCGGAATGCATGCTGTAATCTGATATTAGGTCATCGCCCTTTTTTTCCCACTTGAGAAGGAATCCAACTGTCTACTTCAAATCTTGATGAATAATGGTAAATCAGGGTATCTTAAGATGTTATTAAATAACATTGAAACACGTCATGCTTGTTCCAATGTCAAAATTTGTTTGTAAATAAAGTCTTGACCATAAATAATAAATGATCTTGACTTGAGACTGGCTTGATGTGGTTTATGAAATTGATGTTTGAGAAAAAGTTAACGAGCAATTTGTCTTCAAAGTGTGTAGGTATTTGTTGTTAATTTCTGAATAGATTTTTGGAAAAGTTAAGAAATTTTGTAATTTAGATTTATATTGATTTATGTATGTACATATATGAAACGTTAATAAGTGCAGTACTAAACATTTAAAGCAGCTTGGTTTTCTAAATGGAAATAAAATGGCCGATTTGATGATATGAATTTAAGATTTTGTTTGAAAGCGATAACTAAGCATCAAATGTGTATGCGCTTGTGAAAACTATGAGTGAAAAAAGTTGAACTAAATAAATGGGTTTTTCTTTGATTTTATTCAATCCAAGAATTGTAATATTAAAAAAATACCAATTTGCTTCAATTCCTAAAAAATATAACTTTTTGCAGAATTTTATTAAAATCGGTTGTGCCGTCTTCCAAGTTGTACGAGATTAACGCAACTTTCGTGATGGATGATGAGATTGTAACAACAGCCGGATTTTAGCAAACTAATAATAATCACATCAGGTGCATGGTATGAACGTTTAAGGAAACGAATACTTATGAAGTCGACAATATACATGCCATTCTCAAATATGAAAGAGAGATCTGGGCAGATCCACTACGACAGGCATAGAAGTAATGCAATGATGCGGAGCTTTGTGAGTGTCTGGGTCTTACTGAACAGTTGCGGAACCAGCCATCCCAGTATGAGACAGGAGTGACTCATATCGATGGAAAAAAGCGGAAATCGCAAGTGAAAGTGACAACCGACCAAAACAAAAGTCGCATAAGAGCAATTGAGCCACAACAGTGGATATAGCGATGGACTGAGAGATTGATCAGGAATGTGGCAAACCGGAAAGATCGGAAACACGTTGAGTTAGACTTCTATGTCATCTAGTTCCTCACCGGACACCGATATTTCAACACCTTCCTTCACAAGATCGGCAAAATAAACAGCCCAGTCTCACACACATACCATACGTTCTTCCTCTATAGCAGATGGGAAACTTAACGTCAAGAACTGGAAAGAAGCACTGGAGTCATCACCCCAGAAAATATAGTTGACAAGATACTATCCAGTGGCTTAAATTGAAAAGAGAAGAATTACAATACCGGAAAATCACGTGAACCCAAAAGGGTGTATGACTACAATCCCCCTGAAGTAACTCGAAGAGCGGGAATGGGTCTGAAACCGAAGGGTTGGGAGTATTTTTAGTCCCGTATACCCTTTGGGGAGTCGAACACATGGGAATGGTCAACATGAGAATGGTATATAAACGTTTAATAAGTTTACGAAGACTTCTTGTTTAATGGTCAAGGTCAGAATTATTAAAAGCATGAAATGGTACGTGCCCAAGTGAAAAAGTGTACGTTATCTCATTCTAAAAAATCTTCACAATTTTGTATACATTATTCACTAATTCGCAAACCCAATAAAACAGGTGCTATTTAAAAAAAAATTAACAAAACCAGGTCATAGCATATAAGGTACCAATATCTTTGTTTATTTATTTATTAAAGCCATCCAAGCCCTTTTAATTGACTCACAATGAAACTAAAACAAAATGAAAGGTGTGAAAAAATCTTGATTTCGCACATCACAACCATTCATTTTAGCAATGACAAAACAAAGAGAAAAATTGAGTTAAATGAATTAATGCATAATAAAAGTGCGATATACTATAAAGGTGACTCATTTACCCTGCTACTCCATATCGCCCGCTTTTTCCCTGTTATTATAAATAAACTTGGTGAAAGTAATGATATTTTTAAAGTCCCTTTACGAGCGCTTCTGATTTCTTCTTCAATTCGAGTAGTGTGATGCTTTCTGGAACAGCAGAAAGAGCTTTCCATTGGTATTTTGAAAATATTGGCCTGGTATGATAAGAATGCATTATCTCTTTACAAAAATTTATATAGACCGCTGCAAGTGTTGCATTAACATATATATTAGCTGGGAAGTCATTTTTGCAATAGTGGCGTTTATAAATTTACTTCACTGAAAATCACCTCCTCGGATCTTGTTCTTATGGAATGGATATTATGAATTTTAGTAAAAAAGTCGAGTTTTATAAAAGGAGTGCCGTATAAGGTACGTACAAATTTTCAGCTGATCATCGCGATCGAACATGGCATTTAAGATAGAACCTGTCAATTTTCCATGGAAAATCTCTGCAAAACGGTCTCATTCTCAACATGAATGGCTCTTTTAAAGAGCCTATTTAATTGGAACAGTTTGAAAAGAATGTTTGAAACTTGAAAGAATCTGGCATTAAATTAAAAGAACTTCATTCTTTCTACGGAAAGAGAATAAACAAAACAAAACAAACTAATAGCATAAATCCACTGGAATTGGTCTTATAGATTTGAATTACTTAAGACTCTTGATTGAATGAACTAGTTGTTACCAATTAAACAGAAAAAATCCTATAGCCAGACATTGACATGCATACAAAGCTCTGTCTATCAATCCAAATATAATTAGCACTCAAACTTAAACAAAGTATTGGTCAATTCAAAAAAAAAAATGTCCATCAAACGTTTTGTACAATTTGAATCCTTTCTTCATAATGTATTGGCATTTTTTTTATTTAATTTTTAAAATCCCCTTAGAACCTTTAGAATTTCCAAAAAAATGACCATCACAATAAAAATCAATTTCCATTGTTATCCATCTGACTCACTTAAGCCGACATTGATTGTCACTTGAAAAACCACAACCTATAACAAAGTGTGCTTTTAAAAGAATGACAACCACGAAGAAACAATTTGCATTCCCAGCTCATAATATTATTCGTAATACGCAAGCCGCCTACTTAAGCACATTTGCTATGCTATACTCCTCTTCCTAACGGGAGACTTTATATACTATAACCCGTAGACTTTTTGTCATTTTACAATCTGACCGACAATATTAGGTCAGTTTCTGGCTTCTACTTTGCTTGACAATAATTCCTGGTGTGTGCAGAATTCTTCCATGTGACAAAAATGTAGGTCGTGCAAGCCAAACACCGAACTATTTGTTTTATAATTCTTCATCACTGAATCTACCAAGATAGATATGTGCTGTGGTGGCTTACCAGTTTCAGTAAAATTCCTTGTATCCCCCTTTGCATTCAAATCATATGCAACAACAACAGCTCTCTTTGACGACTAAAAAAAGAGAATAATATGATATATCTGGAAAACCGGTATAAATAATATCCATGTTTACATGATAGAGAGCGAATGAAGTGGGAGTGAAACATTCCTAGATAATTGGAACTAATGTTAGAGTTAGATACGTCTTGTTTTGTTCGTGCCTGCGAGCCTTTTTAAAGCCCCTTTCATTTGAACTGACGTACGTACTACGAGAAAAACGTATACAAAATAAAGTGGAAACACTCAACCAACACAGCTCAAATAGTTGAAAGTATAATTTGTTTGTACATTTTGTTCGCTTTTGGATATGAATGGTCGGTCATATACGGGTACTCTCTGATGGTGTTATTATGTTTGGCCGTAAAGTTGCTGACCTAATTCGGCGAGAAGAAAGTTTTTTTTTCCAACGAGTATTTGGAGGAACCACCAGTCACCACCGATTAGGAATAAATTTTTTATTTTATCTATTTGATTATGCAGATTTATACATATTAGCTAAATGCTTATTTATCCAATTTCATCTTATGATCGATTTTACATTGAATAATGGAGAATATTAAATTAAAACAAGTTCGCATATCAGTTCTTTTGTTTACTACCGGTTTTCTAGTTAATTGTTCATTTGGAGTATATTGTGACTAACGTGGGGTTTTTGCAAATGAGATTTCATTTTAAAAGAAAGTGTTTTATTTTGGTGGTATATGTATGCATATAAAAATTAATGAATGTGCGTGATCTTTATGCGGAAGTAGAAATTTTGATTAAGAAACAGTTAGTGTGTCGTTTTATTTAAAAATTATTGAATGTAAATGCATTTTGTAATACTCATTTAATGCGGAAAATATTAGTCATTTTTGCATTAATTATGGGAGTGTTAATAATAAATTGTGTGCATGACTAATTTTTGAACAAAAAAAAAAACAAGTGATGTGTCGTGAAAGTAAAACTAATTTTAAATTCATGTGATGAGACAAAATTATTTATTGGAAAATGTATGAAGAAGTTATGAAATCGATGGCATAAAAGAAAACAAAAATCAATTATGGTTTTCTTGAGTAACAATTTGATAAAATATTGACTGTTGGTATTTTGTCGATGAGATAATATTTTTCCGCAATGAAGTTTCTTAATAAAAGAAATGTTGAAGGATTGAGACGAAATAATGATATATTCGGAAAATTCGACTTAGGTTCAAATATCAGCATCAAACAAATGATTTTCAATTTAAAACGAGAACTGTAAGACATATATGTGCACCTTCAAATGATGATATATCGTTGACACCTTACTCCTTTATCTTAACTACTCCGATTATACATGTTCTTTATCTGATCTGAGCCCAAACACGGTAAAATGCCAATGGACTCTTACTTTATTATTTATAACTTTAGGTTGAGTTAGTGGAATTATTATCAATCCAATGAGAGATAAGACATCTGCACATATTTTTTGTATGAAAATAAATTGAAAGAGTGTACATTTAAAGTTGAATAATTTTGTATAAAAATTTAACGAAAACATTATGAAAATTTTAAAAACTTTACGCTCGATTTTTTGAAAATTTTCTAACCAACCCCATGATATTGGTTAAGTTAAATAAGAACTTTTTTCAGTTGTAAGTGGTTTCTTTGGTAAGTTCTTAGTTTTAATTTAGTTTAAAATGGAACTTCTGTTATCAATAAAATTTTAAGAATTAAGGTCTTTAAGGTCTAAAAACCCGGTTTTGCAACATTTTCCATGTCTTCACAAAAACTAGCAAATATTTTAAATACAATTTTTTTATAATATGCTTTCTGCAAGTTAAGGTACAAAGTAATTTTGGTTTTTTTCAATTTATGTATTATTAATAATTTATGTATTATTTTAATCAAATTTTGACAATTTTTTATGGAATTCCTAAATGAATATTAATTTTCTTTTAAGATTGAAATTCTATTAGGTCATGTTTTTTGAAATTTCACATAAGTACTTTTATCACAAATCATATTTAGGTATGAATAATGAATTTTAACTCAAAATAAATGCACAAAAGTCATCTTAGAAACACATTTATCAAAAGAAAGCAAAAGCGAGCTTTAACCTCAACTCTTTTGTTTAAATCAGTCTGTTTTTATTTATTCACACTTTTCTTAGTTATTTTGCTCTACAAAGTTCACACACCTGTCATTGTTATTTTTCCAAGACAATGACCGATGCCACAATATATCCATCATAAATACTCTCATTTGCTTTCGAAAGTTACATCCGCCAGTATTAAGTTGACTTGTTTGTTTTTAATAAAAAAAAAACACATTCAACAGAAACATCACTTACTTAACAGACAACAAAATTCAATTTGTAACCAGCAGCATTTAAAAAAAAAATGGAGAAAAAAAGATTACAATAACCTGCATTTGAAAGTTCTTGAAAAATAAAACAAACTCAAAAAATGTAGGTCGGAGAATGTTCATTCCTCACACGTAAGCTTGACTATGATGCCACTTTGATTACGCGAGATGAAAAAAATAAAAAAAAAAAATAAAATGTCCGCAGACACCATCAGCTTCTCCACCTGAATACCAAATTCTAAAGTTGAATTTAATTCAAATTGATATTTATCTGTATACTTACATTGAGCTAAACTAGGATTATCCACAAAAACCGGATTGCCTCTTGACACTTGGCATACATTGAGGACGATTAATAATGCTAGAGTTGTTAAACTGCTTGTTGCAATAATATCCTTTCCTAGCCTTTGCCTTTTTCGTATTGTTGTATCCATCTACAAATAAAAAATCCAAAGAAGATTATTAAAAATGTGTCTTTTTTGTAATTTTAATAAATTTTAATATTTTGAGAAATTCAGATTTGACCTAGTCACCGGGGGCCACGGTGTTTATATTTCAAACAGACATGAATCACGCGGTGAGTGAAAAATATTAACATACCGTACGCCTACTCATTCTTCCTCGTGGTCATGACTTTGGCACGAGGAGAAAGTTATTCTGTCAAATAACAAAAACCTGTCAGCTGTGTTTAGTAGTCGATGGCCAACAGCAAAAAGTCACCCGAAATTAGGGTACTCTTACACACAGACGATATGCGCGATGTTGGTAATGATGATGATTAACAATGAAAATGGAAACGATGTTGAAACTAAGAGTGATTTCTATGAATGAACTGAGTTGTTGTAGGTTAGACTACTTTAAACCGAAAGTTAAGGCACGCCAACTTGCAGATATCATCTTCCACTACAAACTAAATTATGGCTTTTCATAAAAAAAATATGGTTAAATTGTTTTTTTTTTTTGTATTGTCGCTTGGTGAAATGTATCCAGTTTTTGTGTGTTGGAGGTGGCATCACTTTTATCTGAGACTGTTTTTATTTTGTGAAACCGCTTTAAGTAAATAATATGCAAATATTTTTTTTTTTATTTTGTAGAATGTTTTTATTTGTTAATTTTGCTGACCTAGAATCGTGAGATGAGAGAATTTATTTTCAAGCAGTATATCTACAAAAATATACACAACACACCCCAAAATATTTACAATCAGCTTGCCTTGGAAAACGTGACCCAAATAATAAAGATTGTGTTCCGTGAATAGAATTTAACAGATAACTTTGCTTTTTGTACTCTTTTTTTTTGGTCTGATTATTTGGTTCTTAATGTTAAAAATTATGGACATGTTTTTTTGTTTAAATAAATTTTGGAAAATGTATGGTCTTATTCAGTTTTTTTAAGTCAAACTATGGGAAAAGGGTCAATTTCTTCGTTGTATTTCTATTAATTTATCTTTAAGAAAATAACAGTAAGAAGTTTAAGAATGAAATTTAATTACATGTGTGGGAAATTTTTTTAGTTTAGGTGTGATTCTAGTTGAAATCAGAAAAAAAGATATTTTAGTTTGGGTTTTCGTTTAAGACATTTGGTTTAAGACATTTTACGATGTCATTAAATGTGTCTCTTAAAATAATCTTGTTAAAGATGAAAAAAGTTAATTCAATGCGAATAACAACTTTCATATTAGTATAATAGGAGAAGGAATATCAGAGTTAGAAAAAAAAATCTAATCCTATTACAATGACCGTGATCAACACAAGACAATTTACATCTGAAAATTTAGATTTCTGGCTTCTGAACATTTCGCTCAGTGTTGGAAATGTCTAAATGAATTTCTATAATCACCGATTGTGATTATCGTTTCGTCGATTGATCACTAATTTATTTTATTATAAATCTAATAGTTGGTCGTTGAATTGACCGACAAATGTAGCGCCTTGTTTTTTTAATAAAACTGGAAATTTTGCTTCCCTCTACCTTTAAAAGTCATTAACTATAGAGAGAGTTCGATTTAAGGCAATAAATATGTAGATTTTGAATGCGTTACTATTTCCTTATCGATTATTCTTTATGAAAGTCTAGCCTACATTAATTTTGTGATGCGATAAACCTTTGTTTTTTATAAATTGAATTATCGAAAAGGAAATAAGAAAATAATATTTTGTACAAAATTATACCCATTGAACTAAATCTCATTACCGTTTTGAAACAATGACTAGGTACGGGTACAAATTGTTTGGACGCAAATCCTTTCGAAAATCTTATTTCGCAACTATCAAAATGAATTTTAATGGTCACCCAATAAATATATCGCAAATTTTTGAATTAAATAACGAACCTTTCATTCCTCAAAAATGCTCTTTGATGTTTTTTATGTCGCTTATTATATCATGTAGTAGTTAATTGTTTTGCAAGATTTTATTTTAGTAACTGTTAACTATTGTTTTGTTATTTTGTCGATTTGTTAAACGATCATGTCATTTTCTTGTTTTTTTTAATTTCTTTCAATATCTGTTATTTGTAATCCACGCAAAATCCATCAACTTGTATACCTAAAACATCGAAAGTCAAAACATTCATTCTTAAAGCTAAATGAAAATATTAAAATGCTAAATAAGAAGAATATTTCGGTTCTAATTAAGAGTAATGCAATGAAAAACAATTATATAAGCGAAGTAACCATTAGATTACATCGAAAACCAGTGAGTATAAGGATGACATTTGCATGGATTTTTTTTTTCATTTACATATGATCCAAAAATTGTCAAAACTATACTAAGCTTTAGAGTGGATTATTTTCCAACCAAATACTCTGACGTGACTTTATAAAGAGAAGCGGACACATCTCGTCCGTAATATCATCTTAATTGCATGTTAAGATTATAAATTCTGTCGATTATAGTTTGAGATAATCTGACCAATGTGCTTTCCTCTGTTAATACTCCGCCAGAGATTATATTGCAATAGTGCTACTGTAGCAGGAGTTGAGTTTGAGTTAAGCCATTTTATTATGAAAAAAATTAAATTCTTTAAGGAAGTATTGTTTCTTTTGATATTAACTGAATTGTGAGATCCAAATTTATGTTTAAAATAAATTTTACATAAAAAAAAGAATATTAGCACTAAATAACAATTCTATTGTCATGGTGTCCAATTTATTAATAAAGAAAAATCCAATAAAATTTACATTCATTTAAATGTTGAAATATTTGATTAATTTATTATTGCTAATAAAACAATTCGATCGACAAACAATCTGGTAAGTAAATCATTTTTCGTTTTTAAATAAATCCGAATATTGTTGTGAATGTGAATATCTCATAAATAATCTGATTCACATATAGCCACAAAAGTCACGATGTTGTCATACATTTAAAGGTGTTAATCCTTTAAAGGTTCACGGTCGAAAATAATATAATAATAATGTTCTCAGAGGTACCTCCTCTACTCCTCTTCCATGAGATTTTTACTGAAAATAAATTAATACGTATGTACATTGTACATTGTACGTATATTCAAAAATAAATTCAGTAATAATTCTTTAAAAAAAACTATAATTACTTACAATCTTCTCAAGAGATTCTCTTTATTTTGCAAAAAACTACAAATATGTATGTATATGTGCCCCAAATATTTGCCTATATGCCACTGTCAGAAGATACACAAGTTTTTTCTAAATACTATAATTTGTAAAAGGTCAAGACCCTCTTAAACAAGCGTTACTATTTCCAAACAATAGAACATTGTTTTGTTTTACATGTGACAACTGACTCATCAGAACTAAACTTTATCGCAATGCTGATTAAGAAAAATTATGAACTCAGTATTAGACTTAACGTCATATATTATCAAATATGGAATGTCCCCATGTTTCTTACGAACTATCGGATTAAAAAGTGAAAATATGTATTGTTCTTTTTTTTTAAATTAAAAGTGATTGAAAGTTGTATTAGAATATGAGCTGTCAAAAATCTTCAGAAGTTATTGATGTTTATGTGACAATATTTCTTATTTATTGTGAGCCCCGCACCTTAATTTTTGCTTACATTTCATTTTTTTGCACTTGTTTTGTACGAATGTCATTTATTTTTTTAGTTTATATATTTTTGCTTATGTAAGTTTTAACATTTGTCAAATATGACAATGGTTACACATACAATAATTTCACTTTTGTAACTTTCACCGATATTGATCAACTTCTCACTGAATATAAAAAATTTAAAAATTAATTCAATGAACTTGTACAACACAAATGATTGATTGTCCGGAAGTCAAGAAGACAATTGGCAAATGGCAATTAACATGGCTTAATGTTTGTGGTGCGAATACATGTTCACAGATTTCTAGTTTCGTATACACTCCGATGCAATTGATTTAAGTTAATTTTTTTTTTTGAAACTGCTTTATAATTTTAAACAGCTTAAATTTTTAATGAAAAGTTTGTAAATAAATTGAGGTAATGTGAAAAAATCTTAATACATTAATAAAAATGTACCTAAATGTTCGTTTATTCAAAATCTTAAATCTCCGAAAGTTCTTTACCGAATACTTTGGGGTTTCATTTAATTTTTTTAATTGATTTGATATACTGTTTAAAAATAGCACTATCTGTTGAAAGTGAAAGCAACACATACATATGTATGTCGGGATCTCAGAAAAATATCAGGACAGGATTTCTCAGTTTTATTGACAAAATATTGAGAAAACAATTTTTTTTTGAATAATTAAATTAAATTAAAAATTTAAAAACATATATATTTATAGGGTAGAATGGGGGAAAATTAAAAAAATTGCATTTATTTTGAATCATTGTTCTCAGCAATCTCAGTTATATGAACAAGCTTTTTCAGATAAAAGTCTCAGTTTTGTTGTCAAAATACCGAGAAAAAAAGTAATTAAAATTTTGCAATTTATATGGTGAAATGGGGTGCAAAACAAAAAATTGTATCCGACTTTGAAAATCATTTTTTTTTTGAAAGAGTAATATTTGAGAATGTACATACATCGGGGATAACATTAGCGTTATATTTAAAAAAAATAAATAAATGAATTAATTAATTCAATTCGTAAAATTCTTTGTTATTGAATATAACATATTCTATATATTTTTCAAAATACGGTGAATTGGGATGAAAATGACACTTTACATATTTTTAAATACTTCAATTTAAGAAAATAATTTTATGGCTTAATTCATAGTGTTAAAGAGTTTAAACTTTGAGAAGGGCTTTAGGGTTTCATATATCCTAAAAGTTAACTTGACCTCGACAATTATCCAAGGTAAAAATAACATTAATGGATTTGACATATGTAAAATAAATTGGTACGTTCAATGAAGTCAAAGTAAAACTCCATTTCCATTTCTTGTGATAAAATGTTGACTTTTAAATTGTTATTGGCATTGCACGAATAACCTAGAATTTATATTTTTTTCGTTTATTGTTTTCTAAACTAAAACTTGTTTAACCTTGCTAAGCTGGGTGGACCAGCTAGTAAATAATAAAATAAGTGAGCTTCTATAAATCATATTCTGAGACAAATACAATTTGAACTTTGATCACAAAGAACTTGTTTGTTAAGTTCAGGGACCTTTTTTTAAGTGCCATATTTAAGTCATTCAATCAGAAGAAATTTAAAGAACCTATTTGAGATTTAGAAATCTAAATAATGCTGGTTTTTTTACCTGCGATGTTCCAAAACATCATTTGAAAATTCTAACTCTTTTTATTATCACAGAATTAACTTTACAAATAAGTTCTTAATACGTGTATCGAAACAATGTCGTTTACTTTGATTCAAAATTTTTACATTTAAATTTTTTTTAATATTAATATTTACGTTGATTTTCGATTTAAAATATTTTGTCAGGCACTTTATTCCTGTCATTCTTATTACTATAATTGGTTACCGACCCAGGTACTTTTTAACACTTAAAATCTTAAACGATTTAAACAGTTGTCTGGCAGATTCCATTTTGTCTGAAAATGATTTAAATGCGTTATAGCCCAGATAAGAGGACTATTGATCAAATTCCAATTCTTAATTTTTTTGTGACTGAAACTACGAGTATTAACAAAAATTTCAATTTTTTAATTTTGACCTTGAAGCCCAACGTATAGGAACAAAATTTAAGATTAAAATAAAGGATCACGAAACAGGAAATATTTTTTGAAGATATTCATATCGTTTTCAGAATGAATGAAGTCATAGGAAAAGAAGTATAAGAAGTAATTGTCTGGTTCAAATAAAGACATAAATTACAAAAAAAATGGGTACAACAGAACGCATTTTTTAAATCAAGTGACACCAGACTGTATAAGTTATCAATGCTTGAGTTCTTCTTTAACAAAGCACTTAGAGCAAAGCCAATTCAACTATAATATACTAATTATCTCACAGTTGTCGTGTGTGTTTCGCTAGAACCACCACCGCAAATATACTTACTACTTACCCACAGCACATAGCTAAAACTAATAGCTGTGAATTTCATTTCATTCGTTTTAGCACTTCACGAAGAATAAATAATCTTTTTTCAGTTAGATTTATGTAATGGAAAAAAAAATAAAATGATGGTCGGTTCGCAATGGTTCGCAGAAAACAACGGTTCTTAAGGAAGTAAAATCTAATGTGGGTATGGGTAATATACCCATTTGAAGTATATATATGTATATATATTTTCATACCTACTTAAAAAAAATTTAAAATAAAAATAAAAATAAAAAAAAATTAACAACTCAAATGAGATAAACTCAACGAGCAGTGAACGGAACGCAATTAAACGAAAGTATCTTTCGCATTGTATCTGCAGAAGACGAGAAGAAACGACCACTGGGATGGCAGTTAAAGAATCTGTGAAAGAGCAAGGAACAACACAGAAAAAAAAGTGTACAATCTTTAAGCCAGAACTGAGTGTTGGAATCATTTAAGATCTTTTTTTCTGTTTGCCACTTCTGTGTACCCAATGCGGTCAATGACTTTTTCCCGACTAATTGGACCTATCTTTACATTAAAAAGCGACGACCGAGAATTTATGTGTTTTTATTCTTTCTATGGTGGAATCACTGCAATAATTGTACCATTTTGATTCTTCAAGATCTCAACTGGAAAAAATATCAATTCGATCTTGAAAAACATTCTATTCGGCCAAGTTAATTTAAACTCTATTCTGGATTGTTTTTAATTAATGAAACATAGAACTGAGATTTAGAATCTTGTTGTATTTGCATCAAGATGAAAATTCTTTAGTTTTCATTTACCGTTATGTTACTAATAGAGAATTGACAATTAGATTTATCTGATGCATAATTTGCATAACAAATTAAAATGTTTGGAGAACTATTCTTAAGAGAAAAATATAACTTGGTTGCGAGTTTACGCAAAATTTTTGTTTGAAGTGGTCAGACAACAAAACTATTAGATAGTATTTTCTACAGTAAAACTAAGGTTTGAGAACACAATCGTTTGAAAATGCATTTTATTGTTCATCAAAATCTAAAGTATACAAACAAAACTAGGTGAATTCCATCTCTCGCCCCGTGCAAAATAATAAACTTAAAATGTAAATTTTTAGTTGTAGTAAGTAAATTCAAACCCTAATCGATAAAAAAAAAATTAAATTTGGGACCTTTGTCGCATTATATATTTATGGACACTTCTTACAGACTACAGACAGTAAGGCATACCTACGTCAAATAAATTTAAAGACTTTCAACATTTTTTATAATTCAGCCTCCTTCCATTACTCACTGGATACGAACTTGGATATATGTGCTGATATATATATATATTTGCTTATCAATTAGTGAATCTCAAGTACATTAATGAACCTTATTACATTGTTTTTAAGAAATTAGAGCCATAGTCATTATAATAATTAAATATTTGATGATGTTGAATTTAAATAAATGAGACAGTGATTATCTCTCCGATATTTCTTTGTATTTTTTTGCTTAGTTGGAGGAGTTATCGTAGGAAATAAAATTTTTTGAGCAACAAAATTAAAAAAGTAGTTTGAGAAAAAAAAGGTATCAACGAACAATCAACGTATAAAATACAAAGAAGTTAAGAATAATTTTTGTAAGCGCTTTTATATTCTTATCTTATTTACAATGGTATTTAAAAATAAATGTAATAGAAGCTTTTAATGGTAGCAACGAGGATTCAATTATATGCAAAATTTAATCATTTTTTTGTCTTTATTTGATTTTATGAATTTTAACCAGAAAACTTGAAAGAGTAGTTTTACTGAAATCACTTTGAGAATGACATTTACGATGTTTAATCAATTAATTAATTAATTGTAGTAGCCCTTGGCGTAATGGTAAGTGCGTAGGACTGTTACGCCGAAGGTCTTGGGTTCAATTCTCAGCCTATGCCACCTAAAAACAGAAATGTTTCACGGGTTACTGCCTCTCTCTCTTATCATCACTATCATAAAAAAGTGCTTTTCACCTTAGCCGTTTGCATTCGGCAGAAAATTGTAGGTCCCCTCCATTCCTGCCAATAACACGCACACAGGAATGGTTGAGAATTGTAAGTCAGAAAGCCATGGTTCTACATGAGTTGCCGCTCAACCCAATACAACAAAAAAAATCAAAATCTGAATGAATATGTTGCTCACGCCTTTCATTCTCCTGGACAAAAATCCTGTCTTAACATTTTTTGCTTCAATACGAATAGTTGAATAATATCAACTGCATTCTTTTTCACAATGCTAAGGAGCCTTGACTTTTAAATCTATGATATTTTAATATACTACTAACCTTCACAATGCAAAAATAAACAGACTTAGATTCTGACCACCACCATCTACACCATTCGCTAAGGCACCTCATTTCCTAAAACGCATTCTCTTATTAATTTAAAACAACTGAATGGAAGATCCACCATCTCTCACTCTCCACTATAGCACTTTTTCCCTAGAGTTAAATCTCAGTTAACCCAAAAAGAAAATTGTCAATTCGCCCAACGTGGCTATTTATTACAAAAATAAAAAAAAAAATATAAAACCAGACGAAAAAAATATGCACGACTTGATTGCACGAGATTGCTTTGGTAGTTCAAGGATATAATATAGTTTGACATTGAAGATATAAAGCAGGTAAAAATTTATTAATAATTACCATTAAATTGTTAACGAAAAAGTTATTGGTTTTTTGTTTTGTCTGCATAAAAATTACCAACCAGTAAATATACAATAATTTTCTCAAAAAACTTCAATATGCTTTTCCGTTATGAAAATTTGTTTCCAAAACCTGAAACTTAGTTTTATTAAATCATTTTGGACATAAAAGCATTAAGCATAGACGATAAACACATTTATATGATAACTTAATTAAGTTTCGTAGGTTCAAAATTATTTTATTTAAAACCTCCATTTTCGTGCATTGTCACATTAAATCCACAATATTCCAACATCATCTGTATTTACAACAATTAATTTTCAGTTTTTTGACATAATTCTTAAAGACAGATGAAATTAAATATATCATCTCATTCATTCTGCCTACCACCTCCTACTTAACAACAACATATTTTTCTCAAAACCTCCTCTTTGGGCCCAAACACACGTAAAAAACACCACAAAATGCAATCCACGCCTGAATGTCGGAAGTGATTTACTTCAATGTAAAAAAAAAAGGATAATCAATTAAATGGTCTGCAATTAATCTAATTGCCATGAGTTGCATTCTACTATCGATTCCAAAAAAAAACAAAGTTTAAACTAAAAAAAAAAATAACCATATAAACTGGCTCCATTGACCACAAGAATGAGACCACTGACCAATGAACTGGGTACAAGAAGGAGGCAAGCTTCTATATACAACTATCTTAAATTCAAAGAGATGATTTGTATAATTGATACAAAAAATAAAAAGAAGATCAAGCTCTGGATGTAGATTAACACAAGAAAATCTCAAAAACTTGCCTTTGGATGAAGCTGGTTCTTTTGCTGATGCAGCTGATGCTGGATGGTCTCTTGTTGGACGATGATGGTTTGTTGTTGGAAAAGGGAAGAATATACTCTTCGGCTCGTCGTCGTCGATGATGTTAATGTTTCTTCAGCTACCGATGCTGCTCTCCGGAGATGATGGCTATAATGATGGTAATTATTATGTTCTTGTTGATGATGACGCTAATGCTATCTGATATAGGAAGCCAGCTGGGATTTCTGGTTCAAACAGCAACTTGTGCACCGCACCGTCCTCGTCGTCGTCGTGAGGAAAAAGTAACTGAAACGCGTTTTTATTTTTCATTGACCGAACAAGAAGAAGGGGGGTTTCAGGAGATGCGGGACTGAATAGAATATATGCGATGTCCGTTTCTTTGCCTCTTTGGAAAAATTCCTCATGCAATTTATGTTTATGGTTGTTTTTTTTTTTTTTTTCAATATTTTTATCCAATCGAAATGCCTTTGGTAGATTTTGTGGCTTTCTTAGAGATCAGCCTATTGACGGAGAAATAATGTTGCCCAAAGGTCGCATCTCTTTGAGAATGCGCGGTGTTGTATAATTACTTCCGGTTTTGCTAAGAATCCCGATTTCTCTGTAGATACATTTTTTTTTATAACAAGCAGCAGTTTGAAAGTTCTTCTTCTTTACTTGGACACACTTTGGTCGAGTCGAGAATCACCATAATAATTGGGACACATTTAGCAGTAGCAACAGCGCGCATGCATAAATTCAACGATGAAAACAAAGCAAATACGACTTATCCACAAGCGCGATGTGGAGTAGATTCGAAAGCAAAAGAACACACGAAAGAACCAAACCAACGAAAAAAAAAACGAAAGAATATATAAAAAAAAGAAAGTTGGGGCAAATGTGCGATGGTAAACCAAAAATACAAAAAAGACAAACTAAAATAATAAAACCTCCTCTGGAATACCACAAAGTTAACACAAGCGACGATCAAGAGTGAGTGAGCTCGCGCGCGGCAGAAACAGTCCAAGATGGTATGGCGAAAGGCGAAAAAGAAAATATTACACACAACCACTTGGATTTATATACAAAACGGACTATCGGACACACTATATAACGGTTCTGATTAAGGCCAGTATTCAAAATACATCACCATTGAACATGTACAAAGAGCGAGCCGATGAAGATTATTTTTTATTGAAAAATATAAAAATGACCTTCTCGGAAAGATCTGAAGGATTATTTCTTTGAACTTTGATCTTCTTCTTTAATTAGCAACAACAAAAGTTAATTTTTTTTAAGGACTTTGAGAAAGGAAGACACAACCGACGAAGCAAGGGTCTTGGTTTTTTTTCTCTCTGCTTCCTCTTTAACTGCTTCGGTGCAGAACCTTGAGACCTTGACAGTGAAGATGATCTTCACGAACTGAAATCACCGCAACGACCAGCCAAGTTCCTTGGCCATTTTCATTCTTTATTCGATGAAATTGCTTTGGTTGGGTTGATGGTATTCTGTTTTGTATTTTGCTGCTCACTCGCTCTGGTGGTGGTGCTGGTGCTGGTGCCTGTGCTTTGTCGGGGATATTTTTCTTGTTCGGCATTTTCTAATTTACCTGTTGTAACACTGGTGAACAGGTACAAGAAGAAAGAGTATTTGAATGATTGGGTTGTGTGAGTTTTGGTTGGGTTTTCTTTTTTTTTTTTAGTGTTGTTTTGGAATAACAAAAGAGCAAAGAAATCGCACTTAAGAGAGTATTTCTGCAGTTCCTACCGAGAAAGAGAGATGTAGGTGGAGAGGATCTAATTTGTGTCTATCGGATTTTCCTGGATATTTGCTTTTGTTGTTTGAAAGTGGAAGCGGCTTATAACTAACTACCCTTTGTGCGATAATGACCTCAAGTGGAATTTTTTTTATATTCACTTCTGTGATAGCACGTGCTATTATGTTGAACAAGTCATTGTTTGTCATCAGGAATTTCAAAACATTACATTCCCATTAGAGAGTGATAAATCAGGTTTTATTTTTTTTTTTTCATAATAATCTTCGTTGTTGTCTATAGGCGCCTGATTAGAATGGGTTGAAGGCACTTTTAGGGGGTGATGTCAACTGTGTTCCTCGTACTTTTATTCTTTAATTTTTTTCAAATATTCTTTTGTTTCTATTTTTATTAATTACTTCATGCGAAACGTGACAAAAAAATGACAACAAAAATTTGTTTATTAAAAAAAAAGTTCGAAACTCAGCTCTTTCGTTTATATTAAAAAAAAAGAGTGCAAAATTTGTCGGAGAAAGATATAAATATAAGAAATGGATTTATATTATATTAACTGCTATTCCCATGTGCTGTCCCCATTTAATTTTTTGTTGAAATTTAAAAATAAAATATTGAGGTCCCGCTAGATTGGTTATTAGCAGAGTGTGTGTGTTTGCGAGTATTAAGATTTATGTTAAGTACCTATGCGTGTTTGTTTTTATTATTTTTTATTGTTTTGTTGATAATAAACTAAGACGCTAGTGATAAATATTTGTGGGTCAGATTAATTGAAGTCTAGGGATTAAGCAACTTAATAAAAATGTGAAAATATTTGAAAGTGATGGGCAAAATGAAATTAAAATTTATAAAATATTGAAATTTAGAATTGGTTTATTTCGCTTAGAATTTAAATAATTTTGCACATGATAAAGGTGGAAATGGGCTTGTCATCAATAGATCAGACCACCTAAGGTCCATTTGACAAGATTTAATGCTGACAAGTAATTGAATTTTTTTCAAAGATTTTTGACAAACAAGAAGTTAAAAATGTTTGAATTTTAAAAATTTAATTATTAAATTAGGTTCATAAAATTTTGTTAAGTAAAATAATGCGGTATAATACTTGGATTTTAAGGTCATCGTCAAGGAAAAGCTAAAAAAAAATCAGTTTCTGTACAAAAAAAGAATTTTTATAGTAAAGGCTCTGTGTTTTGTGTATGGTTCTAAATATCACAAGAACTTCGGCAAAGCTACTTAATAATTTGCTTAAACTAAGTATTTCTATACTCATTTTTAATTTCGCAAACAATATTTGCTAAACACTCTGCATATCTAATCAAACATAGTATGAAGATGTATTCTCTATTTAACATTCCAACTTTTCAATTAACAGATGAAATAATAAAAAAAAACAAAATTGAACATAATGATAAATCTATATTGAATAGCTGAAACCTTCAATGTCATTGTGAGTTCATCTCTTATTAGACTTTTTGTACAAAAAAAAACAACATATTACATCACGGAAGTTATCCATCATATTATAAAGCAATGGTTGATGAAGTATAAATGAAATTAAAAGTTTAAGTATATTGAAAGATTGTTTATAATTTTAATTGGTTTTGTATTGTAGAATAAAATGATAAAAAACATTTTATTTGAGATTAAAGTTAATGAAATACTAATTTTCTATTCATACAAATTTTTAAAAATAAAAAAATTAATAGAAATACACTATGACTTGAAGAACCGATAGTTTTATTTTTTTTTGTATGTGTAATATTTAAGCTTTAAATTGAATTTGATAAGGCCCTTAACTAATTGCATAAAAATAAAAAGAATTAATATATAAACAAAAGGTTAAATAACCTTAAAAGAAGTTCTTATCTCAGCTCTTTCATTTATTTGTTCTGTACATAAATTGCTTACAAGTATGCAATTATTAAACAAATGATCACGGTCAAAATATTAAACATTCAGATGCTATATTATTCATATATAATATATGTTTTGAGAATGTGTTTTTTAATATTAATAACTGAAATTTAATTGAGAAGTAGACTTGTTATTTTAAGTTTTTTTTTATTAAAACAAAGAATTAAAAATAAAAACGCTCAGATGACTTACTATATTAAATATTCTAAAATCTAAAAATATCTGTTCTAAAAGGAAAATATGAAGCTTTTTTTATGGATTTTAATTTCATTTATTCAATTTTATTAAAAAATTATAAATTTATAAATATATATAAGAAATAAATTTCGAAATATACATATCCTATAAATATCTACGAATCATTTTTTAAATTACCTGACAATGTTAAAAAAAATATCCTCAAACTCAATTAGCAGATAAAATCAATTTTTAACTTGGGGATTCTGTTTCATTCTTTTACCAAGAAATCAAATACATTAAAAGGTCATAAGACTTTCCTCAGATATTAAAAAAAAAAAATATTGAAGGGATGAATAATTCTTTAATATGATGCACAATTTTATATAACTCGTTTCATTATTTATTATCATTTTAAAAAAGTTATTTTTTGTTGTTTCATATCGAAAAGAAAATTAAACAAACCACAAATTTATTCTTTGTTTTTTTTCTATTTATAAACTAAAGTAAGCCTGAAAATATACATATACCAACAATGCATACATAAGGATGATGCGGCACTATTGTAAGAACAAGTTTCTTAATATCCTTTCATACCGATCGACCGGAAATGACCGAAACAAATGAATGTTCACCCACAATATTGAAACGTGATATGAAACACTAATAATAATTTAAGAAAACTAAACACACCATCACCGTTAAAAATATTTTAACACCAAAAATGTATTTCAATTGACGCGACGACCGCGACCGCGACGCCTGGTATTTGAGATTCTCTTAATGTGTATTCTTTTAAATTATGCAAATTACATAAATAAATGAGAAAAACATGTTTTCGCTCAAACTGCTGATTTTTTCCTTTTGATTTTGAAAGAAATATATAAGTAATTAAAAATTTGCAATTTTATTTTTGGATAGCAATAAATACATACCTACCTACATTTCTCTCATAAACAAAAATGTTGGTTAATTTTTGGAAATAATTTAAACAATTTACAAGTTACAATTTATAAGTTAGAGAGAAAACTTTTTCATTATTTTAGGATAATAAAGAAAGGATTTTGCGATGTTAATATGTGACGTGATTTTCTTTACGGCAACAAAAAAACAAAAATAAAATATTAGTTGAATGACCTCCTTAATTTGTTTTGATTTTTTTTTCTCTGAAGAGTATTGTGGGCCAGCCAGTCATAGTTATAATAATATCCACCATTCAACACTTCACCAACTGTAAATGACTTAAGATGAGTCAAGTCAATATAAGAGTAAACACTCATGAAGTTATAATCAATGTAATCTCTTATGCCATTGCATTTTTCAGTAATAATAGGTTCTTGTATTTGATAAATGGCATTAAAATTTGTTGCATAGTTTGTGGCGAACGCTTAATATTTTTGATAGCATAATTGTAGGAAAATGGTTTTTGAATGTTACTAGGGTAAGATCATTTCTTGTATAAATTTTGCAGTTCACTGTTTTGTAAAATGTGGGTTAAAACAAAATTAAAATTTGAAGAAAGTTTTTTTTGATAATACAAATTCTAGGTATATACTGCTGAAATAAATTTGCCAAGTAGAAGAGCCCTATTAAATTGGACTTTTTTAATTATTATTCGCGTTTTATTATCTACGGATCTAGATCGGGATCATCTTTTAACCACGTTATACAACAACAACTTTGGGTCCTGCTCTGTATCTGGATCTATTTTAAAGATCCAAAAATAAGTTTTAACTCTGGGGAGTAGACGGCTCTTTAGTCGGTAGGGAGTACAAACTGAAAGAAGACAGTATCTACATGAAAAATAAACAAACATAAGAAAAATAGAGATGAGCTTACAACACTGTTGTCATTATGGATACGTATAGTTTTATTTTCATGGGATGATCCTGATCTAGATCCTCAGATAATAAAACACGGCTATTGATTCAAAACAGCTTTTAACGGACTTGAGTCCTTTGAAGAAATTGTAATATATTCGAATATCTTCATATTATGTGATTGATTCAATAAAATCTCGTCGTAGAAAAAAATGTTTGTTCTTTTTGTAAAAATAACTTCCATTGGAGAGAATTAAATAAATGGAAGCATACGCATAGTTTTGAACAAATTATGTCATAATAATGTTTCAAAATACATAATTTTAGGAGCAATGGAAAAGCTACATTTACTAAAGTAACTAAGTATACGAAATCTGTTATTTTGTTTTTTAATTCGATTTTCTCTTATACATGCTTCCGTATCCGTATAACATACGAACTAGTTGATAAGGAATGCAGTCTTCAAATTTAATTAAAAGCTTGCATTTATTTGCTTCACTTTGAGACTTCGAATTCCAATTAAGTATGCAATTACCATTCATTTGACATCAAAAAGATTGTAATTATTTTTTTTTCTCATTCATTTTACAGCAATATTTTGGGAATCGAAAATGTTTCTTGAATCGGGACTGAAAGGAGGGCGTATCGGAGGTAGCGATCGCTTATATATATACTTATAATTTCTTGTCTGAGAATATTTTAATGTAATAATAATATATCAATATTGATACCAAGCTTAACAGGTCCCTCAACTCACCTAATAAAATTCACTTAAAATGTCAAACGATCGACTGGACGAGTAAGGACACATAAAATGGCACTGAAATAAGCTTAAAACAAAAATATAAATAAAATGAAGCAAACAACAACCCATTTTCTCTAAATTTTAATATTTACAAGAACAAACTTTTTACGTTGTTCAACTTAATACTAACACATATATTGCTTTCTGCAATAATGATTCATATTTAAAAACTTAATTTAACTTAATTCTATAAGTATTAATAAAATAAATTAAAAAAAATGTTTACAACAATCGAATGATAGAAAATTAAAAATAGAAATACAATAAATGATCCTTAAACACTAACACCCGAGTTAAGGAAGTATCACTTTGGCCAAGACGCATGCGCACCGCACCAGCTGACACATTATCATAAATATAGATTACGTGCTTTCATTGGCCAGCACTTTGTTAATCCAAGGCACAAATCTTTGAATATTCGTATAAACACCTGGTAGATGTTCTCGCCCACACCCAATACCCCATGACACTAGACCAACTAGAGTCTTTCTACCCTCTAATGTGAGTGTAAGTGGTCCACCGGAATCACCTTGGCAAGAATCACGACCACCTTCCTTATAGCCTGCACAAAGGAAGACATCATGAATTGTTTCTCGGCGTCCTGCTGCTCTGAACCATCGCTGACAGCGATCGTTTGAAAGGACTTCTACATCAACTTCCTGAAATAATATAAAAATATGTTAATAGTGAATGAAATACAAAACTTTTTTAACTTACCTGGAGAACAGAAGGTACTGTGCTTTGACCATGTCTCGTGCGACCCCATCCAGCCACAGTCGCCATCTTTCCAACTAATTTTGTTGTCGCTGGTGGCAAGCAAACTGGAACTATGTGCTGTTTGTACTGAACCGTTCGATCTAACCTTACTAAGGCTAAATCGTTTTTAAAATCAGCGGGATTGTACTGAGGGTGGACTTCTTTCCTCTCAATTCCGTATTCCTCATGGCCAAGACGCTCCTCTTGACCTCGAACATCCCACTCTCCAAGACGAATCTTCATATTTGAATTCGTTGTCCTGAAAGAAAAAAAGCTTAGAATTGTTCCAAGTTTGAGCTGAATTCAATTGAACTTGCGTTGCAACACAATGGGCGGCAGTTACAACCCATCGACTTGAGATCAAGGCACCCCCACAACTAAGTTTTCTTGATAGGAATCCAGATTTAATCAGAGCCACCTGCCAAGGATGTGATCCAAATCCAGTTGAGTGGCCTCCAACAATTCGATTCGATCGAGTGAATACTTCTCCACAACCTGAAAATGATCATGAGAATATTTTGAGAATAAATAAATTGTAAGGTGGTAGAGTACTATAAAACTTGCAAAAGAAATTATAAATTTTACAAAAGTTGAAGAAAAGAAGAAAGTCCCAAAGCCAAAAGAAAAGGCAGATGATAAGGTGTGCATATAGGGTGAGAAAGCTTAGTGAAGGGAAGTTCAACGATAGAGTAGTTTTGAAAAGAAAATGAAGAGAATTCAATTCAATTCCTTGCCAAAGAACAATTATTTGAGAAGATTTAACAGAATTAAGTCCAAAAATGCTAATGTACCCGGTACAGGACGATAGCTTCCATCTTGATACGAATCACTACCATCAGCTGAATTTCCACCAATATCAATTCCATTGCCCACACCAAACTGTTGCGGCTGTTGCGGATGATCCAAAAGTGTGTCGTCAATTCCAAAATGATTGTCCAGATGATTCGTTATGCCTGGATGGCTGCTTATGTGATTCGTTTCGTGCTCCCAAGATTGTGGCCGTGACAGAGGCTTGTAGGGGTAGGATGTCGGACGTTTGGTTGGATACAAAATGGGAGGTGTCGATGGGTATTTTTCATTTAAGAGATTCGGATAATGAGGTCGATTAACATGAAGATGTGGTTTATTGGTGTTGGCGAGATCTGGATAAATGTCATGCAAATGAATGATATCACCTGTGAAACAATTTTTTTCGTTCATAGAAAATGTAGGGAAATTTAAATAAAATTGTGTGAATAGTTAGTGTTGTCACTTATTGGGGGCATTTCAGAATAATGTGAAAAATTGTTTTTTTTTTTGAAAAAAAGTTCTGTATATAGACTTTAGAGACACATAGTGGTTTTCGAGGTAATTAAGAACTATTTTCTGGTGTAACTTTCTTTTAAATTAAAGGAAATGTAACTCTTGTAAATGTGTATGTGTAAGTGTCTTTATGGTTAGTTCGCAAAGCGCCATAAATTTTTATAATAAAATTCAACTAAAGTAGATACTCTAAAATTAACAGACTCCTATATGTTTATTATGTATATTAAATAATAGGTTTAAATTAAATGAGGTCATAATATTGTGTAATAAATAAAAAGATTTATTACACCTTCACATAATTGGATGACCGCAAGATCAAAAAAACAAAAAAAAAAGTAACCATCTTATGCGGAGTCGAAAAAAAAAAATAAGTGAAAGGGTTTTCACTTTTTAGGAAGAAACAAAATACCTAAATAGTATAAAACATCGTCACGCTTCTATAACTCTACACTTGAGTACCAACTGAAAGCTAACCAAAGCTATAAAGAGTTTTTCTCCCAAAAATGTTTTCGTATAGCGTCAAAGGTCATGGAAAACAAAAGCATTTCGATGGAAAGTGAAATTTATTTAATTCAAGTTTTGTTTTTTATTTTTATTTCATTGAATAAAATTGCCTAACTTTCAGAATCGAAAAATAAAAAAAAAAGATTTTGAAGAAGAAGTTAACCAACGAATCTTTTTGATTATCAGAGCATAAACGACACAAGTACAAGAAGACGTGCCATGCAAGCGATGAAATGAAATTTGTTTTACTGTCTGGTGACGACTATGTTCCCATGGTTTTTTAACAGAGAAAATACTTCCTTAAACATAAAAAGATATATAAATGTATGAGCACCCTTAACAATTTATCAAAGCAATTTTTCCAAATTAAACTATGATTGGATGACGTTTAAATATAAAATACCTCTTTCAATTACATTATTGGGAAGTTATGTTGGTTCAAGATGCAATTGTATATAAAAATATTTCGTCAAACTGTATGACTGTATAGGAAGGTTAGGTAATAGTCAATTATTTTAATTCTATGAAGTTGTACTCACTTGTATTTTGAGCTACAGCAGCATTTTGATCTTTGTCCGACTCTAATTCTCTGTCCACGCAACATGACCATATCATGCCACCGGAACATAAATCCACCGGCTTACCACCGCCAAGAACGCATGATATAGAAAGACCACATTCGAATTTGTGACCACGAAACCGGCAAGTTTGTGGGATCACTGAAAAGAAAGAAAAAAAAATATAAGAAAAACTATTATTATTTTATGTAATAAAATTGCTTGCATAAAACTTCAATTAGTTATAATAATTTGCATGTCGATAATACTGCCATTAAAGAAATCTTAAGAAAAAATAAAGAAAAATGTTGAGTTGTCCACGCGCATTAAATAAATAATAATTTAAAGATATTTTTCATCTGGAATATCCAAGGCTGTAATTTTCCTAAAGCTGGGTTCACACCAAAGAAGCATTTTAAAAAATGTCAAAAAAATCTGATTAAATGAATTGTTTTAGAATGGTTTTAAAACGCGTTTAATTTTTAAAATTTGCCGATCTACCAAAACAAATTTAATATTTCAAAAGTCAGGCGTTATGTTTTGTATATTCTAAAAAATATAAGACAAAATATTTAAAATAAGCGCAAAGCTTACATATATTGTGTTTTAACTTCATTTTTCCAAGCAAAAATGTATAAGTTTATAATATTTAACTATAAGTTTGTTTCAATAAATAGTTTAAAAAAATTGTTTTCAAACTAAATAAACATAAAAAGGGCTATAAAAGTCTCCAAAATAAGATTTTAAACGAATTTAAATTACAACGGTATATGTAGGAGGCAAAAAAAAGGTTTCCGTCATCATGTTCGCCTTAAGCCTGTTCTGCGCGTTCAGTATACATCAGATGGAGTCTAAGAGATAATATTGTAACAAAATCGTGTTTCAGATTTTCCAAAAAATTCTCACAATTTTGTTACATTAAGCAAAGTGTCTTTTTTGGATAAAACCGAATATCTTGTTTATTGCTTCACCAATTTTGTTAAAATTTAACAATTCAGTACTTTTAAGTTGTCAAAATAATATTGCAATGCCAAAATTTAACAAATAGTATAAACAAATTTTTTAATTGTAAATTATCGACTGAAAAGATAAATCATCTTAAGTCCATTTTTAACATTTTTGAGAAGATAAAACAAAACTCCTAAAAAAAGTTTCACAAAAATCCGTTTATTTGTACATAGACTTTGTATGAAAGGTTTTTTGGGAAGCTTCTTTTAAAAGACAATCCAGACAAATTTAAAAAATGTACTTATGTTGATTTACCTTTTCAGTCTACTCTGATGGGTCAAAACTCCACAAATAAAAGGATCATAATTTCCTAATATTTGAAAAGAAGTAGCTCATTAGTCTACATTTGCTTAAAAGATTTTGTATTCAATTTATTGTTTCGTTGAAAATAGGTGCTAAAGGCTAACGGAAAAAACTCCCCAAACAAATAAAGAAAGAACTTCCGAAATCGTATATTTTTGCATTTTGCAATAAATCTCCAAATTCGAAGATGAAATAACTTTGGGGAGTTTTTTTTTATAAGGGGGTATTTCATACTTTGAAAATTGTACTAAAATAGTATCGATGTATCTAAAAAAAAAAATGATTTATAATGCCTTAAGAGGCAGATTCTGAACAAAAAACAGTCGGAAAAAACAATACCTTTTAAAAAGTGTTATAAGCCGTGTTTTTTTGCAACCCCGGGGGGAATTGGATGAAAAAACCGACGTCGGTGCTAAACAGTTAACATGTTAAATGCAACAACAACTAATCCCAGAGAATTCTCGGGGTTTAACTTAAACGCACAGAAAAACTGTGTTACCGGCATGAATTACATACATGTTATCGATAGTTTGTATGAAAACTCCATGTTTTTTACTGTCATGGCGTCGCTAATCCCCGCTGTTATTTTTTTCAAACCAATTCCCCCCGGGCTTGCAAAAAAACACGCCTATAAATTGTCATTTCTTTAGTCTCATCCACGAATTAAATTTAAAATCTATTTTTAAAATTTAATGAATTCAAAAAAACAGAATTCTTACATATTTGTTGAATGCACTTTTTAAATTTTTTTAAAACTATTCTTCAAAATTACTTTTCAAAATTTTCAAAACCCAAAATTTAACTAATTATAATTATTTTTTGAAAACTAAGTAAAGTATGTAATTTGACAAAAAAAAAACTGCCGGGAATTTTACAAAATTAAATTTTGAAAATTAAATGATTTACTCTTAAAAAATTAATTTACAAGAAATAGTTTCGAAAAAATCATATTTTACTTTTACTATTACATAGTATGATCTACTAACTTTAACTTTTACTATGTACTTTACTTTTAATATGTACTTATAATTATAGAAAAATTAAGAAAATGTTTTCAAGTTGTTTTTTTTTAATTTCAAAAATTAGTTTTTAAAAATTCAAGTTATAAAATTTGTTAACAAACAACTATTTTGGAAAAAATCAAATTCCTTTTAAAAAATTAATAATTTTTTTTTTAAATCGAAAGAATATATAATTCTTAAAATATTATAATTTGCTTTTTAGAAAAAATAAAATTAAGAATTTATAAAAATTTCGCAAACAAATTTCATAAAATTCATATTTTCTTATAAAAATTTAGCAAAGAGTCACTACATAAAAAAATCAAATGCAATACAAGTTCCTTTTCAAAAAAGTAGTAGTAGTACATAGTCGAATTAATATATTCTTAAATTACTTTATAAAATGTTCAAAAGAGTGACCAAATTTTGAAAAATTCGAATGTCATTTTCAAACATTTTTTTAAATTACTTTCAAAAATAAATTTTGAAAAACTTGAATTTAATTTTTCGAAATATAATTTTATCAACACCAAATTTGTATGTTAATTTTCAAAAATTGGAATTTTTTTGAAATTTAATAAAGAATAATTGGTTGAGAGTGTGAGACACTAGGCCCTGGTTTTGTACAGTCGGGCCACCAAATTTAATCAATTAATTTTTCTAAATTACTTTTAGAAAATATCAAAAAAAAAACTCGAACAATTTCGCGTTAATTTTATAAAATCACTTTAACACAATTCAAAAAAAGAAATCTTGAAAAATTTAAATTTTGTTTTGTGTGAATTCCTACACTTCAAATTGATGTACTTTGAGACAAACTTTTTTGTCTACTACCATTTGCACAAATTTGAATATTATTTCTGTAATTTTATGTTTGTGTGGTAACTCTTTTTCCAACAAATTTCCCAAAAACTGAGTTTTGTTCTATAGGTTTTGACAGAAAATTATGAAATGTTCTGAAAATTTGTGCAAATTCAAAAGAAATTTCACGTTAACAAACAGACCAAATGATTCCGAGGGAACTGACACAATTCAGTGCAGCTTGTGTTTGTGTGTGCGCAGGACATGAATAAATTTGACATTTGCAATTATTGCTAATAAATCCTTTAAAATTATCGGTCATATTGTGGACTTAAAACCAAATAAAAAGGGTTAAAGTCCATTATAGTAGCCCGTGGCGAAGTGTTTATTGTGTAAAACTGTCACACCAAGGTTCTAAGGTTAGAAGAATCCTAGCCTATTCCACCTAAATATAGAAATGCTTATTTCATGGGTACTGCAGAATTCACAAAACCTTGAAGAGTGATCAAAAAGTGCCTCCCTACTGATTTGCTCGGATTTGGCAAAATATTGTGACCTATCTCACGAACTGACATAACTGTTTTTTTCACATTTTTCCTTCCCTTGTTGAAACTATTTTTTCGTATTGTTTTCTAAACTGCAGGATTTTTTAATTGAATTGTTTAAAGAAAAATTAGTGCTGAAATTTCTATTTTTCTAAGATGAGGGACGATATGGATGGTTGAGAGTTTTTTAAAAGCTGAAAAATTTAACTGTTTTTTTTTTGTGTCCACAGGCTTGTCCTCTCCATTTAACTCATTTAAGATATAGAGAGCTTTTTATCATCTGTCAGATTTTTTGAAAATCTTCAAACAACATTTTATAAATAAAAAAAATATTTTACTTCTCCCAAGCATATCCATTACTGATTCCTCCATTCCATAGTAGCTGGGTGAATTCCTCCTTGATAAAGCTTCCAAAAGCAGTAGATCATGTTCTTGTTGTTCTGTTGGAAATCCACTTGTTGTTGCTGCTAAAACGCATGCTATTAAAATAATCCCGGCAAATAGAATTCTTGTATCCTTAAAAGTACAGCTTCCACTAAAACACATCTTAATTTTTTTAAACTCAATCTACACTATTTTTTGATATTTTGTTTTTATTTTATCGTGCGTAGCTTTTTTTGAAAGAAAAAAATTGTAAAAAACCTCGATTCATTTACATGGCTTTAACAATTTGTCGTTACAATTACACCAAAGTGAAAGGATTTTTTATTCAAAACTTCTCACACAATTAACCACAGTCGCAGACGTTAACAGTTATAAACTTAAGTTTCACTCTTTCTCGGTGGATTAAATGAGGAGCGAAGGAAAGGGGGAAGAAAATCAACCTTAAGTGGTCAACGATGGCTGTGCAGTTGTGCAGTTAAAATACGGAGGCGGTTAGGAAAATGAAATGAAAACTAAAAAATTTAATTTCAAGACGTCCACTGTGAAGGGAAGGCGGCACCGAGATGATCGAACTAACTTGCGGTAACCGACGTCGACGATGTCTCTGATCGAATAAAAGAAAGAAAATTTAAATTGAAGACCACGAGCGCATCCAAAGAAAGCGCATCCAGTTCGGGGGAATAGTATCTCAGAACTAAAGTCACTAAAAGTGCCTAACTTCAGTTTAACTATATACCATCGCCATCATTCACAACAAAACTGAGGATGATGATAGTGAAGATGATGATGATGATGACGATGATGGTGCAGATATACTTATACGTGCAGCAGTGTGACGGCGAGATGGTCTGATTATACCAAGCCGCAGAAGACAGCAGACAAGAAATCAAGAAAAGAAATGCTAAAACCAAAGCACAAAAGAAATGTGATTTTTTTTCTTCTGCCATCTTGCCTTCTTGCTTCCCTGGCACTACCTTTGGCCCACTGTTGCCCGCTAACTGAAGAAACAACAAAAACAGCTGGATTTAATGAACGGATCGCTAAGCTTACAGTTAAGTTGGTCTAAGTGGTGTTTCACTTTTATTCATCTCTAATGGTTTTTGGGATTTAATTTGATTTTTTTTTTTTGGTTGCTTTTAATTTGAGCCTGAACATGGGAATAACTTTGGGTGCATTATGTGAAAATATACAACTTCCCGTACATGGAAAGTGCAGAAAACTTGCATGGGTCGTAAAAGTTTATTTTTTTATTTTTGTATTACATGTGGAGACGCTGATGACCTACACATACTACACAGGTTGTTTGAGTTAATTAAACGAATAGATGGGAATGTGTTTTTATTTTTTTATTAATCAAGTCCGAATTTGTGTTTGAAGAGGAAAAGTAGAAGTGAAAATTAAAAAAAAAATATTGTTTAAAAAAAAATATTTGTTTGGTAAAGTTATGCTATTTTTGTAGCTATAAAGTATATAATTACAATTTCTGCCCAGTCCATAAGATTCTAGCGGCAAAATAAATGCGTTCGGTGACACGACAGCTCGTGGAGAACCAGGGTATAGGGACCAGGGTTGTCAGGTTTAAAAAAGCGGAATCGCCAAACGTAAAGTCTAAATCGCCAAATTTCAATATCTTCCACCCAATAAATCACCAAATTTAAAAATGAAATAAAATTTCACAATTTTTAGTTTTTACATGAAAAAACCGTTCTTAAAAAAAAAAAACAAAAGAAAAGAAAAGAAAACAATTCAAAAACATAAAAATTAAAGAAAACAATACGCTTTTGTTTACCTTATAGTCTTCCTCAATAAATTCAATTTATGTATCGAATGTTGTCCATTAGATCTTTTTCATATAAAAAATTAAATCGCCAAAAACCAAAAATATCACCTTTTTGGTGGTACATCGCCAATTCGATTTTCGTGTCACCAAATGAAATTTCAAATCGCCTGTTTGGCGATAAATCGCACAATCTGACAACCCTGCTAGGGACTAACAACTTTCATTCAGCCATTAGGGAGGAATGGTGGGGATCTACAATTTTCTGTCGAATGCAAATAACTTTTGCAAGTGGATTTGTACTTCCTCGAAAAAGCCAGTAGCCCTGAAAAAAGTGTTTTTTTTATGGGGATTCGAATACGACAATAGGCAACATCTAAAAGGTTGATCGTTGCGAGTATTAAGTTTAAGATCATCATAAAACCTCATGGAGTAACTTGTAACCATATTGATTGCGTTACCACTTCTCAAGTCTTATAAAGGGTGATTTTTTAGCTGGTTTGGTTTTGGCAACACTGGTTTTGACAGCTGACGTGTGTTTAGTACCTTGTGTCACTGTCAAACAGCTTCAGTTTGGTTTGCAATTTAACCATGGATCGTCTTACAAATGAACAACGCTTGCAAATTATTGAATTTTACTATCAAAATTCGTGCTCGGTTCGAAATGTTCATCGCGCGCTGCTGTGTTCAGCGATGAGGCTCATTTTTGGTTGAATGGGTACGTAAATAAGCACAATTGCCGCATTTGGAGTGAAGATCAGCCAGAAGCATTGCAACAGCTACCAATGCATCCCGAAAAAGCCACTGTTTGGTGCGGTTTATGGGCCGGCGGGATTATTGGGCCATATTTCTTCAAAGATGATACGAATCGCAGCGTTACTGTCAATGGTGAACGCTACCGAGCGATGATAACAAACTTTTTTTTGCCCGAAATGGAAGTTCTTGACTTGCATGATATGTGGTTTCAACAAGACGGTGCCACATGCCACACAGCACGCGAAACAATGGCGCAATTGCGAGGCGAGTTTGGTGAACAGTTAATTTCACGTTTGGGGCCGGTCAATTGGCCGCCTAGATCGTGCGATTTGACACCATTAGACTATTTTTTGTGGGGGTATGTCAAGGCTAATGTCTATAGGGACAAGCCCGCTTCGATTGACGCACTGGAAGCCAACATCCATGCATTCATTCGTGAGATACCGGCCGATATGTGTGAAAGAGTATGCCAAAATTGGACTCAGCGGATGGGCTACCTGAGACGCAGCCGCGGTCAACATTTGCATGAAATTATCTTTAAACATTAAATTGCAAGGTTCAAACTATCGATTCAAATAAATATTTCATTAATTTTTTCGAATTTTTTGTGTTTTTTTTTTTTTTTAAGTTCTAAACCTCTTAAAAAATCACCCGTTACATAACGATACGAAATAAATTTTTGATTTGGCATGAAATACGGCTATTGAACTAAAAAAATAAAAATAAAATGTATGCCATGGATTGGTACCAATTTTTATAAAATTCTAATACTTTGTTTATTTAGTTTACAAATTTTATTCCAGATTTACAGAATTTGAAAATTTTTTTTAAATATTAAAAAAAATGATTTAAAATTTGCAAAAACTAACATTTTTTTAATAGAAATTCTCAACTTAAATAATTGTAATATACATGTTTTATGTCAAAAATAGAAGTGTGTTATTAAAAAAGTGATATCTTTATTAAATAATGTTTAAGAATAATAAAATATAGAAACAATAATGAAAACACTTTTGTTTTAATTTTATTGAAAAATAAAAAAAACTTTCTATTATATTTTTATAAGGTTGTTGGCCTTTAATAATTCTACACATATAGGTGAATTTTGTTGTAACATTTTTGAATTCCTATTTTTAATTACTAGAATCTAGTTCTGTTCCTTATCAATTGCTGATCAGGTCACATCTGTTTCAGATTATTTCCACCTTAGTTTTGTGTTGTTAATGAGAAAAAGTACTTTCAAGTCATTAATTTGTTTATCTTTTTCGGTTAAAATCTCGTGATTCAAAAGGGAATAAATAATTAGTTATAATTTTCGGAATTCTTTAATTTCACTAGATCTCTTATTTTAATGTCGTGTTTCAATTTCTTTTAAATCTTCAATTTGGCACAAACATTGTTTCCTTTATAATTGGTCATAAATTAATTTAATTATACTACATACTTTTTTTTAAGATGAAAGAAAGAAAGTGTTTTGTACCAAAGCGAGTATCCCTTAGGTATACATCTTTCTTTGTGGTCATTTACAATTTAAAAAAAATATGATGTATTACAATTTTGCCTGCAAACTTGTTGTTTAACCCAATTTGAACTTTTTTTATATGAATGAGTTTATTTTTATTTCAATTTCAATTAAAACGTGGATATTGTGCATTGGAGCATTAAGAGATGCATATTATGACAAGAATATACCTAATTATCCGAATGATTTTAATGTTATTCAGTAAATTCGTAGTAATTATTAATATTTGTATATATCCACAAAAAATTGGACTGGTCATTAAAACAATGACGAAGTAAGTTTTTTTTTTAATTATAAAATAATCATATTATAATAAATAAAGTACATAGACCCAAATAAATAGACAACGTTACCTAAATAAAAGCTACAACCTTTAAAAAAGCTTTAAAAAATCTTTGAGTTAAGGGGATACAACTAAAAAACCTAAACGTAGGGATTATTTTACATATTTTTAGTCAATAAAAATAGTTAATTTTAATATTTTCTCTAACAGCTGTTCTAGATTTAAAACTTTATGTTAATTTTAATGAAGCTTATAACAAATGATAATATATGATTTGTGAACTTTTCAAATTTTCAAAAAAATTTACTAAACTTAAAATTCTTGTAAATATATTTTTGATATATTGTTTGATTTTCGTGAAAAAATGTTTGACACAAAATTTATGAAGAACATTAATTAATATTATAGTCAAGAATAAAATTTAAATATAATTAATTTATCAATCGCATATGGATACAAAGGATTTATGGGTTGAATAGTAAGCAAACATAGGTCTAACATCAAAAACATAAAAAAAACTATGTTGTTTTTGGTTAAAAGAAAACTGACATTATAATTCTTTTGTCAAATTCTTGCAGTGTAAAATAATATTTTTTTTTTGTTTGTTGTTTATACCTTCTTATTTAAAAAATCTAAAAATACTAACAATTTTGTTATAACAGAGTCAAATTATTGAAAAAAAAAATTATTCAGTGCCTACAAGAATTGTAAGGTTAAAAGAATATCATCCGAGTTTTTGAAAAAATATTAATTTTTGGAAATAATTTCAAAAACTTTTTTAGAGCTGTTTATTTAATTTTAAAAAATTTTACGTGTCAATTAATAATATATACTAATATGCACTTAAAAGCTAATTTAAAAAAAGTCCTTAACTATTATTAAAGAACTTTGTTGGAGCTGTGTTTAAGAGAGATATGATTTTCTTATAAAGGTTCTTAGCATTTTTATGGTAGGTAACGTTATTTTTAATTCACAGAAAATTGTATTTAAAAATTCGTCAAAAATTTCGAAATATAAAAATCTAGGAACTTTTCTAAAAATTCTAACAAATTCAAGAATATCGTTTACATATGCCCCATCTCTGGGCAATTGCACATATAGTTCTTCAAAATTTATTTAAAAAAATAAAAAAGACTTCAAGCAACATATCAATTATTAAAATTATATGTGAAAAGAACCTAATTAAAGAGTTCTTCATGTACCTAACAAAATAGTAGGTATATTGTTACTGTACTCATGCCTGATTAACAATGCGACGGGACAACGAGACGTCGGTCGACGTGACGAGATCTCTTTGCAGTTGTTCTCTCTTAATGACGAATTTAAAATATGAATTAATGCATATTTCTCGTCGTAACGTCACAAGTTCGAAAAATTGAAGAAAAAAAAAGACGCCACGTGGCGACGATAAATGCTATTTTATCGTTTTAAGTTTGTCATAGAGAGAGCAAAAATGTGTTCATAATTTTAAGTTCGAGGAAAAGGGGAGGAAAACTTTGAAGAGATTTCGTCACGTCGATATCTCACGCCGTATTGTTAATCAGGCAATGGCAAAATTAGACAATTAATTTAATTAAAAAATAAAACTTTGGATAAAAAAAACTCAGAATTTTACAATTTATTCAAAGTTTCAACACCTGTAACGATCTCAACAGATACAAGATAGATATTATGTTTAAAATGTAATCCTTAGAGTTCCTGTTACTCACGGTAAGTATGTGTGTAAAATTTTGTAGTTTTACTATTTTATTGTAATTGAGTGAAATGTCCTGCGTTTAAACTACGAATAAATACTATTAGAAACAAAATAATTTAACGATTTTCAAATTTAGTTGCAAACCTCCAGATAATGGAATTTAGTTCCGAAACGCGTCACAAAAATAATTAAAAAGTTGTGTTACAAAAACCTAAGTTTAAAATAATTAAAATAAAAATAAATAAAACAAAATAGAAAATTCGAAATTATTTTTATTTTCATCCTATTATTGTTATTTATTAAAAATTTATTTTGTATTATTATTTGAATGTCTGGCTTTTTAGCAAAATCGTTTGGATATTATTATGATTTTTCCTGATTGTTAGCTTTGGATATAAAATTTCAAATTAATTTCCCATTAAAATGGGTATATTATAATAGGTCTACTGAAAAGATTGTCAAGGCTTAAATTTAGTTACACATCACCTTCAAAAATATTGGTTATTCCATTAAATTAGATGTTAAATTGATAGAAAAAACACATATCCAATTCCAGTATTTTAGATCTCTGCAATACTTATTCATATACATAGTTGAAATTTATTTGGTAAAATATCTTCAGTTTACCAAAAAAAGGCCGGTCTTTCATTTCAAAAAAATCAATCTTCATAACAATAGACTGTTGAAATACTTACGCGCATTGAATTCATCAAAAAATTTCGCCTCCTTTGGTAAATCCTTTTGTATTGCATTTCTCAACTCCGGACCAACTACAGTATTATACTCCGAGTTATAATTAACTGCTTCACATAAATGTGTTAATTTAGTTAAAACCACGAAACCAACAATGGACACTAAAAATTCATTGATTCTCATTTTTTTATTGCAAATATTTGCAGATGGGAACTTTCGTTTTCTTTAATTATCGTAATTTACTTTTGCCACTAATAACAATTTCAACGCACACACCGCTTTGATGTAATAAATCTTCCGTGTTAATTTGGATTTTTAATTTATAAAATTAACATTTTATTAAAATTAATAGATTATATAATACAAAGTTCAAAAGAAAGCTATAATTATTGGGGAAAAAATAACAAAAAGTCAAATTCTTCCCAAACGACATAACCGACGACGAAAACAACGACGATCACGATGACGAACGATGGACGTTGGACGGCCAATCAAGTAATTATACACACCTCTTTTTACTCGAATTATAGGTACAATTTTGCGCTTCCACAGTGACCGAAGACTTTTAATGTTATGCTGATGGGATTTTTTCAGAAGCGACTTACACCGCTAAATACCGCAACCGCATACGATCAGCGCGACAGCAACCCAAACGAAATGGAAAGTAAAAATATCTAGATACACTGTAATACAAAAAGCCAAACTGACAAAAAGATAACTAACACATTTTTATGCTTAAACATTTTTTAAAGCATTTTTATAACTTGTCATAGTGTCCCGCGTCCCACTTGTGTCATTTACCATCGTTTACCATACACGAAAAGCTTGTCCTATACCATCACAACCAATACCATGATAATATTATATTGATGTCTGAATTTTGAAAAACAACAAAAAAAATATTGTTTTGTAATCCCATATCAGAGGAAAAGAGCTTTACCAAAACGTAAATATAGAAGACGAAGAAGCAACAGACCGTTATATGACAACTGTGAATGCAGAAATGGCGTCCCAGCAGCAGACATGCATTTCCGATTTTCGCAAAAATTGTTGTTTTTTTTTTTTTGCTGTGACTTGTGGGCGTTTGTGATAAAAAGCCAGAGTGCGTGAAATTCCTGTTTCTGGGTTTTTCTTGGGCTTTTTAAAAATGTGTATTTCGTATCTGAAGTTGAAGTCACAAAAGTGAAAACCAGCTATTAGCACCAGGTTCCTATACAAGTAACTTATAATACACGCAATGCAACAATTGTTGTAATGTGTTTTTTTTTTTTGACTTATTTTACCTCAAGTTAGAGAGACTATACATCTGGGGCTTTGCTCTATGGAAAGATAAAAAAAAAAACGCCTGAGAAGAGTGTATATCAGTTGCGTCTGATAGTGTTGTTGCGCTGCTGCTACTGCTATACAAGATACCACAACTATAGTAACTGAATATCTAACTTCTGCACGAAATCCATATGGCAGGCAACTATGGCAATGAGAGAGAGAGAAATATAAACCCGGGTTTGCACTTCCATTTTATACAAGATCACGGTCATGGCTAACGACAGGGAAAGTGATTAATTGTCGTCGTCTTATATAAACACACAGATGTTACATTGGTAATAATATACGCTATGACCGACCATATACAAGCAAAACGTGTTTAATTTAAGGTTAGTTATTTACGATCAACTATAATCAAATGGAAAATATGTGTATTTTTCTGCAGTTCAATGAATTTATTTAAGTTTTTATGGTCAATAATTCCGGTTTGTTTGTTTATTTCTTACAGATATTGATTATGGTAAAGATTATAATAGAGTACCTACGTCATCAAAGGTGAATGATTTTTCTCTCAATTTATCGTAAAATGCAAATTGAATTAATTAGATTTTTTTTTCGAAACAAAAGAGCTGAGCGCAAAACTTTAAATTTGAAAATTGATGACAAAATGTATATAAGTTTTTTTTTTTTTAAATATTTTTGCTTATAGCTTCTTAGAAACCGATCTCGTCATATTTATGTTTTGTAAACTTTCGTGGTAGTACAGAAAAGATAGACTTTTTCGTGGAAGGAATGATTTTTTAATTTCTAAAAGAGGACTTTAAGAAAAACTAAAGTGAAGATTTTCGAAACAAGTGTTAGCGGAAAACTTGTTAAGACCAAATTTGTGGGAAGTAAAATTATCTTTTATTTGATGTAATTATTATTATAAGGATGCAAATAAAAAAACATCTTATTTCATCGATTTTTGTTTCATTTAGCTTTTCAAAAGTGCGTCTTGTCTGTATCTATTAATTATTTAGAGATTAATTTTTAAAGTTAAGTTAAAAAATTCAAAAAATGTTCAATAATAAAAGTAAATGTTTAATAACATGTATTTATATGAAAAAAAAACGAAAATCCGATGAAAAGTATGGAAAAAGTATGAAATAACATTCGTGATAGTGCTAAGTCTTCTACTTGGCTGATGTATTTCAGTAGATAGTATATAGAATTTGTATTATTAAAAAAACCTTCTTACATTCGTTTTATTTGTGTATAAAAGTAAGTGTCCAAAAAAATCCCCATTTGTTGATACGAAACTTGACATATTTATGTTAAACTTACGTTTATGTTCTTTTTTTCCTCAGAGTTAACGGACACATAAGCTCCAATGTTGAATTAAATGATCCTAAATCTTTGTAGTTCTCTATTTAAAAAATAAAAAAATCGAATCAGACAGTTGCCATTGAACGACGAAGTATTACATGCACTCGCACCCACTGCAGTCCTGTTTTTTCAAGGAGTTTAAGATTGCAGCTAAATGTTACAGACACAGATTTATAAATAAAATCAAATAGGCCCAATAAGTTACATAAAAAAAATAATTTTTGAAAATGCAGAGTTTCTAAGATATAAGAAACGAAAGAGCTGAGAAGCAAACTTTTTTTTTTTATAATTAAGTGATATTTTTCAATAGTCTTTAGACTTTATATGTGTTGCAAAACATTTTGCATTGACTTAACGTCTAAATGGTATTTGAGTCTTCACTGTCAATGCCAATACGAATAAAGCAATTAATTTTAAAGTGGTTAAACATATTTATCTTTCATCATACTTTTAAGTATTTTCATTAAAAAAAAATTAATATGAACCTAATTGTACCAATTGTATCTACCTAATAGAAACAAAAACTCCGAACCAAAGACCAATTTAGATTAATCATCAACTTTTTAAACAAACAGTAAGCCAATTACTCAATGTCTTCACCTACTTACAAGTATGTCAGCAAAAAACAAAAAAACCACTTATTGCATCCATAATGTCACTCATCACATACTTAATAGGAAATGACCCATTTTAATCACTTGGCATTGAATCAAAAGTGAATCATCATTGTTGTTGGCAAACGCACTTTAAATTCAATAACATTTTTTATTATGTGTTTAAAGCCAGCCGGCTAAAACACATAATCGATTGCATAAAACCTATGGTCAAAATCGCACAATTCCAATAGTTCACCGATTACGGAAGGCAAAAGCAAAGCACAACGCGATGGATTGATATGACAAAGTCAATAGGGCTTGTTTCTCAATACACACGAGTTGTTGTGTTGAGTGTGAATTATCCATCAGATGTCATTATACTTGCCCTATTAGTCAGCAGGTGCTTTCAAAAAGTTGTACAGTTACAAGTTTTTTTATTTAAAGATCTTCTTGTACCACCCCCGCGTGTGAAGTAGGAAAAAGAAAACCAACCAAAGACAAAGCAAATAATAATGGAAGAAAAATACAAATTTTACGTAATGACATCGTGTTTGTCACAAAATTGCCTACAAATCTCTTTTAAGGGGGGACAAGACTGTTTGTCATCTGATATTACATTGGATTTATCGTCTTCAGTAATTCCAGCTAACCCACACAAATGCATCTTTCATTACCACTACAATCTTTGAAATAAAAGTGAAAGTGAAAGCTTTTTCTTTTTTATTATTGTTAAAAATCTTGAAACAAAAAATATTGGAAGTGGAAGAGTGTGTTGTCTTCTGCATTGGCAGAGCGTTGGGCAGTGTCATTGCTGATGGTCTATATTGTGGCAGATGCACGAATGAAACTGAAAACAAAAAATAAAATAAAATTAATTGCTCTGTTTACGTGCTAGGCAGTGCTTGTTGGAAGTTTGTACAACAAAATTTTTGATTTATTGCTATAACCCATATATACATATGTACATATCTACCATAATTATGATTAACAACCAGAAGTTTATTGATGGTTTCGCACATAAAAGATATAAAATTCGAGAAGCAAAACCGATGATTATTTGAAATGTTAGGAGTATTTTCTAAAATTAAATTATATGGAGTAAAGTTTAACTGGATTCAAAAGTGGAACATCGAGGTTATTAAAACTTATATTAGTTTTTATTTGACAGGTTTTTTTTTGTACTTTCTACAATAAAATTGATTTTGTTTGTAAGTAGGTTTTTAATTTGAAAATCTGAAAGTAAAAAAGTTACCAATACCTGTAAAAATATTTATAAAATGAACTGACCTCAAGAAAATATAAAACAAAAATCAGTTCTCATCGATAAATGTTGTATTATTTTAATATTTTTTTTAAATTTAAATCCTATAAAACAACTTAAAATTAATTTGACAATAATTTAAATATTAGATATAAATATGTGTGTATAGTATTTTTTTTAAAAACTAATTCTATTCATATCACGAAATAATGATTTATTTTTAATAAAAAAAAAATCCACACTATTGGTCTCATGAATTCCTTAGTATAACTTCTTGTATCCATTTACTTGTCTTTTGTATGTTGTGATAAATCCCAGGCTGATGATCAACACCACAACCGAATCCAGCACTTGTAATGCCAACCAATGTGTAACGACCATGATCTTTTATTATTAATGGACCACCCGAATCACCTGAAAATATGCATTAATATTTTATTGTTGGTAATGAAATATAATGATCTTGAGAAATGAAGTTAATTTTCCTAAAAATATGCAATTAAAATTCCTTAGGGTGAAAAGCTTTTTTCAAAGAGCTTTATTGTTAGAAGAAAGAAAATTTCTTATTTTTGTCAATTCGTAATTGTTTCATAATTGTTTTTTTTTTTTAGGAATTAGTGTCTTTATTAGTTAAGGAAACAAAAAATTATTTAAAAATATCTAAATAATTATTATAATTTTCATACATACATTTATTATACCAATGCTACTTTTGAGGAAATTTTCAACTTGTTCCTACAGGTTATGGACACAAAAAATAACGACAATTAAATGCTATTATTGGTTTTTAATTTTTGAACTGTTTCAAATAACCGAGTCTATATAAGTCTCAGCACAGTTATCACCTTGAGGTCAAAAATACTCTTTACTACATTTTTTCTAATTTAATTTACTTCGATTGAAAATAATTGAGCAGCGAGTCCTAGAAAATTTATTCTCTGTACTTCTTCATAATATAGCTATAATTTATAGTATCGAGTAATAAACAAAAGATATGTTTTGTAGTTGATATCTTATACATACATATATGAATGAGTTTTATTATATTATAAATAAACAAATAAATATAAGGTTACTTATATGATTAATGATGACCCTGTAGTACTGGGCCTAAAAAGCCCGGGTGGGAAAAAAAATTTTGGGGCCCGCTGGACTCTTGGACTTTTCACCCAAAGCAGTGTATGAACAACTTTTTTTTAATGTTTGTTAATGAACAAAATATAATTAACTTATTTGGTTACAATGGATATGGTAATGAAAAAATTAAATTAACATAGGCTTTTTCCGTAGTTTATGCACCACGGGCCCCGGCAGATCCTTTTTCAGTAGCATTTATCAACAATGATTTCGTTATATATGCTAGAAGGGCCCCATCTAGACTGAGACGGCTCTTTCTTACATGTAAAGGCCCCTGTCTAGTATATTTTGTCCGGGTATCAATTTTGATTTCTTTAGAAAATATGAACAGTTTTGTATTCAAATTTTAATAAATTTATTGATTTTTATATTTCAATTCTCCATATATGATTTTTGTTTTTGCTGGCTGGGTGGCAAATGCCACCCTGATCATATGGCAAGTCCGACCCTTATTATTTATACGACATAAGTTAGGAATTTTTGTGAGTTGTTTTTCTTTGAACAAAATCTGAGAAATATGAATAAACTGGCCAAAAGAATTTCCAATAAAGCTGAATTTTCGTGGAGTTGTATTCTTATGTGTCAAGCACTTCCTTAAAAAATACCCTGGCTAATGATTTCGTTGGATGAAAGAGGCAAAATTCAGTTTTTATAAATTAACCCAAAATTATAATTTTTTTAGAGGAAATTTTGAGAGAAAAAATTAAATTAAAATCGATAAAATTCCATTTTAAATTGTACATTTAGTCATTTAAATTAAGGCATTTATTTAATGGATGAATGAATGACTAGAAAATTTAATGGAATGTTCTTGATGGAACCATTAGATTTGAGAACGCCGTTTTACGATTTTATTTAATATTTACAAATATTATTTTAAATACAGTGTGAATAAAATGGCCCTAGAGCACTTTGAAATTAATATAGCTCAACAAAAAAATTCTAATCAGGATCTTACTGCAGTAATTTCAATAGGAACTTACCCAAACAGGCATCTTGATGTCCATCGGAGTGTCCAGCACAAAACATTTCACCAAACAGTTCAACGCTGATTTTCTTAATCTCATGCCATCGAACACAGTCAAGGGGATCTGAAATAAAATGTTTAAATATTTAAAGTACTTTTTTAGTATAATTTTTAATTTACCAATTATAGGTACTGATGCAACTTGGAGAATATTCGTTCCAGAATATCCCATATTGGCTTCGGTCTTTCCCCAACCAGCGATGATTCCTTTTCTACCCGTCAGATTAATCGGTGCGATAGGAAGACATATCGGCAAAATATGATCGCTTAAAAAGAAATTTTGAAGAATTTATTTTAATTCTAGCTTTTTAAATATAACCTTATTCTAGCCCTAGATTAATAGACGTCAAAATGATGGGTCAGTTTTTGTTTCTCTTGGAAACCGAAAAAAGGTTATTAATTAGAGCTTTAAGAAAAGCCTTAAAAATATTGGTCTTTAATATTTTCATTTAGAAGTATTTCAAGGCAAATATGTATTTCCCATATATAGTGTTAAGAAATAGAGTGGGAAATATGGTTTAAAATTCCAAAGTTTGAATTTCGTAAAAAAAACTTTGATATAAAGCTTATGAATTAATATTTGTTTAATAAATAGGTCAGAAAGAACTCATGACTAAATTTTTTTTAATTCATAACCTCGCTTATCCTTAGAATTGACAGAATTAAAAAAAATTTACCTATAGCCAGTTGGTTTAGCAAGCTTCAGTAAAGCTAAATCATACCGATCTGGTTGTGTCATTCGAAATTTAAATCTCGGATGTATGATCTTTTGTATTACTCTATGTTTCTCCACTGGCATTGGCTCTATTATAGTCCCTGAATTTTGAGTGTCCAATTCGCCCAAGAAAACCGATATATCTTGCAAACGGGCTTGTTGTATACAATGTGCAGCAGTAGCAATCATATTGGTTGAAACTAAAACTCCACCACATTGAAATTCAGCGATGCGTATGTGAGCTTGCCAAGGGTATTCAGCGAACCTCGATGGTCGTCCACCAATGATACGCTTTTGAAGGGTATTTTGAAAAGTTCTAGGTAAGCCACATTCGACCTGTGAAAGAAAAACATTTGTATATGTATAAAAGACTATATCTTTTAAGTGTGATGTGTGTTTAGATTTACCATTGGAAATAATTCATTGTCATCTCTTCGCTTCAGCATGACCCTCTTTGATAAATCATTCATTTTCATAAGATTAAATCCGAAATTTGCAGGAGTTATTTCATTTTCGGAAATGCAACATGAAAATAACCATTTGTTGTTACCACATCCTTTAGCATGCTTGCCACCTTGTATCCAGCAGGAAAATGATAGCTTGCATGGCCAAACGCCATTGTGGTGGAAACACTCCGATGGTACACCCAGAATACTGTTAAGAATACCTTGAAAACATATAATGAAGTTCTATTAGTACATATATGCGAAACAAATATAATAGAATTTTATTTATTTATTTTGAGTTTAAAAAATGAACATAATATTATCATGAGAAGTTTGCATCCAATATTATTTTAAAACTTTAAATTAGTACTGTCAGCACATATAACAACCTTTAAATAAAAGAACTAAATAATTCAACATTAAATTACAAAATAAGCATTACAATTGTTAAATTTAAATTATTTATAAGAATTCTATGTTTCTCATGATTGAAAGTGAAGTGTGACCGAGTTCAAGTCGTGCTTTTAGTTTTTGAGGTCTTTAAATATTTCAAAAACATTTGTTAATGTATAGTTATAATGTTGAAAGCTAACCACTCGCTTAACATATACACCCTAAGAGACAAAAGTTCAGATTTAACCTTTTGGATATAACTTGGCTCCATTGAATATACGAATCTCATGCTTGGAAGTCACGAAAAGTTGTACTTTTAAGATATTGTTCCCACAAAGTACAACAAAAATAAATAATATAATGCACGAATGATAATTGTTGTTTTTAACTATCTCAATAGTCAACATTATTTATAGTGACCTATAATAATTGTTAGATAATGATCAATAAAAGTATACCTACAAATTAAAGAATAAATCTTAAACTGTGGAGGTATAATTTTTTGAAATTAATAAAACGAATTCTTTTATAAATAAAGTGCACGAACTGTATAGCTCTTTTAGTTAAATGCTATAATAAGGCTGGGCATTGAAAATGTAAGAAATTGATTTATTAATACTACAATGGCAATTGGCAATAATGAGAAATACAAAAAAAAATACGATACTCATATCTGTATGTGAGTTTTTCAAAAAAATTGTAATTGTAATTGTAATTGATTGCGATACAATATTGTGTATAGATGAATAATAATTGTAGAAGGTGTTTAAATAAAATTAAAACAAAAATTGAAAAATCAATTCATGAAATAGGTTAGTTTTGTCATCTCATTGATTATTTAAAGATCCGACCACTTCCACCCATATTTTTGATTAACAAATTTTTTCTTCTTAAGAAAGAAAATGAGCCAAAGAATACGAAATTTGAATAAACAGACGTTTTTATTAATCTACATAAATAAATTTATATAAGTCCGCCTAATTTGTATACCCTACTTTTTTTGAATAAATATTTGTAAACGTACTTTTGGTGAACTTATTGAATATTTATAATTTTTATAAAGTCAACCAACTAAACGCTAGTTTTGTATACCTTTAAGTTAAAAATTTAACAAAATGGTCTGTTTCTTCATCCTTCAATTGTTATGCTCGGATTTGACTAAAAGACGCCCTATAATTATTTCAGTCATTGAAATAATCCATTTTTTACAAGATTTTTTGTGTTATCATTGATTTTTTTTAATACATTTTTTGTTAAATTTTTTTTCTAAAAAAATATTAGTTAACCAAAAAATTATGAAATATCCTGAAATTAAATTTTTTTAAATTTCCCTTTTAGCAAAAAAAAAAACACCGAAAAATATATTTTGTATATAATTAGAAATAAATTGATAACACATCTTCTGACACTATTTTTATGTGAAACTTTTTTTTATTATTTTTTAAATTAGATTTTTAAAACATTTTGTTTGCCAATTGTAAGTAAAGGAATTAAAGAGGAGTTAAAAATTCAATTTCAAAAAATATTATTAAATATTTGAAGTATCAAATCAAATTTAAAAAAAATTATTTTTAAAATTATTTTTTAAATCTTGAGCATATTTTTTAGGAAATTTTGATATGCAATAGCCAATAGGTACTACTTAAATTTATCGACTAAACAAATAAAGCCGAAAATCAAAAAAATCTACTGGTAAAAATAACTTTATATTAAATAAAATTATTTATTATTTTATTATTTATTAAATTAAACAATTTTTATCAAAATCGTAGGAGTCGTTTTGGAGAAAAATATGATATTCCCTTACATATTCGAAACAATTAATAACAATTTACAGTAAGTACTTTCTAGATAATGTTAAAAAAACTACTTTCTTGCCAAGTAGTTTTCAAAATATTTAGTTTTCAAATAATATGTTTTTAAAAATCTCAGTTAACACCATTATTTATAGTTTCTAAATGCTTACATGCAAAAATTGATCAAAATCAGTAAATGGTTTCTAAGACAAATTTAAAAATTGTTCTATGGGAGGTTCCATTAATAATCATTTTTTTGACATTTTTATTTTTTGGCAAAAGGATAGTTATTTTTAAATCAACTGAATTTTTTCGTAAATAGTTTATGATATTTCAATTTCTTGGACTATTGATTCAAAAAAATAATATTATAAAATCTAGATATACGTATTTATATAATGTATACTGTGCATAATATGTATTAAAAAAAAAACTATTTTTAACTTTAGATCTCTATGAACTAGAATTGAATTTTCTTCTTTTGCACAGCTCATAACTCTCTATAAATTAAATGTCAGAGTATGTTTACTTTATTATTAACGTCGATGAACTAAGAAAAATAACATACATAAAATATAGAGCATAATTCTTTGTCAACTATGCAAAAAGAATTCTTTTTAAAAAATGGAATTGGAAATATGGAATCAAGCCAAACTATCATTTATATAGTCCTAAACGCTTTTTAAGCATAAGATTGCACACTTAATTTTTTTTTTTGGAAAAGGATTTTTTATAACTTCAAGTCATTTGCAGCCCCTCATGAGTCAGGTTGAGTAGGACGATTTCTACCCGCGGACGGAAAGATTATCAGCTAACACACTTTTATGCAAATAAACGAATAATCTTTTTTAACTTAGAAAAGCCACGGCGCGGCCCATGAAGTTTAAACTGAAATTACTTTGAAATTAAATGAAACCTCATCTAAATAAATTTGAAACGCTTTCCCACATTACATATTTTCATTTAAAACACAATCAATCAATATTTAAAAAAAGAAAGAAGGTAAAGAAGTTTATTTAGAATAAAAAGTAAAATCTTTACAAACCTCCGTCAGCTAAATGATGTTGCAGATGCAGAAGTAAAGTAATCCAAAGGAACACTAAAGTAACATTTGATTGATGAAATTTCCATGACAGCATCGTTCATGTTAGTCTAATCGTACATTCTATTGAGGAGATATACAATATCTAACACTTTTGTAACAGAAGAGAATTCTTAAAAAAAAAAAACACACACATCAATATCTCTTCTCTCTCCAATTATATATCTACCTTTCAAAACATATCTACCTTTCAATACAAATTTCACAAAAAACATAAAAAAAAAAAAACAATTCAACAAGAATCGTTATCGGAACGCACGCTCGCTATACCAAAACAGAGGAGCTCACATTTCTAGGGCACTAGGTCTGCGGCGAATTAATCTTTATTTTTATTATTTCACTCTTCCTTAACAAATTAGGTTGCTGATGCTGATGCTTGAGCTAGAGCTGTAGTATTGCTGTTGTGCTTCATCATCTATTCTGACATTAATAACACTATTTAGACAAATCAAACTCCGCGTCGCTCGGCTCAAGACAAAAAGATACAAAATATACGAAATATATGAATACCGACAACGAATTTCGCTCTCAAGCTATAAAGTCTAATTTTTTCAAAATTGAATAGCTTAACAGTTTTCCGCTTGAAGAAGCAATCTACTTTCCACTGCCATGCCAGATAGTCGAGTGTATACACGTTTTATGTTGTCAAATGCCACAAGAGATGGGTGGTGATGATGGTGAAGTTGATGTTGATGGCGGTCGGCGGTTTAGATGGTGATGGTGGTTTAGAAGTGGAAAAGTTTCTTCTTTTTCCCAGCAGCGCTGCGCGGTGTCTGTTTGCCGCGTTTGCCACTTTATTTCGCGCGCTTGTTATGCTCGTGAATTGGCTCGAAATATTATGATGTGATCGGTTTGGATGGCAGAATCAAACTGGTAGAAAAGATATTTCTCCCAAAGTCAACAACAGCAACATCACATTTCGATTCAGCCTTCAGCATCCGTGCAACAAACAGGTTGGGATTGGACATGGAAGGGCCTATGAGTTCATGGTCATGAACATTTTATGAATTTTATAGAAATTAAAAAAAATCAATAAATGAATTTGACTGCTGTTCAAATTATCGTATCTTTTTAATTCAATTCAATTCAATTCAATTCAATTCAATTCAATTTAATTGAATTGAATTGAATTCAATTCAATTCAATTCAATTCAATTCAATTCAATTCAATTCAATTCAATTCAATTCAATTCAATTCAATTCAATTCAATTCAATTCAATTCAATTCAATTCAATTCAATTCAATTCAATTCAATTCAACTCAATTCAATTCAATTCAATTCAATTCAATTCAATTCAATTCAATTCAATTCAATTCAATTCAATTCAATTCAATTCAATTCAATTCAATTCAATTCAATTCAATTCAATTCAATTCAATTCAATTCAATTCAATTCAATTCAATTCAATTCAATTCAATTCAATTCAATTCAATTCAATTCAATTCAATTCAATTCAATTCAATTCAATTCAATTCAATTCAATTCAATTCAATTCAATTCAATTCAATTCAATTCAATTCAATTCAATTCAATTCAATTCAATTCAATTCAATTCAATTCAATTCAATTCAATTCAATTCAATTCAATTCAATTCAATTCAATTCAATTCAATTCAATTCAATTCAATTCAATTCAATTCAATTCAATTCAATTCAATTCAATTCAATTCAATTCAATTCAATTCAATTCAATTCAATTCAATTCAATTCAATTCAATTCAATTCAATTCAATTCAATTCAATTCAATTCAATTCAATTCAATTCAATTCAATTCAATTCAATTCAATTCAATTCAATTCAATTCAATTCAATTCAATTCAATTCAATTCAATTCAATTCAATTCAATTCAATTCAATTCAATTCAATTCAATTCAATTCAATTCAATTCAATTCAATTCAATTCAATTCAATTCAATTCAATTCAATTCAATTCAATTCAATTCAATTCAATTCAATTCAATTCAATTCAATTCAATTCAATTCAATTCAATTCAATTCAATTCAATTCAATTCAATTCAATTCAATTCAATTCAATTCAATTCAATTCAATTCAATTCAATTCAATTCAATTCAATTCAATTCAATTCAATTCAATTCAATTCAATTCAATTCAATTCAATTCAATTCAATTCAATTCAATTCAATTCAATTCAATTCAATTCAATTCAATTCAATTCAATTCAATTCAATTCAATTCAATTCAATTCAATTCAATTCAATTCAATTCAATTCAATTCAATTCAATTCAATTCAATTCAATTCAATTCAATTCAATTCAATTCAATTCAATTCAATTCAATTCAATTCAATTCAATTCAATTCAATTCAATTCAATTCAATTCAATTCAATTCAATTCAATTCAATTCAATTCAATTCAATTCAATTCAATTCAATTCAATTCAATTCAATTCAATTCAATTCAATTCAATTCAATTCAATTCAATTCAATTCAATTCAATTCAATTCAATTAAACGATTTTAACTTTTAAAAAGGACTATCTTTTTCATTGTTCTTTCATCAGGGCCTCAGCTTAATCCATCCCTGAAACATATCAACTTCATTAAGTTAAACTAAGAAGAGAACTTTGTGGCAGCCGATAATGAGGCTGTTGGAGTGGAGATGTCGTCAAAGACTTACGAACTAGCCCAATGCATCTCTGCTGCTGACCATGTAATTGCCACGCGACTAGTAGATGTAACATCTTCTCACAAATTCTGTAATAAAAGTTAAATCCATAGAGGTGTTTATTTTTTTTTCTCTAAAGACCACGAAGAAACATTCTGGGCCTCCAACGGTATCAATTTGATAGATTCAATCGAAAGAGTAGAAAAGAAGTGTTGTAAGACCGACTTTAAGGTCGTGATGTTGTGGTGATGTTGATGATTCTTGGTTAATCGAAAGAAACACAGCTATATACATACATATATTTTTACTACTTATGCTGTTCTTTTTATATTGCTTTGCTTTGCTTAGCTTACCTTGGTGGGCTCTGTTATGGAAAGACCCGGTCCGGTCATGGCATGTTGTTTACCTGATCTTTTTATATTATATGGATTTTAATTTTGTGAGAAATTGAATTAATTGGTAAGGAGATTTTTGGTGCAGCAAGCTTGTTTTGCCTTGGTTGGTGGTTATTTGAATTTTTTTTTTCTTTTGATGCAATTGCATATAGATAATGATTCGTGCAAACAATGAGTTGCATAATAAATTTTGCTGCACAGTCAAATTCACACGTTTGACACAATTGTCTTATTGGGAAAACAAAACAAAATATTCAGGGCACTTGTTTTGCCTATGTTGGTTTGATATTTTTTTGTTTCGATTTTTTAAATAAATAAGGTGCGGGTATGGTTGCCTAGTTTTATAGTTTTATTAAAGTTTATTGTTGTTTCGTTGTGAAAAAATTAAAAGAGTTTTATTTATGTGTAGGTAAAATTAGCATATATAGTCGGTTTATTACAAAAAGTCACTTAGTATACTGTTGATCGATTTAAATTTAGTTTCGATCATATTTAGCGATGCGATATCGTATTAAATGCATCATGACCCAACCGAAACAAAAACTGTAGGTTTATCAAATATTTGCCAACCGGAGAAACTGCATTAACAGTGTTATGGTTAAAACTACATTTTTGACTATTATTTTTATAATTATTGTGATTGTCAATCCGACACTAAGATATACATAACTATATACCTACCCAAATATGTATTCCACTGAAAAGAATCCTTAAATTTTAAAAGCCTTGTCAAAATTAAAATTTTATTTGTAGACTCTTTGAAAAAAGTCAAGTTTAAATTAAAGCAAGTTGTATCTAGTTTAGTTTAACACTAAAGGGTTGTTTAACAGGAACAGGTATATTTTGTCTGTTAATGGTGGCTATTTGTTTTATCTGAAGTTAATTGTATTGTTTTTTTTCAGACAAAATAAATCACCATGGCTGAAGGAAACGACCATATAAAACGTGCACCGACTGGGTTCTAAAGCAATTAGAAGCGGACACCGATTTCAGCAAAACAAAAAGTCAACAAGTAAAATTGTCGATTTTAGGGCGATGCCATAATCCATTAGAGGTCCACCAATTCGCAATGCAGTCATCGAAAATTTGACCTCTCAGCGATGCGCCGCCGCGTATCCAGTGAAGTCAAATTCCACATATAATGTTATTTTATTCAGTTTTTTTTTTATTTTATTTTATTTCGTATTTTCGACTTTTTCGTTAACTGCGCTTTCCAAATTTTAATAAAAAATTTTATTCGAAATAAAAAGAAATATTAAAAATATAAAGAGATAGTCTTCGCAGGATCTGCAAAAATTTCTTCGATTTCATTGTCCAATTGTTTGTACCATTTTAGTCTCCACTGACTTAAGTGGCATTCAATTCTGCATTAAGGCCTTGTTCAGCTAATTTACTGAGTATACTTCTAAAGAAAATCACTTCGGAAACAGCAGCTGTATGTGGCTTTAAACCGGCAGAGAACTAAATGTTAATTGCAGCCTGAAGGAACCTAGAAAAATCTATAAAAACGAGCAGAATATTTAAAAAAAAAAAAAACAATATATAAAATAACAAACGTTCACTTGCATTGAATTATCCATTCTCGTTTGTTTTAGATAATGTTTCAAATGAATTTTTATTTTAATGAGTGGCGATTAGGGTTTTTAGAGCAAATATTTTCAAAAACTTTAGAGACATTTTTTTTAAGAAAACACTAAGATCTTTAAACGAAATTTAAAAGAGTCTGATGTTAAGGTATTATGCTACTCAAAAGTTTTTGTATTTTAAAGCTCTTTATTAAAATGTTTTTAGTTTTAAACATTTTCAACCTAGAATCATACTAAACCTATTTTCTTAATAAACTTCAGATAAACACACCTAAAAAAATGACAGTTCGTGGAAACAAGTAAACAAACAAAACATTTTCACATTTTTAATTGTCAAAGTGACATATGGAGTTAGTATGATACTAAAAAGCTAAAATAGGAATTTGGTGATTTTAACGTTCGTTTAAAATTTGGAAAATCCTGTTTTTCACCTAGCATCATCATACTCCATTTCTGCCAACAACACGCCACAGGCAGTTATAAATCACTAGGCCTTGGTTGTACACGAGCTGTAGAACCACTTTTAATTATTTTATTTTTATCATACTAATACATGATCTTCATATTCGAAAAAAATAATTTAAGAATCTCAGAATGCAAACCAAAATACATATACTAAAATCGGTGTAAACTGCATCAATTTGACGAGAATATCGCCAAATTACAGTCACAGTAGACCGACCAGATACGAATCCATGTTTTTTGACCCTGAAAAGCATTCCTTAGTCAAAAACTCTATTTTATTTTTATCAAACTTTCGAAAAACATGGCTAGTGGCTGAGAGTTTTCAAATTCCTCTATATTTTTTTCAAACTAAATTTGTATAACCTCCTTCAAATATAAGAACAAGGATTAAATTCCTTATAATCAAATCAGGTATAAACAATCTCTGGGATAGTGATTTATTAAAAAAAAATTAACAGAGGCCAAGCAATAAAGAATCACTACCTACCGTTTCTTTTTAAATGCTTGAAGGTAAACAGTGGGCTCCACAACTATAACAAAGTTTAAATGCCTGAAGCGCGAATGAAAATTTTAAAAATCCCAATTGAATTACACCAACGTAAACTTTTTCTTTCATATTTATTGTAAAAAAAGTAAACAAATTCGAACAAAAACAGCAGAGTTCCAAATGGGTATCAATTAATTATTCTTGATAAAAAAAACTCAATTTTTGTTCAATTTCTGATAAATCCCAGATAATTACTATCTTTTAGAATCCTTAAGAGTCCAAAACGATTTACTATAATTTTTAATTAAAATTACTTTCAATATTCATAATATAATTTCTGTAGAAATATTAAGATGTAATTTAGAGCCGTTTGCTTATATAAAACTTAATTAATTAAGGTCAACCTACAAGCTTATGTTCTATTTTTTCTTGTAGCTGTCAGTTCTTATGTAGAAAAAATTTCGTTTCAGAAAATTAATTTGCCTTAATATGATTATATTAAAATATTTTCTTTTTAACTTCGGTAAAAGCTTAAAAATAGGTTTCGAATAAAGATATACATAATAGCCCGTTATCCAAAAATAAATACTTGTTTCATGCCTATATTTTAATTCTTCAAGAAACATTTCCGAGGCCTTCCGTCAAAATCTTAATTCAATTAAAGCTTTTAATAATAGTTGTGTTCCTCTACTTTGAAACTCTGTGCTTTTGTATGAATTTCTACACAAAAGTCTAGTTAATATACAAAAAATAAATGTAGGTATACAGGTTTGGACAAAAAATCACAGAGATTCAAGGTAAAGGAACGCACCTAATAATGCTAGGTAAAATTCCAAATAGATCGAATATTAAAATTTTAATATTCATATAACCTGAATTTTTTTCCAATGGTTTTTATATAAAGATTTTTCATGAATTCAAATTAAAAGGGTAATCTATTGCATTCCGCGCTCTAAATTTTGATTTTCGGTAATAAGTCTGTGAAATAGCTACTTCTCATTTCATGTAAGACTCAATTATGTAGATACTCACATAAATTAATTTAAAACAACAAAATTCGAAATTATCAACTTTTGTTTATATTTACATAAATAAAATCTTAATTTTAATCTTGACTTTAATAATAATTAATAATTTTTTAAAAATAAACATAGAAAATAATAATAATAATAATCACAATTAGGATAACATTTTTAAATCTAAGTTTGAGTAAGTGTAGTCTTGCGAAGAAAGTGTATTTACAACAAAATCATTAGAATAATTTAAACTTAAAGGGAGATAAACATATATAAGTACCATTTTAGTATTAAAAATCAATCCACAATGGAGTTTTTTTGTTCGCATAGAAAGGACAGTTTTGGAATAAATATAGAATTAAATTAAATATTTAACAAAATAAATAATAACAAACAGAATCATCAGCTCGTTTCTAAAGCTGTGTTGTCAGTCCAACGACATATGATATCCAATCGACTGTAAAGGGCACCCGGTGATAGATTCCTGGCTGACCACGAGATGCACATGAGTATCCTGCTGAGACCACACCTGGGATATATTTAAACAAAAAGTTAAGGTATTCGTTCACATGATAATTACAATCAACTCACCAATTAAATACCATCGACCATTCTTCTCATGCATGAGTGGTCCACCGGAGTCTCCTTGGCAGGAATCTTTACCACCATTCCGATATCCGGCGCACAACATCTCAGGATAAATAACTACATTTATCCCGTTCTGGCGATGCCACCTCTCACAGATTCTAAGGATGAAAATCAATTTAGATTCAGTTTAGGACTGAAAACTGACAAACCTATTTTCTATGACGGGAACATCTACGGCTTGCAGTGTTTTAGGCCTTAGCCTTGATCCAGGATTGAGGGCACCCCAGCCAGCAGCCCATCCAAACTTTCCCAAGAAATCTTCGTTTTTCTCTGGCAAGCATATTGGAGCTTCAAGTTTTTTTTTTTATTATTTGTTGTTTATTCAAATCAAGCAGGAACCAGTCCAGGAATAAAGGATAATTAATTATATACGTATTTTACATTTTGAAGATAAAACAAAAAAAAAAGGAATAGAAAAACTCAATAATTAATATACCAATATGCGGCATGAAGTGAACCGGTCTTTCCAGTGTCAATACGGAAACATCGAATGCGGTGTAAATTTGAAATACGGATGAACATCGATGCGCCTTACCCCAAACGTGTAAGCTGGCAACGGCTCAACCGCTGAATTGATCACGTAATCGCCCAGAGTTACATGCACTTGACGTGGTGTGGCACGAGCCACGCAGTGTCCAGCAGTGACGACATGTTTTCGTGATACCAGTGAACCGCCGCATCTGCAAAAGAAGAGCACACAACACACATAGAGCATAAAATAAGAGTTAATTGTCCATGTTGCGTTAGCCATCGTAATATTATTATATATTGTGAGGCAAAGAAAAAAAAACGTTTTTAAGTGATTTGTTTGTTTAATGTTTGTGGTGAGTTAGGATGCGGGCTCAATTGAGACAAGATAAATGGATGCTTATTGTTTATTGGTGCATCAGCATTATTCACGAATATGCGCTCGAATATACCAACATTTTAAAACAAGCTGTTAACAAATTCCTCAAAATATAAGTGAATTATGTACTTTATTATGGTTTCTCCATAGGAACTGAAATGTTATAATTAGAGTCAGTTACCTATGACTGCAACAATAATAAATTGAATACACGGCACATCCTTTGGTTGGAAAGAATATAGTGATATGAACAAATTTAATTGGCAAATTGGATTGGGAATAAGGTGGTTAAGGTGAAATAACATATGGGTGGCATCTAGAAGCAATAGGAGCTGGATATACATCTCTTGACCTATTATATGTAAAATTAAATATTCTTATCCATTTTTAAGAACAAAAGACGTATTTTTTTCAACAATACCTTTACGCGCAACGAATTATCTCCCTATTTCTGAACCATCAAACTTAACTTAAAAATCGAACTTAAAAATTAGCCTAGTTCCTTTACTTTGACACTCTGATGGTTTTGTGTGAATTTCTATACAGAATTCTGTCAAAGTTCATACATATAAAAAAAATTAAATATTTAGAAATTCACACAAATGCACTGAGTTTCTAAGTAAAGGAAAACACCTAATTATTTTTGATAGCCTCACCTCATGACCCATCAACAATAGTTGCCTCCTTTAACATTCAGGCAAGATAAAAATCATTAAGATATTTTCACAATAATTTTTTAATTTGAAAATTTAAAGATTTAATATTACCCAGACATTTGGATAAGAATAATAATAACAAAGAAATGACACTTTCTTCATATCCGTCATCATAGTCGGGCTAAAGTGACATCAGTTAAAAACGTTGAATCAAACAATCTAAACAAGTAAGGCTTAATTTTAATGTCAATCAGACTCTTAACTTCTGTGTTACTCAAAGTGAAAGTTGTAATTTTTCATTCTTATACCTTATACATACATATTTCTTTTTATATTGTGAAATTACCTTGAAGATCCAATCCGAATGTATGCTTGCCAGGGAAAAGATCCAAATCCAGCATCATCGCCGCCCACAATACGGCGTTGGGCTGCTTGCTTAGCCAATGATATGCCACAACCTGTAATAATTTTCAATTTAATAAAATTTATTATATTTAATTGATTTATCCACGAGTTAAACACAATTTTTTATCACAATTCTACATGCATTTATAAAATATAAGCTCGAATAACAAAAAAAAAAATCTCCAACTACTCCATATTGCGATGAAAACCCGATCCATATTTTAACCAACAACGATCAACGATCTTCCAAAAAAAATAACAAAAACTATAAACCAGTAGTTAGCAAATCCAAGTATTATAGTTAAGCAACAAAACAAAATCACATTAAGCCAAGTGAAAACCATTAACGACATTTTTAGTGCAAAATTTCACCATGCAATCCAATTTTTGATTTTTTGTCTAAAATACAATTTTTTTAAGCCAAATTGAAAAAAAAAACAATAAATTCTTAAAACAGAGACTCTTTTTAAATCAAAACGAAGCATGTTTCTTGTAAAAATTAAAGTAAAGGCAGTTAGGTCACAATGAAATGCAATACTACGTATTTCCATAAATGCATGAATTATATAATTTTAAAGGAGTTCCAGTTCTAATTTTATTTTAAATTGTAAAAACTTTTATCGTGCTACAAATATTGTTTTAATAAATTGCAGTTTAACTGGTCTAAAACTGTCTCTGTTTTCAAAAACTAAACATATATATTATTATTATATTAAAAGATAAAATACGATATTTCTTGATTATATCTTTTTGAAAATTGTTAAAGATAGTCAGTCTTATTTATAAACCCATTCCAACTCTAAAAACTTGTTTTACAAATTTTCCATCTATTTTCGAACTAAGACACTGAATATTCTATTATAAATTGGTTACGTTCAATGAACAAAGTAAGCCAAGTTTCTAGTAATTAATCATCTTGAAATTAATGAAAATGTTTATTGAATGTATTTAAAAGTTCATATGAAATTGACTGATTAAAGGGATATTAGTGAAAATATCAGCACATATTTAGACAACTGTTTAAATCTGTTTACAAATAAGAAGATGTCCAAAGCCACTAACTGAAACGCAGCTTAAATAAGACAAACTCGAGATTATTTATGAAGTTGAAGATAGCTGTATCCGAAGTTTTTTTTTCTTTTATGACTTGCAGATCTCGATAAATATCAATGGTATTGGAAAATTTTAAGCAGTAAAATGAGTGCGATGTCCGTTACTTTTTTTGAACTGAACCTCGTTAAATTTTTTTTAACTAAGTTTGTAAACTTTTGAAGTAATATTTTTTTAGAAGTGCAGATAGACCACAATAAATGTTTTATATATAAAAAAAAAATTCTCTTACTTACTCCAGAAGAAATAATCGCCTTTTTAAAGGCAGGAAAGTGAAACGGAAAGTACCTACTCCAGAGAAAGAATTTTTTTCTTAATTTTCGAAAACTTAAATGGAAACGCTAACTGAAGAGCAAATATTACACCCAAATTTTTTGCTTGAGTTTAAGTAGTGTGACAGATTTCCCAACAAATAGAAGGAGGCGCTACGTTATCCTAATATAAAAAAAAAAAAAAAAATGTCGGAAATTAATAATTTCTCTTTTTATTCTGGGCCCGAAAAGTCTCGCAAAAATCAAAGGATCATTCAATGTTTTGTAATATATTGGCGATAATATTATATAAAAAAGCGGATCTCGCATATTGTATCTATATTTGTTCTTCTACATTCATAACGACTGGGTCGGTTTTCTTTAAACTTGGTTGAACTGTTTTTTTGATATTGGGCCGACACCCATTTTTTTTAAGATCTAACATAATGAAATATTTTATTTCTCACAAAACCGATCAAAAAATTTTGGTCTGCGTTTTTGGTAATTTTTCTTAAAAGGAATTGTTCAGGTTTGTAAAAGAATGCAATCTTTTTTGAATGCAATTTTTAATGATTCTAATAATATGATTGCATTCATTGATTTCACTTTGAGACTTTAACATTCCTGCATTATTTTGCATTCTTTGTATTCATTTGCATTCTTTGCATTCTTTTGCATTCTTAACATTGCCATTTCTTTCTGGTAACCCTACATGCTCTGGCCAAATTGATCCATTTCCCCAGTTTCCACAAGGAAATGACAATGCAAAGAATAAAAAGAATGCAAAAGAATGCGAACTGCGAAGAATGAACAAAAATGCAATTGAGTGCATAAAGGAATCAAAAAAATATAAATGAATGCAAAAGAATTCAAAGAATGCAAATGAATGCGAAGAATGTAAAAGAATGTAAAAATTGCAAATGAATTCAAAGAATGCATGCATTTCCAAAAGATTGCAATCAATTGATTGTTGTAAAACAAATGATTGCAATCTGTTTGATTCAAGTGAATGGTGATTGCATTATTTGAAGTCTGAAGTCTGAAAGTCAAGTCAATGAATGCAATATTTTAATTAAATTCAATAAATGATTTTTAAAGACTGCATTCGAATGCATTTTTTTACAAACCTGGGGGCCGATTTTGGGTCTTTGGAAAAGTGAATCTAACAACTTTTTACCGTTTCACTCTCAAATCCGATTCTCGTTCTGCGAAAATGTTAAACCAAACGTCAAAAACATTGATATGAATAACTTGCTTTCACGTCGGCATTTGGAAGTGAAACTGTGAAAAGAAAGGTTGAATACGAACAAACAATGCTCAATTCAACCACTTCTCCCTCTCTGTCCAATTCATGAAGAAAAAAACCTTTTGATCTCATGCGTTCTCTTGGCTCTTCAAAAAAATTATAAAAATGAGAGTTGCACTGACTGCGCATGTGCTTCAAGGGAAATGATAAGAAGGTTTGGGATCGGTAATATTTTTTACAGAACCAGAATCGGCCCCCTGTAAGTCACTTTTAAACTCTTGATAAGATAAGTGATTAAATTTTCTGAGATTAATTTAAATTTTTAATATTTGAGGTAGAACATATTATAATGAAACTTATATTTAATTTAATACTTAAGTTTCTGTAGTTACGAATATTAAATATATTCCTTGAGATCAAACTTCCCATTGCATAGTAAATTTTTTATAAGTTTTGTAAGTTTTTTTTCGAAAATTTGCTGTGGTTTAAAAAAACTCTTCAAACCTCAAAATTTGTCTGGTGAAAAGCAATGGGTCCTTATGTGATGTTAATCTTTTGAATGATGTACCGAATTAAAACTTCCTGAACTGCGTACTGTACGGCTTAAAATCCATATAAATCCGAAAAAATTTAAAAACACATTTTATCACAAAATGCATTAAAGGCTAAAAAAAACTTAAATATCTTCCTTCGGTTATTTAAATTGGAACACTTTAAAGTTTTTTGATTATGTTGCTACATAGTTTTTTTCTTCATTTTTGTCAGCCCGTGTGAGTAATTTTTCTTTTATTTGAATTAATAAATTATATATTATTATGTGCAACAATGCCAAAAAAAATTGAACATAGCCAATTTATTTATTCTGAGAGTGTTTTGTTATTTTATGTATAATTTCTGCAAACGAAAATAATGATATTAAATGAGTGCAATGATTTGTTGTTAAAACAGTTAACATAAAATTAAAAATATATTCGTGTTATAACATTGCGCATGCTAATTAAATTATTTAATTTATTTCGTATGGAGTTATGGAGTAGGTACTGGAAGCTATTATTTAATCCTCACGAACATAAAATCATGACTTTCCTGCGTCAAAATAGGTATAATAAAAATATGGAATTTCAGCTTTTAATTTTAAGTTCCTGCTAATAAATGTATGAACATGCAACAGTGAATTTGTTCATTTTTCTTACTCAAATGCAAATAACTTTCACTTTTCTTTGAAGACTTCAAATATGAATATAGCCTAGCTGGGTATACCTAGTGGTGGTCTCAATATTAAAGTCTTAATGATTATTAAGGTTATTATATGTTGAATTGTATGCAATTAACACAACGTTTTGGTATAAAATATGATTTATTTTTCTTAACCGGTTTAAGAGAAATGATGTGTTGGGAATTCATTTTAAAAATTTACAGTATATAAATAAAAATAAGGGAGAGTGGAGCTGCTTTGAAAATTTCGGTTTGGAATTTGACAAAATTAAATTTGAATTCATTTTTATTTCAAAAAATTTAATCGAATTCAGATTTTATCGATTTATATAGGCCTCTCTATACAACTTGGGTCATGCGCCACAGTTCTGTTTCAAGAATAATGGTCATTAAAATTGTCCAAATTTTGGGTAAAACCAATTAAATTGAGAAATCCTTAGAAGCCTTAGAAGAAAGGCCTATACGTTCTGATAAGATCTCTTGATGTTTAATTTATCAGTTTTTTTCGGGAACAATTACTAACAGGGTGTTTTGCATAAGATACTGCAGAACTCTATAGCGTTTAAGTGTGTCAAAATAAGAAAAAAATCTTATGGGATTGGGGTCTATTTCCCCTGTATAATTTGACTTAAAATACAAATATATTAATGAACAACGGCAACACTTAAAACGAATTTTAAAGTAAAATTTTTTCAAGCCAGCAATTTTTATTTTATTTTTAAATAAATTTGTTTAAGTGAAAAGTTTTTGAAAAGTTAAAATATTGTCAAATTCAAAATTTTGTAAAAAAAAATGAACAATTTTTTTTTTCAAAATGTCTTTAATTACCAGTTTGAATTAAAAAAAATTAATTTAAAAAAACAATTTATTTACAAAATTTGATTTACAAAACCAATTGGTATAGAATGGATTTTAGCTTTAAAAAAATTATAGCAGAAAATTGTAAGTGTTGCCGTTGTTTTTAAATATCTACTTCTACTCTAAGCAATTTTTTTAGAAAATTTCCCCACCTGCCTAAGAAGGGGGAAATAAACACCACTCCTAAAAATTTGTTGTTATGGCTTGTGTACTATAAGCTTTCTTTGACAAAGATCTTTTCTTCCTTATCATTTTTAAGAAATTATTATCAACAACAGAAACATGCTTAGTATGAAAAAATAATATCAAAACCTTAAAAAAAAAAAAATTACTACAGAAAGACCATCACTACTCAAAACAAGATTGTTTTTAATTTTCTTGCCAACACTCACTGGGTTCATTTAAAACTGGTCCATAGTTTCTGTTTGGAAGATTTGTCAAATCAACAGTTGTGCTAACATAATCGGAGGTTTTCAAATTTGTCGATTTAGCTGTCCGATGACAGCATCCACGTAACAATCCATCACAGGTGCCTTGCAAGAGACCACCTGTCATCCAACAACCCAAAAAGAATTCACAAGTGCCACCGCGGCCTTGACATTCTAATTCAGTACTCGTATCAACTGTAAACGATTTCAAAGCAAAACACTTTCAAGAAACTCTTCACAAAAAAGCAAAGAAATGTGGAAAATGATAAACAGGTATATGAAGGTGTGAAATAAGTGAAAAAAAGAAGAGATGAAATGAAAATAAAGAAAAAGCGGAATAAAAGGAAGAAAGAGCAAAAAAACAAAAATCAAAGAACTCTGATTCTCCTACCTTTCTCCTTGAAAGTGCTGGCAGATTGTGCTCCAGTATTTTCGCTATCCACACTTACTCCATCTATTTCTTGGAGCCCGAACTCATTCCGCACCTCTTGAATGGCCGACAATTCATTCAAGCCAAAGTTTTGATCTCTACACGGGGTAAGAAGAATAACGCAAGTAAATGAATCTATAAGTGACGAAAAAGTTAAGATACGTCAAGTGATTGGTTTTACCTAAAGGCCACATTGTCGCTAAAGTATGCTCCACTGCCACTTGATGTGCTCGTCGTTCCGAGATTGTCATTCACTGGGAATACCACCCGGGGAGATCGCGACGACTTAAAGGGATAGTAACGGGATTTACGTGATCCCGCATAGTCATTACTGAAGTCATTGTACTCAGTGAATATCTTTGGTGGAGCAAAGGGACGCGGTCCCGTCCTATGGTCTCGCTCACTATCACCGAAGAAAATACCTCTCTGCGGTCGCGGCGCAGCTGCTATGGGACCATTTACATCCCCGAACTTCGTGACTTCATCACGGTATAACTTCCCGGAGTAGGGTTTTGAGTTAGCACTTAAGCCTGGGAATTCTACGGAATGACCACTGCTAGGGCCATCTAGGGATTCTTCGCTGTAGGGCCGTTCGTATGATCCACTGTCAGTGAAAATGGGATTGTCTTCGCGATAACCTTGTGGATGGAATGGGAAGTCTGTGTTAAGGCTATAGCTGTTGGGGAATTGGAAGCCTATTCGACGCCCTGACAAGTCATCAACATCGATTTTATCTTCGGATTGGGGACTTCTTTCCGTTCTATCGTTGACGAACAACTCACCGTTGTAGCCCTCCACCGGGACCTGGTCATCCATCATCGGAGGTCGGATCTGTCCGAAAGTAATATTGCGCTTCAGCAAGGCCTCATTAGGACCGCCTTGCAACAGGGGAATGTAGACGTAGCTTCTTCCGGTTTTTGTCTGATTCTCTGGTGATTCCTGGAACACAGTTTGAGATCCATCGTCAGATCTACGTTGGGCACTTCTTCCATTTCGGTAAGCTCCAAACGACTTGACAACACTTCCATCTGATCTGCGATGCATGCGAGGGAAGCTCACGTCATCGACTTTGGGGAAGACATTGAATGGAGCGTATAGATTCCTAGCTGTTCGGTGGGTACCACCAGTTAACCAAGGAGTAAGTTGAGACTGGACACTGGCAGTTCTTTGGAACTGACTCTGGTCGGCAAGAGAATGGATTTGGCCTGTCCTCACGGGACTGTCAATAGCGTTGGTTAGTATCAGACCAGCAACAATTGTTAGGAAACGCCATTTGTTGGATTCTAACATCTTACATTGAGGTCAGTTAAGGAGTTTTGTGTAGTAGTTATAGTAGTGGTAGCGTGTGGGTGTGGGGTTCAAGTCAATTTTGTAAGAATTTAAGTATTGTAAGCGATGTCGCACATCAGCTCATAACGTTTCCGCTTATTCGTGCCCAAGAACTCCTTCCTCGATGCTCGTCATAGTTTCATGCCCCAACCGGTAACAGAGGAAAAAACCAATGATTAGTGGCAGCACTTGTTTGGATATCGTGATATTGATCTTGATCTAAAGCTGGCCCTGGCCAAGAGCACAAAGTCAATGGACTTGACTCGCTGTTGATGATGACGATGATGATAATGATGATGATAGGATAGCACCCAGTTGTGAGGTGGTGGTGCAACTAACGTTTCCACTTGCACTGATTTGTTTGTATATACCTGGTCTTGGGGATATCTCGTGCTGGTGGTATGATGGTAAGTCGTGTTCGCGTTTTGATGTTAAGTGAGTTGATCCTCCTCGTCGTCGTCTTAAACTTGTCGTCAGTTCAGTGATTCAGGTTTTTATTTTTATTTTTATATTTTTTTTTGTTTTATTTTATTTAGTTTCTTGAGTTGGGTGGTTTTGGTGTTTTTCTTTTTTGATTTCGTGGTGCAACTACCGATTACACATGCGGAGGTAAAATTGCTATTTTGTTATTGAAATTTGTTTTAGTTGCCAGTAAAGTGCCGATGGAAAGATTTTTTTGAATTTTATGTTGGAAGCGATGTTGTTTGGTTTAATTGGCGGTTGCTGTTCGTTGCGATGGAAAATTTCACCTCCAGTGCTATCAAATTGCATACAACATTTAGTGACGGTTAGTGAACCCATATATATGAATGTGATGTGATTATTTTCCAAGTGATTTCTTTATGGAATCTGAAATTAAAAAATAAACGAAATAATACTGGTTATCAAAATTGGAACTATGTAGGTATAATTATAATTAAGAGTAAAATTTAATAGCTTATTCTACGTAGCTTAATCTGTGCAAGTGCAAGGAAAATAGGATGCATTCAGATGAAGATCAGGGTTGTCAGATTGTGCGATTTATCGCCAAACAGGCGATTTGAAATTTCATTTGGAGACACGAAAATCGATTTGGCGATGTACCACCAAAAAGGCCATATTTTTAGTTTTTTATATGAAAAAGATCCAATGGACAACAATTGATACATACATTGAATTTATTGAGGAAAACTAAGTAAACAAAAGCGTATTGTTTTCTTTAATTTTCAAGTTTTTGAATTGTTTCTTTTTTAAGACCAGGTTTTTTATTTAGAAACTAAAAATTTTAAAATTTTATTTCGTTTTTAAATTTGGTGATTTATTGGGTGCAAGATATTGAAATTTGGCGATTTAGACTATACATTTGGCGATTCCGCTTTTTCAAACCTGACAACCCTGAAGATATATAATGATGTACATTGGTGTTGTTCAGTTCAAATTTAAATTTAATAAATGCAGGTACTTGACAGTTTGCTTAAAAAGGAGACCACACAAAGGTTATTAGTTCTAGAACATGAATTTTATTGTGATGTTATTTTTAAGGAGGAATGCTACTGGCTTTTCGCTAAAGTATTGTTTGTAAACGAATATATAAAATAAGGACATACATGTAATAGTTACATAATCTATCATTATTAACACTTATTTTCAACTTATTTCTGGATAAAATTTCTCGAAAATATACGAGCCATCCAGCTTGTCTATAATGGACGGCTTTCTAAAATCGTCATTGTTCAGCTGCTGGAAAATAACAAAGTTAGCTTCCGCAATTCTTTCCAGTTTGTTTTTGATAAAATAAATAATTTCGTGATATGAAAATTGGACCTCTGTCTTTAAATTGGAACTCTCGCAGCTCGTTTTTTACATCTAACCAATATTCTTAAAAACGTTTGAAAAATTCAGATTATCAATGGACTTGTCAAATTTCACTTTTCTTAAACTTTTCAAAATTCCACGGGAAATTCAGAAGTCAACGACTCTCCAGTGGAATCTGTAGAGAAGAACTTCAATTCCAGTCATTTTTAGCATCGATATCAAGTATATTTATTTTTTTGAAGATGTCATTACACGTTAGAAGAAGTTTTTAATATATTTTTCTAGTGGGAAATATAAACCACCAAATAACAGAGGTCTAACTTCCTTAAAAACGGCAAGTTTTCGAAGTTTTATTTAAAAATATTCTTAAAGTTTGAAAAAAAAACGAGATAGAAAAGAATTTTTCTCTGCTAAGTTAGTATCTACTCTAGATATGTAGATGTAGCCTACTATAGCCTAAAGAATATAAACAATATTAACAATATTCTTCAGGCTACATGTAAACTAAAATCTTACGATTTTGCTATCAACAAATCCTCAATTCATCGTGTTCGGACGCTATAAAAAAAAAAGAGCTGCATCTATAAAAACAGGTTTTAAAAAGGATGTTCCTGAAGTCGTTACTGTTCACTGCGATGGAAAACTACTACCTGGACTTCCAAAGAAGAACGACTTCCTACCGTTTTAACGTTTGGTAGTAAAGAAACAACTTCTTTCTGTGTCCAACCTTATTTTAAACAAAATTTTAATATTAGTCTAGAAAAAATACTAGATGAATTCGTAAACGTCAACGAATTCCATAGGTAGATACTTCCTAGTTTTAAAACCTTGTAGGTACTTTATCAAATTCAAGATGTAAACTTAGAAATGTTAAGAAAATTCGTTCATTGTAATAAAAGAAAAAACATTAGTAATGAAGAAATTTCACATCATAAAAAATAAATTAGCTACATATATTAAGCTTTAAATGCTTATAATATTTATTTAACGATAGTTTTTTCCTCTTTGATTCAGCAGAAAAAAAAAAAATACATCAGAAATCCTCTAATTCAACCTCATCTCAAGGCCGTTACTAAATCAATCAAAATACACAATGGTGTTGTGTGTGGTGTTTATATAGTAGCCAAACATTCCATTCCATTCCACCAGAAAACAGATGCATTTGCAAAACACAAACATCAACAATCAGCATCGGGGCATAATTATACGTGCTTCCATCACTATAAACTTGTGCCTCTATAAGTTGCAGCAAATGATGATGGTGTTCCATTTATAACTCTTTCTCCTCCATCATCGTTTATCGCACCTTTCTTCGGTTCTGAGATATTTGTTTTTTTTCAATTTTTTATTATTTCATTGGGAGTATTAAACTCTGATGACGGTGATTACGATCATCAGCAGCATATGTATAGTGATTGTCGCTTGCCGCTCGATTGTGTGGCCATTCCACCGAAGCCCAAGAATCATCATCATCGCATCAGCAGTACCATCTTCGCAGTCAACAACATAGGTATATTATCAGGAACGAGTTATACGACACTTTGGAATGGCAGGCCAGCTTTTGTTGCGATGAAGTACGATATCAATCAATTACGACATCGGTGCCGTTACTTTATGAGCGAAGCACCTATGCCACATTAGACATTCCAAAATGGAGGAAAGACGTGCACGGGTGCACTAAACAAGTCGATGATAGTTGGTAGGACGGTAGCAAGCCAAGATCGAAAAAAAGAAACAAAAAAAAGGAACTTAATGTGCATAATTATCGGAGCTTCACCAAATGTTAGTCATGATCGAAGAGAAAGAGAGAGAGAGAGGCGTTGGTGGTAGCATCACAGTAGTCATTATCAAGCAATGGGTGATTGGCCCCGAGTTTGATACAAAGACGTGCACCTTTCTGCCATCTTATGCATATAGTTAACTTTCATAGGCACGTTTTATTGGTAAAAAAAGAAAAGAAACTATGCATGCAGCTCCTGTGTATAAGGCTCGTGTTTCCAGCGCACCCAAAAAGTTGTGTCCATTTATGGCCTTCTTTATAATGACCCAGGCTTAATAACTCCTCCTTTGAGCTACAACCTGCAGATGCTGCTGGAACGAAAGTTGTTATGAAATCGATTCGATATGCGCGTGTTTGTTTCTGCCGCAAATTACAGTCATTCATAGAGAGCACTCGCACATCATGGACGACTTGCACAGTCCAGTCCAGTCCAGTGCAACATTATATACTGTGCTTTGGTCATATTCCGGAATCATGCGCAACAGCGCACACAAACTGAACAAACCATGATCATCCTCGTTCGAGCCATCGATGATGATGCTGATGATGAGTTGTTTATCTCGTGCATCCGATGTCCGTCCATCCGCGTGAGCTGGAAGAAATCGAAAGTGAGTGCATTTCGCGAACGTGAAAAACAGCTTCTTGCACAGTCATGATGGGTCACATGTTGTTGTAGTACAGTTTGGTACACATAATTAGACCCATTTAATAAAATTTCTTTAATCCTGGCAAATTGCAAAATTGACTTCTGAAAAATACCTCACCATAAATCAGTTGAAAAAATTTGAAGAAATAAGAAATCAAATTATTCAAATTTAACGGATTTTTGTCTCCTCATTGATTTTTTTCAAAACCAGAATTTCTTTTATGTGAATTTGTGAGTTTTTTTTTTATTTTTATCTTTTTATTGACTTCTAAAATCCCAAAATTCTTAATTTATTCGATTTCAGCTTTTCCCGAAAACTGCTCAGCTGATTTTGATAATTATTTTGTGGAGAATTTATTTAGAAAATTCTAGTCGTATTATATAGCCATACAAAATTGTTAAAAATATTTTTAAAAAAATTTAATTTTTTTAAAACTAAATTTTTAAAACTTGTAAACTTAGCGTTTTTTTTTTTAAATAAGTTTTAAGCAAAAAATGATCCTATAACCAATATCGAACGCAAAGAGATTTTTAGGTTTTTGTAGGCTATTTTTAAGTTTTAATTATAAATCATTTTTCTCGAAAGAATAATATATAATTTTCTAATAAGAACTTTTTGTTTTTATTTTTTTTATTTATTTAAAGAAGTTGGATAATTTGTTTCACTAAACAGTCTATGGCACCAAAAACTTTTTTCAGTGGAGTTGCCTCGTGTGAGGAAATTACAATTCCTTTCACAACTAAATCAATGACAATTAAAAAATAATATGTGAACCCACCCAACCGACGCACACTGTAAATTTCAAGTGCAAACAAAAAACACGTTATACCAACCTACACGCATTCAAAACAGAACGAACATACAACTACACACGCAAATGCAAAGTGCAATGAATTTTCAATATATGGCAGATCTCGGAATAGCCAACTAAACCGTTCCGAGCCGATCCGATCCAATCCGAACTGAACCGGTCCGGTCAATGGCAGCTGACCAGGTATTACGGCACAACAAAAACATTGCAAATAACATGCTATTCTGCATGGTAGCTATTTATACCGTGATGTATGTATACAAGGCGGCTTCAGTGAAAAGGAAAGTGAAAACTTTTACTTCGTCGTCGAGTTGGCCTAACAAAAGTATGAAAAATGGCGTACGACACTCACGGCTCGCTGGAGATTGGGATGATGCACAAAAATAATATAACACAGCGGAAATGGGGGAAAAAAAAGTAAGTAACAAAGTGCAGATGAGGATGTTGCGCTTCCAGATTGATTTATCCCACAGCTAAAATGAGTTTTTTTTTTATTAATAACAAATCTTTTACACCGACAAATTGACAATGGACATAGATAATTTCGCAGCGCAGCACTGATACCGCTGACAGGAGGATTATTTGGTTGTTTGTGAGAGGCGAAAGGGGAAACGGGTCGGAAAGTCATATCTTATATAGAGTTGAAATCATCATCCAGTGGCGTTTTGTGTATGATGATGAACATTTTATTCGTGTCGTTTGTGTTTCCGTCTTTTTCCTATAGATGTCAAAAAGTTCACAACAAAACTTTCAACGTGCTTCGTGTTTTTAACGAACAATGACTTTATGTTCAGAGATGGCATTGATATTTCTTTTAGTTAATGTTTTGTTTTTTTTTAATTTTTTATTATTTTTATGTTGAGCTTTGACTCTGGTAGTTCCGTGATAGAAATATATCCCTATATACGTTTGTAGGTATAGAATGTTTGAGAGTTTTTTTTATAGTGTTTTTGACTTTAAGAAATTATTGTTTTTACGAGCATTTGAAGTGATTAAGCATAGTTTTTATGTTTTACAAAACTATAAACCTATATAGGCCCTTCAATATTAATGCGTTTTATATATTCGTATATTATTTATGTGCGTGAAATCTAGGTCTTACTTTTATTACTATTGGTGTCAGGTGTGTTTAGTGTTTGTCATCATTTTATAATTTATTCCTCAATGATATCCCGTTTCTTCTTAAGAATTATTTTTGTTTTAATATTTTATGCAAATGATTTTTAAATTTGAGAATCTAGATCTTTTATTAAATTTTGTTTGAAAGTTGTCAGTTTTCCTACATACAAACTTAAATATATAGCTGGGGCAAAACCAGTAGCGTGCAAAGAAGTGGGAGTTCAGATAGTTTTGTGAAACTTGAACAAACGAACAAACTCTTGTTGTTTAACTTAAAAATTCATCTATAATTTTATATATTTAGTCATGGATTAAATGTAAAATATCATTAATAAAACATAGGTTTGCTAATTGATGTTTATTAAAAGTGAAAAAAAAAATTCACCGAAGAAGATGGTTAAACGAAGGAACAAGGAACAGATTTGACAAATTTGTTTTTCTTTATTTATCAAAGAATTTGTCTGAAATTGCATTATGGAGAAGTCGCAAGATTTCTGTTTAAAGTTGAAAGCCCTTCCATTTACAACTACATTGGTTACGTAATATCGATGATTAGAGCTGAGTTAAGCGTTTTTTTTATTAATAGACTGGGATTTACTTTAAAATAAAGGAAATGTACTATTAGCGTTAGAGTGTTTAAAATATGCATTGATGTCAAGTCGCAGTTAGTAAATTTAAATTGAAAGGGTGGTAACTGTTAACCGTAATATAAAAATAAAATGCAGGACTAAGTCGCACAAAATTGCTCTTATGTGCGATCACACTGTGGTTTGTGAATAGTTCATATCTATTACTCTGATTTTAAAAGAATTAAATTAGCTATGGGATCCTATGTTTTATGGCGCACCTTCCAAAAATGTATTTAAGTTTAAGGTGGAGTATTATGCGATTAGAAAAATATCAAAAATATAGCACATATATGCAGGAACTTACAGTTTAGACTGACATTTTTTTTTAAACTCTAATATAATTAGAATTAAAGTGATTTAACAAACTCATGAAGTTCTTTTGACACAAACGCAATTTGCACCATCTGGTTTGTTAAAAAATCTCAATTTATGAGAAAATTTGGAAATCGTTGGAGCGGTTTTTTTAAAAAAATAATTTCTTATATTTATATAAAATTTTGTAAACATTTTCAAGAAAAAAAAAATGGTACCCTATTTTTTAATCTTTATTAATGCGGTGTTAAAAAATTAATTAAAAAAATCATCTTCCATTTTCAAAATATCGAATGTTCAAAAAATATTTTTTTTAAATCCAAAATTAGATTATTTTTGAAAATTTTCATAAGCAGTATTATTTAGATCGTACTAATATTAACTTATAAAAAATCTAATCAAAATCTTATGAGCCGTTTTTGCAAAAATGAAATTTTCCTTATTCGGTCTTTAAACTCTTGTAAGGGAGGTATCCTTAGGGCCAGTTTCACAGTGAAGTAAGTCTCACTTAAGTGCCGAATATGGAAAACTAATTCCCAATTTCACAGTGTAAACTTATCGAAATAAGTGACACTTAAGTCTCCGATGTTGGCCACTTAAGTTCCACTTACTCTGTAGTAAAACTGCGGCTTAAGTGCCAAAATGGGAAAATTAAGTTCCACTTATTTTGTTAAGTGTGCACAAGTGTGCACTGTGAAACTGGCCATTAATTTTCATTTAAAATCTGCTAAATAATGTTAAAAACAGCTAAGTGCCAAATTTAATAAAAATCGACCGAGACTTTTCGAATTATTAAGTTCTCAAGGAAAATTTTGAAACTTTTTTTAAAAAATCAAAAAAAAAAAAATTTAATATATGTATGTACTTTGATTTGCAATTCTTATAAAATTTTTTAAAACATTCTCCATACAAAAATTGTTTAGTTGAGCTGAAAAATTTCGCAAACTGTTTTTTTAATAAAATGGTAGCATTAAAGTAAACAAAATTACTGATTTAAAAAAAAAAGAAGATGAAAAGTTGAAAAAGTAAGATTTTCATTATTTGATTGAAAAATTGTACCGATCGCGATGGTACCGTTATTTTTGATTCTAAAAAAAATTGTGTCTGAGGAATGCCCCAAAAACGCAAGGTATTAAGTTTAAAGAAAGGACAGACAGACGGAATTGCGAGACCCACTTTTTTCGACTTCGCTATTATCGTTATGTCAAGTTTGATGAAAACAAATAGATCGATAGTGAATTCTGAAAATCGAAATTTTAACACTCGTCGTTTTTAAAGCCGAACTGCTATCGAGTACCAGTACCTATAGTTAGTAGTTAAATTTGGCTAATACAATCAATACAATGCTACTGTTTGAAGCTGAATGAGTACTTGCATATAAAATGAATGCCCAGTTTTTCTGTCTAAACTTGTTTTATCAAACAAATTACGGCCAAACCATTTAAATTATAAAATAAATGTATTAAAATTCAATTGGAACTACTTTTAAAAAATGACTATCTATCCCATTATAATATTTTAAGACAAACAAAAATAGTTTTCTTACAACTATTTAAGTTTAAGATGCATTCCTGTTTATTTTCTTTTTAGATAAAAGTGGGTTTCTTTTATTTCCATATAACAATGACACATTTCTCGGTCTGTGGCGCACTTTTCTTCTTATGGAAATCATGGTTAACATAACAAAAAACATTTTTGATTTGCTTTCCCTGTGCGGATTATAAGTTTGAAATTTCTAATAATAAACCACTCAACCTTAAGGTCTCGTCAAAGTGAAGCCATAAAAATATGTAGAAAAAAGAAACTCACTGAACAAATCATATTATAATGGCACACTTTTCTCCTCCCATTTTTATTGACAAGGAAAAATTAATTTCACAAATTTTGTCGTCTATACCTACTCGTACCATTAGCCTAGAAGTTGAGTAATTTTATTGCAAAAAATGTTCTTTGTTTCCTCATAAATAATTGACGAGTAATATAATTGAAGGGAATTATAAATTTTATGAGTGTCAGATAAATTTGCAAAATATCAAAATGTTACAACAATAAAAATTAAATTACAGTGCAATTGATATGCTAGAATGAGCTTTTGTTAAAATTAAGAAATTTCACTATGAGGGTATGTTGTTGAGTCTTCATATTTGACCGACCACAGTCTATAACAGGGGATTGCTTAATTAAATTGGAAGACAAAGTTGTCTCCATCATGGACATGGTCATATTACCAGAACGACCATGTGTCATTTTGTGGCATTAATTATAATATTCGATTTCGAAAATTCGAATTAATTGATGCTGTTCAAATGTCATGTATATATGACAGCTTGAACAAGAAAATTAAACTTCACAGTCCATCTCTCCTCGTATTTCTATTTACATTGTATTGTATTGCCTGTCTTGAGTTCAAAACCATTACACTTACTCATTACATTGGTAAAATGAGAGAGAAAATATAAAATAAATTTCATTTCACACGCAATTTTGAGTGATTTTACGACAAAAATTGTAAAATAAATAAAATTCTTAAGAGTTTGCCATTTTTTTTTACTACTTTCCCACAATTTGAATGGCGAAACGGAATATTTTGTATTAAGCGAGCATTAAATTTACGATTACGTCCTAATCACGCTACGAGTGCACCTCAGGGAGCTCAAGCATCGCTTATAGAAATAAAACGAAAAAAAAAACTCTCAAACGTTTTTCTTTCTTTCTTTCCTTAATTGGATGAAGTGCAATGTTAACAGTGTTGTTCGTAGGATGTTTTGTTGCTTATTGAAATATATATGTTGCAATTGCAACATGTGATATTGTGAGAATGCATTTTTATGTTAACAAGAAGTCATTGGACTTGTTAAATGAACGACGCAACCGACTCAACGACGTGGGGGTTGGAGGAGCTTTGTGCATTTCTCTATGTGTATAATGATGGCAATGGTAAACATGCACGTTTTGGAGATTGTAAATTGGATGTTCTTATAATAGTTTTTGATTTCTGTAAATTTAATTTATTATTTTTCGTTGTGGAAAGTGCGGGACAATAAATATAACATGTTATATGGCTATTAAAAAAGCATGTTGATTTTTATTGCTGTGTTTGAACTTTTGTCGGTACTGAATTTATTTGGCTCCTGTCCTGTAAAGATGGCAATTCGAGAAGTGTATAATATATTGCATCTTGTGAATAAAAATAATTAAAGAAGCTTAAGCTTGGATTGCAATATTTTAGCTGAAATATAAAGCTTAGAGTTAATAGTGACGTTTTAACTTAACAAACATTCATATAAAGCTTAGTTTCATGTCAATATAAAATAAGAAAAACATCAAATTTTAATCTTCTTAAACGTCCAAGACTGAGGATTATGGTACAAATTGTAATCATCCCAATTCTACAATAAATACATTTGAAGCGATAAAAAAGAAGAAAGAAATAGCAACGATTAATTAAAACTTTTTCAGATTAATATTTGCTAAAAGGGGCATTCTTAAATCTAACTACGGGGTGGCCCCGGCGCAGTGGAAGTAGTGCTTGACTGTTTACCTGGATGTGTGGGTTCGATCCCCAGTCTAGGCAACATTCTTTTCTACATTCCCTCTACTGAACGCCACCCCTAGGATTTAATGGGATAGTCAAAACCTAATTTCTCAATCCACTGTGCCAACAAAAATCTATCCTATCCTTCTATTCCTTCTAACATTTGTCTAATTTATAAGACCCTAGGTCTTACTGGCATTTATATGTTTGTGTTGTGGTTTTTAAAAAAAAAAAAAAAAAAAAAAAAAAATATACATATATAGGGACAAAAGTCAAGACCTTAACTTCCAACTCTATGTTAGCGCTGGTAACTATGCAGTCTTACTTAATAGATTTCGATAAACGATAAACGATATCCGTTGCATATGGTTTATGTAGCCTCTATGTAACGTTGCATAAATTCCCATTTATAAAACATCACACCCTGCATACAAGGCTTGTGTCAAATAAAGTACCAAAAAGATGAAAAATATTATGTTTTAATTCGTCGTACCCTGAAATTGATCAAAAATTTCCAAATTTCGCACACATCTTAAGTAGTATTTAGAGTTATCACTATAATTGACTTTCGCCGTGACTACCTTAGCCGCGTTAAAAAAATTAGACAACATTTTTGTATTTACATTGTACAAATTTATAATGACCATTTTTAAGGGGGGACAGAAAAGAAATTCAAATTTCAAACATTACCAAAATAAGCACTACCTTAACATCTATGTTTGTATTATGTTATTGTGTGTGAGTCAAAGTGACATTTCGATACTAAAATATCCTTATATATAGGATTACTTCAACCCTCAAACGCGTTTAGCTTATATAATGCCTCTATTCAAGGTGGCATATTTTTATGAATAACTCTTTCGGGTTTAGAGGCATTATAAGAAGTGTACAGCTTTATGCACTCGCTATAATGCGTTTATAAATTCGGATGTAGGTGCTTGATATAGGTTTTTGATATATAAAGGACTACTGTGTTATACTCCCAACAAAATATTTTTAAGGTGGAATAGAATAATAGAAGAATTGGTGGTAGTAGATAAGGGGCCAATATGATAGCTCTCTTATACTTTTGAAATAGTCCTAGGAATCTATTAAACCGAAATTTCTTTGTTTGAGCATTGGATCATATAATAATGATAAAAATAACTCCAAACCAAAGCCTTAATGAAGATGGAATTTCGAACCTGATGAGGAAAACAACTGATTAAGACAGAAGCTGACAACGATAAAAAGAACTCGAACGTCGAGTATCGAATATCGAGTGCCAAGAAAGTAAAGCAACCGATTTCGATCAAAAAATTTATACATGAACTCCCTAAAACTTAATGGATACCATGACTGATATGTAGGTTTCTTAATTTTCATAAAAAAATATTTTTTTTTTGACTTTTTTCTATTACAAACTTGTTAGCGATTTGTTTCGTTTTATATTAACGGGTGATTTTTTAGCTGGTTTGGTTTTGGCAACACTGGTTTTGACAGCTGACGTGTGTTTAGTACCTTGTGTCACTGTCAAACAGCTTCAGTTTGGTTTGCAATTTAACCATGGATCGTCTTACAAATGAACAACGCTTGCAAATTATTGAATTTTACTATCAAAATTCGTGCTCGGTTCGAAATGTTCATCGCGCGCTGCTTCCATTTTATGGTCGGCATTCTCGACCTTCTGAGTAGTCTATTCGGAAGATTGTGACCAAATTTCGCACCAAATTTACTTTGTTGGACATTAAACCACCAACACGTTTACGTACTGTGCGTAGTGAAGAAAATATTACGGCCGTATCAGCTAGTGTGACAGAAGACCGCGAAATGTCGATTCGGCGCCGTTCCCAGCAGTTAGGCCTTTGTTACAGCACTACGTGGAAAATTTTGTGGAAGGATTTGGGCGTAAAGCCTTTTAAGATACAGCTGGTGCAAGAACTAAAGCCAGCCGACCTACCACAACGCCGAATTTTTGGTGAATGGGCTCTTGGAAAGCTGGCCGAGGATCCGCTTTTTTATCGAAAAATTGTGTTCAGCGATGAGGCTCATTTTTGGTTGAATGGGTACGTAAATAAGCACAATTGCCGCATTTGGAGTGAAGATCAGCCAGAAGCATTGCAACAGCTACCAATGCATCCCGAAAAAGCCACTGTTTGGTGCGGTTTATGGGCCGGCGGCATTATTGGGCCATATTTCTTCAAAGATGATGCGAATGGCAGCGTTACTGTCAATGGTGAACGCTACCGAGCGATGATAACAAACTTTTTTTTGCCCGAAATGGAAGTTCTTGACTTGCATGATATGTGGTTTCAACAAGACGGTGCCACATGCCACACAGCACGCGAAACAATGGCGCAATTGCGAGGCGAGTTTGGTGAACAGTTAATTTCACGTTTCGGGCCGGTCAATTGGCCACCTAGATCGTGCGATTTGACACCATTAGACTATTTTTTGTGGGGGTATGTCAAGGCTAATGTCTATAGGGACAAGCCCGCTTCGAATGACGCACTGGAAGCCAACATCCATGCATTCATTCGTGAGATACCGGCCGATATATGCCAAAATTGGACTCAGCGGATGGGCTACCTGAGACGCAGCCGCGGTCAACATTTGCATGAAATTATCTTTAAACATTAAATTGCAAGGTTCAAACTATCGATTCAAATAAATATTTCATTCATTTTTTCGAATTTTTTGTGTTTTAAAAAAAAAAAAAGTTCTAAACCTCTTAAAAAATCACCCGTTATAATGCCTCTATTCAAGGTTGCATATTTTTATAAATAACTCTTTCGGGTTTAGAGGCATTATAAGAAGTGTATAGCTTTATGCACTCGCTATAATGCGTTTATAAATTCGGCTGCAGGTGCTTGGTATAGGTTTTTGATATATAAGGGACTACTGTGTACTCCCAACAAAATATTTTTAAGGTGGAATAGAATAATAGAAGAATTGGTGGTAGTAGATAAGGGGCCAATATGTTAGCTCTCTTATACTTTTGAAATAGTCCTAGGAATCTGTTAAACCAAAATTGGATCATATAATAATTATAAAAATAACTCCAAACCAAAGCCTTAATGAAGATGGAATTTCGAACCTGATGAGGAAAACAACTGATTAAGACAGAAGCTGACAACGATAAAAAGAACTCGAACGGCGAGTATCGAATATCGAGTGCCAAGAAAGTAAAGCAACCGATTTCGATCAAAAAATTTATACATGAACTCCCTAAAACTTAATGGATACCATGACTGATATGTAGGTTCCTTAATTTTCATAAAAAAATATTTTTTTTTTACTTTTTTTATTAAAAACTTGTTAGCGATTTGTTTCGTTTTATATAAAATATATAGATATTTGCAAAATGTCCCATTATACAATTTGTTTAAAATATTTTTAAATTTTCGAGTCCGTCACTTGAATCATACGTTGATATTAAGACAGATTCTCAATTAGTAGCTAATCTATTTACTTTAGTCAATTTTATTTATTATTATAATACATAGTTTTTTAATAAAGGCTATAAGTTGCGTCTGCTATTTGTTAAAGAAATGTAAAATTTGGATAATAATCAACGAAAATATAGTCAACCAACCAACCACCAATTTTAAATGCATTTCATACAGATCTTATAGTAAATAAAAAAAAACATACATATTTCCCATTAAAGCACCTTAAATTGAATATTTCATTTCCTTAAAAATATTATGTTCCCTTTAAGTAACACAACAAATCAAACAACATTTAAAGTTAATTGATTAAATAATCAAATCACCATTTCACTAAACACTAAATGTTGCTTTAGCCCCATTTAAAATACTCGTTAGCTAATGCAAGTAAATAAAGTAAATGTGATAACACGTAAATTTCCAAATTTGCTCTCCCTATATAATCACATAATGTGCTTTATTAAACTGGTACAATTTGTTTTTTAAAGGAATTATTATAAAATATACTCACTGAATGAAATGAAAATGAAAATGAAAGTTATAACAAGTTATGGTTTGAACATCTATAAATGTAAAAATGATTTATTTTTTTAACGAATCTAATAACATGCACCTAAATTGGCATCATTGAGCCACACGTTTTATAACACTAAACAAAAAAAAAATCTGTTAAACGACTCAAGCGAAAAACATTTAAGTAATCAACACAATAATTTATAATGCCCTTCAATTATTGTAAAGTTTGTTCCCTTAAATTTAGTTTCCAAATTTACTTAATCTTGAAATGGCATTTTGAGTTTACTACCATAATTGTACATATAATTTATAATAGTGTGTAATACCTTAAGGTTTCTTAATTAAATTAATTATATTATATTTTTAAGGCCCGTTGGCTCATATGAAACTAAGATATATTGAGGTTAAACTTTAAATCATTTGAAGGTACTTATTTTCAATACACGTAAACTGTCACCAAAGTGATAATAATAAATTTGAATATTTAAGATTTCTATTCAACAAATAATTTTAAGTAAATTTATGTTTAACTCCATATGTCACAATTTTGCAAAAATTGAAATAACCTAGAAACTGTATGAGTCTGATAAATCTGACTAATTGTTTTTTTCGACAACTGAAACCGAATACAATGACATATTTGAACATTAACGGCATCATTGGCATACTTCTTGTTGGAGCTTGAGGCAGTGTTTTACGGGATTACACCTTCGGTATTCTTCACAAATGCAAACATTAACATAATGGGAACACAGACATTAATAATTTATTTTGACATAATTTAGTTTTTTTTTAAATAGATTTATATTCCCGGGGAGCTGGTTTTGGCCACAATAGATATACCATAGATCAGATTTATTATTACTTTTTTTTTTTGAAGTTTTTCATTCCTCCAAACTAACAATACGCACACAGGAATTGTCAGTTCCTATAAGGCCTTGATTATCCACGAGCTTTTGCGTTATTAAATCTATTTGGCAGTAATTCCTATTGTACGAAATACTAAGCAATGATTGCACAATTGGTGTTTTCTATTTTAGACAAACCAATATTTTTTTCACCAATATTTTGTTCAGAGGGAACTGAGTTACTTTTTTGGAAAGAATGATATTGTGGCATTTGAATGTCAATAACGCAACAATATTATTCTTTCTAACAAAGTAACTAAACCCTCTTGAATTTAAAAAGAATCATAACAAAGATTTGACAAAAAAATTATATGTTAAAAGTGCTATTTACAATACTAAAAGAAATAAGTTATAAAAATATATCGTACCGTTAGCATATTGTTAGTTTGTAGGATTATCACGAAGGAGGTTTGGGTACAAATGCCGCCTATTTTACTTTTTGAGACATCATTTTAACGCTAAATTTGATTAAAACATCGTTTTGTTCTTTAACGAAACTAATATTTCCCAGTTTATCTTGACTTTTTGTATAAATTTAGACCAAATTCTGAGTTTTTGAATTCAAATTGAGTTTTGGTATCGTGATGTATTTTAAATAATTTTGATTTTGATAATAATATTTTTGATTTTTTTATTCTATGGTGCAAATGGACTTCCAGTCAAATAAAAGAGTTTTCTTCTCAACTCTTTTATTTATTAGATATGCAAACTAATAATGCAGCTAAAAACTTTACAAATTTAAATTAAATCATTTTGTGGTAACGTAATTCATGAACATAATATATAATTTTGTTTTTAATTTGAATATTAAATTATTTGTAGTTCTATATTAATAATTTAATTCAATAAAATAAAATTAATGAATGCCAATAAATAGAATGACATAATGTTTTAAATGCTAAAAAAAAGTTACAAAATCCAATTATTTGTCATTAAGTCAATAATTTTCATTTTTTTAAAAATTCATAATTTAAAACATTATTGCCAATTTACAACGAAACGGAATGTTGTCATTAATTTTATTTGAGAGAAAACTTAGTATAAATTATGAAATTTTTTACCAAAATCTTTAAATTCATAATTTTTACAGGCTTTTCAAATACTTTATTTTTAACATTATAATTTCCAGTTTAAAAAAAAAATATACCAATTCAAATGTAATAGATTTCAAGGGCTTATCTCAACAAGGGTTTAAACTTTGTTTTATGTTTTAAATGCTTTAAAATTTTGATTAAAAAGAACATATCGATGGTTAAAGTGTAGGTAAGTCAAACAATTACAAAAAAAAATATAATTATTAATGAAAAAGACGGAATTGAAGACTTTTTACCATAGATCGCCATTCAAAATTTGGCAGTTGTTTTTATTTCTGAAAACATTAAAAAAACGAATTAAGAGGTTCTGCACTTCAACCGTCAATGTTTCTATTTTTTGAGGCTCTTAAAAGAAGGACAAGAATAATTAATTGATTATTAAAATTGTTGTATGCCCTTATCTACACCATGTAAGTTCAATTTATCTGTTGTTTTTTTCTATTTGGTTTGCAAAATTAGTATAGTTTTTTATGTAAACCTTAAATTAATTAATTAATTTATTTATTTGTTTAAGACATATTAGGGTTTTTACAAAATAACAGGCTCAAATATTAAAATAGAACACAGCTTCGTAAAATGTATTTATTGTTTTTCTTTAGCTGTTATAAATTAACTAAAGAAATCAAGCCAATTTGAAATATCTGCCGCTTAGGGAAAACTGAAAGCTCTAATCTGATCTGATTTTTGAAAAAAAAAATTTGACGTATTTTTCTTTTAATTATTAAATTTATTTAATGAATTAAAAAAAATTATTTTCTTCTAAACATTTGCACAAAGAGCATTAACAAAACTAGCTTCTCTTTCATTTTGATATATTTTCTGCTGAAAAAGGTATTTCAGATATCATATGACAATGTTAAATGAAGAATAAGAATTTTTTTAAATTCTTTCAAAAACAGGTATCATTACCCTACATAACTTCAAATCTTTTATCCATAAAAATATATTTGCCTACATTATCCGAATTAAAAATTCTATTGTAATTTTTTTTCTAAATTTTAGTAAATTTGAATAGAAATAGATATTTTGAGGTCAGTATCATCACTGACATTGTCCTCTTTAAATTTAGAAATTTAAGTCAAGACCAAATCTATATAACCTCATTATCATAATTTCTTCACAGACAAAAAAATTCATCCCAAGAAAAAAAAATTATCTAGACAATAGTTTTATGTTAATTAAACTTTCCAAAAATAATATTATCACATTTTGTTTTGATTAAGTCTAATTGGCTAGATAATGTTACGTTATAGTTAATCAAAACAGAAGACACCAAAAACTTTTAAAACAAAAAGATCTTAAATATTATGCAAGATGTAACTTCCAATGGTCCAGTTTATCACATTTAAAAGAGTCTGTCATACTATAATAAACACCAAACAATCAATTTATCTCGTGTTTAATCTGCTTCTCTCAAATTGAGATTTTTTTTTTAAATTGCGTAAGAAGAGAAATTTCCATTCCATCCGCATATTGCAGCATAACTGACGCATATGCTGACTCTGCACAAACAAAGCCAGCAGGCAAAAAAAAAATAAAACAAAAATCAAAACCAAAGAAAAAAAAAGATATTGGTGTAACCACACGGTCTGAGCTTCAGCCGGAAATAAGCCAAACCAATATATACACAGCAAGATATCATACGAAATGGCGCGCGGCGTGGCGGCGTGCGTCTCGAAAGAAAGCATAAGTTTATATTTTTTGTTTTACCTTCGAGAAGCTGAAACAGAAAACCCCCGCCAAAACATCCATATGCAGACTTTTCTGTTACGTAACTTAAATGCCAACTTAAAAATAATATTAACAAAAAAAAAACACGTTACAACATCGCAACAGCACATTTTTTGTTTTTGGTAAATAAATTCGTCATCCAAAAACAATCGTCAAACTGTTGGCAGTTGATTGCCAAGAGCCAAGCTAAGACAAACCCAAGTTGGAGCCACCATGATATCAACACCGGTTGAGTGCATTATTGCCATTGATTGTGTAAGAATAAATGACGCCGAAGAGATGACGAACAAAAAGAAACGAATGAAAAAAAAAAATGATGAGGCTCTTTAAATGCGTTTTGAATTGTTTAAACGAATGTTTACAACCACCATGACGATGGTGATGATCCATTTTTTTTTTCATTACACTGTTACATTTGGTTATGCAAATTTGAAAGAAAGAAATATTTTTTTTTTGGAATCAAAGGAAAATTACCAAATGGTTTTGAAGACAGAGAGCTCTTTTAAAATGAAATGCTTGGTTGGGTCACACGCACTTTACACTATAGAAGACACATTTTAAACTTTGTTCAGTGATTTAAAATCTCAGGGCATAACAGAAGAACACGGATCTACAAGAAACGTAACAACAAGTCAGAGCATATTATATTATACCCAAGTCATAACGAAAAATACGCGTCTTAAAGACAGTTTGCAATATATTTTAAAACTAAAATCTCTCTTGCAACAGACTTGACAATGATTCAGAAAAAAATTAAAAAAAAAAAAAACTCTAATAAAATTCTTACTTAAAAGTTTGTTAACAAAATTGATTTGAGCTTCAGCTATTATCTTGAATTCTTTATATTTAATTGTCTAGAACTTATAGTATAGTCAAATTTGCTAACAAAAATTTGGGGAGCTTCAAAAAATTTTATCAGACTTTTTGTTTTGATTTGCATTTTATTGTTCCTTACCTTACATCCATTTTTTTCTCATAGTTCTAATACTAGTAATGATGTTAGTTCCAAAATAATACTCAAATTGGTATCAATTCATTTCTTCGCACAAGTACTTAATCCTATTCTTGTTAATTTGGCGTTGTTAATTACTGAATGTGAACAAGTTATTTAATTTGTTTCAAGAGATATATTCCTTAACGTTGATAGTTTATTGCTGTTTTTATTTTTAATTGGAAATAGCTAAATTCTTTTCTTCTTGGACATTGTTGATTGTGGACGAGTGTAATTAAATTGTTTTAAAAAAGGAGTTAACTTAAAGTCGATTGAACTTTGCAAAGAGTAATAGCCATATTAAAACTTTGGGGGTTTATACAATTATCTCGTTAAATAATAATTTTAAATTTTTTTCCATAGCTGTTAAAAAATAAAATTAAGTTGAGAAAAGCTAACATTATAAATTTTTGAACTTTTTGACAAATTTCTCAGGTTTACCAATCCATCCATTTGTTTTTATTTACCTTGGAACCAATACTGGAATTTAAAAGAGTTATTCAATGCTAAACTAACCAAAGAAACGAGGAAATACATCTTAGACCCAACAATATTACCGGTGATGACGTACATACTTCAAACATTTGGACTTAATGCAGAACTTCTTGACAAACTTAGAATCTGCCAAACAAAAATAGAAAGAAAGATTCTTAACATCACACCACTGCAAATAATAAGAAATGACGAAATACGAAGACAAACAAATATAACTGACGTAATAAAAAAAGTCAAACAACTGAAATGGAGCTGGGCAGGACACATATCAAGACTTCAAGATGAGAGGTGGACCAAGACTTTAATCAAATGGACACCAACAGAAGAAACTAGACCAAGAGGAAGACCAAAAACGAGATGGAAAGATGATTTAACCTTTTTCTGTCCGAACTGGTACAACAACGCCAAAAACAAAGATTTGTGGGAAGCTATGGGGGAGGCTTATGCTAATTAAAAATTATGAAAACAAATCAAGAAAAACAAAACGAACAAAAATACATAATTCAGAATGTCAAATTAATTATTAGATTACTTTATTTGTTCACTTTAATTTATTTATTTGCTAATTTGTATAAAACTTTTTATGATACTAATTTTTAAAACAAAGAATGCAATTTTATGTAATTTTTTCAGGCTGAATAAAAAAGCTTATAATAATAATAATAATTCAATTTTATGAACAAAATATATATACCCCCAATACATACTAAAAGGGCAAACTTCGGATTCGTAAAAAAATCGAACTCGATATCTCAATCAAATCTGATATTTTAATTCTAGAGAATACAAAAAGTGGTTTCCGCAATTCTGTTTGTGTTTTTAAAAAATCAATCTCCCAAAAACAGTTCATATTTTTAAATATTTGTTCGTAAATATTAAAGAAATGCAAACCAATATTTAAAAATTTATACAAAATTTTATATTTAAAAAATAATATATTCATTAAATAAAAGAATTTTGTTTTTTTTTAGCTCAAAACTATTTTACGAATTGTTTTAGTAATTAACAGAACAAATTTCATGCTTATATAATTTCCTTCTTGCTTTTTATAAAAAAAAAAATCTTTCCAATTTTAAGCAACTTGAACTATAAGAGCAAGTTTGTGTTACACAGTCATTTCTATGTCTTCCAAAATAAATTTGTCACTTTGATGACCCTTCTTCTCCTCTCTTCTACTCAGAGCAAAATAAAACTCCTTTTACACCTTGACCTGTATGTGCTCTCCTGGTTCTTCATGAACGAAAGAATTGTGCATGTACATGTAGTAAAATATAACTAATTGCTCTACACTCGGTAGTTTTCTTTTACTATTGTTAACAATTTAAAAAACATTCCCATTTATTTCTTCCACAAATATTATCTACAGGAAAACTATAGCTTAATTGTGTTGCATAAACAATTTAAGATTAAATCAATATTTAAAAATATGAAATGTTAAAGTTTATAGAGTAAATTATTCGCCTTAAGCTTTGTAATGCTTTGTAAGAATATTATCTTCATATTTTTATTTCATTATCTTTGTATTGCTTATTTATTGTTCCCACAAAATTTGAAATCAAAACCATTAAAGCATTAACGAACATCTCTAATTTATTGAAAACGAAAGAACTGAGCAAAAAACTTCAAAATATAAAAAACAAATACAGGCTTTTCCAAAAAAATCCTCGCAAATTAGTAACATATTTTTTAACTAAATAAATACATGATTTTAATACTAATTTAATATTATAATAAGTACTCCTTTTTACTCACGTTTTGTAAATTTAATAAATTATCCAAAAATGTTATCCAAAAAAAAGTTTAGTGTATCACATTGCTATCCGGACCATCTGTCGCCATACAAAAAAATATTCTTATCAAATATAATCACACGTTAAATCTTAAGATTTCACAAACAACACTTTCAATCTTATTATAAATCCCGTTAGTTTAAAATTTAATATATAAAGCTCACAAAAATTTATAAACAATAAAAAAAAACTGTCAAACCGGAACAAAAGAAATCCCACACTCCTTTTTCTCTACACACCTGGTTGCTCCAGAAAAGAACGCAAAAAATAAAATAATAAACATCCAAACGTTAAAAGATACTATTACTTTGACATACAAGACAAAAACCACGACTGGTAAAATAAATACAAATAAAAAAAGCACACCTCCGGGTAAGACAATGAGGAATATACAAAAAAAATTAAATAAAAAAAAAATAAACTACAAACTGACAAAAACGCGAGCACTTTCTCTTTTCTAGGCCAAGATTTCAAAAAGCCTTACAAAAAATGTTTTTGCATACAAAAAAAAAAAAAAAACAAAACCGTGTTTAACACTTTCTGCAAAATCAATTTTTTTTTTTCTTAAAATTTTTTTATGGTTGAAATTGATCCAAAAAAAATTGATGATTATCCTTATTCAAGAGCGTGTGAAAAAAATCGCATTTACCAGTTAGTCGGAGGTATGATCACGAAATATTTATTATTTTTTTTTTATTTAAAAAATATTCAAACGAAGGAGAGAAAATAACGACGAATAAAACATTCGACCTTCTTGAGTAAAAGCTCAAAGAAGTCTGACATGAATGTGGAGCCGATCGCGAAAGACTAAAAGTCGGATACGTTAAAAAAAATTGTTTGCCATCTTACATCGAACAATCTGTTACATGGGGGCTTTGTTGATGTTGTTTTTGTTGTTGCTGTCTTTTTTTGCTGCTGCCGCTGCTGCTGCTGTTGTTGTGTGTGCGAAGCCAAACGGACAACAACAGCGGACATACGGACAACGCTTTGACTGCGAATGCTGTTTGTTTTTTTTTATTTTTTTAAGGGGGTTTGTTTTGATTGTTGGTGTGATTTTTGGTTTCGTAAATTAACGTGACATTTTTGTCTGTGTGATCAAACACAGACACCAACACAAGAACAAACAGCTGACAAATAGTTTTGTTTGCGTAAAAAAAAAAACTAAATCGTCACGAAAACAATAATTTGCATTGATTAGGTTATCGATCTAATAGATTTTCCAATGTTGCCTGGTTGCTCTTTTTCCGCCATCTAATGGTCAATATTTATCCATCCACCTCTTCGCTAATTCAAATAGCGATGGTGTGGATGAAAGTGAAAGGAAAAAGATGATTAAGCAGTTTGAAAGCGATGCTATGTGATTTTTGTATGAATATGCAAAGACGTTTGAGATTATTATTTTTGCGTATTTTTTTTTTTTTAATCTAAATTAATAATCTCCCGTACTGCACTTCAAAGATACATACAATATTTTGTGTTCAAACAAAGGAAGTATTCAATTTGCTATTAAAGATTTTTTGTTTAAGGGGGCAAGTCTTCATAAAAGGTTTGTCTGTATAAATTAGTAAAAGCTAATTTTGGAAAGATGTTTCTAATTTTTCTTCTTTTTTTTCTTCCTAATAAGAAGGTGGATGATCTTACGTAAATGGTGGAAAATAAATTAGTTCCGTGTTCCAAAAATAAAATCATTTGCATAGAGATATACATACATTTTTTTTTTTTTAAACCAAAAATTGAAATAGATGAAAATAAAAATGAAATAAAACAAAAGAGTTGAATAACAAACTTTATTATGAGTTTTTACATTTCTCTCCTTATAATGTTGTGAATTTTTGTGGAAAGTTTTAAAGTGACATGCTGTCAGTATAAAATTAATATACTAAAAATATACTTAATATACTAAAAATTTTGGTTATATACTTACTTAAACTGTCGAGGTAATTATGGTGGTTGTGTTATGGCATAAATCATTATTGCGAAATGGTTTTTTTCTGATGCTTTACGCAAATCCAATGAATCAGAGATAAGCCCAAGATTTTTGGGTTTTTTGACACCTAATTCAACCCGCATCATTTTAATTTTATATTGACAGTAGTTGCCCTTGGTGAATTAGTAAAACTTTTATGACACGACATGCTTGCTTGAATTTTGCTTATACATATTGATATGACATGATGGCATCTTGTCTATAGTTGAAAAATATTCATATCGAATTTTGCGAATAAATTTTTTATTTTTTATTTTTCAACATAAATTCTTCCGTAAATCCTTTTATGTACCTTCAGAATATAATTTATGGATTGACGGTAGTTAGAACATTTCAAATTATTTCTTATATGGTAAATTGATGATTTCGGATTGCCTTGAATTAGGTTATTGACAACGCAACGTTGTTTTTGTAGATTTATTTCAATAAAATGCCTTGTGATTCTTATAAAGTTGTTTATTTATTCAATAAAACTTTATATTCTAACATTATCCATTTGATTCATTTCAAACTTACATATATTACTTGAACAGCAAATATTTGTTATTAAAAAATTATAACAAATTGCAAAACCAAAAAGACATATTTTTTAAATTTTAAAAAATTTTCAAAGTAAAAAGATGAATTTAATTTCTTAAAACCACTATGGTTCTTCAATTCTGTATAGATGGTAAATTAAGGTTAGTTTTGATAAAATTTGTCGATTGTTACCAAAAACCACATAAAGATTGTAAATTTCATTCATTTGATAAGAAAACATATAGGTAGCTACTTAAATGTAGTGGAATCCCAGTGGAATCTACTCCAAAACTATAATTTTGATTAATATCTCAAAACTTTTTTCTTTAAAAAACACGTGAAGGAATAATAAATTGAACCTATTTATTTAAAGCACGAATTAAAGCAATGATAAACAACAGCGGAACTGCCACCAACGCCCTTAAGATTTATGTCAAAATGCCTTGATTTACACAAAAAAAAAAAAAAACAAAAACGTAAACACTTCTAAAAGTTGCAGTTTAAAGCGTAGTGAAAGCGAAACGTGACGTGATCAATATCACTCAAATTGTAATTGACATTTTTATTTATATCACATTTTAAATTTTGGCAATTGCGAATGAGAGCAAGCAAAGAAAGGCACGCAGAGACTATTAAGATGCGATATCAATGTTGGCACACCTATACCTACCTCAATAAGTTTTACATTGGAATGGCCTTTATAATAGTGTTGTTCTTTCTTTTTGCAGACTTATGGCCAGCAGAATAAATTATACGATAGCTTGATAAGGACATTTAAAGCAATTTGATCTGACGAAGAAATTTATCAGACTTGAAAAAATACCTTGGATATAAAGCTTCCGAAATTTTTTAAATGGGAGTTAAATAAAAAGTACATCAGATAAAGGCGGAAACGAAAAAAAAAATAGTTATCTTATAACATTATACCTACATCAAAACCTTTTAACTCGTTTAAATTGAAAACAATAACATTTAAAGCAATAATTAAACTCAAAAAAGTGAATGTCACAATAACAAATTATGAACTTCATGCTAACTTACCATCACGTTATCGATTAACATTACGAAACCTTGGCATAAGTGTGGATTAGATATATGAAGAAGCAAACATCGAAATGCAAAATCAAATCAACCACCAATCCACCGATAATTTGATTACACAAACCATTTAGACGAGCTATACGATTTCGTCTTCCTCTTTGGGATGTTCAAGCTGCCAAAGATTGTTATACAATAAATATATTTATTCTTCTTCAGCAGCTCCAAGACGACACCACAATATTATAAAATTCGTGAGTTGAATGCATGAAAGATAAACCTATATGCAAGCAGCAATAATTGACTCTGTTGTTAAGTATGGAAAGCACATAAAAGTGTCACTGGATCAAGTGTTAATGTTTGAAAAGAGTTCTGCGATATATACATACATACATATAATCGATACAGACATTTAAATCGAACTTATAAACGCACAAAACCTTCCTCCCAGATGTAGGCATGGTATAGAGATTTAAAGTTGATGGATTATTTATTATCATATAAAGGCGGAATTCGGACGTGATTGGAATATTTAGTGTCAATTAAAATATACTGACCCACATAGCGAAAGTGGAAGTGAAATAAATAATATTGTATCATCATCGGAGTATTTTGAATAAAATGTTGTAATTGCAATTAATCGATTTGAAAAAGAAGACCTTTCCTGGTTTGATAAATTTGTTTGCATTGGAAGCGAACCAATGATAATTTTGCATGATCACGCATGAGTGTTTCTTCATTTAACATGTGATTATAATGTTTGTGCAATGAATTTTTAAGATCAAAGATTTGGTAATGATTATGTTTTATTTTACAGATGTTAGCTTAAAATTTTGCAAGTGATGTATAGTGATTTTTGTAGAAATCTTAATTATACTAAGAATATATAATTTATTATACATATTATGCTATATTTCATTTTTTTAAAATTGAATATGCTTGTCTACAGAATTTTAAAATGCAATTCTTACCGAAGCTTTAACTTCGTGTTCTGGCTTAAGTTTGAAAGGAATTGCTTCGGTAAAGCTTAATTATTGGATTTATAATTTTAAAAAGAATTTTTAACCTAGAATCTTGAAAGTGATTTTGAGATGTTTTAACATCTAAAATTAATTAAAAAAAGGTTAGATTGTTTCAACTTTGGAAAAAAAAAATATAAAAAAGTACGAATAAAAGTATATAAGGATTTCTTTACTCTTAACGTGGTATTGTTTTTTATTTCACAAATTATAACAATTTTAACAATTTTTTTTAAATAAACAACAAAATAAAGTTAACAAACTAGATTATTGGTGACCATTTTTAACTAACAATGCGTTAATATTTTGGGCATGTGCTGTTAGCAGCTCTACAGAACGTCTCTTAATTTTCTGATATTAAGAACTTGCTCGATAGTAGAGGTGTGAAGTTTGTTATGGTGCTCATTTTTAAATTTTGAAGCATTATAAAGTTAATAGAGCTAAAAGTGTTCTTAAACTTCGATTATAGAACATAATTTTTAAATAAAATGAAGGGAGCTGTGAAATAATCTTTTACAGAGCTATAGCTTTGAATTTTACTATATACATAACAGCTGTAGAGGAACAGTTTTGCATCTAATAGCTCCAACGATGTTACTTGGGTAAGCATCTAGTGAAGCCTCGATTAACTTATCTCTTACCTAAGGGACTACATGGAACCATCTTCTTTTGAAATTGTATAGAGGCAGTTGATCAGCTTTGATAAAATTGAAGACTGATTCAATAGTGTTAAAAATTTATGTCCCCAATGAGAAATCTGATCCGGACTGTGCATATCTCAAAAATTACATGCAGTCAAAAGCGCTGTATTAATCAATATCTTTAGTTTTGCATTCTGTTCTAAAAGGGCCAATGTTCATTTTTTGCAATATTTACTTAAATACATCCATTTTATTCAGCGTAAGATAATTTCAAATATCATAATCCTGTATTTTTAAGGAAATCAATTTATTTTTATTAAAAAACCTTTTAGAAAGATTGACATTTCAAAGTTTAAAGGATTCTTATAGAAATTAGAACACGAAATTTTCAATTTCCCAAATGTGAAGGAAATATGACATTAAAAAATAAATTAATATATTGGGTGGCGCGACAGCTCGTATAGAAAAAGGGGCTAGTGACTTAAAACTCTCAACCATACCTGTGTGCGTGTTACTGGCAGGAATTTTACATTAGCCCTTTTAAAAGCAAAGTACAGAATAACAGGTCTCAAAAATCTTTTTTGGCCCTTTACATTTTTAGATTTTATTTTAACTCCGCATATAATATAAAAAAATGCTGCTTTAAGATTTTAAAGTCATTTCTTCGGATCTTAAAATCATGAAACATGAACCAGTATAAAATAAAAGATCCAGCATCTTGTATTTTATTATAGGATAAAAAACTCTCCGTTTTTTTAATAAATAAATTAAAATTAATAAAATAAATTATTATTATGATTAGTTTTAGTTCTTTTTCCAATAAGCAAACCTAAAACTACGGAAAAACCCCCATTGAAAACTATAATATATATAGTAAAATAGCCTGAAAAATTTATTGTTGAGCCTCATTCATCCATTAAATAATATTTATGAAAAACAAAGCCATAATAATTGCTATACTTAGTCTCGTATATAAACATCAAAACATAACAAAACAAAAGAGCTGGTTAGCGAACTTCATTTTTCTTCATTTTCAAACATAAGTATCTCTTATCATAATAACAATCGGATTTAATTCACTTTGCATGTACAAATTGTAGATGTTTATTCATTCCAAACCAAATGCAAGCCGTCTTCGGTGCCAGGCAATGAAATTGCAACAAAAAAAACATAAAACTAAAAAAATACCTTTATAAATGTATGTAAATGTGTATTAAATTTTATTTTATTTCTTTTATATTTATTTAGCGCAACTTTCCGAGTACAATAATTTCTTGCGTTTCCATTTCATTGCGAGACACTTTTCATTAGTCAGTAGTGTTGTGCAGTGCTTATGGTAAGTACTGAAAGTGTATGTATGTATGCGTTTTATTGCATAAACAAAAACATATTCGTCACAATCGACCAACCACTACCACTACCATTACCATCATCATCATCACCGTCATTAACTAACATCATCGAAAAAGAAAGTGAAAATAAAATTCAACCCCCTCCCTTCTGGTTGGTTGGTCGGCATACTGCAACGCGCCGCGCCGCACAAAGATATTTTTATATTATTATTTGCTTATTCAAGGTTTAGTTCAAGTTTAATCTTTCGTTATAGATCTTTAATGGCGGGGCAATAAGACATTTATACCGTCCATCCATCCGTCCGTTGCACGATTATACATATATATTTTTTACAGAAAAAAAAAACAGTTTAAGAAAATAGTCCTCCTTTCCCTGTGGCATTAATAAATAGGGAAGAGCTATTGTTTTCATATGCAAAACCAGCGACGCAGCAAAATTTCAAACTATTTCCCCAGAAAATTTCTTTTCCTTTGTTTATATAATGCAAATTTGAATTTTAATAGAGGGATCTTTTGTCCACGACTATCAACCATCATCCGTACAAACTATCTGAGATCATCATCATTTCTCTTTTGTCCAAAAAATATACAAAAAACAAATGAAACTTAGAGAAGATACAAAATAAAAAAAGATGAAAATTCAGATACAAATGGAAAGAAAAAGATTCAAATGATTTATTTTGTCTTCAAAGAGACGTTTGTTGATTATTATGGTTACAGCGCTGCTGCATCATCACACTAACTTCCTGCTATGGGAAGAGATATATGGAAAATAGTTTCTGCGCTAAGTGGGTATGGGATGAATTCCCCTTTGTCTTTCTTGATTATAATCTTTGGCTCTGCTAACTTAATTTTTTATAAATCATATTTTTGTCTGATTTAATTAGTCGTGAATAAAAGGAAAAGTTTTAAGGTGTTAATGAGATTATATATTTCTAGTCCATATTTTTAGTGTCACGTATGATGATACGAGATACGTAAGAAATTCCTACAATATTTTTGAATAAATTGATTGAAATTTATATTAAAAATACAAAAATTTAAGAGAGTTTTGTTATGTTTGAATTTTGTTATCCAATAAAATATTATCAATATAAAAAATGTACATAAATACTTTTATGGCAATAATTTATAGATCAGCGCCTTATTTTGTTTTTATTTTTTTATTTTTTTTTTAAATGTATTTTCACTCTTAGCGAATCATTTTGTTTCCCTATTTGATTTTGCAATAAATTTTGTATTACCAAACAACTTTAAGATACAACGTGCCCAGAGCTGACATTTTATAACATCTTTATGCTTTTTATTTTTTTATGTGAATGTTTAAAAAAAATTCAGGAAAAGAAAATTTTAGGAACAAAATTTACATCCTATACTATTGAATAAATACTTTTTTTTTTGAGTGAAAGGCTTCGTTGAATAAGTGTTTTCACTTTCATTTAAACAGTCCAATTTCTTCATATTTTTTTACATTGTGTAAATCTGTGTTATGATAATGCCTAAAGAAGACTATTTTTCCTTCGAATTTGGATATTTGTCTTTCGATATCGAAGCTTCATTGTGAACTTCTGCAAAACATCAAAGAGTTATTTACAAAAGGTCCAGAAAAATTAAAATCCTTTTCTCCGAAAACCTAAAATTCAGAAAGCCTCGAAAAAAAAATAAAATTCAGAAAATCCAACATCCAAAAAACCCAAAATACTGAAATACAAAATACCAAAATACCAAAAAATTTTCCAAATCTTCTTCTCTGTGTAACTTTTATTAAACACAAATAAAACAAGCATTTAACAAATAAAAGATAAAAAATTATTATTATTATAACTTTATTGATATATAAATAAATTGAAATATCAATAAACAAAGTTTAAGCTCTACCTACCAGGGCTTTGAGCTAAAGATAAAAAATAAAACTTCAAGTATGTTAATAGAACTTAACTGTTAAGCAGTGTTCATTAATTTATTATTAAATCATATATTTTAAGATAAGGTGAAGTGCAATGTGAAATAGAATGGAATTTTAGTCAAGAGAAATTCTTTCATTTATACGACGTAATGAAATAACAATGTTTCTCAATGTCCATATAACACAATAACAATAAGTAGATCATATCAACAAAAAATTATTTACAAACATTTTTCGGGCTAATGGATTATAGGGATTTTGGGTTTTTGGGAATTTGGGTTTTTGGAATTGTGAGATTGTAGGATATCAGTAATTTGAGTTTTATGGAAATCAAAATATCGAAAAATTGTGTAAAATAAAAAACAATAATTGAAAAATGTTTTGAGATAATGGATTTTAGAAATTTGTGGCTTAAGAGATTTGGTGTTTTTTTGATTCTGAGTTTTTGGGAATTTAGAAATTTGTATTTTCTGGATTTTCGGGATATTGGGTTTATGGGATATTCAGTTTTAGAGATTCTGACCCAAACCAGAATATTACAGGTTACTTTTATAGAAACATTTTTTTGATTTTCTACTTTTGTTAAACATGATTTCGTTATATATTTCTGTATATAAAAGTATAAATGATATTGTATGCCCAAATTTTCAATCAAAAAAAATATATTTTTGGGGTTTTTTAAACTATTTATTTTTTAAACATTTTTGTCGATTTTTTTAAACTTCACACTTAACCATTTTATTACATCATCTTCAAGATTTTTTTCTTAGAATCTAAAATAAGGGCAGCTACCATACCAGCTATTAAAAATCCATTAACTCTTATTTTAACCAAAAACAACTTCTATGAATTTCTTAAGAATTTGCCTGTCCCCTAAAATAAGTAAAATCTGCCTTAAGAAGGAAATTACTAAAAGGTTACTTTTTTATTTTCGACTTTCTCATTATCAGCTAATCCGATAATAAGTACTATTTGAAGTTGGCGTAACAATTTTTTGCCTTGAACATATTTAAAAAACTTATATATAGGTATATTAAAAATTCCAATACTCCTGTAGAACCATTATTACTATACTGATATGCCTAGAAGGCTTCAATCGACGAACCAAAATAATTACTCCTATCGTGTAAATAATTGTTTATTTTTATATAGAGATAGTTTTTCTTTAATTCTTCAATCAATTCTGAATATAAAAAAAAGCCTTTCACACTTTCGAAAGCAATTAACTTATGTTTTTATTTTAAGCAAAAAAAAAAAAACCATGGCAATGGCGGTGGTGGTGTGTCGGTCAGCTCAGTGGTGGTCAAGCACACTTTTTCCTTAATTTTTGTTACTATAGAATTTAACTCGTCCAGCTGCTGCTGGTAACAATCTGTCTCCTAACATTGATCCAATTCCATATGACCAACAAACCAAAATAAAAAGCCAGAAAAACCATTATGATAATGATGATGATGATCAAAAACGCGAGGTAAACGTTTTCATGTATCGCGACTTGCATTCTCTTTGAAGAAATAAAAAAAAAAAAAATTGTAACAATCAGCTGTGTTCGTTGAATATTGTCTTGACTCTGTTTTTTTTTTTTTAATTTTTATTGTTGAATAAATAGAAACTATGTGTGTTGTGGAGCTGGTATACAAGTGGCGGCGGCAGCAACACAACAGTGCTATGAACTAAAATTAAAAAAAAAAAAAACACAACAATCTGTAGCACTTCTTGTGTCAGTTGTTACCGCTGAAACCACCTCCTCCACCCGCTTAGATATATTTCTCGACAAACAAAAATAAAAAAAAAAAATTATGGAGAAAGGTTGTTTCCGATTGCGAATCAACGTCGATATGAACAGTGCTGTGGAAATGTTTTATTTACTTAATCTGGGATCAGTACATCCTATTAGAATTGATAAAAAAATTATCATTTTTATACTGAATTGAAAGGTGGGATATGATACTGCAAATAAGTAATGTATAATTCTTCAGTTCACACTGCCACTCTAGTGAGCTCTTAGCTCTTGATAAGCTGTATTCTTGATATATATTCAGTAACACCTGGTAGACGGCCTTTGGCCAAACCACATTAAACTTAAGATTAAATTGTTAATTTTAAAATTATAATTATTTTTTTGTTTAATAAAGTTTCAACTAACTATTCAGTAACAGTATTTTGGTCAAAAGTTTAGAATTTTCAATGTAAAAGCTTAAAAGTTTATGTTACGCCCATTAATAGTTTTTTTTTTATTTCTTTAATATAATTTTTAAAAAGTTGATCTCTAAAAACGAGTGGCTAAGTGCTTTATGGGACGGAATCCCAGTCGTCAAACGTTCATTTTTTTTTTATTTTTCCAGAATATACATATAGCTATAATTTACCCCCAAATGTAGTCTAATTTGAGATAGCTGTGTTTTCCCTTAAAATTTTTCGTAAATTAACAATGGTCTCTCGCCAGAAAGAAGAAAGAAGAAGAATTTTTAAACATTCATCGGGCTGATTCGACTAAAATTTAGTTCTTCCTTTAAGCACTGCCGTCTTATTCCGGAATATAAACTTTTGGTAAAGGAATTAAAAAGATTTGGTCTCATTGTCCGACTTGGGAGGGCGACACTCAAGGAAACCACTATACCATCTATGAGTTTCTTATGGATAAGTAGGATTGAATAAATTCTCTAGGCATGTAAATAAGTACGGACATTCAGTAGCCTGCGCAAGATCCCACCCCACCGACGAGCTGGTTTTTCGTACTTCCGTTACAGACAATACAGGGTTTTGAGCCTGCATTGAAGTGTTTTTAGCTTTTTTCAGTTATGGCCTATGGCCTTTGGCTATTTGACATTGATTTATTATCTATATGGCTGGTTATTGGAGCCATTAGACCTAATGATCTTTTTAAGTTATTTAGAAAATGATACTGCTATTGACAGTAGATATACTATTTGAAAAGGTGTGGATACGTTGATTAAAGGTTGTGAAATATTTTTGCTCAGATAGCAATACCTCTAGCATTAACATCTGATTTGTTCTGCCAGTAAAAATAAAATGACAGATTCTAAAGAAAAAGTAGAATTGTAATGAATATAATTAGTTCGCTTACCAGTTTCTGATTTACAACTTTACTTAAGAAAATATTGTCTCTAATAAAACAATCAATTTGTTATGAAATTAAAAAATAAATTAAAAAAAAAAGTACAACACCACTGTATATGCGTCTCCTTGAAACTGGCTATATGTTCACAAAAAAGAGTTTTCACCTTTCCTCAACCAAGATTTAAGGTCGAAATAATGAATTTCTCAAAATACTCTTGGTAAAACTATACATAATCCACAAAAATTCGCACTTCAAACAATGAAACTGAGTGTGGGTTGGTATGGTACAATTAGTCCACGGAATGGGCGACAGTCTGGTGGAATTTCTTTTCTTTCATTTTCATTTTAAACAATATCTTATGTATAAACAGACATATCTGGAATTCAATTAATTAAAAAAAAAAAAAAAAAAACAAATTAAAAATTCAAAACTCTTCGCTCGCTGGCTCACATATTTATAAAGTTTTCGGTCAATGAAGATGATATTATGGTCTTTGTCGAAGTTTTAAGATGAGATTTTGTACCTAGCAGAGCGTGATGGTATATCTATACGTAATCACAAAACAACTAATGAGCCATTATGTTTAAGAGCTTCTTGTAAAAAGGTGCTAAAGGAAGAAAGTAAGAGTTGTTGTGAAATGATAAAGAAATTGCCTTGTGTTTAAAATACATGACGATTTAACATTGTATACTCTTGTTGGAATATTTTAGGCTATGATGCAAATATAACGCCGAACGTGAACTCAAGAAGTGATAAATTGTTTTGATTTAACAACTTTTACTACTAACTTGAGCTTAGTTAGTTTTTGTATTGTAATTTTTAAAGAGTTATTTATTATGTAATAAAAGTTTGTAAATATTTCACTTCGAGTGAGTTTAAGTGAGCAATTTGACTGGAGCAGTCAAACAGCAAAGGGTTGAGATAAAATTCAAATAAAAATAAAAATGAAATTGTAAGACAATGAAAAAATCAAACTTACTCAAGCATATGCAAAAGGGTGTTATAATATTATTTATATTTTTTACTAAAATTTCATTCTCTTTGAATTAGTGCACTCATTTCTTAATAAAAACTGTATTTGTTTCCTATTCGTGTACATTGAATTTCAGTAAATATTTTTAGAGATATTTTCTGGAAGTTTGAAGTTTTTGAGATTTTGTTTTTGTTGTTGTTTTAAGAGCTAGTTCTATCGCATAAAGTTTATAGAAAACTAGCTGTCCCGCCCAGATTCGCAGGAAATTTTTCATCAAATTGAGTGAAAATAAAAAAAAACGCTCCAATAATTTGTACACACAAATGTAGCACTGTGAGAACGTAACGCCGCAGTATATTCCACAATGGCTTTTTTTTGTTTGCAAAATTCATAACTTTTGAACGCATGAAGAACATCGCAAACAATTTTTTAGAGAATTAGAAAACTGATTTACAGTGTATTTTTTTTAATCTTAGGCTAAAATAAGATTTTCTTAAAAAAATAATTTGGGGAGGAAAGGAATTGAAGTAAAACATCAAAAACAGTTAAAATTTTACGAATTTTGTAAAAAAAAAGTCTTAGACTCATAGGGTGTTCCAAAATAACATTTTTCACCTCAGTGTGGATGCATAAAACAAATGAACCAATTTTTGATGTTCTTATAGCGCAAGTAGGTATTTAAACAGTATTTTTTTTTTCGTCGACATATGTATTTTATAAACTGTTTAAGTGACCAGTTTTATGTGAAACAGTGTGGGAAAAAAGTAAACGGACCAAAATTTTAATAAATATTTAACAAAAAATTTGTTTAATAAAATACAATAGAATACACAATACGTCGTTTTTAAATTAATTACAGATTTTAGTTTTCAGAATAAAAATCATTGACATCATCTCTTACTTTCACCTTTTTGGTATTGATAAGGCAATAAAAAAATGTATCTCCTATTTTTGGCAGGTTACAAAAAACATTAAGGATTAAGAATTATAATTTTCTTTCTTATCAATGTTCATTCGTATTGAGTACCATAACCTTGGGGCCAAAAATTCTTCTAGTTCTTGAGAAAATATAAAATTACTAAAACTACTTTTTTATGAGATTTTTGTTAGTTTTTGATCCTTCTTAAAAAAAACCGTTATCAATTTTTGGCGCCAAAATTGTCGAACTCTCCCCGTATTTACCAACTAAAGTTTAAAAAACTATTTTAGTTAAGGAGGAATTTACTAAAAAAAGGGCGTGAAAGGGCGGATATAATAATCAGTAGTTTGTTTACAAGATTGTACATCCATTTTTTTAACAATTGCCATTTAAGTAAAAAGGGGCGTGGAGGTGGGCGTATTTTTGTTGCCATCAAGATAGCAAAAAAATTTCACGTTCTTAGCTCTTTTGAGATTTGATATTTTAATTTACTTATAAATGAAACAACCACGTTACATTGTATATGCCATAATTGCAATAAAGAAAATAAATAAATTCGTTTTTTGTTTTTTTTTTTTCTCTTTTATTTCATTTTTTTGTTTGAAAAACTTTTTAAACCAAACAATTAAAAAAAAAGTAATTTTGTTTTGTTCTTTTAGAAATACAAAACAAAATTATTAAAAAAATAATATTAGATTTTGTATTTTTGTCGCGGCTTTTGGCTTTTTGAACCACAATGCGCCGTCCATTGGGAATCCCATTTTCTTATTTTTTCCTTCCCATACAAAATGAAATTTGTATGCACCCCTGAATGTATGCATTTTTTTTTTAAGTTTCAAAAATTTTCTGACTGTTCCTAAGTTTCCAATTTTTGATTCCGTAGTGTTTTTACTTGGTTCAATACGAGGGCAAAAAATAAAATCACATGCAAATTGCATTATGTTCAGCCAAGTTATAAACGAAATTAAAATATATTATGAGATTTTAAGGTTGAGGTGTCATCGTTCTGCTTTGCAATTTGTTCTATTTTTTTTATAGAATTCTGAGCGACAAATGTCGGAGTGATTTCTACGGCAATTATTTCTGTGTTTTTCAGAAATGTATTGAGAAATAATATTAGGATTTAAAAACCAGCTTATAGTTGAAAATGTCTGTGATATTATGCCTGTTTTGTTTCTCCTATCTTGGTATAAAATTCTAATGATTACGCCTCAATCCTAATAAAAGGTCATTGCTTGATATTACATCCTTCTGAAAATTTAAATAAAAATTTATTAAGGCCTTAAATTCTGCCATCATTTTAAATCTGAACAAAATTTGATCGATTCCTTCAACAGGAAGTAAAAGGATTATTGCAACAAAGTAAAGGTTAGGTTGCATTAATTCGAAGTGAAGGGCCTATTAAATATTTAACACGGTTTCTTCTTTCAAATATCGATCTGCTGAACTTGCATCCCACTGCAATCATTATCATCGTTATCATCCATTTAACATGCTTCCCAAATAAAAATAAAAATTAAATTTATACCTAATCTTTCGTTCGACGTTGCCGTCACGTCATCGTCGTCGTCATCTTCGTCATTTTTGGTTTTTGTCTTTATATTTATAAAGCAGCATCATCGCCATCTTTATATTATATGCGGTTCGTTGCCGTATTACGATAATTTAGTTGATTGGTTTTACTAGTCTCCACTCATTGAAGCGCAACATTAAATTTAACTCGCTTTCTTTCTTACGCAACAGTCAGCGCCACGGAACGCGGTACACACACAAAAGTCCGCCGCAACATCTGAAATGAGCCTATTGGCTATAAAAATATATACTATATACTTCTACATCCATTGATCTCATAAAAACAAAAAAATAATACAAAAAAAAAAAATAATAAATAAATACCAAGCTTCGGTTTTCGATTTCTGATTTCTTTTCAGCATTTCTTCAGATATATAAATTTGAAAAATAAAAAAAAAAATAAATAAAAACAAAAGTAACCATCACTCGGACTCTGAAGCCCAAGAGTTTTACCCTCATTTGACCAAGTCTATAGAGCTCCGCAGCTTCACAACATCGCTTCGATTCGATCTGCTTCATTTGGGTCCGCACAAGTGAGTGGCAATCGAGCAGCTGATTCATACGCCAGGAGGAATGTATCTTTAGATAAATAACAATCTTGAGTTTTTTTTTTCTGTTGTTGTTTGTGTATTTCGGTAGCGTTAAGTCGTAAATTCGTAAATTACAAAAAGCAGCAACGACAACACAAGACACAAATTTATTGTTAACATAGGGAAAGGTCGTTTAGTGATAGTATTTCTTCGAAAATGAAAGTAACCAAGGTCGCCATTTGGACTGACCATTGGACAAAATGGACAAAAGCAACGACGGCAGTGGTGGCGGCAGCGATGCGTCGCGACAAGACGGCGATGAATTCGATGTAGAGAAGTGTTTAATGATTCGGATGGATGGACCGAACCGAACCGAATGGCTGGCAGCGATGGTGGGCGTTTGTGATGAGGGACAATAAGCAACTATATATAGACATTATGTGCTGGATCATTTCTCTCTTGGTGCCAAGTAGCAAAAGCCATCACGATCGCAGACTTGTATAGGGCTTATGCAATGCACTGTGTCTTCGTATCTTATTTCGAATTTCTCTTTTTTTTTTTCTTAATCTTTTGGCACCTTTGATTGCGAGAAGCAGGCATCAGCAGATCAAATCTTTTCATACGGACTCGTTGTTTTTTTTTTTTCCTCCAAAATATTGGTTTATTAACTTTTAAATGATAAATGAAGTTTGATAAAAAAATATTATTTATTAAATTTTTCGAAAGTCTGCTTTAAAATTCTGTCTTTCGAATAAAAGGTTGTGTTTTTTAAAACTACTTTTTTTAAATATATTTCTGTAAAATTCAAATTTATTTTAAGACATTAATAAATTATATAAATCAAACTTTTTGTGTCTCCATATTTTTTAAAATCCAAATATGTACCTACCTCCATCAGGTCAGGCTTTCCAGATTATATTGCTTCAAGCTTACAATTCCAAAATCTCGAAATGTGGAAATTGTTTTTTTTTGTTTGCATCCAAACAAAATATGTATCATGTGCATTAAGTTAATCACTCCATTTTCGATTTTTGTAAAAAAAAATTGAAAATTTCGAAAATTTGCATCTTAAAGTTGTGCTGTTTTGTGTTCAAAAATGATACAAAGAACCGCAAAAACAAAAAAATTCGCATATTTGCAGCTATTACGACTGAACGCAAATATTGCGAAGCGCCTTAGCGTGAAGTTAGAACCGCCATTTTCGATTTTCAAAAATCAAAACATTGGCTGTAGGTATAGTGCTGAACTTGTTCCGCAATGTACCGTGAATATTTTTTTTAAATTCGCAAATTTGGAAATTATATGGAAGAAAATTTCTGCAAATTTACGATTTTCAAAAAAAAATCAAAGTTGCGCTTTGAAAAATAAAACAAAATTCGCATACATAATTAAAACTTTTCGGCCAACCAATTTTGAACGTTAAGCATCGGCATTTTCGATGACGAGAACAAAAATTGTACTCTATTAAACTCAACCAGCGTTACCATTTGCCTTAAAAATTTTTTAAGAATTTCGCAAATTCGCAAATTTTATGGATGAAAACTTTTTTAAAATTTAGTTTTTTAAAAACTTAAAAATTGTGCTGAAAAAACAATATTAACGCCCATATTATTCACTCGATACATCCAGATTAAAACTTAAATCCGGATGTATTTGCATTGAATTTGTATACTTTACATCTGGATTAAAGTTTTAATCTGGATGTATCGAATTAATAATATGGGTCTAAGAGACGAAGAGATAAAAAACGCATATTTGTTGCTTTTATACAGCTTTTACTTCACGCTTCGCAAAATTTATTTTTGCCTCTAAAAGTTGCAAATATGCGAATTTTTTAATTTTTTTTTAACTCTTCGGCATTTGGCAGCACAATTTTGATTTCTTTGATATTATTATACTAAGAAATACCAATTAATAACAGTTATACCAATTTATCGGCATTAAGTGAGTTTGCATTAACGCGCTTCATCTGACCCCGGGTGCTCGAAGTACCTTTGCCTGATAATGCCGACGAAGTGTTTTTATAAGCAAAACTGTAAAACTTGCTATTTCTGTATAGTCACTTCCTTGAAAAAGTGTTGCAACCTTATTTTTTTAGAGTTATATGAGCTAAAATTTGAATATTCATATACTGATCCAGATCTTTATAGATAATAAAACGCGGCTAATGAGTGCAACGACCGACCACCGCGACGTAAATAAAATATTTACATAAACTAGAGGCATGTTTAATAGAACTTTTTTAATCACACAATAATAGTAATACAAGTATACCTATGTTTATTTATTTAAATTAAAATAGCTACAGTTTATCAATCAAATAATTTCATTGAATTGTTTTACACAATTTTAATTTATCTATAGGTAGGTACATAAATCTAGATTTTACATTTTTCTTATTAACAGATTTTTGTATTATTTTTTAATTCACCAGTTATTGCTAGCACAGCAGTTTTGTAGTACACATCATTTACATTTTTATGCTCACTTCCCTTACAACCTAAACAAAATTAACATCACTCTAACATTTATAAAAATATTTTATGTTTTGAATTTGACAAAGTTATATAAGTTAAAATAAAATCCAGTCTAAAAGTAGTCCATCAACAAAAAGGACTCTGCTTTCAAAGTGGATTAAAAAATAATTTTCATTTCTTATTCTAATACAACAATTTTTTTTTCAAATAAATAAATATCAAAGGGAATTATAGGATTCATTTTCTTGTTCATTTGAAGTTGATGTTGATGTTGATGAACTATGTCCACACTTGCGACAGACTTTGTCGCCCTTTTCTTCATTATCATCATCAGGAGATTCAATTGACCAGCCGTCCTTAGACACAATTGTATCATCTGATTTATCCTCGCTTCCTCTGTCTATCGAGAACCACTTGGTTGTGGATTCAACAACCTTTTCCGGTGTCATTGGAGTTCCACCATCTGATGGTGTTGGTGACGATTCAAATGAACTTCTAATACGATTCCCATATTCATCGTTGATTCGTAGACGAAATTTAGGAAAACTACTCCCCCGACGAATTCTTGCTCTATCTCCTCGAAAATTCGATCTTACCGCCTCCCAATCAACTGTACCAGGACTCTCGGCTTCAGCTATTCCCGGAAGCATAGTGCAGCCGAAGTAATTCGATCGGAATTGCTGTTGAGTGGCAATTGAAATACCATGAAAGCCATCATTGACAAAGGCACAATCATCAGGGTTTGCCTCTATCACAGGATCCAAATATCGTTTCCCATGATAGACGATCTCTTCTTGCTGCTTGAATTGCGTCCTAACCGAATTCTGCCTGCCATCTGCACTGTAAAGATAAACACTCTTCCGTTTTGATCCACCATTACGACCGACTCCAGGGGGGCTACACAAACTGCTGCCACTACTACTGCTGCTTGATTTGGAAGCCTTTTGAAAGAACATACGATTATGACTGGGGGTAATGAGGGGCGATGGAGTTGACGAAGACATGACCACAGCACATTGATGACCAGCTGAATCGGGGGAGATTCCATAACAACGAGTAAACGACATCGAAGTCTCCAAATTATGCATAAAAACTGTATTATCGATAATGTAGCTGTTTCTTGTGGGAAGGGTTAGTGAATTGGGTGGTTTCTTAGTTGGGGTTCGAACCACATCGCACTGTCCAACCGGTAGATGATGCGATGTTTCTGTCGTTAATGTGGTTGAAGTCATCTGAGCCGTCGAGTAGATTTTGTTGTAACTGTTGCTGGGTGTCATGATTAGGGGTGAAATCATTGGTGGTGGAGTTCTTGGTGGCGTACCCAGTGACTCATAAGCTATCAAACAGAAAACTTGCATAATAGTTTTGATATAATTTTTTAGTTTAAATTCTAAACAAACACACAACATGGAATAACATCGAAATTTTAAATTTTATTTTCTATCTTCTATTTTTAAGCAACGGTTTTTTTAAACGGAAAAAAACAAGAATAATTTAAAAAAAATTATAAATTAACTACAACAACAGTGCTGCATCGAATTTTATTGATGAATGAGATGAGTTACACTACCTGCCCTTCATACCTTCCCAACCATCTTCGTTATCCTCATGTATTGGGTTCGGAGTTTTACTGGAAGTTGTAGTAGTTGATGATGTGGTGGATGAATCCAAGCATGTTTGAACGACAATATCCATATGGGAGTCCAAGGAGAATTGTTTTCCTAAAGCATAATATTAAAGGATTCTACACCTGCCACAAGAAACAAAAAACAAAAGGGGTTTTATGAAACTTACCAGACATAAGAATACCACGTACTCTACGTCTCATTGAAGGAGATTCTTGGTGCTGAAATGAACAACGGATATAGGCATGTCATAATCTGATTCCCAAAACTGAGAATGTTTTAACCCAATAGCTTTAGAAGGCTTTGTTTGCAAAATGTCTTTTTAGAAAATATACACTTATAACCTTTTTGGGCTTTTTTTCCGAGTAGAACCCTCAAACAATGCAACTTCCGTAGGAGAAATACAACAAAAAACAAAAAATTCTTGTATAACTCACCGCAATTCTTATGCCAGCATAAGTTTTAGCCAAAAAATCATCAGCATCAAAGAGAGCAGCAAAAGATCCATTGACAATCTTCGGAGACATTGGTGAATTCGCTAGCAGAAGACTTGATCCAAAAGCTTCGTTTTTTTCCTTGGTTTCTGTTTTTATATTAGGTATATAAACATTTAAGTACATACAAATACACATTTAATGAGATGTGTGATCAATACTATCTAGCTGTACAAACAAAAAAACCCAGGGCCGTAATAAGAATCTGAATAGACTTCTAGGCTGAACCGGAGAACTTTTTAAATTAAATTTGCAAAAATCGAATTCTATAGAATTTTCTAAAGAAATATGTACAAACAAGTGAACTGATGGATGTAAATTTAAATAGATGTCGATAGATGGCGCTAAACACCAAAATATTAAAATTAGATTAAAATCAGAAACTATCCATCCGATTGAGATCAAACTTGCACATTACATTTTTTATGAAGTGAGAAGTTCAATTAAAACGTTTTAAATTTTTCCGATAGATGGCGCTTTACACCAAAATATTTTTCGTTCATGGGAAACTTCCGCATCAAAAGACCGTTGTCTATTTGCAAGGATTAGAATACATTTTTATTTAATTTGACTTAAACTTTGTAATAAAATCATTTATTAAATATTTACTTACTGTCACCAGAGTTGCCGAATCTCCTGATTTATCATAATTTTTTATCCTTACCTCATAATATCGTCAATTAGTTGGAGGTCTCATGATTTTTAATTTTGCTTTAAAAAACGCCGAGAAATCAAATGTCTCACCAAAATTTCAAAACAAATACAATTTTTCTATTATTTCAGCCCATGCAACAACTCTTAGTAATAAATACAAAAAAAATCCAACCAACTATACCCGCATTAAACCTCCATGTAATGACACTGACAATACCCGTTTATATGAGAAATTAGGCGTTTCTCCAATCACAGCTAATCCCATACGAGAAAAGCTAAGCGCTTAACACAAGCGCGGAGAAAAACCATACTACCGGGTTGAATAACATAAATTTGTTATCTATAGTTTGTATGGAAAATATTGTAAAATGTTCTTTTCAAATTAAATTAAAAATATAAAATAAAACAAAAAAAAAATTGGATTTTCTTTTAATCTACTAAACAAAATTACAATAAAAATAATAATTCATTAAAAACTAATTGTATAGTGTATGTATATATAAACCTAAAACAGTTCATTAAAATAAAATTATTAACGCTCATTCCCTCCTAAAAAAAAACCCGCATATTTAAATGGTTGCATCCTGAATAGCCTGTATGTAAATACGGCCCTGGAACACACATACTCGTACACATTAAGAGTTCCATTACCTTTAAGAGAAACCTTAGCTCTATCTGTTGCAGCAATATCAATTTTCATTTCATCTAAAACAAATCCAGCTACTAAACGAATTTCAGACCAATCATTTAAAATGTCATCCAAAGTGGTGCGACTTGAGGTGACAGTGAATCGGATTACATATTTTCCTTTGATTGAAGCTGGGACACAATGTAAGTTGCCTCGATGGTTTAGACGTTTGAGAAGTCTCTCGGTGATTTCATTGTCTCCTTTGATACGAAATACGACCATTCCTTAAAAAATAAATAAAAAAAAAAAACGATTTAAAGAGGGATTTTAAAAGGTTAAATTATCTTCTTTTACCTAAATGTCTTTTTGCAGGAATTTCAAAACGATAATCAGCGCCAACAAGTGCTTCAAATTTCTGAGCTAGACGTACACCTTCTCTGATGTGTTTTTGTAAGCCTTTAATTCCAAATGACCTCAAGACAAACCAAAGTTTAAGAGATCGAAAGCGTTTGCTCAAAGGGATTTGCCAATGCATGTAATCGATAGCTAAGCCAGAATTCTCGTGTTGCAGATACAATGGTTCAACATTGAATGTTCGATGAACCGCTGTACTGTCTTTGACCCTATTAAATGAAAAACAGAAAATAAAACAAAAACTTAACAAGGGAACTCTATAAATCTCGTTAAAGACCTAGTTCTTAAGTTTTAAATCTTTACTTAAGGTTACAACACAATAATAACTAGTCCAACTTTTTCAACTGTTAATTTTGAAATTGCAAAATAAAATAAAAACCCTTTTGTTTAGCTTCGCTTTGAGAACAACTGATGGTTGTGATTCATATACTTACCACAATGCAGTACAATCAAAATGCACCATCAACCACTTGGATGGATTGAATGCAATTGAATCAGCTCTCTCAACTCCTTTTAACCATGAACGATATTCTGGGCAAATAAATGCACTCCCTGCATAAGCAGCATCAAGATGAAGCCACAAGTTGTAGTCACGGCAAACAGATCCAACCTACAAATATTTACAAAAAAAAAAATATATTTATTTCCAGTTTTCTCCATTCCAAATCAGTAATCTTACCTCATCCAGATTGTCAAAGGCGCATGTCCCTGTTGTTCCCAATGTAGCACAGACCTGTTGCAAAAAAAATAAAACATAAATAAACCACCAATACAACATACAACATAATTAGCAGCAACAAGTGGATTGCTTTTTTAAAGTTCCAACAACTGCTACCACAACTAATAGATCCCTGCGGGACTATCAGTTACCAATCTTCTTAATGTCACTCAAGTGTGCCAAGCAAACTATTTCAAAATTAGTTTGCTGATATAATATATTTTTTAAACTCACCCAAAACGGAATCAACCCTTGTTTGATGTCATCTTCAATTGCTTCGCGCAAAGGTCTTCCCCGCATCGAAAGATTTTCATCGGACTCAATGTACCTCATCCGAACTAATCCTATTATCAGATTTGAATAAAAATAAGGGAGTCATTTTATAATAAGGACTGAAGTGGAATTACCAATTAGAGCTGCCTTCTCGACACTGGAATGGGATTGGTCCGAACAATAAGCAACAAGTCGGGCATTAATTTCGGCATCCTGGGAGCCAGGACTACGTTCGTGAAAGCTTTGTATAGCCCTGGTCCGTCCGGCTAGCAGGCAAACCAAAGTTGATTCACTAGCTGTTGTCTGGATGACACCTCCACCCTTGCTATTATTGTTGAGGTGCAAGAAGTCATCAGGTAGCCCAATCATCTTACCCAACCAATTCATAACGATTATCTCAAGTTCTGTACAAGCTGGAGAACTAGCCCATGTAAAACCCAAACAATTGATGGCATCAGCCAACATATCACCCAAAAGCGATGGAAAAGAATTCAGTGCTGGAAAGTATGCATGCATGTGTGGACTTTGCCAGTGCGTAACTCCAGGCATGATTACTCGTTCTACGTCATTGAAAATTGCATCCCAATTCTCACCATCAATAGGGGCTGATTCCGGAAGAAGATTTCTCATATAGCCTGGTTTTACATCCGGATAGACTCGCCGGTCACGAATGTTCTCCAAGTAGTCAGCGATATAGTCAACCATTTGTTTGCCTGTTGGTAGGAAAAGAAATGGGTTCATATATAATAAATGAATTTTTAAGCCAATTTAGTTGGTTGTATAAATGGACACCAACTGTTTTATGAAAAATAAAGGATAAGTCACAATAAATTAAACTTAGTAATTGTATTTCCAAAGGGTTTTAAGACGAATCCAATAAACGAATTTTATTGAAGTCGTACATTTTCTTGTTATGGAAGAAAATTGGCGAATAAGGTTTTGTTTCATTGAAAAGAATTTATGAGATAAGACTTTTGTATCCTATCAGTGTTTGCTGTCCAATTGATTTTCAATTTATTTAATCTTATATAAGTCACAAAATTAAGTTGGAAGAAACAGCGTTGTTTGACTTTTTTACTTTACGTTTTTTACTTAGGCTGAAAACATACTGGAGCTGCGAGCAGAGCGGAGATGCGAGAAGTGAGCAGAGCGACGAAAACAAACAAATGTTTTCTTATGAGAGCTCTCATACTGAGGAGTGAGGCGTCTAGCAACGATGTATCAGTTCTCATAAGAAAGTATGTGTTTGTTTTTAACGCTCTGCTCACCTCTCACATGGCCACTCTGCGGAACAATTATTTAATTGTTCTTTCGATATTTTTGAACGTCTGCAAGATATTCTTTATTTATTTAAATTTTGACAGATGCCTCTCATTTTCTCTCATTTTTCTCAGTTATTTACTTTTTTTTACCTCTTATTTACCTTTTTACGAGTTTTTTAAGTTTTTTTACAGGGTTTTTACGTATTTTACTTTTATTTACGCATTTTTTTTACCTACTTTAAAGTAGAAAAAGTAAAAATTAGTTTTTTTACATGGATTTGAACAACACTAGGAAGAACCCGACCAATGTCAACTGCCAAAAATAATCAATAAGAAATATGTAAGTCTTGGGGGGTTCTTGGCAAATTTATACTATTCGACTCTAAAGTTTACATTTAGTGAACAAAAAATTCCCAAAAATATTTATCAGTGGTATTTACTTCCAATAGAACCATTTCTTTTTTTATTTTCGAATTTTTGGAAGTCGACCACATGGTTTCAAAAAATTGGTCATAATTATGATTGGATCTCCCATAGAACAATTTTGTTTTTTGATTTTCGCTGTTCTCGAAAATGGTGCAACTGCAATGTTGATAATTTTTTTAAGGAGAACGTTTTTAAAATTTTAAATAGTATTGTGTAATTAAAATTTTTCGAAAAAATATCTTCTGGATTTTATAAAAAAGTTGCAATTTTTTTTTAAACTCAGTATTTTGAAAACTACTTGGTTGATTTTATTGGAACTAAGCAACAATAATTATGAACAAAAATTATTCTTGTAGCAGATATTATAGTACTTTCCATTCATATAACTGTTTTAAGACCAAATTTTGTCGAAAAAACGGCTCATTTTCGTGCCATATGAAAAAAACTAAAATTCTCTTATTTTGTAAAAAAAAAAAAAAAAACTATTTATAATTCAAATAAATTGGGTGTCGTTCGTACTAGAACCATGACAACTCACTGTTCCTTCAATGCGTGTTATTGTCAGAAAAGAAAATGTGCTGACGAATCCGAACTTCAAACTAATCTTGAGAAGAATGAGCAGACATGCACTTCTGAGAAACGGTTTAGCTGATGGTCGAGGTCGTGAAGCCCAAAAACTTTACGCTGAAAGATATCCTAATAAGAGGTGTACCAGTCAAACAATTTGTTCAAATATTCACTGACGTCTTTGAGATTACGGAGTGCTATAGTATCGAAGGATAGGAAGATCATCTGCTGATGTATCAGCAATCTTAGATGAAAGAATTTTGAATTTGGTCCTGCGTAATCCCGACGTAACTTAAAAAAATAATATAAGGAAGCTCAATTCGTTTAATTATTAACTGACCTTGAAGTGATTGGACTTGGCAAGATCTAAAAGAAAAGGTTATTCTAGAAATAAATGGTTTTCGTTGTTTTCAAATTTCTCAAAAAGTACAAGACATTTGAGCATGCGGTTCCGGTTTTCTGTTTTTAACTAAAAGTTAATAAGAGCTTTGAATTTTGAAAACAAAAATAATACTTGACTATGTAAAACTTTGAAAAAAATTATTTTTTCAATTTTTTTTTTTCAAAATTTTGAGGCGACGATGACAAAAACAATAATAACAACGGGTTACTTGCATTGACAACCACGTGTTGTTATTATTGTTGTTATCGTCTCCGCGACATTTTCGCAAATTAGTTTGGGGGAGCTTTAAAACAACTTTATATAAAAACAAACCAAAATAAGAGATTTCTGGCTTGACAAAAAAGTATATAGCATGACATTTTAAGTGTGACCGTTGTTTTTAATAATTTTTTGCTTGTTTTTAGTCTTTTTTTTGAAAATTGCCCCTCTCAGGTATACGGGGGGGGGAAATAGACCCCCTCTCATATGATTATTATTTCTTGTCTCGGACACAGCCTACACACTCTAGCTTTTTGTTACACCTTTTGCGAATCTTTAAGTTCAAATTGCGAATTATTTAAATGAGTTCAATCATTATTTTTTATGACAATTAAATATTTCACATAAATATAATTATTTTGATCTAAAATTTTATTGAAGATTAAAGATTAAATTCAAAATTCTTATATTGAAACAATTGGAACATTCAGGTTTAAGACATGCCATGGGTACGATAGTGACATTTATGCGTTGCATAATGAATTTTTAAAATTTATAAATTGTTAATTTATTTCTGAATTAATCTTGCCTTATTACTAAAAGTCGAGTCAAAAATTTACCAAAAGACTTATAAAATTATCATTAGTTATATATAGCTAAGATTTAGCTATATTCATTCAAGTATAGTTGCTATTTCACATTTATAAAAATTGGTATATATAAATCAACTAATAACCAGTCAGTTTATGATAATGCTCCGGATCTCTGATATGATGGGATAATATTTGATGTGAAAAACACATTGCTATCGTTGCTTATATAGTTTGCCTTGCAAAATAATGCATTTTAAAAACAAACAGCGTTCACTTTATTATATGCAAAAAAAATAAATATCAAACTAGTTAAATTGCTAAAAATGAACCCGGAAGTCATAAAACTAATTGCATATATATGGTTAAACGGGTTTTTAAGTTATTAACCAAAATCTATTAATACATGATACACTTAGCTTCACTGATGAAATATTGGAAAAGATAAACAATAACATAATTTAAGGTAAGTCAAATTCCAAAATATGTATTGCACGTTTTCCTAATAAATATTTAAAATTGAAAAATCCTAATAAAAAGCTTCACTGACAAAAATTACATGTGATTGAATTTCCCAAAAGAAATGCTATTATGGCAAAAAATTTAAATGGATTTAGCTTAAATTTTTTTTTAATTTAGGTTAAATATGTTTAGTATGATACTCTGCTAAAAATATGGTTTCCCAAATTTTAAACGAGTTAGCGATCGTATACTTTCTTTTTAAAATTTTTATTAAAGTTAAAGTCATCAAATGTCCATTTTGTTTTGTATTAAACTAATTCCAAATGTCACTTTTACAATTACAAATGTGAAAATAGTATATTTGTTGGCAATGTCATTTGTTTAAGGCATTTTCGGCTGCAGGAGTTTATTAAGAAAATGGGTTTAGTATGATATTAGTTAAAAATGGTTTTAAAGTTATAAGCAAAGAAGAAGTGTGATGTTAATTTATACCTTAACATCACGATTTTTAAATTTGAAATTTAAATTTAATTAATAATGCTAAATTTTTTTTAAAGTGTCTAACGTCAATTAATATGTCATTAAATCCATGACAAAAATGGCGAAAGTCTATGAAAACTGTATGAAAAACGCAAGTTTTGCTTGCAAAATAAAAACGATTGAAATGTCACTTTAGTGGTATTTTATGCTTTCACAATGCAAATGTATCATTTTATTATGTTTTGACAATCTTTGCACAATTATCGTTATTATTATGGTAATTTTATTTGTCATGTTTAAGGAATACAAACAAAACTTAAAACTGAATACTGTTTATGTACATGTTTTTTTTTCTGAATAAAATAAAAGACATATAACATACACATTTTCAAGAAAATTTAAATATTTATTTGGTAAGGTTCCAAAAACATACACATGGTAACCCCATTTCTAATTAAAAAATTGAAAATAAATAATTTAATCATGCATTATTTCGGAGGCTGTTTGAAATTTCTCGCAGTAAATTAAAAAAATATACAATATTAGTTCATTTATGTGAAAAAAAAATAAAGATAACAATGATGCCATTATAATACATGATATAATTACTTGCTAATTGAATTTCCAGATAAATACCGTCAGAAATGTAAGTATTGAAAAAATTCACGTTTGAGAGAAAAATTTATTAACTTTTACTCACCACGTTTGGAATATTCTTTAAAATCCATGTCTGATGCCAATCAGTTTAATTAAAATATTTTTTTTTATTTATAATTTGAAAACTTTACTAAACAAAATTTTGTTATTTGTTTCTTTTTTATAAATTAATTTTTTTTTTTTTTTTTAATTTTGTTTTTTAATTAATAAAATACTATAATTTTAGAATAAAAACTGTTTTTTCTGAATCACATGAATTAATTGAATTTAATATCCTGAATAAGCCAACAATCTGCCTTGACTGGCACAATGTTAGTGGCTAAGGTGACGGTTGATAAAAGCCAACTAAGTGAGCTTAGAAAAATCTTAACTCCCACTCTCACTGTTATAATTATAACCTATCGAATGAAGTATCCTATTTAACCCATATACATGTTTTCTTGTGATCTATTTAGGTACTTAAGGGCAAGTATTGCATTCATAGAAAAAATATAATTTTGTTTTTATGATGACCTGCCAATATGGTGATATACATAGAACCTGTAGAAATTGGATCCTCAGTAACCTGTGTCACCAGAACTTCATTCCTATCCTTCATGTCTCAGCTATTCTCCCCCACTTTCGCCGTTTAATTTTTTAGATTGATTTATTTCAAATATAAAAATAAAAAATATTCAGCTTTCTGCTTTCTTAGATCCGACTCTCTGTAATTATTTCCTAAAATGATAATTACCTGAATTTATCTCAATGTCTGCCTTTTTTGGAACAAAATTAATTTTTAAAAACCCTAAGCCGCACAAACTATAAAAGAGCTAGTATGTGCGACCCAGAGTTTAAGTTTTATTTTTATTTGCATTTGCCATTATGTGATATAATATTCGTGTGTAGCTATAATAGCTATATACACATGAGGATGTAGTTGTCATCATTCGATTCACTCTCAGATTCAGATGCAGAACAACTATAGAACTAAATTATAAATTAATTTAAACTACTTTCCATTTTTAATATAGAACTTTAGTTTGAGTTCCGAATAATGTCAAAGTGTAAACACCAATGCTGATTCTTTTTGGGAAATTGGATTTTGCATAAAGATATTATAATTTCAACGAATGAGTTCAATACACCTTCGAGGATGAACTTGAAAAATGTTTTTAATTTGTATATTTGCTTTTGTTAAGTTAAGATGATACGTATCTTCTTCTTTAGTTATTTCAATTTGCAATGAGAAAAGTAGTAAATTTAGAAAATCTATTTATGTATAGTTATGCGTTACATTTCAAATTAATTGCTTTAATTTGGCTACGGGATATTTGCAAAAAAGATTGCCCCTATAAGGTTAATAAATATAAATATTGGTCAAGAAACATCAGCTAGTTTCAGTAACTGGTTATAGATTTGATTTAATAATTTTTTAAAATAATTTCAAGGCCGTAGACATTGTTAGCACCTAATTTGTGGAATATTTGAATTTCGATATTTTTTTTTCGAATATCCCATATAAGAGGTGATTACAATCTAATGATAAATTCTTCGAAAATTGGTAAAAAAATATCTATAGCTGACCATTGACCAATTACTGAACCCTTCTATGAGTTTTCTATGGCCTTTCAGGTGGTATAATTTTTTGGCGAATATCCCACAAATGAAGTGCTTAATATCTCTAATGAACTTGAAAAATGTTAACCATTTGTTGCAAATTTTCTATTATAGTTGACCAATTGCTGAAAGTACTTGACCTTTTTGAACAATAACTAACATTTTAGGCAGCATACTTTTTTTTTGCGAATATCCCACATATGAGATGCTAAGATTTCGGAGCCAAATTTTTGACGAACAAAAATTGAGTTCTATATATTATAGCTACATCAGAGCTCGAGCTACTTCTTTGAATTCGTCTGGATAGTGTTGAAAAACTTCGAGTTTAAAAAAAATTGAATAAAGTCGGAACCGCACACCTATCCCGTATGGTGTGTTGTGGAACCGACTGTGCACAATAATCAGAGTTTTCTGTTATAAACTGTCATTTTTTGCTTTGGGTATTTACTTATTCTCTTCCTCGACCACTGTCTTCTCTTATCCACAGAAAAATATGTGTCCGACACAGCGTGGTATGGGGAAATCAGAAAAAGATTGATTTCGATACAACACACCAGATCACAACACATCACACTATAGACAAATATGGCTCTACGCATATGAAATACATTGAAGCGAAAGCGAAACACCACACGAGATAAGTGTGGTTCCGGCTTAAGTCGTTTTTATAATACCTAATTCAGCTTCAAAAAAAAAATATTTTTCTAAAGTTTTAGTATAAAATATTATTTAAACTTTCTAGAAGGGTACCCATATGTGTATAGAAGATTAAATTGAAATTGGTTAAACCGTTCTCAAAAGAGTTAAATATTAAAAAAAAAGTTTTAGGTACTTATACTGTTACCGTTTTTTTGGAAAAAAAAAAGTTCTAATAAAAAGAAGCCCATGCATTTATTTGAACATTAATTATTTTTAATCAAAATCGCAGGAATTTTTTTTAAAGAAATATAAACACAAAACGTCGTGCAGCCTGACCAATCACGTTATTGATGTTAATGATTAAAATGACCCTGAATTAAACATGCCACGCGCACAAGATTTAAACAAAATGTAAATGTTAATGTCTTATGAATGAAAAAAGGCTAAGTTGTGTAGAAAATAAACAAAAAGCAACATTAAAAAAAAATCTCATTAGTTTATATTATACTCACCACGTCTACGATATTCTCTAAAATCCATGTCTGCCATTCACTTTAATTTCTATTGATTTATTGGAAACCTTCACTGAGTCACCTTAAGTTATAATTTGGTTGTTTTTTTTTGTATAAAGAATTTTTAAATTTTATAAAGAAATTTAAATAAAAAAATAATCTTTAATTTCTTTTAATTAATTTAACGATAAAAAGTGTTAACTTTTTTTTTCAAATATTATCACAATAGCGGTCACTTTTGAAACTAACGAACAAAAATTTTTTCCGAATCCTAATAATATGCAATCATTTCTAAAACAATTTTATTTTGAATATAAAAAAATAGTAAGTTTTTGGGCTGAATTTCAAAAGTTAAGTTGATGGAAATATCGCTGTGATCGTTTTAACCCTGAGAACCACTAGGAACAATTATAGACAAATTAATTACATAAGCTTGGCTATGGGTTAGATAATCTTGCTAATAGAGAACTCCTATATTCTTCACGATAGTAGTTGTGCATTTTTTTTGTTTATTTTTTTTTTAATCCACAGAAAAAGAAGTCTTCAAGGCTTTTTGATAATTTTCAAATTTTTTTTATTTAAAATTTTACTCATTTTGGCAAAAGACGAACAATAACCACAACACCAATAAAAAAAATAGCAAACCACGACGAAACTAAATTTCGAAATATTGAAGAATCTTACATTGGAAGGTATAGACGCGACTAGAGTAAAAGGGTATAGTTTAGCTGTGGCATGAGGTGTCTGTGGAACTAACAAATTGTTATGCACCTTGCTTGTGGTGTATTTTGTAGGGCTTCAATTTATTGGTGGAAATACAAACAACTGCAACGCAAAGTATGGTATATTATAGCAAATACAATTTTGAAAGTGAACCGCACATACTGGATAGGTTTAATACCTACGTAAAAGACTTCTTTCTTTCTTTTTTAAGAAAAAAGGGTCTAGAGTCTAGACTATATGGAATATTGTCATTTTGAGTGTATAGTTAATGGTGAAAATAAATCTGTATATAAAGCTTAACAAATTGATAACTGATTCGATATTTTTTTAACAACAAAAATATTGACAATGACGTGAATATACTCTTATGGGAATTAACTTGGAGTTATTAAACTTGTTTTAAATTTAAATTAATTTAAAACACACAACAATATGTATACATCAACTGTTTATTCATAATTTAAAAGAAAACGATTCTTAAATTCAATTTTAAAACGACACTTAGAATAACTCAAAATAACTAACGGAGCAACTGAATTACTTGCTCTTTTATAGGAGAAAAATCATAACATTCACTCCCCCATTCCTCTATGGAGCAGAACTTAGCCAGAAGGGAATATCATTTTTTAGGGACACATACACACCCAGAAGTGAAAGGATAATGAAAATACAACCATTGTATTGGACAGTGAGATTTTCACTCTGAACTATGAGGGGAGTCTTCTGCCAATCAGGATCAAGAAGAAAAAGAAAAAATTTCTAGTGATTGTTTTTTGTATTGCTTTCCTTAAAAAAGATAGAGGAATTTAATAGATCTGTATTTGTGGATATGTAGGCAAAAAATTATATAATTTTAAAATTTAAAGTCATTGGTCTTTGTTAGAATAATCCTTAAGTAAAATTAAAACAATTTGAAGGTGCTTCCTTAAAGAAGAGATTCTTAAACGTTGAATTAAATATAATTTTGTTCATATTTATTATAGCTACACAAATAACATGTGGAAAATAAAAAAAGGTTTAAATATAAAATTCGGGTTTTGTTATTTTAATCCAAGAAGGAAGGACCCATCGTAGGGTGCCAGCCGTAATTAAAAAAAATGACACGTCAATTTTCAGGTATTATCAATGAGGTGGAATAGGATTAATCCAATACTTGTCACTTTAATATATTATGCTAATAAGATGCTGGTCACTGGATATTTAAAAAATAATAAAAGGAATATTATCCTTGCATTCATTAATTGACCTTAACGTCAAAAGAACTAAAAAAAGGTTGTTTTTTTAAGTGGTGTTCGTTATTTTTAATTTTCTCAAAAAGGATAAGACATTCAGTTTTCTGTTTTTGACTTAAAATTAATAAGAGCTAATATTACTTATAATTACGTAAAATTAAAAAATAAATTGTTTAATTTTTCTCCTTCAGAATTTTGAGTTTGACAATAAATTTTTCAAAAACTGTTCACTAAAATAACTTTAGTTAAATTTATTAAGAAAATAAAAGAAGAAGAGTTTTCTGGACTTACAAAAAGGTAAAGCATGGCATTGTAGGTAAGTGTTACCGTTGTTTTTTTAATAATGTTTTAAGTCATTGTTTTTAGAAAATTACCCCATCCTGGCTTAACGCGGGGGAACCGACCGAACCTAAACACTCTAGCTTTTTGTCACATTCATGCGAATCACTCTATATATGTATGTATTTCTTACATGAAATTTTGTTCACAATATATTTTTCTATATAGCATGATACATTTTTCGCATGCTATTTTTTTCGTGTGATATAATTTTACACCATATACTTACACGTTCATTTTTATCGCGTGATATAACTCTTGCAAGGTATTCTTCTGACAATTGGTACCTATGTACATATATTCCTCACAAGGATATACATATTTGTCTAGCTTGATTTATTTCGCATAATATTTTTCTTGCATGATATTTATATTTCTTTTGAATATAGCTCAGAACCACAGTACACAAATCTAAGGTTGTCAGAATTGAAAGTGTCAAAAAATTAAAAATGGCTGTTCGAGTGCCCACAGAAACTCAGCACGCATCATTAGAAATAACAACATAGTATTGGAATTAGACTAGTAATGGGGAACTGGATCCAGCATTCCACCTCCATATTACCTCGATTTTGACAGATGTGCCGAACTGAACAAAAATGAAAACTATAATGATATTACCTTTAATATGTGTACTTTGGCTCAGAACTTATAGATTACAATACATTTTTTTTTAAAGATTCAAGTCTCTATATAGTTAATCGCTTTCTGCCGTCTGCCTATTTCTATTTGTTTGTTTGATACAAAATTTGTAATCGATTTTATGTCGAATTACTAATCAGAACTAAATAACAACAAGTTCGTTTAACGTTTCAAGTCTTTAACTCCTCGAGTTAGTTAAAAATCTATTTCAAAATTTATACTGAGCATATGAAAAAAATCTGAATTTTATTCATGTCTTTTTCATAATTTTAGCATAGATGTTTAACCTTTAAAATCAACCAATCAATCAATCAACCTTTAAAATCAATTACAAACTTTCACACACCAAAAAAAAAAAAAAAATAAAAAGCAGAAAACAACCATGTTATTGAATAGACAAATTTAAAATAACACGATTTTTAAAATTAACAAAAAAAAGTATAAAATTATGTCTCCTAGCCCCATACGTTTGAAAGGAAAAACATGGGGCATACGCAATAGATAATAAATAATTTAAGAAGTGTAAGAGCGCTCAACTCATAATATTTAACTCTAGTTTATCAAACCCATCCATAGCCTATAGCCTTTTGTCACATATTTTGTAGAATAATGATGATATGTACATATACGTTGGAATTTTCAAAAAAAACATCATAGATATGTTTAATTTGTCTCGGTATCTAAGGGCACTGACTGCTGAGTAATAATTGTATAAACCAATTTCACAAGTTTGGTAAACTACCTATTTAACCAACCGGATCGATATTTCAATAACAAAACGTAGGTATGTGTAATGTTTGCAATAATTTTATGGAAATTATATTAAAAATTCTAAACCTAAAAGACTCATTTATAAATATAGATACCTAGGCCTGTGAATCTCTAAACTATTTACAAGCAGTTTATTACTCACAATTCACAGTAAATAGCTGTAGTAAACTGTCTGCCTACGTCCAATTATAAAAAAATATTAATTCATCCCAACACCTCTCGTCTATGGTAGAATTTGTCATTTCTGACAAAACTAACTCACATCAAAAGTCATCACAATTCCTTTGCTATTCCCAAACCTCGCTTCATTATGTCTCATCTTCATTATAGCCAGTGGATGGCGAAGCGGTCTGATGTCAATGAACTTTGTCAAAGAAAATTGTTTCTAACTGCCGCCGAATTCGTTATAGACTCAACTTCTCGCTTTGAGGTCAATGTTCGGTAAAAGTGAATACGACAAGTTTCCTTATGCTAAATGATGACGTATCAGAATTCAGAATGAGTTCTGGATTTACACGTATATTCTCTTTTCCCGTCCGTCAGCAACATGATAACTCACGTTTAAAGTGAATAAATAAAAAATAAAAAAATAACAAAAACAACAACAGGTAGGTTAAGGTAAGGTACATTATTTGGAAAATTCATTTTATTTTTTTCTTCTTCTTTGGAGGTGTATCCGTTGGATTAACTTTAACCACGATTGTGTAATGCATGTGAGGTCGTTCCATATAGTCATCATATCGGTAAGTATAGGAGAGTAAGGAGAGAAGAGAGAGTACCTACAAATAAACATTAAACAATTTATGTGATAATAAAGTGATCTTGTTAGACAACAACCACACAACGGTTTTGTTTTTAAAAAGAAATAATGGATGAAGTCGCATTGTAATGAAGAACTGGAATTTATGTTATGCTTTAACTTGATTTTATTATAAGTTCGTTACTCAAGTCACGGAGTCATGAGTCCACGTGATTTGGAAACAATTTTTTTATTTGAACTCAAACAGAATTCTTCGTTCTTTTTTTCCAGACTTCAGAAAACTAGCGGTTTTCTTAAACAGCACAACTTGGTAAGGGAATAATGTAACTACGATATATCGACTTTAAAAATTTCATCTGCATGCCTGTGATCGATTTTCATATTCTCGACAGACAACATTTTGAGAAATGTAAAGACAATAGGCATGTTCAGGAAAATGAGATCTCGGAGATCTCAGCAATCTCAATTACCTGAACAGAATTCCTCAGCAAAATTTTTCAGCTTTGCTATCAAAACTCTGAGGAAAAAAAATCTTTTAATCGCTTGCTCACTTTTTGAGTGAGAAAAATCTCTGAGATCTCATTTTTCTGAATACGCCAAACACTTACTTTTCTCGACATTTCTTTCAAGACAGTCAATGTATGTGATGTTTCGTGAAATCGAAATTTTACCGTCATTTCACAAGTAGCTCAAAAAAATGTCGGCATTTTAAAATGGGAAACATTTTAACTATATGTAATTGAAATTTTTCTTCAAATCTGCTCCTCAAATCTTCAAGAAATTGTCCTTTCAAGACTAATAAATAAATACATGTATCTACGAATTAACTTTTACTGGAGAGTTTAACATTATCTTTTTCCGAATGAAAAAAAAAAATACAAGGAAGATTTGGATTCGCTTGGATTCAGAGAACCAAATTTTCACATGAAAAAAAATAGACAAAAAATACTGCAGTGGTCTAAAGGTAGTTAAGATTTTTGGTCATTCGTAAAAAATACTACAAATTTAACATCCTTATATCAGTTCCCACGCTATCTTCAATGATTACTATGTTGTTAGTTCTAGACAAGTTTAATGTTTTCGTAGAACAATTCGCAGCGACAAAACCCCACCTGTACTTGAGAATGTATGTTCTTCCATGGCACCAATTCATTGTTGTACTCGTACATTCGCTATAGAGTACTTAAAGATCTCTGTTGTATTGAAGAGGTGTTCTTCCACTTTGGGAAAACCACTGCGTAAGCTTTTCCATCTATCTTACTCTTCAGCATATTTTCCGACTGGATGGAAAACAGCATTTGTCCAACCAATTCCCAAAAAATCTTAAATCTTCTCCACCCTCCTATTACCAACCAATTACGCTTACCTCCGTTCTTTCCAAGGTCATATGAAAACGCTGATCAATCGTCTTTTATCTACAACTTCTAATCCATTCAACTGTTTCGCTGACTACAGTACCTTCTTTTCCAAATTTCCAACCTTGTTCTTCGGATATGGAGCAACGACAGCGTATGCTGAGCTCTTTAAATTCCGATCTAAATCAGCATCGTTAAATGGGGTATCAATAATCGCGTCGAATTTAATGCTTCCAAAACCCAAAGCAGTCATTAAAACAGAATAAACCCCCTTTATCATTGTACATGAAGGGTACTTACATTGAGGAAACCAAAAAGCTTTCGATTCTAGGTATGTGCATTACTGACCATCTTCTATGGAACAATCACATATTAGATATTGGTAAAAATGCAGCAAAATGTCTAGGTTTCCTAAGACGTTGCAAGAACTTCTTTTCCCCTTCTGATCTGGCAAAAATTTACAAGGCGTACATACGCCCAAAGCTAGATTATAACTTGCATATCTGGTCTGGTGCATCAAAAACAACAATACACTTACTGGATAGAATCCAGAATAGAGCTAATCTCTGAAACATTTGTTTGATTAGAACGTCGTCGAAATGTCTCTTGCCTATAACTGTTTTATCGCTACTTTTTTAAACAGTGCTCTAGCGAAATAGCCAGCTGCATTCATACCAGCCAGGAATGCTCATCAGAATACCCTTAAGCCTAACTTGAGCCGTGCTACACGAATGTGGAATTCCTTACCCAACTCTATTTTTATTTCAATGTCCAGACATTTAAGACAATTGTACATCTCCTACTCAATCCTCCCTCCGCTTCCTAAAACTCAAGCTGTGTCGAATATTTTAAGGGTATGTCATAACCCCTTGAGTGCGCATTAATTTAAAAAAAAACATACAGACGATCCTCCCAGTTTTTTTTTTAATTTAAAAAAAACAATCGTTTCCCAATTTCTAAAAGGAAGAAGCTTTGGAAGGACAAATCAGTAGTCAGTACCATCAAAAAAAGTTTCCAAAAGGAAGAGTGATGCACGAACCCGTTATATTTAACGTTAAATTTATCTGACACATCTGCAGATATCAAATTTACTAAGAAGTTGTGAAATAGGATTGTATGAAATGATGCCTCGTGTCAATATCTTTCTTCTTTTCAAGCTTCCCGCGTCTATAGCTAGTTAAGTGGCTTTAACGAAAAAGGAAACATATAAAACCTTCTGAGAACTTCCCAAAGCAAGAACATTAATTCCAAACGTCAATCAAATACATCATCATGATGTCCAGTCTATATAACGGGCCTGCAACAGCTCCTTTTCCTCTTTACCATTTATCAAAAGAAAATAATAATCCCATCGGAGTGAGAGACAAGTTAGCTCATCAATACAGCATCCACAAACGACGAAGACGATGACGACAGTTCCATACTTTAAAACAACGTTTATTACATTTGACAGGAATTTTATGTAACGGTTCGTGGGCATCTTTGAGCTGCAGTGTGTGATGCACAACAAGCCCAACAGGTTGTCTGGGTGTCCTTTTTGTTTTTTTTTGCAATCTCACATCATCACAGATCACCTAGCCCCTTTAAGTCAAAACATTCCCCTCTCCTCCTGCCGCCTAAGCAGTCTCGGTTGAATTTTTGACCGAACGATCTGTTGCTGCCACTTTAAACAGGCAACAAACATACATACGTGAGGCTTGTTGATTGGTGTACTGGTGGCGGTTACTGCTTTTACCTCACTTTACTATTTCCTGGCTAGAATATTGTGCGCCTGTTTTATATGCGCCGTTAGGCACCTGTTCAGGTCTAACCAGTTCGCTGTACAACTTAAGGTTATAACAACAGAATTTACGATTGGCCTACAAAAGTCTTCTATCATCCATCTGCGCAGATGCAGCAAAAAAAAAAAGAAAGAAAAACAACAAACACGCAAATCTTGTTTCCCTCATTCATAGATTGCATTTGCAGTATAGAATTTGCAGCTTTGAGCCCAAAGACAGGCTTAGATCGTGTAAGAAAGATAATATAACTAACTATCCTCCCACCGAATAAGGCAACATAGAAGAGACAACACAAATAAATTTATATTAAAGAGAAACAAAAAAAGAGTTATGAAGTATCTACCTACATTTTTATAAGCTGGTTCTCTTCTTTAAGAACCTGGAACTAACTACTTGTGTTGTCGGTCGTCTTGTTGCAGGAACCAGCTTTACCTTGTTTTCTTGGAGCTGCTTTGGGGTCGACGACGATGCGGATGGTGGTGCGGTGCGGCAGCGGTGGAGGCACGGGAAGAAAATAAACAAACTCAAAGATCGGAGAACTATAAACGAAAAGAAACCTGAATTTACCGCTAGCCATTTAACTCTGGAGGTCAACGAACGTACTTATAGTTATGCTGCATTAACTGTCAACCAATCTTCTTATACCTATACCTACCTACTTTTGTGTTGGGGAAAGAGAGAAAGATGTGAAATTACTAATCGTGTTATGTGATGTTGTATGAGTATGGATTGCTTTGGAGTGGAGTTGGAGTGTCCAATTGGGGAAAAGGGAATAAGAAAAAAGCGGGAATAAGCGGTAAGCAACTAGTTCGAATTCGAACTAACAAGCTTTTGAGATGGCAAAAAGTTGCCAGACAATAGGGGCTTTTAGCGATCTTCGAGGGAATAGACTAGTGAAGCTACGCACAATAGCGACGTGCACATAGATTTTGAATTTGCAGTCTTAAAAAATGTGCCACTTTTTGTTCGGTGTAACTAGGTATACAAAAAATTCACCATCTGCCTGGAAGAATGTCAAGTTTTTGCCAGTTTAGTCAAGCCCCTGGAAAGTTTTCGGTATACGGAAAATCTAGACAAAAAAAACTTGTCAAAGGTCATTAAGGCCCTTGCTAGTAAAAACTTGTTGGGCAAGTTTTACTATCTCATCAGAAAAACCCAGTAAAAAAAAATTTATTATAACGAAACAATAGCAGAAATAATTAAAGTGGTTAGCTTATCATTCTTGGACCGGTTAGTGGAAAATCCCAGGTTCGCATCTCATATACTTACCTTTATTTTGTTGCTTTTGTCTCTCAAGGCAAAATCTTTCAAGAGCCTCATTAAAAACTAAGTTGGTTTTCCAAATGGGCATCGTTCTTTAACCGCTTGAAAACCTATAATGATGCATTCTGATAAAAAACATACATATTCCTTTCGGTTGGCAATGCTACTTTAAACTTCTGGTTCTAATTGAACTCTCTTGATTGATTGAAAAGATGACGATCTTAACTGACAGAATTGATAGCTTCTCAACATGGCTGTTTCAATGGTGTTTCGTTTAATATAAGGAATTGATGGTTGTGGCCCTATAATCCGAATCGAACACTCAATAGTCCGCATAGGTATATATACATCCATGGTAAATTGACTTTCTTTTTGCAACGCATTTCCCACACACGGACACGCATAACCATTTAAAAAACAAAAACTTTTAACTTAAACCCGCCCCGCATATGAGAATGAGGAAGTTACTAACAAAAATTTCGGCTAGAACCCGTTTTGGCCATAACAACATATACAAAAAAAAAAAACTAAAAAAAAAAAATTATTCTGGAAGTCATGAAAACAAGCACGACTTCAAAAGTCATCGTCATCGCGCGTTTGGTCAGCGGCTATCGTTAAGGGGAAGCAGGATGGATGGCGCAAGAATAAAAACGTTTATAACTGTTTTGGCCGAAAATATACTCGCGAGGATCAATGACCCCATATACGTAGTCAGTTTCGGCAGATATTTTTGTATGAAATATTTCGTTGTTGTTTCTATCTTTTGTTTTTATTTATTTTGCACGATCCAATCCGATCATCGGCCGGGCCAAATATCTCTCCCAAAGTATGAGAAATGCTGCCTTCCTTCATCGTATCAACATCAAGGGGATTTGTGAGAGATAAACCAGCAGTGATTTGTAATCAAATGTGGTCACTTTGGATCGTTATTTATTTTGTATTTCTTTTTTGGCAATTTTTTGAATAAATATTTGGACTTTCGAGAATGATCTCTTTCGCTCTTATACACTCGTAGGGTGCGGGACTACAATTTGGTGATGATCAAACTTCAAACCACACACCATCAGCCAGGTGTTAGTGATAATGCTGGTGGCTGGCTGTTTTTGCTGCTGCTGGTTCGGGGTTTGTTTGGCTTTGGTTTGGTGGTGTGTGGCGATGATGGTGGGTGTCATTGACACCGTGCTAACTTTGTTGTTTTTTTTTTTTTGGGTATAGGTACTAATTCTTTATTATGAAATGTGAGACAACTTTGATGTAAATTTTCGTATTTTTTGTGCGATTCGTTTTGAAATGTTTCTTTTTTTTAGGTTTGTCTTCATTTAGTTATTTTCAGTGAAATGATGAACAATCATTTTAGATTGGACTTTATGTCTTAGGTCAAGAATCTCATCGAAATATTTTGAATCATCGAATACCTAAGTAGGTAAGTATGTAGATATATTGTATATATTTATGTAGGTATATGTATGTGATGATTCTAATAAAATTTAATCTACCTACGTAATTGGTTCTTGACTTTTGACACCTGTAAGTACGAAAATTAGGTATAGGTATCATAAAATAGTAGTTTTATTAATTTTCAATTTTCTCATAAACTAGAAGACATAAACCTATTTGGTTTTTTGTGTTCGATTCGGGATCGATATTAGAATTGACCACAAAAAGCCAATTTTGCACTTCATTTCACAATTTTGAATTTTTTTTTCATTTTTGTTTAAATTTTGAGTTTGCATGTGAATTTTTCAAAAACTATTGACATAAATAATTTAATTTAAATTTAGGATTAAAGAGAAGATTATTAGTGCTGCGTTGTTTTTAAATATTTTTTTTTTTTCATTTTAAGTAATTTTTTTCTAAAAGTACTCCTACCTCCTAAACGGGGCGGGAGAGATAGTAAAAAATGCTTGTTTTTGAAACCTCTACAAAAAAAAGTTATCAATTTTAGGCGCCGTACTCTCCCCTTTTATAAAATTCAAATTTTTTTTTTTTTAATTTTGATACCTATGCAATATTTTTCAAAGTTATTAGAAGCCTTTGTGTAAAAAAATCCATTAAAATCGGTTCAACAGGTTATGAGATACTCGAAAACCAAAAAAATTCTATAAGAGATATCGTTAGGTACTATAAACGGTTGATAAGATTTTTTTTCCAATAATATGGAAGCCCGTACCTACTGACGTTAGCTCCCAAAATTTTTAATTAAAATAGATAGTAGTCGTTTTTAAGAAAAATGAGATTTTCCTTACCGGTTTTTAAACACTTGTGTGGGAGGTACCTACCGTTATTTTTGGTTATAAGAATAATTTTTATTTAAAATTTGCTAGATAATAATTTAATAAGTTTGAATATAAGTTTTATAAAAATCGATTAAGTCGTTTTTTTAATTATTACGTCCTTACAAAAATTTTTTAAACTATTTTTGAAAATTTTGGTGTTCAATACTTTTAAAGCTTTTTGAAACATTCTCCACAAAAAAAAAATGATCAAAATCAGTAATTTTTAAGAAAATCGAAAATGAAAAAAATATTTTTATGGGAGGTACCAATTATGGTAGCCGTTTTGTAAAAAAAAAATTACTGTGGGGACATTTTTGAGAAAAATAAGATTTTCAGTTTTTGCTGTATTGTTTCCACTTTAGCTTGACATCTAAAGTCATTCCAAGGTATTTGGCAGTATTGGGTAAGGACTAAGGTACAGATTTACTTTTGATAAAAATTAGAACATTAATAATCTTTTTGTTTATAAAGTTTATATAAGTTCACTTTTTTTCATTTAGTTAGATGCGCAAATGTTGCGTCCAATCTCTTACTTTGCGATTTTTCTGTAGCCTTCACAATGCATAAAGCAGGCACGTAAATTTCGGTATCATCTAAAAATGTGGGTATGAAAGCACTGTTGTCAACTGGAATATCCCTAGTATATAAAAAAAACAGTGTTGGTAGTAGGACAATTCCTTGTGGTACATCGGCTTCAATTTTTCCGAATACTCTGGCTCGTATCGTACTGTAAAGAGTCCGTCGGAAACATTAGATTTTAGTATTTCACAGAACTGCCAAGGGAGATCTTGTATTCAAGCAGTTTGTACTCAAGTTCCAAATGACAAACGTTGTCAAAAGTTCTCAAAATCTATAAATTGAGCAGAATAGACTTTTTTTTCTTCAAGTGCCTTTTCAATAATATCCGTAATTTAATGCACTTGGTCTCTCGTGGAATCTTCTTTTTTCTGAATTCACACTGATGATTTGGGATTAGTTTTCTTTCTTCTAATATTTCGCTCAGCCTTTTCAGGAGCAGTTTTTCGAAAACTTTTGACACAACTTCTTTTTACTTTTATTTCAATAACGATTTCAAAAAAACCTATTTTATAAAATTATAAAAATTGAGAATTGAAATTAGCTATGTACTTGGCTGAATGTACGGCACCTGTGAGCACCTAATTTGTTTATAAAGTTTAAAAATTCTGTGGACATATAAAAAAAAAAATAAAAAAATTAATTACCTTTATTATTCTATTAAACTATTGTAGCGAATGAAAGCATCAAATAATTTTAAAAATTTGTGTGTAAGTGGCAGCAATTTTTTAAAAGACAAATCCTTGTGCTCGCGTATGATTGCGCCGCCCATCACGTATAGACGAAGCAAAACAAAAATTGCAAAACTATGCGTCCAAAGTCGCTTAAATGTAGGTCAGCAAACAAAACATAGGTATATAGATAGTTAAGTCGAGTCTCAATGCCCTGCATCTAAGGTCTATAAGCAATAAAAACTATCGACCGTCGTCAGTTTATGTATACAAAGTACGTACTTGTAGCATCCACAGGCTCCAAAGTTGAATCTTCTCGATGATAAAAACAAAATACTAGTTCCATCTTCCTTGAAACCACTAACGACACCATATATACCTACAAAGCTAAAGCTACCTATATAACCGGGATAACAACTATTTTCTTGGCAAATACAAATAACATGATCCTCCTCAAACGTCTTTACTTACCAAACGAAAAGAAGTAGGTAGGTTAGGTATAGGTACTTGTAGTTGGAGTTGATTTTGTGCCTTGTGGAGTTGGAGTTGGATCGTCATCTTGACGATATGGTGTCCATCCACAACATCGTTATATCGTGGCTGCTTGCTGGCGGCGCGGCGTGATCATGCGGATCAAAAAGAAATCTAAATAAACATCACAAGACGAAAGAAAGAGACAAACAAAATCTCCAGAGAGTCAATAAAAATATTATGTCATACTTTTGCGGTACTCTATCGTAAAGGTTCTGTTCTTCGTTTTGTTTTATTTTTTGCTCGGATGACAGATAGAGATAGGCCTAGACGAACACCTTCAGCTTTCCTCCCGGGGGGTGCTTACCAACATTTTTTAGCGATGTTTGATCATGGCAGTCAGAGGCAGCAGACGTCATCAAAGTTCGCTCACCTCATATCACCAACCAATAGAGGCGCCCAAACAAACTTTTCTCCAGCTCATGTTAGAGGCTTGAACCAAAATTGTCTATACCTTGTGTGGGTCTCTTCACATTTTGGGTAAATAAATCTTTTTTTTTTTGGTTTCAATTGAGGGAGCCATCAGCTCTCTCTGATGGGGATCTGAAATCTCTCTCACTCTTGCGCAAAATATCTGTTTCTGTTCGGCGGGATCTGGTTTAACTGGACTTTTCAAACTGCTTCTGCGCGAAAATGGCGTGTTTGTAACTGTTGGTGTGAATTGGAGGTTCTTTTCTTTTTCGTCTTCTTCTAACGACTTCGTTTCGTTCTGTAACTCGTTGACTTTCTGACTTTCTTGAACTTGGAGACATGGGCAATAAAACGAAGAAGAAGAAGAAGGTGAGAATCATTGTACCCCCTTCACACTGTCATCCGCCTATCAAGCTTCGACAGTTGTTGTTTGTTTTGATTTATTTTTTCTTCCTCCTCGTACTCCTTCGCTCTTAACTCTTAAGTGAGACAACAAATTTGCAATTGGTCTTTAGCTGCGGGCTGTGGTTGCGCCTTCATAAGGAAGAGATTCTTGGCTTTCTGCTTTCCATATAGAGAAATGACGATGCGAGCGCTTGGAAAAGACTGTTAAAATGCGGAATCGATTGTTGGTATGAGAAGAACGTATATCTCCTCGAGATGGGATGTTGTGTAGGATTCTTACACAACTGACCACACCGTCTTGGGGACAACTCCTCAGATTGTGGATTGGTAGTAAGAATGTATATATACACACCTAAGTAGTTTGAGGTACGAAAATATAAAAGAAAAAGAAGACCCCGATTAACCGTTTGTTTGTCTGTTCGTTGGATGTTTGGATCTTTTGAATCATGGGGATATTGGTGGGTTATATAGGTAGAAAGCCAGGAAAGGGAGTCTGGCTTCTCTTTGAATTTGTGTTTGTAGTATTTTTTTTATTTTTTTATTATGATGGGTGTTTCGTTCTTACGTGTAGCTGAGGTCTTTGGTGAGGAAAAGAACACTTCTTGAGGATGACGAAGATCACGAAGACTCAACGACGATGGTGATTATGATGATGATGTTCGGTTGGATCTTACCAATGAAATGTACCATTTTAGTGAGCATCTGATAGTCCGCTTGGCGAGAGGTCAGATACCTTTTTTCAGTGGGAGATAAAATTTTGTTTGTTTTTGTATTTATTGTTTTTTTTTTTTTCTTCTTTCTAACGGATCTTCGGGACTTTAATTTTTCGGTTGTAATTATTTTTTTTATTTTACAGCATTTGTTATATTGAACTTAAAAATATTATGAATTTATCTATACCTATGATTGGAAATTTAATCGATGTCGTGTAGTTTTTTGCCGTTAATTGCGATCGTTTTTTTAATGTACGAGGAGAATTCTTCTACGAGTTTAAAATTTTAAACAGCCAATTCAAATGAAAAAATAAAATGTGAATTATTTTTGTAAAGATGAAGAATATATATTGAAAATTGTATAAAAAGTGCCTTATTACGTAAATGTACGTACACATATTTACATAAGAATACATAGTTAAGTGATAATTATTTGGTTTGTTTGAATTTATTATGAGATGGTTTGAGTGTAACTTTTGAGTTTTTGTTGCTGTTAAAACATTAGTGAGAATATAGGTACCTATCTACTTTTGGAATACTAAAATCAACCACTTGAGAAAAAGGATTAAAGGGATATAAAATGCCGAGCACTATAAGAGGTAAGTACCTACCTCTACGCTTTAAAAGCAACGGAAAACTTACTTTCGAATTAACAAGTTATACACAGAAAATTAATTACTAGAGCGAGATCGTTTTTCGGTGGGTTAGAAAAAAACTGTGTTAAATATAACGGAGCCAAGGGTAAAAATTACATATAGTTCACTAAGTTAATTCTAACGTAGTCGCCTCGATTAAAATAAAATGTTTAAAATAAAAACCTAAAAAGGTTATATTAAGGGAAAAACTTTGTAAGGATTCGCAATTTTGAAGAACGTTTATGCTAAACGAATAGCTTGCTTAAATCAAATAATTACTAGATACTTACTTACTTACTTAATTATGCGGCTCCCGATCCCTGGAGGGTCTCTGCCTGAGATATTGCGGTATTCCATCGGTTTATTTTTTTTTTTACCGAAAAAATAAACGCACAAAGGTATAAATAAATTCATAAACCCATAATTCCAGCAATTCGTATCTAAATATTAATATATTTGTTTCGTTCGAGTCTACGAAAAGATGAAGTTGTGATAACTTGCATTTTAATTATATAAGTAGTACAGGTATTTATTAACAGTATTTCTAAAGCAATGCTTTTTTCGGTAGAAGTGTTTTGATGCTATTAAAACTTTTTCTGTTTGTAAGTAATATAATAAAATAAAGATTCCATTGAAAATATTATAGAAAATTCCTACCAGTTCAACAATTTAATAGAAGCTTTCAAAAAATTCACGCTTCGGTTAGAGTTCTGCTTAAGCTATCTGGTATCCAGGATACTATACCTAAAGAAAGTATAACCAAACTTGAATTTTAAGGGTCAAATTCAAAAACTTAAAAGTTTCACTGTGCACACTTAGCAAAATAAGTGGCACTTAATTTTATCCATTTTGGTACTTTAGCCGCAGTTTTACTGTCTGAGTAACTGGAACTTAAGAGGCTAGCATGGGAGACTTAAGTGTCACTGATTCCGATAAGTTAACACTGCGAAATTGTGCTTTAGTTTTCCATATTTGGCACTTAACTCTTAAGTCACACTTAATCGAGTGTGAAACTGGGCCCCAACATATTAATTTTCTTGAGAATAAAATTTGACTTTTCTAGGAACGTACAGTGGATCGTTTATGCAAAAGTAGTGGCAATCTTCAATTTTCGGGTGGGTCTAATTATATGCAAAACTATTAATTTTATTGAATTAACAAATATTTGGACCAAAAAAAGTCAAAGTAGAAAAATTTCCATGTTGACAAAAAAATAATACAAATATTTTTTTTTAGTTTTGAGTCTAAAGTTGAGGGGAGTACTTGAAAAAATTGTGTTTTGTTTGATATATGTACATATTTGTTCATTATTAAAATAAAAAATTATTTTTTTATTTTAAAATGTTTATGTTCAATGTTTTTTTTTTTTCAAAACACTTTGGTCACGCTTTTTCAGCTTTAAATTGAGTTACAAAAAAACTTTGCAAATTTCCACCTTGAACTTAACGGGAAAAAATTCTTATACACATACGGTCGTATTTATAAATGTTGTCTAACTTTGTACAGCAGTCAAAGTTATAGATAAACATTTTTATTTGATGTTTAAGAGCTATCTTTCTAACTTAGATAAAGGACTCGGTTGTCAATACCTTGGATAATGTAACATTTTATTTTAAAAAATTAAGCATATTTCCAACCATTTCGAATTATTTGAACTATTTGAACACTGTCTAACTATTAAAATATCTAATATGTAAATACGCCTGATATTGTTTCAAAATTTTGAGTTTGAAAATTATTGAACTTTTTGATGGCTTGACATGACATTGTATGTGTTGCCTTTGTTTTTTTTTTAATTCAAGTCAAAAGAAAAATAATTACATGCCTTATTTAAGAAAATTTTAAAAACTGAAATAAATGAAAAGTTTTAGAATTACAGTTTTTATCTTCTTTAGCCAAACATATCGATATCTCTCAATTTTAGAACTAAATTCACAAAACATCCAAATCTATATTCTAAATCATCAAATCCTTAAAAAAATTTTCTTCTGATTTTACGAACTCGTAAGGTTTTTAATATTTTTTGATTCAATTATCAGAACGACGGGATTTTAAATAGCAAGCATATTATTGAATTCTCACTTCTCATGCAAAGTTAGCTTTAGTTAGGTTTTAAACAGATGACATTTTATTGTTTATTTCCTGAAATAATTGACAATTTTAAAATCTAGCTATCAATTGTACCCGCATGTTCCCCTACACATATGTATAATATGTATATGATTTTTTCGACAATATTATTTATTATACAAAACTCTCCCACTGGAAAAAAATCTTCTTTTCTAACCAACATAGAAGGTAGATCAACCACTTCTTATTGAATGGATTTATTCTCTGGAACTTTATCCACACACGACCCAAGTCATAGGCTCAGATACAATATTTCCTACAAATTTAATTACATTACAAAGGGAAGGATATACATACTCAATAGGCATATTTTATTGCAATGAATAAAACGACGCCGCGGATGCTAAGCATGTTAAATTCAACAACAACTAATCCCCTTTGGGCTTAACTATAAACACAGACAATTCACGGAGCATAACCTAAGCGCGCAGAAAAACTGCGTTACCTGCGTGAATTATACATACTTGTTATCGATAGTTTGTATGGAAACTCCATTTTGTTTGTGATGCCGTCGATTATCCCCGTTACCGTTTTTTTTTTACCAATTGTTCGTGGGACTGCAAAAAAAAACACTCCCAATGTTTACTGGTTAACTGTATAGGTATCGAATATCTCACCGAAAAATACTCTAGATATTAAATTTTCTTTATAGATATTTAATTATCTGACACTATCATAATACATATGTACGTATATTTTGTGATGTACCTCAAGGAAGATTTTTTGGTCCACTAATTTTTTATTTTGGCTGTTAATGAGATTTAAGGCATTGTGAAAATTATTTCATACTTCTGCCGCTGACCTGTACAAGCTTTATAGTAAATTGTCAAAAAAAATATATTCAAGCAAAAAATAGAGTTTAGAATATAAAGGACTCAAGCAACATTTTCAAAACTTAATCAACATATTCAAATAATTTTTTTTACAAAATAAGTAGCTTATAGTACCTTCATATTTAACTTAATAATAATCAACCGCTTCTATTTCGTTGTAATCTTAATAAATTCACCCGTCACTTTAAGTCTTTTTATATTATTTTTCCTAGACTTTGAAACTCTCTTCCTCTACCTGTAAGGCAACAAAACCATTATCAATTATAATAACTGTTTAGTGATGATTAAATTGACATAATTTCCCCAGCAATCAAATGCTCATTGAGTATACTTCTCACATACCACCTCATCCCTAAGATTGTAGCAAGAATAAATCCAATGAATTTCTTTAAGTCCGTACTTGAAACAGGGAAACAAAAAAAAAAAAACGTACCTCAAGAAAATTGCAGCTTCCGGCAATATTTTCTTTCAACATTGTCATCATATCACTAGACACGCATCCTACACACATAAAACAGCAATTTCCACAAATTACAGGCTTAAAGCTTGCTGCCCCAGACGCAGATACCGTTGGTTTCTACTTTCTTGGAAGTGCAAAAGTCACAATGTAAAGAATGTTCCTTGCTGCAGCAGCAGTAACAGCAGCAACAGCGTGTTGCAGATCTGCTACTACTATACTTCATTGCAGCATGGAATCCAAGTTTAGCTTCTTCGACTCCGTGTTTGTTGTGTCGCATCGCTGCACTCGGAGACATATCCACTTGGTTTCTCTCTGCGCAGCCAATTCACCAACGAACTGAAGAGGGAACGCGGTGGTTTGTGAATTGTGATTTCCCGCAACCGCCCCAAAGAAGAGTGGCAAAAGAGCACTCCACCGATTTTTGCTGTTACTACTGCGCGAAGCCGTGCGCACTGCGTGCAGTGCACTTAGTCAAGTCAATTGAAAAAACAAGGCTAAGTTAATAAAGAATCGATGGAAAGTATGGACTGAAAAATATACTCTTCAACCAACTCCACCAGTCCGCGATCCAACCATCATGCAGGCTGGCAGGCAGGCAGGCTTTCTCCCCCACCCACCTCCATCAAAGTGCAGCAACAAGCTGTTTTTCTTCTTAGCCAGCCATGTTGCATGCCAGTTTGTTGGTAGTTACCTACTATCGTACTGCACGTTGCATGCCTTGCCCGTTTGTTGGCGAAAAAAGTGGAACTTAGTTACGGGACTTTCAGGCTATTATCAAGAACCAAGAATCCAAGTCTCGGGGAATCATGGTTTGGTTACCGTAGTATCATTGCGCTGATAGTTGTTTTGGTAAAATGGTTTCGTGCTGCAGTTCTGCTAATGCTTCTGATGGAGTTTCTGCTTAAACAGGGAGGTGGTGGCGCGGTTTGGTGTAGCAGACTTATTTTCTTTAATATATTTTTTTGTGTTTTAATCTAGGCTCGTTAAGGCAACTTGAGCTGGTTCTTCTTCTTATATACAGGCGATCGACGGACGTCGCTGTCTTCTTGTTGGTTGGTCGGTCGGTCGATATGGAAGGCAATGATTACTGACATTAAGTGCAAATACGTTATTGGAGGCACTTGATAGAAGTACCTTTGAGCCGTTTGTTGGCCAGCTAATGTTATTGAATGTTTTTTTTTTTTTTATTATTATTTTTTTTTACCCCGCATTTCGTTTATAATGACTTTGCCAAGAGTGTTGGGTAATAAATAATTAATACTAGGTGTTCAAAGAGGAATTACCGATATATATTGGCTGGTTGCTGGTTTATCTGGTGTTTTGCAATATTTCTATTTTTATGGAAGTTTTTTTTTGGCATTGAGGTTCCTGGCCGGTTTCCAGCAAGAATAATGAGGAAGCTATTTAAATGGTTTACGGCTTGATATGATGTTTTTTTATTCTGATTCTTAGGTGTTAATTTACGTGTAATAGGACCGATATTAGATACCAATTATAAATAAATCAGATAAAATAACTTTTAGGGAAGGAGATTCCGAACAAGTTTTTCCATGTGGATGCGACATGATCGAAGTTTTTACTGTATATTTTTTGTTTTTTTTTTTGTAGAATTCTTTTTTTTCTTATGCGTCTGAGAGCCAATAAAAAAGGTTTTAGGTACGTATTGTAAATGTAAAATTGAGAATCAATTGGTGTAAGCTCCAGAGTGCATACACTGCCAAAAGGGATATTCGCAAAGAAGTAGGTATGCAATCTAAAAGGTTAATTATTTATCAAAAAAGGTTTTCTTCTTTCCGAAATTGTTCAGCCTTAGAAAATTTTAAATCACAGGTTAAAGTGTTTCAAGGTTATTAGAGATTTTTAGCACCTCGGTTGTGGGATATTCACAAAAAAGGCCTCTTAATCGCCATGAAAGGTCAACTAGTTTCAAAAATTGGTCAGCCATATATTTTTTATGTATTTTTCAAAGTTGTATAATTTGTAAGTAGCTCATTTGTGGGATATTCGAAAAAAAAACATATCAAAATCTATCATTGGAATGTTTTTTTTTTTTCAGAAATTGGCCAGCCATAGGTAGACATATATTTTTTTATGAATTTCGAATTTTTTTTCTCTTCGTTCCTTTCAAATTATAATTTTTTCGCGAATATCCCACAAATAAGGTGTTTAAAATGTCTAATGTCCTTGAAAAACCTTAACAATTTTCTATGGCTATCCATTTTCTGAAAGTAGTTAATCTTTTTTGACAAATTATTGACTTTTTATATTGTATACTTTTTTGTGTGAATATCCCACAAATGGGGTACTTAGATTCCGGAGCCTTAACATCAATTTTTTTTAATTGATGTTTTGACAAATGGGTGCTAAGAATATGGAAAACCATGGTTTTCTAGTGGATTTACTTAATACAACTAAAATACGGACAGTGATTTACTTTAAAACTCCATTCAATCCTTATCAATTACCCAAGTTTCTATATCGAATTATCAAATATTGAAACCATTAGTCTTAGATTTTCTTCTACTCTGCCATCTCTATAACATTTTCGTTGAAAAGCTCTTTTTCTCTCCCTATCTCTCATTTTTCAAAATATCAATCCTGTCGTCTTTCCAGTGGAAAGCCTTCCCCCAACCATATATAGTATATGCATGCAGTTACATAATTCGACCCATTTCTTGGCACAAACTCATCCCACCCGGCTTCCAGCAGACTGCACTTGGCATTTTCCTTCTACTCCATTTTCCAATAAACCAGTCCTATATATTGCCTGGAATACTAAGTCGAAATTGTGCCATCGCACTATAAATAGTTGATGGTGTATTTGAGCTCCCATCCCCCTCTGCAACTATTTACATGCTATATCTATGTAAATTATATTTGTATGTAGGTAATAGTTTCTCTTCATCCCTCCCCAAAGAATCCTCTATTTTAATATTACCTATAACCGTTACATTCGGGATATGGAATGGATGTACATTCATATATACGGATGGGTAAATTTTATTCTAATACCTTCTTCTTGTTAATCGGAATATAGAATAAGGAAACTAAATAAAAATGTGTGTATGAATATATATTATGAAAATGGAGAAGGGATGATATTATCGCTGTCACGTCACGGGGGAGAGAAAAACCCAACTATGATTATGCGGGGATGATAATTTTCTAGTGCGTGCGCAATGTTTTGTATGCAGTGGCTATAACTTGCACGCATTGGGTTTTTTTTTTTTGCGCGATGCACAGAGGGATTTATTTTTTTTTATTAGGTATACTTATGTAGTAGTTGTAGTTGTTTTATTATTTCTGTATGGAGACGAGGATGGGGAGCGAGAGACCTTTATTATTTTGTTTGCTATTCAATGTTTCCAATGGGAATTTGAGACAAATAATGTTTTGCAAGGATAATCAAAAAGAATCGATGCATAAGGGAAATCATATAGAAAATGGATTTTGAAAGAAATTTCAAGCAGTGATTGCCTTAATTTAATGTTGTGTTAACATGATATGTATATCATCAAAAATTGAATACATGTCATCATTTTATTTTTATGTGTGTATGTATATTGTATAATGTATGTATGTACTTCTCTCTCTTTTTAGGCGTACATTAATTTTTATGCGGGTGCAATATAAATTGAAAAAAAGGAAGCATTCAAATCAACGAGGCTTAAAGGTATTTTCGACAGTATATTTAGGAAAGTTCCAAAGTGTCTATATTCTTCTCCTGGGGCACCGTTTAAGTATACCTTAGGACCTACTCTACACCTGGAACCGTCGAAAAACGGTCTCAAAATAGTATCTTAAGACTGACAAAAGTATACGATATGTCGATTCAATATCAAAATCATCGATTTTTATAATCTCGACAGTAAAATTCGACTTAGGTTAAAAGACCAACCAATCAAAACTCAGACAAAAAACTGTAGCAGGTTTTTAAAAATGTTGATCCTAATAATATAGAAAATGATCGACATGATCGATTTCAACAGACTAAATTTTGATCATCAGGATTTCAACTCCCTTCTCCGAGTCCTAACGTAAATCCCTCACTCCGCCTATAGGGTGAGTCACCAAGCAAGTGGCTATGTCACAAGTTTTCTTGGAAAATCTATATTTTCTTCGATTTTTCTTCAAGGCAGTTGACGTTTTGTCGAGTTTTAAAAAACCACGTTTTGTTATGTGGCCAAAAAATGACATTTTTGTGTTGATAATACGTACGAAACCCCCAAAAATTTACTAAAATGTGTTTAGTGGAATTTTATTATAAAGACAATTTTATGTATAAAACTCAGAAAACTGAGACCAGCACTGCGATTAAACGAACCGTTTTTATTTCCAATTGCTGCTAGGTGCTTTGGGCTAAGAATTTCTGGATAATTTTTAGTCCATATAGTATAGGTACAGAGATTCAATAAAAATAATAATCAATGGGGCTGTACAGCGACACCGCGATCCAGTCAAAAAAGTTAAAAGCAGACGAATGTGATGGCTGGATCATATAAAACAAACGGAGCCCATATGCTCAACCATATAAAAACTTAAATGATTTTTAAGAGTTACTAACCCTGGTGGCTGGTTCTTCGAAAGATATCGCGACACCAAATTTACTTTATGTATAGGTAGTAAAAAGAAATAAAGAGACAGCTGCTCAAGACCGCAGTTCCTTTACAGATATTTTTGCTAACAATTTAGCAAATTTAAAATTTACATACAAAAATCGAAAGTAATTATTTTTTTTTAATAATTCCCCTTGCATTAATTTTGACGCATTATACCTACTCCCCCATAATAACTGTAACTATAGCAATACCAAAACAACTATGTACATACCTAGCCACTTTAATTCTAATAATATTTCTGCACACGTGCTAGGTACAATGTCAAATATCGTTCTATAAATCCATCCCCTTTAATTTTCAAGAAGAACATAAGAAACCGCATACAAAAAAAAAACCAACAACAAAAATAGGTAGGTAGGTATGCGCCTAAAGATTCAATTCGAAATCAGCTGGTTTCACCTCATAATGATAGAGGAAGCTCACTCGAAAACATAAAATCGATTCTCAGATGCCATATTTCATATTATATTCAGAAAAGATACACACAAACCAACACAACGCAGAGGTACATTTCTGCTGACTTAGACCAAAGAATATATCATTACACTCCAGCAAAATAAAACAAAAAGAAAACTACCCCACCACCATCACCCCAGTCGTCGTCGTCTTCGTGTCTTCATATACGAAACGAACTTTACCCCCTTTTCGCGCAGCATTATGCATTTCCATTGTCAATTTTTGTTTGTAGTTTGGATTTCCAACAAAATAAAAACTGGAATGTATCCAACTACCATCCCCATCTCCAAGTTTCAACACAAAATCTACCCTGAACCTGAAAACAAATCACCCTAAAAACACAAATTCAAAATTCCAAAATAATTGCAAGCCAATCCTTACAATGCACTGCGCATGATCTGTCATCAAACACCACTGTTTCAGTAATTTCTGAGAGTTAGAGAGAGAGAGAGAGGAGAGAGAGTGTCTGTCGTCTTTGCTTCCAGAATTCTACATTTTTCATATTGTTGTGCATTTTTGTATGTCCATTGCATCCCCCAACCCGACCCCCCTGCTGAGCTATCAACCCCTTCTATACATTTGTTCCACATTCCAGTTCTTCTTCTACGATGGGAAAATTATTTTATGTGTCCCCTGGAAAATTGCCGACCGACTGACTGAAATCAACCGTTTTTTTTTTTTTTTTTTAACTCGCCTTTGGAGAGGATACAAATACAATACACAACGACCAACGACCGCGAGAGAGAGAGTGTAGCGCATTGATACTGAAGAAACCAAAAATCCGCCATTCGTGTTTTCAATCATCGAGTTTTTTGTTGTGTTCTTTCGGCATCGAACAGTATTTTTCCCCACAAAGAAACAAAAATCCGCAAATTTGAACTTCGTCTTGTGTCGGAAATGAAAACCGCTCCTCCCTGACACCATCAATAGCACCTAAGTTCCGGTTCTACATCTAAATTATCCCGATTTTTTCTCTGATACCGTACCGTTATTTTTAATCATTATCATCATCATCATCTCGAAACTCGAAGATATCACAAAACCCACACAAATAGGAAGAAAAAGAAGAACAAAAAACCAGCAACAACAACTGAATCCTATCGAGTGCGCATTGCATTTCCTCCTTGGTACCTACCAAGTCCATTTAAAAATTTTCAACGAAAAAAAGGACTTTTTAACTCTCAATAGCTCATAGCTGCGGTCTCTTGGTTGTGTTGTGGTGGTGGTGCAAGGTGGAAAATTATTAACTTCGATAAGAAAATTATAAGAAAAATAATAAAAAATTATTTAGTAAAAATTTAAATTTGAAAAAATTAAATATTTGACAAATCACCAGAGAGCAATATTTTCTAAAAATAACAAAAAACAACAACAACAGCAACAACATAAGTGCGAAATCGTAATTTTAAAAATTTTATTAATATAAAATATAATCCTCGACTGAATTTTGTGCCGTTTCTCCCAAAATAAAAAAAAAATAAAAATAATAAAATCGTAATACGTCTTCAAATAAAATTTGGGATAAATTAAAAAAAAAAATATTTTTAACAAAAAAAGGCTGATTTTTCTCTTATTTTAATGTCGTACATATTTGTGTGTTAATTTTTTAAATTGTAAAATTAATTTTATTTATATACCTTGCGCTGAAAATAAAATTAAACAAAAAAAAAACAATTCGTCAAAACTCCCAAAAGTATACTTTATACTCACAAAAAAACAAAAATAACAAATCGGAAATTTTACTTATATAATTTTACAAATTTTCTACTTAAAATAAAAAAAAAATTTAAATCGTAAACTTCGCACAAAAACTTGTTCTTAAACAAAAAAAAAAACACAAAATAAAAATTTAAGTATAAGTAATACCTACATAAATAATAATAAAAAAAATTGCATATTTCTGAGAGCAAAGAAAAACAACAAAACGATTGAAAAGCACCTTCCCATCCAAACCACCCAACTAACCCATCCATCCATCCGTCGAAACAACCACCCACCCACCCACCAACCCCCTTTCTTCCAATTTTCCAGTCCAGTTTAGTTCGTCGGTATATTTTTTGGTTAAGAATTGGATTGGTTCATGTCCTTGCTGTAGTGGTGGGTGCATAGAAATAGTTTTGCGTTTGGTGTTCTGCGTTTCGTGTTAAGTAAGTTTTGTTCGTTGTGTTGGAACGTGGTAATGACATGAATTCTTAAGCACACTCCCACACTCACGGTGAAGCGCACGCATAGAGAAGGTACTGGAAAGCTCTCTATTTATTGGGTGGTAAACTTGAATTGTTTACTATTTAACTATAAAAAAAATATATATATACCTATGTACGTATAAAAAATTTGTGAAGAATTTTAAGAGATAATAATTTTTGAATTAAGAAATTGATAAACGAATTTTGTGTGACTAGTTGTTGTGTGAGATTATCAGAATACAAAGTGGCGACTTCTCGTAAAATCCAGTCGTCCGCGTCGTCGTCATCGTCGTCGTCGTCATCGACATCATCATCTTCATCGTCTTCATCAACTTCATCTTCATCATCTCCATCGACACCGTCGTCGTCGCCGCATACATCAGCCGTTCAAGCAGCAAGCAGCCTAGTCACGGACGAAATACAAATTTGCCATCAATCATCGGCGGCAGCCCTAAAAACTGCTGCGAATTTTCGCAATAAAATTCCGTCGATATCGATAATTCCGATACCGCCGTCGTCGTCGTCATCAACGACAGTTGCTGCCTCGTCGTCTAGCTCAACAGTGACAACAGCAAACAAAGCGACATCACCACCCCTAGCGGTTAATAGCGGAACTCGGTTTTATAGCATCGGACAACAGCGCCCACAGCAGCAACACCAATCGCAACAAACGGACAAATGCAGTTCAGCGGTGTTGAAATTTGACGTTCGGGAATTGGTGCCCAAGTCACACACAAGTACATCAACTTCGACAGATCAGGGGGTGCCACCGATTATCGTAAAAATCGAACCGACACAATCGTTCCAAATTGTCGACGAGAACGATACGCGCGTCCTCAGTTTACCGATCTCGGACTGCGATCGTGTTGGAGCAAGCTGGATTGATCTGAAGGATATTGCCGGACTGCAGGGTAGCACGTATGTTGATGTGAATTTGGATGCTTGCGTCGGAACAAGTGGACATCAACAACATATTCAGACTGTGCAGATTCAAACACAAGAGCCACAGGCTCATCATTCGAAGTCTAATTCAACGACTATTGTGACCACAAGTGTTGGCAGTGGTGGTGGTGGTGGTGTTGGTGGTGGCGGCGGTGGTGGTGGAGTGAGAAATTGCAAGGCTGGCGGAGGATTAGTGGCAACTACGACACAAACCATAACATCAGCTGCAGCAACAACCACACGTGAGGGATTAACTGGTGGAGCAACATCAAGTGGAGCAATGACAGGTAGGTCAATATAAATATATATTTTCTCCTTATACCGCGTGGGTCAATACTTTAGAAGTTGGTTGGGTGGTTATTGTGACCAATATCAGGACAGTATTTGATGTTCAGATGAACGTGTCTGACACCAATTTATAATGATTATAAGGAATCAAAATGTTTGTATTTTTAAATACAGTATAGTCTCTGATATAAATAGTTAAAACAAAGGGGTTATGGAGTATATGAGTGGGGTCAAAGTTCTGATTTTTAAAATAAACAAATTTAAATTTGTTTTGGGGAAACGGTTGGGCCAGAAAACCCTCAAGATTTATGGAAGACAATGATGAATGAATGTGACTTTCGAAGTGCTGCACCAATAAAGCAACATTTCAGGGAAACAGTCGTAGAGTGGACTTTAACTTGATTTTTTTCAACTTTGACGTTGGAGTCGCTTATGTTACGTTAGTTTGTGTACCTGCTAACAGATGCCAAATCGTAAAATTAATGCCTAACGCGTCATTGTAAAAACTATACATAAATTGCTATGTGTGAACTTTTGCGTTGACACAAAAATCTCTCAAAGCGGCGCCCAACACGGCATTGGGAATCAGCCATTAAGCTTATAGAGTTGTTTTTCCATATTTTAAACGGGCTCGTCAGATTGTGCGCTTTATCACCAAACAGGCGATTTGAAATTTTATTTGATGATACGAAAATCCGTTTGGCGATGTACCACCTAAAACTTGGCGACTTTAATTTTGATATGAAAAAGCTCCCATTGAAAAATTTAATAGGTACATAAATTGAATAATATTAAAAGCGTATTGTTTTCTTTGAAATGTTTTTTTTTTTTAATGTAATGTTTTTTTGATGCAAAAACTACAAGTTGCAAAATTTTATTTCATTCTTGAATTTGGTGATTTATTGGGTGTAAAATTTTGATATTTGGCGATTTTTGTGGATTTAAATTTTACGTTTGGCGATGCGCTTTTTCAAACCTGACAACCCTGATTTTGGATAGAATTACGTACGCATCCTTTGCTTTCCCGATTCGGCTGTTTATGTCCAGTTTAGTTCCATCCAACACCATGTAGAGAGAAGTCTTCCAAGATAGATAGGTTAGATCTCTAACCCTTTCTACTGGTTAACCCGAAATATTTAATTGGATAGGTGAAGAAATTTCAGGGCTGTTCCTTTAAGGTTTTCCAACATTGATCGATCTTTAGACTTATGATTTCAGCTTCTCTCTGCATGGATGGAAATCCATGATGCTATGAGAGAGTAAGCATACGTTGTTTGTGTAGTCCAGGTGTTTGAGGTGTGATTGCAGAGTCCACTGAATTCACCCATTTCCAGTCGACAAAGCTGCATGCATTACATCACTTATCACCAATAAGAAGAGTATTGGTGACTGTATAAAACCTTACCAAACCCCACTCTACAGTCTACACTCTACAAAAAACTGTGTGAAAGGTAACACTTGGATCCATCATATGTAGCTTTGATAATACAATTTATCTGGAATGCGTAGAGTGTGTCTTCGAGGTGGTGTTTTATTCATCTTCGAATGATTTAAGTTTAATTGTTGTTTTAAGTTGCTGCAACTTTTGTTTATATGGGAAAGTTGTGGAGGCTTAGTTTCCAATAGTATAGGAGATCTTCTACAAATCAAAATATAATTGAATTATGGGAAGCATTGAAATCGGTTAAGTCAAAAATCAAAAAACCGTTATATGGACTTTTGGTAAAATAGTTATAAGTTTAACACAAAAAAAAAAAATTATTAAAAAAAAGTGAGATTCTTTATTTTAGCGGCGCGGCGCGGCGTTGTGTCCGCCATGTATATACAATTGATATAATTTATTTACAGGATTTCTGATTGCTGTAGATTGATAAAAATTGGTAGAGTGGCAGGGTTCGGACTTTACTTCGATCGAAGTAGATCTACTTCGATTTTGAGAAAAAAATTTAATCTACTTCTCTACTCTTCTTTTTTAGGATTTGCTTCTCTTTGAAAAAATTCTTAACCAACAAATTTAAAGACAGCGCTGGTCAACAAAACATTTTAAAATATTATATTGCTTTGTGTACTCAAAACAAATCAAGATTTGAATTTGAAGACAGTAAACTTTGCTTAATACAATATTTAAACCCAACTAAAATTCAAGGTGCTGGTTTAATATCTATGTTTAATTTCCGTATTTACTTTGAAAATTCAAAACCTAAGTCCGAACCCTGTAGAGTGGTTAGAACTTCACGCAGAAAAATGATCGGTTAATAACAACAGCGTAAAACTCGGTTAAGTTAAATAACAAACACTGTTAATATACAAACTGCAAACTCACTCGGTTAAATTATACGAGTCAAATTGATTAAACAAATTTATTGAAATCTAAACACCGTTTCGGTTAAATTGTACTAAGTTTAATCTACTAAGAGATGTGTGAAATTAACTAAATATAATATTATGTATTTGATTTAAGCAAGCTACAAGATCTTCAAAATTGCGAATCTTTACCAAGTTTCTCCATTAATATAACCTTTTTAGGTTTTTATTTTAAATAATTTATTTTAATTGAGTTGACAACGTTAGAATTAACTCTGCAATTTTACCCTTGACTACGTTTTATTTAGACAAATATTTTTTGACCCCCGAAAAACGCTCTCGATTAGCGTGTTGTAGCGCATAAGTTGAAAACTTGAGTTTTATAAGGCGTGGCATCCTCTCATTCTTTCAGAATTGTATGGAGCACTTTTGATAACTGTAGAATGATGAAATTTTTTAGAGCGGCAGGTCAGGATTCCGGAGTCGTGGCATCCAAATCTACTCTTTCCATATCATCGCTTTTGAAACATTTCGGTTATCTTTAAGGCTCTCCCCAAACTAAAGCAAAACATTCGGAACGATGACGAATCTTTCGCCTGTCAAAATTTATTTACCGGGCGATATATCATGAGAGTATACGCGACGATGCGGTGAAGCGAAGCTCATATAAAATATATTGAAAAACGAAAGTTTCGTCGTTATTCCAAATGTTTCGCGTTGGTTTGGGAGAGCCTTTATACTTGGAGAGAAAAATCGCGTAAAGACACACAATATATTCAGTTTGAAATATTACCTAAAGTTGTTCTTATATATTATAACCTGTCTTATATTAATAAAATTTGTTAAATTCTTTCTTTTGTAATTAATTAAAATTCTTTTTGAACTAAACAATATACATATGTTATAGGTACCTCAATTTTTTTGTGAATTTTGTTAATTGAATATAGCAACTTTTAACGGAAAAAGTCTTCTTTTCTATGCAAAAAGAATACCTATGAGGAATCGGTAGTCGTTTGGTATTAGTTGGGTTGGGGTTTTTTTTCGATAAGCTTGTTGAACTCTTTATCTTCAATAAATTTATGAATACTGAATAGAAATATTACGTAAGCGGTAAGTACAATATTCATTGTGATGTATTTTCATTTGAAAAAAAGCTTTTAACTTTTTATCTTTAACACGTGAGCAAGTGCATCATGCATGTGCATTGCAAACGCTGTTGTATATATGATGTTTCTCTACATCGAACATCAGCTTTACACACTGGTTTTCACACTTCAACCATTTGAAGAGGAAATTCAATTTAAGGAATCATAAACATAAACCTTACCTGAAAGTCAGTTTGTTCATAAAGACTGGGTACATCTTCCGTGTGATGGCAATAAAATTAACCGATACAAAATTATTTTCTCAAGAAAAAGTCTCGGTGTCTGTCAATGTGATTTCACTGCAATTGCTCATTGTATTTTGCAAAAAAAAACATCTCCTTCTACCTTAAGTATTTTTAAGAATGCTATTTTACGACTTAGACCTATTTGGCTGGTCACCTATACTGCGGTGTGGGGTGGTTGTAGCTATGTGTGTATATTTGAATTGAAACTTTTGTGTGCGAAAATATGCCTTGCGGCTGGCGGCTGGCGGCAAACCAAGCCCAAGAAAGCATTAAATATATTTTATCTCATTGCCACCAGCAGAGGTATGGTTTTGTGGAACTTTGTATATAGGTGCTGTGTTTGTTTTTGGTTTAACACCCATAATACGTGACAGAGATAGAGATCCATTTAGTTCCACATTGCTTTTAGGGTTTGGCGGGTGATTTGTTTGCATAGAGAACTTTCAGCTTTCTCGTGTGATTTTTTACAACTTTACAAAGAAATTTTTTTCTTTTGAAAAAAAAAAAATGCATTTAGCAAATTGAGATGTTGGCAATAAAATTGAAGGAAGGCCTATAATTTTTCTTCAGCTTTAGTCACTTTAAGAATAAACAAACATTTTGTTAACTTTGTAAAATCCATCACAGCCGAGTTCTAAATTAAGTTTTCAGAAGATAAATGGGTTTAATGGTATAGAAATGTATACAAATAAAAATAATAGACATATTATGTACTTGCATGCAAGAAAAATTAAATACATAGTTCCATAAAACCCAATTTCCAAAATGCACACTAGTCAGTAATCAGTATCCTTCCTCTCCCCCTCCCAAGAAATAACAAATTTGTGTCTATGGAGGAGATTTGTGCATTTTAGGATTTTCAGGATTTCGATGAGATTCACCTTAAGACCGTCTTAACTTTGCAAATCAGACGGTTAATAATGTTGTTTTATTTAAAAGAATTTCGAAACATTCATTTTTGTATTAAACAAGCTGGTTTGTCCGGCTTAGGGTGGGATTTTTCATCAAATTTAGCATATAATTTATATAGCGGCTTAAAACAACTTTTAATAACAACGGATTTTTTTATCCCGCTCCAAATATTTGTATACACAAATGAAGTTTTCTAGGAGCATAACGCTATCTGTTGTCATTCCAATTTTCGTAAGGAACAAAATAAGCCGATTGTCAAATCCGTTGTGTTTGTAATCCACCCCTGAAAGTACCTATGCAATTTCGGGTCTTCAAAATTATGGCAATTTTTCCGGTCGAAATTTCCAATTTTCGTTTTTGCAGTGATTGATACCAGGATCAATACGAATCTAACAAAAATCCACATTCAAGTCGAATGATGTTTAGTCCAGTTATTCACGAACAAATAAAAAATCTATTCATTTTTTATTTATATAATATATTTAGTATATAGTTAACTAGCTGGTCCGCCCGGCTTCACACTGAATTTTTTTTATGAATTTCAGCATTAAAAGTAAAAATTAAAATATGTAAGGTCTTCAACGCTTTACAATTAATTTGGCAGGCTCCAAAAATTTTTATACACAAATGTAGCAGTCTATAAAGAGCATAACGCCATCTATTGGCAACTCTAAAATAAGTCGATTGTCAATTTCCTAGTGTTTTTCACATACAGAATGGAATTTTCAGATATCTCAACCATTCAACCCTGAAAGTATACAGTTTCGGGTTTTTACGATTTTTTGTCGAAATTTCTATGCATATCAGATGATTTTCATCCATGTTATGAGCGTGTAAAAAAAATCATTTATATACCTGTATATGTATTTAGATTAACATATGTACAAAGATAATTTTACCAATGTAATATTGTACCTATTCGTTTTTATTAGACATTCTTGTAATAATTATTTTGTGTTTTGGAAAACAGAATTTGGTACCTACATATATTTATCTTTTGAGCATATCAAAAAGCAAACAAAAAACCATTCCTTTGCCTCTATCAGTGGTTCACAGTGTACCATTTTTAATTGATTCATTGTGTACCATGTTGTCATTTTGCAAAATCTTGTTTATAATTTATTAACTAAATTTAAATGAAAACCAACAAATTGACAAAATTTTATAAATTTATGTAAAAAGAAATACAAATTTTAAACTCAAATGAAGAAACATCAGCACACACTTTTTTAATAAGAACGAAAACAATACTCACAAAACAGAAATACGTACCTATAACGTACCGATGCAGAAAACACAAAAACACGAGACGAACCAACTTCGGCTATGGGATCACGCAGACCTCGATGGTTTGATGCAAGTGATTCACTGTGTACCACTGCTACCCTGCCTGATTTTGAAAACCAGAATTTCTGTGGTCTTCAAAATGAAACTGAATTTAAAATCATCTACTTATTCTTTTATGTAGATGAAGAACCCATATTTTAAACAAAATTCATCTGCAATCTATGGTAACAGCTTAAAGAAATGAAAACAGTCTGCTTGAATTTACTAATTCAATGCCTACCACTCTCATAACTTTAAATCTACACACTTCTGTCTTTATTTTTTTTTTTAGACTAAGAGTTCACCCAAAGTATTTCCACAACTTAAAACCCTAAGCTCAATTATAGGTAGGTATAATGTCCGCCCCACCAATAAAATGTTCAGTCAAAAACAATTCCGACGAGCACATCATCCACATCCACGTTCTATAGGATTACTCAACAATTTGCTGGCAAGAAATGAAAATGTAATGTGATAATTTGTATGAATGGCACAAGACGCGATTGACCTCAATCGGTTGGTTCGGTAGTGTTCTGTTCTGTTCCTTTGCTGTTCTGCGCAGCAATATGCATAATGCATAAAATTCTACCTCTCATAATCCACGGAATTCCAACGTCTTTTTTTTATAAACATTTATTGTCGTCCAAACCAGCAGCGAGGAACAACGGCGCAACGAATGGTGTATAATGTTTGGAGCGGTGCGAAAATGTGAAATCAGAAAAGTAATCAAACAGAAGGTGCAAAAATTCTTTAGGTACCTTGTGCTGGGTTGATGATGATCAATAACCAGAGCCGTCATCAGTCAAATTGCCAACTTCTGAGATTAATTGCTTCCAATAAACCCTCGAAGCGCGTTGTATCAAATCAGCAGAAGCTATGAAGCAGCAGCAGCACCAAACGGATCCACGAAAAGAAATTCTTATGAATTTCCAAGAGATAAATACCATTCGCAAGAGATATGAAGCCGCCAAACCGATTATCTGAATGCTGTGTGACAAGTCAAAAGAATTTCCGTCCGCATGAGCGACCATATTTTTACCCACAAACCCGCCATATCTATGTATATACCTTTCTGTCTAACAAACACAGTTCTTCCTTCGCGAAAAGCCATCATAGCTACATCTGCAGTACGAAAGGAATTTCCAATTCAACAAAAGGTCCCTGGTGGGGTGGGCTCACCGTCACCGTCCCCATACTAATACCATGTCCCACCACCACCACACTCCACACCCCACGACATCAACAAGAATAACCATACCACACACTCGTTCACTCATAACTGTATAGTTTGTAGTTGACGTAATTACCGCTAGAGTTCGTCGTACGGTAAAATTATAAAAAACAACAAAAGAACATCGCGCAGTGGGAAGAATTATGAGTCTCCCCGGCCATCAGTGTGTTTGTGTTACTAACATAAGAGAGAGAGCCCCGTTGTACCTACATATAAATATATTGAAACTTGGCTAAAAGTAACGAAAGTTGAAGCCAAAAAGGATTGCACGAAAGAACGTTCTTTTTCTTGGGCTCCATAGTAAGTGAAGAGTGATGAAGACATAGATAATGGGGGTTGGTAGAGAAGTAAGAAGTGATGGAGTATTGCGGAATTGGGGATTGGGGTGCAGCCAAAGCCAAAGACAGGCCAATGTTTCTATGTGTGTTAGAGAGCCAAAGTTAGCACAAAGCAAAACTGATGTTAATGTGCCAAAAGCATGAACAAAAGTAGAACGCCGCGTCGTCGATAAACAGTAAAAGAAAGCAAACCCGTATATACCCATGTGAAGCGACTCTATAGAGCTATAACAGCATTTAGAGAACCCATAGACTCGTAAAAATAGTAAAAAAAAAAAAGAGGTGAATACCCAATAATAAATGGACGTGCTATGGGAACACCAACAATAAAATAGAAAAAAAAAATAACAATTTATCTAGATACGTCCGACGAATGGCGGTTCGGCAACAACGTTCCCACTTCAAAGAACAAGACTAAGAATTTTTGAAGCTTCAGGGTAAAAATAAAACAAAATTTTTTCAAGTCACAATGAGAATTTCAAATGATAACCAAATTAGTTCTTTGGAACAATGATTGATTGAATTTAATGCCAACCTACCTATAGTAGGTTTTTAAACCTTTAGGGCTCATGATATTTTGATGCGATAATGTGCCATTTTTCTATTTTGTATTGTTATAAATGCGATAAATGTGATTAATGGAACATAATTTCAAACTTTGTTTGTGCTCAGTACCTATAAGAAAAAATACTTCAATTTTAACAGAAATATTTAATAAAAATTTTTCAAAAATCAAAATGATTTTGAAATTTATCTTGAAATCTTAGAACTTTTTGTTGAAAGCAAAAATACTTAAGGTTAAGAAATTCAAAAAAGGAGTTGTTTAAAAAACAATTCTTGATGATTTCAATAATATTAAAGTGCAAGGCAAAACTATGCCTTTAACATTTATAGAAAATATTCTTTACGCAAAGCTCATAAATATAAAATATCCACTAGGTTAAAAAAAAGTATCTGCTTTTTTACAAACTTCTTTCATTTCCATTTAATTTTTCATCATATTTATTAAGAATTATGTACCTACCTTATTTTTAAAATTAAAAACGAACAACCAAAAATGGTTAGTTATAAAAATATAGATAAGGAAATTCAAAATAACTTATTATCCATTAAATTTAAAGCCGTCATTAAAAATAATATTTCAAAAAAATGTTTCAAACTCTGCTTTTAAAAATACAGCTTTGCGAAATTCTGGTTGTCCAAATTCAGCACGACCAAAATTTTGTATATCAAAATTATGTATGCACAAAATTCTATTTTTAAAAATTCTTTAAATATGTTGTCAAGAAATGGGCAAAAACGTGGGCACTTTTTTTTCAATATCGAATTGATTCTTAAAATAAATTAAAAAAATTCTGTATGAACATAATTCTGTATTCCATTATTCTGTAAACCTATTATTCTGTATTCCAAAATTCTGTAAATTTAAAATTAATAATAAATCATGTTTGTCTTTCAGTTAATCTTACATTTTAAAATATAAAAACCGCCGATGTACAACATTTCTTCTCGTTATTATGACATCAACAAATTTTGTCTTACATTATTTAGTAATAGGGATACCGTCAAAATATGTATATTTTATGAACCACATCTACATAAATAACTTGAAAACTACTTTTTGTTTTCAATAAATCAATTGTTTTCACGACGAAATAAAAATTACCAATAAAAGTTCCCACGTGGTAAGTGTTAACTGCGTTGTAATTTTACTGTAAATCCAGAAGATAAATAAGAGAAAATACAAACCAAATCAACTGACAAATTGTGAAAATAAAAGAATTACTAAGTTATTTATACAATTTCGTTCAAAACCTTCAAATACGACTCTAAATTACCTACATATGTATATGTATTTACAAAACATACATTTTCAAAAAATTAGGTTGGAAATTATGTTAAAAAATTTGAACACATCTACATTGAATTATCGAACGGAAATAGAAAAAAACAGAAAATCCGTACATGCAATGAATATCAAAGTGAACTCTGAAATTTTATCAGCTGTTAAAAAAAGAATTACATAACTTGAGATGAACACACTTTTTCTGAAAATGTTGAAATAAATTATTTTTGAAGCTCCCTTAGTAGGTAAAAACAATTTTTTCTATTCTCAACTCCAAAATGCTGAATTTCAAAATGATGTAAATTATAAAACAAAAAATTTAATAAAACTACAATAAAACTACAAATGCAATTAAAAACACATAACATAATTAAAAACCAAATTAAGTGAGTCATATGAAAAAAAGTATTTTTTTATGACAATGGTATTTTTCAGTGTTTCAGTGTTCATAATTTTTGAAAATAGAACTTTGCACACGCATGTTCATAATTTTGAAATATAGAATTTAAAAAAAACATTTTTACCAAACAGAATTTTGAAAACAAGAATTTCGACCAGCTCTCGAATAAATTAATTGGAGCTTAAAACAACTTAATTTTTTTTAGCGATGTAGAAAAGCTACAAATTTAAATTTTTTCTCACGAAACAAAACTATTCTAAAAATTAAAATTTGCTTTTTACTGGATAATACATATTATACTTTTTAAGAAATGTACATATTGTACAGACAGGAGTCGTAAATTCAATATATTGGAGTTCTATCGAAACTGAGTGCAAAAAGTTTTATAAATCATAACAACATAAGAAGTTGTAAAGACTAAGGGCCAGTTGTACAAATATTTAAACCGTGGTTCAAATTTTATCCACCGATTCCGGCGGATTAATTGAGTTTCAACAGTGGTTTACTGTTCAAGTGTGTGATTGTAACCAATTACATACTTGAACCAGCGTTGAACCTTAGTTAAACTGCCGAAATTGGTGAGTTAAAATCTTGAACCGAGGCTGAACCACTATTGTACAACTGGCCCTAAAGAGTTTAATCTATACACTTCTTTGCGTGAGACACTTTTTGTAATAAATTGTGGTATTTTTTGGTGGCCAGCGTTAAAATCTCACCCCATTCGGAGTAAATATAAACAGACGAAAGGAAATGACAGAACTTTGTTATTCAGTTTTCTAACCAAGACTGACTCTGAATGTTTGAAACTAAAATTCTATGCTGTTCTGAAAGGAACGGAATTTATGCGATTTTTTTTTGTTAAAAAATATTTATTTTTTGTTAAAATAATTTTTGGTTAAAATTACAGTTTTTGAAAATTCTAAGTTTTTTTTTGTTTTCAAATCTACTCCGGAAATTTTTTATTTCTTCCACGTTTGCTCCGAAATTTAACTATACTGTGGTTCGTTCTAACCCTGTTGGTGGGTCTCGGAAGCTACCCCATTAGGAAAAATTAATTCGTTTTAGAAAAAAGCCAGAATTTTTTCTAGCAGAAATTTTGAAAAAAAAATAGGAATTAGAAAAGGAAATTGAACCAGAGTATCGGAAATTACTGCAGAAAGCGCAGTTGAAACGATATACAGAAATCCCGAAGCATTCCAGTTATAAAACCCATGAAATCGATCAAAATACTACCAGTACCTATTTAAGACTACAAATTATATTAATTTGAAAGTCTTTCATTGGACAGATATAACATTTTGTTGGATTCGTCGGTTGATTTTTCGGATTCGTCCGTTGATCTGCTGGATTCCTCATTCGCCAGATGATTGGACTTATTCTTTCGTAGAAAGGTACTTTTTTTGAAGTTTGATAATAATCATTAAAATGTCGCTATTAAAAAAAAAAACATTTAATAATATTTTTTGGGCAATTATAATATAATTAATACACTTTTAGAAATAGAAACGAACGTTTTGTTTTAAATAAATTCAAAATGAAGATATTGGCCTTATATGAATAATTTCAAAAGAAGATTTTTCAAACACTAACGGTTGTATTTATAAATGATGTCTTTGGACAGTCGCTCGTCCAAGTTATAGATAAACTATAACCTATGAAGTCATTTCAACTAGATCGTTCAAAAAACCTTTTTAAATAATTTTGTTTTAATGTCTTCCGCATCCATTATCAACGTCTGAAGCTGTATGGGGATTAATTCATCTGTAATACCAAAATATGAAAGAATTTGATGGATTATACCCTCCGCACAGATACTTTCTTAACTTCTATGTTTGAAGTTGTTTACACACATTATAACATAATTATTTTTTCTTCAAAAAGAAAAAGTAAAATTCATGACCACATAAGCGGAAGTAATACCAATACCAATTGCTATATATTTACGGTAGAATTTTTTTTTTTTTTTTTTGTAAAATATTGCCTCCCATTTTGCGTCATTTTAGTTTGTGGTGGAAAAAGGTTCACCTTGTTTTCATTAAAGATTGATTATTGGTTTCATTCTAGAAATCGATTCCAGGGGGTTTGGCTTTAAATGTAGGTATATTTTTGAATTTATATTGATATTCTGAATTTATATTTAATCAGACTTTAGTATAAAAAGACTTGACTCAAGCTATGCAGCGGGTGAATCATTATCCAACTAAAATGTTTCTTGCATTTACTATAACCCTTACAAGTTTTTATATTTTGATCATCAACCGATGGAATTGACCTTTTATCCATCTCTATTGAGTTGTTTAGCGATTTCTCAGTTGTTATATGTATAACAAACATTTTTGATATAAACAAAAATATGCAACCACTATGTCTGCTTTAAATTTACTTAAATTACACCTGAATTGATTTTCACCTGGCCCTTTCGCTAATCACCAATAACACGTATATTATAAGAGATATACTCACACTTATTTTCCCGGAAAATTTTCTCCGACAAAAACAAATCAAATCCAAAATCCTGCCAAAGAGCGGATTAGTGGAACATTGTAGAAGACCATCATTTATGCCTCGCTCGTTGTCATCGTGTCGAGTAGGGGTGTTGAACGATGTTATTCATCATTTGCCGCATGGATGAACCAGAAAAAGAACCCGAATGTTTGAGCATTTGCCGAATATACCGTCATCCAGGTATTGTACCTCGCATCGATGCGTTTCCCAAATTGATATAAACAAAAAAAACTGAAGAAGATTGAATCCTCGAGTGCCATTGTCTCGATCATCGATTCAGGTGGATACGATGGGAATCGAATTGCATAAGATCAAATGGGAAATCCAAATCACAATATGTAGGTATACTCAATGCAGAAAAAATACCATGGCACAAAAATAGAGGGAGGAATGATTTAATTGAAGATTACTCCAGTACTCGTTCTTAAATAAGAATTATATCGGTGGAACGGTGGGGAGGATAAGGTTTTTGATGATATGCTTCTGGTGGTGTATATAAGTAAAATCTCAATGACTGCTATCAATCAATTGTGTGTGTTTTTTTTTTTTTTGCTGTAGGTTTTTACTACTGTGCTGTGTGTGCCTGTGCATCTGCATATAACTGTGATTGGAAATTGAAAAATGAAGAGAGTGAATAACTTTGATTTCCGTTTCCTGACATAGCTGAAGATAGAATTCAATGTACCTACCTACCTACCTTCATAAATAATAATAAGGCAGCATATTACACTGCACGAACACATACATACATACATACATCCATACATATTTCGATATCCTTTTTTTTTTTTAGATGTAAGTAGGTTTTTCTGGTGACATAAAGTAAAGAAGAGAAAGAAGAGTAAATTGCTTTGCTAGACGACAACCAAGGACGACGCATAGAAGAATACAGCAGATTTTTATATGAAAAGAAGCTAAGGGATTTTTGGAACTACGCCAACTAGGATATTTCTGAAATTAGGTATATTTAGAGACTTATATTGATAATTTTAAGTTTAAAGAGAAATGATGTTGACACATTTTTTTCTGTTCATTCTTTCTTGAATGAAAAAGAATCTTAAAATACATACCTATAACCTACGTTGGAAGCTTAAGTGAAGATCGAAATTTCAAAGAAAATGAGTTATTTATCAAAATTTGGAATTGACTATAAAGATTGGTCAATTTATTGTACCTATAGTAGTTTATGCGGCACAGCATGGTCAGGACCCTCTACTAATGCGGGGATATTCCGGACACGCAGAGTTTTTTGTCATACTCCATCAATTTTTATTGAAAATTTTAAATGTGATACCAACAAGTAAAAGCTCCGAAGTTTAAGATTTAAACCCGAATATTAAAATGTCCCCTGTTCAGTGCAATACAACTATTAAACCTGGATTGGAAAAGGGCGGATCACGAAGCATTGATAGCATGTATGTAGCGAAGTGGGAGCTTGTGATTATTGTCCCGCGGGAAATAGGCCCTCCAAAAATAAATGGGTGCTAGTGTTCCCCCAAACATTTTTCCATATATGTTTCTGTAAGACTCCGATATGCAGAATTTTTCGAATTTACCGAAGTTTTGTCAACATTTGGACAACATGAGGTACCTTGGGTGACCTCTGGTCAGCTTTGTCCCACACACGCTACTCCGTTTCTATGCTTATGTTATATGTTCAACGGTCGCCAATTTAAACAGTTTTCTTGAACAGCACTATATGTAGTTACTTTGGGTGGCCGGTTTACCAAATGCATATAGTGGTAAAAATTAGAATTAGAAAAAAAATATGTTGCACTGAGACAAAATTCCCTTCCGGACTTATGGCCTTGCGTCTACGAAGTGACCTTCGTCCAATGAAGCTATCCAACCCAGACCTTGATTTTTTATCTCAAAGTCCCAACATCGAAGAATTTAGAATTTTGTACCTATGTTTTTTTTCTTTTGTGATATTCCGAAAAATTATTATGAGTTCATTTCTTAAAGGGTTACCCCAAAAAGGACACTTTAAGGTTGGAAAAGTCACCAATATTTTGATTTATGAAGTATTGTTTTAATGATATTGATGGTTATTTGGTACCTATATCATTGAGGTTTTGTGTTGGGTTTTGTTGCCTTTGACATGATAATGCACCAAATTATTCAACTATTTGTCAGTATATTGATCAAAAAAATTAAAGAAAAAGTCTTTCAACTCAAGGCATCAAAAGCCATGATAGTAGCCGGACTGAAGCTCAATGTTATCTAGTCTATAACCTAACCTACATAGGTACTTCGAATACCAGAATTTATCTAAAAGTACGAAAAATTTGCTACGGAACAATTTTCCAACATTTTATTGAAATTCAACATATCGATTGATTTTAATCGGTATGATTTTAATTATTTGTTTTCAAAGTTTATATATTTAAAATAAAATAAGAATAGGTTACAGTAGCCGTCCATAGTTTTTTTTTTAATCGCTGAAAAATTTAATTTTTGAATTATTCGATTAAAATTTCCCTGGGAATGATTCCCTCCTTCAAAAATTGGAAACATACACGATGGTTGAAAGTGTGCAATCACACAGCTACCAAATTATATAAAAAAAATTTAATTTAATTTACTTAATTATTATTATTCATCAAGAAATAATGAAACTCATGCTTTCTCCCTTTTTTTAATATGAGTTAGCAAACACCTCTGACACCAACAATAAGCACAAAACACTAAATAATTTTTTTTATTTAATCGGCTTTGTGGCAGAGGAGAAGAAGCTTAATTCATTAAAAATTCTTGCATAAAATTTCCCCCTTTTTGCAAATGGCCTATATTACTCTTTTATTCTTCTTCTGTTTTATAAACATGCAATTTTCTTATATCATCTTTAGAACCGTTGATTATCATCTGCTTATATTGTTGCACATACAAATTCCAGAAATTAAAACTGTAATTACATATTCTCGTACATGCAATGGGCAAATAGTAGAATACTATATAGAGGTAAGGTAAACATAGACGTTTACGCATAACATGATGCGAGAATTCTCATATAATGCATCTCCCGCTTAATGAAATCTTTTTCTTCATTATTAACTGTTAAAGCAACTAAGTTTCGCTAAAAAAACTACAATTATCTACTTTACTTCAACTTTTTCTATGCTTACATCGTTCATTCTTTTAAACTTCAAAGTGGGTATAGAGTAGAACATCTAATATAGACACTGGATTGACAACTCAAACTTTATAAATGATGTCATAAAACTGAGTTACCAAGAACTTTTTCTTTTAACTGTTAATGACCCAACGAATGATGGAAGTCTATTGAAATAAATTTTATGAAATGACAAGATTTACAAGTAAAGGGTTGCCAAAGGTCATCACATTAGACTTTGACTGAGAAAAGAACAAAAATAGAAACTTTTAAAAATGAGTCATTGTAGAAATTGGAAACATTTTTTGGTGTATTTAACTTAACTTACTTGCATTTGATTTTTGTTTACTGTTCAAAAAGTTTATGGAAGCCTTATACCAAATTTAAACGACTGACAAAATGTCATAATTTATTGCGATAAAAATGACAAAAAAGAGTATAACTAATCAGTTCAGAAAAATAAGGAAATGATTGGGTCACAATATAATTTTGCATTGGATCCTATCATCATTCTATGAGAGGTGGAGAAAAGCTAAAGTCATTTCTGTGGCCAAAAAGAAAATCGCTTTTGGTCAAGTTGAATAAGAATATTTGAATTTGCCAGTTGGTGTACCAAAGGGTTCTATTTTTGGGCCTCTATTATTCTGCATATTAAAAAATTAAAAAATAAATAAAACTGGCAACTCATCACAAGCGGACAAATTAAAATAAAAGGAATTATATTGGTACCTACATGATATTTAATACATTTTGGACAGTACATACTTAACTCAGAACTTGTTGAAGTTAAGTCGCAAAGTTGATTTCTGTTTGAGTCGCAAATAAAAATTCACAAAAAGTTTTGGAGTAGTAATTCATAGAAATGTGAAAGTGTCTTGCGACACTTGGTTATGTAAAGAAATATACATTTTCCAATTTTTTAAATACGAAAACGAACTCGGACTAAAATAGAGAAATTCTAATTTCTTTTTTTTAAGGTTTTTAAAGGTTTTGTTTTTTTTTAATTGGTAAGCGGACAAATTTCTGGATAACATTACTATCTGATTATGAGAGAGTTCAATCATGTATAAAATAAATGATGATCTTAAAGGAATTTTCAAATAGTTCTTTAAAAATGGTTTTTCCCTAAATCCGGCTTAGTCCCAATTCCAACTTCATTTTGTGAATTATTTTTCTGAACTGTTCTTATATCAACATATTATTTTATTATGATACAATAAAGCTCAGTCAATAAGCAGGCAGGCAATTCAACAAAAAAATACCGAATGAGAGAATTTTTAGCAGACTTAAAGTCATTTAAAAACATTAATGGTCTTATTTTAAAAAGTTGTCTAACTTTGGACAACTGTCCAACTTTGGAAAATGTGTTTAAAAACCTTGTTTATTGTTGTTTTATAGCTGCCTAACTAAGACACAAGAGTAGATTATCCTAACCGTGAATAATATGATATTTATTTTTATTAGATAAAGCATATTTCCACCAATAGTTAGACAGTGTCTAAGTAGACAAAAGTTTTATAAATACGACTGTAAGAAAAAATGATAAAAAAATTCAATATATCAAGTCATACCGTATACCAACATTTACAACAACAAGAAATCAATATTTTGTATTTAATTCTTATATTCTTTTTGTTGTCCCATGGCAACTCTACTTACCGATACGAGTCCTCTCATAAATACTAAGCCCAAAGTCAAGTCCCCGCATATATCTCAAGCTAAACGATCGCCAAGAACCATCATTATTTTGAAAGGTATAGTTTAAAGGTACGTGCGTTTATTAACGTGATTTACAAATTACGGTAATGTAATGATGTAAAGGTACGTGACGGATTGACGGGTAGGTATTTAAATATTCGGTTCTATCGTCGTGCGTCGTCGTCGAACTAATCAAGTTGTTTTCAAACATAAATTTCGTCACAGGAAGATTGAAGTTGGTATGAATGTATTTCGAATTCTGTCAACAGAAAATCGTGAATACTTATTGAGTAATTCTCACATACCGCTATATGACAGAACGGTTTATATTTAATTGGTCCTACATTTATTATGTGACATGTTTTTATTTGAATAAATTCTTGTTTTATTTTATTTTTTTTCTTGTAAAATAAAAATAATAAAAAAAATAAAAAAAAAAAAAATGCAGAAATCATAAAAAATCTTAATTGCAAATAAACAAAAAGGTTATGCAGAGACGAAAGATGTGATGTATAACACACGCGGATGAACGAATTATGTTTCGTAAGCAAACGATCAAACGATTGCAGAATGTTAATTAATGCGAAAAGAATTGCATTTGATTTGAATGTTTTATGGATAATAAAATAAAAAAAAAAAAAACTATATAAATACAAATATATATAAATGGGTAGGTATATATAACAACATTTTAATTTATGCTGATTTTTAATAAAAAATGCTAAATCGATTTTTTTTTCGTATCGTTATTACCTACATATGTTATGTCCATATTATGATTATTCAATTTTTATAATTCAATGACATTGAGCGAAAGTTGCTGAATTTTGTCGATACCTATACCTACTTTCTAAATGGATTTTGTAAATTCGCATACCTATCTAACCTATGTATGAATTCATTCTTCGTACAATATAAATTGAGGAGAATTTGTTTGCAATAATTTGCTGATTTAACAAACATGGAATTAATTGTAATTTATGGCAGTATCGTTAATTAATAAAATTATGTATATTTCGTTGTAAAGACAAAAACTCTATTGTAAGCAGCTCTGTAGCTTGATGAAGGGCATGAAATGAAATTTCCGATTTTTCTTGCAAAATGAAAACTATAGAAGCTAATCAGCCCTATCACAAATTCCATCGTAATCGAAAATTTGCTACGAATCACGAAAACTGTATTGCAGAATCCATTCGTAGTGGAAAATCTATTAAGAATTTCGAAATTCGTGAAATTTGCTATCACAAATTCCGAATGAAACGGAAATATGACTTCCTTTTCTACGACAACTGATTCTTGTCTTAGCCAAGTGGTAAACGATTGTGTTTCATTAAAAAAATAGTTTTTTTTTACAAATTCTAAAATTTGCAATGGGTGCAAACGCAAACTATTTAATTTTTAGTTTGTTAAAAGTTCTTGAACTCTTAAATAATTGAATGCAACGCCAGTGAGAAACATTGCAAAGAAGTCGAAACTAAACAATTGCGCTAAAAAAAAAAAACAAAGGAAGTCAAAGAACACATCACTTTTAAAACAAGCCGGATTAAAATTTGTTCCTCAGTACATTTGAAACCACTTTATTTTTTTAACTTCAATTTATTTTAATGCTAAATATATTATTTTCTTCAGCTTTTTTTGTGTAAAATAAAAAGGGAAAAAAGATGGGAGGATTTTTGTTTTTAAAAGCTCCAAGTATTGCTGTGACATAGGACAGCTGATTTCGAAATTCAGAATTAATTCTTTTAATGAGGCATTGATTTTTTCGATTCCATTCGGATTTGGTGAATGCTTTTTTTCGGGGTTCGTAGTGGAATAATCCATTCGGAGTTTTTCCATGGATTCTGTGATAGGCCTGAATATTTTGTCATCTCCAAACATTTTTCACAGAGATACAGTTTCTCAAAAAGTTTAAAATTGAAACAAATTTGAGTTACATTACTTTTTTAAGGAAGTGTATAATGTAAATACAGTCAAACTTCGATAACTCGAACTTCGATAACTCGATTTTTTTATAACTCGAACAAAATTATGTGGCAGCAGCGTTTAGAGTTCAACTCTCATACATTTTTTCCCTCATAACTCGAACTTTTATAACTCGATTTTCTTTATAACTCGAACAAAAAATATGGCATATGCATCAACTAAGTCGAACATTTTAGGGGAATTCCCATTTAATGAGAAAAAAAGCATTTTTGAAATTCACATTTTTGAAGGGAATTTTCATTTGAAAACGAGAAAGGTACCTTCATACACACATAATATAAGTAGGTTTAAGAAATTTAGAAGCTGTATAAGTACCTACAGAAAATTTTTATTTAATGCGGTGAACATTTCAATATTTTTGCATTATTTTTTAATTTATCTACATAATTATTGCTTGCTTGTTTTTTGTAAAAGATTCTATGTACAATTTCCAACTTCAATTGGTATAGAAAGTGAAGACGAGACTTCGGTAGAGGAATTCATTCAACAGCCTTCGATGCATGTTGTAGCACATTTGACAATTTGAATTTATATTTGCAAACGTGTGACGATACAACAGATGAAATTTATGCAGCTTTAAAAGAATTAGAATTCTTTTTCTTGAAAAAAAAACAATAAAAAAAAAAAACTACTCTCAGACCCAAATAACTAAATACATGCAATAATTTTGTGTATGGTGTAACAACTTATGTACATTAATATAAAACGTATAAGACTTAATAAAGCACAAAAAGTGTTGTGCATTATGCATATGTATTTCAAATATTGAATTGTTTAATTTTTTAATTTTGATAATCAATTTGGATAACTCGAAGTCTTGATAAGTCGAACTTTCATTGTGGATAATAGTAGTTCGAGTTATCGAAGTTTGACTGTATATATATTTATAGATATCCAAAGTAAAAATTAAAAACAAAAAATATTTTTTTTTTCAAAAACTAAAATGTATGAAACTGTCTGTTATTCCGTCGTAATCTCCTGATTTTAAAATTGATGTAATTGTTGATGTCCAAGTATGCATTATTGACCTTTTAGATGGTATTTTTTAAATTTGAAAATCCCATAAATGAGGTGCTGAGATTCCAGAGCCAAAATTTAGATCACCTAAAAATTCTAACTTCAGTCCGTTGATATTCGAAAAAAAAACCCGAATTGTGTAGGTGGAGGTGTTCAGCTTAAAATTTTTCAATATTTCTACTAATTGCTCTGACTCTTTTTAAGTTAGTCACCAAAATGATAGAGAGGTTAAGGCCAAGTTCCCAGAAATTAGATTAAATGCTACTAATGGAGCTCAGCTCAGACCCATGCAGTTCAAGTCTTCAAGCACTATATCCACAACGTTTTTTGTGTTGAAATGAAGTCTGTCAGTGAAAGAAATGGGAACTTAAATCATTGGACCGATTTGTTCCATTTAATGTGAAATGAATGAAATCAACTGGCATAAAAAATTAATTTGGATCCGGAAAATAAATAAATGTTTTTAGCAAAAAAATAATTGTTATTCATTTATTATTATTTAAAGTATTAAAAATAGATAATAAGATAAAATTTTTGAGCAGTATCCCAGTGAAATAAAACAAATCTTTATAAACAAATCAAAACATGAAAGTCATATTATGTACATAATTCAGATTACAAGAATCATTCCATGACAAAAATGTGTTAAGTTATGAGAAATAGCAAAAAGCTGCTTTAAAAATAAGGAAATTACAAATTGTATGATATAAAATAATAACTAAAGATATAAAATTAATACAAAATAATAATATAGCAATTAACATTTAATTCGAAAGTTGAGAGAGAAGCTTTGACTAGAATCTTGTTGCATTGACAATATGTAGTTTGTATATCAATTGGAAGATTATTCCACTCTTTTATCTATCGTTGAAACATAATTGCTCGGAGTATCTCATACCACGTAAATCTGCTTCTTCATTTTCGTATAATAACTGAGACTTCATCACAACAATTTAAGCTATTTAAAGTGAAGCCTAAAAAGGTAACCTTCTCTAAGAAAGTAATTATTTCTCTACTGAGAATAATTGAGGGAAAGTCCACTGAATGTTCTATAACAAATCAAAGCAACAGTTTTAGAGGGGTAAGTTTTAGTCTATTCTCAATTTCCCAAAGTTTAATTCGTTCAAATTCACATTAGTTCGAACTACACCTTCTTCCATCAATAGAAGTGAACGATTGATGCAGATTAAAACGTGATCTGGGAACATATGAACTGAACATTCTTCAACAACATCAAGAAGATCATTGATACATATTGAGTATAGAATTGGTCCCAAAACAGAACCCTGTAGTACTCCTGTGTTTACAAAAAAAAAGGGGAAAAGATACCACTTTCAACTTCTAACGATTGTGATCTATTTTTAAAAGAGATACATAGTATATGAAGAGATGCGTTCGAGAATTTGAAAATGTTTTGAGTATCAATTCAATCGAAAGCCTTTGAGAATTCCAACATAACCAAAAGACGAATGTCAGCATCCAATGAAACACGAAGATCGGAGGTTTCTTTTATAACTGCTGACTCACTGCTATGTAAACTCCTGAAACGTGGCTTCCATTAAGAGAGCTTTTTGTGCGCGTTAAGGAAGCTTATCATTTGGTTGTACTTACATATAAGTTTTTCAAATACTCTCGAAATATATAATATAGGACGTTGGTCTGAAATCTGCTGGAATACATGGGTTTTTGATAAAAAATAGCTTTTAACGGCCTTTAAGTCCTACAAAAATTGGCGTTTCGTCCCGGCGATTTCACTTGGACTCATCAGTTGACTATAGTGAGGGCCTTTATCAATACGCAATTTTTGCTAAGTTCAGTTCATCTAACATAGATTTCGTGACGAATACCTAGGTTTTTTTTAGGAATTGGAACTACTTTTGCTGCTTTCCATTCTATAGGAAATAGGGAGCCTGTATAAACAAAAATTAACAATATAAACAATTAACGAGAATTTAAGATATTATTCGTACAAGAAATTCTTCTATTATTTGTTACTTGCGTTTTAAATCAATTGAAAACGTAGTAAATAATCTATTTGCTATGTTATCTGCCCGCTTATCTAAAATTTAAAATATTGATCTTGTTCGGTCAATAATTTCCCAAAACCCAAAAATTCAAAATTGACTGAAAATGTTGATGATAATCAAAACTTGTAAATCTTTCTTGAACAAGCTAAAGTCTGTAAGATAAATGTTTTTATTCGCATGTTTGGTTATGTATGTATGTTCCTTATTTCCTTAATTTTAAACCGTTTCTTTGAGCCAAACACTAATCGTAAATAAATCTTCCATCCGAGAACACATATTACTTATATCAAAAAAAAAACAACAACATCATTGAGCATTCAATCATGCAATTGCAACATTAACCAACCAACTGCCGTTAGATTGCATAAAACTGATAATAATAAGATATGCGAATGCACACGCGCACATACTATATGTATGTACCTACCTATCGTACACACCGAGAAACGAAAACGTATATCTACATAATATTCATGTCCCAATTACTCGATGCTCAAAAACAAAAAAAAAAAAAGACTCAAAAAGAATTCTTACTTAAGATTCTTATGTGTGGTTACAAAATCGTACTCATGCCACATAGTAATCATTCACCACCAGAAATGCATCTTTGCATCTTTTAAGAACTTCATCCCAAGAACATTATACATTTTTCTTTTCGTGCCCGTGCTCGTGCCCGTCCCATAGCATCTTCGTTGTCATCGCCTCCACATATGCCAAATGCATGTGTATGTATTAACATACAGCTTCATTCCACCACCTAAACCTAACCTAATGCTTGCTAACCATTCACCAGCTAGAATTATTGTGGAGATGGAGAACACTCCATAACCTACATTCGGCTGCACTATAGGTACAGTAAAATTTCATCATCGTATTCGGTCGTCGTCGTTGTCTTGGCAATTCACTGTATTCTTTTACATTCTGCAAAAAAGCAGTAGCTCTAGCCTAGGTATTGTATCTGATGTACATTTTTTGTTGTATCTCATGTTCTAGATAGCAACAATACCGGTAAGAACCAAATGGTGGGATAAGATGTTTGGATTGGAATAGAACAAAATGTGATCGTAGTTGTTGTACTGTTGGTTTTGGAGGAACAACGTTCCTAAATTCAAAAACCGGAAGAATGCCAAGCCATAAACCTTCTTTTGACTAATTACGACACATACCAAAAGCGATTGAAGTAAATTACCTGCTACAAAAGCCGGATTGTGGAAATGTTGCAAGATCGCACTATTCCACTATATACCCTATGTGATCTTGAAGTATATTTTATGTGCAAGGAATTTTTATTTTTAACTTACAATTGTTTTAGGGCAACCGTTTTGATTCTTTTAAATTCATTAAAAAAATGTCTTGAGATTTTAATTCAACTTGAAATTAGAATACGAGAAATAAAAAAGACTTTATTCTGTCTTATTATAAGCACCTGGAATTATTAAAATGTTGGACGACAAAAAAAACATGGTTGATTGATATCTACAGAGAGATTTTCGATTTTTTTAAACCTACAAAATAGTAGTTGCTATATAGTTGATTTTTTATGAAATTTTTTAGATTCCAGAAATCACATAATAAATTAACAAATTTTTTTATTTATTGATAACTTATGACAGATCTCTTTTTTGTACGAATTTAATATACATTTCATGTATGCATATTAAAATTATGATATTTTATTTTTCTGTGTGGTTGATGGAAGGAAGGTTCCACCTAAAGCTATAGATTTTACTATCTAAGTTTTAAATCCAATTGACTCTCGGCTTCCATGTCAGATATAAGGGACAGATTAGGTTTTCGTTTCGACCAATTGTTTATTTCTTCAATTTTTTGAAGCAATAGATTTATTATAATTTCGAAACTTGAAATTTTGTTCATTTTTTTTAAAGAAATTTTGTTCGAATTTTATTCATTACTCTTGAAATTTTGAAAACATTAGAACTCAAAATACATACTTTGAACAATGATTAAGCTCTTAGAACTTAGGAGTTCATAATATGTGGGATATTCGCAAAAAAAAGAATGCAATTTAAAGAGGGCAGTAATTGGTCAGAAAAGATCAAATACTTTCAAAAATTTGTCTGCCATAGAAATGTTTGTATTAGTTGTTAAATTTAATCAAAACCATTTAAGATCTAAGCAGTTTTTTTTAGGGATATTCGAAAATAAATACTATAAAATTAAAAAAAAAATCACAAAAAAAAAAATCTATAGCTTTCCAATCGCTGAAATTAGTTGACCTTTTATGACGAATCGGTGCTTTTTCAAATGGTTTACTTTTTTGCGAATACCCCAAAAACAAATTCCATATTTTAAATCTTATAATTACCTTGAAAAACTTTAATCATTGATAACAAATTTTGTATGGATAAACAATTTCTGAAAGTATTGTTGACCTTTTTTGAGTAATTACTTACCTTGAATATGGCATACATTTTTTCGAATATCCCACATATGAGATTCTTAAATCCCAAAACCCAATGTGTAAGAAAATATCATTTCGAAAAATTTATTAAAAAAAAATATTAACATACCGGAATAAAGCGGGAATAACATTCAAATTACAAGAATTTCAAAAAGGGATTAAGCTTCACATCTGCTTCTTTATAGATTGGATACAATTTTTCGCCTTTATTTCGTTGCAGCGTCACCAAAATTATTTAATACTAACCTTGGTTAGATTCTGATTTATCTTAAACTATAAATAGGATTAGTGAAGTTATAGTCCAAAGAACTATAATCCCAAAAATAAAATCCAAGACATTTTGTTCGAATTTTGAAGATATCAGAACTCAAAAAACTTTGAACAATGATTAAGCTCTGGGATCTAAGAACTTTATATGTGGGATATTCGCAAAAAATGTCAGTAATTGGTCAGAAAAGATCAACTATGTACTTTCGGAAATTTGTCTATCATAAAAATTTTGTATTAATAGTAAAAGTTTTTCAAGATCATAACAGATTTAAGCATTTCATTTGTGGGATATTCGAAAAACAAGAGAAAATCTTCAATCTTTAATTGTCTTAAACTATACCCTAGTAGGATAATTAAAGTTTTTTATTTATTAAATAAACCTTTTAAATTAAAAAAATGTTTCTCTCTCTCTTCTGTTTCTTTCCCGAATTTTTCCAAAAAAAATCTTGGTATCCCGTGAAACTTCGACTTAGGTAGAGTCGACTGTACATATAAAAGAAGATGTGCAAGAAGTTAATCGAGAAATATATTTACATTATGTTAGGTAGGTACTGTGACATTCCAAAATGTGGTAAGTGTAGAATTTTATAAAGTGGGCTGACACACATACCAATGTACGGTGGTAAAAGTCCCGATTAAAGTCTTTATTTTTGCCATGAATTTTCTTCGATATAACAAATTTTATTTTGTTATATTTTTTTCTAAATACGAATTATTGGGGATTTTTGATTTTTATAAAAAAGGACAAATTACGAGGTCTTCTTATGAGCACGACGATATGATCCTTATAAAACCCAACAGTGACCCAGTGTAATTGTCGGGTAACAGCTAGTTGTTTCATAATCGTATATTCTTTTATGAATTAGTGAACTTTTAAACAGTTTGTTTAAAAGAAATCATTTGTCATTTTCAATGAAAAATCTTCTTGAACAAATTTAAATGTACATATATGTATCTTTTAATGAAAACAAAACAAAATTGTATTCCTATTAATTTTTTTTTTAATTCTTTTTTTTTTACAGGTAAATTACTCTGACAGCCGATTAGTACTTCTAGGCATTTAAACATTAAATGTAAAATCAATTTGAAAGTTGTAAGTATGTTTTTTGCTTCATGAATGACATTAATGTCTTTATAGTTAAGCTAAAAAATTCATTAAAATAAGGATATTGAAAAATTTGTATTTTGATAAATTCCATAAGTGATTATTTTAATTAAATTCAATGAAATTGACTTACAATATTCACCACTCTGAATTAATAGCTGTAATAAAGTTAAAAGTGTGTCGAAATAGTATTTTTAAATAATTTACATAGTATACATATTATAGGAACGTACTTAAATTTAAAACTTAAAAAAAAACCTAAAAACAAATAACTTAAATAAAACGTACCTAGTACAAATTCAAACTACTCAAAAATATTTTGAGTCATGAACTCTCAGAAAAACATCTTGAAGATACAAATTTTTAACGGTTTAATTTTTTTGTTTCATATAAAAATATAAAACTTGCGATAACTCATCTAAGATAGGTATAGATCGAAAGTTGACAAGCAATAATTTAAATCTAATCAGATATTATTTTGATTCAATTATAGATAAAATATTTTAGTCGAAAACTAAAATACAAATCATTGAAAAATTAAAATATTGTAAGTGGGGTACAATTTATTCGAAATTCGGACCTATAGGCCCCAGGAAGTTATGATGTTATCTTCCTGCAACTTGTTTATCTAGTGGATAAATTATAAATAAAAATCAATCATAGCTAAAAAACTTGCAATATCATCACAACATAAAACGAAGAAAGTGGATAAATTAATATTAAATTCATAAATGAAATCAAATAATGCCAAAAGCTTATATATACCCAGGTACCCCATTATCTAAACTTTATGTCATCATCAACCATAGTCCATATAAGTTATCATAATCTATACCGCATATGATGATATTGTAGATACATATACATACAATAACTATTAATTCACAATCTGAAAACCAAAAATAATATTTTGCGTGTGTTAACTTTTTTAATCAAAAAAAAAAAAAAAACACCAAAAGCGAATAAAATGTCTATGACCGTTAGAAAAAAAGTCATTGACCTTAATATGTTTGACATTGAAATTTTTGAACGCAATCGAAACGAAACTAGGTATAAGTATAGATACGCCAAACCGAGATATGAAAAAATATATAGCTCATTATCAAGCACCTGTTCTTTATAGTTGGGAACCATAATAATATAGGTATTAATAATTTAGACCAACAAAAGGTAGGTAATGTATATCTTTGAGTTACCTACGTCTAATAAGTTAAAATAATAAATTTTTTTACAAAGTTTCGTTAGTAAAAATGGGTAGGTTATAGTTATGTTTAAGATTCTGGTGATCTTTAGTTTCTAAGTTGCATAGGTACCTAGTTAAAAGCCCTAAATCGTCGCTGACTGAAAGATAAAATGAAGATACATACTTGTAGGTATTGGTTACATATTCGTCACACTATTTTTTTTAGAATTTGATTGATAATCTCTTGATTATTTGTTTTGTTGAATGACTAGGTAAATGTATAGGTACCTATGTACGTACCTACATAGGTACTGCAGTAAATCAAGAGATTGATGTGTGTAAAAGAAAAAGAACCATAAATAAGATATGTGAAATTTTAATCGAAATAGGTACCTAACTAGACAAAACTAGAAGGTTCCCGAAACATAAGCTGGCAATTACCTACCTACCTATACTTGCTTGCGCGTGACCCCACTGCTAATTCTTCGTTATCTCCGGAACCACAAATTAAATTGAAATCTTGACACATTTAGCCAGTTTTTAAGAATCGAAGACTTGCTTTTTGCGCAAGTTGCAAACTAAAAAAAAATGGAAGACAAATCCTAATCATAAATATAAACCTTCAAAAAGTTGTTTTAATCAGTAGGTAACTATGCCAATCGGCTAGATAGATCTGGCTTAAAGATACAAAACTATCTGATAAAACTTATCTCTTCCGAAGTAATATTTATATTTTTGGTTAAAACTGTAACGAGCTTCTTTTTCTTTTTTTTTTGTTTGTCAGTTCTCTCTGCCTCTATATATCATAACAAAAAAGCTCCCGTACCGTTACTCTTATTTAGTCCATGTACGACGTGCCTCGAATGCATAAAAGAGCATGTGCGTGCGTTGCAGTTGAAAAGATAAAAAATGCATTTTACTGCTATATCTACATATAAATATTTTATTCTCGTACACGTGTTTAGAGACGAAGAAGTTCTTTATTTTTTTTCTTATCATTTTCTGTTTTTTCAACTTTTTTTTTCTGTCTCTTCATACTTGGTTTTCTACTTTTCTACGTCACGCATGATGGGAAAACCCATACCCATCATCACCTTCACCATCATCTATTCTGCTATTACAGTTCTTTTTCGATTACATAAACTCAATCCAAATACACACACACATAACTTCATACTTACTTACATATGCATGGTAAAATGTAGGGAAAAAAGCTCTGTGCATTTATGATAGGAAGCCATTGACTTTTTGTCAGCAGAGCCAGAGCCCTATGGTGTTCATTCTTATCAAAATGTTGTTTTTGTTTCTGGTTCCAGAACACAAATAGAAGATAAATCCATAAGGAACCAACTTACAAGCACACACACTGAAGAAAAACAATCGATTATTAAATAATAAAGGAATGATGATGACAGCTCTCCTCTGACACTATTGGTTTTCCTTTTTAGGTGCAACGGTTGTCGTTGTCGTTGCCCCCCTTTTGTGCGTTCACCGTTCAACGAACCCCACCGTAGGATGATGGCCTACTCTACGAGTGTGCGTGAGCTTATTTTATCTCTCTCTCTCTCTTTATTTTAAGAGAAGAATGTTAATACCAAAGTAAAATCACAAAAATAACTCCCCCCAAAAACAGCTGTTTTTGTTATTTGTATCTTTGTTTCTTTTATGCTAGCAGCATGTTGATAACATACTTCGCCAGCAACACACGAAATTAAAGAAGTGATTTTTGAACAAAAAGACAAAAAAAAAGTATCTATGGGAATGGAAGAAGAGAAAAAGGAAAAACGACAAAAAAAAAAATGCTGAAAAAACATGAAAAATATACATTGAATTGAATTTGTTGGAGGAATAATGGTGGAATACAACGAACTCAATCTTATTTTGAGGCAGTCTTTAGCCGTACTCCGTTTTGAGCGTATCGCGGGAATGTTATTAACGTTCTTCGTTTTGTAGATACTTTCTTTCAAAACTCTATAATTTTTTATTTTAAATCAAATTTATCATTTGTTACGTTTTTTTCTTCTCCATATTTTTTTTTTTTTTCGTTTGTCTAAAATTAATTTTTCCCGGTGGGTGTGTTGGGTGTTCCTTGAATTAAAATTTTATGAAGGAGTTTCCGCCGATGTTGATAATGATATATACCTAGTGGTAGAAAAAGAAAATCTATAAAAAAAAAATAGAAATATTAAGTATTTCCTTTTCTTGTATGTTTATTGAGTTTTTGTATCTCTCACTTTGTATTTTGTGTGTTCGTCTTCTTTCGGATTTCGTGGTGCAAAAAAAAAAAGGATAACACCACAACATTGTGTGTGCATGTGCATTAATATATAACTACTACAACTGTTCGGGAGTGTTCGAGAGTGACGTAACTTTTGAAGAGCAGGGAATAACAGAAGGAAAAAAATACATAATAATAATATTGATAATAAAAAATAAAAGGAAAGAATGATTTTCAGTAAAAAATCGCGCGCTTTTCCCCATAACCGATATTAAATCGAACCAAACACAATTTTAAAAATTAATATTGTTGATAAATAGGTATTCAATATTAAAATTTATAGTGAAAGTTTTAAAACGAAAAAAATAAAATAAAAATACAAAAAAAGCTTATAAATAACGAAGCTTTTAAATAGAAAAAAATATAAGTGAAAAAGTGAAGAATTTTTGTTTGGTATTTTTGGATTAAAAGCAAACAAATTTGCTCCTGATTGAAGGATTATTTAACTCATTATTGGAATATTTGAAAAAAAAAAATAATAACAAACCAGCACCAAATGGATTATTATCATCAAACATTTTTAAAAGGTTAATATGTTTTTTGAAAACCACACTTATTTAAATAAATATCTTTGCCTTTAAACGAAGATACCGAATATGCTGTTTCTTTTTTCTATGGGATAAAAATGAAACTTGTCTTTTGTCTAAAGAGACCGGTAAAAAAATTCTTCATTAGATTTTTTAAAGAAGAGTTTTGCAATAAATGTAAAAGTACATATTTATCATTTAGTTAAAAATACACCTATGGTTTAAAAAAAAAAAAAAATAAACTTTTTGCTTTTCTCTTTTTTTTTCTAGAAAATTTTGCTTTTATAATTCTTGTTTCACTTTATACTAGGTAGGTAGATATATGGGTATAGGTAGTCTTGTTCACTTATACTATTTGTATATTTTTCAAACATTGAGAATCCTGTTGCTGATTTTGATGAAATTAAGTTTGTTTATAGATTGTACTAGGTAGGATAGGTATACCTACATATAGGTACTATATGTATAAAAAGATTGGAAAAATGTGCATGGTTATTACTTAGTGATAGTCCAATTTTTTAGTTCCCTGTAGTTCTGTTAACAAAAATGATACAAAAACAATTAATGAATGAAAAGAGATATGTATCTCTATCTTGATAGAACAATAAGTACCTAATTGATGAAGGAAATAAAATTTTGTCGACCTACAACTTTTTTCATAATTATTCACCACAAAAAATATAATTTAAATTAATTCGAAAGCTTTGATAATATCTTTTAAATACTTAAAAACAGTAGGTAGGTACAGTCGACTCTCCCTAAGTCGTACTCTCTCTAAGTCGATTTTCTCTCTAACTCGAACTTTTTTGCCATATTTTATCATTCCCTTCAATTTTCCATACAAAAACCATTCTCTAAGTCGAACTCCCTCTAAGTCGAACTCTCTCTAACTCGAACACATTTTCTCGATATTTGGCATCTTTTTTCAGTCGAATTTTGTTTATAACAAAACAAAATAAAAAAATATTAATCCTTCAGAATTCGTATTTGGGTATAGTATAATTACGAACCATGAAAACCTTAATACATATGTATATATGTGTTGTATCGCGTGTACCATCACCGTCAGCTCTTTGCGTTTCTTCCTATTCATAACCCTGGTACTTCTATAAAAAGATACAGTTCTTGAAAAGTTACAACGCAAAAACAAAAAAAGGATTGTTATGATCCTATTATTTGTGTTGTTGGTTGCTTTATATGCATATATTAACCTTTATTTATTAAATAAACCTTTTAAAATAAAAAAATGTTTCTCTCTATAACTCGAATTTTTCCAAAACTCTCTCTAACTCGAACAAATCTTGGTGTCCCGTGAAAATTCGACTTAGGGAGAGTCGACTGTATTTAAAAAATTGTTGGAAATGCATATTGTCCTTAAAAATTTATGTTCAATACTTTTAAACCTAAAACAAATATTTATTGGGATAATTGACTTCCCAATTGACATTTAAAAAATTCAAGATGGCGGCCATCTGATGAAACCACCTACCTACAGTTGTCAATTAGGGGTCCGACTCCGATTTAACGCAAACTCCAAGGTACCATTTGACTAGACTAAATTTAGAAGAAATACATAATCAACCGGTATAATCGCGCTTACTGAAACATGAAATTTTCACACATGATTTTTGTAAGAAAAACGTTTTGTATTAGAATACAAGACTTATTGACTGAAAAAAATGATAAAGTACCAAATGATTAAGTGAAAAGATTATTGCAGTTTCAGCTGAAAGAGGTCGAATAATTTAGTTTTAGGTAGGTAGGAACTAAACCAAAAATTTAAACATTTGAGACATATCTTCAAGTTTTGTTTCAAAAATAAACGAAATTATCTCTATACCTAATAGGTTGTAGGATAAGAAGTTGTGGTTAACAATATCCGCCACATATTTCTACCGGGAAGTTGGTGACTTTCACATCTCTTTTAAAACATTTGTTCATTAGGAACGAAAAAAAATACACTGTTCTTGATCGCCAATACTTCTGTGGATAGGTGTTATCTTATATCTATAGTTAATGTTGAATGTGGCAAAAATCAGGCTGACTCCCTCGGCCGCGCCGCGCCGTATGTGGTAATCAAGTTGATTGTGATTTTAGCTGGAAAATTTTAATTTTATAATTTACCTACATGGAAACAAAAATTAGGTAGCTAGATTTGACGATAAACTGTATGTACCTACCTATGTATGTGAGGGGGATAAAAGGGGAAAAAGGAAATTTTGTCCCAGTTTTTCAACCCCTTTTACCCCCTTCACAAAAAAATATGCGTAAAATATAGAGTAAATAATTTTCAATACAATAAAGGTGTTGGGTTCGATTCTCAGCCTATGACACCTAAAAAAAACACAGAAATGTTTTTCATGGGTTACATGCTTCAACCGAGGAATTGACAAATCCTCCAAGAGTATCTATTCTGAACTAAGACGTTCGGATTCATCAAAATTTTATAGGTCGCCTCCATTCCTGCTAATAACACGCACTATTATCAGTTACTAGGCACTGATTTTACACGAGCTGTCGTGCCACTCAATTTATTTATAAATTATAAACATTTAAGTATGTACATACATATGTATAGAACATGTACCAAAGGATTAGGTTTTCTCTAAATTTGTTTCCATGGAAAAATCTTAACTCGACATTTATTTCAAATAAAAATAAAAAATAAAAACCAGTAAACTGGCAAGGCTGAGAACACTTTACTTTCTTAGAATTCAAAGTGAAATGAAAAAGTAGGTACGACAATTTTTTATAATAAAAACTTTTTTGTTTAAATAATTATAAAAAATCCCCAATCAAAATTTACTATGCCACAGATTAGTCTAAAAGTGAGCAAAGTTTTCAAGAAATCATTTCAACGATCATTTTCATTTCGTTCTATAAACTGTCTGTGATAGGAATACGGTCTGGCAGGTGTCTGACTTTGCATGTCTGTCAAGGGATTTTTTAATACAAAAAATGGAATATAGCTATTAAGATTTTCATTTGGAAAATAATTTTTAAAAAACAACGGTAACACTTACAATATTGTACTATAGATTGTTAAAAATTTAGGAATCTTTTATTTTATTTCAAAGAATAGTTTTTTAACATTAATTTTCAAACAACGAAAAAAATGTTGTGCTTCCTTTTCTTTTGAAAAAATCGAAAATAATAAATTCAAAGGATTACAAATTTGTGCTGAATGCAACATAATGATGGTTTTCATTACGATCCTTAATTGAAACATGATCTGAGCTCTGAGTTCTCGATTAGCCAACAAAAAAATAAAATAAGGCTCCAAAAAATAAAATTGGACAATTGGTTGAAAAAATCAGCGTTGCCATCATAGAAACATAGAAACAAAATTTTCATACAAACTATTGATAAAAAGTATGAAATTCAAGTCAGTAATACAGCTTTTTGACGCTCTTATGTTAAGCTCCGAGTATTCTCTGGGTTTAGCTAAGCTCGCAGGAGAATAGTTATTGTTGGATTTAACATGTAAATTATTTACCACCGACGTTTTTTTTTTGTTCAATTCCCCCGGGCTTTGCAAAAAATCACTCCTAATGTTTAAAATAGAAAATTTAATAAAAGTTCATAAAATCCACATATTCTTAATTATACAAACATTATTTATGAGTTCTATTTAAATATTAAAATATTAAAAATTTAACAACGACTGTACGGTTGCAAAATGGGTGACCTTTTTAATATTTTATTTAATTAAAATCAAAACATTATCGAAATATAAACAGTTGTGTCCGGAAGAAATTGGGCTTGTAGCTTCTTATTACACATCTTATCACCTGCAAAAGAAACCTTATTTTTAACAAAACGTATTTGAAACTTTTATGCATATTGGTTCATTACCAATTCCAATGCAAATACAATAAATAAATTATTTCAATTTGTTCAACAAATTGCAAGTGCATATTGCTTTGGTTTATATTATTTTGTTTTCCGATTTGACTGCAAATTTATTATTGGTTCTTAATTAGCTTAAAATTTGTTTACCTATTGGAAAAAATTAAACAATTTTGTATTCAATAATGTTTAATAATAATTAAATTTTTAGGAGGACTGGATGTTCAACTTTAAAAATTTATATTTTAGATCTGTCCCATTATTTTAACAAATCTAATTAATTTTTTTCATATTATAGGGATAAAAAAATTGTTTGAGGTTATAATCAAAATACCACTACAATGAAATAGTAGTCCGAAAAGTTGGTTTCGGCATAGATATACGGTCCATCGTCGGTCTGTATGTCTGAACGTCCACTGTAATTTGACCTAGAACCATTAAACGGGTGAACAATTTTTCCTCTAAATTGGTACATAATGTTTTCCTAAATAAAAAGTTTGAATTTTTATTATTATTTATTGTATTATTCATACTTGAATGTCAGTTTATTAGACTTGACCATTCTTTATTCCGTCAATTTCATTGAATTTCTGAACAACAACTTAAAGGTGCTACCACCAGTGGTATACGAATTAATTTATAATTCGTTTTAATTAATTATTTGGCTGGAGATATAGCTATTTCAAGGGGTGCCAAACCCTATAATCAGTCTCCTTATTAGTGGTGCTGAGCTTTAATCCAATTTTATTATGAAAAACTTTCTGCACACCATGAGATTCGAAGTTTGAATTTTTATTTTAGCTCATCTAGAAGGGGTAACTTCCATACACTTATTTTTTTTTAATTTATTTTCTCTTGAAAACGACTCTAACGATCTTGATTCTTAGTACCTACATATTATTTTTGAAGCTTATAATAACATGCACTGTATTTCAGGTTTTTCCTAACAAAATTCTCATAACGGCCGGGAAATAGGGATTTGATGTTTTGAAAAAAAAAAATGTTTAAAGGGTCATTCACATAGATGCATATATTTTTAATAGCTTAACCAATATTATTTTAGTTTTGCAATTCGATGCTTCTTATAAACATTTAAACATTTTATTAACATATACAAATATTTTTTTAATTTTGACTTTTTTACATTTTCTTGTTAAAGATATCATTAGGACATTATTGAACTAATACACGCAGAAAAATGATGGGTTAAAAATAACGTAACACTACTTTAAGTTCAATAACAAATATGGTTAATAAACAACCTCCAAGCTCACCAGGTTAAATTACATGAATAAACTCGATAAAAAAAAAATTATTTAAATCCATGTACACACTGATTCAGTTAATGTGTACTAAATTTTATTAAATTATTTCTGGGTTAGTTTGTTCGGTTTCAATAACCAATCAAGTTAGTTAATAAAACTTATTAAATCGCTCATAGTAACCAACCTACTCGAAGATGTGAGAAATTAACGAAATACAATTATTTGATTTAAGCAAGCTACTCGTTTAACATAAACTATCTTCAAAATTCCGAATCCTAACCAAGTTTCTTCATTAAATAACATTTTAAGGTTTTTTTTATTTTAAATAAGCGAGAGTTAAAATGGGTTGGCTATGTTTTCCCGCGGCACGTTTTCCCGCGTCACGTTTTCCCGCGTCACGTTTTCCCGCGTACGTTTTCCCGCAAAACATTTTCCCGCAAAAAGTTTTCCCGCAGAACGATATCCCGAAACATAGTTTCCCGTGTAACGTTTACCCGCCGATTCCTACTTTTTTTAATACAAATCGACAGCGCATGAACAAAATTCATTTCAAATAGTAGTTTTCTTGTACAAAAGTCTTTTCTTGTGTTAAGGTGAGGTATGTATAGGGGGGCATGCTGTCCCCCTGCAATCCCCCTGCTTGGCACACTATAGAATTTGGGGTATGTGCGAGGTTGAGTGTATGAAAAGTTTCTTTTCATCATTTGGTAGTTTTTTTTTTATGAAAATAAAAAAAAAATAAAAAACCGCTTAATATGAAAAAAAAAATATTAAATATTTTAACAAACATAAAATATTTATTGCATAAATGCAAAATAGTATTGTCGAAAAGTACTAATTAGTATTGCCTATTCCGCCGCCAATCCCGTGGAAAATTTCATAGGCAATCGTTCCGGGGGATATCGTGCTGCGGGATTGTAGCAAAAAAACTACCTTTCAAATCGGCGGGAAAACGTTACACGGGATAAGATCGAGGGAAAAGGTAGTGATCCCGTTAAAATAAGCATTATATATAGTGAATCTTTGTAATTTTGTCCCTTCACGTAATATTACGTAATATTTAACTCATTTTTTTAACCCACCGAAAAACACTCTCGGTTAAGAAAATTATTTTTCATGACAAGAGAAATTCTGGAAGGATTTGTTAATTCCTCGCAAGAGACAGTAACCCTTAAAAAATATTTCTGTTTTTATTTTTCAGAATGGCATAGGCTGAAAATCGTACATTACAGTCCCACGCAGTACCCATTATGCCACGGGGTATTACATTTAGCTCCGTTTAGGCTTTGAAATATTTATATACCAGTTGTTCTTTAGATACCTACTTTTATTTGTTTTTAAATTGTTACTCAAATATATAATTTTCAGTCTCTTCAAAGCATTTTGTTCTCATTACTTCCGCTTTAAAACAAATTTTAAAATTATTAAATTTCATTTTAACAATAATTTTTTTGTTTTACAGATATAATTCAATATTTCCAAAGTGTTAGATTTTTTTAAATTTGCAAATTGATTTTATCCAAGAACCCATTATATACAAAATCGGAAATCTTCTATCGCCTACAGTTTTTTTTTTTTTATCAAAATATACAAATTCATTCTACCAATTTTGTTTGCCAGACATCAATTTTCACAAATAAGCAGGAAATAACCCAAGCCGCCCCAACCAATCACACAGAATTAACAAAGTGACTTTATTTAGCAACTCTTAATATGTATAAGAATCAACCCTTTTTAGCTAGGTTTACTATACCTATACATATCACCGTATGGATTTTCTAGATTCAATTTTACCAAAAGATTAGAACCCCAATTTTTTGTTTATATATGTACCCATGTATGTAGGTATATAATATGTACGTTCCGCCCTTATACCGTGTAGCCCTACCTTTCGTTGCTTCGATAAACTTTTTATTATTTTTTTTTTTGTTCAATACGACAAAATTGCAGACGTCTATGGTTGGAGAGATATGTATATAGAAAAAGCGACAAAGAGCTAAGCAAAAAAAAAGAAAAAAAAAACAACCAACTGCCCCATATACCCGCTGACTTATATTTTTGCTCGACTGCATGATTGCATGCCAAGCCACCAAACAAACTAACGAACGTATACTAACGAACAGGCCAGGCCAATCTACACGCCAATATACACAACTAGGAATACCAAAACTCTATAACTCGACAGGGGCAGCAGCAAAGCTCCACAACAACAACACATACCTATAGACTTTTTTTGTGACAAACATTTATACAGTGGCTCCAACAACGACGAGACATCAATAACAATCAACAACCACCACCATATACTATACCATCAGCAAATAACAATAACAACAACATATAGCACAGATTAGGATGACTATATTATGACGAAAAAATAAATTAAAACAAACAAAAAAAACTCCAAAAAGACTATCGCACATAATATTTGTATTGAAAAAGTCAGGCAACACTGACTGCATTAGTGTTGCCAAAGTTGCAAACAATTTGATATATATTTAAAAAATTTACTAAAAATAACAGTTTTTTAACAGTTTAAGTGTTATTAAGTGAAAGAAATGGATATCTGATATATAATAGCTTATACCTTCATAAGATTTTCGTTTATAAATACGACCGTTAAAGTTTCATTTAAACAAAAAAAAAATAAATTAGGAAAATTCAGAAAAATGAGATCTTACAACTTTTCTCCGTCAAAAAGTTAGTAAGCGAATAAAACATTTTTTTTGAGGACACCTGTCACTTCTGAGATATCCAAGAACTCATTTTTCTGAACTATCCTCGAATTAAAGCTTCTAAGTTAAAAAAATTAAATCTTAACTCTCCGCTCTTTTGCGGTTGACTTACGTCAATTATAGTTTTGTGTCATATATATTTAAGCAATAAGCTCAACGAAGAATTGAATTAAGTTGTTACATTTAGGTGCATACCTATTCTACGTCAAATTTCAGAAAACAGTAAAAAAAAAAAATTGATAGGGCTATTAGTTGAGTAGTTGTTGTTAGGAATGTGATTGGATGGGATAGATCTTCATATCCAAGTATCGTCAATAATTTGATCTTTGAAAAAACAAAACATATCTAATTGTAAAGCAACGTCAGTTGCTTCATATTTGAGTGCGTCTGGCAGATCTTTGAGCCTCTTAAAAAAACATGTGGAACTCAAATTTTCGTAAAATATATCAAAAACAAATCTGGACTACTAAAAATGGGTATCTTCTATTAAATGAAAAACTCTATTTTAACATGTCATAAATGCATCTGTCAATTATTTATAACGCCAAAACCTTAAATATAGCTACATAAAAGAAAGAATCGGGGTATCAGTCCAATAGTTAGTTCTGTATATATTTTAGAATTCATCTGGTAGGCATTTGTCGCCTTGATACAAATTATTAAGTTTCCTAAAAAAATGTAACAAATGTCCCCTCTTCTATAATCTGGCAACGATTTTTACACTTGAACACAATTCTAATATTTGGTCTGACGCATATGAAATATCATTTAACACGCTGCTGGCCAGAAATGAAAATTATAATTACCTTGGAATACATTTTAACAGCTTTCATAGAAATCCAAATAGCCAGTTATTTGCATATTTTGAGTGCGTCTGGCACCAGTTTTGTCCTTCGAAAAACGGTTGGTACTAATATTTTCCTAAATAATGTAGCTGGTTCCACAATTATTTGAATAACGGACAAACAAAACAACCGAGTGCCAATAGAACAGTCAATGGCTGTTTATTTTGCGACAGAAAAAGCCGAACCTAATGTCTGGCAGGCATTTAACCAATTAAAAATTGACTGAGAAATGTATTTTCCAAATAAGTTGTAAAAAAATATCTGGTAATTTAAATTTTTGCACAATGAAGTATTAAGTCGCCATCTGGAGAAAACTTTATTGCCATTTCTGTAAAAAAAAAATTAACCAAAACAAAACGAGTCAGTTTTTATCACATTTGATTGCGTCTGGCAGACGTTTTAAATCCTGAACATTTTGTTTGACAATCAAGAATGTTTGCTAATCAAAACGTGAGACATTTAAGACATTTAACATATATTATATCCTATAATCTGACCATTAAATATATTTCTACAAGAACCAAGCCAGTAAAGCTCCCAATGGAACTTAATATACAAAGCTCAGATAATTACATAAGTCTGGAAAATTTTAACTTTCTATTTAATTTTCATTGCCAGACAAGAAGCATAGTATAAGCCTCAGTTGGCAACCATAGACAAAATACTTAAATATGGAATCGTATAGGCTTTTTCTTTAAGGATAGAAAAGCTACCTTTAAGGAAGAAAATGGTGAAAACAAAATATAAAAGAAAACTTTTCTATGGGTATATGCAACTTATAACTTTGATATTTGCTACTCTCTCGCTTCGTGAACATAGTTTCATACTGCTCCCCCAAAAAATTGCTGCTCTGCCACCCTTCGACGTCATCGATGTTGTCTTGAATGAATGGAATGAAACTTTGAAAGCCAAAAGCCTATGGCGATGTACGAGTAGGTATCTATGATTTAATCCGGAATACTGTATGTGCGAATATGAGAACTCTATATAAAGATAGCAAGCAATCTATAATGTGGAACTTGGTACATCACCCTATACTATATTGCATACCGAAATTGAAAATTAAACAATGCAAAGGAAGTCAAGAAAAGAATCCCTAAATGCAAAAGGGTGGTCCTGTGCTCATCTACGAGTATAGACGAATAAACCCCCATCCGAATCCCCATTCCCCATTTGATACCCAGAAACACATATCTGTCATACCTATACCTACTCGTCGTTGTTGAAAAAGGGAATGGAGAATATAGAGAACAAAACTATGATGGGTCGGGTACTGGGAAAACTATTTTCGGGGAGGCTAGGCAGCCAGCAATGCAGTAGCAGTTTTAAGTTTTAACTTGCCTTGTTATTCCGTCTTTGCCTATATTATGCGCTCTAGGCTTGTGTAGCTGGGCTGCGGAGCTCATGATGGTGTTGCATTCCTGTGGCTTCTTCGTCGTGTAGGTATATTCATGGTATGTGGTTGGCAAAACTAGTGCTGCTGCTGCTACTGCTCCTATATCTACCGTGTGGATTCACTTCACTAGCAATTTCTGGCGTGTCTGTCTTTTATTTAGGTTGCCGTGGGTTTTTAATTTTCTCCAGGCCTAGATCTTTGACCCACCAGCCATATAGCCCTAGTCATAGTCAGAGAGCCTGCACCACTACCACCATCACCATCAGTTTTCAATGTAGATTTGTCTGCTTCTCTTTAATGCCTGCATCTGTTACCACCTCCACATTTAGCTGATTGGAATTACAATTTGCCGGTTCGTTTTACAAAGGCACACAAAATCATTTTGGCAGAGGAAGGTAGAAGAAGAGGTAGGTATATTCTCTTTTTATATTTCAAAAAAAAAAAAAAAAAAAACCATTAGGGTATGATGGGGTTTCACATTCGAACATGGATAATTGGATGCGGTTCATCGGGTTGTTTACTTGTGTTTGCTCCTCACACAATTCACCATCATATAGCATATACAAACTTCATGTTTGTCGATTCTGGAGTGTATATAGATTGATTTTAAATCGTGTACTGAATATATTTGATGTTATTAAGTGAGAAACAACTGGATGTATAATTTTAATGGAATCTCCTTTTCTTTGTGGGGAATCCAACAGTTTATATAGATTTAGATGCGATTTAAGAGATGATAAAAGCTATCAGTAAATTTTTAAAGTGTTCGGTTTTATAAGTAGCATTAGATGGTTAAAAGTGTTATGTTAAACGAACATGAACTTTGGGGGGGGGGGGGGGGTTTCAAACCCTCGGGGCCTTATCCTTAAAGGTTGAGAGTGTCTGCAGTAATCCTTAAAAACACACTATTTGGTTTTCTGTATATTTTCTGTGTTACAAAATTACCTTTTTACAGATTTGTTTTTTTAATATTCTTGTAGGTCCTACTGTTATAATGAACTGAATACTTATGTACGTTTTAGGTAAAATTTTTTTTGTATCCAATTTTTATTTTTGTATTAGGTACCTAAATATTATTTGAACTTATAAGAAGTTCTTATTCGCCAAAATTAATTTAAATCTGTAAAATAAATATTTATTGGGAGATTGTGTTTGGTTCTATGAGGTGTATGAACTTAAAAAACCGCTTGGTGTCCAAATTTTAGTAAAAATGAACCAAATTGTTTTCGAAATACATATTGAGTTTTTAAATAAAAAAGAAACTTTTTCTCATAATCTAAAAAATATAATTTTTTTATTATTTTTTTTTTTTAATTTTTCTACACAATACTATTTTGACTTTTCAAACCATTCTACATAAAAATTTATCAAAATATTTGAACCGTTTACAAAAAAAAGCGAAAAAATAAAAAATTGTGCTATATTTATAAGCATTTTTAGTATTTTTTTAATTTAACGGTTTTTTTTTATCTGTAAACTCCCTCTATATATCGTAAGTAAACATAAAAGACTTTCAGGACTATAATTTAATACAAAACTTTTTAAAAAGTAATGCTCGTTCGCACAAACTACCTGTTATGTTACTATATGTTTCAAGTTAAGGTTATTAAAGTTTAATACTTAAAAAACATGCGTATAAAATAAATTATAGATAAGTTTTGAGCTCAAAAAAAATAAAATGGATGACTGGATCGTACGAACTTGCTCTTATGTTCGATCACATTGTGGTTTTAAAGTCTTATAATATTTTAATTTATTTTATGAGTAGGTATAGGCACATATAAATATCAACAATATATAGCACCGTGTTGCACGTATGCATGGAATATACAGTTTTGACTGAAAAACTGTTAAAAATCAATATAATTAGAAATAAACTTATTAAACAACATCTGGCATTATTTTGACACCAAGGCTATGTATACCATCTGATTTCTAAAATAAAAATAATTTATGAGAACAAAATTTTGAAAATCGTTGGAGCGTTTATTTAAAAAATTAATTTTTTATATAATATAAAATTTTGAAAACATTAACAAAATTGGCACGCAATTTTAAATCATTTATTAATGCGGAGTTACAAAAATAATTTTGAAAAAATCATCTACCCATTTTCGAAATAACGAATTTTCAAAAAATTATTTTAAAATTTTTTTTTTAATCTAAAGTTTGTTTTTTGGAATTTTTTTTTATTTTTCAAATTAATTAGAAGCTCTTGTGCAAAAAATTCCATCAAAATCGGTTGAACAGATATGAAAAAGGTCGAAAATAAAATATTATATGATTCTATGAGAGATACCTTATTAGTTTATCGATAGGTAATTTTTGTTTTCGAATAATATGGCAGATCGTATTAATATTAGCTGAAATACATTTTTTAACAAAATCGTAGAAGTCGTTTTTGAAAAAAAAAATGAGATTTTCCTTACACGTATGGGAGGTACCGTTATTTTTGGTTATATGTATACATACGAATATTTTCATTTAAAATCTGCTAGATAACGTTAAACAACTACTGTCAAATTTAATAACCATCGACCAGGTTGTTTTCAGATTATTAAATTCTCAAAAAAAATTGGAAAGAATTTGAAAAAATCAAAAAAAAATATTTAAAACTTTTTGAAACATTCTCCATGATCAAAATCAGTTGAACACTTTTAGAAAAAATCTAAAATCAAAAAAATGGTTCTATATAAGAAGTAATTTTTAAAACCATTTTTAGAAAAAAAAATTTAAAAGAATGCTACCATTTTATAATTTTTAAAAAAAAAAAAAAAAAAAAATTACTAATTTCTATTTTTAAAGTTGTGTTCACGTTTTTGAGAAAAATAAGATTTTCGTAATTTACTTACTAAAATCTGCATGATAGGCACCGTTAGTTTTTCGCAAAAATGCTATGTGCCAAGTTTAAAGAAAAGACAACTTTGCTTATATATTGGAGCAGGCTTAAATGTAAGTCCAAATGTATCAATGGTCGTTTTACCCGGACTGATCGAGTCATAATACTTTTTGCCTTTGGGTTTATGAATTTGCAACAAAATTAGCGTTTTGGAAAATTAATCAGAACTTTAGGTATTTAGAAATTATGAAATTTAAAGAAGAAACAAATGTAAATCTAAATAGTGTTCATTACGAAATTATGAAAATCGGATGGCTGCTAATGAAAACGTTTACAAAACAGTTTACAATTTCAGAAAAAAGTTCGTTATTAAATAAATAAAGAAGCGTTTGAGGACACACTAGCATACATTTTGTGAATTTCAGAAGTGAAACGATGAACACTTTGGTTCATTTATTTCATAAGATTAATGATATAAAATGAATACATTTTCAGTAAAAGAATTAAATGTAAATTTAATCAAACTTTTTCAGCTTTATTTTGTTAAAAAACTTAACATATTTTTTTATGAAGTCCCATTGAAGCAACTAATTGCTATACCCCAAAATGTACTTTCTTCTGCCTATCTTAAGACTTATTCACATAAAAAAGACAGCCAACCCATTCTTTATTTTCTTCTGGAAGTAAAAACCCAAAAGCATCAGTGGACTCGATTGAAAAGTCAAGAAACTATCTTGAATTCATTTTATATTTCTTAAAAGTATATCCTACTTCGAAAGTAAAAAATTAAGTTGACTATATATGAAAGCCTCTGGACTTTTTAAACAAAACCAAACTCTATGTAGGCAATCAAATATGCCCAAGAAACCAAACTATATCTATATGTATAACAACAAAACTCTATTCTTTGATTCTTCCTCATCGGCTTTCAAGTAAATGTAAACCTAACTTTGGAATGCATTCCATTTAGCGTAGGTAGGTATAGGTACTACTCGACTTCCTTCTTCTTTCACAAAAAAAAATAAAATATATATAAAAAAAAAATTCATGTAGGCAAATGTACACCTTTTGACGGGTGTTTCTTTGTATGTACATATGTATTTGTATAAGTATTCCTCTTTAAACCGAGCAAAATATTAAAGGATTCCTGGTATGAACGAAGGACCAGAAAAATGAAAAAATAAAAATAAAAAAAAAAAACATTTACTTCCTGGAATTTTATATACGGTATACCAGATGCATCACATACCTATACCTATATAAAAGCTCCTCCACCACCCACCTGGCCCAGATCAAAAGTGAACATATATACATATGCCATCCCTGTATAGAAATATAAAGTCATTCATAAAAGCTAACACACATATATACATAAGATTGCATCATACTTGCCCTGGTTAAAAGGATATACTGAGGATATATAGACTCTGTATAGTTAGGTGGGTATATGTAGGTGGGTGAATGGGCCAGGGTGTGTTGAATAAGAAGAAATGGGTGTGCACCTCCTTAGGGGGGGAATGTACGGGCAAGGAACCCTGATGGTGTATAGATTCCTTTTGTTCTTACCGATTCCACAAACAAAACACAGCGAGGAAGAAAGTTGGAGTTTACGATTAATGTCTTGCTCTAGGATATATACCTATCTATAGTAGATAGGTAGGAATGTTTGTTAGTCTTACACAAAAAAAAACAGTGAATGGATAGCCATTTTTTTTTACTTCTTCTTAAGGATATATGTATGTAGGTATGCAGGACATTGGCTAGAGGGCCATTGGCAGACAGAATGTTGTTTTTAATTTAAAAAGTTTCATGCGGAAAGTGTGCCTTCTCTATACAGCCTTTTTCTATACAATCGAACTATCACAGTGTGTGAGTGTGAGTACAAAATATTCAGGAAGAACCAAAATATGGGCATCTAGATTCCTACTACAAGTAGATATACCCATATGAAGTTGGAAGTGCAGATTGATGAACAGGAAACTTACTGCGTCGTATTAGTAGGCAAATAATTTCCTATAGATATGTATGCAGTCGCCATCGTCGTTGGCTTGTGTGTTTTACAATGTAATGTATTTTCTGAAATTGTTACGATGCAGTGTTGGTAAAGTTTATTGCTTTTAGGACTGCAGTTGCTTAAATTTTGTTTAAACCTCTATTATACACAAAAAACAACATTGACCAAATCGATCATTCAGAACATTCATACAAAAATTCAGGTCAGACGACGGGCATATCTGGTGATTAGTTGCCGGCAATTTGTTGCTCCTGTTGGAGTTCTATGTAAAAAAAAATGAATTTGGGGTTGAGCTAAATTATATTGTCGTCGTTTAATGAAAATTTCTTGTTTATTTTCCGTGAAACTGATAATTCGCTCATCAATTCATCATATAATCGTACTTAATCAAATATCAACAAAAATTCTGTCCTTTATATATCGACGGACTCGTAAGACCAGAAATTCCGAAATTAAAACTTCATAAATTCAACATTTGCGAATTCTTGTCTTTTTGGAATTTTTATTTGGAATGCATATGTATTTGGTGAAAAAATAACATTCTGGGTATCAGTTGTATTATCGAGATTTATAATTTTATATAATTTTTCCGAATTTTATATTTTGATGAATTTTGTTGGAAAGCTTTTTCTATGCTACATAATTCTGATGAAGGCACTGCGTTGTCTGCGGTCAACTCCGTATTGTTAACCACAAAGATAGAGCAATGGTGTGAGGCCATACAATCGTTGAGGGTTGTGACTTGTGATATCAGTTCTAGAAAAAATTGCAAGTCACTTTATACGACCGAAAAATAAGAATAAAAAAAAATTTGTGGCGTGACAGCTTGTGGAGAACCAGAAACTATAGTGACTTCAGGGCTCAGCCATTCCTGTTTACGTGTTATCGGGAGGAATCGAGACATAAATAAAACATCAATTATATCGAAATATATTCAAATCTTATAAGTAATTAAAACCTTGTAAAATATTTAATTCTTTAAGTTAATATAAGCTTCTCTTTTTTTTGCAAAAAAAAAAAAACAGAAATATTTTATCGAAATGAAAATTATTCCAAAAAAAAAAAAAAACAGCATATTCGGTGTGACAAATTATTTCCATCAAAGCATCAATTCTAATTTTTAAATAATATATCTCTTTCAGGAATATAATGGATTTTCAACCGGGATAACTGATAAAAGTGAATTTTTTTAATTATAAAAAATATCCCTACAGTTAAAAAAAAATATAACAAAAATCTAAATTATAAAATATAAAAATATCAGTGTTAACAAAAAAAAAATTATAAATATACTAAATGCAAATGCCTAATAAAATCAGCAATAAAAATTTCAGCTTTCATCGTTCTGATGTTTGCCGAAATAAAAAAAAATCTTTCAAAGTGGTTTCTTATAAAAATCTAATTCTATTAAAATATAACATGCAACAGTTTATAAATAAAATCATCAATTTTAAATGCCAAACATTTGATAAAAAAAATTACTCAGAATTAGTTAAACAATGAATATAAAAACGAATTGTTTTCTGGTTTTTTTTTTTGGTTTTTTTGTTTAATTATATTTTCGACAACATCAGCAAATAAAAAATTATTCTTTCATTCAAAATTTTGACCAAACAAATTAAAAAAAAAAAAAAATTATCAACTAAAAAAGTGTCTTAAATTAAAAAAAAGGAAGATATTAACAGTAAAATAAAGTTTAAACAAAATTAAATTTTTTTTTAAATATTACCGATGTTATAATATAAACATCAGTACCTCTAAAACAATAGTTTAACTCTGTGATATCATAATAATATTTAAAGAAGGAATATTATACACCCAACATCTATTATATATACAAAAGAAAATAAAGTTAAATAATATTTTATACAAAGTGTAAAATACAAGCAAATTTAATTGTTGTGAAAATTCACTCTAAACATAAAAAAAAGTATATAAAAAAATTATACATTTTTGTCACTAAGTGAATTAATAAACAACAAAATTAAATTAAACAAAATAACAATTACAAAATACGCTGCAAAAACAGTGAGTGAGCTGTACGTAGTGAGAAAATTTTATAATGTACACGTCACGTATGTTTGATATGTGGAGCAGCGTTACATCCAAATTGGAAGCACACGCAAATACTTTGGTTCAAACAAATGTTCAGTCGCCGACGCAAAATAATTCAAGTGGATCAATTAAAGGTAAAATTTTTTTAAAATATAAAAATAATAATTTAAAAAAAAAAGACCATTAGAAGGTATAGTTTAAATAAATCAAAGATTTCCAGAGCCAGTTTTTAGTTAAAACAGATTAACGAATAATAGCCGTGTTTTTTTGCGACGTCGGTGCTAAACAATTAACATGTTAAATGCAACAGCAACTAATCCCGGAGAATTCTCGGGGTTTAACTTAAGCGCACCGAAAAACTGTGTTACCGGCATGGATTGCATACATGTTATCGATAGTTTGTATGAAAACTCCATGTTTTTTACTGTCATGGCGTCGCTAATCCCCGCTGTCGTTTTTTTCAACCAATTCCCCCCGGGCTTACAAAAAAACACGCCTAATATAGTGGTAAGTTAAATTCAACAAATTTAAAATGAGTTTATTCATGAAGTATAGTTTCTCATCTTTTATCTGTCAAAAATCTTTTAAAATCGCAGTGCAGCACTGTGTAAATCAACCTTCCATAGGTCTTTCCATTTCAATAGGTTATAAAGTAGTCAAGGGGACTTCTTTGAATACATTGATAAAAAAATATTTATTAATGAGCATTAAAAATTAAATTAAAAAAAATCATTTTGGAAATATCGAATAATTTCAGAATTTATTTTTAAAATTTAAAACATTGTTTTGAAAATTTATGAATTGAATGCCATTTGAACTCTTTAGACATTTCTGTCTTCTGACAAGGAGAAAATCGAAAATGAAAGTAACAACAACGGGTTTTGACTATTTGGAATAGGATCGTTATTTATTGTCCTAATTTGTTTTAAATCTTCTATAGAAAAAGTTTTAGAAAAGTTTTAGGTGTACACTTTCTGAAAAATTGTCCAAAAAACTATTGATATTTCTTTTACAAAAATTGCTAAACAATATATCAAATCAAATTGAACCGTTTTCGAGAAATTTTAAAATAAGAAAAAAAGTTTCTTACAATTTTAGAGCCACGTACAATTTTACGGGGTGTTAAAGCCCCCAATCTGGTTTTTCGGGAATATCTTCCTAATGGTCACATGTACAGAAACTATGTGAAGGGCTAATTTACAGTATAGAAAATTTCCTACAAAAAATATGTTAATACTTTTTTTCATAATTAATTACCGTTTTTGAAATACAGTAAAATATCGGTAAAGTGAACTATCCACACATTATTTTTGTCATTATTTAACAAGAATATTTCAGTAGCAATGCTTTTATACAGCACTATCGAATTTATTTTAAGATATTTAACCATTAATTTATGTGTTTCGTACAGTCAGAATCGAAAAAAAGCATCGCCACTTGACCCTGCTGTAAGAAAATAAGAAAAATAAGCGAAATGCTAAAGTTTGCTGTTTTATAACAATAAAGATAACGTGTTTTATTTTGTATTACTTTAATGTAAGGTAACTATATACAGACGATTGTCAGATCTAACAATATTGTCATTGTCAATTTTCTGCCTAATAACCAATTACACAGTTGACAGATGTTGTCCTAAAGTCAAATTCTATAGTTTTGAAACAAAAAATATCTGCTATAATATGAAGGCTTTGAAATCCTTCAATCAAGTTTGAAAAATGCATATCTTGTGAAATTTCTCAGAATTCTTTCAATTCCGTCAACTGAATTATTATAATGTATTATAATGAGGAATCCAAACACCGCTTTAATATTAAAGAACTGGCCTCTAATACGAATACGATAGGACTCAACATTTAGAAACGTTTAACGGAAGGTGCGATTTTCTTTGCACCAACATCAATCCTCGTCAGATTTTCCAAAAAAAATGTACAGCCAGTTTCACAAGAAATCTTAGGGTATAGTTTGAGGTCATTAGCGAATAGAAGGCAGTCTGAATGTTGAAAAATGTATTCATTTACAAATAACAGGAATAATTATGGTCCCAATTGACTTTCTTGTGGTACACTAGATGAAACAGAAATATATTTTGAGATTTGGAACTAACAACTTTAATTCTTCCAACTGAGCCGGATTTAAAAATTGGTGAAAAAAAAACGTTCCAGTTATATTGTGTTAATATTAACGTGCAATTTCGAAATCACTTTTACTTTTGGGCATTATTGCCTAAAGCCACTTCTTCTTTGAAGTATAGCAGAAGACATAAAAGATTAAGTTTCTTTGTAAAGCAGTTGTTTAACTTCTATAGAGAAATTTCATCTTAATCATAGTTATTGATTATTTTTTAAGTTATTCCTTTTTTACTTAATAAGAAAATTACCGATTAAGGATCAGTACGCAAAATAAAAAATTTTCCTTACTACCGTCAAATTTGTATCCAATTCCTCAGCATAATAAAAAGTTTATAAGAGTAAGACTGTAAGTAGTTTCCGTCGATACAATGAGACGAATTCATTTAAACAAATATTTTAAACTATAACGTATTTAAAAAGTTGATATTTAGTGAAAGTGTATATTTTAATAACCGAAAAACCTATACCTTATTCAATAAACAGAGAAGGTTTGTTTTTTACAATCTATACCCGTGGGTTAAAAAACAGCTTTTTCTTTAATAAAATTGGTACCGTATTCATCATTTACCTATGAATATATTCAAAGCATCGATCACAATGATTGATTTTCATTCAAAAATACCCATGTTGGGTACGTAGGTAAACCTACCATATACCTACAAAATATTAAATTTCACATATAATTCGTTTCATATAGGTACCTATTTTTTTTTTTTTTTAAATTCCTTGCAACTTTCTTTTTTATACGAAAATAAATGAAAATAAATGTCTACATATCTAACTTTCCATGAATAGGATAGATACAACAAAAAAACTTTATATATTCTTGCAAGCCCTGTTATTATTTTATCTAACGAAAAAAAAAAATACTTTCAATAAACTTTTAAAACTTTCAAATCCATTCTCTTAAAGAGAAAAAAAAAAGAAATGAAATATGTTTCACTTTTTATCTATCAATTTGCGGTGCGTTAAGTCTGATATCATTTTGGTTTTCGCACAAAAATAAATAAATAACTAGTTACCTATAAAAAATATAAATATAATAGAATAAACAAAAACGATTAAAAAAAACCATTACACAGTAACACAAGTTCATTATACGAAACCGAAACAAACGAAGATTATCTATACCTATATACTTTCGCTATATAGGTAGGTGGTATCTATGCCTATATGCATTATGGAACTTGGAAGGTTTTATCGGCAATTCCATCTGTCCGTATACCGTGCGGGTCTGTTGGAACTTCAGAAAAAAAAACGACACTAAGCTCTTACAAAAATTAACCTATCCCTCCAAAACGCAATGTCGTTTGATATATTTTGAATATAATTGAAGTTTTGTATCTTTTTTTTTAGCTTTTTTAGATGCAAAAGGTGTCTTCTAAAAATAACGGTAGGTACATTGTTTCTTGTTGTTGTTGGTATTTCTTTTGTTTAATGGGCTTCCCAAAATTTCGATGGTATAATTAAAATTTCTAACAAAGCATGTAGGTACACCAATTGCACTGGTATTGTTGTACAGATACTTTTTTTTTTGCTGTTAGTTGGTTTCTCTCTCTTATTGCTTCCCTCTTTTTTTATTTCTAACAAAATTCTCTGCCTGTACATGCTCATGTGTAATCAAACAAAAAATAAAGAAAAGTTTATTCCCCCCGAAAATCTCCAAAAAATCTAGCAACATTAAACTAAAAACCAACACACTAACGCCCTCTTCTTCCATCAATCATTCCTTGCCCCTCCCGCTGCGTAAATTCACAATCATCACACACACCGACAAAAAAAAATCAAGTGGCAACACCACTAACAACAACAACAAAAACAGCTCCAACTATCGCAGTTTAGGTCTAGTTTCTTTTCTTCTAGTCCTATAGTCGATGCGTGCGGATAGCGTGATACGGATTTTGTATCTGTGTAGGTATATTTTGTTTGAATAGATGATGATGACTGTGGTTCCAAATCCGAATCTTTCATTTGTGACTGTAAAGGGGCGAAATATTTTCGGCGGTCATTCACCCCTTGGGCAAAGTAGCAACGGCCTGCGTTTTTTTTTTTTTTTTTTTTTTCTGTTTGACTCTTCGGTGGTTTGCTATTGCTATACGTAATCAGTATGAACGTAATGAAGTTTCCAACAAAAATCTCACAATCCATACAATTCTGAATGAGAAAAACAAGTGCGTGTGAGTTTGGATAGAGCAGCGAGCGGGCGCATAATGATAATCCAAATTTTAGAAAATAATCGAAATTTTGATAAAAGTGTGCGTTAGATATTTTTTTTTTTTTTTAATTTTTTTTGTATTCTTTGGGGTTTGTTTCTTTGGTTGGAAGAGATTTTGTTTTGAGAGAGAGAGTTCTTTTGGAGTTTTTGTTGGGCTTTTTTTCGACACTCAACTCAACGGTGGTGGTTGGGTTTTTGACGATATTATATACCTATGATGTTTGAGGCTAGACGCCATCTAGCCGTGCGTGGATTCACATTTGTTTCTATATTTATTTTCTTTTTTTTTCTCTTCTATTTTTTGTTGTTGATATTTTTTTTTTTTTATTATTTGATGACTTTTGCTTAGACAAAAAGCTTATCCCGAGAACTGGCTGATTAGGAATTTATTTCTAGGCTATTTCTGTATGTAAAATTGCATTTTAACACGAATATGTAGAGGAAGAAATCCCGTCATTCTTTCACCCTTCAATTATTTTATTGAAATTTTATAAAACAAAAAAAAACTTCATTTACCAGAAAATAATTAATTTTGTTGATAAGCTCAACAACATCAAATTGATAAAACAAAGGAATTAATTTTATTTACTTTTTTTTTAAAGCTGATTAGGTATTTGGACATAGTTTGAAATGCGTAACGCAATTGCATTTATACATATATGTTTGTATCTATACTTATAAATTTGTGTTTGGTTTTAAGTTTCGTTTTTTTTTTGTTGTTGTTTTAGTGCACTTGTATATAGAAGCCGACATCTATATTATTGTGTATATTTGTATATATTTGTATAGAAGTAAAGAAAACTTTTTGATTTATAAACTCCCGGAAGCAGGAAAGCCACAAAAAGAAATAATTTATTTATAGCTGAGTTTTGATTATTTTTTTTTAACATAAGTAGGTACCTACATTCTTACTAACAAGACAACTTTGAAATAAAATTTTATTTTCCTATCACTATAAATAAAAAAAAAAAAGTTCTCTTGTGAAACAAATTTGTAATGGGTATATGTACATACATATGTACATATATGTATATGCGTATATGTACTTAGGGCCTGTTAGTGCAACTGGTAAATCAACGAATGTGCAAGTTAACCCAAATTTTTATTAAGGAATCCGAAATTTGAGTTATCAATCTAATCAGGCGATTATCATTGATTAGCGAAAAATTAATTAGAACCTGTTAAATTGATGATCTAACCCTCTGTGGAACACATTGGCTCTTAGTGTTGGCTTTGATTTCATCATATATACCTATGCCAGTGGTAGGGTAAACTAAAAACGTGAGCCTTACGTGTAATACGTTCCGTGTCACATATTAAATGTCACGCTTTACGTTGTTATTGATGTTTACACATCTTGACCGGAAATTATATTCACAAGATTTTTAATTTAGGGATTTACGTGAAATTACATTTGAACTAGGTGAATACCTATTTTGTGTCAAAAATGGTTTAATTACTAAAAAAAATTATCTATTGGATGGTAGGTATCAACCCTACATGGGGTCCTATTTTTTTTTAATGTTTCTTAATACTCCAGTACCTACCTCTGTATTTTGAGTCATGATATCATAGATTTGTGGAAAAATGTATAAGTTATTGCCATTGAGAGAGTACTGTACAGTAAGCTTAAATCCAAGATGTCCACCATTAACTTCTTACAAGGTTTCCGACATTTTGATTTAAAGAGCAGAGTAAGTTTACGCAATTTTCAAAACGGAGGGAGTTAGACAAATTTTTTATTGCAATCGATAGACTTTAGTAAATATTAAATATTCGTTCTAAAAATAATTTCGGAAAAGTCTAGCAATCGAGATTTGAAAGTTAAAAGTCAGAAGCAGGAAAGTTGACGTTTAAAAAATAAATTGCAATAAATCAGGGTGATTTTTGAGGGTGTTGAATTTTATATTTTATGAAAAGTTATGTCAAAATAATTTAGCCATGTTTGATGAATTTTTGATTTTTTTTTGCTTAGAGAATTTTTGAAAAAAACTATTTTTTATGGAGATTTTCTTAATGTTTTTTTTTTTTTTTAATATTTTAAGGGGATGGATTTAAAGTACTCCTGAATACAGAAAATCCACATTGAAATGTTTACAGGTATTATATCTTTAAAGTTTTAAGGGAATGCAGTGCATGTATTAATTTGGATTTTCAATGGACAAAAAGAAGAGATGAATTAAATTTAGTTTTATGATTTAATAATATGTGACTGACAATCTAAAGTTGATATGGGTCAATATTTCAAAACATTAATATTTTGCTTTTCGAAATGGACACTTATTAATATAAACATATTTCATAATTTTTTTGTAATTCTGCAGTCTAAAAACAGTATTAAACATTTGACGCCTTTGTTTATGTGATCTTCGCAATTTATTCTGCGAATGTTATATTTTTTTAAGGATTTCTTTTTTGTTACAGAAATGACAATTTTGCTGGGGGCAGTCACTTAAATTCATTTAACTCGGTTTTGTATATTTTCCTATTTTCTAAAAATAACAGCTTATTTTTAACTTTTTTTTCAAAGCTATACATGAATATTCATTTTTCAAACTAATTTAGAACTTAAAAATAATGTGAATTTGATGAGGGTAGATACAATTTGAGATAAGCAACCGGTTATGACAATTAAGGTGTTTAAGTTCAAATGGCGGAATAAACATAATTTATTTTATTTTTTTACGAGTCCACTTTAAAGGTTTTTGGCAGAAGCGTTTCTTAACAAAATATTAAAAAAAAAAACAAAATGCTTTTTAAACTTTAAACATCTGAACGCAAAATATAAATATTTTGAAATACATATTTCTAAAAAAATATAGAAAGCTTTAATTTTCGATCGCCAGTATTTCGCGAATTGTAAAAGTCGTTTTTTTTTTTTTTTTTTAACAAGAAAAATAGATTCTACAAATTTGAAACATTTCGAAACATTTTAAAAAAAATAAATACCTAGAATTGACATTTTTTTGATAAATTTTTTTTCCACAAGCACAGTCGCATTAATTGAAACTGGGTTTTACTCGTTAAATATACGCAAAATATGAACAAAAATTATATGTTCATTTTGTATAGAATATTCCGTCTTGTGAAAAATGGTTAACGTTATTCTTTCGATTAAATCAAAAATACGGATGTTATTTAAGAAAAAATAACTTTTACATTGATTTAAGTTAGCGGCAATCCCGTAATGGGTTGATGGTCAACAATTCGGATTTAAGTTTTCTTTTGTGGTACCCTAACGAAATTAAAAATACAAAGTTCTTCCCCCATGAAATATTAAAACAAAAACCTATAATTATAGGTATATACTAGGCGGAAAAAATTTGGTAAATTATTTTTTATTTATTGTCTATTAATAATTATTATACTACTTATTAGAATATGAGTTTGCTTTCCTTAAAAAACTACATTAAATAGTTTTTGAATCCAAAATTCACCAAAGAAACTTTAAGATGAGCGAAATAAATTTCTATATTTCTAAACCAAGTTTCAGCTAATTATATAGATATAACTCTTTTAGCAAACTTACATAAATATAAAAGTTTAGAACTTATAGTCTATTATAGAATTACAGGGTGTTATAATAATCCATATGCTCTAAAAAATATTTGGTGTATTATTAGGTAGGTATAACTAATTTTTTGTTCAATTTCTGCGCCAGTATTCCAGAAAAAAAATTAATAAATAAATTCACGATATAAAAATCGATAATAATAATATGCTGCTTTGATTTCTCAACAAACAAAAAAAACCATAGATACAAAACAAAAAAATCATAACAATACCTAAACAAAAAAAAAACTGAATAAAGAGACATAGTATAATTGTTTTGCAGACTACAACAAAACACCACTTAGAGACACACCATTGAAACTCGTTTTGAAGTGCATCGCATCGCATTTTTCCCTTATAGTGAGGAAAGATACACAACATTATCAATGTGCTGTGAAAATCTGCTCTGCACGAGTCCACGAGCAAAAAAAAAAAATATTAAGTATCCGTCTTCACCGCATACAACAAATAGCAACAAAAAAATATAAAAACCCCACATCAGATACAAAAAAAAAAAAAAAAAAAACTGCATAAAATTCTTTAGAAATCACTTAATTTGCATATTTAAAGTGTAGGCTAACTTCTCCAACAATTCAAACTGCAGCGACAGTGTGCATCAGTCAGTAGGACCTCAATATAATAATTTTCGATTGGCATTCGAAAAATCGAAGACGACGAACGAAGAAAAGAAACCATATTGTGTGATTGAATTCGAATGGAATCGAAACGAATTGTATGTATATCCACAATAAAACTTAACCGGCTTTCGTGTGAAGGGCACCGCACGATCAAAGTTTCATTATATACATATCTACGAAACTATTATAAAGAACGAGTAAGGGAGAAGGGGTTAAATTGAGCCCAATGATCAACCATTATACTTCATACCAATACACCCTGCAATTACACAATCATTAGACCATTGCTCACCTTTCGATTCATTTTCAATTTGAAGGCTCAGTGATTTTATTTGATATTTACTCAGCTCATGGGCATTTGGTTCTGAAAAAAAAAAAGAAAATGTATCTAAATGTTTTGAAAATGTATTTAATGGGGATATTTTTCAGCTTTGCGATTTATGACGCGGGTGCGTATAAACATCACTGCGAGGGATTACTATGGGATACACCATAAACATTTTTATTACATAATTGCTTCGATGAAAAGAGTCGAGACGAATAAGAAAAAAAACAAAGAAGAGAATTGTTAAACAAAAACCAACCAAAGAAACAGCGAAAACTGGTAATTCAACAATTTCAATTGATTCCAAAATACGGGCACACAAGATGCCTTAACTGTTATTTCAGTTGCATTTATGAGGTATTTTTTCAATTTATTATTGAAAATTATTGTTGCGTGCGATTTGAATTCGGATTCGGATTCGGATTCGTGCGAGCCTTACAGGTTTTTTTTTGTTTTTTTTTTTTTCGTTAAAACTGAAGTTGATGTCAAGTTAATAAATTCAAACAATATTATTGGTTGCAATTAATTTTTTATGATTCAAAAGAAATAACAGAAACATTAAACCGACCGAAGGGGCAAAAAAAATAATTTGGTAAGCTGGACTTAACCACACGCAAAAGATACAAAAAAAAGCCGAAGTAAAAATAAAAAAAAAGACTTCAACCTGCACAACCAATTGCGCTGCAGTGGTTACATTTCGCATTGACACAATTTTTTTTTTTTTTTTCAAACTTTGTATAAGAAAAACTTTGACCATTTCTTGAGCAGCCTTATATACTTTTTTTTTGTGCACCTACATACATACATACCTACACATATATTTAACCACCGCACTGTAGAAGGTATTAGAGTCCCAGGTTTATACTTTAGTAACGAGTTTCATTTGGACTTTGGGTTTTTTAGGCATTCGTTCTTCGTATTCAGTATACAAAAAAAAATAGAATAAAAACAAAACATCAAATAACCATTTATGTAAGTTCAAGCCTCTAGAGTAATACCAAGGACACCTGTGTGCAATTTTTTTTCTTTAAAGTAATTAAAAAAAAAGGAAAAAAAAAAAACAAACAACTTTGGACTTTTTGGAGTTGAAATAAAAAAAAAAGAAGAAAATTAAATAAAATGAAATAAAATTACAAACATAAAAGAAAAAAAACAAGAATAAAATTGAAAGTATCTATCAAATCGATTCTGTAAGTATGTATATCGGTTACACATTTTTTTATATAGTGTTACCAATTTGGAATGGAATTTTTTAAATCAAATACCTCTATATATTTTAACCATTTGTTAATAAACTCGTATATAAAATCAGTTTTGTATAAATATATAATCGCACATTTATATAAAATTCATTCAAGAATTCTATTTAGGCAAACTAATTGCATCGGAAAGATTCGAATTGCATTTATTTTTTTGTTGTTTTATTTGTTGATATCAAATAAAATTTGTTGTTTGGATATAATTTATGATGATAATTTGTGCGTGTCTGTCTTTTAGAGTCAAGCAATTTAGGCAAATGATATTATGATAAATAAATCTAATATTAATTAAAAATAAACGTAATTTGAAAACAGAATTAATGTTTGTGAGACATAAGCATGGCAGCATTTAATAACTGAATAGGGTTAGCTTTTTTGAATATTTAATAAGAACATCAGTAATTATATTATGTATATACATTTTTTAATGGAAATAACTAACCAAAACATAAATTTTTTTACATTCAAAATTATTATCTACTAATCTAGATTTTTGAAATTTGGAGCTTTTGAACTGATATCATCGTAATTTTGAGCTCTGTTTTTTAACGTTTCGATTGCAATTCAGTACACATCGTCTGACTACAATGAACTCTCTCATAACCGGACACTGATGGTACCCCAAAATTTGTCCGGCTTATGAGAAAACAAAAAAAAATTAAATTGAAAACCTTTTAAAAAAGACATAAGCATATTCTTATTCTAAAATGTTCCTATTATAATCTGAGTGCGTTCTTGTATTGTAAAAATTGAAATACACTTTAAAAACAGAATGTAGCTTGCGAGATACAACAAAATTTTACGTATGTAATTTACAGCCCTATTATGGCAAACCTCACTGATACCTCACAAGTCACAACAACCTCGCAAGGAAAGGTGAAATCGATTTTGTGAGGTTTTCGTACCCTCACAACTGTGAGCCTCACAAAAACTATCGAAATTGTGATCTCCTTTTGAAAACCTCACAACAACCTCACAAGAAATCAACCTCACAAAGGCTTGTGACTTGTGAGCCCTCACAACGCCAGAATAGCCCTGTTACTATCCAAAAATAAAAAAAGTACCTACTCCACATGCACTTTGTCCGCTTATGAGAGAGCCAAACTCTATTACGGTTATTAATTTTGGTGTTCGCGTCCGGTTATAAGAGATTCCGCTTATGGGATAGAGTTATTTTATTACTATGAAAAATCATGAATTTAAATGTCCGGTTATATTTTTTTACACACACATTTATTTGCTTTTTAGTAATTCATTGGGAAAGTTACTTTTAAAATTTAATTATAAAGTAACATCACAATCAACCCCCTACAGGGTTGCCGCTATCTTGAATTTAAGTTAAGTTTTATTTTTACGACTAAAATCCGTATTTTTTGATTTCATCCAAAAACTTAACTTAAGACTTAACAATTTTTGACAAGGAGAATGTGAGATCTACAAAATCGTTTATATGCGATAATTTAATTTCTTTGCTTATTTAAAAAGGAATAACCAATTTCAATTAATGCAATACATATATGTAGTGCTAAAATAAAAAAAATATTTGACTAAAAAAATTTTAATTCTTAAATATTAGAAATATAAAATTTAAATATAAATTATCATATTTTCAAAATTCTGAATCATTTCTTTTTCAGAAATCGAAAGCACCATAAAGTTATTCACGAAAAAATATAGTTAACTCTTATATATTCAAAACAGCCGTAATCCTAATCTGGTCGAAAATTTGAATTTAATAATAATAATACTGTCCTCTTTCAAAAAAGCAAATAAATCAAAAATTCGTCAAACATAGGTAAAATATTTGTATAATATCTTTTCAAAAATATTAAATTTACTATACCATTAAATATTATCCGCATTTATTGCAAATTATTTCTTAAACAACTTTTCTCCCATTTTCAACTTTTTTAACCTCATCTCTCATGAGATGCATAACTGCATCGCCCGAACTTGCTCTTGTGGTTTGCAATAATAATGTATCTAAATTTTAACGCAATTATATTCTTTTATTTTTATTTATTTTTTTTAAATAATACTCAAAAATAATAAAATGCAATACTGTTAAGACTATTCAAAATCATCCTATTATAACCAAATCAGTCGAGCCATGAAAATGCTGTATCTATTTAAATGGATATGTGCATAACTTAAAAAAGGCAATTTTCTCAAAAAAACTATAAAATCTTATTTCCGTATAAAATTGCTATGTACAAAATTTAAATCAAATTGGTTTCATTCTTTTTTGAATAATTTTTTGTGAATTTTTTTAATAACAATTTAACACTCCAATTTTAAGTAGCAATTAGTGTGGATTTTAAAATTTAATTTCGAAAAAAATCAAATTCAAAAAATTATGTTGAATATTTTTTTCATCGACTTGGTGTTGAGTTTCATAAAAATCTACCAAGTTGTTTTCGAAATATGTATATATACATATTGAGTTTTCTAAAATCAAAAAATTAAAAAAAAAATTGTTGTATAGGTGAATAATTATTCAAAAATCGAAAAAAAAATTACAAAATCTGTGGGCACGTTTTTTGTTTTGATTTAGAGCAAATTTTTTCATTATGAAAAATACACAAATTTTTGTAGTAGTTTTATTTATTTTAGATTAAAATTAAGAAGATGCCGCAATATCACGAAGAATTACCTTAGGTGCCAGTTTTTACTTCATTAAAATGCATCATTGCAAATTTTAAAGTAATTATAAATTCTGATGGCCTTATTAAAATTTTTTGGCAAATATAAATTAAGTCATCGACATTATATAATTGCCATCAAAATAATCATTGAAAACTGAAAATCAGTATTTCCAATATTGGTTTTAAGTGATAGCTAAAACTGTCACATTTAGACTTTAACCTGACATTTAGCCTTTAGTTATATACAAAATAATATCACTAATTATATTAAAACTTCTAGAATGTTTTTTATAATTTTCAAGAAATTTAAAAAAGTATAATTATTTGAATTTTTTGTACAAACAAATTTTTCTTAAAGGTATCTAGTTAATTGTTCATGCCATTTTAAACAAAAAAATTCCTTTTTACTGCAATGTGAATTTTTATCAAAATATTGAGTTCAAAAAAAAAAACTCAAATATTTTTGAGGAACATGTACGACTTGCGCTAGTTTAAAAACTCGCGTAGCAATTCCAACGCGAAATTTTTTTTACATAACATACAATTTATATAATATATGTAGTTACTTTTCAATCTTTAACAGAACCAACTCAAATGACAAAAAACTCAATTTCACCGACCGTTCCGTTGCCTTATGAATAAATTGAAAATACGTTGACTAAACCTCAACCAATATTTAATAACAAACCTTTACTCGCTAAAGACCAATATTCTTTATGAAAAGGTACGCAATGTATTTGTTCAAACTTGCACTCAAAAAATATTTTGTAGACTATTTTTATGGTTTTGGTTTTAAATTTATTTTTTTTTAATTTTTATAAATTCCCTTTGTTCAATTAAATTACCTCCTTTTTCTTCTTCTTTTCTTGTCATCTACTTTAAGACTTTGAATCGACTATCACTACTGCAGGATAAGAAAATAGCAATCCAACACGCTAATCTTATCTTAACAATAATAATTAATTATTATAAAATAAAATTAACCGCTAATTAATTCTAGCAATTATACCCAACAACAAAACCATTCTATATTGGCATCTAATTAATTTATTTATTGCTCATTCTATTCTAGAAAATAAGAGAAAATTGAATTAACGTCCACGTCGACCCTCCACCAACCGATGACGCGACCCACGTTCAGATTCTACCCATCTCTTCCATTATAATATTATTTCTCTTAAGGCTCGAACGCCCATCATAACATAGTTTCTAAGATTCAAACCCCACAACTAACTGTTCTAATCTCCTATTATATTCTTTGTCTCCCAATATTCTTTCTATACCTATATACCACTAATGTATCTTTCATCCGTAGATCTAATAAATTTCAATAAAAATCCCCCTGGTCTGTTGCATTAGGTATTCCGTATACGGAATAAAACTGTGAGATTCGAAATTGATTGTTTTTGTTTTTTTTTTTTTAATATTTTTTTTTTTGTGGGGGGCCACTGCTTCTGTTTGGATTATAATTGGAAACGGTAACTAACAGGATCTCGAGTTGGAGTTAGTGGAGAGAGAAAAAGAACTCGTAAATTATCAAATTTTAACTGTTATCTTGTGAAGTTTTTCGTGATTTAATATAATAAATCGTGAGATAGGATGTTTTTGATATAAAATCCGAAACATTTTGTTACTTAATTAGCATATCAGTATTTTTCTATCTAAGTATACCATTGATCGACATAAAGTAACTAGTCGAAAATAGAGTGTGTTGTGTTTGTATATGACGATAGGTACAAATGTACGTATTTATCATGTCATAGGTCACGTATTCCATTGAAGTATTGATTTATCTATAAATTAAGCATTTTTTACTTCGGTGTCTGAATGCACATAAGAGACTTTAAAGACCTGCAAAGGTATTCAAATATTCTTGAGTTAAAAGTAACTAAATGTATTTATTATATACCTAGACGTTGAATTTTTGCACTTTTATGCATTTAAGTTGAATTGAATATAAGACGAAAGTAAAAATCAGCTATAGAATCTTAACGTAACAATAAAATCATAGGAGCTGTGGGGACAGTATAATTAGTTTATAGACAGTCTAAATTTTAACTTGAACTGATTCTTTTAAAATAAACATAATAATAGATGGAATTACTACCATTTATGTCATTTATAAAAATATTTTTTGTTTCAAATCTTCTAGATAATGTTAAAAAACGATCAAATCGCCTAAGTCGTTTTCGATAAACATGATATTAATATTGCAAAAAAAAATTGAAATTTTTTTTAAATATTTGCACAATATGTAGAATGTAGTAAAGGTACGTATGTACCTTATTACAATTTTTAAAACATTCTCTATAAAACAATTTATCAAAATTAGTTGAATCGTTTTCGAGAAAAGCGAATATAAAATAAAATGTTTCTATGGGAAGTGCCGTTTCATAACCGTTTTTCGGATATTTTTTTACTGATATATTTTAACTGATTTTTGTTCCTTAAATCTGTAGAGACATTTTTGAGAAAAATAAGGTTTTCTAAAAATGTTAAAAATAAAATGAACGACTGGATCACACGAACTTAATTTTAAAAAAATCACATACACATTTTTAATTTAGAATTTTTGTTTCAATTCAAAATTAAGTTTTTTCGAAATTTTGATATGCAATATTATTTAAACTAATAAGAGGCTCTTGTGTAAAAAATTTAATTAAAATCGGTTCAACAAATAATGAAACAGTCGAAAACCAAAAAATGGTTCTAAGGGAGATACCATTATTAATCGAAAGATAAATTTTGTTCATTAATATGGTAATTTAGCTCGTAGGAGTCGTTTTTGAGAAAAATGACATTTTCCTTACATGTTTTTAAACACTTGTATATGGGAGGCCGACTAACAAACTCTCCAGAGCTAAGCTCTTGAAATCTGAAAAAAACTTTCATAAGACTCTTTTATATCCCAATGCTATACTTAAAAATTATTGTCTTGTTATAAAACTTAATTAGGTCTCATAGAAATTTTATTTTATTAATAGGAGGCTTATGAGATCATTGATAAATAATTAAATAATTAAAAGATGCATTATTTTGAAGGCGCGTTATTGTTTTTCGAGACAAAAATTAAAATTAGTAGATACATTTTCAACCGCATATATTTTTTGGTTTACATATGTGTTTTTCACATATAAAGTATCGCCATTATAACGCATAATAATAATTGATTGAATTACAAAAAAATTATTCTCACACAAACCTTTCAGTTTTTACATAAGATACACACACACAAATAAAAAAAGGTGAGTGCCGGGACTCACGGTTAAGATGTGTAAACATTCCTAACGTAACGTGAGGCTCAGAATCACAATCACATCACAAGATACGTTTTTTTCACCCTACCACCAATATAAATGTCTACACATAAAAAATAGTTTATCTCTGAGAAAATGCTAAATGAAAAAGATATATTTTATAATTTTTTAAAGTTTGCAGAACATGTACTCTGTTCTCTTTTGAGCGAATCTTATTGGAAGAGATGCTTTCTTATAGCTTCTAGACTAAGTTGAGGTGAGACCGAATCTCATTGGAGGAGACGCATTCTCATAGCAAGACTTAGTTGAGGTTAGAGCCTCCCATAACTAGGCCATTTAACGTTTTTAAAAGTGTTACAACAATCTAGGAGTAATCTTCGAGATTACTTTTAGCTGCCTTACTATAGTCTAGTTAAGCTCTTGGAGCATCTTATAAGAGGCAAAATGTTACTTAAGATGTATCGTTATTTTTGGTTATAGGAATAATTTTTATTTCAAATCTGCTAGATAATGTTAAAAAACTCCTGGGTGCCAAGTTGAACCCATCAAGAAGTTTTCGAATTATTACCTTCTCAAAACAAAATTTTGACATATTTTTTTATTTAAAAAATAAAAATTGAAAATTTTGATACACAAAACTTTGAAAACTTTTTGAAACAGTCTCCACAAAATGTATCCTTTTTGTAAAAAAAAATTACAGATTTTTTTTTTGCAAGTATATAAACGTACTCAGAAAAATAATATTTTCATTATTTGATATAAAAAAAACTGTGCGGCAGGTACCGTTATTTTTGATCCTAAGAAAATTAAAAAAAACCTGTTGGGGGAATGCCCGAAAAACGCTAGGTACCAAGTTTATAGTAAATCGACTCACCCATTTAGGCTTCAGATAAAGGACAGACAGACAGAGACGGAAAAATGAAAAGAGTTGCAAGACCAATTTTCATTTGGTCGTAATATCAAATTTGATCAAAATCTCGAGTTCGATCATACAAATCTATAACTTTTCATATCGACGGTTAAAATGTAGGGCGACAAAATTCCAAAAAAATATTATTATATGCTGAAAATTAGCAGAATCAGAGCCACCTTTTGGCAATGTCAGCGTAACAATGTTGTTCTGAATATTTTTTTAGAAAAGGGTAGAATTCAAAACCTCTTACAATAAATCGCCATACAATATTTACAAGGGGTTTATCGTCTTCTGAAAAAAACATTAAAAAACGAAATACGATGTTCTGCACTTTAACCTTCTACTCAGTCTAATCAGTGGAATGGAAATATCAAAAGAGCAAAGTTTCAAATTTGGCATTGAAGACTAGTTTTTAGCCCGAAAAATGTTTTCCCTCTGCACAATAGTATAAAATGCTTTTAAGCAATTTCCTATTTTCAAAAAAAAAAAAACGAATTTTAAAAACCCTACCTACCTATAACATTCACCTCCAATCAAAATTAATTTTCATCAGTTGTTCATTCAAACGAGTAAATAAAAGAGTAAAAGTTGATGATAAATTGTTTATTTTTTTTTTGTATCTTTTTGCTCAAAGAGATATCAACTTTTGTTTTGTTTTTGGAAGAAATTGAATTGTAATTTTCGGCAGCAATATTAAAACACACAAATCGAAGGGAGGGGTACCTACTCGTATATTTTGTTGCTGATGTTGTTGTAAATACAAGAAAGTTTACCGAAATTATTTAAAAAAGAAGACAACAACAAAAAGAAAAAGTTTTTTTTTTAAATTTCGTTTTGCGTATTTCGGAAGTCATTGCTTTCTCCAATAAAAAAAAAATAAAAATAGATATCTATACGTCTTCTCAAGGAAATCAGTGTGCAAGTGATGTATGAATGACGTTTACAATAATTAAATTGTGACGAAGAATAATGATGTTTTCTTTTTTGTATTGCATCATTTTGTGTTTTTGTTTTTTTTATTTTTTTATTTTTTTAAAATGTTTTTCTTTGTCAAATAAGACTTTTTTTTGATTATGATGTACAACAGCATTTCCATCAAGGCAGAGTCATATTAGTTAAGTGTGCCACATATGGGTCAACTTATATTGTCAACCCTTTAGAGCTATAGAGATAATTTTCTTCTTTTCCATTTTTCTTCCCATCATCTTATTTTCCTTTAGATCTTGGAAATAAATATACACCCCATGTAGGTATAGGTATAATGGTACATACATCTTCGCCGGAAACATCTGTAAATGTCAAAAAAGCTGCAAATATTCTAGATTCGCTAGCAAAATAGACACAAAAACATCTCATATCTGTATATATGTATGTACATATTTATATCAACGTATAAATACATATGTGTAACGGAAGAACTCTAATCGTTAATACACATAAACGTTAGGAATTGGGTCAAAACTATTAAAGCATTGTTATGTCAGTCAACTGCATATATACTACATACGTTGATATATAGAGAAGCTAACGGAGAGAAAGAGTATATAGAGAAAGAAAAGATAGGTTGTGGATGTCAACCCTATGGGGGCACCCCCATTAAGAGTTCTCAGCATGTCCCATTATATTCCTTTTCCATATACACCAATGCAACAACATTTTGCACATAAATTCAGCTTTTCGCCGGCAATTCTTAGTATTTTTGTTTTAAATTTTATTTTGGAAAGACTGTGCCATTCGCAGGTCCCTAGGGCTGTTTCCAGTCATCCACAGAGTATCCAGGATTTTATAATTAAAATAATTGAACATTGGCGCGTCTTGAGAAATATATAATATACATTATATAAGAAAAAGAAAAGTGAAAGACGTGGCGATGGATGGCTTGTAGTAGAGTTGCGCAAAACAGTTCCAAAAGCGGAACGGACATGGAACGATTCTTTTCCTCATCGGAACTAGTTCCTGGAACCATGTCCGCGGAACTATTAAGATTTTAGCAATTTACTTGTTAATGCTTGTTGGTATACTTCCATAAAAATACCTACATAGTTCTTTTCATTCGTAGTTCGATTCTAATTAGAATGGACTAAAGAATATCTTTATTATTCAATTGTTTGTTGTTTTGACGTAGGGAATTCAATAAAAAAATGTTCAGTTTGAAATGAATTATTTAAATATTCTTTAGCTTATTCTTCTCAAAGAAGAATTTAAAATTGAACTGGGTACAATACTTACGGACATGACTTTTCATCTCTTTTAATATAGATGAATTATCATGTTTGAAACTACATGATATTGTATATGACGTGTATAATATGGGAAGATATCGTTTCAGATCCGGTAGAAAAAAAAAACAAAAGAGCTTTAAATAAATTTTTTCCAATTTAAACATTTTAATGTGTATAAAAAAAAGTAAGTTAGGAAAATAACAAAAAAAGTACAAACTTCAAAGCTTAGAAAACATTGAGCCTTTAATTAAAATAACTACTCAGTCAACGTATGATTGATATTGATTAAAAAGTTTACATTTTTAAAACGATTTTTTTCAATTTCGAGCATAAAACAATTTGATAGGGATAGGGTTATAGTTATCATTGAAACTCGTTATTGAAAATTTTAACTTACGGTTTTAAGACGCTTAAAAAGCAAAATTAGTCATTATGACACAATAATTAAGCTTATTAGGTATTATTTGAATAATTATTTTAGTTAAAAACAATTTCTGTTTAGCCAAGCCGTTAATTTAATTTAAAATAATTTAATTTAAGCCATAAGTTTTATTTTGGCATCAAAGTTATGAATGAATCTGCTATTTTAAACGTCTCAAATTCAGATATTTAAATTTTCATTAGTGATTTAGTTTCAAGAAAAGCTACAATGGCAAGAAGCTCATAGGAAAGTTCTTCAAAATTTCAATATAATCCATTCGTAGATCTTTATGACCTCTGCAAATTGTTGTATGCCCGTAACAAACCAAATACCTACAATAATCCTTTCGTTTAGGCTCTAGCACATACCAACACACTTAAAATGTGACTCAAAACAAATTATTTTGGCTTCTACATTGTAGGTGAATTTAAAATAACATTTAACATTTCTTTACGTAAATCAAATATCTAATTGCCTTTGCAAAGTAACTAAATACAAATTAAACTTCATCTAAACTAAATACAAGAAATAAATTAAAATTACCAATATTCCAATGCAAATATTTTAATATTTTTACTTTTCAAAACAAAACAAAACAAAACAAAACAAGATTAAAGGTAGAACCGCACTAGGCGGAACTGCACTTCAGCGACACCGTGCGCACTTTCGCACGAAACTGAACGAAACTTCACGTCGCGACACAGTTGGTCAGATTACCAACTTTGTCGCATAGTGTCGCGCCATGAAGTGCAGTTGTCGCTTAGTGCGATATAGCTCATACAATTTCCTACAAATAAGTCGTGAAGTTCAGTTCCACTGAAGTGCAGTTCCGCCGAGTGCGGTCCTAGCTTAAACAGCAAACAAATAATTCAACTTCAAAATACAACAGACAATGCAGAAGAAAAAAAAAGAACTATGTCAATTGAATTGAGAATGGATTGGATGGATATGGAACTAAAAATGAGTATGGAACTAACTAAAGGGAAAGGAACTAAAACCTCGAGATCGCATCGGACCGATTTAAATTCAGCCGAACATGAAGGAACTACAACAAATGCACTATACTCCACTCCATACCTATAAGAGTGGAACTACGAAGAAATGTTATATGCAATGTGCTTGACGAAGATATGGAACTAAAGGAGGAACTATTTGCATGATGAGAGGTCGGACCGATTAACGTATATCTCGTTCCTTTCCTGTATGTATCTGCTATACTCTATGCTGTCTTTGCAATCGGTGCGTAATGCGTGTAGGTAGAGGGCAGTCAACAAGACAATACAAACAAACAATATATGCCTTTACCTACCCTGTGTAGAGTGTAGTTGTGGTTTGTGTATTTTTGTGTGATACTCAACTCGTTCTCATTCTTGTGTGGTTGGCTTTGGCTGGGCATTTCGCAAGATATGCATGTGTGTATTTCGTCTTGTTTTGTGTCTACGTGGTCGGAACTATGGACATGTTTAAATTCAGTTTTAGGAACGAGTGGAAATGTATCCGAGGAAAGACATAGTTCCTGGAACTATTTAGGTCCGGAACTACACAACTCTAGCTTGTAGTCACTTAAAGTCTTTCTGGTTCTCTGTGGTTTGGTATAATCAACATTTTGGTGTTGAAACTTTATTTAATTCTTAAAAATTGTTACCGGTTCAAATCATAGACATTCTGAACTACCAAAAACTAAAACAGATCTCGATTAAATGAACACGTTTTTTCGTAAGCGATTGATGAAGTCCAGTCCGTGCAAAAAATTTTTAAAGAAAAGAGAGGAAGAGACAAAAAATGTGATACTAAAATAATCCTTATTTAATAATTTAAACGAAAAAAAAAGAAAATAAGCCGTTTAGCCTAATTATTCTGGAAGTATGTGTATAAGTTGCTCCTTCCGAAACTTGGCCTGGCCCCTCGATGCCCTAACATGCTTTTGCAGAGAATTCCAAAGGCATTAATGAAAAACTGTCACCTGGAAGTCAGATAAATATATCGCGGATGAATTAGTGTCAGGGATCTGTTTGAGGAACCGAACGATAATATATATAAAATAGATACCGAAATTGTTTTGTTTGGATAAAGTTGAAGAGTAATACAAGTGTACTATAGTATAATCAAAGATAATATGTATAACACTATCTTTGCTATAACAGATGATCGAGACTCGAGAGAAATGTTTTGAAATTTGCCGTGAAAAATTAGAGATCCTGTCATATCTTTTTTAATCCATATATATGTATATAATAAACGACATTGAGCTTTCTCCTACTGATCACATCGCAGTCGGAATAAATTTCACACCCAAATGTAAAACTATGTAATACCAGTTTTTTAGCAAACATCAAACGTATTTTTAAAGCATACGAAGTACACCATAAACTCTTCCCATGACCACGTTGATACGCCTATCCCGGGTTAACGATCCATTAATTAAAATTTCCAAATTTCTAGCGGTTTCAATGTGTTCAATAGGAGAATTGTTGAGGAGGTTAATGTTCGGAAAATAAGAATGGTTCAAAGGATTTCTACTGACAACAATACATTTGGAATTCGTAGGATTTAAAAAAAACAACTGTTTTTTTTTTGGACCACAGTGAAATTTTAGGTAAGTTCGTATTGATGGTATTCATGGATAAGTGAAAGAAGTTCGTTAATGGTGATAGAAAAAATCAGAGGTCTAAGTATTGATCCCTAAAGTACCCCCCTTATAATGGGTAAGAAAAACGAGATATTATTGCCTACTAGAACTCCTTTGACAAAGATAGGACTGCAAAAGGACGTCAGAAAGTCGCATGGTCTTCATCCAAGGCATGTCTTATGTCAAAAACAATGTTAGTAATGGCAATGGTCAGCTTCTTCTGCAGTCGAATGATCACTTCGAATCATGCTTGAAATTTCCCGAGCAACTTCCTTATGTGTATTTGGTTTGTTAAACGATCAATCAAAGCTCAGTGCGCAAAAATATCAAACATGAAATAAAATGCAACAAGCTTTTTGCAGATCTATTTCTTGCACCAACACTTTTTGCGAAAAATATATAATAAAACATACACATACGTACACTGCATACTTATGAATTAACTAAAAACCACATCTGGAATATCGTTTATGAAAAAGCAAAAAAAGAAGTGAACCGAGGACAGATCCTTGCAGAACACCACAGTTGACAATATATGGACTTGTACCTTGATCTGTTTTAATTTTTAGGAAACCTGTTAAAAATGTTAAAAATATAGTTGGGTACTGAAAAGTTTTAGAGCAATTCTAGATAAATAAAACGATGATCAATACAGTCAAGAGCTTTTGGAAAATCTAAAGGGACCATAGTTCCCAACTTATTTCTGTAAAGAGTCACGCGAAAATCTGATTTTACATTAACAAAAGCGGACTCACAAATGTGGGGTGAGAATTTAAACTTTTAAATTTCGGCGAAATGTTATCGGAAACGGTCGCATTAGATTTTATTAACCTTTCAGCACTTATTTATCACTTACGTCCACATAGTTAAAGGAAAATAAACCAACAAAATTTTCAGGAACAATTAAGGGAAAATTCGTATTAGGCAAAGATTGAGCATAAAAAGACTTCATTTTCTGAGGGCTAAATGGACACATTGGCGTAATTTTATTAGCAGCAACATCAATGGTCGCGTTCGATTCGAGTAAAATATAAAAACAATCCGGATTGGTTGATGTTTTTGTAATCCTAGAGGAAAAAACAGCTAATGAACAAACCAGTTGTTTTCCATAATGAATCCTAAAATTTTTGTGAAAAAAACGGCTGCTGACATCTGAAATACGTATCAGCTGATTTTTAGTGGTCTAGTCTCTCACTTTCTGTGGGAATGGATTAAATAACACGCGGGATTTCTAGTTTGTGGTTTTTTTTACATAGATTTTGACTTTACCGAACAAAATAAAATATAAAATACATATATATAAAATACAAAATAAATATTAAATATCAGAGTTAAACTGCAGGGCCTAATAGTCCAATTCCACATAAAAGTCAGCCGGAGAATCTCTATATTCCTGGGATCTGGGATCATAAACTAAAATTAAACCAAATGAATACCTCTCCCTCCGAATGCGTCCCTCAAATCCTTAATTCATAGAATTTTGAGATAAAATGATGACGTAGATATTTTCAAAAATCAAGTAGGTACAACATTTTTGAGTCATATGGTGCTCAGCAAGACGAGCATTCGAATATTCTTTACAGGCAGACTTGTAAGTAAGCTTTTATGATAAATAGGCAAAGTAAAGTTATATCGTTATCAATGAGTTTTATTTGCCTTTGTATGCCAAAGGGTTGGGGTAAGAGAATGGGCGATGATGGCGGAAGACTTGCTATAGTGTCACTATATGGAGTATTTTGCATGCCATTGGTGATGGCGATGGCTATGGTGGTATATTGCTTTAAATGGTGTAGGTATGTGCGCGCCTATAATTATGTATGGAACAAACGTATATCAGCATAGCGCGCATTCCCTCGCGTAATGTACCGTAGTATTCGATACGTGGATGGACTTCGTAATCGGTCGCACAACCAAAAGACAACGCACAGACATGATGATAACTCTATGCCGCTAGCATGCGATTGTGCTGGTGAGGCCTTTAAAATAAATATATGCATATTCCTTAGGCTCTGCTTCCACTTTGGCAAGTGTAGATAGTGTAACGCGCTAGACTGCAGTGGGTATACCAAACTACCTACATATGTACGTCCAATACTCGCCACCACCACCACCGCTGCTTCACTTACACAAGTTTTACTTTTCGGGCTATATAGATATAGAAACTGTATTACCTACGCTATATAGCTCTCTAGAAGTCTATGAGTGTTCTATGAACGCGCCCGCTTTGTGCCATTCAGATAGCCAGCCAACCAGCCATCAGCAGTGGGCTTGTGGGCTATGTCATTATAATTGCAAGTTATGCCGGAGTAAGTATAAGTAGTTTTCCATGTGACTCTATATATTATATGCGAGGAGAGAAAGGAGAGGGAGCTATATTCAGAATAAGGTGAATCAAATAGTTGCTGGTTTAGTAGAGTGGAGTCCCGTATGATCCCCAGTTTGTTGTAATTCTTTTTTTTTTTTTTTTGCCTTCATGATGGATTTCTTTAGCACTCTTCTGATGGCGAAGGAAAAATGTATACCGCGATATAACGGTGTAGAAACGTGCATGTTGAGTATGTAACTGGGTTTAATGGATTTGTTGTAGGGATTGCGGTAGAGTGGTAATTAAAATGCGTTTTCTTTTGTCTTTTTTTTTTAATAATTCATTCTATTTTTTGTGACGTCGAAATTGTGTATACATTGTAGGTATACATATATGTATGTACCTAGGTATAGTAGTTTTTTTTTGTATGAAATAATAATTTAACATTAACTTCAAGCTTTTAAGAATTTTAATGAGTTTTTAAACGTTTGAGGGTGCGTTGCACCGTTAAAAGGTTGAGTGGTTTGTTGCGAGGTAAAACCAGACATAAAGGATTTTTTTAGTTTTAGAATTGTTTTCTTAGGGAGCAAAGATACAAAAAAATACCCGAGTAGGTAGGTAGGTATACCTAGTTAGTTAGTTTTTAGATGAAACGGTTTTTTCTTTTTAAATAATATTTAATTGAAGATACCTAGGTTTATAATTTATATACATACCTACAAGGTGGTGTAAAGTTGTCACCGGTTGCAAATGGTGGCAAATGTCAATTTGACATTTGTGAAGTAAATATGTAGTAGGTATACCTACTCCTAAAAAGCGTGGAATATTTTTTTTGATTTTTACATTTACCGCCACTTTCAACCGGGTGGTGACAACTTTTGTGGCAGCATTAGGTTTGTACCTAGGTATCTAGAGATAAATGTTAATTTAAGAAAACCACTATAGAATAACCTTTCATGCATTTTGTAGATAGGTATAAGTATTGTAAGGAAGTGACTAAGGATAGTGCTACAAATTCACTTCTAGGTTATCCCATAAAAATTTTGTTTACCCACAAAATTTTAAGCAAATTCGCACATCCGTTTAAGAGTCCAGAAAAATAAGACAAACTCAAGGTCAAATTTCACAAAAAAAAAAAACCTTAAAGTTAAGTTTTTTTAGTGGAAAGCTTTCACTTTAAGTATTTTTTTTTAAATCGCTTATAAAATTGTACAGAAACAAATGTGAGCAAAACGTTCGCAAATATTAAAACACGTTGGTATTATCAGTTGTTTAGTTTTAATGTACCTACTTCATATTTCCTATAATTATGTATAGAAAAATCTCCTTGGACTAAGTTGCATGGTTGCATTTGCATACGTTTTTCTTTAATATGAATATAGTAGAATCTCGGAAACATGAACGGTTCTATAAGATGAACAGCTCGGAAAGCTGAACGAAATATTTCCACTTTATGAGTGTTCACAAAGATGAACAGGTTGAAATTTTGTAATCGAAAAGATGAAAACTTAATTCCAAACATAATAATGTTCTTTTTCTTTGCATTTAGTTCCTCCTGAACAGTGTTTTGGGGCTTATTTTAACTTGTTATGTAAATAATTTTTAATGTTTTTATTTATAACCTTATTTTCTTCCTCAACAAAACGTTGATGCTCGAAAAGATGAACAATTTGGAAAGATGAACGTGCCCTGTTTTATATCTGTTCATTTTTTGAGATTCTACTGTAATTCGGTAGGTACCTACCTACCTAACTGCTTGCTTCAATTTTTCAAACTCTTAGGTAGGTACCCTAGAAATTTTTTATTTTAATATTGATTAAGTGACCTTTTCATTTGAATTAATATCATTCTGAATATTTTGCATTTCCTGGTCACCAATCAAACAAACTGCTTTACAAAAAAAAAAAAAATAATATGTAATTTCATTAGTAGGTAGGTATAGCAAGGTAGGTAGGTAGGTACTTATTTATTTTATTATGACTTCATCATTATTTTCTGCTTAAATCGCGAAAGTCTTTGAATTTTTAAAAGTCCCGTTTTGCATAATTCCACGTAGGTATACTTACAGCAAAGCCACACAAAAGTGCTCCCAAAGCAAATACATAAATACAATGTTTAAATGGCCAACAAAACATCCCGGTTGGTGGTGCCATCCCAGTTAACGAGCCTCAGCCCATCCCCCATTTTTCAGGTGATTATATCTGAACATAGCACACAAACAAAAGAGAAAACACAAACAAAATAATAAAATAGCACTGTGTTCTTACTGACTATGCAGAAAATAAAAAAAAAATAAATAAATAAATATTCCTGGCATCAGATCGTGCGAAAAAAAAGTGCCAAGAAACACGAACGGACAGGGAACGGTTAATATGGTACCTATACCTACCTACCTAGTAGGTAACGAGAAATGCAACAAAATGCAGTAAAATATAAAATCAAACAAAAAAAATATGTCCATTACAAATAAGATACATTCAACAGCCAACAAAACGAAGAAGAAGAAAAGAATAAATACAAAAAAAATCAGTAAATAAATAATGAAAACTACAGTTATAACGGTGCCTGATGCGGGAACACCTTGCGTGAAATGTGTGTTACTTGAGCTGCTTCTCTCCTTAATCATTTCTTCTTCTTTGGTTCGATGCTTCGTTTTCTTTCACTTCTTCTTCTTCTTCTGATTCGAGTTCACGTTAAGTTTATTTTTATATGCACAGCAAGCATGTTTGCGCGCTATTTTTAGCCGATTCCTTTTCACTTCATCTCTGAGCTAGCCTTCTGCCTTACTCCCCATCCGCTATTTCTTTTTTATTTTGAATTTTGTTTGAATCATGCTCAAACCGTATGTATTGTATACCTTTCTCCCACTCGTCTCCTGCAATATTGCAACTGCAATTTGTCTTCGTTCCGATTGTGTAGTGTATGCGCCTTTGGAGTGTGCGGCGCTATTTCTTATTTCTGTTTTGATATGTTCCTTCGCGGATCCCGTTTTGTCAGGCAAAATCGCCATCCATATAGCCATCGCCATCGCCAACATCATCATCATCACCCACTGTGCTGTTTGCCTGCATGGCCGCTTCGTATTTAGGTTGAATGTGTGGCGAATATTTGTGGTGTTTGCGCATCTGCTGAGCTGGTTAAATAGGATTTTCAAGTATTATGCAACAGCTTAAAGTTGGCAAGTGTTGCCACTAATGTGCATTGTTGACAAGTTTATCTAAATTCACTTTGGGAGTGTAGGAGAAAGACTGAGTTAAATAATACGATAGTAAATAATTAAAAATTATAAAAAAGGAATGTTATGAAAATAGATAACTAATCAATATGAGTTGTTTTATTATAGTTATGTATTAATTTTCGCTTGATTTTGACACCAAATACATTATAAGTAAATTGAAATTGAATTGAAAAAAATACAGTTTAAATTAATATAGTTATGCCTACATATAAAGCTGCAATTCGGAGAGTTTTCCCACGTTGGGCGCCATTTGATTTTAATACAGATTGCTCTAGGCAGTATTTTTTTGATTATAAAATGTTTACTATACCAAGTTGTTTTAATATCTTGTAAAACAGATATTTTTCTGATTATAGTAAAGTAGCACTCTGAACAGGAATATCTGATCCTTCCTTGGTGCTTGGATCTACAGAATTCATTAGATACTATAATTGAATTGTTTACTGATTTGGTGATTTGTTCTTCAAGATATTTTCAAAATATCTATTATGTAATTATGACTATATATAATTATGACTTATGTAACTATATGTAAATAATATTTATTTTTTAAGAAAGAAATCAGTAAACACCTACTTTCCTGAAAAAATAAAAGTAATATAGACTATTGGAAAGCAAGCTTTAATGTGTTTTTGTTTGGTTTATGTCCCTTATAAATACGCAAACTATGAAGTTACTTGGCGAGTAATAAATTAAGGAAAGCATCGAACATAGCTTGAGTGAGTTGGTTTCTGCAGTAAGCAGTTCACAAGATGTGTGCCCTGTGCAGTTGGAATTCTACGAGCCAAATGGCTCGACAGTTTTAGAAATATGTATATATTTTGTTAAAAATATTTATATAGAAAATTTTGACTCAAATGAAACAAATCTCCATTTTGTCATGGAACTTATTTATAGTTTTTTCTTTAAAGTTGCTGATTTCATTTATGGCTATGGTCATTAAGGACCAGTTTATACCAATTAGCTGATAAATATCCGTAGGTTATGTTGCCATCTACTTACTGTTTATCAGATAGCACTTCTTACCACGTTAACAAAACCAATTTCTTTAAAAATATGCTAATATTCGATTTCTTTACTTTTAATATTTTTGTTTATACCAGTCAGATGTACATGGTGAACAATATTCATTTCTTAGAAATCTGGGGACATAGCCTAATCATTTGTTATTTTATTTAATATTCAATCAAATTATTTCAAAGAATTTTTGATGTATGTTAAAAATATTCACTTTAAACGCCTGACTGGTATAAAAAGTAAAATTACTATATGAGACAGAAGTGTTTAAAATAATAATTTCTTACCCTTATTTTTTAATGTAATGTATATATATAAAAAAAAAATTATTTGATTTTCATCAAAATATTCGCTTATTGGTATAAACTGGTCGAATACAAAAAACGAATGCGATTAAGATTAAACTTCTTACACATTTTATTTAATAGTTTTACTGCACAGAAGACAAAAAATTAAATAAATGTTTGATTGGTATAAATTATAAAGTGGTCGAATACATAAAGTGAATATTTGTTTTAAAATTTGATTAAAAATAAGGAATGCATAGAGAATTATTCAATATTACTAGGTGTATATCTATGTACATTAGACTATTTTATACCAATCTTGTTTGAAATTCCTTCTATATTTCTTACACATTACTTAACAAAATTATATGCAAATTAAAGAAACATTCTTTAAAGAAAAAAAAAACTTAATTACAATAGAACAATAATTGCAACACCAGAAGATTCTAAAAAACTTTAGCAACAACCTACTTAGGTATATATTTTTTAATCACCACTCATAAACATTAATTCAGTCGTTTCGCAACATTTCATTTGATAATATAATATATCCATTGTTTCTAACTGTATTTTTTTTCTTCTCTTCTAATTACAGGTACGTGAGTCTTTGATAAAGCCCAGAAGTTCTATACCATCTATACATATATTCACATAATGATAATTATTATTAGAAAGAACCTCCTTAATTATTCTTAAAAAAAAAGTGATTAATGTAAGTATATTCGCGTGCAAACACTCACTATAAATATATACATTCACATCATGGACATACATATTTGAATGGATTCATGCGTTAACAGCAGCAACATGTATATAATGAATGTAGGTATATTGAAAAGCAACACACATGTTTCACCAACTAATTTTTAGACGGTGACGATGGCAACGACAATGACGAAGTTTTACTGTACTTGTTCGTCCATGAACCCCAAAGTACAAAACTTTTAGACATTTTCCACGATAGGTATAATTTTTTTTCGTCGAGTTTTTTACATGTATGTTTTTTAATTTTTCAAATGCAATCAAGCAAAAATCAAGATGTGAGTTTTCTGCATGCATATAATTGCATCTGCACGAACCCATCACATACTGCAAAGAAAAAACAAAAACAAAAAACGAAAAAAATAAAGACTCAAATTGTAGGTAAAGTTTGCAGAGTTGTGCAAAATTTACCAAGTCAAAGAAGTAACCAACGACGAGGCAGCAGAAAAAAAGCGCGTGCACACCAATCACCGTGGCGTGTAATTAACCGATGAGTGTTTGAAGGAGCATTGTGCAATATTGCAATTGCAATCTGCAATCTGTTATTTGCAACTCAATCTGGAAATGTATTTACGTGTGTTTCGTGTTTTGGTGTTTTGTGTATATGGCTAATGCACGATGTGTATGATTGTCACAAAGTCCAAACACAAATATGAGCACACACTGCAACCAACTATAGGTAGGTAGGTTAGGTACCAACATGACAGTCACTGCAATTGTCGGTTGTTGCTGTTCCAGAGTCGCATTTGTAGGCAGTAATAACAGCCGCTTGATTCGCGGTATTAACTTATGACTGAAGTTTGTTTGACAATTTGACAAGTTGGGAAACCGGCCGCAGCTCAGTGGCGTCGTCGTCGCGTCGCTCGGTCGGTCGTCGAAAGACCTCGAATCCATAGTTGGCTTGTTTAGTTCTTGGCTCTAAATTTATCTTGATGAGTATAAAGTACCTATAGTATATAGAGGGGTTTTGGAAACTCTGCAAAAAGCTATACCTATATACCTATTGCTGCTTCCCATTATTGTGCCGCGTGCTATGCGTGATGATGATGGAGGAAAAGCTTGTGTATTATTATCGACTCTATTGTCCGTTAGGCTTGTGTAAACTTATTCCAATTGTTGCCAATATTGACGGGGCTTATTGCAAATTGCAACATCTCACTCCTCGCGTCTTCTTCTGCTGCTAATCGATTGGCTAACATTAAACACAATTGGCGAGAAGTATTCGCAAATAAAAAATAAACACTTATAATGTGTGTGTACCTACTCGTATCTTATTTTGAAATTAACTAATTTATGCGCATGAAATTACAAAAATAAAAGATACTGTAATTTTTTTCTATCTTCTGTTTACCTACCAGCAGATATTTTAATGCTAATTAAGTGACCTGCATTGCGTGAAAGAACACTTCTTTGAGAACACAGGTAGGTATATCCAACTATGGTGAGTCTCTCTATATGCGTGTATTACAACACCACTAAAGTAAAGTAACGTTCTAAATCCATCGTGTGTTCATTAAGAGCTTAGATACAACTATATACGAAAGACTTAGACACCATTCTGGTTGGTCGTTGTCGCGTATATATATAATTACAAATAAGCTGTAGTTCGTGTTTGACATAATATGACGATATGTCGAGTGCACTGCAGTGCAAACAGGATAGACAGACACACGTATAAGTATATCGACATCATCATGATGATAAAACAGATGTTCGACTATATTCATTCGTCATATATAAACCGAAGTGTTGATATAGATATACAAAATGTGTTGAAACTTGCCAGTAAGTGGAGTGTGTAAATGAAAGAAGATTTTGTCATTTTGTATTTAACTATTTTTACCTGCTGAGTATACTTAAATACGAGTACATCACCGATGATGATGATGATGATAATGATGATGAATCTTTTGTATGTCGTCTTTTTGAACTTACTGATGGCGTTGGCAAGTTTTATACTTGTTTCCTGGAGATTATGATGGGGATGATGGTTTTATGTCATTTTATGATGTTTATAGCTTTGGCTTTCGTGAAGTTTTTTTTCTTTAAAAAAGGTGGTTAAAGTGGGTCTTTTGGTTAAGAACTTTAAATCCCATGTTTTCACTTGGAATGTGTTTACCTAATTTAACAGAGTATAGGTAGGTATATTTATTCAAACAAGCTAGCAAGTATATTTGATAGCAATAGATTTACAATTTGTATAAGTTTTTAATTTAAAGCAGTATAACTTTAGAAGTAAAAAAATTAAAATTATTATATAGATATTGAAGGTTTGAACTAACAAACACTTGATAGAGGTTCCAACTTCTTTTTATAGGGAGAATTTATAAATATTTTTCACAACTGCAAGGCGGATCACCAGACAGACTCCTTTTAAACTAATTTTTGTTGCCTCAATCAGGAGTGGAACCTAAAGCCATATGCGCACTTTAGATTGCAAAACTGATGTCACATGACCAGGTTCATTCCTATTGAGGTATTTTATTTTATTTTACTTTATTTTATTTTATTTTATTTTATTTTATTTTATTTTATTTTACTACCAAGAAAGGCAGTGCCGGACTAAAGCCAGAAAGCTGATATAATAGAAATTTAACCGTCAATAAATAATTAAATAAAAAATAAAATTAAAATAAATAATCTCATTGATCTCATTGATCTCATTTTGAAAGACTATTAATTCTAAACTATATTCCCACGTTGGGCGCCATTTTCATTTTTGAAATAAACCAATGTATGAATAATTCTCCTAAGTATATATTTTGTTAAGATAAATATCACTTCTTCGATCTTAATTTTCATTACTGGAAACTCGCTTAAGGCCCTCGAAAAAGTATGCTCTACTAAATATGTTATATTTCGTATGTTAGTAATAGTATAAGAGGTTTTAAATTTTGCCCTTTTTCTGTAAAATGTTCAGAACAACATTGTTACGCTGAAATTGCCAAAAGATTGCTCTGATTCTGCTGATTTATTTTACATAAGACAATAATATAATATTTTATTTTTGGAATTTTTCGACTTACGAGGTCATACATTTTAACAGTCGATTTTTCTAATCTCAATTAGGGTTTAAGAAATGAAATCAAAAAAGAAATCTGTTTCTTTTTCATGTACTGGTCGAAATGTGGAATGTGAGGAAGTTCCAATTATATCCGTTTCGTCTTCTATATTAGCTAATTTTTCGTGCAAAGACTAACAATTCTACAGAAAATTGCAGGTCTCCTCTCTCCTCCATTCCTACACACCGAAGAATGGGTTGAGATTCTAAGAACTCTTCACTATATAGTTTTTGGTCATTTTAGTGCCTTATTAAAAAACACACAAATAAAAAAAAAACACTATAATTCAATATTATTACGTGTATTATACATACAGACTACAGTGGACATATTTCTCACACTAACAAAGTTGGCCGCGTTTCGTAAATGTCGCGTCGCGGTCGTACAAATATGCAAAACCCGTTTAATCAGAGTAATAAAGTAAAATTATTATAAAAAAAATTAAAAGAAATCATTTGCTCCATTCGTGTCTATTGTCAGAAAAAGCAGGAGTTTCTACCAATTTCGACGCTGTTTGGAGCAATTTGCATAAAATTTCGTCAAAATTCGCTTTATTTTAAGTAAAATAATGGAAATAATGGAAATTGAATTTTTTCTTGCAACCGTGCCACGACGAAATTGTCGTGTCAAAAAAGTGATAGTCCAATATTGGCAAGGCAGCTTCTAGATATACAATTTATCTTCTATATACGGCTTCTGAATATCCACAGAATGCTTGACTCCGATAAATTCAGATATTTATATATAATTTTGTAGCGCTCTGACGTGGATTTATTTGAATTTACGCCTTAACATTTACGGTCATTTCTGATAACATTTCTGTTGCAGACGATAGGACTGGACGGATTTGCTTTATACCCACAGATCATTTTTATTAAACTTTCTATAGACGGTTAATTCAATATTTGACTTTTAAGTTTTATACCACTGAAGTTATCTAATAAAAACCACTTTCTTTGAATGAAACAATATCAACCAAAAAGGGTCCTTAACTTTCAAGCCAAAAATTCGCAAAAGTTCTCTCCAAGGAATTATACACATATAATTATTAGTTTCTGTTTTTAATTCATACGGCCTCAGCTTATGAACAAAAAATTTAATACCTGGTAACTTGGAGCATTCCTGACGGTGCAGCCTCGTATTTTTCAAATTCTGTTTAAGCAAAACAGCAAACAGAAGTACAGTAGAATCTCGAAAAGATGAACAGATTAAAACAGGGTCCGTTCATGTTTTAAAATTGTTCATCTTTTCGGTTCTTTTTGAACACTGAAAAGTGTTCATCTTTCTGAGCTGTTCATCTTTTAGAACCGTTCATCTTTCTGAAATTCTACTGTAACTAGAATATTTGGTCAGTTTTTTTTTTAAATTGTTTGCTAAGTCAACACTCGGTGGTGTAAAATTTTAAAATTAACAATTTTCTAATTTTAAAGCTCTTTACAAAAATGTTCTTAAGTTTAAATATGTTTGAACTAGTTAAGCATGATTATAATGCTATTTTCTTAATAAACTCCAGCTGAACACGCCTAAAACAGTGGTAGTTCAAGTAAAAAAAGAAAGCAAACATACCATTTTCAAATTTGTAACTGTCAAAATGACATTTGAAGTTAATTTGATACTAAAAGGATAAAATAGTCATTTGGTCATTTTAATAAAATGTTAAATAGATAGTAGGTATGCGATGTTAAAAGTATGAAATTTCTTTTTTTAATCTAGTATCACACCAAACATGATTCAACATCGTGCAAAATGTGCTATATAATATGTTGCGCTATTTTTTTTTTTTTTTAACATCATCTAATTAAATTATTACAGCTTTTAATGTCTCTCGTAAAAAAAATTGTGTATAAACTTAGCCAACTTAATAACATACACACATTTTAAAATTTTTATTAATAATTTTCCTCCTATAACCATTATCCAAATATCTTCAAATTCAATGCCTGTAAAACAAAGTTGTGACATCAAAAGAATGTATTTGCTATATAATCTTAAAATCATTAAGTCATCCGTGGTCATAAAAATGCTGCGATGATTAAGTTATAAATTTATTCAAAGTTATTAAAGTCGCTAATTACATAGGTATACAACTTCCACAATGTATTAACCACCAACCATCAGCCATTCTTCCTCCAACTGCAATTTGCAAATTCAAATTAAATAACAAACTATCTAAGAAATGCAATCATAAAACAAAAAAAATAGTCAACTTCAGTTATTACCCAGAAGAACAAAAAAAAAAAAACAAAAAACATATAAAAGATAATTATGATAGAAAAATATTTATCCATCAGTACACAGAAGCTACAAACTATACAAGATTTACAGAAGTCTTTCTTGTTAGAATTAGCAATCATATTTTTTTCTATGCACTACACAGTACACACACACACTCATAGAAATTGTCTAGTGCCGCGCCGAACCGTAGGAGTATATACATACATATATATATTATATGTATACGATGATTCTAGCAGAAGCTTAGATACATTTTATTCGCATTAAACCGGGGAGAACAAACGCCAGCACCCTAAACAGAAAAAAAATATGCAAAAAAAAAATAATAATAATAATAATAAAAGAACGGCACACAGAAAACTGCATTCATAGTTGCATTATAGTTTATATAGAGAGAAGTATAGTGTTGTTTTGTTGTTGTTGTTGTAGCTATAGAGTGCCGCGCCGCGCCATAGCTTTTATAGCCAACTAATAAGTAGGACAAAGTTGAATAGACGAGCCAAGGACGGGTATTTAAAAAGCGAAGCGAAACCAAAGAGTGCAAAAACACCAGCAACACACAAATACTTCTATACTGCACACACAAAAACACACACACACACCCAAACATTAGATGCATTATAAAACTAGTGAAGCTTTAGTTTCTCGTGCCAGCAATGCGCTCAGCTCATAGGATAGGATAGAACAAAAAGCGTTCTCTATGGCTGCTGCTGCTGCTGCTCTATGAGTCTATGATGTGATGTGATGCAGCCCCAACAGAGTACCGGGCATGATGATCGCATGAGGTATTCAGGGTGGAAGGAAATTAAAAAAAAAAGAATAGAAAAGAAAAGAAAAGCAAAACAAAAACGGGAAAATGAGAAAAATTCATAGAAAAACAACATCAAATGCACTCTGCTGCTCGGTCTTTGGTCGTCTGAGTGTTGCAACGTTAAGAGATGTGCGAAGAGGGTGATGAATGGATTCATGAAGATATAGGCGGATTTGTCATAGATGATAGAATATAGCCGGTTTAAGTAATTGTGTAGATATATTGTAGACGTGCGTTTTTTTAAAGGAGCTCATTTGGTTATCTGTCTCATAAAAGTGGTATGGTGCACTCTTAAAGTAGAGTCACATAGTAATGAAGTACTATAGGGGAAAACCCCACAAATTTCGGGAATACCCCCAAAGAAATATTAATCGGTTTTCAATTTTTATTTTATCGGGTTTTTCCTCTGTAAACAAACTCCCAGAATAAAAGTTTTTGGCTTAGGTTTAATACCTTACCTTTGGCTTAATCTCAAGGCTTCCTTAGCGAGTAAATCGATTGGTATACTTTTCAAAGGTTTATTTTGGTATACAGACTTCAGAAAACCGTTTACCAGTTTTTTTTTGTTCGATAAAACTATACCAACTATGAAGACCCTTCATCATGTTATGAGAGATGGGACAAACGCCAAGAGTTTTTTGGTTTTTGGCTCAGATATAATTTTGCTTAGATCAACTAAGATTTTAAACCTGGGTTATTCAGAAGTGATGGGCAGTTATAAATTGGGTATACAAGTACCTATATATATACTTTGACATACCATATTCCAAGACTTTCGGGCTTCTATAATAAAAGAGATTAAAAGCAACAGAAAGCTCCAGCAAACGCAAGGGTCACACATCTTCCTAAAGAATATTTGAAGCTAACCAAACACTGAATCATTCCTCTTCTAATATGCACACGTCTTCCCGCGGTTCCAATTAATTTGATAACTAATAATTTTATTAGGCCTTCACCTTCAAACCCATGATATATATGTTTTTTGTATTTACCGGGTACCCATATTAAGAAAGCCCAGGTATGTTATAGGTTCATCATTTGAATGCCTTTTAAAGGCAAAATAAGTTTAACTAAACTGAGTTCCCTTCAGAAACTGAGATTTTTGACACTCGTCTTCACACACATAGTAAGCTACTTTAAAAGGAATATAGAGAAAATTTCTACAATTTTGTTTCTTCGTGTAAAAAGTACAGAAGATTTTGAAGAAAATTAAAAGAAAATGTCAAAAATATCTCCGGCAACTTATTTCCTCGTGTGAAAGGGGGTATCAAAACAAAGAGGGACATTTTTTTTTGTAATAAAAAATTGTTTTCTTCTACATATATGATAGGTGCCGGTGGTCTACATAAAACCCATCATGACCCTAAGGCCTCAAAAATTTCTAAGCGCCCCTGTTTGAATTGATGGTGGGAAGTGGGGTATTTTGATGCATTCGGTATGGATGCATTTTTGTGAGTATAAAATTAAAAAAAAAAAAAAAAAAAAAAAACATTGAACAGCTAGAACCATTATAATCAGAAAACAACACATATACCCACACATAAATACACTCTAACATAATTTGACAGTCTGTGTTTGTCGGGCAAAGGCTGGTTTCTGGTAGGTATTATAGCTTTAGCTATAAATTAATAGATTCTAAAGCGGGGGTTGAAATGTAAGGGAGGTAGGTTAGAGACCGCGCCGGCCGGGTGAAGAAGCCATCTTGTTATCGAAGAAATTAAAGAAAATTGTTAGAATGTTTTATTCTTATTCTTCTTATTTTTTTTGTAGTGTCTAGATTCTTTCTTGAAAAAAATTCTTAGAAGATTCTTCTCTATAAAAGAAAAATGAACATTTTAAAAATTATATAGCAGCATTCCCACCCTTGGAAATATAGTAGGTACAACTATATAACCACTGTAACCCCTTTTTTTTTTTTTTTGTCTTTTTTTTTATGTGACTTCCGTTTTTTGTTACAAAATATCTCGCTCTCTCTCTATTTTTGTCTTTGTTGTTTCTGTAGCAATGATCATTAAGTTGTTTCATTGTTTTTATTTCTTAAATTCAACTGCGCTTTTCATATGCATCTATGTCATTTTAAAATTTAGTGACATATAAATGCTAACCATTTGTGTTAGAAGATGCATGTTTTTTTTGTTTTTTTTTTTTGTATTTTAGTGTTGTTTGTGTGTGTGCACATGTGTGTTTGAGGTATAAAAATGTAATTGAAGAATTTTAAAAACGCAAAGAGTCTTTCTGTTAAGTTATTGTTTCAGAATGTATTTGTTTTCAAATCCATGAATACAATGATTCTTTTCATATTTTAAAGAGGCTTTTTTTTTTGTTGTTGCTCAGATTTCTGGTTGTACAGTTTTTATATGTAACCATCGCTAAAAGCTATTTAATTTTTCTAGAACCTTTTATTTTAAGTTCTTTAACATATAGGTGGTATGTATTTGTTTTGAACAAAATATTAATTTAAATTATTTTGTAATTTCTGTTGCTTATGCAATTCAAAATTATTAATCAATATTTTGATATTTTCACGGTGGTAATGTCTAAATTCCTTTGAAAGTGTTTCAAGTACAAATAAAAACATATTTGTAGTTCTTTAATATCGGACAGATTCTCTTATCGTGATAAAATGCTTCTCAATTTGTTTCAATTTTTTATACGTTTAACTATCTTTAACTATTCTATCCTTGATCTTTCTAATCCCAATGGATTTTACCCAAACCCTTCATTATTTTGAAATACGCCTAAGACTTAATACACAAACTTAACTATAGAACCGCGAAAAATGATTCTTTGATTAGCGACTCATAATCAATATAAATATTCCTTTATATCTAAGCCAACCAATAGTGCACATATAGACTAGTTGTGAGTTCACAACCCTGTTGAATGTCAGTTATATACATGTATTAGTTTTGTTAAAACTTGACTGTTAGCATTACCAGGGTTTATTTAACAAAAAAAACAGGTGTGACAACTTCTTTTCTTTCACCACAAATTTACGACAAACTCACTACAATTATAATCCAACTATGTATTAGAATTTTAAAATTTTTATTTTGCACCTCCACCAAATTTTTATCACGAAAATGACATTTGATTTTCTGATATGTCAGAACCCTTTTTGGAATTTTTAAATCCGCTTAAGTGCAATTTTTTTTCACTTATTCGGACTCCACTTAAGTGAAATTTTGTTCACTTAAGCGGGGTTCGTTTAAGTGAAAAACCCGCTTAAGTGAAAAGAAGACTGTGACATTTTGAAGTTTCTCTTAAGCGGGTTTTACTGTACTAAGTTGATGGATATGATGAAATTCCCTCAAAAAAAATATTTCTGCCAATTTTTAAACTTCAAAAATAAAGATTCGACTAAAATTGCCATAATATCTTTGATAAAAGTTTATCAAAATAAAAAAAATCAATAGAAATATGTACATATGTCGCAAATTTTCATGTCTATAATTTTTTTATATAATAAAAACAAAACTCTCTTTAATTATACACAAAAATTTTAATTTATTTTGGTGTCAAAATGAAATTCATGAATTGTAAATATACTGGCGCAGAATTTTAGACGATTAAGAACAATGTTAAGTTATTTGTAGTATGATGTTAGGTTAAAAAAATGATTTTCCAAATGTTAGATGATTTAGCGCATGCTATCTTTTTAACATTTTATTAAAATTATAAAATCACCAAATGCCTATTTTAACTATTTAGTATATCTTACTTACTCCAAATGTGACTTTGACAATAAGATATGTGAAAATGTTATGTTTGCTTACTTGTTTGCATGAACTGTCACTTTTTTAGGCGTGTCATGTGAAGTTTATTAAGAATATATAGGTTTAGAATGATGCCATTTATAAAAGGTTTAAAACTAAGAACACTTTAGTACAGAGATTTAAAGTTAATAAATTGTTTAGTAGTATCATGCTTAAGCCCGTATGACACTACATTTTTTTCTTCATTTTTAGCTCATTAAATCATACTAAAGTGTCAGCCAAGAGTAAAAAAGAAACATGTTGTTCTTATGAAAGGAAAAGCACATATCTGGGAAAAAAATAATATGAATTGTCAACATTTTTTAAAAATCCTTTTCTTGTTTTCTCGTCTAATGATGCAATATTTGATTAATTTATATTGTCGGCAACACAAAACTATATCCGATTGAATTTTGTCCGAAATGTTCATTAATAATTAATTTTACAATGTTTTTTGAAATATGTTTTAATTTTCAATTCTGAACTGTCAAAAAAAAGCTGCTAGAAGCTGAAAAATGTAAATCGAATCACATTTTTAATACATTTTTCAGACATTTCACATTTTTTCTGACGCATTCTCACATTTTTTTGTAACATTTTCACATTTTTAGGGTTTGATGTGTACACACTCGATCATATGGGAATTTTCAATAATGAATCCTTCGTGCTGCTTTAGTTTCATTTTCAATGAATTAAAAATGAGAAAAAAATGTACGGGCTTTATACCTTAAAATCAGATTATTTTAAATTTTTGCGACATTTTTTTTTTCTTCAAAAAAACTTTTGCTAAACAAAGATAAATATTATGAAACAAATTTCATATATTGATAAAATAAAACAAAAATTCTAAATCGACAATAACTAAAATAAAAATATCAACTCTAATTCAAAAGCTTTTTTGTATTTGAATTCAACAAATTTACCGATTTCTGCCCTAATGAAATTTTTCAGGGCAGAAATTGTCAGGAAGGGGAAATGTTTCACTCTCATCGTGAAGGCTCTCTGCTGCGCAAAACTACTCAATTTGATAAGTGTGGAATGGGATTTTGTAAAAATTGGTGCAATTTTATGATAGTTGGCATTATGGTATAAATTTGTAAAAAAATTAATATAAAGTCAATACCTAAGAATAGTTGTATGCTAATATCCAAAATCTGTAATAATTATGTATTTAAGATTTTTGTAGATTTGTTTTCTACAAATATCTTTCCAAAAATATATTGACTAAAGAATTATTGGTAAATTGGAAATATGGGATCATCCTTATACTTAACCTAATCTTATCAATTTAACCGATGAAAACAAAAATTATATAGCAAAGAAATCCTTTAAAACGGTTTTAGAATACAATTATAAAACATAGCAATTACAAAAAAAAAAAAAAAAAACTATTAAAAGAGACATCATTATTTCCATTTTATATAGTATCTTGAAGAAAAACACTCAAATGTATCTTGAAGTAATAACCAAACAATAAAAGAAAACCAAAAATTATAGACAAACTCTTCATATAGCCAGCACCAAAATGCACAAAACGTATATAAACCGCAAATACGCAATAGATTTAATTAAAAATACAATGTAAAGAGTTTAAAGATATCCTCTTCTAATTACCTTGAGAAACGCACGCATTGAAAGTGCATTTTTCATTTCTCTGTATACATATCTCTACAGATCCCCTCTATAAAAATTAAGTGGAAGGCATGGCGATATGGCGTCTTTATTTTTCTTAGGATATATAGCAGCTATCTATTTAATATAAACTTAGAATTTTCACTTTCAACGTACGAATCATATACCTACATAAATATCAATATATGATGCACCTTACCTAGTAGTAGAAATTAGAGAATATTTTTAGAAAAAGTTTTTTTTTTTTTAAATTTTGTTTTTGTTTTTATTATTATTATTTGCTATTCACAGAGATAGTGAGAAAAACAAACGCTTTTATTTAATCTATTTAAGTGGAAATGAAAATCGAAAGTATAGTTTCAACTCGAACTCAGTGTATCTACATTCTACTTATATCACCTAATCGTAAATATATACATAAATATATTGTTAAGAATTATTCTAAATGCACTGGCACTCCATATATACATATTGCGCAATAATCACTCATACTCGACCATAAAAATCAGCGCGGATCGAGAAAACTAAGCGCCCTAAGAAAATATAGGTACTTAAAATATTGAGGATTAAGTATTAAAAGAAAAATGTGTTAATAAAAAAAAATGTATGAGTGATGAAATGGATTCTTGAAAGTTGAAGTCCCTAAAGTGTTTATAAGTTTGAAAGGCATGTGACTGACTCAACAATAATAAACAAAATATAGCTAACAAAGGGACCAACCTGATTATAACACAACTTTAATGGTACAAGATTTAAAAATAGATAAATGTTATTTTGAAATAGCAATACACACCAAACGCTCCTGAAGTCCCATATGCACTGGGACCAGAAGTAACAATTTTCTGAGCAGCCAGCTAACAGTTCTAGGCTTTAGAGGTTAAGTATACCTCATTTCGAAAATTAAAAAAAAAGCCTGAGTAATATACAAAAATATGTACAATTTAAATAGCATACATATATGTAATTGTCATGACAATTTTCAAAAATTTTCAAAATTCAAAGTTCTTCAAGGTCATTTAAGAATCTTAGCAAAGTTAACCTAAAATTTCAAAAACCAAATTATCGAAGATAGTGAGAAAAACAAACGCTTTTATTTAATCTATTTAAGTGGAAATGGATGATTTGAAACGTCTTTTTCAAGACTTTCAAATATATTAAAAGATACAAAATAAATAATAATTAGAAAGTATCTATAGATAGATAAAAACAATAGTTTATTTTAAATAATTTTTTAGGATAATCTAAATAGAAGCCCACAGAATTAGGATCAAAATATATATTATCGAAATTTATTGGCTTCCAATCTCTGAAATTAGTTGCCCTTTACTGGCTGAACACAATGCCCTGCTGCAACTGGAATCAGAACTGCAGCTGCAACTGCTTTAAAAAATGTCGTACGTTGTTTTTTTTATCTGCCCACAATGAGCTGTATACAGCTTTTTATATATTTTAAAGGAAAAAAAAACAACCACGAGTTTATTATTCTCTTTTTTTTTCAATATTTTTCTTTTAGTTAATATTGAGCACTAAAAACTTCAATATTTTTTTCCGGCTCTTTTTTTCTTCATATAAATTGAAACGTCAGAAGTGCTGCACGTGAAAAAGTTAAAAGTTGGTGAACATTGAATTTGTGTGTATTCAATATTTTGACAGCTATTCAGTTGTATTTATACCTGCATATTTTTAATGACGATATATATATATATATATAACTGTTATAAATTGACATGTCATTATAGTTTCGTCCTTGAAATCTTGTTTGTTTTCTTATGGTGGATTTTGTAGGTATATTGTTTTGCAATCTTTCATCCCTTAACATTTTGATCACGTGCTTCTATGCTTAAGCTAAGTACAGACGATTGTCAGATCTTACAATATTGTCAGAACTGTCAATGGTCTGACAATAGCTAACAATTAGCTGCCAATTGACATATTTCTTACAATGAAAAATTGTCCGTTCACACGGTTGGTAGATTTCTTCCCAATTTGATTGTCAGCTATTTTTTATCGCTCTTTAACCAACTCATTGACATTTCGAATAATGAAGAAATTGTCAGCAATTGTAAGATGTTTTCAATTAAAACATCTGACAATGACCTATTTCCTAATCGACTGACAATGATAAAAATTATGTGTTCAGACGATTGTAAGATATCTGACAATTTTTTGTCAGATTGTCGTCTGACAATGACGTTTCTGACAATATTGTCAGACAAAATTGTGTGTTCAGGCGATATTGTAAGACATTTGGAACAGTTTTTTCACTGACATATCTGACAATCGTCTGTACTTAACTTTAGCTACTAACCTGTCTCCTAAAATTCCCGGGCTCTATACGGACACCTATTTCGCCTATGTTTATAAACAGACCATTTTGTTATGGGGTTGTAGAATACATTGAAAAATCACCTCCCCCTTTTCTGTACTGCGAACTATAGGACACACAGAGACAAAATCCGACAAAAGGAAGCTATGACGACATTTTTAGAAAATGCATAGAATTCATTTTGATTGAAGCTAATAGATACATAGATAGATAGATACTTTATAAGTTGTCGTTTTGGTTCTGATGTGAAGTTGAAAAAATAGAGAAAACAAATGAATGAATGCATCACTCACACTGCCACTGATTTGACTGTGCATTCTACGTGGGGGGTACATACATACATATATATTTGCTAGTATATATTGTATCTGCGAATTTGTTAGATTTTTTGTTGTTTTTTTTTAGCCTCCTTCGTGACAGTTTTTCTAACCAAAGTTGTTTGACGGAACTTGATTGATGTTTAGACATTTCAACCGCCTGCAGATGGCAGACGTGCTAATTATGCACCACAAAAATGAATACAAAAAAATAAAATTGACTAGAAGATAAAAAGAAGGGGAGATCTATATACGAGTATAGATTAAGATAGATAGATACATTGGATTTCCATTTAAATTGTTTGCAACAATTTAATCTGTAATCTGCATCATCATCTCTCTGCTACCCCAAACTGATCTAAATTTAATTGCATTTGAAAATGAAAATAGACTAAGAAGTTGTTTCTACATAATAATTATAGACTTTACCTATACCGAACAGATTGGTGAGTGCAGTTTTTTTTTTGGGAAATCTTTAAAATTGTTTAAGTGGTCTTGCAGAATTTTTCGACAAATTGTTGCAAATGTTTTTACACTGTCTACATAGGTATTGTTTAAAGAGAGAATTTTCTTTGGCTTAAGTAGGTCAGAGAATTATAACCTCTGACACACTGCAATTGTTATTTTGCAGATGAAACGGTCTATAAGTTGTTTATAATGATAAATGTGGGCAGTTGGTTGAAGGAACTGCAATGCGATTTTGTAACAATCATTGAAGTTTTTTTTAATTATTATTTACTTTAAAATATAGATTTTATTTGCGATATATGTTGCAAGATAAAATGTTGGATTACCTACGTTGTTTTTAATCCCATGAAAGAAAATCATTAAAATGCTTTTATTTAGTAAATGGTTTCTATTTCTCTTACAATAGTGTTTTTACGGATAAATGTTTCCTGATTTTTTTAAAGCATTTTAATAAGCATAAGCGAATAGGTTTTAATTTTAGGTTCGTGATTTTGGGTTCGAAGGAAAAAAAAGTTGAGGTTTTAATGAAAACTAACATTTCGATCATAGTCCGAGATGCGTTCTGTCTTACCGTACGGCGCACAATGTGACAATCTGCTTATTAAGTGGGATTTAATTCAAAATTCGACAAAAAACGAATGTTTTCTGCAGCTTAAACATCCCATTTAATGACAGTTGTGAATGAATTTTTATGTTAAAAGCACGTGGAACAAAAAACTATGTCAAATTGTGTAGAAATATTCATATAAGAAGGTCAAGTTTGAGAACAAAAGTTCAAGAATTTCAGGTGCTTTGCGTGATTTTGATTCAATCTCGGTCTAATCGTCTGTGCTCCGAGGTTTTAATATTGAGCTAGAGCCTAAACAGATTGTCATAGATTGGGTACAGAGCACTTTTATGTAATTTCCTATAGAGCAGAAACTCAAATACCTACCCATTCATTTAGGAGGGGTATACAGCTATCAAAGAGCAATTTCGATATTTTCAATTTTTCTCAAAAAAGGCCCTAAAGATTTTCATTAAATTTAATACGATGTAATGTCTAACTAAGGTAATGAAATATTGATTGAGAAAATTAATTTATTTTTGGGTTATTCACGTAATTTATTTTTTATTTGTCGAACGAGTTTTTTATAATCTGGTGGTTTTCAATAGTTCAAAAAATATTTCATTTCATTTTTAAATTTGAAAATATTTTTTGTTTAACTGAACAAATCAAAAAAACCATTTTTGGCTTTTTATCATTTTTTCGTTAAAATGTTATATGTAGCTACATACAATTTATTAACCATGAAAAGCAACTCTTAAGCTTATTTTATCTTATAGGGTACCTTATCATTTAGACATTTTTTTATTTGTAGGAATTAACTCAGAAACATAATTTTTTGTTTGTATTTTCTATTTTAGATATTTTAATTTTAATTTTTCCCTCCCACTTAAGAGGTAGACATACAAAATGGCCTCATATCTTTAAATCATTTTCATATAATGTACCAACAATGAACAAAATGATATGCCTTTATCACTAAAGGCACAATTTTTTTAACTTACCCGCTCCACCATATAGAAAATTAAAACCCTACCGATTGGTTTATTTCAAAAACGGTATTTTTCATGATGAAAAGTATTTTAATATTTTTTGTAGGAAATATTCTAAGCTATACAAATAAGCTCTTAACATTTTGTCTATAAAACTAACCATTTGGGTGATATTACTGAAAAAAACATTTTTGTTAGCGGCGTTGATATCGATGGGGACTTTTGACAATTTATTAAGAACACCATGAGGAGGCTATATACCAAAATCCAGCTTTACTGCGGTTATTTCGTAATTTACCTGTTTTTATCTCTAATATGTCACCAAAACTCAAAAACTCATTAAAAAAAAAAACAGTTAATATAAAGTAAACTGAATTATTTATTCCCGTAACTAATAAGACATCGCACTTAAAAAATGGGTAAGTTTCGTTTCGTAGATCACTAAGAAGTTTGCATTTTTAACTGAACAAAAACAAACGACAACAAAAAAACAATAGGTGAAAGAATAAAAAAAACTTCTGTAGGAATATTAAGTATAATATGTTGGTACATAAATTAGCCAGTAAGCTTAAAATAATTAAATTCATAGGTAGGTATAGGGACTTATACCTTCTTACCTACTTTTTTAAACACTCCTTTTCTTATAAGGTTCTTGTTAGCCTACTTTTATGTATATCTACCTACAGATTAGTGTAAATCGCTAATTGGTTTTCATTTAACTTAAACCTTAATCTTAATTCTCTGCTTGCAAAACCATGAAACCCATATACCAACATTATGTAGATCCCTATACCTATTATTATTAGTTCCAAATTATAAAAACAATTCAATTAATCCCTGTCAATTAAATTGGCTAAAAAAATTAATTCCAAAATAAAATCCATGAACTCAAAATCTGCCAATGACACTTGAAATTGAAAAACTTTAAAAAAAAAAAAAACAAAATACTAAAATAAATGCAGGTAGCAATGTCTTAAATGATGTAGCATGCATTTCACAGTTGTCATTCCATTAATCTTCTAAAAATAAATTATAAAAAAAAATAAAACCTTTTGCACTTCAAAATATGTATACAGATGTATATAGATATGTAAATAAAAATCAACCATGTAACCACGCAACCCACTGCAGTCGCTAGCTACTCAATCATGCTGCGCAATTATGCGTTCGCATATCACCTAAGCATGAAACACAAGTAACATATTGAAACAATTAAATTGGACGGACAACCCACTAACAAATAAACCCACAAAAAACCACAAAAAAAAAATTAAAATGTATACGCACTTTACATTAGTACGTGTGCAAAACGAACGCTAAAACAAGTGTACTTATCATACACTCATTTCTCTTCCCCTCCCTCCCTACATCTAACATGCATCAAAGCCATGGTTGCCAAAAGGAATTATTAACAAAAAACCCATATACAAATTTAGTGTTTTTATAGCTTGAAATGTCAGGTCTAGGTCGTTTGTCAATTGCATCAAAATGTTGGTTTAAATGGATTCCTTAATTAATTAATGTACCAACAATGAACAAAATTTAATGGTTTTATCACAATTTGCACAAATTTTTAAATAATTTTTTAAATAAAGAAAAGTAAAACCCTTAACTCTAGCGAATGGTTTATTTCGATAACGCTAATTCTTATGAAGAAAATTTTTTAAGCTACAAATTAGTTTTTGACATTTTTTCTGTTCAACTAAGCATTTGGGAGATATTCTTGAAAAAACATTTTTGGGGCCTTTATCCCCCGGTATAATTGTTAGCGGCGCTCATATCGATGGGAAATTTTTGTCGTTTCTGCATGTAATTCCATCTCACTTTTGTTAAGATTTCAATTAAAGGTCTCCTTATAGGTATAAGACAGGCACTAAAGGAAACAATTGTTGGGGAACACTCTGATTTTTTCCCTTTGTAGGTAAGTAGGTAGGTACTTACTTCTTAAAGCTAAGAATTTACATACATTGATAACTTATCTTTTCATTTACATATTTTTAAAATATTTTCTTAAACGTTTTTGGTCTTATTTATAAACGTTGTATAACTTTAGATAACTGTCCAACTTTGGAAAATGTGTTCAAAAACCTTGTTTATTGTTGTCTTATAGCTGCCTAACTTAGACACAAGAGTAGATTGTCTTAATAGTGAATAATGTGATATTTATTTTTATTAAATAAAGCATATTTCCACCAATTTGAGAATAGTTAAACAGTGTCTAAGTAGACAAAAATCTAATAAATACGACTGTTTTTATCTAAAAATAAATTATAAAATAATCATTTAGTGATTTTAACTCTAATAAAATTTTAAAAATAAGTAGGTATGTACATATGTACATATTATGCTTTGTTTAAATCAATAAAAAAATTCAAAACCCTCTTTTTTACTTAGAATGATACCTAATAAAAAAAAAATTTGGTTGGAATATCGTAGGAATTAATCGACTTAAAATTTGCGGCAATAATTTTAAAATGTCATTGCTTTTTCCAAAATATCTAGGTATACCTACGTAGGTATATCATTGAATTAAATTCGTAAATATTTTAGCTCTAAATATTAATTGAATTAAAGAGGATGTTCCCACCTACCTAGGTACCCATTTTCATTTTAAATTTACAAAATCTTAAAAAACCAATTTAAACTAGAATTTCAAGTTTGTTAGATTTCAACTAAAGTGGCAATCATGATCACGGTTCCACCACAGGCGTAGATCCATAGGAATATCTATCTATCTACATATCTATAACACAGTCTCTAAAGTCTAAACACACGCACAGCCGCATACAAAAAAAAAATAAAAAATTGTTATAAAAGTATCCGCTAGATAGAATTTATGAAAAATAGCTTCACATGATAGAGTGAGAGGTGGAGAACGACAAACGAACAAGCAGAGCGACAGGCATGAGGCAGCTCAGCAATAAGCAAACAGCAGAGTTCAAAGAGAAGAGAAATAACCACGCTGCACACCGCACACCGCACACAAAATCCCAATCCGTAACCGTATGAAATGAATAAGAAATTAAAGAATACGAAGAGGATAATAAAAAGAACATGAATATAAAACTAAAAAAAGAAGAAGAAATTAAAAAAAAAAAAAAAATACCGAACTGAACTGAACTGACTCCACTTCTTTACCGTTCGCATCGCGGCACCGTAAGTGGGTCAACGCGAGGTAGGGTCATTGCACTATGCAAGTTATATTATTATTCTCGTAGTCCTCTTTGTGTCGTGCATCCGTTGTATTTTTATTCTGGTCTTATTGTATTTAAGTGTGTGTGTGTGTGGTTGCTAGTTGGAGTCTATCTATGAATGTATCCAAACAACGAATGACAGGGTGAAATGTATAATAACAAAAACACAAAAATCCAATAAAAGAAGAAGAGTTCTCTTTTAAATTTTTTGGAAAGAGTGTTTTGTTTTTTTCTCTTCTTTATCTTTTAGGATTGTTTATTTCTTTATCGGATACTCTTTTTTTTGTTTATTAATTCTTATCAACTTTTCACTTGCGCGGGAAAAATGCATTTCTTTTGAAACATGTTGCTAAACTAATTTTAAACAACACCATATGAATAGTGCGTGTTAAACAGACGCAGATACAGATACATAGAAAATTGTGATGGGAAGATAGAGAAGCAGTCCAATTGGAAATGCGTTCATTGCAATAAGGTTCTGCACTATTTTTTTTTTTTTTTTGCATCAGAAGATAAGAAAAGTATGTCCCAGTACCGCTAGAATGTTTATGTTTCGCTATTCTAATAAGTCTACAGAATTCTGCTCATATGTATGTAGGTATGTATATTGTATGCACTAACATATTATACACTAGTGTACCTATATAGGTTAAGAATTAGGTACACATATGTAGGTACATAGGTAAATGTATTTCGGTATTGCATTTTGAAATATTATTGATCAATTAATTTTACTGTTATAAAAAATTGTCCTCACAAATCCGTGGAGAATCCTAATGGAATTTATGGCTTATATGTAGCTGTAGAACCGCAATACAGATTTATTGGCATAAAATACAAAAAAAAACATGGCGTGTAGGTTATGTCAAAAAAAATCAAAATTCTTTATAGGTTCCTAGGTAGGTAGGTTACCTATGTATAGGAGGAGATTTATTCCAAGATCTTGTTTTTTTTTTTTTCATTAAAAATTACTGTTTTAACAAATAAATAAATTTCAATTTTCTTACAAATTAGAAGACATCTGTACATATTTGGTGACTTTTTGCGTTTTAAGTATATGTAAAATATCAACAAAAATTTTAAGTTGGCTTAGAAAGCATAGATATGTATATCTTAACTTCTATACCTATTCAGAAAATGACCAAGCATTTTTTGAACTTGAACAAAATTAATTTAATTGATAATATTATGTAGGTACTTCAGAAAAAAATACTGAAATTCATAATCGTTATTTCAAAACTTATTTTAAAACAAAAAATTATTTAAAAAAAAAATTTAAATGCAGTACCTATATGTACATATGTACTATTATTTAAACTTTTAAAAAGCTTTGAGTTTGCATGATTAAAATAAAATCGGTTTAGCCATTTCAGGGAATAAGTACCTAAATATCCAAAAAATAAAGCAATTTTCTCCAAAATGTTTGCCTGAACCTGAAAGCAGTATTATGTATTTAAATTTACATTTAAAAATAAACATTAAAAAACAAATTGGTTCACTCGTTTAAGCTCCAAGTCAAATAACAGTGGATGCAGACCGACAAATGCTATGACGAGACCACTTTTGACAGAGTTCTACATACTCACAGTGATTATTTTGATTAAAACAGCTATTTTTTATAGGTATTTACGAAACCAATACTTTCCCTACAGTTGCCATATGCTTAAATGGTTTAAGACTTGTAAAATTGTTAAAATGAAGGTAAATCATAGAAAAGGAATACGAAATTCAGAACATAAAGAAGAAGAAAGGCTTGTCAGAAAATCGTAGACGTTTTAATTGAAAATCAGTTCTATAAAAATAATAAAATAAATTTGTTGGGTCACTTTAACCCCTCCGATACGGCAACATCGGAGAATCCTACACGCAGAAAAATAATTACTTACCGTATTAAATACATATTACGTAGCCAAGGGTTAATTCTAAATTAGTCGACTCATTTAAAATAAATTGTGTATAATAAAAATCCAAAAAGGTTATACAGTCGACTCTCCCTAAGTCGAATTTTTACGGGATACCAAGATTTGTACGAGTTAGAGAGAGTTTTGGAAAAATTCGAGTTATAGAGAGAAACATTTTTTTATTTTAAAAGGTTTATTTATTTATATATGTATATAAAGCAACCAACAACACAAAGAAAAGGATAACAATCCTTTTTTTGTTTTTGCGTTGTAACTTTTTAAAAACTGTATCTTTTTATAGAGGTACCAGGGTTATGAATAGAAGAAACGCGAAGAGCTGACGATGATGGTATACGCTATGCTACACATATAAACATACTAAACATACATATAAGTATATTAAGGTTTATATGGTTCGTATAGTTATACTATACCCAAATACGAATTCCGAAGGGGTAATATTTTTTATTTTGTTTTGTTCTAAACAAAATTCGACTTAAGGGGTGAAAAAAGATGCCAAATATCGAGTAAATGTGTTCGAGTTAGAGAGAGTTCGACATAGAGGGAGTTTGACTTAGAGAATGGTTTTTGTATGGAAAATTGAAGGGAATGATAAAATATGGCGAAAAAGTTCGAGTTAGAGAGAAATTCGACTTAGAGAGAGTAAGACTTAGGGAGAGTCGACTGCAGTATTAATGAAAAAACTTGGTTAGGATTTTCTATTTTGATGATTGGTCATACTATGATCGATTAAATATATTTCATTAACTAACTTAATTAGTTATTAAAACCAATCAAACTATAACCCAGAAGTTGTTTAATAAAATTTAGTACGCTTTAACGGAATCAGTGTGTATCATCATTTTAATATTTTTTTTAATCGAGTAGACTTGTATAATTTAACCTGGTGAGCTTGCAGGTTGTATATTAACGATGTTTGTTATTTAACTTAACCGTTTTTACGTTGTTTTTAACTTTTATGCGTGTATAAATCAAAGAATGAGCTCGATTCTACGAACAGACCCTTATGAATTTCATACTCCTTACAATTTACTTTCGAGTTAATCAAAGATTTACAAATAAATACATACATACATATATTTCATTATGTTTATGGGATTTTTAATTGTTATACAAATTATAAAAACAAAATAGGAAGACGAACAAAATATTCAACACTATGATACAATGTTTTTTTAATATAGAAAACAAACGCTCTTGGATAAACCACAAAAACCGCAATAAAAGAAAAAAAAATTATATTGAAGGTCATTATAATAATTTATGTAAATTTCTTGTAAATAAATTGTAAATTAAAAAAAAAAACTCAATCTTATCAAAAGACATGTTTGACCTTTGATATGGGCTTGCGAAGTTGTTAATAATTTTTGTCTTATAGCGGCAAATATCTTCCAAAACAAATGCTTATAACTTTCACAATTTTGCAATTTTATTCGCAAACTAGTTTTTTTTTTTAATCTTATTGTTGCGTTTTAACTTGAAACTTTCTTACGAAACAAAAAAAAAGTTTCAAAAGATTTTATTTTCATATAACAAATAAAATATCTAATATAGTACCACAAAAGTATATGTGTGGCCCCTAAAAATCAAATCAACCAAAACCACAAACTAAATTGCAACCTTTAAAATATCCATGTACCTACACATACAAAAATAAAAGACTAAAAAAAACAAAAAACATTTTTCGCTTCATAAAATATACCAAAGTGATGTTTAAATTAATTTGAATCTTGTTACATAATTTTCTTTTTTAATTTTTCACATATAGATGAAAGCCAATCATATGTCTGCTATTAATTTTGGGTTTTTTGTTTTTTTTTGTTAGTCTTTTTCCCTCGAACGTATAAATGTAGATGGTGAAATGATGATGGGTGATGTCAATTTTTCGAAATCTATTGTCTGTTATCTTATTTTTTTTGTTAACTCTTTTTGGGTTTCTCTTCTTCGTCTTTTCTTTATTATTTTCTAATCCAGCAATTAAATAAATTTGTTTTAAATATATTTTTCGTTTTTTTTTTGGTTATAAATCAACTTGCCATACAAAACTTGGAGAACAAAGAAAAAAAAATATTTTCATGTAATTTGAATTTTGAATCGAGAAACTTTCATAGCTTTATAACAGCGCTAAGGTTATTAATATTATAATATTATTAGTTATTATTATATTAATGATGCTTTTTTATTATTATTCTCTTCTCTATAATAATTAATTCAAATGAGTGGATAAACTTATTTATTTAATCGAAAAATTGCATGAATCATTCAACATCGAAATAAGATAAAACAAAAATTATATCTGTTGGATTTAAACATGACTCACAAAATGTAATACATACATACATTACCGAATCCGATAATTGAGCTGCGGAGGAAGTCTGACTTTTACTATTAAAAAAAAGTCAAAATGGAGTCTGACCGCAGCAGATTCATTGTATTCTGTAATTGTGTTTTTTAAATGGCAGACAAAATGACGAGACATTCTTTTGCCATTACAGTTTTAATAAATAGCAGAAAATATGAGAAAAAGCTTCAATATTTCATTAAAAAAGTGGTAATATCATTAATTTAATTTATTATCGATAATTTTGAATTTTAAAAATACTTTGTAGTTCATTGCTTCCAAAGTGATAAATAACTTTCTCTTAATTTCAAGTTTTCCGGTGTTAAAATTTCTATACAAAAATCCTAGTAACTAACTAGTAAAGTATATTTAGTTGATTCTGATTTTCTCAGAAACAATAACCAAATATAATATTATATAATATATTATATTATCTTTGCTATAACACATCATAAAATATTAAAAACAAAATTACTACTTGATAACGTAAAATTCTGAAAAGAAATTCATATATTTTTTCTTGAAAATTTTATGTTTGAAAAATTAAAAACTATTGTATAAAACAATTTAATTAAAAAGACAGAATGGATAAATGGATTTCTGGCTTATAAAATATAACATGACATTGTAAGTGTTGCCGTTGATTTTTAATAATGTTTTCTCTAATTCAAGTCTATATTTTTCCCACATAAACGTGGTGAAAAAGACCCCTATCCTACCTGATTTATGTATTGTCGGGACTCAACGTACACGAACTAGCCTTTTTTCGCATCTTATGCAAAACACCCTGCATTCTTAAAAACAGGCTGTCAAAGTAAGTACTAAAGGAGTATTTGTACTTCCCTGGGATTCATTGATTTACTCCTGGACTTTAGTTGTAGATACTTCCCTATACAAAAATTCTTTGATAATATTTTTTTTTTTTTTATTTGAGTGTGAATCCAATTCCTTACTTTTGATACCTTTTATATTCCTTTTGTATTTATGCGAAGTAAAATTTAAAACCAATTTTGAACCAAATTAAATATTAAAATAGATATTAAAAAAAAATCACTAATATGGTTAGAAAAGTTCAGTTAGGTCTCCCATTACAGAATGATAACACCTTCACTTATAACTGAAACTAACTGTACGTTTCTGACCAATTACTAATCTTCCAGTGGCATATTTTTTTTAATATTCCATAAATGCTTGTGGTTGCTGAAACCAACTTACCTTATAGGTACAGATGGTATATTAATTTTTTGAATATCCCACAACTGAGCTATATAGGTGCTAACTTCGTCCTTGAACAAAATTTCAAACAGTTCTTAACAAATCGCTTATTGCTGGACAAATACTGAAACCAACTAGTATTTGCTGACTCATTAGTAAACTTTAAGATGGAATCTTTATTTCCAATATCCCACATATGGACTTCTAAGATATACCGGTCTAATATTTTGCGTAAAAATTACAAAAGAAAAGTCTCTGCGAAATTTGTTTTGAGTTTGAAAAGCAAATTATTTTACATTTTAAGAAAAAATAATTTTTTTTCTCCTTCTTGAAATCAAAAATAAGACGGGTCACACAAATGTTTGTTTTAATTTTTTTTTTTGATAGCAGAAAAGAAAAATTCTGTTGAGTAATCCAGTTTATCTAAGATTGCCGAGATCTCACTTATTATTCTATATGTGTCATACTGTCATATAAGTAGGTACATTGTACTAATACATATACATATTCAAAAATACATAATTTAAGAGCAGTAAACATATTAATTATCTGAAATCCTCTGTAAAAAAAAAACTCATAAGAAAGTCAATAAAATACAAATCATAAACTCTTTTCATGAGTTATTACTTTTGTCCTTTAAGACAATTAATTTTATTAAAAAACAAAATCATAAAGAAAAGCCTTTTAAGCTCTCTTGTTCATTTCACTTAGGTATACTCAAGGAGCAATAACTTTTCCAACCATTATAACTTCTTCGGCTCGTGGTCTATTGTTTCATGTTACCTCCTGAGTCCTGAGTCCTGATACTATACACCTTACATCCTACCCTTATATACTGTTTGAAAAGAAATACGTTCAATGACCTGACTTAAGTTCAAATGATTGATTGCCAAAAGTTCATTGTCCTCAATGATCCTAAAATAAAATAAATTCACCGGAAAAAGGATCTGTTTTTTTTTTTTTTTTCTGCGGACGTTTTCCAAGAGGTTATCGCTCTCTTCTACGACACCCATTAAGTATAGGGACCGAAACAAATCTTCGTCGTTTCGTTTGGCTATTTATTTATTTTTTTTTTCCTATACGAACTCCCAAACCCAAGCCATAATCTGGATCCTATTTTCATTAACTATGGTGCCTTCTGGTGTGTTCCAAACCAATATGTAGGTACCTTTTTATATTTGAGTCAACAATAAAAGCCGAAAAACGACGATGACGACCATCAAGAAAAAAATAAGTAATTTTAACAGCTAACACCACCAGTAAAGTAACTGCCAACAGCTTTAATTTTTGTTTCTCTCCATCATTCATACTCACTTCTCTTTGCCTCTTAACGTTTCTGCGTGCTGTTGTCCGGGTTCAATGGCCACCCAAAAAGCAAAAAAAAAAAAAAACTTGTAAACGTTTCCCATTTAGTATTTCGGCGGGTCTTACAAAAAAAAAAAACACAAATTCTTCTCTGTCCGACTTTCGGTATCGTATTCGTGTATCGAAACAAAAATGCGTAAAGTTGTAAGAAGAAGTTTTATGAATTTCATTACAATACAATTACACCATAGAAGATACGCCGCTCGAGCTATTATACCAACAATGTATTGGTAGGCCTTTATTTCGTATACCTTAAGTTAACAGTGATATACACCTCCCTCAAACTCACGCATGATAAACACAGAAATTGGAAAAACCACAAATAATGTCACTTTGTCATGGAAACTATGTCGGCTAAAACAATAAAACCTACAGCAGTGAAAGAGCTTTTTTTTTCTTTTTTTTTTCGTCCTTTATTTCTTAGGTCTACGTCCTTTGTTGCGTTGGAAATTATATAGGCAAAGGCGAAAGTGGAGGTTTTGGTATTAATTTCGAGTACAATGATCTTGTTTCTTGGGGATATTAAGGGATTTCCTATTAGTTGGGTGGGAAATCAATTTCGAAGGGAAATTAATGACATGGGAAAGGATAATTAAAAAACCCCGTCATTAGTGTGATATCCTAGATGTGTTTGTAGGATAAGGGACAATTTGCAATTACTGGGTTTTCAAAAGTGATGAAGGTATTTAAGTTGATGGAGATATTATATAACGACAGTTGTAATAGGGTGAGGTGATTTAAATGAAAACAAATGGAACAATGTTTTTGTTGTTTTAATTTTTACATTCCCACCGAGTTAAGTCTTTAATATTTTCTATTTTGTTTTTTGTAATTATATTCTACATCATCTTTAGCTCTGAAACCTAAATAACCACGATTAACTCCTTGATAAACAAATTACCTATACCTTATAATCATAAGCCACAAAGTAGCACAGCTGGGTCTGGGTTTTTATCGATTCACTGCTGGTTCACATAATATAAATAAATAATTAACTTTACATTAACCTTCTAAGCTCTTATGATTGTTATTGGTCAATTTATTATTATATTATTATTATTATCATTGCTTACAGAAAATTTCATTAAAATTTTCCAACACGCTATAGGTAATGCCTTATCAAATATCTTATAGCCTAACCAAACACAGAGTATTTACTTGAACTATGCACATGAACATATGCACATATACCTAATATGTGGTTGGTATAATTCACCTGTGTGTGCATTAGATATACGAAGACGAAGACGCCATATCTATGACCAAATGGTGTTTTTTTTTTCTACAAGTCGTCACTTATAGTTTTGTAGTCAACGAACTTTTCAATGAAATCAACATTTAACTATATACAAACGCAATGTTTAGTGCAGCTGTAATTCAAAACTTTACGAGTAGGTATATCTTAAATAGTTTATACTCACTATATTATGCCCATCAGGGCCTTAGCTTAGGGGGAATCACTGGTGTAAAGTTTCCCTCGAATAATTGAAAAATTGTCGTGTATATACACATGAAGAATGACAGAAACTTAACTTATAACTTAAAACCAGGGCTGTTAAAGTGAGTACTAGAAGAGTATTCGTATTTCCCTGGTACCTATTAACTAATTAACTCGTGAACTTTGATTGTAGATACTCCCCTCGAAAATATAAAAAAATTATATAATAATATTTTTTTGTTAATTTTAATGCACATTGAATGTGAATATAATTATACTTATTTTTGATACCTTTTCTTTTGTTATATTTCTTTTTGGTAGAAGTTATTTATAGTTTTGCTTATTTCTTAGTAAAATTATTGTATCAGCTCTGTTCTTCATTTCACCTTTACGTGATGAGATTGGAAACTTGAAAAGATTTACAAACCTAAGTAAATTTTTTATAACGTATATGATACTCCCTTTTAATTCTGCCATCCCTGCTTATAAGTACAAAGTATTGGTTTAAATATAGGAAAGTACTCTTGGTTCCTGGGGCCTATTTCACGGAACATACATCACATACATTGTATGAATGTATGTACCTTAAAGTAGGCGCCAAAGATGGCTCAATGTAAATTTTGAATTTTTAGAAAAACTATATGCGTCAACTTATAGAAAACGCATAATTTTTAAAAAATTTAAAATTTACGCCCACTCATATGGGGGCTATTTTACGTCACACACATTTTTGTGATGTATGTGATGTATGTTCTGTGAAATAGGCCCCTGGTTCCAAAGATATAAGAGAGGGCTCAAAAATTGAAGGTAAAAAGTAATAACATATTTGTATGTTGATTTTTCAGACGCAGGGTCATAAGTCTAAAGACCAAAAGTCCATAATGGACTTTTGACCCACTTGGGTGGGTTAAAAGTCCATAAAACAATTGTGGTCCAAAACTCCCTAAATGAAGTGAGCCAATATTCCCTAATTTTAGGGAGGAAGTGGGTAATAAGTCCACAATTATTTTTAAGAATTAAATTCTTATTGCCACTCAAAAAAGAAAAAAAAAAACGGGTATTTCTTTTATTTTGGGAAATATGACCCACGCGGGATTTATTTCCGTGGGTCTTATTGCACTGCACCAATAATTTTGTATGGAATAATTGGAAATTTTAAGTCAGCATGGGCTGGTATTCAGATAGAGACTTAAAACCGTATGCGCATAAAGTGGGTCATAATACCACAATCGATGGGTCACAAATCCACAAGAATTTCATGTGAACTTTTGATCCCTTTGGGTGGGTTATAAGTCTATAATTGAATTGTGAACTTATCGCCCACCCAAGTAGGTCAAAAGTCCAGTGGACTTGACCCTGCGCCGATTTTTCATACCTAACTAAAATATAACCTTTTTCAAGCAGTAGCAGCAGAGCAGTTACCCATAACTCATTCCTAGATCTAGGAATTTTTTTTTCTATATAGAGCAAGTATATTTAAACCTTTAAAATGCCCTATTGGATGACCGAAAAACATGTGTTCGTAAAGGAGTGTGGGATTTTTACTTCAAAAAAACTTCCTCCTCCTTCAAACTTATTAATCAAACGATGGTTAAGTTATGTGTTGCAGGTAACAGTTCCTGCTGATTTTGCGATTTTAAAGCGGTTCCCAAATCCTAAGGTACCACACAAAGTTGGAATTAGCTTAGTTTTTTTCTTCGCAGGTGGCAAACTAAATTAGCCTCATCAAAAATTTTAGTAATTGTTCTATTAAAGCGTTTTTCACGCTTTTAATTAAATCTCCTTATACATCTGGAACCTATAGAATCTAAAGTTCTCTTTGAAGATCTTATATATAGGGTACAATACCGCATTTATAAATAGCGCAACTTAGTTTGGAAAATTTATAAAATATTTTAATTCCTATCGCGGGTTACTAAGGCCCCAGAGTAAATTGTCATAGATTCAGACTGGTTTAAGGACCTGCCTGTAGGTAAATATAGAATACAATAACTGTTTCGAAGAAAACCAAGATCAGAAAACCAACAGTCTTATATTCATATTTTCCCTTCCTCGCTAACTATGTTTTACGTTGCATCAATTCGCATGAACGTGCGTCGTCTGTCACCTTTTCCGGTGTACGTATTGCATTGTTAAGGTGGAATTATAATATCGTAGAGGTATTTAAGTGGTATATTATCAAGTCAAAAAACTACAAGAAAATCATATCATGTGCCTATAATTATACGGATTGTTAATTTTCGTCCAGTTTTCGCTCACTCTTTCTTATATTTATACAATGCCTGTTTGGTAACTTTTTTTTCAACAAGCTTCCCCAAAACTGAATATATTTTTCTATGGGTTTTGACAGCAAATAGTGAAATGTTGTGAAAATTTAGGAAAATTCGCCAGAAATTTCACGTTATCAAACAGACCAACAGATTACTACTTTTCGTCCAGCTTTTGTTCACTTTTCTTTTGTAGTTGAAGAACGCACTCGTAGACAGAAAATTTTTTGAGTGACATTATCTACAAGCAAGCTTTCGTTTCTTAATTAAATATAATTTTTTTTCACATTATTCAAACCGATTTCTTCAATAACACCTTAACATACAAACCAAACCTATTCAATTCCTTCAATATAACACTTACACTTACAGTCCTTTTAAAAATTTGGAAGTATCTATGTCCCCCATCGAAATATTTTCTTAGTGACGGCCTTTGTACCTGTACCGAATGTGTGACAAAAAGCTTCCCGTATATATATAAAGTTATTAAGTAATCGTTGTTTTGTGTGTGATGGCAAAATTGCAACTATAAACACTTGTTACATGACCGCAAGCTTGCACACTTCGTCAAAGACACACCACACACAAACTCTCACATACACAGCCACATACATAAAATACCATTTTGACATTCTTTTTATTAATAGCTTAAACACGATTAACTTATTTAATTTTTCGCTTGGTGTTTATTAAAATGCATTTACATCTATTTTGGCCTGAAGTATATGTACGGTGTGTTGAGTTGAGTCTGTGGTATCTCGCTAACATGCATTATTCATAGTGTATCACTAAGTGGAATAGAGGTGGACTTTTTTTTTTGTTTTTGTAAACACTACGTAGTGTGTTAGTATGGCACAGGTAGCCAGCCACAGATTTAAAATAAAAAAAAAATACAAGATTGAAATTACTACTTCTGTCGGCGATGGTTTTTTTTTTATTTTTGTTTTTGGGTGTGAGGCAGAGCTATATAACATACAAAGTTTTTTTTTTTTTTTTTTTAGTTTGACAAGGTAAAGGCGACAGAGCTTTTGCAGCGTCCTTGATGGCGCATACTATGCTACTTGCTCTTTTAGATATAAATTAACTGAAATTGCAGTAGCAGTAACATTTTTTTTTTCGTTCAGATTTTGATTAGCTTTCTGGATATTTATTCTGAAGAAAATAAAGGGTTTTGGACTGGTTTTCGCTAGGTATATGATTTTTTTTCACACCATAATTTAAATACGCCTTCATTAGAAATTTGTTAAAGATTATTTTTCTCTTTAAAAATCTACCATCTGATCAACACCTATTAGAATTTATTGCAATTTTGCTAAATAATTCTTTCGCATCGACAAAAATCTATTTTAATAAATACGATGAAAAAATTAAGAAAATCTATGTATGCAATCAATATTTTTTTTGAAATATCTACTTTTCAGTTTTTATTTTGATTTTTTAGAATTATAACATACAGGGTGATTGGTATAAGGTGCACCAAAAAGCTAGAGTGAGTAGGTTGGGTTAAGACAAGAACAAAATTGTATAGGAGGGGGGTCTATTTCCCCCCGTTTAGACAGGAGTTGCAATTTTCTAAAAAATTGACTTAAAACGGAAAAAAAATTATTTAAAAACAACGGTAAATTTTACAATGCTATTACCTTTTTGGAAAGCCAGAAATCTCTTTTATAATTTTAAATTAAGTTGTGTTAGTGAATAGTTTTTGAAAATTAATTTTTAAACTCGAAATTTTGAAAAAAAAAAATTTTTAATTTCAAACTAATTTTTTTTCAAAATTTTATGTAATTAAGTATAATTTTTGTTTTCAAAATTTAATGCTCTTATTAATTTTCAATAAAATTAGTTTGAATTTTTTTTTAATTTTTTTTGTTGTTGAAAATTTCGAGTTTGAAAATTAATTTTTCAGAAGCTTTCAATACCACAACTTAATTTAAAATGAATGTTAAAGAAGAGATTTTTAGCTTTCCAAAGTTAAAATTATTATTAATGTTTACTATTTTAAATGAATTTTGTATGCAAAATAGTAGATTCTATTTTATTGAGTCCTATTTCATTTGATTGGAAAACGATAATTGGTTATTACAATTTAGACCAAAAATCACATTATTTATTTCGCAATTCAAATAGCCTTTGACAATCCCGCAATTACAAAAACGAGGGTACTTTGCGGGATTATTGTGTGCAAGATGTAAAAATGCAATATTCTTAAAAGCAGATTTTTTTAATTTAAGTATCCCATCCCACTTTATTATTAAATTTTCGAAATTTTGTTTTTATAAATTTTTTCATTATTCGGTATGATTTACGGGATGTCGTAGCACTTCCTGACAGACTTTTCGGGTAATCACTTGAAATGTTTCTTAAATATAAAAAAGTTTTTAATTTTCTGTGCGAAGATGTACATGAAAGACATTTTAGTGGCTTCAAATCCAAAATAGATGCGATTGAAATCGGGATTTAATCAAGATTTTTAGGTAACTGCAGTATAATCCCTGAAAATATATATCACAACCCAAATGCTAGAAGGTTGATATAAAAATGCATTATTTTTAAAATTAGAATTTAGAATTAAACGATTTTTGAAAATTTTAAAGAGACTGAATTAATTTAAATTTAAATGAAAAAGAAAATGTAAATGAAAAACAGTTACACTCAACTCTTGAAAGTCACGACATAATTCGATGGGTTTATTATTTTTTTTTAGATGTGACCTCTTTAAAATTTTGCAATTAAAAAGATTTGAAACTTATATTGTAAGTAATTAGATAATGACATGAACTGCAAAATGCAACATCGAGCATTTTTTAAATGTTTTTACATTTTACCGAATTCATAGTAATTTTAAACTGTTTTTTTAGTTAAAGTTGGGGTTTAATTGAGTTTTATGGCATTTATTTTTTTTATTTATAAAACATAGGTGTTAAAAAAAAACATTTTTTTTTAAATTTGCTTTATACCCCCATCTCATTGAGTTCAAAATGTTATAACTTTCTATCTTAGGCTATAGCTTGGGTAGATTTTGTATTTTTTAAGAAACATCAAGAACATGAAAAATTTTTAAAAGTAAAAACAAGTACCGAGCCATAAAATTTGTTTAAGGATGCTCTTTTTAAGATTGAAGAAATAGAATAGATTAAATCAAAATTTCATATATTATTTACTAATTTTGTGCCGAAAATAAAAAATATTTGTATACAGAAAATTTGTCAATATTCGAGTTCAAAAACCAAAAACACTAAAATCAATTAGAGACAAAAACCTGGATCAAAGGAGGTTTTTTTTTATTAAATAAAAACAGCCTTTAATTCTAAACCGTTATGATTCGGTATGGATAAGTGACTAAATCGTGAGAGGTCATAACCCGGCATATCACCAGTTTCAGTTTGGACCATTGATTATGGGATACCCTGTGTCCCTTCTTTATAATTCTGAGCTTCGTAATTAACGCGACACAGTTGTGTAATTGTTTTTTTTTTCTAATAGAATTATTGTGAAACTTATAGTTTTTTGGAAATTGAGATAAGCTTCAGATAGAAATAATAATTTTTGGTATATAAAGGTCTTATCATTGGTCTTTTACATAAGTCCTAAATATTACGGCATTATACAGTAATAGGGACAGAATTTTTATGGACACAGTGGACTGAAATAAAAGGTTTTTATTTCTCATAAATCTTTTTCTACATACAAACTTTTTAGAACAATGTGTGAAATAACCAGAATAATTTAATATAGTTTTAGACGAAATACTTCCTATTTTTTACGAATTGAGTGCGATTGATTCATATATTCATTCATATATTTATTCATTTATTAACAATCAACTGCACATAAAAGTTAATTCTTGCAATATAAACAGGTATTTATTTATTTATTTATTAATCCGTTTTTTATCTATCTTTAGTAGTTATATGTAGCTATTCACATACAATTTTAATATAAAATAATTTACATATATACATATATATTTATATAACTATAATAATATTATGTTAAAAAAGCTTTCTATAATTTTTTTACTTTTGACATTATCGTTTATAGAAGAAATTAAAAAATAATATTATTTTATTAGTATTTAATTATAATTTCAAGCAATCAGTGAAATTAATTAATTTATAAGTAATTTATTAATATTTGGCGTGTTCAGAAACATGAGATCTCAGAGATTTTTCTCACTCAAAAAGTAAGGAAGTTAATCCAAGATTTTTTTTCCTTAGAGTTTTGACAGCAAATCTGAAAAATTTTGCTGAAGAATCCTGTTCAGGTATATATAGCTGAAATTGCTAAGATCTGCCGAGATCTCATTTTCCTGAACATGCCTATTAAGTAGGTATAAGAGATAAAGAAAAAACAGAGAAAAATAAAAAAGAGAAAAAACAGAAAGAATTAAAAAAAATAAAAAGAAAGTAAAAAAAAGCGACGAGACCATCCAATATAATGTCCTAATGTATGCTCATATACAGCATCTTCATCCTCCAGCCTGCGTCTTACGTGTAGCGGAAGATTATTCCAAAGCATAAATGCATGAATGAAGAATTGTCTTTTTGTATCTTTTCCCAAAAGATATAAGGAATAAAATTAAGGTTTTAACAAATTTTAACTTGGTTTCCGTTGGTTATAGATTTCTATCCAATTCAAGAATTTATAATGGAAATCTTGGATATAAAAACTTTATGTTGAACACGGTCAAACGAATTTGCAAAGTCAGTGAAAATTACATCAACTTGATTTTTTTTCTAAAGCTCGAAGGTAGTAGCTAGTGAAAATTGCCAAATTTGTTGCATTTGACCTTCGGCTAGTAAAACTATACTAACAAAAATTCAGATATACCACTTTACCACTGCATTTATTCTTTTAGAATCTGAAGTTTAGCTATTGGTCTATAATTGTCTACTTCCTGTTTAGAAACTGATTTATAAATTGGGGATACAAAGTAGTGTTTCTAACAATCCAAAAACACGGCTTTTGTAAGCGAAAGTTTAAAAATCATTTGGAAGATTATAATTTTTTCAAAAACGTCTAAAGTGTATTTTCAGGTGCTTTGCTTATATGTCTTCAAATTTGCAAATTTGACTAGGGTCACTAGTCACTACTAATTACTTATTAGAAAAAAAAATTTTAACGAAAGTACAATGTTCCCTACAATCCATTGTCCCAAAACAGGCTACCCAATTTTGTATATTATTTAATAAAAACATTCTAAGGCACCATTCAACATATTCTCTTTTTTTTAAATACATAATATGTTGATCCAGTAAACCGGGGCAATTTAAGACATTTTTCCCTTAAACTGGATTCCCAACTTTCGTGGAATTTTGTTTCCTTAACCTAAATCTTAAGTCAGTTAGGATTACCTTTAAAACACAGTTGATATGAAAAATACATTAAATTAATTTGATTTGTTCAATCTGTAAAAATTATATACAAAAAATAACCGCAACACAAAGTGGAGGAGAGAACTTAATGATTGTCGCACTAAATCATCAAAGGACAAATGGCATTTCACTAGCCTAATTGATTGCAATAAATCACCCCCCGATTAAGGAATGTTTTCATTTTTTCTCACATTTTTCGTCTTATTAGGTTTTTACTGGATTTTCTTTCTTTTTTGGATATAATTTTGTTTGGTAAAGCCTTAAGAGCATGAACGACAACGATTGCCAAGCATAAAATGTTGATTTATGAACCTTTGATTCAGTCTTTTCTCCTGAGGATGCAGTAAGGAAAAAAAATATGGTCACTCATTATACAGTTTTTCAAGTGAGTGTGTCGCACGTAGCTAGTATATAAGGCATACGGCTCTGACGAGCCCGAGGGAAGGGTGTGTATACCCAAATTATCCGCAATGTGCGTTTAAATTCAGAAAGAAATCGTTTTGGCACTCCCTTATAATTGAATTTGTTTTGGTTAATTTTTTTTTTACTTTTTGTCTGCCAAACAAAAACTCTTCAATTGATGGTTATAATGATGGAGAACATCATGCGTCGTTGCACAAATGCACAGTGGGGTCAATCAATTAAAGGCGTTGAAAATAGTTTTTAAAAAAATGTAAGCAGTAGGAAACAAATTTTTCCTTTCTCAAACATAACTGAAAAAAGACACAAATTTCCCATCTTTTCTTTTTAGTTTAATTTTATGTGGAATAAAATTTGAAAGGTATTTTTCAACTGAGACAAAATATCAACCCACGTTTCAATTTTTGTTTTTTTCAAATTGCATATCATAAAATTACCACTTTTGTACCCCCACTGTGCATTATTATTATCGCTGCCGCCAACTGTGGCGCTTTAGTCTCGAAATTTTGAGATTCCTTCATGCCCCATCATCTGTGTCACATAAAAATAAAAAAACCATAAAATGCAATTTTTTTTTGTTTGTGGAGACAAGTCAAATTTTTCATAAGATCCTTATTAACCCAAAATGGCTGAATGATGATGCACTGACTGACTTGCAACCGAAAAATTGTGATAAGCTGCTGTTATTTTTGTGGTATTTGCCACTGGCTGTTTTGCATTTATTTATTTTTTTTTTGAAATTTTTTTATTGTCGGTTTATTTAGCGAGAAATTTAATGGAAAATTGCCGAAAAAATTTATAAAATTAAAATAAATAAAAAAAAAGTGAAAAATTCTTCGATGACAGTGTGTTATTTTTTGGAATGATTCATTTAATGGCAAATAGGTTGAGTATTTTTTTTTTTTTTTATTATTTCGATGGTTAACGACTTCACGGAAACAAATTGGAATGTTTTCTTAAGACAGAAATGGATTGTTTTTGTATTATTTTTTTTTTTTATAAAAATGTCAAAAATGTCTGAGTGTGTTTATATTTCTTTGCTGATTGAATGAAATTATTATATTAGAACATATTTGTATAGCTACTGAGAATTTGGGCTAAGACAACACATGTACGAATACTTTAAAAACTTTCTTATTACCATTTTAAAATTCAATAACTTTTTGGACTAAGAACACAGTAGCGATTTCGATTTTCATCGCAGTCATAAAATATAGAACTCAGAACGAATTTTAGAAGTGAATTAAAGCACATTGTACCTAATGGAAAAAACTGAATCGCTTAAAAATATTATGATTGGTATGATTTTTATGTCGCTTCCGGCGTTGCGACTTCGCAAGTTAAAAAGAATCACATTAAGTATGTTAACAGTTGCGATTTAAATTAAAAAGACTGAAATTCGCTGTCGCAAGAAGATATATGCTAGGCATTCATACTTTAGTGGTTATTAATCGCAGGATTTATTATGCGATTTTTGTCGTTGCGATAGAAAAAATTTCGTCGCAACGCATTATTATTGTGAGATTAAAAAATCGTATTACAAAAACGCTGTTGATTGTTGTTTTTTGCGATATACAGTTTCAAATATAAAAGCTCTCCTAAGCCAACAACATTCGAAACGACGCGACCGACGCACGCAACGACGAAACTTTCGGCTCTCAATATATTTTACATGAAACTCGTCTAATCGTGTCGTCACGTTGGTGTGAGTTCTCTCATCTATCGCACTGTAAATAAATTTTGACAGTCGAAAGTTTCGTTGCCGTTCCCAATGTTTCACGTTGGTCTGGAGAGCCTTAAGTCCTCATTATATGCGGCAGCGATAAAAGAAATTGAAATAGTCTAAAACATTAAATTAAAGTTTTTGTCGCGAGTTTATTAACTCAAACAAAATAGAAAACGTGAATTTTAAATGTGGATTCGGCATATAATACCGAGAAATCAGACTGTTTTGGGATTAATTTTTATTCGCAGTGATAAAAAATCGCATGTCTATTCCTAGCGTAATTCCTTTAAGATTGTTTTGTGTCTTTTTCACTGTGCTTGAAAATTAAATTTGGGCGACAAGAAAAACGCTTACGCAGTTCTGCTGCTGTACTGTGGACATGCATATCTTAAAATATGGCAAATTAAATAAAAAATACTTCTACTGCCAGTAGATATGCGATTTTCAGTAGCTGCGATTAAAAATCGAAGCCTTAGTGAAATAATATCATGCGTTATATTTTCGCATGACTAATCAGATACGTTTTTAAAGCCGCAATGTATCATTTGTTGCAATTTTATAGGTACCCTATTTTTGTCATAAATTACGATTCATAGAAGTAAATGGCTAAAATATGGCAGAAATATTTGGCATTTTGTGACACGAAAATGCGATTTTTTTTCGTTGTGATTAAAAATTAATTCTTTATATTATCTTGTGCATTCAAACATTCTATACTACTGTATTCCATTTTCTACTACTGAATTCGAGTGTTCATGTAGCTTCAGTTATCGTGGCAAGTGGAATTTTTTAAAACGGATTTTGTTACAAAATTTTTTAGTCGAAATAATTTAATTTATCTCGCTAGTGTTAATATTCGCACAGAAAATAGAAAAAATCGCATTTTTTAAAACTTGTTAACTTTTAAGTTTTTTATCTGTTGATAGAGGACCTTTAGAATTTGTTTTTATTTCGCTGTATTGATTTAAGAAAAAAAGAGGAATTAAAATTTTATTCAATGCAACTTATTGTTAGTGCCGTTAAATTTATCAATGTTTCTAGTCTAATAATTGCGTTTTGTGATGTAATCTCATCAACTTTCCTATTTAACAGAGTTGAATTAAGATGCGAATGTATAGGAAAATCACAAAAGCTTGCAAGGTTCTGTATTATGTAGAATTATTGTTTGGTCCTGAAGATGCTTGTAATAATCACTTAACTACCTTGAATACTGTGAAAATTGTAATATTAATCTTGAGAATCACTGTACAATACCTATCAATTGTGCCAACTGCATAATGCAGATAAATTATTTGTAACTTTTTGACTTTAACTTTCTGTTAATAAAATCTCTTTCCTTTTTATACAAACCATCATCAAGTAAAGATCGTCCTTTTATTTAATCAGGCTCAACAGGTTATGGGCCCAGACTACCGTAGTAAAAATTAAAAGTTCAAATCCGTTTTAATCTCGGTAATCTTAAACTTTATTTTGTAAAGAAAAGTTTTTTTGGTTTACATTTAATAATAAGTTTAAAATTGAGATTTGGTTGTTTGGTAAGATTTAGGTGCAAAATTTGTTTAACCTTTAAGCAATTCGAAATGGATGGTGATTTATTGAAGATCGATAAATTTGTCTCCAGTGAGCAATGGAGCACCTGGAAATTTCAGGTTAAAATTTTGCTAAATGCTAGTAATCTTCTTGAGATTGTAACTGGCGAAGAAGATGTACCCGTTCAAACAGCCAAGGTAAAACCGGAGGAATTTGACAAAGAATACCAGTCTTGGGTTTCAAAGGACAGAAAAGCGCAAAAGATCATAGCTACAACTGTAGGACGGCAACCACTTGTCCACATTTTGAACTGCACGAATTCAAAAGATATGTGGGCCAAATTAAATGCCGTTTATGAACAAAAATCGGAAGCAAGTGTTCACATGCTACACCAGAAATTTTATTCACTCGGAAGAAGTTCGGACGATGACATAGCAACGCACATTTCAAAGTTGGAATCAATTGTGCAACAACTGAGAGAAGCAGGAGAAGTTATATCCCCAAATATGGTCATGACTAAAATACTGATGACTCTACCAACACGTTTGAATCACTTTTTTAGCGCTTGGGAGTCGACATCTTCTCAGGAGAAAACATTGAAGAATTTAACATCGAGGCTGATAATGGAAGAAACACGTTTGGAATCATTGAACAAGACTTGTACATCGTCTTCGAGCGTGACTCATACACAAGAGCAGAGTGCCTTAACAGCCCATCGAGTTAGGAGAGGCGGTGATAGAATAAAGTCTAAAAATTACAACAAAAAAGGCAAGTGCTTTGTGTGTAAAGAAAAAGGGCATTGGAAACGGGATTGTCCCATGAGAAAAAAATCTACAGCTAATTTCGCCGAAACAAAAGATTTTGATGCCTTTGTTGTAAACACTTTGTCGCCCGACAACAATACAGTAACAATTGACGACTGGATACTTGACTCAGGTGCCAGTCATCATATAAGTTTTCGTCACGAGTGGTTTCATAACTACAAATTGCTTGACGAACCAATGCCTGTGGTTATAGGGAACGGGAACAAAATTTTTGCTCTTGGGATCGGTGTTATCCACGTTTTAGTATTCGATCAAAAGAAATGGTTGCGAAAATGTCTAGAAAATGTTTATTTTGTTCCAAAACTGAAAATGAATTTATTCTCTTCAGGAACTGTGATGGAAAAGGGATTTAAAATGGTGTCGGATGAAAAAAAATGTGAAATTTTAAAAATGATCGCACTGTGGCCGTGGGAGTACGATGTCGAAGACTCTACAAGATGATGTTTCATGTCCTAGCGCATGACGATGACCATGGTGGCGCTGGAGGTGATCATGTTGGTTCTGAAGGTGTTTATGATGGTGCTGGAGATGATAATGGTGGTTCTAAAGGTGGTTATGGTGACACTGGAGGTGCACATGGTGAAATGGGGGTAGCAAATGTGGTGGAGGATTGTGATACGCTGGAATTGTGGCATCAGAGGTTTGGCCATTTGTGTGCAAACCAAGTAAGAAATGTGCTTAAGGAACGGGGTATCAAGTTTTTAGATAACAGGAATTTTTTCTGTGACGATTGTATCTATGGAAAACAATCGAGGTTACCCTTCAAAAGTAGTGAATCTAGGGCTACATCGGCTGGTGAATTATTCCATACGGATTTGTGTGGTCCGATGCAGATGCAATCGGTAGGCGGGTCAAGATATTTCGTTTTGTTCAAGGACGATTACTCCCATTACAGATATGTATATTTTATTAAAGAAAAAGGTGAACTTTCTTCTATTCTTCAGATTTTTTTGGATTCGGTTAACCTCGACGTAAATAGAACCATAGCCACTCTTCGATCGGATAACGGGCTAGAATTCAAGAACAATGATGTGGCGGGGATCTTAAGGCGCAACAAAATAAGACATCAAACCAGTGTTCCATACAATCCCGAACAAAATGGGCGTGCTGAGCGAGACATGAGATTCATCGTTGAAATTGCTCGTACAATGTTGCACGCAAGGAAACTTCCAATTAAACTTTGGGCTGAGGCAGTAAATACTGCTGTTTTTCTTATAAACAGATATGGCCCAAGCCCTAAAAGGGACAAAAATCCATACCAACTTTGGTTTGATCAAGAGCCCTCTTTAGAAAACCTTAAGGTTTTTGGTACCGAAGTTTTTGTTCATGTTCCTAAAGAAAAGCGCCGAAAATGGGACAAAAAGTCTCAACATGGATATTTTGTTGGGTACCCTAACAATCAAAAGGGTTACCGTGTTTGGTTGTCCGAAACAAATAAGATCGATATTTCTCGAAATATTATTTTCAAAAATGAGTCTAACATTTCTGTAATTCCAGACCCTATCAATAAGACTACAATCGAAGATGAACAATTGGACCTCGGACCCTTGAAACAGCCTGAGAAATGTGACCACCTGGAAAAGGATGAGGATAAAAACAGGGAAAATTATAGAGAGAAGCTTCGAAGCTTTAAGTCACAAAACTCTGAATCGGATCACCGCCCAAACATTGCAGAAGACAAAGAAGATGTCGCAGATTTAGGTAGAACAGAGCATTATCGAGAGCGGCTTCGCAGCCACAAAGAAAATCAAGCTTGTGCGACAACTAGCGCTTTAACAAATATGTTGGAAGGGTACGCGTTAGTAAATGAATGTTTGGAGCCGAAAGGGTATGATGAAGCGATAAGGTCAGTCGATGCCAAAAAGTGGAGAGCTGCGATGGACGAGGAAATTTATGCACTTCATTTTAATAAAACGTGGGATCTTGTTTTTCTTCCAGACAACAGAAAAGTGATCGACAACAAGTGGGTGTTTAAGGTAAAACTGTCAAAGGATGCCTAAATTGACCGATACAAGGCCCGCCTTGTCGTACGAGGATTTACTCAGAAGGAAGGCACAGATTATACGGAGACATTCAGTCCAGTTGCTCGATTCGCATCAATCAGAGCCATCCTTGCTATTTCTGTTGCTGAGAATCTCATTTTGAAGCAGTTTGACATCAAGACGGCGTTTCTTTATGGTAAACTCAGTGAAGATATATATATGTCGCAGCCTGAAGGCTATGATGACTGCAGCGGACGTGTGTGTAAATTGAATAAAAGCCTTTATGGACTGAAACAGGCTTCCAGATGTTGGAACCTACAATTCACAAGGTTGTTAGAACAGTTCAATTTTCGCCCATGTTCAGCGGATTCGTGTGTTTTTGTCCATCAGTCAGGCAAAGAGAAAGTCTTAATGGCGTTATATATCGACGATGGACTTATTGCTGCAAGTGATGGAAAGCTTGTGGTCCAACTCATCGAGTATTTAAAAACTTTTTTTGAGATAAAAGTGTCTGATGCGGAATTTTATCTGGGACTTCAAATCGAGCGAAAAAGGGATGGGTCCATTCATCTTAACCAATCCAGTTATTCTGAAAGATTGCTGCAAAAGTTTAATATGTCAGACTGTCATCCTGTGTGCTCACCTGCAGAAACATCAAAACTTGCATCTTCAGACATTCCTGTCGGCAAGTTTCCTTTTCGTGAGGCTGTAGGGAGCCTAATGTACTTGGCAGTAGCAACAAGGCCGGACATCTCCTATGCTCTAGGAGTTGTATCAAGATATTTGGACAAACCGTGTGGAGAGCATGTTAATGCTGTAAAACGTATTTTTAAATACATAAAGGGGACTACAACTTATGGTATACTCTTTAAAAATAATTTTAAACTTAATCTTGATTCTTACAGCGATGCTGATTACGCCGGAGATATTCAAACTCGGCGGTCTACAAGTGGTTTCGTTTTTCTGATAAATAAAACACCAATCAGCTGGGCTTCGCAGAGACAGAAAAGTGTTAGTCTATCGACAACGGAGGCCGAATATGTCGCTGCATCTGAGGCTGTAAAGGAACTAGTTTGGGTCAAGTCGCTATTCCAGGATCTCCTTCCTGGAAGGGAACTTAAAGCGGTTCTTTTCATGGACAACCAGAGTGCTCGTAAGATGGTGAAAAATCCTCAATTTCACAAGAGGACCAAGCATGTGGACATCCGGTTCCACTTCATCAGAGAGAAGTTTAAAGAAGGCCTTTTTGACTTGGTGTATGTGCCAACACAAGATCAGATTGCAGATGTTCTTACAAAGCCACTGAGTAAAGTAAAATTTGAATACTTTTGCCAAAAATTAAATATTGTGCCTAAATGAATTTGAAATTAATATTCTGAAATATTGAATAATTGAATTAGTAATGAATTTAAAATAAATTTTTTTGAATTTTTGTTTACTGGGTTAATATTAAGAGGGAGTGTGAAAATTGTAATATTAATCTTGAGAATCACTGTACAATACCTATCAATTGTGCCAACTGCATAATGCAGATAAATTATTTGTAACTTTTTGACTTTAACTTTCTGTTAATAAAATCTCTTTCCTTTTTATACAAACCATCATCAAGTAAAGATCGTCCTTTTATTTAATCAGGCTCAACAAATACACTTCCAAATAGAGTTACAAAAACAATTAGTGATAGAACCATTTAGCGGAAATATTTGACTTTCTCAAGCACCATGTTTTATCGCCTTTTCTAATAATAGTTCTCAGTTAAATTAATCAGTTACATTCTTCCCCTTAAACAATAGAACTTATAGTACTTACACTTGATATAATTTTAACCTTGAGTCTTAATATTAAGATAAAGAATTTTTTTACCAAACTACACGAATGTAGATTATGAGAGTCTGTCCGCGTATGTACTTAAGGAAGCTAAATGTTCTTTGTGTTCAAGAAGGCCACCACCAAATCTTTAGTTTGTTAGAATAATATGCGACTTTTGTAATTCTGCAAAATAATGAAAAATTATTGTTTATTTTTTTTTAGCAAGATTTCGATCAACTTTTATAAAAGTCATAACCATTAGTCGTGAAGTTGAAAAAAAAAACATTAAAATCTTATACGTCAATTTATTACAAAAATGCAATATTCATTTAAAAAAGATAATTCACTTCAAATCCCAAATAATATTTCTGAAACTTCAATAAACTGCATCTCATCAGTCACTTTCGACCTCCTCCTATGAAAAAATATTTACCAATTACATAAAACATACTTAAAAAAAAAAAAAAAACAATTCAACCAAATAATCCGAAACAAAAAAAAATGTAATCCACCTAAATAATAAAAAAAAGAAACAAAATACGATTTCATTAAATAATAAAAAGTGAAAGTGATGAGATGGTTGCCGATAATGATGGCGATGATATTAATCGCGCCTTCGTATTGGCCAAAGTTCCTCCGCATATAAGTACAAGTCATCAGCTATAGAGAGCTATTTTCGGAAGCTTTCTTTCACTTTACAAGTCCCAGCAAGAAAATAATAAATACAGAAATAAAAAAAAAACAACAAAAAACGGAACAATACAAGTACAAAATGACAACGACCTCCGAAAATAGAAAATATATCCACCAACACATCAAAGTCGCATCATATCGCATCCGCTGCGAATGGTCTCATTTGTATGTTCGCTTCGCTTAATTTTGTTTTTTTTTTTTTTGTTAATTCCCTAAATATGCTGCGTGCTTTTTGGGTTGTACCTACTGTTGGGTCTGTCACTGTAGGTCTTATGTGCGTCAACAACATTTTCTTCTTTCAATTTGAAGCTTTGCACGTTCGCGTCTTCAGTGTCCGTTTACGTCTCGTCAGTCGACTGGAGTAGGAGGAGAAGTATATGCGAAGCTCTTCAACCAAAAAGATACAAACAAAAAAGATTTGTGTGTTTTTTTTTTTTATTTTTTTCTTGCAACTTTTTGGTTTGTTTTTTTATTTATTTATTGTAATCGTTTAACACCCGTTTGTCCGCATCCATCATAATTTCGATTTGTTTATGATTGAGATTCATATTCCATCCCTGTGTGAGTTGTCCATTTGTGGATTTGTGTAATTTAATGAGAAGTGATATTGTGATTCCAAAAACATTTCCTTCTTCTCCTTGCTGCCAAAATATAAATAAAAAAAAAAAAAACATTGATTATTGTTTTATTTTGTTGTTTTTAAAAAAATGAAAGACATGTGGATTGATTGCGTTTTAGGTGAGTGTTAATGCGTTGAGCTTTTTTTTTAATTTATGTTTTGGTTTTTAACTTCAGACTCGCCATTTTGTTGGTGAAAAAGAGAAACTTTTGGCTTAAATTTATTTGTTGTTGTTTTTCGTCAAGTGATTTGAAGCAATGCAGTATGATAATATGAGACCAACCCATGAGACAGTCTTAATATGACTGCAGATGCAGAAGAATATCAAAAATATAATATTTAACCACATGCACATGATCTTGTTTTTCTTGTATAATTAAAATTGTGTTTTGAAGTGGATTACAATATTTGAGTTATTATACATGTTGTTTTAGGATATCATAACCCTTTTGACAAGTCGTATGAAAACATTTTAATCTAAATAGACCGTTTTGATATATGCAATACAATATACATCCTTGCAAACTTAGGTAAGATGTTGATAGAATCATTTAACAGTCTTTATCTTTAAACAATGTCAATAGCAGAAAATAGAATATAATTTAGTTTGAATTAAATTATAGCACCCTTATTAATAATATCAAATTAAACACGAATTATTTGTAACCAAAATGTCTAATTTTATCAATAAAACAAACAGATATGTAGTTAATTTATATTATTTAGATAATCCTGCACCAAAGTAAGTGGGTTAACGAGTAACTAATTTAAAAATTAAGATACCTATTTTTGCCAACGGCAACAATAATAAAAAAAAATAAAGAATTGCACTTATGTAAATGAGAAATCCAAATGAGAGTTTATGAGTATAATTTCACACTTTGCGGTGGGAAAGTGCATGTGTGAAGATTTAATAATATCAACGGTTAAAGTGCAGAATCTCGTAAGTCATTTTTCATGTTTTTTCATAAAAACCTTGCAAAGTTTGTAGGGCGATCTTTATAGTACTAATAGGTAAGGCATTGAATTCTGAATTTTTTTGCAAGATGTTCAGAACAAAATTATTTAACTGAAATTGCCAGAAGATGGCTCTGATTTTTTACATTAATTATAATTTTTTGGAATTTGTTGACTTACGAGGTTCTCCACTTTAACCGTGCGTCGATATACTGGTTTAGCGACAGCTGATTTCTTGTCGAATGTAGGAGATTTTCATTTAAATTTGCTTCTTAACGTGTGAATTAGCAGTTAAATTTATTTATCAATAAATATTTTAGTTCGTGGATTAAATTTTGATTAAAGTCCTTCATCTAAAAAAGAATGCTTACGGTGATTGAATCAGTCTGCTTTAGGCCTAATCTTTCCAAACACTTATCCAGTAGGAACAGATGGAACTTAGATGTGGACAACCCCATACCCTACAATAATCCAGTCACTACTGTTCTTATACAGTAAAACCCGCTTAAGAGAAACTGCAAAATGTCATAGTCTTTCTTTCAGATGCATAAAATTAGTTGGGAATGGTTAGCTAGTGGATCTAGCAAGTGATTTTTAGAAACCTTAGAAAACAAATTTTTAACTCTACAATATTTGAATTTTATTAAAATAAACAAGAGACGAGATGATTGCATAGTACTTACTTTAAAACTTAGGAAAATAAAAAAGAAATCGGAATGAAATTATTCATTAATTTTGAAGAAACTAAGAAAATAATAATAGCCTGAATTTGTCCCATAAAATATACATAGTTGATCCAGCAAAAAAAAATTAAAAAGTCAACAAACGCAAAAAACAACGCTGGGGACTTAAACGTCTCTAGTTTCAAACTTGGAATTTTTAGAACACTGGTGTTGTTGATATTTTTAAATTAGAAAACAAAAATTTAAAGCCCCACAACCTGTTTCACATACAATTTTGGGGCAAAGTCGTAAGTCCGCCTTAGCTAAAAGTATTCATATTTTGTTTCAAGTGATTCAGAAGAAAAATTTTAAATGAATGTCCTGTCGAACCTGCACCAATATTTACCACTTTTCAGAATTTATTTTAACATTATGTTTTAGTAATTTTTAAGAACCAAAATCTGAAAAATTGGCAAAAATAAATTTGGTTCTTAAAAAAAAACATAGTATCCAGGTAAAACGTTTCTTATGGATTTTTAAATTTTACGATTTTTTTTACGGTTCCGTTATCAATATTATCATAAATGTATATCGTTTTGAAAGTTAGATAAAATTTTATTAACAACTTTTAAAACTAATCAAAGATTTTTGAACGTCAAGAGTAGCACATATTTCACTGGCCCAATATTAAAAAAAAAAGGTTTAAAATTTTTCATCTATCGGAAAAATTTAAACCAACCTTTGAAATTTTAAGGACAAAATTGGGCCTATTGTTGATTTAAAATTCAATGACCTTGGCCGTAGTGAGCAAAAGGCGACAGTGAACCAAATTGTTTGGCAATTTAGTAATCCACAAAATCGGTGAAAATATTTTTGCTAAGTGGTGTTCACCGTAAAGCTTTGGAAGAAAGCCGTCTTCTTATTTTTTAATATATATTTTCATTAATAAATAACAGATCATCTAGTTTAAGGAATTGGTCAGCGATGCAAATAATTAATTTTTATTGAACTTTTAAATTGGTCAGTGATGAAAAATTGGTACCAATTGATAAAAGATTTATGGTTCCAAATTTAAAACAGCCTGTATTTTAAGGTACCTTCTATAGCATATAATATACTTAATTAAAATTTTTCGAACTTTAAAATTATTTAAGTCGATTTTCTAAATTTTCGGATGTATTTATAGATACCTACTAATTGCCCTTGGGCCTTTTTGTTTGCTTGTTTTAATTCTTTTGTAAGGGTTTAAGTGATAAAATATGGCTTGAATATTTGTATCGTTTCTTCGTAGTTCTCAACATTTTAACAATTTTTATCTTAAATTTTATTTGGAAAAAATCTAAACTGAAGTTATTTTACGATTGATTAGTTTTTAATAGATATATAAGTTTAAGAAAATATACAAAAATGGATTTATAATCGTTACTAAACCCGCAATGAACAATCAAACTTCCCACAATAATGTACTGTCCTTTAAAGTTCGACTCATGACCCATAGTCTATAGGTATAGTTGGAAATTTTACTGAACATACTCTTATGTCTTTATTTATCGACTCTAACTCTACACTTTTTAAAATGTATAATAATGCTAATCAGTATAGTGACAAATGATACCGTCTTAACCATCTGGTTGTCATAATATGATTGTATATCACACCAGACCACCGTAATTAATTTATAAAAATTCAAATGCATTCATTTCACCCTAACCTACCCCAACAACGTGATTAAATTCATTTCTATTTTGTATTCGTTTATTGTATTTGTATATGTGTATGTATAAATATTTTAATTTATTAATTTGTCATTCTATAATAAAAATAAAAATTTAAAACATTTATTAACAACAATTCACACAGATCACCATCCACAGTGATGCTAATGACGTCTTACTAAACTTATACTCAATTCATTTTATTGCGCCTTCATTATAATGAGTACGTAGACCTGTTGAGGTAGGCCATGTTACTACTACACAAGATTGACTGTAGGTGCTACTACCCTCTACTACAACTGCAAATTTATCTATCGCTCGAGCAATCTCTGTTCTCTTTCATAAAAAAATAATAAAAAAATAAACACGTTATTTCCATTGAAGCTTTCAAAACAAATTCTAAATGCAGAATGACAAAAAAGCACCCATATCATGCACTAATACTGAAGAAATTTATTTTATTTTTTTTTTTATTTTCTAAGAAAAAGCTTGCGCATTCATCCGCTTGCAATTTAGATAAACAATTGCTTTGCTTTGCTTTGTTTTTTGCTCCCATTCCGGACGACAACCAGCCCCTTTCTATTAAAGATATATCACAGAGCACAGTACTCTAATGATGCAAATTTTACTTTCGCTTCATTTCATTGCTTACACATAGTTTACGAGGTGGTGGAGAAGGGGCGTTTGTGGGCACCCGCCGTCATCCACTGCGACAACTCAAATGCGACAAAACTATCTTTACATATCCCATCCACCTACACGAAAGAGCTGTTGTACCAACATTAAATTATTTTTAATGATCTTTATTTTTTGTTTCCTCTTTTTTTTTGTTCCTCATGCGTGAATAAAATTTTTAATTAAACATCTGAAAAAATAAAAATTTATTAATTTATTTGTAAAATGCAATTCACTTGTCAAGTCAAAATATCTTACCACCTGTGCATGAATGTTAACTTGTTTGGCATCGTATATTGGATGGTTTTAAAGTTGTGTTATCAAATTTTTCATAAAAGTTTCCATTGTAAAAATAAATTAAAAAAAAAAAAAAAAAAAACATCACACACACAAAACAAACGAACACAACAAAAATAAAATAAAAATGAAAATGTTTTGTTAATAAAAATCCAAACAAATTGCGCAATCTTCGTTATTTGTTTTTTTTTTTTTTTGTTTGTTTGTATAGATGTTAACCTCCAATGTACATATATATATATACGAGTAGGTGTGTGCCAATGCACGCATATCCAATTCATCCACACATTAATATAACAAGCAACGGAATTATTGCTTGCGCCGCCCGCCGCGCCGCGCCGGTGTCCGATGTAAAGTTTTCTAAAAGTTGCATATTTTAATTACAGTAATTAAATAAAATATTCGTACACCAATTTTTATATTCATATAAACATATTTATGTACAAATTTTTAATTAACATTTTTTATGTATTCATAACAGAATTATGGATTTATGAAAAAATAATTAATATAAATTAAAAAATAAAATTATAAATTATACCTATTATTCATTTTAGTGAATCAGAAGAAGTTTTGTATTTTGTTATTTAATAGTTTAACTCATTAAGTAGCTATTTTTAATATAAATTTAGTCAGCATTCTCGAGAAAATGAAAATCAATTTTCCTCTTGAGTATAATGGCAAACTATGGATTCGTAAAAAATTAAATCAAGATTTTGATCAATTTTGATACTTTGATGACAGGAAAAAGTAAAAAAAAAATGTGTCCCAATTTGTCTATCTGTTCGGCTATAGCCCATTTTCTTTAAACTATAGTGGTTTTAAGATATTTCCCCGACACATTTTTTGTTACTAAAAATAAAGCAATAATTAAAATTTGTTTATCGTTTTATTTTCCTAAAAACGGAACTACTCATTTTAATTTAAGAATTTTAGTTAATTGAAAAAGGTTATTATATATGCTTCCTTTTGGTAAAAAAAAATTTTAATTTTAATTTTCACTTTTCTCGAAAACGATGCAACATTTTTTAATTAATTTTTGTTCATAAAAAAATTATGAATTCTAGTGTTAATCAAAATTTACAATAATTATTTTTTGAATTTAAAAAAATTCAAATCTTTATATTATGTTTTTCGAAAACGATTTATCGATTAAATTATTTAAAATTTGACACCAAGCTTTAACATTAAATTTTTTTATATATTTTTATTTTGGGTGAAATCTAAAATAGATTAGTAAAAAATAAAATACATGACTGAATTGCATGAAGTTACTCTTGTGGTTCAAGTTGTTTCGAATTTTCAAGATTTTGTTTAATAAAACATAAAAAATTAAAAAAAATGGTAATAAAGAATGAAATCGTTCTTTAAATTGTTAAAACAATTCTGAACAAAGATTTGAGCTCAAAATAAAAAAAAAAATAGTCTGAGTTCCGAGACTCACGGTCAAGATGTAAACATCAATTACAATGTAAAGCGTGACACGTAATGTTTGACACGGAACTTATTACACGTATAGCTCTCGTTTTTAGTTTACCCTACCTCCGCGCCGCGGCGGCCGACATAGATATTTACCCATCAAAAAATTTACTCCCATCGAAAACTTCTCTCATCCACTGTTCATAAAGGTGCATTGTATATAAATTGTATGGCAAGTATGACACAAGATAAAACATATTTGTAAAAGTTTGATTTACTCGTAACCATCTTCTTTGGTCGTACATATTAAATTCATGATTGAAAAAGCTTACTCTGCTCGCCGACCAAACCATATAAACTGACTTATCGAGCAACAACGTGAAGAACGTTCATTTACCTCTCTCGTTGCCTTACGTTGACAACGATGAGCTGGTTCGATTATGAAATTTGTTTTTTTTTGTTGTAAAGGTAGGTAATGTTGTTTAGTTTATTTATTTTTTTTTGTTTTCATTTCTGCAAATTAACAAATCCATCGCACATTATATTGTTGTGTGTGTTTTATTCCTCGTATAGTTTAGCTTAAGTAAGTAATACAAATATTTAAATGTAAATGCATTATGAGAAAAATAATTTTAAATCAAAAACATAAATGATGCGAAAAAATTGCAAATTTGATTAATTTATTTTTTATTTTTTTCCAATGAATGAATAAAAAAAAAAAAAAATTAAATTGGAATAAAAGTTGACAAATATCGAATCAGTGATCATCGAAACGGATGAGTTGTTATGAAAAGCAAATGAGGATTTATTTATACATAATAAAATAAATATAAATAAAATGCAAATTAATGTTTTCTTGCTGCAACTATAATAGGTGATGAGTTTCTGCTTTTTGTTTTATTTGGCAAACATTGCAAACAGGATGTAATATTTTATTGTATATTAATTTAAATGCTGAATACAATTGATATTAAATGGAAACACTTCAATTCGTTATTATTTCTGTGGCAATAAGAAAGAGTAGCTTATGTCGAAATAAGCAATTTTTCGAGTTTGAGTGCTACTTTTCTGTCTCATACCTATTTTGAAATCATTACCCGTTTAAAAGCTATCTCATAATTAAAAAAAAAATAACATTAATTATCATTACAGATTGTTGACAAAAATGCGTTTTTTTTCGAAAACTCTTTTTTTTAACATAAGCTACTCTGTCTTACTGCCACAGATTTATACATACCTACATATAGTACATAAAATTATAATTTTTTATTTCGTACAAAATTTAACTTTCTTTTTTGTTTTATTTCAGGTGAGTTTAAAGTCGGGACGAACAAAATAACTATACCTATTTTATACTCGAACCATATTTGGTAAGTTTGAGAAATTTATGAAATTTAGTTAAAACTGCAGCTCAGTTCTTGCTGAAGGGCAAATGAATGAGTTTTCCACGTTTCGGCCTTCAGGGGACCCCTAAAATAACTACTCAAAAACAAAACAAACGAAAGTGAAGAGCTTGGAGTATGATACAAAAAAAAGAAGAGTCAGAACTGTTTCTCCGAATTTTTACGTATTTATGATTAAAAGTTTTGTATATAGGAAAACAAAATAACAAAGCAGGATAGAAATAAATCCAAAACGCGTGTGGTGTATGCCACTGCGTAACTCGTTCTTAAAATATGAAATTAAAACTTAAACAAAAGTTTTATAAGTGAATACGTTCTTAGCAAAAATAAATTAATATAATTGTGCAACTAAGGGTTGGGGAACGGGTCGTTATTCTGCATTCCAAAATTCTGTAAATCAAAAATTTTTGGAAAAATTTAAATACTATATTGAATATTGTGTTGTAAATAGTGATAGGTACTAGGTAGTCTTTTAATTAATCTTGCTTTATTGTCAAAACAATTTTTTCTTTTACACAATTTTGAAATACAGAATTTCTAAATACAGAATTTGTAAATACATGAACTATGAATTTACAAAATTTTGGATTTATAGAATTTTGAAACATAGAATTTTAGACTTACAGAGTTTTTAATTACAGAATTTTTGAACCCGAATTTTGGCACGTTCAGGAATGTGACCCCAACTCTTATGGTTGATTTCAATGGGAGCGGGTTTTCAAAATTCCGTATAACCAAATTCCTCTTTATAGTTTTTTAAATAATGTTTTACCGAAATTCTGTATTTCAGAGTTTTTTATTTGAAAATTTCTTTTTTCAATACAGAATTTCGGCCTTATAAAGTTTTACTCATACACAATTTTAAAATACAGAATTTTCTTAAAACAGAATTTTGTGTTACCAGAAGTTACATTATTTTGAAATTAATTATTAAAGAAACCGAATTTTGACATTATTATAGTATTTCGACAGCGACCCGATTTCAATCCCATTGCTATAAATTTTTTTTTTAATTTTTTTACTACAAAAAAAAATCAACGCAAAAATCAATTTTTAACAATATCATTCATATCTTGAATGTCTATCCTCGTTTGAGGTGTTACCCAGTGGTGTATTATACTTTATTTAAATTTATCTTCACAAAAAGTATACCTTAGATACAATTTATCGCACTTGCCCGTCGAATTTGAGCTCATAAGATAATAACATGCTAATACATCATACATTTTCTAATTAATGTGGATAGTTGATTTTTTTGTGAAAAAAATTAAATGCACGAACGGATCGCACGAACTTGCTCTTATATGCGACCTCACTGTGGTTTTAAAGTTTGAATAAGTTGATTCTAATATTCTGATTTCAAAAGAAATAGGTAAATTAGCTATATGAGAGCTTATATTTTATGCCACCTGCATATGTGCGCCATCTGATTTCTCTAAAAAATCTCAATTTATGAAAAAAAGATTTTAAAAATCGTTGCAGCAATTTTTTGTTTAATTGAAATTTTATAAACAGTTTTAAGGAACAAAAATGGCCCACAATTTTTTAGCATTTATCCATGCAGAGCTTAAAAATTTATTAAAAACATTTCTCTACCCATTTTCAAAAATGGGAAGCTGATGACATAGCCAGTTTTGAGAAAAATGAGATTTTCCTTACCGTTTTTTACCGTTATTTTTGATTATAAGAATAATTTTTATGTAAAATCTACTAGATAATGTAAAAAAACTGCTGGGTAAACTAAAGTGTAATAAAAATCTTATAAACATTTTTTAAATCTTTTTTTTAACCCTCCGTCCGATACATGAGTCCAGCCAGGCCTTTTTCGTTTTCAATCGTTAGTTAAATATATTTTTTGTTTAGCGCTAGCAACTTGTTATTCCAGGTAGCTTCCTAAAATTTGATTGGCCTTCGATTTATATAAAAAACAATCAGTAGAAAAGTCCTTAAAAAGGATGTTATTAGGATGTTTAGAAAATATACCTTCGGACCGACACATTGGTCCAGTCAGACACCTATGTATTTTGCACAAAGAAGCTGAATTCTTCGAGAAGAAAACAGAAGAGGGTAGTGAAGTAAACAATAATTCATCACTCGTACACTTGAAGTTAAGCACCTGCGCGTGTGCGCAGGCTTTATATAGATAAATAGGTTTACAAGAAAAATAAAAAGAAGTACCAGCCAGACCCATGTGTCCGAAGGGTTAAGAATATGTGTCAGATGGAGGATTAAAAATCCAAAACAACATTTTTGAGAATTTTGTTATAAAATACTCTTTAATTTTTTCAAACATTCTCCATAAAAAGATTGATCAAAATCAGTTGAACCTTTTTGAGATAATCGAAAAACAAAAAAAATTGTTCCATGGGAGGTAATATTTTTAACCATTTTTCGGAAATTTTTCTTTTATAAAATGGAAGTTTAAAAAAAAAATACTGAATATTTTTTAAGTTGTGGGCACGTTTTTGAGAAAAATAAGATTTTCGTTATTTGCTAAAAAAAAAATTGTACGACAGGTACCGTTATTTTTGATCGTTGCAAAAATCGATTTTAAAGAAAATCAACCGTCCCGTTTAGGCTGGTCGAAAGGACAGACAGAATGGGGGATGCACTTTTTTCGACTTCGCTATCATCGTAATGTCAAGTTTGATCAAAATCTAGATTAGAAATATTACCTACCTATGTATGTACATATATATATGTATATCGCAAGTAAAAATAATAATAAATAATACATTTTAGTTAAAAGGTTTTGTTTATTACAATTTTTTAATAAAAATAAGTTTTATAAACCATTCGTTTTGCTTGTCACTTTTTCTTCTATTAGTTGTTCTTACAATCAATTTTATTCTATTATGCAGAGATAAAACACAAACATAATAAAAACAAATCTATTCTTCCAATCAATAAATCTTTTATTTGACTCTTCATCTTCATCCACCCACCTACTCATTTAGAGGCAAAATTCTCATAAAAAATATTGAACAGAGCATCAAGAATCATTCAACTCATTTATTTGATTTATGATTATAATAATCGAAATTCTTGTAGTTTCATTAAAAATAAATAAACAAACAAAAAAATTTTATATCGTTTTATTATACTCGTATATTACATATTTTGATAAAAGTGTGTGCGTGTTTTTGTTAGCTGCAGTGTTTGTAAATTATTACATCACATTTGACATTTCCTATCACAAAAAAAGGTCTCTTCATGATGTCAAAGCAAAATCCAAATTTACACACAGTGCGCGAAGAGAATACATAATATGTTCTAAAAATAAACCACCGAGTATTTCATTTATAAAATTTTCATCTTCTTCTGTTTTTTTTTTTTTTAATGACTTTTTTTCTTGTTTAATTCATTTTATTTATTATTCTTTGGGGTTGTTGCCCTTACGACACACAGAGCTCTAGCAAGTATAGTATGTAGGTACAAGTATTCTTCTCAGTTCATTCGGCCTTATCGCCTATCTTCTCTTGATAAGAGATACAACACTGGGGGTGTTCTCGGTGCGACTGTATATTCAAAGTTCATATTTTTATTTATTTTTTTTTGTCGCACTGTCGATGTGGTGGATGTTTTGAATGAGAAGTTTATATAGAGAAAGCAAAGAGTGAAACTTTGGTTATGTAAATATGAACGGACGACGATGACGGTGCTTGATTGTGGGAAAAAGCTCACAAGAGTTGACTCATTATTCCTATGTATTGTGTAGAGGATATAGGTAGTGTGTTGTTTGAGTGTATATGCGTGTCACTTTCACTTTGGATATTTTTCCACGACTGCAATCATAGATGCCATAAGGGATGTGATAATTTTTTGTTTGCTTTTTTTGGGGTGAGAGCGGGATATATCGTGTGTGGTCGCTGGTCGGTCAGTGTACTTATAGCAAAACCAAAAGCATGACATAAATCACTGAACTTATACAACTACAGCAGTGCCTCTTAAACATGGAAGCAGGTAAGGCAGGTGTCTCAGGCAGGTGTCTCAGCCTTCGGCCTTCGGTCCGAAGGGGCCTATACAAGAAAATAACTAAAAAATTGTTTAAATAATAAATATATCTATGTAGGTATATTGGAGCACTTTCTCAGCCTTTTAAAAATAGCATCTGCTCTTAACATGGACTTAGTTTTATTCATACCATTTAAAGTGTTAAAAATATAGAAAGGAAAATATTTTTGATTGATGATCATGTTGGCTCCGACCTCACTATTCTCTGGGCCTAAAATGTTTCCCACGACAGACATTACAACCAATTTCTAAGTAATAAAATAAATAAAATTATTTATTTTGAATAAAGGAATTATTTATCGACTGAGGTCTTATTAATATTGAACTATCGAAAGTATAAAAAGAAAATATATTTAAACTTAACTTTTAACTGAATATTTTAGCCCTCGAAATTATATAATCCCTCGTGTAGGTAAATTATTGACAAAATATTAATTCTCAAGTTATGATGCAGAATTCAAACTGAATATATAACAAAAGAATCCATATACAAATAAAATAAATTACAAAAAAGTGGAATTCAAAATTGGAAGAAATACAAATAAAATAAATTACAAAAAAAAAACGAAATTCAAAAAGAAAGGGTAACCTTATAGGACGCTTAGGGTAACCTTAAAAACACACATGACACACAGTCATATAAAACTTTAAATCAAAACATTATTTTTTGAGATTTTTTTCCGCTTTTGCACAACTATGTGACAGCCATAATTACCATACTTTCGCTGGTAACAAATAGCCCACAGGGTCTAAGGTTGGCAAGCTTGGTAAAAAATATGACGAATTTTCAGTCGCCAAATCAATCTAATCTAAAAGAAAGTTTTTTGTTTTTGCAATTTAATTTCCCTGCGATATCTTACGAATGAAAGTCAGTCAATTTTATATTTTACTAACCATTCGATTTGGCTTACATAACCCATTCGCAAGATTCCGTTTGAAACTAAATTGTTTTCAACTACATTTTGCTCATTATTTACAAACATTTAAAAAGACCATACAAAATTTTGCTTCGGGGCCTACGAAAATATTGAAGCCACACTATATACTTCAGGTATTTTTTTTTAGAACATCTCATAGAAGAAAATAGTGTGGCAAAGCCTGCTTTTTTTTTTACTTTATTATGAGATTTATTTTTTTGTTGAGTAATTAAAGAGATATAGAAAATATTTAAAAAAAATATTACCATTTATGAAGAAAAAAACCCGTCAAAACCACATTTTACTTAAATAAATGTTTACCCAAAATCTTGTGTGTCATTTTCTTGTTCTACATGGCAAGGACCTAATATTGGTAATAATTTTGAGTCTTAAATGCAATTTAAGAACATTACGTAATGTATGTCTATTGTCTGTGCATCTGTCCGTCCAGGAAGATCGAGTCCGGATGAACAAATTTATTTCCATTTTGGTTCAGAACATTTTTATTTAATTCTCCACTATAATTCTTTTATTTTTCTTACGATTTGTATTAAACTTTTTTTTTATTAAAAAAATCAATGAATGAAGTATGACGATTTTTCCAAAAATTCACTCCTGCGATTTTGTTAAAATACATTTCGATAATGTTTAAAATTATTGTAGTAAAACTGAATTTTAAATTTATTACTAAAAATTCACATACAAAATATATTAATGACACCTTTTTCTGTAAAAATAGCACAATTTTTCTTCATAAAAAAATATTTGGAAAAAATAATTTAAATATTTATTTATCTTGACTTTTTCACAATTTTGTTTTTTAAATAAATTTATGTGTGAAATAATCATGTTATATTTTTTTATAATACCTATATACTATATAATATATACTTTATTTATATATACGATCCAACCGTGCCTATTTTTTTTTTAACGTACACATATGATTGATAATATAGGTTGGTCACACTTATTGAAAAAAAAATAAAATTAGTTTTGTGAATAATGTTGAAAGAGAACTTACATACCTACATAAATTTCATATTTCTCCTCATCATCGTTATCGGCATTCTTGGGGTCGTTTAGTTGTGTTTTGTGTTTTATATGACTTTGTGTGTACAAAAGAGAACATCGACCCCAAAAAAAGAAAAAAAGAATCAGCTGACGAGCTAGTTTCTGATAACAGTGTCAGTTTTTTTGCTATAGATACTGATATTGTTGTTATGTATTTTGTTGTGGTTGTTGTTGTTATACTTTACCTTCTGATATGAGACGTGCGGTCTGGCATATAAAGCGAACCCAACCGCATTTTATTAGATAAATAAACGGCCTATACCATGCATAGCGCATGAACACAACTTTTTTTTATAAATATGTATGTAGATATTTCCAGAGCATATTACATACGGCATACACATGCATATACCGTTATAACCTAGCAGTGGCTATTTCATATGCAAGTGAATTTCAAATTATAATTCATGTTCACGCTGTCAGTATGCGTGTTATCATGAAATGGGGGAAAAAAAAAACAAAAAAAAACATACACGTGTCGCTTTCGACGACCACGTTGGGGTAGTTTTGTGTGTGAAGTGAACACACACCTTGGTGGATGGCGGGGTGGCTCTGTTGAAAGTGATATCCTGCAAGCCTGTCAAATGAATAAATTGTTAACATGTGAGTTTTTCCATAATGATGGGTTGCGTTTCTAATGAAATAATAGATAAGGCTCATGGGGGGATGTTTCAACTAAAAAAAAAAAATACCAAGGAGTGTCGGAAGTAGTTGGTGTGAAAATATATAGCGTTTTGTAGATTTTGTTTTTTTTTTTTTTCTAAGTTATGTGGGGAGGGACTTTTAATTAAATTTTATGTGTTTTTAGAAATATGTAAATTGTTCTTTATAAATAGGTGTAAGATTGCGAAATTGAAATTCAGCAACATTTTATTTAATTTTTATTAAAATAATGATTTTGATAAGGAATTTTTTTCAGTTAAAGCTCTGGGACTTAAAACTTAATCAAGATTCACATTAGAATGAAGGGTGACATCATACATGTCTTACATGTCCTTTATTTCACTTATGATGAGAATTAAAAGGGCCAATTTCTCATCATTTACAAATTCTGTTTAACCCAATTTTAATATGTTGTTTTGTTATTGTTTTCTAATATTTTTTATTTAAAAACTCACCTACGAAAAAAGCAAAAAAAGAAGCTCAAATTTCCTTAACAAATCACATAATTACTACAACTACACGTTGTAATTTTCTTCTGCATAAAAAGCCTATAAAAGTTTGTTTTCTTTTTATATATGCATCTTCCATTTGCTGCTCTTCAATTTATTACTCAGTTTCACAAGTAGGTACCTACCAACCTTTGTATAGGTTCCTACCTGGAAATGAAAAAAGAATGAAAAACGAATTTTTTTTCATGAATTATGCATCGAGCTCACCACCCCCAAAAATTTTCAATCGCATTGTCATTCAGAGAAGCACAATAACACCCTTTCCTGACTCCAGAGCTCTTTTTATGATGATTCCCACGTTTCAGTCTGTTATCCACCATCGAGGTCCCTCGATCAGAAAAAAAAAAAAAACAAAAATATATATTCCAAGCCTCCGAACCAAAGTGTGATTAACAAGAACAAAACCCATTGCATTGCAACAAAACATAGCGCCGCCGCCGCCTTTGCCGTCGCCACTATACCTTCCCACCGAATGGAGCCTATACCAAACCAACCAAACATAATGCAACCAGCAACACAAACGAGACAGCATCTCCAAATGAAATAACTCGCCCCTTTAGCTGCATAAAAGTCTGCTCCCTCTGCATCGAGTATACGAGCACCAGCTCCAACTCAAGTTTCAAGAGAATAAAGTTTGCCAGTGCGCCAAACTATGGGTTTTGAATATTTTTTTTTTGTTTTATTCTGCCCTCTCGTTCAGATGTACACCCATCTACGTCATCGCTTATGCAGTTCAACTTTGAAATTATTTATTAAAATGTATGCACATTCAGATACGAATGCATCTCCACCTAGCTATCTATCTGTGAATACATATCTATCTACATACTTATATGCAGAAAATGCAAAACGTCCGAAAAGTACGTCTCAGACGAACAGCAACAGCAGCCAACAACCCTCCTTTCTCCCCCCCATCAACCCCACCAAGCATCATCTATATATCTCGTTGCACATTCCTACATGCAGTCGGAGTTCACTATGCACCATACTATTATATCCACAGCATCATCATCATCATCAGCAGAAACAGAAGCAACAACAACAACCACTAACACAACAACTACGTATATACAAAAAAAAAAAAAAAAAAACTACGAAGAACGAATTAAAAGCTAACAGGAAAAAAAGAGTAAAAAAAAGAAAAAAAATTACTCAGAACATAGATTTAAACCAAACACATAAAACAATCCCACGTCAAGCGGTTGTTCTTGTACATAAAACAAGAAGGCACGAGAATATGTGCCAATGGCCTCAGCGACACCGGCAAACAGGCTCGATAACTATTTACTATATATACAACATGTATCTATGAGCATATGGTGATGGTGAGCAATGTTTCGCCCAGTTTATTCGCCTTCCGTTCAAGTTTCTCCCTTCTCTTTCTCTCTTTCCCGTCTCCATCTCTATTTCTTTCTCTGTTTCGTTTGAGAATTAAAATTCATGTTAAAGTCCCCCCTATATTACGGTATAGCACAAGATATAGGAATTATCTATGGTTGAGTTCTCTTTAATATTGGGGAAAGTTTCAACGTATTTAAGTGAGGGTTTTCAATACTCTTTTCAATTAAAGTCTCTTATCGTAGAATTTAAAAAAAATCCCTTAAATTGGAGAAGCTCTAAAAAGCCTTTTTTTAAGTTTTTGTGGGAGTTGAAAGCATTTAAACTTAAGTTTGAATTTATGTATTATAAGTCAAGAAAGACTGAAATAATGATATTTTTTAAAGAAACTAGAAAAACAAATTTAATCAAAACTCGTTTGTGTATAGAAAAAGTTTCAGTAACACTTGTTATTAAAGTCGACCAAAACTTCACAAAATTTTATTAATTTATTAAATAATAAAATGCAAAAAAGCTCAATTTTATAGAAATTTGATCTTTATTCTTTTATTATCTGAGCGCGAAAAATTTATTGGGTATAATGAGTTCTTTGTAATAGTTCAAAGTTATTATAACGGACCCCAGAAATACATCGAAATATAAAAATGTATAATGATTAAAGAAAATACTTTCCAGGATTAAGTCCAGATTTTAATATTCAGAACCCAATTAAAAAAAAGGTTACGTATACGCCATAGTGTACCCACAAATAACAGATTTAGCCACTCTAATGATGCGTTGAATGATTTGATCAATATTTATAAAATCTTAAATTAATAGTACGATGGGAAAAATGTGTTTTAATAAGTACATTCTAATGTCTTAAAAGATGGTGTCCCAAAATTCAGAAATGATATTTATAGAAAATAATTGTATTTTTTTATAATTCACAAAATACAGAATAGAATAGGAATAGAATAACGGGTAAGGGCTGCCACGTATACTATTTCTGGCACGGACATGGAAAAGTCCGTTCCGCATAAATGTGGCTGGATATCGTTGATACAACTCTGAATTTCCATAAACCGTATGAAACAGTGACGTTGTGGATGCATTTATTTCCCAACAAACACTCGTGTATTTTCGGTACCATATGCGATAATTTTGAAGATAAAGTTTAAAGAAGGCCTCAGTATTTTTTTAAAATGTCCGATAACAATGAAAACCTGTTATTCTTTTGTATAGCGCTCCATGTTTAATAACCCCCAACTGTCAGCTTTCAAGTTGTCTTTATTTTTGGATGGAAAGACCTTACCGTATTAGCCCGTGGCGTAATGGATAGTGCGTAGGACTATTACGCCAAATGGTGCTTCTCACCTTAGCAGTTCGCATTTGGCAGAAAATTGTAGGTCCCCTCTATTCCAGCCAATAACACAGAAATGGTTGAGAGTTGTTAGTCACAGGCCCTGGTGCTAGATGAGTTGTCGTGCCACCCAATTTGTTATTAAATTTTTTTTAAGACTTTTCCGTATAATCGTTTAAAATTTAAATCTTGCGTGAATTTTGAGACACCCTTTATATGCATATATACTAGTCATAAGTCTTAAGTATATCCTCATTTTACTCGTAGATCTTTGAGTTTAACTTAAACCATTGTTCTAAACTTTTGAAAAATTTGAATTTTTATGAATTTAAATCATATAGTTTTCTTTATTCCATAAGTTTTCGGAAATTGCCTTAAAAATATTTTGTAAAATTGGTGTAATTAAGGTCTTAATTAATAGAATTATTTCATTTAAAAAAAAAACTGAAAGCAGTTCTATACGCTTAACTGTACAATCCAATTATTTTTTGGGTTAAACGAAAATCCATTTAATTGTACCTCGTGTCTGACTAAACCGATCTTCTCCTGTTGCTTGATTATATCTTTCCGGAGTCAGGAAGCTACCTTTTCAATAAAAATTTTTCAACGTGCAACTAAAATCCCGAATATTTTGATTAAATAAATATTTCTCAGTTGCAAGGTTACGTACACGCCCCAGTGACTACTTACGAGTTTATATGTTTCATTTATTATTTATTCTTACATTTTTTTTTAAATCAATCAAAATCAAGTAAAACCGAGAAATGAGTGCGCTTATGATGAAAAATTATGTTTTTTCCTCATTTATAAGCATAATTTTAAGAGCGTTTTCAAAAATTACCCCTTCAACAAAATGAAAAAAAAAAAAACTTCCATCTAAATCAATCAAGAGAAAAAATGAAAATGCATTTTAATCAACTAAGAGCAAATGTATCATTTATATACATTGCCATTGCAAGAATGACGTCTGCAATATATAGGAAGTGAAATAATTTCTCTTTCACCAAATTGATACAGAAATTTTGCACTCATGCTCTTTTGCTACCACGTTCATTCACCAAATTATTGTCACTTAGTCAGCAAAACATTTATAAACTCCCTTAAATAAAAGAGACATTTTTGGTCGTATGTGGGTGGAGGAATGGGGCGATAAATATTTGTTGTTGTTTTTTATTTTGTGTTCTGAAACCCGAAAATAAGTCTTTCCATTTAAAATTTTGAAAAGCCCCCTTGTCATCGTCACTCTTAAAAAGATCCATACTGCCTCACTGATGGGATTTTTGAAAAATGCCCACAACTACATCCGTTTTTGTTCTGGGTGAATTTTGGGAGGGAGTTAAATAACAAAAAGAAATAAGCATAAAACATGCCAACACAGCCGGGCAGTAAAAAAAAAATAATAAAAACCCCAAAGAAGCAAATACAAAATAAAAAAAAAATCCGCCAGATACAATGAATAAATGCGAAAAAGAGGCACAAGTCAGCGCGGCGTGCTGCTGCTACTTCTGACTATGACTCTGACTCTGTGGGCATACGACAGCGTGTATAATTTTTTTTTTGCTGCTCTGCTGCTGGGAAGAATAAGCAAAATCGCCCGTTTGGATAGATGGGCTTTAGTGTTGGGTTGGTTGATTCTTGGAGACTAGGCTCTGCTTCAGCGTTCAGCCAGAGCGCAAACGATTTGGAGGCGCTCTTAAACGCCACACATACTTGGTACGGTTGTTCGTTCGGTTGTTCGACGTCGGTAGGTCGTTTGGTCCTCCGTTCGGTTATTTGCTTCATTGGTGGTTTCTTGATTCATCCGCAAAAAGTTCGTTTAATTTCTTCAATTTTTTTTGTTGTTGTTAAATTCTTTTACTTCAAATACAGATACTTCCCGTTAGTGTTTTAATTATATCGAGTATTATTTAAATAATTTTTCTGTGGATGATTCGGGTAAAAGAAGTATCTTTAAGGTACTTTTCGATACATTTCAAGAAAGTTACATCTGAATTAATGATTTCAGATAAATCGTGTTTTTTTTTTGCGTAAATATACCCACATGCCGGGTCTGCTAAGGAAGCCCCTACTGAATTCATTACATATTATGTCAGTTTCATATAAAATCAAAAATTGAGTGAACTTAAAGATACCTGTGTTTGTCTTACAATATAATCATAAGTATCTAACACCGAGAGCTGTCAAAAATATGCTGCAAAATTATATAACAACAATTTGATGTGCGTGTGTGTCTGTGTTTGCAGTTTTTTTTTGCAGCGTGCAGTGCAATTCCTCAACTGTCCATTATTTTATCATTTCTGTTTAAATTTAAAAAATCCTGCCATCATAACGCATCTCTGAATTGGATACAAACGAAAGTCTGTTGCCCACGATATAAATCTTCAACTTGAATCATAAAACATTGAAAAAAAAATTTAGTACAAAAAATAAATCTTCAATAACTCTTTAATATTAAACAATTCCTACAACAAAAAGAAAAAAAAAACAAAGGAATAAAATAAAATAAATATGTAATTTTTTTTGTTGAACTATTATTATGTATTTTGTACTATAAGTAAAGTTCATTGACACTTTCTCCACCGTCATGACGGTTCTGACGGTTTTATATTTATACAGATAGAACACACATTCTGTCTCTATGGTGTATGAAATAAACCAACAACAACAACAAAAACATCAACAACAACAACAACAACGAAATGAAATTGAAAGAATACAAAAAAAAAAAAAACTAAGAAGGGGAAACATTATAAAATATAGCTACATTGTGCGCGATAGTAGGTGCTCTTTCGCAATCTGTCTCTTTCATTGGACTTTTGAATTTCATTAGTTTATAGTTATAATATTTTGTTTTTTTTTTCTTTTCTTTTACTTTTTAAGAAGATTTTTTCTCTTTTCTAACTCTCTTTATGTCCTATTGCACTCTCTTTTGGTCGTTGATTAAGTAGGAAAGAAGAAAATAGTTCGTTTTCTAACTATTGCCATGCCATTAGATACATTTGTGTCTTTTATATATTCTTAACTGTTTTTTTTTTTATTATTTGTTCCACTCTTTTTCCCGTTTTTATTTTTTTGTTTTAACTCTGGTCGCCTCCACAGGGAGCCTAAGCAGCTATCTGACAGATAATGCTTCCGTTTTGGGGAGGCAATGTTTTTTTTTTTTTTATTATTATTTTTTGTGGATTCGTTTTATCGTGGGGATTTTAAAACTTTAACTGCGGTGCTGAGTTGAAAGTTTAAAGAGCTATCTTTTTAAATAATTTACGGTTATATGAGAAAAGGGGGTTGTTGTAAATTTTAAGAGATATATGTTTACCTGCCCAAGGATATTTATACAATTTAGAATGATTTTGCTTGAATATTTAAATAATTTTTAATTATACTAACAACCAGGTTTATTTTCTTCTAAATTTAAAATACCTAGTTAGGTAACAAAGAAAAACAAATTAAATGGCGCCCAATTTAAGTTAAAATCTAATTATTATATTATTTTATTGGAATTAGATGCGATAAAAAATGTTCTCATTGTTCAACTATATGAAATTTACTGCTGTAATACGCTCGAATTAATAATACATTATCTTCATCCATTCATAACAAACAAAAATATATGGACAAAAAAGAAGGATTAAATCTGTTTTGTTTCAATTTTTAATTTATCTTGTGCTTGTTTTTATGCAGATAATCTAATAATTTCGTAATTATTTAGAAGAACTTTATTTAAAGTGTAGTAATTAATTTTAAATAAACACTAAAAATAATTCAAATTTATAAACTGTCAAAAAACTTATTTTTTTTAAATAATTTAACTTGTAGAGATACCTACTTAACAAAAAAGTTAACCAAAAATATACGATTTGAATATGTGACACTTGAGAAAACTAAATTATTAAATAGGTTAAATGCGACAAATGCGAAAACATACAGTGACGTATGTATATTAAAATAAACAAATATAGTTGAAAGAGTGTCTGCTTGGTTTTATTTATTTGTTTATTTATTTTATTAATATTCCTTCTTTCTGTAAAACCTCGACATACTTTTTTTCGGTAAATTTATTGCTTTATTGCTATTATCTTTTTGTTCACTCAACAGTAAGATAACTATTAATGTGTCGTGATCTAAATTAAGTTAATAATCGAAAGACAATGCTATTTTTTTTTACTAATCTTTCAGAATTGAAACCTATTTTCTTATTTAAGAGAGAGTCAGAAACTTAAGATAACGCATTATGTTGCAATTTTCAATAAAAATATAAAACTATAAAACAATTAAAATTAGGCACAACGGCCTATAAAAATATCAGGTAATAAATACGAACAAATTTTGAAGTGATTCGCAAAGATCTGGCTATGTTGTAAAGATTATATCCAAAAATCAATTTTCAGCTATTACAAGACCTCCCTTGACACCCAATAACTAAATAATCTTTAAAGCTTAAAAATCAAAATTATATTTACTTTTTATTAGATGTATTTGACCAATTATATTTTGAATTAAATTATTTTGTTGTTTAGGCTGTTTTGGTATATTTTAATTTGAATTGAAACAAAGACATCGTTTCTTATAAAAACATCAGAATTCTCTGCAAAATTTGACCTCATTAATTCCTTGAAATTTTTTAACCACACAACACTTATTGATTTCCATGATTATTGTCGATTGTAGAACTGCCAACTCTATTTAAAAAAAAAAAAAAATTGACAATATTTCTTCATCTGCCATCAGCAGGGCAATTTTAATTTATAAAAGTTCATTATCCGTAAATATAATATGTACGTCACTCGGCACTTTATTGTCATTGAAAAACGTGAGCAATATCTGCTGCATTTCTGTCTTAATAATCGTTTTTCATTATTGACACTGCAACTTCTTCTGTTCACAATTAATTGCTGTAAATGTTGTGTCAGCTGTTAAGAGGGCAGGGTACTAAAGAGCAACTTTTTTGATATTTACACCGAGGTACATTGACCCGAGTAGAACATTGAGCTGACTAAGCATACAATTTTATCGAAACACGGCATAATTCATTCGGTTCTTGACCTAACCTATACAAAATTATAGAGCAAGGGGGAGCGGAAGGTGGTTATAAGTCATATAGAAACTCCAACTTTCAAAGCTATTAAAATAATTTTTATTTCGATTATTTCGTTCGTTTCACCTTTCCAGCTCGAAACATTATTTTGATTCTTGATTATGTCAACGAAATTTAACACCATCACGAAATTATATTACCAAGACAGTTTAGTTGGAGCCATTGCATAGGAACTCCAGTTGAAGTCCACCGTTGAAGCCAGGTAAGACATATATCGTCGTCGTGTGTGTCGGTCTGTGGTTGGCAAGTCTTCAATTCTTTAATTCGTATTTTTGTTGTTGTTGTTATTGATGGAATGATTCTGTGAGTTTTCCCCATAATTATTGTCTTCTGTCTGTTTATTTTTTTTTTTTGATAATTTCGGATTTTGTTGCCAAAACAAAAAAATTCAGTACCCAAGAATAAGCAATAAAAATGTTGATTATAAAAGTGTTAACAAGAATTGTGTATCCAACTTAAACGAAAAAATAAAAAAAAATTCAAATCAAATTTCCAACAAATTGTCTCTTAAATCATCTTTTTCCAAAATAAAAAAAATAATTATTTTCTTATAAAAATAGTGAAAACAATACGAAAAGTACTAGAATGTAATGGATACAGATTTTACGGAGTTTTTCAATCAAAATTGGTCGTCGTCATCGTCGTCACAACAGCCATCTAGTGGCCCAAATCTGCATCATAATAGCAATGGAATAAAAATTGAACCATCTTCATCATCATCATCGTCGTTTATTGATCATCCCAGTCATCATCAGCAGCACCATCATCATCATTTACATCAACAGCTGACTGCTCAGACTGCTACTCAGCATTATCAGTTTTCTGCATCATCATCAACAAATCCAGCCTTACTCCTTCAACATAATCATCATCAGCATCAGCATCATAATAATCATCATCATCATCATCATCAACAGCAACAAAATGCAACACGTGCCTTGTTCGATTCGCCACAATTCGGTCGAACGACCAGTTCTTCCACAAATGGAATTACCTCGACACAGCGGTCTACTCCCCTGGACGTAAAAGCAGCCGCTGCAACGTCTTCATCAACATCGGTGAACAATAAAAATTCTCCGATGTCACCGGTTTCAAGTAGTGCTGCAGCAGCTGCTGCTGCTGCCCTTCGCCTGCCAATAGATACGACAATTTCGAGGAATTGTAGCAGTAATTTGCATCATGCGTTGCACTCACAACACAGTCATCATGCGTCGCAGCAACAGCAACATCCTCAATCGCATCATCATCCGCACCAGCATCATGGATCAGCAGCGTCATCGGCTGCTCATTCACTTGTTGCAGCGATGCATCAGCAACACCCGCAACATGCCTCGCATCATCACCACCACCACCACCTGCCTCACCATCATCATCATCATAATTTGCATGCGGCATTTTTCGGGACTGCTTGTGGCAGTGCAGGATCTTGTTGCAATTCTGCTGCTATTAGCAGCACAGCCGGTGGCATAGCGAGCAGTAGTTGTGGAAACAACAATTGCGGGACCAGCTGCAGTAGCAATAGCTCTTGCAGCAACAAGGCTTTATGCCCGTCTTTTTCGGACTCTGTAGACAGTACAACGCCACCGCCGCCTTCTAGTTCGTCTTCTTCTTTATTTATTAGTAGTAATAATGCGATTGAACATGATAAAAAGACTGCGAATTCGATACGAGGTAAGTTCTTTATTTTGTTTTCGAAGGAAATCTTTATGATACTTTTAGTTTTGGATGTGCGGATATACAGTTCCAAATATTTAATTCTTTCCAATTCTTCATTTCTATAGCTGAATAATTGAATATTTCTTCTTTTAATTTCACTTCAGAGAAACACCCTTGTAGTGTGTCCTTCAAAACATACTTAAATGATTTAAGTTTGTGTTTCGAGCTAACCTGAAATTTGAAATTTTGGTAGAAAAAATAAAAAATAGAATTCAGAACAAAAAGTTCTGCCATTAATTTGTTGTGAAAAAATAAATTTTATGGTTTGAAAAGGATTCCATGTTTTTTTTTTTTATTAAAAAAAAAACATAGAAAATATCACACGACTAAATTAAGTATGATATATGTATTTTATGTGACAATACTAATTTTTCGGTGCAATTTGTTGTATGTTTTTAATTTAAAAAACCAGAAAACATCGCATAGCAAAATAAAGATAAATATGTGACATTTCTAACTTTGCCGTGCAATATGTTCTATGTTTTTTTTTTTATTAAAAAAACATAGAAAACATTGTCTAATGAAAAACACAACAAAAATACATAAAAAGGATTGAATGACAGATTTTAAATCGTCACAACTTATTTAAAACTAACTAATGGCAAATAATGAAGCAATAAATCATTAAATTTTTTTTAATGCTTTTTGAATGAATATCATCATACACCACCCTATACTATTTCAAACGCTGCCTTCAGCCAGGTCGACAAAATAATTATAGCTGTTTCGTTTAATGAGCAAGCAAGAGTCCCGTTAGTTCAGAAACTAGAGTCAATGCGCAAATTTGTCCCCAAAAAACAACACCACCATTAATAATACCTCGAAATTACTAATTTCATTCATTCATCTAAATTAAACAATAACTCTCTACACTTTACCCCTTCGCTGCTTTTTGTTTTTTTTTTTTTATTTCAAAATTTAAAATCTTGTCCATAATATATTATTTACCCTCCAAAGTAAAGAGTTGTTGTCATTCACCAAACACTCAATTCGCCAAGTATAAATCACTGCACCGAGCACACAGTCTTTCTGTTTACAACGATTCGCGTGTGTTATCCAAACAATTACAAACAATCCACGAGTCTTTAACCTCATTTCGTAATATGTGTGTTCCCAGATATTAATAACAATAAAACATATTTAACCAGAGTTCCAGTAATGACACAAAAAAAAATACAAAAATACAACAAATAAAAAAAGAGAACTAAATTCAACAACTCAAATCCAAGAGATGCAAAAGACAACGACAACGACTTTGACTCCAAGAAGAACAAGAAAAAAAAATAATAATAAAAAAAAATAAGTGCTTTTGCAATTTACAATATATTATGTTGTAAGGTCCCATGTCCCAGGTCCTACATTGCACTGAGGTCGCGACTATAAGAAAATAAGTACACCGAAGTACGATGTATAATTGTATATAGTCTGAGATGAAATGTTGTGAATATAATATGAGAGCAGATTTTACATTTTTGTATAGAATACGGTAGATAATTCATAACAAAGGGAAAAACACATTTCGACGGTTAAAGTACCTCGTAAGTCGTTCTGCATGTTTTCCAGAAATCAAACCTTGCAAATTTTGTATGGTGATCTAAGAGATTTTAAATTCTAACTTTTTCTGTAAAATGTTCAGAACAACATTTCTAAGCTGGAATGGCCAAAAGGTGGCTGGTTTTCTTACATTAAATTTTGAATTAAGAAGTCTTACACTTTAATCGTCCATATGTAAATGTATAATTTATTTTTTAATTTAAAAAAATTATGCATTTCACTTACATTATTTTGATAAAATTAAAATTTCCATTAGAAAAAATCGACAGTACTGCATTTAAATTGCATATTCTAAAAAAGTAACCTACATTTTTATTTTATCGTGTGAAAAAGGAAAAATTTAGAATCATTGGCTAATGATTTGTCTTTAGATAGTCTTTACTTAAAGTTGTGATAATTTTAATTCTTTCGTGCAATGTTTTCTATGTTTTATTTTATTTTAGGAAAATAAGTCGACATTTGTACCTTTTCAAAAAAAAAAGGTATACTTTTCGAGATATTTTCAAACAAACTGATCAACCCTCATTTTAGCCTTCAAAACTCTTATTATTCTGATCCAAATCAATGGGGAAACTGATGAGATATGTCTACAATGCCAAAACAAAGCTATTCGTCGAAATTCATATAAAAAAATATTTACACTAATACATTTATGGAATATTTTAATCTCTGCTTGCATGCCAATAATTTTAATATAAACGAAATGGTTCAAAATTATAAATTAAAGTTAAGAGGCCTTTTATAACTCACACACTTCATATTTTAAATGCAACACTATCTTCCATACTATAAGTATCTCATGCAACTAACCTGCACTCATAATAAATATTAAAATGTTCATTTTTTCTTTAATCTTTATGTGTAGAAGAATTTTGTCCAGAAAAATATATGGAAAAGTCATTAACCTCAAGATTCGTAATATATTTTGTATCTTCTCTTTTCTGCCACCCTTCCCTGTCTCCTGCAGGGTTTTTTTTTTTTTTTTTTCTTTCAAAACTGAGTATACTTCAAGACACGTGGCCAAGAGCGAAGAAAAAAAGATCAACAATCAAAAGAACTGAAACTCAAATCAAATGCAACTGCATTTAATTTATTCAATTTAATTTAGGGTGCAAAATGATCCTCAGCTTTGTATACTTCGCTTTAGGAAATACTTTTAATTATTATTTTATATTATTGGACACAGGTGGCATGATTCCGTTTTTGTGGTGGGCTGGGATTTTTTTCATATTTAGCTCATTTTCATTTCAATTGAGAACTACGAACGATCGATCAAATTGATTATTCCGAATGCGAGAGTAAAAATGATTCATCTTTAAAGCAGGACATTTAAATGTGCTGATTGTTGGATTATTTTTGTTTGAGTTTTTTTTATTTTATTTGGTTTTGAATGTCATTGCACTCACTTGAGTGAATTTCATTGCATTTTATAAGAAGAAATGCATTGAGGATTTTTTTTTTGTTTTTTTTTAATTTTTCGATAAAAAGTCACGTTCAGTATAAATATGATGAAATTATGCATATTATTATTATTATTCCAAGTTCTGGATGATTGTACTTGTTGATTTGGTGATTATTGTAGGTAAAGTGGTTTTATAGAATGCAATTGATTTGAAATAGTATTTTAGTAAATTTTTAAATGAAATTATATTAAGGCGCATTTTATAGAAGAGCTTTAAGTTGTACAAAAGAACTAGGTATATTTATTATTTAAACCTATACCTGCTTTGTATAAAGTTTTTTCAGATTACAGTATTGTTTAAGTATTTTATTACTGGACCTTGAAAGAACTATGAGGTACATGGTAGTTTTAAACAATTAAATAGTTACTGTTTAGAATGTGAATTCTTGTGCATAAAATGACGCATCCATTTTCATCTGTTATTAATTTCTAAAGTGCCCATAATATTCTTAGGTTTATTTATGAGGTTAATTTTATTTATTTGTTTTGAATTAAATTAAATTAAAAAAAAAACATGAAATATTTGACAATTAATATGTATGTATGAAATAAAATGTTTGTACCTCTATTTGTGTATTTATTTACTTAAGAAATAAAATTATCTACATACGAGTGGTTCCAATATGAATTTTTCGGGGAAAAAAGTTCGACATCTCTTTAATTAGTTTTAAATAAGTATCAAAAAAAAAAAAACAATTTTTAATCTGTTACGCTTTCTGGCACTTATTCAATTTTTTTGCTTGTAGGTAAATGTGGGAAGTTATTTTTAAGTTATTGTAATTTTCAATTTGTGAAAATAATAATATTAGAATGATACCTACACTTGTTATCAAAATTAAAATAAAATTCATCCAGAACTTTTTGAGAACATTTAAAAAAATTTACCCGATTTGCCATTCCAGCATAGTTGAGGTACATTAGAAATGAAAAAAGCATTTATGTATTTTAAAACTTTGAATAAATTCTTTTTTAAATTTGTTCTTCTTCACATATAAATCAGGAAAGCCTACGAACAGGGTTGGCTGAATTAACTACACTACATTTTCTACACCATTAAATACGCGTAGTTAATTTAATAAACTAAACGTCTTAATTTCTACAAATTGTTACGTTTTCATGTACATACAAAGTAAATTTAGAGAAATAATAAAATTGCAATAAAAATTTTAACATTTTAACTCAAAATTCAAGCTTCAAAGTTATAAGACAGATCATTTGATATTTGAAACTAAGTTTGGTACAATTTGTTTCATTAACTACATTTAACTACGTTTAACTACATAAACTACGTAGAAAATGTGAAAAATGTAGTAGCCATCCCTGCCCATTAACACTTCTCCTTTTTTTGGTGTCCGTTTTATCATCTTCTTCGTATTCTGTTTCCTCAGACCAGTATGAACATAGCATGAACAGGGATGGGACTTTTTAAAAAAATGTCCGAAGTAGATTCGGAAAAAAACGCAGTAGATTAAACTTTTTCGCAGTAGATTTTTATACTTTCAAAATATAAATAAAAAATAACATGAATAATTTAAAATAATAAAATAAATATTCATTTCTCTTTAAAAAACATAACAAAAACACAACAAAACAAAACAAAAATTCATACATTTATGTATTTTCATAATCAGTCTTAACATTTTTTCAAAAGCTAGATTTTCATTGTTTTTTTTTTTTCAAATTGTCCGTGCAAAAGTGCAGTAGATTTTACTTAAAGGCAGTCGATTTATTTTTCGAAAAGAATGCAGAAGATCTACTGCAATTGCAGTAAAGTCACAACCCTGAGCATGAACGCAATAATTTTGTCTATTCCCCTTACGTTTTGCCCTCTTTCTCTACTCGGCGTTACACTTTTTTGAAATTCTGTTGATTTTTTGACATTGTTAGTAGGTATGCCTCCGCTTAAACATTTCTAATGTTAAAAGTTATACATAATTTAAAAAAAGGCTAATAATAAGAGCAAAAAATCAAATTCTCATTGAAAAACGAGTATTTAAGAGATATAAATTGAAGAAAATAGAATTATTTTTCGTAAATTTAGCAAAGTTTTTTTTTACTAAGAACCACCCTAATATTTATTTGCACATAAATAAATAAAATTCTGATTGATTGTAAGTTCAATAAATTCAAAAGACACGTTTTGATGATTACATATGGATGAACGAAAACCAATAACCTTTGACTTTTGACAATACGTGCTGGACTTGACTTGAAAGATTTTATTAATTGTTTTTATTCTCTTACGTACATATTGTTAGTATATATGTATTTACATAAAAAAACATGAACTTATATTATGCTATAATATTATTATAAATATGTATATAAAATATAATATACCACTCAAATATTGTATTCGACTATGCACAATGAAGTTGCAACTATTTGCTGTTATGGATCAGAGCTATCAAGTGAATAATAATAAAGGCTTTAAAGTATTATGTAGTTTAAAAATATAAGGGCACATTTCACTGCCGGTCGTATAAAGATGCAATTTTTTATCATAAAATACCATACTGGAGGTTTTAAAATCAATTTCCATTTTATTGTTTTGCCCTATTTCACCCTATAAAACGATTAATTTCAAAAAAATATCTATTCTTTATGTGGTTTTCGAAGTTCATCTTCTAAATATAGTATCTTTCAAACATAAAAATAATTTCTTAAATCGGATTATATTTTTTTGATTTCACGGCCCATTTCACCCTTTAAATATCTAACTAAATTTTCAAAACTATCCAACCCTTAAGTGACGTTAAGTTCATCATATTAATTTTACCTTTCAAACGGAAATATGAATAAATCTTAAAATCGAACGTTTATTTTGTTGTTCTTACCCCATTTCACCCTATAAATAGTAAGCAAATAAACCTCTCTCAGATAATTGTAATCATAACCGTGAAATCTGAATTCAAATTAATTCCATGTGGTTTTCGAGTTAACACCTAAACACTTAGGTGTGTTTTTAGATATACCTGTCCAAACTGGTTTATCTCAGAGTTAATTCAGTACTACATTTTTCTAATTGTCTTGAAAAACTACACAGAATAACTTCATATTTAAAACAGCATGGAGTGGTGGGTAAAGTAGCACCCCTTAAATTAAGCTTGAAAATGTAAACCAAACAATTTTAGAGTATGAGAAAAAAAAACATGTAAATTATTTTGTCTAGAAGATTGATGTCAGAATTAAATCTAGACAAAAATTTTAGAACAAAGATTTTTTTATCCAAAATTTATTCACATGTAGTTAATTAACATTCGAAAAATCTATATATTATATACCATCTTTGAAATGATCGCTCGTATGGAAAAAATTGTCATATTATTTTTAATAGATGACTTCATTTAATTAAGAGTACAAATTGAAAAATCAGTACTTTTGACCAATTTAAAAAAAATAATGATATTTTTGAAATGATAAATGTTAGTAATTATAAATTAATTTTTTTCTTGTAGAGAGAGCGTAAAAAACTTTGCATGAATATGTCTTCGAAAAATCAGTTATAATAACCGACATTTTCATAGTTTTTTTTTTTAAATGTCATATCTCCTAAACGGGTAGGCAGAAGAAGAAAAGTGTCATAAAATATTTTCTATAAATTTGCATGATTTACAAGTTGTGCATGAAGTAGGTACTTTTCGGTAGACTTGACCTTTCAAAAGTTATATGAGAAAAACAGATATTTTCGACATTTAACCCTGAATAACATTTAATATAAGCCAGATTCCACAATGGACTTTTAAGCCAGTATTCTTTAAGCCAAAATCAAGAATATTTCTTTTAAAAATCTTCAATTGGATTTTTTTCACTTTAAAAGTGCATTTTTCCAGTTCTAAAAAGTTGAAATTTCACAAGTATTTTCATAATCCAGGTGAAAAGAAATTTGTAAATTCCTATGGAATCTTAAATCGATGAAATTACATATTTATACATATTTTCTAAAATAAACCTCAGAAAATTCTGTTAAATTCAAGGGGTCGATAAAATACCAAATAAAGAAGAACAAATGAAAACAAAAAGTTATAAGCATTCGAAAATGCACTGGGGTTCAATACACCTCATTTTGTTAAGGTGTGTTAAGATTAATAATATACGTTGTAATTTTGCAATATACATATATTTTTACTCATATAAATTTGTTCTGTAAAATGAATTTCAAAATTTTGAAACCCAAACAAATTTTTAATTCTTTAAATAATTTTTATGTTCACTGTGGCGTATGAGTAATATTTTTTTATTGAAATAAAAATTCATCATCAACAATTTTAACATTGGTTATAAAGTCCATTCAATTTTTCCCGTTCCCTTCAGCTTATTTTTGGATATTTAATAGGCTGGATTGCCGATATTAACTCACTTTAGTTGCCATTACACTTAATTTTTAACACACTTCTGTACCCCATGTAATAGTTTGTAGTTCTTCTCCGTCAAAGATTGTATGTTTTATTATCAATGCAAACCTAACCATAAGCTTGCTCTTACTTTCATCAGATTATAACAGGTTTACTTTGAGTAATGATAATAGTTATCCTGGTTTAGGATAGACAAAAATTATGACATTCGAAAGAAAACCTTTTGTAAGCTAAAGTGTGATATATTAATTTCAATTATAACAAATTTCTAAAGTTCTTTGTAATTAGAATTATAAATATCAGTTTAGCAACTAATGATGCCATATTCACTTTATTATTAGAACCATTCCTTGAATAAATTTTTTTTTCTAAGTTCATATAAACATTTAAAGTAATAAACCTCAAGACATTAGAGGAATGTTCAGTTCTGTTAAAATCTTCCAAATTCCTATAAAATAAAATCCGATGGTATCACAATATTTTGTTAATTACTATTTTTTTTTTCTTTTTTTTCTAAAAAAACATTAAATCATAATTGAAAAGTTTTTGATCTCACGCTAAAGATCGCTGCTGCCCACTCAAATAATATATCTCTCTCTCCAGAGAAAACACACAATTATTCGATTTACTTTTGAAGAGATATTAAAGTAAATTAATTTTGTTCTCTTCAGTGATTACTTTGTCATTGTATGTTTTTCCTTCTAGTAGAGACCTATTTTCCTATATACAAATTGTCGATGAAGAGAAAGGTTCATCATCTGAGGAAAATAAATTTCTCTTCCTGCCATCTTGATTAATTTGATTACTTCATAGTTCGCTTGTTTTTTTGCGCGCGCAATCGCGAAACATTTTTTTTCTACGCTCTTCTACAACCCCTCACCATCATTATGTCAACGGGTTGTTGGAGGCGGCGGTATCATCCTGTCGTATACACAATCGTTAGGTTATTGACTTTTTGAACCACATTTCGCATGATCGTTTACACATTCTCAAGAACTCGATCAGACAACGCGAGATACGCGACAGCATGACGACGGCGAAGACCGACGATCAACGACGTATATGTTGTTTGGTTTCGTGTTCTATGAGATACTCGAGTGTTGAACGAACGCGCACCCTGAGTCCAAGCGTTCGTTCTCTGTGAATGGGGGAGGTGGTTGGTATATTGAACTCGTGGCCAGTAAAAGTAGCATCATCATTATAGTATGAATTGAACATATGCAATTGTTTTTGTATGAAGATCCATCGGGAAACGTGTGTGTTGATTTAGTCTCAATTTTTTTTTTTTTTTTACAAAAGATGTTTTACATTTTTTTCTGGTAATTTATTTGCATTCACAGAGAAACTTTTCGTATCTTTTAAAAATACAAGTATTTAAACTGCGTGTGGGGAGATCGCGTAAATATTGATCTTTCTCGTAATTGAATGAGGGTTTTTGTTGCCATTACGATATACCAGATTCCAATCTTACACTCCTCTTGAATGCATTTTATGAGTTTTATAGTCTTCAGTTTTTTTCCGCATACCTGAAAATATTATACCGACATATATGTATGTATAGTGGAGCGTGTATCCGACAGAGTTGAAATAAATTCGAAATATAAATTCGAATAGAAATCACCAATATTTAATTGATACTCTTTCAAAAATTGATAACAATAGAATGTATCATACAAAAAATACAGAAATCTACAGTCAGTTTTGGTGAATGCAGTCAAATGACAACTGACAAACTTCTTTTAAAAGTCTTTTCACTTATTAAATAATTTCAACCATAAAATAACAGTCATTTTCAATATTCGGACCCCGAAGACTTCAGTATTTTTTGACTGTTTTCAATTTTTAAGTCACTTAAAAGTAACTTAGTCTGTTTTCGAAATCACTAAGTGATTTGCAGTCACTTGCCGCGTTTTTTTAGTCTTTTAACTACTTTAAAGTCTTTTGAATAAAAATAAATATTCTTTTTTGTAGAATTTATGGTTTACATTCCGGGTTTTGTTGTTTTTTCTTCCTCTGATACAAAAGAGAATAATTTAGTTGTTTAAATTATCATTGTTTATTTGAACCACGATTCACACCGAATCGTAAGCGCAAAATAAAAAAATCCATTTCTTATAGTTGTTGATTCAATTTAATTTTTTAATATAATTGACTTAAATAAAGAGTCGAAAGAAAAGACTCCAGTCAAAATTGGCTTTTAAGTGAAAAAAGTCTGGACACGGGGAAAAAGTAAAGTAAAAAGTAATGCTGTCAAAAAGTACTGCAGTAAAAAATACTGCAATTGGCCCATTGAAGCTTAAATTTAAATTAATCATAAACTTTTCCATTTATGTCTCACAACAATAAACTTAACACCTTCAAATAAAAAACTGGAATAAGGTGGCCTAATTAATTGAAAATATTGAGTTATTTATGATAACAAAAATTCTTACATTAAAAAATAGCTTAAAACCTTCTTATAAAAATTTTAAAAAATTATAATTTTGTTTCAAGTTGATCTTTTTGGTAGTTTCTAGAATTATTCGTGACAAGTGTTTCAAGTGTTTCACCTTTATATATACAGTCAAACTTCGATAACTCGAACTACTATTATCCACAATAAAAGTTCGACTTATCAAGACTTCGAGTTATCCAAATTATTTATCAAAATTAAAACAATTAAACCATTCAATATTTGAAATAAATACGTATGCATAATGCACAACACTTTTTTGCTTTATTAAGTCTTATACGTTTTATATTACTGTACATAAGTTGTTACACCATACACAAAACTATTGCATGTATTTAGTTATTTGGGTCTGAGAGTAGTTTTTTTTATTGTTTTTTTTTTTCAAGAAAAAATTAAAGCTGCGTAAATTTCATCTGTTGTATTGTCACACGTTTGCAAATATAAATTCAAATTGTCAAATGTGCTACAACATGCTTCGAAGGCTGTTAAATGAATTCCTCTACCGAAGTCTTGTCTTCACTTTCTATATCAATTGAAGTTGGAAATTGTACATAGAATCTTTTACAAAAAACAACCAAGCAATAACTATGTAGATAAATTAAAAAATAATGCAAAAATATTGAAATGTTCACCGCATTAAATAAAAATTTTCTGTAGGTACTTACAACTTCAAAATTTCTTAAACCTACTAATATCATGTGTGTACGTAGGTATCTCGTTTTCAAATGAAAATTCCCTTCAAAAATTCGAATTTCAAAAATGCATTTTTTCTCACTAAATGGGAATTCCCATAAAATGTTCGACTTAGTTGATGCATATGCCATATTTTTTGTTCGAGTTATAAAGAAAATCGAGTTATAAAAGTTCGAGTTATGAGGGAAAAAATGTATGAGATTTGAAATCTAAACGCTGCTACCACATAATTTTGTTCGAGTTATTAAAAAATCGAGTTATCGAAGTTCGAGTTATCGAAGTTTGACTGTATATATAAATATGGTACCATTATTTCTGTATATGTTGAGATTTTAGCTCTCCACAGATGGGGTAACGGAAAGCGAAAGGCAATATATGCCTTTCTTCCCAGCGGACTATCAAGTTTTTTTGTATAAGATTTGAGTTCTATTCCAAAGCTATCGGCTCCAATGTATACAGCTGATTAAATCATAAGTTTAAGTTTATTTCTTCAAAGTCATTGACTTTGAAGGTAGAGTACATATAAGTGAAGTTTTGCATAAAATAAGGTCAACATGGGTTTGTGGAACATGCAAAAGACCAAAACCAACAGGACACGCAAACCTAGACCCGATTTGAATGTGTTCTGGTTGTCTGGTTCCATTAAAAAATAAATAAAATAAAATATATTCTTAGAAAAAATAAAAACCTATCTATCTATCCACACAAATATGTACATACAATGTAGTTTTCTAGTGCATAATTCTTATTTTTCTAATTTTATTTATTTTCAAGTCATGATAAGACGATAAGGGAAGTGTTGTCGCAGTGCCTTCATATAGTTGCGAATGTTTACTTTAAAACTATACACACAGTGCATTCAACTTTCGGTTTTCAAATGCTTTCACTTTTGTTGTTGATACATAATATATTTTCTAGCTATCGATATGAGTGACTTACTAGAAATGACTGACTTGAATGAGTTCTTGACGCGCGTTCTAATAGCTGATAAAATATTTTAAATAGCTTTAATGAGTTATATAGTGAATTTGTTATATTTTTTTGCTGTTGTTCTAGTGGATTCTAAGTGGATTAGGAGTGGTATTGATTAGTCATAACTGGTTAAGGTATACTTTTAATTTTCCTTCTACTTGAGTAGGTAATGGAATTATTGTTTTATTTATTTTGTTTTTTGTGTTTTATGTTTTAACGCCTTACTGGCCCCATTTTATATGATTCATGTGCGTAGGTTGGTACTTAGTTTTTTTTTTTTTTTTACAATTTGTTTCGGAAAACCGGCAAAAGTGCCAAAATATCAATTAGACATTTAACCTCAATATATGCGAAACACATGCTCAAATAATCTTGGCATAGATTTTTTTTTTTTGTTTTTTGCGGCTTATTGAGAAAATCAAATTATGTTTTTGAAGTTTTTATTTGTTATTTGTTTTATTTTTTTTAATAATTTGACAGATGACACAGAAATAATTATTAACATTAGAGGTGTGTTCTTAAACTGGAGCAGGGTGTACCGAATTATTTGGATTTAAGAATTGGGTCTTTTAAGTAAATTTCGGCGTTTTGAAAAAAAAAAACGTGTGCGAATAAATATAATCTATACAGATTTTAACAGTATGATGATGTGTAGTGAGTTATACTTTTGTTTGACGTCATTTGTTTTGAGATCAATATTATGTAGTATAAATTCTTATTAGAAGCTTCTATCAATATTAATTATATTCGATTTTGTTTTTATTCAAATTTGTTTTGATTTTAGTCAAAGTTGGCCCAGAAAATAAAACTAGAACAAAATAAAGTATAATATGAATGTGCGCTGGTGTTTAGTGTTTGGGAAATTGACTAGCTGTTTTCTGAAATTTCCTTACTTTAATAGTGTTGTTTGATTCAATATTTTTTTTCATTATTTCACCACGAATTTCTCTTTACACTTTTTTGATATAATAATTGTTATTAATAATTGTTAATACCAGCTTAAATTTTAATAATATTTTTCAAATAAAAGTCTAATCTGCATTTAATCCATATATTATATTATATTTGACAAGGTGCCTTTTCAGTTATTGAATATTTTCTGTAATTATAGTAGAGAGGAACGGCGGGCGTTAGGCAATAACACCCAAAGAAATAACGCCCAAATCGATTTGGAAGTATCACCCAAATTTTTTTTTATCGCCCATTATAGGATTTGGGGTAAGTGCGAGCTGCTGGGTGTAGGGAAGGTCTCTTTTGCATTTAAAGAACCTGGATTTAAAGAAACTTTGCATACACCCAGCCTCGCACCTAGCCCAAATCATATAATGTGCCCAAGCAGCATGCACCCCCATACATACCACAGTGCTAAATTTTCAAAAATCTATATTGTAAATGTAAGTGTTTGAGTTTTATTATTATTTGGGCGTTATTTCCTAAGATTTGGGCCTTATTTCCTTTTTCTGGATATCTTTTGGATGATATTTCCAATTTTGGGCGTTATTTCACATTTGACTTTTAAAATTTATATTTTGGGCGTTCTTTCCTTAAAAAAAAATTAAAAAATTGAAAATAACACCCAAATCGAAAAAAAACAACAACAATTGTTCAGAATATTTTTGGGCGATATTTCCAAATTGATTTGGGCGTTATTGCCTAACGCCGAAAGGAACTCAGTGATTATCAGATGAGATTTTTAAAATTCCACTGAATTAGAAAAAAGTATCACCATTTTTGGAGTAGAAAAAAAAATTCTGCCATAACTACATACTGTCAAACAGTCGTATAAAATAGTTGTCCGGCTAGCAATTGTCTGTTGGACTTCTCGTATTATTCATATAAACGCATTCTAAATATGTCCCCTCATATAATCACTGACATCTCAGTAATCAATGAACATTTCATTAATTTCAAGATAACTTTTCAACTCTTTGTTCATTGAACACCCACTTTCGAAAAGATTTGGACAGCCAAATGCAGTTTCTAAGTTAGGCAATCGATGGATATGTTTATAAATAAGATGTTGGAGTTTACAGATATTGTGTGCTAAGGTCAGCAAAGCATTAGAATAAGATTCTAAATGCGATTCTAAATTTAAAAGAAAATCTAAAAGCTTTTTTTAAAAGTGAGAAATATGAATGAATACTAAGGCTAAAAACGCAGTTACGATTTCGACATTGGGTGACTATTGATAAGAGAAGCATGTATCTAATGTACACGTGAAAAAATTGAAATTTGTTTGATTTTCCTGGCGACGCAATTGTCGCAAGTTTAAATGAATCAAATGCAATTATACGTAATTGCAAACACTTGCGATTAAAATTCCGACGACTAAAATATCGTAGTCACAATAAGAAATAAACATACACGCACTTGGGTTTTTCAATCGCACGAATTTTAAGTCGCAAGAAATGAGACACATGGTTTAAAATGTGAATGCACGCATATGCGACTAAAAAATCGCAGCGATTACAAAAATGAGATATAGGTACATAGGTATAGTTTTTTTAGTCGCAAAATAAAATAGATCAAATTGGTTAAATATGAAACCGCCCGCACTTGTGATTTTAATACAAATCTTGTTACATTATTTTCTATTTTTTGTGACCGAATAGTTGCGCGATCGCTAAGCAAACATTCTCAATAAAAAATGTCTATTGTGTGTTTAAAAAATCGCGTAGCTGAAAACCATAAGAACATACATAACAATAATTTGTTGCGATCAACATCTTTTTAATCGCAACGACAGAAAATTTGTTCCTAGCGTAAGGCGTAAGGCATTTATTACACTTCAAAATGTACCCATTAGGAAAGGTTTCAAATTAGATGTACTTTTGCCATTTCCTTTCAAAAACAATAAGTAGAACAGTTCTTTTCTAATTTGTAATTTTTATTTGTGAATTAACTTTCTATACCAAATTGAGAATTATAAATTTTATTAGTGCATCTTTCACAATGTCTGAGTTGAATCTGATCTGATTAGTTATCCAGAAGATAATATATGGACACAAAATCATAAGTCCACAATCCAACAAAATTTTATTTTTGAACTTGTATAAGGCATTCAGATTTGTTAAAAGACAATTGTTAATTTGTCTCCTGTATAGACTTATGACCCTGTACCAGTGGCGCGCGTAGCGTGGCAAGGGCGAGGAGTCCACAGGCCCCGGGCGGCACTTTGCTTGGGGCGGAAATTTTCCCAAATAAGGGGGCAAATCTTGAACATGTATATCCGGGAAGCAATTTTCTAGGGGCGGCAATTTTTCAAAAAAAAAAAACAGACGTTTATGTAAAAGATTTTTGTATGCTGTTTTTATATTTTCTTTTCATTTAGGTATAATTTTAGGGGCGGCAAATTTCCAAAAATCCGGAAGGCAGTTTGCAAGGGGCGGCAATTTTTTAAAAATATTTATCAGAACAGCCGTTAATGTACATATAAGATTTTTGTATGTTTTGTTTTTATATATTTTTTTTGTCATTTGGATCCATTTTAGGGGCGGAAAATTTCCAAAATTTTCGGCAGAGAGTTTGCTAGGGGGCGGCAATTTTTAAAAACATATATTTATGAAAACAGGTGGCGTTAGTGTTAAAAGATTTCTGTATGTTCTGTTTATTTATTTTATTTTCATTTGGATCCATTTTTCTTCAAAATGGTCCAAAGAAATTATTTAAAAGTTTTCGAGGGGTGACACAGCCAATAATTGCAATTCTCCATCAATTTTAAGAAGGGAAATAAATATACTCCGTCACTTTTGAGCTAATTCTTTTTATCAAAATTTCCTTAGTCAAACCAAAATATAAATGTAAATGCCCTGTGCAACTATAATTCTGAATGTCTGAATCTGAATTTTTCTTGAACACTTAAAAACAAGTGAACTGTTTTTGATAAAACTAGTGTTGAATACTTCAATTCTACTTCCAATAAAAAAAATAATTATAATACAGTAAGTTGTTTCACTTGATTTTTTTTTAAACCAAAAAAAATAGAGGCTTCAAAAAAAAGTTTCTAGGGGCGGCAAAAAATGACTCTGCTCCGGGCGGCAAAAACCCACGCCACGCCACTGCCCTGTACTAATATTTATGTATGGAATAAATAATCAAACATTACTTATACAATGGAAAACAAGCCCATTAGAATTTTAACAAATTAAGATGATGTTGATTTTCACTAGCATTGCCCTCGACACGGGGTGAATAGATTGCCAAATAAATTATTGAAGTTTTCGACATGAAAATGATTGATAAAAAATCTCGTATGGGTTAAATTTGAAAGTTTAGGATGATGATTGACTTAACTTTCGTTATAAAAATAAACATAGGTACCTCTCAAATGAATTTCCCGAAATCAATTTTATTTTATTGTTTTTACTAGAAATGCAGTTTAAAAGACAGAAATAATAGATTGGTTTACCATATACAAGACACGAAGGGTTTTCTTTTTGTAACATTTACATAAGTGAAACAAATTTTGCAATAAACTCCAGTGAAATCTATTTTAACCTCAAAATTCAATGGAATGAGATATCATGTCATGTTCTTAGTTCCAAAATATAATTTAGATTTCCGATTATGCGGCCTCTGTTTCATATTGAAGTTGGTTGAAGAACAAAGACACTATAATATATAATCACACAAACATCATGACAACATCTACATTCTGATAAAACAAAATTTCTGTCGAAATCTATTTTACAATATTTTGATGGAGCAAGCTGCAATTTCCCATTTGGCAATATTCTAAAAAGAACATTATACCGGAAATTTCCGTTGTGTTGTGTGTCGTTGTTGCGGTGCGCATTTTCCCGCAATTGTCATTTTGCCTGCCAACAAATCCAATCAAGCGGACTTTCGCACAGTTAATCTGATAAAATTCTCAGTGTACTCGTTATGTTAGGTATTCATCTATTTTGACTGTGCACTGGCATATTCTTTTGGAATGATTACTGTTCCTTTTATTGTCATTTGGTTTGTCAAATTTTGTTGTTTTTTTTTTTAATCTGTTTTGTCTTCTGCACATTGCACAAAGCTAAAACCAGAACAATCCAACCGGGACGTTGGCTAAATGTAAATGTAAGTATATGGGGTGGAAACACTTAACAGTGTGGTGCAGTTGGTTGGGTCATTTAAGATTTCTTTTATTTAATTCTTTTGCGACTTATTTTTCATGCAATTTTGTTTCAGGTGAATTAAATTTAGAAATTAAAATTATTCATTTTAAAACACATTTGATGAAGAAAACTTTAAGTAACACACAACTTTCTACTAACAAACACAGAAAGAAGGTAAAATTCATCAAATCCACAGTTGATTCGATGTTTTTTGACATCGTCTTTTGAGATGCAAAACTGACATTTTTTACCGAAATACTTCAATTTTTTTAAAGCGAGGACCTAACCAAATGTATTAGATTGTATATGAGTATATGCGAATATAAGCATCGTTATGACCTATGCGAACATGAATTGCAGTGCGAGGAGACTGGGAAAATTCGGAAGCTATATTGCTAGTTCACTAGCCCAACAAACAAAACTCAAAAAAAAAAAAAAAAACAAGACCAACAACACAACTACTAAACTATATATCGCAAAATGTTATTTTCTTGTTTGTTTTTTTTTTTTTAATGTTGTTGTTGTTTTGTTGCTGTTGTTTGCCGGACACAATTTTATTTTATGTACTGCACTCTGCCACAATTACATAATGTAAATCCGCTGCTCTACATTCAATTGAAACGTTTTGCTCTTTTACCAGAAGGAAAATTGAATTAAAATAAGAGCGCAGCTGAGTGTTTTTCTGTGCAATGCAATGCAACGAAGAGGCAAGTAACAGGGGTGTTATATACGAGAATACACTATGTAGATATATACCTACAGATGGATAGATATTCTTTGGTCTGGTCTGAACAAAAAAAATAAAAGTTTTGTGAAAATGATTTAATTTTCCCCGAAGAACTTTTTTGGAGGATATTTTTTTGTATATGTACTGTTTTCTTTTTTTTTTAGTTTACTACTTTTAAGTAAGGACTTCTTTTACGTATACATATACATACGTAGATATGTATGGATGATGCGAAATAGATAGTGAAAAAGATGATTCTCCTGTAGGACATAATAATGATGACTTAAAATGAGTTACAATTGACGTTTGAAATTAAATTTGTGAGAGAAATTGTGTTGGGACTTGAGAGTTGCTGTCAAGAAATTAATAACATTTTTTTTTGACATATTTCACTTGTTTTATTTAATGAGATTTTTTCAGATCTAGTTTAACATAAAAATAATATCAAAAATGATTGATATCCCTATATCTTTTCTTGATTTAGGTCAGGCATTCGCTTGGTAATTTGTTGGCGGTAAATTTCACAGCTATATAAAACTCAAACAAGAGCAACAAATATCATAACAAATTCCCAATGGGGAATGTGACCTAATTATTGTTGGTATATAGAATTAAGCAACTTAACCTTGGATAAATTCATTCAATTAAACCTTGCGTTAGATCTGGTTAAGGTACTTTTAAGTACATTCCTACGTTAAGAATGTCTTAAGGACTCATGAAAGCGACCAACGATCAACGAATAAAAAGAACAAATGGGATTAAAACCATTTAATAAGCTTAAATTCTTCACAAAAAATAGATAAAATGGTAGAAATAAATAAGTTTTCTATCATTTTATCTATTTTTAATAAATTAATGTTAAGATACTATAAAATTGGCGTTTTAATAACCAAAAGAAGTAAAAATTTCACAAAATAAATTGGTCATCACGAATTGCAATGAGATTGTTACGATCTGTCAAACTCTATTCACGTTCCACATATAAAATCCACACTTCAACGGATAAATTTTTGGTGCGCGAATAACCTCAAAATTATTCTTGTTTTTGTTAATTTGGTGATTGGTCATCGCTGAAATGTACATTGACAACATCATTCTCGACGAATAAAAAATGCTATGTGAACAAAATGTCGAAATGGGCAAATGTTCGTCGGTCTTTGGTCGCTCTTATGTGAATAATCCTTTGCTGTAATTTTTTTATTATGATTGATCTCAGGAAGAATTTCCGTCGACAGGAAAGACAAGAGCGGAAATACTGAAGGGCAAGTGAAGGAGCATCGTCTGTTTTTCCATTTTAGGACCTTCATTTTATGTCAATGAAATATAAAATCTATACATTAAAAACCTTCTTGAGATCTTAAACTTTTTCAAAGTAATACTTAGTTTCTGCGTGACGTTTACAAATTATAAAATTTGACTCCTAACTTTTGAGTCAAATATTATCGATTTTTTTTTTTTGGCAGTGTCGTCTTTTTTAAATAACTGAATTATAGTAATAAAATTTTTAAAACGCACTTAAAAATATATAAAATAATTTCTCCTAGCCTCAAACATTCAAAACAAAATCATGGGGCGCATGTAAAAGATGATATTAAGGAGTAAAGAATGTAGCATGTATTAGGCCCAAGTTTTTTTAAATGTAGGTATTATTTAATACTTTCGGTTTGTATTTTAATTAAAATGCATAAGAAATTTGTTTTGTGCGTGAAATTTCATAATATGGTCTTAAAAATCTTATGGCAGAGATATGTGGAAAAGTACCGATTTAATTTGTCTTTTTGGTACAAATTTTGCAATCAATTTTTTTAAATAACTTGATGAGCTGAAGACTTTAACTAATTTTCGATGGGCCAAAATCTAAAGGTCAGAACTGAATGACAACTTTTTGTTTAGAGTTTTAAACAAAAAAGTTGTCATTCAGTTCTGACCTTTAGATTCTGGCTCATCGAGAAATTAGTTAAAATCGATTGAAAAATTTGTGCTGAAAACCAGTGAATTTTTGCTATCATTCACACCCAAATGAACGGAGAAGAAAGCGAGTAAATAATTCCATGTATGGCTTAATCCATCTATTACTCAAATTTGGTTTTTCAATACACAAAATTCATTTTCACGTTTTGACGAATTGGGCTGGGTAGAGCACAGTGATCAGGCTTATTAAATATTTTAAATCCCATTTGTTCTTTAATTTTATTTTGTCTAAGGAAGATACGAAATTCTTCATAGGTCACAGATAACAAACTTATCCATTCACACTGAACATATTCATTCTCAACGAAAATGTCATGATTTTATTTAAACAAAAATAAAACAATAATCAATCGGTTTCGGTTTGCAGGTCAGAAATAAAAATTAATTTCGACAAAATGAAAAAAAAAAACTTTTTTTTTGTTGGGTATGCATATGTAGGTATACATTTGCTATTTATTACTTATTAGTTATTTGTTTTAAAATTAGTCAACAATACATGAGCAGTGGCGACGGCGATGATCAAGTGAAAACACAAGTTTGTTGGCAGCAGATGATTCATTTTTGGGCGAAACTTCTTTTTCGGTTCTGAATAGCCAGAGAATTGTAGATCAAAAAGAAATTTAAATATTTAATAGAGAATTTTTATTCATACATTGTTGAATGCAAGCAGATTTAACGAGATATTTATAAAATAATAAATTTAATTAGTTAAAGCCGAGTATACAGTTCCTCGAAAAAAAAATACATGAATTTCTTATGGGAGAGATTTTTGCGTAAAAAAAAGAATTTACGTTTAATTTTTTTTATCGAGATGTGAACCAACGCTGAGAAAAAATTTTATACTCACCACGAATATTTTTTCGCGCAAAAAAATGCCAGTGCCATTGTTTTGTGGAAAAAAAGATTACAACGAATACAAGTCTTTTATTTCAACTCAGATTTTTTTCTTCCGAAAAAAAAATTCTTACCACTTATGTTTTTTTTTGGTTCAAAAGAACTGTATTAAAACTTAGATTAAAGAAAAAAATAAAACTTTTAAGTTTTGCATAAAAAGTAGGTACAAACAAATTTTTTGTCGCTATACCTAGATATGTATCAACAAAATTTTTATTTAAAATCGTATGTCAGACAAATTTTTAAATTCATTGCAATACAATTATGTTTTAGGTTATTGGCTTAAAATCCACCTCTTTTCTCAAACATTTAACTTATTTTTTTTAAATGTGTTCTAGGATTATTTGACAGACTTTTAGTTGCTGAGTTATAAGGTTGCACTTACGTTCATATGTTTTTTTTTCCACAAGATTCTTATATGGAAAATCGAAAACTACAATTAAAATTAAAAATTTACACAATTAATGCTTTGTATGCGCATCAAACGTCTTGATCTATCTAGCTTGACAAAGCTCCCCTTGAACCATTAACAGTCGATAAACATGCATTCAATCACCTATCCTTATTTATAATAATCAATGATAATTTTCTCTACATTTCTGTGATAGACATTTCTTTTCAGACATTTTCTTTCTAATTCTATGTGATTTATCTCTTTTTAAAGCTTTTTCCGCAAGCGCATCTTCATTATCATCTTACTCAACTTCTCAATACCAAAATCTTTCATCAAATTAAATCCATGCATCATTTATCAAATTCACTAAATAACAAAAAAAAAATATATTTCGTCATTTCTCCAACAATCTTCACCGCCTACCCACTTACGAATTACAATTCAACAACAAAAAATTATACAAAATACCAATCCATGTAGCCGAGAGCTGATTATCACAATTCAATCATCGAACAACAATTTGTCATCAGCACTTGAGTTCATTCACTTCAAAGATACAAAATACAAATAAATAAAATATATTCTACCTATATGTATATAGAATGCTAGAACACCTACAACACTTACAAAAATTCACCATCATCGTTGCCTATATTTTTGTTAGATATATTCACGAATTTTGATTTCATTTAAATATGTTTAACTTCTTGGGTTTCAAATACAACCCCCCTTTTATCCTCTCTCAGCACCCTCTCGCTGTCTTCCTATATCTGCCCATCAAGAGGCTAATGAACTTTAATGCAAAATTCTGTGAATGAGAAAATTCCGCCACCATGCCTTCTTTAAAGGGAAAGTCCATTGACCTTTTGCCAAAAAAAAAAATAACAAATCGAGCCTATTCTGTGAGATTTTTTGACAGTCACACACGCGGCATTTCGAATATATACAATACTGTACAACACCCTTACACCGAACAATCATCAAGTCACCTAGAACAACTGATGGGGGTATATAGTGCTTTTGTGAATGACGTATAGGAGGCGTTGTTGTACATTCAAAATGGGGGTTATTAAGGTCAATACACCGAATGAGTCGTGATGATGAATTTGTAAATATTTGATTTCAAGATAACGAAAGCTAAAAGCAAATCCTAGAAATGAATAATTTTTATTTATCGGAAACATTTATATTCTTTTGGGGGCTTTTTTTTTATTAACGATCCATGGGAGCAAACGACACGTACCTATAGTCGTATAGTTACGTTAATTCATTTTGGGTGGCTAAGAATTTCCGAGGATATTAATTATAGCTTCCTAGGTCAATGAATTTTAAGGCAGAAATCGTGCGCCCTTAGTTCGTGTTTTGAGAAATTAACCCAGTTGACACATTAAAGAGCATCTTTTCTTGGAGTTGAATTCGATGTCGATAACCTTTTTGCGCTTGATATGTGTCATAGGCTTAGAAAAAAAAAAGATGAGTATTAACGAACGATTTTTTTTTGCGTTTATGTTATTTACATATTTATATAGATGAAAATATTTTGTTGGGGTTTTGTGTGTCGTAGACTCTAAACAGCTTCCTTTTTAAATGAAATTTACCATCAACAGGGTCGGCTAGATATGATATTGTGCCCAAGGTAGATGTGAAAAGTGGAAATCTTAAATCTTCATAATTGTAAATAATTTGATATTTAATTATACGAATCTACTATGAAATTGTAAGAATTTTCAAGATTATTCCACTTGTTTGACAAGTTTTAAAGTTAAGAGTGCTGATGGTTGATTTAATTGCTACATAAATAATAATTAATGACAAATTTGTTATACTGAAATGTTTTCACTCTAAGAACAAGTCATAAATAATAAATTGTGTCTCAAAAACTTGTGGAGAACCAATACATATTGATCTTTAACTCTTAACCATTTCTGTGTGCTTGTTGTTAGTTGACACGAATCAAGGGGAGTTGCGCTTATTCATGACATGATAAATTTATATTTTTGTTAAATTTTGATACCAAACTAAATTTATTCCATAAACTTCGGCAGCTTGTTTATGTGTCTCGTCTATCGTCTATAAAAAAAAACGACTAAACCGATTTTTGTTAAAATTTTCAGAATTTTTTGTATTATTAGCGGAACGGTTTAGAAAGTCGTCGTTTTAGTAAAATTGGCCACTGCCATACCCACCTTTTATTAAATTTACATTTCCTGTTTACTTTTAACGTCTAACTAAGGAATTTTTTCTCTCCCACTTCCGCAACCACTTTATTTTATACATATTTGAATTATCTACTTATTTAACGTCCTCAGAAAGCTACCAGGCTCTTTTTTCTAATATTATTTGAGTTTGTTCCTTATTTATAGTATCTCAAAAAAGTAAAAATTTTGCTTATAAGTATTTAATGTATGTTTGAAGATATCACATAATCTAGTTTACATTTCAGTTTCGATAAGGCTTTATTAGTTTGGCTTTTCATTTGAAAAGATTCGCTAGTTTACATTTCAGTTTCGGTAGGATTTTTTTAGTTTGGCTCTACATTTGGAACGGCTTTGTTAATTTAATATTGTAATTATAATACGACGAGTCTTATAAGCCTTATTAAATAGATTTAGTTTTTCCGAAAAAACTAAATCTATTTAATATGAATAACATCCGCCAAAATATAAGTTTAAAATTTCATCTTTTAAGCCTTGTTTTAATAATCGTTTAATATTGATAATAAACTAAAAAATTCTTTAACCAGGCTCATTGGAACTTTGTTCAAAAATGTGTTCATGTACAGAATAACATAAAGCCATCACTATAAAAGTTAGCTTTTTTCTTTTAAAAAAAATATATTAGTATCCAGATAATGCTTCAGTTTAAATATTTTTGTTGATAAAATCCCACTTCCACGCCCACTTTTATCGTATAATATCTTTTAAAGTTTTAATGTTATTTAATAACTTTCACAACTTTTAAAATTTATTATCAAAACATCTTGAAGACACAAGCAGAAAAAATTTATTTTGTAATTTATCTCTTTTCAAGCGATGGTATATAGCTTGTACTATTTTTCCCGCCTATTGCCACGCCCATTTTTTATAGTAGAAATAACATCCTTAGAAGACTGCACATTATAAAAATAAATCTCTCTTAAGTCAAAACTATAACACGAGTAGTTTTTTTTTTGGAAATCCGCCTACTACCACACCCATTTATATATTGGTATTTTTAAAAGTGAAGTTAAAAGTTTGAAATTAAAATCTTTTTATTCTTTAAAAATACATTTACCGATGCTGTACATTATATTAGGAAGAAGCAGTTAACGATTTTTAATTAAAATTCTCATCTGAACATTTATAGAAGCTAACATACATAAGTCACATAATTTAGGTAGGTATGACATCTAAAAATCGAAATTCGTTGTCTAGGAGAAACTGAAATGTTATGATTGCGTAAGGCTGTTCAAAAATTGGAGCCCTCGAATGTATGGTGCCTTGGTAACTTACCGACAGTGAAGCTGACCTTGTTTGCCACATCGAATACCTACCGCCCTTCCTCTATCTTTCTCATATAAATCGATTTTTTAATGATGAAAATACTCTCCGTGTATAGAAAGAAGTATGTTAATCGAAATAGAGATGGCAAAGAGTGGAAGACGAATTAATTGAATATTTACCTAGATTTAGCTCCACCGAATTGAGGTGAGCTGAACAGCTATGTATACACTTCTATACATATACAACCTCCTATTCATATCGATAATGTCAATATACATGTGGGGAATAATTTTTGGGAAAATAAATATTTGCATTTGGGAAAATTGGAAAATTTTTAAACTTTTGCTTTGCTAATCAAATTCACAAATTCCAAAAAAAAAAGAAATAGAAAAATAAATTAATTTGACATTTAACTGACATTTATATATAGACTAACTAACTAAATAATTTTGTTGTTTTTTTTTCTGTTCTTTTATTTTTAGCCCAAATCGAAATAATTCCATGTAAGGTGTGTGGTGATAAATCATCGGGTGTACATTATGGTGTTATCACATGTGAAGGCTGCAAAGGTTTCTTTCGTCGATCTCAGAGTTCTGTTGTGAATTATCAATGTCCACGTAATAAACAATGTGTCGTCGATCGTGTTAATCGAAATCGATGTCAGTATTGCAGACTGCAAAAGTGCCTCAAATTAGGAATGAGTCGTGATGGTGAGTTATCTCATAGTTTTTTTGTTTTGTTATTTTTTTTCTTTGTAACAATTCAATTCTATATAAAATATTTTGGTTTCTTTTATTCTGTTCTATGGATTTGCTTGAAGGTGAAGTGTGACCATATCTAATCTGAATTTTAAAGTTGTGTTTTATTAAAACATTTTTTTAACTTCTTTATGTTTAAATACTATAGATTATCTCTAGTTTTTGACAAGAAGTTAATTTTTGAAGAGGGTGACCTTTACCAAAACAAAATAGCTACGCCCTTTTTATTTTATAAAAAATCCTAACTAATAATTTGTAACTACAATTTTAAACTGTAATAGGTTTTGTATATGATAATATACGTCTTACTGTAAGGGCTGCATAGCTTTTTGTAATTTTAAATAAAATCAAGCGACTATACCTTACTGAAAAAGGTTTAATTGGTAATTTTTTTGCTCACCCCTGCGATGAGATTTAAAAAAATTTATCTCAAAAGCAAGCACTTTAAAGATTTAACAATTCAGACAAAAAAGTAAATCGAGAGTTTATTTTAGAAAAAGGTACAAAAGTAAACATCAAAGAAAGTAATCCTTTTCAGCCGATTTAAAACAAATGAAATTTTAAAGACATTAAACCGATTTCAAAGAAAAATTTTCGAAGTATAGAAATGACTTCTTAAACAGTTATACAAAGAAGTCCTAATTTAATTGATTAACAAATATGTGTACTTTACTACCTATCAATACTTTCAGAAATAATATATCGTTGAATAAATCACATATTTTTAAATACAACGATTTTGAAAACAAAGGTATTAAATTTTTTTTTTTATGAAATATGGTCACCATATTTTTATAGAGATGAAGATTTCATAATTCACGAATTAAATGTTAGATGTCATGAGATTGTACAAGTACTGAATGTAAAAAAAGAAGACATTCTATACTTATGTATATGTAGTTGTTTTCTTTTTCTTTTTTTTGTATTCTCTGTATACAGAAGGTCTTTTTATGAATTTCTAGAATTGGGGACTCGCTGGTTGTTATGTTATTTTTCATACCGTAGATGGTATGATTGCCATGTGATTGGATAGAGGAGTCATTGGAAGATATTTAAGGAAAATTGTTGCCTTTTTATCAAGGTAATTTATCAATGGAACGAGAATATGACATTCTTGCTATGGGAACCAAAAATCATTGGATTGACATTTTTTATTTGCACATCAATAGATTTAAAATAGAAAAACAAACTAAAACTCCATTCATGTTGTACAGGCTAAAGACCCTTAAACAACTAAAATCTTAATGATTTATTTTATATAATGTAGTTACTTTTATAAATCGAGCGAATAAATAGATATTAAGATTAATTAGATTTTCTTCTTTAAAAAATTTTTAAAATTGGAGAACCAGAAAAAATGGATGAGTTGGGGTCATTATTCTGTAAGTCCCAAAACTCGGTTTCCAAATTTCTGTATTTAAAAATTCTGTAAATTATAAAAGAAAAATTGTTTTGATAATGAAAAAAAGTCCAATTTTTCTTTTATAATTTACAGAATTTTGAAATTCAGCATTTTGGAGTTCAGAATACAAAAAAATTGTTTATACCCATTATTAAGCTTTATTTCAACATTTTCAGAAAAAGTGTGTTCATTCCAAGTTTGTAATTCTTTCAATATTCACTTTGATATTGTTTGCATATACGGATATGTTGTCTTTTAAATTTCCGTTCTATAATTCAATGTAGATGTGTTCAAATTTTAATAATTTCCAACCTAATTTTCGGAAAATGTATGTATGTTTTGTAAATTAATTACTTTAAAGTCGCATTTGTACAATGTACAATGTACAATGTGCAATGTACAATGTGCAATGTACGACCAGCATTTTAAGAAATATCATTCGTAAAAATTTGCTTGAGTTTAAATAAATTTGCTAAAATTAAAAAGTATATGCGTTAATGTTACCTAAGCAAACACATATTATGTAAGTCTCTTTTATTCCACTTTATCAATATAAGAATAGGAACTTTTCTTAAAAGCTTTAACACCAAACTTTACACATTGCATCAACACAAAAATAAGGTGTTCATTAAAACTAAATAAAAAACCGCTTCATAATGAAATGACGCTTTACAGAATGCGCGTATTCATTAAGTGTCATAGTTCAAATCCTTGATGAATGTGTGTTTGTTGTACACACACGCAACAGAATATCATTTAACCACAGCCTCAGTCTCCGCATATAAATAGAAATGACGGTGTGTTGAATTAAAAAAAAAAAAAAACTGTATTTAAAAAAAAATTCTGAAGAAATCCACAATGAGTGAAAGCTGTTTCAGCAACCGCAAAGGACCCTTCATTATGCCTAACTATTCACCAAGCGAAGAAGAAGAAGAGACTTGTACTCCTTGCATTTACTTTTTAATCATTACTGAGGTTGACAAGGACCTCCTTCCTGCCAGAGCAGTCAGCCATGATTGCAGAGCAGCAGCAGCAGCAGCGCCTCCAAGAATTGAAGAAACAAAAAGAAAACAGGAAACAGTGTGAAACTATGAAATATTTAATCAACTTGAAGGATTACATACAAACCGGGAATTTTCCTTAATTTAATGAAACGGAAAACATTTCCTGTGTTATGTTTGTGTTGTCGTCTTTTCTATATCGAAGGATACCTATATACCTACCTCTACACATAAAGAAAGAAAAAAATTAAAAACAGATGAAAAAATGTTTTAAAGGGTTAACAACAATTTTTTGCTCAGCAGCATGGCATGGCGCGGCGTAGATATTCCCAATAGCACTTAATGGCAAAGGATGCGACGACATCAGGAAAGACTTGTGAAAATCTAAGATCTAAAGAAAAACTATCTCAATTTTTGCCTTTATTTCTTTAACTATCTATGCCTTTTTTTTTTGTGTTGTATATAAATACAGGAGTAGGTATAGTTCGTTGAACTGAATCTCGGAAGGATGATGAAAATAAAAGAAATAAAAAGAAATCCTTCTTTAGGGCAAACCATATTATTATTATTGTGTGTAGTGTATACTCTATAGGTAGGTGTATTCACCGGATGAGGTCTTCTCTTTCTCTTTCCGGATGGACGATGTGGAATGTGCATAGGAACAACAAAAACTATCTTTTCATGTTTGTGTAGTTTCATTAAGCTGCACAAGTCTGATGGGGAAGGATTGTTCAAATGCTGGATTTTGATGAAGGTACCTTTGGGGAATAGGTTTTAAGATTTGCAGTTTTATATGAACAGTCTTTGATTAGGTGAGAGAGTGTTCAAGGGAAAATAATGCTCCTAATCGAAAGATGCTTTTAATACTTATAGACAAATTATATCATGTTTGTTTTTCGTTAGGTTATTTCACTTTGGAATTGGAAAAAGCAGAATGAAAGATACCGTTGCTACAGAATATAAATAAAGCCGAATAAAAACTCACTTCAAAAAAATAAAAGAATAAATAAATCTAAATAAATCGATTTCCCTGTACTTTTTCCAAAAAAAAAATGGAGGAATGGTTGAGGTTGGTTCTATACATGATTTTTCGCCCCACCAAATTTATTTATTTATTCAAACTGAATTTTTTTTTTATAAAAATCTATGGAATGGAATGGCAAATACATTTTGTATGGCAGGTACCGTTATGTTTAGTCCTAAAAACAAAATTTTCTTCTTGTAGAAATAAACAAGGAAGATTTATAATATGAAAGATTTCACAGAAAGTCCAAAAGGTTTTAATAACCTCCATGTAGGTTTCCTCTTCCTAGCAATAAATTAAAGTGAGAAAGAAAAAAAACTAAACAATTTTATTTGTTTTCTTTAAATTTAGGCGTATCCCACAACCATCGAACAAATTTTAAATTTGTTAACCATCAATCGGAACCGCCTCCAATTTATAAATTTATTTCATAATACCCATAAAATCCTCAAACTAATCTTTGGGTGAAGGTTATTTTTGTTCAAATGCTCATCTCAGCAAACTAAGCATCACTTGTTCGTTGTATAGATTCAGATATAATCGTTAATCAAAAATGATGGAATTAACATGATGCACCATCTTGAATTGGCTTATATAGTTATAAATACCACCATTATAATTTTTTTGAGGCATCGTGATGGTGAGAATTTAATTTATATGAATTTGCATTTAAAAATCGATTGAATCTTTTGAATGGCAAATGCAAACCAAAAAAAAAAAGAATACAGGAGAAAACACATGATGGACGTGGTGATGCACTTTGAAAAAACTGCTGATAAGTTCTGTAACCTCACAGTATAGCCACCCAGTTGAAGGTAATAGATATATGGGTATGGATAGTAATGGCAGAAAATTTTGTTTTTACCCATATCAAAGGTGTGTAAGCTTAGTGGAACATGTTAATTTGACTTAAACGTGGACTTGGATTAAATCCTTTATAAAGAGGGACAGGGCTTCCAATACTCTAAAACTTGAAATCTCGTAAAATTTCTGGCGACATATTTTAACTAAATCCAATTCTTTCCTAATTCTGAAGATTGAGATTGATCTGTGACGTCATGGTATACGCCAAGTCTTATTTGTTTGATAGATCCTACTCTATATTGTTCAATGGTTGCGTATCAAACAAATTCAAGATCAATTCTGGAATTCCACAGGGTAGTCATTTGGGTCCCATTCTTTTCATTTTATTTATAAACGACTTACCAATTGTTTTAAAATACTCCAACTGTCTAATTTACGCTGATGATGTGACAATCTTCAAAACTATTTCGAATTCTCGTGATTGTGATGAACTTCAATGCGACCTTAATTCGTTTTTTTGACTGGTGTACACGTAACTATTTGTTTCTTAATGTCGATAAATGTAAAACTATGTGTTTTACAAGAAAGTTGTCTTTTATTTCGTTTAATTATATGTTTAACGATACATTAATATCTCGTGAAAATGATATATCTGTTCTCGGTGTGACATTTGATCGTAAACTTGAATTTATTCAGCATATTAACTCCATTACCAATAAAGCCAATTCTATTCTTGGTTGGATAAAGAGAGAGTCAAAACAATTTTCCGACCCTTACGTTACAAAACAACTGTTTATATCTTTTGTTCGTCCCATTTTAGAATATGCCTGTCAAGTTTGGTCACCACACTATGAATGCCATAAAAATAGGCTTGAACAGGTACAAAGGCGATTTCTTAGATTTGCACTCAGAGGACTAGGTTGGAACAATCCTTATGATCTCCCACCTTACGAGAACAGGCTTAGACTTATTGACTTACCTAGTCTTGAGAACAGACGTTCCTATCTATGTTTCGTGTTCATTGTAAAAATAATCAACGGTACAATAGAGTCTTTGCACCTTCTGTCTAGTATTAACTTTAATATTCCTCAAAGAAACTTAAGGTACATACCGGACAGCATACACATCCCAAGCTATCGTACCAATTATGAACAATTCTCTCCATTAAATAAAATGTTTAAATTATTTAATATCTACAATAATAAGTTTAACAATTTGTTTGATAAATCAATAACTAATTCTTGTATATTTAAATCAACATTTTTTAATTTGCAATTAATTAATTAAATAATATCTTTTCACACCTATGTATGTTTATAAAATTGTAATTGAATAACTAGCAATTTAGTTCTGTTAATAAATAAATAAGTAAATAAATAAATAAGTCTTCTCCGTCAACTCAATCTTCTGCTTCATATGCATCAGTAGATTTTATTGCAATTAGATTGTGATTTTCCTAAGTCTACCTACGTGGGTTTTCGAGATGAATTTTGAGTTTTTGCGATTTTGGGTTTTTTGGATTTTGGGTTGTCAGGTTTTTGGGATTTTGGGTTTTCGGGATTTTGGTCTCATTCATAACACATACATATTATGTGTTCATTTTTGTAAACAAAAAAATATGTACATGTAGTTTTTATCTTATTTTTCTATTCAATTTTTTTTTTTCAATTTAATTACAGCCGTAAAATTCGGTCGAATGTCGAAGAAACAACGTGAAAAAGTCGAAGACGAAGTGCGATTTCATCGAGCGCAAATGCGTGCCCAAAGTGATGCAGCTCCCGACAGTTCAGTGTTCGATACACAAACGCCGTCAAGCAGTGATCAATTACATCACAGTTACAATGGGTATACAACTTTTGATTACCACAATTTGAATTTCATTATAAATTTTTATTCATCATGCCTCTTCACATGCATACTCTTTATTAATGATTTCTCTTTTTGTTCCTTTCAATATTGTTATTGTGTGTGTTTCCTTGAAACCAAAAAAAAAAAAAAATCAAAAACCAAAAACCAAAACAAAATTCCTTTTTCTCTATTTTCTATGAAAAAAATTTGGCAAAATCCCCTTCTTCCCAACTGATCAAAAAAAAAAAAAAAAAAAAAAACAAAATTTTTTACAAAAAAAAAAAATAAATAAAAAACGAACCACAAACCAAAATCGAAACAAAAAAACATTCCTAGCTATGGATATTCAAGCAATGAAGTTGGATACGCGAGTCCGTATGGATACTCAGCATCAGTGACGCCTCAACAGTCGATGACCTATGATATTTCAGCGGACTACGCCGTGGACAGTACAACGTACGAGCCTAGAAGTACAATGATTGACTCAGACTTCATTGGTCACGGTAAGTATTGGTTGCAATAAATGTTTTTTCCTCTTTTTTTTTTTTTTTTCTTAAGATAAATTAATCTTAACATTGTACAAAGTTTCATAAATCATTATTTAAATAAAAATCATGATTTCAGAGCAATTTTTAAATAAGTATAATTGATATGTATGTATACAACTTATTGATCAGTTGTCAAAAATAAAATCTAGCCCAATTTCTTTTAGAAGTAACAGCTGGAAAATCATCAGAGCCCTACGAAATTTAGGTCTGTTCATTTACTTCTAAAAACCAATTTAAGTCCAGTTTTATTTTATTGATTTGTTCAAAAATTTTTGGTGTTTGACAATGATCTGCTTGCTGCTCAGTGAAGATATTGTCTCAAACAGTTTCTCAAACAGTAGAACATTTTCTGAACTTGTTTTTAGTAAAAATTCGGTAAACTACAATATGCCAATATTGTTGTGTTATTATTTTGTAATTATTCACAAAATCGCAAATTAAATAAATTCTGCTTTATTTATTATTATAATATAAAATATTTTAATATTTCAAGATATTATTTAATATATACAAATATTTTTTCGTATTTGCAACCAAGGCAAATGTTATTGCTTTGAGCCAGGAATTTTCTCACTTCGCTCTGACCTACTCTGACAGTTCGTTACATATGTAAAGTATGTAGTCATTGATTCTACTGAAAAAGATCTGTGACAAAGATCTGATAGTATCAAAAAAAGAAAAAAAGAGCGAATTTTTCAGTGCAAGATTATACTAGATTTTGAGTTACACACCAGTTAACTCCTGTCTGTCAATTTAGATTTCGAGTTAACTCACTGAATTTTGTTTGCAGAAAATCAATATTTATGTACCTTTTTTCTTTCTGACAGTTTTCTAATCTTTGTTAAGTATGACAATTTTGACAGTGATGGAATGCTCAAATTTAAACAGTTACAGATTTCAATTTTCGGTTTGATTATGTTTAATTTTGCTCTGATATCACCATTTAATCATATAACTTTTAACATTTATTTAAAAATATCAATCAATCGGCAAAATCCATTTATTCATGTAAAAAAAAAAACAGATAACAGGGCTTAACTATTATTGTAATCATAGTGAGCAGTTTTTTTTGTCTGATCCTGATCCTGTAGAACCCCTAACTTGTTCGCCTTTTTTCATTAAAGCATTTTAAATTTTACACAGTTTATTGTAAATTAATAACACTGTTTATTTATTAAAAAATTGTTTCAATTTCATACCATCAATATAATAATATCTTCAATGGAAGGCTTTTGTGGACTGTTTTATTATTTGTAATTTTTGTTTAAATTTTGGAATAGGTAAATATAATGTAATTAAAAGCTTAAATATTTTAAAATATTACTTTTAAAAAGTTCGTGATGTCAAAATAAAAATTTTATCTGCAACCGTCATAAATGAATTATTTCATCGTCTAAATTGGAATTTTAATTAAATAATTTGAATGAAAACTCTCGCTTAAGGTTTCTTTGGTTTGGTAACAATTAATCTGAAATCTCACTTATGCAGACTAGATTTAATTGGTTAATTTGTAATCAATTAACAACTAACAGAGTAAAGAATCAGTTATTAAAAAAATTCAATTCAAGTTTGGGATTAGATTTGGTTAAATTTGAACCTATAAATTACCTGTGTTAAAGAAGGAGTTATTCAAATACTTACTTTAAACTTAGAATATTGGTTAATTTGTAACCAATGCAAAACAAAATACAGTGTTTTAACTTTTGATTTAATTGGTTAGTTTGTAACCACAAAATTAACAGATTATGTTAAAAAAGAGTTATTTAAAAACTTAATTTTAATTTTGGGATAAATTGGTTAATTTGCAATTAATAAATAACAATAAAAAGGGATGCGTACCATTATTTAACCCGGGTTTATTAAAAGGTAAATAACTAAACCTGTATTTTGGATGGAATTTTTCTAACCAATAATATGACTAAAAAGTTATTATAGAAACCATATAGCTAACGACAGTAATTTAATAACTCATTTCTAGCCACATTATGACCAGGGTTATTTGCTGTTATTTTTTAACCACAGTTATTTTGAAGCTCAGGCTAAGGCTCACTAACATATCTACTGAATGATAAACCAAATCACACATGTTTGGTTTCTAGTGACCATGCCATTCCTTCTCGTGTTCTAATCACTTATAATCAAACTCCTTTATACCCTTAAGACAAACTTTTTCAAATTACAAGTATTTTTCTTATATTTCATTCGTAGGCGAAGTTTGAAATCAAAAACACAAATTATAAATGAACCAGATAAAATTTTATACTGTGGTCCACTTGAGCTTTCCGAAATAAAAATGCAATAAAAAAATACTCCTAAAAAAAACACTCTTCACCTCTTTATTAGCACCTATTCAAGATTAACCCCCTTAAACAAACTTTTGTCGTTTTCATTCATTACAACTTCCATTCATTTGCATTATCATGATCTAGCACTATTGCTAGGAATTAAGTTGTTCAGAGAGGTTTTATTTTAAAAATAAAATAAATAAAAATAAAAATTGTCTACCAAAAATTATAAAATGGCAACACCTAATAATATTACCATCTCGAATCACAACCAGTGTTACCGTGATTGTATAGGACCGTATTTTTTTTTATTTCTCAAAACAAATACCTAAACCTGCATTATATTTTTATATAATTTAAGTTTTAATCCACTTCCTTAAAATAAAACAGAACAAATAGGACAGCCCTGCTCAAAATTTAGTTCCAAAAATTTAATTATTACCTCTGTTTTATTTAATACAAAAAAAAAACAAAGTAAAACCAAAAAAAGACACATAAAACCTTGAAACATACACGTTTTTAGGCAATAACTCATTAAGACGTGGCACTCCATCGGACTGCTGTCATACCGATTCGAATCCCAGTACCGGAGGCAGCGCTGGCATAGGTAGTGCGACAAGTAATACTAATAGTAACAATGGGGCTGCTGATGTCTCTGGAAGTAATGTTGTTGTTGTTGTTAGTGGTACTGGTACTCATTCAAATCATCCTTCAGATCATCATCATCAGCCCCAGCAAACAAACCATCAGCCTCAAGCCTCACATCATCATCCAGCATCACATCCTGCCACTACCACAACGGTCAGTAACCAGCAGCAACATCAGCAGCAACCCCAACAGCAACACCAACATCCACAGCAACCCCAATCCCAACAAAATGCCACCTTCGCCATTTCCGTAACGGCAGCGTCACAAATGACCCAAGTTAGTTTCATTGACGATGAAAGTTCCTGTGATTCGAGATGGGGTAAGGCGTTGGATGTGCTAAGAACACAAAAGTGGTTTTAGACTGAAATGATGGAATCTTTTAAGTTTTTTTTTTGTCCAAAAAAAAAAATAAATGAATTGATAGCTACATCTCTCTCTTATCAAAAATTGGCCATTGAAAACTTTGATTCAAACAAAAACAAAAAAAAAAAACTTATTCGAACAAAATACCGTTATTTATACTTTCCTCTGAAGTTCATACAATTTGTTTGTATTTATCTATCTGCATGCTCATTTTGATTCCTTAGTTCCATTAACTTTTATTTTTTTTACTCAGAATTTGAGCCTTCTTTGAATTCTAGAAAACCAAAAAGTTGTATAGAAATGCTTTTTAATTCCAATTAAAATGAGTTTATTTCCTTTAAATATTAAAAAAAAAAACTATTTTAATAATTAATTTACATTGAAAATATTTTATTTATAGCCGATGGTGATATTAACGAAGTCCTGATAAAGACATTAGCGGAAGCTCATGCAAACACAAATACAAAATTAGAAATTGTGCATGAAATGTTCAGGAAGCCACAGGTAAGAGTTTGCTGTTTATTTTCAATTAATTTATTTTTGTTCTCTTTTTTTCATATTATTTGTTTTAGGATGTAACGCGAATAGTTTACTATAAAAATCTCGGCCAAGAGGAACTTTGGCTAGACTGCGCTGAAAAGCTAACACAAATGATACAAAACATAATCGAATTTGCTAAACTGATACCTGGTTTTATGCGATTAAGTCAGGACGATCAGGTAAATTTATAATTAGGAAAGATAACAATGTCAATGTGCTTAAATGTCTGAATGTTGAAATAGGAAGAAAAAATAGAGTGTGGTAAGGAATTCCACAGTCGTGTCTTATGACTACATGCAAAAAAATGATCGGTTAAAAACAACATAAAACTCGTTTAAAATAAATAACAAATATTATTAATATTATACAACCTGCAAATTCACCAGGTTAAATTACAAGAGTTAACTCGATTAAAAAAATTATTTAAACCCACACACTGATTCGGTTAAAGTGTACTAAATTTTATTAAACTACTCCTGGATTGGTTTGTTCCTTTTCAATACCTAACTAAGTTAGTTATCAAAATTATTAAATCACTCATAGTCACCAATCTACTCAAAGATGTGTGGAATTAACTAAATATAATTATAAAATTATTTGATTTAATCAAGCTACTCGTTTAAAATAAACGATATTCAAAACTGCGAATCCCTACCCAAGTTTCTCCATTAATATAACCTATTTAGGCTTTTATTTTAAACAATTTACGAGTTGATTACGTTGCAATTAACATGGTGAACTATGTATTTTTTACCCTTAACTACGCAATATTTAAAACATTTTTTTACCCCCCAAAAAACGCTCTCGGTTAAAAATTGTGTTTTGCTTAGTAATTTTCGGTTGCGATTGCGGTTTAACTAATTTCTATGTTGTATAAAAAACAAAAGCAAACGATATATCATGACAGATATATAAAATTTTGAACTCAGAAAATTATATTCTATATTAGTTTATTATTATTAAAATACTTAATAATAATATGTTTTATTTTTTTTATTAAAATAGATTCTTCTATTAAAAACTGGATCGTTTGAGTTAGCGATCGTACGTATGTCACGTCTGTTAGATCTCTCACAGAATGCCGTATTATACGGTGATGTTATGCTGCCGCAAGAAGCCTTTTACACTTCCGATTCGTATGAGATGCGATTAGTGTCGTGTATGTTTGAGACAGCAAAATCAATTGCCGAATTGAAACTGACTGAAACTGAATTGGCTTTATATCAAAGTTTAGTGCTGTTGTGGCCGGGTACGTATATTAGTAAATATTTTTTTTGTTTATAAATTATATTTCTATTTTTATAAATAATTATTTTTTATTTTTGTTTTAAATGAAATATTTTAGAACGAAATGGTGTGCGTGGAAATACAGAAATTCAGAGGCTATTCAATCTGAGTATGAATGCCATTAGACAAGAGCTCGAAGCCAATCATGCACCTTTAAAGGGTGATGTAACAGTGCTGGATACGCTGTTAAATAAAATACCAACCTTCCGGTAAGATTTTTGTTTCTATATATTGATTTTATATATTGTTGTTAGCGACGAATATTTTGATGTTTTGACATTGATTTAAATTCGCTTAAGATCACATCTTGAAGCCAAAGTTTAGAACTTAACAGCTTGTCAAACAGATATGTCTGAGGAACGCAAACGGGTTCTTTCATTATTTATATTTTGACATTATTGTTTCTAAACATTAATGTCAAAGTTTTTTAATTATCGATTATATCGAACTTTTTGCATTTGATTGAAGATGATAAATATGATTTTTAACAGAAAAGTTTTCCAAAAGCTAATTAATAGTGGAGCTTTTGGCAAAAAAAAAACAACAGATATTTTGTTTTTTTTTATATTAAAGGTTTTTCTATTTTGTTTTTGCTTAAAAGAGATTAAAAAATAATATTTAGCAAATTTGAAACTATAATTTTTTTTTAAATAATAAAACATTCTTATGAAAAAAGTTCTTGTCTTAATGTAAGTTAATGAATTAAATAATTATGAATGTTAAATTAAATTAAATTAAATTAAATTAAAAATTTTAAATAATTGAATTTTTTTTTCTTCTTTTAGTGAACTGTCAATAATGCACATGGATGCGCTGAGTAAATTTAAACAAGAACACACAAATCTAGTGTTTCCGGCATTGTACAAAGAATTATTCTCAATAGATTCACCGCAGGATCTCACATAACAGCAAGCCGCCGCTGGACCAACAACAACCGTAGCAGCAACAGCATCAGCAACAGCAACATCAGTTGCATCACCACAGGATTAAAAAAAATAAACAAACAAACAAAAAAACCATTGCAAATATATAATTAATAATAAATAAATATGATAATAAAAAAATAATTATAATAAAACAAATTAATACAAATTATATACTTATAACGAAAAAAAAAAAAACAAAAAACGTTTATACATTTTTTTAAAGTAAACCAACACGTAAAACATATTGTTTAAGTATAATTATATTAAAACAAACATACAAGCAGCGTTACCAACAAAGCAAACAAAAAATAATGAAATAGTCTTAAAGATTCTCATCAAAAACAAAATTAAACTCACGCATACACGCAGTTTTTTTAAAGAAACAAAACTCAAGAAAAATAACCATAGAACAATATAAACAGTTTTTAGCAATATTCTCTATCTCAAAAAAAAAAACATACATACATACATACATTTATATAAACCCCCTCCCCCCCCCCCCCCCAAAGTAATGAAATAACAACAGAGACTTAAACAGAAACAATGAAATTCACACAAAAATTATACGAAAAAAAAATGTTTAATTAATATTAAATTCTTGAGACTAACCATTAAAAAATATAAAAATCATTTTACACAAAAAAAAAACTTTTTTAAATTTATTTTTTTCTCATGCTTTAATTATTTTATAAAAATAACTCTAAACTTAACTAAAAAAAAAAAATAAAATAGTTTCTAAAACTAAAATGTAGATGAAAAAAATAAAAAGTAACACACATACTGACACACATGAGAGAAAACGAGCAAAAAAAATTAACAAACAAAATATAAAACGTATAAAATTAACTCTTTTTTGACAGACAGTTTGGCAAATAAACATATTATAATTACGTTTTTCTTCGCAAAGAGACTTTTAGGTAAATTAAATGACTGTTTTTAGGATAGAAATATTTTTTTTTTATTATTATTTTATAGAAAATATATAATGTAAAAATCACAATTTTTTTAATGGAAAAGCTACAAAAAACAATAATAATTATCACACCATACACAACTGTATCATATCTTTTTTTTATGTATATTCATGGACATTTTTACACACATTCTCTTTAAAAACAGTTTGATGTGCGGCGCATGTTTGAACGATGGAAGCTAGTTGAGGTTTAAGAATTAAGGAACATTGCATTGCATTTTTGTTTATTAAGTTTTTTCTTAACATTTTGTTGAGATATATAAAATTTGTAATGAATAATAATGGTTTTTTTGTTGGTGATGATTTTAATCACAATATTTCTTATTTTCGTGATACAGTGCTGAATATTTTTTTTTTTTTTAATTTCTCCTACGTATATCTTGTTACTTGAGTTTTTTGAAAATTATTACTAGCTGTGTTTTTTTGACAAAAATTGAATAGCAAATTCAATAAATTTTTACATGCAAACAATAAAAATTAAAATTGTGTTTTGTGTATAATCAATATAACAAAGTATTTTGTAATTACTTTTTTTGTCATTATCAGCGTGCAATATTTTACTAAGCTGGCTATTCACTTTTAAGAAAAAAAAAAAAACACGACTATCAAATACGAAACAGTTTTAAAAAAATTAAAAAAATAGAATGTATTGTTCTGTGATATAATTCGTGCTCGTTTAAACTCATTTTTTGAACCCAAATTTTTTGAAGTAAGTTTTTAAATAGACTTTAAAATAATTCAATTCATAGGAATGTTTTCCTTGTTTGGTTTCTTATTGATAAAAATAAAAGTAGAGAAAATCTATGCTGACATTCAGTATTGTATGGTTATTCTATTTTGAATACAATGATATACTATGCATATGTACGTAATACATCGGTTAAATTAAAGAGGGAACAACCTACGGATGGCGTTATTAATAGAAAGAGAAATTTATACCATTCTCAATTATTAGATACCAATCATTGAGTTTTTAAGTTTACCAGTCAGGGGTACATTAATTTTCATTTCTATTTGTCTCACAAACATAGCTTTCACAAAACGTTTTGATCTAGCGAAACAAAAAATTAGTCCATTTCTTTAATGAGAATCAACAAGAACGAAGTTTATAAAATACAAAGTGCTTCGAGTATTTGGTGCCTACTACATTTTGTCAATTTACACGTTGGTATACATTATGTGTATTTTTTTATTTTATAACTTTATTTAACAAAATTTAATTTCTGTTGTTTTTTGTATATAAATGATGATTTTAAAAATATTTCCGATTTATTAATCGCTATAATACTCGAATAATATACTTACGTATATATGAGAATTTAATTTCAGAATTGCTTATAAGAATATTAAAATGTAATTACAAGTTAAAGAAGTACGAAATTAAATTTAAAAAAAGATCGGTTAACATATAAGGATCTCTTGGCAAAAAAATCGAATATGTAGTCTGTGAAATTAGCTTGCTGGCTAAATTGCACTAGTTCAAAAATATGTCGTTTTTTTAATTACCTACTGTACCTTCTGAGTATCTTTTTCACAAACGATTCATTTTTTAAATTAATATCAACCCCATAAATTCCACTGTCCTCAAGTGTTTTTTTTTTGTATCAAATTTTTCAACAAAAATCGCAATAAAACTCACATGGAGTTGACATAATGTAATAATTCGGAATGAAAATTTAGGGCAAATGACGAAAGACACTGAATGGTCAAAGGAAATGAATTTTATGAATGAAAATCAATAAATTGTAGAGACTTAGATATTATGATAAAATGTACTCATAATTAGCACTGATGTAAAGCTTTCTAGTACAAGTGCAAAACAATTTATCAGACATGTTTTGGGCGGTAAAAAAAAAGAAGAGTTTCTCTAGTTTTGTTTCCTCTTACCAATTATTTGGAACTTTGTTTGAGTTAATAAGACCATCTGCAGACTTTTGTGTTCTTCAAGTTTATTTCAACTATAAAAACCGTATTCATCAAAGCACAAAGCTGCAAATGAAGATAAATCAAATTAAATAAAAAAAAAGTCAAATAAAATACGAAGAAATCTTATACTCGACTATTTCTTAGTAGACAGAAGGTCTAAATCTAAAACATGTGCTCTTTTTCTACCATTAAGTTTAAAAATTTTTCTGATAGGTAACAATTTAAGGTATTTGTAATATTTTTTAGTTAGTTCACCTTTTTTAAGATCTGATCAGCAATCAGGAGGAACATCATGTTTACATTTCAAAATTACCCAGGCAAATCCAATTATTATTCCTCATGTATTTGAAAACAAAACTGATAAATTTTTCTGTAGAATTCTGTTCATATTTATGGGATTTCGTAGATCTCATGATTATTAAAAAAAACTTGAATTTGCTCTCTCTGTATCTGTATTTCTCTGCTCTGTATTTCTTTTTTTAGAAATCCTGCAAGTAACTCCAAACAAATTTCAATCTTGGTTCTTTAAGAGTAAAAGAGGATAATTTTTAAACATTTCATTCCAAAAACAGAATCAAAAAGGTATGTCGAAAATTTATCATGTTTTAGCTAAAGATGAAGTTCCAATTGGACAAGACAAGAGATTTGAGGGAAATCTGAAGCGATATGGGGTTTAGGCATATTTTTTCTTAAAACAAGTTTTGTTCCTTCAACCCGGATATTTACGCCAGAGTCAGTTACTAAACAATTAAAATAAATATCTTATTTCCTTGAAGAATCATAAATTTCTTTAACTCTATTGCTAGTCTTTCAAAACTCCAAAATATCTTATATAATCCCTATAGTAATTTAAAAACAAAAATTTACTTACTAGACCTTTAGTAAAGTTTGTCATCAGACAGAACCTAAAGATATCCAAGTGTAGATGAAACAGGTGTCATCCTTGCATTTATTTTTTTAATGGTTTTATTTTCTATAAAGCCCTAAAAATAAAATTTTTAAAATTTAAAGCAAATGTTATAGTTGTATCTTATCTTATCTTTCAAGTTCTATCAAATTGTTTATAACATATAAGATAACATTTTCTTTAAAAAATTTAATCCATTTTCAACATGTTGCATCGCAAAAAAACAAAAACGTTTTCCACACTAAGTCTAGTTCCACAAAAACGTTCGAACGTTAACTTTGAGACTGAAAATACAGCAACATCACTTTGATACTGAGTAAACCAAGACTTAACAAAAAAAAAAAATAAACAAATGATATTCTTTTGATAAATTCTATAATTTTTTTTTATAAAAAAAAGACACAAGTCACAGCGCAAAAGAATGCAATGTAAGATAAGAGTTGTTGCATCTAGTCTTATGTGGTAAAAACGTTTAAAAAGTCATTTTTTATTTGAAAATTAATTATTACTTAAAATCCCGTTTTAAACTCAACTCATACAAATCATATATAGTAATCCTGCAATGGTCCTAGCTACACACCTCAGCTAGCTTTCAAACGAACAAGAATCACAGACAGACACATATTGTTACTTTATATGTATATTTTTTTTTAAATATTTTTTTATAAAAAAAACAGTGGTTAGGGCTAGGTACTAATTTTAAATATTTAACAACGCAATTTGTTATCTCGGAAAAAAAAAAAAAAAAAAAAAAAACAAAACAAAAACTACAATAATTGAGGCATGGTTTGAAATCTGAAATGTTGAAAAGTATAATTATAATAATCTAGTTAAGAAAAAAAACTATATATCTGCCTTATCTTAGATTTAAATCTTGATTTTATAATTTTTAGTTGTTAATGCAAATATTTTGTGTAAATTTAAAATTTATATAATAATCATATTTCATAAAATTAATTTTATCATTGTGTTCTATATAAATGTCACTCGGTTGAAGAGATGATTTTTATTTCTTAAAATATATATAAAAAAAATTACATATAAATATATTTATATTAATTTGTATAATTAACAAGTTTATTTTTTTTTAATTAGTTGTTTCAAACTTAGGTAAATTTTAAAATGTAGCTAAATCAGAAAACAAATCAAAACAAAAATAAGCATTAAACATGGAATGTCTGTATTATTTATAGTTAAATGGAAAAATATATTATAAAAACATTTCTACAGTTATTTTATTTACAACATTTGTTAATTTGAAAACAAACAAAAAACAACATCTAATGGAAATGATTTAATTCTTTTTTATTTTTTACTTGTTATAAAGTTACACCAGTCGAGGTTGAAAATATTAAAATAAAAAAAACACACACACATCTCGTAATACCTCCTCCACACATTATTTACGGGCGGTCTTTGAAAGACCGTACAAAATTGCGATAAGTATATGAAATTTCTTATATCTCGTTTTGACAGAGGTACAAATGCAATATAACTACACACGACACATATATTAATAATAACTCTAATGCTATTTTCGTTTTTAATTTGTATAATATTGCAATTATTGCAATTTAAAGAAGAGAAAATAAAACTAAATTCTTCAATTTATTTATTTTTTTGTTTTAATTAATTTTTGCCTTTTTTGTTTTTGTTTTTTTTTTTAATAATTTTTTTATTTTATTTATGGGTTTTTATTGACTTGTTAATTATTTTTAAAATATATTTTTAATAGTTGCAAATCCCATTTAATCTTTATTTCTATACAACAACTTGTATATTTTATACTATATCGAATAATAATAAATTAAAACACGAAATTTTACAGCATATACATCATGTTTACATACACGCAAATTTATAAATATATGTATATGTTTGCATATATGTATATTTATTTTATTGGGAATTTTGTTATATATATTTTAGAATTTTTTATCATTTTATTTTATTTGTATATGTAAAAAGAATTATAATTTAGTATATTTAGTTTACACTCTTCCGAGACTTAAGCTTGATTAAATAAAGAAAAAATTAAGAAAATTAAAAAAATTAATAAAAAAAAAGTATATTGACTTAAAGGTAAAGTTTATGATAAAAAAAATTTAAACGGATAGTTTATAAAAACAGAAAACGATATAATAACATAAAGATTTTTATTTTATAAAATTAATGTTTTGTTTTATTTATTTACTTTTTTTTTATTTTAACAGTCTGTTATTTAATATGTTTCCATTTCTTCATCATCTTGGCAGTTATTTTCATGAAAATAATCATCATCGTTGATAAGCACAGAATTAGAGAATTGGGTTGAATTATGAATAAGAAAATAAATAATTTTTTGCATGTGTCGACTTACCTATATATTTTCGGAATCACCTTAATTTGGAGGTTGAATTCGAATTAATTCTTTGTCCTCAAACAAGTTGTACAATTAATTGAAATAAAAAGCACCAAATTTATTTATTTATTTTTTGAAATTTGCTAAAAAACATTAATACGGGGTAACACAAAATTGATTAATATCATTTTTGTTTGAACGTTCAGAGCCGGATTACCGTTTTGGTTTAAATTCTCATGGCATATAGATTTGTAGATGATGTAGATTTTGTGCATTGGGAAAAGTCTCATGATAATTTAAGACTCTTCACATTTTGTTTTTTTGCCAATAATATTTTTTTATTTTGGGTTAGCGACTTTATATTTCAGCTTTGCAGAAACACTGGTCCAGATCATATACTTCTTTTGCACTCTTTTTTCACTCTTAAGTCTTATGCTACGAATTAAATGCTGCATGTACATGTGCACTGAACGTCAGATATACGTCCCAATTGCCACATGCCGTGTACTTGGTGACGTCAGTGAAGCGGCTTTTCACATGTCCTGTACCTACTCGTATATAGCATTACGAATGATACTTCAAAAACACTTCGATTGGAAATTCCGAGTGAAGTTTTTGTTCTGTTCCCGTTTTTACGAAGAACTATTTCTGTTTAAAATTTGTCGTCAAAAGTGATAAATGCTTAGAAAAAGCCATTAAAATGGCGACATTCGGTAAATTTGTAAATTCGATTTTTTCAAAATAAATCGATGGAGAACTTGGTACATTTAAATAATATAATAGATACATATATGCAAAAATTATTTATTAAAACAAAAAACGTACTAGGAACGTACCAGAAAAAATATTATATGAGGTAGTAGTTTGAATAAAAATTGAAAACGTCATTGTGACGCATTCATAATTAGACGATGTTGCCATTGGTTGTCTACACCTTGACTAAAGCTAAATTATTTTATTTTGAGTTCGTAGTCAATTTTGACATTATTGAGGGTGATCTACACGTGAAAATGTCTGAAATTTACGAAGTGATGATTGTATAATATGTATATACAAAATGGTTTAGAAGTTGGGCAACGTGGTTTAGTTCTAAAGAGAATAGGTATGATAGGTTTAGTCAACGAGCGCATTGACGTCGGTCATATTAGGGTCATCATTTAGTTGAGGATACACAATATACATATTTTGTATAGTCAAGATGTATTTTTGTTGATTGTAATTGAATCTTATTTTTCTTTATTATACACATAGGTAATCCCTTTAGATCGCTCGTGATTGCAAATTGAATACAAAATTCTTTACTCGAAAAATACTTAGTTCGCAAATAATTATTTAATTTTTGTCACTCGTATGGTTATGGAATTACTCGTAAGTATGGAATATAACGCTGTTTAAATGTCCGTCAAAACTTTGCTTTGTGGCTAAGGTATTCGCGTTTATTCGCACAGACCAGGGATTTAAGAAGTCATCTAAACGCGTTAAATGGCGCCATCTAGGTGGCTAGTTCACTTAGCTGCTGCTCGAAAAAACATTCCCTTTCTTTCTTATTTTCTCAGAGAGAAATTAACTATTTTTATTATTTGTGTGTGTTTTTTGTCTTATGTCAATAATCAATAAACTGATATGCCTCACTTATGTGAGAGTATTTATTTTTTAAGTCAATCGTTATAATGGCGTAATATTTTCACATATTGGAACCAAAAAATAAATTCGGTTGAACTAATTTGAACTTTCACCTCGGAAAACAACAAGAGCCTTCAAAATAATGCATTTAAATTATTTTATAAATTCATTATAGCTATCAAATCCTAACGATCTTATTGGCATTCCATTTCTAAACACTTGTTATTTGAACTCCAGATAGACTACAAACCCAAGTTATAAGAGTCTTATAAGCATCATTTTGTGCAAATTAAGCTATCAGTTTATTTAATCCTATTTCAAGAAGAAAAATTGATTTAGCTTTAAGATTTAAGTATTTTGAAGAAAAAAAATTATTCAACTCTTAAAATAATAAAGCTAGGACAACCTATTTAAGTTTCATAATAAGAAAATAATTTTTAAGTAGGTATATAAATGGAATAAAAAAGTGTTTTAAGAGAGTCTTTTTCAGATTTTGAGAGCTAAGCTCAGATAGGTTAAAATTTTTGCTTATAAATCAGGCCCTTTCGGTAGGATTTCCGAGATTTGGTACCAATTTTTTCAGTTAAAGTTACGGTCTTGTTTGCAGAAAATCCATTGACAACGCCATAAAATAATAAGTTTTCTTATAACATTCCTACTGAAATATTTTTGCAAAAAATTTTGAATTTTCTATTGTATCGTTGATTTAAACAAAGTTCATTCGCCAATTCTTTTAAATATGTACCTACTGATATTCGTGAATATCATTTTTCGAATTTTTGTTTTTTCTTAATTTAATCTAATTAAAACAGTTTGGTATAAAAAGTTAGAAAAAATAGTTTTGGGTCTTAAATAAGTGCTTCAGATAATTGTTTAATTTAGTGTTTTTTCCTTAACCCCACTTCATCAAAACCATGTCAGTATTTTACATAACTTCAAGAGCTAATGCTAAGGAATAAGATGCTGAACATGATTTTTAAATAAATTTTTGAAAAATAAATACCAACTGATTACTTACTTATTGTTTATGTTAAGGTTACACCTGGGAAACATTTTCAAATTTTTTTTTTCAAATTTTCGAACTCAAATGCAACCTATCACCTTCACTTAAAATTCAATTTTAATTCAGATAGATATCTGGTTGAAATATAGCAGATCTAGCTCGATTCTGCAGCATTTAGGACTATCACATACATATGAACATATAGTATGTCAAGTTGTTGACCGATTGTTATGCAATTTGCAAGTTGAACTTCATGAAGTGAATATTTTGTACACTTGTGAAAAATTAAATTTGATGTAGGCAACTCAATACGTTACAAAACATTTAAGTGCTTTGTGGGCTATTCATTACCACAAGATATTGCTTGAAAGAAGGAAGAGGTACTTATCTTTATGTTTGTGTAGACTGTAGAGTGTAGACATTTTACGTAGATGTTTCACTTTATTTCTCAAATTCTCTACACTAGTTCATCTGTAAGCTCACTAACTTTAAAAAAAAAAAAACTCATATGAAATAATAGATACATTCTTTCATCCATCCCACTAGTTCGAAGGTAAGTAAAACTTAAGAAATAGACTGAACACATAAAGAAAAATGATGACGTCAAAATATAAATTTTTTTTTTTTTTTTCAATTAAATAGACCATTTCATAACTTTTTATATTTTTTGATTTAATATTTTTAAGCAAACCTATAGAGAAAAACAAACAAACGCACACAAAAAATGAGACCAATACTTTTTCCAAATTTCACATCTTAGTTATTTATGTTGTTTTAAAAAATAAATTTAAATATTTCACAAATATTTAAAAAAAAATACTTTTTAAAATTAAAATGAAATTTAAACCTGCCTCAATAAAATGGTTTAATTTTTTTTTGTCATTTTTCTTTTCACAATGCAATTTAAACAAATTACAACTTTATATAAATGTATGGGTGCATTTCAAAAATATACCTAACTAAATAAAAGTAAATCTATAAAAAATAAAAAGTTTAATCAAATAAAAATTATTAAAAACAAAAAAAAAAACTCAAAATGAACAAAAAAAAACCGCATTTAAAATCTTTTATTACAGTTGAAGAAGTCAACTTAAAAATAAATTTAAATTAGAAGATTACAAAATGCTATATATTATACATACTTATATATATAAAAACAGAAAAGTATATATATATATGAATTAATTGCCTTACAGAATATTATTATAGATATACATAATTCATAATGAAAAATAAAAAACAAAATAAAAAAATATTTATATATATTTAACTATTTATTATAAGAAAAATTATTTAATAAAAACAAAACATTATCTGGTCGAGCGTCGTCGTATTATATACTCTCTCGTAGCAAAACACACTTTATACATTATAGGTTTAAAAAAAAAACAAAAAACAAAAATAATAAAAAAAACGTAGTTAATTTGTTTGTTATTTTAGTTGAAATTTTTTAATTCAATAATATCAATATGTTATTTATATTTTAAACTATTTCTCTATCTCTCTCTCTCTAAAAACAAAAAGAATAGGACAAAAAAGCAAACTAGAAAAATTTTGTTAAATGCATGAATTTATTATTAACAAAAAATTATGTACATACATCGTGACTATATACACGCTTACAAATTAAAAAAAATAAGAAAACAAATATATACATAAATTATAAAAAAAAAAAACAGAAAAATATCAAGCTGTTGAAAATAGGCGAATGAATGCAGATCATATATATATACAACAATTATGTATGAACAGAACATTATACAATTAGTTAAATTAATTTGTTGATTAAATATATACTTATACAGATTTATATATACAGAAAATATTTAACTAAAAAAAAAAACAAAAGATGAAAAAGAAAAACAACCAAAAGCAAATGGTGAAACAAAAAACAAATTAATTATCACATAAATCAAATATTTATTAGCAAATGAAAGTATACAAATAGATCTTATATTATATACACAACACTGACACACACACTCTTTAAATCTAAATTATTTATTTATTTGTGTGAAATTTTACTGTACTTTTGGATTTTAATTTTACAAACTTTAGTTTCGAAGTGGTAACTTTATTCCTTTAAATGCGATACTACTTTTTGCCTTGGCTTAGAAATTTGATTTCTTTCTAGTTGACAACATTTTTTTTTTATTTTTATTTTATTCTATATCATTCTTAATTTATTTTATTTTATATTATTTTAGACATAAATTTTTTTTTTATTTACTTTAAGTAATTTATTTAATTTTAAATTATTTAATTTTATTTTATGTTTTATCTATTAGTAAGTTACATGTGTGCGGCTCCCAAAGTTTTCAATCATGCTTTCTCAATTATTTCAACCTTCCTTCATCCATTTTGTATTTTTTTAAATAAAATCATTGTAAATATTTAAAACCGATTTCCTTTTCACTCAACAAAGTATACAATTCTCGTTGGACCCTAGCTTGACCATGAATAAAATGAAACATAAAATACAAATTACATTTTAATTTCACCCAAGAATAAATATACCTATGCATTTTTTTATCTTATTAGGGAATTTTTATACTTTGTTTATTTTTTCAATAAAAAAAAAGTTATTTCTAAAATAAAAAAAAAATACAGACTTACTTTAAGTTATTTGTTAAATAAAAGAAACACGTTTGAAATATTAAATAAAATAAAAGAAAAAAACAACAAAAGTAAAAAAAAATTACTGAGTAAATTTTTTATATAAACAACAACAACAAAAAACGAAAAAAATCACAAAATAAATAAAATCTCTTTCAATAGGGTGATATAAAATAATATTAATTACGATAAATACATAAATGTTATTCTGTAAATATATAAACAAAACAAAACAAAAAACAGCTTACATTTTTATTTTATTTTTATTTATTATTATATAAAAATTTGTACACTTTTTATTACTTTATATTGATTAAGAATATTTTTATTGATTGGTTAAATATTATATTGTAGAAGAAAATATATATCTATATAAAAATATATATATCTATAAATTAATTACAAAAAGAAAACAGTGTCCTTATTGACTTATTTTTCATTTATTAAAAAAAAACTAGTAAATTCGGTTTTATATTTCTATTTTCATTTATTATTATTAATAAGGAGGTTAAGAATTAAAAAAAAAAAGGAAAAGAAACATAAACAGAGTAATAAAAATGCAAAATTTTGTTAAAATTACTGAGTAAATAGAAATACAAAAACAATATACATGAATAAACAAAACAAAAAAACACACATATATATATATATGTATATATATGCAAAGATAATTAAATATATATATAATTTTTTTATTTCGGAAATAAAAATAGTGAAATTCACTTTTTAATTAAAATTTTCATTATTATATCTAAACTTTAAGCAGAATATAAAGACAAAAAAAAAATAAAAACAAAAAAAACAAGCATACAAAGAGAATTTTGAAAAGAAAATAAGAGTTATATATTCAAAGGGATAAAACAAATTGAAAGATGAAAAATAGAAAGAATGAAAATAAAAATATAGTTAAAAAAAAAATAATTCAATTTTTTTTTTTTTTTATGAAAAGGAATTTTGAAGTAAGAAAAAAACTTTAAATATTATCAAAGGAAGTGTGGTTAAAAAACTTCTAACTTATCGTTCAAGATCTGGTATGTTGAAAAAGCTCAATTCAGTTCTTCTAAATGATATTTCCAAATATTAACAAGTCTTTGTCGACTTGACAAGAAGGCGTTTTTTCTAATGAATCAAATGTTCATTGCTTAAGCCTAAAACTTGACTAGACATTCAGGATATAAAGTATGTGTAGTAATAAATAATTAATACAATTACATTGCTTACGGAAAAGTTTAAAAACTAACTTAAATACGATTCCTTTTCGATGATTCCTTTTTTATTTTTTTGGTCACAAACTTTTTTTTATTTATTTTGGGATGCAATAGTCTTCGAGCTAGAGCCCTGTATTGCACGTGTACACGTATACCTGTTTTACACGTTTACTTAAATTTTTCGTGTATAAACACGTGTATTTATTGTTACACGTGTATTTTTATTTAAACGTGTATTTATAATCAACGCGTATAAAATTTGTTGACTACACGAATGTACGTTTAATTAGATACACACTTAGGGCTAGTTTCACAGTGCACACTTAACAAAATAAGTGGCACTTAATTTTCCCATTTTGGCACTTAAGGCGCATTTTTACTACCTGAGTAAGTGCAACTTAAGAGGCCAACATGGGAGACTTAAATGTCACTTATTCCGGTAAGTTCACACTGTGAAATTGGGAATTAGTTTTCCATATTCGGCACTTAAGTGACACTTACTTCACTGGCACTTAAAATCGAGAACTTTAGTTTAAACTATTGAGCAGCACCTTATTGGAAATTTATAAAACGCTAATTTACACACTTCTTCCTACTCGATGAATCATATTTAGTGCTCCATTATTTTCTAGAACACTGGAATCATTGTAGTAGAATTGTCCCAGATGGAGCCTACTCTTACGTCTTTGGGATAGAGTATAGGACATATTCAGAGAAGGTGAGGAATCGATTCTTCCTCCATACAGCTTCGGCAGAAATCGATCGAAAATACTACAAGCCTATTAGATAGTATCCGCCATCCGGTAATGACATCTGTAATGGAACCTATGTGCAATCTCTGCTTTGAAACATTATAATCTTAGATTAGATAACCTAAGGTTAGTTTTCTCTATTGCATCTTGCTTTAGCATAATTTTACATGAAGCGATGGGTCCGATTTGGTCCGATATAGGTAGAATTGTATTGGAATGTGCCTTTCGACACCCAGCAGAGGTTAATGTTGAGCTGCTGTGATGTCATTATAATAGATGATCGACAGTTGTAGAGACAGAACCCAGAGATTTAATGGCAGCTTGGCTATCTGAGAAGATGCGAATATCTTTACGCTTGATAACAAGTCTTCTCTAATCTAAGACAGGACTTCTTTTATCGCGAAAAGTTCCGCCTGCAACACGCTACAGTGAATGGGAAAACGAAGAGAGAGACTAAATTTCACCTTGTCTGAGTAGTCTGAACCGTGCGTCGTTGGTGTGAATAACCAAAAGGTAATATAATATAAATATTAATATAAAAAAAAACGTCAAAATACTATTTCCGTAATGTGAATTTCTACTCCTTAACTTCTATAGTATCAATCTGTCCTTCGATTTTCTGTTTTTTGTAGTTGATTTTGTTTGGATTAACCCCAAAATTGTTACTGAAATTATTCATAAGCATGACAATTAAAATATTTTTGTTAATTGCACGAGTTTTTAATTGATCTTTCTTCAAGCATTAACGTTAAAGTTAAGCTTACCAATCATTATATCAGAAATTAATAAATATTCTTTAAAAACGAAAAAGTTTATGCGAAAATAATTATTGTTCTTGAAAAAAAAATTACCTTTTGACCTTGTCAAAAATTTATATCTGAGACAAAATATCTTATATCACAAAGGTCAACAAATATAAAGAGACGTAATTACTTTTAAAGTTATTTTTTGAGGTTAGTTTATAGTAATTGTTTAACAATTTTCATTCATTCTAAAGTACAACGTTGTAAATGTCCGTATACTCGTATAAGTATTTGTGTAACATTTCTTTTTATTTATTAATAATGCAAAGAACATATTATATTCTTAAGAGAGTGTTCTATTGTTGTAGGGGTCATTATCTGGTGAACGGTTTTCTAGTTGTGCTTTGAACATAGGGAAACGAATACAAATTGTATAAGAGTGTATGTAGTATTGCTGAATAATAGTAAAAATAATTGGTAAGTAGTCGGTTTATTCCGTCATGCAAGAACATTAAGAATCTCATCGTCAAATTAAAATCACTAAAGCGCAAATATTTCTTATACCACGACAATGTTTAGGAATGAAAAGGTTTGCTGTGTTGTTCTGTTTTTTTTTTTTTTTTTATTTTTTAAGAGATAGCTGAAGTTTGTGTAAAAAAAGAACAAATTAAAACTGTTTTGTGATTCTTACAATGAAATTTGGGTAGATTTTTGTCAACTCTAATACAACAACTTACGTGATGTGTAGTGGGTGATAAAGACGATGATTTTTTTTTAATCTGAGGTAAGCTCGTCGTAGACCAGGGTGATCCCGAAACTGCAATTAGAACTCGGGTTAAGAAGTGTACAACCCTAACCATTTACAATTTTTATTCATCAATTTGTATTGTTATATTAAATTAGAATTTAACAACCACAAATCTTTTATATCGAAAATCTATTTGTACTAATCTATACAGAAGAAGACTTTTAAAAAAATCTCCTCCACAACACACCACACGAGATAGGTGCAGTGGTTCCGGCTTTAATCAGAAGATAAGTTAGTAGGAATAACACAGTACCTATAGATATGAATAATTTCAAGGCTAGTCCCACCAAGGGAAAGCTTTTGGTCCAATTTCGTACTCATAGATATTTAATTCCAGCCAAGGGAAAACAAATCCTTTGGCAAAATTTCTTACTCAGAAGGTATTAGCAGGGATATTTCCAAAAAGGTTTACTTCACATGGTATACAATCATACAACTAACAAGGCTACCTGAAGCTACCAATTAACTCAATACTCGTGACTTCGAAATTTTAAATCCGGAATTACAATGAGTTGATATCTTTCCAATAACATATTTGAATTTTCAAACGTTCTCTTGTTATATAACTTTATTGAATGGTGACGTGCTTTGAGCCACAAGTGCGACCAAGTCAATGATGTTGTTTTTTTTTTAATATATGCATATTTTATTAGCATTCACTCGGGCGTATACGTACTTTTTTTTTAATTTTTATTGAATCTTTGCAAAATTTCATGACATACCTATATACATATAAAAAAATTATTAATAATTTTCTTACATATGGTTGGAGAAAAAAAAGGTTGAAGGGTAAGGGTGGGTTGCAATACCTACAAAACCAAAACTTGTGAATTCGATCCCAGTCATCTCCGTCATGGTAGTCCAACATGCTTATATCTTCAATCTGTAGCTACATATATTAATAATAGTTTTGAAACATATGAGGAACTTCGTACAATTCAATCTTGACTTAAGTTACCAATTTCACCATCAATATTTAGCAAGTGCAAATCCTATTCATTACAAGAAAAAACCCATTCCACCACCTGTATCACCTAATTTTATAGTAAACTCCATTCTTAGAAGGAAGTTCATTAGCTTTCTGCTATATAAAGTAGATCATGATTCCCAGACACGCGGTGCTATTGGCAAAGCGGCAGCACTGATGGCGTGCGCAAATTCACTCAACCCTATGACTCCACTAAGTTCTCACTTATGTTGGTGTTAAATGCTTGACAGCGCGCTGATGGTAAATTTCTGGAATAAAAAGAAAAAGATAAGATAAAACGAAATTACACACACCCACTAGCCATACACTATACTGTGTATGTTCCAGGTAAATTTAAGATATGTATGTATTTAACATTCACCCATATAGTACACCTACATCCAGCATCATACACTTCAAATGACAACATGAGACATTTGTTGAAACCTTCCCGGTGAGAGTGTGGCATGTATGTAATGTAGCTCTTTCCATCCATCACTTCATCACTGTTTTACTTTTCTAAAAAAAAAAACACCATACATGATTCCAACAATGCTCAATTCAATTGTCAGAGAATGACATTCTAGGTGATGAACTTAAACGTGTCAGCATCAAAAAAATCTAAATTCTCTAAACGAGCGAAATGCTCGCAAAAACCACACGACGAACAGTAATAGAAGAAGGAAGATAAATGACTGTGTCGCATGTACATACTCGAAGATTATGAATAAAATAAAATTATTTAGGTAACAGTTTTAGCGAATAGTTTTATACCAATCCAGCTAAGAATTAAATAAAAATGAAGCCTTTTGACACTTGTGTGTTTAAAAAATTATTTATTTTCGACCAGTGGATTAGTAATTTTTTTTATAAAAGCTAGACTCAACATGCCTAGGTCCCTCCGCCAGTCGGCATACTTCGGACACCCTGATTTTTTTAAAGTAGCAAAAAGCGCATTATTGCACGGCACCTTTTTAATAGAAAAAAACTGTTATAACTGTTATACATAAGCATTTCTTTAGTATCGTCCTTTTTTTATATACCAGTCACAATCTCATAATAAAAACAAATTTATTTATCTCAAGTTAAATCTAAACTCAAATTTGTAATGTCTTCGATTTGTGTTTTCACGCAACCAATACTTGTACTGCAAAGGTAACTATATATGTACAAAAAAAGGTGTTGTTCATCCAGACTCACATCCGAAACCAAATCAAAATCTAAACAACTAAATCAGAGTTTTGGACTTGTGTTGACTTTATTCAGTGTCGATTGCTAAGTGAGTACGGACGGGTGACACGGTACAGTGGAGATCATAATATACCTACACAAAAAAAAATTTGTTTTTTATTTACATTTTATGAATTTCTTTAGGTAATGCAATTTTCAAATATGTAGTTATTTTATTGCAAATGCATGCAAATTCAATTAAAAAAAAGTTCTGTGGAAAAATTAATAGTGACTTTTTTTTGTGAAAATGTGTTAATGTCTCATCGCTTTGATTGATAAAATATACTTGTGTGCTTAATAATTGATAAATATAATTATTATTGTGTAGTGAAATAATAAACAATTGCAGATTCTAAACACTATTGAGATTGATTTGAAATTTGCGAATTAACTGTGATTCATATGAAGTTCCTGAGAATACGTTATAAATTTGAATAATTTTCATTTCAATGATTTTATACTCTCAAAACGGATTTTGATTTTGATACACTATTGTTAATATAATATACATTTGGAAAACTTATATAAATATGTATCAAGACTTGACTTCTAAAATTATTACCTACTTCTACTAATCTTTAATTGAACTCTTATAAATTCCAAAAATTCAAATGGTTTAACTGTAACCACTTTGCATAACCGAAAATAAAAAAAAAAAATGTTTAAACCATTAAAAAGTAACGGTAAAGGTTATTAAGACATTGATTCAAAATAGCTTTCGGTTATTAAGACAGTTAAATCTCAAAATACTTCAGTTAATACATTTTTAATTTTTGTCGAATATTAAAAAGAGCATATTTATCAAATTTCATGAAAAAAAATTTATATTAAAATTTCTATTTTAATTTTGAGGTTTTAAAAAAAAAAATTCTTCAGATGCTATTTAAAAAAATGGTAGGATTGATTGCCGTTAAAAATAGTAAAATTCAAGTAAAAGTCTCATGCAATTCAAAGATTAAAATTCCATTTAAGACTTCAAAAGGAATTTAAAGAAAATGATTGGTGCATAATTTTAAACGATTAAGTACGATGGTAGCTTATTTTTGGTATGATAAAAATGCTTTAAAGTTGTACTAAATCCTTGAAATTTTGTGCCATTGTGTTTATCTTCTTATCATAAGGACATACAATCTTTTATAGTATAACCATTCAGATTCGCTGGAAAATTGTAGGTCAAAATTGTGGTTCAGTTAAAAGTGTTGGTATACTTCGCCATTAATTTTTTGCCATAATAAAGAAAAGTAACATTATTTATAAAACATTTCTACATTTTGCTGTGTATTTTAAGTAGTTTATCCATATCTGTCAAAAAAAAATTCTATTTGAACGCATCAAAAGTAGATACTGGGTATCTACTGAAGTTATCCATCCATTTTTATAAAAAAATTGAATTCAAAATTTTCAAATCAAATATGAAATTCTGATGGTATCTAGGAAAGACTACAGTCTAACACCTACCTAGCGCTCTTAAGAGATTCTTTTCCAAAGTATTTTTTTTATTAATTATTTAGGGCCAAAAATATCAGTATCTAATTTACATTATATTAAAGTTGATAAAGAAATATTAATTCAGTAATTCTTTTGATTAATCAATTAAAAAAATTTCATAATTTAAAGCGGATTTGTTTTTTTTTTTATTTAATTTTTAACTTCACGCTAATAAATATTTTATTTTGAATTATTTAGTGTACCAATTTTTTTTTGTCGAATTTAAAAAAATATTCACCTCTATTAATAAACTCAAATTAAACTTTTCTTATTTTTAATACAAACAAAAAGTTAATTCATGTTATTTATCTAATTCACCAAAGTTGGTGGATTAACGAGTAATTAATTTAAAAATATCTAAGATATTTTTTTTTTCATCGACAAAATCTACTATAACAGAGTTCTTTTTGAATGTAGAAAATTTTTGTTAAAATTTGTTACTCAACGTGAATCAGCAATTAATTTTGTACTAATAAAATATTTTAATAACGTAGATGAAGATAATTAGAAAACTACTTCTATTTAAGTGGAGCGATTGAATATATTTCAATTTTTAAGTTCGAGTGACCTCAACTCCAAAAAATGCGTTTCGTCCAGGTACGACAGTGGGGCTCATCAGTTAGATGCTGTCACCCTTCCAAGACGCGAATTATAGTCGATGCTTACCGACTCTTATAAAACTCACAGCATGAATATACTGTGAATTTTATATTTTTAAGGGAATTTGATTAAATTCAGACACTTAAAAAATTACTAGTAGCCCGTGGTCTGGCTTTTAAATAATAACGCAGATGAAGATAATTAGAAAACTACTTCTGGTTAATTAATTCTTAAATTCACTTTTTTATCAACGTAATTAATTGATTTGTGAATTAAAATATAGTTAAGCATTTTTTTCAAATAGAGTTTTTGACTATGTTAATATAAATTCAATGGCGCATATTAATAGTCGTTTTTAGACCCCAGTTTATCTTAGCCTGGAGTTTATCCAATGTAAATTAGATAGGATAAACCCAGTATTTTTTTAGAAACAACTTAACAACTATGAATATGACCCAATAAGTTAGATTTATATTTTAAACTGGCCCAACAAATTTAAAATCATACATTTATAAATTATTCAAGAAATCAGATAATCCAAAATAACATCATTTCAGAAATTCTTTGATCATATTAGGTGCGTTCGTAAACTTTACAAAACTACCAATTTTTAACAATTACATATAATATGTAGTTTATGATTTTTGTATAAGAAATTTTACAGAATTTTTCGAACGAACAAATTTTTGTTTGATCGATGTATGTATATCTGAAATGTATGTACATATGTACATTGTACACACAACATATTATATATACATAATGTGCAGCTTGGTTTTGTTTTGTTAATTTGTGTAAACTCGCACATTACTATCCTATGTTTTTAGTAGTCATTAGTTGTGAGTTATTTCTTTTAGAGTCAGAAGAACAGGTTAATACTAAGTCTTTAAAACCACAGATTAATCGTATATTAAGAGCAAGTACGTGCAATCGAGCTCTTTTCTTTCTTTTGTGTCTACTACGAAGCAAATTTAAACATCAAATATATTTTTTTTAAATAATGCCATATTTTAAAACCGTTATTCAAGTCTTAAATCAAAAACTGGAAATCCCTACTTAAAAATCAACATTTTTAACCATATACAAATTAAATTAAAAAAAAATCAACATTTATTCGCAGATGACTCAAACAAATAGGAAATACATATTAATATTTGTAAACAAAAGAACATCAATATTTTCCCCCCATGTGATGTCACTATTGCCACCAGACGAGCTATATACAAGCTCATTAGACGTTTTTATTTAATTCTAAAATATGAATATGCAAAACAATTATAAAGTTTATAGAAAGAGATATAGAATTTAGCAGCTTATTTTTAGACCTAAACCGTTGGATCTTTTATGAATATTAATCTTAGAACATTTTGAAATAATCATGAAGTATATTCTCAGGTTAAGAATAATGTTTAAAATTTCCACTTGAGATATTAATAAAATTATACCAAATGCTCAAGCAATTAGCCAAAAACTATGTATATGTTTTATGCTTCTCACATCAACTTTATCTCAGGCTTAAGTTTATAAGTCCAGAAAGAAAAAAAAAATAATTAATACTAAATACTAATAAGGTTTGATCATAATTTTTGCGTCATTATCACAAGAACCCGATTTAATCTAATAATTAAGGCATCATTTTACTTTTAAAGTTATATTTCTGTTTGTATGTTTTTTTTTTGTTTTTTTTTTATACTCAAGAATAGGTCATTGGATTTTTGTATCTATTTTTTTTTATTTTGGCGGGCTACTCGTACCTAAATGGAACTACTGCCTTGCGAATTTCTTCTATTCTTTACCTGGAGGGCTAAACGTGGCGTAGAAAAAAAAGTGTTACATTCAACTTTCATCTCACAATGTTGATGGAATCATTTCCGCAACTTTAAATGAAAAATAGTTTTTTTTTGTAATCAGATGTCGTTGATTGACTTGATAAATAGGTTCTTGAGAAGTTCGAAACAGGAAGTGTTAATCATAAATATAAGTGTAATTTAAAGAAACTATTATTTTATCAATCAAAGTAAAAGAGATATATTTATGATATAAGTCGGTCTTAAAATTTCAAAGGAAAAAACTGTATTTTACAGAGTGCAAAGTGCTTAATTTTAAGTTTATTTGAGGTCAAAAACTAGGGTTTTCAACCTTAAATTTAATTTACCATGAACTGTGCCTTAGTTTTTGTGACTTTTTTGCTATCTAATGTAAGAGCCTTAAGTGTGGATAATCAATTGGTCAACGCCCGAAATGGTAAGTACAATAACTTAAATAATTTTTGACCCTGCTGGATATTAATATTTGGCGGGGAATATTCATGAAAGCACTTTATCATAATTCATTTTTGAACTTGACACCTTTTTTTTGTACATTGCTGAGGTCATTTTAAACTTAGAACTTTTGTGGTATGGACATAACGATGGTTATATATGGAATGGTAATTTTGCAGATCTAACAAAAGAGTGCAGATTTATTAATACAACGTCATACACTGTTGAATCTTTTTTTTTTTTTAACATAAAACTTGGTTTTGAAATTCAAATTCAGTAGAAGATGACGGAGAAAGGAAATACTCGCCATAACTATAATATTGCTACAGTTGAGCGAATTTTTAGAATTAAATTAATTTAAAGTTTTGTGTTTTGTTTGCAGCGTGATTATATTTTGGGACTTAATGGTTTAGATTAGTTATTTAGTGAAATGAACTCTTATTATGCATAACCATTAAAATCAAGAGTCTTTAAAATGAGATGACAGAGATTTTAAGTTAACTAGTATCGCCCTGTGTCGAAATTCGACATTTTTCTTTTTTAATTTAATTTTTTTTTTCAATATGCACAGTGCTCGACAGTGCAAAAATAAAAATGATCCACAGTGTGTAAATGAGTGTCTCAAGTATATTCTGCACATCTCCGCAATTGTGGCTTTCCAACCATATAAAATTTATCGAAATCGGTCAAATACTTTTTGAGAAAATGGTACCACAAAATTTATTTAAGGCTATTTATATATAGATGTGATAAAAGTTCAAAAGAATTCTTATAGTTTGTTGCCATTCATTTGGTAGTTTGTATTATTTTAAGTTCGCAAAAATAGGCCATAAAATCAATGTAGATTGTAGATTTGTATTTTTTTTTTTTGGGTTTTACGATCTTGTCGTAGATCACGCATGTGAACAATGCGCTACCGGTGCCGCATTTAGGTACTTTTTTTATAGGCTCGTGGCATGGAGTCTTTATTTATTTACGTATATTTACTTGAAGCTAATGAGTTTTGATTTAAGCACGGATTTTTTCAAAAACATTTTTTATTCGTATTATCTTATAACTTCCAAAAAATAATAAACAACTCAACGAGTAACACCTGTTAGGTGTAAGAAAATTTAAACAATATAAACTAAACCCGTTCGCAATCTTCAATGGAATCCCTTCTTATTATTTTGTTCTACTCTTTTTTGAGAGATGGATTGTCATATGATTTTATTTAAATGTCTGTCTCCTCCATTTAGGCTGAAGGGCTGAAAGGTCTTTTAATAATTTAAAAAACAACGGCAACAGTTACAACAAAAAACTACGAAATTTGGCTGGAAAATAAATGTTTATAAGTCTAATCTGTCAAAATTGAGGGTGCATCCATTTTGAATAGTTTTGAAAATTGAAATTACACTGTGGGTGAAATTGGATGCACAATTATTGGCATTTTTTAAAGAAAAAAAGGAAGGGAAAATCTGAGAAAAAATTATAGACGAACTATTTTGCAAAGAAAAATCTTATAATTACCTGATATAGCGTGAGAATTGTTTATTCTCATATTTGTATATTCGTATGCTATTATGTTTTCTTTTAAAATAATTGGCCTTCGTCGTAATAGATTCGTGAATCTCAAAAAAATACTGATAGCATCGTCGTTGTTAAAAAAATATTGCCACAAATTTGATGGGCTTTCGATATAACTTTTCACGAACTCAAAATTTGTTGGGAAATATTTCTGTAACGAAAGCAGCTATATTACTTTTTTTTCGACATTCGTAGTACCAAACTTTTACGACGGTGCCTGTGATAAGGTTGAATAATTAGAAAAATACTAAAAAAAATGAAATACTAAAAAAAAAATATTAAGTTTGTATTTTGCACCAAAAAATACAAAACTAACTGCAACTGCACCAATTTCACAAAGCATAAACAGAGTGGATGGCATTCGCCGAGAAAATTGAATAAACGAAATGCACAACCAAGGAATTGTAATGTTTGAATCGCCAACCTAAAAATTTAAATGGCCAAAATTCTAAATTTTTCACCAAATTCAAAAATGAAATAAAATTTCGCAGCTTCTTTTTACAACAAAAAAACCTTTCATTTAAAAAAAAAATTAAAAACTTAAAAATTAATGAAAACGTTACACCTTTGTTTACAGTGATTTTCGTGTCCCCAAATGAAATTTCAAATCGCTAAAAATATTTCATTTTGGCCCAAAATCATTGAAATAAAGAAATTCATGCGATAGGCTGGGCCAAAAATTCAACAGGTCTACACGTTTAGGTTCTAAATACATGTGTAAATAAAAATGGACGTGTAATTATATAAACATCACTCTTTTAGTAACTGACTCAGGTGAAGCGATTTTAAGATATTTTTGGTACTGCTTGATATTATGTATGTTACACGAAGAAAAAAATATTTACAAAAAACTAGTTAAGGCATTGTATCTATTCATCATTGTCTTTTGAATCACAATACATTATAAGTAAATTTTAGAAGTAATTTTACGTGTATTGTCTAGCTACATACACGTTCATACACGAATAATTTAATTATACGTGTAATACGCGTATACGTGCAATATGGGGCTCTAGCCGGAAACACAATTTTCGCGTATGGTGTGGTTTCTTGATTTCGCTATTTACTTATTCTCTTTCACATAGCACTGTCTTCTCTTTCCGACTTAGAGAAAAATAAGTATCCGACACAGCTTGGTATGTAGTAATCCAAACAAGATGGATTTCGACATAACACACAACTATACACAACCCATCACACAAGACATATATTGCTTTGCTTTACGCATATTTAAAAATTTGAATTGATAGCAAAACAACACTCACGAGTCACGACACAAGAGATAAGTGTGGTTTCAATCGTGCAATTTATTTTTAGGGCCAGTTTCACAGTGAAGTAAGTGTCACTTATGTGCCAAATATGGAAAACTAATTCCCAAATTCACAGTGTAAACTTATCGGAATAAGTGACACTTAAGTCTCCCATGTTGGCCACTTAAGTTCCCCTTACTTAGGTAGTAAAACTGCGGCTAAAGTGCCAAAATGGGAAAATTAAGTGTCACTTATTTTGTTAAGTGCGCACTGTGAAACTGGCCCTTAGTATTTTCTCTCCACAATAAAATATTTTTTCACTGATATAGTTTAAGCCTGGTAACAACATTTGACGAAAGCTTTTCAAAAATTCATTATTAATTTTTGAACATAAAAGGAGCCCCTTTTTTATTTTTTACATAAAGTTGATCCATCACTGTATTTTTCCAAATTTGTATTAACACTTTTTACACACGCATGAGTGTAAATGAGATGCTGGTTTATATAGCTCTGTTTTTGTGCATGGCTCCATAACCCAACACATTAGGTATATAACACTATACCATAAGTTTAACAAATAGAATTGTGGACAATAACATTGATTTCAATGTCGTTTTAGCAAATGAATTGAGCCCAATGGGATTGGTTAAAAAATTTAATCAAGGTCGAGCTTAAAAACGGAATTTCACTAAGGTTTAACATTTTTTCACATAAGCTGTAGTTAATAGAATGTCTATGAATATATTTATTTTTTTTACAATTGCCGCAAGCAAATAAATTAACGGTTAAGTCTAAGGGCTTGGCCATGCATTTATCGAAAGTTAACAGAGCGACTGAACAGCTGAGCATTTATTGAGCGACAATACTCTTGAGCAGCTAGTTGCAATAATTCGAAATGTGGAAATTCTAGAACTTACCGGCAAAGTTAATAAAAATCAGAAATGTTTTGTTTTCAAAATGAATTTCGGTCTTTTACCAACATGTTTTTGATAAGCGGGCCACCTAATGAACTTTTGTTCAAATGGAGTTGTGTGAGGGGCCAGGCCAAAGTAAACTGCTTTCCAAGAAAACTGTTGACAAAAGTCCGAAATGGATTATGAAAACATATCATTTTGGACTTTGATCGATGTTGCTGATATAGTATATTAACGGTAAATTCTATAATTTCTGAATTTTGCAGTAAATTAATATATACCTACTCGAAAATGTCTCAATACATCGTGTAAGTTTCATTCCTAATTAGTTTCTTCCTCATTTTCTTATAACTCAATTAATTTCAGACATAAATTATGCAACAACTTCACGACTTTCTTCAAACATTTTCCGGTACATTATTACATCACAAATCACTTAAAATCCAACAAACAAACAATGATTAACCATTGATTTCATGTACATATACGAATTAACAAATAATTTCGATTTTATTCTCATTTCAATTTCAGATTGTTTCGAGCGAATTGCATTGGAAGCAATGTTACCATTTGAGAAGACCTTTCGCACCGAAGACACAAACTCATTGATGGCATGCAAAGAGATGTGCATCAGAGCCGGTGATAATTGTCAGGCGATATCTTTTGGGTTGGTCATGATTTATTTGCATTTTCATTGAAAATAAAATACAAATACTAATTGAATGTTTTCCCTTTCGTTTTTGTTTTGGTTCTTGAATATATAGTGTCCATCGACGTGGAAATGGCACATGTCAGCTGTCTTCGGAGAAAATCGACTCGACTGGATCACGCCCACCCGGAACAATTTTCGATCCAGATTTTGATTTATATGCACGAAAGACTAATTGTTTCGATTTACACGACAATACAATACCAATAGCATCCGATTCATATAATCAGCAGCAGGATCATGGACCAAGTAGACCAACTTCAGTAGCTGGATCCCCTATATTAGTAGTCAATTCATCGCCAACGACGCCTGATGGATCGGTGCACATTGAAACCGATAGGTATCCACCTCCTCCAGCACCCACCGATGTTTACAGCACAAATTACCCATCTTCAGTGGACAACTCAGGGTATCATTCTACAAAAGGCCCTTCGAACACCTACGGTGAACAAAACGATGACAAATGGATAAGTTCGGGAGGAAATGGTGATCGAATTTACTTCTCACATGACGTTTATCCACTGTATCAATATCCAATGCTGTACGAACAGAATTATCCTTCTCCAAATCAGGAAGTTTACTATCCTGGAGGCTATGCACAAAATTCTCCTTCTTTGGGAGACCGGTATAAGCCAAGCTATCCAAATGAAGATGATCAACAGCACCATGAACCTCCTCGACCAATATTTGGGTTGGGCTATGGCAATGGATACAGTTATGGGAAGCCGGTTAAATATGATGCTGGTTCTCGTCCAACAACACAGGATTCCCATGTTTTTTCACATCTCCCTGACAACAAGCCAATACCTCCGGATGAATCAGGTTATACAAGGCCAGTTCCATCAAGTGATTCAGGTTATTCAAGACCAATTCAATCAAGTGATACCGGTTACACTAGGCCAGTGCAGTCAGCTGACTCGGGTTACACGAGACCAATGCAATCTGGTGGAAATGGTGGTACAAGGCCTGACAATGACCAAACAACATCCTCTTATCTCCCAAGGCCGGGAAATGCTGGATCAGTGGGTACCTCAAGTAATGATCCAATTAAACCAAACAATGGTCTTGATTATACGAATAGGCCGGATCCGGTATACGGGAGTACACAACAGTCTTCACAAAGTGGGGGCTATGGGCAACCTATTGGACCAGTTCGACCACCAAAAAAAGATAGTCATCGACCAGGCTATGGTTATGTTTCACAGGGACAGCAAAGTCAATCTAATGGTGATACAATTCAAAATCATTCCGGTCAAGGTTATAATGATGATAAAATGATTGCAACATTTTTTAATCCAGATGACTATAATGGACAAGGAAATAGAAAAAGTAAGGGTTAAATGGATGCTGTGAGTGCAAAGCGGTGTAACTCTTATTTTGAAAAATTCAACAACTCCTTTTTTTTTCTTATTTGATTATTAAATGTTTAAGCCTAGTACGCTGCTAATGCGAAACGAAATTTTTCTGTGATCTCCAAACAGAAAACGAAACGCTTGCGAAAACAGAACGGAAAATATCCTTGGAGAGCAGAGATGTAAAAGACTGCAGTACTTTGGTAATGCAGTTAGTAAAGTCGCAGTTAATTAACTTAACAATTGAATACAAGTTAATACTGTACATGGGTACTTTAACTTCAAAATAAACAGTCAGCAGTCAGTACTAATATTAGTACTGTGCAGTTAATGAAAGCAGTTAATTGACTAAAAGTTAATTAACTGCAGTACTTTTTAACTGGTTTTAGTTTTTAGTCATTCGAAAGTCTTCAGTACTGGCCTTGTTTTGGTTTTAGTCAGTAAGTCTTTTAAATGCAGTTAATTAACTGTAAGTCTTTTAACTTATTTTTAGTGTTTTTTGACTAAAATAATTCAGATTTGTAATAAAAGAATTACAAAAAGTAAATAAAATGCTCACAATGCATTTTGGTTGATATTAGTAGCATTAAGGATCTCCCACACCAACATATTTTGTTGATTAACAACCACGTGTTGTTATTATAGTTTTCGTCGTCTCCACAAAAGATTCGCGTTGGTGTGGGGGATCCAAAATGCTACTAATATCAACCGAAATGCATTGTGAGCATTTTATTTACTTTTTGTAATTCTTTTATTACAAATCTGAAGTATTTTAGTCAAAAAACACTAAAAATAAGTTAAAAGACTTACAGTTAATTAACTGCAGTTAAAAGACTTACTGACTAAAACCAAAACAAGGCCAGTACTGAACACTTTCGAGTGACTAAAAACTAAAACCAGTTAAAAAGTACTGCAGTTAATTAACTTTTAGTCAATTAACTGCTTTCATTAACTGCACAGTACTAATATGAGTACTGACTACGACTGCCTGAATTACAGTTACAGTCTTTTTGTAAGTTAAAAGACTTAAGGAAATTAGTCTTTTTAGTAAATTAACTGCAGTACCGAAAAGACTGCATTTTTTACAACTCTTAAATGGAGAGTTTCACTAATTCCAAAAACAAAATCAAACATAAACGCAAATAATCAGAGAAACCCATGATGTATGAAAATTATAAACACAAATAAAACTCAAATGTCATTTTTCCGCACACAAAAAATAGTCTGCATAATTAATTCAGTGCGAAAAAGGAGCGGAGACTTCTCCAAATAATCTGCTACAATTATAAATTCCGCTCTTCGAACAGCGTACAAAACGACAAGCAGGATGAAATTTTCCGTTTATGATTTCGTTGTGTCATTTTTATACGGGAGTTTTCGTTTCGCATCAGCAGCGTACTAGGCTTTAATCTTTAAAATTTATCTTAAAAACAAAACGTGTGGTGAACCACTTTTGTACTCACAGCTGCAAATCATTTTGTTTTTAGGTCTGTTTGGTAACTTTCATTTTTATACAAATTTTCAAAAAAACAAATGTACAACTTGCTTTTGAAACCTTTAGGAAAAAAACCCAATTTTGGGAAACTTAGTGAAAATTGCAACTTACCAAAAAGCATTTTGATTTAAAAACTGTTGGTAAAGAAGAGATAGTTCCTGTGTCACCTATGTATATTGATTTATTTAATTCATTTTGAAATGCTTGAGGAGCATCATGCGGCACACTCTTTTTAATGAAAATACTTCTACTTCCTTTAGTCCTTATATTCCATACTCGTCGTAAAATAAGTAAAATAAGAACATTCAAAATATTTGATATGCATAGCTTCGTTTCTTACTTGCGGTCAATTACAAGTTTTGAATTCATAAAAATATATATACATGTGTATGTATATGTTCGTATGGACTCATATGAAACTTAACCTACAGCCTAAACTGATTTTATTCAAACTTGGGACATGAGTTTTATTTACCATATAGAGATTAAGAATCAAAAAAGCCCATTGAATTTTCTATGGTCTAAAGAGTGTTTTTAAGAGATAATTTTTTGTACCTGTAATCCGGAAAATACAATAATTTCTTTCAGCTTTGGACTTTAAAAGGACTTTTTTATAAGTGTGGTAATTTACTTTTGGTTTTATTAGATTCAACGACATTAACTTAACGTGGTCGTATCATCTCAGCATTAAAAACTATCCTTATTCCATATATCATTATGCTTACAGTTTGTCCCAAAATAATTTGTTTAACTTTGTAAATCTAAAATATCTAAAACAATAGAAATATTAAGAATATATTTACTGCGTAAAATATTATACCTTAGGGAGAGCGTAGTTTTGAAGTTCTTTGAACCAAAATTTTAAATAATGTTATTCCCCTTAACATATCTTGTTAATAGTCCTACAACTTTTGCTCAAAATTTTACAAAACTTTTATTAGAACCTTTTTTCAAAATTTTACAAAAATATGTTTAGTTTTACAAATGAACAAAATCAATGAATAAATTAATTTCATTCGGATTTGTGTGTTCTTCAAATTTTATCAAAGAACCTAATTATTGTAACTAAAACGTGTTTTAGGTTTCGAACATAAAATTGATTTTCATTTTTTCTTATGTTACTGGACGAACCAATTTATGTATATTCAAATTTTGTAATATATCCAAAGAATAAAAAACAATCAATTAATATTTTCCATGAACACTAATTTTGATCAAATGAATGTTTTGAAACTAAAATTTTTAAATAAAAAAAAAAGTTTCAAAATTTGTTTTTTAATCATGTATGTACTGTACATATGGACATGTTTCGAAAACGACTTAGTCAATTTTTACTAAACTTGTGGCTGTTTAACACTATCAAGCAGGTTTTAAACAAAAATTATTCTTAAGTCAAAATCATCCACAAAAAAATGTTTAAAACCATTAAGGACCTCCTACAATTTTTCTTTGTGTTAATATTAGTTAGATCTCCCATTTACATTTAGCAATTATTTATTATTTACAGTATAAGTACCTCTCATAATTTTTTTTCAGTTTCTAGCATTATCAGCTTAAACGAATTAAATTACAATTTTATTCAAAAGTTTTTAATAATTTTAAAAATAAAAAATTTAAAAAAAAAAATTGGATTTTTAAAATTATATTTTTGAACACGGGTGAATGATTTTTTTCTAAATTGAAATTTTAAATCAATTAAAAACCTTAAAATATTCGTACCAATTCCTCAGATATCAGATGTTCCAAACCAATTTCAGAAGTTCTTTCTGTATATAGGTTTATTTATTTTAAACAGCTTTTCAGCTTAAACCGTAATTTCCATGCATGTACATTAAGTTACGTACAAGGTGCAACACGAGTGCTGTTTTGTTCATACTACTTTAAGCTTAACTATATTTCAAGTAGGTAGCATATAATTATGTCCCCATAACTCATTTATTTCTTATTAAAATTAGATGAATAGTTTTATACTGAGACTTTAAAAATTAGTCATGCATTTTATTTACAGACCATGATTATTATTTATAAAATAATTCAAGTTAAAGTGAAAAACTTGAAAAAATAAAAATTTTCGGCCCTTTCAATATTTAAAATGGTCATAAAAAGTAATTTAATCAAACAACATTTTTGTTTATATATTGCTTTTAATTATTGATAAAAAAAAATCTTAAAAAATATATTATAATGGTCTACCAATTGATGAGCTTTCAAAAAACCATTCATAAATTTAATTTATTTAAAGTTTTGAAATAAAAAATATATTTCATTAATTATATGATTGAAATAGTAATCTGACAAAATTAAACAGTCTTAAGACTACCGGTTAAATTATTGATACGGACAAAACAGAATTTTCTTAAAATAATTTTTAACCTAAATCCGTTTTCCCCAATCAGTTCGGGTTTTTGAGATAATCCCTTTTTTTTTTACAAAATTCCTGAAATTAATATAATCTTTGTCTTCAAAATACAATTAAAATCTTTCCAATAAATATCTCTGTTGCTCTCTAAGTTTGATGCTTTCAAGACCGAAACAAAATGCGGCGTGAAAACGAGATTTGCGGACGGCCGGCGAGACGAGATCTCTAGGTAGTTTTCGACTCTTAATGATGCACTTAAAACAGTAGAATTATGCACAATGAAGCATTCGCCTTCAAATCACGTCTTTTTTAATGTTTTTAGCTTATGATGTTCGTGACGTATTAATTCACCGTTTATAATTTTTTTTTTAAGAAAGAACAACTACGAATATCTCTCATGTCTATATGTGTCGCTTTTTCGACGCATTGTTCAATCTCATGCACGATCGTGCTTTTTTTTAAATTCATTAGGTATGGAAGGTTTTTGATTCAAATCAATAGAATATTAACGAAACTTGACGAAAATTTCTCCAAATGGAGTAAAAATTATTATTTTGTGACAATACACGACTAGCGCAAATGATTTCTTCTAATTTTTTGTTGTATTTCACCCCACAATTGAATTGTATTTTTTTTAATGGAAGAATTGGCGTTTTCATATGGCATGGTTTCTTAGAAAATGTGGCAGCATAATTTTTTTTTTCTACCCAGTCAACATTTTAACTTAAACTCCCTAATCAGCTATTTGGTTGTATCTGGGTGCTCCTCAAGGAATATTTTGTAGGTTTTTTTAATATGGTTAATGTACTTATTTAAAGCTATTTAATGTAACTATTTTACTAATGGAATTTCTTTTTTATTTTAGTGGGACAAGCTGGCGCCTATCCAAGCAATCCAACAAAGGGTAAGCTTAATTAAAATCCCCTTTTTTATATACTTATCAAGGAAGAGTACAAAAAACATTGTAATATTGTCTTTGAAAGGATTGATGCTAAGGATTAAATTTGTTGTTGAACAATCTTATGCCTTGTTTCACATAGAAACAAACATATCTTCCGTAATTTTAACCTTTCATAAATATTTTAAGATTAATTAAAAAATTTTCGCTTCATGCTTTGGTTATTTGCTAAAATTTTATTGTTGTACATATGTAGGTATATGTATAACATTTGTCCAGAAAATTAAAAATGATGTGTTAGAACTTTTTCGGAAAAGTGACGCATTAATTTCATGCTTCTGTGCACTTATACATATATTTATTATTAAGGAATATAACTTCATATAGATTCTGACTTCTGGTTAACTCGTAATTTTAAACCTCGCAAAATTTCGCAAATCACAATTCAGATACATAGATATTGCATAAATTAACGACGAGGTCAACATAGCACAATCATTGTCATTCTATATATGTACATATGTATATCAACCAAAAAGTTCAATAACATACAATTTATTAAAACAAAATTCTAAATACATACATAGTCTTAGTACTATGATTTTTTTTTTCTTTTTGTTAATTGACAACAGAATTATTTACATTTCTATATCATTAATTATTTTATTTTTATTTTTTTGTTTCATTAATTTAAATGAATTTTATGTTTGTTTTCATTTATTAATCTTTGTTGACATCAAAGTTGTTACCATATAGAGGCGACACAGACACACCTTCCAACTTAGACAATTATGTAATTTACTGCATTTCGACTGATATTAGCAGTCTGACCCAAATTTAATACTCAATATGTCATTTTGAACAATAAATAAATTGTAGTTCGGAGTATTATTAACCATTTAATGATCGGCGGAAGCTTCCAAGTCAAAAAAATAAAAAACTGACAAAAAAAGAGCAACCGTGCTTTGGAGCGATTAGATTTTGCGATTGGTTCCCACATTTTATGCGGGAGCTTTGCTTGCATTTTATTTATTGGTCTCATACTACACATACCTACATAATAGTCTGGAAGATAGAGTTACACTTCATTAAAATTGCTAATAATAGTAAAATTATTTTTAGTGATCTGCACTTCCTTTTTCTTAATCCTGCAAAGTCAGATTGTTACTATTTAATATTTAATGCGCAAGGCTCCTCCATTTACATACATATGTAGGCAATATGTTGGTAGAAACTCAAATTTGACTGGATAAAACGTATTTGGTATATCTAAAATGTATTTAGGTATAGTTGCCAGCAAGAAATTTCTAGGTCTGGTCACTAGGAACAGGAACTGGCACTTTTAAAATTAAAGATTTTCATTGCAATATGGTGCCTACAGACTCACAAATCACAAATGTCCGCTCTGGCAAATGTCCTCATCCGCCCATGGAACTGAGGACATCATCCTTGGATCACTTCAACGGATTTGGGTTAGTGAATACAATTCGCCTAGAACATCAAGTTTTTGCATTTAATGAGAGGTTATTTCAAAGAGCAGTCATTCGATTTACCCGTCATCTGATCGTGAAAATCATCTTTCTGTATCACACCATTTAGCTTGTTGAGTGGATCAGTGAAATAGCCGCGTTTTATTATCTACGGATCCGGACTAGGATTATCCCATGAAAATAAAACGATACGGATTCTAATTACAACAGTGTTGTGTGCTCATCTCTTTTTTTCTTATGCTTGTTTATTTTACACTACAGTTTGTACTCCCTAGTCCCTACCGACTGAAGTGCTATCTAAAGTAAAAAAAAGTCGGAGTAAAAATTTATTTTCGGATCTTTAAAAAAGTTCCAGATACAGAGCAGGATCCAAATTTGTTATTGTATTACGTGTTAAAAGATGGTCCCTCTCTAGATCCGTAGATAATAAAACGCGGCTAATACCCCTACTTACAAAACATAGAAAATCCTTAAAAAAGTTAACCGATAACAATTCATTCATTTATAAATAAATCAAAATGCAAAGCTTTAACTCTCGGACTGTAAGCTTTGACTTTAAAAAAAAATGTGCATAAGAAGTGTCATCGGCTAATTAGAGCAAAGCCAAATTAATGGCGACCGATGTAGTTTAGCAAAGCCTATGTTAGATGTCAAAATTGTTTCTGAATTAAAAAAAATAAAATTAAAACATGGGTATACCTACTTACCATCAATTTACTGCATACATAATGATGATTCAAATTACGGATTCTCAATAAAACCTGACCAATTCACTTATTTTCCAACTATAAAGCCATTACCGTCAAACAATAACAATAATTATTATGTCTCTGGTTGGTTAATATAAATCAAGAAATTCTCAAAGCATAAACTTAAAGTGACTTCACAAACAATCTTCTGCGATGTCAAGGGGAGTAGTTTTTTTGTTCATCATTTATCAGTAAATCTTGTTTTTTTTTTTGCAAATAAGGAACTTAATTAAAATGATCAGTTAAATGGGGTCTTCAATTTGAAGGGAAATAAAATTTGCAGTATAGTTGTTGTCTGTTGTCGTGTCGTGTTGTGTCGTAGTGTTATGGGTTTGATGTTTGTTGTTAAGTTTCATTGCCACGGATGACAGTCATGTGTGACGATAATGACATAACCTAACACAGAATGTGCACAGATTTATTGTTTTGCTTAGTAATTTTGTTTGTCTCAAAGCTCGAACCTTTATTTGCAATATATACCTTTGGTATAAAAGCTCATCAGAAATTTTTATTTTGATTTTTGTAAGGTAGGTTTCGTGTTTTATTTTTCAATAGATAACCATTATTACCTAAAGCTAGTTATAGGTTGTTTAAGAAAAACCTATAACTAGCCGCAGAAAATTTATAGTCTTTGTGGTAACAGCATGAACTGTTTTGGTGCCCTATATGTCTTCGACATCCTAAAAATATATTAAGGAAGGTCTACTGCGTTGTCGCGGCTATAATTAATTTGAAGATGCGACCAATTTGCTTTAAATTATATTTTAATCGCAAAAAATTCAAAATTTAGTGTGAACATTTTCTCAGAGAATTTTTAAGATTTTGTCAAAATTTTATCTTTTTGCATACCTAAACTTAAAATTTTTAAATGAAAGTTAATAAAGTATACTTCTAAATCCTAGTTTTTGATTAATTTTTAGAATAGTCAAGGAACAAGATTTTACCAACATATGTATGAATATTTGTTGTTGTTGTTGTTGTTATCAACTTCTTTCGTATGACTTCTCTCGGAACTAATAAATAAAAATGGCTATTCAAAGCACTATCTTCAGTGCACCATCTTAAATATACGAGCATATAAGTGCTGAATCATATCCTAAAAGGTACAACCATTAATTATTTAGCTAAACATTATTTCATCATTTTTTTTATCCATAATCAAAGGGCAACATTGAAAAAAAAACTGAAAGAGAAAAATAACAAAAACAATATTTCCATACAATACGTGTTTCCGTCTTCTCCGGGTTACCCAATGCACTTCATCCGTCAGATTCGTTTTGTATTTGGTAATATTAAAGTACCTACCTTTACTTATGTATGTACGTACCTATGTATATACAGTTTTTAAAAGCTAAGAACTTTATGCAAATTTTTTGGTGTATATTTAGATAAGATTCTAATTGTGCTGTTAATACAATGAACAAATTTTTTTTTCTTCGTTCCGACAAATTGCACTGAATTGTCTGGCGCAACTATTTGGTGTTTGAATGACCTTTTGGGTCAGTGTAAATGATAGTAGTCTTCTGTCATGGTGTATGCCTTTGGAGTTATTAGTCAAAGTCTACTCGAAAGGTATACAAAATCTGTCTAAAGAATAAGCATAACGCTCCAAATGAGAACATTTAATTTATTTCAAAGAATTCCATGCGAAGATTATTTTATTGCTAAATGTTTAAATTTATCAATCCATCTACGTGCTCCTATAATTTGTTTATTGAATTAGAGTTATATATGTATGTATGAGCACACATTAAACAATTTACAGGCATTGTTAATAGTTTTTGTTCTTTTGTAAAATGTTTCATTTGTTTAAATTGTTGTTAAAAACTAGGCAGCCAATCGATTTAATGACCATCATTGACATCAATAGTGAAAGATTATTATTATTAATGTTTATTAACAAGCAATTAAAATTACAAGCTAATATAAAATTTTACAAGCCTAGCTGCAGAGACTATTGACTTTATTAATTTGTCAAAACTTCAAAACATATAGTCGTTTGCTTTTGAACAAAAATATGTAATAAACCGAAGATATGAAAAACATAGAGCGAAAAACAAATAATAATATTAAACAGTAAATATTATGTTATATTATCAAACAAAAGTAATAAACATAAGATCAACAACACCCCTATTATACGATTTTCAGTTATAAATAATTGATAGTTGATAAATAACAAAACAACCCAATTGGTAAAAGTTTTGATAATTGAGAATGGTGAATTAGAAGAAAATTCATATTTATCGCTCAATAGTAGTTTATTTAAGTAACTGATTTTTAATTAACCAAATACAGGTATGTATTAACAAAACAATTGATTTTAGATGTGAGTTCACGACACAAGCACAATTGCGCTGCCAAGCCGCGCCGCGCCGAGTCAACGCGATTTACCTAAGAAATTTTTTTTTAAGGGGAAAGGAAAAGTAGTATGGGTTTATTTTTAAAAATTAAATGAAAACAATTTCGTACCAGTTTCACAGTGCACTTTTACCAGAATAAGTGGCACTTGAAATAACCATATTAGGCCGACTATGTTACCAACTTACAAAATTTGTATTTACAATCGAATTTTGACAAAATTTGTTGAAAAATCGATTTATTCTATTTCAAATGTTTGTATTACAAAAGTGTAATTGTAATTCACAAAGCGAAATTTGTGGAAATATGTATATTTATTTTCGTTTCACCAAGACTAATTTTTGTTTGTAGTTTACAAGTAGGTAAATATTTTTGAAAACTCGGGTTTTTTTTAAGTTTTTGTTTCAATTGTTTTGAATTTTACAAAATTTGTTGCATTGTGGAAAAAACTTACAGAAGATAAATCATGTGTAATTTCTTCTACAAATTATGATTTCTACATTATTTTGCTTTTAAAAAGTGAACATTTTTAAACTGTAGACTGTACACGCAAAATGTATTTTAGTTTATTAATTTCAAGAATTTTGAATGGCAGAATTATGTAGAGTAAATAAAAGGTAGGCTTAATTTTTCACTGACTACTGAAATAATAATAAATATATGTATATTAGATTATTTATGAGTCTTTTTTGAAATTTTATGCTTTGTTTTGAATATTTAAATTAATTACCTTTGTTTTGTATGAGAAATTATTTACACAATTTGGTTAAAACTCTTTAAGGATTTTACTGCGGAAAATTAACCAAATTTTTGTTGATAAACTTAACCGAGCGTCATCATGAATTTTATAATTAGGCGTGTTCAGAAATATGATATACCTATATTAGATATCTCAGAGAACTAAACAAAATCTGCCCGTGTCCTGTCACTATATCGCATTCAATTACACAGCATTTAATCGAATTAAAAAGTGCGTAAACTTATCATTTTACACAATTTGTCAACTTACGACGTATGCATAAATACCCTTATTTGTTTCTTAATTTTACTACGTAATCAAAGTGTTGAACATGTACATTATCTAAACATGAATTTTTTCATAATAAAATAACACAAAACTGAATTACAATCAAATATATAATTTTATAAATTTATTTTGTCGTGGGTAAAATGTGCGATATTTATAACAAAAATGGGATTTTTGGGTATTACTATGGGAAAACCTGCTCCCAAAGTCTGGTAACACTGATTGGCATACGGTCTGATTCCAAATTCCTTTTAATAAAAGAATCGAATTTCTTATTCTAAAAGAAATTTGTCTGTCAAAACAAATTTTGCTATATAGCAAGATTCAAGAAAGATTTTACACCGATTTGCACACACTAGCAAGATTTGAAATTTCTAAAATGTCAAATTGAATGTCGCGGTGTTTAAAGAAAACAAAATGGTGTTTTTGGCTGCAAAGAATTTTCGGCGAATTTTATATTAAATATTTTCAGTTAATAATAATAATTATTGAATATTTTTGACATTTTACTTCAAAATTGCTGCTGTCAATTAGTGCCGCACACACAATCACAAAAAAAAAATCGATTCTTTTTGTAAATCGTATATTCTTTCCGTGAAATGTATCCAACTACAGAATATTTAATAGTTAAATTTGTATTTCGATACTCCTTTCATAAATAATATTAACCAAAAATACAAAACGAATCATATCAGAAAAACACCAACAACAACTAACTTTGCCCACACTCTTGCTTCATTAATCTCTGACAGCTTCCTGTGTTTTCTTACTTGTATCTTTTTATCATCTTTATACTTCACCACTATATAATATAACAAGACAAGAACACTACTTAAATATCTGAAGAACAACCATGAAAAACAAGCAATAAACAAAAAAATGAAAATGAAAATGAAAATGAAAATGAAAATGAAAAATAAAAACATAATCGAAATTAAAACTTCATTCTTTAAACATCAAAAGTCTCAGACCTTTCAGCTTACACCCACACCGTTAATGAATTTCTAAAGATAAAAAAACCACTGTGGTGAACCTTCATTGTATCAATAAAATGCAAAATGTTTTGCATATGTAAATGTAATTGTTGATGGTTTTCCAGCGCTTAACCACCACAAACCACAAACTATGCATCTTCAGCATAAAAACTGAAATCCAACAAATGGCCTCAACAATAAAGAAATCAAAAACATCTATCGTTCTTGAGCGATCCATTGAGATTTCTTGAGATTTCTATACTATAGGCTTGTTATAATGGTCAAAATGTGAGTGGCGGTGCTATATGGTCACCCTCGAAGAACCTTGTTCGGAGACCATATTGTTTAATACGATCGAATTTGGGCTTATTTTCAAAGCCAATAAGTTATAAGTTTAACATACAAATCTTTGCAAAAAACCATTTAGGTGTTTATTAACCAATACGCTTAGGGTTACCTCTATAAATTCCTATTTTAAAAAATATAAAATGAATCAATATTAAGGAGTCTTTAACAATCAAGTACCTGCGTTGCAACTTAACTTAAAATCTATACTATCTGTCATTAACCCTTATGTAGCTGTGATCTTCTACAAATCTAATTGATTTTATCTGATCTACCTTGATGCAGACGTGCCCCAGATAGGTTTTTTAAATTGACGTTTATTTGTCAGGTATACCATGAAAAACTGTAAAAATAACTATTATAGAATAAATTGTGAATATAATTCACTCAGACTCATCGAAATCGAGAGTGATTTGACGTAAGCTTTACAAATTGTTTTTTTTTTATTATGTTTGGGTGCAGCGACCAAGCGAAGAGTTTTATATGTGTCATCATGATGGCTCTGTAAAATGATTAATCAGAATTTTATATAGTTAGGTACAGTACATACATATATTTGATCGGTCAAATCAGTTTAGCAGAAACTCCTATAGCCAAAACACGCAATTTTCAACTGGCCATAATGCTATTTATTTGGCAGCCCTCTCTTTAAAATAATGGATCAACAGATTCAAATAATATGAGCGAATGAATCTTATTTTATTTTATTTTATTTTATTTTTTTTCACTATAACACTGTAGAACGTATCCAACATATTATAGAGATGGGAATTCATCTGAATTGTGAATAGATTTTCCCGCGTACACAAATTTTCCCCTAACTTACCGAATTCTAATATAAAACCGCGATACAAAATTACAGCGTGTTCAGTTGGCGAGAATTTTTCAATTACAGCAGGTAGCACCGCGTTTATAATAGAAAAAGTGCTGCAGCAAAAGCTTTTTTGGTGCTAGATAGTTAAATAATATTTTGCGGGAAATTTCGGCTAAGTCATTCGGATTCGGAGATTCTGTGAAGTGGCACGCATGCGCAAAATTGGCGGAAACAACGGTTTGTTCCACTAAATGGATACGAAGTAGATGTGGTTCTATATACCTACCTACAATTGAAGTATTTTATGGATCTTATTTTTTAATAGATCAAAGTAATTGTGTCCTTTGAAGTTTGATATACATAAGTCGTTTAAATGTTATTTTGTTTGTGTAAAACTTAAAATAAGTGTATCGTTTTGTTTTTTTGTTCTGTCAATTGATTTTAATTCGAGGAGTTATGAAATTCAATGTGGAACTTTTATTATTTGTGTATTTTTATATGCAGAAGCATCTTGTTACTTCTTCTTTTGGCAGTACGATTATCATTGTTGAAGATGCCAAAGGTATAAATATTGTTTGCTTTTGTATATTATTCAATTTGTATTTGGTAAAGACTTGAAATGTTACAGTGAATAAAAAAGCTTAAAATCTACTAGGTAACTATAGGTAAGATGCGACAAAAATCTAGCTCGTGAAGTTTAGGTCAAGACAAAAAAAAATAGTATGGGAGGCGGGAAGTGCAATTTTCCAAAAATAAATTGATTTTTACAATATCAGGTTATACCTTTTTTAAAGCCAGACATTTTTTTCTTAATTCTGTTTTTAAATCAAATATATAGTTTTAGTGAATAGTTTTGGAAAAATTAATTTTCAAACTCAAAATTTTGAAAAAAAAAAAATGTTTTCAAACTAATTTTATTTAAATTTGTACGTTATTATTTAGTAGCATTTTTGTGTTTAATATTTAATTTTCTTATTATTTTTTACTTAAATATGTACTAAAAACCAAATTTTTTTGAGAAAATCGAAAATAATAAAACTAAAATTTTGAATTTAAATTTTGCCATGTTTCTTCCACATCTGAAAAAAAAACCCACGGGTTTTAGCTAAGAGAATTTTGAGAAAACTCTCGAAAATTTAAGAAAATAACTGTCATTTGTTTTCAAATAAAAATTTTCTTGCATATAGCTAAATATTTTATGTCTTAAAGTTCAGGTAATTTTAAAAAGAATTTCCTTAATAAAACACTTTATTTGTCACCAATTATAAATTGCTCGTATTTACTGAGAATTAAATTTATTTTTGTCTTCTTAAGGACACTCATCAGGATAGAAGTCATATTCAAAGCATATCGTTCTTTCTTTATTGCTAATTTTAAGTTATAGTTATGGAACGAAAATAAGGATTCAAGAAAGCCACCTTAATCCTCAAAGGTATCGGAGTATACCAAAATGTTTTAAATACATACATACCTACATATAAACGATTTAAATGATTTTGTAACAATCGAAACTTTGCATTAATAGCAATTCATTATATACTTCGTTTCAAAGAGGATTTGTTTTGACGATTAATAAGTTTATTTTTTTACGATATTAATCCTCGAGAACTTTTCTTTTCTGAGCTTAAAAGTAAGTGGGCTAGTACCTATATAGAACGAAGCTGTTTAATTTACAAAAATGTGCTCTTTACCTTGATAATTTATAAAGTATATTTTTATTTATGAAAGAAAAGTAAAATATTACTTCCTTATTAAAACAAAAAATAATAAATTCAAAGTATAATAAAAACAATATAATAATTTCTGAGAAAAAAATTTAGTTCCGTGTTCAATGTTTTCCTTTAAATTGGTCAATTTGTTTGAAAATTTCAGCTTCAAATTTGTCTGCATGAATTCTTTTGGCCTCCATATTAATATCCAAAATATTCTTCAAGTTAAAGGTTGTCGCACTTCTGAACTCAACCATTGAACTGTTTTTTTTTTTTTCTCCCATAACCGTTCTTAATAATAGTATATCTATCAACCAACTTTTTCTGCTATTCATGGGAAGTTATAAAACAAATGCGTTTTTAATAACTCGTGCAACCAGCAACATTAATGACACTTGGCACAAATTTAACGATTTTTTTTCTTCTTCTCTAGTTTTACATGAAATCTCGACACGGTCCATGTGATCCGCTTGTAAGAAAAAAAAACAACAAAACAATTTCATCTTCGTAGACATCAGATATTTTAGCTTTACCTACTGTTCAAAGTATATTCCACCTTTCAACCATGAAATTTACTATCAATTTTCTTAACTGTCTTGAGATATTGATCTTCATTTCAAGAAGTTTACTTGCTTAATACCAGGCTTACTTCATGGTTATCAAAGCATAATATATAACTCTATTAAAGAATCACTATTTTAGAATATAAAAACATAACAACGCCTTCGGCACAAGTTTGAAATTAGAACTTAACAAGGCGAATAACCATTAGAAATAAGTATTTCGCCATGCAGCTTCTTACTATATACTTCATTCTTTTGCAACTAACAAAAAATTTATTTTAATAAGACAAAGTAGTGGCTGATAACAAAAAAAAAGACCAAATAAGTTGCAGAAAAAAAATCTTTCGTACTTCATTCCTAAGTCACTTTATAAATATTCTAAAAATGATACGTCTTTTACCGATAACAAAAGTAAAAGGTTAAGTAAAATCTATTACCTAATCTTCTTCAAGGCGATTTGCGTACGTTTCGAAGATATGTTCAAACAAATAGTTTTACAAATCGAACTTACCTTACCCATATTACATTGAACGCATTCATCTAATAATCTGAATCTCCTAGACTTAGTTTTTAATAAAAATAATTCATTATTCAATTAAATTAAATGTAATTCTAACCAAGGCTTAGACAATTGAATTACGTTCTCTAAGTTAGACAACTTAACTCTTAGACAATAATGAATAATTTGTATTTATAACTTCTTGCATTTGAATAGATTTCTAAATTTAAGAAAAGGTTTATAACTAAGAATGGCTTTGTTTAACTAAGAAGTTAACATATTATGAAATATTCAATGCATGGGTTCTTCAGGTTTTTTATAATGGGAATACTTTTCTTTTCTTTGCTGACCTTTATAAAAAGAATAGGAACTCTGAGCCAATGTTCCTACGTATTTAGGCATAACGACGATGTTAACGAATATCTGTATTAACTTCTCTGGAGTCTGGACAAATGAGCTGATATAATTAATTTATAATCTGAATAAAATTCAGTTATTTGTTGGCAATGTTTTACATATACGTCTAATTCATTGCAGACTTATTTTTACTTGAGACTTAAACAATTTTTTATTTTTAATATTCAACAAATTAAATATGCATCTTAATTTACATTTATGTGAAATTCACTTTAATACCTTAAAACAAACCAATTAAGTCATCTTCATAATTAATCGGTCATGTGCCTGCGTACTCGTAGGAGTATAGTTAGTTGAATCAGTCAAGAAAATCATCAAAATAAATTTATGTTTAGGAGCACACATAGGAGCACACATATACAAACATACATACATCGGTCTGACCTTCAAGGTCTAGTGCGGTGCACGAAGCTTTTATGTAATTTGCTTATAAAGCTTGGCGGGTGGTTTATGGTGTAAATAATTTATTTAACTTTACCACTTTTTGTGGGGACGACTTTTTGTCCCTGATTCTAATTGCAGCTTGTTTTCGACGTGTGCTCGCTGGGAAACGTGTTGCTCCGCATTGGGTGAGGCGAACCATAGCTTGTGAACGTGTCGAAGATTGTATGCGTGAGTGCGGCCATGAAAAGCGGTTTATGTGCGAGGGTTTCAATTATCGTTTGGATCCTTCAGGCCACGGTCAGGGTGATTGTGAGCTTATAGAGGTACCTCTGGCACAAATGGATTTGTATTCTAGTCCGCACCAAAGGGATTCGAACTTGTTGCGCCATCCAGATTATGATTACTATGAACGGGATCGCAATGCACCTTCTAGTTGTAGAAAGAATCCATGTCGAGACTGCCCGATTCCACCATTGGACAGTTCTTCGACGTATTTTAAACCGAGTGGATATGAAAAACCTTATTCTGAGGAGCATTACATTCCTCCCAGCAGTAGTGGAAGTAGTGGCTATGGTGGAGATCATTATAGGCCTAGTGTTACATCTGTTGATAGGTACCGGCCACCGCCTCCACATTCACCTCCATCATCACCGCATGCTTATGAATCATCACATCATGATGATTATAACAGCTTCGAGTTTTCCTCCCATAGTTACTATGAACCATCTCCCCCAAGCAGCTATGGAGGTGATCTAGTCGATCGATATGACAGCGTACGTCCCGATGACAGATACAGACCACATCGACCAAATCAGCCAAGTCGCTGGGAGGCTATTCCATCTGGACATGGCAGTGGATCGAGCTATGAAGATTATCCTCCTCGACCAGAACATGATCGTGGATCTGATCGTTTTCGACCACCGTATCGCCCAGGACCGGATTTTTCACCCTATCGACCTCATCATGAACCCCCGTCTTCCCATGGTGGCTATTCGGATCATGATAAAGTGGGCTACAAGAAACCCCCTCCAAAGTTCGTCCCATATCAAATTGGAGTAGAATCTGACTGGGGTTCATACGGTGGCAGCTATGGTGGTCATTCAACCAATACAAAACATTCAAACTATTGGGGAATTAAAGAAGATCACAGGCGAAAGGATCCTCATAGTGGATTTAATTACTTTGAATTGGGTGGAAGCAGGGAACCACCAAGAGAACATACCTCTGCTTGGAATTACCCTGGCTCAAGATATGGAGGCTATGGTGGTGATTCTGGAAGTGATCGACATGATTATAAATACCAATGGACAAGAAGGCCTGGACCAGATGGTAAAACTTAATATAAAATACTTATAGATTTAAAACATTACATTTTCAAATAATTTATTTTTCTTGTTAAGAATGTTCTGCCAAAACGAGTGAAGGTTTCCGATTGCACAAAACTGCTATAAAACATGCTGTGACAGTTCCAACAATAACGGAATGTGAACGATTATGTTCGAATCAAAATGGCTTTATCTGTCAAACATACAGCTATCGGTATGTTGTTTTTTTTTACGATAAAAATGTTGTTGATTATGGCACTTATTGGGGTATATTTTTCTAGATACACTCAAGCTGGCCGTGATAACTGCATGCTTTGTGATCGTCCTGTGAATCATTTAGATTACTATGTTGACATTGAGCCAGACCGGGACTATGATATTTATTCGATGTCAGATGATTTAGATAGTTGCCGACATCCATCGAGGAGTGATACAACAGCATTGTCAGATCCTAGAAATGCACGTAAGTATAAATGATTAGTTCGTTTTGTAAAACGTGCGTCGTTTGTGCTTAAACCTGAAATTTAAAATTTTACAAAAATTGGCAAAATTAAAGTGTTCCACTCATCATCTCCTGGGAAGTACTAAAAAGTACTTTGCATGGCCCAAAGGAACACACCTTTTGTCGAATTGGGAGGAACAGATTGGCGTCTGGTCTTCCAGTAAGGGACATTAGCGTTTAAATAATTTAGGAAGCATGATGTTAAGCACCGCTTTCATAAAGTATAAATTGAATTTCAACCGTATCGTTATGGCTTGAAAAGCATGCATTTGCATTCTCAAATCATCACAGATAAAAACACGGAATCAAATTGTATCACTATTTTATTGCAAATGAATTGCAAAATACAAACCGCTTAACTCGAATTAGTTCACAATAAGACACTAAAAACACCATGTCGGATTGAAACGACTTTCAAAATTAATTTCTTTTTTCTTTTGGAAATGCCGGTCTAATAGCAACATTAAAAGAAGCTTCAAACCAGACATTTCGGTTACACCGAATGCCATAATACCACCTGAATAGTGTAGTTTATTCACATACATTTTTAGAGCATGTCTATGTTATTTAATTTTCTAACTCATAAGTTATGATTTTTTTTTTCAGAATGTTTCTTTCGCGCAATCGATGCAACTCGTTTCTTTAAGTCAATAGTTCGTGATTCACTTACCGTTCGCTCAATCGGCGAATGCGAGCTTGAATGCATAAAATCTACGAAATTTACTTGTCGTGCCTTTGCATTCCGATACGGTCCACGAGGTCATAGTGGTGTCATAGATAACTGTCAACTTAGTGATTGGCCAGTACGTGATATGGATAAGCAACGACATCTGATACTTGATCCTAGTTTTGATGTATTCGAACGTGCCAGCTATGGACATGGTTGTGAAATTCAGCCAATCGTTGATGAAAAGCACAAGAAATGTAAAATATATTTAATTTTGGCTTCAAACTGTCCAAGTGATGAACAATTGTTTATTATTTCTTTTAGCAGTATGTTACCTAGGTTATGGATCACCAGCAAAACTTCTTTCTACAGCCATTAAGAAAATAATATCAGTTGCGTCAGAAGTGGAATGCAAAAAAGAATGCATACGCTATCGAGAGAGTACATCATTTAAGTGCTATTCCTTTAGTTTTGGGTAAATAGTGATTTATGATCATTTAATTTAATTTTAATGTTTATTTTACATTAACTTTTTGAATCAGTTCTCAAGCAACAACCTTCAATTGTGAAATGTCAGATCTAGACCAAACGGAGCTTAAACTTAATATTCATTATACTCACACCCCTGATCGAGATTACTGGCTATTCGCATGGAATCCGTTTGACTGGACGTGCAGAGATAAAGTTAATACAATCGGTGGAACTCGGGTTAACAATGATCGACGAATGGATATTTTCCGAGAACCGGGTAAAATAAAAGTTCTCAGATGTTGCACATAAAAATGTACAGTATATAATTTTTGAAAAGAACAACACAAAACTTTTTGCATCCTTAGCATCATCCTTTTTGGGAAATAAGGCAATTTTTTTATATATCGTTGTTTTGTAAAATAACTCTTATTTAGCTTAGTTTATTTTAAGAATATCTCCCACACTTTTTCGAATTTAAAAGCAATCGATTGACTCTTCTAAGACTGAATTATGTACTGTCAGAAATATTTATAACAATAGCCTAGTTCCTTTACTTCGAAACTCTGTGCATTTCTGTGAATTTCTACACCAAAGTCTGTCAAAGTTCATATAAAAAATTAAATGACGTAGAAATTCACACAAATGCACAGAGTCTTAAAGTAAATGAACACACCTAATAAGTTCAAGTTCTTAACTTTAAGTTAAGAAATTTCCTTTTGATATTCAAAAGCCAAATTTTTTTTAAACTAATGTCAATTTCGTTCGGGCATTTGGAGACCTTTTTGCATCCTTTTTTTACTTATGCGTTTGATTACTCGTTCATTTTGTAAAGACGATTTTTTCATATTCAAAATAACCTAAATTTTGAATTTTTGTGGAAATTCACAAGAAATTTCACATTACCTAACAGACCTTACACATAATTACGATGCTAGGATAATCGTAATATTAAACGTCACTAGTTGCACTTGGCAATTTTTTAATGACGCAAAATACTGGCAAATTTTAGGTAAATGAAAAGAAACACCATATACGATTCTGTTAAAAATTATAAAAAAAACAAGAAATGTGACGGTTTATCAAGTCTTGCAAATCCAACATAACTGTAAGTTGTTATGGGAACTATTTGTTATTCAAACAAAACCTATAACAAGATTTTAACCATTGAATATCAAAAATCTTTGAAAAAAAATAAGGATTTGGCAGTACTGAATGAAGTTTTTAAAAGTTTAAGATGACAATATTTATAAGAACAACACAAAAACAAAAAAGTATATTGTAAATAGTAAGAATAACAATTCTCAGAATAATGATGTACATAAACAATCACTGAATGCTCCTCTTTCCTGCATCCTTTATAAAATAAACTAAAGCCCTGTGGAGCGGATCATCTTTTGGGCTCACTGTAGTAATACTTTATTGTTAAAATGCCTTAAGTTAAAAATTTTCTACTTTCTTTGACAATAAAAAAAAAGGAGATGTAGCTTGGCGCCATTACACCGTATCCGGTAAGCCTTGTCGTGTAAGCAGCCCTTGTGAAAAGAATTTGGTTACGGGATTTTATTCCTGCGAAATTGAAACGGGTGAAATTGGATCTTGGGACTATTGCTGCAAGTCCGACCACCCCTGTGGATATTCTCAGGGGTTTGATTACCCCTGGTAAGAGCTGAAATTCGATTTAAATTATTATTTTGTTTAATGCTAATTTTTTTTTTACAACCAACTAGGTGCTTTGTAGGAGATGAACCAGATCAATGGAGGAAATGCAGCGATAGATATTACCCTGGAAATAAGACAACGCCACACACACATTCAGGCATCACACTATCCCCACACAAAGATAAAAAGAAATCAAATACGTCGTTTCAGCGTCCCCCACGTCCTGGGGGATTGCAAAGTTTAAGCGATTTCACTGCCGCCCGATTATGGCCTGTTACTTATCTTTACAGTGAAGGACCTCCTAATGCGACAGAGTTTAGTAATTTCGTTGACTGTAATAAAGAATCTTGTTAGGAATCGGGATGATATTTTCCATAAGTGATATATAAAATGTTTAATAATTTAGGATTAAGTTAAGAGCTCATGGTAACTGCAGATAGAAACAAAAAATTACTTTGAATACCCTTTTTTTTACAAGTTTTTTTAGTATACCAAATTGTAACAATTTCATTGTAAAAATTAATAAAAATTATAAAACATATCCCATAACTATGATTATGAAATCCAATGAAGAAAAACTTTAAAATTTAAATTTAATTTTGTTGTATGTATTTAAAAATATTTTCATACACTTTAAAGAAAACCTTAATTTTATTTTTATGACTCATGATAAGCTGAAATGGAAAGTATACTTGAATAAAATGTAATTCGTATAAAATTAATAAAATATCTTATTTTAAGGGCCAGTTTCACAATGAAGTAAGTGACACTTAAGTGCCAAATATGGAAAACTAATTACGAATTTCACAGTGTATTATCGGAATAAGTGACACTTAAGTCTCCAATGTTGGTCACTTAAGTTCCACTTACTCAGGTAGTAAAACTGCGACTAAAGTGCCAAAATTTCAAAATTAAGTGCCACTTATTTTGTTAAGTGTGCACTGTGAAACTGGCCCTAAGTGCCACATAACTTTCTGTGAAAAGGACTTAAACGACGAAACAAGTTTAATTGGAAACTGAATGGATCGTTGAAATTAAGAGATATGACTTTCAATACCACATTTACTGGAATATGCATACATACATATCTACAGATTCTCAATGCGAAAATTGACTTAAATAAAAAATTTAATCCCGATCGAAAAATATTGATTTTATATTACTAGAACAACCACAGCTAGATTTGGCGTTACAATCAAAACGATGCAAAAGGCACTTTTTTCAAAATATGGAGTGAGATATATTTTAAATATACATATTATATAAAAATTTGTGACCGCCACACAGTGGTCGATTTGAGAATCTCTAGCTGGACTTAATCCGAAAGTACACTTTATTTGCTTAAAATTCAAGCAGCATTTCTAAAACCACGATTGGTTGAATTTTGTTTGTGCCGTTTGAAAGTTGACGAAAATTTGTAATTTCAGAATCACAGGGAATCAGCAAATTGTTTTTTAAAATGCTACAAATTTGGGTATCAATCAAATTTAAAAATGTGTATTATTTTAGAATTTGTCCGCTAACTTCAGACTTATTTTAGCGGAAACTTGAATAATTACGAAACTATGCGAGCTACAAATTTTTGGTTTGTGCAACAAATTAGCATTTATTTAGCTACAAATTCAAATATCAAAATTTTTTGATTCCGCCAAAAAGTGTCCGCCAAAGTAAAGAAAGGATTGTTGCTGCCATAAAAATGTACTTCCAAACAAATTTTTTTGTAAGTAAATTCAATACCTACCATCGACTTTCTCTGACATATTTTTTTTTGTTTAAAATATTTTAGTTTTAACGCAAAAAATCACCTTACAAACTGATGTTAACCTGCGACTTACAAAATCGAGAGTGAGTGAGTTCATTAGGTGAATTTGCGAAGCTGCCACATGCAAGAATTAAAAGACTTTCGATATTTGTTTGTTGTTGTAAGTTGTTGTTTGGTTATTTATCTTTTAAATAAACGATATTTCAATCACAATAACAATTTTTTTTTTTCATTTTTGAAAAAATATAACGTATTCTATAATCAACACAAATTTTAAAAACCATAACGACATTCAATATGGCGTTCTTTCCTTATCCGCCTTTTAACGAACTGGCCTCCATCTAGATTTCAATTTCACACAACACTACTGCAATCTACACTCCATTATCAAAAAACAGCTGATTTCTTGTTTTCATCTGTCAGACATCAACAAAAACAAATTTGCATCGTAAAACCATTCAACTAAAAACTTTCACCAGAAAAATAGAGAAAAACAAAAACAATTACATATTCGTTCTTTTACAATAAAAAAAAATAGTTCAACTTCAACTAAAATTCTTATTCACTTTTCTTCTACAAAGTGTTTTTGATAAAAGAAGTTCGCTCAATTTTCCAATAGCGGAAACACCTGCAACGAGAAAGTTCAAGGTTTAATTTCTTGACTTTTTTGTGCTATGTTGCAAAATATCTATCGAACGAGCAGTCGTCTAATATCAATTAACTCACGTCCATATAGTGCCGTGTCCTTAATCAAAAGTCCAAGGTTATATAATCTTGCGAGGTGAGTGTAGTTGTAGGTCTTCCCAAGAAATTGAATTTAATGTTATGCCCTCTATTAGATCACCTTCCCATTGTCTCCTCCAAACATTGATCATTGGACGAACGATGGCAACTAGTCTCCCCGAACACACAAATCGGTTAGCTCAGGAAAAATCTCCCTATCTTCTGCAGCATGCCCACAACCCTGTCGACTGGTATCCATGGTGTGATGAAGCCATACAACGAGCCAGAAATGAGAACAAGTTGATTTTTCTCTCAGTCGGCTACTCCACATGCCACTGGTGTCATGTTATGGAACACGAATCATTCGAAAACCCTGAAGTGGCAAAAATCATGAACGACAACTTCATCAACATAAAAGTGGATCGAGAGGAGCGACCGGACATTGACAAAATCTATATGAATTTTGTCGTTATGATGAATGGCAGTGGTGGCTGGCCAATGTCGGTCTGGTTGACCCCAGATTTAGCTCCAATCACAGCTGGAACGTATTTCCCCCCAAAGAACAGGTGGGGAATGCCCGGATTCACAACAGTTCTCGAAACCATAGCCGCCAAATGGAAGACTGATCAGAAAGAATTGGCAGCCACCGGTCTCAAGGTTATCGAAGGTATCCGCAGCACTTTGACCCAGAAATCCACTGATGCGGGATTCGAACCCGGAAGCGCCGAGGCGAAACTACACGAGGCTGTGCGAATCTTCAAATACAAGTTCGATAGCCAGTTTGGCGGTTTCGGTGATCATCCGAAATTTCCCGAAGTCTCCCGATTGAACTTCCTGTTCCATGCTTATATTGTGAGCAAGGATGAAGATATTCTCGATATGGCAACGAAAACTTTGAAGAAAATCGGTAATGGCGGTATTCACGACCATGTATTTGGGGGATTCGCAAGGTACTCAGTCGATCGGAAGTGGCATGTTCCGCATTTTGAGAAGATGCTTTACGATCAGGGACAATTGATGTCTTCCTATTCGAATGCATTTATGCTGACAAAAGACGTGACATTCCTTGACTTTGCCAATGGAATTTTTCGTTATATCATGAAAGATCTGCGACATCCAACGGGTGGCTTCTTCTCAGGGGAGGATGCGGACTCTTTGCCTACAGCTGGCGATACAGTCAAAGTGGAGGGAGCCTTCTACGCATGGACTTGGTCAGAGATTCGAGATGTCATTGCCGAGAATGCAAACAAATATTCCACGGCAGAAGACGAGGCGTTCAAGATCTATTGTCATCATTACGATGTTCGAAAGGAGGGTAACGTGGAGGCATCTAGTGATCCCCATGGTCATTTGCTGGCGAAGAATATTTTGATTGTAAGAAAGTCTGAAGCAGAAACCTGTGACAAGTTTAATTTGTCGTTAGAGCAACTGCACGGGATTCTGCGGACTACAAATGATATTCTCCACGTAATAAGGGACAAACGACCACGTCCTCATCTAGACACGAAAATTATAACCTCGTGGAATGGTTTAATTCTGTCGGGTTTGTCTAAGCTAGCTAATTGTGGCAGTGAAAAGCGAGAGGAATACATGAAGGCTGCCGCCGAATTGTATACATTCGCTAAGAACTCACTCTTCGACAAGAAGAAAAAGGTACTTTTGCGATCGTGTTATGGAGATGGTTCTGAATTGGCTGAAATTTTGTAAGGAATTAGATTGATATATTTAGTGAATCCTCCAATTGATTTTCCATTTTAGATCACACCGAATCGATGGATTCCTTGATGACTATGCTTTTCTTATCAAAGGCCTACTAGACTACTATAAAGCATCCTTAAATTCGGAGGTTCTTGACTGGGCTAAGGAATTGCAAGATATTCAGGATGGTCTCTTTTGGGATGACAAAGATGGAGGTTATTTCTATTCGCAAGCGCATTCTCCTAACGTTGTTGTGAGACTAAAGGAAGGTTAATAAAATGTCGTATCAGATTCCATTTTAAATCCTTAATGCTCTTTTACATTTCAGATAGCGACGGAGCAGAACCGTGTGGCAACAGTGTTTCTGCTAATAATCTCGTACTTCTATCGTACTACTTCGATGAGGACAACTATCAACAGAAAGCAAATAAGCTTTTCGATTATTTCTCCGCTACCGATCCCTTCGGTTATGTTCTTCCGAAAATGATGTCAGGCCTACTCCTCAATGAATTGGGTCTTGATTTGGTTGCAGTTGTTGGTCCCGATACAGAAATAACTAAACAATTTGTTGAAGTTTTGCAGAGATTTTACATTCCTGGAATGATTATAGTGCATGTTGATCCGGAAAACCCGACAGCGAGTAGTCAGAAAGCACAGGATAAATTTAAAATGGTCAATGGTAAACCTACGGTGTATATATGCCATGATAAGGTCTGTCGAATGCCAGTGACTGATCCCAAGAAATTGGAGGAAAATTTGAAGGAAAACTATTTGACAAAACAACCGTAAATGTTGGATTTAATATTTTTTTTTGCTTGTTTTAATTTTATTTTGTTAACTTGTTGACTTGGTAATTAATAAAAAAAAGTTATCGCTTATAAGAAAAAATTCCTTTTCGCTACTTCAGTTACAGCTCGAGCTGTTATTAATTCTGGCTTGGACAAAATACTAGTACATGTGACATACGTTACTACAGCACTAATTGAATTTTGATGTATAGCTGTAGTAGAAGTTGTAATTTGCTTAACTTCTTCTAAAACATACATTTCTGCCGCATTTGTACCTTTCAGATCTTTTTTTTAAATATGAAGATTACGGAGAGTACAGCTACCATTTAAACAAACCTACATTATATTGGGATACCCAAGTTATTATGATCCTTTCGGTGCATTATCTTATTGGGAAGTCCCAGACATGAAGAGTTTTCGGGCAGTTTGAATGCAGAAAAGTCCAGATAAACAATTCCATACTTATAAACGGCACTATAAGCAATTACACCCGTTTCCCGGTTATAGTTTGACACAAAAAGGTTCTTTTTTTAAATCGTGGACAAAGTGGTTACATCCATCCTCGTCATTATAGCCCTGCAATAACGGATTTTCTGCATTAGATGGTATGAATTATTTTTAATATTTATTTACCCTTGGATAAATATAACAAAAAAGTTGTTCCATTTACATGTCTTAGCTCTTAACCCTTTGATGTAGTAGATGTAGTTCTAGTAGGTATAAGTTGGCTCAAATTTCGCTTAAAAATTTTTGCTGTTAAAATAATTGTTTAATGCTACCAATTTTTTCCTTTAATAAATCTCTTTAATTCTTCAAGATCAAAACGCATTTTTAATTTTATTTTGTCTTTTTTTATTTATTTTTATATTATTTTATTTTTTTACTTGGAAATCATACATTTCATAAATATTGTTTTATTTTGTTTAATTCATAAATATATTTGATAAATAAATACAAAAATATGTCTAATTTTTTTCTTGGTTATATAAATAAATATATTTATTTCAAAAATAGTTTAAGGAGCCAATTGTAGCTATCATTATCTTAATTTTCAGTTAAACTCAGATAATTTTCGAGACTTAACATTAGCCCTTGTAAAAAGGGTCTTGCCAGTCGTGAATTATCATTTTGTTATCGATTATTTATATAAAAACGGATATTAGCCTCATACCAACTCAAAAATAAAGAATTTTATAAGGTATTACCCACACCTTAATTTTTTTTGGAATTTTACGAAAACAACATTGAAACGGTACGCATCTAGGAGTGATAAACGTCGTTTAAGTAAAACTTTGAAAGTTCTCACTATCTACAACCTCCTTAAAATTAAAACGATAGTAGTTTTACTGAAACTCTTGTCCTTTTAAGAGCTCTTTTACTGTTGTTTTAATAAAACGACAAACGTAATAATGGTAATCCATAGGATTGTGACGAAAAAAGGAGATCCTGCTTTAGCAACGGTATCACGAGCACTTTAAATTGTTATGAAAGACAAAGTAAACAAAAAATAATTAAAATACATGCCACCCAAAAAACAAATGAAATATCAAAATGAAAATGATGATTGCGTGTAATATCTGCGATATAAAAAAAAACTTAACTTTTAGTTCTAACCAATCAGAAGCGAATGGCGTTTTCCATTGTCAAAAAAATATATGTTTTTTGATTTTGAAAAATTTTTTTTGTTCCCAAAATTTTGCCACAAACACATGTAAGTGGTAGCTCAAAACTGAGTGAATACAAGGAATTCATAGGACACAAAACTGCGACTTGTGAGTTGTTGGATGTTGAAGTTGCTGTTGTTTCAATTTTTTTTTTTTTTTGAGATCCCTCAAAATGTCTAATGTAAACACGATGTGACTCACCAGTCCGGACTCAATCTTCTCAATCTAAACAGGGTATATAGTATGAAAGATACTCGATGTGAAGTTGTGAAAACTTCGTACGTTTCAACCCCCAAAAATCCATTTGTGTATTAAGTCAGTTTATATTTCAGAGTCCTCACTAATTTTCCTCCCGCAAAAAATTGAGCAAACGAATCCAAAATTTTGTTTCCTCGGTTTTTTACACAAAAATTGAGAAATTTTGCTGAAGAATCCTGTTTATTTTTGTGAGATTGCTGAGATCTCAGAAATATAAACTGACCAATTGTTATTTTTGTAAATTGTTTGTCTGTTTATCCATACTCTCATAGTCATGCAGTGGATTATCAAATTGAAGACACATATTTATATATAGAAATTTTGATTATTGTACAATTTGATATATTGTGTGAACACTTCTAAAACGATTTTGAAAACGAATCCAGAAGCAAATGTGTCTTCTCTTAAAAAGAATAATTGCCATTCCAAAACCAATCGAAGAGGCCATATGACTTTAAGAGTGGCTTGTGCATTTGTCGTTTCGCAAAATTACTTTACGTTCGGCCATGACATTAGCTTCCGACTATTACAGTTTCACCAAAAATCTGAGTTCACAAAACGTATACAATATCACCCTCATTCCGTAAGGCGTTTAACGACTCCAGAAGTGTTAATTTGCGTTTAAGTAAAACTAAGATACATTGGACAGAAGAGATTAAGCCATTTTGAGCAGAATGTGTTTCTTAAGAAAATGGCATCAAAATCTCAATTTCGGCCAAAAGCGGACTTAGCAGCTTTACGTATTTAGCCGACGAATATTCTATTTGAAGAATAGTATCCGATTCTGGCAGCGAAAGGAGAAATCGAAATCAACTTGATTTTGAAGTCGAAAGTATCACTGTATTTCTGATTAAATTATTTTTTTTAAATTATACCAAAACGGTAATTAAAGGACCTTGGTTCAGCAGTTACGTTACACGTTGTTAACACGGGATAAGTACGTTTCTGAATAAAAGAAGCATTTTTGTTTTCACTGATGAATTTAAATAATAGCTTCAACTGGAACGGTCTTTAATGAGTAAATATCGAAATAGTAATGTAGAATATAACTGATTAATATAATATGAATAACTTTTGTGCTTTTTATATGAATTCAAATAAATACATAATTACATATTGCGGTTTTCTTTTATATGGACACATAAATCATTTTTATCACTACAATGAGTTTTTATTTAGCAGTTTCCTTCAAGTTTTTAAATAACAATAATAATATATCAAAATTTGGCCTTGACATAAAGTAGCTATTTTAGAATCACATATTTATAAAAGTTTGATAAACAACTCAAGATTCTTTTTGTGTGTGATTGGGTTTTAATATTTTTCAATAGATCAGCTCTTAAAAATTAAAAGTTTATATAAGCTCAGTCAAGGTTCATTAATAGGATATTTTTGTTTAATAACTACATTTTTTTTAAACAATTTAAATTGAATTTTGTAGCCTTTTATATATTTATCTATATTTTGTATATAAAAATAGCAATATATATGTTTCCTTGTTTTTTTATTTGTTGTGTGATTCATTGGAATTCTGTATCAATTCAATTACTATTTTTGGTTCATATGTAAAAAATAAAATTTTATATTTTACTGTATACAAACCGCTTACAAATCAAAACCTTAATTTTAAGTTAAAATCAATAAATACATTCTAGAATTCCAAAAGTTGCTAAAAAAAAACTTGTTATATTAGTTTTTACTAGCAAATATTTACAATAAGTTTTTTAATTAAGTTTTTTTAAATTCTTACAATAAGGTAATGAACACCATTAATGTAAATTAGTTATTTTAAAAATATTTTTATGAAACAATTCAAGGAAAATTATTATTTTTTGCTTTTCAGATAAAATTATATAGATTTTTCTATTACCATTCTGTATCCATTGAATGATGAAATTGTTGATAGAAGTTTGATTGATGTAAACATTTAATTTTGTTTCTTAAATTTAAGTCTGTAAAACAAAAAATTATTACTTTTTTGAATTGTTAATTTTTATTTAACATGTTCCGGTAGTTTTTTTTTTGCTGTAATTTATAGGACTAAGTATAATTTAAAAAAGTATTTTAGCGATATTTTAAATCAAAATAGAAAGACAAACAAAAGAATTTTTGATATACATATGTACACACATGTGGGATGTGGCAACTCTGTTGAGTGTTCTTCGATACTACTACCTACTGACTAACTGACGGACGATTTACTTTTACATACACAGACCCGCGAAGAAGAAAATCAAAAGGAGTACGCGTCTCTCTTCATTATCTTTTCTTTTCCTTGTTCTATGTAAATATTCAGTCTAGATTTAGCTCCCAACGACGATAATCGTATTTTATTTCGTAAACCACAAAGTTACATTTAATTAAAATTGTATTTTTAATTCGGAGTCATAGTCAAACGCAATAAATGTCATAATAAATTAATCGCCAAAAGTGTTTTTATTGAGCCAATTCAGAGAAGTGGAGGATTCCCGAGACGGGATCCTACATACATATATTTGAAAATTGTAAAATTTTAGACACACGAATTTGGTTATTCTAACTGAATACAATTCCTGTTTCTGAACCATTTATACACAGAGCAAAAGGTATTAGTTATTTGAATTAATAGATTGAAACGAATTAAAAGAAGATCTATCATAACCAGTGACGAGTGGGTAGTCAACATATAAAATATACCCATTTAAATCTCTATAGGTATACCTAATACATACTACCCAAACGCACTACCCCAGCTAGAGATAAATCTCATTCGAATTTAACATTTCAAATAGTGAGGTCGTGTCAATTAAGCGCAAGTCTTTTTATAAAATAATTCCGTTGGATAGTTGGCCAGAATCAATTTCCAAACCTTTTTATTTAAGATTTTCGTAAAAGAACTGAGCTCAAGTCTAGCTGCAGGGAAGTTCAACAATATAGCTTATTAAAAAATTAAATGGTGCAAGAACATAGGTGGGCACAATCGGGCTACCTCATCCTTCAGTGGTGGATCATTAAGACCAACGACTTCCAGTCAGTTAGCAGATATAAAAACCTGCATCGACGACAACTAATTAACGAGCGCCCAGGTTGGCTCAGTGGACCATACCTGCCGCCCAAGAATTCAGCTTTATGCAATCATGTCGGACACTTTATCGACAATGTACATAAAGCAGGAAAAGACCTTGGTTAGCCGGAAAGGAAAAAAATTATAGGTTTCCGAATAAAATAGAGAAAAAACAGACAAAAATGTCCGCCTAAAAGTTATTCAACGGCAAGAGAAACCAGACTGCTACTATAAAAATGCAACCGTAGGCAGTAACAAATATTCTTCAATAGTTACACAAACTGTTGCCAATGAGACTGGAATAGAAATTGAGTCATGCAGTATTACGCTGCTTGGATTTGGAGGCGGAAAATGTCAGGCCATCGGACAAATGAATTGTTTTACTAGGATTGATGATGCTTGTTTCCCGGTTGATGCAGTAGTGGTTTCGGATGATAACCTCCTTCATTCAGTCTTGATTGGTAAAGATATACTAAAAGATCCAGCGAGCACAATGTACAAGGAGGAGATGTCCTAACCGTTCAAAAAAAACCACACGGGTTATGTCAAGTTCAGCAACCCAAACGGAAATTCCCACGACTAATAATAATCAAGATACAAATAATACGATGACAAAGAATGATCGAGTTCATTTGCCCGTCGACTGGTCTCGTTAGAGATTCCAGGAAAGTATATTATGCTGACATTGGCAAATGAACACGATAACCTGAACTTGCATAGCTTCATCCACTTCAATAATCATTTTATAAGTTCAGTTGGATTTTGATATAGAAGAAATAAAGTTGGTTATACCTTTTTTAAAAAGAGTTTTAATTAATAAAAGAACCTTAGTCACGCGTATAAGGTACCCTACACGAAAAGAGAAGTGATCACTTCAATGATAACGGATTTGCTGCGTATGCTGCATAGGGTATGATTACTTTATTGTAATGGACTTGGCGTCAGGGTATTACCAGATACCAATTAAAAAAGAGCACATGCATCTCACCAGCCTATTTCAAAAAATTAAGGGGATAATTAAAAAAGGAATGCTACCCGAAAAGACAGTAAGCCATATGGATGACTTCGTTATACCAGCAACATCGCTCCAGGAAGGAATAAAGAAATTGGAAAAATTCTTAACGATCCTCAAAAAAGCAAATCTTAACAAAACATAACACGCTCCTCCACATGGGCAATTCAGTAATTAGGCCCACGGAAAAGGGGGGCGATCAAACAAATCGAAACTTCCCACATAAACCCGAAATCGAGGGACCAACGACCTCCAGCACAGCAGTGAGTCAAAATATATCCGCTTCAACAGTAGCTCCAAAGTAGAGAAGCTATGTTTTTCTCAGCACAGTTGTGATCAACATAAAAAATAGTGAGGGCACCTACATAAGTGCCCGAGCACTTCTTGACTTGAAATCTCAACGTCAAAGACACTTGTGTTTATTTTATTACGACTTCCCCCACCAGTGGTAAGGGGTCGAACTCAAACACAAAGTAGAGAAACTCATACATCAATACAAGGTCAAAAATAAAAAAGAACAATACTTAGAGATATTCTGGTACATGCACCAGAACTATCTCTCGTCATTAGGGTGCATCACTCTAACTGACAACACGAGTATTCGTACCTTTTTTGGTTAAAAGATATGCGAATTTTTCAAACGAGATTGAGTTCCTTGGACACAACGTCAAAGATCCTACAATTCAAACTGGCCAAGCAAAAACTCTAGCAGTGGAAGAATTTGAAAAACTTGCCAACGAACATCAAGTAAAACAATTTATCGGACTTACTAGCTACTTCAGAAAATGTTTTAGGGAGTATGCACCTTATGGACAAAAAGAGAACAAGCAGCGTTTGACCAACTAAAGAATTGTATAGTAGGCAAACCAGTGCTTACTTTGTGTGACCCGAATGCTGAACAGGAGTTGCACACCGATGCCATATGCCGAGTAGTATTTCAGCAGAGGGAAAAAGAAAATCTACTTCGCCTGTTACTGTCGAAAAGCTACCAAAGAAGAGTGTGGGTATCACAGTTTTGAATTGGAGGCTCTTGCGGTAGTAGAAGCCACTCATAGATTCCGACAATATTTGCTTGGAAAGCGTTTCATAATTGTCACGGATTGTGAAGCTCTAAGAACTACAACTAAAAAGAAGGAAATGATATTGAGGATTGCTCGTTGGTGGCGCACGTAGATGCATTATAAAGAAACTCGTGCGAACCGGCACAGCCAGCCAAAGTTGTGGATATGAACATTCTTAAGGTAACCATCGAAGAACCCGACTGGCTTTATTCCTTACAACTTCAGGACAAAGAAATTGTCGAAATCTTGAAAACCCTGCAAAAGCTCCCAACGAATGGAATGCGTTTTCGGTTTACGAAAGAGTATATGCAAGCAATGTGGAATGGTTAGTAACAAAAAAAATAGAAAAAAAAGAGAGAACGAAAACATGAAAGGGTTGTTACCTTTTCAGGAAACAAAAGAACATTGTGATTTTGCTTGAACGATGTGAAAATAGATGAATATTGCTGCTGTGTTTTCGGTTTACGAAAAGTACAGTGGGCAGTGAAATCTGTTTCATGGATTATTAAAATCTAAATGAAAAGTTTTGGTTTAAGGTGCATTTTCGGTTTACGAAAAAGTACGGTGAGAAATTTAATTGATGAATTAGGTTCAGAATTTCAGCGTGATAGTTGGAATATGAGCTATTATGATTAAAAATACTTCTAATAAATTATTATAAATAGTAAAAATAAATAGCATTCATGTATTTATGAAGTAGTAACACGGTGGCTTAGATGCACTTTGTGGGTTTCATAACTTTGATGGGTCACTGCATACAACTATACTATATGATATGATACTTTTGATAAATGTGATAATACAAATATACCTTGCTTGGCTCACGAGACTTTTTTTTTATTTTATAGATTTAATGGAAAGCATGAATTTGAAACAGCTTCAGGCTGAGCTTAGAAGTAGATAACTTCCAGTGAATGGCTCAAAATGTGTCCTGTTGAACAGAATTAGACAGTATGACAAGAAACATCAAACATCAGATGAGCCACAAGTTGAAAATATTCCTCAGAACATCAGTCAACAGCCAGAACATCGTAGTGGATTATCAGACGAGCTGCAAGTTGAAAATATTCCTCAGGACACCGGTCAACTCAAATCAACTCAACAATCAACACCAGCGTGGAAGTATGCACAGATGAAAATCTTCGAACAAAAGAATGAGAAATAATTGAACGCGAAAAGAAATTATTGCAAAGAGAACGTCAAACACTCATGCAAGAGCAAGCTCTAGCCGCTAAATTCAAGAATTTCGAAGCTCGACTCGCAACAATTTCCAACAACAGACCAAGAATTGCATGCACAATTAATGAAATTGCAGCTTTTTTTCCTTCTTATTTACCTGGTGATGCTACCTCTTTGCCAACGGAATTATGGATTAAAAGGGTGGAAAGTTTGACTTATGGCTAAAGCATCCAAAATGCAAGGAACAGCACGGTTTTGGTCGGATACAATGCAGGAAGTATGCAGCTCATGGACTCAGTTGGCAGATGGGTTGAGGATTAATTTTCCACATCAGATAAGTGAAATTGAAATACACCAACAATTGGTAAAGAAAATTTAAAAAAACCAATGAGACAATTAAAAGTTATTGCTTTGAAATGCAAATGCTTGGCAAGAGAATCGAACTTGCAGATAAAACAATCGTACAGTATATACTCACTGTATTGAATGATACGCAGATGAGTTCAAATTTGGCAGCTAGCAATATCAGACATTGCTGAACTGGTCGAAAAGATACAATGGTTTCAAAACATTAGATCAAATGCAAGAGCATCCGTAGCCAATACACCACAAAGAACGATGGTGGACTACTGAAACCGACCCTCCTCTAACGTCAACCTAAAGTGGCAACAAAGAAACTCGGTGGTGCAGCAAACAACATTAATTGCTATAATTGCAATCAGCCAGGACATTTCTCAAGACAGTGACTCGAGCAGAGAAAAAAAGGATTCAGTTAATGAAAATCTCGACGAGGACGCCGAGGACATTAGGATAGACGAGTCTGAAACATGAAGATAACAGCACTGACCAGAGATAAGCACGACAGCACTGGACATAATATTCCAAAACGATCAGTAGTTACTTGAAGACAATATGACGAAGACGCAAAATAAACTGTATGTTTTATTAAATTAAATAGTTGTTTTATTCAAAAGAATTCGTAGATATTGTTAAACGAGGGCCAGACGTTTACAATTCAAAGAAACGTGTACGTACGAACTACAGCTTTTAGAGAATTAAAAAGATGAAAAAAAATTGCTACATTTTTAGAGAAGTGATTTTGAAACATTAGGATTTTATTTTGTTCGATTTTCTAGAATTTTTGCAGGAATGGTCCAGGATGGACCATTTAGTACTCACCTACCGAAAGAGATATGTACTAAGAACCCACAGTGTCATCTTTCAATATAAATAAGATAGGATAGATAGAATAATAAAAATAGCTAAAACACTTTATATGGGTATGCTTTTTGAGTTAAATTAAAAAAAAAAGTGTAAATCTAGTCTATAATTTATAAACAATCGAACTTTTTTTTAGCACAGACACGAGTTTAATTACAAAACGGGTTTTTCTTTTTTATCAAAAAAATTATAAAAATGTATGAAGGTTAAGTGCACTTTAGTTTTCTTATAAATAAAAACAACCTTAAGATTTATTTAATAAAAAAAAATAACTGTGTCTGTGCAAGGTTTTGTAAAATTATAATCAAGATTGATATTCAGCAAGCACCTGTTGTATCATCATCGCTTTCTTCTTCATGAACAAGTCCTTTGGCTTGTACAGAGGTCTTCCGCAACTGCTAACCTCATCTGGTTTTGAAGATTCTTTGCTGACATCAGTTGGCTTTGAGGTTTCTTTGGTGAGAGTAACTGTCCGATTTAGAATCTTTAGCTCGTTGTTTTGGTGTGATTTAATATTTGCTGGTTCTTTATCTTTAGAAACATTTAAACGCCAGTTAGTTTCATCGCGCACATCAGAGAAGTTTCCATTAAGACTACGCCAGCTGCGATTACTTCTGTTGCTACTACTACTGGATCCAGAGTCATTAAATCGCTTACTACTATCACGTGGGTATGATCTTCGGCTGTCGACGTAGTGATGATTGGGCGATTTTCGTTGCGATTCAATTGATTTACGTTTTCCAGATTCTGAACTCTCCAGATGATTATATGGCACTCTTGATCGAGATTTTTCTTCTGGAGATTCAGAAACAGACGTACTTTCAGTTTCCTGGCTCGACTCGAATATCGGTTGATACAGATTAACATCGTCCGAGAAGTCGGATGTTGTTGATTCTTCGGGTGCTGGAGCATCCTCGTCTAAATCAAATGAAGGCTCCGATCTCGGTTTCAATTCGAAATAAGCGTCAGCCATGAATATGGACATCTTCTTCCTGCCATTTTTCATGAAAATAACATCTTCGTTAGTCGGCACTGTGGCGATGGTACGTTTTTCGTCTGGAGGCCGATCGACGCTTTGTTCCAAGCCTAGTTTTCGCATCAAAGTGATTGTTTCCATTTCGGCGGACTGTTGATCATCCCAGTCGTGTTGCGTTGGCAGCTCTCCGATTGGTTTCGCATTAATAATCTCGTTCATTTTTGATATAATTTTCATTTTGTGGGGAGAAGTCCATCGGGTGTTGGGCTCCAGAGCGTTTGGCGAGTCATTCCTCGAATTTTCATTGTATTTACTAAAAACTAAATCATACTCGGGATTAAGGGCGAGAATTTCGTCCTCAAAAGATGAAGTTTCAGCCATATCGTAGTGCTGTCTGGTTGGTAGTGGTTCTGGTTAAGACAAGAAAAATATGGCCGCCTCTTTGTCTGCTTTGATAAATTTCGTTCAAAACACTTTCTTTCTTAAATTTTTTAAAGTTAAAACTATTGAGTTGATGTCGTCGTAAGTACATACATATGTAGCTGGATTATTTCCCAATTTTCACAAGATTTGCTTGCTCTTTATTTGATTGAGGAAGTGTTGTTGTTTTTAATATTATGTTAACTATTTTGTTTTGATTTTTAAACTAAATGCATTTTTAAATATATTGCATTTTAATTGCAAAAATTGAAAACACATTTGATAAAAGGGACAAGCTCGTACTGAGCACTCACTGCAAGTACTTAGCTAGCTAATTTATTTCTGCAGTCTGCACTTTTGCCTGCATTTTTCTGCAGACACGGCAGGATATTAAGTCGACCACACAAGAGAATTCACAATAGCCACATATCATTTTCACATTATATTTTGGGGTGTGGTTTCACTATTAAAATCATTAATCAATTCGGCTGTGCTCACATCAGAATTAAAAACCACTTTTATGTACACCTACATTAGCTGTATTTCATTTTCGCCTAATGCATGTGCGCACACTCCCTTATAAGCCTATTGTGCTCAAAATGTGCTCAAAATCGAAACCAAACTATTTAGGCTCTCCCAAACCAACGCGAAATCGTAGCGAATCATTCACAATAATAAAAAATATGACAAACACACAACGCTAAACAACAACAAAAAACTGTCGTCGACGAATGTTTCGCGTTGGTTTGGGAGAGCCTTTTAGTTACATGTGCGAATCTGTCGCGGCGACGATGAAAACAATAGCCGCGTTTTATTATCGTTAATAAGCCATATGGATCACCCCGATATAATAAAACGATACGGATCCTAATGAATGTAATTTTGCTAAAAATTTTCAAATACGATTCCAAATTATTCCCATACAAATTCAAATTTCGAAGTGAGGTAATTTCAAACAAATTTGCACGAAATTTGATTGGAAATTACGTAAAAACTTTATGAACATATACCCAATTGTGGAATGCATCCATAGTGGAATGCCAGTGAAAACCAAAATTTCAAAATTCGCAATGTATAAAAAACATAATACTACGTTTTCATAGGGCCAAATGAGGTAATTTCATTGAAAATTTCCAAATTCGATTCCAAATTTTCTCATTTCCCTTACAAATACACATTTCGAAATGATATAATTTCAACCAAATTTGCACGAAATTAGGTTGGAAATTACGTAAAAACCTTATGAACACACCCAAGTGGAATGCATCCGCAGTCGAAACCCAGTAGAAACATTGAAAATGTCAAAATTTGATGTATAAGAAACAGAAACAAAAAGAGAACACAAGAAAAAGAAGCTATTAACGGCTAAATCAAATTCAAAATGAAGATATCTGTCAAACGAAATTAGCAAATTTGCAATGAAAACACCTTTTCTGTAATTTACGAAATTAGCTCATTTCGGCTCCAATGAAAACGTAGTATAATTTACGAAATAACCTCATTTCGAATGAAAACGTAATATTAGCCGCGTTTTATTATCTACGGGTCTGGGTCGGGGTTATCTTTTAACACGTAATACAAAAACAAATTTGGATCTAGGTTTCTATCGGGGTTTGCTTTATGGAACCAGAATTAAGTTCTATTTTGTAAAAAGTGGCCAATGTGAAAAATAAAACACACGTAGTGCATATTTATTCTGAATACACCACAAAATTAAATATTCCCTTCTGTTTCTAAGATAGGTCGCAACCTAAAAAATACCCACGCGCTGTAATCGTTAAATTCTTCATATGAAAACTGCTGTCAAAAATTTGACAAGTGAATCGCCGCCGTCGTTGCCTTTGCTTCATGCTTGTCTTGTAAATTGTCTGTTCTGCGGCTATAATTCGTTCGATAACTTGCAAAATATTTGTGAATAAAATCCGTGAATATTTAAATAATCCTTTGTGATTTTTCTACTTTGAAATGAGTGGATTTCCGGGTACATTCGCCTTCGACGAATATGGCAGACCTTTTATCATTTTGCGTGATCAAGAGAATCAAAAAAGAATAACAGGCACCGATGCGATTAAGGTGATTAATTTTTTCTCTAATTTTGTATTTCTAAAATTATTTTTCGGTCGAAGGAGAGTGATTTAATATACCACCATGCAACTGAATCATGAGAAGTGTGTTTTCGTTAGTGAAAAGAGACCCAAAAAAATAAATAAAATTTATTTAATCCATATTCAAAACCCACAGAGAATCAAAAAAAATTTCCTCCAGATGTTTCTATTTTGTCATCAAATAACTATTAAAATCTAGAAATACCAAATTCCAAAGGGTGTGGTCGTAAAAATCATTTGTAAGAATTTATTTCAAGGATGAAATTGATTAATTTATCATTTTAAATCCCACTAAAACTGATTTTTAACAGGAGTTGTTCAATTTTTGTTTGCAACCAACCGGTTTGAGGTTATGTAGTTTGTAGTTTCTGAGTCATTTTTTTTTTCTTTCGGTCGGTACACAATACACACTTAAAATACCTAATGCAGCACAGAGACGTCTAGAACAATCTGAAAACATGTGCTGAATGAAGCATCAAAAAATGATCTTTTTTCAAGGAAACTGTCTTCTATCTATATTGAGATCGCATCTTTAAAGAAAAATAAAAGTTGGGATTTACTTATTATAATACAAAATCTTATATTTTGTTGTATTAAAGAAAATCTATGAATCCATACGTCGACTTGTATTGGCATCATGGAAAATGATGTTTATTAAGATTCCCCAACCCTACCTCACGTTTATAATTAATTAAGTGTTAAAATCTCTTTGTTGTTTATCGTTTCAAACCTGTGAGTATGACCCACCTAACGAACAGTTGCCACTGGAATATCTGGGGTTGTTATGTCAAATATTATTATAAATTAGTGAGGACTTTGTAAAATAAACTTTCCTAATGTTTTGACTACTTTAACAGCCGCGATAAGATATTTATTTATTTATTAATTTAAAAGCATTCACTATTAGTAGTTATAGTTATTTATATTATTTGATTATTTTGAAACAAAATGATTGTATTCTTCTCAGACTCACATATTGGCTGCACGTCAAATCGCATCGACTTTGAAGACATCTCTCGGTCCCAAAGGCCTAGACAAGATCATGGTTAGTGCAGATGGTGATGTTACAGTTACCAATGATGGTGCTACAATTTTGAAACTGATGGAGGTCGACCATGAAATCGGTAAATTGATGGTTCAATTGAGTCAATCGCAGGACGATGAAATTGGCGACGGAACCACTGGTGTTGTGGTTTTAGCTGGTGCCTTGCTCGAGCAGGCGGAAAGCCTAATTGATCGTGGAATTCATCCAATTCGTATTGCTGATGGTTTCGAATTGGCTGCGCAGTGCGCTATCAAGCAATTGGACTCTATTGCTGAGCCATTTCCAATTGATCCAAAGAACAAGGAACCTCTTATCCAAATTGCAATGACTACTTTGGGCAGCAAAATTGTCAACAAGTGCCATCGTCAAATGGCTGAGATGGCTGTTGATGCCGTCCTCAATGTGGCCGACATAGAAGCCAAGGATGTCAATTTTGAGTTAATCAAGATTGAGACAAAGGTTGGTGGACGCATGGAAGATTCCATGTTGGTGAAAGGTGTAGTCGTCGACAAGACCATGAGTCACGCCCAGATGCCAAAAGTATTGAAGGATGTCAAATTGGCTATCCTCACCTGTCCATTTGAACCACCAAAGCCTAAGACCAAGCATAAGTTGGATGTCACCTCAGCTGAGGACTATAAAGCACTGAGGGCTTACGAAGCTGAGAAGTTCGCTGATATGGTCAAGAAAGTCAAAGATGCTGGAGCAACTTTGGCCATATGCCAGTGGGGTTTCGATGATGAAGCCAATCACTTGCTTCTGCAACATAATCTTCCTGCTGTGCGTTGGGTCGGAGGACCTGAAATTGAATTGATTGCCATCGCTACCGGTGGGCGCATTGTACCGCGTTTCGAAGAATTATCACCAGAGAAACTTGGCAAGGCTGGTCTAGTTAGGGAAATGTGTAAGCTAGAACGCACTATTTTTTTTTTTTTTTTTTTATGATAAACTTTTTTTTTTACCTTAAGCTTTCGGAACTTCCAAGGACAAGATGTTGGTAATCGAGGAATGCCTGAACTCAAAAGCGGTCACCATTTTCTTGCGTGGTGGCAATGAAATGATCATTGCCGAAGCCAAACGTTCAATTCACGATGCCATCTGTGTAGTTCGTTCATTGATCAAAGTAAGGCAATAATTTAAAACCTTTGAGATGGCAATATTTTAACGTTTCTTTTTGCTGTAGGATTCCCGTATTGTTTATGGAGGAGGTGCTGCTGAGATCAATTGCTCTCTGGCAGTGGCTAAGGAAGCCGATCAACTTTCAACTCTGGAGCAATACGCTTTCCGTTCATTCGCCATTGCATTGGAGAATATTCCTTTGGCGTTAGCCGAAAACAGCGGTTTGCATCCAATCGAGACCCTCTCGGAGCTTAAATCCCGCCAGGTTGCCGAAAAATGCCCTAGTCTGGGTGTTGACTGCATGCTGACAGGCGATTCGGACATGAAGAATCATCATGTTGTTGAGTCTCTGCATTCCAAAAAACAACAGATCCTTTTGGCCACACAGTTGGTGAAGATGATACTGAAGATCGATGATGTGCGAACTAAACAAGATAATGAGTACTAAGTTGCTCTACTTACGCTTTTTGTGTTCTCATTTGTGTACTTTTCACTCATTAACATTGTTTATGGTGGTCTTTTTTTCGTCAAAACAAAAAAACTAAAACACCACACGCTAATAATTGTGTATCATCTTAAATCAGCTCGCAAATTATTTTTCTTCTTTTATTTTAATTATTATTAAACATTCACATAAAAACAGAACTAATAAAACACTACCACAACTGAAATGACTTCTTATTTATTTAAAATTTGATGAATTTGTTTGTTTCTGATTCTGATTCAATTAACCAACCAAAAAAATCACAAACATTTGTGACAATAGAGAGACACGAACATATAGATTGAACGTAATAGGTATATTGATTTACATGAATCGAATTTACTTTATCGTCATAAAGAAGTTTCATTTAAAAAAAAATTGATTCGTGCAAATGAGAAGTAAGATTAAATGATCAAATATTTATGTACCTAGTAAAAATGCTGTTCGGATTAGTTCAATGTTGCCTTCCGTAGCGCGAAGCGTAGGGCATCGCCCGCGTCTTTCGATGATACACGACTGATTTTCATGATTATGTAATTTTTGTCAATTTGAACTCAGTAAAGGAGAGTTAAGGTAGGTTTTTAATTTTACAAAATACCAATCCTGATTCAGGAATTCGAAATTGGTCGTTTTCCATTTGACATCTCAATTTTGAATTACCTACTCAGTACGGTCAATTATTCAATTCTAAGTGAATACTTCAACCAACACAAGTTAGCAAACGCAATGTATTATTTATTAACTGCAAGTTTATGGGAAAATAAACTATCGCTCCCAAAGAAAAAGCGAAAAATTATCCCGTATTATCTTTACGTATTATGTAAACCTTTTTCTATTTGAATTTGGATTAGTTAGGCACAACATTAATACCTATAAGGTAATATAATATATTTATAATCTTGCATTGAAATAAAATCTTTTTAGTCTAATTCTTAGAAAAAAAAAGAAGAAAAATACATCCGATACAAATACTTATAAGACTTTTCTTTTACTATATTGCAACTTTTCGTAATGTAAACAGATACATTAATTCAATTTATGCTATTTAAAAAAAAAATAATTAAACTTTCTTTCCATTGATCTTAGACAACTGTTTACGATTAATTGTATCGAAAAACAATAAGCCAGCTGCTCGTTCTATGGTCTCTGGCGGCACTTGAAACACTTGAAGTGGAGTTTCATTGTTAATTTCTTTGTTAGGCATAACATAGGCTTCCATTTCCAAATTATTATCAGGTGTCTCACCAACAATGACTTTATAGAAGTGCGTTGGCACTGCAACATTATTGGATCCTATTACCTGGTATTTAACGTACATTTTTCCATCATCCTCTCGATGGGGCAAATAAAGTGGGCCGGTGCAAACATAAACATTAGGATATACTTTTGTCAATTTTCGAACATAGCTTTCAAGCCGATTCCAGGAATCCCGATTGAAACCTTGTCCCACCTGTGGTGCCATGTTTGTTAGGAAGAAAGTATCGTCGCAATGTTTCTGATGCAGTCGATGATTACCAGCTGCTGCTAAATGACCTCTATCAAAGCCGGACTTTCTATAATCGGTGTTTTGTGATCGAAAAAACGGATGGATACTTTCGTCTGGTCGAAAGTCACATTTTGAACGATCGACAGCTTCATTGGGTTGTATAGATTCCTGGGTAATGTGTTCGAATACCCAATGAGCGACTCTATTTCGTCTGTCATAAGAGAGAACATAATCAGAATATGAACGAACATGATCCAGTCCAGGAAAGCCATATTTCATAATCTGTGAAACACGACTTGGTATCGCAGAAAGGTTTTTTGATTCAGTAGCTGGCACGGGAACCGCGGCGGACACAGTTCCAAAAATTGGCAGACCCGGTTTTGATTGAATCTAAATAATAAAGAATTCCTCTGTTATCAATTTGAGAAAACAATATAATCTTGAACTCACATCTTTCCACAGATTGTTTTTATTGCAAAACAAATAAGGGTCTCTTTCGGTGGCTTTGTCGAAATTATCTTGTAAACGTTGACGTTCGTTTCGAGTGCCTAGGAAATATGATCCACCGGCAATTGATGAGACCAGTAATATATTGCTGACTAGTCTTTTATTCATAATTTTGTTAAAAAAAGCAACAAATCGTTAAAGCAAAAAGATATTACACGTGAAATGATAATGAATACAAAAAATCAGAAGAAAAGTTATTTAATCGATTGACACACAACAGCTGATTATGAAAAAACACTGATAAGAAGCTGTTTGAAATATAGATGGCTCTGCCAAAGGAAAGGAAGCGGAAACTAATTCTTTTTTTAGTCATATCCATCGAACTTAACGGAAAATTATTATCTTATTTTAATCTACAGTTTGTAGTTAACAAAATTAATTTTCCCTTATTATTTATTGGAATAATTAAAATCTAAAAATATTAAATAAATATCTACCCCTTCTTTGTTGCTTTATAATCTTTAAATATAATTAGCTATTTTATTAATACAAATCTAAAAAGAAACTACTGTTTTATTTCAATTTAAGGGTGCCAATTATATGTACATTTGTGGTTGCTGATAATTATTGTGGTCGGGTGCCAATTGCCAGTTTTTTGTCAGTTTTATTTTATTTCCCGTTTTTACCCCTTTTTCAACAATAAAATCCAAATTCAAAAATATTTCTTATTAAAAGAATAAGGGTATTCACGCAACGTCGTTTACAAATTGTGTAAAATGTCATGATAAGTTTACACAAAAGTTTGCGTGAACGCCCTTTTAATTCATTTGGTTAAATGCAGTGTAATTGAATCAGCTGTTTGTTTAACGTCAAATATCAAACTTCAAAATATGTATACAAATAAGCGTGTTCAGATTTCGAAGTTATTTTTAAAATCTCCCAAAATAACTTGAAATCGGAGCAGAATGTTTCGGAACGGAAAAAAAATGTAAGGTACAGGAAAAAAACAGTTTTTTTTTTAAACCTGACGGGAATTATATGAGAAAACGATTTCGGGGTTAAATGTAGAACTGTAATAGTCGCAAACTCATGCCAATGATCGAACAAAAATGAGCGAAAACAAGAAAAATCATATGGCACGCCCATAGGGGTGGAAATCTACTTTCCCTTCAGTTTAGTTCACTTTCGTTTTCGGCAGTTAAAGTTGTCCTGAGCTCAACTCAACTGAAATTTGATGAAAGAAGAATAAAAAAAAACAAATGGTCATTTCCACTTCGATGACAATTCGGAAACCATAACAAATACAAGTAAAAGCATTTACTTTTGTATATCCATGAGGCCCATTATATGGATTTTTGTAAATAAACAATGTTTATCAATAATAGTCAGAAAATGTGTCCTTTTTTGTTTTTATTCACAACTTTTATCGCCAAATAATTTCAATGCGATAGTTACAGAACACGGGCGGGTTTTTTTTTAGTTCTCTGAGACACCTAATTATCATATTTCTGAACGCGCCTAATTCTAAAAGTCACAATGCGTTTGGTTAAGTTTACCAAAAAAATTTGGTTAATTTTATCCAGCAAAATCCTTGGAGAATTTTAACCAAATTGTGTAAACTATTTCTGATACAAAATTTGACAGTTCATTAACCAAATGGTAAACTTAACCAAATGGTAAACTTATCCAGTGTTTTACATCATTGCGTGAATACCCTTAATATGTATCTAAATTTTAATTTGGTATATTTAACTCTATGTATAAATGCGAAAATTACAAAATTTCTTTAGGGGCCAACAATTGTATCCGTTACGCTATGGAAAATACATTACGACGAATATCATTATTTTGGATTTTTTAGAGTACAAATTTACTTTAAGGTTTGTTTGTATAGAACATAACATACATTTTGCATCTACTTAAAATTAGCTTTTCTATCGTCAATATTTTTTTATTTTTCGCATCATTTTCTTCGTCGTTATGCAAGAATTTTGAACCGTGATTAATTAAAAGCTTTGCACGAAAAATCAATTCATTAATTCTACCTTTGTTGTCTACAATATAAATAAAAAAATGGTAGTCAATTTTCTTATATTTAGGGCTTGTTTCACAATGTGTGAGTAAAGTTCTGATTAGTTACTCGACATATAAATACTGGCACAGGGTCATGAGTCTCCAAACCAAAAAATAATATTTTTTCATTTATAACCTATTCAAGTCGTCAAAAAACAATTGTAAGTTTTTCTCCTGTGGACTTATAACCGTGTGCCAGTATTTATGTGTCAAGTAACTAATCAGAACTTTACTCAGGCATTGTGGTGGATGTTGCTTGACTGCTTACTTAGAGCTGTGGCTTCAGGTGCCACTCTACACAGCATTCGTTTCTATATGTATGTTCCTTTGGGCTGCAGCATTCTTCTGTCAAGTACTTCTGGCTGCAGTCAAATTCTTCTAATCTGTGGTCTAAGTAGTTGTTTAATTCAAATCACAATGAAACACAAAAAAGCAGGACAATTTTCACAGTCAAGATAAAACGATAATTGAGCGTAAATTTAATTAAAAAAATAATTTTCGAAATTTCAATACAAACCCAAAAGGGATCGGATGTAAAAACAAAAATAATTAGAATTTTCTGTTAAGAATCCTAAAATATTTTTATCATAAAAGATGTTTTATATGTAATTGGTATAATGAAGTTCGATATTTTTTTATGAAACTTCGAAAACGAAATACGTATGTAAGCAAACAGAACTAAAATCTGTTGTCATCATCAGCTGAAAGATTTCATTACTGACAATTAATAAATTAAAACGCTTTATATAGAATTCGAGAGTGAGTCTGGGACAGAGAGAAAGAATTAATAGAGAGAGTCAAATTTCCTCGTCTCCGTCCCTTCGAAACCTTTTGTTTACATTTTTTATAACGTGTTGAATTCCTATCGGTGTCAGGTGTGTACATGTTTTCACCTCGGGCAGTGCAAAACAAAAAAAAAGGTGGTGAGTATGCACAACTTCTTGCATATGTATTTGTCCCCACATTTTTTGTATATGGAGTTAATAATTATACATATGCAAGATGGTGCGCAAGTCGCAAAATCCTAGCTTGTAGGCTAAAAGCACAGTACACATATTAAAGGTAATATATTGCGCAGGTTGTCCAAGTTGGAAATGTCAAAAAATTAAAAATGGCTGTTCGAGTGACCACAGGAACTCAACGCGCATCATTAGAAACAACAACAAAATATTGAAATTAGACAAGGAAAGGGGCACTGAATCCACCATTTTACCACCATAATACCTCGATTTTGACAGATGCGCAGAACTGAACAAAAATGAAAACGCTAATGATATTACCTTTAATATGTGTACTGTGGGCTAAAAGAGTGCCACCGTCGAATTTGACTCTCTCTATTAGTTCCTTCTCTCTGGTCTGGGAGGCAACGAAGCAGGATCAGGGATGGAAAATGACATTTATTGAATGTACTGAAAACTTCTTTAAAATTGTACTGAAATGAAGTCAATTGTACTAAACATTTTTTTTTGTTGAATGAAAAAATATTTTATATGTAACGAAAATATTTTATTCTTTAAAACATAAACAAAAACAATTCATAAATGTAAATATGTACATACATAAATAAACAAAAAACATCAAATATAGAGAAATAACTACTTTATAATAAAAAAAAGTTGTAAAACGTACAAAATGCAAGCACTTTGAGAGAAGTGCAAATTATTTTATATAATTATTTTTCAGTCTAAAAGTTCTTCTGTGAAAATGCTCGCATTTAACACGTTATTTTTAAAAATATGTATTTCCATTTATATCAAAATCATAGCACGATGAATTCTTTAACAAGTTTTTTGTTGCTATCAAGGCAGAACACGTTTGAACTTGCATTTTGTTTCGACATTTTGCCTTATATAATATACTGGTATGAAAAAATTCGTTCGGAACGGAAAGAACGGCTTGTGCAAGGAATTCTCGGTGAATTTTATACTAAATATTTGTGCGTTGTTTTTCAATTAATAATAACAAATAAATTACAGACAATAATAAGTTTAGATTCATTTAACAAATAAGGTAAATAAATAATAATTACTTTCTTCAGTTTATTTTATAGTCGTTCTCGCTGAAGTGAAATTCAAAAATGCAATAAAATATAGTGGAAATAACTTTCTCGAAATTCATTCAACGTGAGTGATTCTGCTGTTCATGGGCAAAGAATATTGTTTTGGAAGAGAATCCATTTCATAGGAAGTCTCAAGTCGCGATGTAGACAAATAGGCCAACCGATTTTGTAAAAAATATTAAAATATTAATATTTCCATTTGTCCTCCACAAAGTCTTGCAATTCATCGTCTATTGTGGGAAATTCTCGTCGCAAAATACCTACAAGTCAAAGCACTCACCTTGATATTTTGTTGATGGAATTATTAAGTTCGATTTTGTTACTTTTAGTTATTTTGTTTTATTAAGTTTATTACGTGATTAGTGAAATTTCAACACTGGTAAGTTGATTTGTAAACAACTTCCTCATACATAATTTCCAAATTGGATATTTTTTTGACGTTTTACTTCAAAATTGCTGCTGTCAAGTGTCACACACACAAACACAGACAAAAATCGATTCTTTTCGCATTCCTTTCAACGACAGAAAAAATTCGATTCTTTTTAGAAAAAAATCGATACATTTGTTGAAAGGAATTCGACAATTAAAGATTTAGAAAATTTGCAAATTTAAAGAAAACAGGTTTCGTAAAATTGTACTGAAATAAGGCAAATTGTACCTTTCGAGTGGCACAACCTTGCAATTTAAGTTTTATTTTTAACAAAACAGCAAAGTAAATTATTTTAAAATAATTATTTCTTCTCATCGAAAGTTGGCACTCTGTGGAGAGGGGAGTCCACCTGGATGGTAACAGGAGTTGTATACACACTCCAGAAACTGAAAATCTAGTTCCCTAGCGCCGCTTGAACTAGAATTGAAGCCTATCCCGTTAATACGGGACTCTGGTGTGGCATCACACTACACGCTAGCAACTGTATCATGTGACCGTGACTGACGTGTTGCCCACATAAAATCCTAGCATGGAACTTCTCTGGGGGAAGAATTCCAACTGGATCAAAACCGGTTAGGGCTTTCACTTCCAAGGAATTGTCTTCTGTGTGTCCGAAAACAAGGGTACAATCCAACAAAGTTATATGTATTTTCAGTAGCATCAAGGTTAAATATCATACAAATGCCTACTGAATCACTTATAAATGCTCTTGCATTGAGATTAAGTAATTCGCACCTGGACTTTGACACCATTAAATTAAAAATGGCTGTTCGAGTGACCACAGGAACTCAACGCGCATCATTAGAAACAACAACAAAATATTGAAATTAGACAAGGAAAGGGGCACTGAATCCACCATTTTACCACCATAATACCTCGATTTTGACAGATGCGCAGAACTGAACAAAAATGAAAACGCTAATGATATTACCTTTAATATGTGTACTGTGGGCTAAAAGAGTGCCACCGTCGAATTTGACTCTCTCTATTAGTTCCTTCTCTCTGGTCTGGGAGGCAACGAAGCAGGATCAGGGATGGAAAATGACATTTATTGAATGTACTGAAAACTTCTTTAAAATTGTACTGAAATGAAGTCAATTGTACTAAACATTTTTTTTTGTTGAATGAAAAAATATTTTATATGTAACGAAAATATTTTATTCTTTAAAACATAAACAAAAACAATTCATAAATGTAAATATGTACATACATAAATAAACAAAAAACATCAAATATAGAGAAATAACTACTTTATAATAAAAAAAAGTTGTAAAACGTACAAAATGCAAGCACTTTGAGAGAAGTGCAAATTATTTTATATAATTATTTTTCAGTCTAAAAGTTCTTCTGTGAAAATGCTCGCATTTAACACGTTATTTTTAAAAATATGTATTTCCATTTATATCAAAATCATAGCACGATGAATTCTTTAACAAGTTTTTTGTTGCTATCAAGGCAGAACACGTTTGAACTTGCATTTTGTTTCGACATTTTGCCTTATATAATATACTGGTATGAAAAAATTCGTTCGGAACGGAAAGAACGGCTTGTGCAAGGAATTCTCGGTGAATTTTATACTAAATATTTGTGCGTTGTTTTTCAATTAATAATAACAAATAAATTACAGACAATAATAAGTTTAGATTCATTTAACAAATAAGGTAAATAAATAATAATTACTTTCTTCAGTTTATTTTATAGTCGTTCTCGCTGAAGTGAAATTCAAAAATGCAATAAAATATAGTGGAAATAACTTTCTCGAAATTCATTCAACGTGAGTGATTCTGCTGTTCATGGGCAAAGAATATTGTTTTGGAAGAGAATCCATTTCATAGGAAGTCTCAAGTCGCGATGTAGACAAATAGGCCAACCGATTTTGTAAAAAATATTAAAATATTAATATTTCCATTTGTCCTCCACAAAGTCTTGCAATTCATCGTCTATTGTGGGAAATTCTCGTCGCAAAATACCTACAAGTCAAAGCACTCACCTTGATATTTTGTTGATGGAATTATTAAGTTCGATTTTGTTACTTTTAGTTATTTTGTTTTATTAAGTTTATTACGTGATTAGTGAAATTTCAACACTGGTAAGTTGATTTGTAAACAACTTCCTCATACATAATTTCCAAATTGGATATTTTTTTGACGTTTTACTTCAAAATTGCTGCTGTCAAGTGTCACACACACAAACACAGACAAAAATCGATTCTTTTCGCATTCCTTTCAACGACAGAAAAAATTCGATTCTTTTTAGAAAAAAATCGATACATTTGTTGAAAGGAATTCGACAATTAAAGATTTAGAAAATTTGCAAATTTAAAGAAAACAGGTTTCGTAAAATTGTACTGAAATAAGGCAAATTGTACCTTTCGAGTGGCACAACCTTGCAATTTAAGTTTTATTTTTAACAAAACAGCAAAGTAAATTATTTTAAAATAATTATTTCTTCTCATCGAAAGTTGGCACTCTGTGGAGAGGGGAGTCCACCTGGATGGTAACAGGAGTTGTATACACACTCCAGAAACTGAAAATCTAGTTCCCTAGCGCCGCTTGAACTAGAATTGAAGCCTATCCCGTTAATACGGGACTCTGGTGTGGCATCACACTACACGCTAGCAACTGTATCATGTGACCGTGACTGACGTGTTGCCCACATAAAATCCTAGCATGGAACTTCTCTGGGGGAAGAATTCCAACTGGATCAAAACCGGTTAGGGCTTTCACTTCCAAGGAATTGTCTTCTGTGTGTCCGAAAACAAGGGTACAATCCAACAAAGTTATATGTATTTTCAGTAGCATCAAGGTTAAATATCATACAAATGCCTACTGAATCACTTATAAATGCTCTTGCATTGAGATTAAGTAATTCGCACCTGGACTTTGACACCATGCTAATCATCTCGCGTGAGTTACTCTCTTCGAAGAAGTTTGGCGCCTCGGCATAGTTCAGGTTACAATACTCGTCGTGGAAGCGTGATTGAAGCGCTCTGTTTATATGTGTTCCGTCCAATGTCTTTCTATAAGTTTTGTGCAAGTTTCTATATATGCAATGCTTTCCACTCAGACTTTGTTGACCAGATAAATTCAATGTTGAACTCATTAAAGAGTTCTGACCATTGCACTCATTTGCCCAGCAAATCTGCTTTCTTACGATGACATCTGAAAGTTTGCTAGGTAATTTGTTTTGGGAAGGGTGCTAGATCTTTGGATGTATTTATTTAAAATGCAGTTCGAGTGTTATATGTAGGTATATTAAAAAGTTGTTTGTACAGAGTGTGAATGAATCTTTTATACACAACAAACTAGAAAAAGTTGACATAAATTGGTTAACTACAAAATATACATAACTCTTCATTAATTATTATTGATTTTTTTTTAACAAACTTCTTCGTTTAACAAGTTACATTAAACGAGTTTTTAGTGTCAAATAAGTTTTATTTATTCGTCAAGGATTCTAAGCAGAATTTACGGTTAACTGAATGAAAAGGGAGCTCATGTAACATAATGTATGTATGTGTTGTACAGCGACAATGAGGCCAACTTTGTCTCCGCAAACAAATTTTATTGATAAATTCAAATAACATTAATTTTATTTTCATTGGAACTGCTTAAAATACTAGTTTTATTTGAAAGCTTTGTTCCATATGTTTTTTTCTATGTAAAATACACATTTTTGAAGAAAAACTTAAAATATTTAAAGTTGATATGATGTAGGTACACATACATATGTAATTTTTTCTTTTAATTCTTTTAAGTATAGGTACTATATGTAAAGGGTGTTTTTTTTAGACGTGTAGTTTTCAAGAAGAAATAAAACGCATATAATTAAATGTTATGGCCAAGAATCTAGCTTTATTATAAAGATAAGGGTTTGCCATTATGTTTTAATATTCACCAGAAAATATGCTTTAAGCCCCAACAGGATCGAAGGTGGAGTTTAGAAGGTTTATCGTTGTATAGCCAATCTGATTAAAAACCCTCTTTTTGCATAATTTTTAAAATTTTTTTAACTTCCTCTCCAATAATTTGTTGCTCACTGTGTATATTTTCAAAGTTTTGCTCAATATTTTGTACTTGCTTTTCGATAGTAACAGATTTCTGGTAAATATCAAGTACATTATCTTGAATATTTTCAACTGTCTGTTTAAGGTTTTTTAATTGTTCTATATTGTTGGTTTGCATTTTATTCATTAAAATAGTCTTTCCTTCCACAATTGATAATTTCATTTCGGTTACATTTCCCATCCAAAAATCAAAGAACTGCCAAACATTTTTTGCTTTAAAAAGTCCTTTCCAAATCCACTGTTTTTTATTTGTATTATCCTGATTGATATTGATATGACAAAGATGGCATTCATGTGGTAAAATGATGTTATTTTTCATAGCCTCGTCATTTATGTAAACGCCAGATACATAATACTTGCAAATGCAAAGTCTATTTTTTCCCCTTTTGCTTTTATTTTTTTCATGTTTGTTGGGAAAAAATAATTTAATATCGTGATTGTGTAAAAATTTTGCACGACAAATTAATCCGTTAAGCTCCGCTTTCTTTCTAATAGCCTGTAATTGAAAAAAGGAAATAGGTAGAGAAACTTGTGAAAAATACAATCAAACAAATTAAGAAAAAACAACACATCTATACACTGTGCAGCAGATAAAATGAAGGATTAACAAAATTTCGTGTATCATTTTCGTATAAAAACAATTACGGAAAACACTTGAAAAAGAAAACATAAACTTGATTTACAATAAGAATGGAAAAAGCTAAGGAATATTTTAGGCTCAACCAAAGACTTCACAAAAACAAAGTGTAAAGAGTCGCTAACTTACGAAATCAGCTGTATAAGGACTGTTAAAATTTTTCGCGAAATAAAAGCTTCAAAACATCAATGTACATACTATTATAAAATGTATTAACGGGGAGAGTACGATAACTTGATCGCCAAAAATTGATAACGGTTTTTTTTATAGAGGGGTCAAAAACAAGCATTTTTACTATTGGAGGGGGTCTTTCTTACCCCGTTTAGGAGGTAGTGGAAATTTTAAGAAAAAAATGACTTAAAATGAAAAAAAAAAAATTTATTAAAATACAACGGCAACACTTATAAGGAAGTGTTTTACTGGTTTTTGAAAAATTCGCATACAAACTCAAAATTTTGATTAGAAAGAATTGAAAAAAAAAGAAGTTTAGAACCATTTTTTTTTTCAAAATTGTGAAATGAAGTGCTAAATTGGCTTTTTTTTGGTTTTCTCATAAAAAAGTAGTTTTAGTAATTTTCTATTTTCTCAAGAACTAGAAGACATAAAACCATTCGGTTTGTTGTGTTCGTTCAGGATTGATATTAACATTGAACACAAAAAGCCAGTTTCTACTATGGGACTTCATTTCAAAATTTTGAAAAAAATTGTTTTAAACTTTTTTTTTAATTTTTTTATCAAAATTTTGAGTTTGCATGGGAGTTTTCCAAAAACAATTGATATAAATAATTTATTTTAAATTTAGTATTAAAGAATAGATTTCTGGCTTTCAAAACTGGTATAGTACTTACTTGTAAGTGTTGCCGTTGTTTGTCAAAAATTTTTACTTTTTAAGTAATTTTTTTTTAAAACTGCCCCTACCTGCTAAACGGTGCGAGATAGACCCCCTCCCATAGTAAAAAATGCTTGTTTTTGACCCCTCTACCAAAAACCGTTATCAAATTTTGGCGCCAAAATTATCGTACTCGTGCCGTATTAACAATAAAAACAGACTATAGAGAAATGTCAATTTATAACAGTTAACATTTTTATGACATCAACAAAAACGATATTGATTCAGTTAAGAGCCTTGGGCTTTTTGATGTTTTTCTTCTTTACTGCCTGAAGAATCATAAAATAATATCTGTAACACTTTAATTTCATGGTGTAAATCGAAGAAATTTCCTTACGACTTACCTGAATATCACTAACAGCCAATCCAATGAGCAGGTTCACAAGAACAACTGGCATGCAGATGATAAACAGCAAAATCAGGATGTAACTGTAAACACCTTTTAATTTTAAGTCTTCGAAGTTCAACTCTCCAACAACCATTGCCATCGTTTTAACAACTGATTTGAATATATTTTCAAACTTATTCTCTTCTTCTTTTTTTCCTTTTTCTCCTTCTTCTTCTTCTTCTTGAAAAATAACAAAGAAACATAAGGTGAACGTAAAAACGAAAATAGCGTACAATGAGAAGCTCTTAAGAAAAGTCTTTAAAACTTCTTTCAGCATAATCATATGTACTGAAAATGAAAAAATTGGCAAATTCCCAACAAGAATTATGAACTCAAGGGCAATGAGAATTATACCGCTCACAAGTATTTCTTTTTCTACTGATTGGCTTTTGATCAAGTGTATGGAAAAAATTATGAGCAGCATTTCCATGTAGTTACTGGGTTTTTTTAGGTACTCACTCGGGAGCATTAACTGTATTGCTTCTCGAATTATAAGATATGCAGTTCCGAATATTGTAAGATACCAAGTTAAATTCGTTAGGCAACCTTCTTTTTTCTTCCGTGTGGTCAAAACGATGTACGATACAATGGAAATAGTATAAAAGCAATATAAGAACAAATTTAAATATAAGAATTTTGACATTCGTTTCCATTTGAGAGCCATAAAGCTTATGATGAGTGGATGTTTTATAAGATCTAAGTGTTCTCTTGAACTTAAAATGAGCTTGATTGGCATCATTTCATTGACGCCACGATGTGGTTTGGGGGGCACTAGATTTTTATAGTTGAAAGTAATGTATTTCTCCGGACCTGTTAAATCTCCGCCAATACAAGAATCAAAGTATTCCTTAATATCTTGCGGTTCCAATGCACTTTGGCGTAGAAAAATGTTTTGTTGGAAAAAACTTTCAGTTCCAATGTATGTCCCTGCTTCAAGAAGTTTTCGAACAGCTTGTTTTTTTCCTAAAGAGTCAGCAGTATGTAGTGCTTTCTTACCATTATCTTCATTGACATCGAATTCTTTAAAAATGTAAAGCAGAAAATCAAACCATTCGCTGAACAAATTTTCATCTAAAGAAGAAATGATGGTATGAAGAATGTCCATAGGTTTGGGCAATTTCAAGTGTTTGAGAGTTAATAGTTTTTTAAAAGCTTCATGATTTCCCGCCCGACAAACATCCTCAATAATTGTAGTTTCATATTTTCTACGAGGGCTAAGTTCTCTTGTATATCCGATGTCGGTCACGTTGCATAAAATTTTTTCGAAGACATCTTTACTGCTGTTCTTGGCAATTGCTTTGATGAACAGTTTTATTTGAATGTCATTGTATTTTTTGAGTAAATCTATTGAGCTGTATTTTATCAGAAAATCTTCGTCAGTACCATTTTCTAAAATATCTAACAAGCTTTTAAAATAACCATCTTCAGGGGCCGTTAATTTTGTAGGCAACCGCAAATTATTTAAAGGAGACTGAAACAAAGATACTAAATTAACTTTTTTTTTGCCACAAGCAAATCAATTAAATATTTACGCCTTTAGCTGATGGACCATCATTTGCATCGCTGCCACTCATTGGAATAATAGAATACGACATATTTAATAATCTGAATATTCTGAAAGAAAATAAAGAAATAGTATTTGTTATTTATAATTAATTGTAATTAGAACCTTAAATAAACTTTATTTTTTTATTAAAATATTCTCTTCGAAAAACAGAATTTTAGTTGGCAGAAAACCGAATTTTACACCACACATTTGATTACTGTTCGATATTCTATATTGAGTCCAAAAAACCCGCTTAAGTGAATGAAAGACTGTGACATTTTGCAGTTCCTCTTAAGCGGGTTTTACTGTATACCTAAAAATAATAATTAAAACCAAGAACATTCTAGTTAAGAACTTTAAAGTTAGAAAATTTTTAACTACTATCATAGAACCAAAAAACTTAAGACCAAAAATTCAAAATCGAACACAATTTAGAGGTCGCAAATCCTGGGAAATCGGAATTTTTCTCAAATGTTAAAACTTTTCGAGTTTTGATGCTAAAAGTATGAATTTTGCTGGGATTGTAATTTTATGTGATTCCTAAAAATTTTTGAAATACTTTTATAGTTTTTTTTTGTTTATAAATAAGAAGAAAACGTCTTCAAAAAAAAACCGCAAGTGATCTGGGACTTGGTGTTGACTTCAAATTACGTCTAGTTAAATTAAACCGAAAACGCATTTCAATGACCAGGAACCTGTCCCAAAGTCCTTTTCTTACTTAAACTTCTTTAAACAATATTTTCAAAAAACACTATAACTGTGATATAGAAAACTCATATCATATTTAACAGAGTGCGTCAAAATGCATTTTTTTTTTAATTATTTTCTTAACAATTTCATAAACTTCATAAACTTTTAATACTAAATCCTAACGGTTTTAGAGTTACCACATTTTTTTTTTAAATTTAGAAAAACCTCTATTTTAATTTAATTTTTGGGTCACCCTGTCTAAAATTGCCTTTTACCATTTTTTATTAACTCAGCTTAATAGTTATACTAACATTTTATAAAGAAATATTTTTCATGAGCTTCATTATGTATAACTTAGCTACAAATAAATCGATAGCCCTAAATGGTTTTCGAAATTAATTTCTACCTGAAACGTTTAAAATAGCACCCTGTTTAAATATCTTACTATTTTTCAAGCAAAATTATTGAACAAACGCTGGTAGCGACCTCTAAATGGTGTTCGATTTTGAATTTTTTGGTCTTAATTTTTTAGATTCAATTTTAGCTTCATAATTTCACCCGGTCCTGGCTGAATTTCAAGAAAGATGTTATTTTGAACCACCCTAATATATATAGGGACTCGTCCAAGAGACATTTATTTGGGCTAAGGAAAGATATAAAATCTTTGATCTTTAGCTCAGAAAACTAGTTGAGGTCATTGAAAAATACCTTACCAAATAACTGTACACTCATTCTGGCCAAAGCGGGGCATTCACACAGGAAATGAACGACTGTTTCATTTTCCTGCCGGTCCCCACAGCTAAGACAGTGGGTATTATGGGGGCTACCCAGCTTCACCGCATACTCTTCATTTCCAGTGTTCAGACCAAAGATACTGAATTATAAAGATTGGAATCCTCGGATGACATTCTGGTTTGCTTACAAGCTAAATAAAATGGCGGACAGTGGTGAATTCATATTTTTGCAATAGTGTCCATGTTTTAACGCACACTAGTGCAAAAATATGAATTCACCACTTCATAAATTATTGTTGCAATTCACATCTATTCATCGACATGAGATGAAATTACAAACACAACAATGTAAACAAATGGGTTGTGGGGGATGGAACGTACGAAAGATTCCAATCTTTATAATTCAGTATCTTTGGTTTAGACTTGTTTTGTGAATTTCCTGGCTTTTTCGGCAAGTTAGCTATGGAGGTTGAACCTGCCTTGTCTCGTTTCCCTGAATGCTACAGCGACCTGCCACCCATATAAGAGTTACCCAGGCTTGCAAGCTCATCTCGGCCTTGCCGAACCAGTTTAGACCATTTGAAACCAAATAAAACGCCTTCTGATAGAAGACACTTAAATAATTTTAAATATGAAACTCGTTGTTTTATTTTGTTTGTATATTGTTTGTATAATACGTATGTTAACGATTTAATTATCTCATGCAAATGTAGAAAAAAAGTCAAAAATATACTAAAAACTGTGCAAAATGTCATGAAATTTTTTTCACAATTCATGTAAATAAGTGACATTGTTTTTAATAAAAACCATATTAGCTCCTTGATGAATATTTAAATTGAATTCGATTCACTATTAAACCAGTTTCATCATCATATTACTTACAAAAAAATTACTGTTTAAGGAATATAAGCACAGGTTTAACTACGGTGTTATGTTATTTAAATTTTTTTTTAAATATGCATTTATTAAAACGTAATTAAATATTTTTATTAAATTTATTAAGATAGTAATAGTTTCAGTAACAAACAAGCTACACACTTTCTTCGCTTAGCACTAATATCTTCTGTGTTTCGAATATATTTTATATGCACACATTTTATTAAGAGAAATAAAAACCAACAGAATAAACTAACAGGACAGGTGACGTACACGTTTCTCCAAACTTTAAAGTAGATAAGATATCAATATCATTCAAGAGTTGTTTTTATATATTTATATTAGTGTGGTTCACTTTTATGAGGTAAAAAAAAAACTATGTAGATGGCAAACCACCTTAAAATTATACATGTGTGGGAAATTTCAGCCTTTTAAATTAATGGAAATCGATGCTCATCAAATTTGAAATATCACATTTTAATGAAAAACATGAAGTTAAGTTAAATCCAGGAAACTTAAAGACATGCGTTAATTTATATAAAAAGTTGATTTATTAAAAAATATAAAATATAATAAAAATTATAAAATACATAATCCAAAAAAAATAGGTCATTACAAGGAAAATTAGGTTTTTTTTACATAAAACTACTTCTACTAAAGCTTTTTTGGGCGTATCAGTGGACACCATTTTTCTGTTTTGTTCAACCACCTGAAGGATAAACTGCTTTTCTTCTTCATCCTTGGTCAAAACATTATTAAACTCTTCAAAAAATTTAACACCTTTTTTAATTGATAAATAAGCAGAATTTCCACTAATCAATCGAGGGCTGGCTTCAACCAGAGATTATGAATTATAAAGATCGGAATCCTCGGCTGTCATTCTGGTTTGCCTACAAGCTAAACAAAATGGCGGAAAGTGGTGAATTCGTAATTTTGCACTAGTGTTCATGTTTTAACGCACACTAGTGCAAAAATATGAATTCACCACTTCATAAATTGTTGTTGCAATTCACATCTATTCATTGATACGAGATAAAATTACAAAAACAACAATGTAAACAAATAGGTTTTGGGGGATAGAACGTACGAAAGATTCCAATCTTTATAATTCATAATCTCTGGCTTCAACCTTCATGCTTTCAACAACCGCTTTTTCTCGGCACAAATAGTCTTGTCCTTCTTCGTAAGCTTTCAAACTCTTCCAAAGTTCCAAATCATCACATGGTGCTTCTTCTGCCAAGGGAGCATTAAGTCAAGCTATGGTATTAACAAGTGCACCAAAACTAATAAACCGAGAAATCCTGTTTCTTTTCTCTTTTAGAAAGCTTGAATATATCACTATGACTTCTAAAGAGAAATATTTTTGTAGCATACAAAAGTTTAGCCAGTGAATTTTTTGAGGTGGTTTGATGAAAACAATCATGGTGTGTTCTATAAGCTCATTATAATCACTCCGAACTTGTTCTACTCTAGATAAGACTTCTTCTTCGTAAAAAGAAACAGACTTATTATGACACAGTATAAAAGATCAATACTAACTTCACGTTAGTCAAAGCAAAACGTTTACAGTCGAATAAGCTTAAATTTCAAAAGGTTAATGCAATATACCTACCAACAATATATATAACAAAATTTTAGGGTGGGCCACCAAAAATTATAAAAAATTAAAAAAATGGACCACCCTAATTTAAATTAATGTTTTATATCAAATTTGACCAAATACAAGTTCGCTAACTTTCTCGTTTGAATATTCGTTTCACGAGTTCTTTATCATTTCTTTTTTTATTAATTTCCATTTATTTTTTTTTTCACTGGAGACTTTTTCTGTTATTATTATATCCGTTATTATAAAGTTAAAAAGACCTGAAGAAACTTTTTATTTGGATAATCTCACCTACTCTGAAATCTCATTTAACTTACAAACTTTTACAAGCCAAATCGTTTTTTCAATCAAGTGTCTCATCTCATCTTATCATTTACTGCAGTTTGGAATTTGCTAAATCTCGACACAGGTTTTTAATAAGTTCACATTTAAACAAACAAAAAAATTAATATCTTATTATTTTCTCTTGTGATATACGTATATGTAGGTATATGTACATTAGACTGATACAAAAAAATGTTTTGGTTTTCAGTGCCACCCAGCTTTTTAATTGAGTTCAGGGAATAATAAATCTGTTAGAAATGTCAGCCCTTTACATTTATATTTATATATATATATACTTGCGGAAAAAATTTAATAAATTTATAAGAAGTCCATTAATTAGATAAGAGGTAAGAACCCTTTGTAAGGAAAATTCTATTTCCTCTAAATATTAATTCACTAAACTCAACTAAAAATCTATAATTCAAAATCGAAGACATTTTTAATTTTTTTAAGTTTTTGAATCAGTCTAATGTAGGTAATATACTATATGTAGATATGTATCTAGCCGTTTTTATTATTAGAATTGATGCATACATGGATCAGCAAACAACATATTTAACAACAACAACACATGAAACTGCTCTTTATCGGGTTCACGATCCGAAAACAGGCTTCTGCTTCTCGCCACTGTGAGGCTGTTTTATTTTCGCAGATGATTCATATGGATTATGGGTCATAATAAAAAACGGCTTCTATATGGCAATTTATATGGTTTCATTTCATTTTATTGCCTTGAGATATTATTAAATTTATAGCTCCAAAATGTATAGATTTAAAATTATATGAAGACTTTTTGCAAATTTCAATACTGAAATGTGACATCAATGCAACACCGAAAACACAATGCGACAAAATGAGATACTTGGTCAAATCTTTTTAAGGAATTAATGAAACGAACACACGAGTTGAAAGCTTCAATTAATTTTTGTTTGCTTATTGAATCCATTTCAGCATATATACATATAACGGACCCGTTGACTATAGTTGGAGCAATTAAAGTTTTAACCAGCATCAATCTTGTAGCCAGTGGTACGTAAAATGAATCTCCACAACCACCTGGTCAGGTTGTATAATACCTGATGTTTTATGTCAAGATTGTTGTTTTTGGATAGAGATGAGCCAATTGTTGTAGAAATACATATGTATGTATACGATGTGTCGTTTGGTTGTCCAATCAAGTTTTTTTCTTAAAATGGAATGAACGAGTCTTTGTATAGATTTTATTTTGCAAACTATATAATATTTGCATTTATCTTTACAAATACAAATTATTATAAAAGTTAAAAGGACAGTTTGTTTTTATTTCATAAGAAATCTAGAATGTCCAACAATGCTTCATGCATAACAAACCTATTTATATTTTCCCAAAAAGAATAGGTGTTAGTAGTGAATCAGCAGCGAAATCAAATTTGCCATCATCGTCACATCGACTTTCCATAATAAAATATATTTAGTTTACATTACACTAAACCATGAGAATCAACAAGAACGAATGTAATATTCGCCGACCAAAAAATTAAACAGTATTCCTAAAAAAAATTCAGGGCTGAAATTGCCAAAATGTTTTACAAAAACGCTTTTGAGCTAAACAAACAATTTTTTAAAAACTTTTTTATGCAATTTGAGCATTTTCCAGAATTTTGTTTTACTTTTTAAAAGCGATTATGGCATTCTCGACAACTTTTGTTTCAACGCAATGACATTTAAAGCGTTAATTTTATTCAAAATATGGCAGGTACCGTTATTTTTGATCCTAAAAAATGAAAAATAAAACGTGTCATAGGGAATGTCCACAAAGCGCTAGGTAAAAAAAATCGACCGACCCGTTTAGACTGTAGTCGAACAGACAGACAGGTGCGCCGGGCAGAATTGTGAGACGCACTTTTTTCGTCTCTCTCTCTACCACCATAATGTCAATTTTGGACAAGATTCCAAAATTTGCGATATTTTCTATTTTTACATATGTTAAATTAAAAATGTTTAATGAAGGACCTTGTTTTTTTCTAATAAAAATGAAATTGTATGATAGGTCCGGTCTCTGCTGACAGGGATGAAAAATCGTCTTTCAGCAATGTATCAAAAGTTAAAAAGAAGTGTAGGTATCGAATTGTACTTTTTGATTTTTTTTTTTTTTAAATAGCAACAAGACGTCTTTCAATATGAGAAAAAATTAAATAATCGTATACAATGTTTACAGCCACCATTATACTACGTTTTCATTGGGGCAAATGAGGTAATTTTTCTGACAATTTCCAAATTCGACTCCAAATTAGTTCATTTCCAATACAAATGCACATTTCGAAATGAGTTAATTTCAACCAAATTTGCACGAAATGTACGTAAAAACTTTATGAACACACCCAAATGGAATGCATCCATAGTGGAAACCCATTGGAAACCAATACAAATGTTAAAATTTGATGTATAGAAAATAGAAACAGAAAGAGAACACAACAAAAAGAAGCTATTAACTTTGATCAAAATTAAATTAACTGTCAAACGAAATTAGCAAATTTGCAATGAAAACACTTTTGCTATTATTTACGAAATTACTTCGTTTCGGTTCCAATGAAAACGTAGTATTAGACCGAAATTGAAGTAATTTTACCCTTAATTTTCTTAAAATATTGAAGACCAATAGCTTTTATATTATATTGCTCTGAACGCATTCGTTCGAGACAAAAATGAAACTTTTTACCCCACTTTTACTTCATAAGAAAAAATGAACAAGTATTTGAATTTTGAAAGGTAGAGTCAAAATTAATCTTCTTGAAAATCACTTTGTGCGGTGGAAACAATTTTTAAATCTTAACGAGTTTAACTTTTGGTGGAAAAATAATCAAACAAACAATGACTATAATTAAAATATTAAAAAAAACTTAAACATAGTCAAGATTATTATAAAAATAACATAGGTTAAAATAAATAAATACTACCTATATTGACACAGTGGCAAAATTGTATCGAATACATTTCTGTACTTTAGTCAATTTGAATGTATCGAAAAAAGTACAATTGTACCTATATCCTGATACTCAGCCGATGTGCTGAAGTTTCGCACCCATGGGTTCGGGCATCCTGGTCTACGATCTATACTGACGATAATATCTCTCAGGCCATCGATTTAAGAAGATTTCTTGCCTTACTTTTAGGCCCCGTTTTTCACTGCGAGAGATCATTTTCGTTTCGGAATTAGGCCCCAGTTAACTTCTGGAAAATATTTTTCAGGTAATTAATTTATAATACCGAGTTACCTCACCGAATGGGATGAATTGACTCTATCCTCGCGTTCGGGGATCTATCCAATGGGTGTCAACCTATCCCAAAAATTTTCGGATACGTTTGGTTGTTGTTGCATCAGCTGTTCTGTCACAAGGGATTACAACAACACAAACCTATCCGGATAGCTTTGGATTGATCCCCGAACGCGACCTATGTTAACTGAATTGAATTGATATTTTGACAAATGGGTGCCAATACTGCCAAACCACTATCAAAATATAGAGGGCGATCTTACCATATTGCCGCATAGTATCATTCTCTCTGCGAAAATAATTTTGGTATATTATAGTCATGGATAAGGCAGAAAGTAGTAATTATATTTTAAATATTAAAAAACCTATTTCAATCAGAATTTTACAATTAAATCCTATGAGGATATTTTTATCATAATTCTTTTTTTTTTAAGTAGAGCATAGAAAAATTGCAAGTGTTTGCAAGTGCTAAAATTATTATTATTTATTTAGGAGGTCAATTCTCGCCAAGATTAAGCAAATACAAAGTGCAATCACGTGCCTATTCAGTTTTTACAATTTTTTTTTAAACCTTCCACCTAGGTCATAATATTGGAGTTTTTCGAAGTTTAGCTGCAAAAAACAACTTTCAAGAGGGAAGATGTGTGGCAATCTCTATTGGAATAAATATGTAGTACAAAAACCAGCTGTAGGGAAAGTTAATTAACAAGTCATGACAACAATCAGTAAGTGTTTCAGCAAAACTTTGCCCAACGTGTATAATAATCTATGAAACTTCAAATGTGTTATACTAAATTCCTAAATATACAGAAAACCGAGACTGAAGAAATCTTTTTTAATATATTTTGTTTCCATATTACAATAGACAATTAACCTTTATTTTCATAAATTTAGAATTTTTCGCGCTAAATATTCATTTTAGACCACTGTGGATCGTCAGGAAACTTCAAGGATTTCGAATGCTTCTGAAATCGATCGTTTTGCACTAAATGAATGCTCATCTTCTGAAAAAAAAGAGAACATCGATTCTGGATTTAAAGAAAGAATCGAAACCAGAAGCACCCAGACATGCACAGTGCACACTTCTAACGTCAAAACCGTGAAATATCACTTTTTGGTTGTTTAAGTCAAAGTCAAGCGGGTAACGGGTGATAGAGTAGGTTGTACCTGTTCTGGAAAAATAAGAACAAAAATCCATCTCGCTTGGTTAAGTAATAATAGCAATATTTAGAAAAATAGTGAAAATCGATTGCAAATAAAAAATGAAAAATATTTTTTTCGAATGAATAAGTAGCAAGTGTTGTACCATTTTGAAATCTTGATGAAACGCGCCAATTTTTTAAAAAACTTGTCAAGGTAGTGTAGTACATTTTTCTTAAATATGAAGTGTCAAAGTTCGCTTAAAATTTTATTTTGAAACATGACTCGGTCAAACTTTATATTTCTTACTAAACTTACAATACTTATTTTTAAATTTGCGATTGAAATCAATAGCGCCTGGTTATTTAGAATTACGTAAAAAATAAACACGTCAAAATTCTGAAATTTGTGACCACAGTACCTAAAAATGTGGTCTATTACTTAACCAAGCGAGATAGATTTTTTTTCTTATTTTTTCCAGAACAGGTATAACCTACCTTATCACCCGTTACCCGCTTGACTTTAAGTTACGGCTACGGGACACCCTGTATATTATGAAATTAAATTCTGCCTTCTTTATTTTATTTACTATTTTATATTATCTACACAATTATATGTAATCTCAATTTTCTTCGCAAATAGAATCAAAATCTTACGCCATATTTACAATTAATGAAAATGATATTATTTTAAATCAACGAATCGCAAATATGTACAATGAAACAGAAACTTCAGAATCAAAAAATGTGTTGCAAATTGAAGAGGTCCGGAGGCTTCTTCCGAATTACCAAACGAAAAAGCTATTATTTTCGTTTTGAAAAATATGAAACGTCAAATAAAGCAAGAAAACACTAACCACCATATTATTCACTCGATTCATCCAGTTTAAAACTTAAATTTGGATGTAAATTAATATAAATTTAATGTAAATACATGTGGACTGGATTTATGTTTTAAACTGGATTAATCGAGTGAATAATATGGTGGTAAATGAATGTGTTTTCGATTTTTTCGATATTAGCCTTCGCCTGGGAAGTACTGGTTCGCCGGTTCCGTAAAAGGAAAAGGATCGAAGGATATCGTTTTGACAATAGCTGTTCCTGTCTTTTTCTTGCGATGTTATAGAGATGGGTATTGTCAAAACGATATCGATCGATCGTTTTCGTTTTACGGAATTAGGCCGCAGGTTTTTTCCGGGAATTCAGAGCTGTCCAAATTCAAATCAGCTGTTGAAATTTTGGAAAGAACTGTAGCTTCAACAACATGTTGATGACAAATTTAGATGATAAATATTGAATATTTTGTTGATATTTTTTTTATTTATTATGATTGATATAATTAAAGAGGAAATTCTTAAATGTACAACGATAATGGGAAATCAACGAATTATATATCCAAAAATAAGATGATATCACTGAGGTGGTCGATGTAAAATAAAAACCTAAGCAGCAGAGTTTTTTAAGAGCTAATATGTTTGACATTCTCCATGGTGCCCTGGGACATAGAACATCGAGCATTCCTAACATTTTCGTTAGTAAATTATAATATCGAGGCCAAGAGGCATACTTAATACTCCCGAAATTAATACCAAATGGGCTAAGCTTTCTTATTACCATTGAAAGTAATCTCGGAAAATATCTCATTTACATGATGACCAAAATAACAAAAAATTAACTCACAAAATTTTTATTTTAATATTTTATTTTTAAAAAATAGCAATTTTATCAATTACATTAACATAAGAGTCTGAATAGATCTTAAGAATTTTTCGTTCTAAGCATTACATTTAAAAGATGGTCTATAAAACAATTGTTCATAATTTTTAAGCATGTTTTGTTTTATTTAAGAATATTACTTAAGTGCTTTTTAACAGAATTCTTTAACTAAATAATAAAATTATCTTAACTTAAGTTTCGTATGGTAAAATCACAAAAACAACATTTAAAAAATAATAGTAAATACGTTTTTTTTTTAGTTTATTGATATTTTAGACGTAGTTTACTTTTCAAAGATTAAGCTGTACACACATTCTCTCCTATATTTAAAGGTATAAGCAAATTTTAAAGCAATTTTGTATAAGCATTTATTCCCAGCTTTAAATCGTTTTTAAAATGCAAAAATTATCTTAAAACATAAAGAGTTAACTTTTGCGTAAAATGTAGGTATTGGATCTGTTATTTGATGTTTAAAATTTTGCTACAAGGACATTTGAAAGAGGATGCCACTTATATTTGTAGTATTTTTTCGTTGTATTTTTTTTTAAGTTGAAGAGAATATCATAAACTTTTGTTTTTTTTTAAATCTGTGTAAAAAGATTATCTTTTTTAGAGCACCATCACGGAGAATAGGAGAGGAAAACTTATAAGAATTAATTTTTACACAATAAGGCCCTGGGATTTGTTATGTTATTTTTTTTAAGAGATGGCTCCTAATCTCACGTTACTCTCAACTAACTTGTTGAGAGCTCGGAAATTGCATCGTTTAGGCTAACCAGCGGTACGGTTGGTAACCGATTAATTTATGGCACACACACAGTGTCTCTAGGAGAATCAACTGGCGCGCTCAGCAATCACTTTGGATAAGCGCATCGTTTAATGCGTTCAAATGTTCTTTAGCGAATGAAATTTTATCAGCAATATCTCGCGAATCGACAATTAATTTTGCCTTCATGTTGATAAAATAGTCATAGTCGGCGAATTCATCGGTGGTTAGATTTTTTTCTATAACAGCGGCAACACTAGACCCTCGACGATCGATGTCTTCTTTAAGGCGTTTGGCTTCTTCTAGCTGTTCTACAAGTCGGTCGCGTTTAAGAACGAGAATTTTCTGCCAGGAGAAACAAGAAAAATTTAAGCATTTGAAAAAGAAGACTATCAGTATCAGAAAAGTTAACTTACGCTTTCTGGACTTTGTTTATCGAGGGTAGTTAATGAATTCTCAGCTTTTGCTAAACGACCTGACAGGCTAAGAAGCAAACTGGTAATATGACCAACATCATCGATGTAGGTTCGGAACTTTGTGGCGTCAATGGGACGCATTTTGTCTGCAACTTTAGCAACCAAACTGCTACCAAGCTCATCGTTAGTCGATGTCTCTTCTGCGATTGCCGTTTGTTCTAAATTAAGGACTCCTAGTTTTCGCGTTAGTTGATTAATGAGCTCCTCCTAGAAATATGCAATGAAATGATAAATTAAGCAAAACAAAATAAACTTTTGTATAAATTATGTATACCTTCTTTCTTATAAGATGATCACAGCTTATCTCACTAGCACCGTTTGTCAGTGAAACTTCGATTTCAGCAAATTCCAGTTCGAAGTCTGGTGTACTACAACTGCTTTCACTGGGAGTTGATGTGCCAACGTCTCGTTTTGCCGGTCTTAACGGTACATTAGGGTTATAGAGCATGCTAATGTAGTCTGTGGGAGTTTTACAACTCTGTGGAACAAGGATCTCCAAAAGCCTGTCATTTTGTGGCAGAAGACTAGCTAGTTCTTTGAACATTCTATCACATTCCACTTCGATGGGGTGTTTCTGACGGGGTTGTAGTGTCGTTCGTTGTAGAGCATCATCTCGACTGTCGTTGAGCTTGATGCGATTTGCATCCAACTCGGGTACTTCGTCCGTCTGGGAGCCAACTTCATTGGTTACTGGGTTTACACGTAGGATCACTTCAGTTCGTTGCATTAATTTCAAACCATCTGTGGTGGGTTCCATTTGCGAAATTATAGTCATTTCACATGGCAGAGGTGTACTGGGTAGAGCCGGTGGCTGAGGAGACTCCGGTGGTTCGGGCTGTTTTGGTGTTTGAGTTTGCATCTCAAGTGGTTCCGTTCTTGGTGGAGGACTTTGAACTGATTTTGCCGAAGCTGTGTGGGTATGTGCTGACATCAACTTCGATTGGAGTTTAGTGATTTTCTCGATGTTTTCTCGAAGAGAATCTTTGCGGGTAATCTTGTGTTCGGAATTTGAGAGAGTTGTATTCACGAGTTCAGCACGCACAATTCGCCCTTCACCCGGATCACGTTCCTCAAGACTTAATTTTCTTACCACTTCAGATCGATGAAACTCCTTAAATTCCTTGCGAGGTGTAAACGAGCTAATATTACTCTCTGACTGAGCCGGAGACAACACCTTATCCACGTGATGGCAGTTAGGCTGTTCTTCTGGAGTCTCAAGTATTTGAGTCTTTTTTAAATCAATGGTTGACTGTGACATATATTTGGGACTGCTGGCATCATAAGATTGAGATCGATTAAAACCGCTGCCACCTCCGACATTCGGAGAGTTATTCATATTTATGTAAGCTGTCACCGGCGAGGAATGCCGGCTATTGGCCGGCAATGATGGCTTCGTTATGAACATCTTCATATTCGGATATGGAGGTGGTGGATAATTTGGTGTTCCCGGAGATGTTGGTGGAAGGCTATTACTTGAACCATATCGCTGGGATACACCAGTTGCCGAAGTAGGTGATGATGGTTGTAACTTTGCACCAACTGGCAGTACATCTGGCAGATTATTGCATTTGCTACCGCCATTTATGAGGTCTGATTTTGTGTTATTATTATTGTTGTTGTTGCTGTTCGGGCTGTTGTGTTGTGTTATACAATCTTCATTAGAAGTTAGAGTTAATTTGTAACTGCCATGATCGGGATCGGTAGAGCTGAGTTTTTCCAATGACTGGCGTGGCAGATAGGATGCTTTTGAGTTACACCTGAAATAAAATAGAATTTTTATAAAAATCAGTGACAGTCGATGAGTTAAAATCGTTAATTTAATAAAAAAGTTTTTAATACACGATAGGCGAACTGTGAGAAATTTTAACCAGAAAATTGACTGCTTAAATCATTAAGATGTTCAAATAAATTTTTTTTGATCAAGAAGGACCGAATCATGTTAGCAGAATTTATCAATTGTGATACATACTAAAATAAAGAACATATTAGTTCAAAAACAATAGCTCAGTAGCGAATACACTTTTCAATCTGAACAGCATGAGTGATAGCTTAATTTTGAGGGTGACACTGTCTGCTGACCGCAGAGCGCAGGTTAGTGAATCATAAATTTGAAATAGTGAAATCCTTCAACAACATTGGGTTAATATTGGCGCCGAGCCTATATTAAGGCCTATTGAGGAATGAGGCCCTTCAATCAGAAACCTATAACTACTACTTTTAAGCTGCTGTTGAAAAGATTATGATCTTACCTAATCAAAGTGCGACGCAACGAATTTGACAATTAAATCATCAAGTGACGCTACATTTAAAAAAATTGAAAAAATCCTCTGTCCAACTGATATTTTACCCTGTGCTATGCGACTCCTGCATATAATAACCGTGTTTAGTTAGTCGTCGTCAACTAACACTACTATAATAATAATATATAAACAAGTGGCCCTGAAAAATAAATTGTTTAATAAACTCAATATATAATGAGTCTTAAATAGATAAAAAAAATTGATTTGATGTTGGAGATTTTCAACGTGTTTTTTCATGAAATAAATAATAGATATTATTTTAAAACAAAAATCTCGAATAATATTTCTTTTTCGGATTTTTTTTCTAGATATAGTATTTTGAGATTTTTAGATTTTTGTTCATTCTAGATTTTTGTGCATTCGAGATTTTTTCATTCTAGATTAAAAAAATGTTTTCTCGGGATTTTTTGCATTCGAGATTTTTGTCATTCGAGATTACGTCATGATCCCAAAAAATATTTCATTCCTTCGACAATCAACCTTTGAGTTAAAAAAAAAAAACTCAATTATCCGTACTAAATATACATACATAGATTATATTGAAAAGCTAATTTTATTAAAACATTTCGAAACGTTTCTTAGACTCTATAAATACGCCCTAAGATCATTGGCTTTTACAAATTGAGCTCTTAAATTGGCTTATATACCAATTTAATTCTTGATCTTTAACTTTTCCAAAGCATTGTGAGTTGTTCTTTGGACCGTTCTTAATTACAACTATAATTGCGGTGTTAAGAAAAAAACCATCAAGTTATTAACCCAAGGTAAACATTTGTACAAAGTGGTATGACGTCTAGCAAAGAACAGATCACTATCAACTCTCAAGACCCAGAGGCAGATCAAAGGGCAGTGTAATGAAAGAGTGGTGACTGTGGTGATGTACACATTATAATATATAGTGTTCCTACTGCTAGCCTAACACATTTTACTATGTGCATGTAATTAGAATTTGTTATGGCTCTGTGTGTCAATTAAGTCTTCTGCAATAAGGAAGAGATTTCCATCACATTATACAGGCATCATCACATCACAGGTGTACCACAGTACCTATCATAAACTATTGTGGCACATCTTCTTAAATCAAACGTCAAGCTAATGTCATAAAGCCTTAATGTAAATGATGAGAGATTTCATAGTGTATATATATTATATACGAGTCATTTATAAATACAGTAATAATTTGTGCTTAAGACGCTTTGAACCTTCCTAGAAAAGTCTCCTTTTGCATAAATAACGCGTGTCTCTGTTTAACTTTCATTACTCACCACAACACACAGAAAGCGATTTCCCTTGGCCTCTTAAGTCTTAATACGAAAATATCAAGTTCGAATTGGTTGTGTAAACTTAGTTTATATTTCGAACTCGAAACCGATGTTTGTGGTGGTTAGTGGTGACTGGTGAGATACTAAATTTCTCTACGATTAAAAGTATCTATCGATTAGCCTTAAGATTTTTGATTGTTATATCGCTCGGGGAAGTGTCAAACACCTTAGAATTTGTGAAGGTTTGTTGTTTATGGTGGTTATGTTGTTATCTGTCAGACTGGCAGATTTATATGTATGTTCATGATCATGCATATTGAAATGGCTTCACTCTACAATTTTGTCGATGAAAGAACTTCTCCATGACGATATAAGTTTTCATATTCATATCCATCGACGTTTAACTTTAGCTTTGAACTGATAGGGAAAAAAAGAAACTTCCACGATCATTTTCAATCCAAAAACTGACAGAGTACATACTACTTACTCATAAAAATGGTGTAAAATTAATAAAATATAACCAAAGCAAATTTTGATATGCCTCTGCTTACTTACTTGTGTTTCAATTGGTATAAAAGTCACAAGCGAGCTCCTTTTTTATGTAACTAGGGTACATACAATTCTGCATCTAATTCAAAATGAAGCTGTGCCTTATTATCCGTGATATTGCTAGCAGCCAGAAATAACATTTTGATTTTGAACTCAAATATACCCACATAATATACCTAGTTGGTTGCACATTTCTTTTGTTAAGAGCATAAAGGCTAAATCAAAATAGGTGACTTGGCTATGTATATAAGCGTGATCGCATAGAAAAAAAATAGTCTTTGTACAGATTTTATGTGCAAGGCATTTATACATTATTTATTCTGCTTTGTTTTATGATTTCGCAAGATCATTTATTTGATCTCGTTTTATGATTCAGTTAGAAAAACGAGAGGCTATAAGGAAGGGGAATAAAAAAATAAATAGAAGAAGTGGTGTCAAGAGTGTCAACATTGTAGAATGATTTTTTTTTTTATGGGTAGTTAATACCTATCAGGGAAAACTTTTAACAGTCACAATATACATATATGTACCTATACAGTTTACAATGACCTAAACCCCATTAATGGCATTTAAAGTGTGACTTACTGTCTTTATTTTTTTTTTTCTTAAAAAAAAAAAACATGTGACAGTTGCAGCCGAATTGACTGTTTGATGCTGGGATCTGAAAAAGGAGTGGTTTTTGGCAATTGGTAAGGTGTAAATCTGTTAAGTTTTCTTGTACAGTTTTATGCAGAGCTGAAGCGAGTTTGAACTACGCTTCGACTCCTTTGTATATATCTACATCGAGCTGTAATGGGCTTGGTTCGACTAGATGGCGCTCGTTCAGTGAAGTTGATTCGAAATATTGCCAACCTTCTGTTCAAGTTTTTTGGTGGTTGAATTGACATTTAAACGTATCTTTTGACAGTTGAATTGGACACGCAGATATAAGTATGTATATTTACTTCCGTTACACCTTAAGACCCTGTTTAGATTGAGACTTTTCACTATACGCCATGACGATGATTTTGTTGGTGAGAGCGGTGAGAAGCTCCGTTCAATTTACCGAGCTCAAACACAAAACCAAATGTTTCAATTCACAGATATTCCATAAGAGTTCAGCGATATACGCATAACTGATAAATTTCGAGTGTAGACACGATATGACTATTCAGACACGAGTACGATAACGAAATTTTTTTTTCGAAATTATGAAATGAAGTGCAAAATTGGCTTTTTGTGGTCAATGCTAATATCAATTCTGAATTATACACAAAAACCCGAATGGTTTTATGTCTTCTAGTTCCTGAGAAAATTGAGAAAATTACTAAAACTACTTTTTATGAGATTTTTGTTTTTTTTTCTTGCTTGATTACATAAATACAGTTCTAGCACCCAACATAACGGCTTATAAACAGTGAGGTAAGTGTTGCCGTTGTTTTTTAATATATTTTTTTTTAATTTTAAGTTATTTTTTTTCTAAAATTGCCCCTACCTCCCAAACAAGGTGAGATAGACCCCTCTCCCATATCAAAAAAAATTATCAATTTTTGGCGCCAAAGTTATCGTACTCTTGTACTTCACTAGGTACGTAGTGAGCAGTCAACATCTAAACAGGGTCTTTATGTTTTTATCTTTAATAAAATATAAATGCTTTAGCAAGACCATCATCACTGACATCAGGAGGCAGCATTACGTGAACACAATCTTTGCGATGTGTTTTAAAATAAATAAAATGCTTTGAAGAAAACGCGATGCCACCATCGAAGAAGAGAAGCTATACAGATGACTTCACTGCACGCTATTATATTAGTACCTACTTGTATACCTACATATAAAAATAAAATCACACAGCATGATGGTGAACCTGGTTGCTGATCATTATTAAACTTTTCTACAACCATCTTGGTGATGGTCTGCTGGCCAAAATATCATCTCGTACAAGCATAACCCCCTACTCGAAAATCAACGGGAAGTAAAGAAAGACAATTTCCGATACAATTTTCACGCTCTATGGAAATGGAATTGAAATGGAATGTCTGAGAGGAAGTTAAAGAAAGGTAGGTATATCCTACTATAATATTATATTCTCTTGATATTGCATACTCAAACAAAACTATTAAAATTACATCTTGATGCTCGCGTGGGATATTTTATGGTTAAATTAAGTTCGAACAGATAATGCTCATGAGTATAGGGGACATGAAAAGCAAAATAAATTTTGTGATGCCGTTTTTTTTTCACTTTAAAGAGCACTCGCGAATCATATTATACTTACGAAAAGTTGACAGCTAACTACAATGCGTGTAATTGGTTAAAAGTTTCAAAAAATTAAAAATGTTTGTTTGGGTGCCCACAGGAACGCATCATTAGAAACAATAATAACAATAAAAGGGGCACTGGATCCACCATTTTACCATGCCATATACCTCAATTTTTGACAGTGATGCGCAGAACTGAGCAAAAATGAAAACGCTAATGATATTATACTTTTATTATGTGTACTGTGACCTATAACTACTTTCTTAAGATGTAGGTACCCATGGTGACCAAGATTTTCAACATTCAGATTATACATTAAAAAATAAAATGCGCGACTGGGTCGCACGTAGTTGCACTTATGTACGATCGGATTGTTGTTTAAAAGCCTTTAAAAGTTATAAAAATACAACCTTTTTACACATACCACATGCTAAAAAAATGAAAAAAAAAACTTGTCAGGGGAATGTCCAAAAAAGACCGTACAGGTAGGTACATATGTACATAGGTACTAAATTTAGAGAAAGTCGACCTATTTGCTTAAGCTTTAGCCAATTGTTTTTCAAAATAAATTTTAGTAATTTGCAAAAGCTGATTCGGCGCTACGAGCGGCCTCGCCAGTCTATTCATGATGAATAGAAAAACTAAACTTCCCTTAAAATTTGAAACAGATGAAAACTGTCAAATTAGCTGTCACAGAAAACAGTGTTGCCAATTTGAAGCTCTCCATCGTCTTTAGAAACATATTTAGCTTCTAAACAAATTATTTGGGACTAAGAAAACATTTAAGTCGTAGGTCAAGGCCTGTCTCAGGGAACCCTACAAGTTCTTGATCATTTCGGTCATGTTTGTCATCAGCTTTGTTTGTTAAAGAGACACGTGGATTACATCAGAGAGTGACATCAGGCCGAAGAGTCTTCAAATCAATTTGTCGTATTTAGGAAAATTCATTTTGTTATTAAAGAATTTGTTATTGTATTTAGAATTTTCACATCGTCTTTGGTTGAAGTAAAAAATTATTTCCAATTACGTATATATATGATGTAGGTACAGACATATCAGACGTCAGATAACTAGGTAGGTACTTTAATTTAAAAAATAAATCTTATATGCCAAAACTATGACACATGCTTGACTTCAAACATTCTAACTTCCATCCAACATTCAATGTTCAAATTATGCAAAATCAACACAATTAATTTATCCAGCAATTAAGCTTGGGGGTATAAAAAAATGCGTATGAAACCCGCTAACTGAACCAGTATAATGTACATACATACATAAATGTATCTACATAGATATATCTACCGATCGAATCTTTAATAGGAGCAAAATAGCAAAAATTATTAAATTCCACCCAGTTTCCATGACCAAGAGATGGCGTTCCATGTCAAAGTATAAGAGTCCAGTTTTGTGGCTTCAACGTCGAGTTATGACTGCTTTAATCTCGCTTTCATTTGGAAATTAAAAAAAAAAAAAGTCTACGAATATTATGTGAGACAACTAGTTTAATTTATTGAGAAATCAGCTCAGCTACTGCTTTTTTGTTTTGATTTTTTACTGTTCTATATTAAATAGTGAAATGTTTAAATGAACAAAAACATACCAAACATTAAAACTTGTTGTAGGTTAGGTTGACTGTTTACGGATTGTCGGCTTTTGAGCAAGGCTGATTATGGCTGTTTGAGCTCCAATTAACTCATTTTTTTTTCAACTTTGTAATTCAATCATTGTGCGCGATTAGGGTGAGAACCAAAGACAAAGAATTCGCATCATACATCGAATCAAACATCAACGATCAGCTTTTTACTGCGGTTTGACATTTGTGATAATATGACAGCTGAGTAGGTATAATATATTGTGTAGAAAAAATAACACAGTTTTTTTGCAAATGGCGATAACTATTATATGTCAGTAGGTACCTAATAATAATAACAGTAAAAGAAAAACTGAGATGGAGGTCAACTAAAATGCATGAATCCAAGAAGAGATTCTTTGATTTTTTTTTGACGAAATGATATACCTCGTCGATTTTCCCTTCTCAAAATAAGAAAAGAAGAAGGTAGATACCTATAATGGTTTGTTGTGAATCAGAAGTGGCAAGCTTCGCTTTCGTAAGCGTGATCGGAATACACGATTTTTATGCAAAACATTTCTTGCGGAAAAGACGCGCCCTAACGCACACATTTAACAAAAAAAAAAATAGCAAACATGCATTGTGTGCTTGATTTCGATGCCCTAATATACCTATACCTACATGAAAAAAAACGAGTTGATATTTTTTTACTTTCTGTTTCTTTCACTTGGAATTGACATAAAGTAGAGAAAACATCTTGTTTTTTTTTATAAACAATTTTAAGTTAGTATATGAACTTTTGTCACGGCGTATTTTATGAAGTCAAAATGAAATCAATTCGATGTCAATGACAATGACACTTCTTGTCAAGCGTGTTGGTGGCGAATGAATGCAGATTTCCGAATTGTTCCGAAGTGTCATTTCCGTTTTATGTATTAAAAGAGTGTCTGTCTGGTTGAAGTCGTAGGAGGAGAACGGTGTGGAATATATATGTATGTACTATTCGAAAGTAACAGCTATATAAAATGGAAACTGCAGTCGAGATTAGAAAAGTGAAACTCATTTTGTTTGAGTATGCGGTGGCCGGCGCGGCGGCGCAGCGCGGGCGTGGCGGTGGTGGCGTCAGTGTGGCTTGTTAATTCGAATAACACCTGCTATAAGTCTTCGCGACAGTGGATGACGTTAAGTTATATTCTTAATAAGATTTACGACTGAATCGCATAAAAAGTTTGAACAAAAGGTAGCAGATTTATGACATGGCTGCGTAAAATGATCGTATGAAGAAGTATACATATGTACACAATTGAGAATGTCAACAAATGAGATGTGCACAAAAAAGATACATATTATGTATATGGAGTTCGTGTTTGATTGAAAGCATATTCTATGTATGAACATATATTAGGTGTAACGTTTTATGTACGCTTACAAACATAAGCCCTAAGCTATGTTGCGTAGCACGCTTTATATTGCTTTATTAAGCGGAGCTCGCTAAAAATAGTGGCTAGGGAGCCGCAGTTAAAATGATTGAATCTCTAATGTAAGTCAGGAATTAAATTTATTTACAATTCTTACAGCTATTTATACCTAAATTCTTTAACAAGTTATTTGGGCTATCCCCACTTATTATTATTAATATTATTTTCAATACAAATTATTTGTAACAATTTTATTTGCGTTCGGGAGTAATGTAACAAAATACATTCTATGCCACTCATAATGCATCGTCACCAAAACGATGTCTTTGCACTCTATTTTGTTGGTCAAAGGGAACAAAACAACAAAATTATGATTCAATACTATGAATATAATGTATCAATGAAAGTGCACTTTACTATGCGGCTCTGTTTACATTTGGTATTGCTTATGTTTTGATTGTGGCTCTTTAAAATGAATGTTATTACATTACATCCCTCCCCTTTAAAAAATGATATTTGTTCACATTTCTAAAATTTAAATAAATATCATGCCTCTTTTTGTTAAGTCTGTTTCTTTATGCTCCCGAAAACTGCCAATTTCTACCCATTCTATTCCAAGTTTATTTTTTTTATATGGACATTGACAGAAAGTGTAAGTTTTGTGAAGTAAAGAAACAGAACTATTATACGTTTGACAAGTAAGAATAGTGAACAACGTAAAGTCTCTACTCTGAACTGTCAAAATCGTTAAAGTCAAGGTGTGTCGTCCGAAATCGTGTATTTATAAAACGATTGAAGTGTTTTAAGAGTCTTAATTTGTAGAGTTCAATTTATGTTAAGACTCTTTTTGAAAATTTTTAATTGATCATCAGAATATATGAAGAACAAAACAGCTTAAATACTTAGTTAAAAGAAAATTGAAAAATATATACCTACAAATTATTAAGGTCAGTTGTACAAACAGTGGCTCGGAGTGAAAACTGAAACATCCGATTTTCTGCGAATAAATTTAAGAATTGTTAAACCTTGCATCAGAGAACAGAAGCTTAACTTTTACGTAATCAATACGTTGAAAAATGTGGAGAGTATTCCATTAGGACAGAACTATACACAATGAGTGATGAATTTAAAAATCAAAAGCTACGGAGCTGCAGAATGAATGCGTTAAACCTCACATATAAATTCTAAAATTTCAGCTTGATATGTTAGTGTAATGTAAGTTCTAGAATCTAGATTTACATATTTATTATGCGGGTGAAAAAGACAATGGAAGGATAAAATATAATTACCTACTACCTACCTATATCTTTTGGATTTGAAAGTGCAAATTAAGAGTTAAATTAAACATTAAACATTAAACATAAACGGCTGCTTATAAGACTTTGTGATGACAATACCTATTTATGGCTGTAAAACACCAAAAAATGCTAGTTGATAGATAGGTATACATATCTAAACATACATAGAAAACGAAATTTAACAAAACCATCATATTTGTTGTATCTATCCTAATGTATGAACTTATTTTTTACTTGAACAAAAATCCATTCAATTTTCCCAAACAAAAATAGTTTCCTTCGGAGCTTATACCCAATCAATGAAACTTTATTCCCCAATTGACATTTAAACATCCAAAGCGATAAAATAAACTAACAAAAGTGCTGCGCAAAGAAAAAGGTAATTGCGTCATCTAGCGTGGCGCAAGTTTATTCCCTGGACTCTTTTGCACTAACGTATACTCAAAGCCAGTCACTATGAATTTTTATGTTACCTGCCTCACTAAATAAGTCGACCTTTTGTATATTTTATTCTGCAATAAAACGTTAAACAATAGCAATAGCAATTGATAAAAATTCACTCTTCTATTAGGTACTAGCTATGAGGGACTATTCTCCATAATAACTTTGCATGATTATTTCTTAGCCAAAGCCCAAAATAGTTAATAGGTAGAAATGGGAAATGTTCGAAAATTCATTCGTTGATAAATAAACATATGTATATAGGTGTAGATATGTAGTTCATGTTGAAAAGAAAAACCTATTGCTACAAATTAATGTAAACCGAATCATTCCTACAAAATTACTCAGTTAAATAAATTTAACATTATATTCTGTCAGTTGTCTTAACTAGGAGGTAGAGAAGCACAGCAAATGACATCTATCAGTGCAACAAGTAGATTACAAACACAAAACATCAACAGAAAAAAAGAGAGAGTTCAAATTCGATTCGTGTATTCTGTTCGTGTGTCGTCTTCATCTTCTAACAAAGATTTTGATATATGGAAATTTCAAAGTGTAAAAACAAAACCTTTGGCTGCTCCGTTTACGTGGATTTGCGCATATACAAATGAAGTATTTGGGAGTAGGCTTCATTTCATTTTGCTCTTAATTTTTTTTAATATCATAATATGTACATAGATAAAAGTCAAACTGCGCTAACACTCATATGTATGCGTGATGATATGACTTGAGAGTGTCAGCTAGAAAACGTTCACTCAGTAAAATTTAAAGCTTTTCGCCTCACCCATCAATCACCTGTCAAATCAATTTAACTCAATTAATTCACCAATAATGAATAGTCTCTATAAGTTACGAAAAACTATCTAAATTGAAATAAACGATCAACCTCATCTGTCAAATGGATGGCATTTTAAATGTCATTGACTTGACTGCTAGCAGTTCACCACACATAAAACTGACATCTACCTATGTATCTAATACCTACAAATAACAAAATTTCGTATTTTTCAAAGAAGTTATTGACATCGATACAGCTGTCATCTTAAAATAATTGAAATCAATTTACAAAGAAAAAACATGGCGCCTACACTCTGAGTCTGTGTAAAAAAAAAACTGCCATAGACCTATTAAGTTTGACACATAAAACCAGTAGCAAGATTGAGCAATTATAAGAAAGAGTGCGTTCAGACTGCACGATTGTTAAATGTCATCCAAATATTTGCGGGAAAATAAATAATAGAAAATGTTTAACATTATTTACGGAGAGAAAATATATATTTTTCTTTGCGTGTCCATGCGAACGTGACAGTGTTTCGCAGCTGAACGGAGAGAAGACAAATCCAAATCAACATGTAAACACGTGCATTTAAAATAGTTTTCCCTTCGAGAGTGCACACTTCTAATTGATATGTCAGCGTGTAACATCGTAAGGCCCCCCCTTACACTCTTTTGCGAATGTGTTATGTTTTATATGTCAGCCATACTCCATCTAAATTATCTTAGATTGTTTTGCGGAAAACTCACAGGTTATTTTGTGTTTGTATGTATGTATGTACGAATATATATTATATGTGTGTGTGTGTGTATGGACAAAATCGAAAACAAAAAACGTTGAAGCTACACCACTTTCGCGGATACGTATCTGCTTCTTGTAATCTATGTTTTCGTTGGGTATCTTTCTATCTATCTATCCGGTTGTTTGGCGATTGTTTCAATTTTAAGTCTATCCAATTCCGTCCAAGCGTCCATTCCACCATGTTCATCAATGTTATTATGTTTTTCTTTTTCTTTTTTGCATGCCTCTGATGTTTTTCATGCTGGCTGGCCAATGTCATTGCAAGCAGGCTAGCGCTACCATCTAGCCGGAAATCAAATTTAAACGCAAAAGAGGTAAATCTTATTGTTAGTGTAGGTATAATAGTGGTTCAAAAGACAAAAGATAAGTGTACCTATATAACATAACCCCGTCAGACTATCAGTCATCCGTTTCACGTTGTTTTGTCGTATTTTGGTGGTTGGACAATGAATGCGGGACTGATAGGAAGTCATAATTAGCCTGGGAAACTATTTTTGTTTTTTTTAAGTAATGTGAGAAACTAGGTTTAAGGTTTTTTTTTTGCTGAACTATTTTGGTCGTTAATTTAAAAAGCTTTTATGCCTGGTTCATTTACATTTTAAGATATTTGTTGATAACCATATATGTATAGGCTAAAATTAGATAACTCTTTTTGATTATTCAATGGTAAAGTATAAACGTATGAAAAAAAAAATTGGATTGATTTAATGAAAACAGTTATAGCTGTAAAATATGTAGGGTAGGTATGTATATATTATATGTGGGTATAATACATTTATGCAAGGCTCTAAAAAGCAATTTTTGTATCGTATATTTAAGGCAACAGCTGGTATAAATTTTGAATTTGATTTTTGGTGCCTGGAATAAGAGCAAGTCATACTGTGCTAGGTTGATTGTGGTGGTGGTTTTTTAACAAAGTTAAAAAGTGTAACGTCAGTTAAAGGGTCTCAACATAATTTAAAATTTTATAATCTATCTATACCCACATAAAAATCTAAATAAAAATGCAAATGTTGGTTTGTTCCTAATCGCAAATCTCCAAAAGTTCTTTACCGATTACTTTGAAATTTAGACAAAACATTGCATTCGAGTGCCCAAGTGTTTGTATGTAGGTACGTACTTTTTTTTTAAAGCGCCATCTGTTGGGCTTTAAAGCAACACTCGCTGTTCTTAAATCTCAGGACAGGATTTCTTGTTAAAATAAAGGGGAAGATAAATGTTTAAACCGTTAGCGTCAATTTAGCAATTTACAGGGTAAAATGGGGTAAAAAACGAAAAATAACAATCGATTTTTAAAATATGTACTTTGTTTGACTGAATTTTACTTTAAAAATGGATTTTTGAATTCATATTCTACAAATTTTAGCTATGTACATATAGGGTGAAACGGGTTATATGTAAAAATATTGTTAATATTTTTGACATTCATTTTTTTTTTTGGAAAGGTTACTCATTTTTAGAAAATATGGTCTTCAAGGAGCTTTTTATAGGGAAAAAAATACGGATTAAAAATAATTTTGTTTAAGGTTGTGCCTTTTTATAGGGTAAAATGGAAATGGAAAAATCAACAAAATTGAAAAAGCATCCCTTTTAATACATATTAATTAAAAATATTTTTAAATGTTAGGAAATAAATAAATAAAAACATTATATGTTTAGATAAAAATAAAAAAAATGTCTACCATACAAAACTTAATTTTGGTTTTTTTTTGTAGGCAAGATCAACTATTCCAAGCCCTCAGGGTCTTGCTGTGAAATAAATCTTTATCCTTCTAATTCTATTTAATAATTTAATCTTTGTTTGATGTTATTAAGTATAATTTGACTTTTTTCCTTCAATCAAGGTTGATCAGCTGGATGTAGTATGATTATAGCATTATACTTTTGCAGGCTGTGGGGATCGGCAAAACGGGTTGTTTAAAACTATTCAAAATATAATAAAATTTCGACTTGGGAGTTATTGAAATACATGGCGTACTTAAGGCGCCAGTAACACCTATTACTGGAAACCATCATTGGACATTTTAATTTTGAGACAATTACAAAACTGAATCATTGATTATGTTGATGAAATATAAAGGTGGTGGGTTAAATTATTATACTTCATTAAAAAAAATGTCTCAAAAATTTCAATATTGGTTTTCAATTGTAGCTATAACTAGCTCCTAGTTTCTTTACTTTCAAACTATGTGCATTTGTGTGAATTTCTACCCAAATTCTGTCAAAGTTCATATAAAAAAAAATAAAATGCAAAATTCACACAAATTCACAGAGTTTCAAAATAAAGGAACACACCTATTATTTTTTTGACAGGTCATATAATAAAGTCATATGAATTCTATTATCGTGTAAATTGGCTTATACTCCGTGCACATAATTTGAGTTTCCATACAATTTTGAATAGAGGATGAAATTGTCTGAAAAATATATTCCAGTGTGAACATCGAAAATAATTTTTGATCAAATTGAAATTACGTTCTACTACGAAAAATTGTTAGGGTTAACTCACAGTGCATAGTTTTTGTCTTGTAAATATTAACAAAAAGTTAAAACTGGTTTTTTATTGGTATTGATGAATTTTGGTCGAAAGCGGAAAAAAAGCTTTCCAGGTGCGACAATTGATGTCTGAAATCAGAGACTTTCCCAGGTAACGTTAATTCGAATTCAATAACAACGACAAAAAAAAATAATCAAAAGAGCTGTTGACTAAGGTTTGTTCAAGTGTACATTTCAATCGATGGACCAGTTTAAAAAAAAATTGTACAACTTTTTCTGAGTTCTTTTTTTAACCATACATACAAACAAAAATAAACATTCTTGTGACCAAAAAAGTTAATTACTTATATTCCGCAAGATGAAGAAAATATATTAATTTTTGAAAGCCCATTACAAACAAACATTTAAAACATTCACTATGGCAACTATGTTTTTGACAAATGTCATTGGAAAGTATTCATTTGAATTGAATTGAGTTGAATAACCTTACCCAGATGGAAAACTCAATGACAATCATCATATGACTATAATGGTTGATGTGACAATCACATATCATCTTAGCCGATTCCACGTCAGCAAAACGACAGCCAAATAGTTCCAGACATAATATATACAATCCTGGAAATTTAAAAGTCTCTATGAACTATTGTAATCAACAAAAGTTTAGCAAGCTAACTATATCAATTGCAGTTGATAAAGTCTTTTCATTAAATAAATATTGATAGTACCTTAATATTTTTTAGAATTCATTCACAATTTGAAAAAAATCCACGTCCTACATTTTAATTGCTAACAATGCATTTCTGTAACACTAAGCTTTGCTAAGCTGATAAAAAAAGAAGTAAGTAATTTAACTTAATATCTACTTTTGAATCTTTATGAAAAATAAATGCGTTTCTATTTCATCAACTAAGCACATTTATGTATCAGTCAGGCATAAAATTATTTTTACATTATGCAGGTATGTATATATCTACACAAGCTTATGAGATATTTGACACCTAATTTGCGGTGATTTTGTGCGGTTAAATGGGGAAAATTCATTCATTAACTTTTTCTTTTATAAATAAAATACAAAAATCATGTAGGTATAGGTAATAAATATGTTGTTATAATATAATAAATATGAGAACAAAGTACATTTCAAATGCAAATGACCTCATTAGTTGAATGATATTGAAAGCGAATACAAAGTCATTCATAAGTATTTAGGTATTTAATGTATCTCCATTATATGTCAATATTAAACCATGAAATGTTGAAATTCTAGAACTTACTGGTTAAACATAGAATTTTTCAGAAATATTGGTAAAAGTCTGAAATGTATTGTTTTTATAATTGTTTTTTTAATAATAGGTAGGTAAGTTGACAAAAAAAATTGTGAATGTCAGGATTGACGGTTAAGATATGTAAACATAAATGTTGCTAAAATTCTGCATTTATACCAAAAATGTATGGTAGACTCTATGTCTACAGGAAAATTTCGATTATAGATTCTGACAAAAAATATTTGCTTAGCAAAGACTTCAGCAAAAAGGCCAAGATAAACAATAAAACCAGTTAATGACATTCACCCAATAAATGTATAATTAACAACTTTCAAAAGTTGACGTCACATATAGTCAGCGCGTGATGTTTATTCATATTCAATTATAAGTTCGTGTGTTCAATATTCTCCAACATTGAATTCAGCCACCATAATTGTATTATTAACAAGCAGTATAACAACTGAAAATATTCTAAACTGGTTCATTTCCATTTATGTTGAAATTCATTATAAATGCGATTAAACAAACTATATTCCTACAGGCTACATTAAATTAAACGTCACTAAGTAAACCGTGTTCTATTATATTTCTGCATTTTCAAGTACATATCTCCATTGAGTCTGATCAATTATATTTGATACATGGTTAATAAATCTTTATAATAATTGTAAATTAATGCCCTTGCTAACGAAACGAATATGGGTGTATTCCATTAACATACTACAATGAACAACGTCTAAACGACACGCTGTTTCAAATGTCAAACACCAAAGAAGTTGCATTATTTATTAGATTTGAAGAAAAAAAAAATTACCTCTCACCTGATCAAATAAGTACATATAAGCTCTAATGAATTATTGTTTCTGATGACAACTGGCATTATAACAATTTATAAAGAGAATTTTATTAAAACAAAAAAAAGTTATGACCAAGTAAAACTGCAGACTCCAACTTCAACCAACCGCACCACCATTCGCCGTGCGTCGTCGGTCGTCGCCACCCCAATCAATTCATATGTCAACTTTTACTATCCAAATAGGTAGGTACAGTACGTAAAAAATGACCACTCTTATAAATCGAATTGAAAAAAAATGTGCGTTGTGCGCTAACGCTGCTGGCTACCGCAATCAGGTGGAATAAATATGAATCAGCCGGTCAAAGACACCAAAATACACCTGATCAGAAAAAAAAAATGGTCCCCAAAACAAAATCTAACTACTTTTTTGCACATAATGATTTTTTCCAGTTTTCAATATAGTCTGCTGGAAATATGCAACATCGGCATCAACTAATAGAGTTGCCGGCAGCGCCATTAACGCAAATGTGGAGAGCAGACACATACCGTAGGTACATACAGGGTGTCCCGAAATCACCGCCTCAGACGAAAATCGTGAGTTCCAGGGGTCATTTCAAGTCGAAAAACTTAAGAAGTAATTTTCTCGTTTTCACTTCGTTTTCGACTTATAACGGTTTTTATGATTTGTATTCTTTTTTCCTTTGACTAGCTCTAACTTTGCAAACTACAACCGATTTTTGAATTTTTTTTTTATTTAAACAAAAATAGTTTTAACTTTTAACGGTCTTACTCTTATCCTTTCTAACATTCAACACTCAATGCTCACCGCAGTTTTTTATTTGTTTTAATTCGTTTTCATAAAATATTCATACTTTCTTGATGTTCCTTTATTTTTTGTTTTCTATTTTTTTAATAAATTTAAATGTATTTTTAGGTACGAAAATGTTGAGTATTTTTAAGAACACATATTGGGCTTTCATAATAAAAAGAAAAAAAAAATATTATCGAAGTAAAAAAAACAACCTTAACATATGTATTTAAAAAAAAGTGTTTGATAATAAATTGCGGGAAAACCGTTATCCACACAGAAAAAAATTTTATGGTAGATAAAATTTGTAACTGTTTTTGTTTCAAAAATCGGTTGTAGTTTGGCAAAGTTATAGCCAGTCAAAGGAAAAAAGAATAAAAATCATAAAAACCGTTATAAGTCCAAAACGAAGCGAAAACGAGAAAATTACTTCTTAAGTTTTTCGACTTGAAATGACCTTAGGAACGCATGGTTTTCTTCTGAGGCGGTGATTTCGGGACACCCTGTATATACAAGCCAATAGCCACATGTTGCATGTTTGTTCATCGATATGAACACAATTTCGAAGATGACAACTTTCCATCTTTTTTGTTTATGTTTATTTTGTTGTTTTTAAATATAAAATACACAGGTATATATACATACCTGCTCGTATGTATTTATTATGATTTTTCAAGATCAGAAGATGTAAGCAACATTTTTGTTGTAATTTTTTTTGTATTTATAAAGACTCGTGTTATTGGTTTTACAGTTTTTTGTCGCCAAAAGTTATCTTGCTGAATCTACACACGATGATCACGAACATGACGACATTTATGCGATTACGATTTGTAGCTTGTTGTGACTCTGTGGGGAAAGATTGAGGAGTTTTTTCTTTTTTTTTTTATTTTAAGTAGGCTGGTCTAGTGGTATAAAAATATTATATTGCATTTCATAAGAGAGAGAAAAAGAAACGTGTAACTTGTTTATCGTTGAAAATAATGCAGTTTTAATGTGGATAAACTCAGATACATAGTTGGTTTGTCAAAAAAAAAAACCAATAAAGTTAAGGGGATTCCACTCTTACTTTTATTTCAAATAAAACTGGATTTATGAATTCTTGACTGAGGTAATTTAAAACATAATAATTCCAGTCGAAAAAAACCATGGTCTGTAAAATTTACTCTACATATTTTACAATTAATAAGGTCAAAGATTAAACTAGCTTGTTATTATTCGCAGGAATATATACCTACATTGACTACTGAGGGAAAAAATGCACTTTAAAGTCAATTGTTAGCATTTTAAAATTTAAATTGTACAAATCTAAAGCGTTTTATCAGAAAAAAATTGACAAAGTTAGAAGGAAATGTTTTCTTTTTAAAACGTTTAGCTGTGTATATAATATGAAAACATTTAATTTTATAATTTTAATTAAAAGAATTTCATTTAACTTTAAAAAAAATTAAAACAAAATTAAAAGCATTTGTTTAAATTTGGCATTCAAATATAAAAGCTATTGAATTGAAAATTCCAACAATCAATTTTAAATTGTATATCTACATTTAATTATTAATTAGTTTATTTTCAATTTAAATGTATTTTGATACAAAAACTTTGAAAAGAAAAATTACCGCTGTGATTTGAAAGTGAACGCTTTGATTTAGAGTAGAAACGTTTTGAATACCTCAACAATGTTTATATTATGTACATTGTACATATCCCTAATGGTATGGTGATGGTGATGACTAGAAATTTGAAAATATTAGCTCCGAATACACTTTAAATTTCATAGCAAACGTTGTTGAAAATGAGTTAGTAATTTAAAACGTGTTTTAAAAGTTCTTTCTTTAAAAGCACTTCAAATTTTACACTGAATGCTTTCAAATGATTTTTAAAAATGTTATTTTCAAATCAAAAGTGTTACCTTTTAGTCTTAATACAAACACGTTTTTTAAAGCGTAAGTCATTAAAGTTTAAGTGTTTACTTTGTATGTACGTTTCAGTACGGTTGTATTTTGATTTTAAGGTGTTCAAGAGCTTAAAGTGTATTTTCTCGGTGTATGTACATAATATACTTTCATCCCTATACGATTTTGTCATTTATTTCGGTATAGTTTTAAGTGTAATCAACGAATCTTATTAAAACATAATTAAAAACCAACAATACAAAACAATAAATTATATTATGTTGCAGTCGGTATACCTATTATTGGTTTAACGAATCAAGTGTGTTAATTTTAAACAAGTTCCCAGAATTCCCACTGCTATAGAATTTATCTCTGAAAATCATAGGAATCTTTTCCTCAAAAATAAAAATAGGTAAAATTATTTGTATACCTGTTAATAAATTTGTATCTAACATGTTCTCACGCATAACATCAACAGACCGGTCATCTCCAAACTCCATCTCCAAGAAATATAGCCTTAATTTCAATTCTCATCATAGAACCCCAACGTTCCCCTATACCTGGTTTGTAATGGCTTGATTTGGATTGTGAGTGAAAGAGTATAACTCAGTGCTCACCTCCTCCTCTCTAAATATTGTATTCACATCACCTTGAAAGTACCAGCCAGCTAGGTATATGACAACATAGAATCCAACATCATGATCATGAAATGATATTTCTGCGTTACTTTTGTAGAACTTATACATACTAGTGCAGCGAGCACACAACAAATGGATCGTGTTGAAGATCATGATCTTTGTCTAGTATAAAACTGGCCCTCTGCGTAGGTGTGCCGTTACCAAAGCTGATGGACTTAAATAGAATAGAACATGGTGCATGGTCATTTTAACGCAGTTATACTCGTTTGTGGTTTTGATTTTATAGAAATTTAGCAAAATCTAGAACAAATATAGCTGGTTGTTCCTTTTCAGTCTTGAACATAATTATGGACGTCTCGACCAATGGACACTCTCATTTGACCTAATTTAATTGACATCGTGTGTATATCTCTTGTATATTATAGTAAGTCGTGATTTTCGTCAACTTAATTGTCGTGTAAGTAATTAGTATTCAAGTCAAAATTTTATTTGCGGGTTACTCCTTAGGTTCCGTTCTACATAATTTGACAAAAAAAAAATGGTATCATTAGGAGAACAAAAAAATTACACAAAAAATTTGTAGGTCTATGCTAATCATTATTAGACAAGAATTAATTTAAAATTACAGTTCATTATTCTGATAAATAGATTTGTTTTTATCGGTGCGAAAGTTACGTGAGAAAAGTTAAAACAAAAAGTTTCTTTTGTGACTTTCCAAAATACACATATAGGTACGACTGACTTTTTGAATAGTTTATCAATTAGTTAACTAAATAAACAGTAAAGATTCCTATGGAAATTAAATATTTGATTGGGAAAGACATTTTTGTTTTGCAATCATCGTATAAGAATCGCGTAGTTATATATGCAGGCCAAATATGAGTCTTCGACTATGTATATATTATAAAGTTAAACCTGCTTGAAAGAAAAACCCACTTAAGAAAAACCTGTTTGAGAGAAAAATCCGCTTATCTGATACACTTTTTTCATCCCCGAGTATTTATCGACCAATTACCTGTAAAACTGCACTGCTTAGATACCCGATTTTCAGTTAAATTTTATATATTTTGTCATTGAAAAAACTATCTTAAGTCAAAAAAAAAATTAAATCGAACAGATCTAAATTTTCACCTCCACCAAATTTTCGCCACGAATATGACATATGAATTTCTGATAGGTATGCGTATGTCATTATATGCTTTTTCGGTTTTGCTCTCAAAAATTGAAAAATCCAAAACAAAATTTCCAATGTCTCAAGAGGTATATTATATTTATGATTAAACAACACACAAAAGCTCAAATGCGATTTAATGTAATTTATATAAAATGTACTACTACCTATGAATTCCTAGGCATGTACTTGTTTTTTTTTTTGTTCAATAAATTATTTTTGTGTAATTTAATCGTTGTTGGATATTCAAACTATTTTATTTAAATTTTTTCCAGGCAACTCCAAAAGATAAATTCAATTTTTTTAAGCTTCAAATTTCTTAAGTGAAAACCCCTTAAGTGAAAGAAAGACTGTGACATTTTGCCGTTTCTCTTAAGCGGGTTTTACTGTATATGAATACGAAGGAGACAAATATTTTTTTGCGACTTGTAGTCTTAAGTATATATTATTATATAAATGCATTTTCACCCATATTAATAAACTGATATTAAACATGAATTATCAGTGAGTAAATTCGTGTTTATTAGCTAATTCACCCAAGTAAAGAATAATTAAGTTAAAAATACCTAAGATATTTTCCCAACGACTTAATTTAAAGACAAACATTAGTGATACAAAATATCGCACCATTAGACTTCTGGTGACCTAACTATAAAAAATTGCAATTTGTGGGAAATGAGCAAGAAAGTCTTCAAAACAGTTGTTGAGTAAGTTTAACTGCAAGATCAGAAGCTACAGGGATTTTGAGTTAGGTCACTTTCATTCTAAGGATGCGATATATTTTTTACAAAAAAATGAAGTGAAAGAAATTGTTCAAAAGTTAATTTTTCGCAACAAAGTGTTTGTTGTGAGTTCTTGTTGAATGTTACACGTGAATTCGCAGATAATTGTTTATTAATAAATATGTGAAATCTTGAAATAATTTTTTATCACCGTTTAAGTTGATAAGAAGATAATTAAGTATTTTTTTCATAGGTAGGGGTGTTACATTTAAACTCTAATAAAATGAAACACAATAGGGACTTACGCGTTTGTATATATATTGCCAAAAATTCACTAGAAAATCAGATAACTTTGGGTCGCAAAAAGTTATTACGATTTTTAATTATAATCATTATCAAAGCTCTCAAAAATAATTTCTAACAATAGAGTTTATATAATAAAGAAAGTATAAATAGGTACTTTTATAAAAGTTCGCAACGTGAAACTGAAATTTCTCTAAAATAAATTCCCATCCGTCTGTCCAATTAAACAGGACATAATAACATTCGAATTCAAATCATTTTGCAAAATTTTTATTTTTAATGAAGGTGCAATTAAACGCCCTCCCATACAATCATAGCGCACACCATCAACATCATAATAGCAATTACCTGTAGCAAAGATTATATATTATAGATGAGCTAAAGGCGTACACTAAAAAACTTATAATTAACATCTCTCTCCGGTATGATGGGATTTTAACTGATTTATTTTGCTGAAAATAAAAGATTCCAACAAAATATACTCTTCATATAACTGCTTCTGGCATGACTTTCAATTGTGAACCCCACAATTGAGTTTGTTAAACTATTGCTACAAGGCCAAGCTCATACTTTTAGTATAAACTATAGACAATTTTGATTATCTACAATAACATCCAACAGATATAAAGAAAGACTTACAGCATGCGTTTTGTATTCACACGAAAGTATAGTTATTTGTGTCATAAATGACAAGAAAAGTAATAACAGCTCGTGATTTAAGCTTATTTCTTTTTGGTAGGCTTTGCTGTTAACAGTCGCTATATCCTATAGGATAAGTGTTAATGGTCAGATCTGGGAAAAATGATTTTTGATTTGACTTTGAAGTTTTGTAACATTTAACAAAAAATGTTTATTGTTACATATTACAGGTTTGCACAAAAAGACGTCACGGAATATTTCTATTTCTCCTTTTTGACACTTCTTTTTCTTTAAAACTCCAAAAAGGCAGTGTAAACGCAGACAAATAATTACTGACCAAGAACGTTTTTCGGTGGGCTAAAAAAAAAAATGTGTTAAATATTACGTACCTAGTCAAGGTTAAAAATTACATAGTTTACTATGTTTATTTTAACGCAGTCAACTCAATTAAAATAAATTGTTTTAAATAAAAATCTAAAAAGGCTATATTAATGGAGAAACTTGGTAAGGATTCGCAATTTTGAAGATCGTTTAAGTTAAACAAGTATAGCTTTTTTAAATCAAATAATTATATTTAATTAATTTCACACATCTCTGAGTAGATTGGTTATTATAAACGATTCAATATTTTAAATTAACTAACTTAATTGGTTATTGAAAACGAACAAACTAACACTTTAACCGAATTAGTGTGTAGATTTAAATAATTTAGTTTAATCGAGTTAGCTTTTATATTTTAACTTGGTGGTAACAATGTTTGCTATTTAAGTTAACCGAGAGAGCGAAAACTTACAAAAATGTTTCTATTCTCTGCTAGACGGTGTCACATTTGTCAGATATTCAGTGATAAACTAATTCCCATCAACATGTTTTAGAAACATAAGTTCAACATGGCGTCACATTTTAATGACTTTTCTAAAAATAACATTGAAATATATATAATTAATTCGAAACCACAAACAAGCTAATGAATCAATTCTAAAAATAAACACAACCTTTGATTCCCATAGCAATAAAACAATTCAATTACTTTTACCTACAACTTCACCTTAAAATACAAACTTGAATATAATTTATAAAATCAAAATCTCAATTGCAGGTTAATCATTAAACAATCCATTTGAATTCAATAAACTGTGTAAATTGAACACTTAAGTTAATGTAAATTGAGATAAAACAAAAAAAATACATATATTGTAATCAAAACCAATTCGGTGGGAACCCGAATCATGATAATATACAATAGCATTGTAACTTTCTCACGCGGTTGGGTGTCAATTTAATGGTTTAAGAATTACTCACAGAAAAGTCCAATAAGTTGTCATTAAGTTAACTCATTCGAGATGAATTTTAAATGAGTTTTGACTTAATCCTGTGTGTCTTTTTTTAAATACTTTTGATTTCTTACCTGTAAATAAACAAAAAATAAGTAAAAATTTGTTAGGAAATTTAACAACAATCAAAATGCATTTCATGTTTAAAGAATGAAATAAAGAAAAGTTCTAGTTGAATATAATTTAATTTGACAAGTCAATTTGAATAGCAAATTAGAGAGAATAATGATTTTTTTTTGAAGGAAGAATTTTTATTCCTGTGAAAATGACATTTAAATGCTTATAAATAAAATAAACGGTAAAAAACCTATTACGTGCACCCATATAATAGAATATTTTTCTGGCACCAAAGTTAATGTAATGTATTTTTTTTTAATTGATTCATGATCGATTATAAAAGGCAACTTATCAGACTTAAAGGTGAGGGTGAGAAATCGTGATTCGAATGGAAATTCAAACGCAGTGCTACATATATGGATGAATGACATGAGTTTGTCTATATTATGGAATGGAAACACTTAAGGAGTGATGGTTGTTAGTTATAGTTTAATGGAATAAAAATTGTTACAATTGTCGCATGATTGGAATTTAAAAAAAGAAAATTTGACACTTGCATATAATTTTTATTCCCGAAGAAAGACGGTGTTTAGAATTTAGAATTGGTGCGCCAACTTATTTTGACGTCTATATGTGTATTATCTCACTCCGACTCCATGGTTGAAAAGATGACAGAATTTTTTGACGTTTTAACGAAAATACCATCTTTATTATTTTATTTGCTGAACATTAAAGAGTTGATAAGTTGGCATTACAAAATTAATCGATTGGGCTCATTTGGTTTCAAGTGTTGCCAAATCACACATTTTTAAATAAAAATATCATTGTTAACTTTTTCTGTTTTAAAAAAACTAAAAATTGGTGCCATAACACCACACTTTACCCTACTAGTTTCCACAATACGGGTTATTAAAATACATATGTACTTTTCGAGTTCAACTAATTTCTAATTTTGCCATCATATTGGCATTGTAATGCAGATTTTGTTCTAATGTAATTATTTTTCAAATTATTTGCCCCTACCATCGCCTCTTTTTGGAGAAACCTACGATCAGTATCCGATTTTTAAAGAAAATATTGACGCTCACATTACATATATTAACTGCCTGAACACAATGGAGACATAGCTGCAGCTGGAGCTTGGAATAGCTGTCAAAATGTTGAATACACACAAATTCAATGTACACAACGCAATGCAGCTGCAACCGGTGCTGCAAGAGTTCATCAACTTTTAAGTTTTAATTTTTCACGTACCTACGGCACTTTTGACATTTCAATTTGTATGAAGAAGAAAAGAGCCGGAAAAAATTATTAAAGCTTGTTTGTGTCGCAAAAAAATATTATTAATTAAAAGAAAAATAGCGGAAATAAAAAAGTGTATAATAAGCCCGTGGTTCTTTTTTTTTTTCTTCTTTAAAATTTACAAAAATTTGTACCACTAATTGTAGGCACGCAAAAAATAGAACGTGCGACACTTTTTCACAGTTTTTCCAGCTCCAGCTCCAGCTCCGTTTTCAGTTGCAGCATTCTATATTGTGTTCAGGACCCATGTTCTGTAACTCGGCGATAACTTTTCGTGGCGAGAAACGGCGAAAAATGGAACAAAAATGGAACAAAACTCATAGGAATCCTGCGAAAAGTTATCGCCGAGTTACAGAACATGGGTCCAGGCTAATAACAGTAGTTTTCAGTTGCGTTCAGTTCTACGCATCTGTCACAATCGAAGAAAATAATATCAATATTTTCTTGTTATTATTTCTATAATGCGGAACTGTTTTTGTGGGCAGCTCGAACAGCTGTTTTTAATTTATGACGCATTTAATTTATTTGATCCATTATTTTGACAGTTTTCTGCCAAAAATTATCATTTTGTCAGTCGTATGAATCTAACTGAACAAGTTTAAATCTTTTCTGTTACATTGTCAGATTACTTGCTCGTAATTATTCAATTAGTTAATTTGATTTTCGTTATTATTAGTAGACTGAATTCATCATTTATGTAGATATTTCAATAATCAATATGTTTCATATCAAAAAATAGATACAAAATGACAGACAATATTGGTGATTAGTCGGTCCTGTAAGCTCAGTCTTATCTTTATACTTTTGGTGAAAGAAATTGCTATCGAAGTTATTGTAGTTCCCATAACTCCCATGTTTTGCTTTGAATTTAGTTGGAAACAAGTATGTAGGTACTTAGACAACGCAAATCAAAGTATACACAATTCTTTAAAGGTAAAGTGGCTTGAGTCGACTTTAGCCAAAAACTTTTTTTTATATTTAAAATAAATAACAAATTAGCTATATTTTTGTGTAATCGGCTTGTGATTGATTAATTGACATTTGGTTGAAGTTTTAGCATCCTATTCAAAATAATCTTTTCGGCGTAATTTTTTCTTGAAGATTAAAATTGTTTTCCCAAAAAATGCTTAAAATCAACTTAAGTCACTTGACCTTTTGAATAAAGAATTGTGAATCCAGTTATATCATTGTATGGCCAAGTTTAAATCACCATATTTGTTGTCAAAAACAAAACCTAAATCATGAGATTTACCTGAATTTTTTTCTCCAAGTTATTTTGCACCAAGTCAGATTTTTGATCAAAAACTTTTCCGACATGTTTTTATTCTAAAGGCTTTTTATTTTATGAAAATTCACAATATTTCCTTAACAAGCAACCGGCACAACTTAAAATACCAAACAGCTGTATAACAACGTAGACATATTTGTTGGAACTGAATTTTTGCAAAGCTCTTATCATTAATCAGTAATAATTCTTCAACGGAAATCAACATCAATGTGTGTTTTGAAATCAATTTTTCTTTATTATTATTTTGTTTTCCTTCACAAAAACACAGAAGTTTAAATACATATTATCGATAAGAAATCTTATCACACAAGTATCTTCTCAAGTGTCATCACTTTACATTCCTCAAGTACCTCTGCACTTTATTTTATTATTATAGATACGATAAGGTTTTCAATTCTTCCTTTGTCCATTAGGTCAAGTGATAAATTAAAGGTTTTATTACAAAAAGGAAAACATGATATGCAACAGTTAATTACATTTTGTTCTTAAAAAAAAAAAAAAAAAAAAAAAAAAAAAAAAAAAAAACAAGATCTTAATCAGTAATCATAAAAGAAAAAAGAAAATTCCCCTTTTTAATTCAATATAATGTATAAATGTACCTATACAACCAAACAATAGGTAAGCTTCAATATCTTTACGGTGGATTTGCAAATTTATTGCTTTAATAATAACTTCTATTGATTGCTGGAAATGTATTTCCTTGCTACGGAGTTATCTAAAGGTAAACAAAATATATTTGTAAAGGGTGTTCTTTTTTTGGTTTATGGGCAGAAGTTTTTTTTTTAATTGGCAACACTGTTTCTAGTGACAGTAAATTTGACAGATGATTCAGTATATTATGCTATATTTCAATCTGATTTTAGATCTGTTTTATTGTCAATGTACTCCTCCAGCTGCTCGATAAAATGGTGGAAAATTTCATTTTTCTTTCTCTTAATTCAAGCCAACTCATCTATATGTCCAAAATTATTTTTAAAAACCAATTATAAAAGTCAATACCGTACCATATGGCCATCAACATTAATTTCATATGTTTTATTTCAGTAAAAAAAAAACACCCTGTACGTTTATATTTGTTGGTTACCAATAAATAATAAGGTGCTAACCGCATTTATTGAAATTAAATTTATCAATAATAATATGACCAGTTTCAACGCAGATAAGTTAGATGGTTAGTCAACTATTCCTACTACATAATATTATGTACTTATATTTAATTTTTAACGTGACCACATATACACCAGTATAAAATTGACAAGACAGATGTAACAAGATTTCTTAAAACTAACTTTAAATGAAAGGCTAAATGTTAGCGTGAATTTTCGTATTCTGCTATCCGTCGGATAAAAACAAAATTTTAACAATCAGGTTTTTAAAAGAACTTCAAAAACTTTGGACTCAAAAGATTGAAGAATTTAAAGATCGATTTGTGACAAATTAAGTTAAAAATTCACGTGAATCGCAAAATTAGATCTGACCCTTGTGTCTATTAAAACTTTGAAGGCTATTAGACTAGACCACCGAATGATCAGTAAATTTTAGTTCATAAATACGATCTTGTTTCGTTTCCTCCAATCCGATGTGAGCAAAAAATTATTTTAATGTGATTTGTCAAAAATATAATTTAATATTTAATATTTCTTGTTTTTTTCTTTTTGTTTTCTTTTTCATCATATTCTTAGTTAGGAAGTTTATCTGAAACATATGAGCAGATAGAGAACAGTCATTTGGTATTGGTTCCTTTTTAATATCCATAATTCGAATTTTCAGTAAAAAAAAAACTGAAACCTACACCCCTATTACGATTGTGAATTATTATCAATTGATATTTGATCAATATTGAAATTTGTTATTTATCAATTTCACTATACTCCATGATCAATATTTTTATCAGTTAGGTTGTTAAATACTAATTATTAATATTTAACAATTATCAATTGATAACTGACAATTGGACAAATATTTTTATATCACAGATACGAAGATTTATCAAAATCTTAGCGAAGGTTTTCGAAAAAACTTATTAAAAGAAAACACGACATGAAATAATCAAATTTTCCCCACTAAAAAAAAAAAAAAAAAAAAAAAAAAAAAAAACCACGTTCCATCCTCCATCATCGTGAAGTGGAAATTTGTTTTTCTTCGCAAAATCACAATGCTTTGGAACTAAAATCAATCATCATTTCAATTTACTTAAATCAAATTCAGTTTATTATCAATTGGCATCAATCTAAAAAAAGAAATTCTTAAGTATCGATTTCATAACATAATGTACCTATATACATTCATGTGTACATAGGTTTATATGTATTTAAAATCTTTAAAAAAAAATAAAAAATATTATGAACAAAAAAAAAAATTAATTTTGATTGATTGATCACTGATTGGCAGTAAGCAAAAAAAATAACAAACTCCCCTTAAAAGCAGCTGCTATCACATTATTTTAAACTATGACACACTGCCACCGACGCCACCGCCGCGCGCCCCGTCGTCCACGTCGCATACAAAGTTGGTGCTCATGTAATTTTATTTGAAACATGAAAAAAAAAGATAAAATTAGCTTCTGACAGTTTGTGTTTAAGCGATTTGCACTGCGAGCTTGTAGTCTTATAAATTCGATCATTTTACTGGCTCTCTGATTGACTAATTGAAGATTTCCCAACTGAAATCTAAAAAAAAAAATCTTATAAACGATCTCTGTCATACTCATATCCTGCTGATTTAGAAGATGTTACGACTACGAGTAAGATGACAGTTCTTATATTTTGAAATTTTTGCACTGTGAGACGATCAAAAACATGACAGCCAAAGAAATTGTTTAAATCAAGTATGTATATGGAAACATTATGGTCTGTTCACATCACAAAAACAGCTTTATGGCTAACAGTTATTTGGGCCAACAACAATGGGCCGTTATGGCGGCAAAATTAATTCTTATATACAAAGCCACACCATCACTATATAGAGCGAGGGTCTTGAGTGATCTTAAAATAAAACTAATTAAGCTGTCTAGTATTGCAGTCAAGTAGTGATCGTGTGTTTAGAATTTGTTGGCCATAAATGATTGCAAATAGTTTGTTGGAATGGAGATTGCTTTGGTGATGGTATATTATAGAGAGATCAAGATGGCGCTTTTAGTGCGCAGCAGTAGTAAGGTAAAATCATCTCACGACATAAGATCGTTAGCAATAGATCGTTACAAACACAGAAACTATATAGTTTAAATTAGACCCCATTGGATAATTATTATGATAATAATGTGGCAAAGAATTTATTGCAATCGAGTTCGTTCTGTCTTTTTTAGGGATTACACCATAAGAAGTGATCACCTAGTCAATGGATAGATCAGTGATCTAGTTCACTTTGAAAACAGCCGCAGAATTTATAATAAATAAGTTACTGATCACGATTAATCTAGCAATATTGAGCAGAAGTTGTGGTCAAAAATAAAACAAACTTGTGACTTAATTAAGTATTATTATTATCTGCGCATGAAAATCTTTCACTTCATTAGGAATTGAGCAACTGCAAAAACGCTAAGCAGATAGCCTACAAGTATAAACTTAATTAAATTGCATCATTTTTAGTTGACTGTTATAGCTATATGGTATATATAGGTATAGGTATACATTGCAGGTAAGTAAAATTCATAGCAAAAGCTTACTTTCGCTTCGATGGTTATATATGTTTTAAGCCACATTGCATTGCAACACCAAACCGCACACGATTTGAAGTCAAACTTTTGCAAAAAAAATAAATATCTCTAAAAGATTAATAAAGTGCTTATGCTATATTGCCATTCGAGTTATTGCTCAGCAGAGCGTGGAGAAGGATTTATTATTATTTTAAAACTATAAGGCCGCACCAAGCCCCTATAAGTTTTTGTTTTGTTAAAGTGCATGATCTCGTTAACATCAGGTTATAAAGTGGGTATAGTATATACACTATATAAAATTAAGTGTGGCACGGATGCGTTAGAGTATAAGTGACTATTATGCTCGGTTTTCGATCTTATTCTTATCTTCTTATCTTATTCTTATCTTAAAGTGCAATCTTATAAGATCGATTACTATCTAGTTTTTTTCTTCACTTTGAATTGTATGAAACACTGATGCTAGCTCCTACTAATTAAAGCCTTCCCATTGCAAGTGATGTGTATAGTGTATGTAAGTACACATATATATATCTTTGTTGCACAATATTGCTTGCTAAAGTGACATTTCACTCCCACAAAAGTGATCTAACAACCTGTTAGCAGACAAAAAAAAATAATTATAATACAAAATGACCAATTCCACGGTTGGCTAGCTTATTACTGCATAGTGTAATGGTGGCTTAATTTTGTAGACTTTTATGGTTGTTTTGCAGAGTCTGGTGAAATAAAATATTAAAAAAAAATTAGGAAGAGAAGGCAACTAATATTATAACAGTAATATCATTAGATTATAATAAATTTGCATTCAGATATGACGTATACATATTTGGCGAACCTAATGACTTTTTATTATAGATGTACAAAAATCGTTGCGATAAAATATGGAAACTCAATTATTGATTGTTTCGATCGATGGAAGCTAATAGCTGCAGGAGCACGTTATTTTTTATTTGAAAAAGCCTTTGGGTTATCTTTTTTGCACATGGAAATTGTGTGCGCCTCACTTTAAAATATTGATATTTACGAGTGGGTTGTCTTTTGCCTTTTATATTTGGTTTTTGTCTGGTTTATTAATACAATTTGTTATTGTTTCGCTTCAGATGAATATAGGATTGGGAGAAGCAGAGGATTTGTGTTTTTTTTTGCTATGGCAGTCCTAATAGCAAGAGATAGGTAGGTATACATATAAGCTTTGTTGATTTTATTGTTTGAAAAAGTTTAAAATGTTGATTTTGAATTTTCAAGACAAAGGTTAGGAAAAGTTCTATAGGTATGCACGTGATAAAAAATTTCAAAAACTGATAGCAAAATATTTTTCTAATAAGTCGGTCTTTTTAATTTTTGTTCAAAATGTAGCTCCATTAAAGTTATTAATCAGAGAAGCAAGTGCATGCGATTCAGTCGTATACACATACCTATTTTAAATCGGTTTTTCTGTATCCTGAACAATTTTTCACTCATGACTTAGAAGGTTTTGACAGAAAGATGACTATATACGCTCGCTAACCTAAAACTTTTTTGAATTATTGACTTTTTGAAAAGAATTTTTACGAATAATCAGGTACAAATGTTTTTGCCTTCGATGGCTTAGAACAATCCAGCCACTTCCATTCCCCTTTTCTATTTAATATACTGTTTACAATTCTAAACCGCATAAATGAAAAAGAGAATTAGAGAGTTTTGTTAATATGTTTTTATGGATCTACTTGAAAAATTAATATTTAAATTTTTGGAATTCGCTCACTTTTTGTACATATTCTCTAAAAAATAATTTCTCCCTCCACTTTAATTCTCAAGTTATATTATAGTTGCTCAGAAACAGGAACGATATCAACAACATTTTTATCGTAATCCACCCGCAGGCTTTAACTAACTAGCGCCACCATGTTTCCGGTGTCAAATAAAATACTATATACTACTTCAAGTCTTGATTTTTCATACGCTCAACTATGCTATATACAACCCCAGCTTGTCTTTTGGTCATGCGAGTTTTATGTCCAAGTCGTCCCCAGAGAGCGCATCTTAAATACGAATTTACGATGTGACATGTGAACATGGAACTATTTAATCGACCACATTGAATATAAAAATGAAAACAGAAAAAAATCCCAATTATTACTAAACGAATACCGATAGGTATAGATGGTATGTGATGCTGGCATATTGTGTGCAACATCTATTACAACTAATATACCGGTTATAATTGCAACAACGGCAAAAGTGGTATTGGCACGTTACAAATGCTGCTGCCGGTTTCAAACATCAATTAATGACGGAATAAAAAAAAATAGTTTTGACAATAACACGACGAGTGTTCATATCGACGAAGTCGAGTTTCACTCCCTCTCTCGTCATGATAACGACAATGCGAGGAGCAAGCACTTTCCCCTTTCACATGGTATAGTATTACCATCATCGTCACCATCATCATTGAATTCATCGTAATAAAGTGGCAACACAAACACCACAAAAAGCAACCACAGTGCAGTTAAAGGTGGTAACACAACAAAACTGCATTGGATTACGAATAATATGTAAGTATATATGTATGTATATTTGAATGGACAGGATGTCGCTGCCACCGCACCGCAACGACATTTTGCAAAACGCCAGAAGCTTGCTCCGTAGTACGTATAAAGTAGTTTATAATTCATTCAACTTATCTGCAAAACTGTGAAACCGATTTTGTTTCTTCTGTGAGCATGAGAGAGAAAAAAAAATTAAAACGAAAAATATATTACAATTTGTTTTATTTTAGTGATTGGTGAATGAGAATGGAGAATTAAGGAACGTGCGTATTTTTATTCAAAAGATTGTTCAATTATACGTGACAAAAGTTTGTACCAGCCATAAAACTGGTAAACATATAAGAATTATAAAATTATGTTAAAAAATTGTAAATTTTGGAGCAATTGAAGTAAAAATTTAACAATTATTTTTTTATAAAATTAGCATTTAGTCGCATTCGATACAATTTAGGGCTTGATACATATATTCAGACTTAAAAACCACAGTGGGATCGTGCATGAGAAAATTGTCAGTGAATGGATATTTAAATGCGTATAATATCCTTTAACAATGTTAAAAAATGTCATCGACATCTTTCGGTATGGTTTTTCATCAAACCGAAATCACAGTTTTCCGTTAACTGTTAATTTAGCTCATAACATACTGACGCAATTTTAAAATCAACTCAATTACAATCCGCGGGTCCAACGCACATCTGAAAATTCATATTTCTGAATTTTTCTGGCTTCCGATTGGGCAGCTGTCATTTTAAAATCATCTGACAGCTGTCCAATCAGAAGTTTGAAAAATTCAGAAATCTGAATTTTCAGATGTGCTTTGAACCCGCGGAATGAAATTGTGGTTTATAACAGTTTATACTGATTCTATACGATAAAGTAAACAAACAGAGCTAAGCTAACGAAAGTGAGATCAAATTCACTGTCATTTTGTGTTTACGCAGTGCGGATTTTGTGCTTGACATCCAAATTTCTTTCGTGTCGTGCAGATTATAAAAATTATTTTTTTTAATTTAAATTATTTTGGTACTTATAATTTTATTTTGAACCGTTTTAATAAAGGGTTACCTGTAGTTGCTGACCAATTTTAATAGTATAAGTAGGTATATTTAATAAAAATTTTCATCAGTTGAATAAATAAACATGGAAGGCACCAAAAAAATATCGTCTGTCATTGTCGTTTCATTCAAATACAATAAATAGATAAAATAATTACAAAATCTAACGTTTTAATTGTCAGAAATTTTACAATTGCCACTCATAAACTATAAAGCACTAAAAACTCTCTAAAGTTATGATTAAATTTAACCGCAAATATAAATTGTATATACGAGTGAACTCTGATGATGTATATATTTTATTTTAACCAGTTTATAACTTACATTTAAATTAACTATGCAACCAAACAAAATAATTGACATGATCTGATTTAACAACTAAATATACCCCGCTGTTGAAAAAAACTGTCTTGCGCGCATTAAGCATCATCGTTCAGCAAGTTTTTTTTTTTTCATGCATCGGCATTAAAGTTGGCAATCCTGTTTTTCAACCCATAATAATTTTAAAAAAAATAAAAAAACGAAAATTCATTCAGAGGTAATCAATTAGTATGCTTGGATTAAAGGATACAACAAAAAAAATCACCAAAGTAAATAGATCGTCAGATCTTACGTAACCCAGTTTTTGCACTCTAAGCGCCACGGCTATAGCTCTATACTTCTCTGTAAACAGACCAATGTTGTGAGTTAATCGATCGAAGAGTAGAGTTCGATGAAACTAACTTAGTAAATCGCGCAACAAATAAATTACATATAAAAAAAACTATTGACTTTCGAAAATTGCATCAAAGAAGAACAAAAAAAAAAACTTGTAAGTGATTATGATTTGAAGTCAGGCTTTTGGGAAGCTGAATGTATAGGTATATATCTAGGTTTAAACGTTCTTAACCTAAGGCAACGTTCCATGGAAAATTGCTTCATGCTGCGGATGTGTAACCGCCAAACATCACCATCTTGCGGAACAAAGTGCACATTCACAATAAATTTTTGTTTACTTTTGAACAAAATAGATAACCGAAACACTTAAATTACGCCAGAAAATATCTCGTTTAATTGCAATTTGTTTGCATAAATTGTTCCATTCAACCCCGAGGACGATTTTAAAATTGTTTTACGTTGCAGTAAATCGCTGCTGGTTGATCTTGACATGCAATTTCTTTTTTTTTTTTATCTTAAATTTGTGTTTGCCTCACGAGCAAAATTAAGTTAGTATATTTATTTTTTAAGTTAAATTTTATATGCAAAAGTGTTCATCAATTTGTAATCGATAGTTTTTTAAGGTCAAACCAAGTTGTGCTTCCGCATGAGCAATTTTTTTTTGGTTTTTTTCTTATTACATGGTTTATAAACACCTGTTCGAAGAATATTCTTATTTTGTTCTGTTCGGTTCTGTGGTAAATTCAAATTAAATTGTGAACATTTTTGCACGTTTTCCTTGGAGGGTTTTTTTTTCAATTATTATTGTTCTTTTTTAGTTGGTATGCTTATGATATTATAGAAAAAGACATCTGTCATTTATAATAGGGCTGCAACAGTGTATCTATTATTTCACAATTGGATTTTAAAAGAAACCCAATGGCAAAAAGAATTAAACAAAAATGTTAAAATTGATTAAAAATTCCAAAAAGAATTGTTTTTTAAAAGTTTAAAAATTTATATTTCTTAAAAGCAAATCGATTAACTTGAAAATGGTGTTAAAAAATTGTAATAGAGCGATTAAGTATATGATTATCAACATTTTTTTTACCACGTAAATAGATACGTATGAACGTTTCTGGCTTAATGAATTCAAATCTAGAAGCACTTCTTCCTCGTTTAAGAAAAAGAACTATCATTCGATGACACATCAAAAAGACGAAAAAAGGAGCTTTTAAAATTGAGATAAGAGTTTCTTCAAAAATATTTTTTGATACAAGATATTTTTAAGATTGAGTACCAAACAATCAAGCAACACAATTTCCTATTACCAAAAATATTTTCATCCGGCACATGGTACACGGCACACGTGACACGGTACCCGAATGTAGAGAACCAAAATCAGCCGGAACATTATTCCTCTGAACTTATACAAATCTTAAATCATGAATTAGGTTCGAATTGCTGAAATTTTCGTACGTCCTCTTGTAATATATTCTGCTTCGAAATAGTTTAAACTGTAAAATCTTCGAAATAAAAATATTATTAAAGGTTTGAATGAAACAACAAACTACATTTGGGTGAGCTACCACCTGCAAGTTTTCATATAGGCTGGAGTTATAGCTAGTTTTTGACTTCCACGCGGATCATCAAACTTCTGTTAGTGCTTGCTTTACCTGTTCAATTTAATTTGAAAAATATTTTGCCATAACTGAGAATCGAACTAGAACCGCGAAGTCACGTGATCAGCAATAAATTAACTTTTGGGAAGGTGCGTGGTCATTCAAATGCGTTTTCGGTGTAATTATATAGATGTAATTTTAAGTCGACAACAAGTCTCAGATCCCTTGCGGTTTTTTCCTGTAGACTCTTAAACTTTTCCGTTATAAAAAAAAACTTACAAGAAAAGTATTTTAAAAATTAATTTCCTAAAAACAATGAAATTACAAACAATCCCTGGAAATTTCATGCTTTTAGCATCAGAACTCGAATATTTATGCAGTTTTTAAGATTTGAAAATAATTCCGATTTTTAAATATTTTCAAGCAAAATTATTGAAAAAACGCTGGTAGCGACCTCTAAATGGTGTTCGATTTTGAATTTTTTGGGTCTTAATCATTCGGGGTCAATGTAAGTTTCATAATTTCACCCGGGCATGGTTGCATTTCTAGAAAAGTACATATTATTTTGAATCAGAGTAAAAATATCATGACTACCAAAAACTATAAAGATCGACCTGTTTTGTCTAGTTTTTAAGTAAACACAACAAACATATAATTTCTTTATCAGAAGGTCATAACTATTTAACCAGCCAGAAAAATATATAAAAATAAATAAAAAAATACATAGGTACTAAGTTAAGCCCTCTTAAGCTATTGACATTGTAAATACTTCATGTAGCTTGACTTTTATAGTTGCACAGTATTAAATTTCCCCATGCCAAACACCACTTGACTGCAAGGGTATCTGACACTTTTCATACATAATCCACATACTGCAATATATGCAAATACATACATACATAAATACGAGTACCTATATCTACAACGATGAACTTCAGATAAATGACATTTCTTCCTGAACGTACTTGTCGTATGTGTGTCGTATGTATGAACGTATGTCCGGAACATACGAGCTACATACGATTATAACTCATATACTTAGTAGCAAAATGAAACTTAAGTCGCTATAGTGTCAATATACTGTCATGTTCATGGATAATGCCCTTCTCGCTTGAGCTGTGCAATGCAACGTGCATCATGCACCACTGTACAGGTGAAACATTCAAAATGTAAATGACAAGCCAAACACAATGACAGCAATAATTGTCAAAGCGTTAAGTGCAAAAACCATGCCTGCTTATACCATACGTTGACTTTGACATTCCGCTAAATTATGTTAGGTTTTGATGTAAACTCCCCCTCAGAGCTTATACATGTATTTATACATATGTATACAATTCTTCATCGGGTCCATTGGGCGTGAAAAATGTCTCACCGGAGGTAAATTATAAAAAAAAAATAAAACATTTGTATTGTTTTACTGGATTTGCATTTGCTTTTGCTTTTTATCTACTCTACAAGATCACGCAAAATGCATCAGAGTGGAACTTTAAAAAAGACAAAAAAAAAAAAAACAAAATGCACTCTCAAAACCACATGAAAGAACAGTTTCCGTCAATTTTTTTTTTGTTATGAAAGGGGGCCTAAAAACTCTTCAAAGGGGGAGAAATAAATTACAAGCGTTTTTGGGAGTGGTTTTTGCATTTAGCATAAGTATAAGTACTACACATAACTACAGTTAAGGCAGATCAAGGTTTAGCCGCTTTAAATGAAAACAACAAATCCAGCAAGACAGCACAGTGTGTGGGAGAGGGCACGATAAGTGCCCGATTTGCTGATGCTGAATTGCTTATCCGTTTTATACACCATATAGATCCGTTTATCCGCCGAAAAATTGCATAGGCAGGTATATATAGGAGGTATTGTCTTGTGGAGTGGTGCATCTATAGATACTTGAGCGTCTGAATGGGCATTGTTAACCGCCGCGCCGCCATCTTATATGCTTGGACTAACATTTAATAAAATCGTTCAGAATGGAATAGAGTTCCGTGCGATTGTGAGTGTGAGGTGAGGTATAGTTTACCTTACAAAGTTACTATATTCGGTCCCACTCCTTGAAAACGCGGCCACGGCCTTTATAAGAAAAAATTCATCAACATAAAAACCATTCACTTGCTGCTGCAGTTATAGTAGAAATAGTGTAGCATGGGAATATCTACCCACAAACTCTAACATGGTTCGTGTATGATAATTGTAATACCCCAAAACATCTAACAAGAAATTAGTTTGCATTAAAGCTGGCGATTGGTACAATATAAAGTTTGGATATCTATACGAGTATTTTTGTTGGAACTATTACTACCACACTGCGATATACTTTTTTTTTGTCATTTAAATGTTTATATACATTTCAATTTGGCACGTTTTTTCACTCTCATTTAAACTGGTTAAATTTTGGATTATTTTGTTAGAGAGGGGGTATACAGTACACTGTATATACATCGCATAGATTATCACTAAAAAATGGTCTGAATACCAGTTTGTTTTTTGAGTCAAAAAAAAAAAACAAAAGAGGAATTGCATGCAAAGCCATTTAAGTGGCACGCGGTTTAAGGTAATTGCAACATTTTTTTAAGTGGAAGACAATGTTGCACGAATGTAATATTTTTGTTTTTTGTTTTTGTAATTCAAGCTGATTTTTGATTTTCTCATCTGTTGGCAGGATGTTCATTTGTTATAATCAGAAATCACTTTATTATGTGGCGGTTGGCATATTATGTCGGTAATTTATAGATTTTTTCTCAAATTTAGGTGGCAGATTAAGAGCGCTCTGGACGCAACTAAAAAAATTTTTAATTATTTTAACAAAAAAAAAATAATCACATAAATTCCATTCGTTTCAGAACAGAATTGAATTTTAGATTCAAACATTCAGCCAGAGTTGGTAATAAAATTGAATAACACAGTGCTATCATTTCCTTTAATGTGGTTTGGCTAAATAATTTTGTTTTAATTTTTCAGTGTGGAAAAAAGGAGTAGATTTCAAAAAAGCGAAGTGGCGGAGTAGATTTATTTTCTTTCTTGAAATTGAAGTAAACTCACTCCGATTGGAGTAAGGTTCTATAAAGCTGGGCGCGTCCCACAAGGAGAGATTTTTAAGTTTTCAGAGAATTTTTAAGTTGACAAAAAAAAAAAAAACATCACTTATGAGCAAGCTGGCCATTTTTATGAATTTGTCACTATATGGCTAGCAGAATTTTCATACACTTAGATTTTAATTTCGCAAGATTATTTTGAGTGACTTTTTCTAGAGTTTTGAAGTAAGTACCTACTTGCAAAATGAAAGAATATTTTAAAATAATTTAATACTAGGTCTATTCGGTAACTTGAAATTTCTTGCGAATTTGCACAAAATTTCATAAATTTTCACAATTTTCTGCGAAACCCCATAGGAAAAAAACTCTGATTTCCGAAATTTGTTATAAAAAAAATTACCAAACAGGCATAGCTACTACAAGTAATGACATCAATATAAATAAATACAGTAAAATCCGCTTAAGAGAAACGGAAAAATTTTAGTCTTTCTTTCACTTAAGCAGGTTTTTCACTTAAACGAACCACCCGCGGAGTCCGGATAGGTGAAAAAGGAAAATTTCACTTCAGCGGATTTAAAAATTCCAAATACGGTTGTGACATATCAGAATTTCAAATGTCATTTTTGTGGTGAAAATTTGGTGGAGTTGAAAAATGAAAAAGATGTGAAAGCGTTCGGCAAATTTTTTGTTCTGTTCGATTAAATTTTTTTTTCACTTAAAGCCTGGTACTCACATCCCGTGAAACGAAAAATAAAAACGTTTAAAAATACACGTTAAAATTCAATATGAACCCATAATTAATTCTTCACATGAATTTTTGGTACTCACTTTAAATAAAAAAATTTATAATTTAAATGTTTGTCAATAGAATCTTGAAATAGTTCGTAAAACATTATTAAAATTCCATCTGTTTTTCTTTTTTTTTCCTTGATAAGAGTAAAAACGACAATCGTTTAATTCGAAATATTTTTTTTTTAATTTCAGAATTTATGTTTTGAGCAAAATAAATTTATTGACAAATGTCAGAATTTTCCACACTACCTTAGTTTTTTCCTAGTGGTCGTACGTTGGGAAATGAAAATTATTGCGGGAAATTGACGGAAGAACCGGTTCACATTTCACTCTCATATTTTGGTACTCACTTCTTGTTGTGAATTTCGTACCAGTGAACTAGGCGTCACTGAGCACTAGGCTTTGTTTTTTCAACGAAAAATATAAAATTTAGTTGAAAATATGTATGTTTCAGCTGTATACGGGTTTTTCACTTAAGCAAGTTAAGCTTAAGCGGAGTGTTTTATATACTTAGGTAATTGGTCGACAAATACTCGGGGATGAAAGAAGTGTTTCAGGTAATCTGGTTTTTCTCTCAAGCGAGTCTTAAATATACTATACACACAAAAATGAGTTACAAAATTGAAAAAAAATTTTGATGATGGTAAACTTTTGAATTTTATAAATTTGTCATAGTCTATTGTAGTGTAGGTTTTTGGGTAGAAATTAGAGAATGCCTTAATGGTTAATATTTTCTCAAAAATGAGCTAATTAAATGGGGTAAAAACAGCCGAAGCTTAAAGTATTTTGGCTTGTTTTACTCAAATTAATAAATGAATAAACGATAAAGAAGATAATCGGCGTTATCGCTCCGTCGCGGTCATAATAAATTCGTACTACGAATCCGGAAAAAAAGAATTAAACCTGCCGTTGTAACAGAAATATTTCCAAACCAATTAAGAGGTCATGAAAAGTTCTATCGATTGCCCACAAAATCGTGGAAATATTTTTCTTACGACGACGGAGCTATGATACTTTTTTTCAAGATTCGTAGTACGAATCTATTACGACGGGGCCTGTGATAAGGCCGAATATAATATATAAAACGTTTTTATTAAAACAGGAATATTTTTGTATGACGGAGGGCCCTTGTCTGATGAGGTCACATAACTAGTAAATTTTTTTTTTCCACAATTATGCTAGTCAACATTTAACCACCACAAAAACAAAACGTCAAAATTGCTCTTAATTTCAGAATGAGGACATCCTTTGAATCCCAAGTGAAATCAAAGAAAAAGACATATCAAAATGTTTCCATTATTCAAGCCATAAGTAACCTTTTCAAAATGTAAGGAAGTGTCATAAAACTCAAAATCAACACTGTAATCAACTCAAGCTATATCAAAAAGTGATTAAATATATTGGCGAATATATTTCTTGTTTCCATTGATTCGAAACCAATAAATTATCATACAAATTATATTTGCGTTCATATAATATTATTATCAATGATGAACGATGAAAGAAACTTTAAATAGAACAGTATAGCATGCGGTCTAATAAATCGGCATTATAAGTTTTGCCTATGAATGTTTTTCATCATCAACAAAAAAAAAATACAAAGTGAAAGTCGCTTTTTTTTTGTGAATGTATTTTTCGCAGAGTCTATTATGTAGGTTTAGATTCAATTCAGTATAATTTCTAAATCTTTAGACTTAACACTTAATAATTTTATTCATATCTTCTCTTTGACTTAAAGTCTAAGTTAAGATAATTTTTATAATATATCTGTAGCTTGTGAGAAAAAATGACTCAAAAGTCGTATTTCAGAATAAATTGTGAGAAACAGTCATTCTAAATTACATAAGCAATTTAATTGTAAACAAAGAACCAATAAAATGTATGACAGATTTAAGTTGAAAAAAGTCCTTGGTCATTTTATATTTCCTTGTCATCAATGGAACTTTTTTGTTTGCCATTAATAATAATGATATTACCTTAGTATAGTTATACCTACCCCAATCTACGTCGCACCTCGTCGAAACAATTAAACAAATCCAAATTTGACATAACTGACCGCGATGTCGATTGAAACACTCCGAGCTTGGTATTAGACCTATGAATATAATATATACACATATATATATACTGTTGCGAAAAACTCCTGCTATCAACATCTGCGTGCGCGTTTAATTTTCTGGCATCACGTCTTGCTCGATCGATATAGACACGCCATCGCACCGATAGGCAACAATTTTATTATATCGGGAGGTAACTATATTGACAGATAGACGGTCTTTAGTGAAGAAAACGAGAATAGATATAAAACGTGTAAATATACATTCGTATATACAGATACTTTCGCACTTGTACTATTATTTATAAAATTTTTATTAAAAACAACTGTGCGGATCTAATAAGTTTTTCCCACTCGATTCAATAGAAACGACGAAATCACACGCAAACGGCCGCGATGCCTTGCCTAAGGTGATGTGAAAAGTTTAAGAGTGCCACAGAGAGCGCGCGCACAATGCGCATTTTCAAACTGACACATAGATATAGTCGAGGGAAATTATTTTTACTATTTATCTCTTTTATTTTCAGTAAGATAAATTAAATATACTGGCGGGAAATATTTTTTTTTTGCGTGAATAGGTACATAATTTGCTCGAATAAAAATAAATATTAGCCATAACATCATTTTTATAAACATTCGTCAATTTAATCTCTTAGCTAAAATGGTGGACTTAGCGACCGACGACGACGCGATGGAAGAAGATGACATCACTCATCAGTGATGCTGACTGTATATGTGTCAAAAAATATTCTGTTCAAGAGGTGACGGGATAGCTACTTGTACGCTATTTCTTTGCACGTTATATTCGTTAAAAATAAAATAAAATGTGCAACAGACTTCTTTTATGTATGTATGTATACCTGGTTAACTACAGATTAGGTGAAATTTAATTGATGTTAAAAAAATTGTTTTTGTTCGTGTACCTATAACTTTTTTTTTTCAATAACGAGTCGAGATAGTTTGACTGGTAGATTCATACATTTGATTTGCAACAAAAAAAATATATAGACTTTCTGCCATCTGACGTTAGTCATTAACACCACTTCTCATCAAAAAACTGAAACACCTTTCATTACAAAATAATTATACAATTTCATGCAACATAAAAAATGATTTCCTTTCGTTATGTGATGCAAATAATAATTATCACAAATGACAATTTGAAAAAAAAAAATGAAATAAGGAAGAAATGCTTTATATATTATGGAAGGAAGAAATCAAAATTAATTTGACATTTGCATGTCAAAATGTATAACGAGAAAACTGGTCCTTCGAGCGGGATCATTAGTTTTAATAGTTCTTGGTAAAAAATATAATTATTACTTTTTTTTTTCTTTATTTTTTAATCAGATGAGAAAAACTACAGTTGGGATTTCACAAACATCAAAAACATATTAAATTCTTTTTTGCTGATTGTAAATAATTATAGGAAAAAGATTTTCTTTGAATTATGTTCAGTTGGCAGCCCAGCAACTATAAGTTCGTGGTAGATTTATATTCAACTTGGGTGTTTAAAGGCCTTCAACAATAAATTAACAATTAATTAATTACACCAGAATTGTAAATTGTAGTACTTTAAATGATAAAAACATATATGTCTTAAAGCTATATTATATTGTCCCTGGAAGTCCTCATATGATGTCTATATTAAAGCCTACGAGTACTTAAGCTTCATCAACGATTTATTGGAGTATCGGATGAAATTATATTTTGTTTAGGCTATTTTAATCTTTCCTTACAATTACTATGTTGCCAACAGAAAATTTAAAATCGGACGATTCAAAACTAATTGATGATTTAAGTTCTTCTCTGGCGGACTTCGACAACTTGATGATATTTTAAATACCAATTAACTCTTATTATATAAGAGCAAAATTATTTGACAGAGAAGAGAGAGAAAGAAAATTTCTTTTTCATTGAAAAATGTTTTTGCTATATTTTTTGTTTTTTCAAAAAAAAAACTTTTCGTTTTTTATTCTGAAAATTGCAATGACATAATGATAATTTTTTTAACAACAAAAAAACCGAACTAAGTATATGCAAAAACTTTATTTTCACTTTTTAAGCCTGCGACGCAATAAGTATAAAGAAGAAACTCGTAACTCAAGAGATTATAATAGAAGAGTCATGTTTGTATATTTTTATTGTTTATTTGTACGTAAGAGAATAAACTAAAATATTCATAGCTGAATTGACAGAACTTTGATAAATTGTTTGATTATTATTATGGACTTTTACATGATCATATCCAACTAATTTGATTATTATAATTTCAATTTTGAATTTAACATTGACAAAAGAAAACCAATCGAAATTAATAAGATTGTGAATTAATGGGATTGCTTTATTGCTTCACTTTCACTCTCTATATCATTTTAGTTATAAACTGCCACATTCATTGTGTCAAAAACAAAAAATTTCCAAGGTTTATTTTTATACTATAAAAGGTTTTCAAAACAGTCAGATTCTTAAAAATAATCTCAACAAAAAAGGAATAATTATTAAAAATTATGTTATGTCAAAAGAATTATAGAAATTCTATGTCATTCAGCCATGATTTTCCCTTTTTCTTTTGACAGAAAATAATTTCCTTAAATGGAAAATTTGGGTCAAGTATACTATTGTCGCATTTTGTTTTCAGCTTAAAAAGGAAAAACAGAAAAAAGAAATATAATATGGAGGTATAGATGTACATATATGACACCGGCCGTTGACGGGTAATTCGATTTATTTATTTATATCGATCTTTTGTGGCTTCGAACATGATGATGATGATAATGATGGTATGGTATGATGATGATTTGGGGGAAACGAAAGGTGATCTGACAAAATGTTGTTGTTTACCACTCGGATTCGTGCTGCACCTGGGTTTGATTGATAAATCAATGAAATCTCAAGATTTATTGGTATACTTTTTTTTTTTTAAGTTTTCAGTTGAATTGATCGAAAGATAAAACAAAACTGATCATCAATCGATCAGTGATGATCTTTGCAAGTTGAGGAGGATATAATATAGCATGATATCTTCTTCTGCTTCGACCTTTTCAAAACCGCATCCTCTTCCCGATTTGTTTTTTACCATTTTTCTTATATATATAGCTGTGCAGTTGAATTGAGCATGAAAGTGAAACAATCCAAAGTTGTAAGATTTTATAGAAAATAGTAGGTACCTAGTAGTAATTTCTTCAATTATTGTATTTAAACAAAAATGTTCAAAATTAATTGATTTCACTAAGCACAAATCACTTGCTTATACCCGTGATCAATGCTGATATTTTTAAAATCCAGTTCTAAAAGGTGGGGGACTACCGAACTTTGACAGTTGATGGTGGCCATATTGTTGAAGATATATATCTGTCACATTGGCTGTCATTTATTAATTATTTAGTCTGTCTTTATTTTGTCTTGTTAGTGGTGCTCATATCGATGGGGATCTTTTGACAGTTTCTTATAAGAACGCCATGAGAATGCTATACACCAAAATCCAGTCTTTCGGCTATTTTTTCCGAGTCAAATGCTTTATTGACTGGACTATGTAGTTAAATCAATCATTTGCTAAATTGCAACTAATTTGGTATTCATGTCAATTATTGAATCCGCAATACTAGACGCGCAGTGATTCGCAGTGCAGACCTCTCTTTTCTCCTTTAGCCGTTTGTCATGATAAGGAAATAGACCACTGTACTTAGAATCACTGCGGATCCAGTATTGCGTAATCCACAATTTAAAAACATTTAGAGGTGTGAAATAAGTGGGTCTGAAAATATTTTTAAATAAAAAATAAAAACAGTTTTTTTTACTAATCAATTACTGGAAACAGATTTTCTGTTTTAGCATCATTGTTCATTCTTTTCATTACTGACCATCACAATCTAATCTGCACTCCAAAGAAAAGAAAATATGGCAAACTACGGTACGGGTGCGGCTTCTCCAAAGAGAGCTTTTCTTCATTTTCTTCATTGCAAAAGATCATTGCAAGATGGATTATTATTATCCTTTATTTTTTTTTTTCAAATTAAAACCTCAATAAGGTACCTATCTTTATTTTCTTTGATGATGATACAAAAAAAATAAATAAATTGATTTTTCTTTATTAGAGAGTCGCGTCGCCAGTCACCACCAGTCGCCACCGCCGGCCGCCGCCGCGCGCCGCGGCCGCCAGTGCGCTTTATTTTGCAGATATTCCTATATAACAAAGAAAGAATTTCTTAGGCTTCGTATAGGTATATACGAGTAATACTGTGTTCTCTGCAAGGTGTGGCTAACAACGACTTCTTAGTGGCGGCAGAAGTCTAGAAGTTGTGTGGTATCTTGCAATAAACAAACAAAACAACAACAAAAACCGCAGCAATATTATATACATAGGTACTTGTATCATTGTTTCAACTTCAACAAAAAGGCATCTTTATTATCTTTGCATCCACATATAGGGATAACAATGGATTATAATATAGGGAGTGGAAATTGAGAATGGAATAAACGGGAATTCATTTTGATTCGTTTCTATATGTAGGTATGTATATTGTATACTTCTATGGCAATTTTATTGAATTTGTTCACACCGCTGCCGAATGATATCTACCTAAAGGTAACATACAAACATGAAGCCATGTATGGTGATTATTCTGTTTGTGGATTTTATATTTAAGTTGGATTATTCACAAATCACAATATAGTTGGCGCTTTGTGTAGATTTATTTCTGATAAATAAATCATAACATACAAAATATTTAAAAAAAATTCAGGCAAAATATCAATTACAAAACCATACGAGAAATCACGACCAATAAAACACAAGGGTCATAAAAAGTCAAAAAGAAATCATACGTTGTTTATTGATAATAGGCGTTTTTTTTTTAGCCCCGAGCGTGGCACTGAGCTGTCAAAAAGAAAACTATGTTACTTTTTAACTCGGAGCGATCCGAGCTCTCAACTTGCATTTCTTTTTTAGCTCAGAGCTCGACCGGGGCTCGCTCGATGAGCTCGGAAAAAAAGGGCCGAGCACATCGAGCACAAAGCTGAGCGCGGCTAACTTCATACAATTTTCATTTAATTTGACAGTTTACTATAAGCATATGAGAGTTCAGTGCTCAATTGAGTTTCTTAAATAGATCGGTGCGCTCAGGTAACGCTCTGTTCGGAGTGAGCTATATTCGCTCAGAGCCCGCTCTATGCCCCGCTCGGGGCTAAAAAAGGTAAACGCCTAATATAGTGGAGTGCTGAATGAAGTAACGAATGCACTTTTTTTGCACAGTGAATAAAGTTTTAAATAACGTTTGAATAACTTTATTCTCGTAATAATTAACACCATTATAAATTAAACGTGAATTATTATTTTTAATCAGTAAAGTAAATACGAAACCTTTATATAATAAAATAAACAAAACATAATTGATGTTAATTAACTACATAATTTATTTAAGTAGGTGGATTACAAATTTATTATACGCCTGTTTGGTAACTTTTTTCTCAACAAATTTCCCAAAACTGAGTTTTGTTTCTATAAATTTTTACAGCAAATTGTAAAATTTTGTGCAAATTAGCAAGAAATTTCACGTTACCAAACAGAACTATTTATTCTGGCAAACCTCTCTGAAACCTCACAAGTAAAGGCTTAACTACATACGCCAAAAAGTACTGAAGTACAAAAGTAAAAATATTTTTTTTACCGCTAGCGCCGTTGTTTTGTGAAAAAGAATACAAAAATTTGTTTTTAAACCAAAATTTAAGCTTTCTGCATCATTTTTATAAGTTTTATAGTCAGAAAAACTATCACAAAATCAATTTAAAAATTTTCACTTTTGCACTTTTTCACTTTTTTGGCTTATGTAGTTGAGGCTTAACAAAGGTGAAGTAAAATTTATTTTGTGAGTATTTCCTATTGTTTAAGCTTCTTTAAGCACCGTCACAACTTGTGGGCCTCACGTGAACTATCGAAATTCTGATCTACTTTTAAGTACAAGTCACAACTCACAAGTTTGACATTTCATAATCACGAACAAAAATTATTCAATGGGTCTGTTCAACATAAATTCAGAACTTATAACAATCAAATACAAAATTCACCTCGCTGTGGTGAGTTTTTTTGTGAGATTTCTGGTAAGGATTGTCTGAAAATACCGAAAATGTTATCGAATCACAACAACCTCAAGAGAAATCAACCTCACAAGATCTTGTGACTTGTGAGCAGGGTTCGGACTTAGGTTTTGAATTTTCGAAGTAAATACGGAAAAAAACTGAAGTAGATCCAAAATTTTCGAAGTAGTTTTAGGAGATTAAAAAAAAATTTTCGAATTAAATTCTTAACAAAAGTTTATTGAGTATTATTTGATTATTTTTCATTAATAAATAAATAATTAATTGCGAACAAGTAACTATAAGGTACAAGAAAGTCAAACTTAAAATAAAAAAAAATATAACTATATCACAAACTTCAGACTTCAATAGAAACAAATTAAACATAGATATTAAATCAGCACCTTGAATTTTAGTTGGGTTTAAATATTGTATTAAGCAAAGCTTACTGTCTTCAAATTCAAATCTTGATTTTTTTTGAGTACACAAAGCAATATAATATTTTAAAATGTTTTGTTGACCAGCGCTGTCATTAAATTTGTTGGTTAAGAATTTTTTCAAAGAGAAGCAAATCCTAAAAAAGAGGAGTAGAGAAGTAGATTAAATTTTTTTCTCAAAATCGAAGTAGATCTACTTCGATCGAAGTAAAGTCCGAACCCTGCTTGTGAGCCATCACACAGTTAATGTAATTTAGAAGCTCAAATGGGAAAGTGTGTGCGCAAATTTGAAATGGGATTTCACCCCCGCTTTGGTATTATTTTTACCAAGATTTCTGAAAATTCATTCTCTTTTGGAGAGTGAGGACTCTTCAAGATACGAAGCACACCGAAGATACTGAATTATAAAGATTGGAATATTTCGTACGTTCCACCCCCCAAAACCCATTTGTTTACATTGTTGTTTTTGTAATTTCATCTCGTGTCGATGAATAGATGTGAATTGCAACAACAATTTATGCAGTGGTGAATTCATATTTTTGCACTAGTGTGCGTTAAAACATGGAACACTAGTGCAAAAATATGAATTCACCACTGTCCGCCATTTTGCTTAGCTTGTAGGCAAACCAGAATGACATCCTAGGATTCCAATCTTTATAATTCAGTATCTTTGTTTCTTCTTCTTTCAATGTGTGAAATGTTGAAATTGTTGTTTTTTCAATGTATTTTGAGGCCCCTGAAAGATTCTAATGTTAACACGATCAGACTCACCAGTCCGAATTCAATCTTCCCTTAAAGCGTTTAATGAATCTTAAAAGCGTTTAATGAATGTTCTTTAATATCGCATACAAAAAAATTGTGTTAATTTTGTGAAAAAATTTACTTTAGGTATTTCAGAAATTGTACACAAATAATGTATTTCTGTACGAATGAGAAAATGTTACATCTTCTTTATATTGTTTCAACCTAGAATTTTCATTACAAACAATACCCAAACATTTTTTCTTATCATTTTTAGCCCTTTTAAGTAATTGTGGGCTTTTCTTATAAATTGTAAGTTATGTCGTTAATTTTCGAGGGATTCTACCAGATGCATAATTGTAAAAAAAGATAACTCTCTATGGCAATAAAGATATCTTTATGTTATCTTCATTTGTTTTCTAAATAATAATAAAACCAAGTTTATTACCATACCATTATTCCATTAAGAATTCCAAGAAATCTTTCTTATCAGTGATTCATTTTTTTTTGTCAAATAAGAACAACTTCTGAGAAGACGAATTTAACTCAAATTAATATTCATATCACTTTTTTTGGGCAGTGCTACAATTTGATGAAGCAAAAAAAAAGCCATGAACGACCATAACTTGGTCAAGAATGAATTGACAATTATTATACGTCTTACTATATCAGTTCGTGAAATTCTTATTCGTTTTACTTTTCACGAATAATATAATAATCAAATTCAAATGACTCAAGTTTGTATATACGCAATAAGGCATATTCCGTTAGATAAGCTTATAAACGATAATGTCCATTTATCGTGTCTCTAATTTTATGTGATATAAAAAACTCGTGGTTTTATACATATGTATGAAAAATCAAAACTAAAATAAAACTGTAATATTTTTTTTTGGCCAACAACTTTTATTTAGCTGGATCTCATAATCGCCACCAAAACGTGCTCGAAATAATCAATCTTTATTTTTTTTTATTTATTTCCAACTGAATTCTGAAATACTTTACTTCTTAGTGTGTACCGTTATAAGTATTACAATTACTTTAGCATTAATCGATATGATCGGTGATTATAACTGGTTGAAACCTACAAGGACACAACAACTTCAATAACATAAAGCCAGTCGCATTACTTACATATGTAGTTCGAACCGCACCAATATAATTTTACCAAATTTAGCTTATATCTGTAGTATATACATATTCCTACCTGTTTCCAACCCTCCATTTTGGATACCAAAAGGTAAGGAATAGTTGTTACTGTGGGTTGGATGAAACTTGAAAATGTTCGCAAAAATATTTTGTTTTTTGTCAAAAAAATTAGCATATCTATATGAAAGAATAAAAAAAAAAAATAATAATAAGTAAAAGCCTTTTGGCATTCTACGATGGATGGCAAGAACGAGAATCGAGGGCACACTCTATGAATACAAAATTAAGTTCGATAAACTTAAAATAAAAACAAAAAATAAAAAAAAATGAAATAAAATAAAATTTATCACGATCTTGCTTGTGAAGATGGTGGGTGAGATTCAAGTAATCACAAAAGAACCCTTATGGGAGTTTATTCATGTGATCATGGTGTGCAGATTTTGGAGGAGATGACGACGACGATGACGATATCGCACACTAGATTGTTTTAATGAAAAAATTAAACCAAAATTGTTTTTTTTTTATTTTTTAATATTTAGTTATGTAGGTTTAGAATCAATTTTTGCAATTTTTGTCTTTAATTTTGTGTTTTGTCATTGGCATTCCAAATAAGTACTTGAACATAAAACTGGATGAATTCCTATAAAACGGCGAATTTTTTTTAAATCCGAATAACTAAAATAGTCTTATCTTTATAGACCTAAACATGATTGGATAAGTGAACTATAAAGTAGGCAAGAAGTTGAAGATTTCGGTGCAGTGCAATAAGACCCGCGAAAATAAAGCACACAGGTCTTATTTCCCTATATGATTAAAAAAAATTGTGAGTGCCGGGACTCATGGTTAAGATGTGTAAACATACGTAACGTAACGTGAGGCTAAGAATAAAGCGGAAAACACAAAGTTACTTTTCTGTTAGCGCTGACTCCGTTACGTTACTATACTTTCGATTGTACTTTGACTGACGTCTGTTATTTTGGTAATCAGCTGTTAGAAAATTTGCTTGTTTTCATTTAAAGTTATTTGAAATCAATAATTTTTCCAATAGACAAACAAAAATTTAATTAAATAGGAAAATTCACATTGTTACCCATTTTTACATTTTTACCCACACAAATATTTATTTATCATTAAAACAATTTTTTTCACAAAATAATGACTTAATTTCTGAAAATTCCCTCAAAATTCCAACAAAACCAACTAAAATATCCGCAGGAAAAAAAAGTAGGAAACATGTCGCTTAAACATATCCATATCAAAAAAAGTAGAAAATATTTAAACTTTTACAACTGCTTTTGACACGTTACGTATATGTTCCGTTCTTTTTGCGTATGTCAAATTGAAAGTTGAGCGAAAAAGCTATATTGTGATAGGTTGTTAGCGATTCCTATGGTTCAACTTTAGACCTCACTCAACGCTAACACAAAAGTTGCTTTGTGTTTTCCGCTTAAGAATCACAAGATACGTACGCTTTTTTCACTCTACCGCCAGTATAGATTTTAACACACCTAAAAAAGCTAATAAAACAAAATAAAATAATAAAATGTTTGTATGTAAAAGGTGTAAAAGATTTATTCAGTTTTAAACATTTTTGGTCAGCTTTTTTAATGAAAAAGCCCCACGTATCTCACTAAATATGTCTTTATTCAATCATTCTATACATTTCGGTCTTTTAAATGGGTGTTGTATTTTGTTTAAAGCACGACAGCCAGAAAGATCAGATTGGGTTGATGAAATAGATAAGAAAAGTTACTTTAATGTCTGCGAATTTAAAAAAATTATTGTTTTCGCGACTTTGGCATTGATGACTCTGTGCTGATTTTATTTGCTATATAGCATCAAAGTACCTGCTTTTGCTGTGCTGATGACTGTTAATATATATATATGTGGTATGTATTGTTATAGAAAGTTTGAAAGTGATTATTATTCTCACGGTCTTAAGTGACATAAACATTTTAACTTGCTTAAATTTGCTTACGAGGATTATAAAGTTGTCAGTTAATTGTTATTGTTTGAGATGGAAAATGTTAATTTTATAAGAAAATAACTTCAAATTGAAATTTTTATTGAATAGAAGTTGAGATATTTACTGTTTTTGTCTCCGAAATAGAAGTTTATAAATTTATTTGGTAAACATTTTGAGGGTACAAAATATTGTTGCAAGTATAAATTTGGATTGATAATGAGAATTTTGTTTTATATTTATATAACATATATTGATGTGTTTAACATAAATACAATCGATTAATACGTGCAAAAAACTAATTATTTTCAAATATTGTCATATATGGAATAGATAACACTGATCAACATCACGATCTTCTAATTGTTAATTAGATTATTAATTTATTGTATCTCACGCGCTTATACATTTATATTAATAGACAAATATAATCTGATATAAAAAAATATATATTATATACATATATTATATCGAACATAAAAAATTACCTCTGTTTAATGAGTTTTCAAAAAATTGTAGGTAATTAATTAAGATCAATTCATGCCGTTTAAAAAATTTAAAAATCAATTGTTCATGTATAAAATTTCGATCGTATTCGCAGATGTCAAACGCGAAGCAAAAGAAAAACAAGAAATGTAAACTTTCCATGTTTTATTAAATAAAATATCTTTACTAAGTATGTATAATATTATTGAAAGTATTTTAGTTCCAAATTTAATTTTCATCGGAGACGAGTGAGTGCAAAAAGTAATGTTTTATGTCATTGTATGACAGCTGGACACGTAATGGGTCTGTTCGTTGAGTTGCAGGTTGTAGTCCGTTCAATATTTATGTTGACGTGCATTATTTTTTGCGTTAAAAGATCTTTCACTACACAAATAGAGAGAAAATCGAAAACCAAAAAAGAATAAACTTTTCTATAAAAATGGAAGGTAGTGCTACTAATAATTTAGTGTAAATTTGGTTCCTGATTAAATGGTATATCGATACTAATATTAGCACACATATACTGTTACTTTTTTAATATAATTGGTTGAAAACTGTATTGATTCATTTAAAAACAAAAAACAAGTAGATTGTGTATTTACTGATTTCAGTAAAGCCTTTGACAAGCTGTCACATCGAGTTTTGCTTTTTAAATTAAGAAAATTGGGATTTAGCGAATACTTTGTAAGATGGATTCAATCTTATCTATTCGATAGATCTTACTCGGTGCTATTTAACAGTTGCGAATCGAATAAGTTTAAAATCAACTCTGGAATCCCACAGGGTAGTCATTTAGGCCCTATCCTTTTTATTTTATTTATAAACGACTTACCATCTGTGTTAAAACACTCTAAGTGTCTCATTTACGCCGATGATGTGAAAATTTTCAAAGCAATTTCAAATACTCGGGATTGCGAAAAATTACAATGTGACCTTAATTCGTTTTTCGGCTGGTGTACTCGTAACTGTTTGTTTCTCAATATCGATAAATGTAAAACTATGTGTTTTACCAGAAAGTTTTCTTTTACTTTGTTCAATATACATACATATATCAATATCTCGTGAAATCGATGTATCTATTCTTGGTGTCACATTTGATCGCAAACACGAATTTATTGAACATATAAACTGCATTTCTAATAAGGCCAATTCAATTCTTGGTTGGATAAAAAGAGAGTCGAAACAATTTTCTGACCCTTTCGTGACAAAGCAGCTTTTTAAAACTATTTAATTTTTACAATAGTAAATATAACAATTTGTTTGATAAAACAACAATTAATTCAGGTAAATTTAAATTTTTTTTGCAATTAATTAAAATCTTAATACACACTTTTGTAATAATTTTGTAAATTTTTTTGTAAACTAGCAATTTAGTTCTGTTAAATAAATAAATACATACATTTTTAATCAAAATATAGGAAATAGGAATCGTTTTCGAGAAATATAAGACTTTCCCTAACAATTCTTAAAGAGCTGTAAGTTAGATATATAACCTTTATATTAAAATTTATTTTTAGATTTTCTAGCTTCATATCCACTTTTCCAAATAAACCAAAATAAATGAATAATTTTTAGTTTCGTTCCTTTTTCAATTTATAAGTTCTTTTAAACGATTTTGTAATAAGTTTATATTATTTAATAAAATTAATTCAAATTAAATTTAATACTTTTTTAATTTTATTATTTTTAAAAAGTAATACAAAAACTTATATTCTAATAAAAACATAATAAAAAAACAATAATTTTACAAGCCCTCATCTAATAAATCATTTATATATCTATGTACATCATTTATGTTAAAATTCACATCCTCTTTGATTCATTAATTTAACTTTAATACAAAATGTGGTTTTCAAAGATGCATACACGTCTAGATATGTTTTTCTTGTTTGATGTTTTGAAATTTTGCCAAAAACCTATAAACTATAAAAAAAGATTTAACATATTATTATGTGACGATGAAAAACGAACTAAAAAATACTGTAAAATTGCTTTAGTGTGTTTTTTTTTTATTGCATACAGGAATCTAGATCATGCATGCGTTAATTTGTTGGTTTATAGACTTAATGTTAACGCCAACGGATCCTTAGATGGTTGACGTGCACGGTCGACGGACGGCGACGGGCGCCATTATGAAAAATATGAGTTTATTTTATTGTCAGATATTAAATTATGCTAGGGTGACAGACTTTAGGTGCAATATGGAATATTATTGGTTTAGATTGCATTTGTATGCACAAGTGAGATTATACAATTGATTGGCGTTTATAGTAAATAGTACCTAATCATTTTATAAGCACTTTGAGCTGATTCTTATCGATAAGGTGATTTTTTTTAAGTCATATGAACAAAATTGGTTTTTACGAATTTATATTGCATTACATATTTAAATGATAGCTGTCAAAAATTTAAAAAAAAAACTCAGATCGCTGAAGTAAATTATTTCAGTTCATTCACATAAAAACACTATTACTCAGAACAGCCAATCAAAAGTTTTTAGAGGACTATTTAGAAGGAGTAAAAAAGGTGTGAAAAAAATTGTATTCAAACACCTAAACGAAAACGATATAACCGCACATTGATTTGGTAACTACACAATACACACAGCTTCTCAAAATATGTTTATAAAATATTGAAGGAAACTGCAAATTTTCCTTTTGACGTGTTGCAATGATATTTAGGATTCATTTTTCTTATAGAAACATTATTGCACATGCAATTTTTTAGTATTAAAAAAAAAACTATGGATATTTTGACGATTTCTCATTGGACTATTTAAAATGATTAAAAATATTGCAATCATAGAAATTTTTAAAATATTTTTCCAATAAAAATAACTGAGGAAGTATTCACAAAGAACCCTTAAAAACCTTCCACATTAATTCGATATTCCCCCAATGATGATTTAGAATCTATTTTTCTATGGAAAAAATGATTGCGCCAAACTAATTGATCAAATGTAAAAATTCTTCATCCTAATTGCTGTTGAGTGCCAATGGAACCATAGAATACGAAATCAATTCACATTGGTAAATTATAAAAAAAAAAACTAGTGATCAAACATCCGCCAATCAACTTGTGCACATTGTAAATCGCACCGATCCCAGAAAATGTACGAATACAGCAACAACAACAACAACAACAAAAAATCCACTTAAGCTGGCTAAGCTATGTTGGGCTTCAAGAAGTAATCGAATCCCAAAGAACCATAAAAGTGCATTTAAACGCATTCATGCCGCCACAGTATGGTATAGCCGATGGGTAGTAAGATACTCCTTCAGCGAATTTATATATATTGCTGCTGGATAAATGGTGAAGAGCTATGCTCGTTTTACATTCATTCCCTCCCCAGCAGCGACGACTATGATGTCTATTCGGTTCCGATTCACATTACAACATCTCGATCTCGAGCAATATTTGTATTGAATCTTTTGGAAGGCGGTGTTCAGAGAGCGGCCATGACGACGCTTTGGAATTTATAGCTAGCAGAAATGGCATTCGGCATTAAATTGATTCCATTGTGGTTTAATGCAAACGCATGTTGCCACTGCTGCGCCACAAGGGGAACTTTATATACAAAAGGCGCATAACACAGATGCTCATGCTTACGGCTGTGCGGCTGCCTCTCAAGTGCTTATAGTCGATGTTCCCAGAAGACGATGACGACGTCGTCGTTGTTGTTGGGCTTATCGAGCAAAAGGGCAGCAGAAGCAATTCAAAATAGAATCGAGCCAAGGACCGCTGTTGCCCTGCTACGATCTGCGCTGCAGGTGTTTGCCAGAAGCCTTTGCACATATAAGTTGAAAATGTACTGACAAAAAATGGTTTATTTTCAAACTAACGAACGCACTGAACTGCACAGAATGTGTCTCGTAGGTATTATTGTTATGATAATTTGGTCTAGAATTTGCAAATCTACATATATAAATGTATCTATACGCAAAATTCAATGTCGGGCTATGTGGAATAAATATTTCATGCGCCGGGGACTTTTTGGCATAATATGTAGATGAATTGCTGTTGTGGGTTTGTGATCGAATTGGCCAGGAGTTGGGTATAAAGCTTTCTCTTTGGCGCACCACATCATCACCTTGAACTCAATAGGGAGTGACATATACAAATGGAGTATAGAGTTGTATACCTTACCTACGAGTATAGAGTGCCAGTCTGACTGATTTTGTTTTTATTTTTTTCTTTGTTGATATATTGGAGAGTTATATAGGAGCGTGGGAAGAACTTGATATTCAATTAAATAAAGAAAAAAAATATATGTACATAGCCAGATTGAATTAAAGATGTTGCTATATGATTTCATAGAAGCAGATTTAGACTTTGTGGTGAGATTGAAAATTGAATAGAATTTTAAGATAAAACCTGATGAGGCTTGGAACTTGAGGATATTCTTAGGTATATTACAACTTGTAAATTTTTTTTATTGAAATCAAATTTTTCAATCGGCAAAAACCGCTGATTCTAGGTCAAAATAGACAAAATTACAAACTTTTCAAATAGGTATCATCTTCTATTTTGATGTTGGGGTATTCGCTATTTTATATTTGCTTGTTTTTTTTTCTTTCTTAGTTTTAAAAACTTAATTCAAAAGTATTTTCATAAAATTTCACTACAAAATCAAAAAAAAAAAAAAAAACATGACGAAATATATTACATATATAGAGCTAATTTCCTCCAATGCCATAATTTAAGGTACAACTAATCTCTTAATATTATTTATTGACTTAAAATTCCACAAATCCATTTAGCTTTTATGAAAAATCAGTAAACTTTTAAGCAAATGATTTCATTATGTGGAAACTTTCTTAATTTAGAGAATGGTATCGTACAAAATTTTTCCATCCCAAGTTTTCTGTTTTTATTTTATATTTTTGTTTGTATGTATCAATCGTGTTTTATTATAGCAACTTTTCAATGTCACTATACCTATTGCTGTTTCCATAAAATTTTACTTCCTCTAAAATATTCCCCCTGCATTGTTTTGTGCATGAATAATCCTCTCACCTGCATAAAGGCTCATAAATCTGGATGACACTTAAAACACAATAAAAAAAAAAAAATAATAACAATAAAACAAAAAAGCCTTATAGGAACTTAAAATTAAATTATAGATGCATTGCCCGCATGAGGTAATCCAAATGGCATCACGATTTTTATAAAAAAGAAAAGAAAGCCTTCATCTATAGCCGCCCATCAAAGTCACGAGCAAAAGCACAAACTATCTTCGTTAATTTTAAATTTAAGCATATGATGTATCTTCAATTTTTTTTTCTATACTCAGAGGGCTTTGAAAAGCCCAGAAATTATCAACCAATAATAATGATATAAACCTACTCTTTGGCTACTGAATTAACGAATAGGTATTTTGTCAAAGACCCTCAAGCGAATATGAAAAATTAAAAAAAAAAAAAAAAAGCCTAAGACGAAACAGAAGCTAGTCTTTATGCAAATGCATTCGTGTCAGAAGATTAATCATATAGAAATGTAGTTCCAGTATAATATGCATCTACATCTACATGCGGATGACCTAAGATTAGACAGAGAAATAATCTGTGTGGAAGTGAAATAATAACTGTTTGACTGCCTACATTCCTATTTTAATTTTGTAGCCACTTGATGATTACCTAAGTTGTTAATTACAATAAAGTTGTGGTTTTTATTTTTTTTTTAAATACCTAAAGCTGTTAATTGCTCATCAAAAATAATGAGCAATTCAGTTTGTTCTTCTTCAAAGTCACAGACAAATTTATATAACTCTAGAAAAACAGTGCAACAACATATGTACTTAGTTATAGACGGTGTGATTTTTTAAATTAAGATTTTATTTGACAATATAAAAAAAACGAAGGCATTCTCTAAAAGTAATTTATGTAGAAGAGCTAGGTCTTTGAACGTTATCACAAATTTTTTTATATTTTTGTAAATAAAAATCTGTATCAACTATGGACTCAAAATCTACAGATTTATATGATTTAGAAAATATAGTTTCAGTAAAATCCACCACTAATACTACTAACTAAAAATATTTCTTATTCTATTCAAATTCCAATATTGTTTTTTTTTTTTAATTTTTCAATGAAGTCACAACATTGAAAATAAATAAAATGTTTGTAAAAAACCTGGATGAGGCTATGAGCTTGAGGATATTCGTACATTACGACTTACAAATTGTTATAGAAACTAACCAGAGCATTATCAGCCAAGAAAATGTCAGACAGTATTTTTAAGTTAAACCACAAATTTTCCAGTTGATGAAAACTACGAATTTAATAAAATCGTATCTCAAAATTCACTGTATAACAATTTTTATTATTGTTTTTTTAAGTTAAGTTAAGTTAAGAAAAAACGAGAATTTAATGTATTTAATTGAGTGCATCAAATTTAATGACTCCCGCTGTAAATAGAATGATTCACAATATTTTTGTTGTATCGTCTGAAAGTTTCACACCTTTTTTTTTCTTCCAAAAATTGATTTCGTTTGAATTTTGTTTGTATATTGTTTGCATTCACAATTATTGTGGTATTAATATGGATGCTATACTTAACCTTTTTCTTTTTTTAAATTTTGTTGTTGTTATTAACTTGCAAACTTGTTTGCAAAATGAACTAGTTTATGCGTTGGAGGTTTCAATTCTTACCTGAAATGATAAAAAAGAGAAGAAAAAGTTAAAAAAATAATAAATATGCTAAATGATGATCTTATAGAAAATACACAAAGAAAAAAAAATACGTGGTATAAATAATAATAATTTATTTACATTGGAGAACAAAATATTTTACTAGAAACTTTTACTAAAACTATTTGATGTGGGAGTGTTAATCTTTGAATGTTCTATATACATAAATAACATGTATGTATGTTCTTAAATCATTTTTTTTAAACAGTCATAAAGAACCATACGTATATTATATGATCCTACAATTTAGTATGAATCGTATAAAAATTTAATTTAAAACCTTGCTTAATAATGTGCAAACACAACTTTTTTTTTAACTCATTCAGGTTGTGTGGTTAGTAAAGTTAATACTTATTTTTCTGTTTCCGCCTTTAAAGCCAAAAGAAGAATTCACAATTACAAATAAAATATGTAATTGAAAAATTGTACTACACAAAATATAGCATTGCAGCACTAACAGAGTTCCCATTTGTCCACACTAAGGAATAAAATGACATGTTTCCAAGATTTTTGATTCTCATAAAAATGAATTTAACTTTTCTTTTAGTTTGTTTAAAAAAATTTACAAAGATTTTAATATAACATAAAATTTGTTAAGTTATGTCTTCAATAAGAAAAGTATTTTTAAAAATTCATCAGGGGTGTCGTTTTGTCATTAAAAAAAAGAAGACGTTACTACTTTATTTAAAATTTCTTTTAGTTTGTTAAATACTAAAACAAAATTTTGTAGTACATAAAATTTGTTTAGTTTTTTCTTCAATAAACAAATTATTGTATTTTTATAAATATTCACCAGGTGTGTCGTTTCAAAAACAAAGAAGAATATACTATTTTTTGATTTGAGTATTGGATGTCTGAGGTGATAAATTTGAGACAATCTACTTTTCAAAAACTCCCAAAAACACTATAACGCACAAAGTTTTACAAAAGTTTAAAGGCTTTTCCTTAGAGATTTTGTATTCCTTCATATAAACAATGGCAGACACATAGATGAAAATACTAGATCGTACTTTTTTTCAAAGGCTTATCAGTATCTAGAACACTTTGTGTTTGTTTAACCGAACCTTTGTACAAAATGGAATGTTTAACAAAAATCGTCAGTACGATTTTTTAGCGAATTTAAATATCGCAAATAAAATGTTCCACATACGCCACAGTGTACAGTTTATAAAATTTCCTTATTTTACGGCAAATAAAGACGTTAAACGAATAAAATAGAAACAATTTTTATAGTTTTGATAATTTGAGCTAAGATTACATTTCCCATGGGCAAACTAAAATGCCTGACAAATTACTAAGGGGGATGGATGCAAATATTTTGTTTGCATGATATTGTTGTCAAAGGAACAAAATTTATTAAAATTTTATATGCTACATGTAATCACGTGTGTTTGTATGTTCCGCGAGTACAAATTCAATGAAATTTGCTTAGGTAATTTTATTTGCGTGCAAACAAAAATTGACCTGCAATTATTTTGCATGCAGAAAATATATAAACAGAAAATATTTTGGACAATCCGTTTCTATTTCTAATCCATCGGTTTATTTGATAAGTTTTGATTATAAACACTTTAGAATTTCAATGGTCTTATAATGCAATTTAAAGAAGCAACTTTTTAAATATTTTTGAGCTGAAAACAAAAAATAACGTTTCAGTTTTTTTAATAAACATACCTATCTACATTTATGAAAGAAAAAATTCGTACTTCTATGAGTGGAGTTTTGTAAATAAAGAAACTTTATTTTCATAAAGTTTCTTTTTTTTACAAATATTCAAAACAATAGGTGTGTTTTATTCTTCATAGCCAGCGCAGCAAACAAAACCAATTTGATTGCTGGCGAAAAAGAAGTCAGTACAAAAAAAAAGATGGCTGCGCTGGCGATAGAACTTTGAATTATTGAAATGAACGTATAGAGTGAGTAATCGTTTTATTTAGACTTGTGCTGCGCTGGCTATGCAGCAATGAATAAATCACACCTAATGTATTTAATCAATAGGGGAACATTATGAAAAAAACATCTGCCACACTTAATTTGTTGTTGTACAAGACTCAAAATCGATCTATTTTCCAAATATGTAATATTCTCAAAAATAAAATAACAAGCTCCAACTACATCTCAAGATTCAGATAAAAATCATTTTCAATAAGGTTTAAGAAATATCGAAGTGCATTTCTTTCTCTAGACGCTTTCATTCAAAAATAATAATAATTATGCCTTTCATCTTGATAACCTAATTAAACGTCTCAACAATATTTAAAAAAAAATCCAATTCTAATTAAAAGTAAAAATAAAAACTTTCATGTTACTCAATTGGAGCAAATGTACCTATAGGTACACTACATGTATTTCATTTCTAGGCCCACCCTTTTTTTGTTAATTCTTTTAAACATTGATTGATATAAAACGCAATAATTATACTCTCCGCATTTATATATTTGTACCTATTTTCATTTTCTATTTATTATCCACGCAACGCATTTCATTCTTATAAGAAGACTTCTTTTTAAAACAACTTAAGATATAATAATATTCCTTACACGTTATACACGTGCAATCGCACGCCTAATTATCAACCTTTCTGTGAAGACTGTCGGGCAATCTTTCTTTGTTGCCAACATTAGAATCTTGCCTTCTAGCAATGAATCTTCATGTAGGTTTCATCACAATTCACAACTCAATATATAGTACCTATATACAAAGAATATACGATAGTGTTTATTAACAAAATCTGTGCAATGAATTTTGTCCACAGGCTATATTGAAGAGATAGATAGGTAAGTTGGCCTTTGTCGTCGTTTAACACCAAAGACCGACCCCTATCTGGGGCCTCTAAAAATAGAAGCAATTAACTCTGCTTACAAAACAATGGAAGCCGCCACTGGCTAACGATAAAACAACGCGATGGATGGACGATCTAGAAAGCTGTCTTTATATCTTCGACAAGAACTCGAACATTTCAAGTGGCAAATGGCAATGTTCGCATGCGGTTTACGGTGTTGTTGGAAGAAGCAAAATGCCACCACCACCGCTGCGCCGCACCGTAATCGCAGTCGTATAGTCGTGGACGATTTCATGCTGCCGAGTGCCGATGCCGCCATGAAGACGTTGACGTTTGACGAGTACATTAACCTGTCAGTAAATGTGTACGAGTATCCATCAGAGCGTGTCGCGAGCCAAATAGCACAAGCACTTCCCTAAGTCGATTTAATCCCTCTTCGACTTTGTGTATAGACTGTAGAGTTACAGTTCTTATTGTTACATATTTTTCAACTTCACTGATAGTCTTATATCTCTTGCAGCCATTTTATAATGTTAACTGTGTTTCAGTCACCATTAGAGGGTTGCGTAGAAATTTGCAAGCCAATCAGTAAAATAGCTGTAATAATCATTTAACTTAGCGCACACACGGCTGCTGGCTGAACTGATGTGATGACATTTTTCTTTGTTAAATTTGACAGTTATGTATACCTAAATATATACTCGTAGTCGTATGTTAAAACAATGGTAGCAAGAGATAGACATTGAAGTAATTACTTCCCACAAAATGACGCATTTGACATTTCTCTTGAAATAACTGTTATCATAATGAATAATGTCACTTTTATTTTGAATCCATAGTTTCATCACTGGGTGTAGTTCAGTGGGCCATCATCAAAGTCTAATTATCCCGGAAGAAAGTTCAATTTGTAGAGAAAGGAAGGTAGGTGAATATAAAACGTTATGATGATGACAGACAACTACAAAAAAAAATTACCTTGTCGTGACATTCATTTGAACAATTCCACTTCACTAAAATTAAACCAAATTATTGCGTAAATTAATTGAAATTTAGTAGATATACATATAGAAAAAAGCCACGTTAAATTTGCGCCACGAAATAACAGACAGATGCGAATACGAGATACAAAGATGGAGAACTAGACTTTGACAGACGGTTTGATGCTGATTTTGTTATTTTTGTTGTTGGTTTGCGCGTGAAAAAAAAATACAAGTTGGGTTTTTTTTTTTTTGGCTGGTGATTTGGATAACTTTTTTTTTGCTTTGCCGAATTGCTAATGTTATTAAATTTCAATCAGTTAATGAAGGTTTCTGGGTCAAAACAAACATCAATTTATTCGTTTTTGTTGGTTGTTGATCGTGTGAATTTTTCTATTTTTTTTTGGAGAGAAATGAAATTGCAATTTGGAGACTGAATCAAATGCATGATTATAGCACTGGGTATGTAGGTATATCAGGAAACTTGTTTTAATTTTTATAAAGAAACAAATGAATTGAATTTATACCTACTTTAAGTAGGTGGATTGGTGAGGTATTTTATTGCTTTTTTGGAGACATTAAATATAAGATTTAAATAGGTATAATGGTGTCGTCGGCAAAATTATTTGATTGTATTTTGGGTGAGTTTTATTGTTTTTTTTTAAACAATGTGACCTTAACCTTTCAATGTTAAATTTTAAAATAACATAAGATTATTGAAACGACATTAAAGTAATTAATCTTTTATCGAAACGAGATTTAATCACGCACAATTAAGACACACAATTAATGATTATACATATTTGCAAAACTTGAAGACTAGCAGTGATGCTTGAAGGTAATAGATTTTGCAATAACATACTGACGATGATTGGAAGAATGATTAAATTTAATTTTGTTTACTTAATAAAAATAGGTTAAGTGACAAATAGGTAGATTAAACAAGTTTTTTTAAACTTTATAGCGTTTGTTTAATTTAGTCGTGACTTAAGAATAAATAATGATGATTTGAAAATTAAACAAAATTTTATCATAAATGACACAGTTTGATGTCCGCCTCTAAAATGAAGCATTTGAAGAATAGAAGAGTACCTATAAGAAATTAGGACGGCCATTCTAGTTTGTTTTGTATTTGTTTTTTTTTCGAATTTTATATTATATTTTGGTTGCCATAACAAAAAATAACCTGAATAACTTGACAAACTTATAGAAGCTTGGAAATTTAAGCTTATAAAAAACTTCTGAGAGAGCATAAGAAACTGCAGACTTTCCAAAAATCATTTTTCCTTATACGCGTTGAGGGTGAATAATTTAAATTTGACCTGTCAGTGACATTGATTATTTCTAGAAAATCGACAGGATTATTTTCAGCAAAGCAACAATCGCCTGTTGATCGACTTGAATTTTTAATCAACATTTCAGTCATCTGAATCTATTTGATGCTAGATACTACATTTGGTTTATTGTCAAACCTAAACAAAGAAGTGACACATTGCCATTATAGACGGCAAAATGCGTTGCGTTAAGAAGAAAATGATTATCAAAACAATTAACTTCTAGTGTAAAATAATAAGTTTACACAAAAGTTTATATGAACGTCATTTTATTCATTTGGTTGAATTGAATCAGCTATTCGGCAAACGTCAAACATTAAACTTCAAAAATTGTTTTTGTGCACAAAAGTTATTTCATTTTCCATAAACTCATACAAAATTTAAAAACTTTTATTCAAAGATGTCAAAAAATAAGCAAAAAAAGAAATTTATTCAATTAGGTATATTATCAATTATAAATGAATACAATCCTTTTAATAATTTACTATTTTTAAAACTATTCGGAAAAAATTATGGTTTGTGCATTTTCTTTTACAACAATAAAATTCGCCTTGTTCTAAAAGTCACATTGACGTTTGGTTAAATTTATCAAAAAATTTTGGTTAATATTCTTCAGAAAAATCCTTGAGGAATTTTAACCAAATTGTGTAGATCATTTCTCATACAAAATTTTACAGTTCATTAAATAAATCCTAAACTTAACAAAGTGGTCAACTTACATATCTAGTATTTAACATCATTACATGAATACCATTAATATTAATTTTTATAAAAAAAATATTTAAATCCCAATGTTTCGGTTTCGACGAGAAGATTTAATTTTTTTACATTTAACTGTCAGTTATTGAGCGCTTATTTATTCCCAAGCAAAAGTGTTAAATGTTCTGAAAGACCTTTTCGAAGTTAATTCATAATTTTGACGTTTATTTGTTACACAAAAATTCACTTAATAGATATCAATGACAGTTTATAAGTAGATATATGTATAGAGACAACCTACAAAAACGTTAAAACGGAAGGTAAAGGTGATTAGACTTAACATTATTGAAAAAGTGTTTCAGTAAATATGTATCATCGACAAATTAAACAATAAAAGAAAATTGATTTAGGTCACACCTGAATAAACGACAATAACACTTCATGTGATGAACTGAGTTTTATAGCATCAAAGAAAAGATCAAGAAGTATATGAGCTGATTTACGTCTTTACAAAAAATCAAAAATTTTTGAATTTTCAAAAAGAAAAAAAAAACTCACCTCATAACAACATTACAAGCTTTCAACCAAAATCCAAATAAATCAAAACCTTTAATTACATCAGAAAACATTCTTAACATTCATAAGCAATGTCAATAATGTTGAAAAAGAATTTCACCTTTTTCTCAAAATAAAACACGCAAGAAAAAGTTAAATTATAAAAATTTCACAAAAACGTGCAACAGAGCATTGAACTTCATAAAAACACCGAAAAGTGTGTTGACTCATATTGTAAATAAAGATTTTTTTTTTATTTGAATAAAAAATCACTAAGCTACGCAAGAGATCAAATTATTATAAAATTATAATTTTGCCGATTCTTATGAAATGTCATATCAAAGTTCTTCCGTGTTTAAGCTGACAAAACCAACTGAAAGTGACAAAAAAAATTCATAAGCACTCCTTTCCATTGAATGAATTGAAAGAAGGGGCTCAAATAAAGTCAATAGTTGTCTTGTCCCTCCACTCTGATCTGATAGATCGGGTTTCTATAAATCCAGTTCTCCTTATTGTACATATACATACATAAACGTTTGTATTGTCACTCCACTTGTTCTCCGTTTAATTACACTTTCGACTCTATTAGCTGTCAAATATATGCCATAAAAACTCCCTGGCAGTTAAATACATACATAAAATAGATAGTCAGTCATATTGTTGTGTTTTGCAGTTGTTCTTGCTTCAATCGTGTTGTTATTAATTGGCTCAAAATATCAAGACAATAGAGCTATAATTTTTTTGATTTCAAACAAATTTATATACGTTCGCATTACATGATACCACTGTGAATGTATGTATGTATATGCGCTATGCGGCATGTCATGTTATACCGAGCTTTATTCACAACTTTAACGTGTACAAAGGTTAGGCACGTTCAAAATAGAATTGCGAAAAAAAAAAATAAATTTAAAATGTTTATGTGGCGATTTATTTATTTGTTAACCTAATTCAATAGGTATACGGCGCGGCGCGGCGGCCTGGGCTACGTTGGATTGTTTCAAGTGCAAAATTTCAATGAATTCAGAAATTTTGTTTTTATTGAAGTTTCACCTTGAAATTTGATAACATAATTTAGAGCGCGGCAAATATGTACATATGTACATTATTAATGATTCATAATCATTATTATTATTATTTATTTTTCTTTCTTTTTATTGCATTATACCTGAGTTTTAATATGTGAAAAGAATGACACCAATTTACAAATCGATAACAATTAAAAGTGATTTATCGAATCAATTAAAACAGTCCATGAATCTATTTTTAAAATAAAATGCGAAATAAAAGTAATTTTATCATCAGTAGATATAATTGTGAATCAGTTGGTTTTACTTTGTTTTTATTTTTTGTAGACTTTAACCGGTCAATTTGATGAATATCTTCAGAAAAATAACACATCAAAAAGACAAAGAATATAATATAGGGTGGCCAGGCCATTCCCCTTATATGCTTTGTTATTTAAGTATATCCTTGACATTTATACCTATTTGGGTTGTTGTCGCATGAAATTGCAAAAAATGTTTCCTTATAGCTCTCTAGGGCTGGGTAGCGTTTTATTGCTTTTCTTCTCGCAATGAAATGTGATCTATAATGGACATGAAACACGCTAGCTATTGTATATTGTTATAGCCCTTCTTTGTTTTTAATTTTAATGGAAATCATGTGCTTAATTTTATTATTTAAACACGCAATGTGATTTTCCTGTACATATACATACATAGGTATATGAATGTAGGGTAAGATATCGATTGTGGAATTAATTTAAAATTTGTAATTGTAAGTTACATGGACTTTTTCTGTTTTGTAAATTAGCGAGTTTAGATTGGGATCTTTATTTATTGTGCTTTCTATTGTTATTTGGGGTTTTTCCTACCAATTTATTGTTAACAACGCAAAATTTATATTTGTTAATTTTTTTTATGCAGTTTTTTTGGAATTCCCAGAAACTATTTGTATTGTTTTTTGATGACGTGTTTGAAAGCTATGGAAGATAAAATTTTAGAGCCTGCAGTTATATTATTTAACTTATCAGCTTGCAAAATTAATGAGAAAATTGTCATAGCAAATATTATCTACAGCCATTATTTGTAAAATAAACAAATAACAAGATATGAGTTCAGTACCTACATAAACATATATATTAATAAAGGTACACGTAATATAATTTTGGAATTACTTTTTGGATCGGTACATTTTCGCCAAAGAAGAATATTATGGCAATAAATGACTAAATTATTGTAGAAATTGTTGTTTTTGTCAATCGTGCAAATCGATTATAAGAAATAGGTACACCTACGAAAAGATAAGTATTGTAGGTCACGTAAAGCCAGCAATAATTACAACAATTTTGACAGACGCACAGTGGACCGTTTCCACATTTTGAATTGCTAAACTCATAACTCTTAAACTAATAAATGCCTTTATCTTAACAGCTTTTTTTTTATCTTTAAAGAAATTTCAATGGGAGCGGTATCGATTTCCCTCCGTTTAGGCGAAAAACAAAATTTAATAAAAAAAATGAAAGCCATCCATTAATTCTGTTTAAAAATTAAATTCTTTTAGTAGATAATTTTGGAAAAATTAATTTTTTAACTCAAAATTAAAAAAAAAAAAATGGGCTGACTGACTTCAAATCAATTCTATGTACCACAGCTCTATGTAACTTTATGCAGCTGAATTTTTGGGATTATGTGAACAAATACATATAAAAGCATTTTTATAGTTTAGGGGGGGAATTTGCGAAGTTTTTGTTTTTTGCTCAATTTAGAATCAAAAAAGTGGTTCGAAAAACATTGAATTTAGTTTAAAAATTAAAAAACAAATTTTTTATTTTGTATTTCAATAAAAAACAAGTACATATTATGTACATATATCAAACAAAGAACAAAAAGAGAAGTGTTTCACGCACTCGCCTCAGTTTTAACACTCAAAACTAACTAAACTAAAATTGATTTGTCCCCGTACAATTTTTCAAATTTACCTGGCTCTACAAGTAAAACAGTTCATCCAAACGAAATTTTTTGTTTTTATTTCTAATGCGCCAAATAATTATTGATTCTGTGAACTTCAGAGTTTTGCATTACAGGCTCACACACAAAATTAATACTGCTACTAGTTTTGCATATAAATGAAGCCAATTTTTAAAAAGCCAATTTGTTACTACATTTAAAATTTTTCATGAATTTATCTGCAATATAGCAAAACAACATCATAATTCAAGAAAATTATTAATCAACACAAAATCTTAGATTAATTTCAACAACAAAAAAATATTTTGTATTAATTAAATTATTAGAAAAAAATGAATAAGGTATAGTTTATCCATCGGAAAACCAAATAAAGAGTCTAAATAATTCGTACTTAAATTGACTTCGTTTTGGGTTGGACATTTTTTTTTTATAATTATCTTAACCTATAGGATGTAATGTCTTGCAAGGCAATTTATTTAGTTAAAAGAAATATAAGAATATAAAAGGATTTTATATTGCCACTGTATTAAAACAAAACTTTGGAGTTGGATGAATATAAAAAAGAAGACCAAGTGGGGCTTAGATCCACAGCCTTGCATCATTCTCACCCGCTCTTCCTTTTTTTTTTAATATTTATTTCTTATTCTCCAATCTTATGAAATTAAATTTAAAGTGCAATAGGTATATTTTTCTTCCAATTAAAAACGTGTTTATTTCTTTTGAATTTGAAAGATTTAAATATTTATTATTTTATAATTCTCACTAATTAACTGTAGGCGAAATAAAAAAAAATATTCATCAACTCAAGTAGACATAGGTATGTACAATGTAAACACGTATGTATTCGAAACATAAGTGAACAAAATGTTTAAAATTCTAATTAATTATTCTACTCTATATTTTCAATATGAACAACATTTATAGCTACCTACAAGGTTATATTCTTAAATAAACATTTTGAAGTTATAAATATAGACAGAAAAATGTTATAGTTTTGCATTTAAAGCACACATCATCACTTGATTAAATAAACCTTCAAAAAAATAATGTCTTAAAATAAAGTTATGTATATAATTTGTTCTGTTTTATTTTACATTTTGTGATTAGTATTGTTTAGCTATGAGTGGCCTTCTTTTCCAGAATTATAAGTGTTAGAATATAATAATGTATTACATACATGAAAAATCTAAAACAATAATTATTATACCTATGAATTCTCATTAATTGACTTTGAGTAAAATAAAAAAAAAAAAAATTACACATGTTTATTTTTAGAGTACTTTATGTGGAATTGAAAAAAAAAAACAATGGAATGGAACTTGTAATTTCCAGTTAAGTTGAAAATTGTCAGCAACTAATTAAAGTATAATCAGATAAAAAGAAATAAATTGATATATTTTTTGGGAATTCTGTGTTTTCTTGGATCACTAAGGCGAGACGACCATCCAAGACCTATGCAACAAAACAACAAGACTTGTTTAACATGCAAAATTTGATTTACTTTTTAAAAATAGGTTAGAAATAAAGTTTATTGTTTCAACTGCGTCTTTGAAGGGTACGATAATATCTAACTGATGAGCCCAACTGTCGTACCTGGGTGAAACGCATTTTGGAGTTGAGGTCATTTGAACTTATCAATTGAATTATATTCAATCGCTCCACCTAAACATAAATATATGATTTTTTATTCTAACTCTATCTGGAGTACCACTTATTTATCTTAAGGCACAGGGTTACTAGTAATTCATTAAATTAAATTATAAGCCAGAACATTCTTAAAAACCCTCAAACCTACACTCATTTATACCTTAAAAGAAAAATGATCTTTATATTTTTGACTTCCGCCAATTCTAAGTATATAAAATCATAGATTAAGGGTTCTATCATCAAACACTTCTTTAAAACTTTTATTTTTAACATCGACAAAACCACTTTGCAACTCTGTCTGACCTCGTTAACAAAGAACTTGAACTACTCTAGATTACCAGCTTTCCTTTTTACCAATTTATAAAACTATCAATTTATTTATATTTTTGTTTGTCTCAATTGATTGAGTTTTGGCTCCAGTCTTAATTAAAAGATTGATTGGTCAGTCAGCCAGAATCATTTGAAAGTCATGAAAATATACAAAACTACAATAAAGTGTAGTCCCCTATCTTGATGATATTTATCCACGCAAATCTACATTTAAACTTAAAACTATTGCTTCCTCTTAGAGAAATTTAAATAATGAAACAAAAAAATTGAGGCAAAATAATATACATAGGTATATTTATATATATTTTTTTAAAATTACAATAAGGGCTAGACAGACAGATTGATGATAAAAACCTTGAAAGCAAAGTCACTTATAGACAAAGCCATAGAAATAGTGCAATTAAATGTTTGTTATGGTAGCCGAATCATTTACATAGATCAAAACGACCGATTGATTTGATCAAATGATCTTCATATTATAGTTATGGCATCATTATTGCATCATTAAGCCAATTAACAGCAGCCTGGCGTTGTAAACATACAAGCAATTTGCTTTCGACAAATCAAAGATAAAAATGGTGTCGTATGTGATTTGAGCTTAAATTGATTTATTTTGACATTTATTGTTATTTTTTTTCTGAGGTAATTGTTTGTCAGGGCCTGAAAAATTTAAGTTTAAATTTATTTTTTTTTTAATTTTAAGATAATTTACAATCGAGATCATTGATGGCAAATTTTGGGGTGTCAAATTGAAAAGTAATGTTATATTTTAAATCTTTTTCGAGGCTGAACAATTAAAAAAAAAAAAAAAAAAATTTTGAAACTTAATACTGGGTACCAATGAATGAAAGGTGTATCAGTGGAAATTATAAATTGGCCTTTTTTCAACAATATACCTACAGCTTATTTCTTATAAAATTTTTAACCTTGACACTTATTGATTACGATTTAATACTCATTCAACTTTGATAAAAAAAATATGCTGTGAAAGATTTAAAATAATATCCAATTTTATTTCAACTTCCACCATACATACATAAGTCTTCATAAGTACATATATGCATTGTTTGAAGCCTCTTTAATGCTTTTCACAACAAAAACAAACAAAATAAAATGCATTTATAGAGAAAAAAATTTGATAATAAGATATAGGTATAACAAAATTGTAGGTAATTCTTATAGTTATGACCTTGTAAGTTGCAATGAAAAGACCCCGAATATGTCTCTTTTTACTAAAAAGAGTGAAATTTCAAACAATTTTGATATTCCGTTATATTTCTCATTAAAAAATTGAAATGATACCGAAAGTTAGTTGAGATTATAAATATTTAATCAGAATCATATTTTTCCTAATTGGGCTTTTTTTCACTGCTTTACTTTTTGCATACATAATTGGCAGCCGAAAATTTTAAAATGCAAACGATTTATTTTTTTAGAGGCTCATATTTTATTTTGATGACCTGAGCTATACATTAAATAAGAATTGTTTTAAAAGTACTTAAAATGTAGTTAGGTATAGCTATATTCCCATTAATTTTCTTGTCTGAGTCTCTTTTGTAAGAATTTTTATATGCGATTACTTTTACTTTACATTTTTTTTTTTAAACTGATTGCCTAGCAACAATCCACATAAAACTCCACACCTTTAAAACTTCTTATCAAAGAATGTCATAAAATCTGATTATTCGTTTATTTTTTTTTAAATTAAAAACCCTTTCTCATTCCAATATTGCGGTTCAAACTGCATTTTCTTCCTAGTCTATCATTAATTTTTGCATAATTCGAACATGCTTGGTATAATTAGCGTTCAATATACTAGTATAGCAGTAGCAACAAACACGGAGTGTATTGCAAAATCTTGTTAGCCTTCGACATCTAATATCCAATTCATTAAACTCAATTAATTCAACCAACATATTGTAACCTAACAAAAGCAACAAATTAAAAGAAAAAAACAATCAACTGCCAATCCACGCTTTAATTTGTAATAACGTTATAAATTACAAATCTCCATCACTATACATATATACACTCTGCCTCTACCTAGTCCGGGTCACGGAAAATCTGCAAACAAAGAAAAAAAAAACAGTAACCAGTTAACCAATAAAATAGTCTCCCCCTCTTTCTGAAACTCGAAAAAGACTGCAAGAAGTGATGAGAAGCAAGATCACAGATCAGCAGAAGCAAAAACAATAACAAAAACTAAGAGGACATATATTCAGTAGCGCAATTTTCGCACAATCTCATGCTCGGAGGAAGGCTCTGCTGAATCTGAATCTGACTCTGGACCAAACCCGCCTGCCAAAAAAGGGCAAAAGATTGAAGAATGTGTAACGGTGATTAGCGATAATTGCACGCAAATTGATTTTTTACGATCGATTGTTCGCCACCGCAGCTCCGTAGCTCCGATAGCGAAGAAGGATTGAAAAGAAGACAGAGGCAATTCGCATCGTTCGCGTTCGAATTTCACAATAGCACATTACAAGTAATGTGACAGTTATAGTGAGATCGGTGGCTCCAAATTTGGACCCGGGGCTATAAATTCTCCCAAACCGAACCAAAGCTGACAATTAAGCCTGGTAAAACAAAACAACAACAAAAAATAAAAATAAACTGAGACATGGTGTGTGATAAATCGAATTATACAAACCTTCTAATGCGAAACTTTCCGCCGAACACCATTTTGAATCCGATTGATGGTGAATTACGATGTAAAACGTCACTGTGACAGATCGATTTGATTTGGGTTTAATTCACCAAACTTCCTGTAAAATGTGTGAATTTTTTTAATTATTAATGGTTCACACTTCTTTCACAAATTTACACACTCTTTATCATATTTTTCTTTGTATTTTATTAACATTTGTATTTAAATTATTTTTTTCTTTGTACAATTTCACAAATTCACTTTTATTTTCGTCGTAGAGGTACACTAACAGAATTTTATTATATTTTTTTTTTGTTTTCTTTCATAAAAACCATACGACACATTAACCTGTGCGCGAGACAAGGGAAAGTTTCTTTGAATCCAACAAACATCAACAGCCAGCAAGGTGCATAATTTAACAAAAAAAAAAAATCACACAAAACAGGTAGGAACGTAAACGTAAAATTAACAACGAAAATGCGGCGAAAATATCTGAAGAGAAATTATAACCTCAAGATGACGAAAAGGAAAATTATAAACACTTTGCCAATTTTGTTGTAATTGTTAATTTAACTCTCATTTAATGAGGATAGTGCAGTTTTTGTTGTTGTTCTTTTTTCACTTTTGTTTTATTAAAAAAAAAAACAATTAACAATTCATTTTAAACCATCGTGAAAGATGACAATCCATGAAGAATACAAAATTAAACGAGATGCTTCTGAAGCCGGAGTGTGAGTACCTTATACACACTTCGCGATACATTCGCCGAAAGAACACGAAAAATATCACGGATTGCCGTAACACGGTGCTGACACGCGAACAGTTGCCACTCGATTGATGGTGATGGGTAAATTTTCAATTTTAATTCATTCGCTTTCGTGTTGAATTTTAATGAAAGCAAATGAATGTATAATGGAAGAAAGCAAATTGGTTGTTTTGCTTTGTTGAATTCATTCGTTGTACACAGTTGAATTCATTTTGTGAATGAATAGAATTTGTATGTTCAAAACAAAGGCGAAGAAAACATAAAAGAAAGGTAGATGCTGTTTTTTTTCTGAGATGTAATGGTATATGGCAAACGGTTTTTACCTACCAGCTGTAAATGAAACGAAGAGTAGGTACAAAAATAAACCACCTACCAGTACCACTTGGTTTATGACATCGATGAACTTTAGCGATACAAACAACTCTATAACTTTGCCTGAAATTGTGGTCAGGTGAGTTTTTTTTTGCGGCGAATTCATTGGAATAGGTTACCATCAGATTGTTTGAGTGCAGTGGTGAATTCAACTATTAAAATACAAAACCACATATAGGCTATTATTCTCTAACTTGAGTTTGTTTGGGTGAGTTGAGTTTTTAAATCGATTGGCGATTTTAGACAGTGAAGAAAAAATGCTTAAATATTTTTTTAACTTTATTTTGTATCTTAAAGCTATTGGAAATTGTATCTTGAATAACCACAGCATAAAACACTCAAATGTTATAGCTAGATAGTGCAAAAGTTTAAGAGCCAATCCTTTAAATTAAATTGTTTAAATACATGTCAAATTGTATGATTGACTGTCAAATTATGTGATATGGGGTGTCAAGCCTTGTATGAGATGTTTCCGAATTTTGTTTGCATAATATTACACCTACTTGGATTAAATCAAACATTATTGAGATTTGTTTTGATGGGCTTTAAGGATTTCATCAATTTAATTGCCGGAATAAATCAACACATAAGGTTTCAAAGTGTATAATAGTGGAACCGGCCGCGACAGGAAATTAAGTTAGTGGTTGAAGGTAAAACGTGGGTGTTTTATGTGTTGTAATATCGAATACAGGCAGGTTTGTTTGTGTTTCTTTGGTGGAGTGGGGGGATTAAAAATATCGGGCGGTTCGATTTTCTTTAAAATTGATACATAAAGTTTTTTGAGCATTCTCCTGAGATGTTTTTTTTCTATTTGTTTAGGATTAAAAATATAACTAAAAATTTGTTTTAGGAAAAAATGAAAATCTTATTTTTCTCAAAAACAAGCCCACAACTAAAAAAACACAATTCAGCAATATTTTTTTTGCAAAATGGCTATCATTTCATTACATTTTTTTTCGTTAAAAAATGGTTATAAATGGTACCTTCCACAGAACAATTTTTTTAATTTTCGATTTTCTCAAAAACGGTTCAACTGATTTTGATAAATTTTTTGATAGAGAATTTTTCAAAAAGTTTTAAAAGTACATATTGCATACCAAATTTTTTACAAAAGTTTAAAATATTTTATTTGAGAACTTAATATAACTTAGTTTTTTAACATGATCTAACAGTTTCTAAATGAAAATTATATTTATGACCAAAAATAAATGTACCTACTATACAAGTGTCTTAAAATCGATAAGAAAAATCATAAATTTTTTTTTCAAAAAATCTCTTCAGCGATTTTCAATTTTTTTTTCTCATAAATTGAGATTTGTTCAAAAAATCAGATGGTGTTCACCGCGTTGTTGTCAAAACAATTTCTGAGGTTGTTTAATCAATTTATTTCAATTTTATTGATTTTTCAGTCTTAACATGTAACTTCTATATGTCTAACACGGTGTTGTATTGTTCATATTTATGTACCTACTCTACTCATATTATAATAATACTTAAACTAAACTGTGTTTTTGGAAAGTGGCATAAAATATTTACTCCCATAATTTATTTAATTCTTTTAAAATCAGATTAATAGATCGAAATTATTCAGACTCTAAGACCCCTTAGTCACACATAAGAGCAAGTTCATACGAGCCAGTCGTTTGTTTTATTTTTACAACTTTTGACTTCCTTGATATTTCTTTGTTAAAAATCATAAAGCTAAATCTTGTCAAACATAAGAGCAAGTTTGTTAGATCAAGTGCAATGATATTCTGCCTTTTTTTAAGATTTTAATGTTCACGGTTCTATTAATAGAACTCAGTGATAAAAATAAGCTTTTGAGGGGAACTTAATCGGATTTTAAGATTTGTTTGTTAATTTTTTGCTTTGTAAATTCTCCGAACAAAATCATATATGGGTAGCTTAAAAATTTACACCTCTATTAATAAACTCAAATCAAGCATGAATTGTTTTTAAGTTAATTAAGTGCGAAATCATATCAATAAAAAAATGAATTTAATTTATGGTACATAATTATCCAATTCACCCAAGTAGGCGGATCAACGAGTAATTAATCTGAAAATATCTAAGATATATTATTTTCGTTTAGATTTTTTTACTGAGCGTGAATTAGCATGTTAATTTTTTATTAATAAGATATTTTAATTCGTGAATTTTAGTTGATTTGTCTTAAGAGTTGTTTTTATCTTGAGTTTTACTACACAGATTGTCAGGATAAAAGTGCAAGGGCTCAGGAAAAATGATGGAATATTATTTTTATTAAAAAAAAAAATTAGCTAACCCAAAAAGCAAAAATCAGAAAATCATTCTTTATAAACCTTTGTATTCAATATCACAATGCATAAAATTACTTTTATACCCATGAACTCTTTATCTCTATCATCGTAACTTCATGTTATGCAATGTATAACTACCAAAAAAATCGGTAAAATAAATAAACAGGGTACACTAGGGCGTATACGTACTATTTATATTAGAATATATATGATAGTTTAATGAAAATGTACCTACATTTTGGACATTTTCAAGATGGATTTTTGAAATTTACTTTGCCCAAAGATATACTTACGGTATATACTTATCTATCCGAGATATAAATCTTTAAAGTATTTAAAAAAAAAGCTTCTACAATTTTGATAAATACAAACCTGAAAGTTATTGTAAACTAGTTTATTGTTAAAATAAATAAATAAGTATAGAGGGGACCTATGTATGTACAATATTTTTTCGAATCTCTAAACGACTTAGATTTTTTTATGTAACTCAAAGTCACTAAAGGCATTATTAGGTGCAGGTGCAGTTTCTGGGTGATTCGAATATATTACAGACAAATTTTGATTTGGGGTCATACAGATATTCGGATGCTCCACAGCTATTTTAATCAGCCTTATCGCCAAGTTAATGGGAACTTCTTTTCCCCGGAAAAAAAATTCCTGGGAAAGAATATTTCCAATCGCGAATCTCCCATGAAATAATTTTTCTCCTAGAACTTACTTGAGGAAATTTTTACATTGACATAGAGTTCCCTGGAAAAATTATTCACGATAGATTTTTTGTTGAAAGGAACATTTTTCCCAAAATGATTCTTGAAAGCAAATTTTCCAAAATGGGAAAAAACTGCGGGAAAATTCTTTCGTGATAGGGCTGAATAAGTAGGTACCTAAGTAAATATTGTGTCCATTACAACCTTCGTTTAACTTAAACAATAAGAGAGAAAGTTTCTTTTTCAATATAAAAATATTTCATTCCCTAAATCAAATACAAAATCAAACAAATAAAAAAACCAAAATCTACAAAATATCACTTTAGGTACCTACGTTAACCTTAAATCGCTGCGCAACTTCCTGAACTCAATAATATTATCGTGTCCAATGTCCATTATGACTACAAGCAAAATATATATAACCACCAAAACAATATCACTAAAAAGATCACATCCTGCTTTAAAAATATCTTAAATCGGTGCAAAAGCCGCCACTGCACGCCCGAATCTTTTTTTTTTTTTTAAACACGACAACCTCATAAAAATCATCAAATGCAAAAAAAAAAATAACAACAATAATTTTATTATTATTTGCATATAGCACGGAACAACAATTGATACCATTTCGAGATTTCTTGCATGAATCCTACAACAATAACAACTCTATATCAATCGTAATGATTTTATGGAAGCATTGACTTTTTCCAGCTTCAAAAATACCGGGCGGTGGCGGTGGTGGCAATGGTGGCGATGGCGATCCGATAGCAATATGGTTATAAAAAACCAAAATGGCAGTAACATTGCCAACAACTATACGCAGTATTAATCAAAATCATGTTCCTGTGGTGTAAGTAGTAGAGTACATGGAAGGCAACAAAAAAAAAAAAAAATACTATACGCTTACACAAAATTTGCATCAGACAAGATCACTAAGCTTAAGTCACGATCTTCTTCTTCTTCTTCAACGACGAGATTCCCAATGGAAATTTGCGGTCTCACTTTTCCAGCCACAACAAACACAATATTGAAAATGATCAGGCAGCTTATGAGTGGTCTTATTGCGCGTGTGAAATCCAAGAATGCTAACATTTATACCTACTCCCGTTGTCGTTTTGGTGTCGAGGAGAGGGATACAATTGATTTAGAAAGTGAATCAAGAAGTAAAAATACAATTTCAAGGATTTCCACTTTCCTAACAAAAAAAAAAAAGAAGAAAAATCGTGGCAGAAATTACAAATTTATTTGCGGAAGCAACGGAAATGAATGTGGACTGGTGGAGCGATGCTAACACCTCACGTGATCGTGGGCTACTGTCTTTCGATTTCACCAGATTTCAAAGTTAATAAATAAAGATGGATCTCTTTAGAGGATTTGTTGAAGTGTGACATTGGAAAAGTGGAAAAGTTCATTGTTCCTATAGAGATTTGATATTTATGAATTTTGGAAGAATCTATAATAAAAAGAGTAATCCTTCTGTTATACTGAGCTCTTCATTAAAAAAATTTCAATTTCTATGTAAATAAGTCGATGGAAAGTATACCTTCATATAGATAATCAACACCAATTTACACAACTTGAAATTGGAAATAATTTTGTTCCTTGGTGGATTAATTACTATGTAAGATATGGCTTAATAATTTTTAAAAAATTAGTCGTGAATGTAATGATTAGCATTTATGATAAACAAATTCTAAGTTTACGTCCCAGATAACCCGAAAAGTTTTCCCAAAACTTAAAAAATTTAAAATAAATCACGAACAATTCTGGGGACTTTGAATATATCATTGTAAAATGTTGAGTTCCACTTCCATATCAATCTCAAAAAAAAAAAAGAATTAATTTTTCTTGGTCTAATATAATCTATCTTTTCTGTGCCATAAGACCATTGGACTGGTCAATTGAATATTTTTTTTGATTAGAAGTAGATACAATATAACCTCAAGAACTTAAACCTTTTTTATAAAAAAAAGATTAAAACCATATGGTCACGGCATTTAATTGATTGCACAATTCCATATTATGTGAATTGGCTATTTTTGGAGTTTTCAAAACACACGAAATCAACTTAAAAAAAAAAACAAATAAATTAGCCAATTCATTCAGTATACGCGGGCACGAATGAATAAATCTCTTTAAAAATCTGTCCCTGAGGTATAATAATGTAACAAAAGCTGGGTCGGCTTGATTGATTGTAGAGTATTGTTGGCGGCAATTGGCAGTTTTATTACACTGCGGCAACGAGCAACTACTATAATGCTTGACTGTAAAGCAATTATAGCTGAGCTGACCAGACCAGAGACTATACCATCAACGATCAAAGAGTTGTCGTCGGTCCTTTTCTGTGGACGGATTCCCTTTGGATATTATGATGACAGCTTGGATATCGATCTTGTTTTTTTTTTTTTCTTTATTCCTTTGCTTTTTTTCTTTTGATATTTCTAAAATATCAAGTGATGGACAATTATTCGAAATTTAATATCAGTTCATGTAAGGTGAGATGGTATATAGTGACATTTTGACTGATTAATGAGGAGTGATTGAGGATGAGCATCAACAACTCACAAATCACATATCACAATCATCGGTAAAGATCTCAATCGAACAGAAAGATTTATGTTTTATATATCGTCGGTTGAAAAGCAAAGTGACATAAGTATTTATCTTAATAATTCTGAGGACAATTATAGTAATTTGTTGTTTAGTGTTTAGCTGAAAAGTTCAAATTTTGACTTATGTCACTTTGCTTTTCAAGCGCCGATATGTACATATGTATATGAGTTTGCGAACAGAAATGTAAAATCTTTATGCCGAAAGGTATGTTATAAATGAAATGTATGATCAGCGATTTGGATTTGAAAGTAATGGGATTTTATTTATTGCATACTTCTTGGAGTTGAGAAAATATTGTTGCATATAAATTATTGTTGTAGGTGATTGACAGCAAATAGCCAGTTGGAGTTTTGACAATTCGAAATGCAACTATGGTGGGACCAATTTACTTTTACAAACAAATTTTAATCAAAACAATTTAAGTATTCTTATGAAAAAGATGAATTAATTCTATGTGTTTTAATGTAGTGTAATGTACTCTTATTGAAAAAAAAAACTTTTATTTTAATTATTTTGAAATTCTTAAATTTCATTTAATCCATAAAGAAATTAAAAACAACCTTGAATTTTTACTCACCTGACTTTTATTTAACGTGCAGTAAAAGAGACAGACGTGTATTTTTTAAAAATGGAGGAATTCACGGTTACTATTGACAAGAGTTTAAAATTTACTTCAAATTTGGTATAATTTTTTATTTATGAATCCCAAGAGGAAAAATACAAATTTTTGTTGTTTTCATAAAAAATAATTTGTTTTATTACAAATCTATCCACAGCGGCTCTAATGATTTTTTTTTAATCTTCCGACCTGTTTAATTTATTTTAAAAGTAGTTTTGATAAAACTGCTTCTTCAGTTTTCAAATATAACAGAAAAAACTTCACAAAAACGTCTAAGAAAAAGTAGAATAAATATCATTATACATATGTATTCCAAATTTATCATTATAAATTATTTAAAAATTTTATTATGATTGTCTGCTCTATATAATATGTTGCAATGCTTGTTCAAAATATAATCTTGGATTATAAGATCTAGGTCGTGTGATTCAGACATGTCTTTATGTTTGCTTAAAATAATGAATGTTCAAAAATGAGTTCAACTTTAAGAAGTAACCATCTTTAAAAAAAAAAAAAAACTTGTAAGAACTTTTAAACGATTTTATATTGATTTTTGTGGTCAATCCTAACCTCAGTCTCTGCAGATTACTGTAATTGTCATTAAATTTGTTGTCTCGAAAAAAAATCGGAAGAGCCTCTTTTCCACGGGTTGGAGTCAGAATCCCGAAAATCTACAATCTCGAAAATCAAGAACATTCCGAAACCAACAATTCAGAAAATCCAAAATCTCAAATGCCCGAATTCTCAAAAACCAATTATCTCGAAAAGAATTTGTCTCTAAGTCAAAACCAAAAACAAAAAAATATATAAAATGAAAAATTCGCTCAAAATTTTCATTTTATACAATTTTTCAGGATTTTGATTTTGAGCAAACAATTTTAAAAGTAAACGAGGATAAAAGATGATTCGAGTTGTTGGTTTTTTGATATAATCTCCAATTGTTATTCCATTTAGTCATGTTGTTATTTCAGAAGTTAATTAAAATTTATAATATTGCACTTTTCTTTATATTAAATATGAGTTTTAATTATATACATACATATTTAAGTTTTTATTGGACAAATTTGAAGAATTTTTTTGCCTCTCAGAATTTTGGGTTTTCTGGGTTTTCTGAAATTTTAAGGATTTTATTTTTCGGGATTCTGACCTCAACTATAGTGTAAAATTAGGTTTCTCATTTTTTCGTAAAAACAAAAGAATTGAGTTTTTTGAATTTGAAGTTTTCTAGATTTTGGGATTTCTTGACTTTGTGTTTTCAGGACAACTGGTTTTCTGGATTTTGGGGATTTTGAGTTTTCGGGATCTGGAATTTATTGATTTTTGGAATAATTAATTCGAGATTTACCCAAGCCTACGAGAAATTGGAAAAGATACCAACATCCATTTTTTGAAAATGGTAGCCAAAGTTGAGGTTTTTAATTTAGATTTTTAATTTATCTGGCCATGCATAATTAAATTAATTTAAAGAACTTTTTATAAATTTTCGTAATTATGTTGCATGAACCTAAGCTCTTAGCATATTTTGTAAATTACATTTTGAAAATATGTATACTGAGTTAATCAAACGTGTGATTCGAATGTATGATCCGGTGTTGCATAAACATGTTAATTGATTTTCGATAATTATTATGTATTTCTATTAATATTTGTTTCAACCTGCGAACAAAATCATCGATTGAGTGCACAATTTGGAGATATGTTATGTAATTTCAAGATATTATGACGCCCCAGTCAATTGAACCCCGCAAATTATGTGGCCTAACAATAATTGTTGATTATTATTTAGGAAGCTGCTATATCTAAGTATCTACTGAATTTTTTCTGATAAACCAGTAATAATTGAGTCTTTTGTAAACCTTTATAGTTAATTTTATTTATGACATACGATCAATAATTGTTAAAAACTAGGACTCCATGTTTTTATAAGTTTATACTTACATGAACTATACAAAAGCTGATATTTTCTAAAAAACAAAACTTACGACCTACACCAATTTGTGTTTTCTTCATAAACGAATAATAATGAACAATGTCAAGTTAAAACTTCAGAATTGAAACCTCATTTAAAAAAACTAGGCCTTTGTACCTGCTCATATATATGTAAATACAATGTATAGGTATTAAAAATATGTACAATAAATCTCAATCTATTTCTATTCAAGTCATCTTTCGTGTCCTCGAATTTCTCAAAACCACATGCTTCCTTCACTATACATACATAAATATACTTGAATAAACCTATAACCAAAATTAAGAGAGAACTATATGAAAACATCAAGTTCTTGCAAGATACATTTAATTAAGATAAAATAACGCTTGACTTTCGCTCTCTCCTTCCATAGATAGAATCATAAAAAATGTATTCCTCGAATTGAAGCGACACGACCAACTTCACATACCTATACAACTAAACAACAACAGGAACAATCAACAACAATTCCATGGGTCTACTGCCACTTCTGTTGTTATGGCAATAACAATAACTAATCAACCTCTCCCCCAAGGCGGCATAAATCCATTCGCTCTCAATGATTATTGACCAAGTAGCCATCAAGTATCATGGCCAACAAAGCTTGCCACCGTATTTTTGCTTGCGCTAACTACATATAAGTGAACTGAAGACTGAGTTGGACTGGGATACTGGGGAAGTGGAATCAAACCGGCCAGCCAGCCATGCCAACCAGCCAGCACAGCAGTAAAAGCTCCCTCGCTATTCGCTAAATTAAATTGTTGCCTCTCGTTCGGCAATCTGCATCTCTGATGAATTTACGACTTCTGATTGCCGAGCACTGATACCAATTAATTGACAATAAATTCCATTGAAGTGTAGCATACTTTTGGGCTTTATGATGATGTTTCCCGGTAGCTGCCGGCCGCAACCACTTACTTATTGCGGTACACAGTTGTTGTGCACTTGACGCTTTAATTATAATGTAAAATGAACGAAGCTAATCGAAACCAATTGTCCGACAATAGGCCATGAGACTTATAAACCAGGGGAAAGTTACTTTGATGCTGCAATATTTTACACTCTCGAAGCTAATAATCGTTTATGTGTCCTTAAAAGGCCTTCTTGCGAATTGTGGAGAAGTATAAGTATTTTGGCGGCATTGTTTTCGAGCCCAAAACGGTCGATAAAGGTATACTTACCACCGATTGACAAGAGTCTCTATAGCAAAAGGAATTAGCGCCATTTAAACCGCACACACAATGGCTCTCTGTGGCGTATCAATAAATTCATTCCAGTCATCAAACAAGCATCGTGTTTCGTGTGATCACAACTATGTATGTAGGTTTAAACGACTGTGCGCGCAGTGCGGCCAGATGGTGAAGCTCTTAATTTGTGATAAGCGTTCAAGAGAGGTTTTTCAGGCCAAATAGCGATTAACCGCACAGCACAATGCCGCACCACCCGTACCGCGCCGGCCGCCGCGCGCTGTATGTATGACCTTAGAGGTTCTTTGATTTGTGCAGCGCGCATGAAATTGGTTTTCTCGAATTTGAGCTTGAGATTTTGCGGTTTTTTGGTGGGTAAAATTGTTGAAAAGGTGCAGCATAATATAATAACCAAATACAGGTATCAGTTGGGCAAAATAGATTTGATTTTTTTTTAAATTGCACTGCCAAAACGGAAAGTGGGTTTAATTTGCTAATTTATTATTAGACATAGCGGGTGTTAATATGAAGTCAAGGCGGTAAGTTTGGTTTTATGATGGCATTGAGTTATTTATTAAAATCTTAATCGTGGACGGCTGTAACAATGTTTGATTAAGTAGAGGAATTAAGATATTGATTTTTCAATACTGGGTACCTAATATAACGACTTACCATAAAACAATGACGTTTATTGAGGTTAACACATACCTGCAAAAATAAAGAGAAAAGTGGTCGTTAAAATAAATTCAATTTTTAATGTTATTAATATATTTACATATAAAAAGAAAAAAGGTACAGAACTAATTGAACTATCAACTGGATTAATTATCATTGTTAAATAACTTTATAAATTTGAATAATTAAATGAGTAAATTAGTGCAAAAGAGCAATTTATGTATTTCAAAAGAAAATACATAAAATACTCGTACAAAATTAAATTAAAACGCGATATATGTCATTTTTTTAGCGAACGTTTTTCAGTGTTAACACGCTCAACGTAAATCAAATTACTCATCGGTAAAGCTACGTTTAGACGGTCAACGCAAATAGTCAACGCATTGAATATGAATGAAGTCGAATTCTGTCGCAAAGTTGTCAAGACGTGTGATCGTCAACGCAGAATACTGTCAATGCTATGACATCCGCGTTGTCACTTGATTTGACAAGAATTTTAGGGTCGACGCATTGACTTTTTTGAGTGAAGTTAAAGCAGTTAGGACACATCTGGCGTTTTCAGAAAAATGAGATCTCAGAGATTTTTCTCACTCAAAAAGTGAGCAAGCGAATCCAAGATTTTTTTTCCTCAGAGTTTTGACAGCAAAGCTGAGAAATTTTGCTGAGGAATTCTGTTCAGGTAACTGAGATTGCTGAGATCTCCGAGATCTCATTTTCTAAACATGCCTATCGTCAGCGTATTGACTGCGTTTCAACGCTATAACTCAGCAGACCTTCATCTTAATTTCAAAAATTTCAGATTTTGAAGGGGTTTTTTTAATCCATCGATATCATAACTAACCTTCAATGGAATTTGAAATTTTACGGCTTGACATTTTTCGACCCAATTTTCATTCAAAAGCCCTAAAAACTGTAAATTAAATTGCTTTGATTTGACTATAGCGTGAGTTGCTCTTACGACCAACAGGTGGCTCTATTTTTCAAAAAGTATCTAAAAATACTAATGTCACTTTTGTAAAAATTTCAAAGGAATCGGTGTAGAACTTTCGGATATTTTAGAATAGTACAAACGAAGATTTGCATTTTTATTTATAGGTATACATTTACTAACGAATTTCTAGTTACCCTTAAAATTAGAACAATATTGGCAATAACATTAAAATTGACATTACAGCCATATATTCTTGATAAAATTTAACATTATACAAAAATAATTTTGAAAATATATTTGTTTGTTCAAGAAATCAGGTGAAATTATTTTTATTTCTTTTTAGTTTTAAATTATTTAAATACATGATGATGAGTTTTTGTAAATTATTTTAGGAATTGCTTAGGAATTTAAAAAACGCAATTTATGATGTTCTTTAAAAACGAAATAAAATGAAATAAAATAAAATATAATTAAATAAAATATAATGAACTAAAAATAAAATTAAATATAATATAATTAAATAAAATATAATGAACTAAAAATAAAATATGTAAATTGAAATTAAAAAAAAATTAAATTAAATTAAATTAAATTCATTAAAAAAATTTTGGAGTGAAAAAAACTATTCAATAATATTTCATGTGTTATCTCTTTATTTTAATAATTCTTTATTTTAAGTCAATTTTCCTAAACAGCGAAAAAATGGAACTCTATTCTCTCCGTTTTATTTTTATATTTGTCCTCAGCTGTATATTTTCTTCTGACATAATAATCGTTTAATAGGTAATCAATAAATTTCTCAGCTTTGTTTATAGAGATATTTTGGCAGCATATAACTTTTGTAGACCATAGTCTTAACACTTTTTTTTCCATATGCATAGCAACATTTTTACCATCGTTTCTGATAAGTGAAATAATGAAGCTATTTTCTTAGAACCCCCATCCAAACCCTTTGAGTGTTAACCACGCTTACTTCTTTAATATTTATTATTTCAAAGTACGAACTTTAAGGCTATGGAGGTTGACTTATAATCGGTAGAATATATAAACTTCTAAATCAAGGGGTTTAAATAAGCACCTTTAGATGGGTTCCGCCCCAAAATAAAAAAATCCAAGCTCACGATTGGTAACAAAAATAACACACCTTAGGAAATAAATCACCTTCAACTCTCCATACAACAGTCAAACTGAATGTGAACAATCTTGTGGACATGTTTTTGGCTTAATTACAGGTTCAAAGGCGGCTTATAAGCTATCAGAAAGTTCAGCAATGCACTGTCGAAGAGTCTTGCCCCATTCTAAAAATGCACTTTACTGAGAAATTTCCGAAAATTCGTGTGACAATTAGATGGGGGTACACAAAGAGGTGTCCCGGGCCGGTTTCACTTTGACCCGGCACGAGTACACGCCTTTTTTATTTGCCTTTGCCAGCTAACCTATACGTAGTTGGGGCGACTTTGTAGGAAAAACCACCACTCTCCACTTACATAATATTTTTGTTTAAGTCCGCAATGACATAGCCGAAGCCAAGTTGAGTGCAGCATCAACTATATGTATGTATTTATACATAAGTCCACGATTGCGAGTTATCGCCAACTCCAAATCTATTGAACTATGATTTCTTTGCCACACGTCTGGCATGCTGCTTTTCAGATAGCTGCTGTTGGGGTGTGCGCGCGACACTTTTTCTTGTTTTTTTTTATTCAAAAGCTTGTTCTGTTTTTATTTTATTTATTTCTTGTGATCCTACGAGGCTGAGTATAGTCCCAGAATCAGCACTGACAAAATAAACCAAAAATGAGTTGAAACTAAAATATACATTCGCTGTGCAACGCGAGTTTTAAATGAGGTATAGACAGAAAAATAGCAAAATTTTTATAGAAATAGAAGAAAAGACCCCTTTGCTTTAGAGCATGCGGATAAAATGCTTCGATTCAAACACAAAAGTTGTGCAATAAATCGTGCACCAGAGGTCTCTGAACAGTGCCACATTACTTTGTATAATATTTTATTATATTTGTTTTTTGTTTTTCTTTTTTTTAAATTTATTTCTGGCAAATCAACTGATGTTGGCGTGGATGCAAAATGTTGCATTTATCTGATCTGAAGTAGGTTGAAGACTTATAGTGACATAGTAAAATATACTTGGCGAGTGCAATTAAAGGATTGTTACAAAAGAACATGACATACTGAATGCAAAATATCTTCTTAACATGCAACACGTGTGAAAAAAATAGTAAAATTTTTCAGTTTAAAAAATCTAACATTGAAAATTTTTCTATTAGGAAACTGAAAAAAAAAAACTTCATTCAAGTAAAATTTTAGTAGCAGTAATCTCTTGATCGATGTGAGAAAAACCGTGTTTTTCAGGTTCGGCTTTATGTTAAATGGCGGCCGGGCACCAACAACTAGAATGTGAAATTTTTAAGTAAACGTATACATCTCCTACTTAATCATCTCCTTTGCTTCTTACGCCTACGTTGAGTTAAACTCAACTTATAGAGCAAGTAAAAAATATGAAAAGCTATTTTAAAATGGGTGTTTTAATTTTTGTTAAAGTCTGATAGTTTCAGAACTGTTTTCATTGTCTCATAAATCTAAGAACTAAACATCTCGAGGTCAACACATATTAAATTTCACTGTATCTAATGTCTTATGTTTCGCCCTAAGGATCAAAAATGGAAATGATATATGTATTGTTAAAACCAACTCTATTTCAATTGACCCCGAAATGCCAATCCATAATTTATTCACCCATTTATCTACAATTTTTGCATAATGTTCAATTTATGTTATTTGGTGGTAATAGTCGCCTACAACGACGCGACGTGACAGCTAAACCGTAAACTATGCTTGATCTGATTCTTAGATTCTATGTGTATATATACATGATCACTTGCAAACAATCACCTTTCTATATATAAATACATAATAAGCAACGTGCGTTATTTTGCCAAAAAATACCTTAAGGCCAAATTTGCAAGTGGCTTCATGCTGTGTGTTACCTGTATTTGGTCAATGGGAGTCAAATCAATTTTAAAACTTCAAGTGCGGAATGAGAATGAGTCGAATATGTAGGACATAACTTTTGGTTAGCATAAAAATGTCAATTTCAAAAATTATGAGAGCATAACAAATGAGAGATTTAGTGCGGTATAGACCGACAAAAGTAATCAGCATCATATTTCAGTTATAAGGCCTTTTGAAAATCGGGTGGGTTATAATGGCGGTGAGGCACGGTGTTGTGAAATTTATTAGGGCTTGTCTCATCTTAGGTCTTGTCTGGAAAAGATAGCTGAATTGAGTGATAAATAAATAAATTGAATTTCAAGTGATTCAATTAGAAGAATTAGGTAATGACTATAGGGGCCAGACGAATGAAAAACTGAGTTGATTTAAAACTATGAGTGAACATTTTCTATATGTATACGTATATTAGTTTATTTTGTTACATGAAAAGTATTGCATTCGTCAAAAATTACTATTATAGAATTGATTTAAACCTGACCGTTTCATGCGAGAGCAGAGGAAAAAAAATTAAAAAGAGTTATAAATTAAAAAAAAATTTAAATTGGACTTGAATTATAAGTTTAAATGGGTGCAATTAATAAAGATATAATCCGTCTTTGTGTACCCTATACGTTTCGCCTGCTTTTTTCTAGCTTCCCCAAGGATTTTATATTTATATCTATCTATATATATATATAGATTTATCTATCTTTCAATCTATTTGTTAACCGTTCTGCACAAATTAAAGATTTTTATATATTGTAATTTTCTGGATTTCAACTGAAAATTGTCAACGAATTTATCAATCTTACAATTTTGATTCTGCAAGTTAATGTTGGCAACTTTTTGTTAATATTAATAAAATGCACGACTGGGTGGCACGAACTTGCTTTTATGTGCGATAATACTGTGGTTTTAAGGTCCGAATAGTTTAGATCTATTCATCTGATTTTAAAAGAATTATATTTTTATATGGAATGGGAGCCTATATTTTGTGCCACATATGCACAAAACGTAGTTTTAGTTTAAGGTATAGTGTTATGTGAGTACATAAATATGAACAATAAAGCACAGTTCAGATTTTACACCAACGTGATATAAACCATCTGATTTCCTTAACAAATTATGAGAACAAAATTTTGAAAAAATATTTTTTTTAAATATAAAATTTTGAAAACATTTTTAAGAAAAAAAATGAGATCGCAATTTTGTAGCCTTTATTTTTACGGAGTAAAAAATTAATTTTGAAAAAAAAATCATCAACCCATTTTCGAAATATCGAATTTTCAAAAAATTATTTTTTTTTTAAATCCAAAATTAATTTTTTAGAAAATTTTGATTTGCAATATTTTTCAATTGTGTACAAAATTTAATTAAAAACGGTTTAGCAGATAACGAGAAAATTAAAAAAAATTGTTTTATTAGAGGTACCATTTTTAATCGATAGATAAAATGTGTTTTACAATAATATGGTAGATCGTACTGATACTCACATAAAAATTTTTATCAAAATGGTGGGATTGGTTTTTGGGAAAAATGAGATTTTCCTTACCGCTTTTTAAACACAATAATGGGATTATTTTTATTTTTTGTTATAAGAATAATTTTTTATTTAAAATCTGCTAGATAATGTTGAAAAACAGCTGGGTGCCAAGTTTAACAAAAATCAAACGAGTTATTTTCAAATTACCAAGTTCTCACAAAACATAATTGAAATTTAAAAAAAAAAAAAAACAAAAAAAAAAATTTGGTATAAAATTCTTTTAAATTTTTTAAAGCATTTTCATTCAAATCGATCAAAATCGGTTAAACAGTTTTTGAGAAAATAGAAAATCAAACAAGTTGTTGTATGGGAGGTACCATTTATAACCATTTTTTCGGAATTTTTTTTTCATAAAATAGTAGATTTTTTTTAATTACTGAATTTTTTTTAAAATAAGTTGTGTGCACGTTTTTGAGAAAATAAGATTTTCATACCTTTATTTTTGGTTCTAAAAAAATAAAAAAAAAACCTGTCGGGGAAATGCTCAAAAAACGCTAGGTCCAAATTTAAAGAAAATAAACGCACGCGTTAGACTTTAGCTGAAAGGACAGACAGAACTGCGAGACCCACTTTATTCGACTTCGCTATCATCTTAATGTCAACTTTGATCAAAATCTAGAATTGGATTTTTTTACGGATCCATAACTTGGCATATACATATATACATACGTGTATAAATATCTCAAGTAAAAAAAATGTCATATTTATAGTTTTGTTCGTCAATATGATGACAATTTGATGTAGAGCCTAGAATCCTTCTTTTTTTTTCAAATGTTCTCGAAAGCTGCTCTTACGATTTTAATTAAACTCCGTGCCTGTAACGACCAAATCGATGGTAAGAACACTACACTTCAGGTTTTTGACAAAAGAAGCGCATAACGGAAATAGGATTTTGACGTTTTTGGAGTGTGACTTTACCTATTTCGTGACAATTTTGCAATATGGTGCTTCTAAATAGCCCAAACAATACATTGCATTTAAAAAATAAAAAAAATTATTTTTAAATCCATTTTGTTTAACTTTTTTAACATTTTTTGTTAAAGATTAAATATGTAGCTATTTAATTGCTTTGAACAAAAGCAAGTCCTGCCGATCCTATCCTGCGTATTTTTTCCTCAAAACTTTTTAAACTTTTATAAAAATAATTGATTTTAATTTAAAAGGCTTTAAACAAAAAATCAAAAATGGTTCTTAACCACGTACCTCATATAAATACATTTTATTTATAGGTATTTGCTTTTCACTTGAAAATGTTAAAAAAAGTTGCAAAAATATTGTGTAGGTGCCAATTTTTTATTAAAACTCAAAATTTCGGAAACGACGTGGTCAATTGTTTTATGTTATTGGTAACGTAGCGGTTTTTAACAGAATCTAGGAGATTTAAAAAAATTATTATAACGTTAACTATAACATACAACTGTTAAAAAATCCAAAAAGAAAAAAAAATCTTCGACGATTTTCATATGATTTTTTCTCCTCTTAGAAATTAAATCTTGACTATAAAACGTCATTAAGAATACCTTGCAAAAAACGTTTTTTTTTATATTAAGAGTTTAAAAATAATATTTTGCATAATAATCATGCTTTGGATTTTTAAAGAAATTTTTAAAATAATTTTTTTTATTTCGACAATTCAAAAAATGGTTGATGAATTTAGTTTGAAATTTAGTTTTCAATTGGTAAATTAATAAAAACTTAAAAAAAAATTATTCTTAAAAATATTAACTAAGATTTTATAAAAAAAAAAACAATTCATAGATTTTAAAAAATTTTCCTCATACATTTACATAATATTTGTTAAAGAAGTCAGACGATATACATACGATCGTTGGAAGTTGCTGAATCAATTTTCTAGAAGTCTTTAGTTATCTTCAATTTAAGTTTGTTTTTCAAAATATTAATAAGTTATTTATGAATTGATTTCCATATTGAATTTATTTCTTGCAACCCAAATACCTACTATTTAGTTCAACGTATATAAGAGCATATCAGTTTACCTTTGACCAAATCGTGTTGTGGAATTCTAAACATATCTTAAACGCAAAACTGTGGAAGAACCTATTGCACTTCTTACAAACGAACCGTTTTCTACAATGGAGCTTAAGCAAAGAGAACTCTTTACAGTCTTTTTTACAGTTCACTTGCCTCATCGATTAATGTCAAACTTAAAAAAAATACACTGCCATTCTTATATAGGAGAGTCAAACAACAAAAGCCTTTATTTCTGAGAAAATCATGTTTTATAATCCAATTAGTTAAACAATAATAAGCCTTTCGCGTACTCTGTATCCAAGTCATAGGCAAATTGTTTGTGTTGTTGTTGTAAATGGCGCACCAATTCAATCACAAATATAATCTTTACACAAAAACACCAAAACGAAATCGAAACCGAAAATAAAGTCAAACTTCATGGTCAGTGCCAGCTATAGAGTAAGTATATTTTAAATGTAGGCAGAAGTTTAAGTACCTATGATACAGTTTATATAAATTGGAGACTCTTAAGAAGCTCTTTTAAAGTTAACTATAAGAAGTTAAAATTATTTCATCACAGGTTTTGAACTATTTGTATCTCTTGGATTACATTGACATTTATTTCAATCAAATGTTTACAAAAAGTTAATCATGATTGAGGAAACAACAGCAGGTTAATTGATTGTTTGTCCGGAATTTGTCTAAAGAATAAGAAAGAATTTAGATTGATGGGGGACAGAAACAGAATGCTTGTTGCTCGATCAAAGATTATCAACCTTTCAATTGAATTGGAGAGGTTGTTGTTTTTTTTTGTTTAGTGTCTGGAATGTACAGACCTATATACAAATAGTTGAGATCACCGATATATGTACCTACATAAGGCCTTGAATATACGAAGTTTGATAACCCAACTAAATAGTTAAAAGATTTATACATTTTGTTAAATAATAATAAACGTTTAACTACATATACCTAAAGACACTCAACCAGGAAAAATGGTTTATTGTTTTTATGGTGGGCTTTGATTGAATAAATTTCTGTAAAAATAATTAGCTTTTAAATTTAACTGAATTATAGGTCAATCATCTTAAAAAAGTTCGATAAACATTAAACATGTAGGAGAAACATAATAAGGCTATGATCAAAAATAAACAAATATTTACCTTGTTGTGAGATAAGGTTAAAGACCTAATCGATGTTATAACGATTGACATGGAATATATGGAAATGAATTTGAACAATCTATTTTATTCCTATAACTAGCTTTTACTCACTCACTTCTTTGTGTTTAATTTTAAAAAGAATCCTATAACTTATATTCTAAGATATATTTCACTTCTATACGAAATTTCATAAGAATCCGTTCAGCCGTTCAAGCATACATGAAGAACAAACATCTAAGAAAATAAATCTTTACAATAAGAAATAGAAGAATACAAGGAATTTACAAGGAGTTGCGAGATAATTGAACTTCAAAACCTATTTTAAGCGGCTATAAGAAGTTCCTGGACAAATGCAAAAAATCAGAACTAATTATTGTTCCAAAACCAGTAACATTCTTAAGTAAAAAAATGTTACAGTTAATCCTATCGGTTAAGTCAAAAGTTCTTTGATAAATTCTATTAATTTATTTTAAACTATACTTATGAAAGACTGTGTATTTTTTAGGGTAAACTTGGTATCAAGACTCAACAACCAAAATTTGTCCAAATTTATAAAAACCAACCAATTAAATTAGGAAGTTCGGAAATTTTTCTTTGGAGACATTAGGATATGGGACTCGATCCAAGGCCTCCGGCATGACAGCCCAACGCACTGGCCATTATCCCAAGGGACACTATAACTTAACTTAATTGATATAATGAAAAATTGGTCTTGATGAAATGTCAAAAATTGTCCATATTATTTTTTTTTTTTAAATAGAAGTCAAGTTCTGAACCTGAAAATACTGGTAGTTTTATTGATGTTTTTTTTTTAATGTTTCTCACTTCGTCACTTTAACATCTTTCTTTTAGGTAAACATTTGTAAGTTCTTATATACGTATTTCAGGTAAATCTTTGTGTAATTTGTTTATTTTTGTTAAACTGTCCCAAAAAGAAGCTTATAGAAAATATAAAAATAATTAAACTATTCCAAACAGATCCTTCTTCCCTTGGCCGTCTGGGTCACAAACTTACCTTAATTTACTGCTGATAGCAATTGGTTGTATTGGTTGACTGCTAATCGGCATCCTCGGTTTCAAAGGTGGTGGTGGTGGTGAAGCTTTCATTCCATCACTTCTTATCGGAGACTTTTTATGATGTTGACTATTGTCAATATTATTATTGAAATTCATTCCTGCATTTTCATGTATCGGAGGAATCACAGCCGGATTATGAGGACGTTTTCTAGCTACCATCACAGATTTATGATCACCCGCCATGGGAGAACTTAGTTTCTCATTTAGGATTATCTTGTTAGCTTTGTTCGATTGTTGAGCCATACTTGAAGCAGGTCGCGAGTGCATAAGATCCATGTTTGTGGGTTTTTTCGGTATTGATGGTGGTGGTGGTAGTGCATTGAAGAAGGCTTTGCGGGATGGTGAACCAGCAAAGCTATTCCGTCGATTTGGCGAAAGCGGTTTGTTCATCGGCGGCGGCGGTTGCCGAAGTATCTCTGGGGGAGGTGGTGGCAATGGTTCGTCTTGATTAGACAGATTGCTTTCAATGTCCACTGTAATTAGTGCCGGTGGAGGCGGTAGGTCTGGACTTGGGATGCGTAAATTCGGATTCTTTGGAGGCCTTTCAGGCACCCACTCATCGGTTAGGAAAACAGGAGGTAGGCCCATGGGACTGGACAATTGCCGCTGGATATATTGCTGTTGATTTGCCACATGTTGCATTGCCTTCTCTCGCATTGCTGCATATTCCGAGGCGGATGAGGTGCGTCTCACTGTTAGAGAAGCTTTGCTTCTAGGCGGTGGAGGTGGCGGTGGCATACCACAATCATTGAACGATATCTTCTCTGGCTCCGTGACATTCTTAACCGACTGCGATTGTAGTTTCTCCTGTGTTGCCGCTCGATGATACTGATCTCGAAACTCCGCATACTCGGAGGCCGAAGAGGAGCGACGCACAGGCATCAGTGATCTGGATCGTGGTGGAGGAGGAGGTGGTGGCGAACTACCGCAATCAGGAAACGAAATATCGTTGTTGATTTGATTCGACATCTGATGGTGGTTGGAGTACCGCGATGGCACAGCCGCATTAACGACATTATTTGGCAACGAACTCCTGACCACCCCAGTGCTGGACACTTCCTTGGGCGAACCAGTTGGCTGTAAGGAATGCGGTCGCAGGAGGTTGTTTCCACTGGCATTATGCTTCAGATTTTCTTTGGATTGCTGCTGCTGTCGCTCGAAGTAAGACTGGACGGCGTTTTTTTGGAACGCCTTCAAGGCAGGATTGGAAACTCGATGAGTCTTGCTGGGATCGATGAATGTGTACTTCTGCATCGCAGCGTTATTGACCTGATGATGGTGGTGATGATGCAAATGCTGCTGTTGCCGCTCAAAGTCGTTGATTCGATCAGCCACTGACTGCCAGCTCGTGGGTTGCGGCGAATTTAGCCTAAAACAAGAAGAAGACAGTAGTTACAGTTAAAACAGATTGTTGCAAGGTAATATGTCACATCCTACTTACTTGGCTTGCGGATAGTGTAATGGCAGTTGTTGGGGAGTGGGTTGCTGTGCAGCAGCTTGCTGATGACTGTGTTGCAAATGGACGTGTTTTGGTCCATTTGGTTGTTGTGGCCCACTGATAGGCTCTGTGTATGTGGAAACAGGAAAGAGCCGGTGGTTGTTGCGATATGACGAACTGGATGTGGTCGTCATGGCGGAGGATGTATTCGAGGAGAAGGAACTGGAGCTGGACGAAGGCGAGGAGGATGCTGTGAGATTGTTGGAAGACGTGACGGCCACCGAAAGAGATGCCATAGATAAGGTCGGCGATGCAGATGAGGATTTCTGCAATGGTGCGGCGGCAGACGACAGTGATGGTGACAATGGAGCAATTGACAGCAGCGACTGATGCAGAGTTTGTTGCTCGTTTATGGCTGTACTCGCTCCAATTCCAATTGCACTACCATTTGGCGATGGAGCTCCCGATATTGTCACCGATAGACTTGATTTATTCAACTGAATCTGATCAGTGCCGTGATTGGGAAAGAGTAGTGTTGGGGAGGATGACGAGATAGCTGTTGCTGCTGCCACTGCACCTTTTGTCAAAGAACTACTCGCTGGCGACAATGACAACGTCGAAGCCGAAGACGCCGTTTGATGGGGAATGTACAGTTGCGGATGGTGTGACATATATATTGCACCACTACTGGCGGAACTACTACCACCACTTCCACTCGGGCTTGTGCTAATGGCTGGCATTCTTGTGGGGGAATTACTTGCTGAGACTGTTGGACTCAACTGTTGATCATCGTTCATATAGAGGACACTTTCACTCTGGTGACGTTTTGGGGTGAGTACGCGCGAACTGTGCACTATTAGTTGTGAAGAAGATGCTGCAATTGAAAATAAGAAAAAAACACAATTTAATTGGATTTTTTGTGTGTCATTTAAAAATGTATTGAATAAAATAATGTATAGGTATTTGTTTTGTGTTGAAGTGGCTCAAGGTTGGTATACCTAATTGAGAGTGAGTTAGTTAGTTAAAGTGAAGTGGCACGACCAAAAATGTATATAATATATGCTTATTCCAAGGGTAGTAGGCTAATTTACTGGAACAGAATTTGAGAAATAAATTGATTTGAGTGTTTTGCAGAAAATCACGATATTTTTATGATTATAGGATACTTAATATGCAATTTTGAGTTCTATTTATATTGATCTATACCTACTTTATTATAAAAATAAGTAAAATTTGCTTCTAAATAGGGTCACGTCAATTATTCAAAAAATTGAAAAACATACCGGCGCGACGTGACGTGACGAAGAGAAACGCTTTATCGTGTATTCTATCACTGTTTGAAACTTTTTTTTAAGACAAGACAAGACAAGGCCAGATAACTTCGAAAACTCATCAAACAAACGTCTCGTTTTTTTCTAGGAGTTAAAAGGTACTAAAGGTTTAGTTAATGAACTTTGAATTTCTTAAAACACATCTTTAAATAGATTATGCAGAAAAAAAATAATTTTTTATTTAATCAAAAGCATTTCAACTGGCTCACTGTGTACCACCAGTGAGCGAAAACATTGAATCAACGGGTAGTACACGAGTAAAACTCAAGTATTTATTTTTTACATTTAAACAAATATCAAAACTGAAAAAAAAGAAGAATTTGTCTTTAAAAGATCAAAAACTAAACTTTTATTTGAAAAAAACAAGGATTTTTACTAATTTTTACCAAAACATTCAGCAATAACGAAATATAAATAATAAATAAAACCCTTTCACTTCTTTCAAGCTGAACAAAAAAGTTTTAAATAATAGAAAAAAACAGATATTCTTGGTTCACTGTGTACTTTTATGAATTGGTTCACTGTGGGACATAGTGCATTTTTGGAGAAAACCCTTCTAATTATAAAATAAACTTAACACATTTTACATATTTTTTGATTTAAGTTTAATTTGATAACCACGATTTTAAAATATATTTACAAATCTCACTTTTCCAACTAGAAAGTAAACAAAAGTTACGATTTTTAATTTATACAACTAGTGCAAAAATTCAAAATACTCTTCCTGCGACAAAGAACCGAAATGCGCCCAACTTCAGCTTTTGGTTTAATTCGAAAAAGATTGAAAAGCGGTTAGCTCCGTATTTTTTTAACATTTCTCTTTATACATAGGAAATGTGAAAATTGGAATGATTCACTGGGGGACGTGATTCACCGTTCAAAATAAATCATAATGAAAAAGACAATGGGGCATATTCATAGTCACTTTTTAAGTTGTTTCTGAAAAAGTACTGGGTTTATCCTATCTAATTTACATTGGATAAACTCCAGGCTATGATAAATTGGGGTCTAAAAACGACTATGAATATGCGCCAATATTATTTTAATTCTCTCATCCATGAGTGTACATTCTGACAATCCGTTCGTTTCTCTGGTCTTCATAGTTAGTTCATGAATGATGGTTGATGTAAAGCTTTAAAGAAAGTGGTGGACAATTTTGGCCAGTTCAGTTAAACGAGTTAGCATCGTACTATCTTTTTTTTACATTTTATTACAGTAAAAATCACCTATTTTATCTTTTTAGTATCATACTAACTCCGAATGTCACTTTGACAGTAGGTCTGTTTCTTTACTTTCTAAAACTGCAAAATTGGCAATTTTATTTTTTTTATAAAGAATTTGACAGAAATGTGAACTAAAATGGAACGAAAGTCGCAGTTTTGGATGTGAAAAAAACAGAACTTATGAAAATGGTATGTTTGTTTACTTTTTTGCATGAACTGTCAACGTTTAAAAAAAATAAGTTTAATATGATACCTTAGGCAAAAAATATTTAAAGCTATAAGAACATTTTATTGAAGTGCCTCAAAGTTAGAAAATCGTTAACTAGTTTTATGATAATACCTTACCATTAGCCTGTTAAAAATGTTGCGTCTTCCATTATAGCACCCAAAGAATCTTCTAAGCTATATTAACCTAAATTTACTTTTGAAATTCATAAGTTGAATAGAAAAATTTATTTATTTTAATGCCTACCGAATTTCGCTATATATTTTTTTTAAGAAAGCTCAATTTCAATATCTCGTCACGATCTTAAAGTCCACGTTCTTTCTAAATTTATAACATACCTATACAGCATACACATTTATTTTTTTATAATTTTCTTTAGCATATAAGAGCAGAAGAATCATTTGAAATTCCTTGCTCTAAATTAGAATTACAAATACTTTGAGAACTAATCATGAAAACTCAACAATAGCATAATCATTATATACCTCAGTGCAATTACTCTTGAGATTTATTTTAGAATTACTTGTTGGAAAAAAAAAAACTTAAATCTCAACAAAACCCACGACACAACGTCTGGGATTCTTGCAAAAAAATAATGTCCAATCTTTTTTTTTTTTTTCTTTGCTATATAGATACTCTGCAATGAAACTATTTCATGGATTATCCAATCTAAAACCAAATTATACCCAACTCAACTTGCCTCATGGAAACTCTGTGCTGTGCTGCACTCTGCACCTTTTTGATCAGTGGATTGGAAAATTAAACGGCAGCCATGAACGGGCGGTGGCGGAATTAACGTTCACGTGATGTAAAAGAAGCCGCCAATGGCCAATTGGCAGCTTTTCGTTAAGATTTTCTATCCGGACTTTTATGTGGTTCTTATAAGAGATGCAGTCTTAAAATACCAAGCCTCCAACCAACCAAGTAGCTTGTCTCTCTAATTAAATTCGAATCCGTCAGATTAATCGATCTGGAGTGCTAATAGAAAAGAATTTTAATTGAAAGATACACTCTCTAGAATTGAACTTACTATATAAATAGAGGTAAAATAGGTGGCAGTTTTGAGTTTCTTATACAACCATATCTAGTTCATTTCCAATAAGGAATAAGGGCATACAAAAAGATAGTGTACGTTAGATCAGTGACGTTTTATAGGCTTTTACTTTTTAAAGTCCTTGAAACTCAACCTACGGGCAGAAACAGATTTTCCAAATTATGTATTGTTCTCTTGTCCGAGATTTTAAATGGCTGGACAAGAACAATAATTGCTTACGAACAGAGAATTATAGGTATAGTATACATTCTCGCGTGGCTACTCATGCATGCACGACTATAATATAGAGGCCCATTTCGGGCAAAACTTGATGGTTGATTTAGAATGCAACTGGTATAAAGGTTCCTATAAGTGTTAACAAGATCAATCACATCGATCACGCACTCAGCTATATAAGCCGAACAATTGTATGTGGCATGAGTTTAACAATAAAACAAGATCTATTTGATATTTATTGAGATAATTACTTTACTTTGCGGTCTCAGGTCAGGCTACTTTTAGTATTCGAATTGGAATTGTGAATTTAGCTTAAAGCGTTAATTTTTTGGAGACTGAATTGATCAGATTTCGTCAACCTTGAAAGAGACACGAAGGCACAATTGGTTTTTTTTGTACAAACTAAACATATCTGTGATATAAGTATTAAAATGGATTTTTATCTGGAAAACGATTTATTTCGAATTATTGTATCAAGAGATTTAAATGACTCAAGGCAAAATAGGGTGTGTTTTTTGTCGTCCTGAGTCTTGATAATTTTTTTTTATGATTTTTTTTTTGTTGAAATAATATATGTACCTAAAAGGATTTGAGATCAAAACACCGACCAAATTCGCCAAATTTTGTTTTATTGTTACCGGTATATGGATAAACATAAAATTTCAAAAATCATTTCTTTGGGAAAAGGTAATAGTAGCTGCTGATATTGGGATGTTAGCACCTGATTATGTGGAATAGGCCATTGAAGAAGTCAGTAATTGGTCAAAACAGAATTTCTTTCAGAAATTGGTCAGCCAAAGAATATTGTCTATTCAATGGTTAACATTTTTCAAGGACACCAGAGATTTTTAGTATCACATTTGTAGGACTTTCGAAAAAAAAATTCCATCTGAAAGGCTACCTCATCAATAAAATCTGTAAATATTGCACAAGTTTTCGAAAAAGTATTAATATGTGTGAAAAATACTATCCGAAGATTCAGCATTTTAATTGCTTAGGGCACTCTACCATTTCAGACTTTAAAAAGTTAACCACCTTAAAAAATTAGTTTTAATCAATTATAAAATGGTATTACTAAAAAAATAGGTTGGCCAAAAAAAGCTGTTCTTTAATGAGGTTCGTTTTGACCATTTGTATGAAAACATGATTTAAAAAATACACAATATTAGTTAATAAAAAAAATGTTATATCGACGGTTGAAGTGCAGGACGGTAAAAATTCAAAAAAATATTATTAAAGCAAAAAATCCGCAGAAACAAATCTTTTGAAAATTTCAGCAGCGTAACAATGTAGTTCTGAATATTTAACAAAAAAGAGAGAATTCAAAACCTCTTGTACCATATAAGTATAGCCATACAAAATTGGACTTACGAGGTTCTGTAGTTTTACCGTCATGCTTAAAAACGTTTATTTAGACGATACTTTCTAAAGACTTGTCATTAAAGTTGAAAAAGTTTTGGAGAACACGGCATCAAGGCTAAAAAAAATGCAACGGAATATCTGGCTAGGTATCTATCAAACAATCGAAAGCCGTTACAGAAGATTTAAATTGGCATTGAGTACGAAGAATTTCGTGGTTTGAAAAATATAATACATAAATAAAGACTTAGATGGCGCTTAACCAATAAGCCCTTTTGTCAGCTTGGTTTGAACTAACTTATTACTCAAATCAAGTTGGTTAAGTTATCCACTTGTGCCCGCCACACTAGACCAAACAAAAAATTTCGCCATATACTTATTACATTTGAATTTTCCTTCCTAGTTCCTGAAATCCAGAGTTTAACTAATCATCCCTCCCAAATATTCATATTCTCTTAGAACACAAGTTTGAGATGATGCACCTTGATTAGACGGTGGAATGGAAGACTATCATTACTTTTCAATTTTAATTCGGGCCTTTTACCATCAGTAATGCAGTGACGAAAGTGAAGAAAATTAGAAAACTACTTCTGTTATAGGTGGAGCGATTTAATATAATTCAATTAATAAGTTCAAGTGAAAAGTCGGTAATCATCGACCATAATTTGCGTCTTAGAAGGGTACGACAGCATCTAACTGATGAGCCAAACTGTCGTACCTGGGCGAAACGCAATCTTTGTTGTTGAGGTCACTTGAACTTATTAATTGAAGTAATGCAGTGATCTAATTACATAAATAAAAAGCACAAAAAGTAATGCATTGAGATTGCAACCCTGCCTAACACCACAATCTGTTTTTAAGTACATATGTACCTTGAAAAATTCAAGTCATCCTAAACAGCTTTTTTAGTTCCCGAATAAATTCTCTTCATTATCCGTACGACCGTATACCTATGTACATATATTAAATTTCATAGATATTCTTTACTTTGATAATTTATGAAAAATAATTATTCCTATTTTAAAATTTTAAGAAAATTGTTTTTCCATTTTTTGAGGTTATGGGTGCCCGCAGTGAGCAAGTTTTGAAAACGAAGAGCTAAATCTACAGTTAAGTACAAACACGATCCCACTGAAACATTTACTCGTACATATCTCTCTTGTTTCTTTTCAAAAATCTTTTAGAGGTTTTTTTATTAATAGCAGCTTGTTAATGTTATTAAGTAGAAAAGCAATACATTTAAAAACAAAACAATACATTTTAAATCGTATTATAATTTTAATCCTATATAAGGACTTAAAATTATTCTTAATAACACTAATTTTCTATTTATTATGTAAATAAAATCAAATAAAGCCGGATTGTGATTAATGTCAAAAGATTTGACCCACTTAACCACAAATAATAGATATTTGCAATTTATAAACTTTATAATATTGATTATACATTGGCGGCAGAGCTTCTCTAAAATAGTCATATTATTGCAAAACTTCATTCATGATTTTGATCAAGATTATAATGATGGATTGATTTTCACAGTCAGTAGCTAGTTACTTACTACAATTTCCTTCTTCAAATCATGAAAATACTACACAAGATGTTCAATAGAGGTTGAGGTTCCATTATAAAAATCCCAAGAAATTTGTATTACTTAACTTTTGTGTTTCGACTAGATCTACACAGCCCTTCAATAAACAAGATCGATCAACAACTGCTGATAGCAAATTCAACATTAAAAAAAATAGAAAAAAAAAATAAATACAATAAGATATATAAAATAGTTGGACAAAAATAGAGAGAAAAAAAGAGAATAAAATTTTCGCGATACAATTAAAACATAAATCTTCCGTATATTGCAACATTTTGACCAAAAGATTCAATACCTTCAGTCGAGCTGAGTTGAGTGTGGGTTCATGATGCCATGGAATAAAGTATTTAGACCTCGATGCACAGAGCGCATAATTTTATCCAAACCACCCATTGTAACAGTTAACTTATAAACGAAGAATAAATAAAAAAAACAAAAACGAAAAATAAACAAACATTTCCAAATCGTGCTACGAAACAATCGAATAATAAAATTCAAATGGACCCACGACGACGACTACGGAGCAGTTTAGTGCGCCTCCTTCTGTATACAAACAAACCACTTCTTCCCATGGATTGGCCTCAGTCTCTACAACAAACATTCGAGATCAAAAATTTTGTTAGTTTTGCATTTGAACAACACTAATTTTTTGGGGGTTGTTGGTTTTGTTTTTTTTTTTTTCTTCTTTTAGTAGTTTAGTTGCGGGGAGCTATAAAGGCCCTCTTGTGTGCATTTTGTGAACTTACCTGATCCCGAAATCGCTGAATAGCCAGTTGCATGACTTGCCTCCGAAACGTCGCTCATTGAACCGAGCCACTTCAGCGTTTCCGTAGACGAGTGACTTTCGGAGCTATTGTTGTTGTTAGTGGTGCCGTTATTGCTGGTGCCGCTGCCATTGCTAGCGCTGTTTGCCGAATTGTGATGATGGTGATGATGATGATGATGATGGTGGCGATGCAGTAGGGGATGGCTGTTTTGTTGCTGTTCGCCGCCAATAGTTCCGGCATTCAAATTGCCATTTGTTGCAACGCTCGTAACTGGGGCTGTTGTTGTTGCTCCTGTCGAAAGGTCATTCTGTGACCAGTGATGTGATTGACGGGATAGCAGATCACTTTCTTGACGCAGTCTAGAAAAAAAAAACAAACAAACAAATAAATAAGGAAACACTTGCGAAAAGGCTCAAGTCGTACAATTTGTTAACAGTTTGGTGGTGGATAGCTGTCAATTTAATTATACATTTAAAGTTAAAAGTAAAACATAAAGAGAAATAATAAAGTTATTATAAAGGGTTTGTTTGCGAGTGAATTTTAACTTATTTTAGTACGAAAGTGTTTCCGTACTTATGAAACTTATAAATGGTGTCAAAAGAAGGATTTTTATTTCACTTTCAGACTACGATATAAGCCAAGTGACTTACGGAGGCTTTTCAGTGAATTTTGATCCCAAGTTAACTCATCGAATTAGTTAAGTTAATTTTGGTTTAACTATCAAAACAGTATCGAAATAGAGAGGGTGACTCTATAGAAATCACTCTTGTCGTATAGTGCCGCCCTCACTGTTTCGATAGTGGAAGCGCAATTCAATAGTGCCGCTGTCACTCTTTGATTTCGATAGATTTTTGACAACCGAAAGTTCACTAAAACACTGATTTTAAGTGGGCTGGGGTTCAAATTATTTTCAGAATTAATTACATTTTGAAGACAGAAATTGATGGTTGGTTGAAATAATCTTTGATCTGTATGTAAATTTACTGTACGTGTGTGCATTATTTTCAAGGATATTTGATCGTTGTAATTTTAATTTTTTTTATTAAGTTTTTTACACATTTTTTTCGTTTTCTGAGAGGCAAATTTCCAAATTGGTAAATATAGTGCACACAATTTTGTTAAGTTCTCCAATTGATTTAAAGCGATTTTTTGAAAAAAACTTTTTATTGCTGCAGCATAAGACTTTTGAAATTCTTGTTTGGCTGTTCTATCTTTTATGTTAATTTAGCACTGCCAAAGGTTTGGGGGAAGCTTAATAATTGCTCAGCCAGAACTGCAGCACAAAATAAGTACCTAACTAGATTGTTACTTCTGAATTATAAAGTTTTCGAACTGTCGTTGTTGCGGTGTTATCTTGAGTCTTGACGGACCAAGCTTTATAGGGATGGTAAATAAAACGAAGTAGTATCAAATCGATTTGAAGAAAATCTTACATCATACATATTCTGATACTTTCCAAAATAAAAACCATTTGAAATTTTCTGATATTCTGATACTTTCCAAAATAAAAACCATTTGAAATTTTGAATCCAATCCTATTCAAATTATCGTTAAAAAATGTACTATTTAGATCTACTGAATCTGATGTAATCCACTGCCGGTGTCCCTCAGGGTACCCATGTCGGCTGAATAATTTTTATACAGATACAGACGTCCCAGCTTATAACTCATGAGTGAGAGCTTTTTATAAGTGCTCATTTGACATTGCAAACTCAGGAACCAGCTCATGAGTGATCATTTCCGTATCCTGAATTTTAATAAATTCTTAATTCTTTATATAAATCTTGGATCAAAATGGAAAAACTATAAGAAAAAATTCAGCAAATATATTCAATTGTTATAAAAAGGTTTAGCAATTTAAATTAGTTGTCTATTTTTTTTTTTTTTTTCTATTTTCAAGAAAATAGATATAGCCAATCCCAATTCAATTAATTAGGCAAAATATTTTTCTTCTAAGCTTTTAAAATCAACACCGAACTCAAACACTTGAGTCAAATTTACATTATACCTCGCCGAAATTACCATTCCCAGTCGGTCCCACCTTGCTGATCAATAATTTATAATCACCATGATCACACCTTGATCCTGATCGTCTTAATCCAAATCCGGGCATCAACATTGCCTGGTCGCAATGCGACAAGTTGTGCTGTCTTGTTAATTGATTTCATTTCCGTCGTGGCTTAGATCGTCGACAAATATAAAAACAACAATTTAAAAAAAAAAAAAACAAACAAGCAAACCAAAGAAAATACCTAACACACATGCACTTGTCGTACGATCCGCGCAAAATAGGATCGAGCGATACCAAACGACATATTTCAAAATCAGAAAAGCAGTAGTTTCAAGTAGATATATATATAGAAGGAAATACAAACGCAAACGCATAAAAAAACTCACCTATCCAAGAATGGTGTTGCTGAACTTGAATCCGAGCTGGACACATAACTGTGATAGCCTTCCGATTGGGCATACGATGATTGCTTCTGATGATGGAAGACGGCTTGATCATAGTACGATCGGCTGTTGTATTCCTCTAGGCCAGCTTGTGTCAAGCTGCATTGATCACTCATGTTGTCGTCCTAAAAAAGAAGAACAGAAAAAAAAAATGATGTTTTAGAAAAAACTTATGAAAAAAATTATGGAATGTTAGGGAGAAAAAATATTCTTCTAACCAAGAGGACCCCAATCATCTTGAGTTGACCAATGATGATCAGATCACACGACACAGCGAATGAAGAAATCATCGTCTTCTCTTCTGCAAAATGCAGCCTCAGCGCTAATTGCGATCTCGCATAAATGTTGTAACATCTCAATGTGGATTCGGATTGAAGTTTGGATCTAAACTCGATCAGTGATCAAGCCATGTATGGGCATCATGCATGCCTGGGGACACTCTCTCACGGAAAAGGTCACTCTTGGTTGTGAAATGTGAGAGGAGTTCGACGAACTCAATTCGACCATTGAATATATTCAATTTGAAGACGAATAACAAACGATCATTTTGGTGATCGATGAGGATCTGATTGTTCCGACATTTGATATCCCTTTGGCTTTGAGATTCATCAGGAAGAAGAGACATTTGTTAGATTTAATTGAAGACTAGTTAAATATACAAACTCCAATTAGGTTCGCCTGACCGAAGATCACTGATCTTCGATAGGATAGCAGATGGAAGAATTTGTTATTCATTTTTTCATGATGTATATAGACGTGTAGGTACTATGGATCTTTGTGTTAAGAGTTTAATGAGCTACGTTGGCATTAACCATCTGCTCCAGATCACTTCAGAGCTAAGACTTCCGCATTTAGTGAAGTGAAAAGTTAAGCGCTTAATTTTCTAATCACACTCTCACGTAGCGCCAGCCGGACGAATTCATGCTACTATACCACCACCGACACCGACGAAGAATAGCGACAGCAGCAGCGGCATGGCGCGGTGTCGACCGACGCCATGTTGTCCGGGAGTGTAGGTAATCCTATAATATAGGTATACGTAGGATAGATTTGCATGCGGAGGAGTGCCGAAGCCATAGAGTGACCTTACGCCCTGTGGCGTCATAAAGTTTGATATGATCGCTGGATCACGTGTTTGCATGATTTATTTCGGACTCTTGCACTCCGACTAGATCTCCGTGCATATATACTACTAGACGAGACATATGAAGTCAACTGAAAGTTAATTTGATTTATTTTTCAAGCATGAGTTGTTACTTAGTCCCGGAGGACAAGAGATATTAGACAAGGAGGTATACTTACTCGTATTTGCTAAGAGCATACGTGTAAAATATGTTTTAACTTATGTCATGAGTTTAGTTAAAGATTGTGATCAGATACGTATATGATATTTAAAAGTGTAAAAGAGAGTTTGTCGTGTGGTAATTAAGTTACACAGGAAACTAATTTATATGCGTATGCGGGCGGCTTTTATAAAGAAGACTTTTGTAATATCAAAAGTTATAAAAGGAAGTTAAGACTTGAGAGGTTGGTTTTTACTACCTTACAGAAAAAAAAACACATAAAAGAGCTTTTGAGGACGAACCATTTCAAATGGTATTTTTTATGATAAGTTGGTTTTATTTCAAATGATAGTAATGAGACCAATTTACTCAACTGAAACTATTTTGAAATTTTTAACTTTTGAATTGAGAAACTTGGAATCGAATTGGTATCTAATTTTGAAACACCTATGCTTTCATTTTTCAACATTTCGGAATTATGTAGGTTGACATTCATTTCAATTTACTGAAAAGAAACTTAAATACTTAATATTTATGTTCACCTAAAACGGTTATGCCATATAACTGGGAAATAAATTTTCCTGTGAATGTTTTCCTCCTTGGAAAATTGGGAACGTGAATGATGCTCAAAGTCTTTCCACAGAATTTATTATAATATCAAAAATAAATTTTACAGGGGAATTAAGCTGCCATTTCATTGAATTTTTTATTTCGGGGGAAATTTATTCTGGAAAAATTTTTGAGGGAACAAAAATTCCCCTCGAGATTGGCGATAGATCCCAATATGTTCATTTATCATATTTTTAGAGCAAAATTTAGAATGATTTTTTGAAAATTTTAACATGCATTATTATTTTAAATTTTTAGAAGCATCTAGATGCAAATAAATTTAAATAGACTTGGACTTTAAAAATAAGTAAAAAAAACGGTTAGATTTGCCGTTATTTTTGTTTAAAACCAATTATTTTCTAAAATCTTCTTGATTGTGCGCTACGAACTCGACACAAAATCAACCGAGTCGTTTTCGAAAAAAATGTAACTTTTGAAAATCCATACAAAATATTGTTTTGAAAATTTTAGTACATACTTTAAAAAGTTGTTATGGTCAAAGTTGTAGAAAATAAAATTTCCAATAACTTTTGTGATAAGCATTTTTTAGTCTACAGTTGAGGATTTGTATAAAATTCAAGATGGCGCCCAACACAAGTGTGGCAGGATCCCTAAAACTATAATTTAATCTCCATTTGGCAAGCAAAAATCACCTCTTTAATTTTTATAAATTCAGCACATCCCCACTGGGCTGTATATCTTTAAATTGGAATCTGGATAGTTATGCCCAGGCTTTGGATAAGATCGGGAGACGATTTTGCCATTTCCTCTACATCCTCTTTGGAACGATGATAGGTTCAAAATTTCTAGTGAATTCAACAATTTGAAGTGATAACGCAACTTTCTTGAATATCACTATAGCTATACGGATTTGGTATAGTTGCATCAATTTTGAGCAACAAAGAACTTCTTCTTCCATCATCATCAACATCACATCACAACCTTAATCTTAATACAAACAAAAAAAATCCTCCAGTAGATAGATATAGCACTTTCTCTTCGTGCAATCGTGAACTAGGCATTTCGAATTTTTATTGTTTCTTCTGCTATTATCTCCTCGTGATGATGTTCCATACAACTCTTCTTGTTTGTCATTGAAAAATAAAATAACTATAGATAGCTTATAGCCTGCTAGTCTCTGAATTCGAAGAAGATAATATGTAGTTTTTATTTGTCCATATCCAAACGGGAAACATTTCTGACTTCTTCTTCTTCTTTTGCTGGGCTGATATTATATGATGATGGTCAATTCTCATCCTTATAGATGATTTGTACACACAGAGAGTGATTTTCTAAGGGTAATGAGCTGTAGAATGGGAAAACTGATTTGGAATTCCGCATAATCATGCTAAACAGTGGCGGAATAGATGCATCTTTATGGTTCTGGCCAACACTCTATATGTAGCTCTCCAGACACGATTGGAAAAAAAGATTGTCGAGAGCATGCGCTCGTTTGAATTTGTTGCTGCTATTGTTGTTGTTGTTATTGTTGTTTGACTAACTAACTTGAATTGAAGAAAAGAGTTTTAAATGTGCGCAAGCGTGCAAGCATGACTATTCCAGAGCCACTGCGTGCGCGATGAGGTGTAGATAGATGTGTTTCTGGATACATGTGCGCCTATAGAAAGAGAGACTATAGGCGCATAAAATTCTGTTGGTGTTCTGTTTCTGGTCGGTCAAGTCGAAGTCGAGTCCGAATAACGAAGCTACGATGATGATGATGATGGATGATGTATATGAAATGAACTGACTATATAGCACTAGATGAATGGAATGCAACAAACAAGGTCGTTGGTTGGTTTGTTGGTTGGTTGAACTTTACAGGAAAAGTGTTATGGGTGTGACAAATCATGCCGGTTGGAATTTTTTAATATATCTACATAAATATATATAGGTACTAAAAATTCATATTTCCTTGTTAAGTTGGTGCAGCAGCAATACACTTTATGGGTTGGGTTTCATTTTTATAGCCCATAATTTTCAAACTGGATAACGTATCTACAATATGTGTATATGATTCGTATTGACGGACAATTATTATTACTTTTATGAATGTTCGGATTATCTTTTATCCGGGTTATAAATCTTTTCTTACAAATGTTTAAGTGTGAAATAGTACATAAGTATACTACACTTCAAACTAAATTTTAAGTTCTTTCTATGTGTTTTATGGTCAAAGACTTAAATCAAAGGCCAACTTTAAATCACATACCATGTCAATTATCTTCGGTCAAAATCTCATCAAAGTCTTCTTTTTTTTTTAAATACAGTTCTTATTGGAAGAATTTGTACATATGAACTTATACAGTCAGGATGGGTGACTTTGAGACAAGCTTTTTATTTATTTTTTTTAATCGTACAAGGACAGATACATCAAGCATTGAGAGCCTATGTCAAAGACCTTATTTGACTCTGAATAAGTAGACAAGACCCCATGATTTGTCACACCAAGTTCCATTTTTTCAGTATTAGATCATTCCAGTTTTTGAACTTAACCCCAAAACTCCTGAAAAATTTTGTTCAGTCTATTTAGATCCCAAGTTTACTCATCGAATTTGTTGTGTAAATTTGTGATTTAAATTGATTAAATAGAAATTTCTGACAAATGTTTGTGAAAACACTATCAATATAAAAAGGGCGACACATATTTCCAAACTGAAGTTTAGTGGCGCCCTCTCTGTTTCGATATCAAAAGCACATTTGCATAATGTCGCACTTTGATTTAAAATTTCTGACAAATGATAGATAGAGGTAATATTATGCTAAAAAACTCAGTTACCTGAGGTTTATTTTACTTCCAGGATTAACTAGCTCTGGTTAAGCTTGGACTTCGGAGTTACTTCCAGCACTGCAGGCGCTGAAAAATGTAACTATATAGACTATCCCAAGATAGACAAGATCAATGGTGCTTTAAACCAGGCAAAAACTACAAAGTATAATATTTATATATGTAGTCTTGACGAACTCTAACATCCCTATTACGGTTGTCAATTATCAATAATTGATAGTTGATAAATTTAAAAATCGGTTATAAAAAACCCAATTGATACAACTTTTGATGACAATAGTGCAGAACGTTGTGAATTACAAGAAAATTGACAATTATCACGAAATAGTTGATCAAATCTCAATGTTTATCAATTATAAATTGATTTGATATTGGAGATTTTTAACGTGTTTTTAAGTTATTTAAAATAATATCTTTTATTTAACTATAAATTGATAATTGACAACCGTAGTAGGGGTTTAAAACTTGAACCATGAACAAGGATTTCTTACTTTAAACGTCTTTTTCACCAAATGAACTAAGTTACCGAAATGGCCGTGGACTCCAGTGCTAATTGGATCATTGAGCTATAGGCTACCAATTCTACAAACTTACTTAAACAAAAATAAACAAAACACATTGATTGAGTAACAATTCATATGCTCCGACTTCTAAGACATTTGCCTCACAATGCCTTTAAGATCATCCCGAAAAACAACCTCTTGGCATTGCACAATTTCTCACCGCAAAAATATTTGTAAATATTTATACCTAACCTTTTTTATATTTATGTACTTCACAAATTTAAATAAGAACAATATAAACGTGGTTTGCTACTCTTTAACCCTGTGGTTTTTCTTTCATCTTCCTAATCAATACTCTAACCAGGAACAAAAAAAGCACAATCAAAACAATATAAGCGTTAATGAACGCATTTGGTTAGCAAATAGTTCCGATCGTGCCTTCCTACTGATATCTATAAGTATTCATTTGACTATGACTGTGACCCTTTCAATGTCAAATAAATGATCTTAAGAAAATATTTTGAAATCTACGAATTTGAGATACATATATAAAACGAATAAACACCACTCACGTAACATTATTTGTGTGTTAATTTGTGTAATGATGTAATATTTTTTACTCAAACCATACCCTAATTAGCTGTATATTGGTGCTCTTAATTATTATCCATTAAAATGAAGTTGCTGTCAGTTGCTATCTCTTTTGAAGTTGAAATCAAACTTAAGAGAGGTATATACAATAATTATTAAATTCTCATAACCTTGAGAAGCAATCATCGACGAACAAAAAATCCTTTTAGCCGAGCGATTACAAAATCCACAAAACTGCGGACGAAGTTGGTAATTTCCCGCTGTAAAAAAGAAATGACAAAGCTAAGATATTTACGATCTCTGACTCTGACAGATGATTGCCCGTTCCCACGACACGGCAACGTTGATGCTACCCGCACTCTCATTGCAGAGGGCACACGTAAAAAAAAGGTTGTTTTTGCCGGGCCACATCTGACTGATAAAATCAGCGCGCGCAAAAAATAAAACAGGCACAATAAATTTGATTAATATCACACATGGATGGATACTGGATGGAGTCTGAAGTCCGGAGTGCGTGCGCTATGACGACCATAACAACAATCATGCACGACGACAACAACAACAACGACGATAATGTTGATGATGATGCTGATGTTGATGATGACAACGAGCATAATGCTCGAAGAGCAGCTGCTCTGTCAGAAATTATGAAAAATCTGTCAGCGGAAAAACTGCAGTAAGTGTTAATCTGGTGTCAGCCTGAAGGCGGCATGAAGCCTGCGGCATTGGCGCACGTTAACAAAAAAACCGTTTATGCGACAAATCGTGGGATTGTGTTCAACATGCAATCCTGACCTGGTGATCATATGGTTACCACTTTAGAAGAAATATTGCTTTAAAACTTGAAAAAAATGTCTCCAAGTTTTTAAAGTTGGTTAAATTTTTCGTCAGTTTTAAAACAGATGTTAAATTAGTATTTTAATGTTCATGTTGACTGTTTCCTGTTTTTGAGTCTTAGTCATTTTAGGCTGTCAGTAAGTAATTTGACTGCAGTATTTCAACTGTCTTTTAAATGAATTTTGTTTATTTTTATTAAATTTAGTTTATTTTACTAATTTACGTGTTTACCTACTCAAATGACTTACGGATTTTCCAAATCGACTAAATTGACTAAAAACTACAAATAGTAGGTGCTGCTAATTGAAAGATTGCCTTTTATACTTTACTGCGAAGTCAGAATAATACATTTGACTAACTAACTCTAGTTTTTAAGTTAAAGTACATATTATAGTCAACACTTTTTTTTTTCTATATTATTTAAAGGTTTTAGTTTACTGAGTGTGACTTCACTGACTTCAGTCTTCAACAGGCTGTCAAAAAATAAGAGCTTTTGTAAGTTTTACTCCTTTTGGAAAAATTTTCCAATTATTTTTCCAAAATTCCCTTAATTTGTAGTAAAAAATGGAAATAAGAAAAAGCCCAATCGTGCTGTTTGCCACCCTCTTACTAAAGACAGTCGGACTGGAACCTTTAACAACAAATCTTCTCCTTAAAACAAATTTGCTTATCTCAAAATCAGCAGGTTTTCAGAAAATCGATTTGAAGTTTTTTTGTTCCTTAAAAAATTAATTTGTACAATACAGAGTTCACGTGAATTCGTAGAACAAAAAACAATTAATTTTTTCCTCTTTAATGAAGTTTTAAAAAAAAAAACTAAGACTAAAATATGTGGTTTCGAATACAAATAATTTCTATTTTTGTATATTTTAATAATAAACAAATTGATGAGAACTGGACCTAAAACGAAAAGTATCACTTTTACAAAAACTTAATTTTTATACTTAATAAAATAAATATTATTATAAAATTGAAGAAATGACATAAAACTGAATTAAAATTTCACATTTACTGAAATGTCATTTTTTAGTTGAGAGATGTTATCTTTAATGCAAAACGACACTAACTCCCTCAAGCCTTTAGTTTAAGAAGTATCTTTATGACAGTTTGACAGAAAAATAGCAATTTGTTTCTGTATATTTAATTAAAAATCGTCAAATTTTCGAGGTAAGCCACTTTGTTTCTGAGACGAAATTTAAAAAATTTACAAGCTGAATAATTTTTGTCTAAGCACTTTTCTCTCCGTCTAATTTGAATTGAAATAAATCAATTTGAAAAATGTAGAAAATATAAACTCCATTTACAAAATTGCAGCATTTTTATGGAGAACGTAACTGTAGTTTCTTTATTTCTTTTACAATTTTTGTTTGGTTTATTTATTATATTACTAGTGGCAACACATGCGCTGGTGATGACGCGACGATATGCAGCAATCAGTGAAGAAAAGTGGTTGTGACGGTGCGAATGCATTCAGCCTTGAGATTTGTGAGTTTTCGCTTTCATTTTCCTTAATGAGAAGGATTACAACGCAAATTTGTTAAGTTATTTTACTTTGTGATTTTTTTTTTTTTACTTATTGGTTTTTTTTTGTTATTGTGAGTTTTATTTGCCAGATGGAATTTTTCAGTTCATAAATCATAATTTTAAAGGATTTGTCATAATTTCAACATGATGCAGTAAGTTGGGTAATGAAGACTGAAATGAGATTTGATGGATTTTTTGAGGACAATAGTGGTTGTATTTATTTGTTTGTTATCGGGAATTGGTTATGCAAGAGACAGACTCACTAAAAATGTTCGGAATAACTAAAAAGTCTTAGAGCAAAAATGAAAACTTCATTGGTACCATCAGAAACATTTTTTTTTTTTTTTTAAATTTTGAATTGTTCCCAAGTAACGGAATTTTGAAATTTGAAATAAAGAAAGGAATAACCCTATAGGAAATCCTTATAGCTATGTATATAGTGGAATCCAGGTTAAATTATGATTTACACCGCCTTCACATTCTAATTCATTTGCATACATCAGCAAAAATATGCAAAAGAAAGATAAATCCTTCCGAGAAGTGACTTAAGGAATTTTAGAAAGGCTTTTTTAACCTACTATATATATAGCCGATATTATAACGTCCATTACTATACCCAGAGCCTCGAGCAATAATTGGTCAAACTGTAACATCGCATGCTTATAAAATGAGTGGTTCTATATTTATTGTTAGTTTCTTCTCTAATAAACGATATAGAGCCCTCTTCCGTTTCGTGTGTGAATAATTTAGCCACAAAATACCTAGTTCAAAATGGGCTATTGAAAAACGGTCAAACACTCTGGAACGGCAGACGTCTGTAGATTTAACCGATATCGTTCAGCGTATAGCGCACATTATATACCTACAGCGAGCCACTTTCGAAAGACTAATTTAAATTGATTTACTCATGAGGCCACCATTATCTCATCCCATAGCCTTAAGTTGCCCAGAACTGACATCTCCTATTTAACTACGACACTTTTGCGTCCAATTTCTGTAGATTTCGCACACCGCTACGCCGCATCACAACCATCACTATGCAGCAAAACACCACCAAGCTGTTCCCCCTATATAATAAAAAGGATTGCACACGATTCTTGGATCGCTCGGCAGTTTCCATTGTACTGTCCAATTGAGCTGCAGACAAACTGCGCATGCGGAAACGTGCCTTGCGCCTACCTAAGTATAAGTAAAAGGTTACCCCCAGCTAGAGACACATTATTCAAGATTACCTTGCCAGTCTAAGGTTGTTGTTGTTGTATCCACAGCAACAGATGTTGTGTGTTCTTCTGTTGGGATCTGGGAGTCTCTATAGTTGCGCTTGCGCAACGTAACTAGCACACAATGATAATTGCTGTCAATTGATCTAGTCCACCATTGCCGGCGGATAACCAATCCCAGTCTTGCTCGATGGTGGTCACTCCAGTCACACAGAGACGTGTTCATGCAGCGATACTTCTCTCTCCAAGCTATCGCCGACCGATACCGACCGCGACGTGTATAGCGTGTCAACCCCATTTGCTTCTCCACTCTGGCCACTAGGTCAATTGGAATGGAATTCATCTTCTTGTATTTTTTTTTTTTTTTATTCTTTAATTCTTATTTTATTCTACCCTCTTGTTCTGAATCTTGATCTCCAAACAAAAGACTGTACCTATTCTAAACCTAGAGCTGTGATCTCGAGGTTGTTCGATTAAAAAGTCAAAGTTTTGTCGGTTATACAGCGATGGACGTGTGGCGAATTATCTGGAGTGCTGCCGAAGAGATGTGCAAACGACCGCAGAAATGATGCGATGCACTCGTCGATCAGGATTGGGTTATTTTTTTTTTGGGTCAGTAGAGTATCGACATCAGAATAAGAAGAAGACGACGATGATGACGACGACCGATGCAACTCGACTCGACTCGATGTCAGAAAACGGTTAAAGAAGATTCGAAACAGAAATCGGTTCAATGAGACGAAGCATATAATAAAACCGCCAAATGAGAAAGTTGAAGGTTTTTATTTTTTTGGATGATGCTGCCATTCGGCCAATAATGTGCCGAACATGCAAGTTCATTAACGGACGCTTCTTGTAATTGGCTAATTATGAATTTAATTATGGAACACAAAAAGTGTCATAAAAAACAATTTTTATGTGAGTTTTTGTTAATGTCTGAACGAAACTTGTTATTTTTTTTTATAGTTGAATTTATTGTTGATGTGCTTTTTGAGAAAGAAAAAAAAAACAGAATTTCAAGAACCAATAAATTTACAACTTTGATGGGAGTCTGAGTTGTGAACGGAAACATAAGAAGTCCTTCGGCGTTATTTTTGTATATTTATAGTATCTTAAACAAAGATCTTGAATTAGAGCTCAAAGTTTATCTCTTTTACTTTTTTGTGATGACTTTCTTGATCTTTTAATAGTTTAATAATGTTTTGCGATTAGTTAAGTTATAAAACACACACATTTCAGCACAGGGTCAAAAGTCCATAGGCCAAAGGAAAGCCATCAGGGGTTTTTGGTCTCTTTACTTATTCGACTGACTCCGCACAGACATTTATTTTTTGGATAACTAATCAGAATCCAGACTTAAAATATTTCTGTGAAGAAAAATCAATCTATTAATTTTGTTCAAATATATTTAACACTCACAATGGGCTGTAATCAAGGATGCCACTTTGTTGCAATTCCACTTTTTTTACTCGTAAGCTAGGAACAGCAACTGTTTAAAATTAAAATAAATTTCTGAAATAACATACACCCTATTGCATATGAATCTCGTAATGCAAACCTACCTCAAATTTAGTATATATGTACATCTATAAACTTTATGACGAAACTTAACTGTAGATATTTTACAAGGTCATATATAATGTTGTATATTATGTGAAGCAGCCTCTAGTCTCTAATATTCAACAATTATGAATAAAATTTTGAAACAAATATACAATTTAATTTGTTCGCTGTGTTTAACAATAGTAGTATTTTAAATAAAGTGTACCAATACAATAATTATGTTGTTAAGTTAATAAAAGCACATTAATTATTTTTATTGTTAAAATTTTTTAAAATATCAATAAATACTTCGTTTATGCCCAATTGGTTAGCTATTGAAAGGAAATAAAAAACCGAAACATAAACATTTACCATAACACCTTCAAGTCTTGATCTTTCAAAACCATTAAAATAAACTCGACTCCAAGATTAATTCATTACACTAGACGTAAACGTCTTATGCAATCTAACAAGCCTCACGCCTTGTGTCAAAGTGGATTTAATTCCAACATAAAAAAAAATATTTAAACGAAATCAAAATCAGAAAAATAGTTTTCTCGTCCAAGTCCTAATATTATAAGAGACATGGTAAATAGTGTTGTTATGGTGGTTATGTTTTTTTTTTTTTTTTTTTTTTTGTGGGAACACCAACGGTTGGTACAGACAAGTCTGGGTGCTCCACATTGTTGTTTGGTTATACTCACAAACATGTTTCTTATATATTCCTTAAGCACACAGTAACGCCCACCTTAATTGCTGTGTGCACCCTGCATATGATGCCATACATTAAATTAATCATTTCTTATACGGTCCGAGTTGAGTGCGTTCACAAATAACAATAACAAAAAAAAATCATAAGAGACACTAGTGAAGTAGTCTTTAAAAAGTAATTATAGACAATGGTGAGTTAACTCGTGTAACTCTAGATAATCTATGTTTAAATAATATTTCCCACTTAACTTTCACTCATACCTATAGATATTGTTATACTATCAACCATAATCTATGAGAATTAAGTTTGACCAAACGAAACATTTTTCAAAAATAAAACATTACTTAAATTTGGCCTGAAAGTTAAAAATAATTTTCTTTTATTTTTTTGATGGAGGAAGTTAGCACATTAAAGGTTTTAAGCAAAGGTTCAAGGTAATAGTTGACATCTTTGAAATAAAAGATTAACCCACGCTTTTATGGTCATAATTATACCTACATAAGGGTGTAGGGAGACATGGAGGGACGTAACAAGACAAATATGTATTGTAGTAGGAGTAAGGGTTTGCAAGTGGCTTTGGTAGATTGACGTACTTATATTACACCATTGTTTCCAGAAGTTTAAAATTGTTTTCTTTTTTTGTTTATAAAAACAATTGCTGTCAAACATTTATTTTTTATTTCCGTTACTTAAAGGTCATTTTACTCCAAATATTAAAAAAAAAAAAAAAAAAACTCACAAACAAAACTTTGTGCCCTACTTCGCATGTCAAACATGATCGTATTGTTGACCAAAATGACAAATGTCCACTCACGTGATAAGAAATCCCGATATGCGAAACGCATAATCTGCCCGCAGGATGTTAACCCAGTTTAATCAAACACAACACAACCACGCATCGATCCACCTTACAGAGCTAGGTATATTCAATAAAAATAATACAAAAAAAATAAACAAATTCTCCGAAATATGCTGAATTAGCGATTCAGCTCAGACTTTTTAGCTTTACTGACTCCAGTGCGCCATATACAAGTGGTTCGGAGGAATTGAACAAACGAGTACGGAGTACCTATATATACGGGCGAATTGGTTTTTTATTGGGCATGCAAACATTTTTCGCATAACAAGTTCTGGCTTAATTTTTTGACAATGGATGATGTCATGTAAAGTATAAATGCGGTTTCAATAAACCTTTATTCCATTCTTTGAGGGTTAAGGTAAATTCAAGTTTTAAGTAAATATTTTACTTGGCTCACACGGCCGCAGTAGTGCGGTTAACAAAGCCTCTATATTATATCAGAAGACGATTGGACGACATTAAGTCATTTTTATTTTTTTTCTTAATGTTTCGATTTTTTGTATTGTTGTTGCAAGATATGCAGCTCATAAGACTGCAACATCTTCCTCTTTAAATTTCTGACCACAAGAGAATGAAAAAAACCGAAAAAAATCATGCATGAGTTACAGAAGTTCTTAATTTAATCGGGCCTGTGTCTCTCTCTATACACGAATTTGATTGAAAAAAAAAATCAAATAACGGTGGTTGGTTTTTCTCAACTCATTTTGATTATGTATCATACGATTGCCTAACCATTAAGTTCCAAGAATGAATTCAAATAATTACATGTAGAGAGGTTTGGCCATGATCAATCATAATTGAGTTCAGTAATGTCCGCGAGAAATATATGTACATATTTATAAAAATCGGTTCAATCTGACATAGAGTGACATGACCGGCGCGGCACGTTTGTTTAATTCAATTCAATTGAACTTAAGTACACTTCTTGGCTACACACAAAGTTATATAGGTATACAAGAGAATTCTGTCACGTGTTCGAACAGTTGTTGGTTTTGTTTGCTTTTTAAATATCCTATACATATACACAACTCAGTAACACCCTGATTTTGGGGTGTCCATCTTCATGGTACTCCTCTAGAGGAAAAAGTTGGGGGGAATGTAGATATACTTTGTTCTATTTCTTTTCCAACACAAACCAATATAATAAATCAAGTTGTGCTTTTTGTAGTGTACAATAAAGCTATATGATTGTTCTTCATTATAGAGGAATATCTGTGGCTTTTTTGTCTAGGTGGGGGTCTTTAAGCATAATATGATTCTATAGGTGATCGCTTCTAAAAGAAATATATTTCTGACCTTGGGACTATTCAGACAAGACAAAAAGCTAGAATTACAAAAGACTATACCTACATTTTTCTAACAAAATTTTTATCGTTTCAAAACATAATTTAATATAATTTTCACATTACGAAAGATCTGGGTTTAGGCTAAAAAATTACTATAATCAATGTTCTTCAAATTCAAAGGTTCTAGATCCCGCATCATCCCCAAACCTTTTACTGCCCATGCACACATTCTATTCAAATTTATGTATTAACTTGAACCACTAGGATGCTTAATAATACTTAATAAGCGTCGTAATAGTGTAAGCTCTGATCCTGGGGAAGAAATAACAAAAAAAATCCCTTCATTATTCTATTCATAGGACCATTTCTGTAGTGGGTCTTCTTTCACTTGCGAAGAAAATTAAAAATAAACAAAAAAAATACGGTGAATCGAAGGACCATTTTCATTTGCGAGATGTGTACACACATATTTTTTCATTTTTTCATTTATTCAATTCATTTATCAACTGTAGGTACATGGAAGATTACTCTTAGATTTAGTATACATAATAATGTATATTTAGGAACTATTATATGGCTTGTTATGGGTTCGTAAAAAAAAATATCGAACCCGAGATTTTGATCGAACTTGATATTTTGATGATAGCAAAGTCGAAAAAAGTGGGTGCCATACGTATATTTTTTTTTTTGCAAATAATGAAAATGTTATTTTTCTACGAACCAAGCCTACAACTTAAATAAAATTCAGTAATTTTGTTTACAAAAAGGCTACCATTTTATACAAACAAAAATTCCTAAAAATTGTTATAAATGGTACCTCTCATAGAACCATTCTTTTTATTTTCGATTTTCTCAAAAAACGGTTCAACTGATTTTGAAGAAATTTTTTAAAAAATTTTAAACGTCTTGTATTTTCAGTTTTTTTTTATTTTTAAAAAAAGTTTCAAAATTATCTTTTGAGAACTTAATAATTCGAAAACGAACAAGTTGTTGATTTTTATTAAACTTGGCACCCAGCTGTTTTTTAGCATTATCTAATTGTTTTTTAATGAAAATTATTTTTATATACAAAAATAACGGTATATACCATATACAAGTGTTTAAAAACCCGTAAGGAAAATCTCATTTTTCTCAAAAATGACTCCCCCAGTTTTGATTAAAATTTTTATGTGTGCTAATATCAGTACGATCTATCTAAAAAAAATTTTAATTAACGATTAAAAATGGTATATCTGATAGATCCATTTTTTTTTTGGTTTTCGACTGTCTCATTATCTGTTTACCCGATTTTAATGAAATTTTTTACACAAGAGCTTCTTCTAATCACTTTTATGGTATTGAATATCAAAATATTCAATAAATAAATTTTGGGTTTTTAAAAAAAAATTAAAAATTTTTTTTTAAAAATTCGATATTTCGAAAATGGGTGGATTATTTTTTTCAAAATTATTTTTTAAATACACATGCAAAAAATGGCGTAGCAATTTAGTTTCTTAAAAATGTTAACATAATTTTATGTTTAAAAAATTAAAATTTAAAATCAGATGAATAGATCTAAAATATTTAAGGCTTGTTTCAAAATGTCTGAGTAAATTTCTGATTAGTTACTCGACACATAAATACTGGCACAGGGTCATAAGTCCACAAACCAACAAATAATATTTTTTCATTTATAGCATATTCAAGTCGTCAAAAACAATTGAAGCGTCTAGAGTGAGAAGGGGTCAAGTGACATTTTTCGATTTTTTGTTTTTTTTTTTCATAAAAAATAAATTAAACTCATTTTCGCTTAAAGGGGTCAAGCGCTTTTTCTAAAACACCAACTTCTAATGAATTTAAATAAAATTGGTTGATATACTAAAAATTGTACATTTTTTTTTTTTGTATGGCTTTTTTATAAACGTTATAAATGTAAAATTTTAAACGCTTATAACTCAAAACTTCAAAAATGTCACTTGACCCCTTCTCATTCTCAACGCTTCAATTGTAAGTTTCTCTCCTGTGGACTTATGACCCTGTGCCAGTATTTACATATCTGTCAGGTAACTAATCAGAACTTTACTCAGGCATTGTGAAACATATCCTTAGTCTTTAAAACCACAGACTACAGAGTGATCGCACATAAAACCACAGTGTGATCGCACATAACGGCAAGTTCGTGCGACCCAGTCGTGCATTTTATTTTGGTGTAATATTGTGTGATCTCTCTCAGGTTTATTTAATGTGAATAATATAATATAAGCACGGAGACAAAAATATTTTGAATCTTATCCTTACATAAAATAAAAATCTATTATACATAAACTCAATCATCAAGTGAAAGTAACCACACAAAATTTTGCACGAAAAAAAACTCCCCCGCTATAAAAAAATATAATCCTAACTCAATAATCTTTTCAATAAAAATCATAATAAAAGTCATAACAATATACCATGGTTACTAACTCATCGTTTAAATTGCTTGCAGATAATTTAACACGCCATCTTCGAATGCAAATATCTTAAATTATTCACTTTTCATTTCAATTATTACTTTTTTGTTTGCATTTAACATACATACGTACATACATATATAACACAGTTAATTGCTGGTCAGGTCATAAATTGATAACCACCCATTTTTTAGTTTCCTAACAAATTTTAAACTCTTACAGTTCCACACATCATATATGAAATCAATAGTTTTGTCAAAATACATAAATCTGCAAAATTCAATTTTCATATCATGCAACCTTTCAATATTTTTTTTGTTATGTTGCGCAGCGCATGCCAAAGTCATTAAGATTCAATTTAGTGCTACCTAACTAATAAATTCAGAGCAGGGAAAGTGAATTATTTTGAGTAATTGAAACAAAAACAGTAGTTTTGCTTTTGTTATCATCATATTATAACACTAAAATAATTTTGAGCTTGAAATCTTGAAATGAAGTTCCAAATTGCGAAATGTTCATTTTATAAAAAAAAAAAATAAATTGCCTGGAGGCTGCGGAATTCTTCTCAAACGATGGTGGCGATGGTGGTGGTCTTAACGAATTAGGAACTTAACTCCCCACAAATTATTTTATAGGATTTATTTTTTGTTTTTTTTTTTTTTTTTTTGTTGAGCATAGCTTTTGATCATTTATTTTGTGATAGGGGAACATGGTGTCAAATGGGACACCAAAGCAATACATTTTATATTTGTAGGATTTAAGATATAAAAATTAAAGCACAGAATAACGCTGTTTCACACTTTCAAAAATGTCTTAATAAACATAGATTTAAAATTCTTTCACGATCACTCTCTTCTATAGTAAAAATCATACATTTTTAAAGAAGGTTCGGGCAATTTGTGAAAATTTCTATGATTCACTTTACAGGAACGGACCCAAAATGTTTGATCTATAATCTCCATTTTATATTTTTAAGCGGGATATATGTATGTGAAATAGGTCTTAAGAAACTGTCACCTTAAGCGACCTATACACACGTCAAAATTTCATCGTGCATGGGAGAGTGTATTAGTCAAAATGCCACACGTATACGTTGTGTGTATGCTTTAAGCAAAATCAAAACTTTTTGACTTCTGGTCAATAATGTAGCCAAGATAGGCATTCTCGAAAAAAAGAACACTCTCCCATGCTTGATGAGATTTTGACGTGTTTATAGGCCGCTTAAGGTGACAGTTTCCTAGGTCCCCTTTCGCACAAGGAGACACTCCTCACTCCTCTTACTTCATACCCTTCTCACTGAAAAACTTAAAGTTTCTGGAAACTTAGTTTCCTCGTGTGAATGGGGACTAAGAGTTTATTTAGGTATTAGGTTTGTTCGATGTTATAGCCATGGGTCGTCCCCATGGAGCATGCACTCTCACGAAACTTAGGTTTTTTTCTCTGAGTAAGAATTCATAACTATTAAAATTCAAATCAACTGTTGGAATTTCGTATTTTAGCAAAAAGTGTAGGTTCACCAAGTAAAGTGAATTTTGATGGCAAAGAAAATGGTAAATATGAGATATTTTGCTAAAAATGTTGATATTTTTTTAAATCATATAATAAGCTATAGATTAAATGCCAAAATATAAAGAAGGGCTATGTGAAAGTGGAACTAATGAATGAAATATCAAAATATTAGCTGTTAAAACTTGAAGCACTGAAATGTTCGACGTAAAATAAAAACCCGAGCAGCACTTAGGTTTTTGACAGTTGATTGACAATCCCCAGTCGCCCTAGAGTAGAGGTCATCGAACAATTAAATTAGCTGCCAGAGAAGCATTAGGTCTTTTTGGTTACAAAATTTCACATTGTGCTGACAAAATCGAGAGCAAAAAAAAAAACAATTTTGCGAAGCTTACCAAGCAAACAAGCATTATTGTATTCCGAAAAAAAAGTTTTTAAGTAATTTGTATTACTCTGGTGTAAGATTTTACCCAGATTCCCCTAAACATCATCAACAACTAACTGAAATCAATTTAGTTCCGTTTTGATGATCATTGTAATGATTATTATTTGTTTATTATTTCATCGACCTCTAACTTAATATACTTTTTTCTTCAAATTTAGATCAAAACTATTATGTACGTTGGTGAAGTTTAATTGAATATGGGAGATTATGAAATTGAAAGAATTTTTTCGTGTTACTGAATGCTTTTTAAGTATAAAGTTGGCTGAATTTTTTTTATCGCATATTATTTCAAAATTAAGAAATCAATCATCTCACAAATAATAATCTATGAGCATAATCGAAAAGGAATTTATAGAAACTCATCTCTTTAAAATCAAATTTATTCACACGCATGTGTGGATTGTTGTGAACCTGTCACTTTTTATCCCCCCTCTTATTATTAAACCTAACTCGAGGCAAAGTACATACCACCAAACCTATCTTAAATTTTTTGCTTCTTTTATTGTGTGTGTTTTTGAAAAAAAAAAATCTCGATCTTCAATCAAATACCAATTTATCAACACAGATCTTCCTCAAGCAATGATATCATATTTCTAAGCACCAAATTCAAATTTATAAACAAACAATCATAAAAACGACAAAGAAAATTCATGTCAAAACTGAACAATCTCACCACAGTTAGGTGAAAAAGAGATAGAGATCGAGAGAACACTCAACTGATTGATTAAAAATAAATTGATTCTTACAATCTTTCTTTTGATATAGAAAAAGTATTAGGAGACAGATGCGTGATCTTAAGAATCTAACATTTTATTTCTACGTAGGTCATTTCTATGATAACTGGAATGAATTGAGTGACAAGGTTGGTCGTTAACCCTTTCCGACTGATGAGCGTTGATAAATTTTCCAAAAAATAAACAAACAACACTAATTTGACACTATTTTGTGGACAATATACAATCCATGTCATGCTGTCACTATTTCGAAAAATATCACTCAATAAATATGTACATATATAAAAAGCTTCAATTTAAAATACCAAAGTCATTTATTATAAACTAGTTGCGTCAGTTTAAACATCACGCAACTGCAATGTCTGCATCGAAATGACAGCTGCAACTAACGTGACTAACTAGCGCATCATCGGTACTTATACACACATAATATTACTAGTTATAGTCTCTTAGTAAAAAAATGCAAATATTTTTTAAACTATTTTACATATATATGCATCTAATTTACTCATATCAAAAATAGATAAGTTAATTGCATTCACTTGCCGTCAGGGCAATCAACATTGCATTTAGACTGGATTGTTGGTCATATATACATGAGTGTCCATCACACCGCAACATAAGTCATCATTTAACGATAATTATGATGATTTCATCTAATCCGCAGTTACCACCACCGCCGCCGCGCCGCGCCGCTAGCTGCCAGCCGCTGCCGATCATTCGTCGTCATCGTTCACCACAACGGTCACGGATTGGTTCACTGAATGAATTCATCAGCAAAGCATGAGGAGAATTCTGCTGTCTATATACTTTGTTGAGGCATTCAATTTTCAAACAACACTTTGGAGGCGATCAGTGGCACGCGATAAAATTGCTTAGCGATTAGTTCGATTAAAAAATTAATTACGTATATATATTGTGGGCATATTTTGATTTATTTGAATTGTTTTACACGAACATTATTCTTGTGATATCGAAGAGCATACAATAGATCGTCATTATATAGGATATTTTGTATGATATGTTGTCTTTATTTGGTAGTGATCTTGAAATCGTATAGGTTCTAATCTTTAGTCTAGATAGCTGAGTTTCAAACGGAAATATTGAATGAACTACAATCACACATAGTGTTACCACAGTATCTTCTCAAGAATTAGAATAACTATACTGTAAACGAGTTAAATTAAGTGTTTTTTTTTTCTTTTTCTTATAATTCACATCAACTTTATAACGCTGCTTATACAAATAGAGAAAATATGAAAAATCGATTTAATTTTTAGTGCGTAAAAATCACTGAGGTTTTGGGTCAAAATCTCAGGATATATAAAACCGAAACTTTTTTCACGTTTACCTATACTGCCTCTTATGAGAAATTGACAAATCACCCAAGAGTATCTCTTGCCATGAATAAGTGCTTCCCACCTTACCCAGTGGTTCCATTGGCAATATTTGAAGAAATAAATTTCTTCGCTCATTGCCATTGCCTTGAATATGAATGAAGGTGATTTGGCACTGGAAATTGGCAATAGGCGTGTTTTTTTGCAAGCCCGGGAGGAATTGGTTGAAAAAACAACAGCGACGCCATGACAGTAAAAAACATGGAGTTTTAATACAAACTATCGATAACAAGTAGGTATGCAATTCATGCTGGTAACACAGTTTTTCGGTGCGCTTAAAATAAACCCCGAGAATTCTCCGGGATTAGTTTTGTTGCATTTATTATATTAAGCACCGACGTCTTTTTTTTCTTCCAATTCCCCCCGAGCTTGTAAAAAAACACGGCTTATGTCAATAAATTGCTCGCCAGAATATGAAAAGCAATTATTGATTTCCAATCACGTTTCGAAATGGTTTCGTTTTGAAATTAAAGTTTAAAATATGATAAATTAACTGAACTAAAATTTCTTATTATCAATAATAGTTATTTTATAAAGAGCAAAAAACATTTGACAGTGGTCGTTATTTCTATACTGACATTAATTGACAACTGACATTACCTGGCAAAAGAAGGCCTACCCAGGCAATAAATTGTCATTGCCATTGGAATATTCGTTGCCATTGACATTTTCATTGCCATTGAAATTGACACTGCTTTAAATATTGCAAAAAACGTTAGCCATTTAGATTCGACAAAATATTGTAGGTCCCATCTATATTGCTGATAACACGCACAGAGAAATGGTTGAGAATTGTAAGTCCTTAACCCTTACAACTGTCGGGGAATCGGCAACAGTTTTTTTTTTTTATTTATTTATAAAAGATTTTTGAAAAGCTGTTATACAATTAAATCATGCGGAAAACACAGATTTAAGATGGAAGGGTATAAGTATCAGCAGAAGGAAAAGGAAAGTTAATATAATTGGCGGGTAACGGCAAAAGCCAATGTTATTGTGTATTTTGTAAAAAAAAACTTCTGAAATTATAGACATAATAAAGCACCACTATTACTTGACTTGATGACTTCAAAACCAAAATGAATTTATACCTACTTCAGAGTTCTAATAAGACTCAAAGAGATTACAAAAGTACTCACTCAAAGCAAAACAACGCTATAATAATGATTTACCTATTGAGATTCATTTGAGCAAAAGGATTTACTGCAAAAGTCTTAACGTTTACACAAAAACCTTATTAACATACATATATTATGTATTTTATTATGTTCCTTATACTATAATGAAGTTCCAGTTTCTCCATCACATAAAATTCAATTTCATTTTCATACACAACAAAACATATGTCATTTAAAAGAATTTGACAGAAATCCAATTTACTGCACAAATTATTCCATTTAAGCCGCCCTGTTGGTGTTAAAAAATTTTGCTGGAAAGTCAACAACCAAAAAAAAAATCCAACGCCATCTCGAGAATAATTGTAAACCGTTTAAGTCCAAATTTCCCTTTCACTTTGAAATATATGTTCGACATTAATTACTTTCTCAGACGTCTCCTTCAAACCCAAAAAAACTTCACAAAAAAATAAAGAGATATGAAAATACAAAAAATACTGACCCAGTGCCTGGCACTGTGGACATGGTGGACAGGGACACCCAAAAACTCGAACCCAACACAAAACAGCCAATATGTCTGAGATGTCTCGACGTGTCAAAGCCGCCCAATAAACTTTGATTTTTTATCGCAAGTTTGTGGAAAAGAATTTCCGTGGGACGAGACAAGCGCAGACCAAAAATAAAAACAGAACTAAAAAAGAAAAAAAAAAAAATAATACACCCAAACACACAAATCTTGTAGGTAGGAATATCTTATGGTTGCAAGTTACAACTCTGGGTGTGGCTCTGACCATGCTCAACATTGTAAGTGCATCATTATCATGAGAGGCAAGACCATCATGCTGCAAAAAAAAAACTCCAATATTATATTAACCACAAGGACAGGATGCTGGCTGGCTACAACTTCAATGCAAAGACTGATTCTCTGATGTGTGCACGCATTTGCAACTTTTATAATAGAACCTTGGACGTAGGTATATAGGTAGGTAGGTATAGCCCAACCAACGATAACAAAATAAAATGAAAAAAGCAGTCAGATGACTTCTGGTCTTACCCTCACCTAATGCATCTGTCCAAATTCAGAACGCCTAAGGAATGCATCATAAATTGCCCGAACTTCGAATAACTAGACAAGCTATGGATGCCAAAGTCGAGATCGAGACTCAAGGAGGAGACAATGGAATGCATCTTCGCCTGCATAGTGCACCACACACCATCATTCCACGTAAAGAGAGAGAGAAATACATTGTTGGCCTTTTGAACTTGCAGCTTGTTTCGGGCCGTGTTGTCGAAACGTGTTATGAGTTTCACACTTTTGCATCGTGTGGTTTGGTGGTTTTTCTTTGGCCACCACTATAATACCTAAGCCGAATCCGATTCCGATATGCCGGCTTCATAACACACATGTGGGTTGAGGGGCATATACCTATAACAAAAACAATAACAACAAAAAAAAACCTGTATACTACTCACGCCTGCAGAGCAGACATCTCTTAGATTCTTACGTTGGAGACATAAAAATTCTTTAGCAATCTTCAATTTCATATCCCTAAGCCTGGGATGTGGATTGTGGGTATGAGTACATTTTCCTTTTCTTTTGTTTTATTTTTATTTATTTTTTTGTATTGCTTTCATTTAGAGGTTAAGTATTGGTTTCACTGATTATTTGAATTAATTTGTTCCATTTCTTAAAATGATATATATTAAAATTTAATAAATTATCCGATTTGGGCTTATTATAACCAATTTACAACTGCTTAAACGACTGACTTTAACAAATCTGGTTCACGTACTATTTTAGTCTTCTTTTAGACACAATGTTTTACTTTAATAAAATAACTTTTTATTTTAAAACTTTAGATTAAAATTAATTTAAACTTTATTAAGTCAAAGGTTTAAATTATAAAATTTGGCAAAAAGAATAGAACGACTTGCCACAGTCACGACAAAATTGATAAGAGAAGGAATAATATGCGGTGGACGTTAAAAGAAACTTTTTATGTACAGTATAGTTTCAAATGAAGCTGAGATTTCAGCACAGTTCGAAATGAAGCTATTATTATAACAGTCAAAAAGGATTTAACGCATTTACTCGTTGGTTATGAAGTCACGTGTAGACACGATACACTCTTTTTAATAAAAATATATGTTCAGCTTGGAAGTTAAAATAACTTATCAATTTAAACGATAAAACAGTTTATATCATTCTCAGATAAATTCGTAAAAATCATCAAAGCCGTTTGGATTCGGAAGAAAATTATAGTTCCTCTCCATTAGTTCCGACTAACAATGTGCAGAAATCATAAAGAAAGTAAAGGTGTGTTTTTTTTTGCAATCTAGGAATAAGCGACGCCATCACAGAAACAAAATAGAGTTTTATAGTTCTGAAAAACTTGGTGCTTCAATATTTTTTTGTATTTTTTTCGATATTAATGCTTTGAAAAAAATAACCGCATAGATACCATTTAAATCCTTCTTCCAATCATCAAAAAAAATAAATCTTAAATCACTTGAATAAAACTTGCATGAGCAAATCCATGAGACCGATATCTCAGGACTTAATTTCTCCAACCGATCGGATGAATTAGCAATGACCTTCAGCGAGCACGGCCAAAGAAACAAGCGATAACTACCGAACTGGAGATGGTGGTAAGGGCAAGTTAATACCTTATTTACTTTGGTTCTTATCTTCTGGGTACATAAAGGTACAAGAAAAAATAATAAAAACTACACACATTCTTCTCTGTGGTCAGAAAGGCTACAGATAAACAGGCTCTATACATGCGCTCTGTGTAGTGTAGATTGAAGGAAGCACAACTTGTGGTTTTATGTGGAGGAATTTTTCTCATCTCAAAGTGGATACTTTATCGCTAGTCATAAATTGAACTTGTAGAGACGTTTTTTTTTTTTTTTTTATTTTTTTTTCTCTTCTACTATCCTGCTGTTTAGTTGATAAAAAATAAAAAGGATACCAACGCACATATACGATCCTGTTTTAATTAATTTTTTTTTGTTCTTGTTTTAAGTCACAACTTTGTACCGATGCGATATAGTTAAAATTTGCTGTCAGAAAATATATCTCCACACACGCTGTTATGGTAAACGTCGAATTCGGTTTATGGTTATAGTTATCAGCTATATACCTACATATAAGGTGAAAATGTCAAAGCCTATTAGCCTTCTATAATATAAGAACATTCTCAGGAAAAGGAAGACTGTTAGTTGTTACATTTTTTTGCTACAATGTATGTATCATATAAGATCACAAAATAAAATTTAAAAAACCAAGGCCATAGACAGGTTTCTTCTTCTTGATGTCGTTAAAAAATATTATTCTGTTCCGTGGTCGTAAAAGAAAATTATAGGACTATAAAAGTGGACTTATATAACATATAATATAACGTAGGTTGAATTACCAGCAACTATGTAACAAATGATAGCCAGCAATAGAATTTTGTTTAGACTTCTAAGAAAGTAATAATTTCAACAAAAAAAAAGAGTGCTGATCTCTTCGCCAAAAGCAAAACATTATTTAACGCTTTTAAATTCCACTAAAAGATCATAAATCAAAAGTTATTGCGCTGTTAGTGGTTATGGTTGGTGTTGTTTATGTTGGGCTTGGCACAGACTTTGCTTGTTTTTTTTTTTTTTGCAACGGTCAAGGGCAATAGATTACAATAACCATTTGGATTCTCAATTGTATACGATGGGAAAGACCATCGTTTGGAATTGTATATTGTGCATTTTAAAAGCCTTGGTATTGTTAGTGTTGGATTAAATATAGATGCACTTAATAAATCTTAGAAAATAATTATGTACCTTCCATTAAATATAGCTTAAGGATGCGATTGTAGATTTTCTTATATACCTACCTAGATACTTTTTGTTTGGGGAAAATTATTTAAATGTTTTGAATCGATCGTATCTTCAATGGCTTAGAATATTTTCACTTAAACAAAAGAACTTAAATGAATGGAGTAAAATTACTATTTTTAACTAGTAGGTATATAACACAAAAATAATTATTTACAAAATAGCATAGACGGACTTCTTTTTTTTAAATCAAGAAGGTGGCAACCCTACAAGGTGGTTATAGTCGAAAATTTTGATTAAAGCTTCCTTTATGACGCATTCTCTCGCTTGCAAACAAAAATTCTTGCCCATTTCCATATTAAGTTCTCATATACGACATACGATTCATGTTCAACAAAAATTGTCAGAACAGGGCCTGTCTATTTAATCATGCTATTAAATTGACAAAATTGTTATTAAAAAACATCTTTACCAATTACCATTCCCTGTTGATAGTAAATTATTACAATTATTCAATGATTTGTATCAAAGAGTTTCGGGTTTCGTAGGGTTTTGAAGCTTTCAAGAAAACGATGTAAGTGATTTATGATATATAAACTACGAAAACCCTGAGAGAGCTTTAAATAGATACAGATTTATGCAACGTAATACATACGCAGAAAAATGATCGGTTAAAAACAACGTAAAACTCGGTTAAGTTAAATAACAAACATTGTTAATTTACAACCTGAAAACTCACCAGGCTAAATTATACAAGCCAACTCGATTAAACAAAATTATTTAAATCTACACACTGATTCGGATAAAATGTACTTAATTTAATTCTTACTTACTACTTCTGGGTAAGTTTGTTCGGTTTCAATAACCAATTAAGTTAGTTAATGAAACATATTAAATTGCTCATAGTAACCAATCTACTCAGAGATGTGTAAAATTAACTGAATATAATTATTTGATTTAAGCAAGCTATACTCGTATATAGCATAAACGATCTTCAAAATTGCCAATCCTAACCAAGTTTCTCCATTAAAATAAAGTTTTTAGGTTTTTATTTTAAACAATTTATTTTAATCGAAAGGACTACGTTAGTATTTTCATAGTGAACTATGTAATTTTTACCCTTGACTACATAATATTTAACACAAATTTTTAACCCATCGAAAAACGCTCTCCGTTAGTAATTATTTTTCTTACCTGTACTGACAATTTTTTTTGAACACAATATAGCTAGTTAAATTTCTTTTAATAATTTCGCTTGTCAAGTGATGGCACTTTTCACGAAGAATTTTCAAATATCTATTTTTTTTTACTATCCACTTATTTTTATAAACTTGTCTAGCGCATATAGCCACATGAATTGTATATTGTCTAAGTCAAAAGTCGCTGCATTTAAGCATCCTTAAAAAAGAACCAGTTCCACAACATTAAATCTTTTCACTTTTTTAAAACGAGAATAATTGATTTTTCTTCTTATAGACTCGTAGGTATGTATACCTACAGAAAAACACCAAATCAATTTTAATCTTAAATCTTAAATATTTTCTATCAATAACTTCGAACATAGAAAGTTACATCAAAGCTATTACTTTTTTTTTTCATTGTACCTAATCTTTATTGGAATAAAATTAAAAGTTTCAGTCGTTCGCTCATTATATGCATTTTAATGTATACACTTTATCAAAGAATAATATATTCCCAAAAAAAATGCAATATCTCCAAACGTTTGTTTCTATTTTAATATGCTAATTTACGCATTTTTTTGGGTTTTCATTTTGGATAAAAGTCATAAAATTATTTAGACTATAACCCGAAGACACAAGTTGAATATTTTATTTTTATTTTGTTATCAAAGCCGTAGTCTGGGAGGTGATATTTGAACTTAAAACATATAGGTACAATACGTACCTGTATATGGAAAAAATTTACATTTCTACCAAAATGTATCATTTTTTATTAAAAAGTTTAACCTTCCTGCTATAGGAACAGCCTTACAATAAAGTCCATATTTTTGTGCAGAAATTATTTTATTTCAATGTGAAGACTTTTTTCATGTGACCTCTTGAAAAGGGAGATTTTTGTAGTTCGATGCTTTGTCCCCTTTCACAAGAAGAAACACGTTGCTGGAGATCTTTTTCGACGTTTTCTTTTAATTTCATTAAAAATCTCTTGTATATTTCAAACGAATATAACAAACATTTTCTGACATTTTCTGTGTGTGTGAAGAGGAATGTCAACAAAAAATCTCCTTAAATATTTGACCGGGGAGATTTCATTTCTTCTTCTTACTTCATGTTCTTTTCACCATAAAACTAAAAGTTGCTGGAAACTGAGTTTCCTTGTATGAAAGAGGACTATGAATATACAGTTATGACTGCATTTCACATATAGTCGTATTTATTTTATGGTCTTATTAGACAGTATTTTCAAAGTTTATAATATTTTAAAAATCAAGAATATTCTTTATTTATTTAAATAAATTCCGTTATATAAGATAAACAGCCCTTATAGGCCCAATTTTTCAGTGCTGAGTTAACTCTGAGTTAAAATGTATGGCTTAACCTGGCATATACTTACATTTTATAAATGAACTATTAATTCTTAATTCCTAAAAAAGGTTTTTCAGACCATTTTAATCCTGAGTTAACAAATAGAATTTGACAAGTTAGCTCTAAATTAACTGAAGAGATATTTTTGGTGTAAAAAATCTATAAAAATGGAGAGTGTGACAGACGAAAGCATGGAAATCACTTTGATTTTGATAGATTTTCGACAGTTGAAACTTACACTGTATTACTGCTTCTAAGTTAATCGAGTTCAATTTACTGCAGAATAAATAGACTTTAGTTTAACTGGGAGTAAAATTAGGCACTGAAAAACTGACCCTTAAGGTTATTCAAAGCTAACTCAATAAATTTGGGTACTTACCTCATAGCTATCTTGATATTTAGGGCCATATTCATAGTGCACACTTAACAAAATAAGTGGCACTTAATTTTCCCATTTATGCACTTTAGTTTAGACGTAGTTTTACTGTCTGAGTAAGTGGAACTTAAGTGGCCAACATGGGAGACTTAAGTGTCACTTATTCCGATAAGATTAAACTGTGAAATTGGGCTTTAGTTTTCCATATCTGGCACTTATAAGTGACACTTACTTTACTGTGAAACTGGTGCTTAAAATATCTGATACCTAAACATGTTTCAGGAGTTAACTCCTATTTAAATCTTAAATCTCGCATTAAAAAACATTTTTTTTTAAAAAAACATTGTTTTAGATTAAAATCTGCAAATCACATTTTTTTTATTATTTTCATATCGGTTTCTTTTTTTGACTACGGCCTAGTTTTAAGGTGCGAGTGCTTGATGTTTTCCTATAGAGAAAAAAAATATAACTACGGTTCTATTGTCTTAACTTTATATTTTAACCAAATTCACAATCAAAAATGATCAACTTGTCGTAATCTTATGTCTTGAATTTTATTTAACAGGTCAGTTTTCATTTGTGTGTCGTAAATTAAGGTTTGACAGTTCTCTTACATTTTTTTTGGAGAGGGATTTGAATTTTAATTGATAGCTTGTCAACGTTGCAATGGAAAGAAAATTAGAATTTTATTTTTATTTTTATTTTAATTTGTTTTTTTTTTTGCCATGGAGAAAATTTATTTAGTGAAGAAAATTGGTTGTAATAAATTATTCAGATCTCAAAAGCTATAGATGTAACATGGTTTAACACTTTTGATGGGTTATAGCTTTATGGTTTTTCAAAAACTTGATTTAAATTATTCATACGTCTACGTTTTTCTTTTTGTATTTTTATATTTTATGATAAATTTAAGCATTTGGAGTTATAATTTCACTGAACAGTGCTATAATAAATCAATAAAAACAAAAAATATTTGAAGGTTATTTAATTTAAAAAAGTTATGATTATTGGGTGTTAGTTTCCCCATCATGTCTTGGAACAGAGTAATTTGTTGTGTAACAATACGTGCATCAAATTTGAATAACCATAATTTTTAATTCATAAAATGATTAATTTTTTTACAATGAATTATAATGATGAGTAAATAATGTTGTCAGGGCACATATGTATATTCTGACTTATTGAAAGCGAAGGTCTTCAAATTGCTATAGAACTGAATTAATGTTCTTTGCATTTTAGTCATGGAGTCTACTGACTTATGTGACGTTAAAAAAAAGAGATACCAGCAGATAAGTTCGTAGTTCATAAGGTTAAAGACTGTTTAAGCTCGATACTTGCAGATTCTGGCTTAAGATCTTGACAAATCTCTTGGCAACAAAAATTCCGAATATTCCGTAGAATCACCAAAACCAAGAGCCTTTAATTGAAAATGAAGCTGAGATGAATGCAGAAATCTAGATGCTGGAAAACAGAATTGAATTTGATTGAAAGCAGATTCTTGAAAAAAAAAAAGAATATTGACCCCAACCGGGTGTGACACTTATCACTTTAAGAATCAACAGTCCATAAAATCAGTTTGTTTTTGTTTTTATTTCTACTATAGTGAGCAATCAAATCACACCACTACGTGCCCTGAGTTTAGATATCGCCTGTTTTATTTCAATTTCAGTCATGTTTTTTTTTTGTATTCTTTAGACCAGCTTATGTGGAATCACCCATACGTATTTAGCTAACAATGAAATTATTACTATTGTTATTGAATATATTTCAAAGAAAAAAATAATAACAAAAGCGATGACAGAACTAATAAAAAAAAATAAGAAGAACCGTACAAACTTATGTACATATGTCTGGAATGGATTCTAAGATTTTTAGATTGACCAATACCAACGATCTCTTGACCTGCTTTCATTTAAATGATCTCTGTTGGCTGCCAGATGATTAATGAAAGAAATAATAAAAGTTTATGAAAATTATTCGAAATATCAAGAATTTTGTATAGAACTGAAATATATGACCGACCGTTCCATGGAATATAATGAAGTGGTAAATTAATGTTGGTACCAAATCTCCTATTTCATTAAATATACATATTTCCTCATATATCTCATGTTCATATTTATGTATCTATCTTCATTTACATATATATAATGGATGTACATATAAACATAAGGGTTCTTGAGAATTTGGCAGATTTGAGCTCTATTCTTATTTTTCTTCTGAGTATTTGCTTTTCTAACAGTCTGTCTGTTATATAATAAATACATAAAATCTATCAAATAAGAGTGGCATAAGTTGTTTTTTTCGATGCAAACTTATTTAATTAGTTTAGAGTCAGTACACATTATTCTTTTTCCCGAAAGACATATTGACAGATCATTTTCGTTTGTTCTTTAATTGTGAGCAAAAAGAGGCTGTTTTTTTTTACTTCAGTATTTATTTCTTAGCAAATTCACTTATTTTAGATCTCACATATTTCCCTAAGTCAAAAACTAAAAAAGTGAAACCAATTTTCTTCCAAAGTACAGACTGAGATATTCTTCCTTTGAGGTAGAACTGAGATCTCCAAACATTATGTTAATTTTCTCCAAAAAAAAGAACGCCAAAACCTTTCTGAATAAGAGTTGGTCACGTAACATTTACAAACTGTTCAATGTTCAGTTTTCCTTCATTTATAGTCAAAAGATAAATGTCAATTGCCATACAATAAATGACAACATGTTTTTAAGATTGGCTTACTAGCTAGAGATTTCAGGAATCTCAGAAATCCAAAAGCAATTCATTTACAAAATACATCACTTTCGCTGTCGAGACTGAATTTTTTTGGATTTGATTTTTGAATCATATAATTTGTCTAATTCATATTTGGCCATTCCTTAAATAAAAAAAAAACAACAGGGCTTTTGACTTCTTGCTGAGAAATCTTCTTCAGGTTTTTTCAGGGATTTTTCCTGGCATTAACTTTTGGAATATTTGATTTTGCTGTAGGTATTTGTTTTTAGTTTGCGTTTTTGTATCCTAGAAAATAGTTCATTCAAACTTTTTTCTACTTTGAATGACAATTTTTTTTTCCGAAATCTTGAAGCTTTGGAATTGGAACACAAAAATAAATGGACCATTGACACAACATAGCGAAGAAAAAAAATTATATCTGCCAGGATTTAAAAAATATTTATAAAACAAAGATTTAAGACTAAATATGATAAAACTATTTTTCAAATAAAAAAACGATATGTCAACATTTATGTGTTTATTGCACTTAAAAATTGAATCATTTAAATTTAAAAAAAACACCCTTTATATTACTACAAAATTAAGATGGTGAATCACACTTTTATATTCCTAAAAAATTTAATTTATTTTTTGTAAAATAAAAAAGATGATTGGAGGAATCGCAAGTGTTCTTCAAATCAGTATTATTTATAAGGGGAGGGACAGAATACATCAGCACTTGACTTTAAGTCGTTAGGTTTTCTAGAACCCTAAGGGGATTTAATTTCAAAATATTTTTTTTTAAGTGAGTGATCCATGAGAACGAACTTATCTTTAATGACAATATAGAATTGATTTTAATGTTTTAAAATTTAATGTGTTATGTAATTTTTCAACGAACTTAAGTAATATCGAAGAAGAAGGAACAAAATATCTTCTGTTTAACATAAGTAGTACTGTACATGAAACGGGAGATGAAGTCACTTGAATTTTAAATCAATCTTAAGTAAGGACTCATATTAAAGTTAAATATGAAAAATATTTAAAATTGCAAAATTAAAAAACCTCTATTATAGTGTGTCAAAACAAAATAATTAGGAAAGTTGAATATTTTGAGTTTTAGATAGTTTTATTTTCGAACGAAGACGATATGGAATGAACATTGGTTTAGCAATGACGTATTTTTTATCAAATTTCTTGGTCCAAAACTAATCAACAAACATGACGTTTTTTCATTCTTTCAAGAAGATTTTCTTTGGTCAGACTTAAATCATTTCAAGATGGAAAATTAAAATATATTTGGTTTACTACACGAAGAAGAATTTTGATTAAAAAAATATAAATTGCTTAAGAACAACTGGAATTAATAAGGGAATACACTTCTTTAAAAATTTGTCAAAAACAAGGCCAGTTATTATTTAAAAAATTTTAGTAGTAATTTGTTAAGTGTACTTTGCTAAAGATTTTTATTTAAACCTTTCGCCCAAATTTAGAAACTCACTTTCAAACTTATTCAGGGAATAAGATTCAGAAACGGAATAATTAAAATCTAAAGCACTCAAGAGTCCATAACACTTTTACTACACTAAGACTAAACTTAACTAATATCATTGCGCAGTTTCAATTCTTCTTGTCATAAATCAGATGAATAACTGGGGTATACCTCAGGGAAGACATCTTAGGCCGTTTCTTTTTATTGTAACAAAAATAGACCCTTATTTGTGCTTCTGATTGTTTTTCAACACAGTCGCGTCCGTCTACTGAAAACTTTCAAACCTTTGATGTCAATCGTAAAGCTGTTGAAGTACAAATTTTTAATTTTTCTAAAACATCAACAAAAAATAAACAAAATAAAATTATGATTTGGTTTCCACTTGACAAGTTGTTGGTAAAACAAAGCTGCCAAATTTTATTGAATTCAGTTCTATCATTAACTGCAATATTATTCACTCGATACATCCACATTAAAACTTAAATGCGGATGTAAATTATACAAATTCAATGTAAATCGAATGAATAATATGGGAGTTTATTCGAGTTTATTCGAGTATGCAGATGGAAAAACTTTACTGGCACAAAGCTAAAATTATTTTTTAAACTAAAATAAACATTACAAAATCCCATTCCTTATTCTTAATAAGTATGTTGCAATTACAATCTTTAATTTCTTATAATATATCACTAACTAATCCTTTAACCCAATCTAAGACTATATAGACTATATAGGCTTGTTTTTCTGTTTTAAATAATGCATTTATGTCACATTTGTATTTGTTTAAGTTCTTTAGTTCGTATTTTAAGAATAAAAAGAAGACATCCTCTTACATTTGTAATTCTTCACTTCCTGATGAATATTATTAGAATCTAGAATCCTACACTTTGTTGAAAACATTAATTTACCTACTTAACAAATCTTCATGCTACTGTTTAACACCTTTAAAATTTATTCTGCAACCATCCTTAATTTTGCTAAACACATATGTAGGTATATAAATTCTAAGAGCCTTAATTTTGTCTACAAATATGTTAAATAAAATCTATAGACAAACCTTTGTCTTATAAGAATGATTTAATAAATCATGTTAATTTGAACAATATCATCCCACAACATGTCACCTATATTTATTTATGAATATCTTGATTTGTTGTTTGAATTCATACATACCTAATAATTTTATTTGATTTGAATGTGACGATTTAATATCAACTTTAATTATGTTTGAAACCAAATTTTAATAGACAAAATGAAATACATAAATATAAAATTTTATTTTGAATTGAATATTAAATGAATTTTTAATAAGATTCAACTTGACTTGCTTTAAAATGTGAGTTCAGTATAGGGAATCATAATTATTATTTAAATCCACAAGTGGGTGCAAGGAAATCATATGTGGAAGACTTAAACTTAAAATTTGATTAATTTATAAAGTTTAAGCTTATAAAGTTATATTATGTTAAAATATGATTTCCTTGACATTAATAAGTTCATTTTAATTTCTGACAGATTGAGGGCTTGTTTAAGTTACGTTTTTAAGATTTCACAAATTTGGAACTGTTAAATTGTGTTCTGATCAAAATAATTCAAATTGTTTAGTAAATATATTTAGAATAAAACAAAGTTATTTATGTACAAATAGCTGTTTTTAGTTTATTTATCGACGACACGTTCCTAAAAACATATTTTCACCTATAAATATAACTTTCGCTGGTATTAAATTGATATTGCAATATTTGTAAGCTGATTCTATACGAAAAGTACATTATATTGTCTTGTCTAATAGTTCCTGTCACAAAAAAAAAACCCAATTCAACTACTAAACTCAAATTAAAATTGCATTGCAATCAAATTCCTAACACACAATTATGTCTGTTTCCATATTACGAAAAGCACTCAGCTTCAGCTTGTTCAGCTTAAGGGCACATTTAGCGAACTCCAAATTCGTGAATAAGTTCAAATTACTCTCATTCTTATACAAAAACCAACAACAACAACAAAAAATGCAACCAATTGTTTGGCTGACATAAAAAGACAATCAAATCCACTCTGCTCGGGGCACATTTTTAACAGTCTTGAAATGAACTCGAATGTAGCGCAAAAGTTTTCCGTTTTGAAAATTTGTCTCCACGTTCACATTCCATTCACAAAAATATACAAACAACAACAAAAAAAAAATAAAGGAAACTTTAATGTTGAAATAATTTTCTACTGTTCGACACATTTACTGTAAACAGGTAAAATGCATTTATACCGATTAAATTACCGAGCAAGCTCAGGTGATCACACAAACAGCAATATATGTAGGTATGTTTATAGCAAACAGCAGCTTGAACTGGATTTTGTTTTTAAGGTTGCTATTGCACTCATGTGTGTAACCACAAACCACTGTGAATTGACCACGAATTTGATTAATCATCAGGAACTGTTTATTTTCACAGTCCAGTTTCAGTCCTTTTTTTTTATTTTCATTTTTTGGTTTTTGGTCAGTGGATGGTCAACTGGTATCTCTCGCTGTACTAATTTGGACATCAAACAGGAACTTCGCCCTCTTAGCCCAAATTTTTTAAGTTGTTTTTTTTTGTATAACGGGTATCTTATTCTGTCAACCTGACTGACATTGTAGCTTTTTATGTTGCACCCAGTATCTTGAACCTGTCGCATATAGTAATTGAGTCAACTGACAGGAAATCATTGTCTCCATCCATCAAAATTATTGCAAAACGGAAGAACTGTCGCATTATGTCAAATTGAATGAGTGCATTGAATTTAATTAAAATTTATCTGCGAACACTGAGGCTTTTTGGTAAGACCATCATTGTGGACACTTGAAGTGGGCTGATGGAGTGCCCCAGCCCACAATCTAAACGACACAAACTTGCATTATAAATGAGCTTCTTCCGATAGAATGAACAAAAGGTTCTGGTAAATAATTTTTAGGTCACAACTGATGTTAACTTGTCATTTTGTTTAAAATACAAAAAAAAACTAAGTTGGCAGTTGTAGTTGCGATTGACAGCTACTGTTGTTAATGCTGCTGCATGCTGCTGCTTCTGTGCGCGAGTATAGGTTAAATAGGTTTGCGCGATTTGAACAGAGAAACAATGTGGAGAAGATGGCGCAACTGGTATATAATAATATTGTTAAAATAGTCTCAATGACGTTTTGACATTTTTGAAGTAGGCTTTTTTGATTATGTTCATTTTAAGGAGGGTTTTTGGCTGACAATTAAAAAGCTTTTTGATTGAAAGTTTTGAAGTATTTTTTGTGTCTTAAATTTAAATGGGTGCAGTGAATGAGGTTAAATGGAATAAGTTTTGACAGGATATTTTTTTTTTATTTTCAAAGCAAGAGTCATTTTTAAAAGTGTGATTTTTTTTAATTGAGTTGCAATTCTTACCGCACATTATTGTTGAGTTTATAATGAAATTGATGTCATTCTCGAAACCGATATCAAATTATATACTTTTGGAGAAATCTTACCTGAAAAGAAAAATTTTATTGTGAAATTATTTAAAAAAAAATAATTAAGTAAGAATAAACATAATACATAAAAATATATAAAGTCTTAAAAAATTATGTCTAAATTCTTTGTGTATAGATAAATTGTGATCATACATCTAGAAATAATTATTTAAAAATCCTAGTTTTTTCTTTGATCTCATTTCAATAAGTGGTAGCACTGATCAGGAAAAACACTTCAACGCTTTTATAATATAAACTGTATTTTTTTATTTGTTTCATCTTTTCCTCCTATTTTTTTTTTTAATAATTTTTAAACTAACTCATATTATTTATCAATTTATTTAATTATATTTTACCTTCCAAGTATTCAGGTATATAAATATTTCTGACGCAAATTCATTGCGTGCAATTAAAAATCACTTTATGACTGATATCAAAAAATACACCTGCGCACAAAAGCTTTTACTTTACAAATTTTGACAGGTGTAAAATTTATCTTTTTATCTGTAGGAAACCGCAAATAAAAGAAATACGAAATATTTGTTAATGAACGAAGGTTTCTCGAATATTAAAGGTATATGTTTTTTTGTTTTTATAAGAAGAAGGTAATGAAGCTTAATTGCGGCAAAGAATTTCCTTGTCCTGCTGTGCCCCATAAATCGATTAAAATATTTTCTCTTTTAGTTTTTTTTTGTTTTTCATCTTAAAATTGAATCTATACTTAGTTTTGGTTTCAACAAAATAAATTATACTGTATACATATATTTTTTTTCGAGCTGAAGATGTTTATAAGGCTTAGTTACAACTATAATAAGGAACATTTTAAATATTCTTCATTTTCAAACCAGTAATTGGATACAAAGAGGAAATAGATACAGATTTACTTGTATAAATGTCACGAAGGTCCTAAATTCACAAACCTATTCTCCATAAAATTTAACGAGTTAAATCTTCTGGGAATATGGAGGTTCTTAATCGTAATGTTTTGCCTGCGTAGAACATACCAGGCCTTTTGAACTATTTCAATGGGCTACTCTTAACTATACAAGTACATAAATGATTAAGGCTCACATTGAACCGAAAATTATCCAAGACCTGACCAGTGACCATATCTAAGTATCAATATCTGATAAACTCTCAGATTTAGTATCCATGAATTATCACACAAAAATGATAATTTTAATTTTAAGTATCAGGCGTTGGTTCTGAACGAAATTGACAATTTTCATTTACCAAATGGGCTGACAGTTGGATTAATATCAAAATTTATTTCAAACTCAATTCAATTCTAATAAAATAAACCTTTAAATGACGCATAAGAAATGAATTTGCATTTATTTCTTTTTTTTTCAATCATCGTTGGTGGCCAAACCCAGTTCTATATAAATATTACCCCCTTCGACATTTGGGAGTGAGCTCACTTAACATTTGATTTTATTACTCTATCCATGTTAATTGAAAGCGCACTCAAGATATCCATAAAGTACTTTAAACAATTATCTGTGTTCGAGCAACCAGAAACGCAATCAAATGCCCTGAACTATAAAGAAAATTAAATGAAAAAAAAAAAAAGAAAATGCAAATTCCATTCCGAAGAAACTTATCACGTATAAACATCATCACATCAACGAGCCGCCAACACGCCACCACCAACATCATCTGGACACCACATGTGTTGGCAACGCTACCATGGATGGCGGTTGGCGCGGCGGTAGCATGCGGCGGGTTTTAACGTGACTGGAAGTTGCATACGGTCTTGAGTTTATTAGCAAAGCTACAAAAATACTTTTGTGTATCTAGATGACATGCGTTCGTTTTTGCATACGAATAGGTTAGGTCTGGAACGGATATTATATGTAGAATTTGTATAGACAAGACATATAGACGTGCCAGGGAGTAAACCAATATCAAAGGAACAAAGTTTATCACTTGTTCTCAAAATTACTCGTGTAATATTATGTCAGCGGGGGTGGATGAAGTACTGGTGGCAGAAATAAATAAATATTTCCCGGGCCAGCTGCAAATTGGTGCAAAATTATTTTTAGAAATACGATCCGATCAGATCCGACAAAAAACTTTGCGTTTGAAACAAAGAAGTGATGAAAAAAAGACTTCATGTCTATATTAAAATCACAGTAACATATAGTAACAGTTGGTACCTATCCTATATACCCACCTACAAGTTAGGATAGAAAACAAAAAGAAAAAAAAACCTGGCAAATTAGTTTAGTATAGTCTCGGATTTCGAACGTGGAATCCGATACATGATTTTTTAATCTATCCCATGTTCATAATGTCAATCAATAGCAATTATAATGCGCGAACGCCAAGGCTGCTCCAACGCACGCAAATTGTTGTATATATCTTTGCAATGGCCTGTCAAGTGGGTAATAGGCTTGGGCGCGATATATTCAACAAAACATGGTTGCCAGAGTTGTATTAATTAATTAAGGTATTCAGAATTTATAATAAGATAAGTGTTGGTTATATTTTGTTCTATTTGTTTGCCAATTTAGCATCAATAAATAGCCAAAATGAAGAACTAAATACTCAACTAAAATGTTTTAACAACCAAAATTTCATACACTTTTGAGAACTTTATTGGGTTTTTTTTAATTGCGATATACATAAGTGATTTACCTACGACAAGTAAAGCTTTCTAAAAAAAGAAATCGAGATAAGATCTTGAAAATTTGTCAATAAAATTGATATCAAAAGTTGCTCCCACTTAAAGATTTTTTGATTTAAGAATTTTTTTAAAGTTTAAATGATATTTTTACCAAAATTCTCAAAAAAGTATTTTTAAATAATATTTCTATTTTTTTTCAAAATGTAATAGATATTGTAACATTTTTTAAATTTGCCGTTTAGCAGAAAGATACCAAAAATAATGACACATATTATATAACTGTTCCCAAAAACTGATTTTTCGATTTTGATAAAAAAAATTTGATATTAAATTTTTAGAAACACACTCAAGATGCTGACTCATTTTTCTTTCGAATTTAAGTTGATGGAGATAATGGTATAGCAACTGAAACTGCACTTCCCACACATAAAACAAATCAAATAAAAATATCATAATATATAAGATCCCACTAAGATGGCAACCATAAAGTCAATGGATATTTTATATGCAAAAGATATGTACTTCTCATATGATAACTGGTGCTGATAAATGTTCTCTTTCCAGTTGATTAAATGCGCGAGAGGTTTAAAATATCATGACGGACTATATTTTCCAGTATTACCGGATTCCTATTTATGTATGTATTTATATTTGCCGAGGCTTAATAAACTGTCACTTTACGTCAGAAAAAACTCGGAGCATTTTATTGTGTTAAACGTGTCTTTGCTAAAATTAAGCCCGAAGGGCTCAAAATCAGCTACAAGCTAATAAAAATATAAAAATCTATCTAGAACAGATAACAGAGCTTAAAATTCCCCATCAGCATTCTTATATGTAGGTATATCTATATGTGTACCACAAAGAATACAAAAAATTTGTTTTTGCTTTTGCACACAATCATCAATCTCATATAATATAACAAAAGAATATTATAATACAATTAAAAATGAAAATAAAATCTAGAATGGTTTTTAAGGTAAATTATATAATCTCATAAATTTAAATGAGACAACGAAAAGTCATTTATCTTAAGATCCATATAACCGGTGATATTTGAGAATTGTGTGTGTGTGTGTTTGTGTGCCTTTGGAGATAAAAGGGGAATTTGTCGCCGAAAGGCGATGTAAACATGTTTGTCAAATGATTTTTTTTTTTTACTTTTTTGTGTAAAACAAAATAAATGTTTTTTTTAATAATTTGTAACTGCGTAGCTTGTGGAGTATCCATAGTATATAATTTTTATTCTAACACTTTTTAAATCAATTTTGTTGGTTCATTAACCCAAACCTGAATGAGAGATGATCATCGTCTTGTTTGTTATACAAATTTTGGAACTTACCTACAGTTGAGTGATTAATCGATTTCGGATCTGACTGGCCTGGCACCTGACTTGCATTCTATGAGGTTCTTTTTCTTGTTGGAAAAGTTATATCAATTAGTTCTTCGAAACTGAATGGAAAGATAAATTATGAGTTTTTTTTTTTTTTTTTTTGGAAGGTTTGAACCTGTTTCTGTTTTGAAAGAAAAGATTAGGAATTGACTTTTCGTCAAAAAATAGTTCATGACCTAGTTTGATGAATTTTGGAAAGTTAGACCTTGTGTCGCCGCACCGCGCACTGCTGCGCCGATGGCTTATTGATTGACATGGGTCAGCAATCAAAAATTTTAACATTTGGTTAAGTAATTATAGTCAATTAATGTCAAAAACAATTATGTTTATTTAAGAATTTATAAAGTTTGAAAAAATAAGTATCTAAAGTGAAAAGTGATACTTCGGGGTTTAACAACAAATTTTTAACTAATTTGATGTAAATCAGTAAAAATCGTCTAAAAAATAACATCTTCAATAATATAATTGATTATAAGCTACAAGCGAAGTGAAATTAGAAATCAATTTCACACTATTGCTATAGAAAAAAAATTATTAAGGTAATCATTCTTTATAGCATCGAAAATAAAAAAAAATAGGTAAATCGCAGGTGTTCAAATTGTCGAAGGGAGAGATCTCTGAAAATATCATCTTGATTCTGATTTGACTTTGCATATAAAAGAAAGTTAAGGCTTACTATACTGAGTTAATTTTTTTGGAAATAGGAGTGCAAGTAGTAGTGGGCATGTGACCTAAAAATTCAAATATGTGGTTAAGTTTTTAGCAACTCTTACTGACATTTGGCGCTCTACGTCGTTATTTCAATGCCTTAAAAATGTGGATTTTCAGTATAAAATCAAGACTTTATAAACCTATTCCTGCGAAAATTGATATTGTCTTCTTGTTTTCCTTTACTGCTTTGACCAATAATTCTCCAAATTGTATAGAACACCCGTATATACCTTCTTGTTTAAATTAACGAATATTTTTATATATAGATCGATTATTATACTCTTTTAAAAGTACATAACGAAGGCTGACCAGAAATTCGCAAAGAAATCCACAAAAAAATTTTGTGCCAGCGAGAAGAACATTCAACGATAGACAAGTCCATCGAGTTACGGATGTTGCTAAAAAGCCACTTGAAGACAAACAAGTATGTTTCGCTATATTTCTAGATGTTGCTCAATGATTTGACAAGGTTTGGCATGTAGGACTTGAAAACAAACTGCATAGAGATCTCCCAATGCAGTTCTACGAAATTCTGAAATCGTATATTATCGACTAACCCTTTAGAGTACGGTACGAGCAAGAGTATTCTGACCTTATTATAATTAAAGCCCGTGTACCACAAGGAAGTGTAGTAGGACCAACACTATATTTATTATATACTATTGGGATATTCCAGTGGACAACAATGCTATCTAGGCCACATTTTCAGACCATTTTAGTGCATGTTAAATGCTTTGTGAAGGCTACAGAAAAATTGCAAAATGCAACCGATAAAGTAAGAGATTGGACGCAAGAATGGCGTATTAGACTAAATGAAACAAAATCAAATCATATCAACTTAACAACCTAATAAATTATTAATGTTCCAACTTATATCAACAATAAAGATGTACCTTACGCCAATACTGCCAATTACCTTAGAATGACTTTGGATGCTAAGTTTAAGTGGAAAGACCACAACAAAAAGAAATGAGAAGAACTAAACCTGAAATATAGAAAAATGCGTGTCTCTGCATGCCAAATTTATGGAGTATCTATTATCTGTACTAGTAGTAAATAGATAATCTGACAGATCAAATTCAAGTATGTTGCTTATAATTATCATTTCACTAATCATACTCTATTCTATCACTGAGTTAGCTTTAAGATACTAATTTCTATAAAATGGTTTCTCACATTGGAGAGAAAAATCTAATCGTTTCCAAATTATTTTTTTTTTTTGAACACCAAGACGTATTAAATTTTTTCGAACTTAAATAACCATTTTATCTAGAAACCATCAAAAGAAGCGGCTTAATGTTTGAATTCTGGGTTTATGATCTCTTTTAAGTTTCATCATCCAATTTTTTTTTAATTTGGAACCCTGGTTTAGCCAAATAGCAGTCACCTAAGAATCAGCTTTATGTAGTTAATAGGTAGTTTTGTGTATATGTAGACTAGACATCATTTATATAACCTTCTTTCTCTATACCTACATTCTATTATAATAAATCAAAGCACATCTTTCTATAAACACTTCAACACTGCAGTCTCTATCTCTTCCACCTCTAAACCAATGTCGTTCTCAAACATGGTCAATCCACCATTCGGTCTGTGTGTGGTCTCATTATCCACCTGAACTTGAGCCCTTTCCCAGTGTTGTTGTTGATTTTTTTCCAAGAACTAGGTACATAAATAAAACAAATCAAGAAAATTAAACAAAAAGAAAAAAAAACTTTGGTGGCGGTTTGCTTGCATAGCGTATCCATTGCGTCGTTATAATATGCTTTTGTGCTACATAAATAGGAGAAGAAGTTATAGTTCACCCATCATATATTATGGGTTTGTTTTTCACGTAAAAATGGATTGATATATAAATACCTATAGTTTTCTTGGACTTTTGTTGACTTTTGTTAAGGAGAATCAATGTTTATCGTAATAATGAATGAACACATATTTTATCTACGGTTGAAAGTGTTGCAACAAAATTTTTGTCGGTTTCTTTAAAGAGCACTTCCATTCGATATAGGTTGCGTTGTATTGATATTGATACTTTTAAATAAAGTTTATGTTGAAATATTTTATCAAAGTTGTCATTGAAAGTTCAAAATATTTTAAGACAACAAACTTTAAATAGAAAAACAAACTCAGGAGCAATGTCTCAAATGCAAACATTTTGCTGTGAAAGTCTTTAAAAAAACTATTAAAGCATCGAATTAATGTACCTACATATTATTTTGAAATTTTAATAAACTTTTAAATGATTTCATAATACAGACACATCTAACATTTCCAGCAGAAAAAAACAGTTAATTTCTTATACTTACTTCAGTACAGCGCAATGCGTATAGTGCGCATAAGGTTTTGAAGACGCTTATTATACCTAATTACTCGGTAGAAGAAAAAAATTTTCAAATGAACATAATCTAGACTAAGCACCACTAAAAGAAGTCTAATGATTGGCCTTACATCTATAACTCCAGCCTATAAAAGCTTGGTGATAGATCAAACAAGTGTTTATTATTTCATTCCAAACCTTTAATTCTTGTACTTAGTTTTTATTAATTATTTTTCTGGCTTGGTATAAATTGTTAAGTATTTGAAATTAAGATTAACAACTTCAAAAAAAAAATTACTTTAAATGTATTTAATAACAAAAAATTTTTAGAAGCAGAAAACAAATGATTCGAAATTAAAATTAAATAAAATTACAAATAAAAATGACATTTATTTGTTTTGTTAAATTACAAATTTAGTTCTATTCATGTTACAAAACAAATCAAAATATTTGTATTAATTAATAAATAAATTAGGTGTCGAGAAAACTCGTGTAGAACCAGGTCCTATAGTGATTTAAATTAATACGCATTCCAATGGTAGGCGTATTATTAATAACTCCGTAGAACAAACGGTATCTTTTTCTTTCTTGATAAAATAAACAAAATGAATCGAATTTTACAATAAGAAGAAATAATAAACTTAACTATAGGTACTAACAATTTTATTATAATTTGTAAATCTACTGAGCAAATTTTGGCTTTACTTTGATTTTTGTTTTTTTCTAAATCTGTTCTAAATTTTTGATACCTTGAATCGAACGCAATCACGTTCGTTTGCATTTTACATAACATCTTCAAAATTAAAAGTATTTTGCAGTACAAAATTGAAAGAAAGACGGAAAATATTGGTTCTTTGAATTGGCAAGCTCGAAATTTCTATTGTTTATAGAAATGTGTGTTTAAAACTTTTAGAGTCAGTTGCTGATACAAAATTTAGACATTTAGTTCAACTTTTACCTATGTTTATTTTCTACTTTTTCTTCATTCTACCGTGGGATAAAATTTCTTGACCCTATAGATAAGAAAATATCCATGGATTTGTTTATAATATAAGGTGGTTTTACCTCAAGCAAGCTTGGTATATACCAAAGTTTGGAGTCTGTTATTAACATTTATTCAGCAAGTATATGTATAATATGTCAAACGTTTTGCACCATTTGAAAATCAACTACATATATGAAAACATATTTATTTTTTTTTGAATTTATTAACTTAATTTTAAATTAAACTAGGGCAATAATAAAAATTAATTCAAACGGTTTTCAATTCCTTAGGTTTCGCATATACTTTGACAATGAAGATTGCTGATATCAAAAAATGGCTGCTCTGTCGCGTATACATATACAACTTTCCTTTGTTTTTTATTATTATCAGACACCTTGGGCCTTACCAATAACCATATTTAAAGACGACTTAAATATTCATGTAAAATGAACCATAATAGTATGGAATATAAATAATGAACCATACATCACATATGTTTCTCTAAATTTCGTAAATTGGTAGAGCCCTTGTCTTGTTAAAAATATAAACCAATAGCATTAACCCATCAGAATTTTTATAAATTTTTTTACTCGACTTGTTAAACACACACTTCACTCTTTAAACACACTACGGAACTAAGAAAAGCAGAATTTAAACTAAATAATTTCGGTACCTACTTGAGAACGGACATTAATAAGTTAGTATCTAAAACGAATTAAATAAATACTATCTTTTGAACTTCCAAAAACACGTTTGGTGACTCAATTCTTTTTACAGTTTAAAAAATTCAAAAAAATGTTTTTTTTAGCCTACCAATTTTGTTTCCCAAGAAATCAACCTTCTATTTGTCTTTTTCTTTCCCTATCTTCCTGTCGCCGAAGATAAACTACTTTTTCCAAACACAATCCACGCCAAAAACTAACAAAAATAAAAATAAAAAAAACACTATATAACATATACAACATAATTCGATGCAAGTCCAAGAAGATTGATGATTCACCGGATGCGTTCGGCAAATTCTCAATGAAAAAAGGATGAAGATCTTCAGAAAATGTTTCCTTAGCTCCTTTTTGAAAAAAAAAATCCCAAACCCGAAAACGAAAACTTACAGTATATGTATGTATATCTACGTAGATTGAAAAACCAATACTTCTTTCAAACCGAACAATTCTGATGTCATTCATTGCCTTTTCGCTACAGATTATTTTTTTCTTTATTATTTCTTCGGGTTGTTTGACCAACAATATTCGACCAAACTCAAACATGGCCTAAGGGGACATCAGCCCAACTATAAACACCCGCAACTTCTTCAAGCCACGCGAATTAAAAAAAAAAAAGTTTCTTCTGAATGGAATTTTAATTCAGTTTCGGTTTTGTTACGATATGTTATTCTTTGGAGATCTCTTCTCGGGTTTGTTCTGAAAAAAAAAGAAAAGATGGATGGGGTACACCATCATCATCAATTGAAGAAACATATAGTATGCGTGTAGCCAAAGCCAAAGAGTGGTTTATGAGATGAAACACGAAAAACCGGTCAACGAAATAATATAATGAAGTTTTTTGTTCTTAATAAAATATCTTGACTCGCAGTTCTTTTTATGGTGAAGAACGAATCCAAAAACAGAGAAGAGAGTAGTTTATTCTTTTCATCCCATTAATTAGACGAATTTTTATTTGAAGTTGTGTAGAGGTTGTTTGGTTTTTCTTAAAAAAAGGGTTGCCATCAATCTAATATGACTTATTTTAAGAAAGTTTACATTTTACTGAGGTTTTCTAAAGCACACCAAATCAATGTCAATTTTAAATTGCAAAAATTATATCAAGATAATGAAATGTCAGCAGTCATATTATTTTTGACTAAATGCGGGATGTCCAAAGAGAAGACAATTTTGAGACAAATGACTGATAAACTAGGAAATGGATGAAAAAACATATTCATTCTGCCTGAAAACTTATGAGGGTGCAGGCAATCTTGACAATAGGGCCATTTGTGGACATTTCTAACAAAACTCAGAAAAAAGTGCTTCAAGAAGTGAAATTCATTTCTAAACTGTCAATTCATATCTAAATCTTTACAAGGCTTAATGTTAATTTTTGATTCAACTCCGTAAGACGAAACAATTTCTAATATTTTGATTTTGATGTGCTTCTTTTTATATTTCCTACACTTTGGCAACACTGAATGTCATGTTCAAAGGAGGCAAGTTCAAGGACACACAGTAAATCAGTACCGATGAAGCAGAAGCAGGTATGTTACCTGTACACAAAGCACAAAACGGCCCGCATATTATTTATTTACATATTATATTTTTTTTTATATATTATTATTTATGTGTTCGAGATTCAAGGAGATGTTAATAAAGTGAGAAAATAATTCTTTCGACAACTTAAATGTTTATCGAGTCAATTGATGGTAATATATTTATTTGAATATTAATATAATTAACATGAGAAACTATATGGTATAGGTATAGTATTTTTGTTGTGGAGGCGGTACTCAATGAGCTGGGAATCTCACGCACGATTCATAGGTTTATTGTTCTATGTGTGATTAATGAGCTAAATATCAAAAAGCACAATGACTGAGTTTGTATAGTAGGTATGTGGATTTATTTATTGTGCTGAATTGGTGCTGAATTATGTAAGAATTATATTTGGATCCAAATGTGGTATGTCAAAGTGTTTTTTGACAAATTAATTTTTCAAAAATGGATAACGTTTTGTTTGTTTGCATATAATCATGTATTTTTTTATTTTTGTAAAATTGAGTTTTGAATGTTGTCCGTGAATTAAATCGATTATAATTTTGTCAGCGAGACTAGTTTATAATGGAAAATCTTTGGATACGGTGATACAATCAACAATGTTCATACAGTCAAGGTTATAGGTAGATACTATGCATCAAGGAAGCTTTTGAAAAATGTTCATCTGATGTTCTTTCAACCTTTATTTTCAATGTTTTGAATTATCGAGTGAATCCAAAATGATGCAAGGATTGGTTCCACATTGCACATTTTCGGTCTTCAAGATATTTTTTAAGCTGATTGTTTATCAGTGATAACCATTTGCATAACCTTGGAAATAAGAGACGTTGTCACTTGTCAGTAGTTGAAAAAAATGATGATTTGCTTGTTATTTAGTAAGTTTCAATAATTCAATAAATTGTGCTCCCTGAAGAAGTTTAAAAATTTCGACGTAACGTTGGGAGTATGAAAGAAATGATCAAAAAAGTTCTTAAATAAAATATTACTGCAATTTCAAGAGTTTATCAACAAACATAGGTATAAAGGAAGATACGCTTTATTTATAGTAACTGACTGGACAAATGCCGTTTTCGATGTGTTCGGAATGAGTCCAGAAGAATGAGATAGATGGTTTTGCCAGCGTAAAATAAGACCCATTTAAAACTACAGGACAAGCCAATTCTCTTTAAGGATTCTTGCGAGCTTAAAAGAAGATTTGTCCCAAAGAACCATAACCATAGAAGTCATAATGGACAAAACTGCTGTTGCAATCAAATTCCTTTTCTTTTTAACCATGATGACTGGAGTGTTATTGTGAACGAGTATTGGATTTAAGGATAAAGAAGAATTTCTAATGTTTTTTTTACAAATGACCGAAAGTTTCAACTATTCTTTGGTCATGTAAGAACTTTATTCTTTTTGAATATGAGTATTCATTTCCGCACTCATTTTAGAAGCATTAGATACTTTATTTCAAAGGCACGGGTAAACTAAAATTACCAAACTGAGAAAGTGATTTTTATAAGGCCTTTTGTAGATGTGGTCTTCGGTTAGCTCGGACTTGGTTGAGATGATTTTTCTAGCCTTTCTTTCTTAGAAGACCGTATATTAAACTTTTAAACTTATAACAGATTTGGAGTTGAAGAATATAACACAAGCAAATATTTTGGTGGCAGAAATCTACTGTTGGCAGTACCCACTTTGATACAAAGAGGCGACTGATCTTCTTTAGTGGCAAATCAACTTATATATCGTTGAGGTATTTAGTTAGACGAAGTTGCATTTCTTATCATTTCATTAGTCATTTCAAAGAATTGTATGATTCTTCTTCAAATCGTCATAAATACATTTTATTTTCCAGTTTTCCCACTTCGCATATAAAAATAGCTGAAGAACAAAAAGTCCTTTCGTACAATGTAAAGGTTCTTAATGGGGCAAAAGTACATCCAAAGTCTTATTCACATATCTAACATTAAACCGTGTCAAATGACCATCTCACCATTAAGAACAAAATAATTTCTGCCTGTATAATTTAATACTATATTTTCAGCGTTTTTATAGTCCACCTCTCTATAGTAATTAGTTTGGTACTTCGACTTCGTATATACGTAGGTACATCTTATGGAACTGCACATATAAAATCCAATAGCATTTTTGCATGTTCAGCTGCCATCTCTATAGCTTTCGGCATAATTATTATCGTGTACTTCTAATTGCGGATGTTACACTCTATCCCATCCCATTCCATCCCCTTTTTATGAGTGTAGGTATATATATTTGTGCTTCAAACTATTTCCATCAGTGTAGGTACATAGTATAAGTAGTATAAGTACCTCGGGATGTGGAGAATCTTTGGAATGTGATCTGGTTAGTCTGATGTTGTGGATTCCCCGCATCATAGTTATACTTGTACTCTTCCATGTGCAGTGCATCAGCATCTGTATGTATATATATTTCTCTTTGATTTAGATTCTTATCTTTCCTCCCAAGACATCTCACACCAGGAAATTTACGGCCAATGCCATGCCAAAGGTATTCTATTTCACCTGGTTTGAACGATTGATGGTGCCGCTCACCCGACTTGGCTTGACTTGAGATACTTTGTGTTTTTTTTCTCATTTTTTGCTTGCACAAGTTTTCACAGAAATATGCAAAAAAAAAAAAAAAAAAAAAAGTTCCAAGCTACAACCATGGAATGCCTTCGGTTCACGGTATCGGTCAAATTGCTCGGCACTTTTTCAAAGGAATAAATAGCTCAACGGACAATAGCATCACCGCACATTGCACAACATCTTGCAAAGCATATACAGCAAACGCTAATGGCCAAGTAGTTATAGGTACACCCTAAAAATTCTTCCTTTTCAGCAGTCTGGAGAAAGGTATTTCGCTGACAGCTGCTAATTGTTCTATAGGTACGAAAAACGGAAGCTACTTCGAGTATTATACAGTTTCCATGGAAAAAACAAGTTCATGAGAATGAAATGCATTGGGATCATTGATTCGTTCTTGTGTGGCTTGATTGGCGACATCCTTCATCATACCGATATACATATACATACCTACATAATTCATGTTCTTTCTGTGGTTGTCATTAATATTTCGTCATGTGGATGTCAATAATCTTGCTTTGAAAGTGTGGATCATATTTTATTACCAACTTAAAGATAACTCTCGTCAAATTTTGGTTTTATGTGATGGTAGGTTGTGGTATAGTTGACTCGTGTTTTATAGATATCTAACTTACCACCTTACACCATTCGCGAGTTAAAAACCGCAAAATTTAGCTCTTTGGATAAATAAAAACCGCAAATTGTTATTATTAGATATTTATTATAGATCTTGAACTTTTGAAGCATAGCTTAGATACACACATACATAACTTTTAGTTTTTGATGATGGCTTTGAAAAGTAAAAGTCATGGTAAAGAGGGCAGAGGTATACCTATAACTTTAACAGATTTAACCTCGCAACTTTCTCAATTAATTTATTTATATCCATAAACATTTTTGCATACAATATTTTATGACTGTATTTATTTAAGGAAATGTCAAACTATGATTAAAGATTACAAAAATTTGTCACAGACTAGATTTTGGATTTTAATGTTCCTCAGACTCAATATCTTATCCTAGGTTTTCGCACTTGTCTTTTAAAGATGCAGTTTCTATAGAAGACATCAGGGTGGATGATACCAACCCTCTAATACCACGAACTTTTTTTGATATCAACCATCCTGTTTTGTCAATGTGGAACATGGCTTTAAAAAAAAAGAGGAAATCTAGCATATACAAAAATTGGCTTAACCGATACCTCTAAATTCGTTTTGATCGAAGAGTAAAAAGTGTCAAAGGTCAAACTCTTTATAGTATAAACTAGTCTAGTTTAGTTAGTCGCATGATTCCTATGGCAGTTCAATATTTAGAAGAACTGGGGAAGACATTTTCGTTTACTTTTCTTAGTGCCTGTTTACACATCGTTTTACAGTCGAAGGCGCATCCAGTGAGACAGTTAGATTTTATGTACTAAAAACGAGAAGTATAGATTTCACCCAGATTCAAGTTATATTCTCTGATTCAGCATGAAAGACTTTTTATTGTGTGAATTAGAGATAGACAGATTTTGAAGGCGTGGGATTGGGAAGGAAAGACCGAACTGAAAGGGTTTTTTCTTCATTGTGTAGACACGGTTTCAGGAAAATGACTTTCAGTGAAACGAGTGTGTAAACAGAAATTTAGAGTAGGCACCTTATGGAGAGCTTCAATCCGAGTTTTTGACAGTTATAGGGTTTTTACACTTTCAACTTTGACAACCTGCGCAATATAAAGGGTGTTTTTTTTAGACGTGTGGTTTTCAAGAAGAAATAAAACGCATATTATTTAATGTTATGGCCAAGAATTTCGCTTTAAAGATAAAGATTTGCCATTATGTTTAAAAAATGATTTCGGACAAGTGGCCGCCGTGGCTGGCTCGAATAAATTCCAGCCGAGAGGCCCCAGCTCTAATTGTTGCGCGCGATGGCAGATGGATTCATTCGGGTCTTCTTCGATACTCTGCTCCACAGCAGCAATAGCGTCATCGGTGCGCACTGTACGGCGTCTCTGAGGATGCGCATTATCCACTAGAGTAAACGTGGTGCGAAACCGATCCGGGCAATTATGTCGACCGAATATTGGACACAGCGCGCGATGCGTCGCGCGAACCGAACCATTATTTTGGTAATAAATTTGCACCAAAATAAAAATTTAATTAAACAGCTGTCAAAAAGACCAACTCCGAAAAAAGTATTGCCAGATTTAAAACCACACGTCTAAAAAAAAACACCCTTTATTACCTTAGATTTGTGAAGTGTGATCTAGGAATCGTTCGGAAGCATTGTGAATGCTTCTGCAATCGTTCGTTTGGCACTATATGACAATTCTTCTTCTGAAAAGAAAAGAAAATCGATTCTAGATTTGAAGAAAGAATCAAAACCAGAAGAACACGCACAATATGCAAAATTTTAACGTTTAAACCGTGAAATATCATTTTTGTGATATCTGAATTCAGTTGTGCATTTAAAAAGAAAGTAAATTATGAAATTAAGATTCGCTCTACTTTATTTTCTTTACTATTTAGTATTTTGGAATATAATTATTGTACCTATTGTCTACACATTGTAATCTCTCGATTCACAAATACAATAAGACTCGAAACTTCAGAATCAAAAATAGTGTTATTCAACTTGTTCCTTTGGCATTTCGGATCGGAGAGTTCCGGAGACTTCTTCCGAACTACCACACGAAAACGCTAATAATCTCTCTTCAAGGGTTTCGGCCATCTTTAAATCAAGATGACGGAAAAAATTTAACTTAGTTCTTGCTATTTTCTAATGGGCGGGTGGAGGCAGAGAAATAGTTTTTTATGTATGTAGGTAATCAATAAATTCTTAAAATGTAAGAAAGTCAAAAAAAAACAAAAACAACAAAAATTTCGCAAAATATCTAAGTCTCGAGATATGATCATTTAAATGTCGAAAATTTAAAAGATGTGTATTATAAATGCTGATTTATCTAAGCTTCTGTAATTCCTCATACCACCGATTCCCAGGTAATTTGTCACTTATTCTTCCGAGAAAAGAAAAACAATTTGTTATTGTTTTGAACTTAATGAGGAGGGTTACGAAAAAATTGTCTTTCTTATGGTCAATATAATCAACTCTCCAACAATATAATATAAATATAAAAAAAGATTTCTTCTTAAGCTTTCACCAAAAATTTCCCCAAACTAATTTGTTGTTTCGTTTTTTATTTTTTTATTTTTGTCCACTAACTCAATTTCAAAGGTCTAAAAATACATAAATCAATGACATTCGAAGAAACCAACTTAAGAAACTATACTTTTTTTTCTCATCTTGATAGTAAAGATGCAAGAAAATGATAAAACTGAATCGGCGCGGTGCGGCGTCGGTGGTGGCGGCAGCGTGCCGCCATAAACTATCAAACAAACGAACTGAAGCATACAATACATACGACTTTTGGTCAGTACCTAATAGTCAACTCGCTCAACGGCAACAGACCTCGGAAAATTACCTTGAGTCCAACCACACACACACATTTTTCATTGTTATTAAGTGGCAAGTCAAAATCAACGTCAGACCAATTCACTCCTATATATAAAGTCTTCCATGTGGTTTCAAGTTGTGGTCGTTGTATAACCATATTCGGGTTGAAGGCAAAACCAACCATCAAGCTCACCATACCGAGCTCACTAAGATGTTAATGAAAAATAGGAAACCCCTCGAGAGAACCCTTTGCGCATGCGCAACACAATCAACTTAAAGAAACACAATTAAATATACAAGAACTCAAATTAAATACTTCAAGCCCAATAAGATGCCCTTCACTTGGCGTCCGTCACCGTCGTCTTCGTATAGCCGGGGTTGTGTCATCGAGCTATGACAATGGCGACTACATGCAAGCAAGACTTTATGACTCATTGGTACTTTATGCAGTTTAAATATTATATAGTGAACTGCAGTCCGTGTTCTTAAGTATTTTTTTATCTCTACACGCCTGAACGCCCAGTCGAACAACTTAAAAAAGTAATTCTGCATTCAGACATTCAGAAATCCTGACTTGCTATCTAGTATAGGTATATGCTAGTGCACCACTCGCATCACAAGGCAGGTTTTTGAATACGACCTTATTTTTGTTTCAGAAATTCCATTAAACTCACTCACCTGCGCTGCGTGGTCAGTTCGGTTTGTTGAGTTGAAGGTAGAACAATTGGACCAAGCCCTCGCCTTCACGCTGCACCCTTTGTAGGTTGGCTTGTGCGACTTTGTTATCTTCCCAGCAATAAAAAAAAAAAACAAAAAAAAAAAAACAATTAAGTTGCTTCTCCGAGAATCTTAAAGGTCATGATGACTCTCGAACTCGAAGATGTTTCAAGTGTGTTCCCAAGAATGAATGAAGGAAACAACGAAAGTGTCATTATAACATCAGCATTTAATTGTTTTTACTTTTCGCCGGTCGTTTTATTTAATTTTTTTTTTTTTTCGTTTTTGTTCTTGTTAAATTATGTAAACGGATATGTTTAAAGTGTTTAATTGCTGCTGAGCTACTGGAGTATGTAAAACTTTGAAAGGGAGTTGTTTGTAAAGAGTCTAATGTTTAATGGACTAAATGGTGTACGATTTCTTCTTATAATGGGGCCATTAGAAGAATGTTGATGTCGTAGAAAAATTAATATTGTCTGTGGTTATGGTTTTTAATTAAAAAAAATAATTTTTTTAAATAATTTTTAGTCAGTGATAGTAAACAATTCTTTAGAATCATATACAGTGACTTCTACGGAATCTTAAAAGCGAAAATTAGAAAAATCGTGTTCTAAGAAGAAAGATTGAAGAAATAAAATATTTTGTTTACTTTCTTTAAGTTTGTATAATTCCATGATATAAAATGGGAAATTTTAATGAGATACTGTTTATTGTTTATCTTATCATGTTTAATTCAGAGTTATTTCCAAAGATAAAATCTTCTATTAGCGATGTACTTTTGTCTTATCTTATATGTTTAACATTTTAATGCAAGGACTTTTTTTAATCCAAATATTATGTGGTTTTTATAAAAGTGGGAAGTACAATGTACTTATTTAATGAAACCGAAAATGAAAATGTAAATATTTTGAACAATTTTGGAGTTCTTATCTATATTATAACTAATCTTCACGAATTCACATAGATTTTTTTTTAAATAACAATTGAGAATGACTATCAAATTGACTTTATCTAAATAAACAGACTTTATAAAGGCCGTCAACTCTTATTTTACAACAGTTTTTGTCTTTGGTTTCCCTTAAGCTTTTATTTAATAAATCAGATCATTTTTAAAGAGGACTTACTTGGTTTCTTTCAGATGATAATTTTTTGATTGTATAGATGCGATACCCCAAGGTAGACACCTAGGTCCACAACTATTCATATGTTGCTTTCGATGATTTACTTTGAATAGAAGAACAATACCAGCGCTGAGATCAATAGGAGAATAATTCTTGCCAATCGCTGATTCTTTGGGCTAAGAAGACAATTGAGTAGCAAAGCCCTGTTTTGAGTAACTGAAGTGTTCATGTATAAGATGCTTGTCATCCCGGTCCTGCTATATGGTGTAGAGGCATGGAACTTGTCAAAGGCGGGTGAAAACAGTATATGTTGTTTTGAAAGGAAGATTCTCCGGGTGAAGGAGAAGATACAACTATGAACAGCGACACCGACACTGACCTAGCCAAAAAATTTAAAATCCAATGGTTGGGTCATTAAGAGAGAATGGACAACAAAGTTTCGGCCTGAAGGTTCTTTGAATCTTACCCCAAGGGACTGTGCAGTAGAAGAAGACCGTTACTTAATTGGTGTATGCAAGTGGAAGGGGACCACCACCAACTTGGTGTGCAAAACATGGAGACAAGTAGCTAGGGACGGGGCGGGTTGGAAGAAGCTTGTTGATGGAGGCCCTGGTCCATCCGGAGTGTAGCGCCCTCTTAAGTAAGTAAGTAAAAAGAATCCTGAGGATGCTGCAGGCTGCTCCATGCTGATAAAATTAAAATTATTTAAAATCATTCTTGTTCTTCAAATTGACATTAACTATTTCCGATTTGTGATGTTTTTTATAAGAAATAAAATGCACGGAACTTGCTTGATTTTAACTTTTTTCAGAATATCAATAAGTTTTGAGAAAAATCTCTGCAACTGTTGTAATAATACAGTCTTATTTATAAAGCCATTCCAAAGTAATATGTCTGAAGCGGCTTCTTTAGACGATACAATCGGTCGTACAACGATAAAGTTGAGCTGATATCAATACAACCGCTGTACCTGCACACTATACAATCCACTGACAAACCTCGTCACATTCATAACATACAATCCCAGCAGTTTGGTGGTGGAACTAGTTCGACAAAGCGATATCGGCACAATCGTCGCAAGATCGCATACATACCATACAAAATTTTTATGGTTTTTAAAATATTTTAACGACGTGTCGCGCCGCGCCGATTGTATCGTCTAAAGGCCGTTTAGCTATAGACAGCTGTCTAACTCCAAAACCTTATTTATAAGGTTAAGAAGAAGTTAATTACCTAACTTCTGACACTGCAATTGGTTATATTCTTCTAAAGTGGCTACGTTCAATGAACAAAGAATTGAAAAGTTATCTCGATATTAATGAAATTTTCATTGAACGTATTCAAATGCTAACGAAATTGACAGATTACATGGATGTTAGTGAGTATATGATAAAGAAAATAACAATTTTTTTTAACTGGAAGTATTTTGGGAATCCACACCGCTAAAGCTCGTATCTGTTACTTGACAATGATTTGTATATTTCTTTATTTTAAATAATATTTTGAAAGCACAATATTTCATTCTCTTAAAAAATAAACTTCAATTTCATTCACAATAGGTAGAAACAAACAAAACAAAAATATCTTCAACTCACCTGAATAGATCCAGCAACCGATGCAGAGCTAAAGCTTCCACTGCTTATATCAGAAATCGGTGTGAATTGTTTCCGCATGATGGCAGTTGAGTTTTCTTTATTTTTTAAATTGACACTTTGTGTTTGTGATTTCATTGACATAATGACAAGTGTAGATTTATGTTGTGCTTTGTATTGCTCCTGTTGCTGTTTCTGCTGTTGTTGTTGTTGTTGGTCTTCTTGATGATGATTATTGTTTCTCATAATCATGGCAAAAATTTAAATATTATATAACAATTTATTTGTAGCTACCAACACTATAGCACTAGACGAAACTATTTTAGTACCACAATAATAATTTGACATATTGATTGACATTTCTATTTTGCACCATTCTTTTCTTTTGCTTTTTTATTAAAACAAATTCCTTTTAAATAATTTCCGTTATTAAGGTTAAGAAAGTATAACAAAACATAATAACAATATGGAAACAAACAAAATTATAAACAAAGTAGGCTTATATACACACATTTGTTTGGCCTTAAATCACATTAGAAAAAATGTCGTATACATTGTTGAATATCCATATTGTTGTTGGCAATATTATTTATGTACCTATGTGAGGAAGTTGTATGTATCTGGAAATAAAAAAAGACAAAATAATTAGTTCGAGTGTCAATTCAGTGAATTTGAAAAAAAAATATAACTTGTAACAAATCACTGTCACGCATTCCGCTTGACACACAAACATTAAACACGTGAGCTAGTTATGCAAGATAAAAGCACTCAATACTGGTGTGGCGCCAGCTTTATGTGAATAGTGCAACCGTCACCTAGGTCAAGAGAGAAGGTAAATATACAGCATACGACGACAATACAACCACCCTCTAGAAAAGTATCGATTTTTTTTTTAATTTCTTGGCATGATTAGATTTTTTTCACGAAAGGTTTTTTTGAAAAAATATATAATCTATAAATTTAAATCATTATGTTATTATTTAAAAAAAAAAGGCTATTCACCTTAAAGCTAACTTCTTGTGTTATTATGTAAATTATATTTATTTTTTTTATCCTCACGATTTATTCAAATTTTATTTCTCCAGGCGATGGAATTAATACTACCGGCTGGCTGCTGGTGCCGGAGATAATTATCTTTTAATAAATTCTTCTAAGTTGATACCGTTTCTATTATTGCTGTTGTATAATATGTTTTAACATATTATATTGAAAGATTGATATATAGAACAGAATTTAATTCCATTCCATTTGTGGATTATAATTTAAAATGTGATCAGTTCAAGGTTTCGAATTGAAATATCTGTATACACTCCGTTTCGTTTGTTAAAAGACAGTTGTGTTTTTTTTTTAACAACATTAGAATTTTATTTTATTATTAAAATACATGTTGTATTCCTTTATTTTGAAGTTCTGTGATTTTCTGTCCAAAACTGCACATTTTTTTTTTTTTTTAATATGAACTTTGACAGACATTTGATTAAAATTCGTAAAAAAAATCGCAGTTTTCACAGTACGGGAACAGGCATATAATATTTTTATTTTTTTTATTCAAAAACTCAACCTTGATTAAATCAATTTAATATCTATTAAATTAAAAATACTTAAATTCAATTAGACGCATTCGTATATACATAGAAGTTTAGTAAACTGAAGTTTAACTAAACTTCAGGTTAAACTCCAATCAAATGGCTTTATGGATACAACTTTTTATTATGAAAAAATTCCCTACAACTGTATATTAAAAAAATTTCTATTGCATTATTCTACAATCAAAATACAGCCTCAAATATAAACATGATAAACAATTAAAATTAATCTGAGAAAAATTAATTAAACTTAACATTAATTAAAGCCGTGCTTTTAAAAAAAAAGTGAATAGGCAGCTCAGCAAAATTTTTACATGCCAATAATATAAAATAAAAATGATTATTAATATTTTATTATTGTTTGTACAAAAAAAAATATTTGGTTTTGTGTGTACAAATTTTCCTAACTTATTATACACTTTCATCTGAAACACGCGGCTTAGGTAACAGTTGAAAAATTACTATAAATACGCCGAAGTTTGTTTTCAATTTTGTTCTCATTTATAAATAGGATTTGAATTCATATTGGGTAGGAAAATGAATACCTGTCCTTTAACAAATGAATCGGAGTGTACAATCGGTTTAAATATTGCGAAGACTGAAGTCTGATATAAATTGGAATGGAAACTGGCGATTAATATATAAGTAAAACTGGAGAAAGGTGTATTGATCATTAATGCAAAGTAGGGTTCACTTTTGTATGTCAATCCAATAACAATAAAAATATTAATTGTATTTGAATTAAAAATCAACTAGAAATGGCTTTCAATTTAAAATTGTATCAAATTGCAATAAAAAAAATTGATTACGTGTGTTCTTATTCACGTTAAAAACAATCTGGGACTTTATACTTGTAACCCATTCGTAAAATAAAAAGTCTCGATAAAACACTATGTAATTAAGCAATTCTCAATTCTATCAGTGAAGACACTTTTTCGAAAAAAAAAATAGGTACTCTTAAGGAAAGTATCTGTGGAAAAGAAAGTACCAAATGTATGGACTTTTGGATACCTACAGTACAGGAATTTAAGATTTTGATAGAAAAGCACAAAGAAATGGAAAAAAATCAATGAAATCTCACTCTGTTTTATATTTTGAAACCATATTCATTTTTAAAAAACCATCAATTTCTATAAATACCTTGATATTATTCAAAATTCCCAAAAGAGAAAAGAGATTTCCAGGAAAACAAGAAAACAAGTGTTTGCATTTCTATACAGTAAAAAATATTTCTGTTTAAAACATTAAAAAAAAAAATAAATATCATGAACCCACTCACACCACACGATTCACTTAAAATAATTATCATTCTCGTCTAACAACACTGCGCTCTGAATTAATTTTCACCTCGTTAAGATATTTCTAGCTTTTATAAGTCGGCCTTAACATTTTTATTTCTTTTTTTTTTCAAAGATATTTTTTTTTCTTCTGAAAATATAGTTGCAACACAAGTTCTGCAGATTAGATGTCACAACATAAATAGAATTTGAAAAAAAAAAATTGTTAAGGAATGCAGAAGACCATCTTCTTCAATATTATTTGCACACACTCTTCCTCCCGCCACACAAACACGGACAATATAATGTCTGGCGACTTAGAAAAATCTCATTCTAATCTTCACAGGGGGTTCCATTCCAAGTAACCAACATTATTATATAGTTATGGTATAGGTATAGAAAAGTGTGTGCGGGGGAAATTATGATTTTCCGCCATGTTTGTCCTGTCTCTTTGGACATGACACAACGATGCTATGCCACAACCTGCTGGCACTGATTATTCCTTATAATTCGCACAACAAGCCTTAGGCTTCTAATAGATGTCTGAGGAACAAAAAACCAACGAACCCATGCCAACTGATTGAGTCTTCTCGGCGATACCTCGCTATAATAGTCTTGATGGTGGTTGTTTGGTATTGTATGGGCTTACTGGTCTTACCAATCCCCGATATGGTTAGTTCAAGTCCGCAAAGAAGATGTGATGTGATCATAGAGGTTGGGCATCATGACGACCATGATCATTATGATGATGATGATTATGATGATCAAGATGATGATGGAAGTGTAGTAAAATAAACTTCGCATTTCTCAAATAGCTGCAGTGGTTCTGACTACCGTCTTTGGTCGGTCGTCGTCATAGCTTGAATGTGACCTTGTGCATCCTTCTGCATGTGCCGCCCAACAACCAACTCGTAATTATTGTGTTTTCCCTCCTCCCAGCCTTATCTTCGTATGTACATCTATCTGACAGAGGAGGCTGGCGCGCCAGTAAATTTGTCCAGCGCTATACGAAGTCCGCTGCTTCAGCTCCGCAGGTCTAGTCTTAAAATAATGATGATGGCCATGAAAATGCGGAACATTTTCCTCTGGTTGCGCACACACCATTACTGCAGCTAACCAAACCATACCACTCATCATTTTCGTTTAAATCGGATTGCACGCGCTTCTTCTTTAACTTCTTCTTTTTGATCATCTTACATCCCTCGCATCATATTGCTACTATTTTGTTGTTGTTGTTGTTTCGATTTCTATCACAAATCGGATTACAGATATCTTCAAGACTTAGCAATCGGATGTATGATATTTAACCACGTAAAGTATGAGAAGTGAAATTAATAATAAATAATTGTTAATGGATGAACGCGCTGAAAATGATGAAGCTAATTCTTATTGGGTTTTAAATGAAAATTTAAAACGATTGTCTTTAGAAATATGCGACTTAAAAGGTCAACTTTAAAAAAAAAAGGAAAAGATAGTCAGTTTTTAATTAAAAGCAATTCGCAGCTAAAGATGCCAGTCATTGGGATTTTAAGAATTATATTGGAGTTAACGACTGACTCACAATAGCTTTTATAAAATTAGCTAGGTCTTTTAATTGGTTTTTTATTAATTTTTTTAATCTTAAGAGGTGTTCAATAATTTGTATGTACATTATTTTGAACAACAAGTATATGCCTATAAGACGTTAGACCTTTTAAATGGCAGCTGGATTTGGCGAGGAAATATTGGAAAGAATGTTTGAACTCCCAGGGTGTGGGTTCCTCAGCTTAAAAACAACTATATGGGGAATAAATTAATAAAATCGTTTGGAAAGCATGTAGGTAAACATTTTTTTTTTAAATAAAACGACTAGTTTTTATTGCAAAATCGGGATAATAAAAAACGAGATTATAAAAAGGAGAATTTTTAAAAAGGGATTTTATAAAACGGGACTATAAAAAGCGATGTATCGAACGCAAACCATATTAGGTCTGTTCTAATTTCTTTTCGAATTTAATATTAGATGTTAGAAGAAATAATTTTTTTGAAAATGGCGAAATTCTAAGGTGTCTGCGTGTAAATTTAAGAAATATAGAGTTTTCACACTTTAATGGAAAATAACAAAAAAGTATATAGTAAATTTAATCAGTGGCAAATGAACAAATAAATTCTCAATCTTTTCGTTTACTTGTAAAACAAATTCCGAGCTCCTACAATTTTTAGTCCAAAGCCTTTTCAAATTCATAGAAAAAAAAATTTAAATGGAAGAAACTGGCATTTTTGGAAAAGTAAACAAACACACATTCCATTTTTTTTTTTTTTCAATAATTGCGTTCAGCGCTATTGGGGTACTGTTTGGTATCTTTTTTAAGAAAAAGGTGTAAAACTTTGAAAGAATAAGAAAGTTCTCTCAGAGAGGGGAAACCTTGTCAATAAGTCAACAAACACACTGAGCTACTTTTTGTATAAAATGTCAATTTCGTGTTCAAGACGTCAAACGGTGAAAAAGCATTTTTAAATTGTAAAATTATTATTTATACTTACTGAAAAATGTCAAACAAAAATGTAACGCTGGTTTTGATGGACTTTTCTGAATTTTTATCAAATGAATGTGAATATAATCTGAATGAATATTTTGTAAATTCCTAGCCGACGTCAAGTGACAGCTGTGTACATTTGACAGTTTTTACACTCCTTGCACACAGAAATTTGTGTAGCAAAAATTTGGAAGATGGAGGGAAATTATTTTCTCTCTCGTTGCAACTTTTTTGAGTTAATAAACAGAAATTTTAGACAATTTGTGAAAATTTGTTAAATTTTACAAAGAAATTTCACGTTATCAAACGGAGCTAATATTATTTATGTATACCTATCATTATATATATATCTTTTTGTTGATATAGAAAATTGACAATTGCAATAGGGTTGTCAGGCAGACCATCTGTCAGTTAAACAAATAGAAAAATCCCAATTTCTACATACATACATATATATTTAAACTTTATTTTCATTAAATTTGAAAGTATAAATAAATCAAAAATGTCATTCAATACCTATAATTCACAATGCAATCGGAATATTTCCCTAAAAATAAAAGCAAAATCACATTTGAGAGAAAATCTTAATCAATTTGCATTTAACACAAAAATCTCGTCTCGAGAAAACCATCAATCGCTACTGGCTGATATAATTATGTGCTTTGTTTATTTATATATTTTATAGATATCGAAACATTCAAAACCCAACTGCCTTATAGCTTATGACACTGGAATGTTGCAGCAGTAGGTATAATAGCTCTTCAGTGCGAGTAAAGATGAAACTAATATAGAAATAGGAAATAACTGACAGCAAAAGGGGCATTCACAATTCAAATTGAATGTTATGTTATGGAAATTTGATTACAACAACAATCTTAAGCCGCGCAACAAAACAAACATAAAACACAATTCGGGCAACGACAAAGCCGGCGGTTTTGACAGCTGCAAATGGGCGGCTTGGTGGCAGTGATGGCGGCGGCAGTCGTAGAAATTAAAATTCACAATGACTAATGGTGACGGTGCTCGCGCTTAAATACATACATACATACATATTCGCATGCATGATGATGCATTTATGTATATTGTAGTTACATGCATAGATCGCATGCTTTTGTTCTTCGCTTTCATTGAATTGTGGGAAACTGCACCGATGGACATCGACAATCGACTTATATACATATAGGTATTATTACTTACTTGTGAATTTCTAAGGTTAGCGGGGTAGTATTCTTAAATCGCTCATTCACAATAGAGTGTTCTTAATGTTAACATAGAGATAGGAAAAAAAACAAAACAAGTCACAGTATGGAAAGCGTTTGAATTTATTTTCTTGCAATGATCATCATTCAAGGCCTCTAAGGTTTATTTTAACAATCAAAATGCAAGTCCACTCATAAATCATTGTACTAGGATTAGATTGGAGCATTCTTTGGTTTTGGGCATTATTACCCCCACACATATAGTATAGGTATATCTGTATATTATATTATTATAACAACTCTTGAATACGGCGGTGACTGTAGCTTTCACCTCATAAATATTTTAATCTGTGAAAAGCGGACGGACAGCAGCAGCTGTTGTCCGCGCTTCTGGTGCTTGCTGGCATTTGATGAACGAGAACAAGTATGAAGAACGAACGAGGCTGTAGTGCATAATCTAGCAGCTTATATTCTTAAGATTGATTCTTTCTCAAAGAAAACTCTACAATGGTTGTTCACTGGCTGTTGTATATTATATACAAGTTGGATGGCCTTAGTGGGTCTTGCAATTCTGCTCTTGGAATAACATTAACCTAAAATCTTATATACATACATGTATATTATGATGGAAGATCTTGATGCACATCTTGAAGCAAAGTTGCTTTAAGAAATAGAATGGAATTCCGTATATTGATTGGTTTGGTGGTGATGTGATGACCTTCGCACTGATGAAATGGAATTCTATGTAAACTTTTCCTCGAGGTATCTTCTATTTCTATGTATATAGTTAGTAGATATGCAGTAGGTAATCAGTTTGAAGTTGAATTTCTATAGTGGCATACATATAATTCAGCTCAAACGACACAACATGTATCGACTCAATGTTTATGTATACCTAATATAATTTAAATCTACTTTGAAAGATTTCCTGGCTACATAAATATTTCTCAGTATAGACAACCGAATTTAATTTATGCAAATCTTCCAACCGGAATTCAAAAAATCGTTTCATTGTAATGTAAACATTAACGTCGCGGTCGTCGTCGTCGTCTGTTCGATACAATATACATATTCTAAGCATATTGTATATACATTATGTCTATTTAGTATACCTATTGAAACAAAAACAAAAAAAAGCTAACAAAAGTTGGACTTTTTGACACATGACGCCTACGATTGTGTCAAATAGATTTATTACCAAATGGCAGGGTGTCAAGATTTTCAACTATGATGGAGTCAAAAATAATGACGGCATCAAGACGAAATGGAACTGTGCATGAGTGGTGTATAATGTATATAGATATCTTTGTTAACATTAATGTATCATATAGGTAGGTATATTTTTTTTTGTTGCTTTATTGATACAAAATATTTTGTTGTCTCGTATTTTCTTTGTGAATAAACTGCACATGTAATATAATATGCATTCGTGCTATAGATTCATTATTTGCCTTTGTTATTTGTGATTAGATTAAATTTGGAGACTCAGTACCTAACTCTGTTTCGTTAAGTTTTCTTTCACCTACGGTTTACGGGCAATAATTGAAAGAAATACAAAAATTTTAGAAAAATTACTTAACTATATACCTAGTCATTTATATTCACTTAGTTCCACTTACACAAAAATTATTTTGAAATTAGTATAAGCATTTTTTTTTTTAAATCAGTGCAGGCTGACCTTAGTCTCTAAATGCTGCTTTACTTTCCTAGCTAATATGCGGCCATGAAAAAAGAGAGGCGAAAACTAATGTATTGAGCCCTTTTTGTATTTATTAATTGACGTAGCATTACGCATGTATTTGTATATGTAAAAGTTTCAATATACGTAAATGTATAGGTACATATTAGTTTTCGTAGGACTTAAAGGACGTTAAAAGCTATTTTGAATCAATAATTCAACAAATTCCACTAAAATAGTAATTCTACTTGGCTGACGTATTTCAGTAGTATATAGTAAATAGAATTTGTATTATTAAAATAACCTCATTTTAGTTTTTGCCATTTTTCAAAATGAGTGAACAAGTCGGCCTCATGGCTTAATAAATTGGTCTTTTTATATTGACTTTGATTTTTTTCCTTCGATCAATCTTATGCTACTTTCCCACCAAGTTAATCTTAGTTTTGATTAAATAAATTTTTTAAAATAGTCTTTATATACCGCTCAAAAGATTAGCAAGTAGATTAACATTAGTTTAACTATGACATAGCCAAACATAAATTGAATTTCGGAAAACAACACGAGTCAATAAGTTAAATCCCGATGATGATCCCTGAGATGGAAACGCGCCCCTAAACCAAAATAAGAAATTAATGTTGTGATATAAATTTAAATTATTTCTTAAAAGTATACAAATTTTATACATTTTTATTTCCCTTTTTTATCAAAATTTACACACAACATGGAGACTACACCACAATTACATAAGTATAACAGTAAATTTAGGTATACCTTTCAAAATGCCTATTGTGTTTTATTTTGATTATGTATTTTTTTTTTTTAAGTTTCATTCAAAATAATTTTAATCATAAACTGAAAATCGGAAATACTTAAAAAAATATCTATCACGAATCTACCCCGGAATATAAATTTCACTCGAAAAATCCAAATGACATCCATGGAAATTCTATTCGCGATCAGTGACGCCAGATTTTGGGAGCTGGTTTTCCCACAGTGTTACCCAAAAATTATATTAATAAATTTTAAAAGATATATATTTCATTGTAATTTATAAAAAAATTGCATTTCGCAATGACTAGAAGAATATAAACGTTGAACATACAGAAAGAAAACTATAGAACGACAGTTTTCGTTTATGATTTAGTTGTCAATTGTCATATTTTTGTATGGAATTTTTCGTTTCGCATCAGCAGCTTACTAGGCAGAGATTAGAATTATAATTCATAGTAAATCAAATGCAAAAATGGAAATGAACGTATTCAGATATTTAGAATAGTTCTCTCTATGCAAGACAATGTAGCTGAATATATTTTTTTTTCTCAATTAAATGAGCAATTTAAAAAGAAATTTTAACCAAGCTTAAAATCTTTTTTTTTTTTACTATGAGGTTCAAAAAATCTCTTTTTCCCTTTTAGCGATACCAACAAATTCCGAGAGAATCTTTCTCTGATACTCTCTGAGCACAAGCAAACTAGCGATATGTTAGAAAATTAGCAAGGCAATGGCCGGGTTCAACACATGACAGTTTATATTATTAGAAGTTGTTAGTCGTAGTTCTTCTTATAATATGCTCATTGTGAACTTTTGGTGAAGAGAAAATTGATAGGAAAATTATTAAAGAAACTAAGACAATTTTCCTGTTGATTAAATTCCACGTGGAATGCAATGCAAGTGGAATGGGAGAGTTGAGGTGACTATTATTTAGAAGTGTTCGAAAACCATGTTAATTTCTTCCAAAAAATAAAACTGTCTCCTTGTTTTTTAATAAAAACAAGTTAATTTTCTTCTTCGCTACTTTTTTGCACTGGTACTCAATTCTTCTGACCCCAAAACCAACTGAGGTCATTTTCTAAAAACATAGTTGAATACGATCAACAAAAAAACACTTTTTTATCTTTGCTGTGTCATCTTCGTTAAAGTCTGTCCCAATTCGAAATTACCATCACACGACGAGGTCACCGAAAATTTCCAGTCTTTCAATAACCAATCAAAGACCTTTGTCTCCGAGAATAAATAGATAAGACTTTTGTCTTTGTACCTCAGACAGACAGACAGTAAAAAAAAACCTATGTAAATTGCATTATTTGCATGCAGACATACGAAACAGAGAATTGAAGTATATATAGCAACAGATTTCCTCGCAAGGAGTGCAAGTTCTTCCTTTTTTTTCACTATAAGTTTCTGGAAATCAATGTTCAAAAAGAGATAAGGGGGCAGTAATTTATTTCAATCACTTTGCCAACAGCAACAGAAACAGCAGCAGCAGCAACACAGCATCTTCATACCGTTAAAATTCTTCATTCTTGTTGGAGGATTCTATGGTCTGTGTGCATAGACGATTCTTCAAGTTTTTTCCAAGACTTCTAGGTATATAGGTATACTGTGATAGGAAACAGAACCTAGCTTCTAAGTCCATATAGAGTCTCCAAATGACAGCTAGTGGTTGAAACCGGGAATTAGCTAGAAACAAAAAAACGTTGTAAGATTATAAAAATGTACATTGACGATAGAGGTTGTCGCGTTGTCTTCATCCGTTGTTGTTGTTGTTGTTTTTGTCGTTTTCTTAGACGTCACCACTCACCGTCACCATCCTCCAGGTTGTCGTCCCGTTCCTGTCTGTTAATACCCTTCAAAGATGCGAAATGCTTAGTGGAGAGTTAGTTCTTCTTTTATATTGTCGTGCAGATGCCCACTCTCTTCATCCATGATGATGATGATGGTGATGATGATCGTGAGGAACTGTTATCTAACCAAAGTCAATTCGCGTGGTTACCCTTTTTCTTCTTCTTCTTCCATAACTATCAGCGGATGAGTGCTGTAGATGGACTGCTTGATGATGATGCTGATGATGGCGAGTTCTATCATTCGATATTGCCATGGATGGTGCTGATGATCGACCATGGGATGAAGACGCGAGGACAACATAGAATTCCTTAAATACAGAACATGAGAGCTCCTCACAGCCGGCCATGCCGAAGGCAGTCGTCATTTTTGTTGTTCGTTTGTCGTTGTCTTGGGATGTCTGGTCTAGTCTGTTCGGTTCTGGTCTGGTTTGGATTGGTCTGTGCCAATGAAACAAGAGGATGTGTGGAGGAAGACGACTTTTTGAAGACGACAACGTCGAAGATGTCGACGACATACACAAGACATGAAGTTCTTCTTCTATCTAAGTTTGTTTTATTTTTTTTTTCCTCTTGAATTCGATTTTTTTTTTAAACCATCATGTTAATTCATAGGGTAAATTGAATTTTGCATTGAATAATTAAAAAAAAAAAAAAACGTTTCCACTTGATAGTTTTTCGGGAACTTTTAAACTAATCTGATAGAAGTTTGAATTATTTTGGGAAAAACAGCTCAGAAAAATGATAGGGCAGTATAGAAAATGACTGCAACCATTACAAAGGCTCCTATAGATCGTAACGTTGCGTTTGTAGTTGAGTAAAATTTTTCAGAAGTTTGAACAGAATTTAAAAACATCTACTACAGCGTACTTAATCAAACGAAACTTCTATATTTAAGGTTCCCCCATACCAACGCAAGTTTTCGGTGGCGACGACGAAAACAATAAAAACAACGTGTTGTTTTCATTGACAACCACGTGTTGTTATTGTTGTTTTCGTCGTCGCCACCGAAAATTCGCTTTGGTGTGGGGGAACCTTTAAACACTGTTAAGGTTTAAATTTTTTGAATATTTGAATTTAAAGTGGAACGTGTTGATTTTGAATTCAAAGGAGGAAGAAATTAGTTGGAAAGTCTATTATTTGCAATTATCAATTTCGTCCGCATTTTTGCAGCGTATTCCATTGAAATTGCATACTTTTGAAAATGTGACGTAAGAAAGATTATGTAATGTTTTAAGTTTGACAGTGGATCGTGGATTGATCAGTGGATCGTGTTTATTTTTCATCCAACGGAAATAAATAAAATTACATTCGAATCTTCATGTTTAACAGCTTTATGTATATGTTTCAGAAAAAAAATTATTAATAAAAATTTCAAGAGTTTTTTTCTGAAACCAACATAGGGTAGGTTTTGAAACAGTTATAAAAAAACGAATGGTAACGTTTTTTTTTTTTAATTTTTATTTTTGTTTTGTTTTTGTTTTTTGTTTTGTTTTTTAAAGCCCGTCATCGTTGTCTTGAGTTTGTGGGTTTTCTTTGGATGATTTTCTTTTTCTAACCACATGCCATGATGTAGTCAGGTATTTTTAGCCAATTGATTGGCTCCAACGTAATCTCGTCTTATCCCAATCCGCGTGTCTTGCTCCGTCGAGATAATGACGACGACAACCCAAACTGCTCGATGTGGTTGTGGATGTTGAATGCTGATGCTGCTCTGTGGCGCGATGGTGCTAAAATACGCTCCAAAGCGATGCTGTTTCCATCGTGTTTTCCATCTTCTATAATATATATGTATGCATATGGAGACTCTTGTTCGCCTTCTATACTATAACCTAGGCAATGCCGAAGGTATTTGTCCCGAAACCAGCCAGGCGAAGACCGACCGATCCGCGCCACCACCGCCGCGCCGCCGACAACTATAATATGTTGCCAGTGGGGATGCGATGTGTTTGGTTTGATATTTTTTTTTTTTTATTAGTTTGATAGTTTATATGCATTTGCCTATGTTGCAACAAGAATTCCGGTTTTTTAGTAGGTTTCAAGTTCTTTGCAGTTTTCTTCCTTTCTTCATCAAATCGAAGAAGTGAGAGGAAAAACTGGAAAACCGGACAAGAAAAACTATACAAATTTTCTACTAACTTCTTGTGCCTTAGGTATTCCTGCAGTTTGCAACAGCGACGACAATCGATACAGGCATTTCCTATGCAAGAAAGTGTAGACAGACCCTTCGCGCGCAATGACATTTTGTGTCCCGTGTCTCCTGTCGTCGTCGATATTGCCGAGAGGTATTTTTGTAGCAGCGCTGAGCGCACCTACAGGAGGTGCTGATAAGCTTACAAGGCTTCAAATATATGTTCATACATACATATATACTTAATGCCTCAATGGCGCCAACAAGCATATCCTTCGTGTTACTCCCAGCTCTCTTCACCACACCTAAGGAGTAGTACCTATACCTATATGTATAACTATACTTTGGAATTTACGCAATTAGTTTTGCACCAAAGAGAGGCAGGCGTAAGAGGAACAAGAAAAAGTCTAAAGACATTGAGAGAAAAGTGAAAAATGTAAAAAATTAAAATTCAATTAAAATTGACGAATGTTATGGTTGTCATTGAAACGCAGATAGAAAGATACTCGCAAAAGAGATACCAACATTTCAAACACAAAATAAGAAAAAAAAAGTAATTTAATATGGACGAACGTTTGACAGAAAGACTTAAGCCTGTAGAAATGACATTTCAGCACAAAAACTACAGCAAAAAAAAAAAAAAAGATCGCAAGATGGACGCTTGTCTTGTTGACTTTTATATTGTACATACGATACATAGAGGGACTCGTTTAGTTTGTTGTAAGTTTAAATAAGAACCCCGTATTATGTTTTTGATGATGGAAATTATTTTTATCGGACTGTAGGTATAAGAAGTGTTGTTAAGAGTCATCATCATCATTATCATCAACACAATTTGAATGACAATTTGTGAATTTTCTGCTTTGTGTCGTGTTGATGACATTTAGACACAAAGACATTTTTTCTTCGTTTTCACTGTCGTTTTAAGAAAATTTCAAGGTAAAGTGGGTTGTTGCAAAAAGGTAAGATGGTGGACAGAACTTAATTGCGGGACTTTTTTGTTTTATATCTAACTGAAGTTGGTAACATTATAGTATTAAATTGCAGGGCGAGTGTCAGTCTTTCAATTTTATAAAAGTGAGACTAAAAACTTGTAATCGGCTGTCGTTAAAGTTAAATTAGAGAAAAAATACACAAAAGAAGGGAATAGGTTTCAAAGCGCATTCGATCATCATTCTGAATGGTTTTCTTTAATGGAAAGAGCTTCTTAAAAGATGTAGGTATAAGAGAACAGATAGTAAAAGTTTTAAGTGTTCCAAAGTGCCTTGCTTACCTTTATACCAGCTTCACAGTTTGCAAACTTTTGAAATTTGATTTTACCTACTATCTTTAGAACACAGCTTTATTTGTGAAAAAAACATGAACTCATAAAGTATAGTATAAATCCAAATACTCACTGAAAGTTAATTATATTCCATATCAATCATATAACAAAAATTAATAAAATTCTTCTTGCGATAAAAGCATTTTTTTTTTCCTGATCTCTACCTATTCAAAGATGCTACTTGGATTTTATGTGAGGCAATAAACAAAAAAAAATTTTAAGTTTTATTCGACAACGAAGTTTGTTCGGGGGTTTTATGATAAATTAAGTTTTGGAGAATTCATGACCTATTTTAGAATTGAAAAAGGTAAACACAACAACACAAATTAGAATCTTAAGTAATTTGAAAATGGCAATTTATATTAGCCCATGAAGTCATAAAGATATAGACGACACTTACTATTCTACTATTCTGTTCTGATCAAAATCTGTGTATAATCTTTTGCTTTTTTTTTCACATTTATGTGTTACCAGTTTTTATCTGATTTAAATAGAACTAATTTTATAGATATTTATCTCCCACCTATATCTTCTGAAGAAATGTAAACATTTGCATAATTTAATTAAAATGTACGACTTAAGCTCAATACAATATACTGAATAAAGTATGATTTTAATAGAGTTTATTTTATTTCTTATTTGTTATTTCGGTTATTTCTTTCGTCTAATATTTAAAGTTCCGTTATCTTAAAAATGTCGAGCTGTGACAGCATGAAGAATAAATGAAATAAATATTCCAGCTGTGTGAAGTCAGAACCCCGAGCTCAAAATTTTGGGTCCAAATATATCAGAATCGTTTGTCCATCGTTTGTCCACGTTTGTCCAGGCAAAATTTTCGTTTGTCCACCCCCAGGAAAAAAGTTATTAAGCTTTTCTTTTTTATAGGAACACCCCCACAAATTAAAAATTGACCTCATGCCCGCAAATGATAACTTATATGGATGGGACATGGTGCATTCGTTTGTCCAGCAGCCGATACTGATTGTCCACCAAAAATTTTTACTTTCCCACCCTTAGTTCAAAAGTTATTCAACATTTCTTTTTTATAGGAACACCCCCACAAATTTAAAAGTCGTCTACCACCCACAATTCACAACTTAGGAGTATGGGACCAATTGCATTCGTTTGTCCACCGGCTGATTATGATTGTCCACCAAAAATTTTCGTTTGTCCACCCTTAGTTCAAAAGTTATTTAACATTTCTTTTTTATAGCAACTATCACAACCCTAAAAACCTTAAAAGTCGTCTACCACCCACAATTTTCAACTTAGAACGTTGAAACAAAAAGCCTTCGTTTGTCCAGCGGCTCATACTGATTGTCCACCAAAAATTTTCGTTTGTCCACCCCAATGTCAAAAATTATTCAACTTTTCTATTTTATGGCACCCAACCCCAAAATTGAAAATTTCACTTAGCCGAATCGAACCTTTTGCAATCGTTTGTCCATCGTTTGTCCAGGCTAGAAAAAAAATAAAAAAAATTTTTCGACCCCCCCTTCAAAAGTTATTCAACTTTTCTATTTTATAGCAACACCCCCAAAACTAAAAATTGACCGCATTCCCACAATTTTCAACTTAGAACGTCGAAACAAAAAGCCTTCGTTTGTCCAGCGGCCCATACTGATTGTCCACCAAAAATTTTCGTTTGTCCACCCTTAGGTCAAAAATTATTCAACTTTTCTATTTTATGGCACCCAACCCCAAAATTGAAAATTTCACTTAGCCGAATCGAACCTTTTGCAATCGTTTGTCCATCGTTTGTCCAGGCTAGAAAAAAAAAAAAAAAAATTTTTCGACCCCCCCTTCAAAAGTTATTCAACTTTTCTATTTTATAGCAACACCCCCAAAACTAAAAATTGACCGCATTCCCACAATTTTCAACTTAGAACGTCGAAACAAAAAGCCTTCGTTTGTCCAGCGGCCCATACTGATTGTCCACCAAAAATTTTCGTTTGTCCACCCTTAGGTCAAAAATTATTCAACTTTTCTATTTTATGGCACCCAACCCCAAAATTGAAAATTTCACTTAGCCGAATCGAACCTTTTGCAATCGTTTGTCCATCGTTTGTCCAGGCTAGAAAAAAAATAAAAAAAATTTTTCGACCCCCCCTTCAAAAGTTATTCAACTTTTCTATTTTATAGCAACACCCCCAAAACTAAAAATTGACCGCATTCCCACAATTTTCAACTTAGAACGTCGAAACAAAAAGCCTTCGTTTGTCCAGCGGCCCATACTGATTGTCCACCAAAAATTTTCGTTTGTCCACCCTTAGGTCAAAAATTATTCAACTTTTCTATTTTATGGCACCCAACCCCAAAATTGAAAATTTCACTTAGCCGAATCGAACCTTTTGCAATCGTTTGTCCATCGTTTGTCCAGGCTAGAAAAAAAATAAAAAAAATTTTTCGACCCCCCCTTCAAAAGTTATTCAACTTTTCTATTTTATAGCAACACCCCCAAAACTAAAAATTGACCGCATTCCCACAATTTTCAACTTAGAACGTCGAAACAAAAAGCCTTCGTTTGTCCAGCGGCCCATACTGATTGTCCACCAAAAATTTTCGTTTGTCCACCCTTAGGTCAAAAATTATTCAACTTTTCTATTTTATGGCACCCAACCCCAAAATTGAAAATTTCACTTAGCCGAATCGAACCTTTTGCAATCGTTTGTCCATCGTTTGTCCAGGCTAGAAAAAAAATAAAAAAAATTTTTCGACCCCCCCTTCAAAAGTTATTCAACTTTTCTATTTTATAGCAACACCCCCAAAACTAAAAATTGACCGCATTCCCACAATTTTCAACTTAGAACGTCGAAACAAAAAGCCTTCGTTTGTCCAGCGGCCCATACTGATTGTCCACCAAAAATTTTCGTTTGTCCACCCCAATGTCAAAAATTATTCAACCTTTTTATTTTATTATTAAGATTTTAGTTCAGACACAAACCATTTCATATAGTTCGCACATTTAATGCAAAAAATTTTCGAATTAAATTTCCATTTTATTAATGCAAAAAATGTTCGAACAAAATTTGCATTTTTTTTTTTTTCAACACAAAAAATGTTCGAACGAAAGGACCATGGGCATTTTGGCATATGGAGAGCACTTTATTTAATTATATAGCAGCTAAATTGAAATCGAGCGCAAAAGTTGTTTTTTGGCACATTTTATAAAAAAAGTATTTAAATTGCAAAAAAAATTATTTGAAAAAAATGGCAACACTTACTAAAAAGTGTTTCACTTTTTCTGAAAGCCTGAAGTATGTTCTTTCATTTTATTTTTAAATCAACTTATTTGTATAAATAGTTTTCGAAAAATTTTCTTTCAAACTAAAAAAAAAATTTATTTTTATTTATTTAACAAGCCTGTTTGTTTGAGTTAAAATTCTTATAACTTTTAATCGAAGATTGTCATTGGTGAGTTTTATACCTTTTAAGAAACTTCAATATCATGGCAAATTTTTAAATCTAAAAATCAGTGTTGAGTCACATGATATGTTTTCAGGATGCTCTTTTAAAAACTGAAGTAAGAAAAAGGTTTGATCAAAATGTCGTATTATCAATTAATTTTGAGCAAAATGGTGCAGGATATCAAACATATTTTAATGCAGAAAATTAATCTTACTATCATACAATATTTATGTGAAACAAATTAAGAAAACCAAAAATCAGTTATGGATAGGGTAACCAAATAACTGGTTCAAAGTATGGGTTTTTCAAAATTTCCAAAAAACTGCCGTTATTCGAAAACCGTTATGATGGGGTACGGACAAGTTAAATTCTGAATAGTCATGACCTGCCCTATCACCAGTTTCATTTTCGACCATTGTTTATGGGACACCCTTTATACAGAAAAGCAGTACCGTCAACCCGGGTGATTGTGGCCTGGTTGGGTTACCTTGCCTTTTGAATGGATACTTTTTAAAAAAAAAATTTTAAATATGAAGGAGTTTTTAATTTTTTTCAAACTTCTTTGTAAATTTGTATAGTTCAATGAATTAAAAAATGATCATACTAGCTTTATTTAATTAAAATTAGTAAATAAAATATAATAAAATTAATTTTTCTTAAAAATGTAAATTGTAAATTGTAAAATGATTTTAACTCCGATATATGTATTTTTTTTTTTAATTTAATTCCCTTTATTCTACCCTTTGTAACTTTTTTATAAACAATAAATTTTATTTTTTTTATAATAAATGCCAAATGGTGGGGTGACTTTGACATTCATTTTGGGTGACTTTGGCTGGGTGGCAAGAACAAGAAATCATGAGTGACGAAGGTCAGGTTTGCAGTAAAGAAACATAAAATTTTACTTCGGCTTCATCTTGAATGTAGAGAACGACGAGTTAACAGTCTTAATAGCCGTGTATTGGTGAGAATATAGCTCAGTGAAGTAAAAAAAATCAAGAAAACGAACCACAGTTCCCACTAAGTTTGAGTAAGAGAAACTACTTTTATCCAGTAAAATTTGACTGGAGAAAAAAGTTAGTGTAAATGTCAGTTTTTTTTTTGTTGTATCTCTAAATAAATTTTGACTGGCTGGGTTGCAGTTTCTCACCAAAACACGCCTATTCTTACGAAGAGATGCTGGATACAGCTTTATATATCCAGAAAAAAAAGACGTTGCACATGTGAACAAGACTGATCTGCAGAAACAAACTTACTGTTCTAAATGTGGATCGCCGAGAGAGATTCTTTTTTCAAATATCCTGTCAAGTATATGAAAATTCGAATTAATATTTACTTGTATTTTCAAAAAAAATATTAAAAACAGACCAGTAGAGTAAACTAATAACAAAAAATACTTAATATATAAAAAAAAATTCTCTTCTTTCACTTGGGTTGGGTGAGATTGACTTGCTGCCTGTAGTTCATCTGAAAATGAGGAAATCGTCCGTCCGGCCAAATTCACCCTAAATAGTAAATGGGATGGTGACTTTGGCCACCCATATATTACCATACATATATAAAACTGTTCATTAGTATTTTTCAAGACTTATCATACCTAATAGAGTGAGCGAAGTAAGTAAAATGGCTGAAATCTCCTTAAAAAAAAAAAAATTATTGCAAAAGTTATTCACATTTTAATTTGAAAAAGTGCTAAAGTGACCCGGGTTGACAGTAACTTTCTTTTTCAGCTTTTTGAGTTTGAAAGAAAATTTTTCGAAAACTATTTATACAAATAAGTTGATTTAAAAATAAAATGAAAGAACATACTTCAGGCTTTCAGAAAAAGTGAAACACTTTTTAGTAAGTGTTGCCATTTTTTTCAAATAATTTTTTTTGCAATTTAAATACTTTTTTTATAAAATGTGCCAAAAAACAACTTTTGCGCTCGATTTCAATTTAGCTGCTATATAATTAAATAAAGTGCTCTCCATATGCCAAAATGCCCATGGTCCTTTCGTTCGAACATTTTTTGTGTTGAAAAAAAAAAAAATGCAAATTTTGTTCGAACATTTTTTGCATTAATAAAATGGAAATTTAATTCGAAAATTTTTTGCATTAAATGTGCGAACTATATGAAATGGTTTGTGTCTGAACTAAAATCTTAATAATAAAATAAAAAGGTTGAATAATTTTTGACATTGGGGTGGACAAACGAAAATTTTTGGTGGACAATCAGTATGGGCCGCTGGACAAACGAAGGCTTTTTGTTTCGACGTTCTAAGTTGAAAATTGTGGGAATGCGGTCAATTTTTAGTTTTGGGGGTGTTGCTATAAAATAGAAAAGTTGAATAACTTTTGAAGGGGGGGTCGAAAAATTTTTTTTATTTTTTTTCTAGCCTGGACAAACGATGGACAAACGATTGCAAAAGGTTCGATTCGGCTAAGTGAAATTTTCAATTTTGGGGTTGGGTGCCATAAAATAGAAAAGTTGAATAATTTTTGACCTAAGGGTGGACAAACGAAAATTTTTGGTGGACAATCAGTATGGGCCGCTGGACAAACGAAGGCTTTTTGTTTCGACGTTCTAAGTTGAAAATTGTGGGAATGCGGTCAATTTTTAGTTTTGGGGGTGTTGCTATAAAATAGAAAAGTTGAATAACTTTTGAAGGGGGGGTCGAAAAATTTTTTTTATTTTTTTTCTAGCCTGGACAAACGATGGACAAACGATTGCAAAAGGTTCGATTCGGCTAAGTGAAATTTTCAATTTTGGGGTTGGGTGCCATAAAATAGAAAAGTTGAATAATTTTTGACCTAAGGGTGGACAAACGAAAATTTTTGGTGGACAATCAGTATGGGCCGCTGGACAAACGAAGGCTTTTTGTTTCGACGTTCTAAGTTGAAAATTGTGGGAATGCGGTCAATTTTTAGTTTTGGGGGTGTTGCTATAAAATAGAAAAGTTGAATAACTTTTGAAGGGGGGGTCGAAAAATTTTTTTTATTTTTTTTCTAGCCTGGACAAACGATGGACAAACGATTGCAAAAGGTTCGATTCGGCTAAGTGAAATTTTCAATTTTGGGGTTGGGTGCCATAAAATAGAAAAGTTGAATAATTTTTGACCTAAGGGTGGACAAACGAAAATTTTTGGTGGACAATCAGTATGGGCCGCTGGACAAACGAAGGCTTTTTGTTTCGACGTTCTAAGTTGAAAATTGTGGGAATGCGGTCAATTTTTAGTTTTGGGGGTGTTGCTATAAAATAGAAAAGTTGAATAACTTTTGAAGGGGGGGTCGAAAAATTTTTTTTATTTTTTTTCTAGCCTGGACAAACGATGGACAAACGATTGCAAAAGGTTCGATTCGGCTAAGTGAAATTTTCAATTTTGGGGTTGGGTGCCATAAAATAGAAAAGTTGAATAATTTTTGACCTAAGGGTGGACAAACGAAAATTTTTGGTGGACAATCAGTATGGGCCGCTGGACAAACGAAGGCTTTTTGTTTCGACGTTCTAAGTTGAAAATTGTGGGAATGCGGTCAATTTTTAGTTTTGGGGGTGTTGCTATAAAATAGAAAAGTTGAATAACTTTTGAAGGGGGGGTCGAAAAATTTTTTTTATTTTTTTTCTAGCCTGGACAAACGATGGACAAACGATTGCAAAAGGTTCGATTCGGCTAAGTGAAATTTTCAATTTTGGGGTTGGGTGCCATAAAATAGAAAAGTTGAATAATTTTTGACATTGGGGTGGACAAACGAAAATTTTTGGTGGACAATCAGTATGAGCCGCTGGACAAACGAAGGCTTTTTGTTTCAACGTTCTAAGTTGAAAATTGTGGGTGGTAGACGACTTTTAAGGTTTTTAGGGTTGTGATAGTTGCTATAAAAAAGAAATGTTAAATAACTTTTGAACTAAGGGTGGACAAACGAAAATTTTTGGTGGACAATCATAATCAGCCGGTGGACAAACGAATGCAATTGGTCCCATACTCCTAAGTTGTGAATTGTGGGTGGTAGACGACTTTTAAATTTGTGGGGGTGTTCCTATAAAAAAGAAATGTTGAATAACTTTTGAACTAAGGGTGGGAAAGTAAAAATTTTTGGTGGACAATCAGTATCGGCTGCTGGACAAACGAATGCACCATGTCCCATCCATATAAGTTATCATTTGCGGGCATGAGGTCAATTTTTAATTTGTGGGGGTGTTCCTATAAAAAAGAAAAGCTTAATAACTTTTTTCCTGGGGGTGGACAAACGAAAATTTTGCCTGGACAAACGTGGACAAACGATGGACAAACGATTCTGATATATTTGGACCCAAAATTTTGAGCTCGGGGTTCTGGCTTCACACAGCTAAATATTCCCATTTGATTAAAGTTTGAAGTTTTCATTATTATCTTTATATATTAAAACATATTAAATTTCATCAATTTCATAAAAATGATGTATTCCCATTCACGAGATACCTTAAATAAGTAAGTAAGTATAATTACGGAAGTAAAGTATAAAGAAATTGCACTTAAACCATTTAAAAAAAAAGCCGAAATGCTCGTGAAGAAAGAGGGCTTATAGTGACTTACAAGTTACAACTCTTAAGTATTCCTGCGTGTGTGTCTGCATTAATGAAGGTGACCTACAGTTTTTGGCGAATCCGAAAGGCTAAGGTGGGAGGAACTTTTTCATCATAAGAGATATTCTTGGAGTATTTGTCAACTCCTCGCAACAGGCAGTTCCTGGAAAAAAACATTTTTATTTTTAAGTGGTGGAGGCTGGGATTCGATCCCACGACCTTCAGCGGTGGCGTGACTGTCCTACGAACTACCAGGGGTAATTTCGACAACTCCATAGGTGCAGACTCTGTAGCTATATTTTCAGCTTTTCGACCAAGTTGACGTCGCGGTAGCTATATATGCTATCTAGCTCATCGATGAATCTTCTCTTTTGCACACTCCATCATTACACACTAGACCGAATATCATCCGAAGAATCTTCCTCTCAAACCAACCAAGGAAATTTTCATCCGTTTAAGCACAAAACAGAAAATCTTGTAGAGTGTCTTCTTGGTTCTTTTGCAAACGGGCTTTACTTCTTAAAAGTGTTTTAGCTCGAAGAATCAGCGATTTAGATCAATACAAGATTGAACAAATATGGTTCAAAATACAAGCTGAAAACTTAAGGTCTTCAAATTCAGAAGATATAACAAGTTCAATTAAAGTTTAAAAATAATGTGGCGTCATCATGTATAAATAATTACTTAATGAGACTTAAAAAAAAATGTGTTGGATTTATATTTGATAATTTTGTTTTGGATTGTTGTCTTAAGAGTACCAACCTATAATTGCAATAAAAATAATCAAAGCTATTATCTAAACAGTGTTTCCAGTTTTTCTAAATGTTCAACTTTTGTATTTGTTTTATTCAAAGTCTCTGAATAAGACAATAATAATTTATCGGAAATATGATTAAACTAATTTCAGTATGAAATTTTCAAATGCCTATAAGCAAAAAGGAAATTCTTTCAAACTCTATTGGTTTCCTGATGCATGTTAGCATCATTTTGACTATACAAATACAAAGATAACAATTCATTTTAAAAAAAACATCACACAGCGGTCGAATTAACTTCATTTAAATGTCGTCACTCATCACGTTATCTTCTGTTTTGTGTGGTCACAAAAAAAATATTTCAGTAAATAATATAATTCCCACAGTTATGGTTACTCAAAGACATTAAATTTACCTGTCCCATCTTTTCAGTCAAAAAGATCATAACACACCGTCCGAAAATAAAATTCATCCCAAGATTACTAATTAGGTAGTGTATTTTTTTTTTTTCAGAGTGGTTTATCAGCGTTCTGGGGAAAACCCTCCTAAAAGGATTATATACCCGCTTCCAAATACAAAAACATGCTTCACCTTGCATGCTTCATACATACATACTAACAAAAAAAAACTACCTGCTGCGGTGGCACCACTTAAAATTTAACAAAAAAAGGACAACTTAATAGATCCCTTAAGGGGTTTTAGGTCAAAAAATTAAATGGCTCATTTTGTACAAGGTGGTTTAGGTTAAGGTCGTGAGATTGTTGCAAAATGTATGTCGTTTTTTGTTTAAACTTTTTCCAGGTGCTATGAAAAATGTTGATGATCTTTTATACCAATTTTAAATATAAATATTACACAAATTCATCTACTTAATTTGATTGTATGTGCTTAAAACTTGTGGTGGGAATATCTATCTGTTCAACCAACTGTCAAAGTTAGTAAAAAGATTTCACATTTATGTATGTTTAGAATAGGTGTGTTCCTTTACTTTGAAATATACATTTGTGTGAATTTCTACACCAAAGTCTGTCAAATTTTATATAAAAAATAAAATGTGCAGTTTTGGACAGAAAATCAAAGAGTTTCAAAGCAATATTTGGAAACTACTGAGCAAATTATAAAATACAAACAGCGTAAATCATGAAGATTTATTTTTCGAAAATCTATGTAAGTCATTTCTGATACTCGTCGGAAAAAATAATGTTTTTTCTTTTTAATATTACATAAACCTTTTTTTTTTTTAACTTTGAATCAACTAAGAAACTCGGAAGCAAATCTTCAAAAGTAAATTAAAAGATAAGTATGCTTCCGAAGAAGCCTCAAGCCACCAAATGTGATATAACAATTTTATCATACGCAATATTTATGTCTCAACAACCAAAGGTTGGATATTCATTTAAACCAATACCCTTTGGCTTCTGATAGCATACTACTAAGTGAAAGTGATAAATATATACATAGTAGGTACAAGTGCACCGATAAACAAACACCTTAATTACTCCTGATCAAAACTAAAACAACCTGGGGGCTTAACATCTATTAAAAAGCCCATACTTTCAGTCGATCTCGATGCAGTCAAGTGATTTCGTGACATGCCAAGCGCGTTATCCACTACAACACGTGGTTATACAATGACGTTTGGATGGAATTTATGAAGTTTTGTTTCTTTTTGTTTTTTTTTGACATTCCATTCCAAAGTTAATGTGTCATTAGGGTAAACACATACACACACACACACAAAGTGTTTTTGAGTGAAAAGAAAGTCAACATCTCAGTGTTCACTTTTGTGTCAGGGAATGATCTTCCTATATCAACTATATACATCACACACATCACATTCACATTCCACAGCATCTTTTGAGTGTTGTTAGAGACTTTTTTGGTTCAAAAAAAAAAAGGTGAAGGTCGCCGGAAGAGAGGCAATTAATACATATTTACCTCAACGTGGTTCTTTTTCCAACTTTTTTTTTATTTTTTGTTATCTGTTATCTGACAATTTGTGCAAATGAGTTTACTTAGCCAGTCTGATTGAGTGATAAGATAAGATAAATACAAAACAACATGCAAATAAGCTGTTATCATATATACAAGTGCGGTACAGTTTAATAGGTAGGTAATTTGTATAGCAGGAGCAGTGAGTTAACTGCAAAATAATTTTTTCCAATTAAATGAAAATTCGTTTCAGGTTACAGTCAGCCGAAGCCGCATAGAGTACCTATGTTGAATGTTTGACATCAGTGATTTTCAACTTCGAAAGGTGTTGAAATTGTTTTTATTTGTTTTTCACAATTTATTTTGGGAGAAAGAAGTCGTTTTTATTATCCTGTATGTGATATAAAACAAAATAAACATATACCAAGAATGACCCAAAAGAAAAATATTTTGTTTATGGAATTTTTTTTTCAACAATTTTATTTGCCCGGAATTTTAAAAGATATTGTGAAAGAAATTTCGTTCGCCTACTAAAAATAAGTGAACATTAATTATGCTGTCAATGACATTATATTCCATCCAAAATGAATGTTCACAATAAAGGCATTTTTCGAACACAAAATTTCGGGTGAAACTCACAATAGGCAAAAAGTTAAATGTAAAATTTTCCGAGTGGAATGTTGTTCGGGTGAAACTAATAATAATGCTGAATATGTTTGAAATACAGACACTCTCCAATTTTCTATGAATTCTGGGCCCAGGATATAAGTACATATAAAAGTGTTGGAAAACTGGTGTTGAGCTTATTATATGAGTGCAATGTTTCTATAATAGTATTGATTTCCAGATATTTAAGCATGAAGTTGTAAATTACAAAAAGAAAAAATCAATTGAGTCGTTTTCTAAATATTGCGTTTTAAAAAAAGAAATCAAGACTTTTTTTAAAAATCCAACATAAAATTTTGTTCAACCTTAAATTAGTAGGTACAAAATACTTTTTAACTTCTCCAAACATTCTCCATATTGATAAAAATCAAGGCACCATTAATAACCATGTTTTCGAAAATTTTTGAGAAAAATAATTTTTTTTTAAAATGGTTAATAAATTTATATTGCATGTATCGTTATTTTTGGTCCTAAAAAATAAGAAAAACATTTCGGGGGAATATCCAAAAAACGACAGTGATGCCAATTTCAAAGAAAATCGGGAAAGTTATCCCCGGTCACTAAGCCTCAATATCTGCAAAATGTGACTTTTTTCAAAATTCCTGAAATTTTCTTAAAAGGTAGGTATATTCATATGAATTTTTCGAGAATTTGTTAAGTTAGTTCTCTTCGGCTGTGTTGGTCGTATTGTTGATTAAATGAAAAAATGTTTCATTATATTTTTCCCAACGTTTTGACGGTGGTTGCTGTCTTCTTATTATATTCTGCTATTTAGTGAATTTTACCTTCTGGACTTGTCGATTTATCATGATTTATCTATTCAAAAGCTTGAAGACAGTTTGATGTAATCCCACCAGAGCTTCTCTCACTTCTTTTGAAAGTTGACAAACAACTTAGAAAATATTAGCTGTTGTTTTTTGTTTCATTCAAAACATTAAACCCCCATATTACCGCTGCCGGCTGCACTGGCGAGTCGAACGAATAAAAGTGTGAGTGTGAGAAATTTGTATTATGGTTGGCGAATCGAGAAGTTTTGATTCGGTTTAAATGTCAAAAATTTCGAAAGTTCGATTCACCAACCGTAATAGGGGGTAAAACTTGTTCAGAAGAACAGTTCAGCAATCAGCAAACAGGACCACATTTTTGGAATAAAAAAAAAAACAAGTAAATTACTTAAAATGCCATACAATACGAACAAAAAATAACAGCTAGTATCTATAAGCAATTGGTTAACCATAGAAATTCTTTTAGGTAAGTTTTTTTCAAGGTCACTCTCTAGAAAATGTTGAATAACTAGAGTAATTTGAACTTAAACTTTAAGAATTGATACCAATTTGTCTATTGCTGATGAATTAATGAAACAAATTCACCTTTTATGATAATTTTATGTCATTTCAATTAGTGTTTTGCATGTTTTAGTTTTTAATTTCACGAATTATGTGTTTAGATTTCGGTGCAGCTCCTAATAAATACCTATACACAGACCTGTACACTTAAGCTGAGATTGACATTTTCTTATAGGTACCATTAATACAAATCCTACCTAATATTTGCTTCATTACGTCAAACTTTCGAGATACATATATGTATGTATTTATTCTATTATTTTTTTAAATTCAAGGAGAAACTATTCTTTCGTCATATTTGAGGTTATATTACATCACGAAGTAATTTCTTCCACAAACCCGTTTGTTAATTCATCTCAACGACTTTTTCCAATAAGGTTGGCAATAATTTATTTATTTGCAATTTATGAGTTTCGACAATTGTGTGGATTTTTCGGAAATTTTATTTGAGAAGGTTCAAGCAAAAAAAAAAAAACTTCGCATTTCTGGAAGAATAGCGAAAAGATTAGAAGAACATTAAGTAAATTTGAATGAGCTTTGTGGACAAAAAATTCTTCGTGATATTTAACATAGCCTCAGATACAGTGATAAAATGGTTTAAACCATTTTTAGATAAGGATATAGGTATCACAACCTGAGTGCAACAATTAGGTACCTAACTTGATTTTTTTTTAAATTTTGGAAATAGCGACGTTTCTACCTGATTGCGATGAAATTTTAAATTTTTCGTTTTTATAACCTTCACGAATATCCCATATTTTGTTGGGAAGTACCTATGTACCTACTTAGATTATAAATAGATAATATATCTATAAATTGAAAACATGACTTGATGTTGAAAAAACAAACAGAAATACATATTCTAAAAAGCTAACAAAAATTATCGCAATCAAAATTAATTTAAAAATCTTAACTGATTGCGATGAAATTTTAAATTTTTCGTTTTTATAACCTTCACGAATATCCCATATTTTGTTGGGAAGTACCTATGTACCTACTTAGATTATAAATAGATAATATATCTATAAATTGAAAACATGACTTGATGTTGAAAAAACAAACAGAAATACATATTCTAAAAAGCTAACAAAAATTATCGCAATCAAAATTAATTTAAAAATCTTAACTATTGGAATTAAATTTATTGTAACCTTTAGGATACCTTGGACATTTATTTATCAGCATCGCAACAAGTTTAAACAAATCTTAATATTAATTACATTACAGAGACATCAAGTTAAACTTAATTTCTCGCAAATTCTACAATCTTGGCATAACATGTAAAACACTTACCAAACACTTCCTGGAACTATCTTTCTTTTGTAAAAAAATCTCTTATCTAGTAAGATGTGCTTCGTCTCATGTGAACTACTATTAGATACATATTTGCTTAAAATTGACGTAATTTATGTAGGTAGTACAGCGAATTTATTTACAATGAATCCTTGTGGGAACATAAAAAAACACCAGAAGACAGGGTACCTACAACTCCGGTTGATTGAACCTATGCATTTGTTTTTGTGTTCTAATTATTTCGATAGCAGGTAGCCCAATTTGGTATTTTTAGATCTACCTGTCTACCTAACCTAACTAAACAAAAACAACATTGAGGAACACTTTTATACGAAAAAAAAGTAAAAGTAAGTTGGTTTATCTTACTACCTATAAACAAACCTATATATTTTAACATTCCTTTTGCGCCATGCTTTGAGTATCTACCTGTTTCAAATAGTTATTCGTTTATACCTTTGTACCTACATTGTTTATGAATCCTTTCATAACAAAGAATCTTTTTTCTAAATAGTGAAAAACCAATAAATTCAATATGTAGGATTTTCCATATTTTGACGTAAAGCAATGAACTTAACAAAAAAAAAAAACAGATATTTTTTTCTACACAAACTCATTATTATTCTCTTTACGTTGCCCTGAAGTAACTCAGAAATGAACCTTGTCAGAGTTATAAAAAAAAATGTAAACACTTTACAGACAAAAACATATTTGAATACCTGAACACATGACAAGATTATTACATTTTGTATTGCCATTGCTGTAGAATATTATTTTAATAACAAAAAAACAAAAAACAAAAAAAATATCACCTGCTTTTCGCTACCTATCTTAATGAAAACAACAACGAAAAAAAATACAATCTTATCTGCTGCTTCACTATATTGACTCACTTTATTATCAATCAAAAAAAGATACAGCTACTAAGCTGATTTAAAGACAAAATTTTATTTTTAAATATAATTAAACAAAAACGTACCTTTCACTCTAATTTTTTTTATCCATGAAAGTTTTAACTGTAGGTAGGTACGTATATTCTTTTTAATCCACAAAATTACAACAATACAAAAATCCAGTATGTTATTTTTAAATAAAACACATTAATTTAGCACCAAAGATAGAATTTATTTTTCCTCTTCAAATATCAATTCTTGTCAGTTGATATCACAGGAACCGAAAATCACACAAACGACACGTTATTCAAGCACAACGACGACAAATTCCATTTCCGTGAGATGCATTTGATTATGATTCTTCATCAGGGCGACAGCAAAACAAGTTACAGATACAAAATCGTATGTTAGATACAAAATTAAGATTGAAAAAAAAAAAACCAGCCCGGTGCACATTTGATTTACATAATTTTCTCACATTCCACAAGTAGAGTTCGACTTGGTTTCTTTTTTTCTTTGACTATATTTTATTTTTCTCCTCGTTTAACCAATTCTTTTATTTTTTTATTAATTTATTTATCAGATATGTGTAGAAAAATTGAATAAAAAAACTAAAAACTGGAATTGTGTATAGTAGGTAGGTATAATATCTTAGCAAAAACGTGTTAAAGATACAAAAAGAAAACAACCATCAAAACAAGTTGTTTCTTTTCTGGCCAGAGTGTAGCTAGTGAACCTATATTTCCTAGCGCAGAATGTATACGAATATTTATTTTATTATTTTTTTTTTCGAATCACTGCACCGTTAATAAACACTCGAGGGGGAGCTTCTCGCAAATTCAACGGAGGACCGCCACCGCCGCGCACCACATGAAAGACCTGCGACCAAGAAAATGCACCACAAAATTTTGCTCCCAAGAATTATTTTGTTTAGTTGTTTTCTCCAGCTATGTAGGTATGTTGAGTCCGAGAGCTAAGACTTTGCAACAAATTTCCTCCTCCTCAAATACAATAAATAGAAATACACAACACAACGAGTTTTGTCTATGCCTATTTTTTTATATCTCAAGGAAAATAAAATAACCACCTTTTTTCTATATTAAATAGAAATAGAAAAAAAAATTGTATCTAGGTATGAGATAAGTAAAAATATATTATCAAACACGGAAGTTATTATTTGATAAACCAGTGTATTTATTTGATGTCTTCAAGTAAAAGATACATGTTGAACAAAAAGATACAATTAAATTCGTTTATTAGGTATATTGAATTTTGTTTTTGTTGAGATTTAAAGTTTTTTGCGCGATCCGTTCCGAAATAGACGATCTTATTATGCTGTTCGCGTCCGCGCAACTGTTGATTTTGGCCAGAGAGGAAATTTTTAAGACCTCTTCGTTAAAAGTTTTTCGTTCGTACCTATATCACACAGATACACTCGACGACAAAGTATCTACGCTGAGCAGAAAAAAAACCGCGAATTGAAGTTTTTTTTCTTTATTGGTTTCTTGTCCGCGGGAGCGCAGCAGCAGCAATATTCGTGCAGTTGTGATCAAAGAAAAAGGAGATTTTGCCGTTTTGTGCGCTTTGTATAGCGGGAGCACACTTTTAGATAAAAAACCACATTTGTATAGAGAACCAAAACGAACGACGAACAAACGAACAGCACTCGCGGCGGACGTACCTACTCTTGAGTCTTGTCTTTAATCAAACGAATGTGTATCTGTTCTGTTTGGTGGATTGGATAGGTTTTTAGATAGTTTTTTTTTTTTTTTATTGAAAGAAGTTCCTCTCTTTCTCCTCTCTAAAATACATCGATAAATAATATTCAATACAAACTTAAAAGAAGAGAGAAAAACTCAAAAGGTGACTCACAAATACTTACTCACTTATCAGTTTTTAAAAGTCCAAAAAACAAACCAAGATAGCTAGGTAGGTATAAAGAACAGAAAAATATAAATTGCTATAAAAATGTTGTGTGGTTAAAGAAAACAGGTAAACCGTAAGAAAGGTGCTTGCTTTAAGTAAGAAACTGTGAAGAATATAGGCAGAAAGGCTCGAAAAGATTAAGAAGAAACAGAGGAAGAACAACGTGAGGTGTATACGGCGGTCGCGCGATATACACTTAGCCAACTAAGAAACATTGGTGCTCCATCCATATACCTACCTACTAGACGATGTTGATGATGATGGTGGTAATGGTTACAATCCAAGACTTGAATTTCGTAGAGTAGTTATGCGGTGGCGGAGAGTGGGTTGGTTGGTTGTTTTTTTTTCATTCGAATCTTGATGATGGCTAACATTATGCATATTTTGATTTTTTTTTTTTTTTGAAGATTAAAATTTAAGCTAAAACAAAATGCTGAATAGGATTGAAATTAAATCTATATAAGGTAGAAGCTTAAAGTGAAAATTTATAGCGATGCTATTTATATACATTTTTGATAAAGACGATAAGAGGGAATTACTAAAAGTGGCGCCCAACGAAAATATGATTGTTTAAGCTTTTAATTTGTCACCGAAATTTTGGAACAATTTAAGAAAAATAGTATTTTATGAGACACTATAATGATGAATAGGTATATACTAGAGCCTATGATTCAGTCCGTGTATTTGAAAAACACGGGTACACGGACTTCGTGTAATTATTACACGCAATTAAAAATCCGTTCTCTTAAAACAAGTGTATTTATTTGCTTAATATCCGTGTATCCGGATATTAAGCATACACGGATCTTTATTACACGGATTCTTAATACACGGAATGGTTTTTGATTTTTATCTTTTCAAGGGGTGGGCTTACAAGCTCAAAATTTTGGGGGATAATGGATACTAAGATTTTTATTTTTGGTGATTTTCCAAAAAAAAAAATCGATTTTTAAAGAAGAAATTAAATAATTCTAAATTTAAACCCACTGACAAATTCGACTACCAAGTCGTTGTCGTATTTTTATCAAAAAAATCCCATAAATTTGGCCCTCTCCAGTGACGATTGGATTATTTAAAATACACGGATCTTCGGATACACGGACACACGGACGCATGGATGCATGGATATACGAAATACACGGATTCAAATCCGGATATTATAAGAACACGTGTATCCGTGTTTTTAAATATCCGTGCAATGGGAGCTCTAGTATATACACATGTAGGTACGTCAAAATTGATTAAAAATTTAAAAATAATGAAAAATCGAATTCTGTTTCGATTTAACAACATTTTGCAAGTCTTAAATATGTATTTTAATATGCGATGAAAATTTCCAAAACATTCTCAAAGAAGTCAAAGCAAGAAGTTTTTGATTTGTCAAGAAGTTTTTTGAGTGAGATATTCTCAAACAACTGATTTTAATCTATAAGATAAAGGGCAACACCTGTTTGTGACAGTGAAAAAAAAAAGAACTGTCAAAATTCGTCGACTAAATTGGTTGGCGACTACAAGCGAATGCACAAAAACATTCCAGCCAAGATAGTCTTTGAAACCCACCCCCACGTTAGAGGTGGCAAGATCAAACCCCCCAATTTCAATCAAAATAAATCTAAAATTTTAAAACATGTTCTTATAGAGAATGAAAAATTAAATTTCAAACATTTTTTTCTACACAAAAAAGTTTTACTAAGATTTCAGGTTAATAGGTATAGGTACGTCACTTTAAAAGTCAAAACCTTGTTTTCATATCAATTTTTATTTCTGATATATTGAATGTTTAAACTTACAAATACAATAATTGATCACAAAAAGTTTAACAAGAATTCTCAGTCAGATCAATACTCTTTGGAGGCCATATTGGAGGCTATTACCATTTGAAGAATTAAAAAAAAAAAAAAACAAAGTTGAAAGCACAACAACCTCTAACCCACTATTTCTATTCCTTCCAACCCACATACGTAACGTTCTCGTTGTATACCTACATTTGTGCAGAAACCACAAAACCAGATCTGTTCAAACCAAAAAAGGGATCTCTGCAGACTTAGTCTTCAACCAGCCAGCACCACCACCAAGACTAACCAACTCGCTGGTAACCATCATCATGAAAATAAGAACTACACCACTTTTAGTTCTTCCACACCACACGGACTTGGAAAGAAATAACAAATTTCATATGAAAGGCACACTCGACTCTGGCTTGGCTATAACCCACGACTTTGTGGCTGGATAAGGATCATGTACAAGCAGGAGGTTCATCCCCTCCCCCCCCCCCATCTACAGCAGCTATCCCTGTTTCATATTCCCTACGATGACTCTTCTATTTCTTTATACCATTTCATCATCTCGTCCTTCAGGTCTTTGTGTCTCTGTGAGTGACCATTACCACATCACCTTCGTTTAACACTTTTCTTCACCTTCTTCTTATTCATCCGTATAGACAAGACTGATCCGTCTGATTTCTTTAACTATACAAATAAGAATAATGGAAATGAGAATATAATCCGTGGTCAGTGGAATAGGTCTCAAGTCAAGTTTCAACTAACCAGAAATCAAGGTTCCAAGTTCTTTCTACATATAGGTTCGAGGGCTCTGATTCTATTCTTCTGATGGCAACTAGTAACTGGCAATTGCAAACCAAACCAAACCACAACGACACCATACCATACCTCAAGTCACCCTCTTCGTTTCATCTATCCTCCACCACTTTTCGAAGACGTCATTAAACAATGGACATCACACCGGTTTATTTATTATTATAGTTGTATCTGATTCTTGTTTCTTTCATTTTTATTGTTATTTTACCATTTTTCTTTGTGTTTTCTTCTATACTTCTTTAAACAATTTATTATTCTTTATTTTGTTTTGGTTGCATTTTTTGTCGATTATTTCATTATTATAAGACATACATATGTGAGTAAGGTACCTATCTAGATGTAGGTTTTGCTCAGAAGTGTATGTTATACGTTGGCGAAGAAACTTTACTTGGCAGGTAAACTCTAGTGTGTTGAAATGTTTTTTTTTTTTTTTGATCATTCATTGCATTTTATTCTTTGAGAGGAGAGAAGGTTTAAGTAAATTGTCAACATTGCCAGGTGTAAATTTTACGAATTTTATTTAAAAAAATTAATTTTCTGGATATAGAAATTCTTTAAAACTCTAATGTCCATATTATTCACTCGATATACATCCAGAATAAAAATTTAATGTATGTACATATTTACACTAAATTTGTAATTTACAAGTTTTAATCTGGATGTATGGAGTGAATAATATGACGGAAACTGAAAAAGTCATAATATAATTGTAAATTGCTAAGTTTCTTGAGAATATCGCTAACTGGTCAAAAAAATATCTTCTTTTACTTAATTCGAATAAGTCCAAGTGTATTGTGTTTTCAAAAAAACCTGTGTCCACTTCCTACTTTCCCATAGTTGTTCTTAATAATGCTCCTATCTAATATGTCAATACTTCAAAGAATCTGGGATTGACGTTCAATAAAACCCTGACTTGGAGCGACCATAACAGTTTATCGGGAGGAAAAGTTTATGGAGTTCTTCGCTCCTTATGGGCATCTCAGGACTTCACTCCAATAAAAACTCGAATTCTTCTAGTTATAAATACCTCATTATACCTATATCGATCTACGGCTGCGAAGTTTATGATAAGTGTGTTGCCGCCTGCAAAAGAAAATTGAATGTCGCGTATAACAACGCTGCTAGATATAAATTCGACTTTCGTAGATATGACAGGATATCTCATTTCTTAAAGAAAATATGTAATCTAACATTTGGCAACTTTCTAAAATTTCGATCAATTACTATGCTCTTCAACATAATACGAAGCCATCAACCTCCTAGCCTGTTCAATATACAATTACATTATGTGCTTCAACTAGAGCAACGCAGATTCTACAACCGCGGTTTTCCTGTTTAACATCCGAGCGTCAACTCTTCGTGTATACCATCCGTCTCTGGAACTCTCTGCCACGACACTTGAGAGATATGGCAGATAAGGGGAGATTTCAAAATGAACTTAAGGCATATTTACTTGATTAATTTATTGTAAAATTAATTTTATTAATATTTAAATACTTTTGATAAATATATTTTTTCTTTAATGTAATTAGTTTTTAGTTCTTTTACTAAAGCTATTTATGAGATTGTTTTCATTATTATAAATTAATAATAACTTTGCACTAGTTTTATAAGATTATAAAATATCTTAATGTGTACAAGAATACGATGAAATAAATCTAAATCACTTATTTTATAAAAAAACATCATTTTTCTTAAGAATCATTAGAATTTGTTTTTAATTAATATTTATTCAATATTTGCCGCATACTATGTGGTGTTGAGAATAATACTTAAGCAGTCAATAGCTTCAACCAAAGCACTAAATTTAAGAAGGTATTTGACATATAAGGTGCATTTTATTATCAAATTTTAACACTTAAATTAAAAAAACAACTTGTAATCCTGCTTTTTATCTGGATCTATTTCAATGATCCGATCCAAAAACTAGTACTATTTTATTATTATTATGGTAATTGGCAGTGTAAACTGTAGTACAAAGAAAAAAGCAGACAAACACATGAAAAATATACCTACACAATGAAAAAAGAAATGGTTATATACCACCGGCTGTCACTGGGATCCTGTTTGTTTTATTATGAGGATCTGACTCAGATCAGATCATGTGAATAATCAAATGCAGCTATTTAGACCCATTCTTGTAATTTCTTTGAATTTTCACTTGAACTTCCAGCTTGTCTGGCATTGCTGTTTTCTTTCGCTTTTATTCCTTCAACATATTCATTTCTATTATTATTAACTGTGTTTGATTTGTAAGTATTTGTGCAAGAGAGTATAATATACTTTTTAGTTTCCTATAAAGAGAGAGAATTTGCCATAATTTAATATTGTTTCTCTGTTTAAAATGACCCAAGACCAAGACTTCCGTATGCAGGTAATAAAGTGAGGTAGATCAGACTTCCGAGATTGGGTTAGGGATTTATGTTTAATTGGTTTGAAATATTTGACAGGTAAGCGGCTTCTGTTCTTCATGATTCAAATTGTAAATATGTATGCATGTACATTCAATGGTAGTTTAACTAATAAAATGAAAAGCAATCTCAATTTAATTTGTCTTCTTCAAATCAAAACACATATCTTACGATTATAACTCTCAAAAACCTCGTTCTCATATCAAATAAAAACAAAATACAGACATAATTTTTATCTGGTTCTAATCTTTGCTTGCTAACCTTGCTTGGTGTTGATGTTGTTGGTATAATTATTTTATCATCTTATTATTTCCCACGATTGAGTTGACTTAGAAATTCAAATACCTCAGGTTTTTTTTCTTCTAAATTTATGTTTAATTTGATATTTTACTGATAGAACCAATGAGAGTAGATTATACGAAAGAAAACCAGGGTAAAGGATGCAAATACAATTACTTTTAAATTCTTATGGTAATTGTTTGTGTGTAGACTTTAGACTTGATATTTTAAAAAGTTTATGACCTTTATGATATTTTTTTGAAATGTCTTTAAACATTGGATTTAATGCGTTTGTACATTTGTACAAACATGATCGATCTTATAAATTATTTGAATTTTAATGACTCATTCACCATTTATGGCACGCATACCTATCTTGTTTATTGTCTTTGTGAAACGATCAAAAAGATACCATCTTATGTTTTATACGTTGTACCTACACAATTTATTTTGCATTTGAAGTAACTTGTTCTTTAAACATACAATTAAAACTTTAAGAACGCGTGCCTAATGACTGACTCATATGTACATATACATGTTAGAGTTATCTAAATGTGTAGAGTTAAATTCAGAGAGGCCAAAGCCAAAAGCAAAAGATTTAGATGCTTCATATTAGTAAGTTATACATATTTCTATGTATATTTGAAGAGTCAATTATTTAAACAACTGATTTTGATCGTTTATTTTAACGATTATTACTTTCGGTTTTGTTATTACATCGCAAATGACGCAAAATAATATTTTTTTGTAAAACCTCATCATAAAAATATAATTTAATGTGGATTTAATGTTGTTGTTATAGAAATATGGGTATGTTAAGGAATAAATAATAATAATAAATGAATAGCAAAAACTACTTAATGTTAAATATAACACCGGAACTCAAGGCCTTTAAGATGAGATTTTTAAGTTATCGTCTCATTATTTCTCTAACAAAATACAAAAACAAAATTTATACCTATAGCTGCCCAAAAATTATAAACCCCAAAAATATTTGAGGTTAAGATTGCTATGAGATTCCCTGATCTTTGCAAACATCCCATGGCGAGATTTATTCATTTAAACCCTTCCATACTTTTTAAATTGTGCATAAAGCACCAATTTGCGTCAGCTTGAGATATATCGAGGGACAGAATTCTGAAAAATTCTTAACAAAATTTCAAAGATCATAGAAAAAGACTTCTCATTAAAAAACGATATCTTGCAAAAATATAAGAACCCACTGTTTTGGAATATTAGCATGTCAGACGAACTTTAGATTCAAAATTGTAATGCCTGTCGACATTTTTTGAGGTTTCGATGCAGCGAACCCCACAAGCGGAGTACAGAACGTGGGAAGGAAGGAGTGGGAAGGTTATATGATACTACTGATTCTATTCGAGAACACAATATCGCACAGAAAATTTTATTCCAAAAGATAAGAAATTCCAAAGGTCACTCACTTGATGGATAGAAGAATAAAGAAACAGATTTAAAACAAGTGAACAAAAAATTGAATTACATGACTTGATTAACTTGGATACTTTCCAATGTGAAGTTTATTAGTTTAATCTACAACTTTGCAATCCAAAACATTTTTAATAAATCGAAGAACTAAATATTTGAGCTCATACCAATTACTGTAAACAAAAGTTTCTAATTTTATGACTAGCGCCTACAATATGATGCATGTACAAAAATGAATTACATTTATTCGTTTTCTAAAAACATTAGCAAATAAAATTTCCCTTATTTCCACCATCATCTTATAATGCAAATTAAAAATTATTCTATTCTAGGACTCTGACTTTTTCACGTGATGTTGTAGGTGTTATTTATAGTTACAAGCTCAATCCATTCATGGTATCTATATGTAAGCATTTAATATTTTATTTTTGGAAATTCAGTTTGCACTTTCAATTTAACAGATGTTGTAAAATCTATTTGATTTTTATTTGAGAATTTCGATTTTTTCAACATTTTTAAGTGATGGTATAATAAAGTGAAGTGAGCATCAAAGGGCTGGGTGTATTTTATTCGAATATTTACAATGATGTAAAAAATTATTGATTTTTCATTTCGTTTTATTATTTTTTTTTTTTTCGAGTTAAAATAAGTCCATTAAAGAAGAATTTGTCTTAAAGTTTATAACCAAACATAAAAGCTTAGAAATCAATCAAATAAAATACGGGTTTTAGTTCGTAAAAATCAATTAGAAATTTTTTATAATCCACCTTGAGGGTATGTCGTGCCAATAAATAATTATATTGAGGAATTTTAACTTAAATTAAAAGAAGGTTTTTATAATACAAAATCTATAATATACTACAAAAATAAATCAGCCAAACAGAAGACCTAGCACTTTTTAATTGGGCTTGTTGATTGATTCGAAATAGCTTTTTGAATCTATTAATTGAAATTCAAATGAGACTATTAACATATTTTTTACGGTTTCAAACTAATTAATAAACATTTCTTACAATTTATCAACCGTAAATCCAAACTGAAAGAATAAATAGGTAATACTGATAAATATGTACTTGTCCTTGAGAGAATTGTTTAAAACATATATTATGTCTTTTTGTGACTTTTGTTAACGCACATTCAAAACAAAGATATGTCTAATGTTTTTATTTATTTTTAAAATAAACTTTAACCTAATAATAAAAGAAGATTTTTTATTTTATGTAGGTAAACCAAATTTAATTTGTTAAATGTAGGCTATTTTCTTTTGTGTTTTCATTTCAATGTCTATGAGATGAGAACAATAACAAGATTTGAATATAAATCATTTGTAAATTCAATAATAGTTCTTATGATTTATAAATAGTTTATTTGTAAATAGTTACAAATTAGTCTTCAAGGTGTTTTTCGATCTACATATATGGAGCTAGATGAATAAAATCATCTTTGAGATGATGATTAACACCTAATGCTCAAATAAATACTAAATTTGTTGAGGTGAATGAATGGAAATTCAGCCCTTTTACACCTGACGGAAATATGATGATAACATTATTTGAAAAAAAAAAACTTGTTATTAGGCCTGTTCTGGTACTTTTTGGACTAAAAATTGCAATTTGTCAAATTTTAAAGAGTGGGGATGAAATTCTCGAAACTATTCGAAAGTACACATAAATATAAGCAACTTTTAAAAAGTTAATAAGAAGTAAACAAAAGCAAAAAAAGTAAACAAAGCGCCAACATTGAAATTTCCATCAACTTCATATTCTTGATGAAATTTTAAAATAAGTAGATTAAAAATTGCATAAAAAATATTTACAAATGGAAAAGAAACACTAAACAGGAATATCCCGTTATTTTTATAAATCCTAAATTCAATAAAGAATCATAAATAGCAGAACTGAACTAAAACAAAAACATTAATTTAAAATACCCTTCAAAAAACATTTTTAGTTGATTAAATATTTCACTAATTAATTTTTTTCCACCAAAAAGTTCAGTTCCTTTTATTGAAATGATTCCTTTTTTATATGAACAAATAAGAAAAATAAAATTATTTTTACCAAAACGAACATAAAACAAATAGTAAACAACAGGCTGTATTTTTTTTTCTTTGACTTCAAACTGGTTTCTAACAGAACACAGAACTTACACATTTCTGCCCGAAGACATTTTTCGGATCAAAACCGTAAACCGAAAATATTACTGCAATAATGCAAATTTGATGTTTCCTACTTTTACCGAAACTTGGAAAATACTGTTTTTGCAGCCCTGAAATTTTGTGTGAAAGCTTTCCTTTAAGTAAACTGAGGAGCCCCAACTATAGTTAAAGTTGTACTGTAGTTTAAGTACTGTGAGGGCCTATAATAGCTCAATAATAATAATAGTGTGGATGGCCCACGTAAAATCATCTTTATTCCCACTGTGGGCCGTCTTACAGAACTGTGTGGGCTTCTTGAGATTTCTTTGGGGCCACAAAAGCTGTATATATACTCTAAGGCCCTTAGGAATCCAATTTTATAAAAAAGTTTTCTTTTAAAAGAATCGAAAGTACTCCAGGGGCTTTTATGCACTTTTTGTCCTCCCTAGGGGCAAAATCCCGGTTCCCCGGTGAGACAACCCACCCCTGCTCTCTTCAGCTGAGTATTTAAAGAAAACATATATTATTTAACGAAAGTTATTAATAAATACTATTTTTAGATGAATAGGACACTATGGCGTATACTCACTCTTTTATTTTTAGGTTAATTTATTTACTTTTTGTTTTGGTAATGTCAATTTATCAATTTTAATTCTATTATTTTAAATGATCGTTTAGTTGAGGAGCAGGCTTTTTTCTTCTATTAAATGCATCTAGACGGAGTAATAAATACAAATTTAAAAAAACATTCTCCTGCAAAATTACTAATCAATTTAAGAATATTATATTCTCAACAGAAAATTGCGAAAAAAAGTAAATACCTACTTAAAAATTTAATTCTTCTTTGATTTTTTGATTTATAAAAAAAAAATTATAAAATGTTTTATGAAGTATTATTCATTAAATTTTAAATTACATATTAATTAAATTTTTCGGTAAAATCTTTTGTTACGTTCACTTTTCAAATAACAAATCCAACGGTTAATAAAATCGTTAAAGTCATTTTCGAGAAAATTCGATTTAAAGACATTTACATATGTATTAGAGCTAGAAAAAGTTTCAAAAAATGTTTTTTTTAAACATTGAATTAATGGACTCATACTTAAAATCTTGAAAAATTAACAACTAATATGCTTTTGAAGATTAAAAATGAGTAACATATGACCTAGTCATGCATTTTATTTATTTATATTTTATTTCGATTTGCAAATTTTTCGAATTAATGTCTTATCTTTTTAAATTTAGGGGTGAATTATATTACCTAAGCTATCTAAAAGTCTTGAGGTTTCTTTATCAATGCCCCAATCTTTTTATTAAAATTCCATGCGTTCATTCTCAATTTAACAGATGCTTAAACCCTTACCAGTTTTTCTGTTCAACCAGTTGGAATAACTTTTAATTTAGTTCTGCTAAAGTATGTAAAAGATATAAAGTCCTGTTTAAAATTGTTCAGGAAATTCAATATTTTCCCCATCGATATTGTGACCTTGCGTGATTTTTGCATAGCTCTGAATAAACCAACTAGAAAGTCCTTGCTAATAAAGATTCCATTACTCTGTTTTTAACACAAATGAAAAAAAAAATTGTTGCAATTCCGAACGCTAACTTACTGCACTGAGTCAAAATTGAAAACACTTTCGCACAACAAAGCATTCAATATCAACATTCTTTGATCACCTTATTCCTTCCTCAATTAAATATCCAAACATAAATCATTCGAACGACCATGTCGACGAAGTACAGTGGGGCAAAAGAAATTTTCAAGTTAAATTAAATTAATATAAATAAATGTAGAAAGTTCTTTTTTTTTTACGATTACGATAAACAGACAAAATAATGAGGGTCGTTTATTTTAAAATCACATTAGTTTCATTGATCACGAAAAACACTTCACTTTTTCTCACAGTGTGTATTTAATTTTCAAATACTCCAATTTGGTACAAACTTCTCAGCGATTATTTGGTTCTATGTCGGTTTGTGTTATTGTTCAAAACTGACAATTTCTACCATTTTTTTTTGGATTAACGTTGACAGACTTTGGACAGCAATTGGTATAAATTGAAAGTAGACGAAAAGACATATTTTTTCTTATTATTAGATAAATTTAATAAAAGTTAATATTTTATACTATACCTAAATTATAACGGTGTTTTATACCGTAAAGCAAAAAATAAACAAGTATTTTTATTATCTTTTATTCCAAGATGTTCCATCAAGTGCTTACAAAATGGTCAGTTCAATTTATAAAAACTGGATGAATTTGTTCTGCTTCTTATTTTGTTATAAATTAGTGCTGCCAAAGTACAATTTAAATAACTTTAAAAGTTTTATAAAAAAATTAGGAAATAATTTCTTTAGGTATATGGATTTTCTATCACGTTTATACATTTACCGCCATGTAAAATACACTCGATTAATACGACTAAAACCTTAAATCCAGATTAAAATTTATAAAAATTCCATTTTAATACATCCGGATTTAAGTTTTTAACTGAATTATTTGTGTGAATAATATGGCGGTTAGTAATTTAAATGATTTCTCGGTTTTCACTTAAATGCTACAGAATTTTCTAAAGCATCTAGTTCGTTTTAATATAATAAATTTATAAACTCGTAATTTTTTTGTTTTGCTGCCCCACTGTGTAACAATGTGTGGTGATAGTGGTGGTGTGGTCCCCAGTAGGAACCGCATTTCATGCTATTTGCGTAGTATATGCCTCCATTATTTGATCGCTATTTAATTTCAATAAAATCCATTGAAGTGAACTGCCTGATGTGTAATTGGGAAGGTATGTTTTTCTCTCTCTCTTTTCCCGATTTCGAGGTAGGTCCAACCGAACCGGACGAAAACCAAGAAAAGTGTAGGTATATATTGCAAATATAATATCGCCTGCCATGTGTGTGGGCGACTATGGGTGCGTTCCGTGCAATATGTTCCATTTATAAAAGCACTTTTTTGTTCTCCATTTTCATAAGCATAGTATATATAGATTATACTTATATTAAATATATCGGTATATATGTATATTTTTTTAACAGTTAACATTGCAAATGCAAAAGAAAAAGTTGAAGGACGTCAGAGGCCGTTCAGATTGAATTTCACTTCAATGTTTATATACATATGTGAAACGGTGGTGTTGGGTCGGTGTCCTTCTTTTTTTTTCCTTTGCAAAGTGTAACTGTATCTGACACACAATGTTAAATATTTATACATATTTGTAAAATTCTTGTTTTCTTTTGTTTATTGCTTTTTTTTTTTTAGTTTTATTCTGTCAGTTAATAAATTTATCTTGCTGCCATATGTTGCGTAAATTCCTGCTCTCCAGGAATAAGATCACTGGGTGTAACAAATTTTATCACAATGTGAGTTAGTGTACAATTAAATGAGAACACATTATTTTATGATGTGAGGTGGCATACGAGGATTTGTTTTCAGGTAAAGTTTATTTTTTTTTGTGAATAAACAGAAGGAATTTCGTCGAAAGTTGCATTTTTCAGCCTGGCCGTATAATTAATTTTGTATTGTATTCAAATATCAATTTTTGAAGTTTGGCATCACTTTACAAAATAAAATGCCGTTCCAAATCTAAATGAGTGATATATCGCGATATTTTCTGTCATTTTTCTAAGACACGATTATTGCTACACTGCAGTATGAAAACATTTTGATTTTTGAATGTTAAAAAATTGAAAGGAAAAATAGAGGAATATAAAGTATTCCACATTCGTGTAGTGGGGCTTAAGAAAGAATTTCTATATAAAATTATGATCAAGGGGTCGAGTTTTACGGTGGAATTTTGTTTCTATATTTTGTGTCTTTAAGGGAGGTTTGCTGATACTACACATAACGATTTAAGTTGAACTTAATTTCTTTAGCATCACTTTATGACATAGAAAAAGTACCCCTTAAGAACTTAAGTTTAACTTAAATCGTTATGTGTAGTATCAGCAAACGGGCCTAAGTTTTCTTTTTTCATCGGTGGAGCCTACAATTCTTAAGTAAGCTTCACGTTAAACAATTTGTTGAAGTGTACTTTCATAACAAAATTTCTCTTGAAAATCCCCTCTTTATATCTATTAATAGGCCTTGAATATTTTTTTCTAATCTTCAAATTTGAATGCACCGTCAAAATAAAATGCACAGTTCCAACTAAGGCATGACTTTGGAATGTTATGAATGCTCTTATTCTATTGCTTCCAAATTTGGTACGCCCTACATCCCTTTTTTAGATACTTAATTATGTATTTATAAAAATTACCTACATGGCCTTAAATAATAAAGATGCGTTTTCTATTGAATTCTAACTTTGGTGTATCACTCTACTCCCTTGAATATTAATTTATAAACTTTTTTCCTCGAGCTGGTAAAACTACAAAATGTAATAAAACCACAAAACATAGTTCAATACGATCAGTTGACACTCATGTGCAAAATGTGTATACCTACAATAGTGCATATTCATAGAACACCACAAGACAAGTTGACTCATACTACATTTGGCTCTTAGGAAGGAGGGAGCGCATTTGGAATTGCCTTTGGAGACCCACCAAGCTCTAATTGAGTAACCATGTGCGCACACCCCGCGTATTTCCTACGTGTGCCCAATTCTGATAAATTTTGATCATATATATAGATACATTAGGTATAAACTTCTTTTTAATGCTTTGTTTTGGACTGTAGCGTCGTCCGTCGTCGTCGTCAGTCGTCGTCGTTGTCACCCGTGTTTGTAAGGCATATTGTGACATAAATTTCAATTATAGATTTACCCAGATTTTGCTGGTGCGGCCCGTACATACATATATATACTACTCGTACTCTTATAATAACAAACAATTTTATTTCTTTTTACTACTCACAGATGGAGTACTTAATTGTGTTTTTGAGGATAGTTTTTGTAATTAATTGGATGACACGAGACAGAGACATGGACTTTAATATTATGTATGGAGCTGGTTAAATTTAGTGTTTCACGGAAATGTGAAGTCATTAATTGCGGTTTAGCGTGTTATATACAGAAAAATTGTAGCAATATGTGCTTTTGCAAATAGATATGTATGTAAATTGTACATATGTATAAATTAGAAGCAATGACTTTGTGACTGATATGAGTGATTTATGAGAAATAAACCCATCTGTTCGCTTATAGAGTGGTCGCAGTTATTAAAGAATTTGTTGCTTTATGTTGAAGTTAAAGCAAACCATCATAGGCTTGGTTTTGACTTGCCTAATTGCATTTGCTTCTTCTCTTTTCTATGTATGATAGGTTGTGTTAGAATTAAATTTGAATAAAATTTAAACTAAAAGTTTTTTTTGTCAAACGAAATAGCTATAACTGACACTTATAAGAACTTACCGAAGAATATCAGAAGAAACGAGTTGAAACGAAAAGTCTTTAAATTAAAACAATAACTTTGTTTGTTTACTTCACAATAACCTACCCATTTCTAATATTTTTAGCCCGAAAGACTGTCAGGAGTTCATATAAAAACAATAAAACTGGTAGAATTTGGCAGTTTTGGGCAAGTACGCTATAATGTCAAAAGTGCACTTAAGAGAAAAAAAGGAAGTTCAACAATACGTCAGTATTGTACTTTGACAGTTTTATTTGAAAAGAAAACAAACCTTTTTTTAAGGGAGCGCGCTCGAGCGACTAGTAAATATTGTGAGCCGTATAGTACACAGTACACATATTTAAGGTAATATCATTAGCGTTTTCATTTTTGTTCAGTTCTGCGCATCTGTCAAAATCGAGGTATTATGGTGGTAAAATGGTGGATTCAGTGACACTTTCCTTGTCTAATTTCAATATTTTGTTGTTGTTTCTAATGATGCGCGTTGAGTTCCTGTGGGCACTCGGACAGCCATTTTTAATTTTTTGACATTTCCAACAACAAATAGTGGGACATCTCCTTATTTATATATATATATATTACAACAGCTGTTGTCTTAATATGTTCTCATATACTCACTGACATCCCTGTAAGTCAATTTCGTGAACAGTTTAAACGTTCAATGAACATTTCATTTCATTTTCAATTTTTTGTTCATTTGAATTCCAGTGTCTATTTTAGACACTCTTTGGAACATGTTTATAAATAAGGTTTTGGAGTTGGATAGCTATCCAAAGTTTACTAACACATAAGGCTGTGTAATTTTATATTTGGTTGAATTACATTATTTTATCTTCATGTATAGAACTGTCAAATTAGAAAGTAAGAACACAAGCATGATTTCTGAAAAACCATAATTGTTTCTTTCTTTATTCCGGTTATATACACTAATTGCATTCAGAGAGCAAATTTATTAAAATGAACAGGAGGTCACTTCACTTACTAAAGGAAAAGTGAACGAAACTGGACTAAAAGTACAGGTAAGCGAAGGTCTAGGTAAGAAACCTCAAAAATAAGAATATGATTTATAATGTATTCATAATAGGTGTGTTCCTTTGCACTTACTCACTTGCATTTGTGTGAATTTCTACGTCATTTTGTTTTTTTTTATATGAACTTTGACAGACTTTGGTGTAGAAATTCACATAGATGCACAGAGTTTTAAAGTAAAGGAACTAGACTACTATTAAAGTACTAGTATCGCCCTGTGTCGAAATTCGACATTTTTCTTTTTTAATTTAATTTTTTTTTTTCAATATGCACAGTGCTCGACAGTGCAAAAACAAAAATGACCCGCAGTGTGTAAATGCATGTCTCAAGTATATTCTGCACATCTCCGCAATTGTGGCTTTCCAACCATATAAAATTTATTGAAATCGGTCAAATACTTTTTGAGAAAATGGTACCACAAAATTTATTTAAGGCTATTTATATATAGATCTATGTAAGTATATCAAAACTATCACATCTTTCAATTTGACAAAGTCTGAAGACTTTTCCTCAGTTAAATAATGTTCTTTTTTGTGATAAAAAAATATTTTATAAGCAATCACACCTTAATCGAGGTCTGCATATAATTGAAACAAGCCTATTAAACTATTATCGTACAAATCTTACACAAAAACATAACCTTTATGAAACTGCTAATTCTTTTGACAAGTTTTAAACCACCAATGAAATTCAATCATGAACTACTGCATTTCAGATTAAAGGCTGATGTATATCTTATAAAAGCTTAAACACACAACCGTGTATTAATACACAATATCAATTAAAAATTCAAATTATCATAAATAGAGATCGAAAACTAAGCCCATTAAAAAGTCAACGTTCGCCGCACACATGCATCCCAATGCTGTGGCATGTAGTGTTCTTCGCAAGCCATTTCTTCCACATACATAAGTGTCACTTTTCGAAATTTAAGCTGCATCCCATGTTATGCTATTGTGTTGTAGCAGAAAAAAGGTATCTCAACACAAAATTAAGCTTTGAATGGAGTAAATTAAAATTCAGTGCAGATTAAAAAAGTTTCCAAATCTTAAAGACCACCGAAATTTAATTTAAATCGGTTACAATGGCTATAGGTGAGATAATTGTTTTTGACGTTAAGCCATATATGGCCCTATTGTCTATAAACCTTTTGTCAGTAATTGTTATAACTATAGGCAAGGGCTTTCGCCTTTTATTAACAATAAAACGAACCTGAAACCGAAAGTTATAATAAGGGAAATGAGAATTTCACACTTTGTCGTGGAAATCTTTCATATCCCAGATCGCATTTTGGTTTTCTTTTATCAAAATATTCGTATTCAACTTCAACACAAAACAATAACTAAAAAAACCAACGAAAAACAAACAAACACCTTACTCCAATTTCACCGTTGAAACGTGCCTAGAGATTTCTTTGCTCCTTGTGGCTTGTCCTTTGTGCTTACACGATCGATGTAAATCTATACCTGTGGATAAGGCTTTTTTGTGTGATTGTTGAAGAACAAATGTGCGGACAAAGGGCTGTAAAAGTTGATCATTGCTTTAAATTAACTGGCCATATCATCCACTATGACTGACTATATGAGTTATTAAATCTTGTTCACTGAGCATCACAAGTAGGTAGTACTTTTTCAACTCCTGAAAATTAAAACCCACGAAATAGAGAAGCCTCCCATTGAATCGGGGCAAAAAGATACCTTAATAAGAGCTAATTTTCATTCAAAGCTCTCTGATGATGATGGTAATGCAATTCCGACGAATATATACTTTCTTTTCGTGCAATCGTGCAAGCAATTTCTTCTTCAACTGTTATGCGCGCGCTATTAGATGACAATGGGATGCACACAGCATCAAGTCTGTTTTTGTTTTTTTTTTTTTGGGAGAGATGTATAATTTGCCAAGATATCCAGGAATTAGAGCTCTGTTGTTGAGATGTGATTTGTTGTAAATGAAATCGGTACACATTGTTAAGTGCACGTCTGTGAAAAGAATTACGGATATCTAATATAGCTATTGATAGAGGTATACTGTACACTCATTGTATATGCTTCCACTTTTGTAGTCAATTTCGATGAAATTTTACAACTTTTTAACACGATAATGGATCTTGTGTCCTTCCGGTTTTAAACTTTAATTTAAATATTAAATATGACATATTTTGGTTTAATATACAAATTTGCTTTGAGGCATGCGTCTTGTCATAAGTCGAAACCATTATCGTATTCCCAGAAATAACTTTGTAGATCGTGGTAAGAATAAATTAAAAAAAAATGCAGAATTAAAGTAGAGTTATAGTTCATTTTATCAGTTCAGATTAAAAATAATTGAGCAGTTTTTCAGAATAGGAGTAAATTTTTACGTTTTTTATTGATACTCCGGCAAAATCAAACATGTACAGAAAACTTTTTCTCTCATTTTTCGATGAACAATGGGACACGTCCTTTGACTCTGTCTTGAACTGCAGTTAAGTTTTGCAGTCGATGTTTTATGAGATAGTATTGAACTTATACGAAAAGTAATTGGTCTGTTTGGTAAAGTGAAATTTCTTGCGAATTTGTACAAATTTTCACAATATTTCACAATTTGCTGTCAACACCCATCGAGAAAAAACTCAGTTTTTGGGAAATTTGTTAAAAAAAAAGTTACCAAACAGGCATAATATGTCTGTTTGGTTACTCCAACTTCTTGGTACAAGTTGCTACTTGTCTTTTTTTCTGAGATTTGACAGAAAATTTTGCTGTCATACAACACGTCGCACAAAGTTTCGAGTTACCAAACAGACATAGACGCTGATTACACGACTCGTTTTTTCAGTTGTTTTTCCTTTCGTCTTTTTGGCAGCTCGGGTGAGGGGTGTAGAAATGTAGGGGGAATGAAGCAACAAATCCATACATTTCTACAAGCTGTCAAAAAGACGAAACGACCGAAAAAAAGACTCGTGTATTCAGCGTCATAATTTATTAGAACAAAATGTATAACGAAAAAATTAATCTTTTTAAAGAGCTCAACAGTGAGGGTCTAGTGAAGGAATAAAGTTTTTTGAATATTTTCCCCTTTAAGTCCTTGTGTTTTAATTATTATCGTTACGGATTTATATACGTATGTTTATATAGCGAAAGATGAAGAAGATCGGTTTGTATTTCCGATTATTGAAGTGACTGAGCTACAAAACAGACTCCATATGAAACACTATTAAACTACTAACTAGCGTAATTTTAGCTCTGGAAGAAGGAAGTTCTTGGACTGAAAAAGTGTCTCGAAGAAATTAGCAGCGTTTTATTATTCATGAAGATCCATCTGAAGGGATGGATGGATCAAGATCCAGATTTGTAGATAATAAAACGCGGCTATTGTAAAAAAAAAGTCCTTAATTGGAGATTTATTTTGATGGATATGTATGTACATATAGTTCAATTTCTAAGCAAATACCTACTGCAAAACGTTGCCATTATATCTTCTCGTTTAATCAGCAATTTCGTCATAATCTATACGTGTTATATATTGCATAAGGTATAAATTCTAAGGAAACAACAACTACATATACATCCTTTTCTATTTGACTAAAAGGGTTTTGTTGGTAATTTTTTAAATTAAATGGGACATCAAGGAACAGGTGAGACAATCGGATATCTGATGACACATCAAAATGTTTAATTTATTATACTACCAATGGCTATGAAGTTTTTTTTTTTCTCTCTCCTACAGATAGCTCGAAGAATTATCTCTATGCGTATTTACCACTACTCTTGTGGGTCTATAAAGCCTGTAGAGCAGTAACCTCTTCTCAAGTCGTCAAAAAATCCTCGTGTGTTATTTTACAGCAAGATTAGTCACAAAGTGTGTGGGTAGCGCGCGATGGACGATTATCAATTAGGCATTCATAGCATGTCTAGGGAGCACTAGTGAAAGCACAACCAATAAAGCAACGAAATCCGAAATTGATGATCGGAATCATAATAAATGTGCGCAGGTTCCTTGGCCGCAGCGAAAATGGAAGGTGATGCGGGGATGTCTGTTCCTCGAGCCTTGGAATTAATAGAAATATACGTTGTTGTTGATTTTTTTTTGCATCGCAAATTGCGCATCGATTTGAAGAGTCATCCATTCAGATGCTCTTTAAGCTATTCTAACAGTATAATTTTAATGAACTCCATTGTAGAGTGATATGTCAAAATGATAGTACGCGCAGGCTTAATGAGAGGTTAGTAGATGATGGTTGGTTCCCAGCGTAATAATTTACTAATCAAAGACTATCTCTTATTGATATTTTGATGCTATGGGAATGAGGTGAAATGAATCAGCTAGTTTTGGAAATGGCTTTATTTCTATGGATATTTCATCTGAGGATTAAATGTGGATAACATAATATTGTCTGTTATGCTGAATAGTTTTGATGGATACAAGTTAACCTACTTTCTCATCTAATATGTATATATAGGTACCTATCAATCACAAAATTCGACGAAATATCATTCTCTGAGCTAAAAAGTCTGACTTGCAGTCAAAAAAGCTGAAAGCACGACGGTCGAAAGCTGCTATCGTTAAGAAAAGTTGCAAAGTAGTAGTTGTACTCGAAAATTTACTCTTCATTCATTTCGATTGATTAGTAATGGCCGCGTTCATGTTTGTATCCAAAGCGATCTGGATATAGCTTTGTGTTGTTGTAATCCCTTGTAAAATCACAGCTGATGACAAAGCAGCTGTTGGCGAAAAAAAATCTCAAGCTATCCTAAAAATTCTGGGATACTCATCTATCCTATGGGAAATGCCAACAACAGCTGACTTGCGTTCAGAAACATACTGGATACTCGAGTATCTTAGATAGGCTATCCTAGTGCAACCTGAACGCGGCCAATGTATAGTTTGGTTAAGTTTTCTGTCACTTGCCCTCTCTTATCGAAAAACAATCGTATTATCATTTTCATAAGAAAATAGCCGGGTTCAATTCAACATATGAAAATTTACATCTGAAAATTCATATTTCTGATTTTTTTAAGCTTCTGATTAGACAGCTGTCATAAAAAGTTAGATGACCTTTAGAATAATCTGTCAGCTGACTTATCAAGAAGCTCGAAAAACTCAGAAATCTTGGGATGTTCAGAAAAATGAGATCTCAGAGATTTTTCTCACTCAAAAAGTGAGCAAGTGAATTAAAATTTTTTTTTCCTCAGAGTTTTGACAGCTAACCTCAGAAGTTTTGCTGAAAAGCTATGAAATATGTTGAAGATTGACAATTGTGTCTGTTATAACTCTGCTATTAAATGAAAGTTCATAAACTATATTCAAATATGTATTTAGCTTACTTTTGCATTTTATGTATGTGACTATTAAAGTTTTACCATAATTCGATAACTGATTTTCAGCAAAATTTCTCAACTTTAGTTTGAAAAAATAGATTCATCTTCATTTGATAGCAAGGAGAAGGAGGATCAAGTCCAAGTTTTATGTTTATTCGTTTTTTATCTGCTCATAATTTTTCAAGTTATATAATGCTTTCGTGTATCAGAAATTCAATCCTGACTGGAGTGGTTATATATTTCATGTTACTGATCCAGTCATCACTGCAAATAATGATTGCGGTTTTAACCTTGCTGCAAATAGCTGCTTTGTTTACTTACTAAAGCTCACTGACCTACAGTCCGACATAAAATCAAATGCAAATGAACAGACTTCACATCCAATCATAAACACGTTTCGATGATTTTGGCCATAAACACGAAGCACCCAAAAAGACAAAGCGCTTGTGAAGACGAATGAAGCCCAAAATACCAAAACGCAAAAATAATCTCCAGAGTTTGCGTATTTGTCAAAATAATGCTAAGTTGATGTGTAAATATTAACACTGATGGAACTGGTGCAGCAAGTTAAACTTGAAAGGTGATGGAGTTTCCTCGCTTAGTCATCGCGTTTGGTGTGCATTTGAAATTAAATGTTATGAGTTTCGATATGGGTTTCGATTTTTGGGCGTGCGCCAAGGTTGGGATTCCAGCAGTTATACATCTCCTGTATCTTTGCTTGCGTGGAACCGGCTTTGGAATCACCATGATAATATTGTGTTTCCGGGTCCTGGAGGTGTATATTTACACATTTATATATAGTAGGTTAGGTACATATGTATATGCAATATGGTGACTCAGTGTTTACTTATTTAAAACTAACAGAAAAAATAAAAAAATGTTGACCGAGTTCTGGGAGAGATATAAATTTTGTTTTCTTCTTTAAATGTATGTATGTATATGTAGAGGGCAGTTTGGGTTCACTGTTTGTATTTTGCCATAGTCGTAAATTTTGAAATTGGTCTGTCTTAATGTGTTTCACATTGATTATTTTTGATTTTATCGATTTCATCATTTCAGTAGGCAGACATTGGTAGAAAATATATTTGCGATTAGAAAATATACATATATGTACATACCTGGTGAAAGGATTTTTGTGTAGAATTTATGAGTAGGTGTTTTTTATTACTTTTTGAAGTTTATGGGAAATAAAATCATTAAACACTACATCAATCAAGTTATAATAAGAATAATAAAATTTTAATTTGTCCGTTGGTTTATATTAAAATTAAGTGAAAGCCTTTTCAAACTATACCTCATTAGAAGATATATTTAAAGATTCATATACAGAAGGTCAAGTGGTTGTAGAAAAGGAAAACGTCTTAATATTTTTTTTCATAATACAAACAAAATGAAGAGGATATTGTCTGAAAAACATGAATAGATATAATGTTTCGATGAAGATCGAAGATAGAACCATTTTTTTATCTGAATAACGGTAGTTAGGGCTAGATTAAACGCGTTGAAAACTTCTTATGTTTTTATATATTTTATTAAAGCTGTAACACATCAAATTTCTATTTAATCTTTTACCGCTATATTATTCACTCGATTCATCCAAATTAAACTTAAATCCGGATTTAAATTATATAAATTCAATGTAGGTATACATAAATACATCCGAATTTAAGTTTTAATCTAGAAGTATCGAGTGAATAATATTGTTAATATCATTATAAATTTATATGTATGTATGTACATATATGAAACCTAGACATTTATAAATGTCGAAAAAGATATGTTTGCTTATATTATAACAGTCTTTTGGATTTTTAGACCGAAAGGTACATTAGATCAGGTTAACACGACTTCATTGATTACGAGTTTGGTTTTCACTGTGTTTTTTATGTTAAATGGATTTATAACGGGTATGTATATTTACAAAACGTGTACGTATAGGTAAATTCTTTTGCATCAGTTATCAATATCACTTATTTCCTTATTAGCTTATTTTTATTTTTATAAGAAAAGTGTAGGTATTTGATCCAATGAATTTAACTAAATTACGAAAAAGAGACTTAATGAAACGGGAGCGCATCAGAATTCCAGTTTTTAAAATCCCGTTTTTCGAAAATCGCGAAAAAAAAGTTTTAAAATCCCGTCTACTAAAATATCGTTTTTTTTAAATCCCGTCTTCTAAAATCCCGCTTATTCATTATCCCAATGTACTAAAATCCCGCTTTTTAAAATTCCGCCAAATACCGCCAATCCCGTTTTTTATAATTTATTTTGGGTATTAAACGAAAAATTATAACGCGTTTGTACATTTCAAAAAATAAAAATTACTCGAATAAAAGAAAAAAATATGTACCAACTAAATTTTGGTGGGAGTTAAAACAAGTAGTTTTAATTGCAAAAGCGGGATAATAAGAAACGGGATTATAAAAAACGGGATTATATAAGAGACGGGATTATAGAAAGCGGGATCTTGAAAAAGCGGGATTATAAAAAACAGGATTATAAAAAGCGGGATTTTAAAACCGGGATTTTTAATAAACGGGATAATAAAAAACGGGATATCGAATCCAACCCTAATGAAACAAACCTAATTGTGGTTATGACATCTTAACTATGTTAGTGTGTAAGTGTTCCTTGTTTTAATTCTGAATTAAAATAAAGAAACATCTTCTCTTCTTTTCAGAAGAAATTTTTTTTGTGGGGTTCAGATTTTAGAACGAGAATGACTAATCAAAAATGCCAATAGATTTTTAAACAAACTGTCAATTGTAACACACGACTATTAAGTGTTTAGCTGGAGTTTATTAATGTCATTTTCGATTGAATTTATGGACTGTTTTACTCTTTTTTGATTCCTATTGAATATGAAAACATGGACTTCACAAATTTGAACACACACTACGAAATGGCTTCTTCAAGAATAAAGACGTACACATTTTTTTTTACAAGAAATCTGACGAAAAACTTTTATACTCCTGTCTCCTAGTTTACTGCTGAGGTTGGTAAAATGTCAGTCTTATTAAAAGCCTAGTTCCTTTACTTTGAAACTCTGTGCATTTGTGTGAATTTCTACACAAAACTCTGTGAAAGTTCATATGAAAATAAAATAAAATGTGAAGAAATTCACACAAATGCACAAAGTAAAGGAACACACCTAATTATTAACCGAATCCAAGTATGTCAATCTTTACACAGCTCTAAATTTATTTATAAACCCATTCCAAAGTATGTCTAACTTTTTACAGAAGCGCCTACGTTCTGTAACTCTAGCATCGATAAAATTAATCAAGAAACTTTGAAAAATGGAACGAAATTCTCATATTTCAATTTTCATCGGTTCTCGAATAAATATTAATATGTAGCTGATAACTCAATTATTCTCCCAACCCTCCACACAAAATGATTTTTAGGATTTCAATGATCAATGCGGTAAAGTAGTTTAATCATGGGACTAATTTTTTTAGACAAGAATTAATAATTAAGTCATCAGTTCTATATGACATCAAAATATCACTGACTTTGATTTTTAAGTGCTTAAAAACTTTAAATCAATGATGGTTTTCAATGAAAGCTATAACAGGTGCCTAAAACCTTATTTATAAATCTTATTTAAATTTTAATTTTACATTTACTGTCTAACTTATACACTGCAATTACATAGTTGTCCAAACTAAGTAGGTAAGGCAGTTACAAATTGAAATGTTTCCCCACACCAACAATTATAACAACGTGTTGTTTTCATTAACAACCATGCATTGTTGTTATTTTCGTCGTCGCCACCGAAAATTCGCGTTGGTGTGGAGGAACCTGAAAAGCTGTCTTGAAATAATTAATGAAATGAAAAAAGTAAAACAATACATTCAACAAATTTAACTATCGTTCAATAAATGTAAAAAAATTTATGAAATTACATTAGACTCTGCATTAAATAAAATAAATAACTATAAAATTTCCTTCTACAAATGGCTGTGTTTTATTTTGATCCGAAAAATTATCAAACTTGGGCAAAAGGTACAGTGACTATATTTTAAAATTTCAAATAAGATTAGATTAGATAAGATAGATCTTTATTGAAAATTAAAACAAGTTAATCCATAATACAATTGTTATAAGATTTTAAAGCATGGCTTTAAGCCGTCTGCCGCTTTCTTAATTTTACTTTGAGAGATTACAAACATTTTAACTTTTAAGTATATACTTTGGTTTTCAAGAAGCAAAAAATAATTTAACAATTAGTAAAATTAAATATACATATAAGAACAATTTTTTTTTTAATAAAAACTGTATAATAATTCAATTTATAGAAAAGAATTATTTTTATCTTACTTTTAATCAAAAAGAATTTAAAGGTAGTACGTTTACTGAAAGTTAATATTTCAAAAATGTTAAATTTACACAAAAAAAAACTGCAACATCTTTAATAAATAGGCTTTTAGTTTAGCTAAAACAAAAAAAAAAAGAATATTGTGATCAATTATGAAAATGGGCTTTTAGTTTAGCTAAAGCAAAATTTATGTGTGTATTACTCACGACAAGCTCAAATATGTGTTTCGGTAGTTCTTTGCGTATGTAATATACCTTACCAATAACTTCCAACCAAATTCTCCGTTCAGAATACGAACACATTCCTCGAAAGACAGATAACTCTTCCTAAAATAAAATCTGCGTATTTCTTGCAATATAGGACAAACTGCTAGGAAATGAAAGACGTCTTCATTTTCGTTTAAATTACATAGAGAACAAACAGGATTAATGTCTGATAGGGTCTGAAGTTGAGTTCGAGAATTTCTGTTCTAATTTTAAAGATAAGGCTCATTTCTGAGACAGAGAGATCATTTCTAAAGTTGTTGTTATCGCCTAAATTCAAACTTAAATTCCTGTACATAGCCCTCGAATTTGACTCCCTAGCTCTATCAAGGTTGATCTGATGTAATCTTTCATCTACTATTGAAATACAATTGTAAAAAATATTTTTCCAATCTGAAACATTGTCTGTATTCAAATTTAATGTAACACCATGTTCCAAGGCAAGTTCTTGCCAGTTCTTAAAAGGGGTATAACCACATTGAAGAGAAACAAGCATTATTCTTTTATGTAAGTTATTATCAGATCTTTTCATGACTTTAGACAAGAAATCAGCATTAGCCTTCAAATTTCGTACATAAATTTGTGGTATACCGGGCTCAGCATAAATTGCGTAGTTGGGAGTGTTCGAAGGCAATCTGAATATCCTTTTAAAATTTCAAATAATGAACATGTGAAAAAGGCAACAAAATTCAATTCAAATTTAAATTATTCAATTTAATTAAAAAAAAATATCTATTTAAAAATGAAGGTACAGAAATCAGAAATTCAGTCTTTGTTTGCATAAAACTTAAATTTTAAAGCAAAAAAGACTTACAAACAAAAAAAAAATAAATCTATATTAACATATTTCATTTTTACGGATTTTGATATTTTTCAGAACCCGCGAAGCGTGGCATTCAAGGTATCTTTAAAACTATTGACAAAGTTTTAAAATCATTGATTGAAAAACATTTTAAAGCAGATTATGAGTAGGTACTTTTTTGTGGTGGGTCTTATTGCCACTCCAATAAGGAAAAATAGCCTGCAGGGCTTTATTTCCGCGGGTCTTATTGAACTGTACCTAGAAAAAACTCTTTCTGCAGGAGCATTTAACAAAATAAAATTGTACTAGATGTCTTGTTCGTTTTTTCAAGCAGTTAGGATAAGTTAGCATCTTTATTTTATATTTTTTTTGCCATTGAATTTTGCATTAATATTTATGTTATTGTTTTTAGGAATTTGTACTAAATACAGAAAAAATAATGAACAACTTCTGAAATACTGAACATTTATGTGTTTTTGTTCAACAAATAATTCATAATGAACATCGTCTTCAAATACTGAACTGTTCATTATTATAATGAACGGATGGTCACCGTAAATAGGCGACTGTCCATAAGTTTTCTAAGGAAATCTAATAAATTCGAGTTGGTAAAAGCCCTTCCACACTATATCCCACTGACTATAACCTTGTTCGTTTACTCCCCAAACCTACCCATTTCTACCATTTTTAGCCCGAAAGACTGTCAAAGTTCATATAAAAAAAATATATCTGGTAGAATTTGGCAGTTTCGGGCAAGTACGCGAACAGACCATATATTAACACATGTCAAAAAAGTGGGAAACAAATCATAGGTCTGTTCCCAAGATTTCTCGCACTAAAAGTTGGTCAAATGTCAAATTTGAGGAGTGGGGATGAAATGCTCTCAAAGAGAAAGAAAACTGAAAAAATGTCTGGAACGGTTTTCGCACTAAATTGGACTACTTTTTAAACGTCAAAAAATATATTCGACTATGGTTGCCGTAGATCAGTGATAAATCTTAATCAACATTTTCAAGAATTATATCCCAAGAAAATAAAATGTTAACAGGGAATAAACGTACAAGCTTACATCAAGTATATTAATATACAAACAAACAAATCTTTAATTATACATTAAATTATGAAGCTTAAGCGTGTTTTTCTTCAAGTAGCACTATATAATATAAGTAATACTCAATATTGTCAATTTTAAATAGTTTTGCTTATTGACGTAAATTTTTTGTAATTAGTTGATTAGTTAAAAGATTAATAAAATGATAAAAAGTATGCTTATCTTTCAAAACTAAAATCAAAATAAAATTAACACTTGGGCAACCCTTGTCCGGCATTGATATTTGTACTCAACTGACAAATTACGTAATCTGACATACGGCAATCAGGCATTTGACATCCAGCCCAGAAATAAGGTCCGTTCGCTTACGCGCCAGAAACTACCCAAAACTACCATTTTTTACCAGATTTAGTCCGAAGGCGTTCGCGTACGTAAATTTTGGGTAGTTTCTGGCAGGAGAGAGCGCACATGAGAGAGAAAATAATTTCCCCTTCTTGCCAGTTTTTACCCGAGAAATTTCTTCGGGCAAAAACTGGTAAGTGCTGTGTTGTGTCAGAAGCCAGTTTGAAAGACAAAGAACAACAACAAAATTACAAAATGGCTGTTGTTTACTTTTTGTTTTATCTTAGTAAAAGTGTAGTTTTTAATTCGTTCATTTACAAAAATGAATTATTTTAATAAAAGAAGTGACTTTGATAAAAAAAATGAATAAATTATTTAAGAAAATTGGTTTGAGAAGTGTACCTACTTTAATTCAGTGTTTTTTTTTTTAATTCTTTCTTATGTAATTCTGATTTCTTCATAGAATTGGGATTAATAAAAAAAAAATTAAGTGATGTTCCTGTTTAGTGTCGTTTTTCCATTTGTAAATACTTAAAACGTTCATTTTAATTTGCTCATCATCAAATTTAATAAAGAATATGAAATTATAATGAAAATTTCAATATTGTTGCTTTGTTTACTTTTTTACTTTTGTTTACTTTTTGTTGACGTTTAAAAACTGGAAAATATTTTGGTTTAAGGCGTTCGTGTATTTTCGGACAGTTTCGCTTCTCTTTGAGAGAATTTCACCCCCACTCCTCCAAATTTGACAGTTTGCCAGATTTAGTCCGAGAAGTACACGAACAAACTTATAGCCAGAAGAAATTCCTCGGACTAAAACTGGCAAGAAGGGGAGATGTTTTACTCTCTCGAGCGCGCTCTCTTTTGTAAGAATTAGCACAACTTTTGAAGTCTGGAACGACTTCGGACTAAAAATGACTAAATCTGGCAGTCTGAAACTGTTTGAAACTGGGTGTGGAACACACTTCATGTAAACAAAATATAACAGCCCATCTTACATAGCATGATATTCCAGCCCACACGATTTGACATACTGTTAATACATGAGAATTTTTAAAAATGGTTCTATTCTATCACACATTTCATCACATTTTTATTGAGGTTAAATTAAACTGTTGTATGTGGTCAAAAAATTAAAAATAATTTCTCTCCCACAAATTTCGCAAGCATAGCATTTTCAACAAATTTAACTAAACCGAGTTTTTGTTTCTATGGGTTTTGACAGCAAATTGTGAAATTTTGTGAAAATTTATGCAAGTTCGTTAGAAATTTTACGTTACCAAACAGTCCAATTAATTAAAAAAACAATTGTTCTTTTTCTGAACCCTTCACTATAGAGCATATGCTTTTAACAATCCTGCAAACAAATCTGTCAAATCTGACATTACATTTTACACCCCTCTAAAAACAACCAAAGGGAAAACAAAAAAAAGTTGTTCACTCCAATTGTACTCGTTGTTTTGTTTCTTATAGGTATCTCTTAAATCTTTGAATCACCAAAAGCAAATCCATTAAAAGATTTAATTGTAACAAAAAACCTTATCTGCTGACATTAATTGTAATTAATGTTCATCCTTTATCAATTATTGCTTCGAAATAAAGCAAAACATAAATGCAGCACTACTATCAGTGCTAGGCATAGGGAACGTTTTCAGTTTCGTATGGATTACGACGACATGATGAATTCCAATTGTGTTAGCTAATACATGATTTTGTGTGTTTTCCGTTCTTGAAGTAAAAGAAAAAACGTTTCTTTGTTTTGTGTTTTGTAATCTTCTTGGTAAAGTTTTCTAATGGCTTCGTACACTCGCGAGAAAATCTTCAAATCATGGGCACTTGTTCCCGAAGTAACACTAATCAAGGAGGTTGCGACTAAGGGTGAGCATGTCGAGCTTTGCATTGACTATTTAGCTTCAAAGAATAAAATCCCACTCGACAAGTGTAAGCAGTATTTCCACGACGTTGTTGACTCATATGTTGCAAGGTTACTTGGCGAGAAGCTTGTTTGTAAGGCAGATAATGTCCTCAAAAACGTCCATCGCAATGTAAAATGTGTGTTCCTTGAATTCGGCTTCGAATGCTCCAATGAAGAAGTCAAGGAAGCCATTGTAGAGCATTTAAAGAAAAAAGATCCTGTGGATTTTGAGGAAGATATGAGAGAACTCTATTTCTATCACTGCATTGCAGCTCAGTTTAAAAATCATCCTCAGTTACTAGAAGAAATTAAAAAGGAGAATTCCAAACGGATGAGTTTGGAGACTTTCGTCAACCTCTCCGAGGCCATTCAAAGGAAGCTCATGGCAAAGCTTTATATAGTCACAAAGAATGCGAAAATTCTCAGTCGCATAAAAAAACAAGATTTGTGGGATTGCTTCGTCGAAGGACAGCATTTCTTGGAACTCATCCATTGGTGTTACGCTATTGAAACAAATTCTGAGGAAGATGGCTTCTGTAACTGGCCTGTGGAGGTCGAGATGTATGAATTTGCTCTAAACAAACTCAAAAACCCACCAGACACTCTAAGGAATCATTTTGCTCGCAAGGGATTCATCTTTGCTGATGAAAAATATGACGTTCCGATGGCTCTTCGAAGAATTTCCTCCTCCGAAAGCTTCAAAACCAACAAAGATATTATAGATAAGCTTCCCATTGGTAAATTCATAATTGACCAACCCAACCTCTATCCAATTCTACTAAGAGAATTTGTATCTACACGGGAATTGGAAGAGATCAGAGACTCCACCGCCAACGGAAAGGAATTCCTGGATATGATTCTATCGCTCAAATACCATGACAGCAAATCCCGAGCAGGATTCCAGCAGATTTCGTACTCGGTTCGATCATATTTGGAAAGTAAAAACCACTCCTTCGATGATTCATCTCTCTCGCTGGTAGAATTCCTCATGAACGATGCCAATAGTGTGTCATCTCTGAACGCATTTCTTCATTCTAATCAAATGACATACCTAAGCGCCTTGGCCAAACGTCTTGAAGCAACCTCCCAAACACTCCCGTCGCCTTATGATTTCCTGAAGCGTTTCAAAAACCTGGATTTCCAGGAAATCTGCAACGAATCTGGTGTTGAAGAGGTTGCCTCATTCTCGAATCCTCTTCTCTGTGAGAAGTTCTCGCGTAAATACCAACTCAACTTCCTCCATTATCTCAAACAACAAAGAAGCAGTTATGCTGCATATTTCTTCTTTGTTGAGCATCTCAAAAGCTATTCCCAGATTACCAAAACGCAACTCTTCACCTCCACTGAAACAGTCGCCGAACTGGCTCTGCAAAGCTCGACAAATTCCGATCTGGTGGCTCACTGTGTTGCCTTCAGTGAAATGCTAGGATTTGACACACAAAACCTCAGGAGCTTCATAAAACTATCGCGCATGTCTGATGAGCAGGAGGAGAATGGAAATCAGTTCTTCGGATTTGGAGATCTCATCGTTAATTGCGAACAACGTTTAGCTCACAACCTTGATGTCTTTCCTATCAGTGAGTATCAAGCTCTCATGAGGATTGCCGAGTGTAATCAGTATAAGAAATGGCCAGAAGCCATCATCGAAAAGTACTGCAGGGCGAACGACTGGTGGAAGATCCTAGTCCTCGTGCAGTTCTTCGACATGCCACTGGACCAGGTCAAAAAAATTGCAAGGATATTTCGATGTAAAGAAATCGGTGAGCATATTATTCGGGCACTGTCCTACGAACCCAGCACAGAGAAACCCAAACGAAGACCCAGTGTTTCGAGGCAGAAAGCCAGATCAGTTAAATATGAGAATCTTGTAAGAAGGCTATCCTCCAAGAACTGACAATCACTGTCTAATTGATTTTCTTTTCAGCCATCGACGACATCAGGGGATACTATGACTTCATCAATAACTTCCTCCAATGATCCCAATGCTCTATTCAAGGCATCCAATCAAATTCGTTTTCTCCATGAAAATGATTCGCTAGACATCTTTGCCATAATTCTACTCAGTTCCAATACAATTCCAGAGGAGAGAATATTCTCGGATCTGAACAAATTTCTCGAGATAATCCTTGACAGTCATACGTATTCTACTTCAGTGAATCTGATGAAGAATTCCATCAACTATAACCTCCCAATTCTATCGCTCCTCTCGGCCACAGTGTCTTCCCAGAATCTAGATTGGAATTGGCTCATTTGGTTGACTGTTTCAACGGATTTCTGGAACCAAACCATTTCGAACATCAATAATCTTTCTTATGGAATAAATCAAACAGTTTGGGTATTGCTAGAGCATTGTGTCTGCGATGGATATGTCCAGATGCTCTATCAAAGTTTTGATATCTTTTATAAGGTGCGAAGATGTTTTTTTTGATTTGTTTCCTTTCTTATTAAGTTATTTTTCTCTGCCAGGACACTCCAATCGCTCAGTTTACAAAATTCCTACACGAAACTAATCAACATAACTTTCATGATGACATCGTCAACGAGCTTCGGATGTTCCTTCTGGCGTGGAGTAATGATGAATTTGAATTGCCATTGTGTGACAATTCGAAAAAGGATCAAATGATGTTCAAGACAACGAGACTGTTGATGCTTCATTTGAAAAAAAATTTTAGTTCTAGGTTCTATCAGGAAAAATTTCTCACTCTCATTTGTCACTCGGGAATCAGTGATATAAGTGGAATTGTAGACTTTTGTCTTCTGAAAGAAGCCTTCACCGTAATTCGTGATATTCCATCAATAGAAATCAATTTTTTGAATCTTCTTGAGCAAGGCAACTTGGAATACGATGAAGTCCTTTTGATGTTAGTCGAAGACAAGAAATACGATGAAGCTATCAAACTGTCCTCTTTGCTGAGACTGCCCATTTGTGATATCGTGTATGCCAAGTGGATAACGGAGGTTGAATCTATAGACTCGGAGATTCTTGATTTCGAACGATATGAAAAGGAAATTCTTGATCATAGTTTACCCCCGGAAATCTTGGTGAATTTCTTTCTCTTCTCTGCCGGAAGACTCACGCAATTATGTCCGAAGAAGTATATGTTGCTGAAGCGAGCACTTGATGTGATCAAAAGTAATCATCTCTTCCCGAATGAATCGTTCGATCGTGACCAAATTGAGTACGACATGGTTTTGTGTTATTTGCAAATTCCCGAAGAAGATGTGGACAAGTTGGACATCTATTACTCCGAGTACTACGAGGAGATCATGTTGAAGGAGCGCTGTGTGTTGTATAAGTCATTTCTGGAATTGAAAGAGCTAGCTGGAATTGAGGATCTTACAACGAGTCTGAAGACAGAACTCACTGAGAAAATGAAACTTAGGCTGGCTCTGTTGTTAAATAAGCTTCTGGACGATGGCGATATTGTAGAAGCTTTGCGGTTGCAGGCTTTGTTTGAATACCGGCCGATTGATTTGCATTTCATTGTGTTTTGCATGGCCCTGGCTGAGAGACTGACAACATTGCGGAATTTATCGCATGAGGAGCGACAGATGCTGAGTGAGATCGAAAAGAGTTCGTTTTCGAAGTTCAACAAGAGGACATTGGGCAATTTGAAACCAAGTGGTAAATTGATTTATTTATTTTTTTTCTTCCATTCCTCGTGTGACTTATATTCTTTTAGGCACTTCTTCCCCTATGAAAACGGGTGATCTATCCGATAGTAGTTCGACAATGGAACTATTAGAATTTGAGGAGATTCCACCAAAAGAGAAGCAAGAAACTCTCAATGCAATTCAGGGAATTGCTTCAAAGTTGAAATTCGGAGTGAATTTGGGCAAACGGATTGTGATGACATATCGAGCGGCAATGTATTTGGACAAGGAGTACATAGATGTGCTGCGAACGAAGGATCAAGCTTACTTGTTGAAGAAAGCAACAAAAGAGGATTGTTTGCATAAGCTGTTAGTGGTATCGGATATTTTTACATCGACACAAATGACTCCATTGGAGGTAAGAAGGCCCAACTATGAGGCAGGGTTATGCTAGTTTCAGTTCACTTTTAATACCGATACAAGCGTAGTAATAATTTTATTTTATTAACTTTCCTTTCAGATAGCCGAACACCTTTCTTTTGAAATAGCCACCGCAGTTATCCGTCCGCGTTTCTACATCTTCAAAGTTGATCAACAGCCAAAGAGTATCAATGAACTGAAAGCCAGTGTTTTATGGGGATTTAATCTTGAACGTGAATTCCACCTATTTCTCGAACTATGCCCCAGTACAACGCTCCTTGGCAACGGTCTGCTCGAATATTGTGACGCTTTGAAAACCTATAGAAAATTCCAAGACGGCAAAGAATACGATGCAACCGAAGTTTTCCAAAAACTTTCCGAAATCATTCGTCTCTATGGATTGCCAAATGCTGCTCCTGGAACAACTCAAGTTCTTTCGCATAAGAAACAAAATCTCATCTATGTTGAGCTGCTAATTAAAGCTCATCAATGTTTCGTACATGAGTGCTCAATGGAAGGTATTGCAAATGTTTTGAACAGAGCCAAAGCACTGAATACGATATTGACAAATGCCAAATCGTGGTCTCTGATTGTTCGAATGCTCATTGGATTGGCCAGATATCGGGAGATGTTCTATTGCTTTGATTCTCTGATTAAAAACGAACAATTCGAATCGCTGTTGGGGCAGTTCGACGAGTACAAGGCTGTTAGTTTGCGACAGGCAATTCTTACTTACCTACGCGAGTATTGTCCCGATAATAAGGACTACCTCAAGTTAGCCGGTTTACATTTTTCCATGTACAAGGAGCTAGCTGAGATGTGGGAGATCGAGGGGCGAGATGTCCTTTCAATTGTTTCGAGTTTCTCTCAAGCTGGGGAAATCTCTCCGGAACAGCTTAAGATATCATCACAGCATGCTTCAACTATACCAAAATTAAAATGCACTCAGAAGCTTTTGGGTCTTTTGAATCAGGCACTGGAATACTTTACCCACGCCACGGAGAGCTATCTTATGGACAATAAGCTGCTGCCAGCTCAAAAGAGTGTCTCCATGGCAGAATTGGTTGCTATGCAGATTGATTTGGTGAACAAGGGGTTGACTAGTGGAACGTGCGTTTCAGTCTTGGCTGTACAGTCTAGAGAAGATCTGAAGGAACTAGTTTACTCAGAGTTAAGGTAAATATAAGAAACAGAATAAAGTCTTTAATATTTACGATGTTTGTTCCTAGGGTTCCACAAGCTATGATTCTAAGTCGAGCTTATTCCCTCGAGATCAACTGGGCTGAAGCCATTCTCTACCAGTATGTGATTCTAGAGAGAAATACCTACCTAACAGAATTTCAAAGTCACATGAATATCAGCGATACAATCGTTGAAAATGTTGTTAAGGGGCAAGTTCATGTTTTTTTTTTTACAAAGATGAGTGCAGTCTATATGGATTATTTCTTTTAGATTCCAACTTTATTCCGTCAGTAATACAATCAACAGACAAATGGAAGAAAGATTATGTGCATTGGTGGAGCATGTGCAATCAATTGCTTTAAAGTACAAACTAGCCTCGTTATTGAATATGAAGTCAACGGTTATGTCTCTATTAAGTGAGCCAACTGTATATTATCTAAAGGATACAAATTATGGTAGAAACGAGGGCAATATTGCAGAAGTATAATTCTGTAATTTAACTAAGTTACGCCCATATTATTCACTCGATACATCCAGATTAAAACTTAAATCCAGAGGTAAAGTATACAAATTCAATGTACATACATCCGGATTTAAATTTCAATCTAGATGCATAGAGTGAATAATATGGGCGTTATACTTCTGTAATATTGCAGTTTATTAGTTATATTTATTAGTTATATATTTTGTTAACATTCAATCAGGAATGTAGTTGTTTAGTCGTATTAATAATCTTTTATGTTGTCTAATCTGTAATTTCTTTAGTTTATGCAATATTTTTATATAAATACCTAATTATACAAGTACATATTGGTATACAAATTTAAAATTGCTTGTACATATTTCCAATGTTCAAGTCACCAATCGAAAAAATAACGGAAGGATTTATTAAGCTCTCATCGAAATTGACAATTAGCCAATTTTGGTTGATTAGACCGATTTAATCAGAACCTCCGAAAATCATATAAAATATTTAACCCACTGTTAACAAAACTTGCTTGCCGCATTATTTATCTCCACAATTTCATACAAATAAAGCCGGAACCACACCTATCTCTTGTGGTGTGTTGTGGTGTGGAGCGGTGTGTCGTTGAATGTGCACACTTGTGGTGTGTCGTTGAATGTGCACACTTGTGTTGAGTGATGTTGAAAAAGAAAAGTACAGATATATATGTCATGACATGACTGTTGTTTTGATTTTTGTTTATAATAAAAGTGTTCTCTTTCTTACAAATAGTAAACTCCACATCGTGGTATGGCGCAATCGATACAGAAGCGATTCCTCCACAACACACCACTCCACAACACAACGCGCTTCACAAATGTGGTTCTAAGCATATGAAACACATTGGAGCGATAGCGACACACCACTCCACAACACACCACAACGAGATAGGTGTGGTTCCGGCTTAAGTCGTGAAGTTCAGTTCCGCTGAAGTGCAGTTCCGCCGAGTGCGGTCATTACCTTAACTCATATGGTTGGTTCACCCCAATATAGATAACCCCGACCCAGACCCGTAGATTGGATGAAAAAAAAACGAATTGGGCCTAAAAGCCCTTCCACACTATCCCATTGAGTATTAATACATGTCAAAAAAGTGTGAAACAAATCATGTATAATAGTGTGGAAACAAAATATGATATTCCCAGCCTACACGATTTGATATGTGTTAATACATGAGAATTTTTAGAAATGGTTCTAATTCTGTCACACATTTCATCACATTTGGCAGTAGCATGGAATTCTTTTCCACTTTGTGTTAATACTCAGTGGGATAGTGTGGAAGGGCTTTAAATAATTTACATGTTAAATGCAACAACAACTATTCCCCAATGGGCTAAGCTAAACCCAGATAATTTTCGGTGCTTAACTTAAGGACGGAGGAAACAATATTCCTGGCAGGAATTACATACTTTTTATCGATAGTTTGTATGGAAACTCCATATTTTTCTGTAATGGCGTCGCTAATCCCCGATATCGTTTTTTTCAACCAGTTCCCTCCGGGGTTGGAAAAAAAAACACAGTCGCGTTTTATTATCTACTAGTCTGGGTCGGGGTTATCTTTAACAAGTAATACTAGCCGCGTTTTATTATCTACGGGTCTGGGTCGGGGTTATCTTTCAACACGTAATACAAAAACAAATTTGGATCTAGGTTTCTATCGGGGTTTGCTTTATGGAACCAGAATTAAGTTCTTACTCTGGCGGGTAGACGGCTCTTCAGTCGGTAGAGAGTACAAACTGCAGTGCGAGGAAAGACAGTATCTACATGAAAAATAAACAAACATAAGACAAAATAAGATGAGAATACAACAGAGTTTTAATTAGGATCCGTATCGTTTTATTATATCGGGGTGAACCATATGGGTTATTGGCGATAATAAAACGCGGCTAAAGACAGTGCATCTATTTTTTTACTTAAAATAGTTTAAACAAAACACAAATTAATAAAATAGTTTTAAATTTTTTTAATTTTAATGTAGTCGTGGCTTTATTTTCATAGAAACAAATTTAGCCTCTCAGCCAGATGTCGCTAAAAATACAAAAAAGTCATAATTTTCCATAAAGTTTCATCGCACATCGGTGGATGTCATTAAAATTTTCGATCTATCAAATTAACAAGAAAAAAAAGGTTAAAGTCCCGTGCGGTGTTCATCTTCGTCGTATCTTTAATTTTTGATTTCTTTCGATAGAATTTTAATATTTGCATTTATTCACCATCTCTGTAAGCACCACAAATGCAAAACAACTGAACTCTAAGAAATATAATAAATATTAACATTTTCAGTTGATTCGTGAAAGAAAACACAAACCATCGCACTAAAATGGCGCAGAGCAAATTGAATGATTTAGCTGGAAAATTAGGCAAAGGAGGACCTCCTGGACTGACGACTGGTTTGAAGGTTGTCGCTGCTCTCGGCGCTGCTGTTTATGGAATTTCTCAATCGCTATACACAGGTAATTTGCAAAAACGAACTGCGAGGTGTGACATAACCTAAAAATTTTCTTCCGCTGCATGATTGAATTTAATGATGGAATCGTGAAATGTTTTTTATTTATGATGAAATTTTGAGATTTCACAAAATTTATATATATTTTCTTAAATATTATTTGAAAATATTCTTTGCACAAATTGTTTGTAACTTAATCGAAGACAACACAATGCCGGCAGGATCGAGTTGCATAACAACACTTCTCTTGATTTTTCTATAAAAATAATTCTTGAATCTTGTTTTGTTTTATGAATTCTAGTCGATGGTGGTCACCGTGCCATCATCTTCAGCCGTTTGGGTGGCATCCAAAGCGATATCTATTCCGAAGGCTTGCATTTCAGGATTCCATGGTTCCAATACCCAATTGTCTACGACATCCGCTCCAGACCCAGGAAGATTTCATCACCCACGGGATCAAAGGACTTGCAGATGATCAACATTTCTCTGCGTGTATTGTCCCGACCAGATTCAATGCGTCTCCCAGTTATGCATCGCCAATTGGGATTGGACTATGACGAGAAAGTTTTGCCATCAATTTGCAATGAAGTTCTCAAAAGTGTCGTTGCTAAGTTCAATGCCTCCCAGTTAATTACACAGCGTGCTCAGGTAATTTCTTAACAAAAATATAATCTTTCTTAATTTATTCTCTAATTTTCGGCTAAACTGTTATTCAATTTTTATTTCGAACAGGTTTCTCTGTTGATTCGCAAGGAACTAGTTGAACGTGCTCGCGATTTCAATATCATTCTAGACGATGTCTCTCTCACCGAATTGAGTTTTGGCAAGGAATACACAGCTGCCGTCGAAGCAAAACAAGTCGCTCAGCAAGAAGCACAGCGAGCTGTATTCTTCGTTGAACGTGCCAAACAAGAAAAACAACAGAAGATCGTTCAAGCTGAGGGAGAAGCCGAGGCCGCAAAGATGTTGGGTCTTGCTGTTAAACAGAACCCAGCTTATTTGAAATTGAGGAAAATCCGTGGAGCTCAAAGCATAGCACGAACCGTAAGATTCTATAAAATTCATTGAAATGAATTTAAATAAAAATGTGTATTCCACTTGTTTCTCTTATAGATTGCCGCCTCACAGAACAAGGTCTTCCTCTCAGCCAACAGCCTTATGCTCGACATCCAAGATCCAAGCTTCGATGACATGACCGAAAAAGTTTACAAAAGTAAATAGATTTCTACAACTTAAATCCTTATCTAAAGCTTTCCATAACGCGAATCAATAATAATAATAACCATCTTCTTTAAATCATCCAACAAAGTCTAAAGTAATTTTTATTCTTGTTCTTCTTTTCTTCCCGTTTGTGACTTTTTTTTTTGGAATTTAGCCATTGCACTGGAATAAAGTAATCAATAATTTTTGTTTCGTATTATTCAATATTTGGAAAGCTTTGACTTAAAAATTCGTGAGAATGGAATTCTTAAGGAAAATATGTTACATTAGCTTATAAGAAAAACACCCTAAAGGACATGTGCTTTCCTTATTAAACAAATTGTCTCTTTTTTTATTATTATTATTAATACTAAGCCGTTATTTTCGTTGCATTTTATATATAAATTTGTTTAGTTTTTCACGAATTGTATGTGGAATGAATTATCCTCTGGGCACTAATTTTAGTTTTTACTATGTAAAATTATCTTTGTGGAAATATCTCTCTTTTGACAACTCGACTCTTTTGTCACAAACAAGCTTGCATTTTTTCTTATTTCGCTCGGTTTATCATACATATATGAGAAGGGTGTGAGAAGGGTGAAGAGAATTTTCCCGAAGCGCAACATTTCAATTTTGTGAAAAACATTTTTAAATAAAACGGCTATTAAATAAAATTAAAAAAAAAAATTGCTTTTTATTTTGGCATAAATTATCATTTTATATTCGGGAGTTCAATCATTCCATTGCATTCGTTTGAAAACCAAACAATATTTACGATCATGTGTACTGTATATATGCTGTATTGTTTGTTTTTCAGCCGAAATGGAATGGTTTGGTTTCGCACCGAAATCAAAAGACAACGATAGTCCTTTGAGAGACTTCGGAGTTATTGCTATGGAAACAGCAGATAGGATTGTATAAAAGAAAAGAAAATTCAACTCGCCCCGTTCAAATGACTGCTTCATTAAAAAAATTTTGTACCATAATTCCTCCATTTTTTTAATATTAGTTGTTTACATTTTTACAACAGTGCAATAAATTTAAATAAAAGCATTTGATGCTCAAGTACAAATTAAATTGTTTGTCTTATTTATTTTAGTTAGAATCTTGTAAGTATTTAAAAAAAATAATTTTTATCCTTCATTATGGTCTCAAAATTTCGGGAAGGGGTTGCTCCAGGATCTTAGCTCTAATTTGCATGCCAAGAATGCAAAGTGGTCATCAAAGGATAGAAAATAGTCATAAAAGAAAAACAGTGTCAGAAATTGTTTATCTAGACATTTTTTTGCGGATTTTTAAAAGAAAGTGTGCAATTTATTTATGAAAGTTTCAAGGTCTTATCATTTGACCATAATTCTTATATGATTTTTATTTGAAATAGAACAGAAATAAAATTCCTCAAATTGAAATCAAAGTGATCATCAATGATCACTTTATATGGGTTGATCTCTATTTACCGATTCCTCTTATTTGGAATTATACATACTAAGGATGCAGCGCTCCAGGTTGATGTCGGCGTAAATTATGGGCCACATCAAGATACCTATAATGATTCGCATCTTGAAAGAAAAATTTGGCGAATGTGACTGTTCGGCTTTACCGTTTGTGACTCGCCTGGGGTGCCAGCATGTAATTTGATACAATCGATTTTAGTCGATACAATGAGCATTAGCAGTTCCTAATTTCGTAAACTATACATAATACAAATTAACGGATGGATTTTTAAATGATGATGCATGTACGAAATATCAGCACAGTAATTTCTAGAAAAATATATCGTGGAAAAGAAGTACCTGCGTATTTCGAAACACCTTTGACCGGTATGTTCCAGTTTCCCCCTAAAAAATGGTTGAAATTGTAAAAATAACTCTCGGATACTTACTTTTATTCGTCTTTATTGTGAATTTCACCCGAAAAATATTTCACTCTAAAATGATTTGTTCACCGGAATTTTGAAAGCCATAGGGAGTTTCGTCCAAACGAAATTTTGTTCGCCTACTAAAAATAAGTGAAAATTCCGCCCGAAATAAATGTTCACAATTAGGGGAATTTTTTCGAACATTAAATTTCGGGTGAAACTCACAATAGGTGAAAAGTGAAATGTCAAATTTTCCGGGTGGAATGTTGTCCGGGTGAAACTCACAATAAGGCTGATTCATGAATGACTGTCCCTGTCTGAGGTGCATATACATAAATGTATGTATATTTCTTGGGCTTGAAAAACAACAATTAATATTATTAGACAAATTATTTTGATCTCATTTTTATTTCACTCAATTGTATAATTTATTTTACGAAATTCGTTCACATAAAACACATTTATCAATCCGTTACAATATTAAAGTAATAAGAAACATTGTAGTAATACAAAAAAAAACCCACAAAACTTAATTTTTGTTTTAAAATACAAAAAGACACTTAAGCAAAATTCATTTAGATAAATTATATAATAATTATGTTTTTTTTAATATAATAAATATTTCATGTTTATTTGTTGCATTAAATATATATAATGGTTCTGAATGATTGAAATATTTTTTTTATATTTTATTTACTTAATTATCTAAATTTAATTAATTTTGAAATACTTTTTTTATATATAAATTAAACAAGTTTATTTTATTATGTTTTGTGTAAATTGTTGAATGTTTATAATTATTATATCTTTATAATGTTTATAATATATTATTATAATAATATTTTTTAAATCTTAAAACCTCTTTTCCTTCATGAAAATAGACGGTGATTTTGTTTATGAAAGTTGTACAAAGTGACTGCCATTCAAAGTCAAATAGAAAACTGTCTTTTTTTATATTAATGTATAAGTTCAAACAAGTTTTTAACCTTAAAGTGGTTATTAAAATTTTATCCACTGTTGTTTATAATTGAAATTTGAAATGCATCATTTTTGGCAGTGATGGTAGTTTAAGGTTGAAATGGTACACAATAGGATTTTAGTACGCGACCAAAAAGCAAATAACTTTAAAAATAAAAATAGATAAAAAGATTGCAGCACGATTATTTCGATTTAAATGAGAGTAATCTATTTTACATAATATTTTTTTTCGAGAATGCCTAGATATTTTTAATAACTCTAAAATTCGATGATGTCTCTGCTAAAATGTTTGTTTCCTAAATGCGTGATATAATACTTTTGAATTTTTCATGATTTTTTTACGTTAAAAATGTCCAAAATATTTATCCCCCACACCAACGCGAATTTGTCGCGGCAACGACAAAAACAATAATAACAACACGTGGTTGTCAATGAAAACAACACGTTGTTATTATTGCTTTCGTCGCCGTCGCGATAGATTCGCGTTGGTGTGGGGGATCCTTAATACTCGTAAAAAATTTTTGTAGGAATACAGCACTATGTTCTGCTATTCGAGTAAATCTTTTAGACCAAAGACTAAATTCTTTCAACTTTTAATTTCGAGGCAGATATCGAACGAATTAAAAGGTGAACGAAATTAGTTGATCTATGAGAAGGAGTGGATAGGAAAATAGGGTCGTCCAAAGATCCACCGAATCTTTATTTGATTTGCAACTTTGCCACTCAATAAATGAATTTTTCTTTCATTACTTTTTATTTATAAATTTAATTGATTTACAAACAAAATCCGACGAAAAACAGAACGGATTCAATTCTGCGAAGTTTTCACTATATGGACGTGTGTGAATGGTATAACAAAAAAAATTGCATTTTTGACAAGTGTCCAAAATTATATACATGTATGTACTTTTGGACATATTTCAATTTATATGTTCATGTGACCTCAACTCCCAAAATTGCGTTTCGCCCAGGTACGACAGATGGGCTCATCAGTTTCAGTTAGATGCTGTCGTACTTTTGAGTTGAGTTGAGGTCACTTGAACTTATAAATTGAAATACATATATTCAATCGCGCCACTAAAACAGAAGCAGTTTTCTAATCAACTTCATCTACTTTATTCTTTTGGACATATAATTTCGTAATATTCATCTATTGAATTTTAGACAAAAACTTTACATTCAATTAGAAATTTATAATCCTAATTGGTATAAACTGGGTCTAACGCATCGAATAGCAGAATCAACGGCTATTTTATGACTAGAAAATCCACTTAGATTTTTAATTTTGGAATGTGATTTATAATTTTATATGTAGGTATTAAGAGATGAATTTGGTGCCTTTATATTATAATAATGTTGAAAAGTATTAGAAATCTGAAAGTAAAGACATAATTTTTTTTGTTGAACTTCCCATGTACAAAATTAAACAGTTATTTCGAAACCAAGCTATGATTTTTTAATTCTATATGATCTGATCTGATTATAGAGAATTCGAAAAGAATATAGTGTTCAGTTCGACAAATCGTTTTCGACTTACATACTTCGATGAATTCGTTTTATTAATCAATTTCGAAGCAAATACTTCTAATCTTTCCAATCAAGTGTCATAATAAAATACAAATTATCATCTCGGTAGTAAACTTTCGTTTTGAACCGAAATGAATATTTGCAATTCAAAAGACAAACAGATTATAACATTAAATACCTACTACTTGCTTCGAATTCAACACTTCAGCTCCATTATACAAAATAATTTAACCTTTGACCCTTTTTAATATTCACACCAAATTCTAACTCCTTTTCGTCCTTAACTTGCATTTTAAAATATATTGGTTTTATTTTCAGTTAAGCTGTCGATGGTTTTCCGGCCGAAGGACCTGTTGGCGCTGAAGTGCTCAAATTAAAACTACCACTATTGCTACCGTTATTCGTATTATTACTACTGGTCGATGATGCATTAGCTGCAACTGCAGCTGCGGCAGCAAATGTTTCAGCAATCGATGACATGGGTCATAAGTTAGTCGTTTGCACAAGACCACGCTCCAAATGGAAACAATCTAAAACAGATGCTCCAACGGAACTGCGACGGGTTACCATTGAATTGACAATTGTCCATTTATTCAGTCGAATATCGTATTTCTCGATAGAGTTTAGCGATGAAGAGCCATCGTTTCCTCCTAAGGCATAAAGGCAGCCATCAACATCGACAACTTCATGGGTGGATCTTGAAGAAACAGAACAAGCACACAAGGTTATTAGGTTATTTTAAAATTTAGATTCAATTTGACTTACCTTCTTGAATGCATTGCAGCGATCGGTTCCCATGCGTTTCTTCTCAAATTCAATCTTTCACCACTTGACATGCACATGGTTCCGTCGTTACCACCAACGCAATACAAATGTCCGTCAAATGCTGCTACCCCACAGCTGCTCCTTCGGGAGGTCATATTCGGTACTGGAGTCCATCGTCCGATTCTTGGGTCAAATCGCTCTACACTTGATTGATAATTGGTTGAATCGAAACCTCCCAAGGAGTATATGCAGTTGTCCAATACTGCCAGACGACAATATCTTCTGCGAGTGCTCATAGCTGGGCAAGAACTCCAAACCCCGGTTAGAGGATCATAACGTTCCATGCTGCTTAGGCAAGAAGCTCCATCATAACCACCGCAGACGTAAATAAGCCCATCGAATGCGCAGATTCCCAGGCAAGAACGTTTTGTTCCCATAGGGGTGATGTTATTCCATTTATTTATGAGGGGATTATAAAATTCAGCGGTGGAAAGATCTGTAACGCCATCATAACCTCCAACCACATAAAGCAACTTATGGAGCGAGGTCACTCCAGAACGGGATCTTCGCCATAACATCGGAGCTATCGGGGTCCAAGCATTTGACCGTGGGTTATATACCTCACATTCGCTATGAATTGCAAACAGACTTCCCCCACCAACAGCAAAAACATACGGTTTCATGCCATCCGGACGTCTTTCGTTTGTTCTCTGGCTGCTCATCAAACTCCTTTGCTCTGGCAGCAGGTGATACTTCATGGCTTCCAGCAGCAATTCCTTGCATTGAGGATCTTCACGAATTAACGTCTCAGATTCAACACAAGTCATAAGAAAGTCTCGGCCAACTAATGGCAATCGAACATGACTCATTAGTTCAGCTACGTGCTTTTGCCTCTCGGCCAAATCATGCTTCACCCAGTTGAGGACGGCCAAAAAGACCTTCTCCTCAGAGCAGATATTCAATTGATTGTTCGATATTAAATCCCTGACCTAAAAAAAAAAATAAGAATAACCATAAATTTCCAAGAGTGGGTCAAGTGTGTGTGTTTTATTTTTTTTTTTTTCAAAAAAGGTTTACCTCATCGAAGGGTAGCAAAAGGAATTCTTCCGTTCCGACGACCTGTTGAAAGTTCTGCAAGGCAAATTTATGCGAACGAGTGTGTAGCTCCTTGCACGAATGTGCATCTGAAATAAAAAAAGGGGGTTATTTAGGATTATAACCTCGATGCCATTCTTAAACTTGACTAATAAATAAGGGGGGTTTAGAATTGTATCCGTATCCGATACGAACCTAAGGTTGAATAATAAAATGTGGGTCGGGTTGTGTGGGTTGAAGTATGAGGTGTTTGTTTATTTATTTGTTCACGAGATTACTTTTCAAGAGTCCCTTTGGACAATACCGGGATAGGTCTATATGTAGACGAATGATAAAAAGCTTTCTTTTAAACATGCATTAAACTTCATTTGTGCTGAATCCTAGTCCGCTGTAGCGTAGGGATAGAGTGCTTGACTATATGAAATTGTAATAAATGTTAAAAGCATCACATGTGCCTATATTATGCGTGGTAAAAACAAGCATATCTAATCTGCCTTCTATAGAAGTAACTTGAAAGACCTTTGATTTCTTTGTCGAAGGTTTTATAAATTGATTACTTCACATGTACGTACAGTGCTTCGCTATAGAAGGTTTAAGAGCAATTTTTATACATTTGGATATTAAAAGCGGTTGAGAAATGTTGTGTATAGGTATATTTATGGTTAAAAAGGGTTGGAATCGAAAATGTTGTTCGGTTTAGACATATGTATGTACATACATATTTTTATTTTGTATTGGGTAATCTAGTTACTGGATATTCAAAGGGTGCACGCGTGTATTCAAGGGAACACCAGCGTCCACGGTTCATTTATTTTTTTTTAAACATGACTGTCTATCAACTTATAATTTGGAAAATTCTGGTGTGATATGTGTTTGGCTAAAACAGTAGTGATGATAATTATATTGGCCATGGTCAAGGAATACCTAGACTCAGCTCTCGATGTCAATTAATAAGCCTTTCGTTCTTATTCCTCCTGCAAAGAACTTTTACCTTACAAATTATTGTACAGTAAAACCCTTTTAAGAGAACGGAAAAATGTCTCAGACTTTCTTTCAATCAAGCGGGTTTTTCACTTAACAGTTCGATTCAATTTTTTTTTCACTTATGAGATTTTTTTTTCAATGAAAAATATTAAACTTATAAGATGTGTTTTTCTCTTAAGTGGGTTTTACTGTAGTTAAATGCTATGAATTAGATCTCCACCCTTTGCCAGTTTGATTTATCAATTTCGACGTAAATGAACTTTTCGAAAAAGATTAAAAATATGAAAAAGGCTATGTATGTACTATGTAGGTACATATGTACCTAGTCAAGTCATAAAAACTGATACAAATCAAAACGCAACCATATAATAATAAAGTATTTGTTGGAAATTTTTTATGTTCACCGCTATTTAACCAGTTACTTTCATGCTCTATTGACGTGGAAGTTTTTTTTTTCTAGTCGTTTACAATCTTGTAGAGGGGTGATTCCAAAAACCCATTGTTATGTAATTGGTCTTCATAAGAGTAACATGGAAAAACAAAAAGGTGATATCTTTCGGACTTTACGACCGCTGGAAATCACGCGATGTTTTGGGTTTTTACGGTGCAGTTGTTTGAGGATCTTTTGGAGTACGTTACCGGCAAAGATTCAGCCGCGTAAGCCCTGTGAGGACTCCACGTGCCATCATAGCCGTGGAGGTTCGAAATAATCGAAAAACACTGACAATAAACAGAAATTTTTATCGCGAGAGATGAGTATTTCTCAAAAATATATGTATCTTATCATCAAAAAAGATTTGGGACTCACGGCATAAAAAAAAAACACCCTGTTCACAGTGGCACGGAAGCAAAAATCGAAGTCTCTGCTTATAGCCAGTCCGCGAAAAATCGTGTAGTAAACAGAAAGATCAAGTGTATGATCAAACAGAAATCATTTCATGAGTTGAAAAAGGCGCACCATCCAAAAAATGTAATGGTTTAGCGGAGAGTGACCATAAGCGTTATGGACCTTCGGTTACGTGAGAAAGGAGTCAAATCAAAACTTAGGCAAAAATTATCAAGAGTTTTAATTGAGTTTAGAAGGTTTGTTATATATACGGGTACAGCACTGTCGAGAAGAACAAGAGGTCCAAATCATCTTAAGTCAATGAAATCTTACCTTAACTTTTGTCAACACAGATGATATTATAACTCCGCTATAACTCCAGCATATAAAAACTTGCTGTTAGCTCGCCCAAGTGTTGTTGTTTCATTCAAAAATCAAAACCTTCAATTCTTAAAGGTAAAACCGCACTCGGCAGAACTACACTTCAGCGACACCGCGTGCACTTTCGCAAGAAACTTAACTTCATGTCGCAACAAAGTTGGTAATAATATCAACTTTATCGCATAGTGCCACGCCGTAAAGTGCAGTTGTCGCTTAGTGCGATATAGCTCATACAATTTCCTACAAATAAGTCGTGAAGTTCAGTTCAGTTCCGCTGAATGCGATCTTACCTTAATATTTACAATAAATGAAGCTTAAACCCTTCCCCAGCTTTACATTACTCCAAAGGAGCTAACAAAGTATTAATCAGTCCTTTCCTAACAGAAATTTCTACAAAATATAGGGGAAACCCTGTTGTGGTAAAAAAAATGAAATGTTTAAAAATTTAACATTTAAATCTGATTAGTTTTCATTTATGAAAAAAAAAATAAGTTCTACTTAAATATTCAAAAGTATTTAGAATAATCCTTCTGATAACCTAATTTTACTTCTCATTTTTTAAAAGCTTAAAAGTTTATATTACCTTCCCTTAAAACATTCTTAATCTCACCGCATAATTCTCATTTCTTAGCATCATTTCCCCACAAAGTTCATGGCATACTTTTTCTTCATTTCCCCCAAGTACCTATGTGAGATACTGAAGGTAATTCACTTAATGTGCTTGTCAATCCGTATATAACTAAATTTGTACTTTACACTAATAGGATCTAATTCAGGGAAAAACAAAACCAGGAAAATAGGGAACACAACATATTAACCTACAAAACTAATCGCATTCTATTTATTTGTACCTAACCTATACCTACGGTCTAAAAAAAAAATACAACAAACAAAAAACAAACATCCCATTTGGCACAAAGAATTCGTTTTTTTTGCAAAGTAAAATCTTTTGCCAGCGATGCAGACAAATCCCATAAGACTCTAATAAATTATTATTGTCCCCACATTTGTTGGCCCTAAAAATAAACATATAGAACTGAAAGAAAGTTATATAGGTATTACAATTGTAAGTAGATATATGTTTACTTCTTCTATTTAGAATAAATTCAGATCGTCGAACCCAAAACCCCAGCCCCAAATCATCACCTACCCGAACTCCCAAAACAGGAGCTCAAGCCAAAATCCATAAAAAAAAATTCTTTTAGGAAATCGCAGTACAATCTTACTATAGACTTCAGTTATAGGACATTGCTCATCTGCACTTTTCACCACCACTAAATGGGGTGAATAGGGTTTATAGTTTTGGGGATCATATAAAACCTCTTTAGACTTGTAGACAATCAGAGAAAAAGATGAATAAATATAAACAGAATACAGTGACGAAACCACTTCAGCTAACTGGGCTAGCAAATACAAACATAGATATAAAAAAAATAAAGAAATAAAGATGATGAATGAATAACTTCTACTCCAATAAATTGTGCAAGGCATCATCCCCTCTACTACTACTATGTATATACAATTCTTCCTTATTGGGGTTGCACACAAATGCATTCACAGTACAAAAGGGAAGTTAAAAAAAGTAGAATAATATGATGTACTTATAGTTTTATTGTGTATGCATAACAGTGAAACACTATTTTGCGGGCATGGTTGGGCATTGCGGTTTAATTCAATTGCTTGCTTGACTTTAATATACGCATCGCAAATAGGGTATTCCATTTTTAATTCGTTATTATTAGGAATATAATAAGTGGCACAAAAGTTGTCAGCGGTAGCAAATATAGCGGAAAATGTCAAATTCGAAATAATAGGCATGTTCAGGAAAATGAGAACTCAGAGTTTTTTCTCACTCAAAAAGAGAGCAAACGTCCAAGAATTTTTTTCCTCAGTTTTGACAGGAAAGTTAGAAATTTTGCTGAGGAATCCTGTTCAGGTGTAAATGAGATTACTGAGACCTCAGAGATCTCATATTCCTGAACATGCATAATTATTCTACGTTCTTTAGGAGCATTTGTCTTTCATATCTTGTTATGACAGTTTGGTTACTGCAACTTCTTGCTACAAGTTGCTACCTGTCATTTTTTTTCTATGGGATTTGACAGAAAATTGTGCTACGTCGCCGTATTATGTCGTACAACGTTTTATGTTACCAAACAGAAATGTTGACGTATATTTTGTATCTGTTTACATCAGAAATGTCAAAGTAGTATTGTCATTTGCTGTCATTTGCAACCTGTGAAAACTTTTGGGCCATCTTCTTATATTCAACCATGGGATTACCGAAGCCTGAATTAAAATAAATTCCTAATGACGATGTTATTTTTTTTTATTATAATGATTGAGTTGAAAAGTGTTCTGTTTTTTATTTCCCAAAATTGGCAATATCTACGAATTTCTACGAAATTTACCTTAACTCTGTTCGTTTACTTAAGAATTGTTTATAGTTCAGAAAAAAGAGAACTCGTAACTATTTTCTGTTCCTGTCAATTTTAGTTGAAGAAACTTCTGAAATTTGAGTTCTGTCAAAAACTAGATTGGTGTGTCTAGTTTTAAGTAAACTTCAAATGCGTATTGATACTTTCTAACTAAGTTTTAATATAGGTGTGGTCCTTTACTTTAAAACTCTGTAGGTACATTTGTGTGAATTTCTACACAAAATTCTGTCAAAGTTCATATAAAAAAAAAAAAATGTGCAGTTTTGGACAGAAAATCGCAGAGTTTCAAAGTAAAGAAACGCACCTTTTAATTACGATTCTTTTAATTTTTATTACATAATTTAAAAAATATCAAATTTAACACACAGATTAACACAGACATTTGGTATTTAATTGCTAAGCTCGACTTAAGAAAAAAAATATTCAAATGCTATTTACTCTTATTTATAGGTAGGTACCATACTGAGACACCCTGTAGATTATCATACAAAAACTTTAATACTTTAAAAATTTCCTCACTCTTTATTGCACAACATATTGAAACAAGTTCATATATTGATAACTTACCTGCAAAACTTCGTATGCCCAAACAATTGGAAGGATGAAGCTGACGAAGTAAAAATTTGCAGCATGCCTCGCGGACCGATTGGATTTGTAGAAGACTCGATGCTGGAAGTAGTACTTGAACATTATCCTCTGTTATTGTTATCTCGCCAGTGTATGTGTAGTCAATTAGTTGTCTAAGTGCGGTGACGTCAACATCATGAAGTGCCACGTTACCCTGGTTCCGTTCTAGCATATCATCTATACAGAATAAACAAAAAGCAAAATTAGTCTTACTTCGTTTCATATATCTGTACATATTATATAAAATCCCTTAGAGCTATTCTTACCATTAAACATGGCATAAAAATACGGGCTAACTGACGCCAGTACAACTTTATGAGCATGTAAGGTCTCACCACCAACTTCCAGAGTGACATCACAAAGCTGTGGGTTGAAAGGAAGCAAAAAAAAAACAAAAAAAAAATGAAGTAAAAGTTAAGTGTACTTATCGGAATTTGTGGCACAAAAAGGGATGAAACTTAGGCATGTGTGAATAGCATTATATAATATAGTTTTGTGTGGATGGATTTTGCACTTATCCGGGACCATATAAAAAGGGTAAATTTTGAGTTCAACGTCACATTGAAGCCCTCTAAGTGGGGGTATTCTTTTCTGTGATATTAAATTGCAAGGGAATGGATTTAAATTATATATACATATATAATGTAGAATGTAGATGTGTACCTATATGAAACAAAAAAATACTTTATCTTTCCTAAACGAAGGATGACAACATTATATGGGGTTGAAAGATATACGGTGTCACTAGTTTCAGTCAAGCGTAGGTGATTTTGAACCTTTAATGATTTAAAACTATAAAGGTATTGCAAAGAAGTTGGAACTTTGCTTTTCCGACTTCCGTAAAATACTAAAGTGTTGAGTATTAATTTTGAATGACCTTATATAATTCACATATACATAAAGAGTGCTTTGGAATTTGAAACCACGATCTTTAAAAGTTTTGTCACTCTTCTTTGGTCACATTTTTAAGAAGGGAACGATAAGGCAATGGCCATTGGGAACTTGAAAGCATGTCGTCGTCTAAATACGTAAAGCTCCTAAGTCCACTTTTGGTCGAAAATGAGATTTTGATGCGATTTTCTTCAGAAACACATTCTGCACAAATTGGCTTCATCACTTCATCCAATGTATCGTGGTAGTTGCAGAATCCTAAAGAGAAAATCAATTTTTATATGGAGCCTTATGTAAATAATTTTAGTTTTTTCGCTCTCCTGTAAAATTTGCCAAAGTGGACTTAGCAGTTTTACGAATTTAGCCGACGCACGATGTGAAAGTGGGTTCAGGGCTAGACAGACATTTTATTTCTATTAAAACACAAAACATATTTTTCGAATTTCGTAAAAACTTTTTCTTTGATTTGGATTGGGACTCTTAAAAAAATTGTTTACCTCGAATTTCTTAGAAATCTGAAGAATACTCTACAAAATTCAACCCATGATCTATCTATAGTAAAAATACAGATTCGAAAATTCCAACTTGAATTGGACTTTATGTAAAAAAATGTGTTTTAAAGTTTTTATTGATTTCTAAACATTTCTGTGGGCACCTATATGTTTTTGTTAACCAGTGAATTTTTACTATAGTACACTACTGATGCAAAACCAATTCACTCTCCAGTACAATGTTCGACAAAAAAAAATTGTGAATCTGGCGAACAAAAGCGGGCCTGCAGTTTCACTAATTTTTGTAATCATAAGAGATTTGTTATAGTTTTTGTATGAAAATGCAAATTATTATTGTAATTTTGTAAATTATGGGAGAGATTTTTTATTAAAAATTCTTCACAATTCTATAGATTTGAGCTTTAAGAGTCTTAAAAATTCAAAGAAATAAATATATTCAAAGTTTGTTCGCCACCTTCCATTTTCCAATTGTAGCATAATATTACATAAAGAAGTCTCCACTCTTTATTCGCATAGAATTAATTGCCCAGATCATAACGTTCGAGGTTTGTTTGTGATTACTTTCATTAAGGGTCTGTTTCACAATGTCTGAGTAAATTCTGATTAGTGATTCGACACATTAAATATTAACACAGGGTCATAATTTCACAAGAGAAAAACTTACAAATTGTCACTTAACGACTTGAATATTTTATAAATGCAAAAGTAATTTTATTTGGTTTGTGGGCTTATGACCTTGTTTCGATGTTTATGTGACAAGTAACTAATCAGAACTTTACTCAAACATCGTGAAACAAGCCCTAAGAATAGTTTCCTTTGATTTTTTGCATTTGCTTTTGTAATTGTTGGAACTCTCCATAAAAGTTTGCCGCTGAGTTTTCGTAAAAGTCGTATGCTCACAATATGTGAGAAGAGAATACGATTTTTTATAGGCAAATATCGTGATCGGTGATATCGAATACAAAAGTCTTGCTAGTTTTTTCCTGTAATGAGGATAAGGAATTAAAAATAGCGATTTTGCCACTTTAATAAATTTTACGAAAATAGGAAATGATATTGCCTGTAATTCTTCCAAGATCTAATCTCATTATAATCTTTACGATCCGATGAATTTAACCTAAGATTTCCAAGCTTGCCATATAGATATAAAATAATCAACCAAAAAAGGCTCAAAAAAAAAAAAAGGATTAACTTTAAAGCCTAGTACATACTTCCTCGCGAAGTAAACAATCGTCAGTGGAGAAAGTGATTTTTTGACATTTCTCGCTAGTACTGTATTTTCAAGCTGGAAAATAAATAAATATTGTTAAAGAATAAACATTAATCAAATGCACTGGAACTGTGTACAAACTTTCGGTCAAAGCTTCAACAAAAATCGAAGACTTCTTGTACTTTTTGCGTGAACGAAAATTCTCCACTTTTCTCAACCCGGCCTCACGAATACGTTCAAAGCTGAACAAAAATGCACATTTGTATCGATTCACGACTACATGACTCACAAGTATGTACTTAGTACTATCGACTTAAATGCTTATATCTTCAATTCTGTAAATTGGATCATCAGTCTTTGAACTTAAACCAAATAATTAAGCATCCATTTTTAATTTTTAATAAATGAAGTCAATTGGTTATACCCCTGCCATAGAAATTGGAAAAAAATAATACCCGTCTCAAATAAAGGCTGATAAAAACCTGCAAGACTTGTTGGATATCCCGACCTAAAAATCCTTATACTCACATTTTAGTTACACATCCACTTCCAAAATTTGTTGCAAGTTCTTGCTCCATTCACTACACAAATTATCTATTTTATTTATACAAAAAATAAAAACTCTTTTGGAACCATACGATCTTCCATATCTAACACTTTTAATTAAAGTGGCTTCGTTATTTTTATTCAAAACCTTCCATGTGTATAGCTCTAAGGGTACTTCACTCTTCGATACACATTAAATTCCCACATACCTATATGTAAAAAGATTTTCATAATACATATACCTATGTAGTGAAGATGTTCCTCAATCCGAGCCCGCCAGACCTTGCATTCGTTACGATGCGACGATGTGAAGTAATCACCATTCACCGCTCTCTCGTATTTGACAAGTTAATGACATCTAAAGTGCAAAGCCATGTTTTTCAATATTGTATTTTTTTCTTTTCTTTCGAACTTAACTGCATTAAAATTGCACTTGGCAGCTCTGTATTTGTCTAAAATAAATGTCTGGCCCTTTTGTCTTCAGTGTATAATTTAAAATTGTTGCCAACACTTAAACATTTTAACACTTTTTCTTTTACCATTCGTGTTAACGTTAACAACAGTTTGGATCATTTCATCTTCTTTGAAACGCCTCAAGTGCAATGAATCAGAAACCTTTTTTACTTTTTTTTTTTTAATACAAAAGTCTATGTCTGGCTATGCATTGAATAGAATGATTTTAAAAATGAATTCCTTATAAAAAAAATATCAATAAATATCTTTTCTATCACCGCATGTCCTTCAATTATGCACAGAAATTGTGTACACAAGTAGCAGATTTCAGGAGTGATTGCTTCAATCATCAAAAGAAACCTACCGACTGACTGGTTTTGAGGTTTATTGGACGGAGATAATAACACGTCTCGTCCTTTTGTCTATATAAAAAAAAAAAACAATAAAACCCATGGTGGTTTACAAAAAAAAGGATAAAAAAAACAATCTGTTCATCTGGGAACCATTGTTGTCCTGTAGCAAACACATTCATTTTGTATATATATGGGGACGTGCAACAGACTCCATAGATTTTTATCTTTCAAACCAACGACGTGGTGTAGGCGGTGGATGCACATATTATAGACCCAAAGGATTCAATGGATGGCAGGTATATCTATACATTTTTTCTTCCTTATAGCATCCTTGCAATCAAGTCTGTCAGGCTGGTGCATATGGCTGTAGTCTGTCTGCCCAGTTATGAATATTTTGCATTTTAATTATGAAAAAAAGAGTGCTATAAAAATAGTAATAAACAAAACTGACTTAAGGGAGCAAGCATTTTGTGTAACTTGAGCTCATATAAGGCTTCCGGGCAGAAAATCAAACAAACAAAAAAATTTCATATTGTTCTTCCTAGAATTTTGATGGAATAAGTAAAAGTGCATTGTAAATATTACTTGGTTTGATGCACAAGTTGGTAGGTACAGTGATTAATTAATTATTTATACTACATGCACTTTGATATCAAATTTTTGACATTTTGATGTTCATATATTTGTGTGAGGGGTATTTTTATTAGCTACAAAGAGTTACTCATCAGGATAAAAAAATCCTTAAATTTAATAAATTTCCCCTTTTAAATTGGTTTGTATTTTTTCATTTAAAATAATTTGCATTATATGGGAATTTTACTGATGTAAGGATATACATATTTCTTAGCTGCCTTTTATTCTGACATGCTTCTTAACTTAACCTTACCTATATGATATTTGTTACTCAATATATTATAGGGATGGACTTTTGTATTAGCTTCCGAAATTCATGGTGAAATATACTTCAATCGATTTTAATGAATTTTTTTTCTGCACGCACGCGGCAACAATTAAGAATTATTGATTGAATTTGACGATATTTTTGGTTGGTTCAAGGACACGACTATTTTTATATATTGAAGCGACAAACGTTAACAAAAAAGGTCAATCTACTTAGAATCAATTAACACAAAGTTATCACGGAAGGTTTAGTGTATAGGAATAAAAAATAATGAATGACTTTTTAGTGAAAGTTTGACGTTTATTTGAGAGAATTTATTATACGAAACAAAAAATGAGAATATGAAATTATTAAATGACTTTAATAACCAATTAATAAGATATTAATTCCTTATTGGACCAAGATATTTTTACTTAAACTTTTTTCCAAGCTATCAAATTCTTGAATTGTTGGACATACAGAATTTTCGGACTTAATGTGTGTTTTATATATTAAGATATGGATTCAGCTGCTTTATTTTTTGCTTATAAAGCATTCAGGTTTGAGAAAAGTTTATTTGAAATAAAAAATAGTACTAAAAACTAGTATTTTTGGACTTAAATATACCGATATTGATTCAGGTGTTTTATTTATTGCTAATAAAGCATTAAGGTTTGAGAAAAGTCTATTTGAAGTGCTTCAATCAATGTATAAATAAAAATAGTTTCGATCACTGGGGCGTATGCGCACTAAAAATACAAATTCATATAAAATAGTACTCAAAACTAGAATTTTTGAACTAAAATATACCGATATTGATTCAGCTGCTTTATTTATTGCTAATCAATCAGTCAGGTTTGAGAAAAGTTAATTTGGAGTGCTTCAATCAATTTGGAAAAAAATTAGTTTCGCTTATGTGCACTAAAAAATACAAATTCATACAAAATAGTGCTAAAAACTATTGTGATAGTATTCTGAGAACTTACAAAAAAAAATTTAATTCTATAAATGACATGATGTTCATGAAAGAGCAGACTCCCTTTAGTGAGCTTTTCTACAGAGTAAGAAAAATATAAACATAATGCCAAGTAGTGTTTCCATAGTATAACGAATCATTCTATCAAAGAATGTTTTGTTTTTTTGGTTAAAGTGATTTGTTAATTATTTAAGGCCCTGTTTCGCAATGCCTGACTAAAGTTCTGATTAATTATTCGGCACATAAATATTAGTACAGGGTCGTAAAAGTCCGAAATCCAAAAAAATTTAATTGTTAACCAATAACCAATTTAAGTGGGTCAGAAGACAATTGTGAATTTGTCTACACTGTACCGATATTTATGTGTCAAATAAGTATTCAGATGAAGATGTGAAACAAGCCCTAAATGATTTAAATGAAGCCAGACTTGAACAATCGTCGTCAGGTTTAATAGTTAATCACAAATCAATTATTATTGTCTTTTTGAATGTGGACTGACCTTAACCAATTTCAGTAAGATTTGGCAATCGATGTGACGAAAATAATCAAATTGCATTGAGTTTAACGCACTAGAATTTCTCTGATACTATATTAAATGCTAGAATAGAAACTGTATTCGTGGATTAAGGGATATCAAGAGTCTTATAAAAAAAATTGACCTTGTGCACTTTAGCTTTCGCATTTCTTCTACAAGTTTTATATTATCTTCCAGACAAGTGACAACATCAATTCAAATTTCCCTCAATTAGTATTCAAATCCATTCCTTTACACCTCTCAGACATCAAATTTCACAAGAGTTCACATATATCTACGTGATCTGCATTGTGACATTTTGTACCATACCTTTGTATTTCTACAAATGAAAAAAAAAAAAATAGAATTCACCTGTGCATTATTTCGCATTTGATTGATGGCCGAAAAGGATGCAATACAGTGTCCAGGATTTTGGTGATGTGCCTGTGGCAGTACTTCCTCGTTTGGTCCCGGTGGGCTTAAATCGCTGGGTGTTTGTGTTGAATTATTGCTGGTGGTGGTTACATCTTCACTGTTGCCACTGCCACTTTCGGTGGTTCTGTTCAAACAAAAACAAAAAAAGACAATAAAAAAAAAAGAACAAACATCAATCTATTCATATAGTCGTCTATCAAGTATGCAAACAAAAAAAATTCAAATCGAATCATCCAATCTGTCCTCAAGGGTATCATTTTTCTATATATGTACGTACGAGTAGCTAGCTAGTTTGTTTTGTTCATTCTCAAAAATACCAACATTGATCAAAGGACCGAAAAATTTATCCATGCGAATGGACAAAATGCTCACCAAAACCCATCATCCGAATGACCAAATAGAAAATAGATATTTGCTTTAGGGGACATTTTTACCCTCATTCTTTATTTTTATCTTTTATTGTTAAGGCCATAATGTGAGCTTTTATAGTTTCCAAGTTCGTAAAATATTGAGTTTCTGAAATAGATGTATATAAACACATCCATTGCCTCGCGAGTGCCTTTTTTTGGTATAATTTAATACTTTAACCGGAACTTTAACAAAAATTCAAGGTTTACTATTGATTTTTCGTACAAAGGATTCTAGGGAAAAGTAAAGTGCGCAGGGGTTGTAGATATACACTTTTTATTTGTAGTTTATTTTCCATACATGACATCACCCTACCAGAGTGCCGATGGTGGTGACGGCCGGCGCGGCGCGGCGCGCGTGGTGACAGACCGACCGAGACGAGAGGTTATATAGGACTCCCAAGCTTAACACCAACAACAAAGAAATAAGCGAAATAATACGAAAAATAAACATAAAATCGATTTAATATTATGTCCTGGGTAAAGGGAAGTTTCCTTTTACTCCCTTTTGTATATTTCAATGTGTTTCCTGCTTTCAAATTCCTATGTTGTCTACCTATCGATTTGATTGCGGAAACAAGAATCACAAGGGAATTACAACAGTGTTGTAAAAAATATTCTGACGGAAGATGTTGTGAGATGTTAACAAGTTTTCACCGCCACCTAACGAAGCTATAATATCCTTACGAAATTTTATTGTCGGGAATTTTGAATTTTTATATTCCCGACAACAAAGAGACAATTTTATAGTTTAAACCTGAGTATTTCAAGAATCAAAATGGAACAAAATTGCAAATTTTTAAGTATGCCTTTAAATTTTAACCCGCAGAATAAAAAACAAGCCATCCGAATTTCAGGGCAACACAATTTTCATTAAAAAAAATCCTTCGTCATAAGGAGAGGATGAGTTAAAATGTGTCAGCAAAATGAGGCATTCTAAGAGGATATAATTTGAAAATGAAAATGACATTGAAAAACAACACGTAAGTCTAAAAACAATAGGAAAGAAATTTCAAGGATTATAAAATCTCTTGTTGGAAATAAAAACACATGTTCCACATGATGGTGAGATTAAAAAAGAAATATTTGTTTGGATGGAATAATATGATAAATAGTCGACATTATTTACAAAGTAGAAATGAATGTCGTAAATTTTTTTTGTGTTTATAGAATAGCATGTCAAACTGTGGTCGGTTGATATATTTAGAATAAACATAGTATATGTAGGTATATTGTGTTCGACATCAACAAAGTTTTCAGCATTTGTGTTTTTTTTCTTTATAATTTTAACACAAAGCCCAACAGACTTTTATATCAGTTTGTGTTTTAGATTATGAACCTAAAGGGAACAATTAAAGTTTTTATATATTAGGGTGGTGCTTATAAAAGTTATTATTAAATTTTTATCGAACCATCCGAGTCTTCTTAATTTCTTTCCAAAAGTATTTTTACGAAAGTCCTTCAAGTTTTTAACTCATAATTTTAAATTCAACCACACGAGCAAAACTACGTTATATTTATGGAAGTAACTCTTACAATTCTTTTGAATCTACTACAATAATGAAGAGGTATAAAAATTGACTATTCACTTTTAGTGTAATTCTTTTTAACAAATGAACACATATTAAGTAGTAGCGTACATTCAAGTCAATTGAAAACTTTTATGAAATACCTTAACCTCAATAATAGATATATCTAGGTACTAATATATACGTTTAATTTTAACATTAGATTTAACAGCCGGTCTTCAATAAATTTTATATTGCTAATAAATAATTCAGTTCTTAAATTGATTCCCAAAAGGATATTTTGTATACCTACCATCTTTACCTTTATGAAAAATAAAAATAAAATAATATACCATTTCATTGAAACTTACATGTTAGGTTTGACAGGTAGAAACATTTTGACACAGGGAATTCGTCTGTTTTTTTTTTGTTCCCTTGAATAAATTACTATAAATGCTGCATGGATTTGCTTAGATATCTTAAACTTAATTCAACTGTCTGTGGTTATTCCATTTAATGTTGTTTTTCTGTAAAGATACAAAATGTAAAAAGAAAAACTTTTAAAAAGTTCGTATACAGATAAGAAAATCAAGTAAATAAAATAAGTTTATCCAAGGTAAGGTATAGGTAGTCAAAAGTTTTGTTTTTCCCCAAATTCAATATAAAGAGATACTTTTACCGTAAAAGTTCAAGCACTTTCCAACATTTTTCATCATTTTAACTTAAGATGCAAGTAGTTTAAGGGTATAAGTTACATACTCACAAAAAAAAATCAACCCCGAAATTTAATTCTAAAACATAAGAAGCAAAATTTAATCATATCACCTTATATGTAGAACACTATCATAGAGGAAAATCATTAGAGTGAAAATAAAAACATCTTTTCTTTTTCAACTAGGAATGTTCCTATTTTAATAAAAAAAAAACTTTTTCTAATTATTTAAATTTTAGGTCACCTCATAGCCATGAGCAAGAACTTGTAACACATTTGCACATTTTATTTTGTGAGTACCTATATAGCTTGTAGTTCTTCTGATAATAAAAATAAGGTTATATTATTGCAGGAACATGGGAGGCAAAAAATATTTTTCTAATTTTCATTGCTGAAATGCAATAAAAGGTGACGTTGGGGCAAATATGTCTTCTTGTGTATTTAGAAACCGTTTTCAAATTCAATGATATTTAAATGGGTTTTAAAACTTAAATGCGGTTAAAAGTTTATCTTAGGCAATAAACTTATTATGTATTTCTTCGGAGTGACAAACTATGAAATGAAATACATCTAGACACTGATCAAACTTATAGGAATTATAATTTTGAATGTATGTCTTGAACTCATTGCCCCTTTTCCTTTTCATAAGTACAGAGTTTTCTAGTGTTATTACCTTAGACAGTTTTTAATTATGTAGGTATTTTAATTAAAATATCTATGCCATTCGCACTAAACATAAATTCAAACATTTTAAGAACTCACTCTAAATTTGAATGGTTCCTCCGGCTTATAAGACATTTTTCACTCACACTTAATAAGTGCTCTTTCCATAAGATTCTTAACCCACTTTAATGTGAACTTTTATCCCACTTTCGCTTAGTTAATTAGTGTTTTCCTAATTTAGCAACAAAGTATCTTCACACCATATAATTAGCTCACACTTAGTAATTGACCTCGAAAAAAATCTCAAGTAAGTTTAAATCGATGCAAACCATAAGCATACATATTACATACCTTCATATTCAATAAGGGATAATTCAATGTTTCCATAATTAATCTTACAAAATCACGATAAATATTATAATGTACGTATATGAGTATAAAATACGATGACAACTACAAAGGTAAAATATCCTATGAAAGAAAATTAAATCATAAGGTCAGGTGCTAACACTCGTTTAACCTCGAAATGTTTTCCATATAAATTTCCTTTGTACAAAACAGCGAAAAAAAAAAACAATAAAAAAAAAAACAAATTGGCAATCGACCAAATTTTTCTGTATATATAAGTTGCCTAGCTTCAGGCTCTTAATCTTTTCCCATTTCGTCGGTTATACACTTTTTTAAGTCCTTATAAGAAAAACTCGACCGTCATAAATCTTTTTTCGACTTTATTCTACTATACAATAAAATTATAAACCTACCCAAAGGATACAAAAATAAAAAACAACACCACAATTTTAATCCACCATACTCACATTGTCTACAAATTGTAAAGAAACAAAGAGTATTTTTGTTAATTAAATTGAGGTTAGTTAACTCATCAACTTGGACTTAGAATGCAACAAGTTAACTTAATTATATGTCGTCATCGGTTGTATGTACAAAAAACGTACAAAATAGAAAGTCAAGGATCGATGATTTGTTTGTCCTTTATACTATGAATTTTGTTGGGTGTGGCTTTTGCTTGCTGAGAATAATTTGGGTCAGCAAAAGAAAAGGAACATTATTTAATATAATAATGACTTTATATAGGTTGTTTTGGCATAATGCCAAAATAGAATTTTGTGAACACGTTCAAATATAATTATGGGCGAGTGAACATGAAGTTCATTGCGTTAAGTATTTTGCAAGTCTAGATAATTATTTTAATTAAAAAATATGTAAATACATATATTTGGGCGCAACTCTTAAAATGTCAACAAATTTCCTTGTAGATTTCTTAGAGTTCTGAAACCCCCATTTCGTATTCTTCAGTTTAAAAATAAATGTGATTAAATAATGAAAAGCCGCGTCTACATGAAGGGTCTTCACTCATTTAAGACATATGATTAAGAAAAGTATATTATAGAGTTTTATGATCATATTAAAATTACTTAGTGGTTATTTAACATTAAAGTATAAAGTCTTGCTGTACGCCGATATTTATGTACTTTGGCAACGGTTTTCATTCCGTAGGGGGCCCATTAACCTGAAAATTATTGTTTTTTTTTCACGAGTCGTACCTACCTTTTGTGAGGAATGTTGCAATAATTTGTTTTAAATTATTTTTTTAAAACATTTGCTTAAAGAGCTTAACCTATAAGTTAAGTCTCGTTTCAAACGAGGAAAAAAGTTGCCGGAGATTTTTGTTTTCCTTTAATTTCCTTAAAAATCTCTTGTACCTTTCACAGTAAGAAATAAAATCGTGGAAATTTTCTGTTGTTTCGTTTTAAAGTAGCTTGGTTGAACACACACTACTGTGTATGTGAAGAGGATTGTCAAAAAAATTTCCTCAAATCATTGACCGGGGAGATCTCATTTTCTCCTCTTGCTTCTAGCCCTTCTCACCTATAAACTGAAAGTTGCTGGAAACTCAGTTTCCTCGTGTGAAAGGCGACTAATTGGCCTGTAATAGAGATCACTTTAGAAAATTTCCATTATACCAGTTTGAAACATCCTATTTAACGTTTCGAGATACTTATACACCTATTTCAGAAATAATTTTTGAAAATAAAGTCGAAACTTGGTTTATTTTCAGAAATTGTTATTTTTTAATGAACTTTTTATGACAAGAATTTGAAAATGGTTGAATTTTTGCTCAATATTCTTTTTATTTAGAAAATAGTGCAACGTAAGACTTGCAGATCATTTAAATTTAATATTTTATTAAATATAACTTATTAAAGATAGGTATCTAAATTTACAAAAAAATGGACTCAGGACTTTATTATAGAAATTTTTACTTTTAATTTTGAAGAAAAAAAAAATAGTACGCCAATTTATATATTTATTAGTACCTACATTATTATTAAAAATGATCAACCCGTTTTTAATATAGAATTTTCAAAAAAATTACTTTGAAGTTTTTAAAAAATCCAAAACACGATTATTTGAAAATTTTGATTTTTAATATTTTTAATTTTTTAGAAGAAAATATTTAAATAACTTTTAGTCTAGTGGATTTAGCCACGATGCGTATGTGAAGAAATATTGTTTTTCCTATCGAGAGAGTACTTTATAGCAAGCTTAAATTCAAGTTTTCTAGCATCAACCACTTTTTTGTTTTTTCGCCATCTTGATTTAAAGAGTAAAGTTATTTTTTACTAATTTCTGAATGGAGGGAGGTACTGAAATATTTTTTAATGTAATCTATATATAAACTGTCAAAATATTAAAAAATTGTGGATGTAATAAAAATTCTAAAAAAAAAAACTAGGAATCGAAAATTAACGTTAAAAAGTCGAAAACGAGAAAGTATAGACGTTTAAGAAATAGTTTGCAATAAATCAGAATGATTTTTGATAGTATTGAATTTTATATTTTTGAAAACGTATAATACAAAAATATTGAAGAAAATATGTTGAAGGACTTTTCGATTTACATTAATTTGTTGTTTTTTTTTCGGAGTAAAATTTTTTTTAAATACCTAAAACGCATATATTTTTCGATACAATTTTTAAAAAGTTTTTTAATTGTATGTTTTACAAGCTTACAATTTTAAGTTCTCAGGGATGATGGTAATTATTATTATACATTACTGGTACTTGCTATATGATTTTCACAAACTCAATTGCATTGTATAATCCAATATTTTAAGTTATTATTTCTGAACGTATCAGAGGAATTCATTGGTTATGAACATTTTTTTTCCATAATTTAAAAAAAAAAACCTTTAGAGTTGCCGCCATGTTAAATTAAGGTTTTCTTCTTTTTGTTTTTCAATTTTGACAAGAAACTTAGGTTCTACAACTTTGGAAACGTGTTTAAAATTTTAAATATTTAACGAGTTCGAATCAATTTAAAGAAAAAAAATAGAACTGAAATTTGTTGTGATCAAATATTTTTCGTACTAGCACAATCGCATAAAATGAAATTGGTTTTAATCGTTAAATACGCAAAATATGAAAAAAATAATGTGTCCAATTGCGAAGAGCATATTCGTCTTGTTAAAAATGTTTAAAGTTCTTATTTCGATTTAATCAACAATGCGGCTGTTCTATTAGCGGCAGCCCTTCGAGATTTTTATTATGTTACACTAATGAAATTGAAAAAAGAATTTCTTCCCCAAAGAAATATTAAAAATACCGCAGGTGACAATAATTTCAACCACACACAAAAATTTGTATGAAAATCATAAGAGCCGTTTTCAAGAAAATACGGGTTTTATCTTAGTTTTTAGAAAAGTTGTATGTTAGGTAAGGTTTCGTTATTTTTGGTTATAAGATCAATTTTTCAAGTCTTTTAGATTGTGTTAAAATGCCAAAATCGTTTCCAAAATATTGAGTTTTCAAAAAATATTTGATTATTTTTCAAAGGTTACATTTTTATATTTTTCAAGAATAAAACATTAAATCGGTATCAAATTTGTAAAAAAGTTTCACATGTTATATAGAAAATTCAATGGTACTTTAGCTTCTACTTCACAACATTAAACAAAACAAGATTTGTTTTTTTTTTTTAATCTTTGGACGTATGTGTGTATGGATGTAATTTCATTTCCAGTAGCTAAAATTTTATGAGAAATAAAAACTTCAGCAATACACAACACGATTACAAAATTTTCCATTTTTGCTTTTTCGAGCGCATCTTATAAATTTAAAGCTTACATTTTAAGCAACATTTATATTAATAAAAAATAAAACTACTTTTTATTTAAACAAATTTCTTTTTAAATACAATGAAATAGAAGTTATGGCTTGTTTCCATCAGCGTTATTTAATTTAATTTTTAGGCGAAAAAACAAACTTAAATATCAGATATCAGAATGTAAAAAGAAAACCAATTTTTGTCAGTTTGACTTTTAATTTTTGTCCATTTTTTAAAGACCGATATTGTATTTAAAAGTCAAAAATAACACTAACCAAAAGAAGCCAATTAATATCAAGCCAATTAGTTAATAATTTCTTCGCTCCTAATTTTATTTTAAGTTAAAAACTTTTTCAAAAATCAATTCGACCAAACAATACAAAATTATAAAACAAAAAAACCTTATATAAAACGTATATAGGTGACATAACTTCCGATAACTTTTTATTTCTTGAAAAAAAAAAACGTATGCATCCTTTTGTTTAAGCTTACACAGTAAAATAAAAACAATGTATTCTCCTATACACTTCAGAAAAATAGGTACGCTGTTGAATAACAAAAAAAAAACTTGAATACTAAGTTAAGAGTTTTCTCTCCTCTATATAACTCTATAGCTTGATATTGTAGGTAGGTACCTACTACATAATATACTCCATTCAAACACAAGTATGAAACTTTGTGTGCACCATCAAGAGTCTTTCATTGAATATTTTATGAAGAAAAGAACAAGGATCCTCTATAGGAAATGTGTGAAGGCGAAAGGGCTACAGCTACAGCTACAGCACAGCAATAGCATTATTCAACGTCCCCTACAATACTATATAAGCTACAATACGTGAAGTTTTCTTATTTTGTGAAACGAAGTTTTCTTTCTCAAAATAAAAAACAGGAGGCGGATGGATAAAATCGTTTATATACGCTACAATAAAACTTATTAAATCCAAGCAATTCTTAAGTAAGCTATAAACATGTTCATTGTAGGGATTTAATTTCAATTCTTAGAAACAATAACCTCTTAAGTCCAATAAAAAATTGTGTGCCTTTTTGGAAAATTAATCGATCAATCTTTATTACACATTTCGGATTTTAGAAAGCAAGGTGTTCCATTTAAAGTAAATGGGATAAATTTCGAACGAGATTGCAATACAAATATGGAAAGGTTCCTAATAGTTTAAAAAAAGAACAACTTTTGTACAAAACTCATTTCGAAAAAATAAAAACTCTATCTATATTCAAATATGAAAAACTTAGATTCTATATACATAATACAAATTGTTTTCATTTCTCTGCGCCATTTCCAATAAAAATTCATTAGTCCTTAATTTGAGCTAAGGCGATTTTCACTTAATTCAATTTTTCAAAATACTTTGTGTTATTCGACATTGAATTATCCTGTTTCGTACTAAAGTTCTAATATCAATTTTTTTCTTAGAGCTTATTTTTTTCCTTTTGGTCTATCGAGAAAACGTTTTATGAAAGACAATTTGTTTCTTAAATTGAGGGTACAGTACGTGTTTTGTAAAAAAGGGAAAGATTTGTCTATATAAAGCTATAAAGGGCACAGTCCTAACATATGTTTCAAAATGTAATTTTTTTCTCAGAAAAGCATTTATAATAATATAAAAATCGAAAAATGTGTCTTGCTCCCAAACAATTTTAAATCAATTGCATCGAATGAGACACCCTATTTATTTCCCCACAGGGTATGTAATCATCAAAAGTAAATATCAAACCGTTCCAGAATTCCTATATAGAAATTCGAGGCACGTGTAATCTATCGTACCCAAAGTAGTCTATTTTAGTTGAATAAGAAGGTACCCATATGTGTTATACCTTTACATTTCAATTCTATCGAATCCGGTTCCGGATGTAGGGAAGCCCGCCGCCATCACCGAATGAATATATCGGACGGTTGTGTATATGGTAAAATCAACTAATTAGATGAAATTGCCAGATTGATTGGGTTTGGCAAAACAAACTTTCTTTTTCGAGCTCTAGGGCCACACAAAATATGAGGGCTTCATGTATAGGTACTATAATGCTCGTAAAATTAAGAAAACAGCCCACCAGCTATAACTTCAGTTAATTCATAATTACTGAAGGTTGATTGCTTTCGGCTATCACTCTTCAGATTGTGATCATGACGTTATAAATGCGTGAGAGAGTGTGGGCGTCATAGAATCAATTATTGTCTACTATTATTATTATTTTTTGCGCTCATGGCAAAAATCAACTGTGATGAGCTCGTAGAGTGTCATATTGTGACGAGCAGCAATTGATATGATGGACATTAAATGCGTGGTTAATATAATATAATATATTTGCCAATTAGAGACTTGAGATCTAGGGCGAGCAAGTGTGAACATGGTGTGGTATATATTTATAAGTCTGAGGCAGTGTTTAATTAATTTGGAATAAGAAAAATGAAGATGATGTCAACCCTTGATTGGGGTTAAAATATATCACATTACTTCATGTTATTAAAGCAAAGTGAGGTGGTTTTTTATTGACAGTGTGTTTATTTTTAATTTTTGTTGACAGATTGAGGGAAAGTTCAGTTAATTAAGGGACTAACATATAAAAAAAAGCTGAAAAAGTGAAGATACAAACTTTGATTATTAGTGAGAATTATTGATCTAGGAATTTAATAATGAGATTTTTAAATTAAAATAAAACCAAAAGCTAGATCTTTAATAAAGAAGGGCATCCGTGCCTGTCATCGGAACTAATATTTAACAGAAGAACTATACCTTTACCTTGAAGGTTTTGAATGAAACAACCTTTACTTTGACTGATGAGATTATCAAATATTTAATGAAGAATGAAATGACTTCGAAATATTAGGCCTAATTTAAAGAAATAAAATGTACGACTGGGTCGCACGATCTTTTTCCTATGTGCGACCACACTGCGGTTTTAAAGTCTGAATAATTAAGATCTATTACTCTGATTTAAAAAGAAATAAAATTAGTTATGGGAGCCTATATTTTATTCCACATGCACAAAAACGCAGCTAAGATTAATATAGTATTATGTGAGTACATAAATATGAAGAATACGGCACCGTGTTGCACATATGCAGTTCATATGTTAAGAATGAAAAATTGTAAAAAAAACAATACAATTAGACATGAATTGATTAAGCAAAAATCGGAAATTGTTTTTACACCATCTGATTTCTTAAACAAATCTTAATTTATGAGAATTTTTTTTTGAAAACCGTTATGGTGATTTTTTAAAAAAAACATAATTATAATTTATCAAATTTTGTTAACAAAATTTTAAGAACAAAAGTTGATACGCAAAAAAAATTGATACGTAGAAGTTAACAAATAAATTTAAATAATAAATCATCAAATAATTACCCATTTTCGAAATATCGAATTTTCAAAAAATAATTCAAATGTTTTTTTTAAATCAAAAATTTATTTTTTTTGAAAATATTGAAATGAAATATTGTTCAAAATTATTAGGAGATTTATTGTAACAAATTTCATTAAAAATGGTTAAATTTATAGTGGCGTCTGCTATCTCAAACTGTAATTTAGTGCTAATTAACCTGCTATCTTAGACTGTAATTAAGTGGATACTGCTATCTCAGTCAGCTTTGGGTAATAAAAATAACTTCGATATAACACTAAATGTTTGAGGCTTCTTTGGTAAACCTTGGACCAGACGAGCATACTTCAGCCTATGATTAAAAGCAACTCACAAAATAAGAATAATTTCATTTAAAATCTGATAAAGGGATCATGGCGTAATCTCGAATGACAAAAATCTCAAAAAAACAATTTTTTAATCTAGAATGAAAAAATCTCGAATGCACAAAAATTTAGAATGAACAAAAATCTCGATAGACTAGGTTGTATCTAGAAAAAAATCTCGAAAAAAAATGAATTATTCTAGATTTTTGTTTACCTACATATATTTAAGGAGTTTAAACTCAAATCAAACTCACTCGTGATTGGTTGCGTTAGTTGATGATGACTAAACACGGTTATTATATGCTGGGTCGCTGGCATCACAGCACAGTCTGAGGTAGAATATCAGTTAAACAGAGGATTTTTAAATTTTTTAACTTTAGCGTCACTTGTGATTTAATTGTCAAAGTGGTTGCGCCGCACTACTTTGCTGCTATCCTTTTGATTTTAATTTCAAAAATTCATAGGAAAATGAGATTTCGGTAAATTTTCATTGAAAATTTGTGCGTGTTATAAAACAAAAAAAAATAAATTATCTAGAATTAATATATTTTTTATAGATTTTTGCATTCGATATTTTTTTTCTGATTTTGGAATTTATAGATTTTTTTTTCTAAATTTTTTCAATTCTAGATTTTTGTTTTCGAGATTTTAACTTTCCAGATTTTTGCTTTCTAGATTATTGCTTTCTAGATATCGTGGTAAACCCTCTGATAGATAATGTTTAAAAACTGCTAAGTGCCAAATTTAATAAAAATCAACCAAGTCGTTTTCCAATTATGTATTAAGTTCCCAAAAAAAATGTTTGAAATTTTGTTAAAATATCAATATGCAATACAATTCAATTTAAACTTTTTAAACATTCAAATGAAACAAAATCAGGTAAACCGTTATGAGAAAATCGAAAATCAAAAAAAATTTATAACCATTTTTAGGATTTTTTTATAAAGTGGTAGCCGTTTTGAAAAATACAACTATTTTTTTTAAGTTGTGAGCATTTTTTTGAGAAAAACAAGATTTGTATTGTTTTACTAAAAAAGTTTGTACGGATGGTACCATTATTTTTGGTCCTAAAAAATTTTAAAAAAAAGTTTCGAGGGAGTGCCCAAAAGACGCTAAGTTCCAAGTTTAATAAACATCGACCAACCCTTTTAGGCTGCAGCTTAAAGGACATACTAGACAGACAGGCAGAATTGCGAGACCCACTTTTTACGACTTCGCTGTCATTTTATCTAATGGCAAGCTTGATCAAAATCTCGAGTTAGATTATTTTTACGAATCCAAACATATATAATATATCACAAGTAAAAATTAGTGGCACGACAGGTAAAGACCTAGACACGCTCGACCGTTACTGTATGAGTGTTATTAGTCAGAATGGAAGGGACCTTAAATTTTCTGTCAAATCCAAATCGCTACATGATAAAGATATCATGATAAGGAATACTATTATTTAAGCAGAAAAAACCCCTTTAAGGAATATTTTTTTCTCTTTTTATAAAATAAGGAAATCAAATCAAAAGGAAAATGAAATCACAAATCAAAAATGTACATAAAGAAACAACAACAAATATTTAATTTTTTTCAATTACTTCATTAAATAAATGTGTTATAATTTAAATTATTGTAAATTTTCCACTTGAAGAATTTTTGAATTTATTCCATATTAATTGCATCGAATTACAATTATCTACAGCAGCCATCATTTCATGCGTGAATGTTTCCTTTAAAATAGCAAGAAAGATTGCCGGATGTAAGATGTGCATTACTGTCACAGATGATACTAAATCGCAAATGTCAGCATATATTCAAGGAAGAGGTGTGGTATTTTAATAATGAAAGACAGGTAGCCATAAACTAAACAAAGACCAACTATAAATAAATATTAGCTATATAAGTATCTACTACAGTGTCAGGTGAAAACTAAGAACTAACTCGAAGGTTACCCGATTGTGGCTTTGGATTTCGTATTCGGTTAACGTGAGAATTTGTACTTATTATTATAGTTGTGGTAATGTTGCGTTATATTATTTATAGGAAGAGAGACGTACGGAACGGTACAAACATTGCTTTTTATTTTGTGGTGCGTGTGCTTTATTTTCTCTGTCACTTGGTTAATTTTCAACATGTTCCATATTACAATGATGATGATGATGATGTTGATGATTATTGGTTATGAGAGTATAGGTACTATTATAACTGAAGCGGCGCAATCCCCACAAGCTATGATGTCAGATAGATTCTATATTATTATTTTTTTTGCAATCTTTTAAAAGAGCAAAGTGCTAATTAACGTTCACTTTAATTAATGCAATTTTGTTGGTGAAATATTAGAAACCAGATACTGTTTTTTTTTTTTTTCAATACGATATTTTAGGTCATGTAAATTTTTTTTTACTGTGGTTGAATGCAGTTTCATTATAGATATTCTTGGAAATTTATGATAAAAACAATACTATCTATGGGTGATACGCATAAAACATAGTAAATGCTTTTACTATAGAGAATTTGTATAATTTTTATGATATTTACTTTGGGCCACAGCACTTATTTTTTTCGGATATTTTTTAAGTAAAAACTTTATTCCACATGCATAAAAATGTATTGCCTCACCTTACAGAAATGGTCTAAAACATAATTTTTAATATGAAGAAAATTTGATTATTTGTAATAAATATTACCAAAAAGATATCATGAGCTATTTAAAATTCTGTTCAAACAAAAACATGTACCCTGCATTCTTAATTTTCTTCTCTCATAATTTTCATTTTGCATGCAAAGTTCCTATTCAACCTTTAAATGTAGTAATAATTCAAAACAACACGGAAACAGGTCAATTAGTTTGCTGTACGATATAAATATTATTCTATACGGAATGGCCAAACAGTAGGTATACAAAATATTTCTAACAAAACACCCCCACTGGTGTGTGGATACACTTAATTTTATTTCCCCTGCTGTGAGGAAAGACATTTTTGAAACCACACAAGAAGAAAAGAAAACTGTTGAAAACCAACCACATGTACTTATGATGTCACATTAATTTTGAGTTACTGCACCAAAATATTCTAAGCACATCCTATATAGCAAAGGTTTTATTCACAGGTTGTGCGATGTGCTGGTGGGGTGAACAAAAAAAATTGTTGTATCTATACTCCATTTCCTGAGGGTGAAAAAATGTTGGTCGTTTCCCTGATAAAATTCTGTTTACAAACTTTTCTTGGTGAAAAGGGGAACAGACAAAGTCATTTATCAAAATAACCTGACGATGTTTGTTCTTGACTACACTTTTGATTAAAGTCGATAGGTAATTATTTATTTTTGTTTTTCGTTGGTTTGTGGATCATCAGAAAACTTTGAATATTTATTGAGCTATTAGTTTCTGAGAAGTACTTTTCCAATCTCTTTTCCTTTAAAACACCCTTACTTCCAAAAAATAGTTTTTTGAATGGGTTTTTTGTACTATTTGACCTGTATATTTAATAAAATAAGTACTTCCTAAACAGAAGTTAATTTTCTTCAAATTTCCCGTAAATGTGATGGATTTTAGAAATTTTACTGAGACAAACAATGAAAGATTTTACTTTTCTGACAATTTGTTCAAAGCCAGATCTTTATTTTTCATATAAATTTACTTGACTTAAATCGAATTGAATGGGTTGAAAAGTGCAAACACACATGAAATAATTATCCAAATCTTCAAAATTGTCAACACAAATGTGGATTGCTTGGTTTGTCTTTTTTATATTAATCTCCAAGCTTTTTAATGTTATACTATAAGACCCGATTAACTTTTCAAATAAAAAAAACTTTCCTTTATTTTATTCCATTTCATTTGGATATGAAAATAAATTTTTGTAAACCTTATAAAACTTAATCAAGCCTTAATTTGACAGCAAAACGTTAAAATTAAAATTTATGTTTTAATTTAAAATTTTGCTAAACATGTGCTCACTTTCTCTGGTTAAACAGCAGATCCCTTGATAAACCTCAAACAAATTTGTGCTCATATAATTTTTCAAATGAATTAACCTTCAACTCTTTATACACAAATTTGACGGAAATATTTTCCTAGATCTTTGTTCCCCGATAGTATCATACTTTGTATAATAACACCCCCTATAATACATCTATATACATATCTCATGTATACATACGATACACATACTTTTATAAACATCATCAGGAAAGGTTTTCTGTGCATTTAAATTTCACACATCAATAAATTCAACTCCACCCTGATGGCAAGTGAAATGAGATATGTATGTATGTTCGTATATCACAAGCTCTCTTTACTAAGAGCCTGGTATAGATCCATCAATAAAAATCAACCCTCATCTTTTTTTGTTTTTTTTTGGTCCGAATTCATTCTTAGAATTCATTGAAGGAAGTTGTATCTACATCATCATCAATGATGTACAAGAAGTGGCAGCAGCATGGCGCCACACAAATCTCTTATCTATGTATGTATGTAATAGAAAAATGAAGGCTGTTGTTCCCTGCATACATTTCTAATTCTAAATATATCTGAACTGTAATTCCATCCTCCCTCTATAGTTGATGATAGAATTGAGATGCTTGTTAATATCTTCAAGACAATTCGTTTGTCTCTTTTGTCTATCAAATGACATAATTGCCGTGTCAACACTTCTTTTTCTTGCCAATTTCTGACTGAATGAATGAAATATACTGCAGTGGAAACAAAAACAAAATAATAAAATAAAAAAAAGTTGCACATACGCCACAGTGAACGTGCTCAATATTTACGTTATTTAATCAGATAACTGGGTTTTTACTGACTAGCTCGACTAACAGTGGTTTATTTTAACTATAAACTCGAAAACATTTTGATATTTTCTACATTTCGGACGAAATCGTTCGTTTTCGAAAATTTCCCAATTACTTCGAATTGACAAAGTTGATTTTGAATTGTTTCGAAATTACACCGCGGATGAAATTGGATGCCGAATTATTGGCGATTTTAAGGGAAAAAAAGAAGCGAAAAGCTCAGAAAAAATTATACGAAAAATAGTGTGTTAATTTATTATGAACCGTTTGTTATATTCGTATGTTCTTATGTTTTACATTTTGAACCAAGAAATGCATAACTAATTGCAACTGTATCAAAATCACAAAGCATTAACAAAGTGGATAGAATTTGTTAAGAAAATGTAATGAAACGAAATGCAGAACATTACTTTTCATTTTCGAAATTATCCAATTCACGATTAGAATTTCATTCGAAACACAGTTCGTGGAGCACCAAAATTCAAATTTGCAATGTGAATTCACAATAAGTGGAATGCAGAACAAGGGCTTTAATTTACTAAACAAATATATTTAGAGTATTGTGTTGAGAATGTATTTTATTACAAAAACAAACCATCTTAAAAATTCATGACATTTTTGTTTCTTGTATTTCTTTTTAAGTTTTGTAAAATGAATTACGAAACATTTTTGCTGATATATTGGCGGTAAAATACAGTAATTTTTGAATAAACAAACACCCCACTGTGCAACTGTTTGTCTGACTGTGCAAATTAAATTCATAATAATGTGTCCATCGAACAAACTATTTTGTCTTGCCAAAAGCCTATTGGTTTGGGTTTTAGGTCATTGTACCAAAGCAACATTTATAATTCGTACACAATCGTGTGTTGCGCTCCACGGCGTTTCTCTGTTTGTTTTTATTTTTTCTGGTATTTCGCTAAAAAAAAAGTTGTGGACTGAAGATGGAAAAAAAACCTTAAAAGAGAAACATGTCACTCTACGTAGATTAAACACTATTAACTGACCAATGCACGGATGAACTTCCGGTCGGTGAACTCTTTTTTTTTATTATTTTCGTTATTGTGTGTTGCATGTTTTAGCAACCATGGTGTCGTGCCGTGTGTGGAATTTACTCGAAGGCAATTGAACTCAAATTTGCGTTTGGAAAGTGTGCGAGCAAATAAAAAAAACTTGGGGAACAAAACAACAGAAAAAATAAAAAGTCGAAATCAAACAGAACATGAAAATCACATTTACGTGCTTAAAAGTGTCTTTTTTTTTAGGCCGCCATCGATGCATGTCATGCTGGCTGGCTGGCGGGCTTAGAGAGACATATTATGTGGGTGGCATATGGTAGTTGAATATAGAAATGATTGTTGGTTAAGTGATTAAACAATCAGAGCCACCCCGGAATGAATTGCACAGAAATTAGCTCAAACCGGAGGAGGAAGGTCTACCATCCCACAATTCGACCATACATGTTCCCGTGATGTTTGATTATAATCATTTAGTTTTTCTCAGCTTCAACACCCGCACAATATACATACAATGGGATTCATATATATATAAATGCTGGAAATGTGTGATTTCATGATGAGGTTATCAGTTGCGGTGAAGGTCGGCCGTTTGTACATTCAAATCGCTTCCAATGTTAATGTCATGTGGAATCAGATTAACAATTTGCATCATTTTGCGAGAACAGTGCTGCGATTTGTTTTGAAATTGCATTTGTGTTGATTTATTCTTTTATTCTTTATTCTTTATTCATAAATATAAACATGGGGAGTACATTAAGAAGATTTTTAGCTCAAGATTTTATTATTATTGATTGTAGGAGGCAAATTTCATATTTATCACGAAGTATCTGCTTTGTTAGTCGTTTTAACAGAGATTCTTAAACATGAGAGAAGCAAACACGAATTATTACGATGAATGTTTCTTTTGTTGAATGTTTAAATTAAATTTTTTCAATAAGAAGCTTAGGTTTAATCAACTTATAGAAGCTTGAAATTTGTTGGATTAATTTTTTAATTATTATGGGTAGAATTATGTATTTGAGAAATATTTAATCCAAGCTTAAAATTAAGTACATGCATACCAACTCCTAATCATCTGTTCTTAGACCCAGTTTTCAGCCAGAAATATTCACACTCAATTCAAAGTTAAGTTCTACTAACACCGTAAAAGATTTAACTGAATTAACTGACTGAATTATGTTTTGTATTCATCAACCAAATCTATGTAGATTTTATAATAATTTATTCATTCAAATAAAAATTTATTGGAATAATAATCAGTCTCCTTATTTATTTTTTTTGCATTTAAACATACATAATTCTCGCCCTTCTCAAAAGAAAAGAAAAGTTTAATTAATTAAAACAAAAGGTAAATGCATATACAAACATAGGTATAACTATATGAGAATACTCATCTTGTCTGTCCTCAACCCAATTTAACATCTCACAAATTATATTTTAATTGTTTGTTGGTTTACTACTCTTGGACGCCATTCTTTCATATTCCATTGAAATTTAAGACTTTTCATTGTTTTATTTCAAGACAAGAAAAAAATAATAAAATTATAAAAGAACTTTTTCTTCTGGTAAAGTGCCTTCCAAATGAACAATTCACTTTTTTGTAAAACGTGTCCTTGTGCTTTGCGCACTTTGAATTACTACACATAAAGTAAAAAAAAAAAACTAAAACAAAATGATCTAGAATGAAAATTGTACAAGTAGGACGTACAGGTACATCAAAAACCACCCTCACCTGCTGCAACGTGTTGTCGTGACAGTATGTAATTATGGTTTTATTGTCACATAAAAGCCACTTTCTCCAAATGAAAGTGCTTAAAATGACTTGCGGTATATAAGTGTAGAATGAATATGTATTTAAGTAAAATACATACAAAAAAATTCACAAAATGTTGAAAATTTAGTTTATTTGTCATTTTTTTCTATTCTGGGTATATATACATAGGTACTTAGGTATAGACATAGTAAAATTAGAAGAACATTTTCGGGGGTTTTGTTTAATGGCGTATCGTATTCTAATTATATTGTCTCCACCAAGCTATAATGACTCATAATAATGATTAATGATGTTGAAAATTGAAATGAAGATGTTTGCAAATGTCAATTATTATTTGTCAAGTAATTAGCGAAAAAGTGTCATAGCCCATTAAAAATGCTTTTAAGAAAAAGAATGTAGATACAAATAAAGGAAGTACCCCCTTGTTGGGCAAAGTTTCCTTTATTTTTATAAGTAGATAAAAAGGAAGCGATAAGGCTGATGAACAATTTTCAAGTTTATCTTAAAAAATTTATGTATATCTTAAATTTATAAATATCACTTTTTTGTATTTTGTGGGAAGTAGTTTTTGCTCAAATAGAAAAGTTTTCACAAAAAATGTTTTCTATACAAAAAATCAAAACATTGAAAATTTTTGTATAAATGAGGCCCAGTTTCAAAGTTTAGTGGATATGTGATACCTATTTAAGCGTCCAAAATGGTGTTTTGGAAAGCTTTTGACGCATGAATACGTAAAACAGGAGACAAGTGTTTATTTTCTCAAAAAATGTTATCCTCATTTTTTGCATTCGAAACTTCGTTTATTTTATCAATTGTTAAAAATATTAGAAAATTTTGGTAACTCTATTTACAAACTCATGATTTTGAAGATTTTGTAAAATATATTTTTAAAAATTTAATGTGTTTCTGAAATGATTTTTTAAGTTTCTCATTTGCTTTAGAAACAATTAAGAAATGTTTCATAATTGTATAATAGTAGGTACTTGATCATGTTTTTTATATAAAATTTATTGAAAAAAAATTGTTTTTTAGATCGGTGAAATTAATGGAATTAATTAAAAACAACTTATAGGTACATTGATGGAATTAATTAAAAACAACTTATAGGTACATTTTTTACCCGATGTTTTTCCGTGTTTTTTTGTTTATTTAGAGGGTTAAGTTTATTTGGTCGAGAAAATTGAATACAAATTTGAATAAATACATTTGTTCGTGTGCCAATTTGGTCAAGTGTTTTCGATAAAAAGACATTTTATTGCAGTTTATTTTTGATGAAAAAGTTGTTGGTTACAAAATTCATTTTAATTTTGAAAAAAAAACTAACAATAGAATGAAAAATTAATTACCATTTAAAAACATTTCAACAAAAATAAATAAATATATTACCACTAAACACCTTCAAGCACAAATAAAACATTGTTTAAGATTAAGTAAGTTGTAAAGCATCATATTTTATCTTAATAAAAATATAGTAAAATAGAAAAAGGCACAAAAATGGCATAGGTATATTTTCAAAAGTATAGAGACAATTCAGGAGACTTAAAATTAATTAATGAACTCAAAATCAATAGCTTAGGTGGCAGTACAAATTTGGCGAGGTTTTTAGTTGGTGACTCAAAAAAAAAAATAAAAATAAAACAAGATAAGAACTAAACATGCCAATAATTAGTGTAGAAAAAGTTTAGCTGTTATTCCGTAAGATTTCTGGCCAATGTTATTTTAACAACAGAATTTAGATACCTATAAAATGGCTTTCTAGTCCATTTAAATATTTAATTCTGTTTACAACAATTTCTCCTATAGCCTCCCGCATTTAAAACAAAAACTGTGGGGCGCGTGTAATAGATAATTTTAAAGAGTTTAGAGAGTATAGCATGCGTGCGCTAGGATACTTTCTTTTTAGTCAACTGATGAGTCCAAGTGAGATCACTGGGACGAAATGCCAATTTTTGTGGGCTTAAGGCCGTTAGAAGCTATTTGGAATCAATAAATTCATATTAAGTCCAATTAAAATAGTTCTTAGTCTTCTACTTGGCTGATGTATTTCAGTAGTACCTAAATAGAATTTGTATTATTAAAAAAAACCTTCGTAAATGTTCTTTTAAGTTTTTAGTCCATTTATAAAAAGTAGGTAGTTTATTTTTTTATTTAAATAAAATTAATTTAAACTTAATTTAAATTTAATTTCAAATGATTTTCCTTCAAATTTTTAAAACTGAAGAAATAAATAACTATCAGCAAATATAAGCTAAAACATACGACACCGTTGTCTATTTTATTTCATTCTCTCACTTTCACCTTTCTTATCGTTAGTTTTGACATTTCTTTTTTCTTTGTTTATAATTTAGTGCGCCGCCGCTGTCGATAGTGTTAGTTACGTATATAGTTGCCTCTTATGCTTCTCGTTTGTTTATTCTCAATTTCGATTTGCAAAAAAAAAAACAGTTCGTGGTTTTTAAGTTTGGCAATAATAAACTTAATTAGTGACACAATTAATTTATTAATAATAGTGAACAAGTAATAACTTATAAATTCAAATGCAAATTAAAATATAAAATTAATTCATACTCGTATTATGTATTCAATTGTGCTCAAAACGAGATCAATAATAAATGTGTTGATTATTTATATAACAAATTGTTCTGTATATGTAACATCATTACATTAAAAGCCCTCATTTCACTGTTAGTCATTAAATATATCAATCGTAACTCTCAGCAAAAATTCCTAAAAGCTTTGACTTGTCTTCCCTAACCAGTAGCACGTTTTCTTTATTGTTTTTTTGTTTTTTGATTTTTGTTTTTTTATTAGTGCCTGAAGAAATTGATTCCCATTCATTTATCTTTCATATCGCAACTCGATATATTTATTGATATAAAATACAATAAATATATGTATTTATCTTTATTCCAAACACAAACAATAAGACATCAACATTTAAATAATTGCTATTCGTATTTCTGTACATTTTTGGCATCATACAATTTAATATAAAAATGTTCTAATTTTGGTAAAAAAAAAAACACTTACAAGTTGTATTTCGTGGCCATGGGCAATGTTTGCATAAAATCTTAACATGAATTTATTTTTGTATCTGTATCTTTTATTCTATGAGTAGAATATATACGAATCAACAACGAAGCGAAATTTGTAATTAAAATTCTATGCTTCCATTATGATAGGAAGGTATATAAGCCCGCACCAGAGTTTTTTTTTTTGTTAGAGAAAAAAAAAATAAAATAAAAAATGGGTTGGCCAATATTTTGCCTTCTCATTAGAATAGGCTTAATAAGAATATTTAAATCTGCCGCGCGTATCACCATCCACCGGTGTACATAATACGGCCACGCGAAACAAGGTGGACAGAACTGAACTTACAAGTGCGATGATCTTGAGGTGCTAGCTATACAACAGCATAATATGTGTCAAATTTGTTTAGAAAAACGTGTTCATTTGTTCGGTTTATGTATATATTTATGTATAATCAGGTGGTTGCACCAGGGCCGGTCACTCTGATTGTGAGATAAAAGGGCGCTTGATGAGTGGATTCGAAATAAATTGATTTTTAGATTCCTCTATAAAGCAAGTTTTGGTATCGTGTAAAAAAACACAAATTCTAAGTTTTAATCAAACTTAATTCTACGATGGAGAAGGTAAAACCAGTTTTTTTTGCCGTACTGTAAGCCTTAACGATAAGCTGCCCTATCGAGGTATCCGTCGGAGAGGAAAACTCTCTGAAACGCATATCACGTCGGAGGTTCAAAGTTCATTAGAGATGTCAAAAATTTCACTTCAAAACACACTAGATCGCTCTGCAACGCAAAACAACGGTGCGCGTTCCATAACGTCCGAAAAACCTCCGATTCCACTCCGACGGATAACTCGCTAGGGCAGAATATGTGCGTCTCTACGTTCACTGTATATCGAGCTTAAGACTAAACGCGCAAACAATTTAGATCCCGCAATGTAAATCATCGGATTTGGTGAGTTAACTCTGGATTAACTGGATTCTGACAAATGTGTTTTAAAGTTCAGATGAAGCCACCATGGAAATTCCTCTTTCCATACTGACGCATTGTGTCGCTCTCTCTTTCGATAGATTTTAGACAGATAAAAGTTAAAAATAATCCTACACTGAAAAAACTTACTCGGGTTCAATTTATAAGCAGGATTTACTAACTCTGGTTTAACTCAAATACTGAGAAAGTGGCCCTAAATAGTATAGAAAATAAAACATTTAAAAATGTTTATAGATAAAAAAAATCCATTTTTTAAAACATTTTCTCTATAATAAAATTATCATACCTTTGTTAAAACATTACCAACAATTCGCATTGAGATCAAGTTCGTGCGATCCAGTCGTGCATTTAATCGACCATCTTCATTAATACATTTTTTTAAAATTGTAAGCCCTTCACATATGCCTAGATTTAGGCTTCCATAACTTAAAGTTTGACCTGGTTTAACATCCCTGTTCTGGCAAACCTCACTGATAACTAACAAGTCGCAATGACCTCACAATTTGAAGTAATATTTATTTTGTGAGGTTTTCGTATTCTGGTAGCACCACCGTCATAACAATTGTGAGGCTCACAAGAACTGTCAACATTTTGATCTCCTTTAGAGTAGCTTACACCTGACAAGTTTGACATTTCATAATCACGAAAAAAAAGTAATCAATATAGGTACGTTTAACAAAAAATCAGAACTTAATAATCAAATAAAAAATGCACTTTGTTGTGGTGAGTTTTTTGTGAAGTTTCTTGTGAGTATTGTCTGAAAATACCGAAAATGTTATCGAATCACAACAACTTCACAAGAAATCAATCTCACAAGAATTCGTTACAGAAAAGCCCTGTAAATTTGGTACGTATTTTATATTTTTCATCTAAATTTTGTATGTCTGAAAGCTTTTGGCCCTTTAAAAACTTTGCGCCTGAGTGGTTGCTTTGCTTGAAACTAATTTCAAATTGGCCATGATTGAATATATATATATCTTTTTATCTACGTATTTATCTCTGTATCAAGTTGAATAGTAGACTAGTGGAAATACATATATAAAAAAAAGAATGAGAAACAATCTATTGAATTTGAAATTTAATTTGTTCTAAGATAAACAATAATAAATCGTTTGTTGCTGGCCAGACTTTCGTTTTCACTTTGTTTAGGTTTTTAAAAGAAGGAAATTATTTATGGATTTTTTTTTTCGCACAAAATAAGTGACTGGTGGAGATGAATAACCTTTACATATAAGAAATAAATAAATAAGCAAGTTATATGTACATAAAAGGTACGATGTAAAATAAATTATTTCTTACAGACAAAATAAATACAATTATAAGTTATTTCTTCTTAAATTCTCTGGAAAACACAATAAGCTACAATAATTATTTTTAAATTCATTTTTCGATCTTTTTTAAAAATTATAACAATCATTTTATAGTTCTGAAAAGATGATTATCATTCTGCCAATTTAAATGGGGAATAATTCAGGCATCGTAGTATCTATTTATTTATCTATGTATTTATAAATGAATGCCGATAAATGTATAGGACTAATTTATATGAAATAAATACTTTCTTGATTTAAATTTGAAAGAACAAAATAAGCTTTAATAAAACTAATTTCTTGTAAAAGTTACTGACTTATCTGTGTACTTTGCCGTAAGAGAACTAAATATCTCAACATAACTTTTGCTGCTTATATCGCTTTCAAGTAGGTATGTGTTAATAATGAATCATCTGTGTTATCGTTGTTATCACTACTACTATTGTAAAATTGATAATACACTTCATTTGGCTATTCCTGTACTTTTTTTTTTTTAATTAAATTCTTAACTGTTACCTTTGTATGACGCTGACTGTAGAGTGTATTCTAATCTCTTTTAAAATTCTCTAATAGAAACAAAATTCACTCAATATTGTTTTCAAAATTGCTCAAAGATTAAGTTTTTTTTTTAATTTTCTCTTTTCTCTTATCAGTTTGGTTGCTCATTCGCTTAACGATTATCAACATACTTATAGATTAGCCAGTCTTACTTTGTGGAACGAAAATGATTAGACGTACTATTACAACCAGTATGGCAAGTTCAGCATCAGTTGATTTGAAGAATTTTGCTAACGATGGCAAAAAAATTCTCGGAGCTGCCTTAAATTATATGTAAGAACGATTTACAAAATTATTATCACACAAAGCCTATCACATTTTTCGACATTGTTTATCAAGGGACATAGTTAAGGCTCGAGGAGTTCCTGTACCAAAAGTACCTTTGATGTTCTTAAAACCTACTTCATCTTATCTAGCAGAGGGTGAGAATATTGTTGTGAGTATAAAAATTCGAATACATATATGTATATAAGCACTTAGGTACCTGCATGTTCTTATTAGAATTAAAAATTAAAAACTCAGTATAAATTTTCTTAAAAGATTCCAAAGGTATTCACAAAAGTAGCACATGAAGTTGAATTGGGATTTATCATCAAGAAAACTTGTAAAAATGTTTCAAAGGAAGATGCTTTAAACTATGTGGGTGGTTATTGTTTGGCTTTGGATTTGACTGCTCAATGTGAATTGGTAAGAAAAAGGAGACTAAATATCTTATAATATTTTACAAATTGATTTAATTTAAGGGAGTTGCACGTCAAAATGGACATCCATGGACTTTGGGAAAAGGATTTGATACATCAACTCCAGTTTCATCATTGATTCCATTGTCAGCAGTTAAGAATCCTCATGATTTGGATCTTTGGCTTAAAGTCAATGGTGAAATGCGTCAAAAAGGCAATACAAAAGATTTGATATTTAAAATTCCCGAACTTATTGAACATACATCAAAGTATATGACACTTGAGGCGAATGATTTAATATTAACTGGTACACCTGATGGATCAACAGCTTTAGCTGGTGGTGATGTTGTTGAATGTGGTTTAGGTGAGCTTGTTAAACTTAAGTTCAATGTTGTCAATGAATAAACAAATAACGCAATAAAAAAAATACTTATACAATATATTTGGCGTCTTCAATTCGATACCACCTATTAATACAGATATCGGACTGGCTTTGCGAGGAAAAAAGTTTAAACGAGTAAAATGTCTATAGTGTATAAGTTTATCATCTGAAAGAAAAACGTGATAAGAAAAAAAAAAAACAATAAACACAACAAGAAAAGCAGATAAGCACATTAATAGCATTGAACTTCATCAGGGTAGGAACAATGTTGGGAAAAAAAATACGACAACATCGAATATTAAAACAAAAATCTCACTTTTCAGTACAAATGGATTCAAATTATAGCAAGTTATATGTACCTTTTAAGAAAGTCTAGAATTATGGAAAGCTTTCACAAGGACAAAATTTTATTGAGTAGTAGAATATTTATACAGGATGCTGTTTCAAACATTTCAGTTAAAAATCAGTTTTGATTTCCATTTAGGATTATCGATTTATTTGTAGCTTCATGGTGAGGGTGTAACTATTAAGCAATGTTCATAACAAACAAAATTATAAATAAAAACAATTTTGGAAAGGGGATCCAAAAACTAAATCAAAGTAGAGGTTTTTCGAAACTTGAAATCTCGAAAAACGTTGGGATTTTGTATACAAATATTGCATTGCAGGTTATGAAATTGTTAGGAAAAGGTAATTTAAAGTACCCTTTACAGTATGATAAGTCAGTATTTTGTTTTTTAAATCACCCTAATACTTTTGTTATGTATTTTAGGTAAGGTCCATGCCATATTAGAGTTAAGCTTAAATTTTATATAGTTTTAGCATTTCATTAAGTTTCGAGTTCTTCATTCGTAGCCATCTATATTTTTCTTACAATACTTTTAAGCCTCTTTTTTAACAAAGTCAGGTGAATTTATAGAAAAGTAGTCGTTTTTACGGGGACGGGTTCTACATGAAATTCTACTTTTAAATTTATCTACTTAATGTATTGCCATTTCGAAACAAAACTGTGTAGATAACAAACATATATAATTATATTATAGCAGGAAGTCGAATCATATTAAATATTCATTTATTATACCTAGATATCGCGTTGTTATATTCGATCGAAAAGGAAAAATTGTTTTCCTGAAATTATACTTTCACCTTTGCACTTTTTAATTCAAGTTAAGCTCTAAGGAGAAATTAAAAATCTAAAAACAAGAATTAAAAAAAATTATAGGTACTCAGAGGTGCTTTTATATTTCGAAAGTATCTATAAATATTTTTTTCACATTTATATATAATATATTCCTTCGCCTTTAAGAAAATAATAGGGTACAATTAACAAACATTACATTTAATATTATTTTTATGGTAGGTATCTACGTCAAATACGAATTATTTTCATCGAAAAATAGTTTTAGAAAAATTATTTTTAACTTTTTATTTTTTCAACTGCAAAAATTATTATTCTAGAAAGCCATAAACGTTTCGCCTGCTACTCAATTAAAATTGTCGAAAACACAGTTTAAATTAATGTTCTAAAACACTGTTATGTAAATTATTTTGTTACCTTTATATAGGTATATAGTATACGCTTAGTTTGACAGAAAAATAAATATCCACATACCTACCTATAGTTCTTAAAAAAAAAAAATTAAAATAATAACACTTTTGGTTCTAATAACAATAATTTTTTAATTTGTTAATCTTTCTCCGAAATTACAATTCAGACATAAAAAAATAAAGAAATTACTGTTTGCTAGTTGTATTCTTTTTAATTTGTTTAAATATCATTTTTGAAACGGGTTTCAGTGTGCATTTGTTTAGGGAGACTTTGTCCTAAGTAAAAACTTGATAAACTTTGAAAAATTAATACCGGTCTTAAACTTTAGAATATATGACTAACTTCGCTCAAGTTTTTAATTTTTTTTTAAATTGTTATGTAGCGTTTGCTATATGGAATGGCCCTCTTTAAGCTAATGTTTTGTTTCAATATGACATCAATCAAAAGGTTACAATTTGGTTCGATAAAACAAACTTTAGTAATTAGTACCTTTAGAAAACATAACCCTTCAAAAAGCATATGCTTAATTTTATTCAAGATTTTTCTCTCTCTCTGAATCTCTTTTTTGAATAAAATTCATTCATAAGAGATGTGGGAGTTATTGGATTTATATAGAAATGTTTTGTTTTAAAAACTTTAACACAAATTAAATTTATTTTAATTATAAATAAATAATTTAAATGTAACTAAGGCACTTAGGTTTTGCGATCTAACTAATTAACTATAGTCAAATCAGTTCGCAATACAAGAAATGAAGGGTGTTTATTACGTTATTAATCTACACTTCCAATCATAATAATATTTAATATCTAATCGCCAAAAATTGTTCCTTCATCACGAAATGTCTAGAGATTTCTTCGAAAACTTGCATCATCGAATACGTTATAGGTACCTACCTTATACCTGCCGTCATACCGTCATTACCCTTACATATATCAAACAAAGAAAAAAACTTCGTCATTTTTAAATTGAATTTAATTAATCTTCATAACAAAAGAAATTAATAACAAACATTAAAGTCAGACTGAATTGTATTAACCAATAAATTGCAATTATTGCATGTTGGCCTTGAGGTACCTAACTTTCAAGACTTACCTACACACGAGACATGATATAGGTATTATATCTACCAATCTCTTTCATACGGAAATAGGTGCCTATCGTTACGCGCCAAGAATTAAATAAAATATAATCAACAACGTCATTAAATATGCAATTCTTATTATTTATAAATTCAAACAATTTATATTTATACAAAAGAACCTGTTTATTTCAATCTTTTTTTAATAATAAAAAAAAAACAAGAACAGAAAGATAAAAATAAAACCCACCTCTCAATGAAAATAAATTGAATAAATTAAATTAAACCGAATCGAATCGACACGAACTGAATTGCTACGTAGCAGCTGTTAATTGTTATCACAAAGTTATAAAGTTTTCTGCACTTCCCGTCACTATAGGTATTGCCATATAAAACACATGGCGGTATACAAACCATATTAGATTTGTACAGCACAAACAAGAACAAAATAAACCATTCATCTATATAGATAGGTATACCACAGGAAATTTTTTAAAAACTTACCTAAATTGGTTTTTATTTTTTAGGAGATTTGCCAAAAATTCAAAATAGTTAGGTACAATCCAAAATTAACTCCAGAAAACTCAACTCCACACCCTCTGATGTCGGGCAATCGACTAAAAACTGCTAAATTTTTGCTCCTCTGGCTGCTGCCTCTGCTTATTCTGCATATTAGGTCGACAACCTTTTTTCTGACATTTGCTGTCCACCCTCTCTCTCTTGTTTATACATTGATGCCAGAGTTATATTATATCGTTTTCAAAGAGGGATGTTTTGCAATCGAGCGACATACACACAATGAGCTTTTAATTTTTTTTTATTTAATATTTTCCAATGCACTTAACGAGATAAGAGACATTAAAAAAAAATACATTAATCAAATCGAACTTTCCCAAATATAGCGTATACTTAAATAAAAATTCGTTAAAAAAATTAAGTTCACAAAATTTCACACATATTACACCTGATTTGACAATATTTCACACTTCAAAAATCTATTTGTGGATGCTTTATTTTATAAAAACCATAAACTAATAATACCAGTCTTTGAAAATATTTCTTAAATTTACCTACGAGTATAACTACCTTTTCTCACGCGTCCAACCGTAGCAAAAGTTCAAAGATAACTGTAGAGAAAAACTTGGCAGAAAAATGTCAAAACTCTTGCCGGTCGGTCGAGATGTCTCGCTCTCATCAAGTTTTACAACAATAAGCTTTTTATTTAATCAGGGAGGAACAAAACAACCCTCGAAGAAATTCGGGGCTCACACGTAAGGTTCCCTCTTTCTTATTAACTTAACGTATTTCATGAATGAAGTGTGTTGTTATTTAAAAGCAAAACAACCCCATAATGACAGCTCTCTGACGGATGTTATGGTATTTCGTTAAACATTTTAAATGCTCATGCTCAGTCGAACTACCCAGCTACCACCTCCAAAATACAAAAAGCTATGCAAAGTCATAAAAGAAAACAGCTTTGAATAAAAAGTTTCGTTAAGTTAGTTCATTCACAAACCATCAACCAAAAAATTGGTTAAAAATATTTCAATAAAATTTTGAAGCTTCAATTTTGTTGAACATATTTATTTGTCGTATTTTTAGGAGCATGAATGAATATGATTTTATAATTTCTCGTATGGTATACCCACCATCCCCTGTTCAAAACAAGGTATAAGACTTCACAGAATCTTTTAGACTTTGAAAAATATTAATTTCCTGAATTAATTGTTATGATTTTTCGTGTAATACATACATATGTAATATGTATACATACTTGAATTAGGATAATTTGATTTGTTTTTTAAATTTTCGACCAGGCTATCCCAAGAGACGAATAAATGGATTCTTTAGAAATAGGTTCCTACTAAATTCGGCAAAATAAAGAGCCCATAAGGTCATTTATTTTCAAAGATAACGACCGTCATTGGAAAAGTGGTAACCATCGGTTCGAGAAACATGGACGAAAAATAACGTAAATGCCTAAAAAGCATGCAAAAGTAACAAGTTCTTTGCAGATATAATAGCTATATCTATTAATTGTTCATATTGACCTCAACTTAAACATTACGTACATACCAAAAATTCGAGGGTGAAATAGACATTCTTTGATAAAATAATTGATTTTATTAGTTATTATACTATTAAAATAAAAGGGCTCAGATATACAAAATGCAATTTATTTAAATTAATATTTTATCAAAGTGTATTGCGTCCTTGACTATTTACCTCCTGTAAGAGTTTTTTTTTCTTAATTTTATTTAATATGATTGTTGACTAAGAATATGTTTGCAATTGGATATAATATGTATACATTTCAAGGAACGGCAACACTTCCAATCGAATCAGCCGCTGCCAACTATTGAGTTAGTCCTTAGAACTAAGTTTAGTTTAAAAATAACGCCACAGGTGTTCTGTTGCTTTTTTGTGTTCAATTAATTGAAGTGGGTTAAAGTGAGAATAATAATATAGAGGTAATGTATTTTTCCAAAAACAGAAGTTCAATATCTCGCGATAAATAAAAATATGGATAGAATAAAATATAAGGAGAAAATATATAATATATAATATGTCGACGTTTAAAGTGCAGAACCTTGCATTGTTTTTTTCAGAAATCAATAAAAACTTTGCAAATGTTTTATCATGGCGATCTGTAAGAGGTTTTGCATTCTTGCCAAATGGTGAAATTGCCAAAAGGCGACTCTTATTTTGCTGATTTTTTTGCATTAATAACATTTTTTGGAATTTTTCAAATAACGAGGTCCTACATTTTAATCGTCGGTACAAGAATTGAAGAAAATTAAAATACTTAAATTTGGAGCGAGTTAAGTAATTTATAGTTTTCTGTTTTGAAACTAATAATAATAAAAAATTGCGTATTGACAAAGGCCCTCACTAGTCAACTGATGAGTGATGAGTCCAAGTGAGATCGATTGAAATTTGTTATTTTTATTTCAATTGCTTTACGTAAATCAATCTTACTCAGCACATAATAAGCAAATTAAAGCTGAAATGAAAAACAAAAATCAAAATATTCTGCCAACTGGTCTGATAACGGTCGAGTTCGTAAAAGTAAAAGTTTCGTTTTGTTTACTGTTGATGTTTGTTCTCAGAAATCAACTCAAATTTTACTCAAAATGTACATAAATAGTGCCATTTTTTGGCAAATGTTTTTAGCAGTGATTTAGCATGTTTAACATTTACGAACTTGGGGAAGCTTTTCATGCTCGCAAGTACACACCCGTACAATCTCCAAACAATAACAAAATGAGAGATAAAACAACACTCCCACCCATAAGCCGTGACCATGTGTAATCTTATCGAAACGTCGCGGTCGTAGGTCGGACAGTCCATTTTTTTAATTATAAAATTGACCTATCGTTATTTATTTATATTATATTATTATATACTAACATATAAATAAACACTTCAAAATAATTAAATAAAATGTCTTTAGTACTAATTACATAATAGAAAAATTAGAAAAAATTGTGGATTTACTATAGAAATACGAAATAGAAGTTAAAGAGAATCGCCTGTGGAAAAATTAAAATAAATAAAATTATAACTGATTGGCTGAAACTGAAAATGAAATGCGAAAGTGAAAATGAAAATCTTCTTACACTTCAAGAATATTGTTCTAACAGTTTATCAATTGAAATATGCACGATTTGCTCTATATTATAGTACAAGGCATTATATAGTGGTTAAAAATAAAGTATTATTCAGTCAAAACTATAGCTAAATACATGGGTTGTTAAAAAGAAATTAAAATAAAGTAAAATTTTTTGTAAAACTTTCCAAATCTGGAAAAAGTTCATCTATTAGTATAGAAGATACCTCCACTCCATAGGACGATCTACCCTCAAAAAGTTTCCAGATGGGGAGATATAAAGTTATTTAGATATAGTGTCTAAAACTAACGTTTTGCGCATTAAGTTTCCTGGAGAAATATGTTCATTATTCAAGGCATAGGGTTGCCACGCTTTAAAGGTCGGTTTTTGGGTTTTAACAATTATTATATGATGCAGCTCATATGGTAGGTGATAAAACAAATATCATATGAAACTTTATTTTTTAAATTGGAGTTTGTATGACTTTCTTGTGTTTATAACAAACAACTCTCTATCATCATTTTTCATTGAAAAAATAGGATATATAGACCTTTCACTTCGTTTACCCTACTGAAATTCCGAAATTGAAAAAAATCACGTAAATAAAGTTTCCTTCCACATAATATTTATTTTTTATTACTTTTAATCGACATTTAAAGCGTGGCAACCCTATGCCTTGGCCAGGCAATCCATTCTCAAAATTTTAGTATAGACACTACCTAAAAAAACGTTATGCTCTATCGGTAACTCGATGAAAATATAGGTCCTCCTATGACGGGATCTTAGACTACATATATCAAGCCAATAACGATAAATACGAGAATAATGATAATATGGAATTTTCTTACAATAAGAATTTCAAGTAAGAAACTTCAAAAACTAAAAAAACACATCAATAATAACGAAATTAAAAACAACGAACAATATGATTTTCTATAATAGAATATTTAAATATTGGTGAACACCAAAGTAGAATAGGGTAGTTTGAAAAAGCAATTAATATTGTGTTCTACTTTCGAAAATTAACTTTGTATTTTATTTCTGGCAATTTAGACTTTTATTTATGTAAATACGATTTTTTAAATAAATATTTTTATTAGAAAATAACTGTAATTTCAAAGATTACACAACTCAGCAAAAGAAAAAATTCTTGTCCTAACATTCATTTTACGATTTTATATTCACTATGCACCAAAATAAATAAATAATATCAATATTCATTTAAAAGTTTGCTTTTGTAATGTTTATTACAAAAAACGTTTTCATGATTTTTGCCTTTAAATTAGTTTATTAGCTCAGTATAGGAATAAATATTTGACCTGGACAAAATTTTATTGTTCACTATATAAAAATATTTAAAACAACGGCAACACTAACAGTGTCATTTTATATCTTTAATTCTATTTTTAAATAAAATTATTTTAGTGAATAGTTTTTAAAAATTAATTTTTAAACTCAACATTTAGAAAAAAAATGAAAAAAATTTGTAATACATTTTTTTTCAAAATTTTGCATTATTAAGTATTATTTTTGTTTAATAATAATTTTATTTCAATACAAAAATAATCGAAAATCTATTTGTTTTGATTTAAAAAAATAAAAATTTAAATCATAGTTTTAAAAATATCCTATTAACCCGTTATCCTGGTAACAAAAGCAAACTTTTCTATCAAATATATTTGTTGACTATAGGTACAGCTTTATAAATTCAATACGCTTTTTTCAAAGTCAAAATTCATGTTGACTTGTGTTATTTTTCTCGTTTTGTTTTTTATCCTTGCAAGACTTGCGAAGTACAATTACACTTCCTTGTCACTTTCAATTCAACACCTTAACACGAATTATGGGGCCAATTTTCTATTCCTATACATAAATAATTAACCCATTTTTGAAAAATCGAATTTTCAAAAAAAAAAATCGACTTTTTTTTTAAGATTATATGATATGATTCTTTTGGAATTATTAATATCCAAAATTTTAAAGACTTTTAAGAAGCATCTGGTATACAAAATTTAATTTAAAAGACAGTAATAATAAAGTCAAACATAAAACAAAACGGTTTTATAATAAGAGGTACGTACTCTTAGTAACGACTTCAAATTAATTTCAGTGCATATCAAAATCGTAAAAACAGTTTTTAAGAAATATTAGATCTTTTAACAGTTGCATGGCATTTAGGTACTTATCATAAAAGAAATTGACTTCAAATATTGGAATGACAAACCATAAAAATTAACATAAATGTCATAAAATTCAATTAAACTTTAACTTAGCAACTGTTTAAAATTGACTACAAATAAACTATCCAATTCTGTACATTTTGCCAAGAGATCTGATGACGTTAATATATACCAATTTTTCCTATTGTATAATAAATATAAATTGTACATTAACTCAAGTGCATAACTTTACAATGCATCTGTTTGTCTTGAAATGTCAAACTTAAGCCTTTTATAGAAATCGTGACGTAGCAAAGTTCCCAAATTGCAAAATTTTTGGAACCTCAAAGTTACCTATACATAATACATATCTTTATTTCCTTAGAATTTTAGATTTGATTTTATTCATTTTTTGACAGGTTGACTATATTTTGTGAGGGTTTCTTTAAGAACTCTGAGAAAAGAATTTCTTTGTTCCTAAGGAAGTATTTATTATGATAGGTACCAACATTTTTTTTTTGACAGTGAAATTCTTAAAATAAATATTTTCAATATTATACCACATGATATATAAGTATAGAACCGAATACAAAATTTCACATGGAACTATAACTAGCATGTGGCACTGAGATGAGATATTTTTTATGTTGATGATTGACATCATCAGTTTATATACCTTTATAGATAAGGGAAATGAGTAAATGTCAATTAACAAAAGTTTTTTTTTTATAATTTATTGTTTATGGAATTAAATTAATTTGCAGTTAGTATAAATTTCCAAAATTTTTCAAAAAATTTATGAAAACTTTGCACCTAAAAACCTAAATAACTTCAACAGTAGAATTAAAATAATTTTTTATTTCAACAAGAAAATCATTTTCCTTAACGCCTGTCAGTTTTACAAATTGTTATAGGCATATTGTATAGTTCACCCCAAAATGAGAATTCACCACCTGTGGCTTCTGACATAATAAATTTTAGTTTCTGAACAATCGGATTATTTTTTTTTTTTTGATTCGTTTAAAAGTTATTTTCTTTCTGTTGCTATATGCTTCATTTAAAATCAGGGAGACAATAAAAAAAGTTGCTATTCAATTATCTATAAATCAATAGAAGGGCATTGATGATGTCATATTTAATTTCGTATAATTCAATTGTTTTTTTCTAAACATATTAACCTAACTCTGCTTTTAAATTCATAGCATTTTTATTCTTATCAAACAGACAATTTCCTTATATAGGCCTGCATTTATGGAGATAATGTAAAGCATGTAACGTTTGCGTGTTGGAAACTGATAGCTTTATCAGTGGTTAATTCTGTAATAAAAGTATGGGAATATTCTCAGAAAAATAACTTAACAATGAAAATGATGTCATACTGTTATAATTTATTGGGAACCAAACAGACTAAATATGTCAAACTGGGACCACCAAAAGTTTTAAGGGTGGTCCCAGTTTGACATATTTAGTCTGTTTGGTAACGTGAAATTTCTTGCGAATTTGCACAAATTTTCACAATTTGCTGTCAAAACCCATAGAAAAAAAAACTCAGTTTTTGTGAAATTTGTTGAAAAAAAGTAACCAAACAGGCATAATAGATACTAAAATTTCCGAAATTTTTGAAGATGAAGAAAAAGAAAGAAAAATTATAATTTTGTTTGCTTTTGATTCAATCAGAAATATGTAATATATTCTTGTATTTATATTCTATACATCGTTATAGCTAAATTATTTTAACTTTAAAAGCAAGAAGTAAACATCTTCAACCCTCGTTATCTAAAAAAATCGATTAACTTTTGAAGGGATTAACTAATTCTTTGGCGAAAAGAAATATCAATTTTCTTTTGTCTTTTTCCAAGCTGAATAAAATTTTTTCAACTAAAAGTCTCATTTCCATCTACAAAATGAATATTGCTTGTCCTCTTAATGGTTATCCAACCTGACTAAAAACGATTACTTTGTCTTTTATGTACATATATATGAGATCCACTAATAAAAGCTTTAACTAGATTTTAAAAGCCATTAGGATATGCACTTACTAAACTCTTTGCTTCAAGTTCGGATCAAAGAGGCCAAAAGTGACTTATACCAACACTCTTCAAACAGAAAATTGGACACCGCCACTAGCATGGTTAAGAGGTATAGGAACTAATCGAAAGGACAAACTCACCATCGACGACGTCGACTGTTATTATTGATACAGAAAGATGCAATCATTTATAATATACCTTATTGTATTTGCTTAACTGGATAAAATTGAGCATTTTAAACACATAATAACCCATCGCTGGTTTTTTTTTTTCAATTTCTTTTTGTTTTCCTTAAGAAAAGGTTCTATAAAGAGGTGAGAACCATTAATTCAATATTGGTTTTTCAGAATGGTTTATCTAATGGAAATTGATTGCAATACCTTATTTAAAATTATAAAATGTGCTTCAGCTAAGAACCTATGTAAATGGGAGGCAAAGGACGCGGAGAAAAATCAATTATTGTCGCATGTATTCTTCTAACTAACTTTTTATGTTTTGCATTATGTAACCACCTAGTTTTAGTTGTGTCGAAAAATAAATTAAAATCTTGCTACTTGGGCTTTAAATGAAGGTGTAACTCCATTGAATAAAGAGAAAGAAAAATAATTTTAAAAGTTCTATGTACATGGAATTAACCGGAAATCCATGTTTTTCGCATAGAAAACTGAAATTAGACAATTTTGATATTTTTGTTCTTATCTAAAAATTTTGTTCACAGAATTTTATTATACTATACAAACTTAATTTATAAAGTTTGACTTTGACTTTTAACAAAAAAATTGATTCAGCAATTTTTCCAAAATTCAAAAAAAAAATAATATAAAAATACAATATGTATATTTTTTCAAATGTTTGCACTGCAATTAATAAAAAACAAGAATATTGATCATCCTTAAATGTTTTACTTAACTCCTTGACATAAAAATATTGTTAAAAGAACATGCAAACCATTTAATAAAAAACATCGGAAGTAAAAACTTGAAATATAAATTGATAACTTTCTACGTTTGCTAAACAGTTAATAGCTTTATCAATTATTTCTATGTGTTGAAATGAAGTGCCCTTATGATGGAACTACTATATCAATATGGCAAATAGTGGAATCAACCAATTTCCGCACCTATTGTCTTTAATATCTAATACATATACATACATACATATATACAAAGAGTGTACAACAAAAACCATTTCAAAGTCTACAACTTCTAAGCATTTATTTTACCTGCAAGCAAATACAGGTAAAGGATAATTCTTTGTGATGTGTTTTATGTAGGTGTTTTCTTTGTGAATTGTACATCGCAATTACTACCCGGTGTCTGATTTCATGTTTGTAGATTGTAAGTAGAATTTTCGCAGCACATTACAGAATTTTGTACATATTTTTCAGTTTGACAAAAAAATTAAATATATTACTTCATTTATGTTCGATGTGTGTATATGATATTTTCAATCGTTTCACGTCAAGTTTTAATCGGAACATTTTATGGTCAACCTATTTAAAGCTCGCGCCGTTTCAAATCTCGCTGGTATAAAAAAAATGCCTGAGATCCCTTTTTATAACTAATTAACCCAGATCACATTTGTTTTAAACGAGCTTGTACTCATTCAAAAAACCTGAAAATTTATAAATAGAGATTAACAGTTTTGCAGCGCAATCCTTTTACTTAATACATAATTAAAATTATCAAAAAAAAGAAAAATAATAAAAAATAAATTTACGACTGGACGTATATAGTTACTTTCTTTTATGGCTCAAACGTTTAAGGCTATACTGTTTAGCAGTATAATAACGGCAATAAATTTTGACATTCCGCTTTACTTCGCTTTAACAAGATAACATCTATACATATTCGGCCTTGGGAGAAGAACAAAATGTACCAATGAAATCAAAATATTCTCTCATTTCATATATCGAAACGTCAGATTGTTTGAAAAGATTTTGATAAGGTAAGAAGATAACCAGACCACGAGACCGATTGAAATAAATCTAATAAAGTTAGTTATCTGGTATTTTTATTGTTGTATGTTCAAATATTTTCTTTTTTAAGTGATCTTACGTGCTAAAGCTGTGAGATTCCCTTTAAATTGTAATAATAGGCGTGTTTTTTTGCAAGTCCATAAGAATTTGACAAAAAAAAAAACGACAACGGAACGAAGCGATTTACACGTATACAACAACAACTTAAGTCCATATGGACTTACCTAAGGGGCCAGTTATAGCTTTCATTGAAACTCATCATTGAAAATTTTAATTGTTAATTTTGAAATAAAATTGAAAATTTAAAATCTGTGATTATTTTAATGCAAATAAAGAGCTGATAACTCAATTATTATTTCTATAGTCAAATAAAAATATTTCATTTTGTCCCAGGCTATCGCAGGAAATGAATTTCTTTCTTTCAATGATTGAACTACCTTATCATTGGTCATTGAAATCTTAGACATCATTTTATAGGAAAGATTGGGCCAAGATGAAATATTTTTTTGACTAGAAATAATAATCGAGTCATCAGCTTTTTATTGGCATCAAAATAATCACTGATATCGCTTTTTTAGGGCCTCAAAACTGAAAATTAAAATTTTCAATGATGAGTTTCAATGAAAGCTATAAATGGCCCCATACTATGTTTCCACCGACCGCTAAACCGAGATTCAAGTAGATTTACCCTAAATCCTCTTCAAATCTCAAAGGTTTATCATACAAATTTAATCCTCAAATCTAGTAGATTAGAAATATAATCTTGTTAAATTATCATAGGGCAAATGAGAATCGAGAGAACATTTTCGAGAATCTAAATTTTTTTTCATCGTTTAACATATCTATATCACTTCCAATTTAGAAGAAAACATGAAACAGCATTTGTATTTTGAGAGCCTGAGAGGAACTGTCAAAGTTAATCTACTTTATAATCTTTTTATGCGGTGAAAACACTATGTAGGATTTATGAAATCTCAACGAGATTAACTTTCGGTGGAAACGTAGGTTTGACTTTTGTCCCGACAAAAAACTGTATTACCGGTGCTAATTATCATTTTTCTATCGACAAATTATCTGAGTTATCGAATAAAACAATTTTTTTATGAAATTTTTGTTTTCCTATTAATGACTTGAAATTAAGATCTATGTTTTTAATTAATTTTATTTAATAATAATTTTCTATATGAGTTGTTTTTATTTTAGTATTTTGTATGCTCACTACAAAGCTGAAATGGAGGTAGGTAATAAAATTTTGTAACAGCGATGGGCTTGTTTGTTGTTTTGACTTTAGTAAGTCCCGATGTCGATTTTTACCACAAATTCATATGGACTTGCAAAAAAAACATGAATTATATATTTTGCCTGCATGACTCCAGCCACCTTCGTCAGACAGATTAGTATGGACCCCAAAACATGTGCCATTTTTTTTTTTGAAAAGGTGAGCGATTAATTGGTCATTTTTGACCACCCATTAACTTTTTTTGACCACCCACAGTTATCGAATAAATCGATTTTGTAAAATGAGGGGCCAAAAGATCGACGCCCCCAATAATCCATTTTTTTTTCAAATTTGATTAAAACATTCGATTCGTCTATTTTTGAAAGATTGACAACCTTTTAAGTTTTTTCGAACACCCCAGGAAATATTTTTTTTTTGATTGTCGAAAAAAAAAATTCGATACTTTTTTTTCGTTTTTTTTTTTCAAAAAATATTTTGTTTCGAATTTCGGTAGATGATCATTTTTAAAAGCACAATTATCTCAAAAGACCATGCTTTAGAATTATTGTTGTAAAAAATATTTTTTGAGGAGTAAGAACAATAGATGTTGTTTTTGATTTACGATGTCGTGTTGAGTATTCTTTTTTGTCCTAATTTACCGAAAGAGGTTAAATCTATCTATGCCGCTCGTCTCAAAACTGATAAAAAGGTCTTTGACGTCACGCTGAGTTTTTCTGATTATGTCAATGTTGTTGGTTTATGCAAGTATGTAACTGAACATAGAACGGAACTTTGGAAGTTCGTGCATCTTTTGTGTTGTGTATATATGTATATTATAGCTTATAGTCGTCAGTTACATAAAACTCGCAGAAACACACCTCTCATACTTAAGTTAAGAGAATTATTTTTAGTGTCCGACCGAAGCTTCGGCTTCGGCCTTCGGCTTCGGTCGAATTCGGCCAAAAAAACAACATTCGGCCAAACCTTCGGCTTCGGCCATTTTAGGCCGAAGTTTTGGCCGAAGCCGAAGAATCTGTTTATTATATCGAGCAAACAAACTTTTGTTCTTAGCATACAACATTAGACTCTTTGATTTTAATTAATAATGTATTGAATTAATATTACTAAAAATTATTACTAAAAATAAATTATTTATTTCTTTTTTGTTTATAATTACTAATTAGTTATAAGTTATTTTTATTTTATTTGTCTTATGTTATTTAAGCAATAAATTTTAATAAAAATAATATTTTTATCCAATTGGAAAGGAGAATCCTTGACTTTTTTCAACCTTAGGCTTCGGCTTCGGCTTCGGCCGAAGATTTTCTTTCAGCCTAATAATTCGGCTTCGGCTTCGGCTTCGGCTGAAAATCGACCTTCGGTCGGACACTAATTATTTTACCAAGTTTGATGAGGCTAACAATTATTTTTATTTTATTATTATAAATTCATTAATATATGTTATAAATTAGACTAGCTACTACTAACTATATAGCTCCTATACACATTTCAAGAAAATTCGCATGGTTTTAGGGAGTATTTTTGAGAATACAGTAATGTCTCGAAGTTAAACCAACTATTACCAGATGTTATTCGGATTATCAAAATATTAGGATTAATGAGTCCATGGACGAGAAAAAAGAAAAGCGTTGTATATTTAAAAAAATCATATTTCAAAGTAAGTGTAGAAAAAAGTAAATAAAAAATACAAATTATTTAATAAAAACTACTTAATCGTTTGAATAAACGTCTCAGCATGTAAGTAAAAGCTGGAAAGCTTCTACATACAAAGGTACATACATTTATAATAATGGCCCTCAGATGACATAAACAAAATCACTAAAATAAACTAAACTATGTGAAAACCAATGCATTTGTACGTATGTTTTTTAAGTTGTGATTTCGATTACAGCGTACATAAATTCTGATTGTCAATTAGTACCTACATAATGCGAATAAATTAAAGTTAGTATTTAATCGATATTCAGAAGGTTTGGATTACCAAGATATTACTGTATTTTTGTTCACTCTTTCGTAGTTCATATAAGAAAAAGAGAACAAACAAAAAAAGAAAAATTATTCTAACGAAAAAATCAATTCTATCTGCTCTACCAGCTGTATATATAAAACAATTCATTAACTGAATTTCTTATAACCGTTTAAGATTTCGAAATTGATTCTAAAAACAATTAAAGTAGATATTCGCTCGTACTAACAACAAAGTCGGGATCATTTCTCGTTGTTTATATTTTTCTTACCAGCAGTTACTATAAATAGCATATAAAATATGAGAAGCAAAAGTATTGTTTAAACTTGTTTTTTTTTTTTAAATATTATTACATATTCCATTTGTAGATATTAAAATATGTTTTTCCAAAATTTCTGCGTCAATCATTTGAAGTTAGAAATCGCTTTCTCAATTATAATGAAATAATAATTGTAGGCCTTTCAATTTCTTGTGAATTTGATTCGGTTTTGAATATAAATTTAATATTTAAGCTATGTATGTAAAAAAAAAATCGTTAATTAATCGCAAGTTTTAAGTTTTTGGTCAAAATTAGATTTATTTTATTTACTAAGACGTGATCAATTGATATAATTGGTTTCATTCACTTTGATAGTAACTTTATACGTATCTACATGAAATAAGTCAACTTAATTCAATACAACGGCCGTTCGTCTTTATACAAAAACGAATCCTATAGAGTGCTGCAAGTGGAACTGAAGCTGAACTAGTTGTAAAAAAGTGTCGTTACAATATTTTTTGCGGACTCCTTTTTTCTTCATGCAATTAACGTCGAAAGTGCTGAACGTCAAAAGTTGGCGAACTCGTCGAATTCGTTAGCAGCTACATAAGATTGCATCTGTGTTGTATTGTGTTGTGTTCGTAACATTGAATCAGAACAAAAACATAAATGTTAGAAAGTAAGCCAAGTTTTTCTATATAAAACCTGTACCTATGTAACAAATCAGCCGTGAAAAGTAGTGAAATCTAAAAGTACGCCAAGTTATTATTTTATGAATGTTTAATATCAAATATTTAAAGTAGAGTAAAATTAAAAACACTCCAAATGCGATGAGACAAATTTCTTATTTAATGACCAAAATTTGAAGGTTTACTTGACAATTTTTCTTTTTATTACTCACCATTTAAAACGTTTTGAAAACTTGACCAGTGAACCGCCAAATTTAAGTCATTAAATAATAAATTTGTCTCATCATTTGGAGTTTTTTTTTAATATTACTCTACTTGAGGCGCCTGTGGTTAGTGAGCCTAACAATTATTCCGAATTCGAAGTTTCTGACTTTATTGGTACTGAAGTTATAGAGGGCGGTCGAAAATCGCCTGAGTTTGTTCCTGTAAAAATGGTGTAGTGCCAGAACTTGGCTGGGCACTACCGTGCCCTTTGATTTGTGTATTCAATATTTTGACAGCTCTTCCAGTTCCAGTTGCAGCTCCGTCTCCTCTGTGATCAGACAGTAATACTTATTTCAAATTGATTGCAAGTTAAAATCCGTGGTTAGATATTGTGGATAAGTTAATTGATGTGTCAAAAACTCAAAAATTTGGAATTTATTTTGCACCTTCTAATTAGTATTTTCAACTGTCAAGCAAACAACACAAACATAAATAATATTTCTTTTCTGTTTTACAGAATTCACAGAAATCTTTTTAAGTGACTGAGTCATTAGCAGTTCAGCAGTCAGTTAACATTAATATACGCAACAATAATTATGGCTAAAATAAACCATGAACCAGATACTGAAGAATTGCATCCTGTGAAAAGTTTTATTAAAATTGAAGGTATGCAATTGAATCGAAAGCCTTTAGGACTACGTAAAACTGCTGTTTTTAGACAGGTAAGACTTAAAATAAAAAAAGTTAAATTAAAATTTATAAAAATTAAATAAATTACCTATTATTTTTGTTAAATTATTATTAATTATACATAAGTTTTTTTTTAAAGGGAATATTATCCAACTCAGGAAATTTTTATACGAAAACAACAACAACTTGTAATCTTGCTTTTTATCTGGATCTATTTCAATGATCCAAAAACTAGTACTTTTTGTTATTATTATATGGTAGGGCAGTGTATAAACTGTTGTGAAAAGAAACAACAAATATATATACAAGCACAATGAAAAAAAGACATGGTTATATACCACTGGCCGTCACTGTAATACTGTTTGTTTCATTATGAGGATCTGATCGATCAGATCATGTGGATAACAAATTGCAGCTATTGTTTCCGTAAAAAAATTGCTTAGTACAGTAATTCACCCATATGCAATGCATTCATCGAACATACCATTATTGACAGCTAATTTTAACGGGTATTAGCGAGGCCGTCACAGAAACAAAATGGATTTTTCTTACAAACTATAGATAACAAATATGTAATTAACGCCGGCAAGACAGTTTTTCGGCGCACGTAATACTACGTTTTCACCAAAAGTTAATCTCGTTAAGATTTAATAAATACTAGGAAGTGTTTTTCACCACACAAAAAGATTAAAAAATGGTTTAAGTTTGACAGTGGTTTCAAAATGCAAATAGTGTTTCTTTTTTTCTTCTAAAGTGGAAGTGATATAAGTAGATAGTTCGATGTGTATAAAAAAATTAGATTCTGGAAAATGTTCTCTCGATTCTCGAATATTGTTCTCAGAGCAATAGGGGAATTGGTGTGTTCGATTTGTGCGACAATTGGCCCTATGAAGCTTTAACAAGATTAATTTCTAATTTACTTGATTTGAGGATTAATTTTGTGTGATAAATCTTTGAAGAGGTGAAAATTAAGTATAAGTTAAGTCCCGAGATATCTCTGGGTTTAGCTAAATCCGCTGAGGATTAGTTGTTGTTGCATTTAACATGCAAATTGTATAGCACTGACGTAGTTTTTTTTTTAACCGCAATTCCGGCCGGGCTCCAAAAAATCACACCTGTTATTGACAACTGATGTATAATAATATGTACATATTTAAAAATAATGTAGATTTAATTTTATTCTTACGCATAATTATAAGTTATATGTTTTTCCAACAATATTTCCTAAGCTCTGTTTAACAAAAAAATATAATAAGGTATAATAAGGTAAATAACAAAAAAAAAAAAAAAAAAAAAATACCATATCTAACTTCCCAAAATTTACCTTATTATATTTTCTTGCAGTTTCTCATTGTTTTCATAGCTAATTTAAGCAGTTTAGCGCCTGCAATGGGTTTAGCATATCCATCTGTATGTCTTCATCAGTTACAAAATAAAAGCGAGAGATTTCACCTTAATGAAAGTGAGGCTTCTTGGTTCGGTAAGTACCTACAAGTATATAATTTATCAACCACACACTGTGTGTGCTTTGTCAAATTATGGTATTTTCACTTTTCTCACAGCATCCATCAATGCAATCACCTGTCCGGTGGGAGGTCTACTCTGTGGCTATCTTCTCGATAAACTAGGACGAAAACGAACCATTTTCTTCATTAGCTTCATCTCTATTGTGTCATGGGGTCTAATGGGGAGCTCTTACTACACAAATTGGTCCATGGAATACGCTCAAATCATAGTTGCACGGATAATAATTGGTAGGCGTCCATATGACAATCAAAGATATACCAACCGTTCTTACGAAGGATAAATGCGCAATACATACGTATATTTACAGGCATAGCTTCTGGTATGTCTAGCTCAGCAGTAAGTGTCTATTCGGCCGAGATATGTCATCAAAATTTCCGTGGACGTCTCACACTCGGCTCTTCGGCTGCAACTGCAACTGGTATATTTGCAATGTTCACTCTTGGTTATTTTATTAAGGTAAAGGTTGTTGTGTAGTTGATAATGAGGCGTTTGAACAGTTAATACACAAATTCTTTTGGTTAATTTACTTTTGACATCACTTAAATTACTTCTTCCATCTTCTCTTTAGGAAAACTGGCGATTGAAAGCTCAAATAGCATGTGGTATTTCGGTGTTCACATTCGCTATAACTTTCCTAATACCCGAGTCACCATCATGGTTAATGGTCAAAAACCGTATGGAGGAATCAAAGAAATCATTTCAATTCTTCAGAGGTCTTAAGAACAAAAGTAAGTACCTATAATAAATTCATATGAAACACAATTAGATACCTATTTTGACATCACTTTCTTTCCCTTTCAGATCCACCATATTCAAAGGAGCTCGATAAAGAATTCAGTCTTCTTCAAAATTCACTTGCCTTGGCCGAGGGTGAGAAAGCACCCCATTTCTTGGAAGCAATTCAAGCACCAGAGGTTTACAAACCCCTGCTTATAATGATTGGATTTTTTGCGTTTCAACAATTTACTGGGATTTTTGTTGTTGTCGTCTATGCCGTCCAGATATCCACTGAAGCTGGCGTTAAAATTGATCCATTTTTGTGTGCTATGTTGATGGCATTTATCCGAGTACCTACAACTTTTGCAGTTGGTCTTGTTTTGGATCGTTGGGGACGTCGTCCACCTGCAATGTTCTCTGCCTTCGGTATGGGTATTTGTATGTTCATTTTGGCAGGATGCATTTGGTTTCCAGAACTCACAGTAATACCCCACTTGTCGTTGATATGCATTTGTATGTACATTTTTACAAGCACTCTCGGCCTGATGACACTTCCTTTCTCGATGATTGGTGAAGTTTTTCCTCAAAGGATGAGAGGAACAGCAGCTGGAATTACAATAAGTTGCAATTATGCGTTATCTTTTTTGTGTGTGAAGCTATTCCCCGATATGGTCAATTCGATGGGAGTGGGAAATGTATTTTTTTTCTATGGAGCTGCTGCATTTCTAGCCATATTATATATTTATGTATTCTTGCCTGAAACAAAGGGAAAGACTTTGTTTGAGATATCAGAAGAGTTCAAAGAATCATCAAGAAAAACTAGGGTTTCCTTAATGAATATTTAAATAAAGAAATAGACAATTGGCGCGTTCAGAAAAATGAGATTTAGAGATTTTTCTCACTTAAAAAGTGAGCAAGCGAATACAAGATTTTTTTCCTCTGAGTTCTGACAGCAAAGCTGAGAAATTTTGCTGAGGAATCCTGATCAGGTAAATGAGATTGCTAAGATCTCCGAGATCTCATTTTCCTGAACATGCCTAATGAGTATATATATATATGTATATTGAGAACTTGTTGATTCACAAATCTTTGTATATGACATAAGCATAATGAAGGACGTAAATAGACATGGTGTCAATTTTTATTCTATACAAAATCTGTGATAAATATGTGAATTAATTTCTCAATATTTAAACAGCTTTGAAACTATAAATTTTATGTAAGGATAACCAAATAAACAGTTTTTGAAATCAGATTTTTTTATTATTAACGGCGTTCCACAAGGAACTAACTTCGACCACTTTTTAACACCTCAATATCTAATCTCACCCCCACTTTAAGATGAGAAGGGAACGGACAAGTGAGGCTGGATTAAATTTTTTTTGACGTTGCTTTTGTGAGACTTATTATTATTTTTAATTTGGAAACAAAAACTCAATATTTTTTTATTTTCAAATAAAATATTTCTGTTTAATTAATCCTCTTTATCCTTATTTTAAGGACGGCTGAAAATCAAATTGGGGTGACATACAACATATGATTAGCCGTGTTTGGTAACATGAAATTTCTTGCAAAATTGCACAAATTTTCAAAATTTTTCACATATTGGTACTAATTCCTGTTTGTTAAAGCCGAGTATACAGTTCTTTTGAACAAAAAAAAGAGTGTGCGTACTTATGTACACGCGCTAGAAGTAAAACTTCTTTCACGACAACAGGGCAAGTATTTTTCAAGTCCTACCACTCAGAGCACCCGATTTGAAACTCAGAACCGTTGCAAAATCGTGACGCTGAATTTTGTAATTCGTGACGGGAATTTGTATGTCGGTTTGACATGTCACTGACAGCTCCATAGAAAAATTTTTTACCCCCATGCCGCAAAAGAAGTTTTACTTCAAAAAACATAGGTGGTAAGAATTTTTTTTTTCGGAAGAAAAAAAATCTGAGTTGAAATAAAATAAAAAATTTGTATTCGTTGTCCTCTTTTTTTTCCACAAAACAATGTCACCAACATTGTTTTGCGCGAAAAAGTTTCCGTGGTGAATATAAATTTTTTTCACCAGGTTTGGTTCACTGTTCGATAGTAAAATTTTAAACGTCAAAAATTTTTTCTTGCGATAAAATCACTCCCATAAGAAGTACATGTATTTTTTTTTTGTTTGAGGAGGAACTGTATACTAGGCTTAATTCAAAAAAGTTGCAACGAGAGAGCACAATGATAGAGAAAATTATTTCCCTTCCATTGGATAACTTGCAATTTTCTGCTACACAAATTTCGGTGTGCAAGAAGTGTAAAAACTGTCAAATACATAGCTATCACTGTCTGTTACTTGACGTCGCGTCGGCTAGGATTTGCTTCAAATCTTTATGCAAGTCTTTTGCACAAACGTTTGATCGCTTTTTAGATACAGAATGTCACCACCGGTGTTCATTTTCGTTCGATATTTTTCAGTATAAAAATTATTTTACAATTTAAAAATTAAAGGGTTCAAAATGATTTGTCAATCTTTTACGTCTTGTACACAAAAGTGACATTTTATACAAAAAGTGGTTCAGTGCGTTTGTTAACTTTTGGACAAGTTTTCCCTCTCTGAGAGTATTTTCTCTTTCTTTCAAAGTTTGACAGGTTTTACACTTTTTTTTTTAAAAAAGATACCAAACAGACCTATTAAAATATAAACATAATGAAGGTATGTGTATTATATATAAAAAAAAATAAATGAAGAAAAGACAGACAATTCCATGAATTCTTGTATATTAACATAATTCCTGTCAAAAAAACGTATTTCATTTTTAGTGCAATAAACGTGCTAGGAGTTCTAAAAAAACGCATCCCAACCTTGAAAAATACATTGACATTGAGAGTCATCACTAACAGACAATATCTATAGTCCATACATATGTACATATATGTATCATAAACTTTTAAGAATTCTCATTGATGTCATCGTGATCAACTATGTAAAGTAGTACAGTAGTCTCTCGGCAATATGAACGGTTCTATAAGATGAAAAGCTCAACAAAATTAAGGAAATATTTTCAGAATTCAGTGCACAAAAATTTGAACGGGTTGAAATTTTGTACCTACTCGAAAAGATGAACGTTTTAATTTTCGTACTTTCTCTTTGCCTTTTGAGTTTTGTTCCCCGTATTATATTTACATTTATATTTTTTTCAATTCTGTGAACGGTTCATTGAGGCTTGTTTTAATTTGTTAGGTAAATAATATTTAATGTTTTTATTTATAACTATATCTTTTTTCTCAACCTAATGTTGATGCTTGAGAAGATGAACAATTTTAAAAGAACGGAACCAAGTTTTATTTTATATCAGTTCATTTTTTCGAGATTCTGCTGTTCTTGCAAAAGAATTTTATTTTTATATTTTTATATGCTATCGAAAGTTTTTCAATACAAACTGATTCTGCACTTCTAGAAAAAGAAATCTTTTATGCTTCAGTTGAATTTTCCTCAAATAAAAAATATTGCTAGTTCACTAAAAAAATGTATGCATATTGTTATTATAAAATCAAAAAGTGATATAAATATCCACCGAACGACAACAAATACATATGGAATTGAACTCGATGGGGTCGATATTATCAGAAACATACCTACACTAACCAAGCTTTAAAGCCCAAACATTAAAAAAAAAATGGCTGCTAGGACACGCTTTTCAAATAAGTCAGAAATTTACCACATCCATAAATTCTCCGATAAACGTATAAGTATCAAATGAAAGATTAAATTTCTTTTTATTACCAAATCATTGATCGCACGACTATTTGTTGGTTGTTACCACGAGTCCCTTCACTTTATTACGAACAGGCTTTTATTTACATATGTGATGGAAAACGATAGGAAATAGTTATGAAACTTAAAAACTAATCCATCATAGCTAAACTCATGATTGAATAACCATCATGAAAGAATTTACTTACAGAATACGCTTTTCACATTATTATGTGCAAATAAACTAAATTCTATAATATTAAAAAAAAAAACAATGAAGAACACTTGTGTACCTATTCACAATGTACACATTTTCTATATTAAAAAAAAAGACTTAACTTATTTTTTAACTACATATATGCATAGGTACATGTAAGGACCACCCAGGGTAAACAAAACAGAAGCCTCTAACGACCAAAAAAAAGTTGCTTTTCCGACATTGTTTTTTTTTTTTTTTTTAAATGAATAACGTAAAAATTTAAATTATTAAACCTTCCCACGTTTAACCTTTTCAAAAATTATTATAATAACCTGCGTCATAACCGCATCACTATTTTGGACAAAATTCTGAATTTGATGGATTGACGGTACCACTAATCTATTACATATCCTGTGGTATTTGGATAATTCAATGCAGACATAATTTTGTTCATTTCGAAATTCGGCGAGGCCAAAGGAATAGGATGGTTGAACAATGATTTTTATTTGTATCTTTAATAGATAAATGGATGACTTAAGAGGTATACCGTAGTTGAAGAAATTTTTAACAGTGCTTGTATTTATTGGATATGAAAATATTCAAACTTCTGATGGTGCGTCCTCACTACCTCGTTTCTATTTTTTCTAATCTTTTAATCAAAGAGGGCAACTTTGTTCATATATATGTATCTTGCGGCACCACGACGAAGCGCGTTATTTCACACCCACCTTTAATGTGCTTAACCTTTACTTAGTCGAACCGCCATATATCTGAATCTAGATGAAACGTGTGAAAAATATGGCGGTAAGAGAGTCGCATAATACTTATAAAAATAAATAAATAAATAACTGTTATAAATTGGCATTTTTCTTATTTCGTCCTTAATTTTTATGGCTTTACAACTTTCTTCATTTTTGAGAATAAAGGCGTTCATTTTGATGTATTTTTCATGAGAATTATTTTAAGGGGCATGTCATAACAGTACCTATCAAGTATAGTAGATTCAACGCGCTTCTTGTGGCTCAAAAGAATACTAACGGTGTCTGAAGTATATGTCGACCGACGCGACGGAGGGTCGTCAGCCGTCAACCCTGACACAGAAAGTAACAACAACAAAAAAAAAAAATGAAAATGTAACGACTGAAATTATTCAAGTAAAAATTCACCTCATCTAAAATCTCACCTCGTAAATCCAGAGTTGCCGATTATTTCATATAAACTTATTATACGCATGTGTTCTGGATGTGATTTATACAAGAAATTCGTGAATGAATTGTGAGGTAGCTGTACCTCTTTCATTGACAGTATTATATGAAGGTGAATTTGTGAATATCTGTGTTTAACAGGTTTATCTGGAATGAGATAGGATGGGCTTCTTGTTGTCATTTGTAGTGTACTCAGATTGCAATCTGTTGAAGCTATTGCTTCATGTAACATACAAATGCCCTCTATTCCCTCCGACCAACCGACGTGATTTGACGTGACGCGAAGCGACGAGAAAATCCTATATAAGAAGTCGTAAATTCAAATTCAAGTTCAGTTTTCGGAAGCTGAGTTTTCGGCTATACTCAACGAGTTTATAACAATAAATTTGAAAATTTAAAGTGATTTTTTGTATTTCAAATTATAATTCGAGGTGACAAAAACAAAAAAAAAAAACAAACAAATATTTGTATTAAAATAAAAGATTATCGGGGAAAATCTAAAAAAAATGTTATTTTGTGAGAAAATTGAATCAAATATTATTTAACACAATTTTTATTGGTGGATTCAAGAAACAAGGAGTAACAATGAGACCTTTGCAGTATATCAAGAGACTTGTGGTTTTGGTTTTCGTCATAGAGGGTAAAATTATATTTTTTAAACTATTTGTATTATTATACAAGTTCTATTTAAATTACATAGGCATAAGTATACTTAAAAGTTTAAAACGGTTTTAATTATTTATGGCCGGTCCTCAAACATTTAATATTTGAAATTATTTATTTTTGTTTCTTTTTTAAAATGATAACTAATGTTTTTGAAAATCCTTTGGGTTCTAAAAGAGGAAGTTTTGTATTCAATAAAAAAATTAAAATTTAGATTTTAAAAATATTTCTACTCCAAATATTTATATTCTTTTCTTCGTGGGTATGTATAAACTAGCCCAAAATTTCAAAATTAAGTTTTGAATTTTGTATAAGCAAACAAAATGGTAGATAAGACAAAATTTATTTTCTCTGATTCGTCGGTTGTGATTTTGTGAAAATTTGGGTAAAAAACAATTTTGGTCAGAACCATTTTTTAACGTATCCTTGTTAAAATATTTTTGTTCAATTTATGTTTTACAACAAAACAAAACTGTTTGAACGTATTTAAAACATATGCGTTTTGATTTTTGACTCTAATTAGACAGCAAATGGAAGAAATTCGAAAATATCAGAAGAAAACTGATTTTTGGTGTAGAAACCACAAAAATTTGAACCTTTAAAAAAAAATATTTTGACATGTTTTGTGAAAATTTGTCGAAGAAAAATTGTGTTAATTTTGATTTAATGTACAATTTTTTCCTGTTAAATAAAAGATCGTATTAATAGAAGCACTACAAAAATTTTAATCAAAATTGTATAAGCCATTTTCGATAAAAATAAGATTTTCCTTTGCGGGTTTTAAACCAGTTGTTGTATGGTTAGTTATGGTTATTAGAATAATTGCTTATACCTTATATTTTAGATAACGTTAACAACTTTTTGTGCCAAGTTTAAAATTCAACTGACCATTCGTTTTCGAAATATTGAGTTTGAAGAAAAAATTTGAATCTTTTTTAAAAACTTATAAAATATTGTTTTTAAGGTTGGCATTCAACAATTTTAAAAAATTTTTAAATAATATTTAGAAAATTATCAAAATCAATCTAAAAATTTCATTAAAAGCGTAAATAAAAAATATGTGCACGACGGGGTCGCACGAACGTGCTCTTATGTGCGTTCGCACTGTGTTTTTAAAGTTTTAATATTACAAAAACTATATATATCTTATGAAATAAATAAATTAGAAATGGGAGCCTATATTGTATACCAGCTGCTTAAACCGTAGTATTATGCGAGTAGGTACATTTATTGAACAATATAGCACCGTGTTGCAAATATGCATGGAACTTACAGTTTAGACTGAAAAATTGTAAAAGAAATATGTAATTAAACATAAATTGATTAAACAGCCTCTGAAATTTTTTTGACACCAATGCGATGTACATCATCCGATTTCTTAAAGAAATCTCAATTTATGAGAAAAAAATTTAATTTAATCGTTGAGCGGTTTTTTTAAAAAAAAAAATGTTTTTTATATATGTATACATATATGTTATATAAAATTTTGAAAAAATTAAAAAAAAATGGTACGCAATTTTTTAGCCTTTATTACTGCGGAGTTAAAAAATTAATAAAAAAAAATCATCTACCCATTTTCGAAAAAAATTTCAAAAAAAATTTTTGAAACTTTTTTTAAAAATCCAAAACAAATTTTTTTGAAAATTTTGGTACACTAAACTTTTAAAACTGTTTCAAACTTTCTCCAAAATAAAAATGGTGAATATCAGTTCAACCGTTTTTGAGAAAAGTATCTCTACCACTTCTCCTGTTATATTTATCCCCATAAAACCAATGAAATTCTTGTACAGCGGGATTGAGACTTTGTATATAGAATTCAATTTTTTCAAACTTCTGAACATTTTTCATCAACTTTTTTATTTTTTAAAATGAAAATCAAAATGGTAGCTTCTAATTTTAACGACTGGTTTTGAAAATTTGGACAAAGTGCAGTTTTTTTTATAAACAGTTTTATAGAAGAAATGTTGATACAAAAATTGTAACAAATGAAACTCTCCACAAAAAAAAGAAAAGACAATTATAACGTTTTTTGCGAAGGATAAGATTTTGGAGTAAAAATGTTACACTAACTACGCACGCACCCAGTACTGTACTTAGCGATAAGTATTAAAAATAAAATAAATAAATAAATTGGGTGGCACGACAACTATGAGGTAAAACCAGGGCCTTGTGAATTACAAGTTATACAACTCTCGTCTCAACCATTCATGTTCACATTACATTCGCTGGGTCGAACCTGAGACCTGAGGATTGTCAGTCTATAGGGGTAATGGAAAATAGTACATTTAAAAGCAAAAACTAATTCTGAAACGTTTGCAATTCATTTTCAACAAAAATCTTGTAATCCTTGAGAAAAAAGTATTCGAAAACTTTTTGTGCAGAATTTTATAAGTTTTGACATTTCTTCTACATAAACAGAAATTTTTCGAGAAATTTACTGATAAATGATTTTTTTTCCACTTTCATTCTTTAAAATCAAAATTCTTTAAAATCAAATTACAAATCGATTTACATACATAATAATGTAGGTATGCGTACTAGTAATTTTTTTATTATTTTTTTCATAAACCAACCAACATACGAAATTAGAAAAATTACAAGCATGCCGTCTGTCGATGTAAGCCAAAAATCAAAATCAGTAGTTCAAATTAAGGAATTCTTTAATGATATAATATGTATAAAACGTCCTGCTTTAGGTACGACACCTGAACCGAATAACGATTAGAACTCACTGAAAATTTGCGTAGTTATCATTCTTATGGATTCAGACTATAGGGAGTTGAGTGTGCAATATGTGGGGACCGAATTTCATTAACTAATTTAATTTGTTAACAAAGAAAAGGCTACAGAATAATAATATTAAAAATGTTGCCAGATATTTAAATTTGTGCATTCCTACTTCCCCCCTTTCCTAGTACATACATGTACAATGTTCATACATATACATGTGCACATATAGACATCAAATAAATCGATGGATGGTCTATAAAGCTATTTAATGATTTATTTTAGTAACAATAGATTTTTGTTTCATTTGATTACAATAGGTTGTCAAATGAATACAAAAATTGTGATTTGATTAGAAAAAGTAAATATAAATAAATCTGTATTCTTCAACGAACTACAAGTAATTTTGGATTTTTGCCAAAATCAAAAAAAAATATTTTCTTGGTCGAAAATAAAATGTAGGTAGGTTGATACATTAAAAAGTCTGAGTGAAAGATTAGACGTTCCGTCATTTGTGAAGATGTCATTTCTTTCTTAATATCTAAATAGAGTGCAATTAAAATTCTGAATTGTCACAGCTGTATCACGAAATGTCGCAACTTTTAAAATGTTATGGCTGGCTCTTTTTTAAACAATTTTTTTACTGTTCTGCAATTTTTTAACTGTTGCTAAGTTTAACAATAAATTTAATTGAATATTCTGCGACTAATATAATAATAATTGATGGTTTGTTATGTCAATATTAAAAGCTATTGTTTAGGGTAGTATAATTTTTAAAATAGATTCAAATAAATATATGTTATCAATTTCAATTTTGGTTCTATGAATATGAAGCTATATAACTATTGAACTTTTTGATCTTAAACTGTAGTTTAGTAAAACATGACTATGAATTTGGCCCTATTTTATATGTTTAATATTTTTTTTTTACAATAAACAATTTTGAGTTAGTTTAAAGAATAATCATATACCTAGCTATAGCTAAAATTTCAATTAGTCAGCACTTAATATGATTAACCTTTTTGTACAAAATCGAACTATGACAACAACGGATGCTGAGAAGATTCGATAAATAGTATTTCCCCTAAGGGATCTTATCCAAAAAAATGTGTCTCCTCAAAAGAATATCTGGACAAAGACAACCAAAGTATTTTATATCTAATATATTCTAAAAATACTATACATAAATCCGGATAAATCATGTGTATGTATATCAGCCCTGAGGATTATATATAACAAAGAGTTTTGAATTTTCAATTCATGAAATAAATGAAGTCTGGAGGGCTTCAAAATTCTGCATGACCAAGATCCTGTTGTTTTTTAAGTTGATTTCATTTAAAAAATGAAAAAAAAAAAAAAAAAAAGCTTACGGTTGTTTTTTTTTTAACTGCACTGCACTGCAGACACCAATATGCTCAAAGCATTTCTTATTTTTGATTTGAAGCAGAATATATGTACATACATGCATATGTATATGTATTTTAAACATTTTTATATATAATGTATGTACGTACCTACAATAATTAACACTCTTAATTTTATTATAACTGTTACCAAAAAGGATAATTGATAAACTCGCCAGGAGATTTGTTTTATTAACTTTCTGTATTTTTTTTTAAATACACCAAAAACCCGAAAGTTGAATTTTCAAATTGCGTCCTAGATAATGTAGGAAGGAGATGAAAAATAAAATTCTTAAAATTTTAAATTTCACAGAAATGTTATTTTAAATTAAACTGACGGGGGTTCCTTTTTTGTTCTTATATATGCTTGTCTAAATAATCCTTCAATTTTTATTACAAGTTAAAATACCATAAATAAAAAATAAAATACGTAGGTAGTTTAGTTATATACATATGTGTATAAAGTATGTATATATTGATTACTTTGTGATTCTCTTCTAGTTGACATTTCACTTTTTGTAACAGGAACACGTGACATTTTTATACACTTAGAAAAAAAAACAACAAACAAATTTATTTTCAAATTAAACAAGAGAATTTAAATCATTAAAAAATGCGCATCCTCAGAGATGCCGTACAGTGCGCACCGAAGAGGCTATTGCTGCTGTGGAGCAGAGTATCGAAGAAGACCCGAATGAGTCCATCCGCCTCTTTGGCCTCTAGGCTGGAATTTATTCGAGCCAGCCGCGGCGGCCACTTGCCCGAAATCATTTTTAAAACATAATGGCGAACCCTTATCTTTATAATAAAGCTAAATTCTTGGCCATAACATTAAATTATATGCGTTTTATTTCTTCTTGAAAACCACACGTCTAAAAAAACACCCTTTACTTTGAAACTCTGTAATTTTCTGTCCAAAACCACACATTTTATTAACTTCCCATTGGAATTTAATGTAATTGGTTCGATTTATCGAATGGAAAATTTTGGCATATATCGACGTTTCGAGGTCCCAAGAATACAAATCCATCGTTTTTTGAGAGATGTGTGTATGTGTGTGGGTACCTACGTACATATACATTCGTATGTTCAAACGTTCGCGATACATTCTATGTTTTACCGTATCTCAAGAACGATATTGCCTTCAAAAAATTTTACAGATAGATAATAACATCGTGACGTGAAAGGAGTTTCATAAAAATTCAATTAGCCGTTTTATTACTATAGCAATTTTAAAAAAAAATTTTAAATGTCATTCGTCGTGATTATCTCAAGAACAGAAAATGCCATATATGACTTCTACAAATAATAACGTAATGAAGAATTGGAAAGAATTTAAAATAAAAATCACCATACAGTTTTTTTTAACCAAAAAACAGGCAGAAATTCGTAGAAAATTGTTTTTCGGCTCGAATATTTTGAGAACAAAATATAGTGATATTGACTTCGGGCAGATTTTGTTCTATACACGATGCCATGTTTGATTTCTGGTATGATTTAAAAAAAAATCAAGCACAAAAACTTCAAAAAAATACTAAAAATTGTTGAAAAACCTTTTTTTACTCGAATATCTTCAGAACAAACACTGGTTTCGAAGCCGTATGATTTAAATAAAAAAAATACTAAAAAATTGTTGATCTTTTTGACTCCAACATCTTGAGAACAAACACTGATTTCGAAGCCGGTTTAATATTATTCTAAGCACAATGACGTAGTCAATAACCGATAAAGTTTGTACAGACATTCAATTGACAGTTTTTTTTTAAGCAACAACATTGAAGAGCAAAACTACTAAAAAAATTTTTCAAAAATGTGTTTCGACTCAAATAACTCGAAAACAAACTATATGTTATCGATTCTGGGATAATTTTTATTTACACACAATATTGTAACTGAGAATTGATGGGGTTTATAAAAAAAATTAAATTGACAGTTTTTTTTTAAACAAACAAAATAAACTACAAAAAAATACTAAAAATTCTTGAAAAATGTTTTTCGTCTCGAATATCTTGACAATAAAAACTGATCTCGACGCCAGACTATTTTTTACTAAACACAATGCTTGTCAACAACTGATAAATTTTGTAAAACATTCAATTAAACGTTTTTTTTAAACCAAAAAATATACAAATCGAAACGAATGGAAATTGTTCAAAAATGTTTTTCGGCTCGAATATCTCGAAGACAAACAATATTATCGACCTCGGAATAATTTTATTTTATACACTATGCTGATATACCTACAATTGATAGGGTTTCCAAAAAAATTTCAATTGAAGTTTTCCTTATATGTATACAAAAAAAAAATAAAAAAAATTTCCTTATAACAAAAAAACATCGGACTCCCAGTTTCCAAAGGAAGTCTTTGTCGCACCCAGCCTCTTTTTTTTATTTTTTTTATGAATTTTGAAAGATGTTTGATCAAAATTCGTAGAAATTCGCTGTTCTGGACAGTGCGGGAACATTAAATATAATTTGGGATTAAAAAAAAAAAATTCTTTCATTTCCAATGACTCCCTCACTCAATCAAAAAGGATTTTTTTTACCGTGTATAAGTAACTTATCTATAGGAGGTCGATTTTTAGTAAAAGTTTAAACAATTTCGGCTTGTCAATTGTAGAAAACAGATTTAAATTATCAATATTTCGTTGGCATTGGAGTTATAAAGTATAAACTAACGAACTGTGAAAACATCAATTAATTTTGTTCATTTTTTTTTTGGGAGTTTTACCTTCGAAGGCCAAGCTCCCCTATATGCAATAAAATTAATTTTCGATGTGTTTTTCTATCTGATATACATCAAGCTAGTTCATTTAAAACGATTATCAGATTTTTAAATTTCGTCGATTAAAGGTTCCACAACACCAACGCAAATATGTCGTGGCGCATACGAAAACAATAATAGTTATAACAACATATGCTGTTTTCATTGACAGCAACCACGTGTTGTTATTATTGTTTTCGTCGTTGCGACAACACATTCGCTTTGGTGTGGGGAAACCTTTAATAATGAAATAGAATTTTAATACTAAATTATATATTAAAATCTCATTATCTCTCATTTGCTCGCCAAATGCACTTAGTGAATTTTAACTTGTCAACCAACGGTATGTAAGTAGCTATACTAGAGGAGAAATTCGAATTTTTATTTAAGCTTTTATTCCGCCATTTTATGTTTTTGTCTCAAAATTTAAAAAGGCAATAAATGGTGTTCAAAATTATTTTCAGCAAATTTTTGTCTTCTTTTCCGTTGTTATTTGTTAATGAATAATGCGATGTTGTCAAACAATTTTGAACATAAAAACTAATTTTTACAGGTCTAGATTTCGTTGTCTTTCCGAATATTTTAGCTGCTTTGGTTTGGGAGGCCCTTTATACTAGCTTTCGACTAATTTCATTAGAATCTCTTCAGAGAGTCAAGCACGATTGAAAGTCAAACCGATATTTTCAATATTTTCACAGAATATTTTTCATTCATTCTAGTCGGAATTAAATAAAGTTCCATGAGTACTATGTTTGAATTAAGTCTGTCTATCCGTTTAATTTCCATAACATTCACTCTCTAGTAGTTTAATGATATTTTTTGCAAGCCATGCCTTTAATTTTGAACACTGTCAACGAAACCGTTAATTCATTTAACACCACTATCAAAGGACTTTCGGGACCATGATAAATCTAGCTACAAAATCAATTCCATATTAGATTACTAATTAAAATATACTACTAATATGACCAAATTCCAATAGCACCCTTTGGAAAATTGCATAATTTATCCTTGGACTTCCAATTATTCTCCTGGCTGCTATTTTGGACTGATCGGGACTTGGATATACGATATCCCGACGAAGTGCATTCATCCGATTTTATAGAATTGTTTAATACGAAATCGATTAGGCACCCATCCTAGTTTACTCAAACTCAAATAACCTGGCAGCTGATAAATCAGGAACTATTCCCGGGTGTATAAAATTTGGTTAGATGGGTCGTTTAACAGACCTGAAATAGGCAATGGGCTGATGGAGTGTGGGATGGTTGCAGGTGTTGCAGTCATCCATTGTTGCAGTTAATTAAAATGTTTCTATGGTTTTGTGAACATGTTTGCATTATAACGTTCATAGCTTTTATCTTAAAGTCAATTGGATTGTTTTTAATTTATTTTTTTTTTCATATGGGGGCTTGTTATTGTATTTTGTAATGCCGCAACATCTATATTTGACCTTTTATATTAAGAAATGATTTATGTAGAAAGATTAAATCTTTGCATACTATTATTATTACAAATTTAAAAGTCTGTATATATATGTATGTATGTGTAATAGAGGGAAATAGAATAGAATAGAAATAGGGTACAGATTAATTTATTTTTTATTTTTCACAAATGAGTAACAAGTAAAAATTAAATTTCAATTTCAGTAGTTGATGTAGCTTAACTTTGAAACTCTGTCCATTTGTGTGAATTTCTACACAAAAGCCTGTTAAAGTTCATATAAAAAATAAAATGTGTAGAAATTCACACAAATGCACAATTTCAAAGTAAAAGAAAACACCTATTAGCACAGTCATTAAAGCCAGGCAAATTAAAAAAAAAAGTTATATAATATAGAAAATGAATATATTAAAACACAAAGGCAACAATAATACAATAATACAATAATCATGTTATAGCTTTTTTTAAAGCCAGTATTCCATTCTTTAGTTATTCTTCTAAGAGATATTAGTTTAGTTATTAGTTTTTGAATAAGTTGGAATGTTTCTAAGAAAAAGTAGTTTTCGTAATTTAGCATTCAATTAAAAATGAATAAGAACGTCCAAAATTATAATCAAATTATAGGTTTTTTTCGAGTTTTATTTTTTTACACTAAAGTAACTTCACAAATCAAAGGGCACGGTATTGCCAAGCCAAGTTCTGGTACTACACCCTTTTTACAGGAACAAACTCAGGCGATTTTCGACCTCCCTCTAACGTCAGTACCAATAAAGTGAGGAGCTTCAAATAATTACGGACTAAAAATTTGGTGGGTTTAAAAAAAAAAACGTTTTGAAAACTTGACAAGTGAACCCCCCAAATTTTAGTTAGTAATTATTAAATAATAAATTTCGCCTATAACTTGGAGTTGTTTCAATATTACTTCACTTAAAATATTTGATAATAAAACTTCATAAAGTTAGAACTTGACATACTTTTAGATCTCCATCTCACTACTTTTCACGCCTGAGTATTGTAACATACAGATTTTTATATAGAAGAACTTGGCTATTTTTTAACATTTATGTTTTTGTTCTGATAAATAAAACATAATTAAAGATTAAAGAATGGGTTTCTGGCTTTAAAAAAAGCTATAACATAATATTTATTGTTAGTGTTGTCGTTGTTTTTAAATATTCATTTTCGGTTTTAGAATTTTTGTTTTAATTTGCCCCTCCCACCTTAAGGGGTGGATATATAAAGTGACCCAATATCGTAAAATCATATTAAAATAATGTACCAACAATGAACTAAATTATATGATTTTATCCTAAAAATGCACAATTTTGTAACTATAAGCCACTCCATCATATAGAAAAGTAAAACCCTTAAATCTACCGATTGGTCTATTTCGAAAACTGTAATTTTTATTACAAAAAATTATGTATGTTGATGGTTTTTTCTGTATACCTGCTACATCTAACCATTTGGGAGTTATTATTATTTGGGGGGCCTTCAACCCACTGTAAAATTGTTACAGCGGCGGCGCGGCGCTCATATCGATGGCAGCTTCTTAAGAACTACTTTAGAAGGCTATATACATACCAAAATCCAGCTTTTCGGCACTTATTTCCTAATTGGACTGTTTTTAAGGCTTTTTGAACTGATGGGCTATCACTGGATATTCGCATTTTGTTAAAAATATTTGTCTATTTTAACTAAAATATTGAAAGGAAGCTAGACTAACTACAACGCGGTGGCCACATCAAAACATAAAACATGATGAATATAATGAAACGATGGAAACAAAAACTGATTTCATGATAATGGCAATTGGAAATTACAAATTTTGCATTTTAAGTTAGACATATTTTTAATTTAATTGTAAATTATGTGAATTCAAGAATGGAAAAATATATGTATAGGTACTTTTATGAATGAAAATCGGGAGAACAGGCCTATATTAACATCAAAAATCAGTGTATCAGAAATAGCTCTAAAAATCGAACGATATAAATTGGTGTTTCTGGCAACACTGCAACACTGATGGTTTCTTTGATAAACACCACTTTAGCTTCTCATGAACTTTAAAAATTAATGTTTTGACAAATTTAATCTCAATCGTTTAATAAGTCTGGATTCTGAAATTACATATGTATGTATAATATGTCTATGTTCAATATTTAATTTAATTTAAATAATATTCATGGTGTATACGTTTTCCAAGATTTTGCAGTATGTATACATTATTCCATTTTGAATTCATAAATACCTACCGCAATGACCTATCGTCAATACTTAAAGCCACATTATTGTTAACTCCGTTTGTTTTCTTATAAGTACTCATTAATTATACCATAAATAACACCTAATGTGAGGCAGCGTTTAGGTGTAGTTAGATTATGTAGGTATAATTGCACATCTTTAAGTTACTTGATATTGACTCATTTAAGGTAAATTAGCCTTCCATTCAATTAAACCAATAATTTACTAAGAAGTTTTGAACTGAAATTGAGTAAAAATATTCCTAACTATATGCAATATGCATACATAAATATTATTACATATATGTGTATGATACATATAAAATATAACGGTCTTGAGGTTGAGTTGGTAAGACACATTTAATAGTTCCAGATCAAGTAGGTAGTAAAACATATTTGGTTGGTTTTAATACAAAGTTGGATATAAAAATGATATTCAGTTTCATTTGCAATATGAGGTAGGTACTTATTGGAATTAAACGTCAACAGAAAAGGTCAAACGGACATGATGCTTTCCTAATGTTTAAAAGACGAAGTGTAAAGAAATAATTTAAACATGTTTTATTAAATGTTGGAAAAGAGTCTAGGAAATTATATGAACGATAACGAAATTATGAATGAAGTTGAGAATATAATTATGAAAATGGTCTTTATCGCTTTGTCGTTTTAGATATTTTTCAACATGTAAAACATGAAAACAGTTGTTTTTATAAAGTTGTCGGACTCGTAGTAACTACTTACAAAAATCTGTCCTATCACTGGCCTTTCGCAAAGAAGAAAGTTTAAGTTTGAAAGGCTATTTATTCAAATCTCTAATAGGAAAAGTAAAGGTATACAGTATACTTATAAAAATTGCAACCAGAAGTAACCATTTTTTGGTCATATATGTATAGTAGTTTGAAAAATTAGGGACATTCCGTGACAACACATAATCAGGCTATAAAGAACAAGTTAATGGTACCTATTATTGTAACAGCGCCAGCAAGGCTATAGGTTGAGTTAAAAATTTGAAAAAAAATTGGTTAGTTTTTTGGACGAGACTAAATAAAGAAATGACAAATAATTAAAGTTACAATACCTGCCTTAAAAAAACTCTGTGTCCCGCAAGTAATGCCCACCAGCGGAGGGCCTTGGCTGCTGTACTTTGAATTACAAAACTTATATAAATTGGGGTCTGGGGTCACTTCCTATTTTTAATGAAATACTCCTTGTGGCGCTTTTTGTCTTCTTAAAATTCTAGACTGATTCATTTTTAGATTTGGAAAAGAAAATATTAATATTGCTTTAAATAAAATTCCTTTGGGTAATTGAATATATATAACTTATACTCTTTCTATACTATTACTCCATGCGGAGCCCGGAGTTAATTTTAGAATCACCTTTAATGTAAACTTTACACACAATCTTTTGCTGTACTTTGAATTACAAAACTTATATAAATTGGGGTCTGGGGTCACTTCCTATTTTTAATGAAATACTCCTTGTGGCGCTTTTTGTCTTCTTAAAATTCTAGACTGATTCATTTTTAGATTTGGAAAAGAAAATATTAATATTGCTTTAAATAAAATTCCTTTGGGTAATTGAATATATATAACTTATACTCTTTCTATACTATTACTCCATGCGGAGCCCGGAGTTAATTTTAGAATCACCTTTAATGTAAACTTTACACACAATCTTTTGATGTATTTATAGTATAGTAGATAGGTATATAAAATTAATTTATAAATGTTCTATATAGAGTAATTTAGGTCAGACAATCTAATTTGCAAAAAAAAAATGTAAATCTTGAACTTCTTGAATGAATTAACAAAACTTTCCAAATAGAGACCCATACACTAAGTTTATATAAAAACTTTCAACTACTTTTCTCTTGTAGTCACATCGCGACCCACACCTTATGGCAGCCGAATAATCAACTTCTTGGGTAGTTCCATTGGCACCAGGTCGGTTGTTGGCTGTGGGAAGTACTGCGACAATGGCCGCCATCACAACAATCAAAAGAACATCGGAACCGGAAGCGATTCATCTTTGGTTGAAATTAGTTTTCAACCCTTAAGAGAATTAGAATCTGTGTCATCATTATCATCGCTCTACCCACTCGGGGGGAAGAAAATTTTCGACGAAAACCAACCCCAAGACTCAGTAGTGACGGTGGCAACTCCACTCTATTTGTCCAACAAAGACCATACTTCCAATGGCAAAAGACATTTAAATCGCCAACGTCGAACAAATCATCACCGTCATCGACTACTTAATGAAGATGACGACTTCCAAAGCTACAAACGATATCCTGATGATGAGTCGTCCTCCATCGAAGGGCCAACAACAAACGCATTCTCACCTGATGTTGTCGGGGCTTTGAACGGAATTCCATATCCGGCGGAAGATCCGTTTGGTTTTATGCTTCATCCTAACCCAAAAAATTCAATACAAAATGACTATGACAGAGACCTTTCGCAAGAGGAAAGTGACAATTCGATGAAAAGTTTTCAGTGGGATGTTTTTAAAGGACAACCAGGTCCGGCTTCAAAGGACCCGGTGGTGAAAGAACATAGCTATATGGATTCGGAAGCAAACAATAAACGAAATGCTTTGGCTGCATTCAAGCGTCAAAAATTCAAATCACATCAAACACAATTCATCCCTTCAATATCTGGTGGTGAGTACCGTCAGCAACCCCTTTTTAAATATATTTTTGATTGTCATCATTTTGTACACCTGAATTTTGAATTCTTGTATTTTATAAATTAGATTCCATTGAAGAAAGAAAAACTTTTGATTGTTTATTTGATATGCAAATAATAAAAAAAAAAAAAGTAACTCGCCCAACGTGGGGCTCGAACCCACGACCCTGAGATTAAGAGTCTCATGCTCTACCGACTGAGCTAGCCGGGCAGACGTTGAAATGTCTGTTAGAATTCATATTTCTCATAATGCATTCACCAATATATAAAAAAATTAATTTTATTATTAACGACTCGAATAATATTCACTAAGTTTCGAATACTTTGAATAAAACTGACTGAATTGATATAATGAAGATATGGTTTTTACGTTCTTTGAAGAATTTTGAGAAAATAAAAATAAATCTTGTTAACGACTACACCGATTCCGTCCCGGGAATTCTATAATACAAGTAATTATTTCGTATAGAAATAACTTCGAGGTTGTAATTTAAATTAACACTAGGTATACGATGATGGAAAAGTTCAAATCCTTCCGTCGCGGTCGGTTTTTGGATATGTGCGTCCTTGCGTCAACTGTAATTTGAGCTGGAGCCTTAACGGTTAGACCGATTTGCATAAAATTTGACAAAGATTATTTGAATGTCATTCTCTTAAAAATGTTTGCTTCAGCTCATCTAAAACATGTAACAGATTTCCATTAAAAAACCTGCGTAAATTATATTTTTTCAATGACTGTTGTTCTCCAAATTTAATTCATTATTTAACTCTGGATAAAATTTAATGATGGAAATAAAAAAAAAATAAAGAGAATTCACCTCAGAATTAGATAATTCATATACCTACTCTGAAACGATTTTATCTTTCTTTTATACCTAATTCTTATTTTATATTATTTAACAAGTGAAAACCAAAAATAACATTTTTATTAAAATTTTTGTTTGTATATTTTAGGAGCTATGACAAATCTAGGTGACTTCTTTAAAAATCTTAAAAACAACATTGAATTTATGGAAAAAAGTCGCCTTAGCAATTCGGAAGAAGTTCTTCTCGAAGGCGATCATCCAATACAAATGTTTAGAGAAGAATTAAATAGCGATGGCAAAAAACCAACAGGAACAGCTGCATTTCTTCATGCAATTCGAAATTACAGACCCTCGCAAAGAATCCGATCATTGGTTGCCCTCAATCCCGAAGGCTACCATGGTTCACAGTTTTTGGACCCAAACTATATGTGGCTTGGTTTGGGTAAACGATAATAACTGCAAAATATTATATAACATAGCTTAAATAATTTTATTTTTATTCAAAATTATGTTTTTTTTTTAATTTAAATTTTATGAAACAATAATTGTAAATAAAATATTATTATATTTTGTATTAAATTTTTAATTAAAAAAACAAAACAAAAAAAAAAAAACATTTTTGAAACACAACGAATGCAAAAAAAAGTATTATTGTCACTCACTCACAAATTGTCAATGGAAATAAATAACAAATAAAAAATTATGTATAAATATATATACAAAAGAGTACCTCCTTAAAATATATATTTAAAAACAAAACTTTTGAAAAAATAATCTTAACCTGTATAAGGGAGGAAAATATTAAAACAAAAAAAATAAAATCGTAGCAAACGTAAAATTTACTGTAGAATTAATGGGAATTTGTTAGAATGAAAATAAAATGGCATTAAATTCAAAATTGTTTTATTTATAACATATACCTACGTCATTTACAAATAATCTAAACAAAATATAAAAAGGATTTAAATTTTCCAGTATGGACTTTTATTTGCGTTTTTTTTGTAAGATTTATTATTACATCTTTTATTTTACATTTAGAAAAAAAAAAAAACAAAAACAATTTTATTTACAATCTTCACAAGCAAAACAGATACAATATTTGTTTTATTTTTTTCTCTTCAGAAACTTTTATCTACAGTCTTTTGGATTTGATTTATTTTTTTTTTGAGAACTTTTATCATTCATTGTGCTTTGAACTTTTTGTTTTTATATTTTTTTTATTTATTTACTACAATTCTCATTTACTTACATATGTACATAGATACATATGTACATTTATTTCTTAATAAAAACTTCTTTCATTTCATTCTCAACTGGCTGATTGGGACTTGGAAATTTCCCTGTTTTGAAATACTCTTCAATTTCTAATAGACTCTTACCTTTGGTTTCGGGTAAAATAAAATAAATATAAAATACTGCTAGCAAAGACACTAACCCATAAAACGCAAAAATATTCTCATTACCCATGGCATCAACCATTGTTGGGTAAATTTTAAGTACTAGAAAGGACATAATCAAACCGATGCAAACGGTCATTCCAGACGCCACGCCTCTGACTTTTTGAGGAAAAACTTCGGAAATCATGTAAAATGGCAAAGTAAGCAGACCCATAGTGCTGAACATAAATTGTAAGACAATACAAACAGCAGGCAAGAATGGTGCATGCTCGAGAATCACAGGAAACCAAGAACTAGCGGCGATGAGTAACATGCAGGCAGCCATGCCTGAACCAGAAACCATTCCAGCTGGACGACGACCCCAGGTCTCGAGAATGTAACCCAAACAGCATGTTGTGAGAATTCGACCGAGACCAACAAAAATGGCGCACAACAATGGATCCATTTGAACACCGGCTGTAACTGCAATTTGAACAGCATAGACAACAACCACAACGACTCCGGAGAATTGTTGGAAAACAAACATTCCAAGCATAATCAAAAGTGGTTTGTAGACTTCGGGCTCTTTGATTGCGACGAGAAGAGATTGCTTTCCATCGTTGGCAGCAATCTGTGAAGTCTTTTTGATTTGACTAAATTCTGTTTCGAATTCTTCGTAAGTTGCATTGTCTGAAATAGAAATAATTAAACAAAAAAAACATGACTTAGTACAAAATTAAGAGAGGTCAAAAAAGTTGAGATCTTTAATTTAAAAGAAAAAATCATTAATTTACCATTTTTATCAATTCCTCGAAAGTACTTTAACGATTTTCTAGATTCTTCTAACCGTCCTTTCTGCATCAACCAACTTGGAGATTCTGGCATTGGCGTTACCAGTAAGAAACAGAGTATTTGATAACAAAGACATATCGTAGATATCAGACGCCAACTATCCTAAAAATTAAAGAAGGGTTCAAAAATGTGCTTTTTTAAAAAAGAAAATCAAAAATTGTTGTGAACGGGTTCCAAAATCTTTATATTTATTTAACAAAACAATATTCCTTCTATAGTTGAAAAATGCTCTCATTTAATATTACTTACCCTTATGAAATACCCCAAAATGTACATAGACAATATTCCAAGTGACAATCCAACAGCTGTTCCCAGAAGAAGCTTCCCTCGAATTTTTGGTAGTGTAATTTCGGCCGCATAAACTCCAGTTGGAGAGCAGAACAGTCCAATCATTACACCTTAAAATTGATAAAAAATATAATGGCCCACTTTCTTAACTGATTAGATATAATATACCTAGACTAATTTCTACATAAAGTTTTTTCTCTTGAAACCCGGTTTAATGTTAGATTTATAAACACTTCATCATTCTTCTATTCCGGTCGTTTGAAATTTCGTAATAGGTGAATAGCGAAAATAAAGTACTAGCTAACAAAAGCAAGATTTTAAACCAGATTTTTAAGGCCTTAGCAATCGTTGAATAAATTAAAGGTTTAGTTCGACTGACCGGATTTCAAAATATAGTTTTGAAAATCTTAAATATCAATATTTTATACAATCAAATTTTATCAATTGAAAAAAGACTTTTACAAAACTCTGGGCTAAAATGTTTAAAAAGTGCCAGTTTTGGGAAGTAAAGAAACAGATCTATTATAAAGCATTTCGTCGGATTACTTGTCAAAAGTGATAACTGGTTATGAAGAAGCCATTTTTTAAATGTTTACGGTTATGCACAAAATTAGGAATCGATGATTTTATATTCGATTATATTATATTTATATATATATATTTATAATCAAAAAGGAGTAGAACATTAAAAATGTCCAATCAAAAATGACAAGTTATCAGCGTCTACTCCTTTATGAAATCGGAAACAGAAAAGGATTCAAAGAACATAACTCGTAACAGCAAATAAAATTATACCATTAAAACGTATTCTAAGAGTAAAAAAAAATTATCAAGAAATCACCGTAGGTACATTTTCTAATCTATAAATATATATGCATACAAACCACTTATAAATCGTCCTATCAATATTTGAATGAAAGCCGATTCCTTATCTTTTTGGAATGCCCCAACTATTAAAGCCCATCCGATAATACCAATAACATTGTTCAAAAGCATTGTTCGCTTACGTCCTATTTTGTCAAGTAAGTAACCAACTAACATACCACCCAGAGGGCATGCCATTGTGTTTATAGAAGCTAATATAAAAAAAAATAAGAATTATGAGATTTATATGTGATAAAGTGAATATTTTGTAATTTACTTACCATACCATGATGCTTCTGATGGATTCAGGTAGACTTGTTCATTTTTATCTTGAAACTGTTTTAATGTTACAGCAGGCATTGCAACAGCTAGTCCAGAGCCAATAACTCCAGAATTGGCAAATATCACCATAAGGGTCTAAAGTGAAAACAAAAAAAAATCATGATCATCTTTTATAGAGAAATACATAGGTTGTATTTATAAACCCAATCCAAAGTATGTCTAACTTTGGACAGCTGTTCAAACCCTAAAATTTGACACTGTAATTGGTTGTCCAAATTTATTCTAAAGTGGGTATGTTCAATGAACAACAAATTTAAAATAAAATAAATGTTCACTGAACGTATCCAAATGTTCAAGAAATTGACAGATAACAGGGATGTCAGTGAGTATATATGAGAACAGATTTAGACAATTGTTGGAATGCGTTTATAAATAAGAAGATGTTCAACTGTTAAGAAAGTGACTAGCTGGACAACTGTCCAAGAGTGTTCTAAGGAAATTTAATAAATACGACGGAAATTGTCTACATCACGTGCTAGAAACTATCTATTATAGACGATTCAATGTTAAGAGGATGAATTCAATACGGACAACTAGCACTTAAATGGAACTGTTGCCGCCATATTTTTCACTCTATTCATCGAGATTAAAACTTAAATCCGGAGACAAAAAACGCCAAATTTCGACAAAAATTCCAAAATATTTTAAAATTCTATAAAAAAAACTAATTCAACTACAATTACAATTCTTTGAATGTTAACCACTAAAAAAAATTTCCCATCACTCCACATTAGGTAAACCTTGTAGTGGACATTTAATTAACAATTTATACCCTTATTGTATTATTAACGTACATAGTACCTTTAATCATTTAGTAATATATCTCAAGTAAAGATATAAAATATCTTAACTTTTTTTGAGATTCTAAATTAAGATCAATCAATGAACTTTATGAGGCATTCAGAACAAGTTATTTGAAGTAGATATATGTAGGTAATACCAGGAATGCATTTTATCAAGAAACAAAACAATGAAATAAATTGACGAGAAATATATATACATATATGCACATATTTATAATATTTTCATTTACGTCAACAAATTCAGTTGAAAGTTAATTATACTTTTGCAATCTTTTGTGAATTTCAAACTCAGCTGAATGTTTAATGACTTGTGCTAAACCTGCGTTCTATTACGTTACGTTATATTATATGCACTTTAATATTTACAAAATATTTGTATGTTTAAATAGCAGCTGATGTAATAACATAAAGTTTATTTTCTTGCTAGGTATTCATTGGAGAAAAAATAATTAAAAATACAAATCTGTCTATGCGAATATGCAGTTTAATTTAATCTACTATTGATTTTTTTAAATTCTTGTATTTATATATACATAAGTCATAAACGTTTGTTTTCGAGAAAGAAGATGGTATCGTATAAATACGGTGATAAGTATCTACATATTACTTATTACTAGGGCTGGGATTTTCATGCACTTAAAAATCGGAATTATGCGCTTAAAATATGCCCTTAAAAATGGAAAATTGCACTAAAAACTGGAAAATATGCACTAAAAAAACATTATTTTACCTTATTTTTTCCAAAAAAAAAACATTTTTCATTCAGTTTTTATTTAGAAACAATTCTGTCTTTTTTTTAACAGAAATAAAGATAATATTAAAAGTTAACAAAATAACAATAAATATTTTTATTTAAAGCGAAACAATATATACATAGCTTTGAAAATATAACTGAAACTTACATAATATTTTCATATATTTTGTTCACATAAATAATAAAACCTTGTTTTCAAAGTTTTCAAACACAAAACTTTGCCTGTTTGGTCTTTGAAAACTCTTGTAAAGAGAAAAAGAACGTTCTACATCAACCGAACTAAGAGGAGCGTTTTTTAAACAACAAATTTCATCAATTGTAAGATTATTAAAAACGCTTTCGTTATTGTTGCTCGTTCAAAGAAAGTGAGAAGGGATTTGGTTAAATAGACGCGTTCACTTTGTCGACTATTACTACGTTTACATTCAGGATCTAAATATCGAGTTGGAATAGGGTCGGTGCACATAATGCATTATTTATTAAACCAACTTCTCCACCCAGGATTTCGACTCGACATCTTACGAAAAATATGAAAATATGCACTTAAAATATGCATTTATTATGAAAGTATGCATTTAACGGGTGATTTTTTAGCTGGTTTGGTTTTGGCAACACTGGTTTTGACAGCTGACGTGTGTTTAGTACCTTGTGTCACTGTCAAACAGCTTCAGTTTGGTTTGCAATTTAACCATGGATCGTCTTACAAATGAACAACGCTTGCAAATTATTGAATTTTACTATCAAAATTCGTGCTCGGTTCGAAATGTTCATCGCGCGCTGCTTCCATTTTATGGTCGGCATTCTCGACCTTCTGAGCAGTCTATTCGGAAGATTGTGACCAAATTTCGCACCAAATTTACTTTGTTGGACATTAAACCACCAACACGTTTACGTACTGTGCGTAGTGAAGAAAATATTGCGGCCGTATCAGCTAGTGTGACAGAAGACCGCGAAATGTCGATTCGGCGCCGTTCCCAGCAGTTAGGCCTTTGTTACAGCACTACGTGGAAAATTTTGCGGAAGGATTTGGGCGTAAAGCCTTTTAAGATACAGCTGGTGCAAGAACTAAAGCCAGCCGACCTACCACAACGCCGAATTTTTGGTGAATGGGCTCTTGGAAAGCTGGCCGAGGATCCGCTTTTTTATCGAAAAATTGTGTTCAGCGATGAGGCTCATTTTTGGTTGAATGGGTACGTAAATAAGCACAATTGCCGCATTTGGAGTGAAGATCAGCCAGAAGCATTGCAACAGCTACCAATGCATCCCGAAAAAGCCACTGTTTGGTGCGGTTTATGGGCCGGCGGCATTATTGGGCCATATTTCTTCAAAGATGATGCGAATCGCAGCGTTACTGTCAATGGTGAACGCTACCGAGCGATGATAACAAACTTTTTTTTGCCCGAAATGGAAGTTCTTGACTTGCATGATATGTGGTTTCAACAAGACGGTGCCACATGCCACACAGCACGCGAAACAATGGCGCAATTGCGAGGCGAGTTTGGTGAACAGTTAATTTCACGTTTCGGGCCGGTCAATTGGCCGCCTAGATCGTGCGATTTGACACCATTAGACTATTTTTTGTGGGGGTATGTCAAGGCTAATGTCTATAGGGACAAGCCCGCTTCGATTGACGCACTGGAAGCCAACATCCATGCATTCATTCGTGAGATACCGGCCGATATGTGTGAAAGAGTATGCCAAAATTGGACTCAGCGGATGGGCTACCTGAGACGCAGCCGCGGTCAACATTTGCATGAAACTATCTTTAAACATTAAATTGCAAGGTTCAAACTATCGATTCAAATAAATATTTCATTCATTTTTTCGAATTTTTTGTGTTTTTTTTTTTTTTTAAGTTCTAAACCTCTTAAAAAATCACCCGTTATTATGAAAATATACTAACGATTAAATGGTCAGGCTAGGGAATGAGGTGAGAGAAAGATGGTACTGGAAGCATGAAGAAGAAAGAATGTGCAGAGTGTGTGAAGGTGAACCTGAGACGTGGGAACATGTGATACAAAGATGCAGGTCAGGTGGTGATGAAGGGATGTCAATAGGGGAGAAGATGAGGGATATAATGGACGATGGAGGGAGGGGGGAAGAGTGGATAAAGGCACTAGAGGTTGCGAGAAGGAGTAAGGCGAGAGGGATAGGAGAGGGAGAGTTGTAACCCTTAGGAGAACCAATACAATACCTACAATAATTAAAATGAAATGAATAAATAATACTAACGATTAAATGCCATTTTAAAGGAAATTTTATGATTCGTAAAGATAATTTGGTCTTAGGCTTCTAAATGTAGTGACAAAAAACATGCATTTGCATGGAAATCCCAGCGCTATACTTATTACATACTGTAATTACGATACCATCTTTTTTCTCGAAAACAAACGTATGAATTCACTTTAAGAAAACAAAGAAATAACTGAATCTTGGAAATAGAGAATACAAAACTATATCAAGACGTACCATCTTATAGAAAAATTGAAAAGTTGCGATATCTATGGTTCAAGTGTTTTGGCAACGTGTCCGAAAAGTGTTGCCTGCACCTGAAATATTGTGTTCGACCTGGGGCCTATTTCACAGAACATATATTACATTCATCACAGAAATGAATGTGACTTAAAAAAAGGCCCCATATGAGTGGGCGTAAATTAAAATTTTTTTTTTTAAATTATGCGTTTTCTAAGTTGACACATAGACATAGTTTTTCTTAAAATTCAAAATTTACAATGAGCCAAATTTGGCGACTACTTTAAGGTACATACATTCATACAATGTATGTGATGTAAGTTCCGTGAAATAGGCCACTGGTGTCAATTGTATAAACTTCATTTAGGGTTAATATGTTCATTTTCCATTAAATTCAAATTCGTTATTAAAAGAGGAAATTTATGATTAAAAAAGAAATCTTTTTTAGCATTTTAATCGAGGGTGCTCTAACTACGGAGCATTTAATTTACAATTATTTTTAACCAAAATCCACATTTTAAGAGGAATTTTTAACCTTAATGGGGGTTTAATAAGGAGTTTCTGTAAATTCTTGACAATCAACTGGCTTTCAACGCTAATTACGAGTGAATAAAAAAACGCTATATTAAACATTATTTAGTGCTTAAGTAATAGGTAATAAATTAAAATTATAAAAACAAAACAATGAGTGGGATTTTTTCTTAAAAAACATTTAAATTGAAAGAAGCCAATAAAAGCCAGGGAGCTAATGGGAATTGAATTAATAGAAAAATTAATGTAATGTTCTTAATGATATAGTTATCCTTAAAAGTGGTTTTAGTTAAATCGACAAAATTCAGTATTTAATTGAGTGTGACTAATTTGGCCATTAGTCACTTATATAATTAAAGTGGTCGGTGAATTTTAAGAGAATTTGTTTTACTAGAAATTTCCTAAACTATTTCTAATATTCTAAAAAGTATAGAAAACATTTAAGCATTATCTTAGTTTCTAGTGTTTGATTAAAAATAGATCAGAACATTGAATATAATAGTAGGTACTTATCAATGTAAAGTTTTAAAAAAAAAGACTAAAACAATTTTTAAAAAATTTAATAAAATTTTGAGTTTAAAATTTAGTAAGAAAAAAACTGTATAGATGAAAACCGGTTTATTTAAAAAATAGGAAATTGTTAGTTTTGTCTTCGATTCTAAAATTTTTTGTCTGTTTTAAGTAATTTTTTATAAGAAAATGTCGCTTATCAACTAAACATATATAGGTATAGGCTCTAACCTTTTGTAAAATTCTAAGCAAAACACCCTGTATTATAACGATTTAGCTTTATTATAACTATTTATTATATTTAGCTGTATTATAACTGTATATGATTTTCAACTGAGTTCCTATTATCAAAAAGTAATAAAACAAACCTTTCAACATCTTGTTTGTATATGCTTAATGAAGTTCCCTCAAAAGAAACAACAACACGCCTTCCTTACTGAAAGGTTGCGTCGGGAAAGCAAATGACTATAATACATGATTATCTATTTATTTACTCTATCAATGTATGTATTGTGACAAAAATTAGAAAAAGAAATAAGAATTTTATCTTTTTTCACTCCAAATTGATCAATAAATCATTTAAAGCATAATAATTTTTGTATAAATGGTATAATATAAATAGACAAGTAATATTAAAATTAATCATAATTATATTCAATAAACCATTCGCGTTATCTACCTACAAAACGATGTCAGACAAATTTATAATTGTAATAAAAAAACTAAAAATAAAAAAAAATAAGGATTGTCTTATCTTATTTGTTTGTTTTTTTTTTTTTTGATACAAATTTTAAATTTATAATCCTTTAAGAGTAATTTACTTAGTTAAATGACTTAGGGCCAGTTTGTTCACAATATGGGTTAAATCTGAACGATGACTTTCACAGCCTCTAACTTATTGGCGCTAATGAACCAAAATCGGCTGATTAGCCATTTCCATGATTATAATAACTTAAATTACCTATCGATTCCTTAAAAAAAAATTGTATTACCTTACACATGCGATGATTTACCGCGCAGTTGCAATAATTTTTGATTAAAGATGATCAGCTGTGAACAAACTGGCCCTTAGTGTGCATAAATATTGTATAGCTCTATTTCAACTTATATAAACACATATTTTTCATAATGATGAAATGGGTGCCAGTGTTACCGAAAGTTAACTAAAGTAGTATTTGTAGTCTTTCTTTTACATTCATATGCTAAAACAGAAAAATCCTAGACATGCAGCAAGGTGTATTATAAGAAAAACATTAATTTTTAAATACATATATACAAATAACAGGCAACTATTTATTGTTTTTATTAAATAAGAAATAGAAACATTTATTTTTTTTTTATTAAATCGAAACTAGAAGCATTTAATATCTTTTTGGTTTAATATCTTCACAAAGATCTGTCTTGGGGAAATGTTTGGCCAGTTTTACTGAAAAATTTCATTTATTATGCAACATGAATGTATTTATCATTAATTAGTTGCTTATGACTTAAATATTAATTTATTTTTATTATTTTATTTAATACTATCGGACATTTAATTTAAATACAAATCACACGTTGTAATACTTGTGGTTATTTTATGAATAACTTTTTTAACAACTCTTATTAATCTGAAAAATTGTTATCTATTTAGCTTATTGATCCTATGAATACACACTCATTTAAAGGCTAAAAAAGAACTACTTTTTTATTTTTTTTTTGCGGCAACGCTAACAATAGAAATAAATTAAAATATAAACAAATCATTTCGGTATTTGCTCTGTGTAATTTATGATGTCATATAAACTCACGTGTCAATTTCAGAACGTGACATATGACAAATTTTTTATATATTGTAAGGTGACATAAAGCCATTATTTGGCTTTTTTATTATTTGCGGATTTTATACATATATATAAGTACACCGGCACTAAATTTAAAAAATACAAAATATGACTTTAAATTGAAAAAAAAGTTTTACCAATGCAAGCGGAAATATCATTTTTAAGTATCCCACAGCGAAAACAACTTGACAGTTAATTGGAAACCTTATGTATTTTCAATATAACTATTTGTCGTTTAGGGAGTCGAAAAACAGAAGGATTAAGTTTTGAAATGTCAAGGACAAGATATGGGCTTTAAACTAAACAAATGTGGATTCAGCATATAATTGTCAAATTCAATATAACTGTACCTATCTATACAAAGGCAGATTATTACATCTTAAATACTTTTCTCAATATATGTCAGTTTAATAACTATAACACGACAACGTCAGACTCCGGCCATGGAGGTCTGGTTTCGCAGTAACATGTTTTTGAAAATGCATGTCCTGAAACAATATGAAAGCCATTAAAAAAAGGAAGATAAACCTACTTAACCACATCTTCAAAAATGTGTTTCAAATTAATTTGGCCTTATATTACACGGTACCTTTTTAATCCACCACTGTGTCATCAACTGAAAATTTCTGTTATCATTACAAAATTGCATGGCAGTATAGATGTATAGATGTGCTGCACAGAACCTTTGTTCCAGCTATTTGCATTTTCACTTTTCTTAATCTTTATGATATTTTTGAATATAAAATTTAATGCTATTAATTGCGTTTAGACTGATTTAATATATTATAAATTCATTGTCTGAGGTTAAGTCATATGAATGAGAACAAAGATTCAATGAACCGTGGGTTCCAAGGATTTAAGCTCCCCATTTGACTCCTCTGTCCCGAATCCCATTCACGCAACTCTGTATTGCTCCGCCTATAGGTGATGTTCATTGTGCAGTTGCCAGGTGTAAGATGTAAAAGTGAACAGTTTTCTGGGACAACAGTACCTTATGGTGGCCTGCTAATGTTATGACAAACGTTTAGAATGAAAAGGGTATTATGAATACAAAATATTTCGGACTTTACCAATATTTGTTTAACTATTTAGAAGCACTAGATTGGAAAATTATAACAAAATTGGTGTAGGTATAGTCATTGTAGAACTAAACATAAACAACAACAAAATAAAGTAATTTTCTCAAAAAACGTAGAAATCCCATTTTCGTAATGCGATATTTTTTGACAAAAAATGAGAAATAGTTTTCCTACTTTACCTTTTACCAGAGCCGTTTTCGATAAAATTTAAAAAAAACCGAAATCATTGAATGGCAGCTAAAAATTCTAATTTTTCTCATAGAAAATTATGTACAAAAATGCTCTGTAGGTACTAAATTTTAAGCCATTTTAGGCTCTAGCTCGAATTACAATGAACACACAGATGCACCGACGAGACGCACCCACGGACTGTATTAATTTTAATTAAGTAGGTACAATCTGGAATCTTTTTTTACACGAAACCAATACTTGTCCTATGTAGGTAGCAAGTAAAAAATCAAGTTTTACCTCTCTGGGAAACTGCACGAAAATGATCTGTACTAAAATTCTATCAATTCCGTTTAATATAATTGGGCAACAATTTCATGTAAATATGGACACACGCAACAAAAAGATTCACAGACAAAAAACCCTTTGTATTTATCGCTCATTGTTTTAGGTACATAATATGTACATTAGTTAGGTTTGATAAAAATCTCGAAAACATTTTTTACACGCCACCTATTAAGACTTGTCTTATAAGAACAGATTAATAAAAAAACACATATCTGACGAGTGACGATACTCGTATGCATACCTAATAATTAAAAATTATGTTTATTTTTCCAATAACCTGCTTACCTGTCTAAGTACAGCTTTTCTCCGTTCGCCCAGTGGTTTTTCTGGTTCTCTCGCCGCCGCCGATGGAGGTAGTCCAATACCCGAGCATATGTCAGGCTTTGTTTTTCCATTCTGCAAAACTTCCAATTCATCCTCACGATACGAAGGCATTCTTTTTATCAATCGACAAATCAATATTATTAGGTATTCTAAATGATAGGCAATTTATGGAAATTGCACGTTTTTTTTGTTTGTAAACCCAAACTCACTCTGTTACGCGCGATCGATATAAATTAATTGATTTAACTTTGCAGTGCTTCCCCGAACACAATTTATTTCTATAATATTAACCCCGAATTGAAGTTAGTCTTATAGCGCGATCACAAATTGAAATATATCGCAAATAATTATTGATTATATGATTAATGGTTTAAATTGTATTTTTGTATATTATAAAAGAACATGAAATAACATTTCGAAATATTATACAAGTCACACAAATTGACAGGATTTCTAAAAAAAACAACAAAAAAACTAATCTAACGAAGCACAAAAATCAATGATAATATTTTTTTAATTTTTTACAAAATTGCACAACTATAATGTGTGAATTCTCAAGGCCAAATCACCGGCGGCGGTGGCGGCAGAGCGGGGCGAAAGACCAAACAAACTATCAGTGTGTCACTAGCAATAATTTGCCAATACAAAATACTTTTATTAATTTAACTGCCGACTCGCTATAGGCTACAGTGCATAATAGTTGTAACGTTCTAGCGGCGACTCGCAATCCGAATGGCACTTTCAGTTGAAGTGGAGTAAGCTTTATTGATTGGCAAATTCTACAAAATGACATGCAATATGCAATAGAGGTACATACTATGTGCCTTAAGTGGTTTTGGTGCACTTGCTTTGTTGTTAACAAGCTGCACTGTAACTGCAACTAATTTCTTGCGTAATACTTTTTTTTTACTTTTTTTGTTTAATTTATTATAGAAAAAAATTTAATTTATTCTCGGTTTTTTGTTTTCTCCACGAACTATTAAAGGATTCACTTATGACGACACGTTCCAAACTTGTACAGTTCTATAACATAAATAAAAAGCTTTTCTTACGAGCTACTACCACACACTGCAAGGCATTCAGTGGCAGAAAGAACCGATCAACTGATCTAACGAACCGATCGCACAACACTAAACTCATTTATAACAGCAACAGCGAAAAAGACTGCCAAAATTTTTATAATTTTTAACTTAACTCACGAGACTTTCCGAGAGATCAACAAAACAATATTTTTTTTTTTTCCTTTTTAGAACTGAAAATTTAAGAGAAACAGTTTTGAGCCAAATTTAAATTACTTTACCCAACACTTTGCTAAAATCAACTAAAAAAGTAAAAAAAGAGCAAGAGGACCATATACCAGATGTGGTACTGGCAGACGCAATTATGCTCAACATATTGGCACAGTCACCTCGTTTAATGGCAATGGCCCATGTAGAGTAGCGAATTAGTTTATTTTTAATGATAGCAATGGATGGCGTAACCGTAATGCGACGATGACCGATGATGACACTTGAATTTGAAGTTCATTATCATGGTTGTTATCACGAGCATGAATGAAAAGCGTGAAGGTGAATAAAAACAACGAAACGAAGTGATTGATTGATTTATAACTTTACAGTGCATACATACCTACATATGTATGTTTTTATTGGTTTTTCTACATATGTAGGGTAATTTTGTTAAAATCAAATTGAAAATGAATTAGATTTTTGTAAACATTAGGTACAGTGGTCGTCCAGTATAACGAATATCAATATAACGAATAATCGACATTCACCACAATTACAGAATCCGATGAAGGAATTGCGGAGGGAATCAGACTCATTTTTTACATTTCGTTAATAGTAAAAATGTCAAAATTGAGTCTGACTCCCTCCGCATCTCATTCATCGGATTCTATAATCATCATGATTATATTTTAAGTCCATTACTTAAATATTCTATTCGAACAAATAACTAATAGACTGCAGAAAATTAAAATTATTACTAATTTTAACGGTATTAAAAACATAATATCGTCCGCGTAGAAAGAATGTATATACCTACAACATAATAATATGATTTAAATCCCGAAATCTATTTTTATACGAAACCAAAACTTGCTTTGAAGAACACGAACAAATGTTGGTAAAAAAGTCCTCTTCGATCTACAAAATAACAACTTTGTTATAATAAACAAACGAAATTCAAAAATATAAAGCTTAAACTAGAATTTTCCAGCTACAGCAGCTATTTAGCGTTATCTTTTTGTAATCACATAAAACAAAGCTTAAGTATAGACGTATATAGATTTGTTGTACAGAACCTTTGTTCCTGCTATTTGCATTTTCACTTTTCTTAATCTTTATTATGTTTTTGAATAATTTAAGGTTATTATATGCGTAATGCGTTCAGACTGTTTCAATATATTTTAAATTAAATTCATTGTCTGAGGTTAAGTCAGATGAATGAGAATGAAGATTCAATGAACCGATGGCGGCCAGCTTCAAGGATTTCAATTCCCTCTTTGGCTTCACTGCTCCGATCTTTTATAAAACTGTCTTGCTTTAGTTACTACTAAAAGCTATCGCTATCTACCTTTAATTTCTTCCAAAGAAAGAGCTTTTACTTATTTTTATTTATTCTCCAGACCCATTAGGGTAGTCTTTAAAATTCGGAAATTTGAGTTTGGTCACACTGATATATAATAACAGGCGTGTTCCTTTGGGCTGCAGCATCTACTGCCAAGTACTTCTGGCTGCTTTCAACTACTTCTACTAGCTATGGTCAAAGTAGTTCAAAGCGCTTCAATAATGTAGTAATGAAATGAATCCACGAAGAAAGCTACACCTTTGAAATTGCATTGTAAATTATCGTTGTTGATGTTTTCTATAATTTAAAATAAAATTCAAATACAAACACAAAGCTTTCGTCAGTCGTTTACATTGAGGTTAGATTTTTCGTTTGGCAAAAATTAAAGCGTTCCATTCATCATCTACTGCAAAGTACTAAAAAGTACTTTGCAAGGCCCAAAGGAACACACTAAACGTAAGCCGCTCTGTCCATGAGGCATGAAATGATTCATAAATCTTTATTTAAGCCTATTAGGTAGACGCAGATTGTGACAAATTTAAACTTCTATAATAAATTCTCTCCAAAATTTAGTCAAGCAAAACAAAGGTTTTTTTTCTTACTGTCGCAGTTTAACAATTCGTTCGTTTTCGAAAAATTCGAAATAACTTCGAACTGTCAAAATTGAAGGTGCATCCATTTTTAATTGTTTTGAATATTGAAATTACACTGCGCCCTGCGGATGAAATTGGATGCAGAATTATTGGCATTTTTAATGAAAAAAAAGGAAGCAAGAATCTGAGAAAAAATTAGACGAAACATGTTGCAAAAAAAAATTTAATAATAATTGTCAGATGAAGTCTGAGTAATTTATTATTAGTCGTTTTTTATTATCAGAATTGATCTATATGGATCATCAAATTACATACATAACAACAACTCCTGAACCTGCTCTTTATCCGGTTCACGTTTCATGATCCAAAAAAATGCTTCTACTTCTCGGTACTGTGCGACTGTTTTATTTTCGATGAATGATCCATATGGTTCATGATGGGTCATAATAAAAAACGGTTATTAATATTTTATACTTTAAAAACAACAAAGAGTCCGTTTCATTTGATTTAATTCATTTGAAATAATGAAACATATTAGGTGTGTTCCTTTATTTTGAAACTCTGTGCGTTTGTGTGAATTTCTACACCTTTTTTTTTTACATGAATTTTGACAGAAATTTATGGAGAAATTCACCCAAATACACAGAGTTTCAAAGTAAAGAAACACCTCTATTCTTTGAAATACAATTGAATAAATAATTTCTGTTTTATAGGACATATTATAGATACCAAATAGCTTTTAACGGCCTTTGTCCTACAAAAATTTGGCGTTTCGTCCCGGTGATCTCACTTGGACTCATCAGTTGGCATATTATATACATAACGGTTTCTTTCAAAATTTCACTACGGCTTAAGCTGATGTCTGGAGAAAAAAATGGCAGCTAAATCTTAGCGCGATCATATGTGTACTAGGCTTTATGGGAAAAAAAATCTGTTAAATGTGCGTCGTTGGAGCAGTTTCTTAAGAATTTAATTTTGACGTTAAAATTTCTGCGTATATACCGAGTATTAATTAATGTACGGTTAAAAATTAATTTAATAAAAATCATCAACCTGATTTTGAAATATCGAATTTTCAAAAATTAATTTTATTTTTTTTATTTTAATCCAAAACATTACTTTTTTTAAATTTTGGTTTCAATACTTTGAAGACTTTATAAAGACGCATACTGTATAAAAAATGTAATTAAAGTTTGTTAAGCCAATAATGAAAAAGTAAAAAAAAAAGTATTTTGCAAGATACTCTTAAAAACGACTTATGGTACACGCAGAAAAATAATTACTAACTGATAGCGCTTTCCGGTGGAATTAAAAAAAAATTTGTAAAATTTTACGTAGTCAAGGGTAAAAATTACATAGTTCATATGTTAATTCTAACGTAGTTTTAAATAAAAACCTAAAAAGGTTATATTAATGGAGAAACTTGGTTAGGATTCGCAATTTTGAAGACCGATTACGTTAAACGAGTAGCTTGCTTAAATCAAATAATTATATTGAGTTAATTTCACACATCTCTGAGTATATTGTTACTATGAGCGATTTAATATGTTTCATTAACTATAACTTAATTGGTTATTGAAACCGAACAAACTAACCCAGAAGTAGTTTAATAAAATTAAGTACACTTTATCCGAAGAAGTGTGTAGATTTAAATAATTTTTTTTAATCGAGTTGACTCGAATAATTTAGCCTGTTGAGTTTGCAGGTTATATGTTAACAATGTTTTTTTATTTAATTTAACCGAGTTTTAGGTTGTTTTTAACCGATCAATTTTCTGCGTGTAAAATTAAGTGTTACTTAAAGATATATTATACCATACGTTATTTCAGCACAAACAAAATTTTAGGAGCTGTTTTCGAGAAAATTTATGATACGTATTATGTATTTCTTTTTGTTTTTTAACAGTTGTATGGTACGGAGATTGTGCGAAAAAACCGCTACCCAGTCCTTTTAAAAATTATACAACCGCATATTATTTTCAGTCTTAAAAAAATTGGAATGTTAACAAAAAGGTATACGTAGGTTAAGAAAATATACTTTTAGGTTGCAGCTGAGCAAACAGGATCTACTTTTTACCCGTCAACTATATCATCGTAATATTTATGTATGAAATTTTATCAAAATCCATAACTTTAGTACCTACCTACTTTATATTATATAAATATATCACAACACAATTAAAAAAACAGTATTTTAAATTATAAAACAGAGAGTTATATCAGAATTATAGCAATCTTCTATAGATTCAAACTCTAGATCAACAAAAAAAAAACTACAAAAACGTGACGAGGCAAAGATTATACATATATTGGAATTTTCACGAGTAAAACGAGCGATCGAGACTTATTTATGTATGTAGTTATAATGATACGAGATCGAGTGCGATACCGAGATGATATTGACATTTTTCGATTATGTGATGAGAATGAAAATGCGACACTCACTAGAATTTTTTCTAATATCGTGTCCAGCCCAATAGCTAAAATGTCTATTTAAAAAATATTTTTGGATGTACATATTTTATCAGTTCACATCAGAACGAGTGACGCAAGCCAATTGACATCGAGAATAGTTGACGATTAATATTAATTGCTTTTGGTTATAAACATTTAGATAAAAAAAAAAAACAGACATGTGTTTTGGTGCGGTCAATTAATGAATGAAATATGTTTTTAAATAAAAAAAATTGTTGCATGTAAGGTTGCTAGCTTGATTTTGGGATGTAATGTTTTTAATAAAAACATTAAAACCCACTCTAACTTTTTTTTTCCTTTTAATGAAGAATCATTAGAATATGCTCGCTAGTTTACTGAAGTTACAACTACTTTGAATATTCTAACCAGTGTTAACAAGCTATAGATTTATATTTTCTTGTTATACCTCATATCCAAGTCCATACTAACAATAAACTCGGATTGAGGAAACACTGATTGCAATAATTAATTTCACTGTTTAATTCTTATCTCCTTTATTAAAATCTTATAAAGTAACAATCTTCTATAGATATTGTGAGTTTAGAAACCTTGAAACTTAGTGCATCTTCCTATATTTTAACTTCTTTATAACGAACTTTGTTGCTATGTAAACTTTTTTATGTGAAAAAAAAGTATTGTTTGTATTATTAATCGACAATTTTATTTTGCAATCTCTAGATGTGAGGCAGGTATAAATCCAATATGTCACGATCCATAAAGAATCTTTTACTTGATCCGTATAATAATAATCGTTATATGTGAGGCCATGAGAATCAAAGAGGCATTACTTATTTTCAACTTCTTCTTTTTTTTTTAAATAATACCTAATAATATTCAGTGAGATAGTTTGGAAGTGCTTTAATTGTATCGATTGTCCAATAACTCAGGCTTTGAAACTAGGATTTAATCTTTATTATATAGGGCTGGCTTCTAGACGAGACTTTTGTAAATCTTGTTCACCACGTAGGTACCATTGGATCACAGAAAATCAATACTAATTGAAAAGCTAATAAGCGGGAAAAGCCAAAATGGAACACTAAAATAGACAAAAAAAAAACATTTATAAAATAAACATTGAAAAATCTTTAAAAATTAAAAAAATTGCTCATGAAAAAAAAAAAAACTAAAATGTCAAAAATTATACCTCTCTACATATCATGAGCAAAAAAAAATTCTATTTAAATGAGGCATTTGACAATAAGATAAACATAAAAAAATACAATGATAGGCATCCTAAATGTTACCCTCCTTAACTGCCGGAATAGGTACGCATAGTTCTTATTTTCGCTTCAGTTAACTTCAACTCTAAGTTAGTGTTTTTTTCATGCTAATCAACAAACTTATAAAAACCTACTTTATATTCCCGCACAATTTTAAGAGTTTGTCCTTTGATATTCCACTTTTCGTTCCGACAATATCTTTAGCACTTTCATACCCTCTGAAGATATAATTATTATTTGTTATTTGCGGTGATTAACATTCTGTCCTGGTAACTAAAGGTGCAGGGACATAAGGCACAGGGACATAAAGCCCAAATTTTATTTTTGGGGCTTGTGTCCCACTTCAGTGGCCAAATATTTTTTGTTAACAATGGGATATAAGTCCCAAATTTTTTAGAGGCATAAAAGATGATAATAATTTGTTGATGTTTTATTTGAAAGAAAATAAGTGCAGTGCTAGCACCCAGAATTACGGCAGATATATAGTGAGGTATGTCCCACTCAAGTGGGACATAAGCCCCAAAAATAAAATTTGGGCTTTATGTCCCTGGGCCTTATGTCCCTGCGCCGTAACTAAATTCATCCAAACTCAATTCTCCTGCCGATCGCCTACTCCCCAAAATATGATTTATAAATAGAATACAAAATAAGTTCCTCAATACACACCCATACTTCGATTCAAAAGTCTTCTGAAATTATTTCAATATTGCTATATCCCATACATATAGGGTGACCAGATCTATCTGCAATAAAAAGAGGACATCCGAAAAAATCCCAAACGAAAATAAAAAAAAAAAATTTGTTCGATTGATTGGATCAAAAAAGACATACTATATAGTAATCGTTATATATCAAAAGAAAACAATAACAATAAACAAAAAAATCAAAAAAAAATCATAAAATCTTTTATTTATTTAACATGAAAATAACTTTAAGTTATAAAATTTGTAATATCACAAACAAAATTTTTTTGAAGAACTATCCATCAATTTTAGCTTTTATTGTAAAGATAAAATATAAATAAAATTTGATTGTAAAGGGTGTCCCAAAATTCACGCAAGGTGTTGGCAATAAAAAAAAAAGACAGCTTGACAGTTGACAACTGAGGGTTTTTTTAAAAATGGAGTGCTACAAGAAAGAACAACGCGTTTGCATTATTAAGTAGCAGTTTGAAATAGTAGGTAATTAAGGTTTGCCGGTGATTTTTCAAACAAAATCTTTTTTTTTTAGCGATGAAACGCATTTTCATCTCGATGGCTTCGTCAACTTTCATAGTTGTCGTATTTGGCGTTTATAAAATACAAGGGTGATTGTTAAGAAACCAATACATCCTCAACGTTTCACTGTTTGGTGCACAACATGTGCCAGCAAAGTCGAGGAGTCCACTTACCCAGTAATCTATTCAATACATAACCCTATATTGCATATTTTATGAATCAATAAAAAATGTTTTTTATCAAAATTACTTCTTGTGTAAATTTTTGGGACACCCTTTACTTGTCACTGGACCTTATTTTCGTTAAAATATAAGGAGTATTTAAAATATACATAGTTGTAAAAAAGACATATTTTTATTGTGATTTAGAAATGAGTGAATAAAGTTCAATTTTTGTTTTGAAAATACTTTTAGGGTCGTGTTCACACCAAAATAAATTTTGTATTATTGGTTTTTTTAACGAAAAAATTTTTAAATTAAAAAAACCTAAAAAAGAGGACAAATCGCTTATTTTTTCAAAAAGATACCGGAAAAAAGTTTATTAGGTCAAAGAGAACTTGTCCTCTTAAAAGAGGACGTCTGGTCAGCCTAAATACATACCACATCTTGTTTTCATAAATCTCAATCAATCAATAGTGATTATTTTACTTGAGATTCCCAACTTATATGTATTGTATATATGTACGGCTTATAAAAAAAGAGTGTGCGTACTTATGTACACGCGCTAGAAGTAAAACTTCTTTCACGACAACAGGGCAAGTATTTTTCAAGTCCTACCACTCAGAGCACCCGATTTGAAACTCAGAACCGTTGCAAAATCGTGACGCTGAATTTTGTAATTCGTGACGGGAATTTGTATGTCGGTTTGACATGTCACTGACAGCTCCATAGAAAAATTTTTTATGCCCATGCCGCAAAAGAAGTTTTACTTCAAAAAGGGCTTATCGGTAAATGTTCTTCTTTTTTTAACCTATCCACAGACCCCAATGTAGATTAAAAGTAACTAAACTTAAACATAATATATGTACCTATGATTCTATATCATTTTGTAATTTTAAACATTTACAAATCTTCCTGCCTTCAAAAATAAAGTGAAACAGTTTTTGTATAGGTACAAACTTCAGAAATCCTAAGCCACACCAAAGTCTTGTAATTTATATTTTAATTGGAAAATGGGAATATAAATATTTTTATTTTAATCTTAATCTTAAAACGAATTATGTAAGTGAAGATTAATAATTACAATACATATATAGATACTTATTAATAAATAGATAATTTATCAAAATATATATTAATCTTAAAATTATTTTGTGATCTAATTATTTTTCATCTTCAAGTTTAGTTTCTCCTTCTTTATTTTTAGCAATGAAAACTTCCTTCATTTCCACATCCATTGCTTGATCTCGAATACCCTTTCTTCCTGTTCGAAAATAATCTTCAATTTCCAAAAAAGTCTTACCCTTAGTTTCTGGAATGAATATCAATATAAATAATGCCGTCATTATTGCCATTATACCATAGAATGCAAAGACATTGCCATTTCCCATCCAATCTACCATCCAATAGTATGATTTTATAGCACAAAATGACATTGAATAAGCAATACCAATTGATAGCCCACAAGAAGCACCACGAACTTTTTGAGGGAATATTTCGGGAAGAATTAAAAATGGCATGGCCCATAAACCTGCTGATGCAAAAACGAAAGTAATCATAGCTGCCGCAGGAAGTAATGGTATATTCAACCAACTAAACCAATTTTGGCCAGCTAGTAAGAACATACAGAAAGCCATGCTTGAAGCTGAAAATATTCCAACTTGTTTCCGATTCCATTTTTCGAGTTCCCAGGTCATAACAAAAGTTGCGACAAAAAATCGAGCGATTCCGATGTAAACTGCACACAGAAATGGATCTATTAACACACCGGCTTTGTTGAGAATTTGAACAGCATACACGATGACAACGAAAGTTCCAGAAAATTGTTGCATGGTAAAGAAAATAATAGATAGGATGAAAGGCTTGCGCACCTCAGGTAGGCGGAAGGATTTTAGCAACGATGCTTTTTTCTCTCCAGATTTAAGTTGAACAGTTTTAGATAGTACCTCAAATTCCATTTCTACCTCCTCATGAACTCGGCCTAAGATATTTGTTCTTATATGTGAAAATAGGCATGAGAAAATTATTTCCATCCATGAAACCTACCCGAATCAAGGCCTCTGAAGTACGACAACGAAGCTTTAGCTTCTTCAATTCGTCCTTTTGATAGCAGCCATCCGGGAGTTTCTTTCACTAAATTCAAAAGAAGAAAACAAGTAACTTGGTATCCAAACAGTATCATTCCTATAAGGCGCCAGTCATCCTTAAAAAGAGTTTTAGATAAAAAAAAAACTTCGTTTAAATCCTTGACAAATACTATATTACTTACCCTTATAAAGTACCCAACGGTATAGATGAACAAAACTCCAGCAGCAACGGCCATGGAAATGACCATAGTAAGTCTAGCTCGAATTTTAGGCAAACATACCTCAGCTCCATAAACACCAGCCGGTGAGACTCCCATTCCAGTGGCTATTCCAGAAATGAATCGAGAAGCTATTAGCTGCACAAATACCAAACTAGGATCTTCATTTATTTGGAAACCCATTAAAGCCCATGAGATAATAGCTATAGCATTTGTAACAGCTATTGTTTTCTTTCTTCCAAGCCTATCAATCATAACAGCACTTAAAAAAGACCCAACTGGACAAGCTATAGAACTAGCTGAAGCTGGAAAGATGGAACTACATATATTAAACAAGGTCAACCACAATGTATTTGAATTGTATCTCTTACCAAACCAAGTTGATTGTGATTTGTCCAAATGCACGTCTCCTTTAGGATTGGTGAGTTGATCGAGTGTAACAGCTGGTAATGCCAAGCTCATTCCACCAACCAGTAATCCAATGTTTATCAAAAAGACCATAAGTTGCTAAAATAATTTTAAGAATTAAATAATTGCACTAGATTTGTGTTTAAAATTGTACTAACTTGTCTTAAAACAGCTTTTGATTGATCACCCAATGGAATTGAATCAATGGGTTTATCCATTCCTGAAACAATTTTCGGCTTAAGGGAACCATTCCGAAAGCTCTCGAAATTATTGTTGTTGTTGGTCATTTTGGCTTGATGGAGAAAATCGTTTATAATTTTTTACAAGAAGTGTATAACAAAAAAAATGATTTTTAATTTGTATAAATTGTAGTGTAGGTAATACCGAGGTGGAATTCTATAATGGAGATATGGTACCTCAAATTTAGGAAAGATTCTATAAATCAATAAAATTTTCTATAGGGATTAGTGACATTTCAGCTAAAGGTGTCAGTGAAATGGTCTAAATCTTTAAGAAAGGGATGAAATGCTCTCTCAAGCAAAAGTGTGGGATTTTATATTTATCAAATATTTGATGGTACCATCTGGACAACCCGCAGTATTTTTTAATTATTGACATCACTGTCTAATTTACAATCTTGCTAACATTGAAATTAATTTGGCAAATTGTATTAATAACGGTTTATTTGACAGGTATTATTATAAAAGATTTATGTATGTATGTATGTATGTATACAGTAGTAGGAGCTTTTTTAAGAAAAAATATCCCGAAAATATGCAATGAGTATAGCAGCGTAACAAACTACTCCACCCCGTAATGTATAAGACATAGATAAAACATAGTATGTAACATAATATGTATCTCAAAACAGTTGTTATTATTATTATTATTTATCTACATATACAAATTAACATTATATTACAATATCTTTCAAGATGTTTTTTCTTTGTATAAATTAACTATAGATTTGGCATTACAGTCGTTCAACATTGATTTCGTTCGGTATAAACCTCCGAATAGTAGTGAATTTAATCCTCTTTAAAATTTAAGAACTGTCAAACTTTATTGGTAAGATTTACCGTTATTCTTTGTTTATTGCACTTAATCTAAACGGAGTCTTTTTCATCCGGAGGTAAACTTCCTAAAAATTAATGATTTCCGAAACAAATGTTTTACACGGATCTTTTTCACGTTTAGAGACAGACAAGACTTTGGGAAATAATTGTTGAGCAAGAATAACATCATATCGGACAGGGAGCCTTATTCCACCTGAAGCGAATTTTGTACAAATATATAAAAAGTTTGAAAAACAGAGATGAACAAGGTTTGTCCACTGACTTTTATTTTATTGTATACGTACATATAGTGGACAGAATTTGGTTTTTATATATTCAATGATATAAAAACAGGAGACAAAGTTAAAAAAAAAAAATTATGAAATTTTGAAATTTGTTTTGAGTAAAAAAAAATGTTTTAATTTCATAAACAAATTTAAATGGCTGACCATTTGCTGAAACATTAGCCTAGTTCCTTTACTTTGAAACTCTGTGATTTTCTGTACAAAACTGCGAATTTCTACACCAAAGTCTGTCAAAGTTCATGTAAAAAAAATAAAATGACGTAGAAATTCACACAAATGCACAGAGTTTCAAAGTAAAGGAACACACCTATTTTAAGATCATTTATGTAAATGACGCTCAAATTGTAGGTGTAGTTATGTTTTACTTGTTTCCTTTGTTCGCAAATAGAACTTAATTTATTAGGACCAGTTTTTCAGTGCCATAATTTACTCTGAGTTAAACTATGGTTAAATAATCCTGTAAATAAACTGAACCCGAGTTAACTCAGATTTACAGTGTATGATGAACCTTAACTTTCAGTAGTGAAAAATCACAGTACACAAATCTAAGGTAATATATTGAGCAGTTGTCAAAGTTAAAAGTGTAGTGCCATTAGAAACAACAACAAAATATTCACGATTTTTGACAGATGCGCAGAACTGAACAAAAATAAAAACTCTAATGATATTATGACTGTTTGGTAACTTTTTTTTCTACAAATTTCCCAAAAACTGAGTTTTTTCTATGGATTTTGACAGCAAATTGTAAAATTTAGTGAAAATTTGTGCAAATTCGCAAGAAATTTCACGTTACCAAACAGACCAATTACCCTTAATATGTGTAGGTACTGTGGTCAAAAATCTATGGAAATCAAAGTTCGAAATTATGGAAATGCGCTTTCACTATCGAAACGCAGATGACGATGAAAGAAAGCAAATGTCACAAAAGAAAACGTCAAAAATATCTACACAAAATGAGATCTCAGAGATTTTTCTCACTCAAAAAGTGAGCAAGCGAATTCAAGATTTTTTTTTCTCTGAGTTTTTTGACAGCAAAGCTGAGAAATTTTGCTGAGGAATCCTGTTCATGTAATTGAGATTGCTGAAATTGCCAAGATCTCATTTTCCTGAACATGCCTATTTAAATTTTTTTTTTAAATCCGGCCTAGCTTGGCCTTTTTGTCTCGCCATAAAATGGATGTGAGTAAAGTACAGACTACAGAGTCTTCAAAAAAAAAAAATAAGAGGCATTCCAATTTGAATAGCGTCTATAAAAAGTTATTTCCATAGTGTCTCCCTCTCTATTTCGATTGTATTTTGACACAAAAACTGTCAGAAATATCTTTACTGGGTTAATCCCGTTCCAAAGTTAACTCAATTCCCCTTGTTGGTTTTGTCTTCTTGGCACTATGTCTTTTGGAGAAAACATATAGCTAATTTCTTGCCTTAAATTCAAGATGGCAACAGAAAGAGTGCAATAGGACCACATGGTCGGAAACTCAAAGACTTCTTGTATGGTTACCTAACGATATAAAAAAAAAAATTTTTTTTTAAATTGTTAACATGTCATAATAAATTTACTTTATTTTATAGCTCAATCCTACACATTAATATTCATGTTATTCCGAAATGTCGAGTTAGCAGAAACTTTGAACTGCGAGTATAATTAAATACAAACAGTATGTTCACTAATATTGTATAGGCAATCTCTTGGACCATTTAATGTATATAAGTATAAATCTCGATTCGAAGTACATTATACTACAGTTTTAGAATTCAATTTAGCTATAATTTAACAAAAGACAAAAGTCTCTACAAAGATAAATTTTGAAATTGATTCCTTTTATGGTGACAATAAAAAAAGTCACAGATATGAAAAAAAATCAAAAGAAAAAACTCATGTGCGATATTTATTAACCGGTTATTACCAAAAATTAAATCTATAAGTATGTTCATACATACATATGTATTATGTACGTATAGATAATAAAATATGACTTGATTTAACAATGAAACAAATCGGCATTCTTTGAAGTTTGGACAAAGCAAAGAAAAAAAATATAAAAGAACAAAATTGTAAAATTTCGCAAATGATAGTAAAAGATTAATTGCCGTCATATACTTCAATATGCACATATGTGCTGTAAATATGTACATATTTATGTACTCGTAGGTTAATTTATAAAATATTAAAATCGAATATTTTTCATGCATATTTTCAGATTTTAATAGCTTTCCCTTGTTGATAAGTTTTATTTCTGTTCATTAACCGATATTGGCGTCATATTCTGGTTCATCTGATGAAATCTCATTCGAAAACGTCAATGAAAACTAATTTAATATGTTAAGCTCTTTTCAATAAAAAAAAAGCCGAGTTTTGGTGAAAGTGTATAGCATTATAGCAACTCAGTAAAATTCTTTTGTTTCGTGTGTAAACAATAACAAAGTATTTAAGTTTACCTTCCTACATACAATAATTTTTTGTTATTGTTACGTATGTGAACATTTTGTAATTTATTATAATATGTTCTCTTTCTCCAAAAATCAGCAGTGAAAATCATACCCAACGAATTAAATATTAAAGACAGAATATGTAGCTTCCGCAATGTATTTATTCCGTAATCTTCAGACTAAAGTCGATTTTATTTTAAAGTTTTTGGCTCCAAACAAAATATACCTGTAACCACTAATAATTTATTTCAAAAACGGATCGAATGGTTTTGATAGAAAAAATCGAAAATTTAATTTCAACTGGTAATTAAATCCACGTGGTTTAATTTATTTTTTAATTGTACTTAAAATTCGTATATCGTCGAATGAATTTGTTTCACAAAAGGATAACATTTTTAAAACCATACCTACCTATAATTTATAAATTAAATTAAGAACTAAATAACACTTTTCACTGACTTCCCGCACTAAACATAATTCACGGTTCACGTACTTTTATCCAATTCAAGCTTCGAAATGATCTGAAAACATAATGAGACTGTAAGTGTCACCATAATTTTAGGCATTAACAAAAAAAATAACTGAAAGGTATTCTACAAGATATTCTATTTGTATATTAATAAATTATTCCAAAATTCTCATAAGGCACTTGCTAATTATGTTTACAAACAATAATGTGTATATCTACTAGTCTCCAAAATTTATCAGACCTTGTCGCAAACAAAATTAGATCTTTATTAAATTTTTGTCTGTATAACACGTGCTTTGCAATTTAAATATTTAACTTGGTCATATAATTATTATCTCAGTTTTTTTTCGCAGTGATGTTATTGAACTAAATATAAAAGAATTTCATTAAAATATGTACATTGTTCAATGTTCATATAGGTTTATGCGTTGACAAAACAAACTAAAAACCAGTGTTGCTAAATTGTAGATTTCTTAGTTAGTATTTTAAGTTAGAAAATTAAAAGAAAATTACACAAGACAATAGAACAAGAGATTTTTGTAAGTAAATATCAATATTTCTATTCTGTATATTTTTGAACTTTTCTGTCAAGACTTCCGAGACCAACCAGATTCTCAATAAATTTGGTCAAATCATTAGGTGCATGTTCCTTTACTTTGAAACTCTGCATTTCTGTGAATTTCTACACATTTTATTTATTTATATTTGAACTCGACAGACTTTTCTGTAGAAATTCACTAAAAATTTACAGTTTCGAAGTAAAGGTACTATGCTAATATGTATATTCTCATTTAGATCTCTTCTCAGAAAACTTGGAAATTGCAGTTTGCTTATTGAAAGTTGAAGGAGTTTTAGACTCATAACTCCTTTAAACATTTTGAAAAAGAATAAATTCAAACATCTTGTTCAATCCATCGATCATTTTGGTATTCTTACTTAATCTGAACCCTGGTTTACTATTTTATAATCAACAATTATTGAAAAGAATATTATAAAGTATCAATTATTAAGTATTTTCTTAATAGCAAGCAGTATATAACTATAACTATTAACTACTGTCAACTGATATTATATTTGTATGAAATATACAGAAATAAAGTTTCATAAAACAAGTTTAAACTTTTTATTTCTATTTTATTAATCTTTAATTTTTTCTTTCATCTTTTTCTTTAATTACTAAAACTTCTGTAGTTTCCAATTCAACTTCATTTTTTTGAAATGCTCTCTTTCCAATTCGAAAATAATTCTCGATTTCTAGAAAAGTTTTACCCTTAGTTTCTGGAATAAAACGATGTACAAACACTATCGACAAAAGTGACACAATACCATAAAATGCAAAAACATTTCCACTTCCCATCCAATTCACCAATGATGGAAACAATTTTATCGAAAGAAATGTTATTACATATGCAATACCAATTGTTGCTCCACAAAATAAACCCCGAACTTTTTGTGGAAATATTTCAGGAAGTATTACATAAGGGATGTTCCATTGACCTGCCGAAGCGACAACAAAAGCAACTATTATTACTGCTGATAGAGTTGGTATCTGTAACCATGTGAACCAACTTGATCCAGCTAGAAGAAAGAGACAAATTGATGTGCTAGCAGCTGAGAAAATGCTGACTGAACGACGACCCCATTTTTCCAATTCCCAAGTCAAAACAAAGGTGGCAACAAGGAATCTAGCTATCCCAACGTAAATGGCACATAAAAAGGGATCTATACGAACTCCAGCTTTTGTTATTATTTGAACGGCATAGACCACAACAACAAAAGTACCAGCAAACTGTTGAAACACGAAGAAGATAGTTGATAGTAGAAATGGTTTGTAGACTTCAGGAAGTCGAAGAGATTTCCAAAATGATGGTTTCTTTACACCAGCTTTAGATGGAACGGACTGTATTAGTGAAGTAAACTCAGCTTCGACTTCCTCATGAGTTTCACCTGCAAATATTTACAAAAAAAAAAACAGTTTAAATATCGAAAACAAGAAGTTGGAGGAAACTACAATTTACCAACATCTAGTCCTCTGAAGTATGATAAAGACGCTTTAGCATCTGCAATTCGTCCCTTGGAAAGAAGCCAACTTGGAGATTCCTTTAATGGAATCAAAAGAATTAAACAGCCAATATTGTAGGCCAAGTAAATGATTCCTATAAAACGCCAGTCAGTCTAAAAATTATCAAAACATATTAAGATTCTTTGATGATTCCACAACTTACCCTTATAAAATAGCCCACTACATAAGCAAAGAGAACTCCTGCAGCTATGGCCATAGATGGGGCCATCATTAGCCTAGCTCGGAGTTTAGGAAGGCATATTTCAGCACCATACACAGAACCAGGTGAACCACCCATTCCCGTAGAAATTCCAGAAATTAATCTCGAAGCCATTAGCTGAAGAAATACAAAACTAGGATCATCATAATATGCTGTTGCCATTAAACCCCATGCGATAATAGCGAATATGTTAAGCACAACAAATGAATTTTTTCTTCCGATTTTGTCCACAAAGAAGGCACCCGCAAAAGATCCCACAGGACACGCAATAGAGTTGGCTGATGCTACAAAGTCATTTTATGAAATTCTTTATTAATCGAAAATATTTAAATTAATTATTTAAACTTACCATACCATGAAGCTTGTGATTCATCCAAATGAAAGATTTCTTGAGGATTTTTTAGATGATCGAGGGTAACAGCTGGAAGTGCCAAACTCATTCCACCAACGAGCATTCCAAGATTTATTAGAAGAACCATAAATTCCTGGAAGTATATATAGGCATGTATGATTGAATAACTTAGAAATCTCTTTATTCCGTATCAGCATACTAACTTGTCTTAAAACAGCCTTTCTCGTGTCACCAAGTGGAATAGATTGGTTAGATTTACATTTCCCGGATACAATCTGAGGCTTAAGACCTCCATTATGTAGACTCTTCAGTTCACTGGAATTTGTTTTCATTTTTATTTCTTCGAGAGCGAATGAAAACTTTTAAGTATTTTTGTCGAATACCTTTTCGCCTATAAAATTAAAAGAAAAACTAATGAAACTAAAATGAATAGAAGGATAATTTCGTATATTTTGATTATATTTTATGGTTAACCCCAAAACTATGAGAAATGTGCTGTGCTGCTTTATTTAATAATAATAAAATCGTTCAATATTAATGTGATGGATTGAAAGCTCGGCAGCCTAACTTCGAGTGTGTTTTCACATAAAAATTCCTTTCAAAATTGTTTAATCAATAAATTTAATATTGCTTTGGATACAAAATTCACCTTATTTGAAGACATTTATCTACCTAGCTAATTGAAAGCAAAATTATGAATTTAAAAATTAAAACATTAAAAGTGTTGATCAAATACAAATATCAATATCAAATCAGTTTCAAATAAATAGACAAAATCATGTAAGTCCTAAATAAAACATTTGTTTCGAAGAATTGAAAATAACGCTTCAACTTATAACATCTTTTAAGCATCCCTGCACTTTGCAGTAAGGGGATGCGTGTCAGGAGTATATAGCTATTGGTGCCAAAGTGATATATTGGTTAAGGCCCAGGTTTATTGAGGAATGCAATTCCAAAAAAATAAGATAAAACATTTTTGGAATACTCCACCTTTGAGTATATACATACATACCTACTTAATCTTAGTTTATTATTCATAATTTTTTTTAATTAAGCAATAGGAAATAAAAAAAAAACAAAGATCAAGATTAACTACTTAGAAACATTTTAATATATTAAATCCACTTCGTGTTGGAAGCACATGTGTAAAGCACTCAAAATTAATGAAATTTTATTTGAAAAAAAAAAAAAAAAAAAATGAATATCTGTTATAACGATTCCGAAAGGGCGCTTGCAAACACCGGCCCTGTATAGAAGAGAGATACACACGTTTTTTAATTTGAAAACTTAAACCAAAAATATGATTGTATATTTAAACACAGAAAAATGTTATTGTAGCGTTTGCGCAAGTTTTCTCAAAATTTATTACTCCCACGAAAGAAAGTTTTCTTTTCTCTGTATGATTTCATAAAATACAATATTATTATTTTATTTTTCTCCAAACCTCAATTTGACCGAATTTTTGTTTATTTATTTACGATACCATTATATACCCCTTATTTTGTGTATATAAATAAAGTATTAAATCTTGTAAGATCAAGGGTACAAAAAATAAGAAGGCAACAACTCACTGCAGATTTTTGACAAATTATTTATATATTTGGAAAACTTTAATTTTAATAAAATAAAATGTACAACCGTTTACTTTAAAATACAGTTTTAAACTAAAGTAATAAACTTTGTCTAGTTATAACTCATATAACCTTATCGTCACTTTCGATTTATTTTCGGCTATCGTTAGTTTTGTTGTAATTTTTTTTAAAACAATGATTTTATAGTCCGAGAGTTATTGAGACAACAAAAAAAACCATGGAATTGCGGAAATGAAAAATAATTTTTTTTAAAACCAAACGAACAAAACGAGCTTGCGACATAATTTTTTTTATTGAAATTTGCTTTTTTAAATATTTTGGTAAAACTTAATGGACAACAAGTCAAAATTGCATACTTTAAATATTTCTAAGAAAACTGACACGCAATATTATCAAGCAACATTATTAAACATGCATAAATATCGATGGTGGCAAGTACCGTTAAAAAAATTGTTTGGTAAAATTAATGGTAAAATCCGCTAAGTTGAGACCAGTTTTATTTAAAACCTATATCCTACTCAAACTTCCAATTCATTTGAAGGAAGTTTTTCAACTTTAAACGTTTTTTTTTTCTGTAATTTTGTATTAATTGTATTAAATAGATTTGACAGTACTGTGCTGATTTATCAACATAACTAAGTTAAGTTAGATGAAATGATAAAGACTTTATACAATTTTTATTAATAATTATTTGTAGATATGCTATCGCAAGAGATGTTGCGTGTTATATCTATATATTCGTAAATCGAATGTGAAAAAAGTCAAATAACACAAATGTTATATATTAAATTTATTCATCTACAGAACTTTACTGAAAGAGATATCAAATTTTTTAATCTAGTTTATATTGTTTGATAGTATTTACTCATTTCATTTAACACAAATATATCTTTCGATTTAAGTTTAAATTTTTGTATCATGATATGAATCTAAGGCTAAGAATTTGGAAACAAAAAATACAAGGTGGCGCAAAGGTATAATTTTTGCAAATGGTGGCAAATGTCAATTCTACTTGGGAATTTGTGAAGTAAACAGGTACAAAATACACGTCTACAAGACATGAATGATAGAGGCTGTTCACATTGGACTGTCTCCTGCGACTTTTTTTGACGTCTCATGTGCTTTCACTCCCACTTCATTGTGAGAAAGAAATGGCCAAGAAAGGCAGGACTTTTTTTGACGTTTTCTTTTATGGCATCTGTTTCCTCTGTCGGTACTTGTGCTTTGGCACTTAAATACTACATGAAAAACTTTTTTTTCATTTTGAAAGAAATTCTTTTAGTAAAATATTAATTTTGTGATTAAAAAAAATAAATTTTTATATTTCGGTAATCCTTCAATCTTCCGATAGGGTAATCACTGATCACTCTTGCGCTACTATTTATAGCTGAATACATTTTGTAATGGGTTCGTTTCGGGCTCTGGTGAATTACTTTTTCTAAATTTAAATTAAATCAAGAAATCGGACTTACAACACTTAAGACAATGAAGGACTTATGAAACTTTTGCGGAAAAATTAAAAATTTGTTTTAAAATTTATAAATTATGTAAATGTGTTTCCATGATTGCAGTATAACCTTTTATTACTTTTTCGTAGATACATTTTAATTTTAACGCTTATTTACTGGACTAAATTCTGTAATAATTATTTTAAAACCTAAATAAACCAAAACGAAAATCCCATATAAAAAAAAGAGAAAACGAAATCATAAACGTATGTATGTACGCTGTTCGATGAACGAAATAGATAATTGTAGTAGATTATTTAGAGAAGTCTCCACTTCATTTTCGCACAGAATTGTTGATTGCCCCGACCCGCGGACTATTAATTGTGCGGAAATATTTGAATTTTTTTGATTTTTCTTTAATTATATCATAACTTTCTGTGATATTTTTGCGTTTGTTTGTTTTTATTTTTTGAGGTATTTTTTAGCTCTGGATTCAGTCAGCATTTCGCTGTTGTGTTGGAGAACAGAGAAAAATTTTGCTTCGCATCATCAGCGTACTAGCTTTTAGTATAATTTGTTTTATTTCAATTTAATTTTATTAATTTATCGTTACCAATTTCTATGTTGAAAGGTGAAATTTAAAGGCATATGGAAGACGACAGTCGCATTTTTTTTTGTATTTATAAGTATAGAAAAACTTTAACACCAAACTACTGACAGATAGAAGCACAAAGCATAAATGTAGATCCGCTATTCGTCACCGTCAGATCGAAATTCATATGTCAGCTGAAAAATTTAAATAAATTCAAGTCCTACGCGAAACACGTCATTGTTACCCCTGGCATCGTTCGAACATTGATAGTACTGGAAGAGTGTCTGAGTTAGAATCGCTGTCTTTTAATGGGAAAGCCATCTTAAAGCCCATGAAATAACACCTTCAATGTTTGACACGATGAGTGTTTCATATCTAACCGCCATGAAATCTAATAACACATTTTCTTTACTTGGCACTTAAAGTATACAAATATCTTTTATGTTTTGAATATTGATACATGTATTTTATGAAACTAAAATAAAATTGATCAACTGGATAAACTGAAATGATTATACTAAGTGAAGATTTTTAGGACAAACAGGCTGAAGAGACTCTCTTGTATTTTGGTCTTATTTTTCGTGAACAGGTTTTTTTAATAATTTTAAATTTTGAAGAAACAAAACAATAAAATAGCAATAAAATAAGATCGCAAAATCGAGGATATAATTGTTATTTCTCTGGTAATTGAGTGAGTTAAGATATCATACATTATATTATGTATATATAGGTTATAAAGATGCCTTCAAAATCATTGAATAATAACATTGTTTAGTAAAAATCTTAAACAGAAATCGAAACAGAAATTACCATACAAAAATGACACAATTCGATCAGCAGTATAGGTAGGTACATAGGTATATGGTTTTTGATGAGTGAAACTGATAATTGAGATTGGTTGGAAAGGTATCCATTTTTTTTCACCCGGACAGAAAATAACATTTAATTTTTATTCGAATTGTTTTTGTTGTTTCTTTTATTGTTTATTCATTGTGTGTGATTTTGAGTTTTATTTTATTTTACTTTTTTTCGCAATTTTTTTAACTCTGCATCACGGATGTTTTCCGCTTCCGACCACAGACAAATTTCAGCATCGCCCCAGCAAACATTTATCTGAAGGTTCAGATTCTACCACCAAAAATGAAAAATAATATTCATTAAACCTTCAGTTTTGTGTATGTGAATGAATTATGAATGTACACAAAGACCTTACAAATTCTTACGGGGGAGATGCAAAGAGGTATTCTCTATGTGTCCAAAAAGAAAAAAAAAACAACCCTCAGTTTTCATTAATTTTTCTTCATAAATCTGAGTGCGCACAAGGAAATTTAAAAAAGATCATGTGGGTTGATCCTTCATAATGGAGATATTTGCTTTTTTTGTTCGTCCTTTTTTCTTTTTCTTACAAAGGGGTTATAATAACGGGACATTGCAGAGGCAAACGTTTGCTTTGACTTGTTAACTTGAACATTTCCGTGTTCATTTTTGTTTAATCTTGGTGAATCCTAATGAGGATTTTTTGTTCGTTTTGTCCTTATTTATTTTTCATATACAAAGGGGTAATGATAACGCGTCATTGTCGCGACAAAAGTTTCCTTTGGATCGTCAATTATCATTTCTGAAAAGTTTTTGGATAAATCGGACGTAATTCCTATAGCTACTACATAGGTACCTACTTAAAAAAAAAATATAAAAAAATAAACGACAAAAAATAAAGGTTAATACAAAAATATAAAATAAGTCCCAAGAAATATATTTAAATTTAAAGCCTAGTATGCTGCTGATGCGAAACGAAATTTTTCTGTGATCTCCAAACAGCCAACGAAACGCTTGCGAAAACACAACGGAAAATATCCTTGGAGAGTTTCAATAATTCCAAAAACAAAATCAAACATAAACGCAAAAAATCATAGAAACCCATGATGTAAGAAAATGATAAACAAAAAAAAACACAAATAAAACTCAATTGTCATTTTTCCGCACACAATAAATAGTCTGTATAATTAATTCTGTGCGAAAAAGAAGCGGAGACTTCTCCAAATAATCTGCTACAATTATAAATTTCGCTCTTCGAACAGCGTACTGCAAAACGAAAAGCAGAACGAAATTTTCCGTTTATGATTTCGTTGTGTCATTTTTGTATGGGATTTTTCGTTTCGCATCAGCAGCGTACTAGGCTTAAATTGAGAACGGACGTGTGAATTTAATAATAAAAAAGTGAAAAATATGGTGATATAAAATAACATACAGATTGATCTACCTACATAAGGTGTGACCAAAATGTTTGACTTAAAATAAATTATATCATATCGCCTTACAATAATCCGAAATGAGTCTTGTCTTTGTTTTCAATACTGTGCATTGAATCATTAAGTCGCTCAGCGAAATATTCTACTTTTGAACTAAAGGATTGCTTTAACTAGAGTCGGTTTTGATGCTTAAACTGTTTAAAATCTTGAGTAAAATTTTTCTATCATCGTGCCAGCAAACATTTTCATTCTGAAATCAATCATAAATGAATCAGAAAAAAAGAATTCACTTATGATTCAATTTGAATCCTTTAACCTACGCTAGACACTGATTTGAATCATTTTAATTTATGATCTGAAAATCCTGAATTTAAATGAACGTATATAAGGGTTCTATATATTCGTTTTAATGGGGTACTGGGCTAAGAGACGAAAATGTATAAAATCCGCGACTGACCCTTTATGAACACATACATTGGTATATACGAACGCCTTAAAGCATGCTATATATTGATGGCTAAAACTTATTTTACAGCATATATTATAGATGAATGAACAATATATCAAAAAAGAACCTTTGACGCTTTCGATAAGGCTGGAAATGACTTCCTCATTGAGAAAGCCGGAGTGTATAAGTCTGCTGGCGTTTCTGTATTTAATGGCTATGAGTCGTTTTGAGACCAAAATTTCATCTTTACTGAAATGATGTGAGTTTATCCGTTAAAGCATTACGTCTACATCAAAGTGAGGTACAACAGGCGTCAGGCAGAGGCACTACCTTCCATTTCTTTGAAATGATATACCTATTGAGATTAACTTTTGCTAAATTTAAAAATCATCATGAAACGTAAGTACCTACGACAGGTGTGTTTTTTTTGCAATCGCGGGGACAATTTTGAAAAAAACGACAACAGGGATTAGCGATGCCACCACAGAAACAAAATGGAGTTTTCAGTCAATCTATCGATAACAAGTATGTAATTCACGGCGGTTACACAGTTTTTCAGCGCGCTTAAGTTAAGCCCTGAGAATTCTCTGGGTTTATCTATATAAGCCCGCTAGGGATGCCAGATTTGAAAAATTTCTTTGCGGGACAAATTTATTATGAGAACATAACAACCTTTCCGAAAACTTTAAAAGTATGATTTATTTGTTATTCGAAAAAGAAGTCTTCAATTTTAAACCAGTTTTTTATTTAACATTGATAATTTAGGAGTGAACATACAACATAACGAACTAAAGTGTAAATAAATAAATAAAGAATTTCCTAAAAATAAAATAAATTGAAAACTATAAAAGTTAACAACATTAAAAGTTAGTTAATAATAAAAAACAAAATTTTCAGTCTTTTATTAAAAGTAAAATTTCATAAATTTTTACAAGGTAAATAGTAGGTAGGTTTTTTATATGTATTTTTCTGCTCAGATTTTTGAAAAAAATTCAGTTTACCACAATTCTTTGAATTCTCTACAAAGTCTTATTAAAATTTTGCTTAATCAACAAATTTCGCTCCTAATACCGACATAGAAACTTTATTTCTTTCTTCACGCCATAAGTTTTTCAAAAAACTGAAAATTCTTCTGGCATTCGAAATCACCAAAGAAAAAACAAAACCACATAATTTTTCAAAGTTAGGGGCTGAATTCTTTTAAAAAAAAGTTTACCCAAATATCGGCAGATTTTTTGTTCCTAATATTTCTATGTTCATTTTAAATTAAGTTGCACAAATTATTTAAATAATAATATTTACATTTTTTTGATTTAGAAAGATCAACAATTTTGAGATATTTTTCAAACTCTGGATTATATTTAAAACTTAAATCTGATGAGCACCCAAATTCATTATTAAAATCTTTTTCTAAATAATTACTTAATAGCATTTTCATAACGAGTGTGAAAAGTAGATAGAATCACAAAAAAGACATAATAAAGCAATATTATCAGTCTTCCTAAACATAATTATGCAATCTCATATATCAGCTGATGATTCACCTAAATATTCAGCTTGCAAATAAGCCAAATTACAGAAAATATATTTATTTATACCTTCATTAGTGTCTTTCCAAAACATTTTTTAAAGCATGTGTTATGAATTATGATAATGATAAAATAAATTTAATCTTGATAGCATTTTAAATTTTTTGCGGGACCAGCGGGACATTATATCAAATTGCGGGACATAACGGGAAGTAATTTTCCGGGGGACTGTCCCGTGCTTGGCGGGACTTCTGACATCCCTAAAACCCGCTGGAAATAAGTTGTTGTTGCATTTAGCCCCGACTTCGTTTTTTTCATTCAATTTCCCCTGGGCTTGCAAGAAAAACACGCCTAATGTATAAAACAGATATATCTAGTCTTAATTATTCCTTCTTAGACTTAAGAATTACATATATATAAAGGTGACAAAAAGCACCGATTTTTTACCAGAATTCAAAGATAAATTAGTTTACTTTAGCGATTTTACTTTAGTTACATGATTTTTGAAAACATGGACCTACACAATAATTTTAAATTGGTCCAAACGATTAAGAATTAAAATTTAAAACCAAAGATCTTAAACATATTTTGACTACTACATTTGCTTTATTTAATCAAAGCTTTTAAATCTTCTTTTTATAAAAAATCAAAGTGTTTATACCTACCTACACATATAAACTACGCTTTTGTTTTCACAAATGATTCTTGCATTTCGACTTCCATTGCTCGTTCTCGAACTCCCTGTTTTCCAGTTCGAAAATACTCTTCGATTTCTTGTAAGGTTTTTCCCTTTGTCTCAGGCAAGAAAATGTATACATAGAATACTGAGAAAAATGAAATTACTGCAAAAAATATCAAAACATTGCTATATCCCATCCAATCCACTAAATATGGATGTGCCTTAATAATTAAAAACGCCATAACATATGCAAAGAATCCAATAACTCCGGAACATGCACCACGAACATTTTGCGGAAAAACTTCGGACGCAATAAAAAATGGCAATGTCCAAAGACCAAGAGCACAAAAAACGATGTAAAGGATCATAACTGTTGCAGCAAAATAAGGTATTTGAAGATGCTTTGAATTGGCAAGTAGGAACATACAAATAGACATTCCGAAAGCTGAAATCATGGCAGCTTGTCGTCGACCCATTTTTTCCAATATAAATCCTAAAAGGCATGTTGTCAAAACTCTTGCAAGACCTATAAATACCGCACATAGCATCGGGTCGATCGAAGTGCCGGCTTCAGAAGCAATTTGTACGGCATACACAACGACCACATAAATTCCAGAAAACTGTTGACAAAAGAATAGACCGCACATGATAAGAAGAGGCTTATAGACTTCTGGAAGACGAAGAGACATTCGAAATGGTATTTTCCTCACATTTTGACCAGAATTAATAATGTTCATAAGAAGCTGAAATTCGGTATCGACTTCCTCGTGGGTTTCGTCTTAAAAAAAAAAAGTTCCATAATATGATCACTTTGTCATCAAGTTTCTTTACAGCTATCTTACGAGCTTCAAGACCTCTGAAGTATGACAAGGATGCCTTAGCTTCGCTCACTCTTCCTTTTGATAACAGCCAACTGGGAGTCTCGATAACAGGAATCAAAAGAAGAACACAAACGAATTGATAGCCTAGCAAAACCATCGCAAGAAGACGCCAATCACTCTGTAAAAACATGTTATAGTTTTTTTTTTTTTTTTTTTGTAAATCGAATAACTCACCCTAATGAGATATCCCAAAACATAGATAGTTAAAACCCCACTCGCTATGGCCAGTGATGATCCCAATATCAGTCGACTTCGTATTTTTGGTAAACTGATCTCCGCAGCATATACACCCGGCGGTGAACTTCCCATTCCCATAGCCATACCAATAAGACATCTTGATACCATAAGTTGAATGATTACTGTTTCCGGATTGTCTTGAGCTGCTAAAGCCATTAAAGCCCATGACATAATTGCTATTAAGTTGAAAACTATAAATGTCCGCTTACGTCCTATTTTGTCCATAACAAAAGCCGTAAACAGTGACCCCAATGGACAGGTTATTGTACTTAAAGAAGCTTTAAAATATATGGTAAATATATTTAAAACAAAAATAACATGAATTTGTGTTTAAATCAATAAACTTACCAAACCAAGATGCCTCCGATTTATCTAAATGAATACGTTCTTTGGGATCAGTAAGTTGATTGAGTGTCACAGCGGGCAGTGCTAAGCCAATACCAAAGGCAAGCATTCCAATAATAAGAAGATATATCATACATTCCTTAAGAATTTGATAAGATTTATTATTAAATCAGTTATAAGAAATAGTTAAATTTCAAATACCAACTTGTCTTCGGACGGCTTTTGATTGTTCTCCTAGTGGCTTATTTTGAATAGGTCTGTTCATTCCAGAAACAATTGTTGGTCTTAAGTTACCATTGTGAAGTATTTCTAGTTCAGCTTGGCTATTCGTCATGGTTTTATCTAGAATTTAAAGAAACAAACATATATTTAAACTATCTAATCGAACGATTCTGATTTCGATTCTTGAATCAAATTAAAAGTCATTCTCTCTTCTTTTCAGAACAAGAACTGACATTCTGAATCATTCGAAAAGTCTATTAGTTGTTGGTGTAGCTATTTATATGTATCTAAGCTAGTTTGTCCGATTTACTTTTGCTCGCACCCTCCATCATAATATATAGGCCTGTAAAACACATTCATTTACCTATCAAAGAAAGATCCTAGTTAGTTCTTTTCAAATCACAAAAATGACATCTCATTAGGTTTGTTTAGTAAGGAAAAAGTTTGAACAAGTTAAAACAGAAAACGGCTACCTACGTTGTCACTAAAAAAGCAACAACATTTTTCGGAGCATATTATATGCTTGTTACAAATTCACACGTTTTAAAACTAAAATTACTTCATTAAAATAGAATCAGAATTGATTTAAATACACTTCTGAAAGAGTTAAACAGAGATTCAGATAAAATCTATCAAAAAACAAACTACTTTCATTAAAACAAATCACAACACCTGATATTGACAGTTTTCCCAAATCTGTTCTAACTTGTTCTTCCTCAAAAGCAAGTGCAGAAAATCCTGTTCTAAAGTGTTCCAAACTGACTCATTGAACAGCAATCCAGAACAGTTTAGAACAGAAAATTTCTCATTGGTTTTTTTTCACTCTTATCTAATGTACGTAATCACAACACTATTGAAAGCACAATAACAACTTAAGATCATGTTCAAAAAGACTTTAACGGAACTGAACAGTAATCTTGTTGCTTAGTTTTTTACTTCTTAACTTTACACTTAGGATTATTTTTCCGAAATCGAAATCCCGAAAAATTATATTAAATGAAAAATTTGCGCAAATTTTTCATTTCATATAATTTTGGGTTTTTGGGATTGTGGATTTTCGGGATTTTGGGTTTTTGGGATTCTGGGTTTTCCGGATTCTGGGTTTTTGGGATTCTGGGTTTTCGGGATTTTGGGTTTTCGGGATTTCGGTTTTCGGGATTCTGACCCCAACCCATGAAAAACACAAACAAACATTAGGAAAAAAGGGATGTACCTATCTTATAATATTAAGGTGTCACTCTTGTCCTTTTTGTTTTATTATTCAGGAATGATCTAAACATATATGAATCATTAAGTTAGCCATACACGAGCAATTCAAATGGCTCGGCTGAGCCAAATTGCATCGTGTGAATGTGTTCGACCGAGTCATTTGGATTTTCAACAAGTCGAAAATCCACGAGCCAAACTGGCTTCTAGCCAAATGCCTCGCCTGTGTATGGCCAGCTTAAACGTTAGTAATTAATGAAACTTCGACGTCGCTTCGTCTAGTTAATCAGAGATAACAAGAAATTACGCGAAAAAAACGATGATTCATTAATCGCGTGTTATTGTCGCTATTGAGTTCATATATGTACGTATATACAAGTATATCATCTTCATTCTTCTTAGTTTTCTAAAATAAAGCTGCATCTACGTGCTCCCAGCTTTTGATAAGAAGTATTGTTATTTTATATTTGCCCTGAATTCACATTTCAAATAAATCTCAACTCATTAAAATAATTTGGATCAACACAAAAACAAACCCTAATGAAAAACTTGTAATATTATGCATATATTATACTGATACAATGTTCAAAATCACAATCCGTCCTTTCTCAAACAACTTAAAAGTGAACTGCTTTTGGTGTTAAGTTTTGTCATAGCTAAATGAATTTTTGACATTATCGTTTTACAGCGCTTTGTACGTAAACTTTCCAGACTTGCGCATTATATATATCTACTCAGTTGTACTCACCCACACATCATATCACATCAACAAGTAAGTAAACATGCGAAAACTCATGTCATTATATTTTTATGTTGTAGGTATTCCATTAATTTTTTTGTTTAAAAATTCACTACCTGTATCTTTACTACCAAATTTATATATTCTATTTTTATTTTTTTTATTTGCATTTATAATTTAAAAAAAAATTCAACAGGGTGGAAGTTGTTATATCAAAATCATAAAACTCTGAATTCTACTTTATAGAACTTCCACAAAACGATGAATGCGATTCAAACTGATTTTGTTTGGGTATAATATAAAGGTCTTAGCGTAAAATTCCAATTTATGTTTTTCTTAGTTTAAAATATTTTTTTATTTCAATCATTCTTTCATTTTTCTACTCATCTAATGTTTTTATCGCAATCAATCAACGTTAAATTACGCACAAAATTGGTTAAAATAATTTGATGTAGAAACTATGCGCGTTTTTTAATTTATAAGAACTCTGTTTATAAAAACGATTAAGTACAATTAAATTAGTCAAATTTTATGTCTTAAAAAGCAGATATTAGACCAAACTTTAAACTTATGATATAACTACATAATAAATAAAAATTTACTATTTAACAATTTTCTAATTTAAAAGCCCTTCACCAAACCTCTGAACGTAAGTGATACATTCTCATAGCAAGACTTAGCGGAGGTGAGAGCCTCCCATAACTTTAAAGCCATTTAAAGCTTTTAACAGTGTTGTAACAATCTAGTAGTATTCTTCAAGATTAATTTTAGCTCCCTTACATAAGTCATAGGTAAGCTCTTGGAGCATCTTCTGAGAGGAAAAATGTTACTTGGGATTTGGGAAACCAAGTTTTATGATCCAACAATTTAGTTTTTACTCTGGTGAGTAGATGTATATTTTTTTAGTTTAGTTTGTTATCACTGTAATTTGTAATGTTTTATTTTCTTAGGCTGATCATGAGCGATAGTAAAATAAGTCTAATAATGAATTTACATTTATGTTCTACATGGCCAACAGTGCTACATATTTCCAAAATTTCAATAATTTTTAAACTTCACTCTGAAATCTACTTTTATAGCTTGATCCTAAATTAAACTTTCTTGCATTCAAAATTTAAATCGTTTCATCGCTTGGTCTATATCATTATCATTATCATCATTACAATTATATAAAGACGAAACAATTATTTAGTTTGTCACGTGTAAACTCAGAAAGTATTTAACTGATTTACGTAAAACAATTTTTATAATATTTTTTATGTTAGTAAAATTGTTTAGGACAATTTTTCGTTTGTCTAATTTGTTTGTTACATCAGGATAATATTTTTTTTTTATTTTTTTTTTCACCTTTTTCTTTGAAGTTGTCCCACATTTTCGCTTATAGATTAAAACCTATTTCATACTTTAGAGGAATAGGAATTGTTTTATAAAGTCAATATTTTCCTGAAAATTTTAAACCATAAATATTTTCTTAATTATATACTATATACAAACTGAGTAATTCTGTTTTTATACAAATTTAAAAATTAAGATTTTTTTAATTTTTTATCCAGAAATTCGATTCATGGGCAATCACGGGGTTGCTGCTTTGTTCCATTACATTATCATTCCGCCTTTTTTGTATTTTCTCTTCGTCCTATTTCAACTTGCTTTCTTTATTGTTCCACTCAATTGTTCGCTGTCGCATCAATTTAACTTGGGTGTGATGTTTTATATTATGTATACCCAAGGGCGGACTGGGCCACCGGGCAACCGGGATTTTGCCCGATGGACCCCTGGCAGAACAAAAATGTATGAAATATGATCCTACAGTACTTTCCGATCTTTTAAAAGAAAACTTTCTAATGAAATTTGGTTTCTAAGAGCCTTACAATAAATATACAGAATTTGTGGCCCAAAAGGAATCTAAGGAAGACCCACACAAATCTGTTAGGGGCTGTCTGGATAAAGGTGTTGGGTCCCTACAAAATAATTTCAACAAAAACTATAGTTTTTCTGGTGGATCCTCCACACTAATTATAACTGAGCTGTAGTAGTCCCAAGAGGGTCCTCAAAGCAAACTTAAACGAAGTTGTAGTTGGGGCCCCATCAGTAAAATATTCTTATACCTACTAAACTTTACATATATTCTATAGGTTTTTGAAGAAGTTACCTACTTTCAATACGTTCAAAGGAAAGTTCTCATACAAAATTTCTGGGCTGCAAAAACAGAATAGAAAAGAACAATTATATTTCGAATGCTGTGAATATTTTCGAAGTTTCGGTAGAAGTATAGGAAACATCAATTATAAATTTCATGAAATTGACGGAATAAAGAATGATCAAGTCTAATAAACTGACATTCAAGTATGAATAATACAATAAATAATAATAACAATTATAAATTTGTATTATTGCAGTAATCTTTTCATTTCATTTTTTGTTAACATACATACAAATTTATGGCTTCAATCAAACAACGATCAAATTTTTTATAGTCATTTCGGAGCTTATTCTTTTTCACTTCTTCTTCTAATTTTACTATTAAAGTCCCGGGAGGCCCTTTGACTCCCAGTCCGCCCCTGTGTATACCTATGTTTATTTGCATATGTACAATGTACATAATGTACATAATATGTAAAAATATGTTAAGAATTTTTGCGAAGAAACGCGAGCACGGGTCTGGTAGTATAATATAAAAATGAAGAAATAAATAAATAGATACATATATATATATTTAATTTAGTAAAACAAGAACCACACTATAATTTTCTTGATAACCTAAGATTAGATAAGATTTCAACTCAAAAAGCTAGTTTTTAATCCATCTACCTAATTTTAATCTTAAAAAAAATAACAAAAGCAATAACCAAAGGTAATTACAAATTTTGCACAAAGTTATTGAACTCATATTTTATTTATATAGTTGTTGTCATGGCCCGAGAGCTTAAAGTTGTCATTCATACTTATATCATGTTCTCAAAAAACATACATACATGTTTCTATCGAAATAAAAAAAAAACATTTATGGTATAGGTATGACTTCAATGCAGAATAAAGATAGGTTTACCTGCTGTCTGTCGTCTTTCAATGAAAAGTCTCCAAAAAGTTTGTTATATACACAGGTAAGTATTTTATTTTGTTAGGAACTACCAATAATTATTATTAAAATTTTTCACAGATTTTGTCATTTCATTGAATGTGGCTAGTTATCACATTTAAAAAAAATTATTTAACGACACAACGACGAAATAATGCATTTATAAACATAAGGGTGATCTTTAGTGAGGGTGAAGTTTATTATTTAATTGTTATCAATCTGCCTCCGCAATTTCTTTCAAATAAATATAAAAAAGATCTTAATAATAACATATACCTTTCAAGTTAAGGCTTAAGCTCGGCCCCTAATGTGGAGAAATCGGTTAAAATTAAACAAAATTATTAATATAAGGATCACCCTATATGCACTCTGAAAACTATTTGTTTTTATCTTTAGAAAAAAATAATAAAAATCGGTTAGTAATTTTTAAAGATTTACAAAATGTATGCCTTATAATAAAAAACAATAAATTAATTTAAAGCTATTTATTAATTGATGTATCAGGGCCGATAAAATTATAAAATTATTTTGTTAACGTTATTATGGGTGCGTTTTATTTGAGGTAGATAAGGTACAATCAGATTGAACAACTTCGTCAAAAATCGTTTGAGGAGAGGCTAACTAATCGTAATTTAGTGGTACATACATAGTATACTATATTTTTAGAGTAGATACAAATATAAACAAAAATATTTTGTATTTTTTTTTTTAAGATTTTCTATCGGAAAACCAAAGTCATTTTATTTAGCTAACACTAAATTAAAAACATTCTAAATTCAAATACTATTTGATACCTATTTCAAAACAAATGGATTTATGTTAAGTTAATATAAACAATAGATTAAATCAATTAATAAAAGTTCACTGGTTAGGAAATAAATCACATTAATTAATTAATTAATTGAGGTATAATAAAAATTAAAAGAACGTTCAGCGTTTGAAAATAAATATAGGTGTATGCTTCAGTTAGATATAATAATAAAAAGAGTTAAATGACCACGGCACATAAATAAATGTAGATACCGAAACTTTATTACTATTACTTCAAACACCGACATACACACAAGTTCAAAAAATTAATTGTGTTCCTATTCGTAGGGAAATTGATTGAATTGAACTTATATAGATTATTTACAATCAGTTTTTATTCCAACTTGTTTATAATATATGTACATTGTACATACCTACCTACAATTATTATTAATGAATAAATTTATTATCTCTCACTATTTGCAAAACAAATAAGACAACAAATAATTGTCTCAAATGTTTTTAACCGATAAAAAACGAACAACCATTAACGTTAAAACACAGTTAGATACTAACTAAACTATATTCAATCTGCTCAAGCACTAAGCTAAGTAGCACAAAATCCTACTATATGTTCGTCTTTTTTGTTCTATTATCTATTTTCAATTTCTTTTTGTAAATTCTAAATAATAAATTTATGCCGCAGACAAATCGCCTAATTATGTGTAACTTTAATTTTGTACCTACTACCTATACACATTATTTTGTTCATATAACAGAAATTATGACAATGTGTTAAATAAGCATTGATCACCGAAATTCATATTTTAGCTTAAAACGGCTTCGAATTTGATAAATAACGTAGGGAAAGTAGGGGCAAAACCGTATATTAATGTTTTTGTTCGATTTATTATTAAATAAATATATGAGTATCTAACAAAAAAACAAGACTTTTTAAGAAACTTTTTCAAAAAACGGGTCTAGGTCCACTCTACTGAACTTTGTTATAGTCCAAACCTTTTTGCCTCAAAAATGCAACTGATTTCTTTTGTAATTTTTTCAGCAAACAGAAATGCGATTTCACGTATAAATCTCTAAATTTTGGAGAAAAATAAAAAAAAATAAAACGATGTCTCCTATAGACTATTGCGTTGTGTTGCGATTAAAATTTCGCGCCATTTTGTAACATAAGCCGTTTTTTTTTGCAAGTCCGGGGGGAATTGGATGAAAAAACCGACGTCGGTCCTAAACAATTAACATGTTAAATGCAACAACAACTAATCCCAGAGAGTTCTTGGGGTTTAACTTAAGCGCACAGAAAAACTGTGTTACCGGCATGAATTACATCGATGTTTTGTATGAAAACTCCATGTTTTTTACTGTCATGGCGTCGCTAATCTGCGCTGTCGTTTTTTTCAATCAATTCCCCCCGGGCTTGCAAAAAAACACGCCTATAATCACTCTGCGGCGGTTTTACCCAGAACAGATATTTCCTAAATTCTAGAATTTTTTTTTACCTAATTGTTGTGCTGGCGTTTTAAAAACAATTAATTTTAAATTGCATATCATAATAATAAAAATTTACGAAACTATTGTCTTCAATTAATTCACTACTTGCTTTTGTAATGAATGAGTGATAACATTTTGACAAAAATCCACATAAATATCGTAACTTTTTTGGGGTCTAAAACAAACTTTATCTACGGTCTGGGTCGGGGTTATCTTTTAACACGTAATACAAAAACAAATTTGGATCTAGGTTTCTATCGGGGTTTACTTTATGGAACCAGAAATAAGTTCTTACTCTGGCGGGTAGACGGCTCTTCAGTCGGTAGAGAGTACAAACTGCAGTGAGAGGAAAAAGGACAGTATCTACATGAAAAATAAACAAACATAAGACAAAAAGAGATGAGCATACAACAGTGTTTTCATTAGGATCCGTATCGTTTTATTATATGTATATCGGGCTGAACCATATGGGTTATTGGCGATAATAAAATGCGGCTATTATATCTTCCAGACATGATGTGTTATCTCATTATTAGCCGCGTTTTACTATCGCCAATAACCCATACTTATATTAAAAAAAAACATTTTCTGATCACCATACTTTGTGATAATTTCTGCAAACTCTTTCCGCCAATATCTGCACACGAAGATTTCGAATTTTTTAATTTGAATGTGGTTTTATGTCACTTTGCGGAAGCGTCACAGGACCATATTCCGAAATATAGCCTTATGTCATTTGACGTTGGAAAATATCAACAATTATTATATAATATGTCTGGTAATCAATCATAACTAAAACATTTATTTTTAAAAATGTCTCTCACAAAAAATATGTACAAAACAATTGTTTTGAAGTATGTCTATGTATATGTGTATGGTAGGTATATACATAACTACTTCACCAGTTTAAGGCAAGTCCATCTGGCTATAACATGCTTTTATTTAAAGTCTTTGAATTGAAATCAATTTCTTCAGCATACCATGATCATTTTTCTCTCGGTCAAAAGTTTAACCAACCAAGTCTCTGCAGGCATATAAGTATATTATAAACAATAAATTCATCTCATATTTTGTATCTTCATAACATATAACACACATAAAATAATAATATTATTTGTGTGTCCAACAAAACAATTAATATTAATCGACGACGACCATTTCGTTTGCGCCAATTGGTTTGCGTCATAACAATGCTTTTATTGTCGACCCGTGTCGACCATATAAAGAATACTTTGTGGAGCAATTAATATGCTGGCTCTTAACAATAAATAAATAAAAACACAAAACTACAAACTAAATCGGAATCAATCAATAGCACTGGCAGACGACGACAAACGAAATTATAAGGACCGGATTTAACAATAAGTATTTCTTGAAACAACATGTTCTAGATTCGAACAATTCAAATTAAATTTACATACAATTTTCCATATATTCAGAATAAACAAACCAAAATTCGAAATTTAATTGGTGTGTGAATTTCACTATACGTTTTTTGCAAGTCCACATGGAATTGGACAAAGAAAACGACATCGGAACTAAGGGATTTACACGTAATTACAACAACAACTTACGTCCATATCGAGTATCGTCTAAGGTAAGTCCAGATAATTTTCGGGACTTAATTCTAGTCCCGATAAAAACTGTATTATCCGCAATAATTATCATTTTTTATCGATAGTTTGTATGGAAATGTTAAATTATCTGAGTCGAATGAAACAATTTTTTTTATGAAAACATATTTTTGGGGCTTAGCTCTTATCCCGGAAAAAACTGTGTTTAGGGCGAGAAATAACTCTTTAATTTTGATTAATAGTTCGTATAAATCCGTCAACTATTTTTTCGCTCTGGGATTGAAAAAATTCACGCCTATTACATCAATATTAATATATTCATTATTCATGTCGATTATAGAATCCGCAATTATCGTCCCACAGTGATTTGCAGTAGGTACAGTGCGCTCTTTTATTCTTACCCATTTGTCGTGAAAAGCGAGAACACCGTACTGAGAATAATTGCGGATCCATTCCGCGGATTCCATAATCGACATGATTATCTTTCCATCGCCATCGTTCAGATGCTATGTCCCAACCCAATCGACAATGATGTCTTCAATAACGATGTTAATGATATTTGCATTAAAACGCGTCTGTATATCTTACTTCGAACTAAATATGAACTTGAAACTTGTTGACTTCGTTACGCCTATAATAAGATTACGTTAACTGACGAATGATACCCCCTTGAGATATGCAAGTAAAAAATGACGCTTAATTGTGATTGATCATGAAGTTAGAATTCATGATATCGTTAAAGATAAAAGGCGTGTTTTTTTGCAAGCCCGGGGGGAATTGGTTGAAAAAAACGACAGCGGGGATTAGCGACGCCATGACAGTAAAAAACATGGAGTTTTCATACAAACTATATCGATAACATGTATGTAAACCCCGAGAATTCCCTGGGATTAGTTGTTGTTGCATTTAACATGTTAATTGTTTAGGACCGACGTCGTTTTTTTCATCCAATCCCCCCAGGGCTTGCAAAAAAACACGGCTAAAATGAGGACAAAGTCAGTTAAAATGTTTAATCCGACCCTGACAACAAGCCATCACAATATCACACTTCAATCAGTGTTATGACTGAGCAATATAAAGTAGCTATCAGTTTATTCCCGTATGCAAAGATCAATGAATCTGCTGATTTTTGTTATTTCAAATCAGTAATGTTATTGCAACCTAAATCTTCCCCACTTCATCATTGATCTACTTTAAAGTATAGTTCATAAACAAAGTGAAAAATACTTTTTATATATATTTCATATATGTATATTTAATGTGATCTGACCAATGGGTGGTATCGGGTTGGTATACCGGAACTGTTTGAAAGAAGCAGACTCAATTTATTTATTGTTTTAAATTGGCCATAGAAAAGTTCAGGGGCAGCATTAAATAAATATTTCTTATATAATTCTTATATCACGGAAATATAGCAGGAGGTTCTTTCAATAAATTCAGAGAAAGCACACTTATAGCTTTTGAAAGGAGTGTTTCTTTTTTAAATTATAACGATTAATCTTGTTGAATGAGTTGTTTTTGATCTCAATAATAGTCTACGAGGCGATATTGAATTTTGGGAAATTAGGAGCGATGTGTATTCACAATAGGTATTTGAAAAATGTTTGTATTTACACTTATATTGATTTTTAATAAATCTTCAATCTTGACAACCAATTAATAGAACTCAAGATATAAACGAATCTTATCGGCTTCTGTTGGAGTCTATTCTTTAATGTTTTGCGTTGTATAAAATTTGCAAAAAATGTGAGGTGGGGGAAAGATTTTGGAAAGGAAAGGGAGTAAGGCAGGGGTGTCCAATGAGCCCGATTCTTTTTAACTTACTGACGGCGGATATAGAAGATGAACTGGGCAAGGGGAGTTGAGGAGAAATAACAGTAAGAGGAAGTTGGAATTTGCTCGTTGGTAAAAGAATTTAAATACCTGGGGTATGTGTTCAAAAAGAATGGAGGGCAGGAGGCAAATATAAGGGACAGAATAGGGCGGAAGTATGGGGATGGGAGGAGAGACAAGAAATGGAAAGAATTGAAGAGAGGCACTTCAAATGGACACTAGTGGTAGAATAGAATGGCAAACTCTAGGATACATGGTGAAAGAGGAAACCAAAAGAGATAAGATAGCGATAAGAGCAGGGAGAAGGGCGTGGAATTATGAAGAGAAATTAAGAGGTGGAAAAGAAAGCGAGATAGCGAGGGAATGTCAAGAGGAGATGAGAGAGAGAGAAAGGGATGGAAGCGAGAGAGGATCGCGATGGGAACAAGCGAGAATGGGAATGAGAGAAGGGGAAGGAAGAGAAGACAGCAGGAGAAGGAAAGACGGAAACTAATAATGGAACACGTTGTAACGGGTGATTTTTTAGCTGGTTTGGTTTTGGCAACACTGGTTTTGACAGCTGACGTGTGTTTAGTACCTTGTGTCACTGTCAAACAGCTTCAGTTTGGTTTGCAATTTAACCATGGATCGTCTTACAAATGAACAACGCTTGCAAATTATTGAATTTTACTATCAAAATTCGTGCTGGCCGAGGATCCGCTTTTTTATCGAAAAATTGTGTTCAGCGATGAGGCTCATTTTTGGTTGAATGGGTACGTAAATAAGCACAATTGCCGCATTTGGAGTGAAGATCAGCCAGAAGCATTGCAACAGCTACCAATGCATCCCGAAAAAGCCACTGTTTGGTGCGGTTTATGGGCCGGCGGCAATATTTCATTCATTTTTTCGAATTTTTTGTGTTTTTTTTTTTTTTAAAGTTCTAAACCTCTTAAAAAATCACCCGTTATAAGGAAATAATGACCGAGGGGATCCCGCAATATTTGAAAGCGGGATGGAAGGCAGAAAGAGCAAAGAGAATAACGAGAGTCAGGCTAGGGAATGAGGTGAGAGAAAGATGGTACTGGAAACAAGAAGAAAAGAGAATGTGCAGAGTGTGTGAAGGTAAGCCAGAGACGTGGGAACATATGTGATAGAAAGATGCAGTTCAGGTGGAGGTGAAGGAAGATCAATAGGGGAACAAATTTGTGATATAATGGACGAAGGAGGGAGGGGGGAGAGTGGATAAAGGCACTAGAGGTTGCGATAAGGAGTAAGTAGAGAGGAATGGAAGGAGAGGAGACTGTGGTGGGAGACTTGTATCCCTTAAGGGAGGCAGTACAACACAATTCAATACAATACAAATCTGCAAAAAATGTATTACAAAAATTTTGATATTTATTAATCAGATCTTCAAGATGAAATCTATTTGACTAAGGGAATGTGACATAACGCATTATTTCTATTAAATTTTTTTTTACTTAAAAAAAATAAATTGAAAATCGCAATTTCTAACCTCCTATTCTATACATACATATGTACATCTATAAGCTCTCATACTCATATTTTGGATATATATTTATGTAGGTACATCCAATCCTAAAATTTGCTGGCGGCTCTTGTATAAAATAAAGGGTTCGTGCAAAAAAAATCGAAGTTTTGATCAAAAACAACATACAAATAATAATTACGATGCTGGAGAAAAAAAAGTGGTTTTCGTCATAAAGACGATCCTAAACGCTGGTAGATTGATTCGATTCAAATTTGATGCAGAGCTTCATCAAAGAAGCTCAGAAGCCTGAAAGTGGAATCCTTTATTCTTTATTGAAGCTGAACTTAATGCAAGCAAATTACTTTAACGATGCATACACTCATAATGAAATTTCCTTGAAATTTAAGACAATATTTGAAGTACTTTGCCTTAATGGAATCACATTAATAACAACACCTCTAATCAGTTTTGTTAATTGTGTAAAATTAAAGCTAAAGAAGATTGATTCCACCTCATCAGATCAGTGTATTTCCCATATTTGCATAATAAAGAATTTCATACTTTGGAAAGAAAACCCTTACCTTACAAGAAATAATTACATTGTTTAACTATTGTGTTTGGGAAAAAAACTATGTCTTTTTTGAAAGACATATTAAAATATAAGCTGTTACTTATAGTCATAACAAAATATGAATATAGTCAACTTTCTTTTGCCAACCGAGCTGACGGCAAATCCAAAGCTTTAAAATTCATTATAAACTTTTCTAAATAATGTACCTAACAATGGCTTAGATAAGGGAAGGGGGATCAATCTCCACATGAGACGTCAGCTTAACCATAAGTTACCTAAATTACATAAGGCATGAAAACAAATTCAATATTTATGTTGACTTATTTGGATTCTAAAATCGCTACCCTTTCTCTATATAACTGGTTGAAATAAGAATTTTTGAAAGTGACACCAAAAATTTTAAAAATGCTTCGACTCCGGATTTTTAATTAGTTTAAAGGTTGGTTCAACAACTTTTTTTGCAGAAGAAGGCAGAAGTAGAGGAGTCCGAATCCAGAAGTTAAAAGTACAAGAGATTAGTTCTTTATGATGGTGTTCAATTCATTTCTGGTCTTCTATGTATATCATGAAAATATATAAAAAGGATTTTCTGTGCTCCTTATAAGCATTCTTCATTCGAAACTGACAAGGCAGCTGAAAAATTTATTTAAAGTGCTGAGTTATATCTGGCCATCTGGTAGTCTCGTCGAGTTAAAGCGTGGAAGAGATTTAATCTGTATACCTAGATCCGATATCAAACCTAAAAATTCAATTGAGGCGCTGGATGCACTATCATCCAGAAGAAAATTTCCCGAACATCGATATCTTGCTTAGGATTTCTACTACACTGCCGGTATCAACGCTGTCGAACGAACGTTTTCTAGTTTGACACGGATAAATATGATTCAAAGGAATAGGACAAAATAAGTGTATTTGTTTCCTTCTGATCATTTGAATTTCAGTGCGGAATAGAAAAATTCAAGTTTTGTCTTGTTTTGTTGTTATTGAGGACCACTTGAATAGTTGGCAATTCATTGAGAGATTTGAATCGCAGTTTAAGTCTTAGACGAATTACCCAAAAAAAAACATCGAAAACTCAATTTTCCTCTATATTTTTTATACTTATGTAGTTATAGACTCAAAGAAGAATGTAGGTACCTACCTAAATAATTTTGTACTTGTTTTTTTTCAAACTAAATTTAAATATAACTAGAAAAAATTTATGGAATATAATACTAAGTCATTTCCCAACCAATGTACGTCTTTTGAAAGCAGTTCATTTTTATTAGAAATAAGAAGGCATTTATAACTTTATTCATTTATACCTTTAAATTTCACTTGAACCAATCCCAAAGCCGTATTTTGCTAATCATTTTTCAACTAATTTTCAATCAAATCTCAATTCTATATTTTCTTAAGTCTTTTGTTTATTTATGTATATATTTTTCTATTTAAATCTATCACAGTCTTATAAAATCTCATTCATTAAGTATAATATTGTTCCATTTAAGTGTAAGTCTTTCCATTCACAAACACTTCTTTCAATTCAACTTGATCTGCTTCTTGCATGGACATACCCTTATTTCCATATCGGAAATATTCTTCGATTTCTAGCAAAGTCTTGCCTTTTGTTTCGGGTAGACAAAAGTAGACAAACAAAATTGACAAAACTGACATAACTCCATATAACGCAAATACATTCTCAGCTCCCATTAAGTCCCGCATCGATGGGTATGCTTTGAGAACAAAAAATGACATTAAAAATCCAAAGCTTCCTGTCAATCCGGCACATGTTCCACGAACTTTTGCTGGGAAGACTTCTGAATTCATGAAAAATGGTAATGTGAATATTCCTAAAGTACTTGTGACGATGTAAATGACAATCAAAGCTGCTGGTAGATAAGGAATTCGCAACCAAGGGAACCAACTTGTACCGGCTAATGTGAACATACAAATAGCCATGCCTGTGGCTGAGAACATACCAGCTTGTCGACGACCGAATTTCTCAAGAAAACCTCCCATAGCTATGGTAACGAAAGTTCTTGCAAGACCAACGAAGACCGCACAGAGAATAGGATCAATATTCACTCCAGCTTGAATGGATATTTGAACTGCATAAACCACAACAACAAAAATTCCAGAAAATTGCTGACAGCAAAATAATCCGATCATGATCAACAGAGGTTTGTATACTTCTGGAAGACGTATAGATTTATGAAATGGAGTCTTCTTTTCTCCAGTTTTTAATTGTATAGACTTGAAGAGGACAGCAAACTCAGCTTCAACTTCTGGATGCGTTTGACCTGTAATAAAAAATGATTTTGATTTTTAGCGAACTTCTTCATAAATATTATGTTTGTTGCAACCTACCAGCATCAAGTCCTCTGAAATAATTCAATGATGCTTTTGCTTCTTTCGAACGTCCTTTGGACATTAGCCAACTGGGAGATTCAATAACTGGAATCAAGAGGACCAAACAAGTGACTTGGTAAGCTAGTAAAATCGTAGCGAGCATACGCCAATCATTCTAAAATAAACAAAAACAAAGGGTGTTGACTTAAAGTATATTCTTAAAAGACTGTGTCGCATTTTTTCACGACCTACCCTTATGAAATATCCTAACGTATAAACTAATAGAATTCCACAAGCCACAGCAATTGATACGCCCAAAATTAGTCTTCCACGTATCTTTGCTAAACTTATCTCTGCTCCATAGACACCCGATGGTGAACTTCCCATACCAATTGTTATACCAATAATACATCTTGAAATTATCAATTGAACATAAGCTGACTGCGAGTCTTGTTGTACTGTAAGAACCATAAGAACCCAAGAAGTAATGGCAAATAAGTTAACTAGGATAACAGTGCTTTTTCTTCCTATTTTGTCCATAAGTAAGGCAGCTAAAAGTGCTCCTAGAGGAGATGTTATAGCAGCAATCGAAGCTGTTGAGAGAAAAATAAAAACTTGTGTTCATAATTTGAAATGTTTAGCAAAGATAGTTAATTTGAGCTTACCAAACCATGAGGCTTGTGATTTGTCTAAATGAACTATTTCATTTGGATCTGTGAGTTGATTTAGAGTAACGGATGGCAATCCCAACCCAATTCCACAAGCAAGAATTCCAAGGTTTAACAATAATACCATAAATTCCTGGAAATAGTCAAAACATACATATGTACAATGTACATGCATTAACCTATATGTTATAGTTAATTCAAAAGACTTTTTCTTATCTATTTGGCAAAATAAGAACACACAAACATTTAAAATTAAATTTAAAATAATTTCTTTTTGAGCATCATCATAAATTAAAAGATTAACCGACGAATTTGTACAAAAAAAAATAAAACAAACTAAAAACTGTCAAGCATGATAAGCTTATAGTTTTTTATGTGAGGTGCTATATGTATAATATGGAGATGAGGTTAACTTACTTGTCTGCGCACAGCTTTAGGTTGCTCTCCTAATGGTTTTGGTTTTAAAGGCTTATCAAGTCCGTTGGCAGTTTTATTGTGATTAATTCCATTTCTGAGGACTTGCAACTCGTCTTTTTCGTTTGTCATTTTGTTGATTTTTTAAATATGTAATCAATCTGCAAATAGAGGTATTTTTGGAAGAAATAGATTTTTAATCAAAATTAGATAATTTTATAATTTTACAAGAGCATACAAAAATTCAAATACTAATAGAGAATTTGGCTGCACTTATGTAATGTAAAGTATTTTTTTGTCGTGTCAACGTCTATGCCGACGGAAGGTTAAACTAAAAACGTGAGCGTTACGTGTAATGCTTTACGTGTCACACATTACGTTGTAAGTGGATACGTTAAATAACAAAACTACGGCACTTTTACGAACAGTGATGTTTACACATCTTAACCGTGATTTCCGGCATTCACAATTTTTTTAATTCCAATGTCTGGAAATCTAGTTTATGAAGAAAGTTCAGAAACCACAAACTTTGTGAAAAAAGAACACATTATATTTGGGGAATTTACATGCTTGGCAAATATACCTTACTATACAAATATATGTATATATCATTGTAGCATGTACCTTCCTATATTTGTGGATTTTCCAAATTTTGGGGATTAATTCGGTATTTCTATCCCATTGAATTTTTGTATTTAATAAAAATCTTCAATAAATTATCCATCCATCTAATCTTATTTTAACAACTTGCACACGCTTATCTTTAATTGCAGCTTTATACTCTAAGCTCATATAGGTACTACATTATTTAAACCTAAAACGAAAATCTGATAAATATTTGATTAAAATGAATACGCGTGTTAAAATAGATAGCCACCTAACCGCAATCACAACAAAACATTTTTCAACAATAAAACCGTGTAGGTTAGGTACCTACACACAAATATGTTGGGCATGTAGAAAAGATTACTTCCAAGGCCAAATTAAATGACTTATACATTTTTATTTCATTCACATTTCTATAAAAAATAATCTTTGAATATATTAGGTACTATGTCCAAAATTGTTATCGGAAAAACCTATAATACAAATTTTTAAACATTAGTTCTGACCCACCAATAAATAAGTTCAACGGTTTTACTTGACACTTCATTAAATGGCATTTTTCTATAATATAGTTGTTGTTATTGATAACACCTACGACTACGAGACCGCCTATAGCGTAATATATCAAACTTAGTCTTAAATTGAACCTATCTCAAGTTGACTGCTCCTCCTACAGCTTATATTAATTACAACTGACCATTGAACGATGGTCTATAACAGCAACATATATGATAACCAAAGGCGCACACAGAAATTCATAAGCGTGCCTGCGAATCGGTCTTAATCAATTGTTTGATAAGACATATGACATTTCTTCATCGTTAATTGTCGCTGCCAGACTCTATAGTCAGTTTTTTATTTATTACGAGTCATTATAGCAAAGGCCACGGAATGGAGAATAAATATAATTGACTTCACCGAATCAGTTTATTGTAAACAATTCCCCTTCAACTGAATCATTTATTCATATTTACAGTGTGAATTGAATATTTCTTTACACAGTCATACATTCATATATATAAGTGATGGTACACCTTTTAGCCTCTTTATTTGTGATAATAAATCTATAGTTTGAGTTTTTAATTGAGGATTTGTTGGGTTCGCGCATATTCGATAAGGAAAAAGCTATTACACTGTAAATGGTTTTATTGTTTGAGTTTTGTATCAACAAATAAAGTACAAATCTTTTAATCTTTTTCAATTATTACAACCACGTTCTACTTTTTTTTATTATTCTAATATTACAGGTCGTTAAAACAAGGATAAGTTCGCAAAAATTTGTAACATGGACTTGGGATTTTATGTTTATCAATCTCTAAACGTTATATCGACCATTTTTTCCCCAAAAAAATGATTTATTGGGAAATTATTACAAAAAGTATGTAGCTTAGCTTGACATTCTGATTTTCGTTTTGTCATACTGAACATATTAATAAAATTGTGTTTTAAACTGAAGATATATTTTCTAGTACTGGGGCAAGCCCATATGTGTTAACGTCCTACAAAAAAGGCTTTATCTATGTTTAAAACTCAAAAATGTTCTGTTCTGTATTTCGATTTCCAATTCCATTTAAAATGAAAATCTTTGTTCTACAATTCGTTCTTTTTTGAAAATTTAGAAATTATTTCGAAATTCGAACTGTCAAAATTAAAGGAACGTCAAATTTGTATTGTTTTGTATTGTTTGTTACACTGCTGATAAAAACGCATGCAATATTTTTGACAATTTTAAAGGAAAAAAGTAAGCGAAACTCAAGAGAAAGAACTCTAGTGTATTATATTTGCCTGATATAGCGTAAGTACTTCAATATGAATATTTATATTCTTAAATTCGCATTTATAGATTTTCTAGAATGCTCTTGGACAGTAATTGTCCAGCTAGCCACTGTCTAAATAATTAGACATCTCCTTACTTATAAACCCATTCCAATAGTTGTATTAATATCTGACACTGACATCCCTGTAAACTGTCAATTTCGTGAACATTTGGATACGTTCAATGAACATTTCACTTCATTTTGAATTTTTTATTCATTGAACATAACCACTTTAGAATAGGTTTTGACAGCCAATTGCAGTGTCTAATTAGACACTCGATGGAATATGTTTTTAAATAAGGTTTTAGAGTTGGACAGCTGTCCAAAGTTAGACATACTTTGGAATGGGTTTATACCTAAAGCAGGGTAAATTAGGGTAAATAAAAATAAAGTTATAGATTATATTTTCTAAAACAAAAGTGATACATGATTTTTTTGCAGTCGATAGATAACTATAAGAACGTTTGAAATTCAAAAAAATGAAAAATATACGTTGGAGAAAAAAAATCACCTAAAATCAGGATGATGTTTTCTAGAAACAAATTTTTTATTTTGAAGAAGCCGATAAGAAATTGAAAACCCGTTTTTGCATAATTTTCTATTTAACCTTTTTTCTTGGTAAGTTGAATTTTTGAATAATATATATTTTGTTCAACATTTTTTGTTGGTTTTTTATTTTTTTTTTTCCATTTTACTATTATAGATATTGGTATTTTCAATTAAATTTTGGTGGGGCAAAACCCTTATTTATTTGGCTAATACAAGCTAATTGACTTAAAACAAACATTAATAATACAACAAACAAAATAATAATACATAAATACTTTAAAGAACAAAAATATATCTTTGCAGGTTTTTCGTTGCAATTTAAGTTTAAAAACCGCATTTCCGGCCCGCTAAAGTAATACAGAAGTTGTAGGACAATATCTTAAAAAAATGAGATTTTCGAATTTTTTTTTGGCCAGAAATTGTAGTTTTTAAATGCAATTTTTCTACACCGAATAGAAATTTGTTGCTCTAACGGTTTTTAAACTCATGTTTCAAGTTAACTCAAAACGGAGCTGCCAAAATCTATAAAAAACGGGAAAATCAAATTTTATTTTTTTGCACGAATTTTAAGTCTACCTAAATTTAATAACACGCGTGTTAAAAAAAAACCGCTAGAACTACAAATTTCTACTTGGTTTAGAGAAAAATAGCATTTAAAAAGCTAAAATTTCTGACCAAATTTTTTTTGAAAATCTCATTTTTAGATTTGTTCGCCAACTTTCGTTTTTTTTTTTTTGACTGACCGGAAATGACCTTTTTAAACTTAAAAATGATCCATAGTAAAATTTTTTTTGCGAAACAAATAATCATTTGAAAAGGTACCAATTTCGGACACCAACAGAATTATTGTTTTCGTATTTTCGTTCGCTAACTTCAGACTTATTTTAGCGGAAACTTTAATGACTCATAAACTATGCGAACTACAAATTCTTGGTTTCCGCAAAAAATTAGCATTTAATTTGCTAAAAATTCAGATATCAACATTTTTTGATTCCTTCGAAAAGTGTCCGCCAAAGTAAGGGATGTGATTTAAAAACTAATTACTCAATAAATTAATTATTATTATTCATTATCCATTTTTTGTTCTTAACTCGCACTTTAAGAATGTTTCTTGGTTAACCATGTACCTGTTTTTTTTATTAGATTATTTAGAATTTCAAACTTTTAAGTCACCTATACGATTTTCCTAACGATCCTATGTACTAATTTAACCACTTCAGGAGTGGACAAAACCCCTTGAGTGCTGAAAAAACAACTAATTTAAATAATAATATATATAGACATAAAAAATATCGCTTATAGCTATAGATACTTAGGCTATACCTTCATCAAGGTAGAGTTTTAAAACCAACCAGAATATGAGAACCACTATTTTATCTTACTTATGGCTTTAACGAGTATACAAAACTTGTCCTATATAATTACGTTATATATCACATATACCACAAGGCTTTTAAAATAATAATGGCAATTCAAATTTTAATGGGATAGGCATATTCATATTAATTGTTGATAAGTTATCAGTACATATGTATATATACCTAAGTTATTTATTGAATTTTCTGATACTAATTATTTCTATATTATAATTAGTGTATAATAATTCAATAAACTTTTATTTAAATACACATTATTACGCAATTCAATTATAAAAAGCCAAATATGTATAAGTTATACAATTATTGACCAAATTTCAAAATCTCGTAATATTATAGATAACATCTTTCAAAACTAAAATTATAATCTAGCAATAAAATATTATAATAATAATATTGATTGGAGTGCGCAAATTGTATACCAATATTTTTTTTTTTTTTTTCAAGTATCTTCTATAGAATTTCTCTATAATTTCAGGCGGAAGGTGTCAATGTCCAATGATAAGAAGCAGAACGAACACGATAATATAAATACTTCTACAAGAAATTAAAATTTCGTCACATTAGTGGTTACAGTGACGAAAATATATGTTCTGCTTCAAACGCATTGTAAATATTAAATGACTAAGGCTTCAAAGTCTCTCAGATATAGCGAGAGTGGCCCTAATTTATTTCCTTACACTTATCGTTGATTGTAATTTTCTCTCATAATATATCAAACTCAATGTCATGGTTCATAAAATTTAAGATCTACCAATGAGTGTCCAATGCCCTATAGCTTGTTGTATATATTCTAGATAACAATATTAAATACACAAGCCCTCATTTAATAAAACGATATTTGGACGTTATTTTATATTTTATGTCTGAGGTAAGGCCAGTCGTTGGCGTTGTGTTTATTGTTTATAACTGATTATAATTTCAATGAATCATGTTTTATTATAATAATTCATTTATTCAGTATGTTTAAGAAATAAATCAAGACAAATAGATATGTAGGTATAATAATTGAAAAAAATTCTTAAAATTGTACACTCAATTTTTTCACTAAACTCAGTTTAAGACGCGGTTCTAGTTACCCTAAACACAAACTTGGTTCGAAAAGTATTTGTAATTCTGACATTTCTTCAAAATATTATTTCCTTAAACACATATGCAGTCTCAAGGTGTTAAAAGCCCGATTACTAATACTCATTTTAATAGAATCGCGATGGACTATTAGGTTATAATCAAGTTCCAATAATTCATTAAAGAAAAGCAAATTGACCATGTCATTCATTTTCAATAAATCTATAATTCTTTCACAAGAAAAAAAAAAAACATCATAGAAAATAGCCATATTCAAAGCCAAAAACGTATTCCACTGTACCTTTTAAAAATCGTCTTTTTTTTCTTATCACAGTTGAAAAATTGCTTTATCTACCTCAAAAGTTTCTTTCACTGTTCTTTTAATTCACTCTTTTCACACGACACATGCGATAAATTAAAAAAAAAAACATCCATACATGCATCAATTTTAAAAGAAAACGTTTTTTTTTTTTTTTTAATAAATGCTCAACCAATTAAAATGGCACATCCGTAATTGTTGGAACTCAAAACTAAACTAAGCTACCGACTACGACCGAATCTGCGATCCATTTCGATTGATTTCAGATAATAAAATAAATTCTGGGTTTACATACATATATGCGACTGATAGTGCTAAAAACTGGAATTTCGTGGGAGCTCATGCAGCCAGATTGTGTATGTATGTTTTAGGAGTAGGTAAATAATGTTGTGACTTAGAGTGTCCTATCAAAATACGTATTGGTTTTTATCAGCTTCGGGATCTATTGTTATGGGTTTTTTTTGTGCAAATCTACATATTATGTACATATATAGGTATATGTATGTTTTTATGATATAAACAGAGTATTATACGATTAGGACTATGACGAAGGATTTTTTTTCAATTCTTATCAGGTCTTTGTTTAATATATTGTTGTTGTATTTTAATCTGGTTTATTATTTTGAATTTTTAGAACCTGTGATGTGCTATAATTTAACTCCGTACATTGTCTTTGACATTTTAAGTATGAATACGACAAAACGTTTAATGGCTCTTGGTTTGAGAAATGCACGTTGGGTATATAGATTAGCTATGATCCTCAACAAAGAAGATGAGTAATTAGGTTATAAAAAGCTGTGTTTATAAACTCAAATCTATTTAACACTTTTAAAACAACGAGTGATATGAAGTGATTAATTTGTAATAAAAGATGAGACATTTTCTATATAAAAATGGGTTTATATATACATTCTAAATATGTAAATATGTTTCTATAACCTACTTAAAATATATAAGATTAATGCAGCAGTGTATCTACACTACACATCACATGATTGAGGTCGATTTTGTCATTCAACTTATTTGTTTAAGTAATGTCGGTCTGTCTGTACGTCAGCTCATTTTCTTCAAGGTCTGCATTTCAGTAAAACAAAATTTACCACAAACCGTTATTAACCATTATTAACTTTTTTTTATTTTTGATTTTCTCATTAACGATTTGAAGGATTTCGATCAGAATTTGTATACAGGAGGTCCTTTTAAGTTTAAATAATATTACATGTACATTTTTTCAAAGAATATTATTTGGGTTTAAAAAAATAATCAATATTTTGACAGCGGGTTAATGAAGGTATACTTATATTTTGAAATGTTTACAAATTTTACATATACAAATTTCTTTATTATTGTTTAAAAAAAATTGATTATAGTAAAGATGGGATCATGTTATGATCTCGAATGACACAAATCTCGAATGCAAAAAATCTCGAAAAAACAATTTTTTAATCTATAGAATGAAAAAATCTCGAATGCACAAAAATCTAGAATGAACAAAAATATCGAAAGACTGAAAAAAATCTCGAAAAAATTAATCATTCTATAGATTTTTTTGTACCTTAAATATTAAGGAATTCAAACTCAAATAAAACTCATTACTACATATATTCAGTTTATTAAAAAATTTATTTTTCTGGGCCCACTTGTGATTATGTACATATAAATAGTTGTATTATGTTGACGACTAAAAACGGTTATTATATATTGGCCCGCACCAAATGATGAAAAGAAACTTTGCATACACCCAACCTCTCACCTACGCCAAATCATATTGTGTGCTCAAGCAGGAGGGTTGCAGGGGGCATGCCCCCAATACATATCTCACTGTTTAAACGCCGCGCCGTAATGCTGGGTGCTAGCACTGTACTAATTTTCTTTCAAATAAAACATCAACAAATTATTATTATCTTCTATATGCCTCTAAAAAAATTTGGAACTTATGTCCCATTGTTAACAAAAAATATTTGAGGCTTGGGTCCCACTTGGGTGGATTAATTATTATTAATTCTAGATTTTTGCATTCGAGATTTTTTTTTTTCTAGGTTTTTGTATTTCTAGATTTTGCTTTCTAGATTTTTTGTTGTCCAGATTTTTTCAATTCTATATTTTTGTTTTCGAGATTTTTGCTTTCTAGGATTATTGGTTTCTAGATATCGTGGTAAAACCAGTTAAGAAACACTCTTACGATTTTTGCAATTAATTGTTTTTTTATAAAGGGTTTTTGTGTGATAACACACTTGCAGTTAGGTTGCCAAGCTTTCGCACCATTATGCCATTGAAGGTATTCATGAAAAAACAACACTTGGGTGAGCTATACCACCAAGTTTTTATATATTATAGTAATAGAGTTATAGTTATTTCACGACCAAACTGATCATCGGACTACTTTTAGTAGATTTTTGTAATTAATTTTGTTTGTACCTATAAATTCATATTTTTTCAAAAATTTAGACGGCATTCTTTACTTTGAGTCGGAAACTCAATTTCCTATAAGTTTAAATCTATGCGTGTATATATTATATTTATTTTTATTATTAAAACGCCGCGCCGTCGGTAGTTAAATTTGATACACATTCTTTTTTGTAATTAAATTAATAATTTAACTTGATTTTATATGTGATTTTTAGAATTTTTAGAGTCCCAACATTATCATTCACTTTAAATATATTAATAAAGAGATAAGCATTCTGTTCGGTACAAGTTGCCTTTTATAAATCATCTTACCGGAAACTATAAAAAAAAGCTCGCAAAATGGAGCATTAGTCATCATTTAAACAGATTGAAATATAATAAATGTAATAACAACTACTTATATGATAAAATTCATTTTGCTCATGAGTAAATAAATATAAACAAAACAAAAAAACAATTTGTAGTCATCAAACAAAAGATATTTTGATGAGAAGTTAAATCATTCAATCATCAAACATCAGTTATAGATAGAGCTATCATTAAAAAACATCATTCAAAATGATAATTTTGATGTTATAATATTATTATATTGCTTATGACTTAATTATTATTTCTAACTTCATTTTGGCCCAACCTTTAACATAAAATGACTTTTAATATTTCAAAATGATCATTGATAAAGTAGTTCAATAAGTCAAAAATGACTTTTAATAATATTTCAATAGGCTTGTTCAGGAAAACGAAATCTTGGAGATCTCAGCAATCTCATGTTACCTGAACAGGATTCCTCAGCAAAATTTCTCAGCTTTGCTGTCAAAACTCTGAGGAAAAAAATCTTGGATTCACTTGCTCACTTTTTGAGTGAGAAAATTCTCTGAGATCTCATTTTTCTGAACACACCAAATGATCAATGATAAATTATAGTTCAATCATTGAAAAAGTAAAAGTCATTTTATTAGCAAAATAGGTATATAAATATATACTGTCGTACTCTTAGGTCCAGTTTTCAGTGCGATATAAAAGTTAAACCCGAGTTAACTCAACAAATTTGGTCAATTAACTCTGGATTTACTTAACAAATGGTGAATTAACCCTGGATTTACTCTTTTGATGTTTTATCCGTCAAGTTTGTTAGGTTTGTTAATTTGTTTTTTTATTTTTCTACAAAAAATAATTGTATGACGAATTCAACCTACAAGGCTTATTTTTATTAAAATTTCTCAGAGTTGCTTTACTTTATTTTTAATTTTTCTAAAAAATATAATTACATAACGAAATCAACCTACAAGGCTTATTTTAATTAAAAATTAAACATGAAATGCATTACCGTTAAACATTAACGAAAAATATACGAAACCAATTAATTGACACAGAGTGTATCTCAACCCAAGCGTTAACTTGCCCACGTGTAAACGATTTCACGTGGCCAGGTGAACGCTCCGTTTCATCATAAAATCTTCTGAATAGATATACTTGCATCTATCAACTCTATATTATCTGCCTTGTATAGAGATGTGTGCACTGACAAAATAAACAAGCATTTCAAGTAGATAAATATTATAAAATGGATTAGGTACCTTATTTGCATATACATATTAATATGATAAATTTAGAATATTAAAATGACATCGCATTTTCCCGAAATTGATTAGAAATTTAAAGTATAAATTTTTCACAAAGAAAAAAATGGAATTTTAAAAACATTAATTTAGAAATTTGTTATAATTTCTAAAATTTCTCCTCAACCCCGATGATATAATAGAAATTTTGTTTTTAAATCATATCTATTAAAAAAAAAACACGATAACAATTTCTGATTTCAGGATATCATTGAAATAATTCTGGCCTTATTGTTGGATTGGAACAAACAAACAAGGTCCAACAAAACATTTACTCGAGATTTTTTTCTTCGAAAAATATAATTGTTCTTTTTTTTTTGATAAATTGAAATTAACTATTTCCACTTGAGGGGTTTACAAAAAATACGATTAGATAATCTACCTGTGAAATATTGTAGGTATATTGCTTTCACAAAAGAATTTTTTTTATTGAAATTATAGTCTTATTAGATTTTTTCACAATTACTATTAGGAAGTTTTCCGTTTTAAAATTGAGAAGGAAAAAATTTTCAACATCTGACTCTATTTTGTTCTTTGTTTCTTTATTAGAGAAAGTGGATATAAATGTAGTTAAATCCATTTTTTTTTGTACTTGGAAATTTGAGAAGATGTTAATCTTAAACCCCGGAAACAGCCATTGAACGACGATAATATGTATGTTATAACTCTCTCCCGATTAGCAAAGATTTAATTTTAAACTCAGTTGCTCTCTTAGTACATACAACTTATAAGGAACGTTGAACTTTTATATTGATAGTGATTAAAAAATCTTGTGCCATGGGGCAGATAGTGAAATTCAAACTAATTATTAATGTATATCAAATTTGGGAATTTCAAAGAAATCATTATCAAATTTGGGAATTTCAAAGAAATCATTATCTATATTTGCGTTTTTATTTTGTGAGTCAACTAGTTCTTTGCATCAATTATTATTAGAATATCACTATAACTAACGACACTTTATATAAATAGTTAAATTATTCTTAAAAAAAAAATTAAAAAAAATTTGAAATTAAATGAAATTAAACGACATACCTACGAACGTGTCGACTTCTTTATGAGTTGGATAGCTGTTGTGGAGTGTGAACACTAGTGCTTCTGAAATTCAAGAAATTACTGCGAACTTCAGAAGTCAAAAATAATAATTTTATTATGATTACTTACCTATACAATGTCAACATCAATGCAGAATTGTTATTGTTTACTATTTTAATTTATTCTTTAAGGTAAGTATATTGGATTCGTTTAAATTGAAATCTTGAGGTATGGGGAGATCGAAAAAAGTAATTCGTCATTCGGAGCTTTCGGGCCCCCAGCTGCAATGTATCTACATCGAAGAAGAATCTTAATAAATTAGTCTAAGAGTTGACCGCAATAGAAAGAATTCATAGAACTGGGGATATAATTTTTACTATGCCTACTAAAAAATCAACAAAAACAAATACACCAAAACAAGGCGATAAGGTTCGTTTAAAAATATTATCATGAGTTCAATTAATAGGATCAGAAAGATTAAAGTCTTTGGACTTAGGAAAACCTGACAGCATCATTTGATGTTACTGCACAATCCCGAAATAACGAAATTCTAGAATTAACCGGAATTTTTCAGCAACGTTCTGAAATCTTATGTTTTCATAATTCAGTTTGGACTTAAAACGACGATGCATATTGACGCCTGCTTTGAGTGAGCAGGGCAGTGGCCCAAAGACGAGGTTAAAATCCTTGTAACAATATTTAAACTATTATCCAAGAAAACTGGCCAAATTTAGGAGTTGTTGGCTTCATTTTTTTTTTCTTATTTCTCGGCAACCAATATTTTTATATTAAACCTTTAAGTCTTGAACTAAAAACATGCGAATACATGCGACCTGCTGTTACATTTTTTATTTTAATGTATTATCTTATTTCTTTCGTTTTATTTTTAATAACAGAAAACCTAAAATATAGGTATTCTACTTGACTTAAGATAACCCACCACTTAGGCCCCCCCTATAAGTGATGGATGAAACACGGGCGATGTTTGATAATGTTCAGTTCTCCTAACATTTTAATGAAGCTGTTTACGATTTTGTATATGATTTATTAATTGCAATAAAGCATTTATAGGATTTTGATTTAAAATTAAAGCAAACCAATTTTGTTTGTATCTCTTAATGGAAAGTTTATGGTTTTGGACTTACAACAAAATGTAGAGCTATCGCAGAACATTAATTGATGATTGTCAGAAATCAATGATTCTTTTTTTAGATCAGACAGTGTTTCTTTTTACATTTTCTTCAATTAAAAACGTCAAATAGAAACCATTTTTATCGTTAGAGGCACTTAATTATTTTTTTTAAGAATGAATCAACATTAAAAGCGGCTTACTGAAAAGATTAAGACTAATATCATATTGGCCTTCTTCATTACTGTACTAAGTACTTATTTTTCCTTATTGGAATTAGCACTTCTGTTATGTTATGTACATTATTAAGAGGGATTAACTTTAGAAACTCAAGTACATTACATCTACATATATTATTTATCAACCTTTTGAAAACATGAGATATATTTGCAACTACTTGTGGAAAATTTACAAAAGTCTGCGTACGGATATAATTTATTTACGCAATGCAATCAGATCCATCGGTATCTCAAGTATTAATGCTCTCTATTAAAAGGCAAAGAATGATTCTTTTACCAAAGAGAAGAAAATTTGAACGAAAGTACGATGATACAAACTTCCGCTTTTAGATTAAATAAAACGGAAATGAATAACATAACAAACAAGTATTCAAAAATAACGAATTCATTTATCTTTCTGACGATTTGAGAGCCACCTTTGAACGAATAGATGGCACACAGGTAGAAAACAGCTGACATTTGACTGAAAAAAAGTATGTCTGTCAAAATAATGAAGAATAGCTGGCAAAAGTTATTAAATTTAGAAACTTTTCCATAATATTATGTCCAATTCACAAATTGACAGTGCAGCAGCTGAAGAGGAACGAAGGAAGCATCGCTACAGAGGTTGGTTGCATCACACACATAAAGTGTTTCTCAATTCTATAACCAAATTTAAGGCGGAGCATTCTTGGGACTTGTCGGTGGCGTAGCTGCTCTCTTTGGATTCTCCCGAACTCTTGGCCGAGCTAAAAGAGATGAAGCTGCTTTCATTGCCAAGGGTGGCAAGGAAACGCTTATTTTGATGGACGCTGGCTCAGCTCTAGCTTTGCGTGCATTTGGTTGGGGCAGTTTGTACGCATTACTAGGAACAGGAACGTTTTGTTATGGCGTGTGGAAGCTTTCAGGAGCAAAGAATGTAAGTTTCTTGTGTATTCTATTTCAACGCCAGCGATAACTTCATTCCCTTTCGCAGATGGATGAATTTCGACATAAAATGGGCTCTGGTCTGCCGAGACTGACTAAAACCGATGCACCATCTAGTCGAACAGAATTCGATGGGTTGACCGATCTGATGAAGTACCTAGCTACTTGGGGCAAAGAATAAAGCGATGCTTTTTTATTTATCCACTACTTATTTTTAGTTTTCATTTTGATTTTGTATCCTTTAGAGACGTTGGTGTTTTAAAAATGAATTCCTCAATAAGTTGAGATTTTTTTGTGTCCAGACGATGCTTGCAAAGCTCTGTGAGGTTTTCGTGGATTTCAAGAATGTCTGCGTAGTCTACTTCCAGATAGACGTTGGCTTCTTTTCGAAACTCGATAGATTCTTCAAGGAATTTGTTCAAATCAGGAGCTCTTCTGAGGTAATCAAGTTTGTCTTGTGATAATAATGAATAGCCGATGTTGCTTATGGAAGGTGCACTTAAATTACAAAAGATAGTTACGATATTTTTTGGCTTAACTTGAGTGTCTTACTTGTTGATGTTTTGTCTAGTTTTCTTCAATAGACACAGCCATTCTTCGATTTCGTCGTTCAATCGCTTTTCATACCTACAATTGGATCTATAAGAACATTTCTTCTATAAGAATACTTTACCTCTTACTCTGTTCTTCCGTTTTTAAGCCTGGTCTCATCACCGGGCACTGAAAAAATACATGAAAAAAAGAGTTTCTGTAGCTTTTCTTTGCATGGTTACAACTTTGTTGTTTGTTTTACCATCAAGTGTTAAGTTAAATACGCTTCTTGTAAGAATATTTGATCTGCGAACGGAAACATCTACATCAGATGCTTCATCTGAATCGGAATCAACTTGCATTTTCATTGTTATTTTTAAATTAAAAACCAAGGTGAAGAAAAAAATATAATTTTATTTACAAAAATACAAAATCAAAAATTTAAATGAAAATTGACAGGTGACAGGCGTCAAAGTTTTTTGTATCTATAGAAATGGGCCATCGGTTGTGGAATGAGTTCAAAACTGCTATAATGGTTGTGTCCAGCAAAGATAGTTATAATGCAAAGTTGGGTATTTATACGCCGATTTAAATCATGAGTTTTTTCGCACAATGGAAAAAAGATGTGAAAGAAAACAGACTGCCTAGTGAGTCAACACCAAAATTTCGGTTTATTTTTGATATTTTATTCCTTATTTGTAATTACAACAAATCGCTTCATTTAATTATTTCCATTGTTTATAGAGCTCACATATAAAGTCTCCCCCACACCAACGCGAATTTTCGGTGGCGATGACAACAATAATAACAAAACGTGGTTGTTATTATTGCACGTTTAGTTGCACGTAGGCGCCTGGCCCTTAAGAGTGCATAAAATTCATTCCTCTGAAGAGGTAGTACCCATTAAAAAAACATTTTTTCTTTTTGGTGCAAAGAGGCTGGGATTCAATCCCTTTTATAATATAACCTTTGGCGTACTAATTAGGGCCAGTTTGTTCACAGCTGATCATCTTTAATCTAGGATTATTTCAACTGGTAAATCATGGAATGAGCATGCTATCAATTTTTTTTTCAAGGAATCCATAATTGAAGTTGTTAATCATGGAAATCGCTAATCAGCCGATTTTGGTTGATTAGCGCCATTAAGTTAGAAGCTGTGAAAGTCATCGGTCAGATTTAACCCACTGTGAACAAACTGGCCCTTATCCTTATAAAGGAACTTTACTCTCAAACGCGTTTAGCTTATAATAATGCCTCTATTCAACATTGCATATTATGTTTTATAAATATGTACGTTTTTTCATGTTTAGGGGTATTATAAGGCTGTAGATTTGGACATACCTTTCCGCAGCTCATTCTTCGAATTCTTTGACCAAAGTGATTATGTTCAAATGTTTTCAAAAAGTTGAAAAGCGTTCACACCGAACATTTACAAGTTTTCGTTTGACATTTCACAAACACTCACTCCTCTCCTGCAAAAATAAATAACAATGACAAAACATCTCATTTACATAACACACATAGTCCCCTTTTCCGCGATGGAACTTTCTGCATGGAACTTTTTCGCTTGTGGACAAGAAGGGTAGGAAAGTGAGGGGGATTTCCAAACACCACCGGGCTACGATTTGAAGAAACTTTTTTGACGTTTCCCCCTTTCGTCATACCTAAAATAAAATTGAACGAGAAACAAGTTACATCGTGGAAAAGGTCGAAGGAATTTTAAGAGAAATCATCAAAAGTTTCATGCAGAAAGTTCCATCGTGGAAAGGGGGACATATAATTTCTTTTTTACAGCAGTTTTTTCTACATTTGATGGAGCGAAAAGTTTGTTTCATTAGTTTAACTTTGAATTGCAAATAGTTTTCGAGAGGTTTTTTTGTAAAACTTGTGGCTTACGAAAAATGTATGGTAAAAGTTGAGTTTTCGATGTAGGTTTTCTGCCAAAACCACTAATTTCCCGAAAACCGCGTTTTGGATTTAGTGTGAAAAGGCTATAAGATACTCGAGTATCCAGTTTGTTTCTGATCCCAAAAGCTGTTGTTGACATTTCTCATAGGATGGATGAGTATCCCAAAATTTTTAGGATAGCTTGAGATTAATTTTTTGGTGACAGCTGCTTTAACATCAGCTGTGCTTTTACAAGGGATTACAACAACAAAAAGCTATATGCAGATCGCTTTGGATACAAACCTAAAGCGGCCAATTCTTCTCAAAATCAATGCTACGTGTAATTCTTTAAATTATTTTGCTGACTGGATGCAGCCATTTTCTAAACAAAAAACTCAGCCTTTTGCTGCTGTCAAAAATTTTATCAAAACAAATATTTTGGATAACTTGTTTTTTTTTTTTTTTATTTGCATTTATATAATTTAATTCAATTTACAAATCACAAAACAATGAAAAAACTTAATTTTTCTTAAGTCTTCGGTAAAATAAAACTGCAGTCCAAACAAAGAAATCAGAAAATCAGAAATTCTTGCTAGTATACCAGTTGCGCATTCCCCACAACTAATCCTTTCTGGTCTCTTCTCTCGCCCTAATCCGACAGAGAACGAACTACCGGTTTTGTCGGTATATTTTGTTGGGAAATGAGAAAATTGGGAAATTTTCTTCACGCAGCACAGGAAAGGGAAGCGAACCCCACGAAGAAACAAAGAGGAAGACCACCCCAATGAACGCCTCGCCCAACCCCAATTCCCAAGCAAACAACACAAAACGTATCCATGAATTTTTGCAGCAGCAACGTTGAACGTGTTCCCCTCACCTCTCGCACAAAATAATAAAAACGCAAACTCACACAAATCGCATACGAAAACTCTGGCTCTTGGACTCTTTCTGGCCAAATCTGTTTTGCGATTTCCAGAGAATCTGAGTTGATACAGAACCGGGAACGCGAGTGGACCTCTCTTCGTCGTTTGCCAAACATTAATTGTTTGCAAATATTCGCGAATAAATAAAGAATTACCCAAAAATTTGATTGTTTTCTTTCGATTTTATGTGGCCCAAGGTTTGGTCTGAGCAGAAAAGGCCAAATACAAGTGGATGAGACAGTGTAAACGCTTTCGAAATCGCCCCAGTAGTTTCCTAAAGCCGTTGTGTAGTGAAGTCGCAGCTCTCCTGAAATCGATACACTTCCTCATCCCGAACGAACGGTGCAATCGTAAATGAGTTGACGACGCAATCGGGCATCTTTGTTAGTTTCTGCTTTTCTGGTCTTTGGTCCAAGAAAAAAAACACCGAATCAAATCCGTATGGAAGCGCCGTGTTGTTGCATTGCAATCCTGTTACAAGTCTCCATCCTCCAGCAGTCATACAACCAAGAGTAGTAGCTTCTATAAGCAATCTCCAGCTTCGTCGTTCTGTGTGGCTTATTGGAATTGTTAACGCTGCTCCTCTTCCTCGTCGAGGAGTTGGTATGCCTTTCGGGGAATCGTTGAAGTGAATTCTTAACAAAAAAAAATTTAAAAGGAAACGAGAAGTTTATCTATCGCAATTCGCAATCAGTGGCATAGGTGCTAGTGCAAGCTAAACAAACAAGTGAATCCTCTTGAACCGACCCCCTGGAATCAGTTCCAACAATAAAACATTATGACGACCGATTTGCTGTTCCCAAAAATCGCTGACTGTTCCTATGTCTCGTGCTATTGGTAAGTTAATTGTGGAATATTTCAATTTTAACTTTATCCCACTCCCACCCCAAATTTAGTGAATTTAATTTTGGTCAAAGCTTGAAAGGAAACATCAGCGTTTGGAAAATCCTCTGCTTTTACTCCTCTCTGCTTTTCTTTCCTCTGATGCTCTTGTGTGCATTTTTTTTAATACGAGAGCGTGCGCGTCTGTTGCACTTGGGCTTCTTCTTTTTTATGTTTTTTTTTGTGTTGCATTGCACAGTTGCACACCCCTATTTAGTGCAGCAACGGTGTGGTTTCTGATTTTGGTTGGTATGCGATGTTAGGCTGCCGTTTGGAGAAATTGGGTCATTCGGTCATGTGAGTTCGCGATGTAGAAAGGAGAACTTTCAATACTTATATCCACAATTATTATTCATCATACAAACTGTACCGCTAAATCAAACAGAACAGATATGCGGTACTGCAGAGCATTTAGCAAAACAGTTTAAGGCCAAAACATATAATAAGAGAGTTAAGAGGCAATAAATGCATCCTTTGGTTGGTGGAGGAGTGTCGAAATTAAAATGCCACAAAACTCGGAACGCAACTAGTAAAATAAAAATTGGTTTTGAAATGAGATTAATTTAAAATAGAAGATTAATCTATTTTTACTGTTACGCAGCTGTTTGAAATTCAAACCAACATTTCTTATCAAATTTAAAAAATTAGCATTATTTTCTCTCAAAGCTGTCCGTGCTCTGCTGAGATAACTAAGCCTAGAAGTTTTATCTAGAATAAAACTCATAATATTAAAATGAAAAACAATAGAGAGGTGTTAAAAAGCTACTACGAAATATTTTGAAAATAAATCTGGAAAGAAGTGCCCAATTCTTTACGGCATATCCCCAAGTCCTTAAAGTAAAGACCTACTAATCAGGAGACTGGAAGTTAGTTGATTGCCGATAAAACCGTTTTGAGTCACATATGGATATTATGGATTCATCCAAAAATTTATTTTGAGATTTCAATCAAAATTTAAAAAGATGTTTTAAAAAAGACAAAAATGTGGGTCTCTTCATTATGTCCGTCAGGCTAAACATGTCCGCCGATATTCCTTAAACTTGGGAGCTGAATCCAACATCAAATTTAATTATCAAAATACAAAATATAAAAACCATTAAAAGTTTTTAATTGTACGCACATCAGAGCAGAGGGCTCCCCGAGCTGCTATGAAATGAAAACTTCAACAGAATTATAAAACAAGAGGCAAATTCCCACCTTCTTCCATTTCATTCCATTCACCAAACCAACTATATACATTCTAAGATCCCCTTCGAAAAATATTTGACATTATAACTGATGTTATAAGGATTATTAAATTAATATTCGCCATGGCAATTAAAAAGTTTTCTAAAATTGGTATAGGTAACGATACGACACCGAAAAAAACACTCGTTTATTTCTTTCCAATTTCACAGAACTCGATTAAAATTTAATTTTTTGGGACACCACAATTGACATTTTATGTATTTGACGCCTTAAAAAGTCAAACAATGGCTTCATTTCCAATAATAAAAAAAAAAGGGATTCTTAATAAAGGCGGGGGTGGGCGATTGAATTGAAAGAAAGTGGGTGGCTCATTTATATGTATTATATATGTATGTTTACATTAAAATAAAAAATCAGAATCGAACGCTTTATGCAAACCTCAGAGCTCAGACACAGATCCAGAGTCATTGTCATGTATTCGTATAACAGTAGAATCCAAGAGAAGCAGCCAGCCATAATGCAAAAGGCCATATAACCTGAAGAAATGTGTAAAGCATACGAGAAAAAACCCACTAGACATTGGAAGTGGCTTTTGCTTTGCATGCACTTAAGACGCACAGAATATATTACCACAAGAAGACGACCAGACCAAGCACAAGTACCTATAATGCCAACAATAGATGATGTGTGGTGCGCTTTGGGTATAAAAAAATGCAAATAAATAAATCAATTTTAGTCTTCTAATCCCCAAAGGATAAAAAGCACAAGAAAGAATGTTCATATATGTACATAATATAATATATTTGCGAACTTTGAAAAGGAATTCCCTTTTTACAGTAAGATTGAAAAAAGGAGACATAAAGTTAAAAAAAGTTTAAGACTTCTTTGAATTTGACTTTTTATTTAAAAACTATTGAAGTCGATGCTTTTACTTATAAAATGCTTATTGGTTTTTAAAAAGAAAATCTATATAATATATAAGTTCTTGGGGAAATCCACACAAAAGTTTAACTGAATAAATTTGCAATAAGTTAAAACAAGCTTTGATAAATGAGCAAACAAACAAATGTCAGCGATTAGTTTAAATAATAATTGTTTTAAGAAATATATTGTAGGTATAGTTAAAGTATAAAATAAACGACTTGGTCGCAAGAACTTGCTCTTTTATGCGATCACACTGGTCGTTAATTAAAGTCTATAATATCAAACAAATATAAATTCAGTTGACATTAAATCTACTAATTTTTATTAATTTCAATAGTTGCCTGATTAAATTTTGATGATTAAATAATCATAATTGAATGTTGTCCGCGGATTTAATTTAATTTTTGAATTCAAAAGATTTCCCGCTGATTTGCCATGCTTTTTTTAGTTTGATGGCACTTGAGTGGTTGCGGTTGGTAAAGCCACTATTAAGGATTTATTTGACGCGTTTGGAAAAATTAGATCTCACGAGATATTTCTCACTCAAAAAGTTAACAAGAGAATCCAAGATTATTTTTTCTCTGAATTTTGATAGGAAAGCTGAGAAATTTTGCTGAGGAATCCTTTTAAGGTAACTGAGATTGCTGAAATCTCCGAGATATAATTTTTCTGGACATGTCTGTTAACAAAAATCAATTTATTTTACTCACGTAATTGTGCTTTAAGAATGAAATGTTTTTATTCTAAAAAAGTGTAGCATATTGTGTCAAGTGTGTCACAAAATTACTTGTCAGTATCGCGGTAGTGTTATCCGAGCGTGTTATGATATTTTTTGGGGAATTTTTAGAATATTGTAGGTATTTCTTTTAAAGTGACATAAGTTAAAATTACCACGGATTTTGTTTTTCTCCGAAGATTTAGGATATGAGGTATATTAATTTATAATGAACTTAAATTACATTATTTCAAGCAATAGTGTTCAAAATCTTTTTATTTTTTCTATTAAGAATGGTACCAAGACTTCGGACAAAACAAATAAAAACGAATCCGTGCAATAAATGATGAGAAATAATCCAGCATAAAAATAAACACGGCAACTTCGAAAACAGATTTCAAAAATCAAAATAGATACAATTTTGAAGAAAAAGTGTAAAAAGTCAAAACATAAAAGGAGATTCAGAAACTTGCCAAAAATATTGTCAGAAAGAAAGAGAACGTAGCTTTTAAAATTCAAAAACAAGAAAAAACAGTGCTAATATGTCTTCGAGTTTTAGTACTTTTCACTATATTTTTTGTTACTTAAAAGTTGTGGTAAAATGTTCTTACAGATTTAATAGCATGTCTATATAAAAAAAAATAAACTAAAAAAATAATTTTCAATGAGTTTTAATTTTAGCAAAATTTAGTTTTAAAAAATCTCAGTTGTTAAAGAATCACCCATAGACATTACAAATATATTATATGCGATCATAACTATAATTTTGGTTCTACTATATTTAAAAAAACGTGTCGGGCAAATATAAAAAACTCACATTACCAAGTTTTACGAAAATCGACTAATCCGTTTAGACCGTAATCGAGCGGACAGACAGGCAGACAGACAGAACGGCAGAATTCCGAGAAAGTTGGCTGTAGGTAGGTTGAAAGCGAAACACTTGTATTGTGTAACTTACAGACCCCCCCTGGCCCTACTGGCATTGATTCTATTATTTAATGAATATTTTCTGACTGTCTACTTCAAAAAGTAGGTAACCAAAAACTCTATTCCTAGTTGATAAAGTTTGTTTTTGTACTTTAGCGGCTTTTAATACGTAAAAGAGGAAGTGAGCGGGGGGTTTTCGGGTAGCACAGTAGTCACATGATTTGTCAGTGTGTGCGCGCGTTTTCCAGTGAAATAACTTATTTCGTCCTTCACGAGATCTAAAAATGTCTTCGAAAAAATGTAAAAATGACGTTGAAGCGTTTTGCTACATTTGCGGCAAATTCACTAAAGTAAGAACCAAAATATGTATTTGCCCAGGAACAAAAAATAAGGTCTGTGAAACCTCTAATTCTAAACTTACATATTTCGACTCATGGGTTGTTGAATGTCACTAAAAGTGCACCCACTTGCACCAATTTAAGGATAACATTGGGGCATATACAGAAGATCAAGGAGAACGTTTTCACCAAGGCGTGTCCTACTTTGAGCGACGTTATCAAGGACAATATAATGAGAACATTTATGAGATATTTGGGGACTCATACGAGAAAGTTCATTCTCACACAGAAAAAATCTCAAAAATATTAATTTTTAAAACTTGTTTATACCTATTATTTTGTTATATTTATAAATTTATTTTAACTGTATTTTGTAAATAAAAGTGGAATATACACATAAACTAAAGTCTATTTTCTTTTTATACATAATTAAGTTTATAAAAATGAGATTTTCCTTAAATTTAAAATTTCGTTCTAACAGCTATTACTTAGGTAGGTATAAGAAATTAAAATCAGATTTACAAAACCCAGACTGAAAATTCGTGTTGGCCTTGTGTAAATTATCTTCGAGAAAGTTGAAATCAAAAAAAAAGATTTTATGGTTACCTGCCATTTAATTAACAGAATTTGGTATTTTATATTATTTTTTTTTACTTAAAATGTGCATATGTATATGTATGTATACCACACTAACTAAATTTTATTAAAATCATCATAGCTATTCTCGATAATATTTCATATGTACCTAATACCACTTGGTCACACTGGTATTTGATTCATCCGAAAGTTCGTCCTATATATTCCTGAAATTTTATATCTACCAGTTTTTTTTTTTTTTTTCATTCAGAAAAACTAGCAAACAATTCTCCTTATTTATCCTACAGGAAGAGGATATTTTCATTGATTAGTTTTCTTCCCCAAGGGAAGAGACAGAGAGTGAGAGATCGAGAGCAAAACTTCACAAAAACGCACACAAACTTGACAAACAAAAAAAACTACACATTTCTCATTTCTCTCTTTTCTCTAACCTGGACCAGGTTCGTTTATCGTCACAGAGTCTTAATAGAAATCCTTCACTATGTGGAGCGAAAAATTCCTGCACTACCAATATGTTGTTTTAAAGCCATATAGAATATTGTAAATTTTTTTAAATGAAAACCACATACCTTTTTCTTCGCATGTTGATCTTAATAGGTTGTAAAAAAAAAAACATAAGGGATGAAATCAATGACGAAGGTTATTTTTGTATTTCTTTTTTTTTTTTAATTGCACGGGGTTGTTAAAGTTGTTTGTGGTGGACAAATGGGACAGTTCTAGGGATATAATTTGATTGTTGTCTATGCGACAGAATCGACCTACTTCCATAAATTTCCTCACTCTTTATACTCTTCCGGTTGAACAACAGTGAAGAGGGGTATAATAATTATTATTATTTTACTCGCTATATATAAGGGTCATGTATTGGTTTCTTACAAATACAAATTTTAAATTTTAATTTGATTCATCATTACATTATTATAAAGATTTTAAAAACAGACGGCAGATCAGATCTATACTACAAGTTCATTTAGCAATCCGCTAAAATAAATATAAAATATAAATTATGGTGGATATTTATTCATCTTCACGCGAATTCTGCAAAAAAAAATATAGATAGGTATAAAATTTACATTTGTTGATTAGAGAGCGAAAATCAAAATGCCGGTATCTTCATGAATGCAGAATATAATGCAGATATAAAGGCGAACCTGCTCATCTTCATAAAGGTATTCACACATTCGTATTTTTGGCATGAACCTGTCCCACTTTACTTTTCTTGATATTTGCAGGTGAAGAGATACATGTAATCCACCATTAAGCATGAATATAAAAGGAAAGTTATTTTTGTTGTCCTGAAATTTAGATCAAAAAATGATCTAGAAAATTTTACACATTTTCAAATTTATAACAAAAACAACTAAGGCCGGGAAGGGACCATAATCCCGAATTCTAGAATTTTAAAACATTCCTGATTGATCTCGACTGTCGATACTATTTTAGTAAGTTTAAATAATTCTTTAATATCTAAATATACATATTACCAAAAATATTGAATTGTTTGTTATAGTACAGTTTTACTTTTTAAAGAAAACATAAAATCGAAGATGTATATATGTATCTCTTATTTAAACGTGCATCGCATGGGTCTGTCGTTCCAAAAAGGATGAATTAAAAACAAAATAAACAACGTTTTTAAAAAAAAATACAAATTAATTTCCCACAAGGTGGCCTCTTTGAAAGAATAATAATCATTATCTTTTTTTGGTGTTTTTTTTTATTTTTTTTTTAATTACCTGCCTTGTGCTGATTAGGAAGAAAATTTAAAGGAGAGCTTTTTAAAAAAGTAAAAAAAATATTAGCAATTCAAGTCACGTACACCTTCGTTTGTAAAATAAAAAAAACATAATAAGTTCGTCCTTATCATTGTCTTTCTAACAAACAATGTGGCTTTTCTCAGATAATAATTTTAAAATGACACACTATGGTTTAAAATACGGACTATAAATTCGCGCCCTCCTATGGTCGATGAAGCAAGGGATAAAGGAAAATTCCCTTGCCATTGTAATGAGAGTGATAGAACACTGAACATAAGCTATATTATATAGGTATGTACTATGTAGGTGAGTTGGCTGAGTACTTTTTAATGCCTTTTCGAATTAATCGCCCAAGCTATTTGAATTACTTTCAACAATTTGAATGTAGGGGGCACCAACGTCACGTCGTCGCTCATCGACACTATGTAGGTGGGTGGCATTTAATGTGGAATTTCAATTCTTTTACCCACAGAGTCTCGAGTCTGAGCTATAGCCTATATAGAGTCAGAGCCAGGCACATGCCTTTGACTCTTTGGACTTCCGCGATTTAGCATATAATTTATTGAAATTTTTATTTTTATTGTTTTCAAAAGGGAGAGCAGCCAGAAGCAAAAGGCGAATGAAGGTGGTTGAGACTTGGTTAGATGATTGTATGGGGGAAATGCCTGAAACGAATGACTCGCGAGAAATGCTATTTTCAACGGATATCTATACACCTACATAACTCATTGTAAAATGCTACTCAAATTATTTGCTCGTTAATTACTCTTTGTATACTGATGGCGTTGAGCGTCGACTTTCGAATTACTAGAAGGATTTTCAATTAATAAAAGAGGCTAAAAGGAGAGTTGAGGTACCTACTTATTTTTCTTTTTTGTTTATTTCGTCGCAGAAACTATACATTAAGTTGATGCCATTTCTTGTTAATCGCTCAACTTTAGCTGAAAGTAATTTATTGAATTAAAAAGTATATGACAGATTGTAATTGTGACCTTTTAATAAGAAAATTTTAAATATCGGTTGAATTTAATTTCAGTTGGTTTCTTAGTCTTTATCATAATAAATTGGAAAATTGTTTAAAATAACAAAATTAGAAATAAATTGAAACCAACGAGATGTGAAAAAATCTGACCTTTAAAATAATCTAAATTTATGAGAAATAAATTTAAAAAATGCTTTGGCCGGTTTTTAAACATTTATAAAAATAAAAGAAAGTATTCTTATCATGGTGTTGAAAATTGAGTTCCATAAAAAAATGATCAATGAAATATCGAAATTTAAAAAAAAAATAATTTAGAAGTTTTGTATGAGTAGGTACCTAAACCTAATTTTTTTTTTGAAAATTTTTATATGCAATATTATTTTGAATTCTGTATTCAAAATTTTTATTGAAATCAAGCAGATACTGAGAAAGTCGGAAATCAAAAAAAAATGTAGTACAAGATGTACCTAATCTCAATAATAACTTAGTGAAAAATGTGTTCCTATTAAACACCGATTTTTTTTATAATAATTGTAGGAGTCATTTTTTAGACAAATAAGATTTTCCTTAACGATTAAAAAATTTGTTTGGCAGGTATAATTATTTTCGGTCCCAAAAAATTAATGAAAAGACGTGTTGAGGGAGTTCTTCAAAAAAAAAAATCCTCTATAGTCAAACAGACAGACGGACGTATAGATTTGCGAGATCCACTTATTCGGCTTCCTAATCATCGTTATTAATGTCAGGTTTGATGGAGATTATGAGTTCGATTATTTTATGATTCCATAACTTTCCATCTAAGTAGGTTTCTCAGACATTTTTCGATGAAAGTAGTTATCGAGATTTAAAATCCCTGACTTTCTCGAACAAATTATGATAGAAAAAAAAAATGAAAACCAGGATAAAAACACATAATATTTTTATTTAAAGAAAAAATTTTATTTAATGTATACTTCAGTTGTTAAAAATGTTAATAAAATAAAATAGTTTGAAATAAATACGTCGTATATATGTACATCCGTACATACATACATCACATTTCTGAGATACGTTTTAAATTTTACCTGATAAATCAAACTAAAAATAAATGAAATTTGTTTTTGTTGCTAAAAAACTCATGGGCAGATCATTTTAGTTACAGAATGAAAAATTTTTGCATTGTAATGTTCGTCAGAATGTTATGAAAATTTCTATAAAATTTTAATGACTCATACAAAATTAGCTTTTTTCAAGTTCTATTAAGTTAATTTTCTCTATAACGTCTGAAGTTAAATAATTCTACTATTTGAGTTTTAAATCCACGCCTTTTTTAATTGCTTAAATAATCCTATCTATAGAAGTATAATGTCTTGTTTAGCTATACCTATATGTTTCCTTACATACCATAACACTATTTAATTAAGCATTTAAGTACGAGATAAATTATTATATTTCAGAGTTTAATTTCATTTCGCAGCGGGTTTGAATAATATACATACATATATACATAGGTATATATTTAATACAGACATACATACATGTATATATTTTTGTAATGTTTTATATTTTTCAAGGTAGGGTTGCTTGTTGTTTTTAATTAATTATACGAAAGTACCTTTCCTTTGGTGGACTTTAAAAAGAAAGGTATATCAAATATTCAAATTGTTATTCTAGTCCTAAAATGTTTGTTAATTAAATCTACGGGCGTATCGTTTTTAATTTCAGTGAATTTTCATTCTAATAAAACTAATGAACCTTTGAAATTACAATTTCATGACATACAAAGGTGCAATTTAAAAGGTCATCAGAGTCTCCCAATTTATTATCATCCGACACAATTCAGGACATTTTTTTTACAAACAATTTTTGAACATGTTCAGTTCATGTCGTTGTTGAAGAAAATTTTTTAAATGTTCTATGCACATATACATACATACATAGAGATCTTTTGATGAGCTGAGAGCTCATTTATTAAATTAAATACATGACTGGAATGTGTCTACTTAATCTTGTTCAAGAAAATGAAAAATGATTTTTTTTTCTCTTATATGAAACAACATTTTCCAAAATACATAATATCGATTTAAGAATTATAACCTTACATTAATTGCAATTATGTACATCATGGAGGTATGTTATTTTTTTTATTTACTTAAAAAAGATAAATAAGTTGGAAACAAAAATAATGTGTGTCAGTAGAAAAGTAAATATTATGTCTGTCTATTCAGCGAAATAAATGTACTCCAGTGAAGGTCCCCACTTTGAAGGGTGTCTGTACTTACATATGATATTTTTTCATTCATAAAAAATATCATAGCCATGACGAAATGTCTTTTTTTTTTAAGATACACAATCTAGCCATGAAGATGAATATTCCCGCCCCACAAGCCATGGAAAAATGTATAAAAACAGCCAATCTGAAAAAAAAAGAAAATCGAAGTGAAGATTTTTAAACGTAATAACCTTTATCTATGGAAGAAGGAATATTGGTTGGAAAGTCCATTGTCAAATCTACAGGGGTGAACTGGGGCACCTGGCAACCGGAATTTCGCCTTATGGGCCAGTCGTACTTAAGTGCAAGAAATGCACTGCAGTACTTTCTGTTCTTTTCAATGAAAACTTTCTCATAAAATTAGATTTCTAAGGACCTTACAGTATAAGTATATGTTTATACAAGAAGTCCACACAGCTCTGTTAGAGAGGGCCCCCAGAATGAGTACCTATAAAGTTGAAAGGGGCCCACAAGATTATTTTAAAGTAAACTATAGCTTATAGCTGCTGGAGCCCGCACTAATTATATGAATGAGCTATTGTGGGTCCAAGGAGATCGTACGAAGGCCCCACATTAATGTTAGATAATAAATTTAAAGGGAAATACTCGTTAAACCAAATGAGGCCCCAAACTTCTCTATAAGTAAACTTTATATATTCTATAGGTTTTTGAAATACTTTCAGTTCATTTAAAAGAAGCTTTCACACAAAACTAGATAGGTCGCAGAAAGATAATAGAAATGAACAACAACGATATTTCGATTGCTGTGAGTATTTTCAAAGTTTCGGTAGAACTAGTAAACATCAATTATTAAAATTGCATTATTGCAGCAATGTTTTCAAAAATAAAATTACCTTTTTCGTTAACTCCATCTCCTTTCTCAATATTTTTTTGTAGAAAAAAATTTAAATCTATAAAATAAATATAAATTATTTTTGGATAACTGCGCCATTTAAAAGTAAAAATCGAAAAACCAATATTTTTGACTTTTAATTAATTTTTTTTAATAATGGAATCTCTTACATGGTCAATGTTAGGAAGATGTATGTATGTAAGTATTTTCTGGCAAAGGGTCATCAAATATTGATACAAACTTTGCATAAACATTTTTTTTCGAAAACACTAGCGGTTTAGCAGCGACATGCGAAAAACCAACATTTCGTCATTTTATGTTTTTTGAAATGGCCATACCTTCTAAACGGTTAGACGCTGAAAATGTTTCAGGGAAGGATTGCAGCTGGCTATTCCGCTAGGGCACGGTTAAAAGAAGTAGCGATAAAACATTGATAGACTTGCATACGAAAAATAAATTGCAATACCAAGTCGTTTTTCAAGAAAAATAAGCTTTTACGTCGGGAAATAAAATATAATGTACTAAATTTAATGCAAATCTGTTCAGCCTTTAAGACGGCCATTATACCTCCATTTTAGAAATTATACATTATCAAATTTTACATTTTTTCAAGATGGAAGAAATGATTTTATCAATTATTTCGGAAGCGGGAAGCCTAGAAAACTGGTAATTTGTATTATTTTTAAAAAGAAAAAAGTAGAAATGCCATTTTCGTCTAAAAATAAATAATATATATTAAACATATTATGTATATATTCATAGATACATATTATATAAAAAAAAGAAACAAAATGAAAAGGGTTCCAACCAATTACACTAAACCCTCGTAACTTTTTCAATGCTGTCTAATAATTTTTATCTTATTGTTTCCATTATTTACCAGTTGAATTGTTAGCAAGAAATCCTAAAATACCCCATTAACACGTCCTAACTCCACTTAAAAGGCAAGTCAATAACTAGAAATCCCTTCAACAAACATCAACAAATGCCAAATAAATCAGTGCACACACATTCTGTAGACGACGACATTAGGAAATTGTTATTGCCGTAGGTTTTGTCTCTTAAGCCTTAAGAAGCCCCCGCAATACTTTCTACATGAACTACCTTCTTGAAAATCTCAACTTTCAAAAGATTCATTCACACAACAAAATGGGTAAACTACATTGTCAGAGGACATCATCAATCATCCGCAATAACAATCAATCGATTTCATTCGAAGGACAGGGTCTATAGGGGGTGTGATGTTGATGTGATGTGATGTGTTTGCACAAAATACCCGATACGTGTGTCGTTAGAGGTTTGTTGCTTTGGGTTGGGGTTTTGGTGGAAAAACTAACTAAATTACTCTCTTACCGTTGAATCTCACACCACCAAGCATCCAACACAACTTTCGAAAACAGTCCAACCCTCTTTTTCCACTTTACTGGCAACAAAGCAGAACACCGTTTTTACCCGTTCTATATACCAGAGTCCATATCCAAGAGCTCTTTACAAGCCCCAGCAGTTTTCCTCTTTTTTTGTCTTTTTTCTTACTGTCACCCTTTATTCCCTGAGCTCTTCAATAGAGCAGCCAACCACCTATGCAATTTGAAGTGTCAACAGTTATGTGACTTTTGAAATCGTGAGGTGTCTAGTTATACCACCTGTGCCAACCGGAAGTGGAATGAAACAACATTAACGTTCATAGTTTTTGCTTCGATGAAAGACCAAATGTCAATTTATTTTCAGTTTTTTTGAAAAAAATAATTCGCTGCGACAGACGCGACACCGAACACTCTAAATACGACTCCGACATGACAAGTTTAATCCTCTTTATACGGACAGGCCAAAGTGGCAGGAGCGGTTGATGGTGATTCAAAAACGGTATAAGGTACATGACTGGAACAGGAATCGCATTTAAAAGGAAAGTAAATGTCGTTCAATTTTGCACCCATGTGTGTGTCTCGCTTGTTTTATCCTGAGAGACAATGTCTTTAGATATTTTGGAGGATATTGTTTGAATCTATAGCTTACTCTTCGCACAAGCTGCAGAGGCTTCATGTTGAGCGGAAATTGTCATTTGAAATTGTGTGTAAACACGTTTCAAAACTAATTAAATCCCAAGCGTATACCTACGAGTATATATGTACATATATTTGTAGGAGGACATGGCAGAACTTTGAAGATTACAATAACCCAGGACTATTTGCAAATGAACCATTAGGATGCAGTTGTAGTAAGTATAGAGTAGCTATATGCTGCAGGAGGATAAACATCCGCGGCATCAGGCAAATAACCACAGTAATCCGTGCATGTACTACAGTACGGCTCACCTGGTTTATTTGTATATTTACAGCACCGAATCCGACACTCGCGCTCCTTAAAAACACTGAACGTGACACTAAGCTGCTAAAGGAAGAGTAAGAGAGATAGACACGAGGACGAGATAGACAAATGTCCTAGAGAGTGCTTTAGGTTGTGTTGTGATGGTTAAAAGGACTTTACATGGCCGCAGCGTTGCAAAAGTTTGCTGATGCCTTTTACCCATTTCTATCCAATCTGGCGTTGGTATATATGTAGTAGTCACGTATCGTGCGGATATGGCGGATAAAGTCATCCTTCCGGTGTGGGAATCACTGATTTGGAACAACCTTTTAAAGGTATATGTATCTATTGTATGAGTATATAGGGTGGAAATAAACAACAAGTACAGCTTGTAACAAATAATTGGCTGAAGCAAAGAGTCATGAATATTGAAAATAAATAAATGTATATAAACAACAACAAAAAAACTATATTCGAGTTAAAAAATTGTCACATATCCTGTATTACAATGATTTGAAGAAAAATGACATTATTGTGAAGGCTTTATATATATGAATGGAAAACCGGAAAAAGTCATGTTGTTTTGTGATGAAACTTTGATTGTATATATATAATTTATTCGATGTACGTGCCAAAAAGTGTTTTAAGAAGATCGATTATAGGTTTTGGGTTTTGAGGTCGAAAAGTAGAACGAAAACAATTAAAGTGTTCTGCCGCCTGCAGGGATGAAGTGAGCATGCTGAAGTGAGCATGCCGATTGTTCACGGAGATTTCGACAATGTTTTCAAGTTTTGCAATAGGTGGATTTAAAAAAAAAAAAATATAAATGTCATAGTATTGGCTCAAGAGAGGTTTATTATAAATTTGCAGTCATCTAAAGACGAAAAGTGGACGTGTTAGTGGGTGAAAAAATTGTTTACAAAGGAATTAGCAGTTATTTTCATTGTACAAATTACACAACTCTAAGAGGAGCATGTTCGTTCTTACAATTTTATCATTTCAAAATGTTTCGAAAATTTAAAAACAAATTTGAAACAAAATTTTAGATTAAAACGATTTTTAAAAATTTTAGTTTTAAACAAATAATATTTATTTGTAGGTTTTCAAAAACATACTAATTTGAATTAAGCAACTTTCCACTTAAATAGTTTTTCTTTGATTCAGAGAAATTTGAGAATTATTATTTTGGATTTACATAATTTTGCAAAATAAAAATTTTGATTACTTACAAGAATTTCAAAAATGATTTAAGAATAATTTTACAAAAATTTCAAAAAAAAATTATTATATTCATTTAAATATACATACATACTTTTAAAAATAAACAAATTTTGAATATTACAAAAAAAAATAAAATAAAGGATTTATTCAAAATTTTTGATTTAAATTTAACTTGTACTTCCACACATTATTCGTAAAATAGTTATAAAAAAAATCTTTTTTATTTCGATTTTATTTTATTCTTTTTTGTTTTTTTTTTTTATATAGATATTACTATATTTTAGTCCATACAAATGCAGAAATTTTCATTATTACAAAAACCGTTTTCATGTTTATACGCTACGCAACTTAAAGAACAAACGATATTTTTACCATCATCATCATCATCACCACTAAATAACCTTCAAATCGCTGTTCGCAAGCTAAGTTCCCAATCCTTCACTGTCGGCCCCAACCACGGAATGCACGACTTTCATATCGGAACAAACTTTTGATATTTCAGCCAAATTTGTTTAAAAGTTTTCGAGACTATAATTTAAAGAAATTCATTACATCAAATTATATTTTTTAGTTCCCAAAATAATTTATTTTTTTTTAAATTTTATATGAAGGAGCATAAAAATTGTTGTAATCTAAATTTGTAAATACTGAGTTGTTATCGAATGCACGATCCGTATAGATACAAATAATGTACCTGCTCCTACAAATATGCTATGTTTTATTTAACAACAATATATCGCAGGAAATTTTAAAAATTATTTTGAAAAGTAGCCGTTTATCAACATAGCATTGATATATGTTAACACATCTTCACCGTCCAATATTTTTTTAATTTATCATATTATCTCCCAAAACTTCAAAGGAGTTTTGTTTCAACCGCGCGGAAAGGCTATGAATTGTATTTTTCTTATTTTGAGTTTCCCAATTACTTCATAACATAAATTTCTTTTTGTGCAAAACAACGCCAATTCTTCAACACTGAGCTACCACCTCAGGCAATAATGTTTTCTAGCTATATACTAAAACATTACATGAAGGTTTGAAACGACGATATAAAACTTTTGGAAGTAGACGCGCAATAATTAACAAAGTAATGAGTTTTGTTGGTCGTTCTTATCGCTGGCTTAAGCTTTATCACATCATCAAGTTACTTCGTCGTTTTATTACTAAAGTTAACAATTTATACCTACACTTTATATCTTCCATAACTAAATTAAAAGACTTTAGCCTTTGAAGAATACATTGACGGTTGCTTTCAAATTGTCCAAGTAAAGTACAATTTTCTTTTTAATCTTTCTCCATTTTATATCTTAAGCACCACGAGATATTTCATTGTTGATTTCTTCTCCTTTTCTTAAACATATAATTTTGGCAACAGGGAAAATTACCCTTTGTCTTTAAATTCTTAATAAAATTTCCAAATTTATCTCTTTGCACTCAGCTAAATCTGAATGTAAAATTTCTTAACGTGTGAAATTTTCTACAATAATGTTTACATTTAAAAAAGGCTGTTAAACCTAAACAAACAAAAAAGGTTAGAGGTTAAATAAAACAATAAGCACACATATACATACAATATAGCAACACCATTACTTTTTTATTAGCTAAGTAAACATGAAGTTCATTTAAATATAAAGCAAACCAATTCTGAATATAACTTCTCAGTATAATATACACTCCGTTTCATTTTGAGAATAGATACCTATTGATATTTTATTTTAGAAAGTTGATTAAATACATTTCAAGATTTTTCATGCATCTGGAAAAAAAGAACAAATTTATCAAAAAGAGGACTATTTTTTAAAATAAGATTTTTTGATGTTAAAATAAAATTAATTATTAGCCGTGTTTTTTTGCAAGCCCGGGGGGAATTGGATGACAAAAACGACGTCGGTGCTAAAAAATTAACATGTTAAATGCAACAACAACTAATCCCGGAGAATTCTCGGGATTTACTTAAGCGCTGCACAGAAAAACTGTGTTACCGCCATGAATTTCATACATGTTATCGATAGTTTGTATGAAAATCCCCGCTAATCCCCGCTGTCGTTTTTTTCAACCCCCGGGCTTGCAAAAAAACACGCCTATTGTTGAAGACAAGCCCGAAATTAGCATTGCTTCGACAAATAAATCCTTAAAGGTCAGTCATAGATAGATCAATTTAAGGCATTGCAGAGCACCGAAAAACTATAGCAATTCGTATAGGTATTTACTCTTCAAAATCAATATAAGGTTTGTGAGAAGCTTAGATAAAAATATTCAATCAAAAGAGGGAAAATTATAAAGTATAAGAAAAAACCTAAATTAGAATTAGCCTTAAAAATTGGAAAAGTAATATTTTAGAGATGCAAAAAAAAGATCTATTAACCAAAAACTTGTGGTTCCCGAGAGATTGTTTCATTTCTTTTTGTGCGTCGTCGATTTCCTGCTTCTGTAAAAAAAATAATCGCAACATGTGGTTATACTGCTTCAAGATCTGACACAAAAAGAGGGTGTCATTCTCGTTGCGTAAGCTTCTTATTAATTTCTAAAGTCTCCAAAAAATTCCTTGCTGGTAGCAGGCTTGTAAAAGAATATACCTAAATCTTTTCTGAATGTGAGCTTTAATGACTTTAATAATAAGATTGCATTCATTGATTTCACTTTGAGACTTCAGACTTCAAATAATCCAATCACCATTCACTTGAATGAAAAAGATCAATTGAATGCAATCTTTTGGGAATTCATGCATTGTTTGCATTCTTTGCAGTCTATGCATTCTTTTCAATAAATGATTTTAAAAGAATGCATCCACAAAATATTGCATTCTTTTACAAGCCGGTAGTACTGCTAACAATGTAAGTGTGTCTTTATCTTAAAATGTCAATTGGCTGCTATTTCTTCTTTGTTTGACAGTTCGCAGCAAACGTGGTCGTTGATCTAAATCCGAAACAAGATAAGTTTGATTCATTTATCCTATGTGAATCGCAGATTGTAGGAATTGTTTTCGTAACTATACAAAAGGTATTAAATAAACAAGAACGTCTTACATACACATTGGCTCCAAAAAAAAGTCTAATTTTTCTATTTTTTGTATTAGTTTTTCGAGGTAATTTTTTTTTTAAAACAATGCATTTCGAAAGAAAATCTTATTTTCTACTAAAAGTGTTTAAGCAGTATTCTCAAATTTGGCTTAGTTTCCGAGTTAGGAACAGTGACCAGAGTGACCATTTCCCCAGAAATTCAAGTAGGTACAATCAATTTCTTATAATTATAATTTTTTTCGAAAGCGATTTAACTAATTTTGAAAAGATTTTTTTTTAAACAAGCGTGGAGAATGTATAAATGGTATTTTATACCAGCATTTCTGGAACATTGAATATTTAAAAAAAAAAATGATAAAAAATCAAATTAATTAATTAAATTGTTAACTCAATATTTCGAAAACGACTTTGTAAATTTTTCCAAAACTTAACATTTATGGTTTTTTAACACTTTCGTATAGTTTTTTTTTATTGATTAAAACTAAAAATTATGGTGTGCTACCGTAAGAAAATCTTATTTTAATCGAAAACGGCTTCTATGATTCTGATAAAAATTTCTCAGTGTGTTAAAATTATTAAATACTACCTAACATTTAGCAAGAAACAAATTTTACCAGAATCCTCTTTTGACAGTTCTTCTCATAGAACATTTTCTTTTTTAATTTTCGAATTTCTCGTTATCAGCTTTCATAAATTAAAATAGTGGCGCCACAGCTCGTGAAGAACTTTGCAAGAACACCACGTATCAACAAGTGAAAGCCCGAAGATGGTTGAATAAAAAAACCGAAATGCGTCGCTTAAAATTTAAATAATTATTGTTGTGAATTAATTAAATTATAAAATAAATAAATTTAAGTTTTTTAAATTAAAGTTTTTCTTTTTTAAATCATTTTAAATTTGTTTTTTCTCTATTTTTCACCTAGAAAATGGTTTAACTAATTTGATACCGCTTTAAATTGTATACCAACATTTTGAAAACAATATTTTTGGATTGACAAAAAAATTGAGTGCAAATACTTTAAAAAACAAATAAATCAACTGTCCTTTAACAAGTGAAATGGAGTGTACAAATTTCTTAAGTACTATATATTTAGAATCCCATTCAAACATCACGTTCTGTTTCAAAAATAAAAAATTTAAACACCCCAAACTTATTTCCTTCCTCTCCATTACTGGCTTTTATAAACTTTTCAGCTTCACAGCTAAGTATCTCAACTTCAAACAAGTTACCCTCAATATACCTAAGTAAACGCATGTATTCGTATACCTTTCAGAATGATGGTTTTTGTATCTAGATACATATATACATATATATAAGCGTTACAACTTTGTAATTTAAATTCTTCGGATTGTCTTCTACCTCAATGGCAAAACCAAGAGAAAACTTCAGAAATTAATTTAAATTAAAGTCAGTAGACTTTTATTCGTCGCTATATATAATACAAGAAAAGATAAAACGCCGGTTAAAATTTCGCATAATATTTTATTACCTGGAGAATAAACAATTTTTTTTTGCTTACTTTTTTCACGAATCAAAAAAAATAATCTTCGTTTTGAATTTATCTCAAAGCTGAACTTTAGAAAAAATAAAAATTATGTCTGCGTCCTTTCATTTTGTGACTTTCTTTTCTCACTTTTTTCGCTCTTATGCATACCTAATTCATAAAGCTAAAAAAAAAACAAACACTTAAGAAGAGAAATCCCTTTCTATATATATCCTGGATGATGGAAAATTCTTCTTTTCATCATTGGAACATAATTCTCACGTAACCAAATCTTACGCTGACTTCCATAATTATTGTTGTTGCTGCCATACAATTTTCTGCAACAAGAAAATATAATATAAAAAAACAGGTCATACCTACTTCCATATAATGTACTCACACACGTTTTTTGGCTTTATGTGTGTTTTGTAATCATCCTGGTGCAACATTAATAAACCTCATTAAATTTTTACCACGCAAATATTAGAGGGTGGATATGGATATTCATGGTAAAAACCAACATGAAATTCTGTATAAAAATCAAATGGCGTGGCAGTGCGGCGCGGCGGTGGCGTCATTATACGCTGGTAGTTTCCTTTGCAAAAGAAAAGCAGCAAAATACGAATTTGTTTGCATTTAAAGGATTCAAAGTTTGAAGGGGAAAAGAGTACGCTTATGATCATGATGATGATTATGTCTCAAGGATGGTCTGGCTCTACTTCTGAGAATTTATCTTTTTTTTTTTTTTTTAGTTTCAAAGAAACACTCGGTTGTCACGGGAACGTGGTGAATGGGAAGTCACTTTTTTTTTTTCTCTCAAATTAAACTTAAGAGAAGAAAAATTCACATCATGATGAAAAAAGAAACTATTAAATGCAAATGAGATAAAAACTTCTTCTTTAAAAGCGAAGGTGCAACAAATGAAAAATAACACATCTACTACATGACAAAAGCATGACAGAGAAAAAATGTGTGTGCCAAAACAAGAAAAACATTGAAATATTGTATCATATTTTAGAGTTGCCAAATAAGGTCTTATTTTATGCAACGATAAAAAATTTAGACTTTTATAAAATTAAATAAAAGAAAATTGAATCAATAATTTTTATTTTATTTATTAACCTATAATTTTGAAAAAAATAATTCATGGTCATCAAATACAAAAACGGAATTTTTACACTCCTCGGTTCCCGAAATATATTCCTCATTTAAAGCCTTGAAAAAGGTGTCAGAAGAACAGCGTCTTCTTTTCTTTTCTTCATTGATATTATATGTTCTATATAGAAATTGGTATTTTAGACATTTAGGACCAGTTTCAAAGTGCACACTTAACAAAATAAGTGGCACTTAATTTTCCCATTTTGGCACTTTAGCCGCAGTATAACTGTCTGAGTAAGTGGAACTTAAGTGGCCAACATGGGAGACTTAAACAGGGTTGTCAGGTTTGAAAAAGCGGAATCGCCAAACGTAAAGAGTAAATCGCCAAAAAAATCGCCAAATTTCAATATCTTCCACCCAATAAATCACCAAATTTAAATTTACATAAAAAAAAACCTTTCTTAAAAAAAAAAGAAAACCATACGCTTCTGTTTACCTAGTCTTTCTCAATAAATTCAATGTATGTATCAATTGTTGTCCATTGGATCTTTTTCATATAAAAAATTGAATCGCCAAAAACTAAAAATATCGCCCTTTTTGGTGGTACATCGCCAAATCGATTTTCGTGTCGCCAAATGAAATTTGAAATCGCCTGTTTGGCGATAAATCGCACAATCTGACAAGCCTGCTTAAGTTTCACTTATTCCGATAAGCTTACACTGTGAAATTGTGCATTAGTTTTCAATATATTTGGCACTTAAGTGACACTTAATAGAGTGTGAAACTGGATTTTACAGCTCAGTTTATTATGTGCGAGATAATCGGAATGTAAACCAAAGTTAACTGCAAAGAAATCTTTTTCATTCCATTCAGATCCTGAGTTAAATCATCAAAAAAAAACTCAGGATTAACTGAATCGAAATTTTTAACAAATGTTTATATAAACACCATAAAAATAGAAAAGGTGATAAAGGGTATGGAAAACACCTCTTTCCATATTGCCACGTTTTCTCGCCCTCTCGGTTTCTATAGTGAAACCGCATTTCTATAGCATTACGGTTTGGATAGATTTTTGACAACTGAAAGTTAGAGTTATTACTACAAGAGCTCCCGATTTTAAGCGTGTATCTAATCCCACGCTTGTATTCGTGTCACGTGTAGTAAACAAAATTTAACACGTGTACAGTGTACACAAGTTCTTAATACACGTGTAATTATAAAAGAGACGCTTTTTTTTGTAAGCTATTTCAAGATATTTTTAAAGTGTAAAAGAACGGTTTCTAGGTTGTATTTGACATATATTATTATGTAACACTAAAAAACTATCCTTTTGTCTATTTTCCAACGTATTTTGGACCAAAAAACATCATAAATTAGATTTTAAAGTAATTATACGTGTATCTGCTAAATAAGCGAGTTCATACATGAATAATATAATTACACGGGTAACACGGGTATATACGTGTACACGTGCAATAAGGGACTCTAATTTCTACACTGCAAAAACGCTTTTCAACTTATAATTAATTTAAGGACTGAAAATCTGGCCTTCATGCCGTTAGATCTACAAAATGATTCGATGCACAAAGCTAGGTCATTTAGAATTTATAAAAAGTTTGTAGGTCTGACCAAGAAAGGAAAAAAAATCGTATGATAGTGGGATCTATTTCTGCTGTTCTGACAGAAGGGGTAATTATCTAAAAAAAATACTTACACTTGAGTAAAATACACCATTTTTGTGCTTTAATTTTTATTCAAACATTTCTTTATTTAATTTTTTTTTCTGAGCTTATTTTATGCATAAAATACAACGAAATTATCGGAATTTGGCAACCATTAAAACCATTGCCTAAAGGTGCTTTAATATTCCCGCTATAATGTCTAGTGTTTAATGCTTATGCTTTTGCTTATACTTATGCTTATGGTTATGCGTTATTAAGCCACCTTCAACAAACTTAACCAAGCATAAGGTTGTGTTTGGCAGAAGAAGAAAAGTGTGCTCACAACAAAGAAGTTAGCAGCGCAGCATTGGTAACATTATGTTAATGCGGAGAGTATCCTGATGACCTATAATAAGCTAGAGAGCTCCTTAGGAATTCTTTTGTTTTTTTTTTGTTCCACTTCATCTTTTGTGACTTTTTGTATTTCTACTTTTTTTTTTTTTTTTATTTAAATATAATATATTATTGTTCTTTTTTTCTTTTGTGCAAAAGAAAACCAGCTTTGACTTTTCAGTGCGGTTTCGTTATCTGGCGCGCGGGATATTCCTGATGCGAATATCTTTCTGCTTCCTCGACAACAACGACGACGCAAGGACGATGAAGAATTCACATTCTATTAGATAAGAAAAAAAAAAAAATAATTCAGTAGATACAAATGAATGGTTGGTTGAAAATTCCATTAAGGCTGCCCGTTTAGATTAGGTTTTGTATAGAAATGGCTTAGAAAATGAAGAAGAATAAATAAAAGAATGTACACTACATACCTACCTCCTGCATAGTTTATATACAACTGAGAAGGACGAAAAAAAAAATATATACAAAAGAATTATCTAATTTTTTTTCTTGTATATCTATATAATTGAATGTTTGTTTTTTTTTTTTTTTTTTTTGCCAAACGAAGTGATACTCGTATATTGTATCCTTTTGTGTGACTTTCTTGCTGGTTTTGTTTTTTATTTTGTTTGCAATATACACAATTTGCCACTAATGTATTTTGATGACAAAAAATAAGAAAATAAACATGAAATTAGAAACTCAGTATAGAGAATATAGAGTGGTCAAGAAATGAGAACACGTTCAATTTATTATTGTTAAAGAAATTCTAGTTGTGTAAGATGTCTTTTTCAAATGATTTCTTTTTTTTTTTTGTTAGTGTTGTTGTGATATTTTAAATTTTGAGAGAAAACTTTGAGTACAAGATTTTTACCAACTTTTTGAAAAAATTTCTTAACATAATTCATCGACACTACAATGTTCTCATTGACAATTTTGATTGAAACAACAAAAAATTTAGTATGCTTCCACCAATTTTAAGACAAAAGTTATAGTTAAATCACGAAGACCAATCAACTTTTATCATAGTAAATATCTGTCCACTGACACGCCCACTTAAAAAAAAATTAATCTAATCAAAATAAGAGTTATAAAAAGGGTTTTGACATTTGACAATTTTGTATTTTAATAGAAACGCACCCATATACTTTATTTATGATCTGTTAATGTTAAAAAGCCAGTCAAATGTTTTGATTTTTATAATAATGAATTTCACGAATGAGCCACATTTGAAAATTATTAAAAATTTCATGGTTTTATTGTTATTTAGATTTAAAATTTCATTTTACTGAACAACATACAATTTGGTTTAACTTAAAAATGGAAATATAAAATAAAAAATTATTAACTTGTTGGCACATAAAGAGCCTAACTTCTACATTGGCTTTAAAATTCAAAACAAATATTATAAATGTTAACTTAATTTAAAAATTCGTTGACTTTTGTATCCTTGGGGTTGTTTCGTCCCGGTTGTTAGTGTCGATCAGTGTTAGGCACCTGTGAAAATTTTCACAAAGTGTCAAAAAAGGTGTCCGAGAAAAAAAAGGGGTCCTATAGAAATGTGAATTAAAACGTAGGTTAAATTAAAGTTTTTACTATAACAATTAAGAACAAAAAAATATTGCATAAATTCAGGTAACATAAGCTATTAACAACTAGAGAATTGTTTAGAAAACAGTTATAAAATGTCTTCGTATGTGATATCATATTATTTCTTTGATATTTGTATAAGAACATTACTATAAGGTATACATATTTCTGTTTAAACCAAGTGTGAACTATAATTTCACATAATATTAATATTTTAATGCACTTCACCAGTGATGGCTGAAGTGGTATGAAAATTTTGTCGTCTTCAGCGATGGCGATGTTTAATGGCTTTGCCAATAATCAAAATATACATATGTATAATGTACATGTGGGTTTGTTGTTGTCAAATAATGCATATTTTGCTAATTCACAGCCATTAAGTCGAAAATAAGCTGAAGACGACCGAAAATTGGAGTACTCGCTCTTAAAGTTCCCATCCAAAAATACCAAATACGAAAATTGTATTGAAATTATAATGAACCATTATAGTGATTAATTATAATATAAAATAACCTCGAATACATTAAAGTTTGTTGCATCTTTGGTAAAACCCTGAACCCTACGGGCCTATGGTAAAAAGCATCACACAGAATTAAAACTTATTTTTTGAATTTATAAAATGTTGTCAACAAAACCATACAGTACACATCCTTTTAAGTACCTAGACTAGTGTGAACACTAGAAAAAACGAAAAATAGTTTTTACTTTTAAAAGTGACAAGAGTTAACGGTGCTGTCATCTTGATGATGACAAAATAAAAGAAATGTAGATTTATCATTATTTAACAGTTGAAATGCATTAAATATAAACAGGGCTTTTACAATTTTCCTCAGTAGTTTTGGGTCATTCTTGAATTCCATTTAAATTTGTTCAATTTAAAATCATTCGGAAAATCCCATAGAAGCCCAACTATATGCAATAACATATTATATAATATACAATTACGAATATACAATAACGAATAACAAATGTTCAAAAATGAGAAAAAAAACTCATAGCAACCAATGCACACAATGCATATATGCAACCATACTTATGATATTTGTATATGCCTACCAGTGACATATTGTAAATAAAATTTTTTAATATTTTTTTGTTTGCTTAAATTTTTGTTTTTCCATTTCATGACAGATTTTTTTGAGTTTCATATTTATAAATATTTGTTTATGTAAAGCACATTCAAGGTTTTATACAAGTAAATGCTTTTAATCAACTCAATTTGCTATGATAAATACATATATACTCACCATATAGTATACATCACGACTTTAAGGTTTGAGGAATCAGTAAATTTTTCTGTTTTTAAATTACGTTTTTCTTATTTATATAATAGGAATCAATTCAAACTAAAGGATTTTTAATTGACTTTTAATTAAAAGATTGTGTCGGCTCCCTATCCGATTGACCTGTTTCGTGTTTGGTCATTTATGGGGTTTTCTCAAAACGATACCAAATCTAAAATCTTTCACGCTTGCCGGTACTTTCGCTGTGGACTCTTATACTATTATTCAAGAAAGTTAAAAGTTATATGAGATCTAATTCATTAATTGTATTGAGAATTTTCAAAAAGTAAGAATTTTGTCTAACAAAACTTTCAAAAATTTTATTATATTTATTTAAATATTTTTAAGAATAAACCAATTTTAGTAACCTATTACAAAATTTAAAATTAAGTAATAACATTTAAATTAGATGTCCTTGTATTTTTTAACTAAAAAAAACACAGATAATGTTTAGATTTACAAAAAAAAAAAATGTATAAAGAAAATTAAGGATTTATACAGAATTTTTGATTAAAATATTATTTAGAAGTACAAACTGGATTTTGTTGGGAAAGCATAATTTTTTATTTTTAACTTTCTGAAATATGTAGTTATTAAAAAATCTTTTTTATTTCGTTTTATTTTGTTTTTTTATTATACTACTATACACTCTTTACATATAACAAACATTAAGTCCTCACAAATGCAGACATTTTTATTACTACAAAAACCGCTTACATGTTAAAATGCTTCGCAACTTAAAGAACAAGCGGAATTTTTTTAATCATCATCACCACCATTTAATAACCCACAAATCGCTGTTCGTAAGCTATAAGTTTCCCAATTCTTCACTGTCGGAAATTTTTCATGAATTGGAGTATATCGCGATGGATCCCATTCAGGAATTACAAATGAAAAAGCGCACACAAATCCAAAAATTATAGCACGCATTTTCGAATATTCAAAATATAGAATATATCTATATAACTGTAATTTTGCAAATATTCTTGACACAAAATAACTCCTCGCTTTTATACGTTCGCGGATTTAATTTTTAAATTTAATTTCACGATCTGGTAGATAGTTATACAAAAGAGTCAAATTTTGGACTTTCCTAGAAGAAGAAGTTAGTTGAATTTGGAAAAAGTTGAATGAAACACATTTATTTAAAAAATGATTAATAAATTCGTTAGATAGTATATTCCATATGAACCACATTTGATTGATAGTTTATGCACTTTATTTTCAGCGATCATGAAACACATTTGTTTCAAAAACATAGTTTCATTGTAAGAAAAAAAAGAATTATTTGTCATCGAAATCCATTGAAAATTGTATAGAAGTACCTAAGGAAGTTTTTTTTAATTCTTTTTTTCAAAAGTTGGATAAAATTGATTATCTCCATTTTTCTTGTCCGTTGTCAGTTTTCACTTCAAAAGTTAATTCATTCATTTCATGCTTTTTTCTTTTATAAGAGCAGAAACTTAGCCTTACTTTTCAAAAACGTTTACGTTTTAAATTTTTCCTAACCATCCAAATATTTCCTTTTTATCTCCTTCATTTTAAAATTATCAAAATATCCAAAGGATAACTTCCTATTTTCAAACAATCCTTCATTTTAATACACACAATAATAATTTCTTAGCCAAACAAACATCAAATGATAAAGAAATAATAGTAACGAATTAAGAACAATAAGTAAACAAAATGAACAAGTATACGCCACAGTGAACCATAATATGTACCAAAAATTAATCGAACAACGTTGCGTTTGAAGAGTACTTTATGGAAGTTGAAGAAATGGAATTAAGTGATTGTAAGGTCGTTCGTGAGAAAATGGTGGTTGATGATTAATTATTTCGTTGCGTATTTATCAAAATAAGAAATCCATTGCAATGACTTTGAAAGGAAGCTTAAAAATTAAACCGATCAAAATCTATCGAAAAACTGAGAAATTGAAAAGGTTTTAGAAATAAAAGAGTTATAAAAGAGTTTATACAAGCCTATATGCGACATATAATCCATAAACAAAGTCGCAGTATATACATTTCTCTTATTATCACAAAGCAACAATAAAAAAAAAACAAAATAAAATTCTTTGGACGTTGGCAAATTGAAATATCTAAAAAAAATAGGATTTTGTTTTCTACGCTACTTAAACGTGTCCTGAATTCTCAATATATATTCATTCAGTGCGGCGCATTTTAGAAATAAATTCAGCCTAAATAAAACATGTCTTTGTCACGCCCTTTCCTCTTTAATGGCGCCCTATTTCTAAGCTGACACGTGATATCTGCCCTCTGAAATATTTCGATATATGTATGGTCTTTTTGAAAAGCACTTTTTCGTGACCGGAATTTGCAAGCGATAACATGAAGTCATTCTCATCTTAAAAAGAAACAAATACAAAAAAAATTAAATAGAAAGAAATATCTAATCAAACAAAGAAACTACACAATCTAGGCAAAATTCAAAATAATGCTGAACTGACCATTTTTATATTCTCCCACAAAAAATACATCTGATAGTCTATTACCACTACATTCTTTACCTATAGTACTGGTCAACCGACCACATATGCAATAAATTTCTTTCTTTCAAATTCCACAATCGCCTTCACAAAAAGTAGGTAGGTATTCTTGAAAAGTATATAAATATGAAAAATGTTCTCCAATAACGACTTTTTCGTTAAGGGGATCCTGGAGCCTAAAGTCTCCTCTTTTTTAATATTATACCTGTGGGAAGGAAAAACAAGGAAGAATTGGACAGAAAGAGAAAGAAAAAAAAACAAATTTACAAACTGCCGTCAAAGCACACATTTGCATAAAGGACAAGGCCACAAGGGCTCGACAACAAATCACCAATTTCGGTTGTTTACTTAAGGATCTGTTTCACTTTTCGTTACGGCCATTGAATTCGACGACGACGACGATGACGATGGGTGAGATAATGTTTGTCAGGTGGGATTCGATAATAAAAAAAACACACCTCTCTGCACACTTTGACCGGAATGACACAAAAAATTACCCAAACGGGATCTGAAATGACACAGCAAAGTTTTCGAACAGCATCAGGGGATTAAATAAGAAAATATAAATAAATGGAAGGACAAACGAGTCAAGCCTGAAAAAGTGCGAAAGAATATTATGTTATTTTTTTTATTTTTATTTTTATTTTCATTTTCCTTTCGGTCCTGCGTTGGTCGTCGAATGAGGAAATTATATTAAAATACGAAAATAATTTCATTTTGGAAGAAGGTCACCCATATATGTATTAAAAAGAGACACAGAGGAGTAAAATGGGCATCAAACGAGGACCCAATACCAAATTGGCCCCATTTTCGGTCCACCGTCCAACGATAGCCACAACCTTCATTTTTTTTTTTTTTTTTTTTTTTGTGCGGTTTATTGAAGTTTTATGTATGTGAGATTGAACTTTCACCTTTCTAATGATTGAGCACGAAGAATGGAATCATTATGTGGGCCGTTTTGTTGTATGAAGAGGATATACACGGTCCATAACGGTATAATCAGCAAAAACACAGGACGATGGAATTTATCTACTATCCGTATTCCATTGCCGCATTATCAATAAATAAAAAAGGTATATTTTGTGGGCTCGGTTTTTTTTTATTTCTTGGACGGGGCCTGATTTAAAAAATGTTTAAGCTTGTTTATATTTTATTCAACACTTCCAGTTTAAATAAAAATTACAATAAATTAAAAATTACACTCAAATTTAAGAATATCCTTGGAGGTAATTCCTTAACAACAGGTATTTAAATTTTATAAGGCTTGACTCTTGACCTTGACTTTTAGCCAAAGAAGTCTTACCAAAACAGTTTGGATAAGGACCAACAGAGAATGTACTTGTATCATATGAATAAGAAGTAAAACAAAAAAATAACAGTTAATTATAAGGTGTCTAGTTTCTTTAGAAGAAATTTTCAAAAATTAAGTAAGAAATTTTGGCTCGATTATGAGAGAGAGAAAGAAAGAACAAAACCAAATGATTTGACACATTAGAAATATTAAGGCTTCTGGCAGACCCTCATCCGGCCCTGTCTTTGGTCATTGGTGGACTATTCCTTTTGACAACTTTTCGGGATCATATAATGGTAATACAGCACACCATGAATAAAGACGGAACCATCAATGGTGTATTTGTCAGCTATGAATAGCCCAACGGGTCATTAAGCCGTTTGCTCTGGCTATTTGTTCCATATAGTCCCTTTATATTATAAGCTAAATATGTGTTTGTATCTTTTATTTATGTGTTAACCTTTGTGTAGGTAGGTATATATGAAATTTTTATTCTTTTTTTGGGCTGATGATGGACCAAAATATGTATACATGCGGCTACGCATTATTATAGAAATTGATTTTCATAGAGGGATTTTTTTTCATTCTTGTTATTTTTATATAGAACAAAAGAAAATATCAAGTTTTATGACAAGACCAGAGATAAAGGTAAAATGTTGAATGTTAACTACATAAAGGACCGGTGAAGAGCCAACTTTACATCATATAGAATACGTTGCTTCTAGTCATCCAAATCAAGTGGTCTAGCTGCAGTGGCGATGTTTTGGTCTTTAAACCGGAGGAAGTTTGGTATTCCCTTTCGCCACAAAACTATAGGGGCTGTGATTCGAAGACTTTATTGGCCGAAGCATTGTTGTCCATTCCTTCGTTCTTGGGAGTCAAGGTAGGGATTGAGTGGCATTTGTCTCTCTACAAGCTAATTTCTTAAACAATATATAATTCGGCCTATCACAAAATCCATCGTGAAAAATTTCCGATTAGATTATTACACTATGAACCCCGACAAAAATTCGGAATGGAATCGAAAAAAGCAATTCCTCATTGAAAGAATTAATTCTGAATTTCGAAATCAGCTGCCCTATGTCATACCAATACTAGGAGCTTTAAAAAACAATCCCCTCAACTTTTCAAAAAAGTCCCATTTTTTCCCTTTTTATTTTCCACAAAAAAAGAGCTGAACATTTGTAAGAAGTACCTACGGCTACGAAGAATTGTTTTAATAAATATCGGTTTGGAAAAGCTTTAAGTCTTTAGTATTTAGTTTAAATTTTGATAACTCATAGTGCAGCACAACTTTAAAATTCCCAGTAAAAAAAATCCCATATTCCCTAAGCACTATTACAGCGGCAAATGATTGAGATCGTGCAAACAAAAATTTTTTGTTGATATATATTAATATTATTTATTCAATGTTTTAACAAGAAAATAGATTTAACATAAAAATAAATTAAAGTTATAAAAATAAAGTGGTTTCAAATTTACCGATGAACTAATTTTAGTCCGGCTTGTTTTAAAAATGATGTGTTCTTTTACTTCCAAATTGTTCTTTAACCTGCAAATTGTTTTATACTGGCATGGCATTCAATTATTGTAAAATAAAAATGCGACCGATCAATAGGAAGTACAATTCAAGAGTGAGTATTTATTAAGATTGATGGTTTTACATATAATACTTATGGAAAGTAACTAGAAAGCAGAGAGGTATATTAAGTTTTTTACATGTATCGACTGTATCAGAGTTCTTTACTTTAATATAAATGAATACGTTCAACACTCCCATTTTCATTGATATTCAAAAGATTTATTACATTTTCATCAATTTCATAAATGGTTTTAAATTGTAATCCAAACAAAAATTAATTTAATCTTTAAGTAAAAAAATAAAATTACAAAAGAGAAATTAGTTTACACCAATAAGTTTTCTTAATAATTCAAATTTCATTCTTGGCAAAGGCTTTGTAAATAAGTCAGCAAGTTGATCATCAGTCGGAATGTAGGATAGTTCAAACGCACCTTCAGAATACTTCTCTCGAATGAAATGAAATTTTACCTCGATTTACTTGCGGTATTCAGGATTTTTCACTAAGACGAATGGCACTTTGATTGTCCAGATAAAGCACCGTTTTACTGCAACCATCAGACAGTAATTCATTCAAAAGCCGCTTTAGCCAGATCATCTCTTTGACTACTTGTGCACCTGCCACAGCTATAATATTCGGCTTCCGCATTGTTGAGACAGCCACACACTGTTGACGATGTTGTGATGACCAAGAGATTGGTGAATCGCCAAGAAAAAACAGAAAGCCACTTGTAGAACTTCTTGTTTCAAAGTCAACAGCTTATAGTCTGAGTCACTAAAACAGCTTGTAATTAATTTAATATTTGATTTAAAAATTATACCCATAAGCTTTGATCCTTTAATGTAACGTATAATACGTTTGACAGCAGAAACATCTTGTATAGTCGGCTTTTCCAAATGACTACTAAGTACTAACCAAACCCAGAGCAAATGAAATATCTGGTCTGCTCCCAATCGCCAAATACATTAAAATGCCAACAGCTTCTCTATAACGAAATTTCTGAATTTCCGCATTCGTATCTTTTTCCTTGTATATTAAACTTTCTGCTGGTGTAGTCATAGGCTTAACATCCACCATCTTGGATACGTTCAACAATAATTATTTTAAGAGTTTAAGAATTTTTAACAAAATAAAATTGATTTTAGAAATTTTAGAATTTGTAAAGAAAGCCTTTTTTTTAACAGAGACACTACCGTTTTCCTTTAGACTACGAAAAGAATCAGTTTTCTACAACAAGGATGTCATATTTCCGTTTCATTCGGAATTATTGATAGCAAATTCCTCGCATTTCGAAATTCTTAGTAAATTTTCCACTACGAATTTACTATAAAGAATGGATTCTGCAATACATTTTTCGTGTTTCATAGCACATTTTCTACAAAGAGGAACTTTGTGATAGGGCTGAATTAGAAAACAAAATAACTGAAATTCCTGTTCTATATATTTTGTACTTCGTAAAAAAGAAAATAAATCCTAAGCTCATTTAAATTTTAACTTATAACGACTCTATTGGGTGATTTTTTTTTATTTTTAAAGTATACAAAAAAAAATCCAAAAGAGTGCTTTACCTAATTTCGACTCATCTATTCATTCAAACCAAGTACATATAGCATACCTATACCACACTATATAAAGGAAAAAAAAGACACATTTTTATAGCCCATTTTTGTATTCATTCATACACTCTCGTAGGGTCGGATTTGTACCTTATAGCTTCTTAAGGCGTCAGTTTAACGAGGCAGCAAACATTAAATTTTCAATTTAAGGAAATTTCATACTTAGCTTACATAATGAAAGAAACAAAGTTAACGAGACATGATTTTCTTTGGAGAAAAACAACGAAACCGAATGAACAACAACGACAACTTGTTTGGCATTTAAAAATGTATTTCAATTTCAGTTCGATGCAATGGATGTCTGACTTACGGGTTTGGTGAAACAGCAATAATTCTAATCTTAACGCGCCTGAATTTAATATGAATGTCAAATGTTTTAAATCCGCCCCTGAACTCACCATTTCAGCAACAAAAAAAATACTTCTCTTGCTCTCTCGAGGTAATGTTTGCGATTTAATTTAACGATAGCACACTGCACCACTTACCGTTGCCGTATCTCATGATCCTTGAATTTTCGTTTGCTGCACAAACGACTTTGTCGTCGTCGTAGTTTTCGTAGTTGTCTGGGCCACTACGTGTGTAAACATTTTCTACAAGTACAAAGCACGGCGGCGAGTCCTTCAGTATGATGTTTATTGCATGTCTACTAGCATCGATCCTGGTTAGATATAAAATTGTGGTCTTAAACAAAACAGAAAAAAAAAAATCTCCTTTCTCGTTGAAATATCCCAAATGTACCTATATACCTATACCCATAGTCCAGTTTATTTAGTTCTCCTCGACCAGCCAGCATTGGGCTATTAGTTCAAGGCTAAATACCTTCTGCATCACACATCATTATATGTATATAAATATATGACTTCAACCAGACCAACCAAATAAAACATTTTCCATTCGTAATTCATAGATCCCATGGAAATATAAACAGAGCGAAAAAAAGGATAAGGTTAAAACGTATACAAATATAATTTGCCTATATAAGAGATTTGACTTGTCCTGGCTTATTTGCATTCGTTAAAATCCAACTGGGAAAAGGAAATGAAACTGTCTTAGAGCGTGGGAAGTTATATCTTTGGCCAAACAAAAAAAAATTATTTTGCATAATTGATGTGGCTAAAAGGACGATGTTACTAAGTTGCCATCATAGCTTAAATGGGTTTGTTGTAAAAATAAAAAAAAAAATGTCTTGAAATATGCAAATGTTATATAAATATATTTATTTTAGTTTTTTGTACAAAAAAAAAAACAAGCTGGTGAGTCTTAATGGATTTAGGTCTAAAAACTGCTAAATTGTAATGTAATCTTTTCTGTATCTAAATATATAACTGAAAGAATACCTCATTGAGTCAAAAATAATATCGGAAGGTTTGTATTTGAATTGTATCATGATTAGCACTCAACCCAAGAAAAAAAGAGAGATGAAGGTTTTAAGAATTTACCCCGAAACCATAACAAATTGGTTTTTGGGCTTTTCTTTCGAATTACCTACTTTTTTGGGTGAGGAGGGAAGAGCATCAGAGGCCACACCTAGATAAAATATATTTGTTATGTTTTTTTAGCCCAGCACTTAGTAGTGCTATCAAGATTCAGTCCTATTTCAATATTCCTTTTTTATGAGTACCATGGTCTATGAGTCCAGGTATATATTTGTATCCATCTAATGTTTTTATAAAAGATATTGACGATAAAGTGGGATTTTAAATTTTGAAGTTTATTTTTTTTTTTTTTGAAAGGTAACGGGTGATTTTTTAAGAGGTTTAGAACTTTAAAAAAAAAAAAAAACACAAAAAATTCGAAAAAATGAATGAAATATTTATTTGAATCGATAGTTTGAACCTTGCAATTTAATGTTTAAAGATAATTTCATGCAAATGTTGACCGCGGCTGCGTCTCAGGTAGCCCATCCGCTGAGTCCAATTTTGGCATACTCTTTCACACATATCGGCCGGTATCTCACGAATGAATGCATGGATGTTGGCTTCCAGTGCGTCAATCGAAGCGGGCTTGTCCCTATATTCATTAGCCTTGACATACCCCCACAAAAAATAGTCTAATGGTGTCAAATCGCACGATCTAGGCGGCCAATTGACCGGCCCGAAACGTGAAATTAACTGTTCACCAAACTCGCCTCGCAATTGCGCCATTGTTTCGCGTGCTGTGTGGCATGTGGCACCGTCTTGTTGAAACCACATATCATGCAAGTCAAGAACTTCCATTTCGGGCAAAAAAAAGTTTGTTATCATCGCTCGGTAGCGTTCACCATTGACAGTAACGCTGCGATTCGCATCATCTTTGAAGAAATATGGCCCAATAATGCCGCCGGCCCATAAACCGCACCAAACAGTGGCTTTTTCGGGATGCATTTGTAGCTGTTGCAATGCTTCTGGCTGATCTTCACTCCAAATGCGGCAATTGTGCTTATTTACGAACCCATTCAACCAAAAATGAGCCTCATCGCTGAACACAATTTTTCGATAAAAAAGCGGATCCTCGGCCAGCTTTCCAAGAGCCCATTCACCAAAAATTCGGCGTTGTGGTAGGTCGGCTGGCTTTAGTTCTTGCACCAGCTGTATCTTAAAAGGCTTTACGCCCAAATCCTTCCGCAAAATTTTCCACGTAGTGCTGTAACAAAGGCCTAACTGCTGGGAACGGCGCCGAATCGACATTTCGCGGTCTTCTGTCACACTAGCTGATACGGCCGCAATATTTTCTTCACTACGCACAGTACGTAAACGTGTTGGTGGTTTAATGTCCAACAAAGTAAATTTGGTGCGAAATTTGGTCACAATCTTCCGAATAGACTGCTCAGAAGGTCGAGAATGCCGACCATAAAATGGAAGCAGCGCGCGATGAACATTTCGAACCGAGCACGAATTTTGATAGTAAAATTCAATAATTTGCAAGCGTTGTTCATTTGTAAGACGATCCATGGTTAAATTGCAAACCAAACTGAAGCTGTTTGACAGTGACACAAGGTACTAAACACACGTCAGCTGTCAAAACCAGTGTTGCCAAAACCAGACCAGCTAAAAAATCACCCGTTATAAGGATATAGAATTGGATTAAACGAAAGACAACGAAATTTATAAATATGTAGATTCCAAATTGAGGTAAGAAATTTATTTTTATATAAATAAGGTTAAGTTGAATCGTCCATCAAGAAAAATCGTGTTGAGGTAAGTGCTCTTGATTTCAGCAAAAGAGGAAGATGGATTAAATTGTTAGGTATATTTTCATTTGTTCCTTCTCAAAGTCTTATTTTGTTTTTTATGAAAATTTTATCGAAATCGTATTGCAGTAGGTACTTATGTGTATAAAAGAGATAAAGCATTTAATATGGCTTGAGAAAAAAAAAAAAATCTAATTTTGATTTGTACAAAGAAAATATCATTTACGTACATTTAGGAATTGTTTTTTTAGAAAAATTAATCTATCTACCTATATCTAAATAAAAAAACAAATAGAATGCATGTCTGGGTCGGGAAAAATGTCTCTTTGTTCAAAGCTATAACACTCATATTAATAAACGCAAGTTAGCAACGAGTTATGCTTAAGTCGTGGATTAAATGTAAAATATTATTTAAAGAAAAAAAAGTTTTTTTTTTGCAAATAGTATTTTTTGGATTTTCGATTGATTTGAAGTCTAAACTGAATAGCCAGATTTTAAGCTGTTTTAAAAATATATTGGTAGTAATCTTACTGATATTAATTAAAAACGTAAGTTTGTTAAAAAAATCGACAAGATGTTATGTTTTTGGGAGAAATTATGCGGAAGAACTTACTAAATAAGTAAACATTTTTCGATGATTGTAACTATCCAAATATCTAAAAAAAACCTTAAGCTTTTTAAAACAAAAAAGATGACGGACTGGAAGAATGTTTAAATCTCAATACAGCAATAAATTGTGATGGAGGCGATTTTTTTTGCAAATTTATCTCACTATATATTTTTGGAGTATCAATAACGGGTGAATGTTGTGAATGTATGTACCACCACAGCAACAGATAATATACTGCAGTTTTGAGTGAAAATACCATATTATATTGTAGTTCGAAGAACACACACTTTGAACTTGACTGAACTTTAAACATATTCGATATCATCAGCAAAAACTGCAAGAGTATTTTTAAAATTTTGACTGAAAAGAGAAGTAATACAAATAAGGAAATTTATAGGCCCTAAAACTGATCCTTGCGGTACACCGATGTTCATTTATCTGATATCACTTCTAATTTCATCTTTTTTACTCTTTGAGCCTTGTTCTTTATATGTAAGATTTAAGATTGAAACCGATCAAACATGAATCCCCGGATTTTTTGAAGCTAAATTTAATGTTTTACAATATCATATGCCTTGGTTATACCTGTAAATAATCTAGCTGTGTTCATTTTCTATCTGAACTATTGAATAGTTGCAAACAGAACTCTAAAGAGAGAACAACAAATTCTACATTATCACAACTATAATAAACGGAGAATTATCCAACTAACCAGTTTCATTAATATTTTGAGGTTTATCGGATAAGAAAACAACATACCTACATACAAAATTAGTTATACATAATTAAACGTTTAATACTAAATTCACTTGTAACTACTTATAAAAAGACGTGTTCTTTTACGAAATAAATCAACTCGTAACACGTGTGCACGTGTATACACGTCCAATATAGGGGCTGTATTTTCTATATACTCACATTTATTTTATAAAAAAAACACAAAATAAATATACAACAGAATAAGATTTCTATAGTTAAACTAAATATCGAAATAACTTTTGTGGTAATTTCAATGAAGGCAATTTGTAAGTATAACCATCCCATGTAAACCTAAATAAAACCAAAAAGACGAAGTTGGATATAAGGATATTTTGATTTATATATCCCATCACGAAACTCTGTAGCTGTATATATAACTATATGTTGTTAATTAAATGTACACATCACATTTAGATAATCATTATCATTACCTTGAGGCTCAAAGATTTATTCCCATTTGTCATCCCCTTTTTGCTTCTTCCCTATGAGTTTATACTCTATCAAAAATTCCCCCAAGACATGTAATCATTTTCATATACATAAACCATCAAAAGGGATGTTGGCTCCTATATTTTATGAGGACGAAAGAAAAATAAAGAAACAAAAATTCCCAGCCCAGAAAAGGGCGGTATAGAGTAGCCGTCCCACAAAAAAAAAAAAACACAAACACCATCGTGAAAAAGTATACGAAAAAATATATGTGAGTGACCTGATTAAAGTTATATGTATGTACATATGTATGTATATAGAAATTTAGCACTCTGGAAAAACAACTCTGGTTGTACGTATAAATGGAAAAAAGAAAAATAAAGAAAAACGAAATAAGGATAAGGATAAGCCCCCAAAATCGGGGTCACTGCTATAGATAAAGATGAGAAAATGCCGTTTGAATTCCCGGAGGATGAAAAAATGTGTTCGCTGAAAGTATTCCATCAAAAGAAATTCATAACATTTTGTAAGTTCCTTCCTTTTCGTTTTTCATTTTTTTTTGTTTTCATTTTTCTGTTGCGCACCAAAAAAAAATAAAAACAGGACAAAGACAAATTTTATTTCCTCAAGGCAATTGTCCGACATGCCACCACCAATATCAATTTGGCATCATCCTTTCTCTCTTTCTCTCTCTATACAGTGTCTGATGTCCATATCGCATCCTTAATCCTTATACTTCCATCGAAATAAAAAAAAAAAAAAAACCACAAAGTATGTCAAATTCTAAGACTATACGTGTTGGAAACTTGTCGCGCACATATAAACATAGGACGACACTATTCTGCCAAAGACAGGCAATTTTGCTGATCTGCGTGTGTTTTGATGACCCAAGGCGACAAGCTTTTTGACATATTTCTTTGTTCTTTACCTACCTGTTGATGATGTTTGCAAAAATAGTTACAGGATGCTTCAGTGAGAATGGAATTTTTTTTTTTGACACAGACTTTAGGATGATGTCAGTAAAGTGGTTTATCAATTGTGTTGGAAGTCATTTCTACTGGTTTTTCTCTGCAAACTTTTTCGAAATAAGAATTCTTGGGACTTAATTTTGATCTTTCATTTTGGGGTTATGTTTTATCTGAGGTGACTGGTGCCGAAGTCTAGATTTTTATTTAGTGTAAAAAGAATCATTAATCCCGAATGAAAACCAGACTGTCTAACTTTTTGACCATCTCGGGTTGCAAGTCCATCTAGATGATTGATTAATAAGTCCAAAAACCAATAATGATACATTTAAACCCAATCTGATGGATCTGACCTTAGAATTAGAAAGCGGCACACACACGCAAGAATAGCAAACATTGGCCTTTAAAAAAATCAATGGCGAAAAAATTTAAACAGCTTGATGTTAAGGTATTAGCATCATACTACCTAACAATTTACTAACTTTAAATCTCTTAACTAAAAAGTTCTTAGTTTTATACATTTGTTAACTTGTATCAGCTGAACACGCCTAAAAAAGTGACAATTTGTGCAAACAAGTAAGCAAACATACCATTTTCACATTTTTAATTGTCAAAGTGACATTTGGAGTTATTACGATATTATAAACTTAAAATAGGCATTTGGTGATTTTAACTTTAATAAAATGTTTAAAATATTAAAAATTCTGTTTTTAACTTAGCATCATACTAAAAATGCTTTAAAAATCATTTTAAATTTCACGCCAAAAGCTTCCTCCTGTCAGATTATTCAAGAGGGGTGAAAAAGGAATCAAAAAAAAAATTTTAGTTTAAATTAAAAAATAAAAGCTATACAATAAATCACCCTGTATAACGTTCAATATATACACACATAACTTGGCGTCCATTCAAGTTAACTAAAAATAAAAAACCTATTTACTTAACTTGTTTTTAACTTTATTGTCCAAGCAAAAAGAAAAATATGTTTTTCATTCTTATTTTGCTAAATACAAAATGAAAGCCATATCATTTGTCTGAAAGTTTATTTTACCATTCAGTCATAACTAAATAAAAAAAAACAATTCTTTTTTTTTGTGTTATGTTATTTCGGTCTAAAAATACATAAATATAAATGTTATATAAGCGGCAAAGATAGGTCAACATCTGAGTATGAGGTAACCTTTAATTATGTAAATGGCTTAGAAATGTGTTTCGAATTAAATGTATGTCAAGTGCAGGAAGGATAAAGATTTGTTTTGACAGGTCGAAGGGAGAATTGCCATTCATGTCCTCGGATTCTGCTTCGGATAATATGTCAGATAAAATTTTTTTTTTTTGGTTTTGATTATGCCAAAAAAATAAAAGAAGATATATATCTTGAAATGTATTTTGTCAGGTGGGTCTTAATATATATGTAGGTATATATAACGGAAAGGCATTGCGTGGATTTGATATTGTAAAAGAAAAAAGAAAAAAAATATCTTTTCATGTTGTGAATGAGAAAGTTACGTTATTTTAGAAATTTACGGTAGAATACACAATGTGAGTAAAATATAATGTTTTCGAAAAACGTATACCTATCTAATATCATGAAATTGTATACTTGAAATACCTATAAGTAGGAAAAAGTTTAACAAAGAATACTCTTTTTCTTTGATATTCTATTGCTTTCAATATATAGGACACCTAAATCTCATTATCATGTTACTTATTTCCGAGGGCTTTTGAATGAAATTTTTTATAAAAACTTTTGTTTTACCTTAAAGGTAAATTATATTCCTTTTAAATAGAATGGATTGTGATCCTTCCTCTAGTAAGGGTGCGTCATTAGAATGTTTTTGTTTTAAGCTTAGATAAGACGATTCTTTATTGATGATGAAAACAAATTATTTACTTGAATACAACTTGTGTAAAGATTTTAATACCGTCTGCTGTTGCTATTAAACTGAAGATAGGTAGATTATTTCTCGAAAACTTTTGTTAAACATAAAAGCAACAATTTGTACTTATCTCAGAATACCAAATATTTCTTTTTCTATTTCTAATTATTATAGAACTGATATAAAATGTTTCCCAAAATTAACGCAAGTTTTGAATTTCTCGCTATTTGTGTAGTAAAGTGATGGAAACGCGTTTAAAAAAATAATTTGTCATCTGCAGTTAGGGTTAGTAAAAATGGAGCATTGCACGAGAAAATAACGTATTTTTATCGTTGAAAAATATTTCAAAAATAATAAAAGTTTGGTGGTGCTTACGTACTTCTTCAGATCTATTTTTAGCCCAGTCATAATAAATCCAAAAAACAGCCCAATTAGGTAATAATCAACAGAAAACTGGATTTTGGTATATAACCTCCTCATGATGTTCTTAAGAAAAAGTCAAAAGTCCCTATAGATATGAGAGCTGCTAACAATTTTACGGGGGGGTGAAAGCCCCCAAAATGGTTTTTCAGGAATAACTCCAAATGGTCCAGTCAATAAATCCAAAAAAACAGCCCAATTAGGAAATAATCACCAGAAAGCTGGATCTTGGTATATAACCTCCTCATGATGTTCTTAAGAGACAGTCAAAAGTCCCCATAGATATGAGTGCTTCTAACAATTTTACGGGGGGTTGAAGGCCCCTCAAAATGGTTTTTCAGGAATAACTCCCAAATGGTAAGTTGTACAAAAGAAAAGTCAAAGACTACTTTGTAGCTTGGAAAATTTCCTACAAAAAAGATTAACATACTTTTTTTCATAAAAATAACCATTTCCGAAATAAACCAATTGGAACAGTTAAGGGTCTTACTTTTCTATATAGTTGAGCGGCTTAGTTAAAAAACTATGCATTTTGTGACAAATGCATCAATTTTTTTGTTGTTGTCGGTACATTTTGCATATACATAAGCATGATTGTAATTTTAATATATCGGCCCCCTGTATTTGTCCACCCCTTTAGGTGGGAAGGCAATTTAAAAAAAATATTGAAAATAGAATATGAACATAAAACACAACGGCAACACCTACAATATCATGTTATGCCTTTTTTTAAAGCCAGTCTTTATAGTTATGTTTTTAAATTACGTTATTTAAGTGTTTTTGTTTTTGAATAAATGATTTTTAAACTCTTAATTTTTTGAATAAAATTCGAAGAAAATTCGATTCTATTTAAAAGTTAATTTGAATAGTATTTTCAAACGTTTCAAATAAATAATATTTTCATAATTTGAAACTTCTGAACTGAACCAAAAAATTGTTACTGAAAAAAATTTCAACCGATTGACGGTCTATAGGCGTTAAGTTTTCTTGGTCTTTATTATATACCATACCTATTCCTTATTCCTTAAAAGTACAAATATTTTGTTGACAATTTTATCAAACTATCATTTATACATATTTATTTTTCTTCTTACAGGTAAGAATATAATCAATCCACTTCTATAATAAAAATGATAATTAAAAGTGTTGTAAGTTATCTTTTAATATTTTTTTTAAGTACACGGTTAAAAATTCTGGCATTAATTTTAATATTTTCAGGGTTGTATATATGACAACACCAAAAATGTATTAAAGTTTAATACATCGCAAATATTACATTTTTACTTTTAATACAAAAATTATTACATTTTTTAATATAACTTTATTAGAAAAAGAGAGGAAATAAATTGAGGAAATTTCTCACAAAGAAATTTCTCACAAGAAAATTTTCTCTCAAAAGGATATTTCTTTTGAGAATTAATGCAACACAGAAAATATTATGAATACATACTCGTAATTCGTAATAGCTATAATAATGAATGTGTATTTTTGCAAGAGTACCTATTTATCTTGTATGTCAATTTATTTCCATTTGGGAATAATTATTCTTATTATTTTTATTAGAAAAATAACATTCTTTTCTCCATCGTTTTTCAGAAATGAGAATAGAAATCTTATTGCGATTGAAATTTTGTCTACTAATTAACATATTGTGCCTCGAAAAACTGCAAAGCGCCTTCAAAATAATGCATATTTAAATTTTTTTATTTTTATTATTCTTGCTTTTTAATACAATATTAATAAATTTTAATCTTGGGTGTATGAAAAAGTGACGCAGTCTGTTCAAAATGTTCATATTCAATATGGCTGACAAAAAAGAGCATCGAAGCAAAAAAAGGGCGAGGAGGTATTAGAATGTAATCAAAAATTATTAGAAAAATTCTCATATTTGAAATGGCAACTGAGAGAGAAATTTTCCCTCTCTACCTTTATTTTTCCCTTTATTCTTTTGGGTTAAAATCGACTCTTTTTTGTATTACAAATGATATTTTAATACAAAAATATTAGAATGTAATAAGAATTGATTAGAATTTTTTTTTAAATATTTCCCTAGTATTAAAATGTAATATTTGCTGTATTGCATACGGCTGTAATACAAGAGCTGTATTAAAAAATACCCCAGAATTTTTAACCGTGTATACTCATTTTCATATTTTTCAATTTATCTAATTAAAAATTCGTTGTTTTAATTCGTTTATTACTTTGTAAGTATAACAAGAGAATCCGCAATTTAATAAAAAAAAGAAATAAATTGGGTGGCATTATAGCTTGTGTAAAACCAGGGCATAGATGACTTACAACTTTCAACCATTCCTCTGTGCGTGTTATTGCGCAGGAATGGATTAAGAAGGTTGTCTTAAATCGCAGTAAAGATATACAAAATCTGGTGTTAACTTACAAGAAGGATATGAAAATGTTCACTCATGAGCTGCTCATGTTGAATGATTTATTTAAGAAGCTATCATTTGTTTTTAGTTGTGAATGATCGATTTATTTACTTTTATAACGATCTGTAAGTGGGTGATTTTATGTACTCGCGAGCAATTAAAATTTTAAAATGATAATATCTACATTAAAACATTCTTTCTAAATGTCTTTTAAATTTCGTAAAAAATTGTCCAATCGTTCCAACGCAATCAACAGAAAAACTTCAAAACAAATATAATTTCCCATTTATAATAGAAATAAGAAGTATAAAATTTCACTTGAAATTTTGTCCATTTTGGACAAATAAATCTGTATATTTTTCCCAAAGTTCATTGAATCGACTGTATAAGCCTTATATTATACTTGTTGAAGTTATATGGTAAATTAAGTCTTGATGCAATGCAAAGGAAAAATAATTGAAATAGCACTTTATTCCATTACTGTTTTTTTATGTTCTATGAAATAGATATTTTATTTATTTAAAAAGGGGAGATACAATCCTAATTCTTCTACATCAACAAACCTAGTTGATTTGTTTTATATATAGAAAACAAATTTTCAACCACTTTCCCTCCCCATCCTAGTCTCGCTTAGAACTCGAACACAAATAATTAATTAACTCGTAGAGACTTACTTCCAATTTGCAATTAATAATTAAGATACGCCCTTTTAAATATTTGATATTCTCAAATAACCCTTGGAAAAACCACTTACACCAATTGCAAAAAAAAAAAATTTAAATAAATAAAAAAAAAAACCAACAAATCTTCATGACTGTGATTTCAAATAATTTACTTCATTTACTTCTTAATAAAACAACATTTACTTTATATATACTTACCTATACAAACCGCCATGCAATGCCAACTTGAAGTAGTAACAAAATCTCAAGAATATAGCTACTACATATATCATATACATTTTGTTCGTCAGAGTATAAAAGAGCCTAGATCGAACATATCTACCTTACCTACTTTCAACATCCTCCATCAACATCAACAACAACGATAAACTTTTATCTTTTTACCAAGGATTCGAATAATCTTTAATAAAACACTTCACTCTGAGGGTCTTTCGATAAAAAGGGGTTGTTCCCCACTCATGTGTTCCCCATTTACCTACTCTAGCAACTTGTTTGGCTACCCCATTATTTATTACTCTGTCTGTCTTACACTTTAATCCCTCCAGACGTGTGTTCTGTGTTCATATATAAATATGTGTACGTATGTTTGTATAAGAGCCTCACTATCCTTTTTCTCACTTCCAATATATTCTTGCCGCAATATGATAAAATATTATGGCATGGTGAAATATCCAGCGCCGTAAAAAAGCACATCCATTTGCAGTGTGTGGTTTTGGAGTGCATGAATCTACAGGCGACTCTGATGCAGCAACAAAATCCTTGCACTATATACAGGAACAGGTCCAGCATGTACATATACATTATATGTATATTTGTTTATAAAAAAGACTGACAACTCAGTTTTTGCTGCTACTGCTGCGACTTCGTTGCAATTGTCTGTTTGTGGTTTCCTTAGGTGTTTATCCCCAAGAAATATAGGAAACATGAAAAACTTTTCAGTTATGGAGAGAGTTTGAGTTGGGTATACCTACCCTCCTCAAATCGATTTGGTTGGTTAACATTGGGTGTGTGCCTGTGCAGTGACCGCAAACTACTCAAACATTATGGTATAGAGTCGGGGCCGGCATCACATCAGCCTCGCTTTAACCGCAGAACTCGTGTCTGTTTTATGGTCAGTGTGGGATGTCATATTCACATTTGCAAAACCCCTCCAGGCGCAGTAAATGTGTCAGAGAGAAGATAGATGCACTTAAACAAACACACCAACAAATTGATCTCCCCTAGATATTATTTATTCGATAAGGTCAATAGCTATGAGCGAATTTATGTAGATATTTAGGTATGTATACCATCATAGTGGCATATATGTATATCCTTGAAATCGATTTAAATCTCCTCGTTTCCGTGGAATTAATAAATTATATTGTTTTCTCTTCTCAGGAATTAGTGATGATATATGTATGAAAAAATGCAAAGGGGTATTCGATGTTGACATTTGATACACATATAGAGGATGAGGCCTTTGAGCGGATGAGGATGCTTGAAAGTTTAATCAGATATTTTATTTTTAGTATATAGGTTTTAAAATTAATGACCAAAGTGTCAGAAATATACAGGGTGTTTTGCATAAGATGCTACAAAAAGCTCTAAAGTGTGTAGGTTGGGTTGAATAAATAAACAAAAAAATACATAGTATGGGGAGGGGGTGCATTTTTCTAAAAAAATTTACTAAAAATAAAAAAAAATTATTAAAAAACAATGGCAAGACTAACTTACAATGTCATATTTTTTACTTGTTTGATTTTCCTTTTAAATCAATTTGTGAATATGTATGGTTTTATTAATTATAAACGTGGTCTAACTTTAGACAACTGTCCAACTTTGAAAAATGTGTTCAAAAACCTTGTTTATTGTTGTCTTATAGCTGCCTAACTTAGACACAAGTATATATAGATTGTATATTAACCGTGAATAATGTGATATTTATTTTTATTAAATAAAGCATATTTATACCAATTTGAAAATAGTGAGACAGTGTCTAAGTAGACAAAAATCTAATAAATACGACTGGTAGTTTTAAAAAAAATTATTTTCAATCACAAATTTTTAAAATAAAAATAAAAAAAAAAAATATGAAAGGATTTTTTTTTTTCAAACTTGTAGGTATAGGTAGGTACCTACGTTGTTTAATAATATTTTTTGTTATTAATATTTAATTTTTATCAATTTTTAGCGAAATATACTTAAATGACTTGTAGGTGTCTTCTTGCATTTTCGAAAATTTAAAATAACAAAATATACTTTACTACTTAATCAATAGATTAAAGTCAAATTAAAAGAAAAATATTTTCTTATTTTCAATTTTCTCAAAATTTAGAAGACATTTAAGCATTTGTTTTTCAGTGTTTGACATAAAATTGCTAAGTTAATTGAATATTAAAAAGACAAGTATAAGTAACATTTAAGAAAAAAAAAAAACACCCTATGTTTACGTATTTAAAAATACATTTCATAAATACAACCTCAATTTAGCATAATATTTGCATTTTAAAAATAATTTATACGTCACTATAAATCGTCAAAATTTTATAAAGCATCATTAAAGTGACCTAGATTAGTGAGAACATAAGAGTAAATGTAAGATAAGTTCACTTTTAATAATCCATGGTTTAATTGTCACATATTAATATCGACCTTAAAATTATATAGAGGAGTGAAAGGAGTGTTGCTTTGCAGTATAAGTATTATCTGAGCTTATATATCTACTCAAGCATCCAAAACCATTTTGTTTGTGTATAAAATGTTACTATAACATGATTAAAATGGTTTAGTTCTGTTTAATTTTATATGATTTTTTTTACGGTTTCCGGTATTCCCTTTACTATGCCCTTTTACTAAACCAATGAAATAAGAGTTAAGTTACGGGTTAAAAATTTCCATTAATATAAAAACAAATTATTCGTGGAATAGTTAAGTGACGTTTACCAAACATCCTTTTAGAAAATCTATTACAATAATCTTTAAAAAAAAATCTATGCCTGACCAATTTCCGAAACTAGCTGACCTTTTATGAGGATTGAGTTACCTTTCAGATGGTATGTTTTTTATTCGAATATCCCATACCTTGTATGACTTTAAAAAATTAAAAAGCTTATAAAAAAAATCTATAGCTGACCAATTTCTGAAACTGCCTGACCTTTTATAAGGATTAATTAACCTTTCAGATGGTATAAACTTTTTACGAATATCCCACAAATGAGGTGCTAAAAATCGCTATGACCTTGAAAAAAATTAAAACAATTATTGAAAAAAATAAATGCCTGACCAATTACTAAAACTAGCTGACCTTTTATCATGATCTGGTGGCCTTTCAAATGGTATAATTTTTTTGCGAATATCCCATAAATGAGGTGCCAAAAATCGCTAATGACCTTGAAAAAGTTCAAGCTTGGATTACAAGTTTTCTAAGCCTGACCAATTTCTGAAACTGCCTGACCTTTTATAAGGATTAATTAACCTTTCAGATGGTATAAACTTTTTTCGAATATCCCACAAATGAGGTGCTAAAAATCGCTATGACCTTGAAAAAAATTAAAACATAATTATTGAAAAAAATATATGCCTGACCAATTACTAAAACTAGCTGACCTTTTATCATGATCTGGTGGCCTTTCAAATGGTATACTTTTTTTGCGAATATCCCATAAATGAGGTGCCAAAAATCTCCAATGACCTTGAAAAAGTTCAAGCTTGGATTACAAGTTTTCTAAGCCTGACCAATTTCTGAAAATAGCTGACCTTTTATGACCAATTGGTGACCTTTTAGATGGGATACTTTTTTTTGCTAATATCCCATATATGAGGTGCTAAGATCCCGGAGCCCTTCCATAAATGTGCGTTGTGGTCGGTTAAACTATTTCAAAAAATGTTGTTATAAATTGATTGGGTTTATTTGTTAAGACATATGAAATAAAAAATTGTTTAGCCTATTCAAAGACATAATCGACTTCTATTCTAAATTTCATTAAAATCCATCAAGCTGTTCGAGCACGATCGAATGACAAATATCGAAACAAACATATTTTTACATATGTATATAATATAAAGTTGCTAAAATAGAAGAAATAAGGCAGCAAGTCAAAATTGGCATTTAATTACATTAATTTTTTATAATACCCTTCGTTGAAATAAGACATAAACAACTTAAGTATGAAATGGTTTTAATTAATAAAATTAATCAAATTTTATAGCTGACAACATTAAATACTTATGTCATATCTATATACAAACCACAGCAGAATAGAATTTATTTCTATCTTCATAATATAAGTTTTAATAACATTAGATACATTCCGAAGATGTTAAGCATCATGACAAAAATACTATTTATATAAATAAAAAGCTATAATATTACCCGCTATATTATAAATGTGTATATACAAGCTAAAGCTATAAATCTTTGCTTCCACAGACGATGGATTTTCCCGCAAAAATGTTTTGTAGTTCAAAACTATACTAACCATAATAATATATCACTTCAAAAAAGACGCATTTTGGCCTCTCATCTTATCTTGGGAAAATGAATGACTTTTTCGTTGAGTAAAATGAATGACAAAATCGTTCAAGGAAATGAAAGTAATAAAATGTGTTGCAATATTTTCCATTTCATTAAATTTTTATTAAAAAAAAAAAAATACAAATTGAATTTTCTCGTCATTATTTTGTTTTTTGTTTTTCAAATCAATCTTCTACACATGAAAAGCAAAGAAAAAGGTCATTGATTTCGTATATTTTCAACTAATTTAAGAATAAGAATTCTTAAAAAAAAAAACATTACTTAAATGAAAATGGTAATTATGCTGTTTGCAATATACCTATTTACACTTCTTACATTTAAATCCGTTTAGATAGTGTAATAATGAAGTAATGTAGACGAGTTAAGTAGAAGATTTTTTTAATTATAACCAAAGCAAAATAAGTTAAAAATAAAACTAATCTTTAGTATATTAGAATTTTAAGCCAGAACCACACCTGTCTCGTGTGGTGTGGTGCGTAGTGTCGCTGACTGTGCACAATAATCAAAGTTTTGTAATGCAAACTGTCATTTTTGGATTCACTATTTACTTATGGCCAGTTGTACAATAGTGGTTCAGCCTCGGTTCAAGATTTTAACTCACCGATTTCGGCGGATTAACGAACGTTCAACGCTGGTTCAAGTATGTTTTTGGTTATTATCACACACTTGAACAGTGAAACACTTTTAAAACTCAATTGACCCGCCAAAATCGGTGAATCAAAATTGCTGAACCATGGTTTAAATATTTGTACAACTGGCCCTTAATCTCTTCCCCACATAAAAATATATCTTCTACACAGCGTAATATGGCGCAATTGGAAAAAAATTGATTCTGACACAACACACCACACCACATTACATCACACGAGACAAATATGGCTCTACGTAGCTATATGAAATACGTTCAAGCGATAGCGACACACTACCTACTCCACAACGCAACACACGAGATATGTGTGGTTCCGGCTTTAACCTTAGAATTTTTTTGTAGTTACTTTTTTTCTCAAAAGTTATTGATTCCCCCAAGCGGTTCAAATATATAGGATATTCTTTAAGGAAATGCTCAAAATATCAAAATAAACCTCTCCACCAAGATCCAGCTTTGTCGGATTTTTTTTAAGTTTCGCCTTATTTTTTTGTCCAATATTTCTGGGGCTACAGATAGAATATTACGCATAAACAAACAAAAAAACAGAAATATCCTCTTTTTGTGTAGTAAAAGAAGTTTTTTGTCAGAAGCTGATTGTATAGGTATAGGTATATGAAATAAGCTTGAATAAATTTATCAAGTATACCTACTTACATGCATAGAAACAAAATTCCTCAAATTATTTTGAAGAAATCAAAAGTTTATGGTTTTATATTCCAATCCTTTATAGCTTACATCGAAAAGCCTAAAATACCTGATGATGGAAGGAGGTATTTTCAATACAATTTCATATATTTTTTTTTTCCAGAGATGTGACTATACTGACAAAGGTAAACCTACCAAACCAAAGTAATAAATTTGGCTTTTCCTCTTCGATGCGTTGAGTACCTAAACGAAGTGTCTTCCTAGCTTTTAAGTGGTTACTTGGGTGTATTTATAATAAAAGGAGAATACAGCAGCTTATATTTTGCTTTTACGATTCGCAGCAGTTCGTTTCCGATTTAGCACCGACAAAAAAAAAAAAACCATACCAATTGTGAATGCCACTGTTTTTAAATTTTACTGACAATGGTCGGTATGGTTGTTTGCCTATTTTGGTGAATGGTACTGACTTTGTTTGTAACATAAATCCTAATGGAGGGTTTTTAGAGAAGGCAATAACTTTTGTCCGTTCGTTTTGTATAGCTTCCCGTTAAAAATTAAATAATAAAAAAAAATATAAAGAGCAAACAAAACGTAAAACTCTATACACACAGGGGCTTGGATGTTGTTTTTAATTAAATCTCCATTCAATTCGCTGGGGTAAACGAGAGGAAAATATAAAGAAAAATAAAAGAAATAAAGATTAAAAAATAATAATAAAAACAAAATATAAATAAATTGAAACTCACGCACCCTTCTTTGTTGGAGATATTTTACCAATTTCCTTATTTTTCTCGGGAGTATAGGTAGTCGTCATCGTTGATGTCGACTCTCAATTCTCAAATAATAACATAGTCCGTGCTCGAGGAAATATATAAATGTATATATATTTTATTGTTTTTTAGCCGCTTATACATACATATTTGCTTTTTTACTTGCGATGTAAAATATATTGCAGGGCTAGTTTTGGATTCGTTAAAAAAATTATTGAACTCGAGATTTTATTGAAAAACGATATGACTATACGACGTAAGAGTAGGTACACAAAAATAAAGATAGTCTGTGTGACTTTCTTTGTTCATCACAGTAGGTAGGTACACATATTAAAGATGATGGCGCAAAATTTTAGACGATTAATTAGGTACCTACTATGTACATTTTTAGTTTAAATACAGGATTTAAAATTTTTTAAAAGAGTTAGCATCGTAAAATATTTTAAACTTTTAACTTAAGTAAAAATCACAAAATGCCCTTTTTAGTAGATATCATACCTACGAACTCACTTTGTCACTTTGACAATCAAAAATGTGAAAATGGGATGTTTGCTTACTTGTTTGCACGAACTGTCACTTTTTTAGGTGTGTTCATTTGAAGTTTATTATTTTAGAAAATTGTTAAGTAATAAAATGGTAATACCTTAACATCAGGCTGTTAAAAACTTTGCACCAATATAATTCATTTTACTTTCATTTTTGTTCAGTTATATGCTCATCTGTCAAAATCGAAGAAAATGATAGATTCAATGGCCCTTTAAAAATAATTGCTTCATACAAATTTTTTTTTGTGTTTCTAATAACGCAGTGTAATTTTTGTGGGCACTCAAACAGCAACATTTAATTATTAATATCTGACTCTTTCAACTTGAACAACCTGAGCAATAGATTTGATCTAAGGTATTTAGTCTAGAGCTCCCTATTACACGGATATTTAAAAACACGGATACACGTGTTCTTATAATATCCGGATTTGAATCCGTGTATTTTGTGTATCCGTGCATCCGTGCGTCCGTGTGTCCGTGTATCCGAAGATCCATGTATTTTAAATAATCGAATCATGATTGGAGAGTGCCAAATTTATGGGATTTTTTTGATAAAAATACGACAGCGACTTGGTAGTCGAATCTGTCAGTAGGTTTAAATTTAGAATTATTTTTTAAATAAAAGATATTATTTTAAATAACTTAAAAACACTTATTTTAATTATTTATTTACTTAAATGCATTTCAAAAGCTATGCTTCCATCGTCTTTCATGAAAAAACACGTTAAAAATCAAATCAATTATTTTTTCTTTAAAAATCGATTTTTTTTTGAAAATCACCAAAAATAAAAACTATAATATCCATTATCCCTCAAAATTTTGAGCTTGTAAGCCCACCCCTTGAAAAGATAAAAATCAAAAACCATTCCGTGTATTAAGAATCCGTGTAATAAAGATCCGTGTATGCTTATGTTTTAAGAGAACGGATTTTTATTTGCGTGTAATAATTACACGGAGTCCGTGTACCCGTGTTTTTCAAATACACGGACTGAATCGTAGGCTCTAGTATTTACCTCAAGTTTCATTATCAATTTTTTTTCTTGCAGGTAGTTTTGCAAATGTTTAAGTAGTGTAAAGAAAAGAGACAACATATGCATGAAAACAAACAACCACAAATAATAAAAAAATATGTTTAAGAAACCGTTGTAAATGGCATTTTATTTTCATAGATTCAAACCTACTTATTAAGGAAATCGTTGATTTCAGCTCAAAACTATTTTAAATGTTGTTTTAGAAAATTTAAATAATGAATTTTATTCTTGCTTAATTTGGTGTTTTAAAAAAAAAAAAATTGTATGTTAAAATTGTAAGCCACTTGAGCTATAAGAGTAAGTTCGTGCGACAAATTCGTGTGTTTTATTTTTTAATCGAAATATAGATACACTGCAACCACCTCCGTCGTGCGGATTGATTTTTGACACTGGCAAAATGGTTGATTAATTTAAGAAAGAACTGAAAATATATCTACTTACATATGCTAAAGCTACATCGTGCTGAAAGTGCCAATTGAGTGAAATTTATTGCCAAACATTCAAGGACTCTTTTTTATTTTTTATTATTTTTTTGAAAAGAAATTTATCTCTCTTCTTTATGTTAAATTCAATAGACCCAAACTGAAATGAAGACGAAAAATTGAGAGTTTGACTCGATTCATTGTTATTCAGAGCGCAAAAAATTGCCTTGAAAATGTCACGTTTCGTCATCATATTGAGCAGGTACCTATGTACAACAGTAAATATATTTTTTTTTATTTTATTTAGTTACATATACCTATAGGTATGTGTTTTTGTTGATACTTTTAGGGAATTACCTCGGATGACTAAATAAAGATCCAATATTGATGACAGAAATGAGGTGAGGCTACTACCTACATATATGCTGAACGAACTGTTTAGAAGAAGAAGAATTTTAAAATCGAAAAAATAAAACAACGTAGTTTAACTAATAGTTACTTTTTAACATTAGAAATGTTTAAGCGGAGGCATACCTACTAACAATGTGAAAAATCAACAGAATTTCAAAAAAGTGTAACGTTGAGTAGAGAAAGAGGGCGAAACGTCAGGGGAATACACAAAATTATTGCGTTCGTGCTTTGTTCTTACTGGCCTGAGGAAACAGAATACGAAGAAAACGATAAAACGGACCTCAAAAAAGGAGAAGTGTTCGTAGGCAGGGATGGCCACTACATTTTTCACATTTGCTTCGTTTCAAATATCAAATGATCTGTCAGTTGTAACTTTGAAGCTTGAATTTTGAGTTAAAATGTTCAAATTTTTATTGAAATTTTATTATTTCTCTAAATTTACTTTGTATGTATATGAAAACGTAACAATTTGTAGTAAACAAGACGTTTAGTTTATTAAATTAATTACGCGTAGTTAATGATGTAGAAAATGTAGTGTAGTTAATTCGGCCAACCCTGTTCGTAGGCTTTCCAGATTTGTATGTGAAGAAGAGCAAATTTAAAAAAGAATTTATTCAAAGTTTTAAAATACATAAATGCTTGCAAATGTTTATTAACTTTAACAAAATTGATTTAAAATTACTATTATTATTTATTGTATTATTCATAGGTTATACCTACTAGAATGTCAGTTTATTAGACTTGACCATTCTTTATTCCGTCAATTTCATTTATTTAAAATTACGCTGTAAAAATTTTCATGATAAAAGGAATTCCATTACTGCAATGCGAATTCAAGGTTGGAGCAAACTTGACACTATGTAGGTACCTATGATTTGGAAAGCAAGGTAACAGGTGTAACTGTTAAAATCGTTTTGTAGGCGATATTATCGTTGGTAAGGTACCTATAATATTTTGAAATAACATTAGAATCTCAGAAAGATGAAGGACTCTAAAAGATGAACAGTTCAGAAAGGTGAACAAAACACGTGCACCCTTCAGTGCTCACTGCTCAAAAATATAGGTAGGTAAACGGGTTAAAATAAAGATGGACGCTTTATTCCAAACTCAAATTGAACGCCATTTGCAACCGAGGACAACTTTTGGACCAACTTATAGTAATTTATCTTTAAAAATCTAAGTGGTTTCAAGCTGCTTCATATTAAAAATAATAATAAATTACTTACCTAATTTTGAAAATAAGTTAATGTTTAAAAAATAGCTGGTCTGGTTTACTTTGCAACAGTAATAAAACATACAAATATAAAATTAACTTAGCTGATTCACGCATACATATACATACCTAACTATTAGATTTATTTTTATAAACAATCTTTTTGGTTGTTGTTTTTATTTTCAGCTTAGTTCAGACATTCATAAACGCACACGATAAAATCTAATAATCTACCTCTAGGTATACCTATGTAGGAAAAAAAACACAATTTTAACCTGAATACGGGGGCGATAAATGATCTAAAAATAGATTTTAGTAAAATTACAATTTTATTAGAAAAGAAAAATCACACCATGCTGGTTTATTTGGTTTTTAAATTGGTTAGATATGCCCGGCTAGCTCAGTCGGTAGAGCATGAGACTCTTAATCTCAGGGTCGTGGGTTCGAGCCCCACGTTGGGCGAGTAAATATTTTTTGTATACCTACCTAATTGAATTAGTTTAAGTGAGAAAACCCGAACAAAAAAATGACCATTGACCAGTGATTTAGGCCCATTTAAAGATGATGATAGATGATGACAAAGATAAGCAATGGAGGACATGTATATATACATTATAGGTACATAACCCATTCCAATTCAATTATACCTATAGCAGTTCAAATTCATAGATACTTTTAAAGCAGATACAATTTTACTTTTGAATTTTCTTTCGACCTTAAATTCTTCAATTCATCAGGAGAAATGATGATTTAATTCGGTGGTAACCCACTGGTTTCAAATTTAGTTTTGGAGTCAAACCCCAGCACCGTCTCTTGCTAATCTGGACGAAACTTTGACGTGTAATACATTCGTCAAAAGAATTATGATACGATCATCAGCGGTTATAGACTAGCTTTATCATACTTTTACAAAGTTTTCATTAAATTAAATTTATTTTGAACATGACATTAAAATACACATACCTATGAAATTAAAATCTTTACAAATAAAGACACCTCTATTTACAAACCCTGTATCATAAAGTTTTTTTTTTTTTTAACTTTAATAATTTCGTAAGAGAATTCGTAAGTTATCCATTTTTAAATTCACAACTCAGGTTAAATTGAATTTTCAAATTATTCATTGAATCCTAAACCTTCATAAATTGAATTCTATATATGAATGACATTGTTTATATAGGTATAGAACACTCCCATACTCCACTCCATCGAGATTTGATTTAACCTTCAAATCACCAAGGACTAAAGAACTTTCTCTATATAGATCGAAGACATATGAGTATAATAATTTAAAAAGCAATCCATTTCATTCCAATGCTTATTATTTTTCGACGGAAAAAAAAAGTTATTCCTTCAATTTTTGCTTCCATTTTATTTATTTTTCTTCGATTTATGTCCATGCATGAGTGCAAAGTCGGCTATAAATGTGTCGCCTCTAAAGTTGAAACATTATGATTACAAATTAAATATTCATCACTTTGGGATGATAGGTTTCTTTTTGTATCCATTTTGTATGAGAAAGTTTCCTTATTTATTATTATTTATTTTTTTTTTGTTGACGTCGACAAAAAAAAAGAACTGACAGCTGGTTTTGATCAAAGAAATGCAAGAAAGGAGATACTACTAGGTATATACTATAGCTTGATGTAAACGGGTCCTTATTTTTATTTATAACATTAATATTCGCTTTATGTGACATATTCAAAAACAAATTTTAAGATATATGAGGCTTCATAAAATCTCATTGGGATTATGGGTAGGGTTTAGTGGAAAAAGAAAGTCCTTAATTTTTCATCCCGTATAAGGACATTTTGAAGTTTTTTTTTGTGTTGTGTTCCGTATACCAAACACAAAGGCATTCTTAAATAACAATTTAGAGGCTGTTAACAGTTAATATCGTACCTATATATATTCTTATACGTTAAACTAAATTACTGTCGTATGGGATTTCGTCAACATAAGAATTTATATGAGCTTTTGTAAATGCGTTAGAGCTCTTAAATTTATTTCAAGAATGATATTTTTTTCGAGCAGAATGTTTTTATATAGAAATACATTTTTGTCAAAGAAAAGACATATTCATATTTTAATATCGAAGCTTTTTGAAAGGAGGTGGTTATGCTGCAGAGGTTATAGGAAATAGGTACTAATGCTGGCTTATTGGTTTTGTAATAAAAAAAAGAGATATAAAATAATGTTCGATTTTTAAAAACTCCATAAAGCTTGATAAAAATTTACTGACCACAAAATAAACGGTTTGAAATTAATAAGACATATTTTTAACGACGTTGCTAAAATCCTAACTGCTGTTTCGAGAGAGTTTTCTAATAGATTATTCTTATATAGAAACGTACAAAATTTGACAAAAATACTAAATGAATAAACCGCAGTTTTTTCATAATTCGGATTTTGGAACAATTTTTTTCTTTTAATTTATAGTACCTATTTTAATGTTTTATTTTCAATTCAATGTTCAGTTAAAATTTTTTCAAATGAAAGAATATTTGAAATATTACTTAAATCTCATTCCATTGCATCGTTTTTGCATAAAAAAATAAAAAAAAAAAATATTTTATTCAGAACCTAGTTTCCTTTAAAGTTAAAAAAATCAAAATCAATTTTGCACTGGAAAGAAAATATATAATTTTTTGGGGGCTAACTAGCGAAAACGTCAAATCAACGTCAAATAGACGTCATTATCTGACGCAGATATTGCTATGTTCAAATATCCAATCGCCCTGCACAAAATCTGCTGCTCGATCTCAATAAATTTTTGTGCAAACGCATTTGACGTTTACGAACACGCTCTCTGGCTTTCCATTTTTATCGTTTACTCGATTTTTTTAACTGCAGAGTTGCGACGCCAATGATATTATCGAATATACATATAACTAAAGGAAAATACGTTATCGAAAATGTTGTTAGACGCAAATTACGTTTTCGAAAAAGGCCGTGTTCTTAAGTATTTAATTAAATTTGTATCAATTTTTGATTTTAAATTTGCAAGTCCTTTTTCACAAGAGCAAACTGAGTTTCCAACAACTTTCAGTTTTTAGGTGAGCAGGGCAACAGATAAGAAGAGTGAACGGTCTACGATTGGTGGAGATTAGAAATTAAAAGAAAACGTCAAAAAATCTCCAGTAGCTTGTTTCCTCGAGTGATACCAATAAGTGATATTTGCATTAAATACAAAATATTTAAAGTTTTCCAGAAATTGTCAAATGAAGAAAATATAAGGGCATTCAGTAATTTTTGTAATTAAACATGGTGATCGTGCATTGTAGCATTGGCAATGGAGTGTGTTCACTTGCAACACATTTATGGCAACGTTTACATGACGCTGTGGCTCCATTAGCAATATTTGAGGCAATGTCAATTTAAATGGCAATGATAATTTATTGCCTGGGTAGGCCTTTTATTGCCAGGTAATTTCAGTTGTGAAATGTCAATGTAGAAATTAGAACCACAGTCAAGTGTTTTTTGCTCTTTGGTTTTTGCTAATAAAAAACTTTAATTAAATTAATTTCTCTTATTTTCAACTTTAATTTCAATTCATTCAAAATCGCGGAGAAACCATTTTTAAAAACGTGAACGTCAAAATTTATTGCCTCAGCGATGGAAATCAATAATTGCCTTACATCAGCCAAGCAATATTGTCATTGCCATTGCCTAAGCGTCTCCATTAGCAATATTCAAGGCAATGGCAATGAGCCAAGCAATTTATTTCCTCAATTATTGGCAATGGAGCCGCTGGGTGAGGTGATCAAACCCAATCAATCATTTATTAACTTGATTCAAATTAAAGCTCGCACTCGGTGCATTTAATTCTATACAAATATAGTTATTGTGTTTCGATACAATGCTCGTGTTTTTTTTTATTTTCATTTCTTAAAAAAAGATACCAGGTCCAGATGGAGAAAAAAGTTACCAAGAGGAAAAAGTACAATCAAATATCCATATTTTTAAGTTTAATTTCGTGTTTAAATTTTCTATATGAATGGTGGTCATATTTGTTTGCAAGATAACAAGATTTCCCCAATAAAAGGAAACATTTTCGAATGAAGAAGACAGATGTCAACTATATCGAACGCAACGCGCAACGCAATGCAAGAAAATGAAAACAATTCCGATCTCTATACGTGCAGAATTTCTTCTATATTCTTCCGTTTCCCTGTTTTGTTGTCAAAGACAGCCTTCAATTACTTCATACCAATCAAATAGCGAAGAGTAGTTGGTTCGCTTAGTAAATCATTTTTTTTTTTTTTCATTTAACTCAAACTCAACACTCGCAATTTTCAATTCAATTCGAAGAAGAATTCACCACTTTAGAATTTCATTTTATAAAAGTCGATATTATACGAGTATAACATTGACATTATGCTGGAAGCGTAAAGAATATTATACATTTTCCAATTCTTTACCTATGTGTTTGTGTATGTTGTTGAGTTTGTATAGAGATATACACAAGCATTCTCATCATTCATCTCTGTACGAACGTCATTTGTGATGCTGGAACACAAGATGGATGAAGAAATGGGGGATGGTATAATGGTAGATATATAGTGAACCAAGAGGCGAGACGAAAAGCACACCATACCGCCCATTGACAGCAATTTAATGCCCCTGTCACACTTATGCGATATCCTTGTGATGATCTTAAGAGCCATTATCGACCGAATTGCTTTATAGTGCTTGTTGTTTTCTTATTTGTTGATGGTGCGTCCCGTGCGTCGTCCGTCCCCACCCGACTCGACATGACGACTAAAAGATACATTTCAAAGCAATACACTTATAGAATCTATATCTTGAAAATGTGATTTAAGGATGGTGACGGTGAGGTTGGAATAAGAGACAAAAACTTGAAGAAAATAGTTTTGATGTTTATATGGGAGTAAACAGAGCCTTAAATCGTTAAATCGTTTCGAAACGAATTTAATGTTACGATTAATTTTTTTTTTTGTCTTTTTTTTCTTTTTATTTTCTTTTTCTTAAAGACATCAGGCAATTTACTTGAAAGAAAGTTTTCTACTTTAAACATTGATGCGTCAAGTCAAAAAGTTTAAGGTCCTTAGTTTTTAGGACTGCACATATATACCTATACAACTTTAACTATATACGAACCTATATATACCTACGTATATAGGTATTGCTATTCAAAGTTTTTGTTTGATTGAAATTGTTTTAAAATAAGCTTTAAAGAGCATAAAGGGAATTGAAAACATTTGGCTTTGAATTTCCAATAACTATGTAGGTATACCAAACTACATATAATACATATGTACATACATATATATAAATCGTCTTTGTATGTTGTTTTGTGTGTAAAGAAGTACATTTTAGAATGCACTTCTCATAAGAGGATTAAAATTGATTATTCACCACCACAACTTGATGGTTTTGCTCTATTGAACTTAATGTTGTGGTAAAATGATCTGATGGTCAACTTGAATTGACCCTTTGAGGAAGGAAACATTTTGATCTTTTGATTGATGTTCATGTAGGAATGACTTAAACGTTTTATTTCTTTTTTTTTTTATTGGAAAAATGGCATGAGGATTTTAGCATTAACAAATAAAAATTAAAAAGAATTATATATAGCCTGCAAAGGAATACAGCAAAATAGGTAGGTGTCTATACCTAGTTCTTAAAAAATCATCTGTTTTGTATATTTTATTCAGTCGTATGACAACTTTCAGTTTTAAATTCTACTGGTCGATTCGAGTCCGCTAGTATTTTACTAAACTGAAACTATGTACAATGTACATAGGTACCTAGGTATATGTTTATGCTTGATTATTATCAATAAGTAATTAGGTAGGTAGTCGATTTAACATATCGGACGTTCACGTTAATATGAAACACTAGCAACCCTATTTATAAACTCAAATAAAACATTAATTATATTAAATCATTGAATTAAGTCTGAAATCAATCAATAAAATTAACAACAAAATAATTTATGTTAATTTGATAACTCGCCAATGTAGATAGAATAAAGCTGTTAGTAGCTGTAATATAGGTATATATTTAAATTCGTGAATTAATTTTGTTATCACCGTTTTAGTTGATTTGTAAATTAGAAAATAATAATTTTTTTTATAGCAATAGGCGGTAAAGGTTAAGTTAAATTACAAGCTAAACTGAAACTAAAAATTAAACACGCAATCTTGATAATAAGCAGCAGCTACATATCTATTACATAATTTATGACTTATATGTACCTACCTATTTCTAAATATTTATTTCACTTAAATCCATAAATAGTTTTCAATTATTATATGCTATGATGAGCTTTATAAAAGTTTCGCCTACTATTAAAATTAAAATAGTTTAGTTTATAACGATAGGAAACTGGTTTTTTTTTTGTCAAAAATTTTAAAATCATAATATTATGTAACTAGCAGACCCGTGCTCGCGTTACTTCGCAAAAATTTAAGAATTAATATTAACATAGGTACCTACATATGTATAAACCGATAGTATTATAATTTCTATTTCATATTATTATCAAAAAGTTTTGATAAATGCGAGTTCTTAAATAATTGTTTACCTATTTGTACCTATTTAATTTGTATGTTAAGTAGGTTTATGTCTGACATTTAAACAGAATCTTTACACCTATCTCCCTTCGATTTTCTTACAAATCATGAATTTCCCTAATAGTTCTTCAGTACGTTAGGTATATGTAGGTATACAGAAGAACAGAAGAAGAAAGTAAACAAATGAATACCTACCCAACCCACTGCACAATCAGGAAGTTTAGCAAAAAACAAGGAACCAAATATGTAAGAGAGAGTATCTATCTATGTCCTTTCACTTAGGCTGATTTTTATTCCAGTGACTTGCTTGCACTCAAAATTCTATGATAAAAATTTTTGTATTATGTGAAGTCGATTCACAGATACACACAAATCGGCACCCACCTTTTCGTGTTCTCCCTCTCAAGTTTGATGAATCCATTAATTTGCCCTTATTATAATTCTTACATATTAGGTATATAGGTAGATAATGTACATTGTACATATACAAATAAACATATATGTATATATATAACACATCGCACCCAAGTAAAAATGGTGAAGAATTGATGCGACAACGAACAATTGAGTGGAACAATAAAGAAAGCAAGTAGAAATAGAAGGAAGAGAAAATGCAAAAAAGGAATGATAATGATAATGAAATGGCACCAACGCCGTGATAGCCCATGCATCGAGTTTCTGGATAGAAGAATTCAAAAAATCATAATTTTTAAATTTGTTTATAAAATTACTCAGTTTGTAGGTAGGTATATGTATACATATAAAGATTTTGCAGGAAAATATTGACTTTATAAAACGATTCCTATTTCTCAAGGTATCAAATAGGTTTTAATCTATAAGCGAAAAAGTAACCTCAAAGAAAAAATTGAAAACAAATTTAACAAAATTGATATTCTGATGTAATAAAGAAATTAGACAAATAAAAAATAGTCTTAAACAATCTTATTAACATAAAGAATATTATAAAATTTGTTTTACGTAAATCAGTAAAATACTTTATGAGTTTACGCGTGACAGACTCAATAATTGTTTTGTCTTTATAATATAAATAATTGAAAATTGTAATTGTAATTGTTATGATAGGTAAATAAATACTTTTAAAAAATTACTCGCCCAACGTGGGGCTCGAACCCACGACCCTGAGATTAAGAGTCTCATGCTCTACCGACTGAGCTAGCCGGGCAGTTAGAAATTGACCAATACACACTTGAGATCTGAATTGGTCAAAACGTAAATAATTTTGTTTGGTTAAAAATTTAATCATGATGACGTGTTAGTTTTCATAATCTTCTTTGTAATTGAAAAATTATAATGTTATGTTATAATTGAAAAAAAAAAAGAATGTTTCTAACTCTTCTAGTTTTGAATTTTAAAAGAATGAATTTAATTTATACTTATTAGATTTGAAATAATTGCATAGGTATTCAGTTGAAATTATCAACCCTCATAAGAACCTGTGTAATTTATTTTCGCTGCACGTGAAAAAGTTGCAAATCTGTTTATGCCCTAAACAGGTTGACACATTCCATAGGACTGCATGCAGCCTTGGCTGCACTTTGTCTCTATTTCTTAATTGGCTCCCTAGTTTCATTGCAGCCATAACAACAAAAGAAAAACATGGAAATAATTGGTATCTGGAATTGCTGTAATTTACTCTTTGTCATTGACGACATTTAATGAAATTGTGTATCAATAACATGCCGTAGCAAAATAAGAAAAAAGAAAACATTCAATTGTCATTTTAGATTTGGCATCTTACTTATTATGTCTAAAGAGTATGCACATCTGTTTTAGGTGCAGCGCTGCATGTTGATGCGTACAGCCACGCTGCTCATCTGTTTTCGGCAAAAAACAAATTTTTGGAAGGAAGTATTAAGAGCGTGTGTTCAAAATGGATTTTAAAATCCAAATTCAAGAGAAAAGATTGGATCTTTTTTTATATTTGTAATACCTACCTACCTACATGAATTTTCGTAAACAAATCCAATCTGGGGTGGAATCGGCGAAGGTGATAGTTGACTGTCACTTTTTTGATTGTCGTTTTTGATTATAAACTATTCATTGCTCTGTGTAGGTAGGTAAATCGATCGCCAAAAATTGTTTGTTTTTTTGGGATTACTTACAATTCTGTTAAGAACTAAACGTCATTTTTGCATTTTTGGTGCTAAGAAATGTTCTCAAGGATATCCATAAACTGATTCGTTGTTAAAAAATGTTTTTCTTTTTTTTCCACAATTTGTTCTGATCGGTCGGACCTTTTTATAATTATTTTCACTCCTTGCTCTCCTTGCGGTTTGAAAAGTTACAAATGATGTAAACATTGCAATAGAACTAATTTGCTATTTTTTATTCTTAAAACACACTTTTTACTTTAGGTATTAATTATAATATTAAAAAAACCAACCAATTTTAAGCCGACCGCAACAATTTATTTTTATGAAAATTACATAAATTAATAAAACGACACCTAAAAAGCTGTCACTTAATATCAGTACAAAAAAACGATTGTCGATTTGATAATCACCTTACATAGAGCAAAATTGTCGATTTTGATTATCAACTATCAACTATCGCGTTAGCCGATTCCACCCCAGATCTGCGGAAACAGACATACCTAGTTATTATCAACTTAAAGAACTTTTTTTTTTGTGTGTATCGCCTCATATATTAAAAAGTAAATCATGCGATCCTCATCAAAAAGGGCTCGGACGTTTTCGTCATTTAAAGAAAATTAAAATTTTAAAAGAAAAACTATCCAAAGAGAGATCATTTAAAATATTGTTTATGCCATTATTTTAAAGATGAGGTCAATTAAGAAAAACAAAAAAGTGTTTTTAGGTTTTTAATGCTGTTTTACTTAAAGATGAAGTTGTCAAAAATGTTTGTGAACCTACTTAATTCGCAGATCATAACATTCTATACAAAAATATGATGATATTACCACTTCAAAAGGGTTTAATATCTATGTATTTTGCTTTTAAATAGCGATTTCTGTCGAAAGAATAAAGATTAAAGATCATTAAAGAAAAACTTAGAATTATTTGACCCTTTGACCCAAAAAAAACGATCATTTTTAAGATATCACAATTTTAAACTATTGGTCAAAATTGCCAATTTTTCTCTCTCTTTATTCTATAGATTATGACTTTTTCCCGCCCGAGAGAGATTGTGAGATTCTCTGTGAATTATGAAATGATTTCTTTGGTTTGATTGATTAATTCTTTAAAGTCCTCTTTCTCTCAGACTTTGTTCTAATTGGAAAGGAAGAAAGGGACACAAATATTAAAGTATTTTACAAACTCGAAATTTAATTCAAAAAGTTACTCGCCCAACGTGGGGCTCGAACCCACGACCCTGAGATTAAGAGTCTCATGCTCTACCGACTGAGCTAGCCGGGCAGTTGTAAATCGACCCATATGTAAACACGCACTTTCTAGCCAAAACAAAAAACAAAAAGTTTTCATTTTACCCACATGCTATTAAAATACGTCACGTCCCACTTCTGATATGTTTGAAATCAAGTAGGTATCTGTTTATAAATTAATATTGCTTTTCGAAGTGCTCACATAGTCGGGTACGAAACGAACTATTTGTATATCTATAGGTATACACTTTTAAAAAGAAGCTTTTGTAGATATGATTTTAAATAGCTTTTAACAATGGTAATTTATCTTAACTTTTATTCAATGAAATATAAACAATAAATGACTGACCCTATATTGCCTTTTGTTTTTGTTATTTATTACACGTTGTTCTTAAATTTTTAGCAATGTAGACGCAAATGTATGAGATATTCAAAATATTTAGAATTTTACAATTTTCATTTGAATTTTTGTTGCTTGTGGTTGATGGCTTTTATTATCTATAATGTTATTTTTAATTAGGAATTTTTTTTTACAATCAACCAACACTTACTTTAATAGAGCAATTAAAAAAGTACCTACCTTCCTACCCCACTGAAATATAGTAAACAAATTTTTCGAAACATCTTTTGAGTATATTTCAGGTAGGTTAAAAGTTATACATATTTGAAATAGCTTTGTGAAAATTCTAATTTTACGCAACAAAAGAAGGCATCGATTTTCAATCCGAAATACGAAACAACTTCACAAATGTGAAACTCTATCTCTATAAAGCTTTTAGATGTTAAAACTGCCGATAGGCGATAATACCTATTCATTAAAACATGTTGTGCAAATATAATTAGCTATGCACGCTTCCCCATACAAAGAGAATTTAATATTTCGAAGAATTTTCCACTAGGTATACCTATAGGATTCCATTTACTCTGTATTTAATCACCGTAAAGAGCCGGGAAGAAAGAAATTAATTAGGTACAGCACGCTTTCATTTCCCACGCACAAAAGGTATAGTCTGGGAAGTAGAGTTTTAAAGTCATAATTAGCAAATGATTTTTTTCATAATTAATCGTCTTTTTAAACGAAACTTCACAAAAAAAAAAATCTCTGTGAATTGGCATACCTAATTTCTCAATAATATTTTGAGTTCACGGAGACTGTGAAACGATACTCATGAATCAGTGAACCAATAATGATCTTTCCTGCTTCCGCCAATCGCGATAAATGACAAGTGCTGTGTATACGTGACTTTAGCATTAAATGCTTTAAAACACTAACCGCCATGTTATCCAATCCATTAATTCATGATGAAAACTTAAATACGGATTTTAATTAATTGAAATTGAGTCGGTTTTTAAGTTTGAATCTGGATTAGATTTGTATACCTAGGAAGTAAAAATAAAATTTTTGATTGTTTGCACAAACATTTTGAAGTTAAATTATAAAAATACCACTACTTTCCAGACTATTTAAAGACTCGTTAAATAATTTTTTTTTGAAACAATGAAAAAACCAACGAAATGACAATTCCGTAGATTGAGGACATCCCACACTGTTTACAAAAGTAGCAGAAGTAGCAGCAGCAGCAGTATAGGTAGAAGCAAACTCTCTATGCTGCTTTGGTACTATTTACCTCCCTTAGGCTAATGATGACGCGCATACATATATATATTTCATCATGCCAATCCTTGACACAGATACTCTTATATTAAACCATGGTTGCATTTTGGTATGCATATTTAAGATACGTTTAAATTTGTATGCACTGGCGCGCTTTTATTTTCAAACAAGTTGGTCAACAAATAATTGATTTTTTTAAATTTATTTTTTTTATTGTTTTATACGGAAAAAACAACTTTTAAAAGAATTATAAACGAGGAAGTTAAGGCCCATTTAGATTCTTCCTTGAGCTTAAGCTCACGTGAGAGTTGGGCTAGTTGTTAGCTGAGCACTCAGCAAGCCAGCAGCAAAAATATAAATACAATGCTTTTATATATACCTACAATGGCACAAGGAGTGGAATCCGCTTAAAATCTCTACCTCTCAGCAGAGTTGGGATAAATTTCTTTTGGGGTTTTGTTGTGCATCAGCGCCTAAGCTTTTTAAGTCCAATTGAATGCAGCGGCGCGGTGGCGGCATCGGGCATCTTGTAAAAGGATTTTTTCCTCTTCTTCTACTCGCTGCGCTGAGTTAAGTTCTAGAAGCTTAGGGGCTTCGCACTAATGAAAGTAAATGCACTCGAAAGTTGAGCAACTATGACGAACGCGACCGACGACGACGTTACATTCATATTTTTTTTTATTATTATTTTTTTTTTGTACAGCTTCGGAGCCAAGTATAAAATCTGCACTGATGCTGTTAGACATGCATGCTTGCACTTTTAGCGAAGAAAATTCTTAACCAGGATATCCTGCTTTATGGCAGATAGGTACCTATATATCCTGAGAGAGTTTAAGGTCTCTTTGAAGAGTACATAGCGTAGTTTTTTTTGTAATGTGTGTTCAGGTTATGGATATGTGTTGCAGCGCTAATTAGATACAAGTATATAAGCTTTGTATATACATTTTATAGTAGTCTCATCAACTTCGCCGACTGCAGCGCCAATTGGTGTCCAAATGTCTCGGCTACTCTCAACAATTTTTATCATCTCAACATTGAATATGTTGAGCTATTTTTTTGAGAGTGGAGATATTTCCCCGTTGTGAAGAGTTTATAATATTAATAGAGTTGAGAAAAAAGACAAAATGGCAAGAATAAGATGACTATTTAGGTTTGTATACAAAATATATGGGAGTTAGAAGAGAAAAAAAAAATAGAACAGAATATTAGAAACATGACTGATTCCGGTAATTTCAAGTGAAATTTGGCAATCTATATGTTCTGTGTGTTGTTATTTTATATACAAAGGTATGTGTGAGATATTTTGGGTCTGTATGTTAACTTGAAATTTCTTTCGAATTTACACAAATTTTCACAATTTGCGTTCAAAACCCCAAAAAAAAAATCAGTTTTTTTGGAAATTTGTTAAAAAAAAGTTACCAAAAAGGCATATTTTTTTTTTTTTTCATTTAACTAATTTTTATCATGGCTTTAATTTTTTTACTGTCATAGATCGAAATTTAGTTAAAATTAAGTACAGGCTCCAGCTTTATACCTACGGGTATAAAGTTGAGATGCTTAATTATTAACAATTAATCTTCTATAAGTAGGTAGGTAGGTAGGTATAAGATGAATTCTTTTTTTAAATTTGCTAGTTTAAGACCTGTTGTTGTTTATTAGTAGGTAGAACTCTATGGGCCCTACTAATAATCAAATTTAGCGACGACTTAAATATTTCAATAAAATTAACCTTAATTCTGGTGATCCCAAATAATGTACCATTCATGGAATGTTTAATTTTTTGAAGTCCATTCCATATATGATTCATTAATAAGAGTCCACTTGAATATTAAGGTCATACTATATATGGTTTATTAGCTAGAGCCCATTCTATTATGGTCCATTTTACTGAAATATATAAGTCGTCACTAAATTTGATTATTGGTAGGGCCCTATAATTTTATGACTTACATAAGACTTAGTTATGCTAGTAATAAAAAGATCTTCTTTATAATATGTAATTATTTTCTCCATTTGAAATTTTCTTTTTCTTTCACACAATTAAATTAAAAACATCTTTTATAAAATATGTATTATAATGGACTTTGAAAACAGTGAGTAGTAATTATATGAATCGTATTGGCGTAATAGATAGAGTGCTTGACTGGTGGGCGAAGGATCTCGGGTTCAATCCTTGAAAAAAATTAGGTTCTTTTTTTTTATTTTTATTTAAAAAAATCATAAAAACCGTTATAAGTCGAAAACGAAGCAAAAAGTAGAAAATTATCTCTTAAGTTTTTCGACTTGAAATTTTTGTGTACAAAGAGAACAACACTATATGGTTATAGATAGAATGATGAATTTTTTTATTTTAGTTGTTAAAAAAAAATATTAAATATTATTTGTCGAGTTATGAACGTTTAAAACTCGAAAAATCAAAAATTGATGGTTTATAAAAAATTATATTTAAACAGGGGGTAGATTGATTTTATTATAAGAGTTTAGAAAGGGGATGAAAAAAAAAATTAGGAGTGTAAGTAATACAAAATTTTTATTTTCATCGTATTTTTGACGCAGGGAATTTTTGAAAAACACTTTTTTATTTTAATCTTTTAAATGAGGATATATAGAGATATGTAATTTAAGGATGTTATAGAAATTATGGTTGTTCATGTTTTTGGAAAAAATTGGATTTATAACATACCGTTGACAAAAGTTATGTAAGTATAAAAAATTAAAAACAAATATTTTTTACCGTTCTTCATGAATATCAGTTCAACCGTTTTTGAGAAAAACGAAAATAAAAAAAAAATGGTTCTGTGGGCGGTACCATCTCTAACCATTTTTCAGATTTTTTTTTTACAAAATAGTTGCCTTTTTGTAAAAAAATTACGATTCTTTTTTTTAAGGTTGTGGGCACGTTTTTGAGAAAAATAAGATTTTCATTTTTTGGTACACAAATTTTGTATGGTAGGTACCGTTGATTTTGGTCTTAAAAAAAAAGAAAAAAACGGGTGGGGATAATGCCCAAAAATCCCTAGGTACCAACTTTGAAAAAAGCAGCCGAAGGGACAGACAGAATTGCGAAACCAACTTTTTTCGACTTCGCTATCATCGTAATATCAACTTTGATCAAATCCCGAGTTCGATTTTTTTACGAATCCATAACTTGCCATATATGTATGTACATAGTTCCTATCTATGAAAAGAGTTCATTTTTATACTGATTTGGCTTACCTGTGTTCCTTGTATTATTCTTCTTTTTCAAATCTTGCAATGACAAACCATCGAAAATAATTCCAAATTAACTTTAAATTTAGCAGCATTAATGACTATGCAAACTTTAATTCTATTCTTGTAACATACATGAAGTTTACACCTGGACATACCAATTACTAAGGAAACGAAAAAATCAAAAACAGTCTTTTGGAATTCATAAAATCATGATTTCAGTGTATTCAGTTTTATTTAGTTTAGGTTCGATTCTTTAAGATTATTTAAGGTAAAAATAATTTAAGAATATAAAATCTAAAACTACATATAAGTCAACTTATAAGAAGGAAGGAAATTAAATCAATAATAAAATATTTACAAGGCATTGAAAATTAAAACTTAAATTTAATTAAATTCTATAATCTATCTTAAAACATTCTTCTACTGTTCATTCGAATTGTTAATTGTATTCTTACCAGTTGAACTTAAATCACTTTCAACTGAATAGTTGCCATTAAAGTAATCACCTGCTACTTGTTGTTGTTGTATAAGCTGTGTTCTTTCCGGGAATATCTTCGTTGTGGGTCGGAATACTCTCATATGAAATTGTTTTTGGACTGGATATGGGTGAATCTCCTCCTCCAAGTCGCAAAACTTCGTTTCCATTTTCGGGTAATACGAGTCCATGTGATATAAGTAAATTGTTTATACATGACCTAAATATGAGTTTAATAAATATTTAAGATTCTTTATCTTTAAATTAAATCTGTATTGCAGATATTTACCCTCGGATATATCAAATAGTACAACTCTGGGCACAGGAGATTCATCTCTTTTTGTAACGAGCTTAGAGATCAACATTTTCCAATCTGCAACTGTAATACAAAAAATTATTTTAGTAAAGAATTAAAATAAAAAAAAAAATAGGACTTGGTTTTTTTATCATTTAATTGCATTCAATTTTGTGATGGACTTTGTATAGGATTATAAAATACAAACTAATCTGCCTCGACCGTAAGTCGTATAGGTATACAAAAATTGCATATGAAAGACAGTTTTATGTGCATAGCTGTGCAAAGAATTATTTTTTTTTTAATTCGAATTTGTTTTGTAGAAAGTTCAATTGATAAGCATGGTGAAGCTATGATGGAATCTTCATCATTAAGATTCAAAAGATGTGCAAAAAATAACTTTTAAATTGGAACTTACCTTGGGTCAATTCTTCAAATCGTATAATCGACTGTTGCTCCTTTGTGTCTGGATCATTTGGCAGCGTTGATTCAATATTTTCCAAAAAGCATTCAATAGCTTGCGATCTAATTTAAAAAAAGTAATTTTTTTTACAAATCAGCTCATCAACTAATGATTTTAAACTCACCTGAGTGTAAGGAAATCCGTGCGAATATTTCATGTGGAGAACAATACTCCTCACTGTCACCAAAACAACTTCATTTGCATTGTACTCATTTGGTAGGATGCCCACAATTTCAGCACAGACTTTCAAGTTTCTTTGATTGAGATCCTATCAATTGGACCCAGAATTTTGCTGGTGATGCAATTGCCGAATCATACACTTAAAAAGGATTATGTTCACTGGTGCATAATTAATCACTTGGCGATAAAATCTGTGAGTTGAGCGAAGTTTGTGACGAGTACATACTTGATGATATGATACACTGTTTGTGGGACTACGGCGAGGTTCTCGATTTCTTGAGATCTTCATCTTCTTGAATTTTATCCTCAATGAGTTTTCTGGCAATGTTAACTTGTGAGCGATTGCCATTGATAACAATACGTCGTTTATGGATACCGCTATTTCGTCCGCCAGAATCAACAGACACTTTGGCCATTTATGGCGACAGATTTCTTGCATTGCCTCATCACAACGACCGATTATCTTTCCACATACACTTTTTGGCACAAAGATTTTCTCCTTAACTATCGGAGAGCGTTCGATTTCTTTTAGGATCATTTGTTTTCTTTCACTGCCAACGGAAAACCACGAATTTCACACAATTTAGAGAGAAGATACAAAATTTTCATTTCGTTGTTAATTAAAAGCCAATGCCAATGCAAAACAAAGATCTGTTGTTAGTTCAACGTAAAATGTATGTATGGCTGGGTTTTTTTTATTAGTTACACAGTTATACACGATATATTAGAATTCGATTTCCCGACTTAAGATTGGTCTTGAACAATATTTTTTGCTTTTTTTAATTTGCAAAACAACTTATAATTTAAAGAAAATGACTTTCACCGATATATGCATCCACACAATGCTTTCCTTCTTGACAACTGTGAAATTTCCTAACTCCCTTTATCGCTTATTAGAATAATAATAAAATATATACATCTCTTTCTTTGCTTCCATGTCTCCACTCACAAAATGCGAAAATGTTGACCATTCCCCGCCGAAATCTGACAATGTTGCACATTTTTTTATCAACATCAGCGAGCACGAGCGCCACCACCAGTCCAAATGTCGCGTAAAAAAAAACGACTCCATGAAATTACTATAAAGTATATATACAATGATATAAGAGTGTTTGAAGTTAACTTTGTTGTGATAGTGATGATGTGGTTATAGAGGGTCAGGGTTAGTGCTGCTTTGACGGTTCTTGAATTGTGGTTGGACTTTTGATTATTAAAAATCTTTTTGCTAGCAATTGCAAAGAGTTTTTATGAAAAATTACCTTCCACCTGTAAGATGTAATTAAATACTTTAACTCAAAGAAGGTAGTTTTTAAATTATTTTTAAGTTTACCGTTAAATTATACATTATATTAGCCATGTTTTGGTGAAAGTGTATAGCCAACTCAGTAGAAATTTGTACACGTAAACAGTAATACAAAAAAGTGATTATAAATAATCTGTTATTGTTTGTACACAAAACAAGAAAGTATTTCTGTGATTGCATGTACAAAATGTTGCTCCATTGCTACAGCTGTAAGTGCACTTTCACCAAAATACCACTATTTAAAAATTCTGTCTAATAAAGTGTTCCTCTTGTCAACTTAGACATATCTCAGAAACATGACATCCATTTAAAATGGGGCATATTCATAGTCATATTTTAAACCGGAGTCTAATTTGAAGACTAGGTTAGAAACAGCTGCTAGGTAGGTATTCATAAAGAATTTCGCAGCTCTGTTTAGTTAGAAACTGGTCTAAGTAGGTACCTAGGTACCTATACCTATTCCTTTAAAAAAAAAAACATTGACCGCGAAATGGCAAGCAGCTGTTGTCTTGTTATTTTTTATTGTTTGTAAAAAAAAAATATTTAACAAAGAAGACATTTATAAACATGTTTTTGATATGAAAAAAACATTTTAACAACATCGAATACAAAAACATAATTGCAGATGAGTGGAATGGAAAATTTAGCTGTTTCTATCTTCATCTATAGGTAGGTAGGTATATTATAAACTAAAGTGACATTTTGTATAAAAAAAAACTAAAATCAAATTAGGTAGGTACTCGCGCTGAAAATTCTCAGTTTAATCTTTTTAGTTGATTATTTTTTGACATTTCATATAGTTAAAAACAGCTAGGTACCTTCTGTCGTGTTTATTATTAGACTCCAGGTTATCGTTTTAAATTGTCTATGGATAACATAAACTGGAGTTTAGTTTAGCTGTTAGAGAAAATCAGAACTTTTCGAAGAACAAGGAATATGCCCATTGCCCCATTCTAACCACCACTTCTACTGTCTTCCACCATCGTTCGCTTATTAAGATTATCGGGACTTATCTTGATAAATATGAACTGTGAAAACTGTTTTAAACACATCAGGACTTTGGTCTTTCAATTATATACGGTTTATTTTAGAATTGTTCTTTTCTATAATTATTCAATGAATATTTAAACAAAAAAATGTTTCGCCCAACGTGGGGCTCGAACCCACGACCCTGAGATTAAGAGTCTCATGCTCTACCGACTGAGCTAGCCGGGCACTTGAAAACTGACCATAACACTTTTTTCGATTCGATATCGTCAAGGATTTTGTTTATTTATTTAAAAATAAACTTACAACTTAACAAATTCTTGTCTTCTAGTCAAGAAAGCTGAACAAACAGCCCAATTAGGAAATAATCGCCGGAAAGCTGGATTTTAGTATAATATTATAGCCTTCTCATAGTGTTCTTACGAAAATGTCAAAAGTCCCCATCGATGTGAATAGAAAATGAATATAAACAACGGCAACACTAACAATATCATGTTATATTTTTATAGGTATACCTACATAGGTACCTACCTACCTATATTTTTAAATTCATTCTTTAATTAGGTATATTTTTAAATGAAGTTATTTAAATGCTTATTTTTTGAATAAATGATTTCTAAACTCAAAATTTTGAAAATAAAATTAGAAAAATTAAGAGTTTAATTAAGAGTAAAAAAAATACCCAACAAACTCTAAACTACTTGAACTGTTAAAACATAGGTACCAATACAGTAAAACCCGCTTAAGAGAAAAACCCGGATACCTGAAACATATTTTCAGTTAAATTTAATATTTTTCATTAAAAAAAACTCTCTTAAGTGAAAAAAAAATTTAATACAACAGAACAAAAAATTTGCTGAACGCTTTTACTTCTTTTTTTCATTTTTCACCTCCACCAAATTTTCATCACGAAAATGACATTTGAATTTCTGATGTCAGAACCCTTTTTGGAATTTTGAAATCCGCTTAGGTGCAATTTTTTTTTCACTTATCCGGACACCGCTTAAGTAAAATTATTTTTCACTTAAGCGGGGTTCGTTTAAGTGAAAAACCCGCTTAGGTGAAAGAAAGTCTGTGACATTTTGCAGTTTCTCTTAAGCGGGTTTTACTGTACTATGATGTGACCCACAAGTGAATTTTATTTAAATTAGAAACAATCCCTATTGGTACCATGAGAATGAAATTCTTTGTGCTTTTAAGTTTCACAAACTCAATGTCTTTCCAAGTAAAAATTCTTTAGTTTTTAAAATATAATATCCCATTTCAAAAGAACTTTTTAAACCAACACTTTTCCAACACCTTTTCTTTTGCTTAGAGAAATATAAAACTTTAAAAGTTCATAATTGCAGTGGAAAGTTTTTATTTTGACTTCAAACTCAGTCTCGAAATAAAATTCAAAGAAATTCCTAGTTTTTTTCTCATTTTTGTAAAGAAGAAAAACCCATTTCGTTACTTCTTCCCGATACGACGACCAACGACGGCTTATTTATTTGCCGGGAGATTTTTCCTCTACTTTACGACGAATGTCCTTTTGTGCAAATAAACATTCGTTTGCAAAAATCATATAAATTTTGCTTCCATTTGGAGCTACTTTCATTTAATCATTACGTTATTTAATCTTTTCTCTTCTCTTTTTCAACAACCCTCCCCCGCTCCCAGGGATGACATTTAAACTTTGAGAATTAATATTTTTGTCATTTATTTATTTTTGTTTCGTTTAGGTTTTCTTATATGTATAGGTATATAAATTAATTTTGTTAAGATGAAACAAAAAGTGACGTCATCTGCAGGCACTGGCATTCCTTTGTCAGTTTGTTTAATTAATTTATGTCGTTTCCTGGGAAAACACTAATTGACTTTTAATTTTCTTCAAATATGAAAATAAGCAATAAACACACAAACGAAAACACACCAAAGCTCTATGGGGTTGATTCGCATGTGTTAGAAAAGTGAAAAATAACATCACAATTCACAATAGCATATTTTTGAACAGGTGTGGATGCAGAAATTTGATAACTTGGGGCTCGGGCCCCAAACAATTGAAACAGAAAGACCAATAAATTTCAATTCAAAATAATAGCTTAAAAGAAAACAAAAAGAGCGTGTTGAACGAACTTCAAACAGATGCTCCACAAGGTAGTGTCCTAGATCCAATATTTTTTTTTTGTAAACAAATTAATAAATATGCCAATATTTTAAATTTTGTAATCGCTTTTTTGGTTATTGTTTCCCTGTAAAAACTTTGCTGAGCTAGCTAGTCACTTTTTCAAAAAAAGAACTTTTACTTTTCCGAAGTAGGTAGGTATAACCAGTTTTTTTTAGACAAATATTTTTTTTGATAAAAAGTATTGAGACTCATAACAGTTCTCCTCTCCATGGAAATCTTTTATAAAAAGAAAAATATTTTTTTCGGCATTGAAGAGAAGCAATAGAGTTAAAATATTTCCAAGATGAGATCTAAAGTGAACAGTCCTTCATCAAAGAAAAATTGATCTCATCTGGAATAAAGCTTTTTACCTAAAGTCCTAGGAGGTAATCTTGAACAACCCTAAATCCGCGCTTGTTTATGACACAAAATTAATGTTATATAGGGGTATCTATTAATATGATGAAGATGAATTCCATAATTTATTTCAATATTTATTTCTTTGATTAATTTATCAAATTGTGCCCAAAACACCCTGTTAATATAATGCGTGTATATGTATGTGTCTAAGCAAATAATCCCTCCTAAAATGTTTATATCTACCAGAAAAACCTTATACCCTCAGGGATCAACCATCATCAATTAACTTACCCACAACCTTGTCAAATATTTGATTTTTCCGGTGTATATGTTTCGTTATCTCAATATTGCTAGGATTTTATATTTAAATTTGGATTTTTTGTTGACAGGATAATGAAGTGTCACAGGAATATAGCATAACAAAAGAAAAAAAAAAGAAAAAACATAAATTGATGTTGTCGCGTCTGGGGCATACATTATGATGAAAAACCCGACAAAAATTTCAACCGCTGTTGTATCTTATTAAACTCACAAAAAAAAAACAGATGGAAGTCTTTTTGAATTATGCAGACGAAAAAAAAAGAATTTGAAGTAACAATAGAAAAGCACGGGATTCATGATACATATTATATGTATAAAAATTTTGTTATGAATAAATTTTTATACCCAAAGTATAGAATTTTTGTTTTTAATTCTTGTGATGGCAAACGATGTTGTTGTTGACGAGGGCGGATTGTTTATATCAACAGGTATTTTCAATATGTTCTAGATTCTATTACTATATATCACGATTTTGAAGATTGGAGACAATTTAAAATTAAATATATTAAAGAATAAAAAATGATATTTGAAATAGAAATGTACTGCGGTGGACGTGGAAGATCGACAATGAGTAGTCAGCTACACGATGTAGTACCAGTGTTGATATTTTCACTTGTTTCCAATTAGATTTGACTGGATTTCATCGCCCTTAACTGGAAATGAAATACAAATTCAGAATAATGTTTTTTTTTACTAGGGATTCAATAAATCAATATGCATTTTTAATTTAAAAAATAAATAATTTTAAAATACATACCTCTCAATTTCAGTGTAAACAAAGTGCAAACTGTTATACTGCGGTCACCGAGTAAGTATGCAATGTAATGAACGACTAAGTATGCAGTGCAATCAACGAACACATCCAATTTGAAATGTGTCTAATAATGACAGTTGACAATGATAAGCAGTCGAAATGACATTTTGATAATTTTTTATTGAACTGATTGTACTGAAATTCAAATAAAAAAACCTTATCATATTGACTTAATTTGTGCTGTGAATTGAATTATAACTGAATTATATTATATAATTGTTTATTTGTGTTTATATATAATTAATAAAATATGTTTTTGTTTTCATATTTTGTCTTTTGATATTTGCCTGTTTTATGACTAGAAAAAAGTGTTCTTAACAGCTTAACCAGTTCGTTCTGATAATTAGTACTGAAGAAATTATAACTACCACTACCACCGTCAGAACCGAGTTTTTTGAAACCCGATTCAGTGGGACAAATTTGAACATAACTCTGAAATAGTAGCTTTTTTTTAATTTCGCAATCTAGTGCCTCTAAACAGTTTAAACAATATTGCATTTAAAAATTTTACAAATAATTTTTTTAAAGAAAGAAAATCAAAGAAAAAAATCCCCACTATTAGACAATTTATGCTATTCGACCAAGTACAACCGGTACTTTCGTACTATTTTGACTAACTTTAAATTCCAGTCATAACTGTCAGATGAATTCAACAATTTTACTTAGATATCAAGTGAATAGATTTTTTAAAGATGTTAGTGCCTAATGGAGGCATTTGTAGCATTATTTCTTTTCTCTTTGGGTTTTCTTTCACTTTTAGATATTTTAGCCTGGCATTAGCTGTTGTAGTAAATAAATATAAATCAAAGTTAACACACTTCTAGAGTCTGAAAAAGTAAGTTCTGAAAGTCATAACATATACTTAGTTGTTAACCTATAATGAAGAAAGTGCTAAGTTGGTACACTGTGGCGTATACTTGACTTTTTTATAATGGGAAAATATTAAAGCATATACCTACAAATTCAACTTTAAATTTCTTAACAGATATTCCATTCAATTTTAAATTCTTGCACAGCTGCATCATGAATTCAAAACTGTTATTAAAATATGTGTTCATATCTATGCACGTATACAAACATTATATGTATGTAACCACAGACGCGAAACGATATAAGACCAAGTACCTATACTCTATCTCTCTCTCTCTATTTTTTTTTTATTCCAGGTCACACTTTACATCGACCGGACATTGAATCAAAGCATTCGTTGAAATTAAATTACTTTATTCCACCACAGCAAGGACGAGATTTTCGTTTCTTTTTTCTTTTTCTTTTTCTCTCTCTCTTTCTCTCTCCATCTCGTTTATCCTTCTATAGATGGAAGACTTTATAAATTTCTTTTTTGGTCATTCACAGCTTGAACATCCTATTTGGTCTCAATATACTACAAACCTATATTTCTGTATTTTTATTTTCTGGCCACCACTGAACCAATCTAAATTAAATTATAATTTCCTTGCGTTTCCGTAAACAGCAACCAAGGCTATTATACAACATGAATAAAACAGTTGTTATGTCTATGGAAAAAAATATTGCCATATATTTTTTTTTAACTTAAATTATTTCGAAAAGCCATTTGTTTGGGTAAGAAAACTTTATGACCTGGCAATTCTTCGACCGACAGTTCTATGATAAGGGTTGGGTGAACAAACAAAAAAAATGTTTTTATTAAAGCAAAGCAAACAAATAAAATAACAGGATGTAATCCTCGGGTCACACTATCGCTTCTCCTATATCTTTTCTCTGTTGTCCAATAAAATACTTGGATATGTGAACTTGGTTTTCTTCCGTTCAGTTATGGAATGAATGAATAAATTTCATTTCACACCATCTCGCATCATCGTTCTCTATGGAATCGTATTCGAACTAAATGAGTAAGAAAAGATGGCCAAATGGGATGATCAAGACTCATGGATATAACAGCTATGGCAATGATAACGATGAAGACCGAAAGGAAGCACAAAAACGGTGAAGGGAATGACGAATGAGGTTTTGTGTGAGAAAGGAGACCAACTTTGATTACTCTGTCCTTTCTGTTTCAGTTGATTTAATGGAGTACGAGAGAAGTGTAATTAATTTAAGGATAATAAATTCCAAAAAAAAAAAAAAAATAATAATAACAGCAAGCAGAACTCAGAAACTTATATAAATCTAGGTTTATACAGACATGAATGGGATATTTTCATTGGACGAATAAATCAGTTAGGGAAATTGGAAACATGGAGTCGTATTTATACTTGTGCTGATGGGTATGAAGAGAAATATGATGTAGAATATGGTTCATAATTTAATAACTGCTGCTAAGAAAAATTTAAAAAAATTGTAATAAATAATTAAAATCTACATTATGTTCACAAAGAATCAGAAAAATGTTTTTAAACAAAATTTGAAGCAACTTACAATTTGGTTGAGTTCCAAAATGCATCGGATGCGTATTTGATGCAAAGTTCCGAAAGTCAAAAGAGAAAATGTTGACAAAGTTATGAATTTCTTAACGCATCCCAAACGTTGGTGATTCACATTAGGCGTTTTTCTTTTTGAGTTCAGAGCTGAGCACTGAGCAGAGTCTGAGCAAACAGAGTAAGTTCTGAGCTGATTATGTGCAGAGTACACTGATTTCATTATGAAACAACTTGAGCACTGAACTGTCATGATTAGAAATTATTTAATCATTATTATTATTTTACCTATTGTTGTGACGATGATTTTTTTTTAGTTTCCCGCCTTTCAAATGTCATCTCGTTTGTGTTCAGCATTTTACTACGTTTACTCTACTATTTTATTCTGAGCTCGCAATTTGAAGCTCTGAACGATCAGAGCTAAAAATGAAACACAAATATTTTTTTGACAGTTCAGGCTCTGCTCTGAACTCAAAAAGAAAAACGCCTATTAACTGAGCAGCAAATGCTTTGGATGCTTTCATATGATAATTTGAGGTTGTAACTGAAAGTAAAACAAAAACATAGAGTATCGAGCGAAGTATAGGTTTTGTTATTTTACCCTTTTATGGTTGTCGTTTTACTAAAGTTTAAATGTCAAACTGATGCTAACCCATTGGCTCCATTGCCAATATTTGAGGAAATACATTGCTTTGCTATTATTGTTATTGTCTTGAATATTGCCAATGGAAACGCTTTGGCAATGGCAATATTGCCCGGCAGATGATAGGTAATTATTGATTTTCATCGGTGAGGCAATATATTTTGACATTTCATATATTTCAAAATGGTTTCCCCGCAATTTTGATTGCCTTTTCCAGCGTTTTTAAGTTAAAGTTGAAAGTGAATTAATTTTTTTTATTAATTTTAAAGAGCAAACAAATATTTAACAGCGATGATAATTTCTGTACTGAAATTTGACAACCGAAATTTCCTGGCAATAAAATGCCCATACCCAGGCAAGAAATAACAATTGCCATTGAAATACACACATTGCCATTAGAAATTGACATTGCCATTGAAATTGACATTGCCTCAAATATTGCTAATGGAGATTGGAGCCACATCGTAAGTAAAATTTATGTAAAGCAATCAGGGGCGGACTGGGAGTCAAAGGGCCTCCCGGGACTTTAAAAAAAGGGTCACAAAATAATAAAATGAGTAGAAGTAACGAAAAAAAATATCTACGAAAACGACGATAAAAATTTTGTATCTATACAGAAGTAGTAGTACAAGTACCTTATTATTAAAAACAATTGGAAGTCTTTAAACAAAACATGAATTATAACCCACACAATTCGTCAATTAGAGTCGAGTGTATGTACACTTCTAATATGGTAACGACATTAATAAAATAACATAGAAAATATATGTATGTATGTATGCATGTATAACTAGCAGACCTGTGCTCGCCTTCCTTTCGCCTTTATTCTAATAATGTGAAAAGTGGTTTAATGACTTTTTTTGTTTATTAAATTCAATAATATTTATATGTACTCACACTTACTAAAATGCAATCCAATGATAAGAATTTTGGCTTACTATCAAATAAAATTATGAATTTTTGAAATTAAAAAAAAATTAAATTTCGAAAAATGGGTGGGTAAGGGTTTTTCGACTTTTTAAAATATTGGGTTCGGTGCTCGAGGTTGTAAACTTAGATGAGCATCACAAACCATTTAGTAAAAAATCGGAACTACTGGTTCGGGCAGGTTCTTATTTCTCTCTATTATACTAAATAAATAAATTTAAAAATAGGTGGTGACAGCTCGTGTAGAACCAGGGCCTAGTGACTTAAATTACAACTCTCAACCATTCCTGTGTGAGTGTAGTTGGCAGGAATGGAGGAGACACACAATTTTCTGCCGAATCGGAATGGCTAAGACGAGAAGCACTTTTTCATAGAGGATTTGTAAATTCCTCGCAAGATGCAGTAGCCCGTGACAAAAAAATCCTATACGCACTCATCACTACGCCACGTGCTACTCCTACTAAAAATAATTCAAAATTTGGCTTAGGTACGTTTTGGGAATTGGTCTGCACACTTTGTCAACTTCTATATCTGTGTTAGGAAAAAAGGAAAAAAAGGAAAAAAGGACTTAAACATAAAAAGTCATGTTTAGTTTCGTATGTAGTAAAGAGAAATTTAACTTGATTTTTGAAAACATTGCTGCAACAATGCAAATTTTATAATTAAAGTTTCCTTCTTTTACAGAAACTTCGAAAATACTCATAAGAATCGAAATATCGTTGTTGTACTTTTTACTTTTTTTCTGCGGCCTTAAAAAATATGTATCATCAACTGCCGTTTGAGATTTTTTTTACTTTCGTTGATATAAAACATTTTCACGAAAGATTTGTAGTTTTTCGCTGCAACATCCAATTCATTTTTATTCTTTACTCGTCTTTTGGAAGCTCTCTTATTCAATTTTGTGAGAAAGCTTTCCTTTAAATTAACTTAAAGTATTTCAAAAACCTATAGAATATAGTTAACTTATAGAGCAATTTGGGGGCCTCCTAAGGATACAAATGGGGCCACAATTGCTCAATATTTAGTACCAACCACCTTAACTAAAGTTTCGTTTGAAGTGTCTAAGAGTACGGTGGGGCCTCAATATTAATTTCACGGGTCATCAACAGTTGTGAGAGACCAATAGCTTTATAGTAATTGTGGAGGCCCTTAATAGAGCCGTGTGGCCCTCCTGAACTTCCTTTGGGGCCACAAAACCTGTATATTTACTGTAAGGCCCCTATGAAATCCAATTTTATGAACCAAATTTCTTTTAAAAGTATCCTACAGAAAGTACTGCAGCAGCTTTTGTGCATATTTTACTCGCCCAGGGGCCCACCGGGCAAAATCCCGGTTGCCCGGTGGCCCAGTCCGCCCCTGAAAGCAATTGGGATGTGTTTCAGATACACATCAATTAAAATATAATGCTACAGCATCAAAACTTTGTATTTAATTTTTTGAAACTCAGCCTTCCTATCAAGGAACATTAAAGTCTTCATTCAAGACACCATACCAGACAAAATACACACAAATATATTTAATTTTTCACTTCTAATTCTAAGGTAGGTATTAATTATTTCGATTTACTTAATTATATTTGTACAAAAATGTGGTTTTAAATTAAAAAAAAAAACCAAAACGATATTACTAAAAGTTTTATATAAGTATCTATATAAAGCTTATCCAAAATCAATTTAACAACACAATAACACTAAATATTAATTCAATTGCCAATTCAAGAGCAATGAACCGAAAGTATTTTATTTTGTGTGCCAATCAAGTTCGGTGTGTGTTTTCTACTAATTAGAGGACATGACTAAAATACACATATACATACATACATACATTCGAGCAAGTTCGTCCTCCCTCATCTAATTGAATAAATCCTTCTGTCCTCTATCGTCGTTTCGCTTTCCATTTTCGATGCCTCTTATGTCGTTTCGACGAAATATCCTTGAATTCAATTTGAATAATTTATCCCTGTTCGCCCAATCCCAAAGCCTTCACCTATAAGAGAATATTGCAATGCAACGTTGTGATGCGATAATATATAGTGGAATTGAAATTTCATTTGAAAAAAAAAGAAAATACCTAAAGGGCTAATATTCGCTTCATCGGAATATTTAAATTATTAAAGGCTGTTTTTTTTATGGTTCAAGAAGTAGGCAAAAATATATAAAATGCTTAGTTTCCATTTGATTTTTACTGCATTTAAACTGTGGACTCAGCTCTAGTACAGTGCAACAATAAAATTTCATCCAATAAAATAAAATTTTTTTCGTTTGTACCTACTTGCTCTTGCTTTAGTGTTCGACATCGAGAAAAAGTTTTTCGTTGTTAAACTCTGAGCATTTCGGTCAACTTTGGGGTAGTTCTAGTTAAGAAGTTTTATTTGTTTGAAATAATAGATAGTTTTTTTCTTTCTATTATTTTACTCAAAGGACAGACAAACTAACCCAAAGCAAAGGTAAAGAGTCAGTTAGTTTTTTTGAAGGGGGGTTAAAGATATTATTTTGTGGAAAACGAAAATATATAATAATAAAAGAGGATAAAGCCTTTAGTGTTATGTTAATGGGGGAATTCGAAAAGTTTTTGTATGTTTTCGAGTAATTATGTATGCTAATCTCTATGAAAGAAAATTATATTTATATATGTTTAACTCTGAGGAACAAGAACAAAAAGAAAATTCTATTCGAAAGTTTTTATTTTGAAAGTGTAGTTGTATATAAGTTTTGGCTTTAGAGCCACAAATTAAGTATCACTATTAGTTCATTTTTTCCATTTAAAAGTTAATTTGTTAACTAAACATAGATACTAAAAAATTGAAACGATCCAATGTGTTCTTTGTATAGTTTTATCATTTTCAATGAGCTATTATGACACTGTGAGTGCAAAAGCCAGTCTTTTTTATGAATTTTGTGATGAATGAAGTGTGAAAGTAATTTTTAGTGAAAATCATATGAAAAGATCATGGCAGTTTTTCAGTGTCATGAGTTAACTCTGAGGGAAATCAGAGTTCGTTAATCAAATAAATTGTACCCGCATTTACTCAGAAGCCGTTTTTCGGTGTACGTTTACCCTGGGGATTGATTTGCAATATTTGAGGCAATAAATTAATGGCGCATTGAGTTGAATATTGCCATTGGATACGCTTTGGCAATGCCAATATTGCTCGGCTGATGAAAGACAATTATTGATTCCCAATAATTCTAATAAATGTTGACATTTCACAATTGATTTCTTCGCGATTATGAATCTCATTTGCTTCGCTTAAAATTAATGTTGAAAATATGAAAAATTAAATGAATTAAGGTTTTTTATTATCAATAATAGTGATTTTTCGACTGTGGTCGTAGTTTCCTTACTGACATTTGGCACCTGAAATAACCTGGCAATAGAAAGCCCACCCAGTTTTTTGCCATTGCCATTGAAATTGACATCCCCTCAAATATTGCCAATGAAACCATCGTTAACCTTAACTTTCAGCTGTCAAAAATGTATCTAAATAAAATTGCGATAGTGAAAATGCGCTTTCACTATCGAAACAAAGAGGGCGACACTAATATGCAGCACTATCGAAGAGCTAGTTTCCATTGTGTAGCCCTCTCTATTTCTATAGTATTTTGACCCACACATGTCAGAAATATTTATTCAGTTAATCCAGATATAACTCATTAAATTATAAGAGTTAAATCGGAATTTAAATTCACTGAAAAACATTTTTTAGGAGTTAACTCCGAAATTCGGATGATTGAAAAACATGGAACTAAATCATTTTCAGCTTTAAGCCTAGTTCGTTCTGTTTTTCGTTTTGCAGTACACTGTTCGAAGAGCGAAATTTTTAATTGTAGCCGATTATTTGGAGAAGTCTCCGCTCCTTTTTCGCACTGAATTAATTATACAGAATATTTATTGTGTGCGGAAAAATGACATTTGAGTTTTATTTGTGTTTTTTTTGTTTATCATTTTCTTACATCATGGGTTTCTCTGATTTTTTGCGTTTATGTTTGATTTTGTTTTTGGAATTAGTGAAACTCTCCAAGGATATTTTCCGTTGTGTTTTCGCAAGCGTTTCGTTGTCTGTTTGGAGATCACAGGAAATTTTCGTTTCGCATCAGCAGCGTACTAGGCTTTAAACAGAATAGACATTAATCAAAATGTTATAGAGAGAAAGTATTTTTGTTGGTACCTACACTCAAACCCGCTTAAATGAAACCCGAGTTTAACTTAAAAATTTGCTTGTTTAATCATCTTTACTTATTCTGGTCAATTTTTCAACTGATAACTTTGCAGTCCATGTAAACCAGGGTCAAGTGATTTATGTAAAACTCTAAACCATTTCAGTGTGCGTGGTGCGTGGTATGGAGGTGACTTACAATTTTCTGCCTAATCCGAACGGCTCAGAAGAGATACTATTGGAGAATTTGTCAATTGCTCGGAAGAGGCAGTTGCCCTTGAAAAATGTTTAGGACTTAGGCTCCTCTAAATTGAATTCCGTTTAAATTGAAAACCTGGGTATAGGTACCAGAAAAATAATTCGTTTGATAATACTTATAATGTTAAATAAATTAAGAGAAATTAAAGAAATTTTTTGGCAGAAAAATATTTGAAACTAATTTAGATAATCGCGGAGACATGAAAAATAGCCCCAACAAATATTTCTATATAATGTTGGTTAATTCCATTCTTTTGGTTGATTAACTTTTTATTTATTTTTATTTGTTTGGTCTCTCTACGTCAATTTTTTGGTGAGACACCTGATTAAATATAAAAAAAATATTCTTTTGTTTTCCATGAACAATATCTCAACAACTATTGGTTCCTCAAAATACATCTTGCTGCTCAAATCTATCTGTCAGAATCAAGCAGCTAGTATCTAGCCGTTAAAACCTGATCGATTCGTCACAATACGGCCGCTAGCATGCAGTTTTTTTGTTTAATCAAGTCGCTAGAATCGAGCAACTAAAATCATCTAGTCGCTGGAAACCAGCATGTCCGTCAAGGTAGCATTACCACTTTAAAATAATAAGGGACCCTTGGTAATGCTAACTTGACAGTCAGGTATGGTGATTCTTTCTTTAAACGCACTACACGAATGTAAAATGCTTTACAGTATTCTATTTTTCTCCCTCAATGTGATGTTTAGAAGTTCAAAACCAAAGTGCATCGGTATCTCCTTTTAAACTGTATCCCATTTTCCCAACGCTCGCACTGTGTTTTAACATGTTTAGGGTAGTTATAACCCCCTGAGAGCGCGTATATTATAACAAAAGTAAAGTTAAATGCATAAATGCAAAACTTTTTATTTAAAGAAAAAATCGTGACAAATTTTTGTCAGTCTGGTTGTCAGAATAATGGCTGCTAGCATTAAGCAGATAGAATCTAGCAGCTAGGATCAAACCTCTAAAGACTAGGCATGAGAATCTAAACCCAAGACTTTCTTTTTCAAATAAAGTAAAGACACTCTTGGAAGATTTCGCCCGTCCTCGGATCAAGATGCCAGTACCCGTAAAAAAGAACAAAAAACGTTTCTGTTTTTAGGTTTCACATGACTGAGATTTAATCTTCCAGGCGTAACTTAAAAATATGGGTAAGCAATTACTTGCATGAAATTCCTTGCTTTTCAACGCTTGGGTAGTTTCGAAATCTATAAATTTCTCTATCTCGAAATTCCTATTGGTAATTGCGGAAGAATGATTAGGCAAATAGTTATAGGAACACCTTTTTGTTCATCTTTACGACTAATTAAATTCAATTTTCTTCCATCCACTTTCGCAGCAAGCTATTTTCATAATTATTTTCTCGTTCAACCTTATATTGAACTATACCTACGCCATAAGCAAAATTAGCCGTCCATGCAAGCCATATTGATTGCATTGCACAATAAAGGCAAAACTTAACGCATAAATTAGAATTCGAGTGCATATATATAATTATTATTTCCACCATCCAGGGACGAGATTGCTATATGAACAATTCCTATAGGTAGAGCAGTCTTGTGTGACCGGAAATGAACGCATATACTATGTCATATCTGTACTAAATGCATCTGCAGCTGCATCACGGTGACTATATAGATTTCCTTTTTGCCAAAGCAAAAATACGGAATCATTTTTTGGGCCATAATGGCATAATCATTTTTTCATTATTTACGAGAAATTATTCAGATAGCTGACATGAGTTATGATGCAGTAAATTGTGTTCCTTTAGGAAATTTTATTTTTGCAGAGGAGAGGTTTAAGGTTTAGTTAGATATGCTTTTCGTTCTGTATACCTATATAGTCAACGGAAGCGTTTTCATTTTTGCACACACACAAGGACACAACCGAACTGACTCGACTGTGTAACGATGATGTAACGAATTGTAGAAAACTTCAAAGAGAGAGAGAAACAGAAATATGTATGTGCGTTTGAATGTATGCCAAAATGTCTAATGTAACTTTTAGAAGCTCATATATCATCAAGTTGGTTGAGCATTATCTAGTTAATTTTTTATAAGATTATTAACGCTACTGGCGTTATATACCACATGACTAAGCTGAAAGGATATTCTCACTAAGTAATTGTATATACTCTCGTACAATGGCATATGTACTTTTTTGAAAGATACTTTTGGGTGAAAAAGTTTTAGTTATATACCTATATACTTAAGATTCTTAATGTGTGTGCCTTCTTTGAAAAATTAGGTACCCGTTTTTTTTTTTTTTTTTTTTAATGAAACTCAATCTATGGGCTAAGATAAAATAAGATTCACGAAATAAATGGATAAAGTACGCATTAAGAATAGATAAAAGGCTGCACTTAAAACATTTAGAACCGCTCATTTGCTGCAATATCGTCATAACTCAAAATATGACATTTTTGAGTTTATTACAGCATCGTGCGTAAAATCTATTTCTCTATATTTCTGCAAAAAAAAAATATAGATATCTTTACACAATTTCAATCAAGAGGTATTTTTTTTTAATCACTATACTGCTGTTTTTCCATAGTTTTTTCACGAAACAGAAATTAATAATTTCGTTCTTGCTTCGATTCTGAATCTGAAATCAATTCCAGATGCCCTTTCTATTCTTTTAAAAAGAAGGAGTGACATTCTCGTCGAGTGGTTTAATGGTGTCTAATTATATCGAACTATTAATTGTCAAAATTAGAAAGTTTTAGCAAAAGTGACGCTTCACACAGAAATGTCATTCCCGACGAAAAGAGCTGCCAGTATGTTTCATAAAAACTGACATGTCCAACTGGCATTTGTTTTAAACATAAACTTGCGTCGCACCGTGTAAATATTGTGATGACATTATTTTGCTTCGTGATAAAAGAAATAATTTTTTATTATTTTGTCAATTTTGTGGCAGAAGTTTGAAAAGCCGTGGAAACCTTGCACAATAGAAAAACTATCTGTTTACAATTTTTGTAAATTTGTTTTTTTTTTTCAAATATGTACAGTTACCGCGTTCAGAAAAATAAGATCTCAGAAATTTTTCTTACTCCTAAAGTGAGCAAGCGAATCCAATATTTTTTTTTCCTCAGAATTTTTAAAGCAAAGCTAAGAAATTTTTCGGGGAATCCTTTTCAATGTAGGTACATAACTGAGATTGCTGAAATTTCATTTTTCTGAATATGCCGAATTTATCTAAAAATAAATTTGTAGGTAGTTGATTTGCCCAATCGAAATTCTTGAAAAATAAAAGGTGTATTCCTTTACTTTGAAACTCTGTATATTTTTGTGAATTTCTACACTATTTTTGTGTCAAAGTTCATATAAAAAAAAAATGTACAGTTTACAGAAAATCACAGAGTTTCAAAGTAAAGGAACGCATTTAACATTTTTCACTATTCGCAGCAAAAGTAAATTTGTTGTTATTTGGAAACAAAACATTAAAAGAAGTTCAGAGATGTTTTGTTTTTTTTTTGTCAATTAGTTTCCAACAATAATCCAACTCGACATTCATATAACCATTCATTTCAACTCTAATTCAACTTGACATAAAAAATAAAAAATATTTTTCGAACACATCCCTTAACTTTTTCAAAAGTTAAGGTAGAACTATAATAGTCGGATGCCGACGTAAGTGGTCGTACGAAACGAAACGAATACAAATAATTCATATGACGTGCCCATAATTGAGGTTGGCTTCGTTTCGACCAATTTTCGGTAACTTTTGCTTTCGGAAGTGAAGAGCGCCCACCGACCGCTCCTTGCGTAAGTGAACTGAGAGAATTTTTTCCGACACCTCCGACTATTATAGTTCTACATTTAGTAGGTTCATAGAAGCTATTTTATGATTCATATTGAAAAAGAATAAACCAGTGAGGCTCTGAAATAGTGAAAAATGGCAAAAATATATCCTACCTACCTAGAAAACTATTATAAAAATTATAATAGCAATGCCAGTCCGAATAATATAGTCAGTTTTAACTCATTTCGATTTCTATTTTGCTTCCAATCAAATATTCTTTTAGTTGACAGATAATTTTGACATGGATACCGACGGATTTTGCGACGCACCATTTAAAAGTGAATATAATATTGATAATAACGTTTAAGCGTAATCAATAAAGAACGTCTTAAGAATATTTTAAATGACTTAAAACTCTATATCGATGAACTCTTTCTGAGATATGTGTTCTCTGACGCAATGTCTGACGCATATTATTTTATATTCAATACAAATTTTTGATCAAATTTGATACATGCACAGACCCATCGTCCTCAATTTAATTTCCATTCTTGATTGATTTCGAAAGATTCAATTTTTATTTTATTTATTCCTTCAAACGACATTGATTGGCAGGTATATAGGTTGACCTTTCCGCTACGTAAAACCCAGCCGGACCTACCCAGTACATGTAGCCAGTCATCGATCTAAAAAAATGGACAACCCGAAAAACTAAATGATTGATGCCTATTGCATTTATACTTTTGGATATTTTTCAATTCCCAGCTAGAATCTAAAACTTCCTCTGAATGATGCATTCCATCTTCTGCATTTCAATTGACGTTCAGTTCAGGGCCGTATCGGATCTTATTAATTCCCAATATTGAACTTATTGAAAACCTTTCGCGTCCTATAGCTAACTATATACATTTAACATTATGTGATAATAACATCGGTTGATCGGCAGACCATATCACATTTACTCGTGGATCGAAATGGAAAGATATTGCTTAAGCTGCACAGCGCTTGAATAAACGTACATACTTACAATTTATCATATTTTGTATTCTCGGGGTTCATTTCAAATTTATTAAAGATTTCGTCGATTTAAGTCGCGCTTATCATCGATATTTAATATTTATTTTTATTTTTTTTTTTTTTTGAATTACTTGCTGCACAATTTGATGGAGTCTGGAGCCCATGTCAAGCACACAACTCGTACATCTTAATAGCCCGACCATGTTCACGTTTAAAATTAGAATGCTAGAGCACTGAGTGTTATATACAATATACATAGATACATACATAGAGTCTGTGGAACTTTCAATATTCCTGCTTGGTGAAATGAATGAACGGTGATGGCAGCGGCACAAACTTTTTCGTCACTTTGTGCAAGAATGCACACAAGAACTTGCTTCCATCATGAATGATATCCTGCCAAACGTAAATACCAACACGAACATAGAGAAATGCATTTTGTTTCTTTTCTTTCTTTTCTTTTTGTTTAGCGAAAGGACTCTGATGATAATGAATCCTTGGGAGTTTAGAACTTTGGTATGAAAAAGTCAAAAACAAAAACAAAACAAAAAGAAGATGAAAAATGAGTTTTTGAAATGAAATATATGTATATAGTGCGATGTTTTAGAGTTTAGACACACACAAAGTAGAATAGCGTTCTTAATTGTAAAATTTGCGTAATGGAAAGATGTGAAGCCTTCTAAAACTAATTGCACTGCAGTTTCTAAATACTATGGTTGGTTTTAGATTTTCATGAGATATTTTGAAGGCAAGTAGATTTAATGGTGTTTGCGCCGTGATGTGATTTTGAAGAACTTCACAAAGTTCTTTAATATTAAGAAGTGCTTATATTATATATGTACCTATACGAAGTGAATGTACCACATTTTTTGGAGAATATTGTTTTATCTTCAAGTCTATTTCAACTGAAGCAAATTGATTGTCTCCATAAAGATATTTGCTTTTCTAAATAAAGTTCTCAGTCACTTTATTGCATTTTAAGTAGAAACTTTGATTTGAGTTTATTTATTCTGGTTTTTTTTTTCTATTTGCGAAGCAAACTCAGTCTTAAATTTTACATTATTGATTAGGTTTAGAGTCAAACTATTTTTGCACTATTTACAATTTTACTAAAAAAGGAAAAGGGATATCACTTTGATTTTGGTTTTTGTGGTTCTTGTGTTCCTGTACCGGATCAATTTGATGCAATTGAATTTGATTTTTCTGGACAAAGTGGGGAGCCGCTATAGTGGAAGTACCAATACGACGATAATGAGATACTTGTAAGTCGTTCAGTGTTTTTATTCCAGTACTTCCATCACATCCAATACTTCAACTACTTAAATTACTTTCATTACTCCTATTACTTCTATAACTCCTATTACTTCTATTACTCCTAGTACTTCTATTACTCCTATAATACTTCTATTACTTCTAGTACTCCTAGTACTTCCTTTTCTCCTAGTACTTACATTACTACTAGTACTTCTAATACTTCCATTATTACCAGTACTTCTAGTTCATCAATTACTTTCATTACTTCCAGTACTTCCATTACTCTCATTACTTCATTTAATTCCATTACTTTCGGTAAATCAATTCCTTCCAGGGTTTCCAATACCTTGCCTTGTTTATACAGTACTTCCAATAGTTCCAATGCTACCAGTAGTTGTTTAAATTTGTTTAAAATCAAAAACTTAATTTTTAAAATCATGATTTGTTCAGTATTTTCAATCCAGTACTTCCATTGCTGCCAGTACTTCCATTAATCAAAAATTCTGCATAATTTCGGACAATTTTTTTTAATTTTTTGTAAATCCAAACTTTTGGTTGTAAATTTCTGTATGTTTGAAATATGGTTTTTCAAAATACCCTGCTAAATATTTTATTTAAAAAAAAAACACTTTCAATCAAAACTTTTATTCTTCACGTTATTTAAACATAAAATCTAAAATCTCAGCATTTAAAATTCTGGAATCGAAAATTAAATTGATTTTTATAATTTTTATATTTTATTTCTTAAAACTCTGTTAATCAAATTTTAATTTTTTTTTTCAATTTTCTGTTAAACGAATTCCAAATTTTTGTAAATCCAATTTTTTTTTTAATTATTACTTTTACCGAATTTTATTTTCAAAAATACTGGGCATTCAATTTAAAGAAAAAAACTCCTTTGTGAATCTAAAGTCTATCTAAGTTTAACTAAATATAAATTTAATTTTTCAAATTTTTTTAAACCAGTTCTAAACTTATGTTTTTGTTCAAAGTTAATGCTATTAAAGCAAAGTTGTGATAATCCAAAATTTGTTAAACTTATCTGAGTCAAAAATTTTTTTAAATGAAAAATTTTGTTATCAAAAAGTCTCTACAAAATATTGATGAATAACTTACCTAGTATTTTTTGTGTTCAAAACTTTATTTTTAAAAATTAAAATTATTCAAAATTTTGTTTCAAAATTGTTTTAATCCTTAAAATTTTCTTGAGCCCAATTTTTTTTCTTTTGAACTTTTTGTCTCTCCTTAATTCTTACATAAATAAATGTATTTTCGAAAATTAAGGAAGTATAAAAAAAAAAATCGACAAAATCCGTTTTCCAGGCTTATAAAAATAAATAAATTCAAATTTAACTTTGGCATTTAATTTCAAATTGCAATGTCAAATCTGATAATAATATCTAAAGTTATGAACTTAAAAAAAAAATACTAAACGAACGCGAATGCTTTATAGTAGGTTTATAAAAGAAGTTGGGAAAAATATCCTGTGGCGTTCATTTTAAAAATATACTTACTTCGAAAAACTCTTGTTGGTGCTTTGGCATTTGCCATTGTTTTATTTAGACTTTTTTGTTGCTTTGCTGTTACTTCAACAACTGCCCCAGAGTGATGCGGAAATGTGTTTTCTTTTTTTTTTCTTTGTTGATTTTTCTCTTATTTTTTTTATTCTGTACTCCATTACGATTACTCCATTTTGAACAGAATTTTCAGAAAAAGTGGATAATGGGTGGAAGGGGGGGGGGTGTTTGAACTGAGCTGATAGCATTGGAACAAAAGAATAAGGATCTTCAAGCAAAGACGCTTATATTTATCTGGTGGACTTTTTTTTTTTGTTTTCTGTTAACGCTTGCCTGTCAGTTTGGCAAACATCATGCTGCTCTGAGAGCAGAAAAGTTGTGTAAATTGAACAATGAAGATTACTGCGAATTCCATTGTAAAGTTTTTTAACACAGACAAGACACGTTTTTTGCACAAATGATTCCATTGAGAACAGACTTTACATACAATACACCCACACACATACCAACCTGCATTATGTATACCTATGTTTCAAGCAGAAAAAGTGTTCCGTAAAACGACGACCGACGACGATGACGAGAATGACACTTTCAAGGATTCAAGTTTTTTGCTTTTCAGGTACCTACTTGGTTTAGGTATTTGTTCGTGTTTTTTGAGAGAATCCCAGGTGGATTTATTTTTTAATGACAGAAAAGAACGTTATTGTGCGATGTATCTATAAAACGACTCAGTTTTTGTGTTCTTTTGTGTTGCAATTGTGTTTATTATTGTGTTGCTTTTGCTCATAAAGGTACTTCGTCATGCCTATTCAAATAGGAATAGCTTTTGAATGGTCTACGATTTGGCAGATATGCCTTTTACTATGATATATATTTAATTGTTTGATGATTTAAAGAAAAAAACAATTAGGTCAACTATATGTATCACTGAGAAGAGGCAAACTGTTGGACCATGGACCTCGCGAAATATGTAGCTGTAATTCCACTCTAATATGAACTCGGTGATAACACATAGCTATTGTTGTTTAATTCGAATTATCTGCCTTAAAAATTGACATCAGCATAACGATTCCAGTGTTTTGTTATTTATCTTTAACTTGTCCATATTATATCAATTTGATTTTGCTAAGGCATGTGGTCAGATTTCATTGAGATTTTCTTTCACAAAGCTGCCAAGACTAAAGATACACAAAAAACATTTCCCCAAAATAAACACACATTGGTTACCCAACACAACAAGTATTGGGAAATCCTTGTGTAAACTAAAACAGGTTTTCAAAATATCTTCAGTGTAGAAATTTCCTTGTTGATTTTTGAAACACATGGTCAAAAGAAAATAGTCATCAAAAAAGGTGTAGGTATAGTATATCTACACTATACATATGAGAATAGTATTATAATGTATACCTTATATATACTCTAAGTTAGTGTACCTTACCTTGTTGTTGTCTCCAGAAAACTCCACAGCAAAATAATAATCAAAATGTCCAACACCTTGTACCTCTGTATATATAGGTATTTATTTAATCGTTTGCCTTGAATATTTTAATTTTTGGCTCAGATTTGCTCTGAGCCTTCTCGGTTTGAATTTATAATGAAATGATGAAAATCTCAAAATTGAATTTTTGTCACACTAACACTTACCCTCATTTTTTGTTGTTGTTATTATTTCATTTATTGTGTTGTTCATATACATATTCGACACCATCGTCGAATATGGAAATAATGTAGATAGTTGTGTTAAGATGGAAAATATTGTTGATGTTGGGCAAAGTTTGTTTATTAAACTTAATATGTTTAGTAGTATATTCTCCACTTCTGAGTACCTATGAGAGAGAATAATTGAGTTATATAATCAGAAATTGAAAATTGCATTCAATTTATTTAAATATGTGTACCTATTAGTTTTGTTATTTTCGTTTAAAAAAATTCGTGCAAAAGCATCTCATTTAATTTTTTATAATTGGTTGATATTTGTATCGAATTTTAAATTTATTTTTATATGTGGCTATGAATATAACTAGAGACGAATTACTTGAAATGTTAAAATGGAACTTAAATAAAAATGAAATTATAGATATAAATTATTGCGCTCCGCAGCGCCACCTATTGAAAATTTGTCAAACTACAAAATTTCGACTTTCAAAGAAAATTTAATATTTATAAGGAAAAAAGTAAAATGTTAAATAAGTGGGTGTGTCAGTAGACGGACTTTAAGTAAAGAGGATTCTCAGATATTAAAAAAAAATGGGCGTGGTAAAAGGCGGATTAATAAAAAAAACTCACATATGTCATTGTTTTTGGGCCAAGATATAGGCCCATAAATAAACTAAAAATATGATAGAAATCAGTGTGGTAGTGGGTGGATTTCACTCCAAACAGGATAAGTGATTTATTTTTAGTCATTCAAATTTATCGACAATTATTTGGTGCATAGTCTTAGAAACGTTCTGAATTATAATAATTTTTTAAAAATTTCTCGCCCAACGCTCGAACCTACGACCCTGAGATTAAGAGTCTCATGCTCTACCGACTGAGCTAGCCGGGCACTTGAAAAATTATCATAATCAACTACAGACTCAAAGTACGTTTATCCGAAAACTATCGTTAAATAAATGACAAACAAAGAAGATTCTTTTATGGAAAAACGACCCGAGGCCTATTTCACAGAACATACATCACATACATCACAGAAATGTATGTGTCGTAAAATAGGCCCCATATGAGTGGGCGTAAATTTAGTGGGCGTAAATTTAAATTTTTTTTTAAATAATGCGTTTTTAGAAATTCAAAATTTACATTGAGCCAAATTTGGCGACTACTTTAAGGTAGATACATTCATACAATGTATGTGATGTATTTTCCGTGAAATAGGCCCCCGATCTGAAATGATCTAAGTACTTAATCAGTTCTACGATCATAGAATTTTATCGGTTTAGGTAGGTATAGGGTGGTTAAATCAGTAAGGCCCAGTTTCTCAGTGCAAGATCATCCCAGTTTTGGAGTTAAATCCGGGTTAGCTCCTAAACATTGTTTTTCAGTCAATTTAGACCCCAATTTGACTCTGAGGGCCAGTTGTAGGTACAAATATATAAACCGTGGTTCAGCAATTTTTATCCACCGATTTCAGCAGATTAATTGAGTTTCAACAGTGGTTTACTGTTCAAGTGTGTGATAATAACCAATTACATACTTGAACCAGCGTTGGACCTTAGTTAATCCGCCGAAATCGGTGAGTTAAAATCTTGAACCGAGGCTGAACCACTATTGTACAACTGGCCCTGAGTTAACTCAATGAATTTGGTGAGTTAACTCTGGATTAACTGAATAGGTATTTCTGACAGTGGGGCCAGGTATACCTAGCGATCAGGAAAACGAAACAGGAAAAACTTTCAAATTGATTATTTACTAGGTTTTCATTCCATTTGTAACGCAATTGATGCAGCACTAATCGATGGAAAATAACTCAAAGAATTTTTTGTGTCAATGTGAAAAATGTATTTACTTATTTTCCTGACTCAATTTCATTTTCCGTACCAGCTGACTGTCATTTCTATCCAAATGAAACAAATCGTTCCAATTATTTTCGCTCCGCAGCTTTTACTTGTTCCACTGACAGATTAGTGTAAGGAAAAAAAATCCTTTGCATTTCAATCAGAAAAACTTGATTGGCAGCCTACTCACCGACGTAATTTTCGTGTTCGCTATAAACGCTCATAAGGAAAAAATTCCTGTTTCCATCTTTTCCTCGCGGTTTTTCCTGATCGCTATATAACTGACGTCATTTTTATAAAAATACTATCGATATAGAGAGGACGACACCACGGAAATCACCTCTTATCATGCTGCCGCACCGTAGCGCCCTCTATATTTCGATAGTGAAATCATATTTTCACAGTGGTACACTATGATTTCGATAAATTTTTGAGATCTGTAAAATAAATTTATCCTAGATTAAGTGTGATAAAATTTAACGTAATTTAACGTTTTGTTCAAAGCTGATCATCTTTAAAACAAGGATTATTTGAACTGGTAAAATATCGAATGTGCATGGTAACCAACATTTTTATCAATAAATCCATAATTTGAGTTATTAATCATGGAAGTAGCTAATCAGCCGCTTTTGGTGTATTAGCGCCATAAGAATATGTGAAAGTCATGCGGTACAACTTTAACCCACTGTGAACAAACTGACCCTTAATCAGGATTGTGGTGATATTTCTCACACTATAACACACTAACTAAAGCGTTCCTTAATTGTGGTGCAAATATACAGAACCCGAACTGGAGTAATAGAAGCTAATTAACTCATAAATCGTATGATTAATTCTACACTGAAAAACTGCTTCAGAGTTAACTCAAGTTCAATTTATTTTCAGGATTATAACTATAACTGGTTTAACTCAAAGGTTACTCAGGCACTAAAAAACTGATCCTATATATAAGTAATTTTACTGACATAGGTATTCGTGGCCAAATATTTCTTAGAGTGCAAAAACCTACATCTTATATATTTTCGATGAAACCCCTTTCCAATAGTGTGGTAATTCTCCAGAGGATTTTTCTTCAATATAAATCCTTACAAAGAGATTTCAGCACTTTCAGCATAGTACAGTCATGTGAATTTTCTGTTCTATGTCTATATATCTATGCACCTATATGTATTTAGAAGATGTAAGTATATCCTTGATCCAGAACTTACCTTTTGCAGTTTGCACTAAAGCTGATGCACATTTATACACATTCACCCACATGCACACACACAATGATTTCTGTAAGGTAGGTTCCTAATAATTCATCTTCTATACATAGCCCCCTTCGACTTCCAAGTAAAGGTCTCTTCTCTTGTTCAATTTGTGTTTGCAGATGTATCTTTTCACTTTGCCATTTTGCCACCACACGAACCTTATTCCCTCGCCTTATATATTTGCTCCTGTAATTCTGAATCTTTGAAAAAATAACAACAAAAAAAGTGTCTACTGTATGTTGAGCAAGTAGAGTTTCCTTAAAATCCCCCTCGTAATCGTTAGAAATGCAAGTAAATCTATAAAAATAAAGAAAAGATACCTAGATTCGGTTTTTATAGAATATTGCTAACGAATGACCAGTTCAGTGAACACGCTAATCAAAAGGTCGAAAAAAAAACACTTATATCATGGCTTATCTGCAACCAATATCCTTTTCGTTCTCTCCCTTTTATATCCCTATAATTAACCTATATTTTTAGTTCAAATATCCTATTTTTTTTTTTTTTTTCAAATCATATCTTATGCGCATATTTTTTCATCTTCTTTGTTTTTATTTCTTTGCAGCGAGGAAAATGTGTGGAAACTATGCGAACAAGTTAAAAAAACTCGACCTGAAGAGCTCTCAAAATGCTATGCTATATTCGTTTCAAATGAAGGACGAACGGTGCCACTGTGGCGGCAAAAAGCTGGACGTGGTGATGACCAAGTCGTCATATGGGTAAGTTCTTGTTGTTTCAATATTCTGTTTTTTTTTTTTGCAATTTTGCTTTCTTTAATCTTTCAAGATATACTTTTTTTTCCAATTTAGATGGTCTAGGAAGAACCATTCAGTATTCTTCCATCTGGGATTTTATATTGAAAATTGATTGCTGAAATCTGATCAATAGCATTTGAAGAAGAATATAACAAGGTTTATTGGAGAGGGGTCGATGATGTCATATAGTATATATAGGCAGGTCAAGGCCGTAACTAGAGATATATTTCAGAGAATAACCCTCTCTGTTAAATGGAATTTAATAACTTTATTTTAATTTGAAATTTTTAATTTTTCACAAATTTTAAGCCATTTACGAGACATTTATACTGCAAAACATAAGACAATCTCTTCAAAAAACCTTAACTTCCTGTTTCGCTATATGCGATTTTTTTAGCATAAACCTAAAATGCATTTTTGTTAAAATAACTTTGGAAATCTCGGGTACGAAATTGAATCAAAATTGTTAGAACCACTTTCAAGGAAGTTTCAAATTTCTCAAGACTCAAAAGAAATCACAATAGGTATTGTCTGTACAAAATTTAAAGCAAGTCGGTTTTCTTATTTGGAATCTAGGTTGACATATAGTAAATACATGGACGCACTGACCAACGTTTTATGTCGAAAACCTCCTCTCTGGACTCCTCCATCATCGTTAATAATAAATTTGAGTAAAACTTGGATATATTTCGCTACCCCAATATTACAATCATCTGGAAGAAACTTGAAGGGACATCAAAGAAATCCCCTGTGTTTGCTACGGCCTTGAGTTATGTTCAGACTTTGAAGTTATGTATATTATTTTGACCTCTGAAGTATCTCCTAGTTTTCCTTTGTTTTTTGCAATTCTGGATTTTCTGTTTTATGTTTATTTAAAAAAAAAACATTCAATGTTTTTTTTTTTTTTTTCAAATTTAATTGGGACATGAACGAACTTATTTCTTGTTAATATATAAATCACAACATGAGCCAATTTTCTTAGAATTAGAAACTTTGTTGTGTACCTATAGGGTTTTATTTTAACAAATGAAGTGAAATAAAACTAAATCCAAAGTTCAAATTTTGTAATTGAAAGTTCTTGTACACATGCATTCCGTACATATAGGTAGGTATGTGTTCTTGAAATTGGCTTTATTAAAATCCGTTAAGACATAGGTAGCATATTTTTTCCTAGATTTCCCAAAGCAATATAATAATATATAATAATAATAATAAAATGTTTGAAAGAGAGCATTTTTTTTTATTAAAACACGATAGACTGCGTCAGCTTCTTAGAAAAATTACGAACAGAATATAATATAATTTTTGGACGTAATGAATCCTTTTTATACCTAGATAGGTACATATACATACGTATATGAGAATAATGTCCATAAAAGTTGAAAGTAGAAGTAAGAAGAGTGGGATTACCAGAAAAAAAAATAAAATATTATACCTACCTACTTTAATTTCAAAAGAGTTCAATTACAAAATTGCAGAATTGTACTGATTTTAAGTACAGTAATCTTTTAAGAAAAGTAAGCGTGGTGGTGGGAGTATTGCTTAATAAATAAAATATGTATAGTGGTGTGAAAAACATTCCGGATTTTTTTGGTAAACGGCATTGATTGTTGGTTTGTGATATAAAAATGAAAAAATCAAATGTTTGCAATATTTAATAGAGGAAAATTCCCATTTTTATTGAACAATTTTATTATTTGGAACAAAAACCATGGAACTTTATAAATCAAAACAAAACAAAAATTCAAAAAATTAAAGTTAATTCAAAATTTTAATGTGACAAACTAACCGGATTTTATTTTTTTGCAATTAACTTTTATTATTTATTTAATATTTTGTCCAGCAACCCCTGTTTTTTGTCACAGCTCGGCATCGACGAGGCATTGACTGGATTAAATTCTCGAAAACAGAAGCAGGAATATTCTTCCATTCACTTTTCAAAGCTGCAAAAAGAGAAGTTGTTGACGTGTGCTTTTTTTTCCCAACCCGCCTTTTTAAAATGGCCCACAAGTTTTCTATTGTGTTTAAATCCGGTGATTGAGATGGCCATTCTAAGACACGAATATTTTTAGTTGCAAACCACTCTTTAAGCAGCTTTGAAGAATGTTTGGGGTCATTATCCTGCTGAAAAACCCAACGCAGAGGGCTTTCTTCCTCTGCGTATGGAAGCTTTACTGACTCCAAAATGTCCCTATATTGGAAACGGTCCATAATTCCTGTGATTTGGTGTATAGGACCGCAGCCTGCTCCTGAAAAACAGCCCCAAACCATCACCGAGGCTCCACCGTGCTTAACTGTAGGGAGTACATTTAAATCGCGTACCTTTTGAGCGCCTCACTGTCCTTGCACCATTGCATCGGAGTAAAATAAGTTGAATTTGCTTTCACCGACCGGTTAAGATGATTTTTTGCAAATTCAACCCTGGGTTAAATGTTTTGATTTGGAATTTTAAGTCTTTCCCAAATACCTTTTACGGATTACCTTTTTTTACGATGTTTAGCAGTAAGAAGAGGTTTTTTAGCTGGTCGAAATGCAAAAAGACCGACATTTCTTAAACGCTTCCTGGCCGTACTTGGCCCTATAGGTAGATTAAGTTCATCACTAATTGTCTTTGAAGTCGCAAAAGGGTCTTTAAGCACGAAATTCTTTATGCGCCACCAAAATGATCTGCTTCTACTGATTTTCCACTTTTAAATTTTTTAATGATGTCGCAAACCGTTGACGTTGGAATTTTTAAGATTTCAGCGATTACTTTTTGTTTTATACCGGCTTGGAACTTTTCTATTATTTCGTATTGAATCGCGTTGCTTTAACTTGTTTTAGCCATTTTATGCACTATATAATTTCAACTTACACGCAGCTCTCAACTTGAAAAAACGTTTTAATCTACGGCTTGAGTCAAAAGACTCGAAAAAACCTTTACTTTAACATCGAGACTCGCAATCTTCTTGAAATCCGGTTAGTTTTGCACAGGCATGTTGCTGAGTAACTTTATAAATTCATTCTTTTTTATTGTTCTTGTCATTGTAGCATTAAATTTTTAAGATTATTATTAACTTGTCTCATACTCTTATAAATTATTACAAATTATTAAAAAACTTACGGAAAGTTTTTAGTTTTCTACTTGGTATTAAGAAAATCATTACTATGGGAAAAAATCCGGAATGTTTTTGGCAGCACTATAGGTATATTTTTAAAGTTTGTCGAGGTTCTAAGAGATTTTTAGCCACTCATTTGTGATTTGTGGGATATTCGCAAAAAAAATTGGTTTAAAATGTCAATTACATAACTTTAGAAATAGCATAGATTTTTTTATATACCTATTTATTTATAAGTTTTTTTTTCAAGATTATAGAGATTTTTAACACCCCATTTGTGGAATATTCCCAAAAACAATTTATAAAAATTAGAAAGATGCTAGGTACCTATATTTTTTTTTCGAAGATCAAAGAGATTCTTAGCACCTCATTCGGGGGATATTTGCAAAAAAAGATAATGTTCACCTACATGTATATTTATTTCGAATATCCCATAAATGAGGCGCTAAAAATCATTAAACATTGATTACAATTCTGTGGCAATAAGACAGTAGCTCATGTCGACATAAGCGTTTTTTCGGTTTTTCGATTGTTAGTAGTCTACAGTTTGAGAGCTTATTTTCTGTCCAAACCCCATCTTGAAATGATTACCCGTTGAAAAGTTATCTTGTAATTCCTAAAACAAATTTACATTAATTCTTATTACAGATTGAAGACAAAAGTGCGTTTTTCTCGAAACGTTTTTTAACATAAACTACTCTGTCGTATTGCCACAGAATTCTTCTATCGCTGACTAATTTCTGAAAGAAGTTGACGGTTTTTGACCAATTACTGACCTTTTAGATGGCATACCTACTTTGTTTTTTGCGAATGTCCCACAAATGAGGTTCTAAGATCCAAAAGCCAAAATTTTATAAAATCATTATAAATTTTGATTTTTTTGAAAAACTATGCGTCAACTTAGAAAACGCATACCTACCTAATTTAAAAAAAAAATAAAACTTACGCTCACTCATATGGGGCCTATTTTACGTCACATATATTTCTGTAATGTATGTGATGTATGTTCTGTTAAATAGGCCCCTGTCTAGCTACAAGATTAATCAGTTCCACCAATTATTTTTTTTAAACAAACAGACTTGATTCAATTTGAAAACTCCTTCGCAGATCAAAAATCCAAATTGATTGATTTATTATTTATGACATTTCACCACATTTCACCAATATCTTTCTACATATTTCTATCAAATTAATATCAATTTTGCCAATTTATTTCAGTAATAAGGTATTTCATTATTGGCAACATATTATAGGTAGGTATAGACAAATCAGAAAATCAATTGAAATGAGTTGATATTCAATTGAAAAGCATAATTTTACCAAAAAGCTCGACAGTATAAGTAAATCCAAATTTATAATTTCTCCTACAACATTCATATGTAGGTACTAGGTAGGTACTTGTATATATAAATAGAAATAGGTAGGTATCTCAAAGAACATTTTGTAATTTACCTGATTGATGCAAGAGTTCTTGTATCACATGTAGTTGGTATAGGTATTTCAATTCCTCTTCAATATTACTTTCCTATTGGAATTTGATGAATGTATCTAATATCTATATCTATCAATCAATGTTATGTAGGTATCTGTAACTACCATGAGAATGTTAAGAAGTATCTAGGTATAGGTAGGTACCTACATATTTCTTGGCAAGTCAATATTTCTTATATGTCCAAAAAAAAAACATGTGGTTATTTTGGGTACAAAAATTACAGGTTATAATAGGTATGTATGCTGTATGAAGCCTTGACCGACAAAGCAAATGTTTTGAATGGACAAAAATGATATTTTTAGTAAAAAAAAATTCCTCTCCTGTTTCAATTTGTGTGTAAATTCATTTAATATGCCCGGCTAGCTCAGTCGGTAGAGCATGAGACTCTTAATCTCAGGGTCGTGGGTTCGAGCCCCACGTTGGGCGAGTAATTTTTTTTTTTTAAATTAAATCAGTTTTTGAAAATATGTAGTATAAATACAAGGTTGATGGAGGATGAATTTAAGTCCACAACGTTTAAAAAAAGGTACCATTTCTTCTAATTCCAGGTATCATAACTGTTAGATAATTTTTACTAAAAAGAGTATAAGGGCTGATTAAAACTGGTTTCAACTTAAATTCCCAAATCCCAATGTTGTGCAATATACGGGAAAAATAAAATAAACTGTTCTGATTGAATTAATTTCAATTTAAAACCATTGCGTTTGCCATGTACTCTCCACCCTGTATACATTATACCAAAAAAAACCTCAATACAATTTAATGTCAAAACCAAATGCCAAGTTCAGGTTATATATACGCTTTTCAATGTTTTTACAGTCAGACTTCCTGGGAATTGATTCAAGTATATATCGAAACTTTAAGGGCAATCAATTTATCGTTATTGAAAAGCTGAAACAAACAAAATCAATATCAATAAAAAAAGGGACAAAAAGGTTGATATCCCAAATAAAACTCTCGTTTATAATGAATTTTGAAAAAAGTTTACATATTTGCATTTCCTGAAATGCTTATATACAAATACAAACGACCGTTACAGTTAAGGGTTTATTTAAAGTAATGTGTGGGCAGACATCATGGTAGAGAATTCCATTTCCTCAAGACTAGTAGATTAGGCGAGGTTTGTTTGGTCGTCCTTTTTTCGTTTTCAAAACCTTTCGTGTCGCTTCAGTGAATGTGAATAAAGTCGAAAAAATACAACTTTTTTGTTGGATTATTAAAGATCCTCAGACAACAAAGCCAAAAAAAAAAGAAGAAAAAACCAAACAATAAGTCACAGATGTTTTCTTTTTGTAAAAGTTGAAGAAGTCCATAACAATTCTAAATGATATAGGTATTCAACATCATATTCCTAAGTGAAGATTTTGCTGGCTGTTGCTGACTGAATGACTGAGTGACCTTCATTTAATCGCTTTCAATCTGCTTTAAGTTGAAAATGGAAATTATAAAGATGAAGAGATGATTCCCAAAAGTGTCCCAAAACCACAGCCACAAAAATAATGTTTAATTTGACTTGGGATTGAAGAGGCACTCTTTGTGCACGCCTGGCACAAGGATAACCAAAAGTATACTTCTTCGTCACAAAAAAGCTATCTCTATTATAAGGCAGATGACTATCGCTATATACCTACATAGGAGGAGAAATAAAGAAGATAGCACAAAGCTCTAGATTTGTTGCTGTAATATACCTATATATATACAGCATTATTCCCAGCATCACTTCGATATCGGTTGAGTGTTCTTTTCATGCTCAAGAACCATTTTCGAAGGAATTCAAGAAGATGCGATACTTTAGAGTTTTAGGAATTTGTCCCTCTGGCATCATTTTCTTAAACGGATTTCTCTTCTTTTTTGCTACATACATACATACCACCACTATTTCTGTGAGTAGGTAGGTATATAGAGAGCTATTTTAGACAGGACTCTCAAACCCGAACACAAATGGGATTACTGTGTCGTGACGTTAGCTTTGGCTTTGGATAAAACCAAAACGTTGCACAATGTAAAAGGCAGCTCAGCAAACGCGTTCCTGCGGTTATCTAAAGGATTATAAATATAACAAAGCTATACCTCTACCTATACCTCTATACTTACCTCTTCTGTAAAAGCAAAAAAGATACTATCGAGGATGGAGAAAATGTGTAACCTAATTAAATGTATTGGCTTAGACTCTTAACCTGTACGAATATTGAGTTCAATTATGTCCTTAAGCAAGGAGTTTTTAATAAAATCGATTAGCTAGAGTGAAGTATACAAGAGAAGGATGAAAAAGAGGAACTTTATGTGGATGATGGTTTGATGATTATAAAGGTAGGTAGGTAGTTTCTTTTGTGCTAGGTATGCGATGAACATTTTTCCAGGTATACAAAAACTTTTACGTTGAATTTACTTAAAGAACAAAAAGTTTGACTAGCTATAACATTTTTATTTTATTTTTCTCAAAAGAGATGTAGGTACATATCTACCTATCTAACTTATATATACCGTTGCTTTTATATTTTGCTGTAAAATTATGCGTGACGTGGTTGCTTGGAAAACAAGAAAAACAAAATAACAAAGTTTTACTTTTTCACAGGTATACCTATAACCTACAAACTGGAGACACCACATTCTTGAGAAGTACCTATATTTTATCCGTTTTACGAACACGGACAAGCTTTTCGGTATTATGTGTGTTTTATTTTTTTATAGAACGAATTTTATGAACGAAATGCAATCGATTTGAAATTACAAAGAATTTCAAAGTTATTTAATCTGTTCCTAGTTTGTTAGATGTGGTTGTGCAGTAAAGACGAGTAGGTATGTTCGATATTTTGTGGATGGATAAAACTTTATGGGAAGTTTTGTCTGCTTATTTATTTTTTGGGTTTTGAAATCTATTTGGGATTTTTGTTTTTGAGAGTGTATTTCAAAGTGGAAGAAATAATTTTGAGTTGGAAATTATTATGGAAATTTATGCTTAGCATTATTTTAGAAAAGTTTAGCAATATAGCCAGTGGAAAGTCAGAGATCCGAGATAATGATGTTATTTTTGTAAGTTTTACTTTTAAAATTCAGTACAGTTTTCTTTGTTTTTTGACGAAGTAGGAACCTACATGACTTGCTGATTTGCTTAAAGGGTTTTCGTTTGGTAATCCGGAAGAAGTCTCCAGAACTTTCCGATCCGGAATGCCTTAAGATGATGATTTCTTATAAGCATATAGGTATCTATCCTCAATAATTACTCTTACCACTGCTTTGATTTTTTCGTAAGTTCAACAGATTTTGTGAAAAACGTGTACAAATTTAAAGTATCAATTTTGTTTGAGTTTTCATGATGATACACAATCACCGCTGGGGTAAAGTTCTGGGAGGCTTTTTTGAACTTAAAATAGAAAACTATATATAAAAAAACATCACGGCAACACTAATATCGGTAATGTTGTAGCAGTTTCAACATTTAATGTAGAGTGGATAGATATGAAGAACAAACTCAAATACCTATAATAAAAAGTGGATTTGGAAAAAAATATTTTACATGTCATTCTCTATGTTCAACAGATTTTAATTAATAAATTTCAATTTTCTAAGTTTGTATTTTTTAAAGTTAAAAGGAATCTTAGATATAAGAAAATTGGGCGTGGTAGTAGGTGGATTTACAAAACAAAACTACAATTAACAAAAACATGTTAATTGTAGTTTTGTCAAGAAATATTTAGTATAAACTTTCAGTTCAGCCTTCTAAGGCGAGGTTACAGAAATATATACAGTTTTAATATAAGAAAAGTGGGTGTGTTAGTGGGCGGGATAAATGCTTTAGGTTAACAAATTTTAACGTTCTATTTAGTTTCAGTAAGAAAGTAACTAAAATATTAAAAAAGTGGGCGAGGAACGGGGCGGATTTAATTTAGTTTTTACACATAAATATGTATTTACATCCTAAAAAATTGTAAAACAACATTTGGAAAGCATGCAATTATTAACTGATTTAGTTAAAGTATTCAATGCGCTTATCAATGTTTATTTGAAAGCAAAACCCCATATGGATTGAAAACTATTAAATTCAAAAGTGTGATTGAACTATTTATTTGCGAAATTGGCGTTAGAACTTAATGATTCGGATCACAGAACCATCATGCGACTGCGAATGTTTCTACTATGTGTGTAGGTAGTTTAAGTTTCAAACATGTTGAAAATATACATAGGTACATATATATGATTACTTTAGAAATAGCATTTCCATCTATAAATTGTATGCATTGCGATGCTTTCTCCATCCAATGTTGCAATTCAATCCTTTTTTTTTTGTCTGTTGCATTATGCCAAAGTATTGCATTTCTTAAATGACAACCATAAAATTGCGTTCTATCAAAAAAGCTTATGAGCACCATCTCCTATTGTTACAAAATAAACCTCACAAGACATTCATTCGAGGGAGCTATGGTACTTAACATTCAAAGAAATCGAAAGTATTTCTGACAAGATATCAAAAAATTTCAACAGCTTGTCTGCCACCTCATTTGAAATTCTTCTCACTTCAGTTTGAAAACTGTTCAAAAATATTTAAAAAGAGGAAAAGGAAACCTTTCCAAAACAGAACTTCCGGAAAATTTACAAAAAAAAAGAAGCTTTTCCAGATTCGTATTCACCTTTTACCAGGAGCAGATCTTAAAGAAAAGTTTGAGGGAAGTGGAAGGGGTTCCTTCTTGATCTTGATACTTATTTTAGTTATTTATAGAAATTATTTAAAAGATTTTTTCTAAAGGAATTGTTTTGAAAATTATGGAAGAAAAACCGCAAAGTATATTACCCTCAATTTTAAAAAAAATCGACAAATCAGGTGACGTGTGTTCTGTTAGGGTAGGGGTAAGGCGGGTTTTGAAAAGTCCTTACTAACTATAGCCTATAAGGATGTGGAGCACTTTATTTAAAAAAAAAAAAATATTGCTATAGAACAGAATATCTATTCCAGGACAGCAATATCACTTTAAAAAATAGGCTCATCGTTACATTAATATCTTTTCTTTCCACTCGACTGTCTTAATTAGTTGATCCTCTAAAAGGTACAATGTTCAACTTAACTTTCACAGAATTGAATTAGGGCAAGTATTTTAGTATAAAAGAAAAATTGTTTTCCTTTATCTAAATATTTTTGAACCCCCATCACCCAAATTCACTTGACGGCGGCGCAGAGACACAAGGTCCAGGGACATAAAGCCAATATTTTATTTTTGACGCTTATAGCCAAGCCTCAAATATTTTTTGTTAACAATGGGACATAAGTCCCAATTTTTTTGAAGGCATAGAAAATAATAATAATTTGTCGATGTTTTATTTGAAAGAAAATTAGTACAGTGCTAGCACCCAGCATTACGGCGTATAAACAGTGAGGTACATTTGTATGGGGCGGGGCTGCAACCACCCTGCTTGGGCACACTATAAGATTTGGGGTAGGTGCGAGGTTGGGTGTATGGAAAGTTTCTTTTTATATCATTTGGTAGTTTTTATTTAGTGGTCCCTGGGCCTTATGTCCCTGCGCCTCACTTGACCCGCCCTTGAACTCCTTCCATCGCTTGATTATATTTGAAAAAAAAAAAGTTGGAGACATCGCACCAAAAACAACTCAGCTTTTTCACATTTATTATTTAAATATTTTATTCTTGCGGCGAATGACGACGACGCACGCACGCACATCAAGGCAAAACTTTTTACTCTTCACCTTTGAAATTGCCATATTTTCCTGCAGGCTTACACCTTCCACCAAAATCGAAAACAACAAACTTTTTTCTCATGCAACAAAAAAAATGAAAAAAAAAAATTTTACAAAAGGCAAAAGTTTCATTTTATGCCAATTTTTTTTTTCATCTCTTCCTTTAGGCAGAAATATTCGAATAGGCAACTCCAACAAAAAATGAAGCAAAAAAAAAAAACGATTCTGCCAGTTGAACTGCAGATAAAAATACCTTGAAATATGATCCCGATTCATACAGCACCCCTGGGGAGGAGGATGGATGAAATTTAAGATTCTGAAGTCACCGAGTGTCATCGTCGCTTCGGTGAAAAAGCGGTATTGCGATACCCAAACGCAATGGCCCCGAAGTTTCGGATGCACTTCTTGATTGATGCAACTTCCTCTTGCTACTTCCAATGTATATATGTGATCCTGTGCATCTGTGCGTGTGTGGGTGTAATTGTGTGTATATATTCATCCAGTGTGATGGCAGTTTTTCGCCATGATTTCCGGAATCATCCTCGTGGGAATATGTGTGGTTCCGGGGGTCGGTTATATACTTGGTAATAAATTGTGAAACTTTCCGGAAGTAATACGTGATAAAAACCGAAAGTGAAAAGTAAAATAAGTGTCATTCTGACGCGCCATCCCACAGTGTATGTATAGATACTTTCATCATCAATTGACTGTGTCGAGTCGAAAGTGAGTCACTCTGATGGTGTGCCATACTGTTTCATCGTCACCGTCGTCAACCATCAAGGATATACCATTCCAGCGACTACGATGACATTGTCATTGTCGACACATTTTGTGGCAAGAACCATATATATATCGGTATAGTACGAGTATAATGCAACACAGACTTTTTGGAACTAAACTGGTCTGTTGGACCAAAACTTTTGATTGGCAATTTCATGGTTGTTTAAGTGGATGAAACTATACTTTGAGAGTATCTCATGGCGTGAAACATCAGTATCAGAAGCAAGGAAACAGAACAACAACAATGGCTTGGGACGCAGTTGGATTTAAAGTTATTTAAAGTCAATTTATAGTTTGGTCAACGTTAAGGGAGGCTTAGTTTTTGATCAGCTTTTCTTAACTTATATTATACTAACTGATGAAATGTGCATGAAAGAAGCTTGCCCTGGGAGACTAATTTATTTGAATACTATGAACCTGGTTTATGACGTTGAGTTTTTTAATCGAGTGAACCAAAAAGTTTCAATTTATGATATAGTTGACCCTTATTAAATATGTAAAGTAAATAATTTAGAGTTGTCATGTATACATGTCCCCGGTTTGGTCTAGGCAACCAATGTATTTTAGATATAGAATAGATTCATAGCTTTGAGTTTAAAGTTATGAAGAAATACGCGTCAAAAAAATTGCGCTGCAGACCATTAAAAAAAATGCAGTAAGTACATATAAAATGTAAATTTTCGTTTGTTCCTATAGTCGCAAATCTCCGAAAGTACTTCACTGATTGATTTGAAATTTTGACACCACATTGCATTCGAGTGTGCGAGTGTTTATATGTACTTTTTTTTAAAGCGCCATCTATTAGGCTTAAAAGCAACCCGCTATATTGAGATCACAAGGCAGGATTCATTAGTTTTGTTATACAAATACGTAGGAAAATAAATGTTTGATTCGTTTGCCCCAATTTAACTATTTATAGGGTAAAATTGGGTAAGAAACAAAAAAATAGCTATAAGTTTTTAATATACATTTTTTGTTTGAATTTTAGTTTACAAAGGGCTTTTTGGATTCATATTCTGCAAAGTGAAATGGGGTATAATTAAAAATATTCTTAATATTTTTGACATTCTTTTTTTTTCTGAAAGGTTCTAAGTAAATTTTAAGAAGTACTTGTAGTACCACTTAAGGATTTGATACTTTCAAAATTGTTTTTCTTATAGGGTGAAATAGGGTAAAAGAACAAAAATAGCATACGATATAAAAAATATTTTTTTTTCATGTTTTATCTTTTTTGAAGACGGAATTTGATGATCATTTCAAAACTTAACTATTTACAGGGTAAAATGGGGAAAAACAAAAAAAATTATTTCTTTAAGCACTTGTCAAAAATATTTTGAAATATTAGGTAGATAAATAGAAAAAAGAAATATGCTGAGACAAAAATAATAAAACAAAAGGCTATATACCATACAAAACAATTAATTTCTCTGTTTTTTTGTAGGTAAGATCAGCTGTTCCAAGTCATCCAGTTTCTTGCTGTGAAAATAAATTTGTATCCTTCAAATTCTACTTAATAATTTAAGCGTGATATTAGCCGCGTTTTACTGTCGCCAATAACCCATATGGTTCACCCCGATATAATAAAACGATACAGATCCAAATGAAAACAGCGTTGTATGCTCATCTCTTTTTGTCTTATGTCTGTTTATTTTTCATGTAGATACTGTCTTTTTTCCTCTCACTGCAGTTTGTACTCTCTACCGACTATAGAGCCGTCTACCCGCCAGAGTAAGAACCTATTTCTGGTTCCATAAAGCAAACCCCAATAGAAACCTGGATCCAAATTTGTTTTTGTATTATGTGTTAAAGGATAACCCCGACCCAGGCCCTTAGATAATAAAACGCGGCTATTAATAAGTTTATTTTGAGTTGTTTCTTCAATCACGATCGATCGGCTGGATGGATTAGGTTACACTATGTGGGGCTCGGTGGCCTTTGGTAAAAACTATTCAAAATATAATACAATTTCGACGTTGAAGTTAATAAAATAGCTTACTTAAGGCGCCAGTAATAGCTATTATTGAAAACCATCATTGTCAATTTACATTTATAATTTTGAGACATTTAGGGCCAGTTTGGGTTGAATTTTTACCATGATTTCCAAGGGCTCTAATTAAATGGCGTTATAACCAACCAAAATCGGCTGATTACAGAATTCCATGATTAACAACTCGAATTATTTTGGTTACCATTTACATTCGTCGACTACCTATACTGCAGTAGCAATAATCCTTGATTAACGTTGATCGGCTGTGAAAAAACAGGCCCTTAGAAAGCTAAATCATTGATTATGTATGTTGATGCAAAATAAAGCTGGTGGTTTTATTTATTATTTCATTTAAAAAAAAATCTCAAAACATTCAATGTTGGTTTTCAATTATACCTATAACATACCGTCTAACATATAACACTGTTATTTTTATATACATATACCTACATAGTTTTAAAATAAAAATACAAAGTTTATCAATTCAAACAATATAAAGACTAATGTCCAATTTCATAAACAAACACTAAAAGCACTTTTATCTTAAATTTTATCAGCCCTTAAAGATTTTTAGTTTCACCAATCTATAAAAGGGAAATTTCAGGAAAATTTTTGTTTAAATCGAGTTCTCTTCACATACCTGGAAAAATAAATTGTTTCTTTCTTTCTAATAAGCGAAATGTATGAGAAAAAAAGAAAAAGCATTATGTATTTAAACAAATGCCAAGAATTGCAAAATAAATCGGTAAACTTCTTCAAAATCAAAAAAAAAAAAAAACATTGGGCCGCTGCCGAAAGGTTTTTATAAAGTGAGTTTCAATTAAATTAAACAATGAATGCGCATATAAAAAGAAGAGAAAGAGGCAAAAATTACACACAAAAATGGGCTTATTGATATTGTATCTCCAAAAATTGAAAATTAAAATGTTTCAAAATTTTTTCTGCAAATTTCAGCTGATATGTCCTCTTTTTAACTGCATCTGATGACATTTTAATGACACTTTTAAAATTTAACGAGCCAAAAATGGGCTTCGAAGTTAGTAAATAAAAATAAGCAGTATCATACTAATACCTGTTTAAAATTTTGTACCATTCTGTTTAATTCTATGCCTAAAATCAGCTTTATTTTAGTCGCAATATAATATCAGCTTATAATCTTTTACAAGTCATTTAACAAATCAATCGCTAAATCCTTTTTCCTGAATACTTAAACAGGATATTCTTGATAACATCTATAACACTTTCCAATACCTTTTCTAAGGATACGATATGAAGTTAAAGAATAAATCCCTTTAAGTATGCAAAAGCCTCATATACTTCCTTTTACATACATATAGGTATCTGTAATCTGTTCTTTCGCCAACCTTGCAAAATCACGAACATCCACTTCTGAAGAAGCCACAACACATTTGTTAAACTCAAACATTCACTGGAATAAAATCAAGGAGAAAATAAAAGATTTACGACGCGCCTGTCAAAAAGTTCTTTGAAGGTATACAATATACATATTGTACGTATATAATATAGAGGAACTTGAAGCACCATGTGTGACCACAACTTCTGACTTGTAATTTCTCTAATATATCCGACGACTTGGTTATGTATGCGGAGTGAATCCGCCACTTGTTTTGTAAGTTATTTTGCATTGCTTTAGTCACGCAATGCATTTGACTAATATTTAACAATATAGTTATAGTGTACCTATAGAAGTCTATGTAAAAGGAACCCCATCGCACCTTCTGCTCAGCCCACATGCACAATTCATTAAACAGAAATTGTATAGTAAAGTTCGTTTTTCTCGGAAAGCAACAACTGGCAAGGCGATGTATACACATATATAACGGGTGATTTTTTAGCTGGTTTGGTTTTGGCAACACTGGTTTTGACAGCTGACGTGTGTTTAGTACCTTGTGTCACTGTCAAACAGCTTCAGTTTGGTTTGCAATTTAACCATGGATCGTCTTACAAATGAACAACGCTTGCAAAGCTGCTCTTGGAAAGCTGGCCGAGGATCCGCTTTTTTATCGAAAAATTGTGTTCAGCGATGAGGCTCATTTTTGGTTGAATGGGTACATAAATAAGCACAATTGCCGCATTTGGAGTGAAGATCAGCCAGAAGCATTGCAACAGCTACCAATGCATCCCGAAAAAGCCACTGTTTGGTGCGGTTTATGGGCCGGCGGCATTATTGGGCCATATTTCTTCAAAGATGATGCGAATCGCAGCGTTACTGTCAATGGTGAACGCTACCGAGCGATGATAACAAACTTTTTTTTGCCCGAAATGGAAGTTCTTGACTTGCATGATATGTGGTTTCAACAAGACGGTGCCACATGCCACACAGCACGCGAAACAATGGCGCAATTGCGAGGCGAGTTTGGTGAACAGTTAATTTCACGTTTCGGGCCGATTTGACACCATTAGACTATTTTTTGTGGGGGTATGTCAAGGCTAATGTCTATAGGGACAAGCCCGCTTCGATTGACGCACTGGAAGCCAACATCCATGCATTCATTCGTGAGATACCGGCCGATATGTGTGAAAGAGTATGCCAAAATTAGACTCAGCGGATGGGCTACCTGAGACGCAGCCGCGGTCAACATTTGCATGAAATTATCTTTAAACATTAAATTGCAAGGTTCAAACTATCGATTCAAATAAATATTTCATTCATTTTTTCGAATTTTTTGTGTTTTTTTTTTAGAAAAAGTTCTAAACCTCTTAAAAAATCACCCGTTATAATAAAGCCTGCTGGGTCGTGTTGTGCCAATTATATGTGTGTTTAAGGTATTGGACTAAATCCTTCAGCCTGTGTTGTTTGTTACAAAGTTGTTTTTGTTGAGGCAAATGAATTGACTTATATTCCATACGGGAACTTCACACTCAACCCTTTTGTGTACGTGCGATGTTTATACCATATAGAAAGGCCATAACATATACATGCATAGATAGTCAAGCAATTTGCCACACGCTTTCTCCCTTATTTCCATATAAAACCACCTCTTGACATATAATATGTAGTAAACTGATACGATGGATTGAAATGCGCACAGGCTTTTATTACCGCATGCTTAAACTCCTCCATTATCCTTTCATGTTTAGTTTGTGTGACCGGATGTAGCAATGTTTTGTGGAAGTATCCGTCAATTGATGTACATCTATCTGTTCATTTTGTCAGTGGAGCGTGACCAAGCCTTTTCGAGTGGAATTCCCTAGCGTAACATAAAGTAGCCACAACCATCACCATCATCAATTGAGTTGTTTCTATACATTTTATCGCATAAGCCTCCAAAATGTTCGCTTGAACAAAATATAGCAAAGCAAAGACAAACTGCTACAATCTAACATTTTAGCCAAAAACAAATGTTATGTTTGCCCCAAAAAGGGAAAACGTGTGCGGCATACCATTTTGTGGAGTGTTGACGTTTCCCATCGCATAGTGCTCATCATAATATTATATGAAAAAAAAACATATTAGTTGTATGTTTAATAAATATGTTCATAGATGAACATTGAACAAAATATAAATTATAAACTAGGTATGAAAGTTTCATGTTGGGAAAATAGCATTTCTACCTATAAGGTCTTTAAAGGATTAGAGATTTGTCTATTGATATTTTAATTCAATGTGTATATTATTTTAACAGACATGATAATGACGTGTTAATAAAATTTCATTTAAGACTGCGCGAACAGTAGTGAGTCGATGCGTTGTGAGAAGCGTGTACATGCGAAACAACGTTCACATATGAATTTTTCCTTAAAAAAAAATCAAAACAAAATAATTCTTCGCAAATCATTTTTGGTACCAGCTAAACCTACTCGCATCACATAGCGAGTTTGTGCGAAAAATTTAATTGTTGTTTGTTGTGAAGAAGAATCAAAGTTTAGGTTGTGTGCACTCTGTATGAGATACGAAAAGCTATAATGCGATGCAAAAAGCTACGCAATGCAAAAAGATGTGCGATGCGAAAAGCTTAGCGATATGCGAATCCGTTTGCTTAAGAAGAATTCACATGTATTCTTATATGTACCTGCGGTATGACAGGTGTTATCTTCTCGCATCCTTCTCGCGCATGTTTTGCTTTTTGCAAATAAACTCTTCTAATAAGTTTTTCAATCAATTCTGCGATAATGTTAATTTTTGTTATTCAATATTAATAGGATAATATGCGAAAGTTTGACAGCCTAACTTCAAGTGTGTTATCACACAACCCCTTATAATTTTTGTTATTGTTTGTTTTGAACAAACTGTTTTAAAATAAATACAGTAAGACCCGCTTAAGAGAAACTACGAAAGGTGAAAAAAAATTGCACTTAAACGGATTTAATAATTCCAAAAAAGGTTCTGACATCAGAAATTCAAACGTCATTTTCGTGATGAAAATTTGGTGGAGGTGAAAAATAAAAAAGAAGTAAAAGCGTTCAGTAAATTTTATATTCATGTTCTATTTAATTTTTTTTTCAATGAAAAATATTAAATTTAACTGAAAATATGTTTCACTTAAGCGAGTTTCGCTGAAGCGGGGTGTTATAAAGGTAATTGGTCGACAAATACTCGGCGATAAAAAAAGTGTTTCAGATAAGCGGGTTTTTCTCTTAAGCTGGTTTTACTGTATGTGATTTCTGTTTTTTGTATACGTATTCTGAAAAATGTATAAAAATTTATACGGAAACATTAAGCTATAAAAAGAAGATAAGGAGTTAAAAGAAAAAATATTCTTCTGATGAGGCCTCCAACTCTCGTTCAGTCAAACAAAACAAGAGCGCACACATAAAAGCATCTGTTATCGCATTTCGCACTGTCTTCTCGAATTGTTTCTTGCCTCAGTATAGGTATCTGCCAACAATTTTCGAAATACACAACGAGGTTGTTAAAGTTGCCCAAATTTGAAGATTTTTTCGGAACGTCTCAAACCCCCTTTTTTCTTATATGCAAGCTTTTTTAAGATCGAATAACATCTTCAGGAAGTGGTAACTTTACATTTTTAAAAATTTGTTTTACAACATCGAATCATTTAAAAATTGCAACATTTCTGACAAAAAACAAGGTTGGATGAGGAACCCGGCAAGAATATTCAACTCTTTTATAAAACATATCGATCATCATTTGTGCCCAAAAGATACCCGTAAAAATATGATCTCTAAAGAAAATTTAGCTTATTTATGCCATACCTCACAATACATGCTCGTTAGTGTATTTTGAAATATACATACCTACACGGTTAAAAATTCTGGGGTATTTTTTAATACAGCTCTTGTATTACAGCCGTATGCAATACAGCAAATATTACATTTTAAGGAAATATTAAAAAAAATTCTAATCAATTCTTATTACATTCTAATATTTTTGTATTAAAATATCATTTGTAATACAAAAAAGAGTCGATTTTAACCCAAAAGAATAAAACATATCCCTTGTAGAGAGGGAAAATTTCTCTCTCAGTTGCCATTTCAAATATGAGAATTTTTCTAATAATTTTTGATTACATTCTAATAACGATGGATAAAAGAATGTTATTTTTCTAATAAAAATAATAAGAATAATTATTCCCAAATGGAAATAAATTGACATACAAAGATAAATAGGTACTCTTGCAAAAATACACATTCATTATTATAGCTATTACGAATTACGAGTATGTATTCATAATATTTTCTGTGTTGCATTAATTCTCAAAAGAAATATCCTTTTGAGAGAAAATTTTCTTGTGAGAAATTTCCTCAATTTATTTCCTCTCTTTTTCTTAATAAAGTTCTATTAAAAATGTAATAATTTTTGTATTAAAAGTAAAAATGTAATATTTGCGATGTATTAAACTTTAATACATTTTTGGTGTTGTCATATATACAACCCTGAAATTATTAAAATTAATGCCAGAATTTTTAACCGTGTACTTAAATTCCATCAATCTTGTATACTGTCAACAGTGAATGTTCCAATATTTCTAGGCAGTTTCCTTATATAAATTCATCCATTGGCCGAATACAACTACACTGAACCAAAAAGGTACATGATTTTCATGAAAAATTTCCTACTTTTAATGCACACATACTTAAAAATTGAGCCAAACATCGCGTTCATACGATTTAGGCAGAGTATGAACGAGTCATGCGGCTTATGCTGATTCATTCATAAAATGTATGTATCTGATGTTCTTAAATCCAATGTTTGTATACTTAAGATGAATGAATTTCATTTAAAGTGAATTTTTTGTAGGTACTATACATACAAATTATGAATATGTCCAATGTCCATATGAAAATTTTACCTAAAGCATAATGATCTCAGTCATTTATATCATTTCATAAAAAATATGAATCGTTGTCATGAATTTTTCATAAAATTTATGAAATCAATTCATAAAACCTATAATTCTTCAATCTTCGTTAGTGGTTTATAAATTAAACCTATATGGACTTGCTGCAAATTAAATAAAAATAATTTCCGACTTACCTACAAAGTCTGGTGAGCTAGTGGAATTGCAAAATACATAACTCAATTTAAAAGTTCGAGTGATCTCCGCTCCAAAGATATTTCGCCCAGGTACGACAGTTGGACTCATCAGTCAGATGCTGTCGTACCCTAAAGACGCAAATTATGGTCGATGCTTACCGATTCTTATAAAACTCACAGCATGAATACACTGTGAATTCTATATTTCTAAGAGAATAAAATTCATGAAAAAACAGTCGTAAATTTCATGACACAAATTCATAGAACCTAGGAATAAATGTATTAAATTTATGAAATTGATACATGAAGACTTTAAAAATCCAGGTTCATGATTCATACATTATAGGAATAGACATTAAACTCGTGAATTGATACATGCAACCTAAAAATCCAGGTCTATAAGAAACATACATAAAACTATTCCTAATTTTTATATATTTTTCATAAAAAAGCATGAACCGTTCATGCTCTTATGAATAAAATCATGAAAACTATATGATCAGTGATTTTAAATGAAATTTTTTTAGGAATGGAGATTCATAAAAACAACACCCGTTCATGAAATTTATGACCGTTTTTTCATGAATTTTCGGAGAAAATCTGCTATTTTAGCTATAAGATCGCCGCGCCGTTCATAGATTTTATGTACAAATTTATTTTCAGTGTAGGAGAACCCTTTAAAAATATACCAAGGACAGAAACCCGTTCCCTTATGAATAATTTTAATCCTGCGAATCCATCGTATGTATAATTTTTATCTGCGCAATCTTTTCACAATAACTTATCAATCGAAAATTATAAATGAAAAAAATAACCGGACAAAGTCACGCAATGTTTTCTTTGTAAAACAAAAACAAACATTATACAAAACCACTCTCTCTGTTATTAATAAAAATGTACAGCAATCAATTGAAATGTCCAACCTATAAAACCGGTGATTTGCTTTCCGTTGACTGTAATTTAAATTGAAAAATAAAAGCAAATAACTTCCCCCATTATAAACATTGCTCCTAACCGTAAAACACCTGCGGTTATATGTGTATGGAGTGGGCCCATCAACAATGTTGTGTTATTCTAGTTTTTCCGAGTCATAGGATTTTCAAAAATCAGAACAAAAAACTTTTTCTTTGTATCAATTGCTGTTTTGTTTTTTGCAGGTAATCTGAGTGCGTTCGTTTGGTTGTATATAGGCGAAGATTGTTTTGCTTGTTCTTTGTTGTTGTTATTGTTCATCGCAGATGTTTCTGAACTCTCGAGTTTGGCATTGAAGGACCTTTTCTCTATCAGCCCAGCCCAATCCGCTTCCTACCCTTTCGTTCACGTCTCACTGCATACTTAATGTGTGCTCGCTATATGAGCAAACTTTTGTCCTACATCATTCATAGAAAGTGAAGTGGTGCTTTCTCTATTGTTGTTCGCTTTTGTTGAAAACACACTTTATATGTATAGATACTCACAGATATATGTATATCAACTCACCCACAATCCTGCAGCAGTAAGAAACCATCATCGGGGAGGTCACTGGCTCATTGAGTGCTGTGACCTACATCTTGGGCCTGTGAGTAACAAAAAAACAAAAATACTAAGAAAATTTCCCATCTTCAACCCTGGAAAAAAAACGACCGACGACGATTCATAAACAATCTGACACTTGAGGGAGCACAGAAGGGCAATATACCCGTGTGACATCAAAACTCTTGACAAGTATCACAAAGTGTCGTCACGTCAAGCTGTTTGAAAATGGAATTATGTAGTTGCCTTTTGTTGCCACCGAATTTCTCCATTTACCACCACCTGTGGCATATTATACAGGAAAACAATATATATGGAGGATAACGATTTTACTAGGTAGGTATACCACAGAAAATCAATAGGGCTGAACTTTTTATGTAGACAAAAGAAGGTTTCGGGGTTGAAGGTTGATGAATTCCGGCATAAGGAGGTGAGTTGAACGGTTTGTTAAAATATTCATAAACCCTTTGTTTTGCTATAGAAAAGTTATATAGAAAAGATATTGTTCAAGGAAGTCCAATTAAGATAGTTTAGCAGTTGTTTCAAAAATATTTACTTATTATAGGTAGTTGTATGACAATTTAACTATTAAGCAATGGAAATAATTTGTTGAATATATAAATCATAGATAAATTCAGAATCTTTAAAGCTGTCGTCATCATCGGCATAAACAAAAATATAGAAGTGTCGATACATATTTCGACTTTCGACACAAATAAACCCAAATGTCATTTTTTCGCACACAATAAATAGTCTGTATAATTATTTCTGTGCGAAAAAGGAGCGGAGACTTCTCCAAATAATCTGCTACAATTATACATTTCGCTCTTCGAACAGCGTACTGTTTCTGATTTCGTTGTTTCATTTTTGTATGGGATTTTTCGTTTCGCATCAGCAGCGTACTTGGCTTAAATGAGAAACTCACTTTTTTGATCCCTGTTTATAATTTCTTTTTTTTTCGTTGACTGACTTTCCTTAATGCCTTTAAAATTATCTTTTTTGATCTATCCATCTCTTTACTCTTTGTTATACATAATAATTTAAATTTAACTATGTTAGCAAAAATCGAAGTAGGTATGGAAGGAATTTTTCTTCTTACAATTTTCAAGTTCACTTAACTCCTTCTAAAGACGTCCGTTATATTCGTAAAAATAAAATAGCTTAAGTCGTCTTAGTAGTTAAGGCAACAGTTTTGTAGTGATTTAAAGTAGTAAAATAGCTTATGTTGACTTAGCTGTGTTATAAAACTGAGTTTGGTTCGAATTTTATTTTTTTTAAATGGCTTAGTCGACATATGCGAAAGTTTAAAACAAATTAAGTCGACCTTAGCGATCCTGTTTATTTCAATATGAAATAACTTCTCATGACTTCCATATATTTTCTTTTCTTTTTGATCGATTTAGGCTACCTCTAAGTTGTTTTGCAATTGCATTTTTTGTTCATTTAAACATTTATTAAGTTCCTTTATTTTTTTTTTAATTTAACGGCAATTTCTTGTCGTAGATTATGGAATGGGTCATCATGTGATATGTGATATACATACTGACGGTATGTTTTCTCAATTCTCTTCTTGATACCAAATTATTTTCGTTTCGTTTAATATAACATAAAAAATTATGTATTAGTCAATAGTCATAAATTTTTTATTAGGGACACTCAATGCACCGAAGTACAAAAGGTCCCACCAAGAGAAAATTTAAAGAGATATTTAAACCTTTTTCAATTTATTAAATGCAATTCTTATACTTCCACTTATGAACTATTGTGTAGAAACTAAATGTGAACTTTATTTGAACAGATAAATTGAAATACATATTCTGTTGATTTCGAATTCTCTACATATTTCTATTCTTTTTTTTTTATTATTGTCCCTCGTTAAAATACAAAATTTGCGGTTGTGGATTGCGTTAATTTATGAAATGAAGTAGAATTCTTTTTTTGATAGGGTGAATAAGTTAGGTAGGTTCAAATTTTTGTGTGTGCAGTGCAGTCATACCTAGTTCGTTATGTACATAAAGGAATTATGAAAAATAATTAATATATCGTAGTTGACTGAATAGTTAATATGATATTAGGTACGTGATATGTAGGTACATGATTGCTTCGCAACGGAAGTACCAGGTTAGGTTAGGTATAGAGGTGTAGCTTTTATTTTTTTAAGCAATTGATTACCTAAAAGAAGAGATTTTTATTTGGTCTATAGGGTAAGTAAAGGGGTGCACCTGGTTACGCATGAACAAAATTTCGTAATTTCCTAATGAATCTTAACATTAAGGCTGGTGAAGAATGAAAAAAGTTTTTGTGCACTTTGTATGGGAGAGCGAAACTAAAATTAATAAAAACTGAACTACTGAATTGAATGATATTGATAAAATTTTCGGGCATGATAAAAATCATCACAAATAATATATGTAGGTATATTTAAAAACGTTAACTTAATAATAGGTAGGTAATAACTTGGTATACTTAAGAGATAGCAGTTGGGGCGTATCTACATACATATATTTTCTACGCACACTTTTGAAGGGTTTTTGACCTTTTTCTGTGAGGAGGCAGACTTGTGTTCCATAAAATCTACTCAACCGACTTTGATCAAATTTTCAGGTATGATGATAGAAGTGATGAGAACTCAACTCAAATAAAAATTTATTCAACTCAACACCATACATTTTCGCCCAATGCTTCGCCCACTAAAAATTGAAATATCGTCATCAAAATTATTTTATTATTTTTTATTTTTTCGTATGTTCCTTAAATATGTATGTATGTAGATTGTAGGTAGGTTGGTATGGTACTGGGTGAATATCTATTATATTTTTTTTTTTTTTAATCAGCCTTACAAGCTTTTTCCCAAGCTCAAAATTGTATTCATTTTCTGACTGATTTTCTTTGATGCGTTGGTCATGTAGTCGAATAGTATTATTCGTGCGTTTTATTTTGTGATAGATTTCGGAGATTTCGATGTTGAGGACTTTTTGGTGGAATTTAAGCTCGATTTTGTAGTAAACTTCGAGGGATTCTTTGTTTGAAAGAATTTGTTTTGTGCTGCGTGTAGAGTTTTTTAAGTGGTTAGGTACAATGATCTTTGTGAGTTGCTATATTGTTCAAAATTATTACATACTTGTATACCGTATTTGTATTTGATATGTTCGTAGTACCTAGTTCTTAATTGTGATGTTGCTGATGCTGCTCGGCTAACCGTACGATGATTTTAATAAAGTTGATTTTTTTACCAATTTGTGGAATTAATGCTGTAGGTGGAAATATAGTTTTCCTTCGGCTTTTTTGGTCGCTGTAATTTTTGCAATGAAACAATTAAGTTACATTAACTTTCCCAACGTTTCGGCAGGGGTTGCTGCCTTCTTCTGGGGTACTTTATTAACACAAAAAATACAAATAACATTAGTTCGTGGATCAGTAGAATAATAAAACATTACAAAAAATCAATTTTATTTTGTTTTAAACTACCATTTTATGTTCAATGAAAAAAAGTAATATCCCAATTAGCTTGAAATTTAAAACCAGGGACCTATTTCACCAAACTCTTTTCACTTTGCAACTTTGCACTTTTACTTTGTAAATTTGGTTTCACCAAACGCAAATTTGCAAAGAGGAAATTATTGAATTGAAAAGCTTTCCTCTTTGCAAATTACGTTTTCACAAACACAAATTTTCAAAGTGCAAAGTTCTTTCTACACCAAACAAATAAACTTTGCAAATTATATTAAGAATTTTGAAAAGTTTTTCAGTAATATGCAAAGAGAAATTTTCATTTGCAATAAGTGTTTCTTTGGAAAAGTTGTCTAAAAATAATTAAAAAAATGATCCGTTTTGAAGAATATAGGTATTTTGAAAACGAAGAAGTAAATAATAGTGACCAAAATACCATACCTCACGGTTTATTAAAATCGTTGGGACTTATTTCATAATGAACTAAGTCCCAAATGAACTAACTCCTAAATTTATGAACTAAGTCCAATCGAAATTTTGGTGGGAGTTAGCCTAGTCATATTTCCTAGATTACGAATATGCATTTTTTGAATTTATTTTTTTGAAAGTTTTGGAAAAATACTTTTTTTTTCAACTTTTTATTTTATTTTTTAGAACTGGGACTTCCTAGATCATGAATATGCATTTTTGAAGTCGCTTAGTTAAGCCGCAAGTCAAATTTAAAGTTTTCAACTTTGATGCCTCTAGGCTCTAGCACGTCTAGTTCAAAGTTCTATTCAAAGTTGGTCAAACACTTTTCAAAAATATGTAGTCTGAAAAGTTGGAAAGTGAAAAGTCTTTACACTTTGGTAATTTTGTGAAACACTTTGCACTTTTACTTAGCATGAAACTATTTTTTTGGAAAGTTGTAAAGTGCAAAGTGAAAAGTATTTGGTGAAATAGGGCCCAGGTCAATCAAACTATTAACATGGGTCCTTTGATAGTTTTATTTTAACTAGTGTATGTGGGTATATGTATTAATATATAACTTATCATAAGTCAAAAGCCAAAAACGAGCATTCTCAATTCCAAATACCCATACTTAGGTACAGTACCTATCAAAACACCTCCAATATTAACACCAACATTATCAAGAACTCTGAAAGAGTTCCATGTACCTAATCTATAGAGTGACCTCAAGAGAATTGATTGCTTCAAATTTCAAAGAAATAAATTGTAAATGGATTTTTTTATTTCAACGTATTATATAAATACAGTGTTTAAAAAGCTTCGAACTTGATTTTATTCAATCAAAAGTGTTTTTTTAAAAACCCTGAGTTTATGCGATGCCAATTAAATCAAGGTAAAAACATTTCAGTTTAACGATTTAAATTAAAAAATCTTGACACAATTATTTTCATCTCCAGTCAGCTGAGCACCCTACATTTTATTTTATACTTGCTGATTCAGTAAAAAAAAAACAACCATAATGATCCATTTTGAAGTCTTGCGGCAGGAATCCTTTGCATTCATTTCGTTATTTTTTTTTTTTTTTGGTTTATGTAAAATTGGTATAGGTATCTGTTCATAAATAGACGCTTGAAGGCATACTGCCTATAAAGCTCCTATATATATATCCATCCACTGCACCTTTATAAGCATATCCTGTGCAGATGTTTTCTCCGCACAAGCCCAGAATCGAATCATCCGTCCCTGATTCAAACTCCAACCATCTGTGATTTTATTTATCTAAAGCCTCACTCTCTCTCCCTCCCTCTTTCTAGCCCCAATACAATGATTAAAATGTTAAAAATGCAAATATTATTTCGTATACCCATAAGGAAGAATGAATACAAAAATTAAATCCTGTCTGGTTCAAGATTATGCTCGGAGGGTTGGGCACCAAGAGGAAGCACTCTTGACTATGTGCGTTATAGACATTATACCCGGTTGAATAATATTTTCTTTAGCGCATCTTCCATAGTGCCCGGAATCTTGAAATTGCTTAGTAAATTCTTGAAACTACTGCAGGTTCTCTTGATGGCAGTTCTTCTATACATTTTTATCGATGCAGATAGTATGGTGCGGGTGCGGTTGCGATTGCAGGTATATATATATTGGAATCATGTAAGCACGAAAATGCAACAACTTTTGTAGTTATTGCTTCTGATGCAACGTTACAGAATTTTTTTTTATCCTTTTATTTTATTTTTATTTTGAAAATATAACAACTATTGCAGGAGTGTGCAGTGTTGCATGCTAAGAAGGCGGGTGCCATCATCGCCATTCGAGACTCCATGCCACCATTCAGCTTTGAGAGGGAATTGGATTTAATGTTGCCATCAGGAGTAAATTAAAAAGAGTGGTTGGTATGGTGGGAGTGTGATACGATGGTGCGCTCCTCGTCCATCTATCACTTGGGTAAATCAGTTAGAAACGTCCGTGTGCCAGTCTTGCAGGTGGTGTAACTTTACTATTCAGATTTTTTTTTTTTTTTTTTTCGTAAGTCTCTGGTATTTTTTTCTCTATAAAGGTATAAGGTTATCGACTAAAGGTGCTCCAAGAGAGTGCAAGAGGGCGAAATGTTTATAGCAATTTCGATAGAAGTTATCGGAAATTGAAAGGAACCCTTCTTGTGTATAAAGCACTTCTTGTGGTTTTGGGAAGGAAATAATTTATGTTGTTGAGCAGAAAACACCAGAAACTTGAATTCTATTTATAAAGCTTCGGAAGAATTTAATAAAGTATAAGTAATCAATGTAAGGCAATTAATTAAATTGAAAAATGTTCAATGGTCAATATCATCAACGAGGAAAATTATTTTCTTTTCTTGAAAATTATCTACCTATAGCAATAAAACAATGAAGCTCAATACATCAAATACAAGAGCTAGACTGTAGAGATTGTTTATATATTAATTATTATTTTCAAGGGACACAGTGACTCACACTGTTTCTTTTTATATAAAATGAATTTGAAAAAGCAAAAAAAAAAACTTTTTTCCTGCACCTTGCAACAAGCCATCGGTCTGCGGGATCCCGATGGTTCGTCTCTTTTTTTTGTGTGTTTCTGCAACGATGTGTGATGTTTCTTCATTCGAGTTAAATATTTTTATGCATACATAATTCTTATTAAATGAATTTATAAAATTTTGTCGGTTTGTTTGTTTTCAATAGTTTGTAAATTATATACATGTTTTTTTGCGAAATTACAACACTCAATCAGCCTTATTGTGAGTTTCACCTGAAAAAATATTTCACCTTAAAATTTTTTGGTCCCCCTAAATTTTAAAAGCTATTGTGAGTTTTGCCCGAACGAAATTTAGTTCGCCTACTAAAAATAAGTGAACATTTAGGCTGTCAATAATACTGCATTCCGCCCGAAATGAATGTTCCCAATAAGAGGAATTTTTTGAAGACAAAATTTCGGGTGAAACTCACAATAGGCGAAAAGTGAAATATCAAATTTTCCGGGTGGAATGTTGTTCGGGCGAAACTTACAATAAGGCTGAATGAATCAATTAAAATTGGTACACAATTAACCACTGATTGAGGCTACAGAATTCAAATTTTTCATTCGATTTTTCGAATATGGATGTTCGCTAAAAGTTTATAACAACTATAAGTAACTAAATTTCAATTTTAATTTTCTGTTAAAAGTGCTTTTATTTTCTTTTAAAGAAAAAACAATATGTGAATATGTGTACATATAAATCATTTTTTTACTCAATAAACTGATTTTAAAACCTTGATTCATTATGTACCATGCACTTATTCACTGTATACAGTATACACCCATGGTACACAGTGAACCACATAAAAAGGTTAAGTTCATATAATTTGTTCACTATCTCAACATTAAAAAAGCTTTAAGATTTTGTAATAACATTGAAGACTATACATTGAAAAAGCTGTGGAAAAAAATTCAATGTTTAAAGTTAAAAATGGACACCTACAGCGCAGGAAATAAAAAGTGATTCACTGTTGACCAGTTTACCCTATCTATATTGTAGTTGGAATTTAACTTTTAGAAACAAATGTCATAAATTATATTCTTTTACTTGCTCTATTATAGGTTAGTTAAATTAAATTTAAAAGTTTTGTGTGACCTTTTGTCTTTCAGTATACTTTTCGTCCAGGCGCAATAGTGAATTTTATTTATACGTTTTTTGAATTCATAAATAAATTTAAAAATGTCCAACAAAATAAAAATAAACATATTAAAAGCATTATCACTCTATATATCCAATCCACTATACCATACACACTCACACGCCACACTTCACACCAGAACTTACCTATTTCAAAACAAACAATATGCGTGTGAGTATATATTCCTGGTTAAAATTCGCCGCGAAGCGTTGTTAAAGCTTCAATTATTGTTTTTGACACTTCGCTTAGTTGTTTCTTAGCTAAAGCCCGAAGGCTTGTTATGCCAAGACTACCACGAAGCCACATTAACACCATCATCCATCGTCCTTTCACTCCACTCATCGTCGTACACAAAGAAAATCTTCCATTCACCAGGACTTTCACAAAGTTCTTCCACACTGGCTTCCTTCGGATCGTTTCGCCACAAAACAATGTTGGTATATATAAAAGAGGAGATGAATGCAAAACTTTTGAATACTTATACTGAATATTTACCAAATTAAAAAGCATCCGAGTTCGTTCTATTCCAGTTTCTAATATATATCCACATAAATGCACACCTATACATAGCTTACCACCGCCTCCGCCTGAGTTCCTTGGTTTTGCTTTGCTGCATTTGAAACAAAATTTAACATACGCACGCAACCATGCATTCTAAAACAGGACGACTATTTTGGCTTTTATAGGAGAGACTTCCTTCGAGCATTAACTATATTACTTAACTTATTCGCATAAAATGTATTGCATATTCTGCCGAGAGATGTCTCTGTTATTGGAGTAGGAGTTTGAGTTGGAGTTAGAGTCGGGATCTTTTCAAAAGGAGTCCAGCTGGAATAAAGAATATGCCGGGACAATAGGTGTTCTGATGGTATAAGAGCTTAGTCGAATAATGATGAAAATTCTAAAATTATATATTGTCCTCTTTTTCGAGAGCAAGTGAGTGAGACAGAAAAGGAGCGGGACATCGGATCAGAGGCGAAACAATTTGCGTCTATATATATTGCTTAAGGCTGCTAGCTAACTGCATTTGAAGAAACAAAGCTAGTATATATCCTTGTGGAATGTTTTGTCCTGACACTGGTCTTATGGTTTCGGATTGTGTTGTACGCTGCACCGAATTGGTTAAGGCTGATGCAACAATTCCAAGGATACGATGACGAGGTTGCTTTTTTGTTGACGATATACCTATATGTATAAAGTGGCTGACGTTTTTTGAGGAAATATAACTGGTTCTGGATACAATTTGTGCGTGGGTCTGGTGGGGATGTGTTCATTTAAAATTTAACCATTTTCCAACTGACTGCATGAATTGTTGGTTATTTCTAAGAACTATTCTCTCGCTCGACATCATGATGGAGACAACACACTGATTGTGAGTTGGGCGAAGCGATGTTGGTCGGGTGGGAATTGGTGTGGTGTAGATTGTGATGCTTTGCTAAAAAGCAAAAGACAAATCTGATGCTTCCAGGCTTTTGCGATTCTACCGGAGGATGTAGGCCATTTATTATTTATACGATAAGATCTATGTTGCCTATTCTATATATAACAGCAGTAGATATAGTTGGCATCAAGGACAGAACAGAACAGGACGGGAGTTATTCCTTATGAAATATATACACCCATCAAACATTTACAAACCACGTCAGTTCATATAATGAAGCTCATAAAGGATGTAAAGGCAGGCAGGCAGGCAGTGTCACTCCCTAAAGTATGGTTGATATTCATTTTCCATCCTCAACATCCTTGTCGGCAACTGCGACGACGTATTTGTTGTCGCAAAACCCATGAAGACTTCTCATGATACCTCAACTCTTCCGAACCTCTAGAAAAATAGAGTAGGAAAGAGAGAGAGAGAAAGAGAGAAAAGGAGAGGGGAAGAAGAAAATTATTGACGTTTAACTTGTAAACTGGCTGTCGTTAAATGTGGCAGATAGTTTTATAGCGACTTTTGTTGCTCCTACCACATAACTTCGGTTTAATTAATTTAGTTTTAGTGTGGCTATATAATGTGGCTTTCATTTGGTGGTTTTGCTTCTAAATGGGGAAAGTATATATGTTGGAATATATTTAACCTTGAGAAACATTGTTTGTTATTTGGTGTTTTTTTTTTTTAATTTTTAACTTCTTTATAAATTTTGGTGGTAGGCTCGCAATAAGCTTTTTTTTAATTGGAGCGTAAATTTATGATGAAATTTTCACTTTTCTCTTAGGTACCTATACCTAGGTAGTATATTGCCTTTGAACTAAAAGTTAAGGGAGAAATGTTTTTTTTACTCTAAATTAATTACTTTATACAAAGCAGAGTGTTGTTGAAGGAATGGATATAGATCTTAAATTGCTGGTGAAATGAAAGGTCATGTTATCAACTTGATGGTGTTGCATAAATGTTTGAATCTTAATTTTATTTTAATAAATTGATAATAATTTTGGGTATGAACATAATTCTTAATTAAAAAGAAAACATTTCTCTTGCATTAAAGCTTCAGCTTGAAATTTATTTCTCATTAGGTATAACGTTTCAAGCCGACATGAAAAGCCTCTTTTACTCACCATTCATTGATCATTCATTCAGAAAACATTAGGTAGAATCTACTGTTTTGAATTACTATACCACATTTTTAAGTCTGCACAGGAGTGCTTAGAAATCTCCCTCTTTCTACAATTTGTGGAAGGTTGTCTTATATTTTCTTTGGGCAGGATTGTCAAGATTTGTTTTTTTTTTTTTTGATGGAACTGTCGCGCCTATTTTTGTGTAAGATGGTTTCTTCTATTGAATGTCTTTTAAGCTAGTCAGTTGTTGAAGTTTATACCCTGGTATTTTATTTTTATCTTCGTTGTCAGTTGCGATCCGTTAGGAAGACTAAGGATTATGATATGGTAGCCTGCAGCAGAGCGCCAGTTTCGACGACCTATAAGGCTATAGCCTATGGGTCTTCTGAAACCAGCCAATTCATATTTGGCTGACTTGTTGATACCCCTTCTATCAATTAGTGCTCTTGACTTCTACTCTTCGCGCCGCAATGTACGGGTATAATGATTTCGCATATGTTAATGAGTCGTAAGTATAAAGCAAGTTCATTGCGTTGTTGGGCTTAGGTTGATCAGACGTGTATATGTTGAAGAGATACGGTCCAAGCTTATTTCCTTGAGCAACTTCCACTCTGGTGGTTTTGGTTGTCGAAACCATAAACTATAGAGACAATGACATTTTCACTATCTCTTATGATTTCAGCAGTAATAAGTGAATGTGAATTGAGTAAAAACAGAAAAACAAAATGCATGTAATTTTGTATGCAGGTGGGTTGCTTTATTGGTTGTTTTACTATTGTGTGCTGTTCGTATTATTTGGCAGTAGAACCACGTCTTCAATCTCGTAGGCGCCTTGAAGTAGGTATGTGATGTGTATTTTGTAGGTGCAGTCAAAACAGAGAACCTAACTTCGTTACAAGTAGAGTTGGGCAATTTAGTTCATTTGAGTGATCGATAAATTTAGTTCAAACCACGTTACTGAACTAGTTCGTTCATTTTAGTTCAACATAGTTCATTTTACAAAAAAAATAAAAAAACTTTATGCTTAAATTGAAGCATTTTAGATTTAAAAAAATTCCCTATAGATACATAGGTCTGTTTGGCAACGTAAAATTTCTAGCGAATTTGCGAATTAAGTTAGGTGAGTGTTTTGTCAAGACTTCTGTTGTTTGTTAATGGGTTGAATGCACAAACAAATGATATTAAATAGAAGAAAAAATGTGAAGTCGAAAAAAATACTTCCTCGCTACTCGCGAACTAAATGAAATAAGTTCACTAGTTCACTAAAATGAACTAGTTCATTGAACTATTTGATCTTATCTTATCTTTCGATTGAAGACATTGAGGATTGCATTCACAAAGGATTGAATTCTTTTACAACCCGTTCTTGCTTTTGAATTGATCATAGTTTCGGAGGATTGCTGTGCACCTACATTAAAGCGTCCGTCATTCCCCAAACATAGGTATAAATTTGTAGCAGACAATTTTTTTGTTGTTGTTAAACAATTGAAATTGTTTTAAAACAATGAAGAAAATTAGACCATAAACAATAGAATAGCTCTTTCAAGTAAATATTGGTGTCGAATTTCTCCCTCACTTTTCCCATAGTATAATTTTTATTTTTTTCCTAACGAAAACTATACACATTCCTTATATTTTGTCAGACCCTATGTGTATCAACTTGTATATATTATTATATTCTTTAAAGCTGCTACTTGTGACCCCCATCTCTGACATGACCTCAACACATTATTTACAGACTGTTGAATGACCATATAGCAAGTCCAGGAGGCTTTGTTTTTTTTAACGTGAAGCGATTTAATATAGTTACTCGCGTGATAAGCAAACTTTTGCAATAAATCATAAGGTTCAAGCAATAACAAGCCCACACCCCAATTAAGGGAAGCAGGCAGGTAGGTATAGCTAGTTAGGTAGGTCTTCAAATTTAGCATCACCCTTAAGTTTATTTATATGGAAATGAGCTGGAGATGGAACTCCGATTAATCAGGACATTAAATGTAGGGCTCGTCGTCGTCGTCCTTGTCGTTTTCGCGTTCACTGCTAATCAGTGTGCATGTTTATGTATATTAAATGAACAAACATTTTCACTGTCAGAGTTTTGCTTTACCTATATATATCGAAGAAAGGTATAGGTATAAGGGAGCACGACAACGACAGAACGGCAGCATGTAAAGGGGAGACATTTATATATACATCAGTAGCTGTTTACACAAGAGTCGTTATATGTATATGTAGTGGGTTCGGTTCTGTTAGAAGGCTTTCTACTTACTGCAATTACTTCTTGAGGTAGAACACCACGCACGTAAATACCTTATAACAACGGGACTCACATTTCACAGACGATGAAGCTTCTCACGCAAGTTTTTCGCAAGTTGTATCATAAATTCTATTCCTTTTCAGCCAGGACAATTGCGGTATTCTTTATTGCATATTCAAATCCATGATACGACTATGCTGTGGTGGCTGAGCTGGTGGTGGAGCGATGGTGAGGGCCCATATAAAGCAGTAGGAATTCGTGAATTAAACTACAGAATGGCAGAGAATTGGGTTGGAGCGCTGCTAGCTGATGGTGTGCTTTGTGGTTTTTTTTTTTGTTTTGCTGACATTCATACCAATTGTGAGTCAACGTTTTTCAGTCAAAAAGAATTCAAGTGGAAAATAACGTGAAAAGAAATCCTGGGTGACACGATTTACCAACGAAGACGACGAAGCACGGCTACGCGACGAAATCGAGGACGAGGATGATGTGATGGCAATGTTTATGGTCGCTGGTATACCTATGTTTTGTATATGCTTTGTTTGGGAAGCATGCAAACAAATGTCTGCATAATTGTTTTATTTTCTTATGACTCTGATAAGCTACTGGGCAAAGTCAAAAGGGCAGGAGTTGCTATATAGGTAATAGAAGGACAGGGGCGAAGCACGCACAAACGTTACGTCGCTTAGTTCGGTCGATGATACTTGTTGATTTCTTAAACGAATTGAGCTTCGAACTGGAATGAGATAAAATTCATTAAGGAAAGGGAAAATTAAATTTTCTGGTCATTGGATCGAACACATTTTTGTTTTCAAAAAGAACCCTCTATAGGTATAGGTATAAGATCTGTGCCAGGTTTTGGGTTGCGTTGGTGGAAAGGTTGTTTTTTTTATTTTATTTTTAAGTTGGTGAACTACCTTTATATAATTTTGTTAAAATTTTATTTTATTGTTTTCTTCACAAATTACTGGCTTTTCCCTTGATCTGAATTTTATTTAAAAAGTCCTGTTGGTTTATTTTATAAGGTTGAATGAAAATTGGTTGAACAAATTAAAGCAGATTTTTTTTCCTTTTGTTTTATTTTGAGAAACCAAAATCAATTCAAAGGGATGTACGAGTACGTGTCCGATATACCTATATCTAAAGCAATTATTGTAGTCCAAAGGGGTTTAGACCCTTTTCAAGTATTTTCTAAAATACTATAAAGATATTTTTGATATAGGTCTACCAACTGACTATTTCGGTGGCGCGATATTTAATGAATTTTATAGATATGTATTCTAAAAACCTGGGGGCGATTCAAGTATATAAAAATTCTAGTTGACTTTTTTTGCTGTTTACCGCGATTCAATACAAGATTTTTTTCGTATATAGGCATGTCGAGTTCTAAAGTTAAATCTGCTTCTAAGAAAAGACAAGAAAACTTTAAAGCAAATAAACAAGGTTGCGTAAAAAACAGCTTTATTGTTGATACAAAATTGATCAGTCTCATTATTTTATTTAAAACAATTTTTACAAATCTTTCAAACACTGTTTTATATAGATAAACATTTTTTTGACAAAAGAAAAGAAAAAATCAATGTTATCACCATTTTTGTATACAGTTTATCCACTTTATCCAAATCATTTAGGTGAGTAGGTTGGTATTATGCCTGTCTACCAAATTTATTGTCACAAAAGAAAATATTATTTCTGCAGATGTCTTTCTCAATCGAATACATTAATTATCTGATAGGTAACAAAAATATACACAGACCCATGTTATTTAGATGGTCAACGTGTCTTACCTATATATATTCCCACATGTCTATTATAAGCCCTTAATGAACGTAAATAATTAATATACTTAAAGATTAAGGTAGCTTATCAATTCCTTGATTCCTGTGACATTTGAAAATTAGCAACACAAAGACAAACCTGCCTCAAAGTCTTTCTATATATAAATAATTGGTTTCGCTTAATATCCATTAATTGAATAAGAATTTACGAAGAAAAGAAAAACAATTATATATTCTCAATATTGTTCAATAACGAAAAAGTTACTTTTTCTCCATCGTACAGAAACAAATTTGCCTACCTAGATAGATTATATACATAGGTTGAAGATCCCGTTCCAATAAACAGTCACACAAAGTCACTTTAAATAACGTATACCTAAACAAAACATATAAAATATACAATCACAGTGGCGAATATTTCTGTAGGCAAAACAGGCAATTGCCTAGGGCTCACTTTGGCTATAGGGCGGCTGAATCAGTACAATAATTTCAAAGCGAAAAAAGGGTAAAATATCCGTCTACTTTAATAACTATTTCGATGAAAATTTAAGCTTTAAAGTAACTCAACTTGGTAAACGCGTACTTACACAAATTAAAGTTTATATATTATCAACAGTAATTTGGAACGAGTTGTTTTTGCAAAATAAATATGGCTCTCAAAAATACTTCAATCAAAATAAATAGATTTTTTAAATTGTTTGGAGAATTTAGTTAAATTCTGACAATACTTTCAGATAAACCGTTCTAAGGAATCTTTGGTTGAAACGAATTCTGTAAAAATTGCTACGAAAATGAACATTTAAAGTGGATTTCATTGTGTCTGATTCGATAAGCCTACGTAGCCGCCGTTATCAATCTGAACAATCTATTGAAATAGTAGATCCAAATCTGAAATTTAAAGCTGTTTTTTTACGTTATCAATGTTAGGTCATCTTCTCTCGATGAGCGCTTTGCACAGTATCAATTTATCAACCAAAATTTCGGATTTCTTTGTAATATTTCAAAGAAGTTGAAGTTTAAAAACTTGAAGCAATATATAATACCAACAATGGACAACGAAGTTCAAAAAGAATATTATAGTTAAACATCTCATGAACGAAATTAATATATTTAAACAATCTTCTGATCTTGCTAATTTCAAACCTTTGTCAATTTTAGGCTATATAGCTTCACACTTCTTAACTTGAATTATATATCCGAATTTATTAACTCATAACTGCATTTAAGATACAATTCAATTTTTCTGTAAATGTTGCATCAGGTTATAGCTTCTCGAAGCTTGAGCTTACAAAATTTTATCTTCGCCCAACAATGACCCAAGCGCGATCACATTGAAGAAGAAAATATTATAGCTTCAAGATCTCAAATGAAATGCAATCGCGCAGAGCAGCATTTTAGTTTCAAAATTTTGTAAACATGTATTTTGTTGAAAGCCTTTGGTTGTTATTGAATAAAACCCTATGTAAATGTTTTTTTTTGTCGTTATATTTTTTTTTTATTTGAGGCAGCAAAATAACAATTTTCCTAGGGCGGCTAAATTTCCCGGTTTGGCACCGTACATATGTACAAAATGTGAGTTAGGTCATTTTCATTCTAAAGGTGCAATATCTACCACTTAACTGTAAAAAAAGCTGACAGTTCGTGTGCGACAATGCAACAAGCGATTTACTGATGAAAATGTTCTTTTCGTCACCTAAATCAATAAAATATTTCACACATAAAATTTTATCAAAGACAAAATGGCTGCTTTACCTCCCTGCGCGCCGCCCATTTTAGGTATATTGAGTGAATAATTCATCTGATGCAGCTGCTACATATTACAGAGTTTTGTATTTAAGAACGTACCGTACTTATGTATATGTAGGCACTCAATCATAAAACTGCGAACATATATAGGAACTCGTATGTCTTCGTTAATACTCTTATATCGCTGTCAAGTAATCCATAAATTGAGGAGAATATAATTCTTGTGGTAGATTTGCCGCCTTCTTCCTTCATATTGAACACTAACTCCATATTTAAGATCAAGTGTCACATAACAATGAAAGTGTTATATGTATATATCTTTTTTTTATAAATATTCTTATAGTCTGGGAGGTAGTGTTGTCATCGAAGAATATGTATTTTTTTTACAAAAATTGAAATAGTGGAATAAAAAAAAGGAAAATGCTACCAATAACCCATAGAATGAAAACAAAAACGCACCAATTAATGTTAACGTCTTGGGGCCAGTTTCACCGTGCACACTTAACGAAATAAGTGGCACTTAATTTTACCATTTTGGCACATTAGCCGGAGTTTTACTGCCTGAGTAAGTGGAACTTAAGTGGCCAACAAGGGAGACTTAAGTTTCCCTTATTCCGATAAGTTTACACTGTGAAATTGGGAATTAGATTTCCATGTTTGGCACTTAAGTGACACTTACTTCACTGTGAAAATGGCCCTTAATCTTCTACATTATTTAAGTAGGTACCTACATTATATTATGTAATTTATTTATTTCACCGACTACTGTAGAAGGCGGTACGTTCTTCTAAATTTTTCCTCGGAGTTATATATATACGTGGAATGTCCAACTGCGTGTAGAAGTTTTTATATTAGTTAGATTGTTCATGATCTTAGTTTTTAAATAAAAAAAAACAAGTAGGTAGATACTCTTTTTTTTAGTACATATCTATAACAACCTGAATATATGTACTTGGGAATTTATTTATTTATTTATCTCTATAAGTTTTATGACTCATTGAGAATAAGTTCATATTTCTTAAAAACTGTTATAGGTAATAACTTAAAACATACAAAAATGAATAGATATAACTTATATAATATAACGGTTTCCATAAAAATGGATTTGAAAATATTTCTTTTTTATCAACATCGATTACATTTGCATTTTAATTAAAATTAACACAAGCATATAAGTTTGTTGCATGTCGACCACAAAAAAACAATTACTTCTAGGTCGTAAGGTTCTATAGAATGCGCATATATACCGAACAAGGCTATAGAAGAGGGGACAGTCTATATGTCCCGATATGACATCTCTTGTGAATGCTATAGAATACTAAGCATACATCTACAAGATAGAGACTTTAAACCAATTTATAACCACCTATATATATTTTACGATGACATCAGACCAATTCAGTCTTCTAAGCACATCATATTTTCTAAATCATTTTTGAAAATTAATCACAGTGGGTACATTATCAATAAAAAGTAGAAACAACAAAAGTTGAACGTAACTGCGATGTGACACACCAGGACCCATGTTCTGTAACTCGGCGATAACTTTTGGCGTCGAGAAACGGCGAAAAATGGAACCAAAATGGAACAAAACTCATAGGAATCCTATGGGTTTTGTTCCATTTTTCGCCGTTTATCGCCTCGAAAAGTTATCGCCGAGTTACAGAACATGGGTCCAGAGTAGTTAATAATTTTAACACATAATTAAGATCCAATTTTAATAAAACGTGAAGGATTAGATACGTAATTACTTATGAGTGTTGAGTAAAATCCCAAGAAGGAAAGTTTTTTTCAATAAAATTCAGTGGCAGTTGAAAAATCTGTGAAAACAGATTGTTTTCCATGTTTCAGGCAAAAATTTACAAAAACAGTCAAATAAGTTGCATTCGATCAATCCCCCCATAAGTCTTTCATATCTTATCAGTTAATCTCAAAAGGAATGGAAAAAAATTCCTCATCATTATACTTGTATAGCACATAGTACTATACAAGGAAATTGATTCTTGAAAACACTACTACCAAAAACAAAAACTTCAGAGACTGAATTTTATACGATAGATGGTTTTCGCGAATTATTCCTGTTTGTTTATGAGACTTTTGATTAAATGAAAACTTTGGAAGGAAATATCAAAATTTTGACAAGCGCTATGCGGACTTCGATTTTTTGAATACAATCTGGCTTACCAACTTTTGTTGCCTTTGAGTCGCGAATTTCAAAAGTTAATTTAGATTTGGTAAAAGCAAAAATGGATAGCGCCAAAGATTTAAGCTATGAACTTAAAAGTATTCCAGCAGAAGATGAGATTTTAGAAATTTATTATAAAGCTTCAAAAAAATTCGTGAAACTGTTGACATTGAAAAGAATAGTGGGCAGATAGAAGAATCTTTCAGAAGATCAATTTCTCTGAGACAGTTTTCAATCCATTTCTGGACTTCTATATCATGGATCTTAGAGATAGGAATAATCATAAAAATATATAAGAATCATTTTCGTTTTTCTTAAGGCATGCAAGTTAATTAAACAGCTGGATTTTCCACTGCCATTATCAACTTCTACTGTCAAACGAACGTTTATATCCTGTTTAAACTAGGAAATTCAAAGGAACAGGACAAATGAAGTGATTTTTGTTCCTTCTGATTTGAAATGACTTTTAGTGCAGAATAGAAAATTAAAATTTGTCGATTTAAGGACCGCTTGAATGTTTTGCTGCTCTGATAATTCATCTTGACATTAGAATCATAGCGGACGAAGCTATATGAATATTATCAAAGAAAATATAGGATACTCGATTGTATGCTAATATATTTTTAAGGAAATTTATAGTTGTAGGTACTTGTTTTTATCACTAAAAATAAAAATACAACTTTAAAAAAAAAATTTATGGAATTTAATACTTAGTCTCGAAAAAAAACCGAAGAAAGAAAAAAACCCCATCGTCTCATGTAACCCAAAAAGATCTCCTCAAAATAAAAAAATTAAATTTTTAAATTTTAATGAGTTTTCAATGAAAACTATAACTGTTTGCTAAATTTTGTCTCGATAAAAGTTTAGAATCTGCCACCAGTGTTAATTTCACACAAGACATAATTCAAATATTTGCTCCAAGAAAATTGAAAAGTTTAAAAATATAAAACAAAAATCTTCCAGTGTAATTTTTTGAACACAAAAATTCTCCCTGTTCATAACTTTAATCTAAATTCAATTTTCTTCATTTTTTTTATTGTTACTAGTATTTTATATTTATTTTGTTGTTCTTCTTTTTTATTGCAGGACTACCACGTATTTTTCATGCACAATCCATCACCGAATCGATGTTTAGTATTCGACTTAGATACGACGTTACCTTTTCCAACATATTTTCACAAATATGTAACCGAAACCTTTCGGTCGGATTTAGCACTAAGGTCAGAGCATCACAGGTAAGTAAAGAAAAAAAAGTCTTATAGAAAATAAACTATAAATTTCATTCTCATCATATACATATAATATATCCTTTAAGTCCTTACATATCCTTTGAGTAGGTATTATAGTATATGTATATCCATAGAGCACTCTGTGAGAGTGGTATGATGATGATGATGAAATAGTTCAAAGTAACAAGATATAAGCTTCTACTTCTCATTTGTTGTTCTATACCATTTTATGGGCTTATATATAGTTGTGCAGAATGTCCCTGAGAAAGTATACTGTATACAACTTTCGGTTGTAATCCTTTTTCGCATATCAAGACTTATCTCAAGGTAAAAGGTTGACATGGATTTAATAAACAAAATTGCTCCCCAAGGTAGACACATCACCCTAAGTTCAGTGTTTATTCGTGTAAATATTTTCACTTATAAGAAAACTTTTCCTGTTCTCGTACAGGTAGGTAGGTATAGTCTAGTGTTGTTTTTTTCTCGATATTTTCTTTCCTTCATTTTTGCCTATTTTATAAGGGCAAATGTATGCAAATTACACTGCACAACATGCTCAAGTGGGCGGCGGCGACGGCTGAACCTACGCTAATCAGAAGCAACAGGAATTTAATGCGAGTGTTTTGGCTCTATATATGTATATATGCGATGTGGCTGAGTGTGAGAACAACCACATTTATAACTCCTTCCGAGGATAAAAGGACGAATGGTTGGTTTTCCTGTTGTTGGGAGGTAATACACCTATATATAGTATGAAGCATGTTGTTGTTCAGGTGGCAGGTTTAAGCTACATTAACCTTTTTCGTTTGCCTATTGTTCGCCGCGCAGCAAAATTTTAATATCGTAGAGTGATTTTAAAAATTTACACAATATTGTGATTAAATATGCTTGAGCAACAATGGATCTAGTTGAATGCAGGGCTGGAATAACTATTTAAAAAATCTTTTAACTTGATAATATACTGCACGCAAACTTCCAATAATTGGGTACAAACAGCAGCAATGAAGGTAAAAATCTAAAATGACCGTTTTTAAAATCTCGAGTTTGATTTTAAAAAGCTGAAGTTTTAGCAGAAATGTGAAAAGCGCTCATAAGTGGTCAAACGCTGAAGCCGAAAAGAAGCTTCATGCTCTTAAAATAAACTTAGCTATAATAGATAAGTAAGTATATATTTTAAAAATACTATTTCATCGGTTACAGAAATGTTGTCCGTCACAGATGATAAATGTTTGTGTAAACTCATCTTAAAATACACCTTTGAAAAATAATTTCGCCGTATATTGAAAACGATTTCACGTTCGATGGTATCTTTCCAAATCGTTTTATTGTGCTTATTTTGTTTTAGCTGCTCAGTTTCAATTAGTTCCACAGATTGCATATAATAATAAAAATATAAATTTATTAACCAACCATGTTTGTTTTGTAAAATTACACAATTCTGGGTTAATTGGAACAAGGTTATTTTGAGAGTTATTTTGTAAATCTTGATTTGATAAGAATTTCCAGAGGTTTACACTAATATTTTTTTTTATAATGTTTCATTAGGACTTCACCTTGATCGAAACATACCTGCGCTTTCGTGTAAGATGGTGGTATATCTACCTACTTAAGTAATGTAAAATTTTTCCCAATAAAAATGCTCTTAATAAACCAATAAACTAATTAAATTATGTTGCTGTTATTTATGAAACCTAAGAAGTTTATGATAGTTTATTGTACAATGATTCTTAATATTTTTTTAAACTCACTCTAATATAAGATCAATCACTCTGTACTTTGTAGGTCAAAATAGGTCAAAAATATTCTATCGGTTTGAGAAATCTTTTAAAAAAAAGAGTCGCAACGTTAGAAATTTATCATTAAATGAAAAGTACCATTTTATAAAAAAAAAATAAAAAAATAGTTATAAATGGTACCTTCGGTAGAACCATTTTTTGATTTCGATTTTCTCAAAAAACGGTGAAACAAATTTTGATCAATTTTGTATGAAGAATTTAAAAAAAAATTTAAAGATTGTATACCAAAATTTTAAAAAAATTCTTATTTTGGATTTTTTAAATAAGTTAAAATTTTTTTTTTTTTTGAGAACTTAATAATTCCAAAACGATTTGACCAATTTTTATTAAACTTGGCACCCAGTTTTTTTTTAAGATTATCTACCACAAAATTATTCTTATAACTATAAATAACGGTACCTTCCATATAATATGTACAAGTGTTTAAAAACCGGTATGGAAAATCTCATTTTTCTCAAAAACGGCTTCTACGATTTTGATCCAAATTTGCATCTCATTTTTTTATATATCAGTACGATTTACCATATTATTGGAAAAAATTGTATTTATCGATTAAAAATGGTATCTCTCATTGAACCATTTTTTTTTTTTTTGGTTTTCGGACTATTCAATTGTTATTCAATTTATTAATTTTATCTATCTCATTATCTGTTGAATACATTTTAATGAAATTTGTTACTCATAAGAGCTTCTTATAAGTTCGGGTAATATAACATATAAAAATTTTCACAAAAAATTAATTTTGAGTTTTTAAAAATTATTTCAAAATTATTTTTTGAAAATGCGATATTTCAAACATGGATAGATGATTTTTTTTTAATTATTTTTTAATTTTGCATTAAAAAGGGCTAAAAATTGCGTACCAATTTGTTTTTTTTTTATTATTTTATATATAAAAAAAATATTTTAAAAAAATCTCATAAATTGAGATTTAATCAATTTGTTTAATCAATTTGTTTGTAATTATATTGATTTTTTAATAATTTTAATTTAACTGTTAAGTTACATGCATATTTGCAACACGGTGCTATATATATAACTGCTCATATTTACATTATGATAGATATACATATAGGTATATCATAATAATTAAGTTTTAAGAAGGTGCATACAATATTGGCTCCTAGTTATGGGATTTATTATATTTATTTCTTCTAAAATTATATATGTGTTATCTTTACTAACAATCAATGACAATTTTTTCAAATAATTAAAAAAAAATATAAGAAAATGTATAAAATTAGGGGCCTAATTTTATACATTTTCTTGTGCCAAAACAAAATAAAATGTGAATATAATATTAAAAAAAAAAAAAATATATATACAGTAGATCTATACTATTCAGACTTTTAAACGTATTCCTCTACTACAGGGCATATTCCCATTTAACCACTTTTATTTTTGTAATTGATTTATTTCAATTCCTGACTGTCAGAGGTTAAAATTATGTACCCATGCAAAAACAACAATTTTGAACATTTCTTGTCTCTATATTTTAAAATGTGAAATTGTGACAAAATCAGTCCAGTCATAAACGAGAGATAGATATATCTGCGGTACTCCAAAATAAGGCAATTTAGTTCAAACCCCATTTTCGATAATTATGTGAATTTTTTGTCAAAAGCCTGGAACGCATTCTTATATGCAATTATTGCCAACTTGCACTACCAATTTTTTGAGCCCGAAGTTAAATCAAAATCTTTATAGCTGTTTTCGAAAACATTTGGATTACCTGAAATCATTGTATGGCTACCTTTTTTAGATGAACTCAAATAAAAACTAAAAATGTTCAAAAATATCCTCAAATATTTTGCTAAAAACGCATATTATGTGAAATGATTAAATTAAAGAAATATACCACAGAATTGGAATGCATTTCAATATCGCCTCACTTTTTTTAAGTTAAAATATTTCGTCCCTGTTTAAATAAAATGCACATGCATATGCATAAGTACCTACCATTTTGGACAGAACATGCGCGCGGTAAAAGGATTTTATGAAATGAAAATGGGTGTTAAATTTGGACCACAGCACAGCACAGGCCAGGCAATTATTTCACACGAATACTATGAGCCTTAGATTGGCTGAATATGAAATGATTATCCATGTAATATATTTTGCGATAAAGCTATTAATTTTAATGAGTTTTGAGTTTGGTGCGATTTTTTGGTCTTGATAATAAGAGTAGGTATATGTATGTATGTAGTCAGTCAGTCATGCGATTAATTGTTTTTTTAATTTAAATTTTTCAAATATGGACATTTTATGTTTGTGTTTGTAATTTTAATAGTTTTTGTTCTTCCCAAAGGACAATACATATATAGGAAAATCTGTTGGGAATTAAGCTTTTTGCAAAATTTTGTTTATTGAAAAAATAAATGTTTGCAAAAAGTATAACATGGATGAATTAAATAGAGAAAAAAAAAACCTAACCCAATTAATTTCATAAACAACGTGGTAGAGAACAAAAAAACTGCTGGTTGCTTTGTTATGTTAATTTATCAGGCGACAAAAAAAATATTACGGGTTTATAATTATTTGCTAATGATAATGGAAATACCTATACATTTATTGAATAATACACAAATTAGTTGCAAATTGCCTTAAGTTTTTTTTTTTTTTTTTTTTAATAAAAACACATTTTTGTACTCTTGTATGAAAACAAATCAGTGTTTGTGCACCTTCCAAATGAATTAAATTGATTGCTTTTTAAAATTAAAAAAAATGAAAAATTAACCTATCATTCTTTGCACAACTTATACCTACTACAAGATATAAAAACAAAATACAAATTTTTCAAATAAGAAGTTTTATGCAAGCAGGCATTAAGACGAGATTTTTAAAAATAGTTTCAAGTAGGGTAAAATGGGGTTTAATTGAGTAAGTGTCTTTATTCTACAGGCTTAATTTATACAGGCTTAATTGATAGATATTTTATATATAAGAAAATTCTAAAAATATTTTTTCAAATTAAACTGAAACAAAACTGCTCAAAATATATTTAAGCTTTGACTTTTGTTCCAGATTTTTTCGAGTAATACCAGCGGAAACATATCTCTCAGAATTCGCTTCAGATCGAAGACACATGCGAAGGCCAGACGGAAGTTGGATAAAGCCACCTCCATCGTATCCCCCTATAGAGTCATGTTGTGAGAATCTATCAATTTTATTTTATTTTACATACCAAACAACAACTTATTGTAAAAAAAATAAAAATATTTTTTCTATTTTCTAGCGAGTGCACATAGCTTAGGAGATTTTATTTGCATGACAGCTGGCAAGGGACCCGGAAGTGTATATAGTTTATCGGAATTCGTGCAACGTTTCTATAAGGCGCCTCACGTTGTAGCGCAGCAAAATAATAAATAATAAAAAATCCCAATTAAAGCTAAATTTTGTCAAAATACTGTTTTTTTTTTATAAATATAAACAAAAACAAAAATGAAAATGAAAAAAAAAAAAATAAAAATATTTTTCATTAAATAGATGTTATTTTTCCCCTTTTTTATATACATATAAACTTTTATGCATAAGAAACTCAAAAGAAAAGAAAAAAAAAAAAAAACAAAAAAAATATTTTTATAAACAATAAATAAATTACTACTGCGTGAGAAAAAAAAAACAAAAACCAAAAGCAAACAAATAAAAAAATACTTAAAAATGAAAGAAAAAACAAAAACAGTTAAACAATTAAATATGCTATAAGCTAAGCTAAGCTAAGTCACCCATTTCGCTGGACATTATAATTTAAATTATTTTTTTTTTAATGTAATCTAAATTAAATTTAATTACACTGTGGAGTGAATATTTATTTTGCAAACTTATATCGAAAGTGTATAGTAGGTGTATAGTTATTTTTAGCACTCGGCAACAATTTTATTGCCCATTATTTACATTTTATATTGAAAGTTGTATATGGAATGGTTCTCCTTCTCTTGGAATTGAGGAGTGTTGAATTCATATATAATATATAGAAATGCAATTTAATTCACACAAAATGAATACTGGCAAATTTTTAAGCACTCTTGAGTAAATGTTTTTGTTTGGGTTTTTTAAATAAACAAGAATTCTGTCCTTCTTTGTACTGATGTAAGACACAGGTTGTGTGTAGATTTTTTAAAGGTTTTTTTTTAATATTCACTTATATGAATATATGACGTAGTTAATTTAGATAATTTTATTATATGGATTTATCGGAGCACTTTACACTTTATTTTTAAATATCTCCCCCCACATACTTTTTAAACAATTTAAGCGATTATAAAGACAAAGCCTTAAATCAGCGTAATTGATTGATTTTGTTTAAACAAAAGAAAGAAAATAATAATAATAATGATAAAAAAATGAATTCTTCACCAAATTAATACTAACTGAGCAATAAACTATTTAACATTTACAATCGAATATTAAAACTAAAAAATGATGCTGATGATATGCTATGCGCACACTATTATTATAATCGAGATTAGTATTGATGTCTTAAAAGAATGTTTTAAGAGTGATACAATTATATATAAGAGAGCAGTCATTTTGAGATTATTAATTTACTAAATGAGATTATTAATTTATTAAATGAAAACTATATACCTACTTAAGTTAGTAAAATCTTTCAAAACCCCGAAATGTGCTTAAGAATAAAAACTATTAGAATCGCAAAGGAAAATAAAGATAAGATTAGGAATCACCCTCAAAAGGTCCTTGATTCCAAGCATGGCAGTAGTTCATGTATTATATAAATTTCAGTTTGACAAATCTCGCATAGAATCACCCATTTTTTGATGAACTGCCAAGCTTTAGAGTCGAAAATGCAATTGCAGTTAATAGATCCATTTCTCTCATTTATCTCAAGGTACACAACCACAATTTGCAAATATAACCCATTAAAATTATTTTTTTTAGACTTATGTACCTATCTATCATTTTCTATATCAATATTATTATATAAAAAGATTAACTTTGGATAAGGTTACCGTTTACCCCTTTAGGAAGCAATCTTTAGTGCATTTTGGGGATGGACTTTATTTTTTTTTTATCAAATCGCATAAGTTTATTTCAGACGCTACGTGGCTATTTTTTCAAGGAACATAAAATAGAACTTTGTGCTATGTTGGATTTGAAAGTTTCTGAAAATAGAAAGAAAAATGTATTAAGTTAATAGTAGGTATCTTGACGTTACAACTGCACTCTCCAAATTAAAGACACAATACAAACTCAAACAGATATAAAAATTGATTAACATTTTTCAATGTAATTTTTAGTTAGTTCCATTATCTATGTTTTGGTAAATTAAACCAAGCTTAAGTAGTTTTTTAAATTTTTACATAAATAAAATTATATAAAAATAAAAAAAAAAATAATTAAAAAACAATGTCGTTAACAAAAGTAATAAAAAAAATACTTAGGTTACATAATTTAAAAAGACACAAAATTATATATAAATATAAATATATACATATTAAAAGAAATTTATAAAAAGTATATTATATATTATTAATAAAACAAAATATATATATTAAGCTTTAAGAAATGTAAAAAATAAAATATATAGATATATTATACTTTAACTACTACAAATATAAAATTATTTAGCTAAAACATTTTTATTATGAAAAAAAAGCAGAAAGAACATAACAACATAAGTCATAGTCCCTAAGAAACAAACTATCATCAAAAGAATAACATTTTATTTTAGAGTTTAAATTTAAAATAAGTAAGACAACAAAAAACGAAATAAAAAAAAATAAATATTTAAAAAAAAAATCTTGTGATCTTCTTAAGAAAAATAGAAACAAAATACTTTAAAACTTTGTTTTTTTTATAAAAATTTACTCTTTATTGAAAGTTGTGTGCGGTTAGAAAATAAATTATAAGTGTCCTCATAATAATATTTCAGTGTTAACAATTTCAAAAAAAAAAAATAATATAACTATTCTTCGATTAAACAGTAGTCTTTGTTTCTTACTTTTATACTTTATTCTCCTTAAAAAAAATGCTTTCCAATTGAAAAAAAAATTGTTCAGGCATTACGTGTTTTTTTAAAAAACAGTAATAATTTTTTGAGTCCAAAAAATTTAATCAATTTACATTGAAAAAGTCTTAAGAAATCCAATTTGAAAATGATTCTTTAAAATAAAATTCGTTTTGGCTCTTTAATTTGTTTGATAATTAATTTTTGAAGTTAACTATTTTAGATTATAAATAAAAAAATGTATTTTATGGTAACGGTTTCTTAGACTGTAAATGAATCGTTTAAGATAATTCTGCATTTTATGACTGTTAATCTATGAATTTATTCTATATTCCGAAATTCTGTAAATCCAGAATTCTCTGTTTCAAAAATTCTGTAAAACCAAAATTCCATTTAAAAAATCTGGAAAATTTTAGACGATTTTTTAAACGAGCGTAGTATTTTACCTTATAGTATCATACGCATAATTCGTTACATGATGCGCTTTGGAATTCAAACTTTCATTATTTTATTTATAAGAACTCTCAAATTTAAAACTCTATAATGCTTTTTGTTTCATATGTGTTCTATTAATTTTGTCCAGCAGTGTAATTACAATGGGCATTTTTCTTTTTTAGTTCAGAGCAGAGTCTGAACTGTCAAACAAAAGACCGTGTTTCTTTTTTAGCTCAGAGCATTCAGAGCTCCAATTTTGTGTTTCTTTTTTCGCTCTGAGCATGTTCAGAGCGCGCTCTATGAGCTCAGAATAAATTGATAGAGCAGACGGAGTTGAATAGCTGAACACAACAAAAATGGCAACTGTGAACAAATAAAAAAGTGACAGCTGTTGAAGCGTGTTTCTTTAAATAAATCTGAACTCTCAGAGCAGAGCACGCTCGGTTCAGAGATCACTCAGAATATGTTCGGAGTGTTCAGACCAGTGTTGTCACTTCCTATTTAAAAAAAGTGGTAGATAAAGCTAAAAAAAAGTGGTAGATTCAGATTTTCCGTGGTAGAATTAATTTAAATAAAGAGAGTAACAAATTTAGTTTTTATTTTTTATTTTTATTAAATATAGATACAAAAGAAATAATGTAGGTACCTTAAGTAAATTAAGTTAACTTAAGCTCTTATCATTTTCTTTTAAAGAAAAATTAAATCACAATTAGCTATTTGGAATCAGTTTATTTAAGCACAGCCGTAAATATAAAATATGTACATTCTTATAAAGAAAATATATAATTCTTTAATTGAATATTATGTACCAATTGGTAGATACAGTTTTAAAATAAATTTCATAGTTTTTCAAATTTACCATCAACAAATTTAAATTGTAAATAAAAGCGAATCATTTCTGGAGATGGAATAAATATTTCATCCTTATCTGTCATTTCTTTTGCAAAAATAATACATTAAGCTGGTTTCTTCTTTTGTTTTTAATATCAATCGATCGCTTTAAAAATCAAATCTTTTTTTACTGCCTTTTCAGACGGTTTAATAAAAAATTTTCGCATTTTAATTTTTTTTTTCACTTGACTTCCATTGAGCACTCTTCTAGAAAATTTGGAAAACATAACGTTTAACTGTTTACCGTTAATACGAAATCCAAGTAAACAATATTACTCTTTTAAAATAAGGCACACAATCTTAGGAGTAAGTGAGTAGGAAGTAGGATCTACTTATTTTTCTTAAGCAGACTAGAACTTTGTTTTTTTGCAAAATAAACGTAGGTAGATATGTACCTAATGCGGAAAAAAGAGAAAACGATAGGTAGATACGCGTATGCAAAATGACAGATGAAAGCATTCACATTGAGTAAAAAAAGCATTGTGAGATAAAGCCATTAAATGTATTCAGGTAAAACAGCATAAAAAGTGCAGAGAAAAAAAACTTTTTTTTCAAAAATCGAAGCAGATATTTTATTTATTGTTTTGATTTTTTTTTCTGGACGAGCAAAAAGGGGTAGAATTTTTCACTTCCGGGGTAGAAGTGGTAGATTAAGAAATTGTTGGAGAAAAGATGTAGATCTACCACAATTGTGGTAAAGTGACAACACTGGTTCAGACTCTGTTCAGAGCTCTACTCTGTACAAAAAAAGAAAAACGCCAAATATGTGTAAGAAATTTTTTTTAATGGGCATTTAAGTTAGAAAATTGTTAAGTAGTGTCATATTTATACCTAAACATTATGTACTGATTTAAATTTAACGCCGTAATTTTATTAGGGAAAATGAAATTGTTTTGTTAAAAAATTCCAAACTCGATTTAAAATTATTAAATTTCCTAAAAAAATCATAAGTCTTAGTTAATTTGTAGATAATTCTTGTGAAATCGAAGAGTTAATATTAACAATTTGTATTCTATATCTATTCCGAAATTCGGTATGTAGGTACATTCAAATTTTAACACAATTTTTGTGTTAATATTTATTATTGGAGGACTATGTGACTGAATATAATAAATTAAAACACGAATCGATCACAAAATGGTGATCGATTCGTGTTTTAATTTATTAATTTTTGTGTTATCACACCTAGCTATACATTGTATAGAATTTCAGAAGACAAAATTTTAGATATTAAGTGTGTTTGTTTATAGAATTTTGGATTAAAAAAAAATTGGAATAATACAATTTTGGAATACAGAATTTTGGAAACTAAATTTCAGGACAAACAGAATTATGACCACAACATAATTTCATTATTCAAGTTTTTAAAACACAGTATTTCTGTTCTAAAGAGAAACTTCTGTTCACACTAACAGTTCAAAATATCTCCTTTTAAAACCAAAAGGAAACCCTTTTGTATGTAGCACAATATTTTTGTGACTCGAATTTTTTCTGCTGACCTTTTTCTATTGCGGATATCTCCACTGCATCTATACGAGTATTAATTATTTTTGAAAATGCAGTCTGGGAATAAGTGCGTTGATTTTCAAATTTGGCATTTGTTATATAATTTTGCAGTCTTTAAAAGTCTAAAAGCCTGCTATTAATTAAATATGAATTTGACTTTTTAATAGCTTTTATTTCCACCAAAAAAATATAATTTTAAGGAACACTCTTTTTTAATACTTTATTTATGTAGTTTAATAATTTTAATAAACTCTATACAATAGGTAAAGTATACCAATTTGTATTTTTAATAAAAGCTGTGTTTCATAAGCCACATGTTCTGATCTGGATCACAACCTGATAGGTACTCATAATAAAAATTCAAGATCACAGAGAAGGCAGATAGAATACAATCTCCTTTTCCCCTTTTTTAGTTTACTTTTCATGTATTCTTTCTTCTTTCTTTAGACTAAATTTTTCTCCACCTTAGCAAAACGAAAAAGCCATCTTTCCACCAGAAAGAGAACTAATTTTTTGATAATTTAAAAGCAAGATTACGTATTGTTTTTGTAAAAATTGATCCGAATCAGATCATGTGGATACCAAAACGCAGCCTTTTATAAACTACATATTTTAAACTATTCTAAAATGAAGAATAATTTTTATAAAACGCAGACACATACGAAAGCAATTTTTAACCTTCCTTACTGTAAAGTAAATATTTATAAGCAAAAATAAAAAAAAAACCCTATTTCATAAGAATAAAACAAAAAATTCTTCAAATATCCAAACTTATATAAAAAAAATTTAAAAACAAACTTTTTCTCTTCCACGTTTTCTACGAATTTCTTCACACATTTTTATAATTAAATTAACCTTAACAAGAATAGCAACTAATACACTAAAACCATTAAACAACAACAAAAAATAAAATAAAAAAACTAATACAAAATATTTATTTTATTCTTAAACAACTAATAAACTTAAAAGTGCAAATTGTAAAACGAAATATAAATTTTTATTTAAAATAAGCATAATATAAATAATTCTGCTTTTGTGTGCTGCGACTTAATTAATATTAAATAAAAAAAAAAACTAAATAATGCAAAACAAATAAACCGCTCACAAATTATAAGAAAACAAAAAATAAATAAATGTTATATACATACATAAAATGAATTGTAAAAGCTGAATATTTAAATACTTACTTAATTTTTCTACAGAAAAGGAACAATTAATTTTATTTTGAGACCATTAATTAAAAAAAGTAAAATAAAAAATATTAATTAAATTTTACGAAACCAAGTAAATTAAAAAAAAAAATAAATAAAACAGAGAAAATAACATTTACAAAGCAAAGTTTAGATTTTTTACCTGCTTATTGATATAATTCTTTTGAAAAAAAGCTAGGAAATATTAATTATAAATTTATAAATATATACAGAAGTGTAAATGTTAGCTGGACTTTTTTTTAAAGATTTTTGTATCCCCAGTAATATTTGTATATTCATTTTATACAGTTAAATGATCCTCTATATGTATACTTTTGCTCGAAAAGAAAAAAAATTTGTAGTTAGGTAAACAAAAACAAAATAATTTAAACAAAAAAAAACAACTTAAAATGTTTAATAATACGCCAATGCAAGCATTCATTTTACCTATACAATACAAAAATTGCGAATATGTATAATCAACAATTTTTTTTTCAACCAAATCAATTCAGTGGTTTCAAATGCTCTTTTACATAAAAACAACAAAAAAAAACAAGAAAACAAATAAAAGTCTCTACCGAAATATAGAAGTTACGCAAAATATAAATTTTCTCAATCAAATATTTTTTAAAAATTTCATACCTTCTTACTTTTTGAAAATTAATAAATATTTTTACCCAAGTTTAACAAATTTTTGTTTATTAGTTTGTAAACACTACTTACACTAAATAAATCTTGAATAATTTATTGCTGACTCAATAATTATTTTTTTGTCATATTGCAAATGCATGTTAACGAAAACTTTTGTGAAGCTGAAAAATATTATTATTAAAACTAAATACATACATAGCTAAAGCATCAAAAATTGAAAACAACAAAAATATGTACTAATAGCGGGGAAATTAATTCAAAAGGGTTGAGTTTTAGTTTTGAATATCTAATAATAAAATCAAATTGAATATAATAAACAAACAAAATTGATAATTGACAAAATAAAAAAAAAAACTATAATTGAGTGAAAAAGCTATTTCTTATAATAAACGAATATTACAAAAATATACAAGGTTTCTGTCTTTTATTTTACAATTGATGCGATACTTCGACATTTTGGAACGCATTTTATTTTGGCATACACTGGTATGACAAATATTTGAATTAAAATAAAATAATGAAAAATGTCGCTTAAACCAACAAGCAACAGACTGATTAAAACATTATTCTAGTTTAGATTTAAGACTCGTATGATCTTGCAATTAAAAATTGGCCCTAAGTTAAAATATTTACTGTACCAAGACTTTTCACCTTCAACATATTTTAACTTTGACGTTAATAATGTTTAAATGTGAACAATAATCACACCCGGAAATGTTTATCAATTCAATTTGTCTGGGAAAATGTTAATTAAAAAAAAAAGTACCTACCTATGTATTTTTGATAAAAAAGACTAAGGGCCTAGCCTAGATTTTCTCATAACAAAATTATTGGTAAATCCAAACCTTAAGTGCTGTTCGCTGGATTAACAGGTTTTATTTCTGGTGTTTTAGATTATCAGACTTAACATATGTACAATTAATTCGTGATTTAAAGTGGATGATATAAGTTTAAATTAGATCAACTTGTTAAACTCCATAATTCGCTAATTCCATGAACTGATTTTCTGCTATAACGGGTGATTTTTTAGCTGGTTTGGTTTTGGCAACACTGGTTTTGACAGCTGACGTGTGTTTAGTACCTTGTGTCACTGTCAAACAGCTTCAGTTTGGTTTGCAATTTAACCATGGATCGTCTTACAAATGAACAACGCTTGCAAATTATTGAATTTTACTATCAAAATTCGTGCTCGGTTCGAAATGTTCATCGCGCGCTGCTTCCATTTTATGGTCGGCATTCTCGACCTTCTGAGCAGTCTATTCGGAAGATTGTGACCAAATTTCGCACCAAATTTACTTTGTTGGACATTAAACCACCAACACGTTTACGTACTGTGCGTAGTGAAGAAAATATTGCGGCCGTATCAGCTAGTGTGACAGAAGACCGCGAAATGTCGATTCGGCGCCGTTCCCAGCAGTTAGGCCTTTGTTACAGCACTACGTGGAAAATTTTGCGGAAGGATTTGGGCGTAAAGCCTTTTAAGATACAGCTGGTGCAAGAACTAAAGCCAGCCGACCTACCACAACGCCGAATTTTTGGTGAATGGGCTCTTGGAAAGCTGGCCGAGGATCCGCTTTTTTATCGAAAAATTGTGTTCAGCGATGAGGCTCATTTTTGGTTGAATGGGTACGTAAATAAGCACAATTGCCGCATTTGGAGTGAAGATCAGCCAGAAGCATTGCAACAGCTACCAATGCATCCCGAAAAAGCCACTGTTTGGTGTGGTTTATGGGCCGGCGGCATTATTGGGCCATATTTCTTCAAAGATGATGCGAATCGCAGCGTTACTGTCAATGGTGAACGCTACCGAGCGATGATAACAAACTTTTTTTTGCCCGAAATGGAAGTTCTTGACTTGCATGATATGTGGTTTCAACAAGACGGTGCCACATGCCACACAGCACGCGAAACAATGGCGCAATTGCGAGGCGAGTTTGGTGAACAGTTAATTTCACGTTTCGGGCCGGTCAATTGGCCGCCTAGATCGTGCGATTTGACACCATTAGACTATTTTTTGTGGGGTATGTCAAGGCTAATGTCTATAGGGACAAGCCCGCTTCGATTGACGCACTGGAAGCCAACATCCATGCATTCATTCGTGAGATACCGGCCGATATGTGTGAAAGAGTATGCCAAAATTGGACTCAGCGGATGGGCTACCTGAGACGCAGCCGCGGTCAACATTTGCATGAAATTATCTTTAAACATTAAATTGCAAGGTTCAAACTATCGATTCAAATAAATATTTCATTCATTTTTTCGAATTTTTTGTGTTTTTTTTTTTAAAAAAGTTCTAAACCTCTTAAAAAATCACCCTTTAAAATGGTTACCTAATTTTTTTTAAACTCATTTGTTTGACGCAAATCTATTTTATGAATTGATTTAAAAAATACAATTATACAATCATACAATTCCAAAGTGTATTTTTAAATTATTTCAGCTCTAAAAAAATACTAGAAGTTATCACGCGTTATCACCAATTAATAAAGCTATAAACACCGTGTCGCAACGCAACCATTTGTTCGAATAACTGATGTTTTGGTTCAGGGGCCCTACTATGTAACTTGCTTCTACTTTCGAATCCATTCGAAAGTTGTTTTCAATGCTTAATTTAAGTGGTAATATGTATGAAAGTGCGATCAAATTTGGGTGCTTTCGACTTTTAGCCACAAAATCTTCAATTAGCGCTCTTCTATATCCGTTTATATGCGTTTGCTAAAGAATTAGCGAGCTGAGATTTTGCGAATTCGAACACTTTTATTTTAGAATCGAGTTACATAGTTGGGCCCCAGAGCTCTAGCTTTTGGTATTATATGATCAATATAGGAGACTTAAGTGCGGCCTTTTTTTTTAACTTTTTGGATGAGTTTAAGAATTAATTTATACGAAATGTATAAGAGATGTGTAACCCAATAAAAAATTCTTTAAAATTTATCTGAAGAAGCAGGTTTTTATCCGGTTGATTTTTAAAAATAAAATTGACAATATTATCTAAGTTGAAAACACAGTTAAATTTAGGTTGAATCCATATAAACCTGTTTTCAACAAATAAACAAAAAATATGAATTTAACGATAAATTAATAAAAAAAAAGATTAAATTTATTTGATAAAGGAAAGAAATTTATCACTTTGAATTATGCCTACCTAACTTTCATTAATTGTTATTACTTCTTTCGCAATCTGAATTTCTTGGTAAAAAGTAATTTTTCATCTCTGTGCAAACTGTGTATTTTCTAAGGCCCATTTAATGAAACGAAACTCATATTATTTAAGTTCCAATAAATATTTAATAAAAATACAATTACCTATCTAGAGATTTTCTAATGTGAAAAAGTTCATTTACCTATTTCAACCAAACTCCTTTAAATTTGTAAATTCATTACCATAACATACTTGCCCTGTATACATATTGCTACATACTTATGTGATACATTCTACGAAACTTTAAAAGTCGATAATTTGATCCGTTTAAAATAATTTTGATACCCATTTCCATGAACCAAAAGACGATCTGCCTTAATTCATTTGTGCGAGATTTATTATTAACTTTATATCGATAGAGATATTATTAGTTTAACCAGTTATTCAACATTTTTAATTCAATCATATTTCCTATGTATGGTCTAACTTGTGACTTTTTAAAAGAATCTTATTCTTATTAAAATTCAGAATCATGATATGAGCATAAAATCAATAAAAATATTCATTCAAGTGAACAAAGAACCGTAGGTATAATCAAAATCATAAATAAAATATAAAAGACATTCCGTTATAAGGTCATATTGACTGTTTAAGAAGAAGATCTTCTAAAGAAACTTTGAAGTTTAAGGTTTAAACAAGCTTAGTCTTTATTTATTTAAAACAGAATTACGTACTTATAGAGCTTTAAGCAGTGTGGTTATCAAAAGACTTCCTTATTTACGGTTTTTTGTCTATTAAACGCCAAAAAAACAATAGGTCCAACGACCTATAAGAAATATTTGCAAATTCTAAATTAAAGAATGTGAATAGTCAAATTTATTATAATGAAGCTGTACTTATGCTAAATGTGGCGAACTATTTAAGCTTCCGTCAACAGCTTGCCGCATGATTTCTTATACAAATTAATAGAAAATCAGATTTTTTTCTATTTTATAAACATAAGAATGACATTCTTATGATGTGATTCCCTTGAAGATATTATGAATCGAGTCTTCCTTTCGTATATACTCTTCCTCTTTTACTGATGGCTATACAAAAAATGCAAATTTTTTTATTTTTTTGTTATTTGAAGGGAATCACTTAAAACGGAATCCGCAGTAATGCGCGTCAAATTTAATTAACATTTAAGTGGCTATAGTGTAGCTATGAAATTGTAGCTTCAGCCGGCTGGATAATGGATATTTGGACTGGACAGTGTGGGGACAATACAATATAATGTCTGTAGAAGTGTTCAACAATGTTATAATTTATTTGCAAAAAAAAAACCAGGACAAGACAAATTAAAATGCAGATGTAATGTACATACATATACATTGCTGATCATTCTGTAAATGATAAAATTGAACTAAGGTTACATTACAGGTTATTTACCTGACTGATAAAATATTGTAAGTTGTTTGTTTGGTGTTTATGTCGTACTTCTTATGTCTGTCTAAGGGTTAAGTAGGTAGTGGAATAAATTTAGTCAGATGGTATAATCAAATCAGAATCAAGGAAGTACATATATCTATAATATTAAAAAAAAAGAAGAACTTTAGTCATTTATTAGTTTCAAACAGGTTCAATATATTTTATAGGAAAATGCTATTATTTAAATAAAACTCGTACTCTATTCAATATTGTTGCTAATAAATATTAGAAACGTTTTAATTTAAAAATTCCTTACCTTGTGGTTTTAAGACAATACAATCAACCGTTTAATACAGGGTGTTCGTGTTTTAAAATTTTATTTTATAATTTATTTGCAACGAAACATACTTTACCAATTCCAAAATTCAGTCCTCTTAAACGGTAAAAAGATCGCGAATTTTTAAATGTTAAAAGGTGTATGTTGAAGAAAAGTGGTTTACTAAAAATTTCTAGATAAGGTGCCCCTCTACAAAGAAGCATTCATGACGGATTAAAAAGGCTTAAAGGAATTTTTAAGGCATTCTTTGAAGGAGTTAATTAATGATAAAGACATTCAGCTCTGGACCGCGTAAAGCTAGTGTAAAATTCGTTTCGAAAAATTTCTAGAAAATGTTTGATGTTGAATTTAAAGATATTTTTGAGCCTTCTGCTTTTAAAAATGGCTTTGCATCTTAATATTGCGGATAAAACTGAGACCTTAAAAATTCAGGAACAGTAGATATGTATCGAAGCGGTGCGGGGCGTAGGGCTAATATAAACGCCTCTGATCCTGAAAACTATTTTAGGATATATTTATATTATATTTTCTCTTCTAGACGACTTCATAACTCAGCTTGAAACGCTGTTTGAGGACCATAAGTTTGTTCTATCATCATTGTATATTTGTATCTCTTATATTTGGCAAAAGCTAAAAAAAATTTAACCAAGAAAACTTTAACTTTTATAGAAGATTTTTGGATTGAGATACGACGAAGGCTGAGTTTCTTCTGTGGAAGACAAAATGTCATGACTCATGACTCATGAATAACTATATAGAAACACAGCGTTTTAAGAACTAACATTTTTGTGGTTTTTGTCTCCAAGTTGTGTTTAAATGATATATTTTAATTAAATAAATAAAAGAAACCAAACTTGTTTTTATTTTGTTTAATTATAATTTTTTAATATTTAAAAATTTTCACAACTTAATGAAATTTAAATTTTATAAGAATTTGCGACGCGTTTCGGAGTGTACCTCCATCTTCTGGCGAAATACTCAATTTGACAAGGTGTGATGTCAAAGCGAGTTAATTGTATTGTTGTTGTTAAATTTTGTGTAGTTGATTTAATTATGAATGTTATGTTGTCTTTCTTCATCTTCTTTGATATGTAATGGCAGTGTCATATATAGTGGGTTTGTTTTTAATGTTAATTTGTCGTTTAATAATCTGTCTTGTTCTTGCGATTTTAATCTGAACGCAATAACAGCACTTGGAGACTGATAAAAAGATAAAAATCTTTTTCCCAATATAACTATACAAAAATTTGGTAAATTCGCCAGCATCAACATATACAACAGAAAAAACGTTTTGGTAAGTAATGTTTAAGAAAATCGCTTTAGCAGCTATGGATTAGGTTTAATGTCGAAATACAGACATTTTGGGAACAAATGTTCTTGTTAGCTTTATAAATTTATACATAAAATATTGGATATGTGCGAAATTCCTAGTTCGATTTTTACATGAGTGCAAGAAAAAGTTTGAAGTTTTAGGGTAATTTTGAGAAGCGCTTATAAGTAGGGAAAAGATGAAAAAGAAAAGAAGCTTTATGATGGCTGATGCTCTTAAAATGTATTACCTTTAATACTAAAAGGATAAAAAATCAGGTAATCAATTGTTTTTTTTCAGAATTATTCCATCAGTTACAAAAATATTATCGAACATAATATAAATGAAAAATATATTTGTGTGGACACATCTAAGATTACCTTCAAAAAATGAGGCCGTATATTGAAAACGATTCAGGTTTATTGGAATATGTCCTTTTCGAAAGGTTAACGAGTGTATAGTTTTATATTTCTTGATTTGATAACAATTTCAAAGAGGTATATTTAATAATAATCTAATACTTCACCTTGCTCACCCATTAAGGTCAAAACTCCTTCACAATTACTTAGATTATATAGGAGCAAACCTGCTTTCGTAAGCTGGTATCTAACCTTCTATAACTATAAATGTAATATTTGTCCCAATAAAAATGCTCTCAATAAATCAGTAAACCAACTTTATTAGCTGCAGTATAGCTGTTACATATTGAAATTTACCCAAGAAGTTTATGATGGTTTGTTGTAATGGTTCCCTATATTATCAAACTTAGGTACTCATTGTCGCAGATAAGATCAATCAGTCTAGGTCAAAAAATTCCTATCGATTTAAGAATTCTTATCAAATGAAAAAACCTACAATTATTAACGTTACATATTATGACACGTTCAATGAAAAATGCAATTATACCAATTTAACCGTAAAATTGTTGTTGTTATATATTAGGGCTTATAGGTGGTAGGATATATCCAGTGAAGGTAAAAGTATAAATGTGTTTTTCTCTTATTGATATACCTATGCTGAAAATTTAAGGTATTAAATTGTTCATAATATATAAAACAAAACAAAAATAAATTACAATACCGTATAATTGACTGCTAATTGTACTTTTTCAGGAATCGAATGAATTCAAGTCTTAAATTTTTTGCATATATTTAACCTGAAGATGATAATGTCTTTCATTCTTCCCCTTCTTATTCATCACACGCAGGTACCTTATATTTTAAGCGAACTAAAACCAGTTTGCTTTGTTTAGAAGCTAGACCCTATAGACATATGTAATTAAAACAAGTTACAAAGTCAACTTCAAGTTGAAGCCCTGCAATTTGTAGGTACATGCAGACTCAAAATGCAAACTTAATGAAATGCATAGGCATTAATAAAACCGGAACTTCCTTTAGCGCTGAGTGGAGATTCCATCATGATAATATAGAAAATATTCAATTGTATATACATGCAGAAGTAAATGGCCTTGAAAGTTGAAGATCTGCACTTTTCAGACTTGATTTAAAATGATGATGGAGTGGAACTTCCAATTGATGTTATTAAAGTGCCTTATACGACATAAAATGCTTTAAGAAGGAGTTCTGATGGGTGATGCATAAATACACCGCTGTTGGTTCGGGCGTCAATTTTGTCTTTCATGGTAGGTAGAGGCTATAGAGTAGACTCTATACAAGGTCATACAAAATGATGTATTGCCTTAATTGTAAGTCACTGTATGAAAGCCATCTTGCTTGGTTGTCTGCTTTGCTTTATTGTTGCATCTTACATTTTTCAGCCTAAATATGTATACGAGTATATGAAACTGGGTTGGTTCTCATTTTTTAAGTTCTTCTTTAAGTCTTTGTTTACAATCAATTTCATGCCGTCATGTCACTAACTTGTTTTTACGGTGATTTACAGTCATTAAATATAAGTTCTCATCATTTAAATGAAATAATATGGACGATAATATTTTCGAGGAAATAAGAAGGTAATTGATATTTTGATTAAAATTGATATTTTTGTTTTAATGAAGGGAATTTTTATTAAATTATGAACAAAATAATGAGTTCATTGATAGATCTTCTCGGAATGAACTTGCAAATTATGATGTTATGAGTAAATATGATTAAGACGATCGTGTGATATTTCAAAACGCATATGTGAAGACAAAAGAATGGTAAATAGCAAAAAACCATTCAGAAAATTTTGCTCAAAATGGCTATAGCTAAACCATCAAGACTTTCTAGACCACCTTATAGTCCTAGACCTACGTACAAACATATATATACCTACAAGGACCCTATAAAGTAAAAATTTGGCCAAACGTACCCCTTCCATATTATGAAAACTATAATATTTTAAACTAATTCCCAATAGAATTTGAAATATCATCAGCTTTCTAAGGCGAGTATGTATATGAATTGAGTATAGCTTTCTGTTGAAATTAAATTGCAAGAACGTACTTATAGTAATCTTCTTTAATCTTTACGATGTATCGTTAAACTCATATGGCCTTGGATTGATTAAAAATTAATATACACGCATACATTTATAATAAAATTGTAAATTCCAAATTACTTTTGGAAATATGAACTTCACTATCAAGGTCATTTGACGTCTTCAATCTTCATCCATACAGCTTGTTTATTGATATGTTACAATTTCCTTAAATTTCTGAAGGTTGTTCCGCAAAGCCTGAATTTTATTAAATTGAATGTTATTGAATTTTTTTTTTAATTTTTAATACGTTCATTACATTTAACAGGACTCAACAAGATGGTTATGACTTTATTTCTTTTTTAATAATTTAAACGATGTTAATAGTAAATATTTATTAGCATCTGATGAAAGATACAAAATATATATAAAACAAAGATTTTTTTTCGAGTTTTAATTTAATTTTACATTTTACGGATATAAAAATCTATTTACAAGGTGATTCGTAAAAATCTACTGCATTTAGGTTCAGTCAAGACTAAAATCAAAATCATATGGGAGGGTGTTAGTTTCTCCCTAATTTTGGTGGGAATAAATTTAAATACAGCGGAAGCAACTTGAGTAATATACATATTACATATACAATGAAAGCTCCTATGCGGACAGCTCCCTTAAGCGGACAATCCCCTTGAGGGGACAAATTCTCACAACCGTGGATCTTAAATTCCATAATATTTGGTCTGTTTGGTAACGTGAAATTTCTTGCGAATTTGCACAAATTTTCACAAAATTTCACAATTTGCTGTCAAAAACCCACAGAAAAAAAAAGCAATTTTTCGGGAAATTTGTTGAAAAAAAGTTACCATTGTTATTATTGTTTTCCCTTGGACGGACAACTCCCTTAGACGAACAAAAGTTCTGCCACCGTCACTGTCCGCCCAAGGGAGCTTTCACTGTATACATATCGACGTTTAAAATGCAGAACCTCGCAAGTCATTTTGCATGTTTTTGAGAAAAACAAACTGCCATTTCGTATGGTGATCTATATACAGGGTGTCCCGTAACTCAAAGTCAAGCGGGTAACGGGTGATAGGGTAGGTTGTACCTGTTCTGGAAAAAATAAGAACAAAAATCTATCTCGCTTGGTTAAGTAATAATAGCAATATTTAGAAAAATAGTGAAAATCGATACCCTAGACCACATTTTTAGATACTGTGGTCACAAATTTCCGAATTTTGACGTGTTTATTTTTTTAACGTAATCCTAAATAACCATGCTATTGATTTCAATCACAAATTTAAAAATAAACATTGTAAGTTTCGTAAGAAAAATAAAGTTTGACTGAGTCATGTTTCAAAAAAAATTTTTAAGCGAACTTTGACACTTCATATTTAAAAAAAAATGTACTACACTACCTTGGCAAGTTTTTTAAAAAATTGGCGCGTTTCGTCAAGATTTCAAAATGGTACAACACTTGCTGCTTATTCATTCGTAAAAAAAAATTTTCATTTTTTATTTGCAAAAAACACCTCAGTTCACTTCAATCACTTTTACCAGAATAATGCTTTTTTGTACTCAAAAATCCATTTTACCAAGGTGTACGTAACATAAACAGAGGCACTAGAATCAGACACTGTTTGCCGTCAATAAGAGTGAGACAGATCGACATTATACAATATGGTACGCTACAATCTACGTTCGGTACGCTACGTTCCTTGTTTTAGTCGCAACATCTCACAATCGTGCGCTTTTGTTACCCTGGACTCGAATAGTGTTGTGGAAATTATGTCAGTTATTATCTAGTAATAGGTACTAAAAACTTCACAAATTTTTGCCAACATGTTCAGCAAATATCAACACTGGGAGCGTATAGTTACGAGAGAGCAAACTTCGTATACACGTTGCATATGGTTCGGGTCACGAGTGGTAGTTGTTTTGATTTAAAATTCGATGAGCAATGCTTTTCGGTATTCCAGTAGATCTTTCAATCGCACTGATCAAGCGCTGGAATCACATTCAATTCAATTTAATTTAAAACTACTTCGTTGTTATGTCCTTGGAGTCTCCCTTAGGCAATCGTCCTTGCGAGTATGATATGTGTGCATAGATGAACACCCGGTGGTCATGGGTGATGCCCCACATTTGGGTACCTTTCGATCCACTGGAATACCGAAAAGCATTGCTCATCGAATTTTAAAACAGAACTACTTCAGCCCGTACTATGTGCAACGTGTACAAAGTTTGCTACCTCGTGACTAAACGCTCCCAGAGTCGATATCTGCAGAACAATGTTGGCGAAAAATATGGAAATATTTAGTTCCTATTTCTAGATAATAACTGACAAAATTTTTACAACAATAATCGAGTCCAGGGTATCACAAAAACGCACGATTGTGAGAAGTTGCGAGTAAAACAAGGAACGTACCGTACCGAACGTATATCGTAGCGTACCATATTGTGTAATGTAGATCTGTCTCACTCTTATTGACGGCAAACAGTGTCTCATTCTAGTGCCTCTGTTTATGTCACGTACACCTTGGTAAAATGGATTTTTGAGTACAAAAACGCATTATTCTGGTAAAAGTGATTGAAGTGAACTGAGGTGTTTTTTGCAAATAAAAAATGAAAAATATTTTTTACGAATGAATAAGTAGCAAGTGTTGTACCATTTTGAAATCTTGACGAAACGCGCCAATTTTTTAAAAAACTTGCCAAGGTAGTGTAGTACATTTTTTTTTAAATATGAAGTGTCAAAGTTCGCTTAAAAATTTTTTTTGAAACATGACTCAGTCAAACTTTATTTTTCTTACGAAACTTACAATGTTTATTTTTAAATTTGTGATTGAAATCAATAGCATGGTTATTTAGGATTACGTTAAAAAAATAAACACGTCAAAATTCGGAAATTTGTGACCACAGTATCTAAAAATGTGGTCTAGGGTATCGATTTTCACTATTTTTCTAAATATTGCTATTATTACTTAACCAAGCGAGATAGATTTTTGTTCTTATTTTTTCCAGAACAGGTACAACCTACCCTATCACCCGTTACCCGCTTGACTTTGAGTTACGGGACACCCTGTATAGTAGTAATGAGGTTCTGAGTACTGCCTTTTTCTTTAAAATATTCAGCTTTAATATGTCTTTTTGTTTGCATTAATGAAACAAATGATATCCGGATCGTACATTCGATAAACCAGTATTTTTCAGAGACAACAACCATTCACGTAATATTCCTACCAACATTTACGACCACTTCCGCTTCATTTAATTAAATTTTCAATTTCTCTATACCAAGAGAAACATTTATTTTTTTTTTAAATCTATTTTTTAAGATCCAGTTTCGAATTAAGCGTGCAAAACTTTTCAAATAGCGCAATAAGCACATTAAAAAAATAAAATGATTTAAAAAAAACCGTAAGTTTTGTTTTATTGTTAATTTGTTTGATAGATGGCGTTGAACACCAAAATCTTATCAACCATACGATTGAGATATAAGTGCACGTATGAAGTGCATGTATATTTTTCAGAGTTCCAATAGTTAGCGCCGTTTTTCCTTAGTTTTTTTTACCAAAACAATTAAATTCATTTATTCATAATCATTTGAAAAGCAGTGTCTTCTCCCTGTTAATAGTGAAAAAATAGTGTGTTACGCGCATTCCAGATTATTGTTCTAGTAAAACTGGGAGAAAAAGTGGGTTACTTTTTTGTTTATTTTTAAAGAAGTTTTATATTTATTTCACACCTTTTTTGTGATTTTCTTAGCTTTACCCTCATTAAAAAACCATTGAAAAAAAAAAAAAAATAGAATTAGGTTACGCTGCACAGAAACTGATTGTTAGTTGTTTGTAGAAATAAATATGAAATTCCTTTAAAAACAAACAAAACATATTGGAAAAACGGCAGGGAACAAGATGGGTCGCATACAATTTAGCATGTTACATGGTATTTACTTGGCTTTACTTTCAATTTATCAAAGTGCCACTATCACTCCCCTAGATCCTAAATTTAAAAATTTCCAACACACCACAGTCACACTATGTGGACTGGGGAGTAAAATTTCATTCAATAAAAATAAAAAAAGAGACGTCTTGTCATTTGCCAAACACTCTTTATCAAACTAAAGAGCATTTTCAACTCAAATCAACCAATCAAATTTCACAAAAAAGTGGCATGACTACGGAAAATATTACAAATTCACTCACTATCAGTACTGCCAGATAAACTCTCATGCAAAGAAATTCCCAAACAAATCACCTCATACTGAATAAAACAACAATTCTGGAAACAATCTCATCAATATTATTTATTATTCAATCAGTATTTAACAAAATTCTCTATAAATACAATATTTTGTTTTTGTTTTTTGTAAACAATTGGCTATATGCGGATTATATTTTAATCATTTTCACGTGATTTTGCCGGCAAAACGAATGAGCTGCGGTTAATTCACCACTGTTTGAACACAACAGCTAGCTGTTTTTATTTACACCTGGCAATACGCACTTTCAAATAAAACCAAACCACCAACTGTCAATGAACGTCATTCGATAACCTACTCTCGGTCGTGGTTGGTGCGCTTTCTGTTTTGTACCAGCATTGATGAATTTTTGTTCGACTACTTTCGAGAAATTAATAAAATTTTAAAATAAATTTTTGTCGTGTCTTGTTTTTGATTGTTTGATCAAAAAGATTCATAGAAAGAAAAAAGAAATCCATCTTTGACCAAGAACCCAATTCATTCTCCTTAAAAATAAAAAAAATCGCTTTTGACAATAAATTCTCAATCGTGTTTGTGAAAAAAAAAAAACAAAAAAGCAGTCATCGTCAGCAGACATTTAATTTGTTGATTAATAAAAACTTATTTGGTCTGTTTTGTATAATTGGCTGTGATAATCCAGTTTAATTTCATTCTGTGTCTTGTGTTCGTCTTCGTCAAGTTTTGTGTGAAAAAAAAAACCAAAAAAATTCCTCCCAAGTGGCCGTGAATTGTAATATTTTGTGTTCGTCGTTTGAGTGAAGAAACACGCGCTTCCAACAGAAATTTTTTTTCAAGCAAATTTGAAAAAAATAAAATAAATTAAATTGCACAAAGCATAATTTTTCTGAAATAAAAAATTCCACATTAAGGAATTGAAATTTTTTTTTGGAAAAATCAACTTAAAATACAAATCACACAAGAAAAATGAGTGGATACACGGATTTAGATAAAATCGAAAATAGTCGGTAAGTGAAAGTGTTTAATTTAGTTTTAAATAAACTTTTATTTAGAAAATACAAAATTATAATTAAAAATAAAAATCCACATTAACAGGGTGTAGTATTTCTTCATGCGTCTTTAAACTCTTTATCTTCTCTGCAAGTGCAAGTGAAGGTGTGATTAATGATTTTTATCTCTTCTTCATCTCCATCATTCACTCTTTAAGTACGATACAAACAAAAATAAAAACATCACTAAAATAGCCGCAACCCTGTTACCCGCAAACCACAACCATAGAGGGTGGGGCGCGGGTTAGATAATTTTAATTTCTTTGATATTGACCCCAAAAAAGAAATTATAAATGTAGGTAGATACCTACCTACCTAGATATAAAAAAGGCAATAATTTGTGACCTGTCACGTCAGCGCTTAAAATTAGCATGGCGAGAAGGAGGATGAAAAATTTCACAAAAGAGAGTAGAAAAAACATTTGTACAAATTTTAAGGTGTTAAACAAATTTTTAAATTTATATTGAAAAGAATGAGTACCTAGTATAAATAAAGTACCTACCTACCTACATAATGTACACAATGTACATACATACCTACGTATAGCTCAAAAACCGGAGATTTGATTTCTTGGGAATAATTTTAAACTGAATGGCAAATTAATTGAGATAAGATTGCATACATTTATTATGAAATACAAATTTTTAATAGCTGTATAAGTATCTAGAATCGGTTGAAAATGCAGCTTTAAACTTGAACTTTTAAAAGCGGTTTTATGGATATAGGTATTCTTTTTATTTATAGGAACAGAACCTGTATTTATATTGATTGCAATGCACGTTTTATTAAAAATAACATAATGTCTAACACAGAGGCCACTGGCTGTTAAAAAATAAAAACTGTCAATATAAGAGCAATGTAATACAAATTAATTAATTTTTTCAAGAAACAAAAATCTAAGGAAGCCGGGATTAAGTCAACGAAGCGTGTCGGTTGGGTAGAAAAAGCTAAATTAGTTTTTATTTTGTAGTTGCAAAATAAATAAAAATTATTAATGTAGATAGAAAAAAGCTTAAAAATTAAAAGCCAAAATATGAATAATTCGGTTTTTTAAAAATATGCATTTAAATTTTTTTTTTTATGAAAACTGCTTAAATTATTTATAAATTTTGAACAAAAACTTTCTTTAAGAATGTTAACACTAAAAAATCTATCTATTTTTTTATTATTAACATTTTGTTATAATTTGTTGTTAGGAAAGAATAAAAGACTTAAGAACATGAAATAAAAAAAAAAATAAAAAACATCGCCTCTAGAGTTTGGAAAAATCTAATTTGTGCATGTAATTTTTTTTTATCTACGATTCGTTGATCCGAAGTTATAAGGGTCTAAACTTACCTGTATTTCCTTTTAAGTTTCATGGTCAAAAAAGCTCAATAAAAGAAATAAAAAAAAAATAAGGAACATCGCCCCTAGTGAAACGTATGCTCTACATGGTGCAATTTTTTTTTATAAAACATTTATTATGGTCTAGCTGCAAGTCTAAAAAAATATAACTTAAAAAGTTTAGAAACTCAGTTAAAAAAAATACGAAGAGGTTCAATTAAAAAAAAGTAAAGGACATCGCCTCTGGAAAAACTTGCCCTCAACATTTTGGTGTTTTCCAATACCATTGATACTTATCGAGAGCTGCAAGTCTAAAGAAAAAAAAAATTTCGGATGCAGCGATCTTCAAATTCATAAAAATTCGGTTTGCATTAGGTAACATATAAAATTTTTTTTTTGAAAACTGCTTAAATTATTTATAAGTTTTGAATAAAAACTTTCTTTAAGAATGTCAACACTACAAAAAACAAACCATGATATTTATGCACACATTTTATTTACTAACAAAGGTAATAAAATTGCAAAATTAACTCTTATCTGGTTTTCATTCATAGAATGACCATTTTATGTTGTTAATTATGTAAAGTTTCCCTAAACCTGACAAACAGGTTTTATTTGATATCCAGTAATTATTGAGTTTTTGAGATTCCTTAAGTGGCGCCCAACAAACCAGAGCTGGAAATTCTACAAAAATGTACATCTATGAATAAACATAGATTTAACTAATTTTAAATTCTAAGCTTAAATTTAAAAACCACCAGTTAGGACATAAGAAAAAATTGGATTAGTGGCGCCCAACACCGAACCCATTTAATAGATAAATTTACATATAAAGCTGTACGGAAGAATAGTGATGTTTCAATAATACGTTTGAAATTCAGAACGTTCTATTAAAAGCTATATTCACATATTTTTGAAATATCAAGCTGCGAGAAAAACGGTTTACGGTTAAGTATTAAGAATTCGTGTATAGTGTGGCTCAAGATAAGCAAAACCTCAAAAATATTATTGATTTTTAGAAAACTTCATGTGTGGTTCATCTAAGATAATATTACCAACACATAAATTAGGTTGTTTAGCACTTCAAAAGCGGACGTAACTCTTGAATGCTTCCATTCCATCCGACTAACAAGACGCACAAAGGAATGGTTTAGAGTTGTACGTCACTTGTCCCGGGTTTTGTCCGTTCTGTCACGCCATTTTGTAATATAAACAATTACTTCTTTCCGATCATTTAGCATCATAACAAGATTCCAATATAAATTTATTATTATAATGTATTTTCTGTAATTATTTATTTACTGAATACAAAATGATGATGAAATTAAGATTTAGATTGTATTGTTTTTTATTAAATTTAAATATGTAAACAATTTCACGTTGGTATAATATCTGACAAAAAAAAACATATTATTTTTCTTTAAAAAAATAAACACATGCGTCATGATTTTCATCATGTCATTTTATGTTGACATAATTTTCTGATTTGTTTTGAAACAAGAAATTCAAGAATTGTTTACATAAATATTTACTGTCCAGTATTTGTGTTTTCATTAAAACTAATTGGGTCTATAATATTAAATTTTGATTAAAGCCTAATAGATTTGTTTATATTTAAATATCATCTTAAAGTATCCGTTTTCTTATCTTTAACATTACTCAGATGGCATATCATTTTTAATACACGACGCCAGAAATATTAACAGCTCACGCCATATTTTTTTTTTTACTTAATAACATTTTTTTTTTTTTTAATTACACACTGTCTAATAAATGTGAGTTCATCTAATTACAAACACATATGTATGAATAACATTTTTATGTTACGCAATCGGCTGATGAGATGACGGCGAATATTGCCAAACAAGAGAAGGTGTATACGTACGTAAATCTATCTATCTTTTCTTAGTTTATTATAAAAATAATTTATTTTTATTTCTTCTCTTATACTTACACCAAACAATTTGGTGTTCATGTGTGGCTAAGTATATAATGCGTTGTCGTCAGCAGCGGTCGGCGGTCCATTGCAAGAAAATTTCGCATACGAACGCTTAATTGACCCTGACGATTGATGATTTATCAAAAGCGTCATAGCAAGTACATAGGTATGTAGATTAAAACAACTTAAGTAGGTACATGCTCTTATATAAAAATAAGAAGCTTCGAACTCAGTGAGTGCAAATAAATTAAAAAAATAAAATAAAAATAAAAGATATTGCTTTTGTGTTGCATGACGATCAGCAAACAAACGAAGTGAATCTCTATATGAAAAAACCTGATTGGTAAATTTAAAACAAATTGAATTATTTTCTATTAAATTTCGAGCAAATTGAGTGCGTTTCACAATTGAAATAATGTTGTATTACGTAGGTATAGAGGTATATTTGATGTAATTGCTCATAATTATTTATACTATTTCTTAACTTAATGAGAAAAAATCGAAAGAAATACCAAGACGAAAACACGCAAAAATAATCTGACTCACAGAAAAATTTATTTTTCTTGGGTATTTCTCGAACGTCACTTTATTTATTTTTGGATTGAAGTAAATAATTTTATTTATAAGGAATATATTATATTAAATTTTCGAAAAATACGATTTATGTACTTATTCCTTGTACTTGTGTTCAATGTTGGGCGCCACTTAAGGATTTATTTTGTTCATATATATATGTATAAAGTAATGACATGTTTTCTAGTTTTTTTTTAAATATTCATCAATTACACAAATAGACCAATTTGCTGTACTAGGAAAGTCCCTTTTAATATTGGATGATATTATAAAAGTGCATCAGTATCTACTAATAAATTGCTTGCCAGCATACTTCTAATGGAACATATTAAATTAAGGATTTTAGAAAATGCTTTATACAATACACCTCTGAATATCAAACTTAATTGATAAAGGTACTTTCATCATAAAATCTAGATATTTAAAATTCTGTTCCCTTTTGGGCGCCACTAAATGAAATTGTTTGAAACCTTGATTTATACTACCTATATGGTATTTATGTATGTAATCTTATTAACTTCTTTTCGAATTATGTCTTCAGAGCAGATATAACTTTAAAGGGAGATATTTTTATAAATATTTTTTTTTGGTTATTTTTTAGCTGAGGAATATTTTGTGTTGGTTTAAATATATTTAATTTGAGCACTTCTATTTCATATGAAAACAAACAAATAAAAGTGCATACTTTTTACTCAGATCAGTTAACATCAGTACCTAGGTAGTCAAACCAAATTTTTGAAAAACTTTAAGTTGTGCTCTACATTGGGCGCCATTTAATTTTTTTTCATGAGCACAGCTAATGGCATAGTTTCATCAAATTAAATTGTGTACCTACTACTACTACTTTTTACAAAGATTATTTAAAATCAATACTTGACTAGTCAAAACACATTTTTGAAGAATTATAAGCTCTGCATTGGGCGCCACTTAAGAATCTTTTTCATTTAAAGATAGATTTTAGGTTTATATGAAATAACGCAACAAATTGATTTTGGAATATAATCTTTGTACCATTTACTTTCGTAGCTATTCCGAAGCTATCATTTATTTTCTTTCTGTTGCTTCTGAATTTGACAATTCCTGCGATTGTACCAACAAAATGGCTTTGTCGTTAAAATAATGCTTTACTCAATCCAAAGCATAAGTGTAAAAAAATACCTATCTCTTAAAAAATTCTAATAAAATCAATTTATCTACATTACCCGCCCACTCATCTAGAGGAATAAGTGATTCACTCAACTAACATTCAGTTAATTTTTTTTTTTTTGTTGGAAGGAAATTTTTTGCAGATATCAGCATTTGTTTATTTTCCCAAGGCTATAAAACACAATTCAATGCCAATAGTTCATAGTTCTTAAAATAGCAAAGAATAAAATCCATTCTTTTTCAATGGCCATCACAAGTAGGTATTATACGTATAGGTACACTTGCCTCGAATTCTTTAAAATTCCATAACTAACCCTAAGTCTGACGTATCAGCATTACAATATTGTGTCTACAATTCAAATCAATGATGACTGACCGACCGTCAAAAATACCCTAGATTTTTTTTCTTTTTCGTTCTATAGACGAAAAATTATGCCATAGCATTTCTCATACCCTCACCATTTTTACAGCTGTTGAAATGGTGCATAGAATTTAATCGAATATGACGTCATGAAAATATCACGCCATGTAGGTACCCTTCTTTTCATACCGCCGCACCGTTAAATTTTTCTTCATTGTAACGGTGTTTTGCCACGCGCATGTCTCTTGTATACCATTATACTATATTTCTCTTTCAGTTCGGTGTATCTGCTGTATCTGTATCTGGTGATTTTCAGAATCCATTTCTCTCCCGGCAAAATCTCTTTGTTTAGTAACTTCTTTTTATTATTTCATATAAATTCATCGGCTGTAGTCCTCTTTATTGCCGGCAGTACGTACACAATGCGCTTGATTTTTGTTGTTGTATTAGGTGGACAAAGAGGAACCGGGTGAAAAAAAAATCCATCGAACAACACAGAGTGGCATGGTGTGATGGTTAGCCTGGTATGTACTGTAGATGAAAGTCTAACTGTGATTGGTTGAAAAAGTGGCGTGGTTCTTGCATTTCTTCAAACGAAATTTTTCATATTTTGCTTTGGAGTTTCCGTTCTGCTGTGTATTAGGTGTACATGAAATGATGGTTGTGTGTTTCCGAACCACAACCATCCATCCATGAAGTAAACATAGAAAGGTGGTCTGATATTGGTAACCCGGTTTCGGGTTTCTTCATAGTTTTTGCTTACTCTCTTTTTCCTTCTGGAAAGAATATAATCGATAAAATGAAAATCAGCTGATTTTTTTTCGCGTGCATTCATCCATATTGATAGTAGAATGTTCGTGTACGTAGATATTTTGATGTCTTGTAAAGTTGTAAAATGTTAATAGGCATAGGTATGTAGGTTCAGATTGTGTAGATGAAGTATTTAGTAATACCAAAGTTCAAAGGGTAAGAACATAATAGGTACCTATACAATGCTACAATCTGAAGTTTTATAGATGTATAACAAGAAATGTATGGTTTAGGTAGTATAGAAGTTGAACTTCAACATATTTTTACATTCATTATATTCAAGAGGAGGGTTGGTCTGTGAGGTGAGGTCAGGAAATTGGTATTCCTAGGTAGGTACCATATCTATCTACCTTAGAAATTCTTGCAAAGGAACGTCGAATATGTTTGCCTGAATGTTAATTGCATTTCATTGAAAATATTTTTGCTTTTGAAGCTTTTTGTGGACTTGAGCACGAAAAGGAACAAGCCTTTCAATTCTCTGTTGGGCGCCACTTTTTGCTTTTGAAACTTTTTGTGAACTTAAGCAGATAGGTATATGAAAAAGCCTTTAGATTGAATTATTGAAGTACAAAGCACGTTGAAAGGTCTAAAGAAATATGGTCCACTGAAATTCTTTCATTGACCTTTCAAAAAATTGTCACATGATGTCATATGCTGTATTCTTCATTTCCATTTTTACCAATATTGTCTGATGTGTACCTATGCGAGAAATTGAACGAATCTTTTAAATATTGTGTAGTGTCTCGAAAGTTTAAAACTATTCTTTCAAGAACAATGTTAAAGAAGTTGCATGACATAACTTTTTTTGTCATCTAAGATATAAGTTTTAGCGGAACTTGATTGAGGTTTGGGTACGAGTTCGATTCAGATTTTTTTTCTTAATTCCCCCAGCTCCAATTAGACGTAGAATTCCAAGAAATAATAATGATAATCAGTTATAGTGATGTGCATCTAGATTGCATTTAAAAGACCTTAGCTCTTTTAAACATAACTTAAATGAATTAAAACGGGTTTTTAAGAAAGGTATTAGTTATTATGAGAAGAAATCTTGTTCTGATAAATATATCTATATTTGGAATTTAAAAAAGCTATGGAACTGGTCGAACGAAACTTGTCAAATTTTAATCTAAGTGCCAAAACAACTTTCAAAAAATTAGCTCCTCATAATTATAATAACATCAGACATCCTGTGAAATAATTTTTTTGTTATGTTTAAAAACCTTCTATAAATGATCTTGAATTTGTATAATTTATGTTTCCGTCTTTAACGATACATGTCTAGCTTGTCCAGTTGACAGAATCAGTCTAAAATTCAAATCTTCAAACAGCGGGCGGTAAAGATTTTTTCAAAAAAAAAAAAAAAAAAAAAACCTCACTAAACAACTATCGAATCGACTTGTCTCTTATGCAAATAATCTGCATTTTTTTTTCCTATTTTTATAATAGATAATTCTTTATTTAAATTTGTCTTAAAAAAACTGCTTTTGCATCCCAACCAGAAGTGTTTATTGCTTTTCAAAAATTTGACACTCATTACCAAGAAACAAAAACTCTTTGTTGAATCAACAAAAATTGTATCTTTTCATTTATATTTGACAGTGAGTTATCACAAAAAATTTATTTTTCACATTGTGTTGTCACCCTAATCAGCTGTAATTTTAACCAATGGTTTGGAAATATACACAATAGGTACACATTTTGAATGTTTTTGTTTATTCAATGATTAAAAATGGGTATTTTTTCGCATTGAAAATTCAAGAAGGAAAAAAAAAAACTTAACTTGTTGACCATGATGTCGATGGTGATGGGTGACTTTTTTTTTGTTTGCAAGATCTTTTGTATCGCGTTTAGGTATCGATTGCCGGCTTGCTTGCTCTTCGGGGGCCAACAAATGTCTTAACTAGGTATAGGTTTTATATTAAGATTTTTTTTTGCGGATAACTTAAAAATTATACATTCAAGGTTAAATATTGATTTAATTATTTTTTTCAAAATTCAACTAAGATGACATTTTAAAGAAGGGGAAGTGTACCTACTCAAATATCATAATATATAGAAAGTTAAGTGATGTAGATAGATATCTTCCTACACTGACTAGTATTACAATTTACTTTTACTTTTTTATCATTTGTATGTTGTTTGTTTTTCTCTTTCACATTTTCATTCAGTTTGAATTGAATGAATTAAGAAAGTCTCACCTTAACATTTTAAAGAGCAAAATAGAAAAGACAAAAAGTTTGGTGGTTGTACATATGAGATTCAAGTTGTTTAAGCAATATATTCATTCCTACCTACTTGCTAGCAGTTTTGTTAGGTAACATTGTTGACAGAGGCTTTGTCTTGTTGCTTCTTAAGTTTGTTTTTTTTTTATTTTTTTAAACCGGTTGTATGTATAGATATCTTGGTTGTAAGTTAGCGATAGTTGGGACTTGGGGTTAATGGTTTGGCATTAAAAAAAATGACATATCATTGTGGTTTTATGCAAAATTATTATTTTAGAAAACTTTGAACTTTTTAGTAACACAAATTTTACTAGAGAAATTTAACACTATTTTTATTTAGGTATATGTTTGCTTGCATGATTTTTTATAGTTTATTTATTCCCATTATATTTAAAGTGATCATTCAATTTTAAATGAATTTTACTTTTAGTTTGTCCTCTATAATCTCAAAAAGTTCTTAACCGATTTTATTCGAATTCGTTGTGGTATTTTTTTACTTTTATAAGAATGTTTTAGGCTATTTTTTAAAATAATTAATGGTACTCAAAAACAGAAAATGAAATGTTTGTTTAAGCATTTTAAATAGGTAGTCAATTCACCCACACATTTGTAGTACATAAATAATAAATTTTCAGATTTTATATTTTACATATAAAGTGGTTCTTCACAGAATTTTTGTGTAGTTATTTTATTAAGTGTCACAAACGTAACAAAAATGTGTAATGTTTTATTACTACACAGAACCGAATTTTATCAATCTGATAATTTAATGAGATATAGGATTAAGAATGTTTTGGTATTATGAATTTAATGTCTATGTATGTAGATAAGATGAAATTTAGGGTAAAAGAAAATGCATTTAAAGCAATTTAATCCCCTCTTAGTCCAATCTTAAAAAAATAAATAATTTTGTATGTAGCTATATTCTACTTTGTTTTACAACTATAGAATTACAATTTACAAAATCATGACTATATTATTGTCACACCTGTTATACAGTTCAACACCCACATATATTTTTGTCTATCATGCTCATCTATTATAAGTTATTTAACTAAATATCAAACAATGTAGATAAACATATGAGCAATATAAATTTCTCATAAATTCAAAGTTCAAATTACTATCGTGATTTATTAATTTTTCGCGATAAAATTCAATAGAAAAAAAATTTAACGATTTAGTCACCAAAAAAGTAGGTATATAAGGAACTTGTGATTTTTTTCAATCAATTTTCTATTCTATTCTGATTGCAGTGATTATATACCTAGGTTAGTCACGTTTTTTTAGTTTTATTTTTTTTTATGATTTCTCAAGAATGTCACTTGAATTGATTTAATTGAAGTACCTACGTACAAACATTTCTTACAAGCCGCATATAATCATATCATGAGACAAACTTCATTTAAACAGAAAAAAAAAATAAAACTAATATTGATAAGTTTAAAATCTAAAGGTATAGTATTTTTCTGTTTCATCAATGGGTTTTTACCGGCTTTATCATGATTGTACATTAAATATAAGACAAATCCAAAAATAACAAAATTCTTGGCCCAGTATATAATCAAGACCTCGAAAGCATGTTTTTATCAATGTTTTTGTTTTGTGTTGGCATTTTTCTTCTATGTAATCTGTTATATTATTTTATCTTCTTGTTTGTTAAGTTAAAGAAGATTTCTTTAATTTAAAAGAAAAAAATAAGACACCCTTATTTTTCAAATAAGTTCATTCCCGCCAGACACGCAAAATCAGAAAACCAATTATTTTGTTGTCAGTATATTATGTCCGTCTGGTTGGTATTTTAAACCCTGAAAAACGATATACATATAATGAATACATATTCTAGAAGGAAAACAAAATTTGATGGCTATTAAAAATCCAGAAAGTTGATTTTGAGAAGGCTTGACAAGCGTTTGATTTTTTTAAGTACCTATATACCTACCATATTTTCCACGTTTGAAACATTAATTTTCTCATTAACGTCGATCACCTTTTTTACAGGTAATCTTACGTTACTTTCAACAGACAGACTTTCATTATTAAAAACAACAATCTTTCATTAGGAAAAAGTATTAGGTCTTACTGGCATATATATGTTTGTGTTATTTAAAAAAAAAAAAAAATATGAAATCGTCCAAACCCTTAAATAATTGATATCCGTTCTCCTTTCATTTAATTAACTCCCAGTGGTAAAGGTCAAGTCAAAAAAGTATCTATATCATTAATATATAATTGCTCTTTATGCTTTGTGTACCTACATACAATAACAAAATGCCTAATTCATCAAAAAAAAAAAAACAAATTTCTGAAAATGTACCTTGTTATCAAATTCAAATTATTTCCACTTCCAAAATTAATGTGCATATACAAAATGATGCAAATCGTTTTGCCCCTTTTTGATGACTGACCTTAATTTATTTCTATTTACATACATATGTATATATATTTTGTTTCTCTGTTTCGACGTAATTATTTTGGCACAAATTTATAACAAAGGAATGCATTTTACGCGACACTTTCCCACTTAAGAATTTCATCAACAAAAAAAAAAACTAAAATAAAGGGAAACCAAAAACTGAAATGAGAATGCGCTCGACATCACCCGATTTGTTGCGTTCTTTTATTATTGGCTTCAGACCAAAATATTCAAAAAGACTATTTAAAGTGATAAAATTTTTCTTTTTTTGAGAATTAATTCATTTACTATACAAAGGGTCGTTGATCTAGAAAATTGGCGCCCAACAAAAGTCTAGGAAGTGAATGTTTCTGGTTTAAATTATGAAAAAAAATGTTTTAAAATATGGGTAAATCGATATGATGCAAATAAAATAGGAATTGTTGAAATAAATGAGGTGACTACATGGGAAATTTTTTTTATCTGTCTTTGAAAATGGCCATATTCTCTTACTTTATAGTCAAAGAAAAGAAATGGATCAGCATGCGACTGAGGCGCAGTAAAAACAGTTAACTATTTTTAGATGAACATTTGACGTCGTATTGTGACATTTTGATTTTGCAATTAGTCTGATAGCTTTCTTTGTATTTTTTTTTCGTAAAGAAACAAAACACTAAAACGTTTTTAATATTTAATTTAAAATTAACTTTTGAATTTTGTTATATAAACTTTGTATTTTTATTTGAACATTGCCTGCCAAGCTTTAATTTAAAATTAACTTTAGAATTTTGTTTATATTAACTTTGTATTTTTATTTGCCTTTTTATGAACACGAAAATAAAAAGTTCTATATACAATTTTTCAAAAACTGGCGATTTTTAAAAATTTATTTAAATGACGATTTACTTGGCAAGAAAAAAAAACTGGATACCTATATACATAGCTTTATATTAAAGTTCAATTTATTGAGTTATTAGGCTACGAATTAAATTTGGTAGCGTTGGTATTTTTAGTATATAAAAAGGGAAGTATAGTATAATAGAAAAATAAATAAAATTCTTGAAATTTCATATTTTGAAGGTTAAATTTTACGTCAATTTATTGGCGAATTCTCAGCGCAGGTATATTAATTACATAATTGCAAAAACTAACCTAAAAAAAACATCAATTTACAATACCTACACTATTCTATTGATAAGACTTTTGAAGTGGTATAGTAATGGAAAGCTTTGACTGTATAATTATAAAAATTTTTCTCACCAAGTGTGATTCAAGAAAAATCAACCTATATGATTCAATTCATTCAAGAATTACATACATTCTGATGTAAGAAGTTCTTAAGGTTGCAATACACTGTGCAACTTATTAACATCAATTAACCTTTTTTTTGTTAGAATAATTATGATTGGCCTTTCTTACACAGATCTCACGTTTTTCTTAATTCTTTACCTAACTACCTATATAGCTAGGTATTGAACAATATGCGTGGAATCTTTGGGTAGAAATAAAAATGCAAAATATAAACATTTTTCCCAGTTTTATAATTTAATACTTGTAGTAAATTTTAAATGAAAAAAAAATTGATTTTCTAGACTTTAAAGTTTAAATTGAAACCTATCTCGCTTAAATACTATAGAACATCTAAATATATGCGATATATTTTTTCGGGATCTATTTTCAAAAAATCTGTAATTTGCTTTATTTAACAAAAAAGTAAAACAGAAAAGTAAAAGTATTCATTTCAAAATTATCTGAAATAAAATAAAATTTCCAACAATATTTCGCAAACTATTACTAATATATTTATTATTTTTTGCTATTTAACAATAATTATATCTCAATGAATTATTACAAAATCACTAACCAGTTCTTTTTAGCACTATTCGAATAATATGATGTAAATTTGCAACAAAGTCAATGAGACCAAGTGTATGTTTTTTTATACAATATAATAATATCCATAATAATTAGTATATTATGATTTTTTTAAAGGCAGTTATCGTAAGATAAATAAAATTTTAGTGAAGTAGAGAAAAACTTGAGCACTTGATTGAAGGGTAATATGGGCTTTAAAAATTTAGATTTTTGTTTCGAAAAATATTTTAAAATTCATATCCAAAAGAAATCTTTGTATCTAAGTCTGTGCTAAAATGATAAAAAAAAACTAAAACGACAAAATTTATACACCTTGATTTTTATTTAATTCAATTTGAACACAATTTTCATCACTCAAGCTCTAAAAAAAAAAATTATCAGCAAAATATTAACAAAACAAAAGTTTTGCCATGAACTTAAATTAATATTTACCCCACAGGGTATCTGCAGGCAAGTGCTGAATATAATAATTTGTTTACTTTTGTCTGGGGTGAAAGACAACAATAACAACAACAGAAAAAGAACTAAGTAAAAAACTAAGCATACAAATATTTGTACGTACATATATAGGTATATTTCCAGACACAATTTGATTATAAGAACACTTTATCTAAGCGTTTTGTATAAAGTGTTTACATTTCTAACCAATTTAAACCAGAAAAAAAGCTGTATTCTTTCTAAAAATAGTATAACAGTTCTCAGGTACAGTATGTCAAAGATATACTATAGGTGATAAATGTATAACTGACGCTTTTAATTATATAGGTACGTAATGTAGGTATATATATACATGGTCATAGTGAAATGATATTTAAATAAACAATCATTTTATACAAAACGTAAAAATCTTTGACCTTCTTGGAAGTAGGCCACTATATATTTTGTTCAAAGGTTCCGCACGCACTTAATGTAAGCTGAAAATCAATATGAGCTATACGACTTTACAGCTAAATTTAGGTTTCCTTCATTTAAAAGAAAATGCCTTTTAAAGGTATCTATTACCTTAGGAGAGGATTTGTCATACGGCAATATAGGGAATTTTCTTTATAGGGCGCCAATTATAAAAAAAACATACTTGTTATTCAAATACAAAGTTATTTCAATTGGACAACTTTCATCAATCAGAATGGGTGGAAATTAGTTGCATAGTTAATAATAAAGGATTCTTTTTAACAGTATGCAGGTACAATTTTTTCAACATCACCAATTCTAACATAATTTTTGTCTCCCTCATGCTTAAAAATAGCAAAATTATATTGCATCATTTAAGAGAAGTTTAATCTGGCAACTAGTTGCTGCAACTTGATTTTTTCTCTGTTCGAGTGCATGGTGTTACATGACTATTTAACTCCTCAATAATAATTTGTTTCAGCAATTTTTTCAATGCAAGTTTACATGTGCCTTTTAAAACCTAATTTTAAAAATTACTTCTTCAGTATTGTTATCGACGGCACTGGCACAAAATGTAGTGCAGCTGATGTGTGAGCGCAAGTATTAATTCCTAATCTCTTGATTGGTGTTATGGATATTCCGAACGTTTTCTACGTATAAGATATTGCTTACAATTCTTATGTTGTATTATTCAAAATTCTAGTCTAGCAGTAACATATCAAAAAGTATATAGAAATCTTATTTCATAAATCCGGCCCTGATCCTATACTTTAATCACATAATATCATAAAGGCACTAACTTTCCGATCAAAAAGTCTTAACGAATTAAAAAAAATCAACAACGTGACGTAGGTACTTAACGGAATCGATGAAATAGTTTCACTACATAAATATAGATATAACAACAACAAAAAAAACTCACTTAGTGGAATATAAAAAAAAATAATTTTTATATTACTTCCGACATGCACAATGACATCAGGTGATTATTTATAATTTTTTTTTTGTTTTATTTAAAACAAATTTTCAATTTTATTTAATTAAAATATACAAACGCAATTTTTGTTTATATAAAGCTTGCGTCTGTTTAAATAATTGGTTCATGTATCTTAAATATTATTTTATTATTTTTTTTTGTATAAAACGTTTGGGGTTTGAATCTATTTTTAGTTCAATATACAAACGAAAATAATTCTAGGACAGTTCTTTTTTCTTTTTGCTTTTGTTTTATTTTATTGAAAATACTTTCTTCTCAGATGTATACGCAGGCAACGGCAAGCACGCAAAGGGCGCGTGAAAGTGATAAGTGTTGCCATTTTTCTATATATTATTATGTTTTTTATGTCTGACTTATGTATGTTTTTTTTTTTTATTTTTAATCAAACAATCACGTGTGTTCAGAATGAAATTAATTTTATTTCTTTTTTTTTTGTTATTGACGCGTGTTAGTCTGGTAATAAAAAAATAATGACTTAAAATATGGAAAAAAGATGATTCAATATATTTGCTCGATTTCTTCAGTAGTTTTGAACAAGAATTCACTATCAATCTGCATTTAAGTGATTGCAAGTTCTTATAGTTAATTTATTTCCATCCTATAAGTCTACACAACTCTTCCCCCCTTTACAAAAATTGGATCAAAAATTAAAATATTCATAGAAAACTATAGGTTTCCAATTAAAAAGAAATTAATGGCCAGGGTTGAAACCTCAGTAGTAAACTTTCGTAGCAGATTTGTAAGCAAAAATTGGAATAAATCGAAAACTTCCGGAGTAGATTTGAAGACGATATGTGGTTTGGCTTAAGAATTTTTGAACAAGAAAAGTTTTTTAAGTATAGGCTCAAGAATTTTTGAATTTTTCATGTGGGTACAAAAAAAGTAGTAGATCTCAAAAAAAGCAGAGTGGCGGAGTAGATTTATTTTCTTTTTTAAAATTCGATTAAATTTACTTTGACTGGAGTAAGGTTCTAACGCTTTTAAGGACAATTGTCACATTGCCTATGTATGTGTTTTGAAAAAAAAAACAAATCTATATGGTGTTAAAACTTCTCTTGTAGTTGGAATAAAAATATTTAGAATTAATTTAAATGTGGAACATATCATACCTATACATTTTTTCACTTCATTGATTTTGATTTAATAGAAAATATTGCAATATCAAAACCCAAGGAAAATTAATACGTTTCATGATCCAATATTTGAAATTTTGGATTGACAATTTCTAAGTCATGATTGAATATTTTCAGTCGAATTCAGGGGATATCGCCCATGAAGATATGACGAATAGAATGCTTTCGTTTCTCGAAGATATTTTTTTTTTGTACAATCAAAACATTACTCAAACTCATACATATACTTCATCATAAATAAATATGTACTAAAGTTTCATGCAAACATTAATAGCTTGTATGTATTCCTGTGAAATTATTTTGAAATTTGACTCAAAAAGTGTGATTTGCGTCACATCCGTTTGTAGCGTCATCGCGTACGCTAAACAAACGCACAGCTAAAAATTCTTTTAATTATATAACATTTCTATATGAATAGACAACGACACTCCTTCTTATTTACAAATCTCTATAATGAAACTAATTATAGAACTTTAAAAAAATCGCTGTTGCTTGTGGATGTTGGTTTATCCAGCTTACTTTTTTTTGTGGTTTTTTTGGTCGTGTGCCGTAATCAAACAAAACTAAAGAAAAATTCTCTAAATTTGCATTTCTAATCGAACTCAGAAATTAATTACCCCTAACTTTAAACCAAGACTAAGACTTCCCGTTCTAAATCTTTTCTATACAAAATTGTATTTATAAGTTTTACGAAGATTTTTAAGCAGGAACAGTATAAAATTTATTTTTGGGGGTCAACGAGACTGGTTTGGAACGACAAAAAAAAGTTCTTTGTTTGCAGAGTGATTTATGATTTATTAGAATTTTATTATTATTAATTTAAATCTCATCATTAAGCAATGAATTTCGTATATAAATTATACAAAGTTTCTAATTTTAATTTTTTTTTTTTTAATTTTAGAAGCTGCCTTCGACGTATTGCCCGCCATGATGAGCAACAATTCTCAAAAGACAGTATTGTTAATGTGATGGAGAAGTTTGTGAAAACGGTAAATCAAATGGATGAGACAATTCTGGTGCCATGCAGGCTCATGGATAGACAGGTAAATAAGCTTGTTTTTTTTTTAAATATATTTTTTAAAGTTTATTTTTTTTTTGTTTTTTGTAAACTAAAATATAAAACAGGTTTATAAGTAGAATTAGCAATCAGAACTTTAATTTATGACATTTAAATTTATTTTCATACTGCTTATGTATCAGCATTGTTCATTCATCATTTTCTAAAAAAGTAAAAAATCATTTCAAAGTAAAAATGATCTAAAAATAAAAGAAATATTTTCGCACACAGAAAATATATTACAAATTCATCATGACTGAAAAGTAAATCCCAAAAAAAATATGTAGTTTTAGAGCAAGGATTTTAAAATTTTTATCTTAAACTTATAAAAATAATGCTTTTTCTTAATATGAACAACAATTAAGAAGTTGATAAGAAAGGGACTTCATTTGATATAAATTGGTTAAATGGAGTTACCATCTCTTTTATTTTTGTTTTAATTTTTTTTTCAAATATACCTATAAGTGGCCAATATAAGATCAGTGCTTCCAAATATTCTGACATTTCTGTGTGAATTTTGATGTCGATAACTTTTTGAAAATTTTAACTTTATTAAGTAACAGTTTTCTTCCATTTTGACTTTTAATGAGAAAAATTATTTTCGAAATTTTGTATTTTTTGTTGATATTTGGTAGAATTTTTTTAATTGTTGTTTTTTTTTAGCTCATTTTTTCGATAAATATGGAATTTTTTGTGGTGGTTTTAGAAACCAGATTGCGATAACGAAACAACTTTAAAAAATTTCATTTCAACTTAAATAATATAATCGAATGTCGATTTCCAAATTAAAAAGTCTCATATAGCCCAAGGTGCTTTATATGGTACCCACAACAGAGTCGTAGTGATCGATGTGCGATTTGTATTCCAACGGATATTATATTTAAGAAAACAATTATTTGAATATATATACGAATAATAAAACTCTTACCGTTCCGACTCACATTAAATGGATCGATCTAAATTGCCTCATTTGTAATTATAATTACAATCATCAAAAATGTTATATATATATTTAAAAAATAACATAAAATGTCAATTTTATAGGTATAGGTACCTTATTTGGCAATAATTGTGTATTTATTTTTTTTACAACTTCTTAGTCTTGTTTTTGTAACTTTGTTGCGTCTTAAAATATCAAAAAATTAATTATTTTATATTAAATAAAATCTTATTCCATAAACAATTGCCTTTCAAAAAATTGATTCCAAAGTACTTATTATTTAAAATTTAAGAGAAATTCCAGAACTTGTTTTTTGACAGCTCAAACAAAAATCATATATATATAGATACGTAGGTGTTAGAAATTTTATTGATTTAAGAGTAAACAAATATTTGAAGCTTTCAATATTAATTCCGGTCATCTTGGTCTCAATGGTTATTTTCTTCATTTTTCATTCATTCTAAAAGCCACTTCGTTTGTAAAAAAATAATTAGAAATAATTTTTGCAGATCATAAACAAAAATTCTAGAGCCCAGGCATTAAATACAAAAATTCTAGATTCCTAACTTAAAATGTTCTTCAATAGGAATTTTTTAATTTAATTCCTACAACAACTAGATTAGCAAAAATTTTTTACTTTAGCATAAAATCTAAATTTGTATTTTATTTTGAAATGTTCTCACAGTTTTTTTCTTTTTTTATCTCTCATTCTAGGTTGGAGACTCAACAGATATTGTCCAAGCACCATCTAAAAATTCCACCTCAAATCAACTCACATTGAATACATTTGATTGCAATGGCAAAGCGCTCAAAAAACGTTCCAAAAACGTGCATGAGTTTCTCAATTCAGCTGAATTATTTAACTTGTACACAACCTTGAATTCACTGAAGAACGATTTACTGTGGAATCGTAGCAATTCCCATGATGTCCAAGAAGAAGAAGATGAGGGTATTGCTCAAAGCAACCGAACTTCAAATAATAATGTTGAAGAAAATTCCAATACTGAATTAAGTGCTAGCAGTAATTCTGGATCGACAAATTCACTATCATCACCAGCTTCAACAGCCACAACTACGGGTAACACAGTTAAGGGACATGCTCGTCGGCCTTCAACCGCCTCAATGACCTCAACAACATCAGTGAGTAATTTGAGTGATTCGGAAAGTGAAATTTCGAATGAAAATGATTCGGGTGTGGAATCTGAAGGTAACTGTAGTAATAGCCAGACAGGCGAGTCAAAACCTGCCAGTACTGATAAAGCTACCGAATTGGCACGACAATGTAGACGGCATCTTGCTGGTCTATACCATTGTCTGGAACAGATGACAGAAGCTTCAAACTACCTGACGGCTAGATACCAAAATGATATTGGACCCGTTTAAAAATCCAAAAATATATTTCAAAATGGAGTCAACTAGCATAAATATTTCTGTCTTATTATAAAAAAAAATGAAATTTAAGAACAAATTGAAAATAATACAAAAACACACATGTTAAAAACGAGTGTTTTGAAATATTATTAAGTACGAATTAAGAGCGAGAGATCAGTGCTCTCTTCTGCCAAATATTATCCTTCTGTTTCTCTTATTCGCTATTTTCTCTCTCGCTCTTTGGGGATTTTCAATTCTTTTTAAGCCGATCAAATGTTTTAAAAAATTAATTTTCAAAAAACACACAACATCCTAGAGCCGCACCTGACAGCTATGACAGATAAAGATAAATCTCTAAACAAAAAATGGGTAGATTCTTTGCACAAAAAAAATTAGGAAAAAGAATAATAAAAGAATCTTATTTGTAGACTTAATGGTTGGGGATGTTTTAAGTGAAATATTATTATATTTGGGGGTGAATTTTCTCTTTCAATCGTGAGTGAAGAAAAGACTGAATGCGTTTGTTTTTAATTTTAATGCTTAGTATAGAGAAAAAAAACTTTTAATTTTAATTAAATGGCAGTTTTTTTTTTGTTTTTTTAATTAATAATTGTCTCCCAATTTTGTGCGCAGATTATTTTATTGATTTATATTTTATTTGGGTAGAGGGTGGCTCTGGGAATAAAACTTAGCATTCCTCTCTTACAGATTATATATCTGTATAAGATTTTATACAAATAGAAAAATAATAATCAATCGGCGAGATTCTTACAACAAAAAAAAAGAAAGAAAAGAAATTCCTTAAAGGGTTGACAGTGATGGTGTATGTTATGGCGAAGTGAACAAAATTTAATGTAAAAACAAATATTGTGATTGTTGTTAATTTAAAAAATAAATTAAAACAAAAATAAAATAAAATACATACACACACTTTAACATTTTGTTTAATGGATAGTCTTAGTTTTTATATTTAGTTGAAAAATTTATAATTATCTTCTTGGAAAAAGGCGTGTGATGGTGATTTTTTTTTACGAATATTAAAAATTAACTGTTTATTTGGTTTAGAAGTTTGTATAAATATATATATGTATGTAGCTGGAGGAGATGGAAATCAAATTTCTTTCTCTTCTTACCAAAAAAAAAAATTGTAAGTTAATATTTGGAGGCAAAATAAAAAATGTTAATTTAATTTATTTTTTAAATTACATAAATTGTTAAATTCTTCAAATTAAAATTTGTATAAATTCATCTTGCATCATTTAAACAGATATAAATAAAATATACCACACATATACCTATCTAATGTACATTTTGTTTTTGGGAACAAGCCGGGTTTGAGAGACAGACAAATTGAAAACAAATATAAAAAAAATCCAAAAATCTCTGTCTCTCTTAAAGTTAAATTGTGTATATTTGATTTTATTACTGATGTTAAAACAAATAAATAAAAATATATATATATTTTGTACACCAAACAATATTAATGTATATAAAACAAAAAATATAATTCTTAAAGCTTACCAACATAAAAAACAACTAAAACAGTTAAAATAGTTATACCTACACAAAAACTATGTAGAATGGACAAAATAACATTAGAACACACAAGACACAAATTGTTAGTCAAAATTGTAATTAAAAACATAGGTTATAAAAAAAAAACTATACAATATATAAGAAAAAAATTAATTAAAAATACAAAATGGCGTTTTATTTGGAATTTTCGTTGAAAACACATGTATAGGCTATAGCGGAAGTAAAAAGGAAAAGTATTCTTGTGGTTTAAATGATTCTTGTGGTTTAAAGCTGTATTTTATCATCTTGATATATTGCTTTTATTCAAACCCGACGAAGATTTTGGCTCTCCAACTGATAAAAGGATTTATTTATATGTGACGAGAGGCTAGTGTTCCCAGATTGGGGTTTTTCAAACCAAAATGGTGGGAAAAATTAGTTTGGTAGGGTGATTTAAAATTCATGGTGGGATTTATGATGGAACAAATAAAAAATAAAAATTTAGTATGGTAATGTAGACAGATTAGGGATAAGGGAATAAAAGGGAAAATAAATCTCAACTAGATAGGTAACCTAATTTTTTTTTTATAAATCTCAAATCGAAACCGAAATCTTTGTAAAGGAATGTAGTTACTCTCAGGGAGAAACCAATCGGAAATAAACGTTAACAGTTATTTCTGATACAGTGAAAGCTCCTATTGCGGCCAAATGCCCAAGGGGACAATCCCCTTGAGCGGATAAATTCTCACGACCGTGGATCTTAAATTTAAATTCCATATACATTTTATGATCCCTTAAGCTGACACTCCTTTACCCGGACGCCGACAAAAATATCAGGCGCAATTTGTCAAATTTAATTCTTTTATAGGCGATCAAAAACCTTTTGTAATTTATAAATTTTAACTATTATTTTCATCAACACTTTCCTATATCTTCTCTTGCATTTAAAACGTTCCCATTCGTAATCGCAACAAATTTTTGCTATGAACGGCACTTGTGAGATTTTTTAATCGCAAACAAATATTACAATCATGTTTTAATGTGGGAAAAAAATGCTAAAACATTGAATAAATAAACAAATATCAACAAAAAAACTTTTTCACGATCTCAATCATTTGAGAGCTGTAATAGTGCTCAGGGATTTTCGGATTTGTTCTTGCGATATTTATTTTAAAAAAAGTCTAGCCGTCTTAACACAAATATTCAGCTTTTTTGTGTAAAATAAAAAGGGAAAAGAGATGGGACTTTTTAAAAAGTTTAAGGGATTTTTTCTTTTAAAAGCTCCAAGTATTGCTTTGACATGGGACAGCTGATTTCGAAATTCAGAATTAATTCTTTTAATGGGGCAATGCTTTTTTCGATTCCATTCGGATTTTGTGAATCCTTTTTTTCGGGGTTCGTAGTGGAATAATCCATTCGGGGATTTTCCACGATGGATTCTGTGATAGGCCTGATTATTTTAATTGCAATTTTTATCAATCTCATATGAATGTGCATTATGCATTTGAAACCATAATATGTTTCATTTATTGCGACTATAAAAAATCGTGCAATTGAAATAATGTTGTTGGCATACTACGATCTTTTAGCCGTCGAAATTTGAAAGGCAAGTGTATAATTGCTTTTAATTAATTTTAGTTTGCGTCGTATCACCAGAAAAATGAAAAAAATGAAACAAATTTCAGTCTTTTATAAGTGTCACGATTTTTTGGTATCGTGAACGTCATTTACCTACATTGAAACTCATATGTTCTATTTTTCGACTGAATAGTATAGTCGGCAGTCGTTCGATAATAATCGCAGGTACCTTCTTAGCCTAAATATATTCATTCAAATTTTCACAGTTTTTGTTATTTTTGTTGATATTGAGGAATGCAGAAAAGATATGGTGTTTTTTGTTCTCCCAATTTTTTGTGGGATTTTTTTTTTAATTCGGTGGGATTATTAAAATTTCATCTGCCATCATTTATTTATTTATTTATCTACAAGCGTATACGATACGGCTAACATAATATTATGAAAATAAAAATATCTTAAAATATTTACAAGTATTCGCATATGTTAATATGTACATACATATGTATACAGTAGACGCTCAATATAGTGAAGTAATTAAAACCAGGCCTCTTCACTATTTCGAGATTGTTCACTATTTCGAGAGAGAAACTAAAAAGGCTTTCCAATGTGATTTTGATACAAAATGATTTTTTTTATTTATTAAAGCGTAAAATAATTTCAATTGGCTAAAAAAAATATAAATATTTCATAATATTATACATAACATAGAGAAAACTTTATTTTTAATAAAAACAAAAACTTCATAGCTCCGGGTACAAATCGGTTTTTTTTTTAAATAAGAATGAAATAAAAAAATTAATCACTTCTGTTTATTTCTTTCTCAACTTTAAATTGACTTGCACTGCTTTTTCTTGTAAATTTTTCATAAATATCTTTTAAAAAAAAGTCCACAATGCTGTTAACGAATTGCTGCTGGTTTGAAAAATTTTGGAAAAAAATGTGAGTTCACTATTTAGAGTTGTTTGTATAAAATTTTGTGTGTTCACTACACTGGGTAGTTCACTCTACCGAGATTCACTATAACGAGCGTCTACTGTATATTAAAAATATAATTAAAAAATCACTGCGAGAAACGGTACATTACGAATTAGTTGGAATATATTGTGTGTATATTGTAGTTATATATTCATGTATTTGTGTACAAAGGAAAATAACTCCCTATAGTTTATAATTCTACTTCGTTGGCACATTAATTATTTAGAAATTCATTATGGACTTTATGCCCTATTCAAATAAATAATACAATTTGTATGGAACTACATTGGGGCATATTCATAGTCGCTGTTTAAGTTGTTTCTAAAAAAATACTGGGTTTATCCTATCTAATTTACATTGGATAAACTCCAGGCTAAGATAAACTGGGGTCTAAAAACGACTATGAATATGCGCCATTATGTCCCTACTGGAATGATTTTCTTTTATATATACATGCCGGTGAAACTCAAATTTCTTTGTTAAAAAAATGCATGTTAAAAAAATTTGTTTCTCAAAACTTAACGCTTAACTTACAAAATGTGTTGCATATGTACATAAAGACTATATAGTTAGGTCAGAAAATTATCATCTGGCAGAGTTGCCACAATTCCTTTAAGTTGACACCCATTTTGCCAAAATTAATAATACTACTTTTGCAAAGCTGGTTTTTCGATATGTTTTAATTTATGCATTCTTATGCATGAAAACAAATTACCAGATGTGTTAACGGTTGCAACTGCTTGCCAAACGAGTCTTAAGTTTTTATAGAAGCTATATATGTACTGCCATAGGCTAACTTGATATGTGGTTATAAGAAACATTGCTTAAATTGGGTTTGCATTTCGGTCTTCGCTAGCTAAGTCAGATTTATCTGATAGGGCAAAGTTGCTGAAATTCTGGGAAAGCTGCACAATACTCCTAAAATTCAATATTTTTGTTAAAAACTTTATTTTTTATTATGATTTTCAAATCATTTTAATCACTTATTCGTCCTTCTCTTAGTTATAGAGGTAGAGGTACTAGGTAGTCTCATTTTCTGAATTCCGTGGTTTCCTAAAACCTTAAGTTTCTTCGGGCAAGCATCCTGCAATCGCCAAACCCGCCTGATGTACTGAAATACTTCAACCTACTGACCCTTTTACCAGTTATCGTTTAACTAAAACGGGTTAAAACGTCAGTAGCAAATTTCGGGGAAGATTTCTAATAAAAGTGGAGTAAATTGAAAATTCTCAGAGTAGATTATTTAAAACGAAAGAAAAACCAACATTTTCAAAAACTGTATTTAAAAAAAACCATTCAGTGTTGGTTAGAAAATTCAATAAAACAGTGCTGCCATTTCCTTTCATGCTGGTTTGGATTAAGAATTTTTGAGTTTTTCAATGTGGAAAAAAGGAGCAGATTTCAAAAGAGCGGAGATGGTAGAGTAGAATTATTTTCTTTATTAAAATTGAAGTAAATTTGCTCCGATTGGATTAAATTTCGAAAGCTAAAAATCTCACTTGAACTCGATGGCTCTAGAAGCTCCAATAAGCGTTTAGGTAAATCTTTAACTTCGACGTTCTTTGCTCGTCTTTCACACAATTTGTAATTTTGTATAATAACCGTTTTACTGAAACACCAACTTTTTTCGAACTTTTTGTTTTAAAAAACAGTGTGTGGTCTACAAAAATATTGTTTGCATGGAATAAGGACAAACTTGAAATAAACGATACCTTAAAATGTCCAAATTGATAAAGACAAATATTTCGGAAATTTTTTTTTTGTGATGTACCTACCTATACTTCAAATATAAGTTTATCAGAAAGCAGCTACCTTACAATAGAACATAAATTCGATGATATTTTTCGTCACAATGATTTGCGCATAATTAATGAGGCGCTCCTTTATCTCACACACCCACCATATAAACGTGCCCACACTGAATTCTCACTTTGGGATACCAGAAATTACTAATGATATAAAAAAACATAATTAACTTGATGGACTTAAATGACTTGATATTTTTTTTATTGAAATTTCGAACAAATTCTAATTATATAAAAAGAAGATGAACTTTGAAATTAACAAAAAATAAAAGTTAGTTTACCACCATATGACCACCACCTGCCAATCAGCTGATGCATAATTAAAATAAAAAAAGAACAAGTGAAATTCAATGCCATTTGGTCTTAATAGGTAGAATGAAACAACAACAAAAATCACAAAACTTCATTAGTTAAATTAAATTTTATTTCCTCAATCAAATCTTGTATTGTATATATGTACATATAGGTATCAGGCTGTATTAGACACTGACAAAATTTATAGATTATGTTTCAGGTTAATTCAATAACTTATCTACATAATGTTTCATTTAAAACTTGATATATACAAAACATTCTTATACTCGTGATGATTTCAATCGATTTCCCATACTAAAAGATGCATTTAAGAATCACTTTTTTTCAGAGTTCAATGGTGTTTCAATTATACATAGGTATTGTCATGTGCAACCAAAAATACTGGTCACACCGGTTAAATATAAGAAACTTGAGATCTTGAAAGTTTAAATTTAAATCTAAAATTTGACAAATACGAGTAAAAGCTCCAAAACTCCAACAGTTCTTTATAATTAAATTTGATTTGATCATAAAATAACAAAAAAAAAATTAAGAATTTATATCAAGTGCCTAAAATTAACACAGAAATTTAATTAAACCAAACTAATTTTGCTTCAATAATACCATTAAAAACAATGAACAAACAAACATTATAGGTATACCTACATACATATTATTGCCAAATCATAATTTAATTTCAAGGTTGACACTTGAATACATTTGCTATTATTATTTTGCTTTAAGCTCATCGTGAATTGAATACGACAGTGTGATAATCAGATACCAAGAAGAGATGACCAAGACATTAAAGAAGAATCAGAAAAAAAAAGAAACTTTGTTTGTGAGTATAAAGAAACAAGTCAATAAAAAGCCTTTTTAAGTTTAGAATATGTATAAGCAAATGGCAAGCCCACTTTTGACATATAAATGACAGGTCTGACATAAAGATTGACGCTTTAAATGTAGAGTTTCTCTTATTAATTTTGTACATAATTTTTGTTGCCTGCTATAAAATTTCGCCTGTCACTTATAGTAAATTGGTATATAGCCGAAAAATTCCCAAAAAGTATTTCCCCCGTTTTTTTTTTTTGGTTAAGAAAGTCGCTTTAGTTTGATTAGAATATTAAATAAAATCACGACACGCAACTGGTTTTGAAAAAGGCGCGAATATCAAATATGGCTTAATGTGGCAGATAGTAGATATTTGGTTGTAATTTTTTTTATTTGATTATACGTGATTGGGATTTCCCATGAATGTCATGACGTAAATAGAAGAAGACACTGTCTCTATCAAAAAAAGTAGGTAGGTATGTATTTCAATAGCTAATATGTATACATATAAAATCCGGATTAGGGGATTCGATCCTTCTATTTCAGCAATATGTATAGGACGAAGGTAGGTATATAAAATAGCGAACTCTATTTTAAGAATTATAGAGGTTATACATACTTAAATAAAATTTCAAACTATGTAGGTCCATAAAGGGTGTCACAAAAGTAACGGGACATTGTAATATTTCTTCAGGTAAGATATTTTTCGAAAAGATTGGTCATTAGCCGCGTTTTATTATCCTCGAAGATCCATATGAATCATCCCATGAAAATAGAACGATACGGATCCTAATGCCACCAGTGTTGTATGCTCATCTCTTTTTTTCTTGTTTGTTTATTTTTAATGTAGATACTGTGTTTTTTATTTAGACTAGGTATAGTTTGTATTCCCTACTGACTGAAGAGCCGTCTACCCGCCAGAGTAAGACTTTATTTTCGGATCTTTGAAATAGATCCAGATACAGAGCAGGATCCAAATTCCCAAGTTGTTGTTGTATTTCGTGTTAAAAAATTACCCGGATACATATCCGTAGATAATAAAAATATCTGCTTATAGCTTTGTGTTGTTTTGATCCCTTGTGAAAACATAGCTGATGACAGAAGTCATAATAGGTCCGTTCGCTTACGCACCAGAAACTACCCAATACTACCATTCACTACCAGATTTAGTCCGAAGTGGCGCTCATGAGAGAAAAATTAATTTACCCTTCTTGCCAGTTTTTACCTGAGAAATTTCTTCGGGCAAAAACTGGTAAGTTCTGTTTTCTGTCAGAAGCCAGTCCGAAAGACAAAGAACAACAAAAAAATACAAAACAGCTGTTCTTTACCTTTTGTTTTATCTTAGTAGAATTTTTTTTTTAATTTGTTCATTTAAAAAAATGAAATATTTTAATAAAATAAGTGAACTTTTTGATAACAAAATTAATAAATAAAATATTTAGGTATAATTTAAGAAACTTAGTTTGTGGGGTGTACTTCAATTCAGTGTTTGTTTTTTAATTCTGTCGACTTTAGTTACGATTTCTTCATAGAATTTGGGATTAATATAAAACAATTACGTGAAGTTCCTGTTTAGTGTGTATTTTTCACTTGTAAATATTTAAAATTTTAATTTTAATTTGTTCGTTCAAATTAAATAAAGAATATGAAATTATAAGGGAAAAAATTTCAATATTGTCGCTTTGTTTACTTTTTTGTTTTGTTTACTTTTGGTCGACGCGACATTTAAAAAGTGGCAAATATTTTGGTTAAAGAAGTTCGTGTACTTAGAATTATAATATAATTTAATTTCGGGTAGCTTTAAATAATTAAATAATAATATTGTCAGATTTGATAAATATTGTTCACAAAAAACTCAACCAAATTAATCATTAATGTTTTTGTAAAATGTTGACAGTTTAGCTTTTTTCATTAGTCTATGTATAATTTTCTTTTGTGCCGCTGGTGGCTGACGTTATAGACTCTCAAACGTCATTGGGACATGACTTGCATATACGAGTTTTCTTTATGAAGAGAAATACCCAAACATTTATACATACATATGTACATTGCTATTTCCATTCGTAGGTATGTACATGCCTCTAAACTAAAAAATGACAGCGCGATCGCGACGTCACGTATAGTTTTCATTTATGGAATAGATGCATCAAGGGAATAAATGCATTGTGAATACGACTTAAACTATGTGACATAAAGCCCGCCCAATTTTTCGCTTTAAATCACGTTATTCATGATGTCTAATGAAAGTAAAAGAAGAAAACCTGATCAAATAGGTAAACTTACCTACCTATTGATAAGTTGTCAAAAGAGGTTTGTTCATGCGGAGCCTCGTATATGCGTCATTTAAACAAAAATTTCCAATGCCTTAATTGTGGAAAAAAGCAAGAGGGGGCCTGCGGCTAATTCGTGCCATTCAGAGACTCAAGAAAACTGCTGACTATATTTTTGTTTTCATCATGTTGGTTGGTGTGGTGACCTACTTTTGGCGGCCCCACTGTATACTTGGATAGTTAAGGCAGGGCAGGGTGGAGTGCAGAAAGACGCTGCTGCTGATGTGATTGCATTTTTCTTCATATACCTATTTTATATGTGGCTATGAAGCTATGACTGCTGTGAGTCCAAAGGTAATGCTCAATGTGTTTTGTTGTTATGTTGTTGTTTGGTTCAGTGCACAACAGCACAGGTGAGTTTTGTGATAAATATACATGTTTCATTATAGATTGTGTCTTGCATCAAGTAAGACTACCTCAATAGGTATTTAGTTGGTTTGGTTGTTATTGATAAATAGTAACTATTTAGTTAGCAATCAACATCAATTGAAAACAGGAAGAACAAACAGATGTGGTGTTTGGTTTTGTTTAAAACTTGAAAATTTACATGAAATTGAGGTAGGTTGTATAGATAAATAAAAACTAAGCTATACCTACATACATTTTGAAGTACCTACATTGTCGACTTGAAAAGAAAAGCATACAACACAATACATTTTTTGACTGCATGTTTAATGAAACTGTTGGTATACCTACTACAGCTTATTTATTTACAGTTCCATTACACAATCTAAATTATGAAGAGATTTAAATAACCAAACGGTAAGTAGGTACCTACAACTTCTTCAAATAGAGATCGTGCGTCGTCAGTGTCGAAAACACACTGAAATGAAAGATTGACAGCATCACTTAGAAGTTTTTAAATTACAAAATATTTTCCCATTATTTTATTTTAATTTTTTTAATAATTTATAAAATAATAATAAGGAACTAGCGAGTTGGACTGATCTGGGGTTCCTCCCAGCATTAATTCCTCCAATAAAAGCAATTTATTTTTATATATTTTTCTTGAAAACGTTGACATTTTGTATTTGACACTTAAAAACCTACCTATAGATTTTAATAATTTTGTATTGAAAATCTAAAAAAATCAGTTTTATGTTACTACCTATAAGACCAATTAGATGCGGCTCGTGTCCACCATGAGACTTATTTCTAACTTATTGGGCCACAACACTTCTGACGCTTGTATTAGTAAGAGCACCTTAGAATGTAGCTGCTCCAAATGGAGTAGGTATCCCTCTGTATTTGGGTGTCCTTCTAGGTTCATCAGGATTCAATTGATTAGTTCCAACATATATGCTGGCCAATGAAGATCACGTCTGCAGTTTCGTAGAGCATCTCACTTGGTCCATTGTAGACTTTTGGCCTGATGGACTTGTGACCCTTCACCTTTATAACAGTGCCTTGTGGTAATCGGATGCTGATGCTTTGACATCAAGCTGCAATTCTCCTTCTTGCTCTTATTCTTGTTTGTGGTGGCCAGAAGTAGACAAGTTCCATTTTGCTGGCGTTGATCTTCAAACCCCATTTAAAGTAAGTAGTAGTTCCAAAGTTTGGTGATCTTGTACCCTACGAGCTGCAATCTCTGGTAATGGAGACGTATTAGATGTGATAAAGTCATCAACTCAAAACTTTGTCCTCATTCCTGGCGTGTTCTCCGGTTGATTTGCAATTTAAATGCTGAAAAGAAATGGTTCTAGCTTGGATCTTTGCCTGATGTGCTTTATTCATTTACAACCTGTACAAAAAAGAGTCTATTCACTATTGTTAGGAAATTTTAAATATTATTTACCAAATATTGTGGAAAGTGGATCCTACCAGCTTGAAAATGATTCATTCATGCGCTGTCGAAGGCTTTTTCCATATCTATCAGGCATGTCTCCTTCTTGATAAGTCCCACGGTGACGTAGCTGTAATCCCAATAGAGGAGTGTCGAGTCGAGATTACTTTTACATTTTTAAGTATTACATAGTTGTTCCAGGACTTTGCTTATACAGCAAAGTAGTGATATTTGCCTGTTACCATCCACGTTTTGTCTGCTGGTCATCTTTGGCACTGGAACAATCTTAGCAGTTTTCCATGCTTCGGGAAATTACCCGTTATTCAAATAGTTGTTAAAGATGATCGTCAACAGGAAGATGGTAATATTAAGCAATTTTTTCAACACAAAGTTTGACTTCTTGGAATTTCCAGTATTAATTGTGTCACTAACTTCCTCTAAATTGATCAAAATTCACTGTGCAATACAATGTGCATCCATCTGTAGTCATTTAAGTAATTTAAGTAGTCAAACCAAATTGGAATTTATAAAATTCCATAAAATTTTGAATTTTCTTTTCTCAGTGAAGAAAATTACCAAATTGTATTTTTTTTCATCTAAACGTGGGTTCCAATCTAGAGTATGGAGATGTGCACTACCTGCACAACTCACATATTAAAAGTATGTATTATCGTTTTTGTTGAGTTCTGCGCATCTGTCAAAATTAAAGAAAATGGCGGATCCATTTATTCATTATTATTAGACGGATTTTTAAAGACTTAGCTAGGGTATTATTATCATCATATATATTATTTCTATAAGTAGTCTAGATCCCATTTCCGACTTTCACACTACACCGATTTTGACAAATGAGTTGGCAAACGAAGAGAAATTACCTGATGATTTGACAAATTATACCTAATTTTATTTTAAAAATTTTAATAATTTGTTCAAAAACTGCATTTTTGTTTTTATATATAATTAATTTCGAGAATTTTCGCACGGGTAGGCATAGTTATTAGGTACTTAGTATTTGATGATAATTATGAAACATTTAATTCCAAACAGCTTTTGATTAGTCATGCACCTATATTAATATGTAGTTGAGAATTAGTTTTACTTAATTTTACCGATAATTTTACTACGCCCCTATTGTAAGATTCTGGTTATCTCACTTTGCCACATGTAATGACTTGCACAATTCGAAATTTGTAATAATATTTATAATTTATCACATCTATTTGCTAATTATAAAAACAAACACTCTTTTCCAGCGCATGTTACATTTTTTACTCATACATTAAGCTAGTTCGTCAACTTCTATTAATAAAATGCAAAGGAAATAAAATATTCCCAGCCCAGCATCAACTAAAAACGTGACTCTCTAGAAATTTCTATGGAAATAAATCATTCGTCATATGTGTCACTTAATCCATGTCGGTCAGGCCTCCTTCCACCATAATCTATACAAACAAAAAATTTCTACCTCTAAACCAAGCCAACCCATACATCATCACTTATTCAATTTGCAACTTGATCGCATGCGATCATCTCTCTATAGATATATATTACTACATCCACACTTTTGCATCTACTTTTATATTGTTTGCTCCCAATTGAACCTGGCGAATCTACAGATTAATCAGATTTAGCGAGTTGAGCGTTGGAAGTCCCCTTTCGTATGTGTCTATCAGTACTCCAGCCCGCATCACTTATTATAGCACATCCGAATTAGTCTTAATGAACGATCCATTAAAATTCAGTGCCTTAATTATTTGTACTTGAAAGAGAAATGGCGTGATTTTGTTGGAATGTCAGTTACTGCCAGTTTCTATTTTAATACAGATACGTATATTTGTAACTAAATGAAAGACCTTACTATCGTTGAGACCCGCGCGTTTTTATGAAATGGTATTTTCAGTGAATTGAATGAATGGAGAAAAGAATGAGTATTTTTTTTTTTATAAATTATTTCATCCACTCATCCCACGAATGTGTAAGAAACCAACAAAAATCATACGATAGAATCCGTCCAATAGCAAGTATAGTACAAGTAACCAGCGAAAGAGATCGAAATTAGGGTTACCGTATGAAATGTTTAAGCAAACAGAAGATTAATTTTATATTTTTGTAAGTTTTTTTTTTTTCATTTTAAAAGGTATTGACGACTTTCGCAAATAAGTAAGCTTATTTTATAGATCTATGCGTAACTAAAAGGGAAATAAAAACGAATTAATCTAAATGCGATAATATGGAAAAGCTTGATTTATAATATATAATTAAAGCTACATGCTTAATTTAAAATTTTATGAAAAATTAAAATATTTATTTTTAAATTAAAATATTTATTTTAATTTAGCTGAAGTTCAAAATTTTGCAGCTTTAACTTCGTTTGATAAAAAAACGACATGATAAAATATTTGTATTAAATTTACAAATTATGAAAAAATGCTTATGTCTTATTGAAAATAGATCCCTTAAACGGTGTAGTTTAAATTTCTACAACAATGCGCAGCTCAAAACCTATCTTTATCGAAAACTGTTAGGTACCTAAAGGGCTGTATAAAAAGCCAAAAGAAGTCAATCATATGAAAATGTTAATTTATCCAAAAAAAAAGGGAAATGATTGAAAAAATCCGCAGTAATATATAGTTTGACCACCAGAGTATATTTATCACATCAATTCACTGGAACGTGTTAGTCGACAAACACACACGAAACAAGTAAACGCTAGAGATTCAGAAGCAAAAGAACCCCCAACATTTCCTCAACAAAGATAATCTATCTGGTAACTCTAACATCCTTTTGTTGTAATCATGAATAACAATAAAATAGTGATCAAAATAAGTCTCTTTATTGGTCTGGGTCTGTCTTTCTGTCGAATCAAACATACCTATACATAGTTCGTTTTATTCGCATTGTTGGCTAATTTTATCTTTTTGTGATATGTATCTATAGATACTTATGCTATATATATCTATACAATTTCTACATACAGACGTGTGTTAGTATAAGGGTTAGTTAGGAATTCGAAAAAAAAATTAAAAAAGGCCTTTTTTTTGCATGCCTGGGTGGAATCTAGGATGAAAGAAACGACGTGGTCGGTACTAAACACATTACATGTTAAATGCAACAACAACTTTACTAAACATCTGAGGACTTAGCTATAAACTCACAGAATTCTCAGGGAGCAGAAAAACTGTATTAGCGTTGTGATTTATAAATACTTGTTATCGATAGTTTGTATATGAAAACACCATTTTGTTTATTTGATGGCATCGCTAATCCGCGTTGCCGTTTTTCCAACCAATTGCTCCCGGGATTGCAAAAAACCACACCTTAAATGTTGCTGAAATCTTGAAAAAATCGAAAAAATTGGATAAAGGGATATTTTTAAAGTTATAATACTGTGGACGATTGATTGGAAAAAACGACAACGATGCGAAGAGATTCAGTCAAAATTATTAAAAGTTTTCGATAAAATTGTTGTTGATATTATTCATTTAGTTTAAAAAACTTACCTTTATTTTTCTCTTCATTTAATATTTCCATCGTTTATAACTAGACCAATTCTGTTTTCAAAAAAAGACTTATTTGAGTGATTTTAAGGTTTTTATAGTTTTTTGTTTAGTATTAAAAATTCTAGAGCAAATTTATTCAACCCATAAGTGTGCACCTATACTTTTTTATAATCAAATTTGCTTATGTGGAATGAAATTACCGGTTTGTATAAGCAATCTCTGCCACATAACGTTCCATATTCATGATTCAATAATTATTATAATATAGTCTGATTTGCTCTCGGACTCCGGACCAAATTTAGCCCGAACAATCGAGACAAAAATAAAGCTCATTTATATAGTTACATATGCAAATAACAGATACGCTATTAAATCACCACATTGTGATGCACTTGAGACTCATTTTAAGATATGCTGTTTATGAGGATGTGTAATATTTTTCTCGAAGCTCCATATATAAAATCACTCACTTCATTTATGTGCATCGTGCTTCATTGACTTCCTAAAATTTTTGTATGTACAATAAAATGACTGATTGACTTTTGAGAAGCAGGAAATAAGATTCATCCACACGATTGAGTTCTGTCGCCAATATGTCTATTCTACATAATATCATGAGAGATAACGTAATGGCGGACGACCGACCGACGCGACGACCGACGTGAGGCGGAAACCCTGTTTATAATAAAATGTTGCTCGTGCGGGACAGTACGGTTTTTATTTGCCACGCGCAACTAGAGAAATTAAAAGTGATCAAGTTCAAAGCATCTAAACAAAATGATCATTCTCAATAAAATCTTATCTCTACTATCACCTTTATAATTATACTTACTCGTGCTTAATATATTAATACAGAAATAAATAACTTTACGAACACGTTTCGATCTTGTGCAATCGCACTTTTATAATTTTTAATATTATTCTTTTTTTTCTCTTTTTTTTTCAATTTGTATTTATTTAATATTATAATAATTATTATACTAGGTTTATTATTTTTTTTTTTACTTTACAGCTTGAGCTCGTGTCTGCGTGATAAGAATGTAATAATTATTAATTTGTGGATTAGCCACTAATGACTTCACCACATAGTTAATGTATTAGTGCGATCGATATATATTCAGCGACGACACTTGAGCTGCGATTTAATTCTGGACTGGGGTTGTAAATATGGATTTCTATAAATGAGTATTTCCATAATGATGATGTCTCGACACCATAAATTGATAATGTATTCATTTGTATATCTAGATCACGTGATGTGGTAATTATTCATTGATAGCTTGTTGGACTAGAGCATTAAATTAACTTTATTCTACTATAATAGGCACGGTTAGATATAACAATATTTTTATAGAAGATTCTTAAGCCAAAGGGGAACGTTAAATAAGTTGTTGCAAAATTCATGTTAGAATTTTAAAAAAATTAATGATAAAGCATTTTTAGTATGATTCAAACTAAACTGCCCTAGTATGTATGGGTACCTAAACTTTTTGAAAGTATAATTTACGGTGTCGTTGTTTGTTCACTGCAAATCAATTTTGTCCTCTACGCAGCACGGGTTCTTGAAATGACGATCCGCATATAATTACTAACCTGACTAAATTTGTTTTAAAAACGCTGTTTGTCTGGGAAGAAGATAAAGACGTTCGTGCTATTTCAACAGATTTTAGGAAGGCGTGTGACAAAATTTCCCACAATATCATTCTTTTTAAACTTTTCGAACTAAAAAAGTTTGTTACTCGTCATTTTTTTCACTTTTGGATTCAGTCATATACCTAGATGACCGCCTTTCTCGAGTGTGCATTATTATAGACTACCTCAGGAAAGCCATTTCGGACCACTTATCTTTGTTTTGACTATAAATGAAGGTAAGAATTCAGAATTGCATTTAGTTTGTTTTGTTTTATTTTTGTCAGTGCTTTCCAATACTTATTTTTTTTAGTCATTAATCTTAATTTTTTGAATTTTTTAAGTTGTTTTTTCTGTTTCTGATAATTTATAAAATTTTTCAATATTATTTGACCCAGAAGAAACTTAAAAATGTAATATATTATGGGAAATGTTAATCTTTTAATTTGTTTTCTTCTTCTTTTTCATGTCCACCTATTTTTTAAAAATAGATTTATACATATTTATCCAAAATACTTTTATTGACATAGATAGACTTTTTTAAACTAATTATGTTTTGTGGAAAATTACACAAATCTTCATTCAGTGTGATGAGATTTAAAGAACCGGAACAATGAAAATTTAATTAATCGTTTGCCGAATAAACAAAGTTTTGTGGTTTATAGTTATATAAAATTTAAATCAGTTATTATATTAAATTTTCCAGAAACTTCTTAAAATGTTGAAAGTATAGGTTATTACCTTTTTACGTAAGAGCAAAATTATAGTAAATTTCCATTTGTATAAAAACATTTCTCAAAGTATTAATTAATTTTATTTTTGTTGGTCATTATAATTTAATATAAGATTGTGGAGGTGGGGCCTTATTATAAATTAGTTATTTTGCTGATTTTATAAAACAGAAATGTGGGCTTCCATGACAAATAATATATGCTGATTTTTTAACCATAAACTCTTATTTTCTTGTTTTATAGGGGAATTAGGGGTGATACTACATTATGGGGTAACATGGTTTACGCCATGTTTTAAAAAATAGAATCTGTTTTACTACATTCTATACTATCAGCTCCATAAAGGTTGCCAGCAAATTTGATTAATAATTATGAGATTATTTTGTTGTGACGTTGTTGGGTGTTATCGGCCTGGAAAATATTATTTCTACTTTTTTAATTGAACGAAAAAGGATATTTTTTAGTCTAAGTACCTACATAAAAGTGTATTTGTAACTTTGTTTTGTTCATCGTATAATGATTCTTTTACGTATTGAGAACAAGATTAAAAAAAAGCCTGAGACCACATAAAAAGCACCCTTCAGGTAATAACACATTTATTATTTTGTGCCATTGGTACGAACATAAAATTGATTCTTCCATACCTTCTCCTAAAGTAATTTTGTATATAAAAATAATTCTCTTTTAAAAATCTTTATGTGTGTGAGCTGTATAAAGAGGCCCATAGACACCACACTTGTGTGCACACCGGTGTCGGTGTGCGGAAATGTGTGCTGTGTGTGGGCTGGTGCGCACACCGATTTTCGGTGTCAGACACGGTGCGAGTAAAATCAAAAGTTTTTGATTTTTGGCGTGTGTGGCGGAAGGTCACATCAGTGTGTGCACACCGGTGTGCACACAATGGTGGTGTCTATGGGCCCCTTAACGCAAGAAGCAAAAATGATCCAATATAGTCACCACAATTTACCCTACTAAGTACAGATCTTTCATTTACTGAAATACCGGTCACAATTCAAAATAACTTGCCTCCAGATAAATTCTATCGCGAAAGAGCTGTAGATAAAAATAATAAAACATGTGAAGTTAAGAAAAATTAATGTGAATAATTGTGAATTCTTAAAAATAAAATTGAAGACGGTAAATATCACTTTAATTCTTATATTAGGGAATTATAACGCACTTCAATGTGGACCTTCAGAATGCCAATAAGTGGGTCAAAAGCATAGTACACTTCTTATATAATATAAGATTGCGCCAGATTTTCAAAGTTTCAAAAAAATTAAAAATTGCTGTTCGAGTGCCCACCAAAATACTCACCGCATATCATTATAGAAACAACGACAAAACATTGAAATTAGACAAGTAAAGGTGAACTGGATCCACTATTTTTCTCTATTTTGACAGATGCGCAGAACTGAAGAAAAATTGAAAGTCTAAAGGTAGAACTAGAATAGGCGGAAGCCAACGTACGTGGTCGTACGAAACCGAGCGAAAACAAGAAATTCATATGACGCGCACATAATTGCGATTTGGAACTTTTCGTTTAGTTTTCGTTAACTTTCGCCGTCGGACGTGAGAGCGCTCACCGACCGCTCTTTCGTACGTGGACTGACAGCTAGCTTCAAAAATCAAAAAAATCACTTCCAACCACTAAAGTGCATTATGGGTGACTTATGAATTTGACGTTTTGGAAAGCAACTTTTCGTTCGCTTTTGACACTAGCTTCCGACAGCTACTGCCTATTCTAGTTCTACCTTAATGATATAACTTACCTTTAATATGTGTAATGTGGGTCAAAAGTCCATTCTGACCAACAAAAAAAGGAATAATATAGGTATCCCTTACCCATTTTGTCCCAATGTACCATAATTTTTAATTTTTTTTTTTAATTTTGCGCAGTTTTTGGCAAACTTAATCGATCAATTTGTGAAAAACCCAAAATTAGAATTGTTAAATGCATATGTGGGTTGTACATTAAATTTGACAAAATTCGTCATTTTTTGTTGCTTATAAATTAGTTAACCATAACTTGTTCTTCGATTTAAGAATATTTTATTTAATTGATATCTAACCTTGATCTTATACGCAATAATACCTTAAATGAAAACAATAAATAATAGATATTCTTGATTCTTTTTTTGGATTTTTGGTAAGAAAAAAACAATTTCTTGTCTAGGATTTGAATACAATTATTTTATTTCAAGGTCTTTACATATCTGATGATTATTAAAATAATAAAAAAAAAAATGTACAATACACCCTCCTAAATAATTTTCTTCTAAGTGCTCTTTTAAAGTTCCTTGATCCTCAAAGAAAAATCAAATAAAGCTGGTTTTTTGACTTCCTTATACCTATTAATTAAATAAAAATTTTACATAGCTAGGTATATAAATGTTCAACCATTATCGATTTAATAAATTCATTAAACCAATTTAAAATTTCATTGATTGCTAAAAATCAAAAAAATCGTGAATATTAAATTAAGAAAATACAGGAAAGAAAAATTGACGCAGTTATAGTGGTCAGCCAATATATATTGATTTAAATTTATTTGAAACAACTGCTCATAACCTTAATTAGGCGATACTCTGAACTTAAACTTAATTAATTCTTTAATTATATTATTTGAGGTAATTCTTTGCATAAATAATACATATAAAATATGTAGGTATGCAATATGCATGTATACCTAGTAAAAAGAACACAAATAAGGTTTCGATTAATTCTGGAAATTTTTTGTTTTTTTGAAAACAAAAAATCACTGCTTCTATAGGTTAGTTCTGAATTCTAATTTGTTTGCTAACGTAGATACATAATGAAAAACAGACTTCTTCAATGAACTCCATATAACGCTACTACAAATATAACAAACAATTCTAGTTTTATTACACTGAATAACAAAATACGTAGGTAAAGAAAAACAAAATTTGAACTTTATGGTTTGAGACAAAAAACATGAAAAAATTTACCTGCTGAAAATTACGCAACCGGAATTGTTGTTTTTCGGTTAATTCCAATTTTTAAATACTTGTAGTTTAACAGCAGATAGTTTTAATCTTCAGTTAAACCAACAATTTTTGTTCTCTTTTTATTCCTGTTAATTTAATGTATTTCAATCATTTTCTTTAAGTCTCTTTCTCTTTCTTTTCTTTATGCGTTTATTCTCATTGATAAATTTTACTTATTTGAGGTTAAGAGAGTTTTAAAAAAATGTTTGGTACCTTCATTCTATGAATAATATTTTTACTTGATCTTTTTGAAATTTATTAATGAAAAAACCGCAGTGTATTGAATTGATATTTAAGACAAAAATTTCAATCATTTTTTCTCTCTTCTAACTTTATCTCTTTCTTTTCATTATGCGCTTAAATTCTCTTTGATAATTTTTACTCGTTTAACATTAAGAGACTTTTTATTTAAGGAATATTTTTACTTGATCCTTTTGAAATTAATTAATGAAACAATTCCACGGTATATAAGACTTCATTTAATGATTGAGTGAAATTATAATAAATCCAGCCATGTTAAAGAAGTTTCTGGTAACAATTATAATTAAACTTCTTTCTGTTGTATGTGTTTTTAATTTCTCTGTAATTAAGTACAACCTCTATCCCACTTCTGATCTTGACCACAAACTAAATTAATAACAACATACGACATAAAATCGACATCATGCCTTATGTTCTTTTTATCCAAAAAAACAACAATTAAATGTGGTCGTTAAAAAAAATTATAAAAAATTGACATCAATCTATTGAGCCAAGAAAATGCGTCGTCAAACAATATAGTTAAACAAAAAAAAAAACAAACACAAAGAATTTAATAAAACCTGCATTCCGTGCGTTGTGTGGAATTTTAATTAAATTTTAAACAAAAAACTGCCACCGTCTGCAACATAGATTTTTAAGCGCGAATCGAAAAAACGCTCCGATTTGGACTTTGTATAATTTGTTATTGTTGTTTTTGTTTTGGTTTTATGTATCTACATACATACCTACCTACAATCAACATACATAGGTAAATACCTATGCATATATTTTGGCTTTGCTTTGAAAACATTTTTTTTTTATTTATTTTTATCAAGAAAGTCAGTCAATGCCATCGCAAAGTGACACCGTGTCACACGAGTCAATAACAAACAAAAAAAAAGATCGAACCGAGGTGAGTTTCGTTTTGGTATACCTACCTACCTACCTATAGTTGCAAGTTGAAAGTTTGGACTTAAAAAAAATCAAGACCATCATTGATTCATTCAAATCAAAAGTTAAAACATGTAGGGAGATATTTTTTTAGTGAGTCATCGAATACTTCATCATCAAAAAAAAATCAGATAAATTGGCAGTTTCTGAGGAATTCACCTCTGGGAAAAGACCTTCAACCATATGTTAATGAAAAAATCCATCCATGATGCATCTTCAATCTAATCAACTTAACTTTTAAAACTGCAGCTTATAAGTCCGAAACCAGAGTCAAGGTATTGTGCGGCGTTCAATGTGTTGGTCACTTAAAGATGCAAGCCTCGATGTTGGACTTCCTTATGCGCTTTGCATGCCAATAAGCTGCGCCAACACACAATTGTTATTATTTATTTTTTATTTTTTTTGAACCTTAACAGTATTCTTGCGCAAAAATTCACCCACATTGGAAGAGAAGGCCAATGACCAAACGCTGCCACTGCTAACTTAATATACCTACTTTTATATTTGATTGAAGGGAACCGCACTGATGAGCGTTAGCCAATATTTATCAGACCATTGGCGGCATTGAGTCTGTCCTTTGGTTATGCCTTTGAGCTAGATACGCGGGGTAATCACTGATGCCATAAATAGAGTGGTTAAAAGGTTCAATTTACGCTACGTATATATCCCCTCCTCACCATAATATCAATAATATTTGACACACCCACCACAAAAGTGGGGAATTAAAAAAATAAAAAAAAAAAAATTAAAAAAATTCAACAAAGTTAATAGTCACTGGATGACTGACAGTCAGAGTTAAAAAAAATGTATAGACTTTTGCATTGGACTTATTCGAAATGACCTTCAGTGTTAATGAAGCCTAAATGTTTACTGTTTGTATAGTAGGTTTAATTTTATGCTGCTGAATGAATAATACGTCTTTGGTGCATTTGCACTTTATAAATATAATATCTACGCTTTGTCTGAGCCAACATAAATTATTCGTTTGGAACGCATTATGCGGTCGCGTCACACGCTATGAATTTTTGAGCATTTCTCCTCAATCATTATAATGAATGACGATGTTTTAATTGTTTGCATACTATGGCAAAATAAAAAAGTAAAAATTTACTTCATGCATATGAAATTGAAAGTGAGATGATGCAATTGGATGGCATTTTGCAAAACGCATTTTTTGTATATGATAATAAATTCGCAGTGCAGGACAGTGAGGTAAATAACATAAAACATTTGGTATTTAATCAACATGACACTCAGTGAAAATATCATGTAAAATTTAACATTTATCAGGTTGTTGTTTTTTTAAATAACATATTAACTATTTAACAAGATTTTAACTGTTATGTCGGGTTAATTCAACACAAGTGACTTGTCAAAATCTGCATGACATTTTTTAAAATTAGCAAAAACTAAGTTAAATTAACACCTTTCTTTGTTTTATAAAGGTATATAATTAGAAATTGTTAATCGCTGAATTTAATGTTTGTATCTCAAGCACGACTATAACTACTGACTGTATATGCTTTGTGTACAAAATCCAAAAAGAAGTTTTAATAATACAAATTCTGAAGAAAATCAACAATGTAAAGGGTGTTTTTTTTATACGTGTGGTTTTCAATCTGGCAATACTTTTTACGGAGTTGGTCTTTTTGACAGCTGTCACTTGATTTATGCTCAGTTTGCTTTCCATTTCATAATGAATAGACTTACTCCTGAACAAAGTTTGCAAATCGTGCAAATTTATTACCAAAATAATGGTTCGGTCCAATATTGCGTCCAATATTCGGTCGACATAATCGCCCAGCAGAGTAACTCGAACAACCATGGATCGGTTTCGCACCACGTATACTCTAGTGGATAATGTGCATCCTAGAGACGCCAGCCGTGCCTACAGTGCACACCGAAGACGCTATTTCTGCTGTGTCGCGCGCAACAATTGGAGCTAGGGCCTCTTGGGCCTCACGGCTGGAATTTATTCGAGCCAGCCACGGTGGCCACTTGCCCGAAACCATTTTTAAAATATATTGGCAAACCCTTATCTTTATAATAAAGCTAAATTCTTGGCCGTAACATTAAATTATATGCGTTTCATTTCTTCTTGAAAACCACACGTCTAAAAAAACACCCTTTATAATCTCAGTTAAGAGCAGACTCAATACTAGTTAACTCAGAAGCAGTTTTAAATGGAGTATTTAAATTTAGCTTTTAGAAGTGAAAAATACATCGGTAATAAAATGGAAATACGCCTTTACTAAGTATATTGAAACTCAAAGGGCGACACTTTATATATGGACAGTGATTCAAATAGTGTCGTCCTCACTATTTCGGTTGTGTTTTCAGTTTTCACACACCTCTTGTCAGAAGTATCAGATGTGTTTTTTGCGATCCACGGGGACAATTGGTTGAAAAAACATGTCGACGGGGATAAGCGACGCCGCATCAAAGAAACAAAATGGAGTTTCCATACAAACTATCTATATGTATAACGATTATTATATGTATGTAATTCACGCCGGTAACACAGTTTTTCTGTGCGCTTAAGTTAAGTTCTGAGAATTCTGTGGGGTTAGCTAAGGCCATTCATTCTTCAACGAATATCCCTTACTTTGGTAACCATTGTCTTCTGTAGAAGAAGTCTTTTTGGGTGTTTCTTATTTATACCAAGTTTTTCTACCATATCGCTTCCTGCACCAGTTCTATATGAAATCTTATATAGTCTATGTGGGTACTTCCAGGCCGTGTTCTACATAAATATTTAAAGACAAATTTCCCACTTAGGTATAGGTACCACGAATACAACGTATAACGTTAATTAATTTAATTTTTTAGGTCGTTGACAATCAAACCAGTGATGCCAGACTTTTCCAATTGATTTACCCACGACTTGAAACGAAAATGCCCCTTTTGCCCACGATATTGTCGACAAATGCCCACGATGTTGCCCACAAAAAAAAAAATAGAAGAAAAAATACAAAATACATATAACAAAAATAAAAATCACAGCTTTAATTGCAACACAAAATGCTGTTAATCATTTCTTTGCCCAATCGATTTCGCTTCTTACATTTTACGTCTGTTATTATTGAAAAATTCGTTCTGCTTCAGCATTAGAGTGAGGTAGAGTCAATGCTATTTTAACAAGTTTTTCTAAATTAGGAAACAAAATTTCATCATTGAAATTTAGAAGATGGCAAATTTCATGCCACATCTTTTCAATGGGAAGTTTTTTGAGTGAACATTTTTGATCATCGCTCAAAAGTATTGAAATATTTTGATAATCTTTTCATTCAATGAACAGAAATGCAAATGGATTGCTTCAAAGTATGAATTTCAATGGCTGCATTCAAATATAAAACTAATATAAGTTTGAAAATTTAAAATGCCCTTTTTTTCAACTGCGAGGCATGAAAACGCCCTTTCGTCCTTTTAGCTTATTTTTGTTTATCAAATGCCCACAAAAAGGGCATTCGCCCACGATCTGGCATCACTGAATCAAACCTATATGTATGTATTGCCAGCAATTTTCTTTATATCTCAATTAAGTGCTAAAAAAGCTTGTTTTTTTTTTGATTAGTTCCTGAAATAATTCAAATCACTAACTATAGTCTCATTTTAAAATGTTTCTAGTTTAACAATCACAGGTTTTTGTGACGTCAGTAAAAGTTGTCTCTCTTATAACAGTCGCTCACTCACATATTATGAGGAACTTCCTCATTGCCAAATTAAGATAAAAATGCTAAATAAGTTCGCTATACCATTTTTGATGGGATATCATGAAATTGAAACTGCGTAGATTTATTTTTCATTTAACATTTTATTTAAATTTGCATTTATATAAACATAAAAGTAAGTAATTATGTATCTCAACATGAATACCTACCTATATAGTACAAATATAATATTATTAAAATGGTCAGACAATGACTATACCTATCTATCAGTAACGTCAAAAAAATATCAAACTAACTTTAGTTCTGATGTACCTATATACCTATACATATGAGTTGACTTTGAGGTTAAATTGTTTATGTGATTTTATTGGCACACACATAGTTTAGCAATACTTTTTTCTTTGCAACTTGCAAGTGTTTAATTTTTTCAAATAATTGGGTGCGAATTTTGACATAATTTAAGACAAAGAAATATTTTTTTGTGCCGACAAATCAGTTTAAACAAATATTTCTGAAGCTGTTAACTTGGCTTATGTTGATTAACAACTAACTGGTGACGAGACGGTCCGATGTAACTATTGCAAGCGCAGCACTTCTATTTTTACCAGCTCGCTATTTAGTTTGGATCCATTGTATTGTTTTTTGTGTGTTTTTGAAATTACTAATTCAATGACCTTCACGCCTCAGGCTAACGAGTCTTGTTTGCTAAAGACGTGCTTTTGCTTTAAATATATAAGTCACCACACATCTCACTTGTAAATAAACCGCAATACGTGGTTGTCTCGTCGGCAGTCATTTTATTTTTGTCAAGCTTTACCGACGCACGAGATGAATGACCGCTCAATTAGGTACTGTCCAAAAGTGATAAGTCTGTAAAGTCATACATATAAATCATGAAAGTATAAGGGATTTCAGGTCTTTTGATATCATCTAAGACCTACCATACCAATGGAACTTTTTAAATCACCTGTTGGGCTATTGCGTATGATAAGTCAACAGACACAAAATAGTATAATGATGCAATAGGTGTAAATGAATGTGTGAACCTTCGCGCTTTCTTGGTAGATAAAAGTTTATCGATAACGAAATATTTGAATGACCTTCGGTCTGTCTTACACATGATTTATAGAGCTGAGAAACTAGTATACACTCGAAACAAATAAAATGTTTATTTAAAGTTCTTTTGGATATACGTGTCAGTCAGATGTAACGTGTAATATTGTTTGAACATTTTTCGCCTATAATTATGGTTGTTCTAAATTGACAGTTCAAGACATTTGTGTTTATGACCTTGAATAAAGTTTTTTTTTTTTAATTTTTTTAACACAATAAACACCGCTTTATTGAGTGAAACTTTACTTAAAAAATCGGTGGAAAGAAACAAAAATTTTATTGGCTTCGCAGTTCGCCTAAATGATTTTAAATAGAAATGAACATGTTATTAAGTAGGTATAGGCTGTTTCAAAATTCTGTAAATTCAGAAATATTCAAAGTTTGAATGAAACAACATTATTTGTCTGAGCTACCACCGCAAGTATTAATTTTTTGTTTGAATTTTGTTTATCAAAAGATTGTTAATCCAAAATTCTGAAAAATTGTGCGAGTATAGGTATATTAGGAGAGGGTTATATTTCTGTATATGCTGAAATTCTATTTCCAAAATTAGTTATAAACTAATAATTTTGTATTTCAGGACCCAACTCCAAAGGTCTAAAATTTGTTTTTTTTTTTTTAATTTTGAAAATTTAAATTCTGAAAATCTAATAATTCTGTTTTTCAGGACCCAGTTCCAAAGGACCAAAATTTGAGTTTCAAAGTGTTAAAAATCTAAAATTCTGAAAACCTAATAAATCTGTATTTTAAGACCCAGCCCTAAAGGTCCAAAATTTGTAATTCAAAATTTTGAAAATCTAAAACTCTGAAAACCTAGTAATTTTGTATTACGAGACCCAGCTCCAAAGGTCCAAAATTTGTATTTCAAAATTTTGAAAATCATAACATTCTGAAAACCTAATATTTCTGTATTTCAAGACCCAGCTCCAAAGGTCCAAAATTTTTATTTCAAAAAGAAAACATTCCTAAATCAAATATTGTGAAAATGCGTATAAAGCACTCCAATGTATTGGAGGTGACGAAATTTTTATTTTCCATTAAAAATTTATAATTCGAAATGAGAATTTCCACCAAATTTTCAGAAAACCAGTTTGGACATTTATGAATAAAAATTAAAAAAATTAAAGTATACCTACTATGAAAATGAAAAACTTTAAAAAACTTGATTGGACCTTTGGTGTTAAAAAACAGAATTATAAGGTTTAACAGAATTTTAGGTTTTCAAAATTTTGAAATACAAATTTTGGAACTTCGGAGGTGGGTCTTGAAATACAGAATTATTATTTGGAAATCTAAAAACCTAATACATAATTCTGTTTTTTAAGACCCAGTTCCAAAGGTAAAAAATTCAGTTTTTCAATGCTTTTCATTTTTAATGCTACTTTAATTTTTGAAATATTTGTTCATAAATATCCAAACTAATTTTCTGAAAATTTGGTGAAAATTCTCATTGCGAAATATGAATAAATGTGAAAAAAACAATTTGGTTTCGAATGTCTTAAACCAAATTCTTAACACTGCATATTAAATTATATATAATGTAATTTATTCATATATATAGTTCGCAATAAAATCACCTTCCCAATGAGATCCTCTTTTATATTACTGACCGCAATTATATTAAAATATTCGTTCTTCTTCGATTTACATATTTTCAAGAAGTCAAACACCCTATTTGTTTTTTTTTACCTATCTAAAAATGTAACATACGATTATAATCCAGTTTAATCAATAAAACATCATTCAGAATCAGATGGGAACAAATTTGGTATATAGGTTTGAATATATGACAAAAAGTATTTAGAATACACCAATACAAGATCTTAGCCGATAAATTGAGAATTTAATTATAGTTATATATAGTCCTCCGAAACTTTCAAAAAGATACAAATTAAATTCAATTTTCCGAACCTGTTCTAATATTATAATCAATTAATTTTAAGGAAATAAAATCAGTTATCTCTAACTGAGTTAACACGGATGTACCTATACCTACCCCAGGCACAATGTTATATGTAGGTACTCGTATATATAATGTCTAAGCTTTCACGCACGCTTAATACCACACCTGTTTGACAAAAAAATTAACACACGTGGATCCCCAAAAGAAGAGTTAAAAAAAAAGAACATAGAGACTTAAAACCAAATTATTATAAAAAAATTGTCAAAAAAAAAGTTAATCTTAAGTCAAGAATTAATTTCGGTTATGCAAGCTCCATAGATATCAACCGCACGCGCCGAACCGCTGATAGAATTTAACGAAAGTTTTAATCTTAAACTGAATTTATCATCGAATTTGATTAAAATATATTAATTTGCATAAATTCTTTTCTTTTATAGAAGATTTTTTTTATATTATTCAAGGATAAGTAAAACTATTTTATGATTTTAAGATATAGGGTCGATGGTTTTGTTTTAATTTATTTTTTTTACCATATTTGACACGAGTTTTTCAAATCTATAGAAAAACTTGTTAAATGTGTGAATCACAATTAGAATTTTATTTGTAGTTTTTTTTAGATCAAGGTAGTTGTATTTATATTACAACTAGATAAAAAATAGAAAAATATAAGGTAATTAGTGTATATGAGCAATTAAAACGGTTCCTATATTTTTATTTAAGGTCTTATATAAAATTGATTACAAAAAAAAATTAAAAAAATTTAATGGAGTGAAATGAAATGAAATGAAATACTAAAAAAATTAGATAAATAAAATAAAATAAAAAAAAAATTTAATAAAATGGAAACAAAAATAAAATAAAATATGTAAAATAAAATAAAACAAAAAAAAAATGAAATAAAATAAAATAAATGAATTAAAATAAATTAAAACAAAATAAAATAAAATAAAATAAAATAAAATAAAATACATAAAATAGAATAAAATATAACAAAGTAAAATAAAATGAAATAAAATAAAATTAAAATTAAATATTGGTTTTCTTCTCATTTTTTTTGTCTAAACAAATTTTTTATGTAGAGCAAGAAGGCCATGTTGTTTGAACTATTTGAATATCTTTTTTTGCGAAATTGGATAAGTTTTCAACGAGATAAAAAATCTAATAAAGTTTCAATTTACTGAAAAATTCCAAATTCTGTTTCTAATTTTTTCGTTTTGTTTTTGTTTTTTTTTTTTAAGAAGAAACATGAAACTCCTTTTTTAATAATTGTAAAATTTAATACAAAAAATACGGTTTTTGAGAACACTAAAATCGGTGTTCTGTTGGAAATTGGATGCATGGGTTTGCTTCGACTAATCGCTTTAAATACTCAATTGAATAAGTAATAATTTTGCTGTACTGGATGCTATATCTATGTAATTCTAAAATTATCTGCGTTATTATCATAAGCAAACAACAGTCAAGTCACATTTTCCTCCTAATGAATGAAGGTAATTACAGAATTTTCATATTTCTTTCAAATGTCATATTTTAAAGTAAATAAGTTCACATTTAAATAATTTAAAAGCACTTAAGTTTAGAACTGACTTAAGTAGAGGTACTATATTACATAAATTTGCAAATCAGGTGGAACCCAGGCACATCTAACAATGTGTTTTAAAAGTCAATAATTAGCAAATACCATTAAGGTTTTTTTTGTTACTTTTCACTACTCATACAAAATCTTCAAAGTAAATATTAACTCTCTTCCATTAGTACACGTGCAAATATCCATATATATTGTGACATAAGCATCTTACACATTCTATAATGTCAGACTTAAGCTAAGTCTGGCATTTTCCGATGTTTAATTAGCAGATTTCATTTAACATCGTTTATAATGCATTCCAAATGAGCAAAGATTAACTTAAATTTCTTTAAATTCATTAATAAAATAAATTTTCCTTCCAAAAACTTTCCTTTTATTGATAACGCAACATTCCTAGAACAAAATTGAAAAAAATTCCTAAACTGATATCGGAACAGCAGCAAAACATTGGATTTTAATCGACACGCACTGAACGAATGGTGGTGACTAGTGTTTCATGTGATCCATGAATGTTACGTGAATAAGGCTAAATATTCCCAGAAGTCCAAATGAATTTAGAATTCTATTACGTTTTTTAAATGTTTAGATAGTTTTTGCGGCGGCGGCGGCTGCTCGGCAGGCGGATAATTGTAGACATTTAAAGTCATGTAATTATAGCTGAAATGCCCCAAATTGCTATATGACAAACCCAATTGAATACACTGAAAGAAACAAATCGAAAACAAACATCTGAAAATATATTCTTCAATGCAATTGGTGATCATGCACAATTTTAACATAATAAATTATTTTAATGTAAGTGTAAATTATCAACTACTAACACTGCACTAAGTGATGAGCATGTATTCACAAGTTTGTGTTGGCAAATCTTTGGTCGCTAGTTGTAGCTTGCCTTAAGCTCTCTTCGACAAAGATCTGATAGTGTTAAAAAAAACTGATACTTAAATAATAAACTTACTTCAGAGTTTGTTTCCTATAATTTCATATTTTGTTGTAAAATTCGCTCTTTTAAATTAACCAAATGGCTTCAGTATTTTACGTAATTTGCTAAACAATTTTATGCTACGTTTTCATTGGGCCAAATGAGGTAATTTCGTTGAAAATTTCCAAATTATCTCATTAGCCATACAAATAAATATTTCGAAATGAGGTAATTTCAACCAAATTTGCACGAAATTTGGTTTGAAATTACGTTAAAACTTTATGAACATTGAACACACCCAAGATGGAATGCATCCGTGGTGGAAAACCCATTGGAAACCATTGAAAACGTCAAAATTTGATGTATAGAACACATAAACAGAAAGAGAACACAAGAAAAAGAAGCTATTAACTGCCAAATCAAATTCAAAATGAAATTATCTGTTAAACGAAATTAGCAAATTTGCAATGAAAACTAATATTTTCTTAATTCTGACACTTTTATAATCATCCATGCCGTATAAGCTTGTATAATCTGATTTAAGAGAATTCCTAATTCTTCATTTACAATTTCTCCTATACAACTTTTCTCTAAATGCATTTGTTTTATTTCAAACGTATCAAAGGTCACCACTCACCAGCACAACTCGATAAGACTGTGTGTTATAATTGCGTGAAAAAAAAAAGATTATTGCGTGGGGATTAATAAATTGATTGAAAATTCAGTCTAGCATGTGTCTAGATTAATGTGTTTATACCTATGTAATATGTATATACTGTATACATTAAAGGGACTTTGAGTTGAAGATAAGCTGATTGATCATAAATATGAAAAAAAAAACTATTGTATAAATTAATTCGAAATGGAAGATTATTGGGGTAGGACATGGTATTTTTTTAGCTTTGATATAAATGATACTTAGCAGATAGGTCAGTTCCAAATTAGTAAAAGATAAGGATAGTTTTAAATTTGTATGTATTTTTTTACAGTATTTAAAAAAAATTATATAAAAAACAACTATATAAATATTATTAATATTCTATAACATTCTTAAAGCCAAAATATCCATTCTTTCAATTTATTTCTATTTCAAGTTTTTTAAATCAATAGTTTTTGAAAAATTAATTTAAAATGATTTAAAAATTGATTCAAACTTATTTCTTTTTTCAAAATTTTACGTTATTAAGTACTATTTTGTCGTAATCAATTTTAAGTCAAATATTAAAAACCTGGTGCTTAAATATCTTCTTGTTTTTGAGAAAATACCTTCGTATGATCCAATTGTATATTTTATCAAATTTTTTGTTGTCATATAATTAGGTAATGAAGAACATTAATTTAAAATCAGATGAAAAACTTTATATTTTGCGCTTTAAATTCACCCTAGTGCTTTATCTCGTTGAAGAATTTTTGTATGTCCAAAAAAAAAATAATAATATTTTTTGAAGGAAATTTCCTAAGAAATACGAGTGGTCATTTTTTTTCAACAAAATTGACAGTTAAAGAGATAATCACAAAACATGTTTGTTTGGAGACTTTGACCCCCGAAAAATTATTATCGATACTAATATCACTTGGTTATTTTTGTACTATTTTCCTATAACACCATGAGGAAGCTTTATACCAAAGTTCAAATTTCGGGGGATTTTTCTGATATGAGTGGACTAGACATAGGGAATAAATACTCAGGTTAAAAACACAATACTAAAACAGGCGAAGATAAAGACGAGGTATAGCATTTGTTGGCCAGAATAAGGCACCATTTGAAATTGAACAAAAGCCGCATTGAAGATCCATATGGAAATTTTCTATCTGGAGCTGCATCTTTTTTCAACAACTATGAATCCTGCTCTCAATCTGCTCTCAATCAAATTGTTGTTGTATTACGTGTTGAAAAATGATCCTTAATACAGATCCGTAGATAATAAAAACAGGAGACACCAATGTTTTTTTTCCGATTGCGACTCCTGCCTTCAAGAAAAAAAGGAGAGCTCAAAAAATAACAGTCGCATAGGAACTAAATGGTTTTTCGACTGAGATCTTAAAAGCTGCCTGAGAGGGATTGAGATGAAAGTGATCATTTATACTAACTTATTCATAAAATATGATCGTTGTGTTACAGGTCCGATGAATGGAACTTCAGCATGCATTTGTCCCATCTTCAAAAGAGGTGCCGCTTTCGTACTGCAACAACTTTAGGAATGTCACCAGTCTTCTTAAAATCGAATAGTATCATGGAACATCTAAAACCCTATGTGTCATAGTCTTATATTATGAATCTTGTTAAACTTAGATGAAAGAATTTTGTCTGCATGCTATTATAAACTCAATTACATAACTTTAAACTTATATCAACATCTACCAATAATAAAATTTATTTGAATTCCATTCTATAAAGTCGCAATTCATATAATAGTTTTTTTTTTTTATTCCACTTAAAAAGTAATCCTGCAATAATTATCTTTAATTCTTGATCATTTTATATTTTTATTTCAATAAATTTGAATTTCTTATCATTTCATTTGTTGCCCGCAATAATATTGAACTCATGGCGTTGCGTCGTGGTCGTCTCATGTCAAAAGATCATTAATGCCAGTGCCGCTTATACCAGGGCAAACAATAAAACTTAATCGTGTCTGGAAATGGTTGACCATTCCAATGTTCAAAAAACAGTAACCACTAACCTTTGGATTTGTTATAGGAAAAAAACAGCTTTATATCAATAACAATTTTTTATCGATTTTTTATAATTTTGACAAAGAACAACAAAAGTGGCAAGACAAAAATTTGTATGGTAAAAAGGGGTTAGCTACCATCTTTTTTTAAACGAAAGTTTTATTTTTAGGTATTAAGATACCCCAACAAAAAATAAATATAAAATACATATGAACATATGTGATTGAAATCAAAAGGCAACTTAATTAAGTTTAATTGGTTTACAATTTTTTGTTAATATCTATATATGGTTATTGATATCTTGATGGGCGAAATTATGAGGTTCTTCTGATTAGTGTTTTCATGTGAGATTTACATGATTAAAGTGGTTGTTCTTTATAATTATTTTAAATTTAAAACGATATCAATAGGTTTATCTATAAACAAAAAAACCTCTTAGGTGGTTCGACTTTAAGAATGAGTAATTTGCACTTCCCTTCAAAATTCTTTTAAAACAAAATTCGTATAGTTTTAAAGATTTCATAAATAAACCACAATATTTGAGTTTAAATCTTAGTTAAAAACAAAATTACACAGAATAACGATAAATAAAAAATTGAACACACCATTATCTCCGCAATTCTTCGATCTCTTCACTGTACTTATTTGACTTTATTTGATTTGTCCCGAGAACCAAACAGGTTTCGATAGTTTTTTGAGAAAAATCACAAATACACAATCGCAAAATCTTTATCGTCTAATAATCTTGATATTTATGAAATATCTGATGCGGTAAATTTTATCGGAATTTTATATTTAACGTCAGGAATTCCACATTATTCTAAAGAGCAAAAATTTAAATCTGTAAACGAATATAAAAACTGAAAGTACTTTCTTTGTGTAAGACAATTGAAGATTACAAAAATTTAGGCAAAAAGAAAAATATAGTTCATTGTTGACAAATACGAAAAAGAAATTTGGAAACAAAACGGAACCCTAAGGCAATGATTCAAGTATTTATTTGAGGTACTTCAAAAAACTCCCAACACAATTTATATTTTACAATCTAAAACGTAATTTTAATCTTACAATGCTTTCTATGTATCAAATGCATCAAACTATTGTTTTGTTCAATTTTTCAGTGAGATATATGCTTCCAAATCATTGGTTCATCACTGGTTCATCTCATTTTTTTAGATTTTGTCCGCCAACTTCCGTTTTATTTCAAATTACCGGAAATACATTTTTTAAACTTTAAATGCAAATACAAAATGTTATATAAAAGCTAAAAAATTAATTCTTGCGCAATAAATTAGCATTTAAAAAGCTACAATTTTTGACACCAAGAGAATTATGGTTTTCGTATTTTCGTCCGCTAACTTCAGACTTATTTTAGCGGAAACTTGAATATAAAATATAAAATGAGCTACAAAATCGCAGTTTTCGCAACTCAAGATCATTTAAAAAGCTACAAATTTGGGTGTCAATCAAATTTAAAAATTTGTATTATTTTAGAATTTGTCCGCTAACTTCAGACTTATTTTAGCGGAAACTTGAATAACTACGAAACTATTCGAGCTACAAATTTTTGGTTTGTGCAACAAATTAGCATTTAATTAGCTACAAATTCAGATAACAAAATTTTGTGATTCCGCCAAAAAGTGTCCGCCAAAATAAGGGACGTAGAAAGTCTCATATAAGAAAAAACGCTTATAAGACAGGCATTCCAAAACAGACTGCACATTCCTATAAAGATACGTGTTAAATTTACTTCATATAAATAAAATGTTTATATGAAAAACAGTGATATAAGAAACATATTCTGATACAAAATGTCATTCACTTCATAGAAAATTAAACGTTTATAAGAAATTTGCCTGTGCAAACATCCAAATGATGCGCCGCCCGCCTAAATTTCTAATTTTCTGAACCCACTCTTATTGAATTTTCAAAGAAGTGACAGATTGAAGGTGAACGAGAAAGAAAAAACCCCACACATTCCACAACGTCTCTTCGTATAAACTATAAATGCCGGTTAAATTTAGTTTATTGTCTTTATATAAGAAAATTCTTTTATACATTTTTTTATATAACAATTTTTCTTTCTTATATTTAAATTTGTTTATATGAGAAAACACGCATATAAGAAAGGAATTCTTCTTTGGAGTTTTTTACTTTCTTATATCCGTTATCTGTCCCAAGCAAATTTTATGTAGTAAAACTTAATATTTCTCAGTTTTTTGTATCACTAACGACATAGTATTAGGTATTCTTGGCAGGCCATAGCTTTTTTAGAAATTTAAAAATTAATATTTGAATAAATGGACCTAAAACACCTAAAAAGCAGTCCCCTGGTGTGTCCCCTTTCCAGAATTACAAACTTTGTTACCAATATTTTATTTTTTTACATTGATAACTGAATACAAAATATCTAAAAACATAACATAAATTTAATCAAAATATCTATGTGCGAATGTTGTCCTCAAATAATTAAAACAGTCCCCTGTCGAAATGTAAAACCCGCGCTAAAGTCAAATTTCGTTTTGGCACAAAATAGGCGTTTTTCTTTTTTAGTTCAGAGCAGAATCTGAACTGTCAAACAAAAAATTGTGTTTCTTTTTTACCTCTGAACGTTCAGAGCTTCAAATTTGTGTTTCTTTTTTCGTTCTAAACATGTTCTGAGCTTGTTCAGAGCGCGCTCTATGAGCTCAGAATAAAATAACTGGACAGACCGAGTTGAATGCTGAACACAAGCATTTGACAGGTGAAATTGAAAAAAAAGCTTAGTGTTCAGGTGTGTTTCAAAAATAGTTCAGAGCGCTCAGAACACGCTTAGTTCAGAGGATGTTCAGAGCATGCTCGATAAGCTCGGACTCTGTTCAGAACTCTATTCTGGGGCCTATTTCTCAAATCATGCATCACATACATTGTATGATTTTGACAGTTCAGTTGTATGATTTCTGTTTCTCAGATTTGTTGTATGATCCACTGTCATACATCATTGTATGACCGGAGATTACACTGGAAATATTGGAATGTTGTATGATTCTGTTTCTCAGAAATTTATCATACACATCATACAGCAAATTAACCTCAAATTTTTCTTAAATTTCATACAGCATATAAATTTGTTGTAATTGTTAAAAATGTAAGGGCAAAATGAACGTAAACAAACGAAAATATACAAAAGTAAGTAATTTTTGAATTAAAAAAATGGTAAATTGTGATGATTTTTCTGTTTAATATGACAACTAAAGAACCACAAATACTTGTCCTTTGGGAAATGATAAGCCAAAAAGAATTACTTTTTGGCCAATTTGCTGGATCGAACAAAACGAAAGAAGAAATAACGTTAGCTTCGAGCAATATAGCTTCCTTGGCCTTGGCATATGGAAATAAAGGATGACTTTTTCTTATTTTATATTATTATAATTTACTTTTATTTCTGGAAACAAACGCTCTATAATTGACTTCGTAGTAAAAAAATTGAGATTTATTTAAATTGCCACTCAATAATAATGAAATGTCAAAATCATATACATCATACAACAAACAAAATATCATACAACACTTCCAATGAAATCTGAGAAACAGAAAATTGTATGATGTGTATGATGTATAAAAGTGTCGTGAAATGGAAAGGAACCGGTGTGAAGTTCGTTCGGTTGTGAAGGCAAGCCAGCAGCCGCCATTTTGTTATAGTGCTACGACTGCGTTTGCTTGTCAAACACGCGTCTCGACCGTTAGTGAAAACAGTCCACTTGTAAGCTTTTTTTTTTACTATTTTAAGAGTTTTAATAACGAAAATTTGTTTAAAATTAAATTTTAAATTAAAATTGATTATCTAGTATGTAACCATATCTGTTATGATAATCTGATGTATTTAAACGATTTTGTTTTATTAAGTAATTCATTTTAAAATAGCAGTCTCCTGGTGAAAAGTCCCCTGTCATTTCATAGCACAGGGGACTGTTCATAGCACAGGGGTGACATTCTGTATGGCAAAAGCGAACAATAGCTTTCGTTTTTGCTTATGATCGTTTATGAAAAACGAACGATCGCTTTCGTTTCGTTTATTACAGAATCTGGCCCCAGGGTTTTGTCAAGTCTGACATGCCAGATTGCGAATCGTATAGGTATGATTTAAAGACTTAATTCAATACAAACAAAATTGTTTTTGGCCATAAAAACATTCTCCTGGATGTTTACAACAGTCCCCTGTCACGGTTTTCTATAAAATGGTCCATAACTTAAAAACCAAGAGGAAAATGTGTGGGCTTCTTTAAGATATATGTATATTTAATTTACTATTGTCCTTCATTTCATTAACAAACATTTTTAATAATTAATATAAAATTTGCTTAGGACAGTCTTGTAAGGACGAATTTCCAAATAATGTACTGTAACACAATTTTTCTTTGTGCTTAAGTTAATACCTATACGAAATGAAATAGTTTACAAATTCAATGTGGCATTTAGTATTTTTTTTCGGAAAGATGGTTATCAATATTTCTTTTTATATTTAATTCCTATTGTCGGGTGTATTCAAATGTGCTGATAAAATAATAAATATTAATTTCCTATAATCCTCTCAAACATTTAAGCTATGTCCCTACTCTTTAAAATATTATAATTGATAACCTTTGCTCTAGAAGTCGATATTCTACCATATATTTATATAATATGTAGTTGTTTAATGTTCAATTTGTTATCTATAAGTACCTATATCATCGGCGTAAAAATTTATTGATTATATTAAAATGATTTCTTATCGGTCTGCAAAAATTATAATTGCTTTCATACTTAAATGAATAATGGAAAGTAAATTTACACAAGTTCGTACTTACTGTTACCTATAGCTATCACCTGACATTCATAATACAAGTGTACCTGTACTAACCTAACCGTGTGTCGTCGTCGTTGTCGATCGTTGGTCGTTGTGTGGTTTTTTGCTTACGTCAACTTCATGCTAAATTCTTAATAAGTCAATTCATATAATACAAGTCATTCCTTCTAAATGTAAAATTCACTTGTATATTATATTATTTGATGGACAATTAGAATAACAAAACTTATAACGATTTATTTGAGAGACAAAAAAGGCCGGAACTACTTGAATAAACAACAAAAACCATTGTAGTCAATTAGAGCTGATGATTGCTTAAGCAAAGATTTTTGTAAAATATTTGAGTAAATAAACGGTATTATTTTTATTAGGAAATTTCAGAACTATAACAAAGATAGATTTTTTTTTTCATAAATCCAAGGTAAAAAAAGTGTAGTCGTTCAACAATCAACATACTTTTTGAACTCTATTAACCTAAGCACTTTTTGTTTGTTTGATTTCCTTAAGGTCAGGCTCGCTTAACTATAAAAGCCAGCCAAATATGTATATTATTTACCATTCTCACATCAGTTTATTAGTCGACGAAGTTCAAAGTTTCCTTACCTCGAAGACATAAATACAATTCAACCGATATATACTTAATTTTCATTCATAAGAAGAATGAATGATTACACCAGCATTTTGTTTTATAAGCTTCCGCATCTGTCTAAGCTATAGATAACCGGATTATTTGCTTATTAGTATTCTTATTTTTTGTATTCTATCATATGGTAATACATAAACTATTGATTATGTCAGGAATCGAAGTTATATGGCCCTTCCGGAAGTTCAAAGTTTATTTAAGCTTTAAAATGAACTGCTATGTATATGTGTATATAAACAGGCACTCATAGAGCGGAAATAGTGATCAAGGGGTGTCTGAGGGCCAAAGTAAACTACATTATATTATGTATTTAAATGTGACATGAGCTGGGCATAAACATAATCAAATGAACATTTTGCATTTTAAACTGCGAAAACAGTTCAAAAATGTAGGATATGGTTAGAGTGAAAAAAGATATAGGAAATTAACAGATTATATACAGGGATGTCAGCGACTAAATGATAACATATTTAGAAAGTTCTTGGAATGCGTTTATAAATAAATTTAGACAGGGACTAGCTGAACAATTGTCCAAGCGTGTTCTAAGGAAATTGTAATTGTAATCGTAATACTTAATATATGGCCTAAGAGATCTTATAAATAGGGCTGTAAATATAATGGCGCAAAATTTTAAACATTTTAACGCGGCTCTAAATCTACTTTAAAATGGGAGTCGGCTCTTAATAATAACTTTAGAATGAGAGGCGGCTCTTTGTAAATTTTAAACGACATAAAGTATACTTTAGCGTTAAAGAGGTCTTCTAACTTTAAAACCAGCAAAACGCTTCTCTATCTTTTTAAAGTATGCTTTATCTGTGGGAAATTATCACTTTGAGTGTGAGTTACACAAACACAAATGCATCCACACAGGGAAGGCGTGCAGTTAGACAGCTAAATGCACCCAAAGGCATTTTGATCTGTTTTGTTTTAGGATTGTTTTGAAATTTTAAATCGTTAAAATAGTAAAAAAGCTTAGTAAATTAAAGAAACAAGTAGGTAATATAAAAGTAATTAATTAATTAATTCTTTTTGTTTTTTTTTTAATTTTTCGTTCTGTTTGATTTATTCAGCTGCCAAAATTAGGCGTGTTTCACAAAAGTTTGCTGACGTTTTGTTAAACACGTTCTTTAGTTAGAAGAGTTGTTTAAAGTGTTTAGAATTAAGAAAAATTTAAACAAGAATTTTTAAATAAAGGACTATTTTAACTAGAGTCGGGTTTATTGCTTAAACGAGAACTGTTTAAAATTTTGCGCCAATATATCCCGGATTAGATAGTTTTGGTTAGGCTCGAAATTAATTCAGCTTTTAAAATTGAACTTAATCATTCAAACATCGTTGGAATTATTTTAAATCTAAAACATACATATTTTTTCCTTTTTTTTTTTGAATCCACAACTTGACCATTATAATACCTTTTTATATTATGTATATTTCGCATCGCAACAATAGGAATGTATATTGGCTAAGGGTGTGTCGTACCCAGTGTTGCCATGCAAATATTTACGAAATCTGCAAATCCGATGAAAAAAAAAAGAAAAGATTTTTAAGACCCAAAATTAATGTAGGTACTTCATAAATATTTTTATTTATACCTACAAATAACAAAACAAGAATGTTAACAAATCGGTTTAGGAGGTAGGAACGTACCAAACGTATCTTTATAATTCATAATTTCTGCTATGTTCGTAAACTAAAATCGTTTTTAAATTCTTATTTCTATTTAAATGCCACGAGTTTGTCAATTTGTTGTGTAGACAAATATCTGCAGTGCTTTTTGTAAGTCTGAATAAAGCAAACAAGTCTGCGAAATGCAGACAAATCTGCATTTATGGCAACGCTGGTCGTACCTACTCATTATAAGAACGAAAAAACGCAGCACTTCAAAAAAATGGAGAATTTTTGTGTTTCCTTTTGTGATTTGATTGATAACGGTTTCTTTTTTGAGTTTTCTGGTCGCTTTGGTGAATAATTATTATTTATTTATCAATTTATCAAGTTGGATTATTGTGTAAGAGAATGATGGATTTGTAAAGAAATTTTTGTTTGCTTTTGGAGAATAATTTAAGTTAACATTTTTTCAATTTTATAACATGAACATATGTAGGTATATGAAATTTTTTAAAGCTAGTAATTATAAGCTGCGTTAAATAAATAATTAAACCTTCAAGAAGCTTGCATGTGTTCTCAAATCTTTGAGCATATAGGTGCGAATCCAGTAGATGATAGGAACATTCAACGAGCACAATTTGTACACGATAAAAAATATAGGTACTTATATTTTATATTTTTATCAAAAAATCATTATGCAGAAAGATTAATAATATGACCAAGGAAGTAAAAAAGGCCAAATGATATAAGCGTGATGCAATTGTATAGGCCAAAAATCCATGAAGACCACTTTTTTTTTTTGATAATTATGGGCCATTAATTGATATGAATTTTTTTTTAACGCTTGCTCTTTCAGAAATAAATATTGGAAATCCATTGGATTTCCTCATTGATGTATGTATTTTGAAATCAAATGAATGTCAATTTTGATTTCATTATCTATAAAAGTCTAGACGAATTGGTTTTGCAATTTTAAATACAAAAAATATATATGCGTCGATATTTTTGTAAAAAAACAAACGCGCATGCCAATTTAGTCTCACTATTCTGTTAAGAGCGTCTCAAAATTAAAGAAAGATTTTAACTTGCCGCTTCTAACTTAACGGCTATTTAATAATAATAATTTAGGAACTAATTCTATATTTACCTTTTTTTTAATATTACAATGCGGAAGAAATTTAGTTCGAGTTTTTAAGGGTATTAAGGAAGCGTAATATGTTCCTAGATCCAAATTTTCGATCATCAACCCCTTAAAGGCTTGCCGCTATCTTCAATTAAATTTTAATTTATTTTTGCAAAATAATCAATTTCAATTACATAATTCGATTCTAAAAAAAATATTTGACCAGACAAAAATATCAAACCTTTTTTTTTTCACTCGTTAATAAACATTTGCTGAAACAAAACTTAAACATTTATGTAAATTCAACATAAACGGTTATATGTTCTACTTTTTTTTGAGCCTAAGCTGTCACATAAGCTCTTATGTTGCACTTTAATTTTTTAAAGTTTCGTTTCAGCAAATGGATCTAAGTGTTCCAAATATGATAAAATCACTCCTGTTCTGATTTCCATTCGGAATTAAATTCGTAAACGAAATAGATTTTCACACGGATTCAAAAAAAGATTTATGATTTTCACTTTCACGTTAGCTAGTATTCAAACCTTTTTTTCTTTCGAAATTAGTAAAAACAAAATTCTTAGGGCCAGTTTCACAGTGAAGTAAGTGTCACTTAAGTTCCAGATTTGGAAAACTAATGCCCAATTTCACAGTGTAAACTTATCGGAATAAGTGACACTTAAGTCTCCCATATTGGCCACTTAAGTTCTACTAACTCAGACAGTAAAACTACGTCTAAAGTCCATGAATGGGAAAATTAAGTGCCACTTATTTAGTTAAGTATGCACTGTGAAACTGGCCCTTAACGTCATATTTAATGAAAAAAAAAAATTAAATAAATCTCAAAAAAAATTGTATAATATACATACGAATAACACAGTGTCAATTTAGTTCGGACACGAAAACTCAAATGAGTTTACAAATGTCACTCATTTCGCAAATATTGAAGGCGAAAAGCATTCCAAAACACCTAAGAGTTTGGAAACGAAAGGATTTTAAAACAGATCGGAAATCAGAACAGAAGTGAATATCAATTTTGTACTGTCGAAATTTCGGAATTAAACTCTTCTCCTATTAGAGGCGTTCACATTCAACGACATGTTCATCAACACGTGTCGTGTCGTTAGATTGTCCGTACGGAAGTCGTTAAATGTGAACGCTTGCAAAATTACTCGGGTCGGACGACACGTCGTTGAATGTGAACCCCCCTATTAATAACGATGAACAATGTCGAAATAGAACTTACACCTCTGTCAACGTGTAATTCTTAGATTTTTAAAACTAAAATATAAAAATAAAATAAAAATTATTATAAACTGATCTCGAAAAGTATTTTGGAAAAATTGTTTTTAAAAAATTCAAACCAATGGTATACAAGATCTTGAGTGATATTTGTTAGATATGTGGGTGGAAGATGTTTGTAAATGAGTGGGATTTTGTTATCAAGATTATGAAAAGTGGAATCAATCATTCAATTTGCAAGATTTCGTTATTCGATAATTTGATTTGCGGAATGTTGTAGCGCTTCGCGAATCGCGGGAAACCTAAATGCTAAACTCTATGAACGATCTTATAGGCTTATACAACTATTAAAATGACAGATTTAGGTATGAAAGTCTGTTATTTAGAGGTGGGAATTCCCCAAATATACTACTGGCATTTAAGAGATTGTCAAGTGTATTTTTTGATTGAATTGAACATGAGAGGTGATATGTAACTATAAGAATTGAAAATCCCTCAAAATTAATCCTTTTTCCACAAATTTTTTAATATTTTTTGTTGAAAAGAAATTGTTATATTTTAAATAGTTACATACCATATCTGCTATAAAGACATTGCAAAACAAAATGAAATACACGAAGCGTTGAAGGACGTGAACATTATTTTTTTCAAACAGAAGTACATTTTGAAAATCGATGAATAAAAAACAAAAAAAAATATTTATAGTAAACAGTCTTTATTCTGCTTATGTTCGGGTGAAATTTCAACAATAAGATTATATTTAAAGAACTCCAAAAATAATTATTCATAATTACTGAAATTCTTGCAGTTGCGGTTAGTTTTGTATTTCTAAGTGCAGAATGTATAAAGCGAACTTTATATTTTTGTTCTTTTTAGTAATTTTTTAATTTTTTTTATAAGAAAACATAAGAACATAAGGATATAAAAATAAACAATTCAAAATGATGCTATATTAGGAAATTATTAAATTTTTCTTGCAAAATACTCCGTCTTATTTTTTATCAGATTTTCGCTTCCTTTTTTCCCTTAAAAATGACAATAATTCTGCATCCAATTCCACCCGCAGTGTAATTTCACATTACAAAACAATAGGTTTGTTCGATGTCAGCCCTGGGGCGCATCAGGTCGCCCCGAAGCGTTTTTAGTAGCACTTTTTTCACCCTAGGTTATTTGCACTGTGTTCTATGTGTGTTCGGGGCGAGCTCTGAATGACTCTCACGAGACCCAGGTTTTTTCTTTTGGCAAGAATTCAGAGCTGCCAAAATTCAAATCAGCTGTTGGCATTCAGGCAAAAACAAGTATTGATGATAAATTTCTTGGTAAATATTAGATATTTTGTTGATAATTTTTGTTATTTATTTGTTTTCACGTAATTATAGACGAAATTTAAAAATATACAACAGTCTATGAAACAGTGAAATAAAATAAAAAATCAGATGATGAAATTTGTAGCACTGAAGTGTTCGCTGTAAAATAAAAATCCGGGCAGCCCTGAGTTTTTTGACGATTGACTGCCATTCCCCAGATCGCCCTGGGCAGAGAACATCGAAAAAACCTAATTAAAAATGAATGTGACTCCTACTTTCACAGTTCGAAGTAGTTACGAAATTTTCGAATACGAACGAATTGTAAAACATGGAATTTCATTTCGAGTTAAATTAAAAATCGATTTCAATTCGATTTTGTTCGAAATGCAAAACATACATAGAGTTTGAAGTTTAATTATAGTAAGTAAATATGAATAGATACGTATGTATATGAATTTATATTAGGTATATTTTCGTTTTTCTCGGAATCAACTTAAGCCGTTTATCCTCTGGACTGGACCCTTCATTATAATATCCGACTTCACTTCACATTGGTGTTTATTTTAAGCTACGTTTTATGATGTGAGCCTTTTTTGTATACTAAAACAATATAAAAATATCTAAATATAAAATTTCAATTTATATTGTAATATAATGTAAAAATTTTATTTATTTTTGAACTTACTTAACTTATTATTTATTATACCTAACCTTTTAAGTGATATCTTTATATTTTACACTTAGAGTCTATAATAGTTAATTGTACCTATATGTATAATAATTTATAATTTAATTAGTTTTGTCCAACGCGAAATTGTTAAGTTTAAGAAAAGCTCATATTCGATTGTCACGTCCGGCAACAACAATTATTTTTAAATGAATCCATCAAATCAACTTAAACAATAAAGTTCAATGGATCGTGTTGTTTAAATATCTATACTTCTTCAAAAGAACTTTACAGGGGGGAAAATTGGTCATTGGTCATTTTGGTGGGTCAAGGTTTGTTTTGTTTTTTTGTAAGTAGGTATAAATTCGTTAAAGAGTAGGTAAAAAATAATGTTATGGTTTTTTTTTTGTTTTCTGTATAAATGTACATATTTCTACTTCAAATGGAATCTACAAACAAATAATATTCATATTGAAAAAGAAAACTTCTAAACAAAACAGTAAATTTAAATCTAAAAACAAATTATGCTACAAAGCAAATAAAACAACAATATAATTTAGTAAGTATATCAACTATTTTAATTTTTATTATATAATTTTTTGTTTGTTTTTGTATTTTTTTTTTATTTTATTTTATTTTATTTTCAATTGTAATTTTTATTATCACTTCACAATGTGTGTTTTCTAAAGAATCATGAATAATAGTACGAATAGTTAGTATGCTTTTTTTAGTAGTATAATTACTTTGGATAATTTTTCTTTTTAAGTGATCGTCACATAAAAAATGCATCTTACATTGATAATAATAATTGTTACAATTAATAAATATTTTAACTAAAATTATAAAACAAGATTTACTACACTAGGACTATTTAAATAAAATTAATAAAAAAAAAAACAAAAAACGAAAATATATTATTTCTATTTAAATTTAACGAAAGTTAACTTAACAACAAAAACTAATTATGTATTACAAAAATTGTTTTTTTTTCTTGGTTACAAAATTTGACATTAATTTAATTTTTGTAATTTTTTTTAAATATTTATGTAGTAGGTATAATTTAGAAACAAAAACTTAGTTAAAAGTTTTTTTTTTATTTTTTTTATAAATAAACATAACTGATTCAACAATTACTACACGACTAGTGGATGGAACTATATAAATATGTTTTTTTTTATAAACAAATAAAATTAATGTATGTATTTATGTATGTTTAATTAAATATTTTTTTTTGTTTAAAACAAATGATATACCTATAATTTTTTCTAAACAAACAGGTTTTGGTTCAGGATGGAGATATGATACGAAAAATAGCAAACGAAAAAAAAGAAGAAAAACTATGTTTTCTACAAAAGTCACGATAACCAATTTTAAAATTTTCTATATAATTAGGTAAGTATCTGACTATTTATGTAACAAATTGAGTATGTTTTTTTATATGTATTGATGTTTGTTTTCAATGAATAGGTAATAATATATTATGAATACTTGTATAACGTTTTGTATAAAATCAGTGTAACTGAATTAAGAACAAAATTAGTATTTTTACTCCATGGAATGATGAAAGATATATAGTATTGAGAGTGTTAAGTGTTTTTTTTTTGTTATGTTGTTGTTAAAAGTGTAAAAGAGGGCAGTTAAGTTCCATTTTAGTTTTAAGTTGGGGAATTACTCGTAGTTTATACTTAAAAAATAGTTTCACTTAATATTGCACAGTATTTATAGTATAATTAATGTATAATTCTTTGGATGAAGTTGTTTTTTCTCTTTTTTTTCTTTCATTAATTAAAGTTATTTAAATTTAATAAAAAAATGCACATTTTTATTCGTCCTCGTTGAGGCCATTCAATTCAACACTTTGGTATTCGAGACTACGTTTTAAATCTTCGATGGTATTGAGTATTAATTGTTGTTTAGTGCTGAGATTCGATGACACACTTGTTGGTTCATCATCTTCTATTGGTGGCTGTTCATCATTTATACAATGGTTCATGTCTTGGGTAGAGCTTTTAATAGATAAAGAGCTTTGTCGTTCACGACGCATGTTGTTTATTTTGTCTAAAATTGCCTGTTTCGGTATTTCTGTGAATGAGGTTGTAAAATTAGATAAGATTAAGCTTTTTGACGAAGAAGTTTGAATGAGAAAGCTTTGACAAGTGTGGCTGTGGTATTGGTTTTTGTGAAAACAAAGTTATTTATGAAGTTTTTTGATTAACATATTCGATAAAATAATAATTTATATGTAAAATGAGAGGTGATAAGCCATGTCAAAGCTTTTTTTCTTTAATTCATATAGACTTACCCGAATCCAAATCGAGGCTCTTTTTAATCCTTTCAAATGACGAACTTCCACGATAGACTTTTCTCTTCAACGGCTCACTCTGTGGACAATAACTGCTCATACTAATAGTCGAAGCTGTTCCTCCGAATGACTTAAACGACATCAACGGTGGCTTAACGTTCCTATTTGTATAATCCGATTCATTGTAAATTGTGATCTTTTGTATTTCCGGCAAACAATTTCGATTATTTCTATCATCTTCGTCTTGGGTGCTCCTGAGACTTCGTGATCTTCGACTGAGATTTTGTTTCATCGATGAATTCGAATTATCATCGGAATCTGAATCCGAGCATATTGGTTGTTGTTTCTTTGGCGATTGACTGCGGAATCGTCTGCGATGACTTAAGGGTGAAGCTGAACGGCCCTTTATCGCCCGGCCATTCACTTGTAATTGTGGAGAACGTGGTGGTGGCTCAGGAATGCTACTTCTTCGCGGAGGAACCTCTGGTGGAGCATTCTGATTTATGAAATTGGTAATGTGCGTCTTACGCGGACTGAAACGACTCGATTTGGGACTATTTGGAGCTGAATTTGTTTCATATTTCAATGATTCGAGGCGTTTGTTTAGAGCTCCATTATCGATAGAGATATTATTTTCAGCGTCCAAGGATTTTTGTTGTTGTTTAAGGAGTTCTCGTTTGATGTCTGATTCACACTGCTTAAGCATTTCAACTCGTTTATTGGCCAAGGGATTGCAGATTCGTCGGGGACTTGCAACTGGTGTTTCCCGGGGAATGCTTAGGAAAGAAAGGTCATAAGTTAATTTTGTTGTTTTCAAATTGAGGGGAATAGAGAAAACCTATTTAGTAGCATAAGTATTTTTACCTGAGTGCACTGGTCTTCATGGAAACTAAAATGGTTTCAGCTTCGTGAATTAACTGGCGATACTTAACATCAGCTTCTAGGTCTGCTCGAAGCAATGCTTTCTCACTCTCACCAATTGCTATAAATTTACTCCGAATAGCATGGACTTCGGTAAAAGTCAATGAACTACAACGCGTTGACAATGTTTCGGTCTTGTATGTCCTAAAAATATTTAAACAAAAATAATTTATTGGCTATAAAATAAGGAAAAACACAAAAAACAACCTTTTATTATTATCAGCAGATAGATTACGTCTCAAGCAAACAGGTGTTCCACCCAAGCTTCGTGACTCCCTTGAACTCTTCATAGGCGATCCACGTTCTTTGCTCTCGGTGCTTTTCTTCCGTGTCTTCATGAGCCTCTTCCTGCGCTTTGAACCATCCTCGCCTGGATATGTCTTCATATGGCGTTGACGAGAAGCTCGTCTTGGAAGCTGATAAGTCTTAATCAACGCTGCTTCCTGCCCAACCAACGCTGTGTCAATAAACTCAATATCCAGCATATCATCAGTGTCACACTCATCACCGGCATCTTGTCCCGTATCCAAGTCTGAGGCACAATCAGTAGGATCAGAGTCACTACTACTAGAAGGGAGATAAAAGTTAAGAGGAATGTTAAGTATATTTTTTTTGTTTCATCTTTTTATCATAGCGTTAGCCGTTAACTAACCTTAAAATATCAGTCTCTTTCTCATATACATAGCTCTCATCGAACTTGCCCATCATTTCGTTCAGCGTTGCATCCTCATCACTATCGAGATGATGGTGTGAGCCCTGCTGATGCAAAGAGTGCATCTCCGAACGACACGACGATGTCAACAGCAATTCACCAAGCTGCTTCTTCCGTCGAATGGTATTTGGCGAATAAGTCCTTTGGAGGTTCTCCACTTCGGTTGAGGAACTTGACGTCTCCGACGTCGACTCATCAGATGTCTTCTCATTCTTCCTACAAATGTTTGACACAAAAATTAAATTATATTATTATGATATCCACTTCGATAGGGGTAATGAGCCATCCTCATTATCCTTCTCGCCGTGCCCATTTTTTTTTTCATTATCCTTACTCATTTTTATCACTTGCACCCGCTTCGCTACTTGATTTTATGCCCGACGATGAGGAGCTGGCATCTAGTTCCATTTTCTTTGCGGCAAGAAATGCCTGCGTTGTGGCTATGGTTGTGCCAGATGAGGATGTGTCTGTTGTCGAGTACCATGGATTCGTTCGGATGCGGCAACGCTGCCGGGGTGATGGTGCTAAAAACGAAACAGGAAGAATAAGCTATGTATATGCTGGAGTGCCATTGAAAGGATAATTTAATTTTAAACTTTCATAGGTAGATATATAGGGTGTTCCTTATAATTAATCCGATGAAAATGTTAAAAGAAATCAGAACATTTCAAAGTTACAACCAGCAAGAGTAAAGCTGTCAACGATCATTAAAGCTCAAGCGAATCTCAAATTTTTTGATTTGGTTAAAACTGTTGCGGTCATTTTAAGGTATCAAACAAATGACGAATTGTCGTATGATTTATAATTTTATACGATTTTTCACTCATCGTGTAAATTGTAAATAAATAGCAATAAACTTGGCTGTCATTTTGTCATACCGCCATATTATTCACTCGATTCATCCAGATAAAATCTTGAATTGGGATATAAATTATATAAATTCAATGTTAATACATCCAGATTTATCGAGTGAATAATATGGAGGTAAGTGACATGAGAGACCGACGTTATAATTAGCATTATGCTGGCAATATGGTGTAAAGATTGCGCTGATCACATTTTCTATTTTCGTGTGAATTTATGTGATTCTAGTGAAAGAAAGAAAATCAACCTTAACTATAATTTGTTATATTTGTATCCACAAATAACTCAGTAGTGCATATATGTACATATACATACATAGATCCAGGATAACAAATTTTTCCGAAAATTTGTTTTTAGTATGAAACACCCTGTAGCAGAAAAATTTTAAGGTTAATCAAACCGGAAAGGGTGGTTCTGGTTGTTTTATATAAATGAATTAATATTTTAATGGACATTTTTGTGGAAAGATTAAATAAAGAAAGCGGATGCTAAAAGGCAATTATATTACTTAAACTAACACACACATTATAGATGACTTACATTCAAAACCCTTGAGTGTCGGAATGACTATGGTACTTCGCAAAGGCAATGGACTATGACTTCCCACATTTATTTTCTGCTGTTGTTGTTGATGTTGCTGCAGATGTTGTTGTTGTTGTAGTTGGTTATGATTTTGTTGGTTGTTTTGTTGTTCGAATAGCTTTGCTTGGTTTTGAAAAAATTCTGGATCTGGTATACCAAAGCCGGGAATTTTACTTTGTCCTGAGTCAAAGGATTCAGTTCGGCGGTGATTGTTGTTGTTGTTATTGTTTGGCTGAAAAACGAAAACCATTGAATAGAATAGCAGTTTATATTTTTAGAAACTAAAAGAGATGATAGCAATTTGAAACTGTAAGGAAAGTCTAGTATAGTTGTCTTTTGTCATGTAACAATGTCATATTTATCCACTTTATGTGTATGTTGTGGAAAACTATGTCCTTTTGTTGTAAAGACAAATTAATAAAGTCGTTGGGATAATAATGGCATTGTGATCTTCTGCATATAGGGTTTTGAATTATTAAGTCTATTTAACATTTTGGTCTTAAAAGAAAATTTACTTTTGGAATGTTTTTGAATTATTTTCTTTCTCAAAAGAGCTGCAAAACGTGAAATTTTCTTCTTATTTCAATTGGAATACCTTTTGTTATTATCTGGATCGTTAATAAATCCATCCACTTCCCTCCTTTTTATTTAAATTGCGATTGTTAATGGAATTAATTAATTAATTAATTGTAAAAATTGTTATATTAGACATTCAACTTTTGCAATCCGCCCATTTTTACTCCCCTTTTTGAATAAATTCCTCCGAAACTAAAAGAGTTTTTGAAAATTAAGGAGGTAGGGGAGGACGGGGCACAAATGACCACCGGAGCACAGAGGACTTTCGTTTCAAAACGATAAATAAGTGAATTCGTCCAAAAGTTGAATACTTTAATAAAAACGCCCATCTAGCTCCTCAGTTTTAAATATCTATCGTGCTGACGACCGCTATCCGGTTGAAAAAATTTAATTTTTTTGTTTTTTAAGGTAAGTTAAAAAAAAAATTTTAGTAGGTATCTATTTAAAGTCTTCACCAATAAGAATTTCAAGTTTTAATATGGAAAACAATGAATTAATTGGTGTTTTGTTCAATTTTGGTTTTGTAAAATATTCGTGTTTAAACATGTCGGAAACACTTTTTAAAATCAATCAATTTTGGATTATTTTTTTGTTGTAGATGGTACGGAACTACATTAAGAAAAAGACAGAGCCGCCGGACAATGAAAAATGCAATATCAGCTATAAATCCAAAAGAAGTACCTATCTACCATATGAAGCAGCAACCACCTAGGTCCTGTGTGCCCCAACGATGGGGCACAGATAACCAAAAGCACTTTTTATGCACTTTCAATTTTGATAGAAATTTAAAGCCTATTTGATGTTAATATCTCTCTCTCTCTCTTTGTTCAATATATTTCAATAAATCGACAAACGTTAAGTGGTCCTCTGCGACCCATCCTCCCATACATACAAATGAACTTTGAAAAGAAAGAATATTATAATCCTTAATCCTTTTTGGTTTTTGTAACCTGCCAAAAGTTGGAGATTAATGTTCGTGTTGCCTTATCAATACCAAGAATTAATTAATAAATTAATTTCTTTTTGCCTGCTTCACAAAAAAGTTGAAAGAAATATTCAAATATGGACTATTATTTTATGGTCCATTTAAAAAAGGAGCAGGAAATATAAATTTTGTATTGCTGCCTTAAAAAATAGGTTATGAGAATTGTAGATTGATTGGCAATATTGAAAATGATGATCATTAGATGATGATTTTTTTGCTACAAATTGAAATCCCTAATTAATTAAAAAGGCGTATTATACTCTATTTTATTTTATAATTCTTGTTTATTATTTATTAATTCTTTTTTGGTCCGTCAATTTGTTTCCTACACTGTTTCACATAAAATTGGTCAATGAAAAAGTTTGTACCCATAAAATAAAAAAAAAATTACTGTGAAGTACATACTTGCTAAAATATGAAAAATTGGTTCGTTAATTTTATGCATTCACTGTTGTGAACAATTTTATTTTGGAATACCTTGTGAACAATTAAATAGCAGCAGACTTTTTTTTACAAAATTCGAAACACTTTAATTGTTTTTAAAGTTTTGCTTTCTCAATTCAGCCTATGATTTAGAAACACCCTGTGAAGAAATTTTCTTAAAATTACAATTTTTTATAGCCCTGGAAATTTTCTCTAAGAAGAAAAAAATGAAGCGATATCTTCATCCAATCAAAAGGTATGATTATTGAAATGAAAAGTCATTTTCAACCACAGTGCGCCCGCTGCGCTGCTATATTGTTGCCTTATTGTGGAAAAACCCGAAGCATTAATTCTTTACTTTTTCAACTTTTGAATTTCTAAAAGCGAAAATCAAATTGATTGCGGGTTCAAACACTTCTCTTCCCACTTGAGTGGGACTTAAGGCCAAATTTAATTTGGGCTTTATGTCCCACTCAAGTGGAACGTAAGGGCTTTATGTCCCTGGGCCTTATTTTTACATTTATTTAAAGACTATTAACCTTACAAATCTGACCATTAAGACTCAACTCAAAAAAATTTGATTTTCACTTCGAAAAAAATTTCGGCAAAAGGTAAATTTGGTTCGGGGAGCTTAGTTTGTATGTCTAAAACATTTTCCAAAAAGTAGGTAGGTACTATGAAGTTTGGCCATTTTTTGTGTAATTTTCCTAAGATAAACCTATTGATAGTTTTCGTAAATTATGCATAAATAACATAATTCACAAACACTAAAGCACCATTGTCGAAAAAAGACCAAAACCATCGTTTTAATTTTATTTGTATTTTTTATCCACAGAGCTTTACGGGTTGATGTCATTTTGGTCATCAAATTTCCTTGGTGGTCGGTTTTTCTATAAAAAATCACCATCACAGAACCTGCGATATGAAATATCACTTCAAAAATGAAAAATATTTTCAATGCTATGTAAAAATTGGGAAAAAATGAGATCAAACCATATCGCACAAGTCACAGAAACTTCTTGTATATTTCCGGCTTGAAATGAAATATGGATCGGTGATAAAACAAGTTTTGATATCAAGAAAAAATAAGAAAAGAAATTCAAAATTCTTGAAAAAGCAAATTTTTATCATCACATTTGACTTTTTTAGCTCGAAATTTGCGAAACGCAATTTTTGTTCAAAACTACAAGTCTATCTCGACAATTATAAATTTACAAAACAAAAAAACACTGCTTACCAAAGGATCCTGTGGCGACATCTCTTCTATTTTATTCAAACCAAATTTATAGCGCTGTGCTTCGATGGCCAGAGTGTTGACACTCTTTGGAAAATAATGAGTTCCGGTACGCATATTGATATAGTACTCTGGCGGTGTATAAGTAGCACCTGTTTGGAAGAGACATAAAAAAAAAAAGATAAACATCATTTTCATTACACTATTGAAAAAAAAAAAAAAAAATGTAGGTGTATATTTTGTGTCAACATAGCAAAACCGCATCGTATAGTAAAATGACCCGAATTCCTTCAGCCATACAACCTACTAACCGAAATAGATATACGACATGAGTTATTGGGGTAAAGTGGGGTTAGGGTTGAGGAGAGAGAGATAAAACTGAATACCTTTTGATGATATATTGATTACCAAGAAACGTGGTGAGTTGAGCTAAATAAATAAAATGTATCATATATGAAGATACTTAAGTATACCGTCAGCAGGTGTGTAAGACATCATCAGCATGGGCTCCGCAAAAAATCATCAACGAATAAGGCGGGTGTATCTATAGGTACTAAGTCTATAACTTTAAATCCCTAAAATAAGCTTTGATGTTTAAGCCACAAGTAAAGTATAGGCAGGTATACCTATCATATGGTTGGCGATGGTGGTGATGTGGTGCGCTATTTGCTTCGTTTTGATGGCTGAAAATGGATACCGTATATAGCCTGTTATGGATGAATGGTTTCTAAAAGACAGGTTGACACTTTTATATCGCACTGTCAACAGTTGCGGATGAGTTAATGTCTTTTGTGGTAAGTAAAGATATAGCAGAGAGAAGCGAGAGAGAGATTGTGAAACTGGATTTTTTTAAATTTATTACTATGTTGCTGATGACTTGTCAAGAAAATTTATAGGAACGAAGGTTTGAATTGCAAGTAATTTTGTTATTTAGTTTTAGCGGTTATGTAAAGACTTTCTTATTACCTATGTAGTATATAATATGTAGATAGAAATATATCTGTAAAATGATGAAGAGATGGTGTCATTTATGTCAAACTTAATTTAGCATTTTACTTATGATTCAAATGAGTTGTTTATTATGTAATTACACTTGCCTTTGTATAGAATTGATCGGCCTGTCAGTATTGAAATAGTTATAACTCCAGCCTATGAAAACTCGTATTGAAAAGAGTTAACTGACTGACTTTTGAACAATTATAGGGATATATATTTAATCAAAAATATTTGTAAATATATAAAGATCTTGCTCTTGTGGTCCAAGTAATTTAAACTTTTCGTAAGAAATCCGGAACGCAGTTTTACTATAATCACTTTGACATTACATGTTACACCACAATCGGTAGAGCTGTTTTCGAGAAAAATTTAATAAATATAAATTTAAAAAATGCGACGGTTCGCAAGTATGACATTTAGTTTAAAAATTAGGCTACAATTGACATTAGACGAAAATTGTTAAGGTTTTTTGACATCACTGATATTGTAACGGGTCATTCATTTAGTGGTTTCAAGATAGTGGCGCTGCCATTTGGCACCTGTCAAACTCAGCTGACATTTAAAGTGTCATAACATTAGTTAAATGTTTGCCATTTACAATAATAGATCGGTGAACAATCGAACAATGCTTTAAAATTATTAAAACTTACTCCAAAAGTGGTGATTCAAACGTAGCCACTTTTTGCGCAATTTTCGAACAAGATTTTCTTCAGCGATGAAGCAAATTTCTCACTCGGTGGGTATGTAAATAAAAAAAATTGGCGCATATTGGGCTCAGAAAACGAGGTGCCATTGCATCCAGAAAAAGTGACTGTTTGGTGTTGAAAGGTGTCATTGGTCCGTATTTCTTGGAATATGCCAATGGCCAGACGGTTATAGTCAATTCGGAGCAAGATGGTCGAATGATAACCGATCTTTTTTGGCCAGCACGGCGATTGAAGATCATAAGACTTGGACGATATATGTCGTTCCAACAAAAGGGGGCAACAAGCCACACAACACGACCAATTATGGCTTTATTGCATGAGAAGTTTCCTGGTCGCGTAATTTCACGTTTTGGTGACGTACGTCAATTGGCCACCAAGATCATGCGATTTGACACCGTTAGATTTTTCTCACTCAATAAGTGAGCAAGCAAATCGGGGATTTTTTTCCCCAGCATTTTGACAGCAAATCTGAAAAATTTGGCTGAGAAATCCTCTCCATATGTGACTGAGATTATTGTGATCTCATTTTTCTGAACATGCCTGATAAAGAATTGAAGAAAAAAAAGAAATAATTTTAATTTCTTATGTCACTTTGACAATTATAAAATTTTAAAACAGTTATGTCCGCTAACTTTTTTTGCACTAAATGTCACTATTTAAGTGTTTAAAAAGTGCTTTCACGTTTGTTGCTTTTTATGTCACCAAAAATTCTTATATTCATTAACTGAAAGTTCTTGGGCAATTTATATTTCCCAATCAGCCTTTTCGCAAAAGAAATTTCCCGGGAGCTTTTTTTTCACTATTTGGGAATTTTTATACATATTAAGAATCATCTTCGAAATTATTATGGCCCATGTCGCTATATATTACATACTACAAAAAAAGACCTGACCGGGAAAAAATTTTATTGTTTACTTTTCTTTCACACACTATTCATTATAGGGGGTTATTAAGAGCAAATGTGTAGTTTTTCGGGCTGGAGCCTATATAAGCCACCATCTCGAATTTTCTTAAAAAAAATACTTAAATAAGAAAATAAATATTTTAAATTAACGGCATAACTTATAACACTTTTTTTTAAGTCAGAAATCCATTCTTCAATTTTGCTTTTAAATCAGATTATTTATTTAAGTGAATACTTTATTGGAAAATAATTTTCAAACTCAAAATTTTGAAGAAAAAAAAATGGAATAAAAAAGTGGGCTATAAGGGAAAATATTCTTTCCTAGCGAATAATTTTTCCAGAGAAATTTTTCTTTATTTCAATGCAAACATTTCCGCAACTAAGCTGTCGGAGAAAAATTAACTCAAAAGAAATTCGCGATGGGAAACATCGTTCCCTGCATGGTATTTTCTTTTTCCGGAGAATAAAATTCAATTACATTTTGATCATTTTATGAATGAAAGCGAAAATAGGCATAGCCGTACTGGCCTTAACTGTAACAGCCATATTATTCACTTTAATCGTTTTTAAATTTACGCCTGATGATGAAGTTATTTTAGTTAAAAACTAAACCAAAATACCTAAGTATAATAATATTCACTCATTAAACGCATCTAACCCAATCAACACTACAGTAAACTACTCGACAGAAAGCAGTTTAAGTCCTTTATAAGTCAGGTATACCTACATTAATTTTATTAATTACATCCAGTCTTCATTTACGCTCCATAATCCTCCGAGTATAATGCGTAAATGAATAAAATTTTTAATTTGCGTGTTTAAAAATGGATAGGTTAAGAAATCACTTATACCAAGAGTGAATAGTTTGGCTGTAAAAGTTGACTGGGTTTAAATAATAATTTCAATTACTAAAAAAAGGGATTTTATATAATTTATATTTTTATATTTGTATTTTTCGAAATTTTCAAAAATAAGGAATCTTCTCGAATTCCATATCGGTGCGATTTTTCAACAATTTTTTTCTGGCTTAAGCAGTGCAGGGTGGCGCAAATATTTCTGGATTTCGTTATATAAATTGGAAATTATGTTTGATGATTAATTTTTTTTTCACAAAAAAAAAAATCCAATATACCTATACTTGCTTTCATAGACCAAGTGAAAACTAATAACTTATTGAAACGATGTTTTTTTTTATGATGGTCCCTAACAAAATATTTTGAAAATCATAAAAATTTAAAGACTATTTGTCACATTCAAGTGCAATGCCAGGAAGAATAAAAATACAAAAAAACGAAACAAAATGTTTTTAATATAAATGTACTTCGCACAACAACCTGCAGATTTTTCAGTCTAAGAGCACCCATTATAAAGTGAAGACTCATTAAACTTTTACGGATCTGTACTATAAGAAGAGAGGGTGTATTTGTATAAGCCGTATATACAATACTATAAACTTGAAGACTGATGCTGAAACGTGCCTGCTGGCGACTGCAAAATAATTAAAGACACAAGCGCCCTCGGCCTTGGAACACTTCATTGCTCTCTCTAATGCTACCGTCTATATAATATACACTCTTTTATAAATCTTCTAAGGTTTGATTATAAGACATTAACCCTTATAGCTGCTGCCGCGGCGACGACTATGAAGGTGGCGGTGACGGTAGAACGCGTACATATTTTCTTCCTAAAGTCCGAAGACGAAACTATTTATGTTGCAAAGAACTTTCAACTTTTCAAACACTTATATGTGAAGTTTAAAATATCTATATAAAAAAAGGATACAAAAAAAAACACATTTAATTGCGCTCAGAAGTTGCCACTACAAGGTTTATGTTTACCCATCCATACACACACACATAAATACAGTATTGAGTATATATATACATTTAAATCCTTAATGCCACAGCATGCACACAGCAAAAAAATACCATCACTATATAAGGATATCCCCATGAAGAAAAGCCTGGAAATTAAAATTGCAAATTTTGAACGCCACATTATGTGCGGATGCAAGAAAAAAGCACAATTATTATACGTCGAAGGCGTTACGTGTGGGCGGATGACAATAATGGTTGCACTGAACCTCAATGAATTACATTATGTTCTTGGCATGCAAAATGCTAATGGCTCCTCTGTTTCAGGGTACATCTAATTAATGGCATTTGTTGGGAAAGCGAAGGAAAGCTAGAGGCAGATCAATGACTTTAACAAAGTGTCCTTGTTGACTGCACTGCATTTTATGGTTTATATATTCGAGAAAATGGATTATATATGCAGAATCAGGATCTGGGTGAAATTGTTATTATGTGTTTCAAAAGAAGGACTTACTTTGTTCCGGGAATTTTCATTATGCAATAGAGTAACTAAAACTATATTATAATCTGAAAGCTGCAGTGTGTAATTTAGGGTAAGCTATAAATGCAAATTAGACAAATCCATTATCATTAAGAATTACGTTAAGTCTATCAGCTTTTGTTCATAAAATGATATCAATCGGTTATTATTTTTGTACAAGGTCGGGCTCATGGCACTGATAGTAGGTAAAGTCTTCTTCTGTACCTATTGAGTTCTCAAAATTTCTAACCGAATTTATATGCCTTCCAAAAATAAATGTGTCACATAGGTAATATTAAGCAACTCGAAAAAATGTAACAAACATTTTTTACTTTCAAATTTGGATAAAAATTAATTGATTTTTTTTGTTTATACGCGCATAACTCTGAACATCATCCGATTTTCATATGAAGATTTTTTAGTTGGATTCGTATTGAATCAAGTAAGAAAAAAGCCGGAAAATGGAAATTTCGAACGGAAAACTATAAGCAAAATCATGAAAACTCGAAGTTGCATACTTTCAGGAGTAAAAATTCAAATATCTGGCGATATCTGATTCGATTTTGTATGGGAAAAAGAAAATATGGATTATTAGGGGAGAAAATCACAACGGCTAACAATCAGCTAATTTCATTATGAAAATGACTTCGCCAACACATGGCGTTACGCTCTCAGATTGTCCATTTGTACATAAAAATTATTAGAGTGTTTAAGAAAAATGAATTGTAAATGTTTGAAGCCCCTATACATTTTATTTTCAGTTTTTAAAATGCTAAAATTGATGAAAAATTTCGTGTTCATTACAATTATGCCTTTAAAATCTTCTTTATATTTATATTGTGACTCATAAATTATATTTGAAAGTCTACCAAAAATTCAAAAAAGGAAAGTTTTTTTTTTTAATTTTGTAAAAGCTTTTTCAAAATATACAAAACTTTTGGAAAGTTATTTATGGTTTAAGTAATTTTATTCAATATTCTGCGTATATATCCAACGAACCAACTCATTTAAAGAACCTCTTCAATTTATGCTTAATTTAATAATAAAATTATGATAATTTAATAAAATTTAAGCAGCCATCCTAAAAATGTCAACCCTGCTCTAATGACCACCTCTATAGTATACAAATGAAGGTCTGTCTGTTTATCTGTCTCATTTGCTTTCCTGAGCAATATTAACATTTTCTTCAAATCGAGCGGCAAAAAGGACTCTTCAACGGATATACACAGCATATATAATTTTCCTTTTTTACTTAAATCCCTCCTCATGATATTGTGTAAAAAAAAAAAACAATTTCATAGGGAGACTAAAAGGTCATCCTTATGGACATGTTATTATACTCCCCTTTTATATATTCATATGCGGAAACAAAATGAGAGGAAATCAAATTTTATTTTCGAACTCACCTGGTGAAGTGCCATCTGTGGAATATCCGGTCGAGTAAGCACTCTCTGGCGACGACAAACTATTCATGATGTGACCCATTGGATGGTTCACTGGGCCATTTGACATCATGCCATTCGATGGTCCTCCCGGCCCTGCTCCTGCCCCTACTCCTACCCCAGGTCCTGCTCCATTATAACGACTTGACCTTAACATCTGACGATTTGCCTCAAAGCCATTGCGTAGCACCACATTAGAAACCGCCCCCGTCGGATAGCCACCATTGACATGACCACCGGCGCCGCCGTTATTATTATTGCTGGGAACCCTCTCGTCCATTTCTGATGCCCCACCACTAACTGCTGCGTATGCTACATTCGCATTTAAACTATCGTACGAGCCGAATTGCTGCTGTGATGAGTTGTAGCCATCTCCGGCCATCTTCGATGGGAGTAATTTTCCATAGCGTGGTGTTGTCGACTCATTCTTCCCATCGCCATTATGGTAGCTCGTTAGATCTTTTTGCTCCAGAATATACTCCTTTCGGTGGCTTTGCTGCTGTTGCTGGTTATTATTGTTCTGGATTTCTTCATAGTGACTATTGGAGCAACCGCCTTTGAGGTATTTTTGCTTTGATTTTTCCACCCCTGCCACTGGATGGATTTGTGATGAAGGATGCTTGGCACTCGTTGCGGAGGCCGCATTTCCTGCTGACTTTCGTCGAAACATACTGCTGGGTGAAAGAGTTTTTGTCCGTTTTCCTTGTTGCTGATACTGCTGCTGCTGCTGATTCTGATGATGAGATTCTTTACCAGTGTGGTCGGTTATGGCGTTGCAACTGCCACTAACGCCACCGTTACTGCCACCAATGCAATTTCTTTGATACTGTGATCCTTTGGTTGGTGCTGCAGATAGTGTTTGAGCCTTCACACTTGAGTGCTGGACATAGAGAAAATTATCAGATTTTGGTGACATTGCTGATTCTTCACTTGGCGATTGCCATCCAAAGCGGCTTGTGGTCTGCAAATAGAAATGAAAAAGAAATGCGAATGAGTTTTTGTATAAGAAGTGTAATTTTAAAAATTCATTGTAGAACAGTTTTCAAAAATCTATCGAAACTATTCGCTTTCACTATCGAAACAGAGAGGGCGTTACTATCTGCACAAATGGAGAGATCGAATTTCATAGTGTTGGCCTCTTTTATTCGGTAGTATTTTGACACGCTCAGATCTGTCAGAAATGAATGTTTGGTTACTGCAGATTTAACTCGTGATCTAAATTGACTGAAAAACATTTTTCAGGGTTTAACTGGTGTAATCGCGCACTGGCCCTAATATACATTCAGGATACAGTGGCGCTGGGGCATACATCTTAAGTCGACCCCCCAAAGCGATATTATATCTTATCTACATATTTGAAGCCTCACGGATTAAGACTCCTCTGACGGTAACCAAACCTATCATGTCGATTATGGAATCCGCAAAACTGGATCCGCAGTGAGTCTCAGTACAGTGTTCTCTTTTTTTTCACGACAAATGGGTAAGAAGAAAAGAGAGCACTGCATTGCGAATCACTACGAATCCAGTTTTGCGGATTCCACAATCGATATGTATAATTTCATGATTTTATTTTTAGTTTTGACTTATGTCCTATTTTCTTAATTACACCATTGAAGTTTTGTCCCTTTTGGGACGTTTGAGTATTAACACAATGATGGATAATTAGTCCAATTAGCCCAGAGGGCTTGGTTCGAATCCAGTCTATTCCATCCTTTTAAATAAGTCGCCCTTTTTTTCAGGGATACTTACTGCCTCTTGCGATAGTCTCAAAGAGTATGACTTAAAACTTCTTTAATTATTATATATTTGTGATGAATTAATTTGTTTTCAAGCCCCATTTACGATTTAACATCTAAAAGTATGCAATTTTATTCAAATAATTCAAAGAAAATCTCAAAATCTGCAGTCCTTAAATTAATCCTATGTCTTTTCTTCCAAAAGTAATTTTTAACTAAACCACTTATTTGACTGCGGAAAAACAGTATAAGTTCCTGAATATCAATACATATAACTTTTCATTAACTATTACAAAAAATCATCTATCGCCATTTAAAACAAAATTTAAAATATCCAACATTATCATCGTTCTCTTTTTCGACAGAAATGGAATATGTCAAAATACTTGGGCAGATGCCTACGTTTATATATTTTTATTTAAATCACATTTTGAATTTTTCCAAAGAATGTCGCATAGTGCATTTGCCTTCATCATGCTTTAGTAGGCCACATTCCTCTCTGACTTCATTCCTTTGAGTCTCACTAAGGGTGGTTGACTCAAGAGTTGTTGTCAAATGAACCTTCCCACTTAAAAGTTCTATTAAACACAAATATCAAGCTGTGATCTACGCAAAGCCGATGCTATACCACAACAGTAGAAATGAAGGTGGGTTTGTTGTTTTTTTTTTCTTTATTTTTTTTTTTATAAAAAATGGCGCCCAACGATTTGAATGAGATTACTTTGTTGTTGACATCCCTTCCGCATAGCGACCCCTTTTTTCATTCAACCGAAGGAAGGCTATGTTGTTCGTTCATTACTGGATTTTTGCCTCATAAGACCATCATCTAGCTTAGATTGTATGTATATTCCACTTTAAGTTCCTCGTCTAACGGTGAATTTACAATAAAGTTTTAAAAAAGAAAACACAGCCGGAGTAAAACAAACGTGCAAACGTAGACACAAATAAATTCACTAGGATTGTCGTTTTCATTTCCGGAATTCTTTTTGTGTGCCATCGCCATTATTTTGTAAGTTTTGTTGGTGCTTGTTCTTGTTGGTTGCTGATGGGCTCCTTATATTCAGGGCATGAATGCGAAAGCTTGTACCGTCTTTGTTGTGTTTTTTTATTTAAATCCCGGAGATTAGTAGGGATTACTGGGTTTGCTGCATATATGAAGAATTGTCTTTCTTTATTTTTATTTTGTATTTTTTGATTTTTTTTTCTTATTTAGGACATTTTATTTATTTATTTTATTTTTTGCAAGGATGAAAAATAAAATTTTTCACCGCGCGCCGACGATGCCAACCCGTCAACCTTTTCAATTGCAATTTTGAAGAGGTTATATAGTCTCATTTTTTATTTTTTGTTTGTTAACCAAGTACACACTAGAGGAAGAAACTACATTTTCGGTTGAGTTCTTATTCCTTGTTGGTTAAGAACACTCAACTAAAATATTGCAAGAAATAAACGAAAAAAATTAATACGAACTGAGGCATAATATACATAATATAACAACCTTTAGTATTTTTGTGAAAGGAATAATAATTAAAAATGGCGAAAGCTTACTTAAGGGCATAAAATTTACCGACATGGCCCGTTGGAGATAGTTGTTGTTGTTGTTTGCAATTAACGTTCGACTAACGAGGAGGACAGGATTTTTACTTATTTATTTATTTTTTTTTTTGAAAAGTGGAAGCAAACTGAAAAAAGAAGCAATCTGTAGATATAATTGAGTTTTCAGTAAAGGTCCATTTGGCTGATAAAAAGTCTGCATTGAAAATGTATGAATGGCAAACAGACTTTATTTGCAAATGAAAGAATTTTGTCTCTGACAATTTGAAAAGGATTATTTAATTGGGTAAATAATGTTTTTTTTTTTAAGTAAATGTGTTTTTTTTAATGGTTTTTTTTATTAAGTAGTTTTTGAATGGTCTGAAACCATGTGGTTGTTTCAAAGAAAATTATTGTTGTCAACCATAGTCCAGTTTAAGTCTAACAGGTACAAAGTTTGGTATGGGAGCTTTCTTTTTTAGATGAGCTTAAACAAAATGCCAAATTTTCTTCTCTTATAGGCAATCAAATAAAAATGTTCTTTATATATACCAAATTTGAATTAAATCCATCCACCCCTTTTGGCTTTGCCTAAAATTACATTGGACGACGAGACATGAGACTCGGCGCACTGCAGAACTTCAGACTTCTCCATCATCGGAGTGTTAATTTTGATTAGTTTTTTCTCGTAACAATACATTTATATAATGCAAAAGAATTCTGACTGAGATAGCAGTGTCCACTAAATTACAGTCTGAAATTACACACCGGCACTAAATTACAACCTGAGATAGGGCTTTCACTCCACTGTCGCTTCTGAAGTCTAAGCTTTTCAAAAGTGATAAGAACCAAGTATTTGTATTATATTCAAACTATGGCAGAGGCTAGTGAACTATATAACGGGTGATTTTTTAGCTGGTTTGGTTTTGGCAACACTGGTTTTGACAGCTGACGTGTGTTTAGTACCTTGTGTCACTGTCAAACAGCTTCAGTTTGGTTTGCAATTTAACCATGGATCGTCTTACAAATGAACAACGCTTGCAAATTATTGAATTTTACTATCAAAATTCGTGCTCGGTTAATTTCACGTTTCGGGCCGGTCAATTGGCCCCCTAGATCGTGCGATTTGACACCATTAGACTATTTTTTGTGGGGGTATGTCAAGGCTAATGTCTATAGGGACAAGCCCGCTTCGATTGATGCACTGGAAGCCAACATCCATGCATTCATTCGTGAGATACCGGCCGATATGTATGAAAGAGTATGCCAAAATTGGACTCAGCGGATGGGCTACCTGAGACGCAGCCGCGGTCAACATTTGCATGAAATTATCTTTAAACATTAAATTGCAAGGTTCAAACTATCGATTAAAATAAATATTTCATTCATTTTTTCGAATTTTTTGTGTTTTTTTTTTTTAAAAGTTCTAAACCTCTTAAAAAATCACCCGTTATAATATGACGAAAAAAATAATATTCGTATTTTAGTAAACTTCACCAGAGATGGTTGAATGTCAGGAGTTTTGGGAGTGTTGACGGGTGTTTGTATTTTAATACACGGTATCGGTCGGTCGGTGGTGCATGGAGATGCAGTGCGTACTCATATACACGTTGTTCCAGAATCATTTGCTGAACTAAGACTTTTTTACTACGAGGAATAAATATTATATTTAACTTTAAGAATTATAAAAAGTTCACGATTGTAGTACATATCTAAAAGCTGATTCAAGCAAAACAGTGGTGAATTAAAGTAAACACATCATTTAAGGTGCTTAATTTTTTTTTAATTTTTATTTCAGAGATACTTAAATATTCCAAATAAAACAATAATTAAAATTACAACGAAAGCGACAAAAAAAAGCTCAAAGAAAACAAAAATATTAATAATTCTTAAAATAAAATCTCTTTCTAGCGCAGCTCTTTGCAAACATACTGAAGATTACTAACTATTAAGTTAGATTAGAAAATAGCTATGGAAGTTTTTTTTTAAACTCAATTTTAAGTCGAAATAAGTGTCCCGCAAAAGGTGTTTCAAAATCATTAATTCAGTTCTATCTTTTTCCACACCAACATACAGACCATATTCGAAGAAACCAGGGGAAACCTTATAACCTACAAAAGATATTTATTAAATTAAATTAAATGAATTAAAACCATATACATAAATTAAAGTCTACATTTATTAAGTTAAACAAAATACATCTACAAAATTGGGGGCTCAACCGAGAATAATAGACAAATAAATCAAACAAAATTAAAAACAAGATTTCTCATTTGCCTTACCCAGTTTTACCACTCAACTGAACTATTTTAAAAATTAATAATCACTCAAAGACAAATAAGTCAAATTTTTATAGAGCTCTATTCAAGTTTATACAACTGAGTTTTTGTATATTTATATTAACAAATGATATAAAGGAAATTATTTTCAGGTAAATTTAGCTTTGAGACTAACGGATTTTTTTAACTCTTGTTGCTTATTGAGTGTTACAAAAAATATTAAGTTAAATAACTTTAAAAAACTAATTTTAAGAATATAGGTTTATTTTTTATTTGAATAATTAACAAATACCTACATCAAGCAAAAACAAATTTTTTCCAAAATTTTTCCCAAGTTTCTACAGTCAAATCTTTGCATAATTGATTATACATACACACATTTTTTTCAATTTCAACTTTCAGCCTTTAAATTAATTCGCTTTCAGTGCAAGCATATGTGCAACTATAAAGTCGTGCATTTTATTTTTGAAAGAAAAAAAAAATATTATACCTTTTTTTTATTATCTGCCATTTTAGAAACATAAATTCTTTAAAGGGTTGTTGTTTTTAAATTCATCTGAGGTCGGCTCTTTTTTTTTTTAAATGAAGATGAAACAAATGAAAAACCATAAAGAAACCTCATTTCCATGAATGTTTTATCAACTGTTCATAATGCTCAAGCCCTTGTGCATGTGAAATGTGCATTGTGCATTCACATAAATGCCATATGAACATATAAATACTAACCAGCAGAGATTTCATTCCGTCAAATGCATAAAAGTTATATTTGTATTTGAATGCAACCTTGCATTATGAAAAATAAAATATCAAAATGGTTTCGTTTTAGTGAATTGAAAATGAAACCATTCTATTATTCTATGATAACATGAAAAAAATGTAGTAAAAGTTGTCAAAGCAAGAACTTAAAAAAGAACAAAAAAAGAAGTTAATTTAAAAGAATCAGTTATGTAAAGTAACATATTATAAAAATTAAAGGATATCATTAAAATTGTGTCCTTAAAAAAATAACAAAGTGAAAATGTTTTCTTAAGTATCCTTCAAAGCATGCAATTAAATGGAAACTTGTATTTTACTCATCGTTATATACTTTGCAGGATGAGGACGACAAAGAAAAAAAAAACTGACTTAAGACATGGACGTCAAAGGAAATCTTCACTGGACGGAAACTTTCCTAATAATAAATTCCCTTCAGATGCGAAAGAATTAAATACAAAAAAAAAAAAAAAAAATTGAAAAAGAAAAACATTTTTCCCGACATCCTTTTTTTCCTTGTAAAGCAAACTTTCAAAGAATAATTTCTCCTTCAGTGGTTTGGTTAAGGGTTGCATAAAAGTTTCTCCACATCCAATCCTTATAGGAGTTTGGAGCTGTTATGATGGCAGGCCCTTCCTTGCTTGTATGTATACGTCCAAGGAAATTCTACTCGTATCTTTAAAACTGCCAGGATTTCAAAGACATACTTTTGTGAGGTTTTAGATTGTCTTCTTCTCTAAACCCCCAGCCCACTAAAACCTCGTCGTACCACCGCGCCACACCATCTCCCTGTGTGAAACATGAGATGTATATACACTCGTGGCTGCCATAAAATAACCATCATTCGGATTAGAGCTATCTTTCGCTTCATCCCTTCCCTTGCTGTTTCCTTGATAACACAACCACAAGAATGCAACAAAAAAAGGATAACGATAAAGGCGAATGAATCCCAAAGGGATATACTGATGGATACCGGAAGCACTGATATTTGTGGTATCGTGTATTTCAGTTAGAAACACACATATATATTGGTACTTACGTGATTCTGTATCGGTGAGACCTCTCTACGCCGGGCTGGGCTTGATATACTGCCATTCGGTGCGGTGGCTGTGATTGACGCTGTCGTGGTTGTACCATCTCCATGATATATCGTAAATCCAGTTGCTCCTTTGTGTCCATGTCCATTTTGTGTTAGATTGCTAGATGCAGTTGATGTGCTATGGGACCAGCAGAAAGATTGGAATCAACGAGACGGCGACGGTACGATGAAACATGAAATGAAAAATTATACCCAAAAGTTTTGTTAAGAATTTATTTAAGGAAATACATAGAATAAGGAAATGTTCAGTTAATCAGTTTCAGTATGAGTGTTTCCACTTTATGCATCTTAAAAAAAAATAGTATTATTTTTCTTCAAAAAGTTCAAATTAAAACACAGATTTATTTAATTTTATTAGGAGGGGACCTACAATTTTCAACCGAATTGGAAGGGCTAAGATGAGAGGCTGTTTTTCATGATGAGAGATATTCTTTCGAGGATTTGTCACTTCCTCCCAAAAATACAAGAAGCAGTATTGATTTTCACTATTAAATTTAAGTCACTTAATTAACTTAATTTTTATAGCGGAAACATTTACAAATTAAAGGAAAATCAAAATAGTAGACATGACAAAATTATAAAATAAAATTACTAGAACTATTATATCTGAGAGATAAACCCGTTTTAGATGAGGTAAATCAAAAATTCGAAATCATCATCCAGAGAATCACAAACAGCCTTATTTATTAGATTTCACTAATACTCGTTTCAACCTCAGAATAGTTAAACCGAGTCGGAGCACTTGCTCCGTCTTTACGCCACGTCAAACAAATTCTTATTTATTAAGTCGTTTTAGAGACGAAGTAAATTTACTCCGACTTTACTTCGCCTCTAATCCTGAAAAAACTTATTTATAAAAAAATAAACGATGATTAGAGGCGGAGTAAGCTAAAACTGGTACATAGTAGGATTAAAGCCGTAGTAAAGCCGTTTTAGTATCTAAATGACATGACATTTGGTAACTAAAAAGGAGTGTAGAAGAAGTTTTTTTATCCGTTTGTTACTAATTGTAAGGCAAAATAGATTGTTATTGTGCATTTATAAATTATTTAAATTCTATAAACGCTTTAGTTGCAGTACAAAACTCGTTTAATTCAATATTATAATAACCAGAGAGATTGTTTTTTTTCGGTAATATATTTGACATAAGTAGGGTGTAGCTAAAAAAAAAACAAAATAAACAAATATACCATTCAACAGTTAAAATAAGTAATATAGCAATAAAGTGTCAACCCTAATTAGTTCCCAAAAGTCAAGGAGGTAAAAGTTAGTTTCTGATTTAGCAGCTGTTCCGCTATAGTAATACCTTCATTGCATTTTGCCAATAAATATAAATTTTCGAATCATTTACCAGAGACTTCTGCAAGGAGGCAAACTCTATGTGTAGTCCTGGAGCTTAAAGCGAACATGTGAATTTGAAATACTGGGCTAAGTATATAGTAAGTACCTACCTACCTATTCGTTTGGTATATTCGTGACTTTTTGTAATTTTGATTTGGAAAATTTCAACGGAAGTGTATCCCACAGGCGAATTTCCTATATATACGACCATTACCGTTAATGGTGGTCCTGCATTTAGGAATCGTTGTCATAAAAATAACTCAAGGCACACACAATTGCAGTTAATAAATTATGTAGAAGGTGTAGGTTTTCCAATGGCAATTGGATAGCAAAACGAATACCCTAGGGAGAAATATATACTGTATAGCAAATACTACTATTACAATCCAAGTCGATGACCTAGTTAGTTAATGTGGAGCTTTCCAGTGCATAATAAAGGAAGCGATGGGCTGAGGGCTGGCTGATCGTTGGCTTGTACAATCTGTGTTTTATCCACTTGAAGTTGCCTGAATAATTGTTCGTTAGTCTTTCATTGAAATACAATTCAGACGGTGTTCAAGGCGAATATATATATTATAGGTTTCTATAAGAAACAACTGCTTTGTAAGACAATTGGGAGGATTCGAATTGATGATATATAATTAACTTCAATTAATTGTGGTTGTTTATTGGTAAATTGCGCCCTGAAGCTATATTGAATTCCAATGAGCTGGGATAAATTTTATAAATACATACACAAACATTGTCAAGTTTTTGAAAAGCATGAAATTAAAAAGAAATTAGAGTTGAGGTACAATAGTAATGAGAATCATTTAAGGAAGAATCAGCTTTTAATAATTTTGTTCGTAGTATAATTGTAACTTCTTTTCAAAAATGGAGGTTGAAGTTGAAGAAATTTAGTGTTTTGTTTGCATCGAAGTTCGGATGCTGTTGAAAAGGCACTTGATGAAAAACAAGTAGGTATGTTCCGCTCTATTTCTAAATGTTGCTTAAAAGCCTTTGACAGGTTTTGGGACTTAAGTACAAACTACATAGAGATCTCCCAAGGCAGCTATACGAAAATGCTGAAATCCTATGTTACGACTGACCGTCATCGAACGGTATGAGCAAGAGTATTCCGAACTTAATAAAATTGAAGCCGGTGTACCACAAGGAAGTGTCCTAGGACCAACACTGTTTTTGTTATATACAAGGAATATTCCAGTGGACAAAAATGCTATCATGGCTACATTTGTAGATGATACTGCCATTTTAGTTCCTGTTAAACGCTACAGACAAAATGGAAAAATGCAACTGATTAAGTAAGAGATTGGAGGCAACAATGGCGTATCAAACTAAATATAAAAAAATCAACTCATATAATAAATAGCCCAGTAAATAAAGCCATAAATCCAGCCCCATTAGGAAACAATCTCCAGAAAGCTGGATTTTGGTATATAGCCTCCTCAAAGTGTTCTTAAGTAACTGACGAAAGTCCCCAACGATATGAGCGCCGCTTCCAATTTTACATGGAGTTGAAGGTCTCCTAAAATGGTTTTCAGGAATAACTCCCAAATGGTAACTTGTACAGACAAAAATTTGTAAACCTAATTTGTAGCTTAGAAAATTTTCTACAAAAAATATTAACAGCTTTTTTCAAAGAAAATAACCATTTTCGAAGTAAACCAATTGGGAGATTTTGAATAAATTATTTTTAAACTAAAAATTTTGAAAATAAAATTCGAAAAATTAAGAGTTTACAAATCTTTTATTCAAAATCTAACCACTTAAACAACTTCGTTTAAAAACATTATGTATGTATGTATGTAAATTGTTTTTATTTTAACTAAATTCTTAAATATATACATAGATTTGAATTTGCCTTGTTTTTAAATATTTAAAAACATTATTAAAGAATGAATTTCTGGCTTTAAAAAGCTAAAAATGATAATGTAAATGTTGCCGTTGTGTTTGTTATATAGTAATAATAATTCTATTTTCAATATTTTTTTAAATTTGCCTCTCCCACCTAAAGGGGTGGACAAATAGAGTGGGTCAATATCTTAAAATCATGTTTATGTACCAACTATAAAAAATATTAGTGCTCTTATCACAAAATGAATAATTTTTGAACTAAGCCGCGCTCCACTATTTAGAAAAGTGATACCTTTTACTCTCCCGATTGGTTTATTTCGAAAAAGAGAATTTTTATAAAAAAAAGTATATTAATGTTTTTTTGTACGAAATTTTCTAAGCTAAAATTTAACCATTATTTTTGTAGTTACAAAAATTCTATTTCATAAAAATATTAAATTTTAAGTTTGAAGAAAATCAATTGTTATTCGCATCCTTTTATTACTTTTGCAATATTGCATAAACAACTTCAACAAATCAGATGGAGTCATTAAGGAAAAGTATGGAAATATGTATGGATATGTAACTGTAAGTATAAGCTATAAGGAACATCCAAGCTCATACTGATGTTATATCTTTCATCAGAAATTGATGCACAAATGTAAGTTTTAAATGAAAATAATTATTATTTAGAATTTTGTTCTGACAAAGCTTTTTAAATCCAAAAGTAATTACTTTTTGCTTCATTTTATTCCATAAGTTTCAAATCTGTCTTCTGGTTGATCTCCCTTTTATGGTAAAATAAACTCCATCCAAGATAATGAAGTTATAAGCCCTGTAAAACTTTATATAAACATATTCTATATCAAAATCATACAGTCAAATAGAAGCATTAAATATTATGAAAGGTCAACTTTTTCCATGTCTCCCTTCAGTTCTCAAAACTAATTGGAATTACGTGCATACATATTATATAATTTCAAATCAAATTGAAGATATATATACTCGAATGCTGTATCCATGGAAAATTGAATATTAAATTGGACCATTATACATTTATTGACTTGCAACAGGTGAAGTTAAAGATGGTAATCTCAGCCTTGAGAAATACAATAGGATTTTCGATGGTTCGGAAAGGTGGAATTGGTATATCACGTAAGCGATTTATGCTTCAATATGAGAATTTTCCTCCAACATTATTTTATTTCTACCTAGCTATATGTTCTTGAAAATATACAGGCAATGTTTTTAAATTATTTATTATGATGTAATAGTAGGAAGACAGGTTAAAGAAATACCAGCACGTGGTGGGTTAAAAAGCAGCAATAAATTCTTTCTTCCAAAAATTCATCCATTTTTCATGTTGATCCCAAAAGGGATAAAAATTATTCATAAAGTGTTGTGCAGGAATTGAAGGATTTCCCATGAAAAATATTCACAAAAAGAAAAGGCAAAGAATAACGCAATGGTGCCTATATTATCGTCCTTAACCATTCATGGAAAAAAAGCAAGACCAGCTCTTAAGCAGATAGTCATAAATTCCTTAAACGGTTTTATTATACACCTTGTTCTTGCCCTCAGTCCTCATGGCTCCGGTCGATCTTAAAGAATGTAAACCAATAGCAATGACAATGACCATAACAAGGACGGTGCGAGTAAATCCCATTTCCAACTAAGGATAATGTATTAAGCCCGAATATTGTCTAGAGGACCAAAGAGCAGACAAAATTGAACAAACAAAAAAATAAAACAAGGATGCACGAAGGAAAAGGATTTCCTTGGCTGATCGATTCATGAATTTAAGATGAAATTGGATCCGGAAAAAAAATGACCCAAAGGATGTTTTAAAAATGAACAATTCTTTTGCTCAATTTTGTGTTTCCTATATACAGAGAGGTTCTGAATAAATTCAATTCTATTGATGGAATCCTTTCGATATATTGAATCTTTTATGAGAGAAGATTTTGTACAAATAGAAACCCAATTGGTCAGGATTTTCCAATTTTTATTTTCCGCCCTTTTGGTATACCTAAAGGTTTAAAAACAACTTTCATACCCACAAGGGTAATGAGACTTTTTTGTTTTTATCTCTTTCTCTCCTGACATTTATCTGATTCTTTTGGACCTAAAAAATTAGAATCAAGTTTGGCAAATTCAATTCGATTATGTAAGTGGTTTATTTATTTCCTTCTTCGTATATGAAATCCTTTCACTCCTTGTAATGTGTTTAACGAAAATTTCAACAAAACCTTTAAGCAACTCATGAAAGAAGCAAAATAAAAATTGGGGGGGACAAAATGTCTGCAGGAGTAAAAAACTTTTAAGATTCAATCAATATTATTTGACAGTCCTTATCGGGATAACCTCGAAGGACATTTACTTCGCTCATTCAATGGGATGATTTTGATTGGGGGAGTAAGCATAACTTTCTTCCATGTGAGAGATATTTGACATAGATTTGACATTTCCATCATTAATCGAGACACCCTTCAAGATTTTATTTCAGTTTTGCTTTTGTTCGAAAAAAGGTACATATATGTATTTAGGTATAACTTTGAAAGGACCCCAATCGATTGGGGAATATTTTTGGAATTTGTAAAAGTTTTGTCATTATTCTTTCATTTATATAAATAGCTACTATGTATATGTGCGGTTGAACAATTTCATTTTATTTATAAAGTTTCATAATTTTATATATACTTACCCATTCGAATTTTTATTTTTGTTTCCTTTTTTTCGGGGACGAACAATATGATTTTCCATCCATGATCGAATTTTGGAACCAAACATTATTAGTCAAAGTACGAAGAAATGTAATTTTTTTGTTGTATTTAGTTTTGTCCTTATAGAGCAGTCTTTTTGTTAATGTTTTTTTTTTCTCTTTCAATAACTTTTCTTATTTATAATATATTGCACTTTTTTCTTTATTGGGTGTTTTTATTTGCTTAAGTTACATAAATTGCACAATTTTTTTTTTGTTTTATAAAAATTGTTTGTTTTTTTTTAATTTAATTTAACAAACAAAAGTTTTTTTATTTTGTATGAGATTTATTTGTATAGATTCCTGTAGTGAATTAGTTTTTTTTTATTGCGGGACGGATTATTTATTGTTGATGGGAAAGAAATCTGAAAAGAAAAACACAAAATAATAATTTTAATCAATGTTTAAATCAAAATTAATTTTAAAATATTTAGTTATTTTTTTAATATTTTTAAATTTATAAAAACTAAGGAAAATGGAAAAAATCCGAAATTTCATACGTTTAGGCGCAAATGGTGGGGATGGTAAGGAGATAAAATTCATATTTAAAAATGACAAACACTACGGAATTGACAATCGGTTAATTTTTCGTTCACGAAAATGGGGTCTGTAACAGATGGCGTTACGCTCTCAGACAGCTCACATTTGTGTATAACAATTATTGGAGCGTGACAAAAAATTGTAAAGGGATGTTTGAAGCCTCAATAAATTTTGTTTTCACTTTTTAAAATGCTCAAATTGATGAAAAATTCCGTGCGAAGCGGGATATTAAAAGATTATTATTTTTTTTCTATTTTTTTGATTTTTGGTATAAACTAACCTGAAAATGCAGATGTCGCTGAAAGGGAATTGTTAACCTAGTATTACGTCTTTGTTATCGATGTTTTGTATACAAATTTCAAATAAGTAGTTTTTTTTTTAAATCAATTCTCTCCGGGACTTGAAAAAAAAAAAACACACCTACATGCATATTTTAAAGTTATTCAACTTGAGAAACAAAATAAATAGCAAAGAAGTAACTCGGTAATACATTTTTCTCGAGCTAATTCTTGAAAATTCTCTTTGTTAACTATGTAAGCCTGTAGGGAATTAAGGTTTTAGAATAAGTCGGATCATCTATGATTACGCCAGACCAAAATTTGCAGAAAATAGTTACTTTCTAAAGATGTATTTGGTGTGGATTGTTATCGTCACGAGTTTTGCTTGTTCATACATCCACTAGTTACAAAATGGGCCTCCTCGAAGTTCTCTCGTCAAAATACGGGAACGATTTGAGAAAATTCACAATATTCTATGTGAATGAGACGTACGACACTATGATTGGCTTTTATTCATTTACTCTCATATTAAAATTTTACTGAACTGTAAAATATTGTCCAATGAAATTTCTTGGAACGAAAATCACAGATATATGTACTTAGGAATTTTTGTATTCTCTCTTGAGTGTATCTACTCTTTTGTGAAAACTGCTAAATATTTTTAGAATGGTAACGGCTTTGGACTAAAATTCACACAAATGTAAAGAAAATCACAGAAATTCAAAGTAAAGGTACAAAAATATTATTTGATTTTTTTTGGTTTGTTGAAATTAAAATAAATAGGCGAATTTGTATTTATCTGAAATCTGAAGAAATTTATTGTAGTAGTTTGAGGTTATAAATTAATTGATGTCAAAAGTACAAGCTGGGGCCTATTTGCTGAAACGAAACTTAAATCTTTATGTTCAAATTAAACGCGTATAATTTATGTTCTACTTTTTCCTCAGAGTAAACTGTCCACATAAGCTCTTATGTTGAACTTAAATATTTAAGTTTCGTTTAAGCAAATGGGCCTAAATAACGTTCTGCAACCTAACTATACCCAAAAACTTGTATTAGTTTTTGTTTTTTTTATGATAAATTAAGAATTTTTGCTGAGGATTTGTTGCCAAGTTCATTCAGACCAATAATCAGTTCTTGAGAATTTCTTCAGATATTTACTCATTAAATTATTTAAATGTTAAAATGTATCGCTGATGTTGTATGCTTCATATAGTCTTACGGAAGTAAACTAAGATTGCATAACAAACAGGACCTTGCTCAAAAGAATAATTAAATATTTATATCTTTTTCAACTCAAACGAACTTCTATAGGTACCTTTAGTTTGTTGTTCTACATATGTAGGTGGTAGGTATACATTTATTTACAAGTTTCTATATAAATACTTAGGTCAGTCAAGACTTGTTAAGTTTCTTGCAACACATTTTGTATTTCCCATAATGGGCGTTAGTTAATTATAAATAGGTTCTAATATGGTATACTTTCGAAAAGTAGTCCTCAAAGAAGGGTATGTATTCATTATTTAAAATAACCTGATGAATGTTTGGTTCAACTTTAAAGCTTATATCTACCTTCCTATTGAATTTACGAATCTATAGAAATTTTATGCCAGTATAGAAGCCCATGATAAATATAAACATAGGATTGAAGTTGGTAGCTTAAGAAAAAGCTTTTGTTTGTAGGCAAACAAATCACTCGAAAGGCTTAAGTTCTTAAGAAAAAAAATTCAAAACACAAAAGAAAAAACACTTTCAATGCCACAGACACTGAATCCTTCAATAGGCTTAATAATGTTACCTCTAACACCTTCCAATCGCTTTCCCAACAAAACATATTAAATCGTCTTTTGTGGCAAAAGTAAGCAAACTTATAATATAGTCGACTTAGCAATATTCACCCTCATTATGTTTATTTTTTTGTTTCTTATGTCTTCGATTCTTTTTTCGAACAAGACAGACTAAAGTGGATCGGCAAATATACATGAAACAAATTATGAAGCATTTTCTTCATAATGATTGTAATTACCCAAGCGAAATAAAGATTTGTGCAAATGAGGCATTTCAATAGCTTTGTGTATATAAAAAGAAGGAAGACACGAAGAATATCGTCTTTCATCATTACTTTTACTTTAAGGAGGTGCTTTTTTATATCCTTTGTTTCTATATTAGGTAAACGGATTCGGAGGTTATTATAGAGGAGAGTGACCCTTATAGTTAGGATAGTAGCGTTGCAAGACCAATGTAGAGTTATTTTTTTTTTTGTTGAAGTGACACTAATTTTTAATGTATACTCTGGAATTGGAAAACCGACCCAAGCGGGAGTACCTACTATCACAGAAGTGAAGTCACACAATATATCTCAAATCACCACAACTTTACATCTCTAAAACAGGAATTTTCAAAGTGAATAACCGCCATATTATTCACTCGATACATCCAGATTAAAACTTAAATCCAGATGTAAATCATACAAATTCTATGTAAATACATCCAGATTTAAATTTTAATCTTTATATATCGAGTGAATAATATGGGCGTAAGTCTTGCAGCAGTCTTAGATTGCTATACCTATACCGAAGCAACCAACAAAGTAAGTTAAACAATACCAGTGATATTTATAAACCCATTCCAAAGTATATCTAACTTTAGACTGCTTAGTGCTTTCCGACTCCCACACCTTATAGGTATATTTTATAAACTTGTTCCATCGAGTGCCTTATTTATACATTGCAATTGTTTGTCGGAACGTATTCTAAAGGGGGTATGTTCAATGAACAAAAAATTAAAAATGAAATGTTCATTGAACGTATCCAAATGTTCAGGAAATTGACAGATTATACAGGGATGTCAGTGAGTATATGAGAACATATTTAGACAACTGTTAGAATGACTTTATAAATAAGGAGATGTCCAACTATTTAGAAAGTGGCTACCTGGACAACTGTTCAAGAGTGTTATAAGGAAATCTAATAAATAGGTACGACTGTTATAACATTATCGCCTACAACACTTCAACTTGGACTATTAGGATGCGTTCCATAATATTCTGACACTCACTTGATCCACCCTACCAGCTATACGACAAAACACAATGACGACGTCGACGATTCTTAAACGATTTATTTACTGCCTTAAGTAATAGGCCCCAACACGAACACCATAGGCAAAATTGCTCTTACGTGAGTAGAATTCCATCATCCCCCTGGTCTTGTTCTCAATTAAGGTACAAATCGATGCATCAGAGAGGAAACTTATTTGAAACATTCAGCAAAATAAAATAAAATAAATACTTATACAAATATATGTAAGTATAGAGCGGCCAGCTTGATGACGATTTATTGCTTATAGAAGAAACCGAATACGGATACGGAACTCCACAGACCGTCCACCCTGACCGGTTCGATCGGGCCGGAACAACCTGAGTGGGGTGTTAATTTTTCAAAGCACAGAGACTTTTGTTTTTCGTTCAGTATATTATGTGTTTTGTGTGGTCTGAGTGGCAAAACACACGAAGTCACGAAAAACGACACTAGGTATATACAATATACGAAGAAGATAATTCACTTGTTTTGTATTGAGAAAAAGAGAATTATACAAGGGTCTGTTTTCGTACTTTGTTTTTTTATTTTTTAAATTAGAATCAAAAAACAAAGGGCGCAATTTGTTGGAGGATTTTCTGTGATTAGGCGAAGAGTGAGTAGGTAGTGGGTGAATTCTCAAGAAGTGCGTGGGGTGGAGATGAAGGGGAAATTAGGTTGTTGAGATTTATCAATGAAGTAAAGCTTTTCAATTGATCCTTTTTTAATGAGTTAACATGGTGGTAGGTATTAAGGTATAGTGTGTTGGCGAATAGCGAGGGTGGCTGTGGAAATATTCAAACAAATTAATCTTTGTTTAATTGTCTTATAGGTACATACCTGTAGGTACTTGAACTTGAATTAATTTTACCTTTTATTTATTCTATTTCGAGATTTTAATCCAATAAGTTATTCAAAACATGCCAATTTAAAACTGTTTTAATTATACTATAGGTACCTGTAGGTATATATTCAATGGAATCTGAAGAACCTCTGTTCATTGCGATGTGGGAATACTTGACAACAATTTTTTTTTTCTCAAGCTTCGAGAAGCGTGTTTAATATTTTATACTTTAAATTATAGAGAAACATTCTTATAACAGTTATAAATTGGCATGTCTCTAGAGTCTAGTGTCGTCCTTTAATCAATTTTTACAATACTACATGATGAAAAACTAAACAAAAAAATGGTTCGTTTTCAATTGGTCTTTGCTTCGGCAGTTATAGCTTTAGAGAATTGAAAACATTCATTGAATATTTTATTTGTTAATTTTGAAATATTTTTGTCAGTAATAATTCAAGCCAATTTATTATTATACTGGCATCAAATTAGTCACTGATTTATCTTTATAAACATTTAATAATTAAATTAATTTAATTAAATTTCCAATGATGGTTTTTAATTATAACTCGCACCTTTAGAATGAAAGTGACCAAACTAAAAAATCTGGTATCTTTTTAACAACCTCTTTTTAAAGTTCATTTCGCTTTTAAAGGTCAGTTTATTGAAAAATCAGACGTTACAGAAATTTTGAGTTAGGTCACTTTCATTCTAAGGGTGCGAAATATGCCTGGCGAAATTTTTTTTTTAGGTTTTGAGGCACTTAAAAAGCGAAATTAGTGATTATTTTGATGCCAATATAAAGCTGCTGACTTAATTATAAATCGTTGCCAAAAAAAATTAAATTTTGGCCAAACCTTCCACACTAAATGAGGTTCTTAATTTCAGTGATTGAACACCTTACCATTTGTGCCAAAATGAAATATTTTTTTTTTACTACAAATAATAATTTAGTCATCACCTTTTTATTGGCATACAAATAATTACTAGATATAATTTCGCTTTTTAAGTGCCTCAAAAGATAAAAACTAAAATTCTAATGATGGTTTTCAATGATAGCTATAACTTGCCTATAGCTAGGCAATTTCAATAACTCGAAACTCAAAAAATCCAAATTTTATTATATTTTGTATAGTTGTTACCCAACACCCTGTGTTTTGAAAAGCATAGGTATACCTATGCTATATCCTAATCTATATCCAGCCAATTTTTTATATTTTGTTCTCAACATATTATTATTTTTATTTAATTAGGTAGGTACCTCATATTGCGAAATATTTTTAATATTTTTTCATTTTAAACAAATTTTTGTTCTTTTAATTTTTTTTAAATCCATCCCCTAAATTTTACAAAAAGAAAATTTTAATTTATTTTCCCCATTTCACCCTATAAATAGCTAATGTTAAAAAAATATGCTCGAAGTCCATCTTAAAAATGATATTTACGACCATATAATTCACTCGATACATCCATGTTAAAACTTTAATCCAGATATAAAGTATACAATTTCAATGTAAATACATCCGGATTTAAGTTTCAATCTGGATGTACCGAGTTAAAAATATGGGCGTTAAAGTCAAATACTATAGTTTTGTTGTTTTAACTCTAAATTATCCTTATAATCCCAAAAATAATGTTAAATATATGACGGTATTTTTAGTTTAACCCCATTTCAGCCTATAAATGGCTAATTGAAAAATATGAATGCATAAAGCTATTCTTTAAGTAAAACTTTAAATTATTTTTTAAAGTTTCCAATTTCATTTCTCATTTGGAAAATTGGTCACAAGATACTAAATACTATATTGTACAATATTGCATTTTTAAGCTTTTTATTTTTTACTTCATTTTATCCAATGGAGTAAAAATTTTTAGCAAGCGGTTGTAAATTTTGTCCTCAGTGTTTTGACAACAAAACACGCACATATTCGAATCCCATGATTTATCAAAATTTAAAAATAATCGGTGAAGAACTTTCGAAGATTTACGATTAGAAACAAACGAACATTTACATTTTTATTTATATAAGATATAGACGGTGCGATCGTTAGGAATACCTAGAACAACTGAAACTTACTAGAGGAAGTCGCAAATCATTTTTACGATTGCTTTTTTAGAAGGAAAATACTTAAAGACATGACAATTTATAACAGTGGGCGCTGATTATATTACAACTTATACCTACAAGCCAGAACCGTCAAAGGATCAGGGTTGTGAATTTTTGAATAAAAAAAAAATTAAGTCTTAAACTAGTTGCTGACTTCTGAATTAAAAAAATATTAATTCATAAGCCAGTTAGTAACTTATGAATTAAAAACTATTTAATTCCCTATTAATTAATTCGCAAGCTAGTTGATGACTTGTGAATTAAAAAAAATTTAAAGTTAAAAATAGATCCAAAAGCTTATAATTAATGTTGGTAGATACTAAGTAAGTATTAGCTTCTGAATCTATTTTTAACTTTCAAACCAAGCTTTAGATTGCAAAACTAACATGCTAGCTTAAAAAATTTCAATTCGTCGCTACAATGCAGAATAAGTCTAATCCAAAATTAAAAAAAAAAATATTCCGCTTATTCCTACGTGCAGACTGCAGTAGTTCTTTCAGAATTTTAATAATGGAATGTAAGCATAATGTCAAAAAATAGGATTTTACAGACTTAGGTTCTTCTTGAAGAACTTTGTAAATGTGACTTAGACTAGTTGTGCATTGTAGCGTGGAGTTCAACCTTTAGCTTATGAATTAAATTTTTTTTTTATTCACAACTCATAATTGATAAGTCACTAACTAGCTTGGGAATTAAATAGTTTTTAATTCATAAGTCAATATAACTAACTCATAAATTAAATTTTTTAATTCATAAGTCACTCATTAGCTTGTGAATTAAAGAAAAGCTTAAACTAAGAAGTGAATTAAGCTTTTGCAACCCTGGAAAGGATATAAGTGCCTACCTATACAAACTTCGGACATTCATTTATTTTCTTTTAAACCACGCGAGGTGCGTTGACACGCGCAAAATTTTAATGACAATAAACTGTTATAACTGTTATAAATTGGCATGTATCTGGTCTTGTCCTTTATGAAAGATAATATAAGATGGTTTTAAAGTCCGAAATTTAAGTTTTTTTTTTGCAAAAGTTTACAAACGTTTCCAGCTACAATCTCTGATAAATTACGTACAGCTTCACATTTATCCAACATCTCATCATTATTTTTATTTTCTATGGGTTGATTTAATTCCGAGAGCAAATCAATTTAGCTTTCTTATGAAGTGTTATATTTGCAACATCCTTAACTATTATAAAATAAATGTTATCTTGCTTTTACAACCAAGGTTTGTGTCTAAACTAATAAAACGAAGAATTTACTTTAAATTTGTTTGAAATAGAAGTCACAGTATTTTTTACATCCTTTGCATTAAGTATAACAACACTGATAACCAACTAATTTGTGGTCAGATTTCTCACACTAACAAGGTTGGCCGCGTTCCTTAATTGTGGTACAAATATACAGAGCCCGTCTAACCGGAGTAAATAGAAGCTAATTAGCTTATAATCGTAAGATTTAAAAAAAAATAAAAGTGGATGAGATTTGCCGTGATCACACTTTTTTTTAATTTTTTTAAATTAAAATAATAAAAACATTTACTTCTTTTAAGCATATCCTTCTACGAATGTTAACCTTAGTGTGATACCAAAATTTCCATCGTTATTTTGATCTGACAAATGAGAGATTTACTGCGGAAGGTAAAGTGTTATTGTTATTTATATTACTCGACAATAGTAATCAGTATCAAATAATAAAAAGTAGGTATGTAATATGTATACTATTACAGTTTAAAAGTCAATGGAGTTATTGTTGCAGACTGTAGTGAATATAATAAGGTCATGTAACATGTTTTATATCTTGGTTGCATGAAATCTGAAATGAGTAATACATTAATAAATGGAATTTCGAGCGAAATGCGAAAAATAGTACACATTTGTTATTATTATTAATATACATAAATAAAAGTGAAAACGACTATGACTCAGATGATGGGTGAATTGAGATGAGTTTTGTAATCTCTGTGCCGTATATTGCTAATAGGTATACCTTTTTTATATTTCAATATATTGCTCTGTATGAGAGTTGTTTTTATGGGTTACAAAATATGAATGTTATATCAAGATTGAAAAAAGGAGAGCTGCCGATTTTATTTGTATGCGTATCTGTCCTTCAATTTAACACACTGCAGCGATTTTTTCCAAACTTATAAGATCTGTTAGTAGGTACTAGGTAGGTATTTAATTACTTGTAAGTTCCTACCAAATAGTTTTTGGTTCGGATCAAACATACCTAGATGATGAATAAATTTTTTGGAGCATAAGACATTTCTATGAATGGAATATCAAATAAAAGCTAGGACCTCTTTGCGAATCCAAAGGTGGGTTAAATTATACGAGGCAACTTGATTAAACACAATTATTTAAATCTACATTCTGGTTCGGTTAAAGTGTACTTAATTTTATTAAAATACTTCTGGGTTGAGTTTGTTCGGTTTCAATAACCAATTCACTTCAGTTAGCTAATGAAACATATTAAATCGCTCATAGTTATCAATCTACTAGGTAAAGGAGATGTGTGAAATTAACTAAATATAATTATTTATTTAAGCAAGCTATACTAGCTTAACATAAACGATCTTCAAAATTGCGAATCCTAACCAAGTTTCTCCAATAATATTATAACCTTTTAGGTTTTTGTTTTAAACAATTTATTTTAATCGAGTCGACTAAGTTAGAATTACCATAGTGAACTAAGTAATTTTTACCCTTGACTAGGTATACGTAATACCTACTTAACACATTTTAGCAGAAATTTTTTTTTAATTCAATAAATATTTTTTTGATAAATTTGTACAAGCAATTTTATTTTGATTTCTGTATACAAATTTTTATCGAAATGGGTTAAGGCGTTAACGAACAAGTCGAGAAAATGGTTTTGTGTTATCAGTTTTTGGTAAATTAAGAATTTATCAAAATTGTTTAACTCGTTTCCGCAAATAACTTCTTTCATAACAGTTGTGTTGTAGGTAATATTATTTTTTATCTTTACGGAGTCATACCTATTATAAATTTTAAGTTCCATATTTCAATGGAAAACTGTTCTGTGGGTATAAGGCTGTAGGTTGACGTAGAGTGAGACATGATATAGACATACACCAATATTTTCCTCAAGCTACAATTCAAATCGATACCTAATTTAATTTATAAAATTCACTTAAAAAAAAATATGAAGGAACACCTAAATATTCCAAATTCTCTTTATCTATTTTTTTCTACACAAATCTCTATATCTGCAACAACACACCTACATATCTACAATGTTATATATCCTTTATAAAAAAAATCCATCATAAATTTCTAAAGAAACCATTTCGTTTTTCATTGATGTTCTAACAAATACACCATCTGCTAACCATCATATCTTGATATTGTCATTGCCTTCATGATATTTCTTATATTTTTTGTTTGTATATTTCTTGAGAAGAACTTCAACTCTAAATCCAAGCATTTATCAATTTAATGTTTCTGTTTTATTTCATTTCAAGCCCCTTAACTCTTCTTTCATTTATATCTATCTCAACTCACATAACACAATACAAATTGCCTTTTTAAGCGAAGATGAATCCTTCATCTTCAATCCGTTTTCCATTTTTCAATTGTGCCAAACAAAAGAACACCATCCTTGGAAAAATGAAAAAAAGAAAACAAAAACTGGTGAAGAAAAGAGGAAGTTGGCAAAGAAAACTTTTTACTTAAGAGGGCGCTCACACAAAAAAAAAATATCCTCTTCTTGTGTGTGTCGAATCATAAGAGACTGTTAATTCTCAAGGAAACGCTGAGGTTTTGTTCTTTCTCTATTCATGATGTAGGTCTATGTGGTTTTTCAAGTAACCGCTATACAGGAAAAAAGTTCAATTTGCTAGGAAGAAAAGTTTAAACCCTCCCGCCCAGTGCTGTCTGTCATGTCTTCTATGCCAATTTAAAATGCAAAACAATCCCAAGACAATGCCTAATTTGCATTCCTAAAAAAAAAGACACACAATTTCGCGTATACTGCACAAAACACACTCCAAGGCTTTGAAGGATCATAGTGAAAAGCAACAAATTGCGAACCAATGCAAAATAAAATGAACATGACCGGATTTAAGATACAGAATTTGAGTGTATTTTGAGCCCCAAACTGCTTTTCTTTGTAATAATTTGATAAGTATAACTTTATGGACAAAATATAAAATTTTAAATATAAGCAATGATAAGTTCCCATTGAAAACAATCTCTCTTTTCTAGCGCCCTTGAACGTAACTCTGTCAAGGCCAACCTAAATATAAAAACGACCCTGATTGTGTTCGCTCTACGACTTTGAAATGTGAATGCTTTTGTATTCTCAGTTGAATTTCATTGCTTTTTTCTTTAAAGCATTTTGCGTATGTGATGTGTGCCTCCAAGGACCAAGGCAAATAGAAATTCATCAACCAACAACAAACCAAATGAACAGAAAAAAGGATTGCCTCAGGACTGAGAAATATATAGGCAACGTTCTTGAATTAAAATGTCCTTTAATCCCTTTTTCATGTCATATGTGGGGTTTTATGTGAATAAAAATAGATCACGTAGCGATATTATTGTTTTCTCTAAAGGATTCGTGTGTGAATTGCAAGCACAACTTGAATGTTTTTCTTTCCAATTTTATTTAAATATTATGTACTTAAAACGCATAGAGGTAGTTTATACATATATAAGATACACTTTAAATCACTCGATCTAGGAATGTTGTGAATTTAAGTGCAAACCCCATTTGAAGTGCTAAATTTTTCTGATGATATTTTCTAGAGCATAAATATATTGAGCGCAATAACCCTCTTTGAAATCAGTAGACTTGAAAAAAGGTAAACGAGTAGATATTTTTCTTTGTGCATGTAAAACTCACACATATATAGATATTTTTGTGTAGATTTTTTTAAATCTTGAAGTTGTGAATGAAATCATGAATTTAAATGAGAATTTGAATGGCTATAAGTTTTTTTTTGGGGGAAAATGCTAACATTTAGGACTATTTTAAAAAACAGTTTATAAAGTGAGACATGAATTGTGAAGATTATTCAAAATGCCTCAAGAATGTATGTACCCCTTTATGATAGGTAGGTACTCAAGCAAAAAAAACCTGGCGGTTTTTAAATAAAAATTGTTTTTAAGGGTTCAATTATTGTGTAGGTACCTATACCCTAAATTTTTAGTGAAGCAATATAGGGTAATCTCGAAACAACCTTACTAAAAGGAATATAAAATAAAGATGTGGGTAAGCTTAAGGTCATAATCATTCCTATAGTTTTTGATCATTTTAAAGTCGACAACTCAAAAAAAATATTTTTGTAACCTATTTCGGTGGGCCTTAACCTTAGTTGTCTTAAGACAACTGTGAAATTTTCTCCTGAGTTGTGTGGATTTATGACCCTGTGTCAATATTTGTGAGTCGAGTAACTAATAAGAATCCTAAAATTTACATTAACACTAAAATTTTGTGTTTCATTGTTACGGGAATGACACTGATACTCATGGTGTTTTAAAAAATTCTTATACTTAAGGAAGAAATATAATGTCTTTTAAACAAATGTCAAATTATAGGAATATGAATTTCAAAAGTTAAGTTAAGTGATTGGTCTATTTGAGTTATTACGATACAATGTCGCATTTTCTTTTTTGAATATTTTACCAGAAAGTTGATTTTCCGGAGCTATCAGTTTAATAGAAATGAGAAACAAAATTATGAAAATTTTTCCAAAAATGTTTGTTTAAAATTGTTACTGATGTGACTATGTAAATGTTACGTTTGTGACAATGACCATTTCTATAAAAAAAAAATCAATACATGTACATATGTACATATGTAGGTATAAGTGCCTACCTACACTGAAAAACGGAATAATTTCTTAAAGTTTTTTTTAAGTCAAACCTATTACCGGGTGTGACACTATACCTTTAAACTATAAATTTAAGCTTAGTGTTAATGCAAAATTTGTATGACGTTATGAATCAAGTCAAAACGCCATTTGCCATTGCGCGTTGAGGCACTTTCTATTATTGATCGATATACTCTAATTTAAAAAGCTTAAAAACTAATTTTTGCCGACCCAACAACTTTTTTTCCTAAATATATTCTTAAAATGCATTTTTATAATTTTGTACGCATATCGCACAGTGCGAAATAAAGAAACATTATTTTTTTTATAAATTGTCACTATCTAACAGTTAATTTTTAATTTTTAGGGTTGTGTCCGTATAGATAATGTTGGGTATGGAAAAGAGTTCGTGTTGGCGCACCTTCATAACGCACAAATCCTTCCGTTATACATTTCTGCTTGCTATAGCTTTTATTTGGTCTGAAATAGCTCATTTTATTTAGGAAAATCTGTATTGCAATCTTTTAAACGAAAATAGTTTGTATTAAGGTACAGTAATGTCTCTTTAATCCGAAATACCTTCAATCCGAATATTGCGCCATTCCGAATCTTTATTTTTTTGCATTATGTAGGTAGGTACTTTAAAATCCGAACCTATACGCTGTGTATGCTGTTATCCAAATTTCAATTCCAATTAAAAAAAAAAAAAAACATCAAAAACGCATTGGTTTTCACAGTTTAGTTTTTAAAGTAGGTAGTTTTTCTTTATATTACTCGTTTCAAATAATTTGACAAATCGAATACCCACTTGCAATAATTGATTCGGATAAGAGAGACATTACTGTAATTGCAAATATTATAAGGTACACACAATTTTGGGTTTGATTTTTTACTACGTGCGATATACTGAAGCCAAGATATTTGTAGAGTAAACAAAATCCTTTCCCAGGTTATGCCAAACCTGCCCATAAACTCATATTTTTACTCTGAATAACCAATATATATGTGCATTACAAAACAAATAATACTAGCTATATTTTCTTTTAAATATATAGGTATGTATGTATGTGAGATAATATAATCACTGCACTGGGGCGGACGAATATACATTCATACAAACGTTTGACCACAGTCGATCAAAGTCTCAAAAAGCAATTAAATAAGCCCATCCATCATTCATCGATCAAATACCAATGTATACAGACAAAATGATTAAATGACACTCATAAAAAAAAAACTTATATAATAAAAATTTTCTCTTCATTTAAAGTGCAATCGATTACTTGGTTTTTTATACAATTAAAACCTCCCATCATTGAACACAACCATCCACTTCATTAATCCAAAATTCATCTTCGTAATGACTTCATCAATCACTGACCCATGATGTATATATACCCTTACCCTGCCTCATCCAGCAATTGTATACAATGAAAATCAATAAGATGAAAAATTTAACAGTCACATAATAGGATGATATCTTAATCCTTTTTTTTTGCCCCATCGAATTACAGCCATAATCCTTTATTTTTGCACAAAGAAGAAAAAGAAGAAGAAGAGATGAAGAAGACAGAAAATAACAATCTTCTCTGAGATAAAGTACTTAATCTCGTTGTTAAAACAAATTGAAACCCCATCGTATGGCGTATGCCACCTACTCTGTATAGCACAGCCAACCGGAGAGGATAAAGTTATCCCGCACACAAACATATATATACAATATACATACATAAACACATAATAATCCCCGCAAGAAAATAGTGTGGAATATATACTTTAGTTCGTTCGCAAGACACCCTTTCACTCAACAGACACGACCATCAGACACTCAAACACCTCGCAGGCATCATAGGAACACACAAAAAAAAAACAACAACTACAAAAAAAAAAACTACACACCAATGTAAACATATAAAAAAAAATGAAGCAAAAATTCTAAAGAATATCCTGAAAAGCTTTTAACAATATTGCTTGCGAAATTCAATCCATTATCCTTCCTATATATTCAGCCTGGGTTGTTGTATATACCTATATATGTACAAGTTTTCACGTCAGTTTTCATGGTACATTTCTTCTCCACTATGAAATCACATTTTTTCCTTCGCCATCATCATCTTCGACATCCTGGAAGAATTTCTTCTTAAGTTTAAAAGTTTTTTAGTAGGTAGGTATGTATTTTATTTTTTTCAATCTTGAAATTTTATATTTTTATATAATGTCCTTTCCCTCCTTTGCCAACACAAAAGGACGTAAGAGTTTTTTTTAATTCGCCTATAACAACGCATATCCTTTTAAGAAAAATTCATTCTGCAAAAGAGGAGATTTAAACTAATTGCATTATTTCGTGCCAATCTAAGAGTACCTACACTGCCTGCTCGGCCGCTAAATCGATCTTTTTCATCGACTCTCTCTTCCTTCCCCCTTCAGGGACTAAAAAAACAAAAATCTTATAATGAGAATTAAAACCACGTTGTACCATGAAAAAACAAACAAGTCTTAAATTCCAACATACACATATGTATAACATCGTTAAGCTCTTATAAATGTAATATCGTCACACACTCAAGGTATAGAGGTAAAATATCACGTATACGCCACCGACTACCACACGAAGGTTTACTGTGAGGTAAAAGCTATTTTCAGTTTTAACTTCATCGTCAATTCAATTATATTCAACTAACTCAAATAGAATTAGGCAGAAAGATAAAATTTTGTTGAAAATATCAAATTTAGCTGAGGGGTATCAAGTACCTAAACATAACTATTTTGGGAAATTTATGTCTCTTTTATATAAAGTAAGGACGAAAAAGAAGATGATGTTTTCATATATTTCTGTCGCATATATGTAGTTTTAATTAGAATGTCACTCAACCAAATAGAAGTTCTTTGTATATTCTGACAGCACAGGCAATTTCATATTCAAACTCACTTTTAATTTATAACCACTTCAGAGTCACAGACTATATACGAGGAGATAAAGTTGTAATGGTTGTGCAATGTGCAGTGCATATGTGCACAAGGATATCTATGCTTATGCACTGTGAATAATGAAAATTTTGAAAATCTCAGCTGCTGGTGTCATATATGCTATGTGAATATATTCAGAAGAATCTCGCATTCAAAATAAATCTGTGTGCATCAGGATGATCTCAAATATTCTTTTGTGACATTTCTGTTCGGTGACAACATGATTCATCATTTCTGATATAAGAAAAAATAAAATGTACGATTGTGTCACACAAACTTGTTTTTGTTATTCCAGTAGTTGAGAATTTTTAAAAGTAAATAAAAAACTAGCTTGCATCGGCCGGGAATCGAACCCGGGCCGCCCGCGTGGCAGGCGAGCATTCTACCACTGAACCACCGATGCCTGTTTAAAATCATGTTGAGAAGCAGGGGTCTTATATGTATATTTACCTTAGATCGTAATTAACATCTTTATGCATTTAGCCGAAGTAATATATTTTATTAATTAATGATAATAATTAATACAATAACGAAAATGAAGAAAATTAGAAAATAACTTCTATTTAACAATAAAAAAATGAAAAGATCGTTTTTTTAATTGCTAAAAAAAATGATTAGGTAAATCTAAATAAAGAAAAATGTCTGAATACTTGAAAAAATATTTACTTATGCAATAAAAAATTTCAAAAATCGTTGGAGCGGTTTTAAAAAAAAATTTATTTTATAGATACATATGTATGTATGAACATGTTATGTACAAAATACATATATAAAATTTCTTTTACATTTAAAAATTGGTATACCGTTTTTAAGTATTTAATAATTACACCTGAAAACCTTATTTTAAAAAAATCATTCACACGTTTTCAAAAAAAAAAAAATGTTGGAATTTTTTTTAAACCAAAAAAATATTTTTTTTGAAAATCTGTATTCGTGATAATTTTTTATGAAAATGCTATGACGTTTTACATTCAGAGATTTGATAGTTATTATCTTGCTATCATACAATTAATTTGTGAAGTTTATTAAGAATAACAAATTTTATTTGTTTTATTTGAAGAAAAAAAAAAAAGAGTGTGCGTACTTATGTACACGCGCTAGAAGTAAAACTTCTTTCACGACAACAGGGCAAGTATTTTTCAAGTCCTACCACTCAGAGCACCCGATTTGAAACTCAGAACCGTTGCAAAATCGTGACGCTGAATTTTGTAATTCGTGACGGGAATTTGTATGTCGGTTTGACATGTCACTGACAGCTCCATAGAAATTTTTTTTACCCCCATGCCGCAAAAGAAGTTTTACTTCAAAAATACAACAAAAGCCTTCATTTGAATGTGCAACAAAAACAAACACATTTATAAATATATATAAAAAATGTGTATAGGTAATTAACATTTAATGTAGGTAAACATGAATTGACTAGAAAAGTATATTAATTACATTTAAAACAATAATAAATAATAATGAATAAATAAACAAACATAAATAAATAAAATTAAAAAAAAAATAACTTATTAACTTATAGAATAAAAAAGAAGTAAATAAATAAGAAATAGTAATAAAGAATAAATAAGTTAACATAAAACAGAAAAATTAATAAATAAATCACAAATAGCAATAAAAATTTAAATAAATAAATAATAAGAAATGGGTGTGTATTGTACTGTGTAGTGTGTTAGGCTACCCCAGAAATATAAATATATGGAAGGATTCTTAGCACTATTACAGCTATTTTTAAAATTAATGGTTTCAGTTTCTGAATCCTGCGGCATAAATTAATTAAACAGCCGCCCCTCTATGCAAATCAAATGTAGAGTGATGCCAGGTAAGTTTGAGCATCATTTTTAGAACTTTATATTGCGAAATTTGTAATGAAATGCAGGCGATATTTACAATAATACACACACACAAAATCGTTAGCGCCGTTTCCGAGATTAAAAAAACTCCTTGATTTCGAACTTATGTCTGGTATTTTTGGATATAAATCAGTTTAAGGTACATTAATTGAACTACATTCCAAGTTTGAAGGAGATCGCTTCAACTGTACTGAACTGTAGGTTGAAGTCAGACATTTTAGTATCCACTTGATTCATGTTGATTATCATCGTGATATCATGTTTGATTGATATCTTAGTTCAATTTTTTTCCGAATCCAATACTTGCCCTTTATAGTACCTACATAAATATGAAAGTAAATTTATATATCGCAAGTTGAAATGCAATAACAAAACTAGAAGTCTATCTTAAAAGTATGTATTTATTTTACTTTCACAATAGGTTTCTATTGGAAATGCTTTAATGGCATCATAATTGAGTTAATGACTAATGAGTGCTCATTACGGATTTGGAGTTGGACAGCTGTTCAAAACTAGATATACCTTGGAATGGGTTTCTTAATAATATTGTAAACCTTTACCATACCTATATACATGCGCTTGCGTTAAGTTTTGTTCTGATGATGTCATAAGATTGAAAAAAAAAAAAAAAAGATTTATATTATAAAAAATTTTTTTATCGAATCTGCAATATACATAGGTATATGTAGTTACAATCACACACTGAGATGCGAATTAAACTCAATTTCATCGTTGTTTGCATCGTTGCTTGGATCATATTGTCGCAACTCAAATATAAACAAAAACAATAAATCAAATGAGTTGCGATAAAGTTTTAAAAATAAATGTTGGTATTTTGTAATTTATTAAAGTTTTTATCTTTACTAGCAGACCAACATGAGCTCAAATTGCTTCGCTTAATTTAAAAATTTAAAGTTTATATTCTGACTTTGTGCTTTATAATAAGACACAAAATTTTCCCTCTGCCTTAATTATATTTTTATTTCGTTTAAACAATAATGTGCCTTCAAGCCATTAAGATCAAAAATTTAAGAATTTATGTTCATCAAGAATTTTATTCCTCTCATTTCAGATCAATAAAAACAATATTTCATTTAAATGATTAAACTTTTGATACAATATAATTTCATAAAATCCACGCTATAAAGCTGAACTGTATTTATTTTTCATTCTAAATTATGACAACCTGAACCTAGACAATCATGCCATATCTGTCACTATAGGTAGGTATATATGAAACCCTTTAGGCACATAGATTGATTTTCAATCCAGTGATAAGAAAAGGAAATAAGATAATTTCCCCTTGGGAAATGACTTACCCCACTCATCATGAAGTTTTCACTCTCTGATGTCTATTATTATCTTTTCAAGTGAACGCATTCAATTTCCACCCACCACCAGTACATCCAATTAGAAATACAAATTTTGCCCTGAACTACATTTTGCAGAGGGTGTGAGTTTGAATAATTTGCACCCCACGCAAATTATATATTTGTATATTTTTGAAAGACAATAACAAACAGCTTCTTATTCAATAGACTGCGACTTAAGTCTTTGAAGATTCATATAAATTTAGAGTTTAAACTACTTTAAATTGGTGTAGGATAAATTTTATCATTTTTTCGCAGACATAGGTATAGATATACATTTCTTCACTGACAATGAGTTTAATTCAAAGAAACAATTTCAAAATAAAACATAAAGAGAAAATCAAAATTAAACAACCGCAATGGAATCTTAATTTACCATTTCAAATATTTTTCTTTGCGTTGCTCTTCTGTTTGTTTGAATCATTTATTATATATGCCTATCGCGGGCCACCTGCCTTATGAATGCAATAAACTCTAAGACCGCAAAATAAAAAGTAAATAAAATTGTTTACGTGTACCTAATCAACTGCAATTGAATTTTAATTAAAACACGATAAAAATGTTTGTATGTGTGTGGGGGCCATTATTGCCAGGGAATGATATCTTTGTTGTAGAATAAATAGGAAAATAGTACTGCAACAAAAATTATATAAATATGTAATGTTATGATTTCTGATAAAAAAACAACCTAAATATTTGAAACATTTTATGAATTGTTAGGTCTTAAGACGAATTTGTATAGCCGCAAGCCTTGAATTTTGCTCAAATGTTTTATACAAAGCAGGTCTACATTTTTTGTTGTTTTTAAATGAACTTTGACAGACTTTTGATTAAAATTCGTTGAAATCCACAGTTTTGGGCAGTAAGGGAACATAGGGATAGAGGGGTCAATGCCCATCCAAACCAATTATTTCACAGTACCAGACTATAACTTTAAATTTTTTAAAAATATAGGTAGCTATTGATCAACATAATATAATATTTATTTTTTAAACTTTACGCAAAACTTACTTTTTTGTAAACATTTATATAAAATCATCACAGTTGGCAACCATATACATTCGAGTGAAAAGAGCTATTTGAAAATGCAGTTGATGTAGTTCAATTGCACTTAATTACATTGCACTATTAAGCAACCAACTATTTTTCACAGATGTTTTGAATCTTAATTGAAAATTTAATAAAAAATTCTTCTCACTATTCACATACAAAGTATAAAAAAAAGGAAAAAAATCAAAAACAAAAAAAACAAAACTGTTCACATGCACACACGTCTTAGATATATCACAACAGATTTGAACTTCACCTTGAGGCGTGCGAGCGTGAGCATGAGCGGCGAGCGATCGGTCCATGAAAACTAAATAATAAAAGATAAATTACTTCAAGACACCATCAACATGCGAGCTCCCCAAGTGCGTATTTTTTTTGTATTTTTTTTTTTTGGGATAAAAGGGTTACCCAACACACTAAATGGCATGGCATTGGCCTTCGGTTATTAATTTAGATCTGTCAACGAAAATATACAAACAAAAAAACATTTATGTTTACTTTTAACGAGATGTTTTTCTTTTGTTTGTTATTTTTTGTGTTCAAGAGATACTTTGGTTATATGAAAAACTGGGTACTTCTTTCCTTAGCACTCGGATCGAAACTATATTATTTATAGGTTGTTTTCGAGAAAAAACAATCTAGCAGTGCGGTACATATAGCCATGCCAACATTGAGAATTTTTTCGAATTTGTGTTTATTTCAAAGAACTAGAACGCCACATCGAAATGTAAACATTGAGATTTCGCGAGAACCAATCAGGAAAAAATGACGCACACAATATTGAGGCGTTCTGGTGTATATTTATTTTTGGCAGCACTCAGAAGATGGAAATGTATCTTTTACATTTATCTTAGGGGGCGGGGATGAAGGTGGATTGGAAATGGAAGGAAAAGATATAAGCTTTTGTTCGATTCAAATTTTTTTTTGTATTTCAGTTGAAATTGGATGGTTTCCAATCGATTGATATATTATGTACCCCAAAATCAATTATTCATGGACTGATTTTTCCGAGAATAAAGTAGGTATAGGTACAATGGTACCTTGCTCTATATATCGGTCATCAATTTCGAATCAGCGAATCGGCTAAATGAAAAAAAAAAAAGTTTTTCATTCGGCTTTTAAGATTATTATATTTTTATTTTGTTTTTGGATGAAAGATTAATGGGAAGTTTTTCAGATTTATGTGGGGGGCTTATGCGCGGAAAAAAAAAATCATATTGAGTTATTTAAAATTCTTTGACGTAAGTTGATCGATTGTTTGTTGTTGTTTTTTGGAGAGCTTTATTGGCAATGGTAGAATTGTAGGTATTGAGGGGATTTTATTCAAGTCATTAAATGGAAAAGATGAAAGCTTGCTATCTATATTATGTGGTTTGTCTTAAATGGGCAAAGGGAAGTCATTATAGGTAGATGGAGATTATATGATTTATTGAAAGATTTAAAAATTTTATTCGAAATTTATTCAACTTTATCGGTAGATGGTTCTAGAATAGGAGACTTGTATATTATACAAAAGCTTAATTAGGTAAACATGACAAAACTGTCAAACCATGATTGTCATTGTATAACAGTAAGTTTTATGAAGTGTGACAAATTGTTATGAATGATGTCCAATTCTTTCATTCTTAAGTTTGATCAGCAAATTTATTGGTCTTACCACAACTAAACAGAGGTAAAATATATGTATATACACATCATACGTACACATGTTGAAAGTTCTTCGTTTACTCATTTAAACTTGTGATTAAAATTAGGTACTATGTGTATACACACAAATCATATAAGGCAGGTTATGGATTTTGGAACAATTCAATTGAAAATCGATATTATAATGATTGAATGGGGGCAGAAGTGGGTTCTGTGGTTTAATCCATCTGGTTTGATATTTGTATATACCTATGGGTGTATCTGTTTTTGATTACCTATACCTTTAACAAACAACTATAAGTTTCTGTTTAAGAACCAACTTTGTTTAATGTTTTGTGACGTCACAATCAGGAAATGAGTTTTTAATCAGCTTAAACAAAAAATAAACCTATACGTAAAATAGGTAGGTGTATAGAAAAAAGTTAAAATTTATAGCACATAATCTTTAAAATATTTTGTTTAAAATTATTTTTTGTATTTTTGCGCATGTTTTCGTTTAAATTTTGCAACAATCATTAGATATAATTCTCGACTGAAAAAATAAATCATCTTAAGTTCATTTTTAACATTTTTTAAGGAGAGCAAAATAACTCTTAAAAGAAGCTGTGGCACCAGGCAATTTTCGTACATACGATGAATTTTATTAACCATCAAATTGATAAATTGTCAGCTGTCAAATTGTTTTGGTTATGGTTGCCAACACTTTATAACACAAACAAATGACGGCAAATTTAAATCTTACGTTAATTTTGGGACATCCTTTAGTTTTGACAAAAAAATCCCAAAAAACCGTGCTTAAAAATTGATCTCAGTTTCATTTTAAGTGACCCGAATTATTCTAAAAAATATTGGTGCAAAATTTTGAAAGGTTTAGTTAAAAAAATTCCATATTTAATCCATATGTTTCGTTGAAAATTTTCAACTTTTTCAGGAATCACAATTTATTGAAACTATAATCAACAACAATAATTAAAATTTTGAACATTGGAAAATTTGTTTTTGTGAGATTTAGGTACCTTCTTGTTTTCTATATGATTTTTTACATTTAATCAATTCAATAAGTAAATAGTTAAATAAATAAAGAATTAAATAAATAAATAAATAATTTTATACACTTTAATACAAAAAAGGAAAAGTTTCAAACAATTGTGACCCCTGCAGAAGTTGAGAATTTTCAACGAAAATTAGGGCAAATATGTATTTTTTTAAATTCGAATATAAGAAAAAAATGATCAAAAAAGACCATAAATAAAACATTATTGCGATCTAGTATGATGTTAATGCATTTTTAGTATGACGCTTTAACATCGTCCTAAACCTTTTAAAATTTTGCGCTACTCTTTTTTTAAAAAAGGCACCCAGAGAATTCTTAACTAGTTTTTCTTTTTTTAATTATTAGTCATACCAAGATCATTATTAATTTATTAAATTTAACTTGATACACAAAAATACAAATAAAAAAAAAAACAAAAAATAATAATGTAACTACTTCTCTCTGCAGAATATTTGTATTTTTTATAAAGATAAAACTTTTCTCCTTGCAACATATTAATAATCTACAAAATTATACATTTAATATCAGCTAAATCTTTTGGATAAAAAATATACTCTAGGTCATTCCCTCTCTCATTTTAATTTTATAAAATCGCTTGAATTATTAAGTATATATGCCTTAAGCCGCAACATTGTGACAAAATGAGTACATTTTATCAGCAACATCTGTCTGCAATGAAACGTAAACATAAACAATAATACGTGCCAGAGATTGCCGGGCTCTTTAATATCTACCATATGCAGATGATTTATTAATCAAAAAATTAAATGCATAATAATATGTAGGTACATGCAAAATCGTCGTTTTTGTATATCGTTTAAGTCTAGGCATGTCTATAGAAATGAGTTGAGTTTATCTGAGATTAAATGAAAAACAAAAATCTGGAATTAATCAAAAGATGGAAAAAATTATACAGGAACGTATGTAGTAAGAAATTTGGTTCGAAGGGGAATTGATTATAGAAAAATTTGAATTTCAAAAACCTATTTGGGATATTATTAATGGAAAAAATGGAGTAGTAAAAAAAATGGAAAACATTCAAAAGCCCTTACAACACCCTCACATGTACTACGTCCCTGAAATAAAAGTCACGATTGAGAAGTGTTGTTTAGATAAGCGGCTTATTATGTTTCTTATTCCAATTTAATTATTATATCCATTTAATATGTAAATATAACCAATAAAATAATGACACGGTTTTTATTTAGATTTGGATGTAAAAGCTTTTGTGTGATATTTTGATTGGATTGGTTTTGATTATAATAATTCAATTAATATTTTTAATAGTGTGTTGTGACTTGTGAGTTTATAATCAAAGTTGTTCTGTGGTGAGATAATAGTCAAAGGGAACTTGCTGCATGATTGGGTATCTTTTAATATATTGAAAGGCGTTTGTCTCAAGGCAAAAGGTATTTGTTTGTTTGTTTGTTTTCTTTTCGTTTTTTTTTTTGGAGTTGGGAGATAATATTACGAACTTGTCTCACAAGTCAAGGTCTTAGGTAAGTCAGTCTTAACTTATATATCTGATATGATTAAAGGCCCTACACGAGTAGGTTTTTTCGTTTGAATAATTATAGTAGGAACTAAATTGAGTGATATATTTAATTGTTGTGTTCAATTCAACCTACCTATATATATAAAGTATTCATTGAAAGTATATACATATATAATATTTGATTTGATTTTTAATTTGAAAGGTCTATGTATTTATCTGCATTTGCTTTTTAAAAAATCTTCAGATATGAAAATAATTTTATTTAATATTTATATAAGAATTAAGAACTGCTTATACATGAATCTAAACAAATAATTACTTGCATTTCTTGCTCTACTCGGCGAATAATGGTTTCATTTATAAAATATCATAAATAATTTAATAAGTGCTTTTATTTTTTAAATTGATTACCTACAAAAAAACAGAAAGGACAAAATTTCATAACGAAAACAAAAATGTTGGTATCAAAAACTCAAATACACGTTGTGTTTTTTATTAATTTCGTTTTTGACTTTTCAGAAAATGTTCTTAATTTCACTTAAAATTGCTACAAAATTCAAAAAAATTTGTAATGACATTTTATTTCTTTATATGTATCTTGTTTCCAACTATCTCAAAGTGTCGCATGATTTAAAGGAAAAACATACTTTTAAGATTTTTTATTAATTTTTACCGCATAGAGACTAAAGCTCAGAACAGGAACTTTTGAGTTTTTTTCGAACTGTATATAAGGTGCCTATGTCCCTTTCTGAAAAAAAACATACTTCTTCCGAATTTTATAAATAAGTATGAACTTTTGTAAATTACAATTAAAATTAGTGTTAAAATTTTGTTTCGAAATTTGAAGTAACATTTCAATTTAATTTACAAAATAATTAGATATTTGAACTTGTATGTTTTTAGAAGTGCAGATATTTTCTGGTTTTCCTATTGTTTCTGAGAGTGGCCGCACACGTATTCGCCTGTCGTGTTGGCATCCCATTTCCCCTGGCACCGATTGTTCTTTGTGATTATGCCTTAATGAAACCTGTCAGATTGTCACCATATTCTTTACAAATGCTGGAACGTGCACGGTTTAAAAAGCATCTACCGTAAATCTGTAGATACATTCTTTTTATAATATATTCTCAATAGCTATAAAGCCCAAATAGATACAGGGCACCAGCTGCCAGTTTCTAGTTTTGAGTTTTGTTTTTAGGTCAAAATATGGAAACTTTGCTGCTTTCATCTCTTTTGCCACTTACTCCAAAAAGTTTGACCATATAGACAAGAAATGTTCAAAATTTCAAAATAAACATTTTTCTTTCCGACTAATATTGATTGAAATAAATCGGTTTCAATAAACGTATAGACAAATTGTGGAGAAGCTTTGTGGGTAGAGGAGGGAATTTATGAGATTTTGTTTTGTGTGCTTCAGACAGTGGACAGGAATATGAAGTAGCTTTAAAAATATATGTCAGAATTTCCATCGTCACTTTGAACGACCAAGTTTCTATCGTTAGGTTATAGTTTTATGAAAAAGATTTATGAAAAAGATTAAGAATTAGGTACCTATGTATTTCACATACAAAAATATGGGTTGGGGTCCAAAACTCTGTGTTCCAAAATTCTGTATTTTAAAATTCTGTGAACCTAAAATTCTGTAAAATCTTTTGATAAAAAATTTCATTATCAAAACATATTTTCTTTTATAACTTACGGAATTTTGGTCATACCAGAATTTTGTAATACACAATATGGACCCGTTCCCAAAAAATAACTTAATTCAAATATATAAGTATATATGTATGTATGCATGTATAATAGATATACATTTTATATCTCATAACTTCAATGAAAATGAAGTTGCAGGAATTTGACAAAAAAAGACCGACATAATTTATATGAGATAGGTATATCGTCGGTTAAAAAGTACCAATCCATACCGACAGAATAAAATGACAAATTTCGAACAGAAAAAAAATATGGAAAATGTAACAGCAAATTTGTAAACTCTACTATATTAAAATGCGTACATTAAGAATCGTCCTTCTGCTCTAAAAATAAGTTATAAATCTGAATACTATAAATTACATAATGTAATTGAAAAAAATTACAAAGTATAACCCATTTATTACTTCAACAACATATAAAAATATGCAACCTCTCTTATAATGTATGTATGAGTAAGTACCTATACAATGCATTATTTTTATAATGAATAATCATGGTGAATATAGGTTCTGTCAGATAAAACGACCAACGGATATTGCGACCGGATTTTTTTGGCCCACTTGTGGTTGCTATATATATTTTAGTGTAATTTTTCATTGTTTCACCATGAAGACGAAAAATTTGATGAATATAATAGGTATAAAGGTTAAGGTTATATTTTTTAATTGAGAGTGTGTAGTGATATATGGAGAAATATACCTATAGCATAAAAAGAAGATCCTATGTAATATATGTACCCACATATGGATGTAGGTATACATAGGTATTTATATGTATTTCGAAAACGAAACAAGAACTGTTTAATTATTTAGGTACAAAAGTGTAGACTCAAATAAAATGCCACAGCAAAGTTTTTAATACATAAAGTCGTATTTACAAACGTTGGCTAACTTTAGACAATCATCCAAGATATAAATAAACATGTTTAATTGTTGTCTAAGAACAATCTTACTTATAAAACAAAGGAATCGGTTGTCGAAACTATGCTATTGTGACATTTTATTCAAACAAATAAAGCATATTTTCAGCAATTTTCATATAATATGTTTGTACATTGTACAAACCCTCTATAAATAGTCAAAAATCTTGAAAATTTTAGTGCAAAATTATGTGAACCTCATTTATAAATATATACCTACTATGTACCAATGAGCAAAATTTTAATAAAATTGGTTGAACAACGAGTTTATATACGGGAATAAAACAAAATTACAGTTTTCCCAAAAAACGACAAACCCTGTTTCTGTTATTTGAATTATTTGTCAAAAACCTGAAACGCAATTTTAGAACCCTTTTAATATTTATTACATCACGATTTTTTTTTTTAATCGTTAATCGAGAAATTTTTATAAAACTAAAATCACAACAACCATAATAAGCTTAAACAAAAATTTAAATTAATTTTCTATCCTCTAGACTCTAGATTCTAGAGAATTCTGTTACATAAATTGAAGCAGATCATGTCAACCCGTTTAGGCTCCAGCTGGATGTAGGTACAGTGAACGTATACTATAAGACGCAGCAGACCAATGGACGGTTTATGAAGGAAAACCACTTATTCATTTTTGTACTGTTAAAATTTTATTAAAACCCCGAATTCTTTGTTATGGGTTCTGTTTAAATTATATTTCATGTTCGAGGTTATTTCCGCCTGAGAGAGATCCACTTAGATAATATGGGTGGTCTATGGTTGGACTAATATTCACTACCTACTTAGTCATTTTCCATTTAATTTTTCTCGCCAAAAAGCTGTTATTATTAATTAAAATTTAATCCATGATTATTCTATTAAAACAACTTGAATCAACTTGAATTAACGTAACTTATTCTATAATTGATTACGTCAGTTTGTGCTGCGATGTATGTTCATATAGGTATACTCGCCTAAATTTAATTCCATACAAATTGTATTTTTTTATTTTTAATTCTTTTATATGGAATTTTATTTGAACAATTCACTATACCGCAATTTATGTAAGTAGTTCAAATCATAAAAATTGATGAACCATATAAACCCAAACATAATCAATCTCCCATTGTATAATCATCAAGCAAATGCATAAACTGCGTTCCATTAAGTTGCATCGTTTATATTTGTGTTCAGTCAATTTGATCAGATCATTGTCCCTAATGACTGCACCAACCAAACACAAATTACTCTAAAACTGCATGTAGATTGTAGAACCCATATGAACATCCAGATGTAGATGTAGATAAAATGTATCTCCCATCTCATCTCATCCAACACCAAAGTTAAAAGCACCTCACATCGTATACAGATAGATGTCAGGGCCGCAAAGTTCACACCTCATTGGTGACGTTTCCAGTGCGTGTCGGTGTCGAATACATTTAAAAATGTCTGTCTCCCGGCTACAAATTTAGCCCGGATGGTAAAATTGTAACATTAAAAAAAAAATGTGAATTCTAAAAATATCATGACAATAAAATAAATTGCAAATCACCTCTTTTTTTCTTTGCTCCCGGTGAATCCGGTGAATGCAGAATCCATGCAGAGTTCTTTCGTATCGTATCCCAATCCATGTCCTAAATGGATTGCGTTGGTATATTATAAAATCGATTTAAATCGTTGTCCCCCTTAATGGGGAGGCTACACTTTTTCGTGACACTCCATGATTGTAAATCCCATGGCCCATTTAAAGGGCTGCACTAGGAATGTAACACTCCCTCTGGGAGAATCGCATTTGTATTTCCTACCCCGACCGACAAAGAGAAACTATACTACCACGAGAAAATTACTTTCCAATCTCAAACCCGCCTGTCAGCCTTCTTCTTCTTCTTGCTTGTTTCAAGACTTAAATTCCAATTTATTTGATTTTTATTTTATTTTTTGTTTCGTTTACAATCACTTCATAGATGCACTATACTTAAAATACACACACACCCACTGACGACAAACCCTATAATAACGGTTTCTTATATTCATTCCATCCCAAGAGGGCCCTGCTGATGATGATGATGAAGACCATGCGACGCTCAAGACCGCGCGACAGTTGATTGATTACTCAAAGCGCGTCGCGGTGACTGCACTTCCTCTACTACTTGTCTGAGTGCTTCTGGCCAAAAAGAAAACCCCGATGGGAAATTACCATTTCGCCCGCAAATTGAATTGGCAGTACCAACACCGTAAACCGTCTATATAGGTAGTGTTGACTGTGGAGGAGGAGGATGTCCACAGAGACTTTATTTTATATACTAAAACTTTGCCGATTCACAATTTCAAATAGACTGAATATTTATGCAACGCAATGCAATGAATTCTTTTACTTTTGTATCTTTGGTCAGAGATTTATAAGTTTTTTCGTCCGCGGATCTGAAAATCCAGTCGACCGTCCAAAACAGACTGAATTCCCCACGAAGTCTCAATGAAGCTTGACGCCAATTGAATTGCTATTTTGCCATTCCGGAACGGAATACGGAATCTGTCTGAATTTTAAGTTTCTACTGTAAAGGTAACGGAGAATGATTGCAGAAAACAGTGCGCAGAAGCGATATGGTGATATGAGCCAGAGAGCTTTTTATAATTGGAGAAGTCTGAAGTCTCCCCAGTTGCACTGGTGAAAAGTTTAGTGATGGTGTATTCACCATCATGCAACTGATGCTGAGTGTTGCCGTTTAAGTTTTTTAGTTTTAATTTTGAAAAATAGTGAGGGTGAAAAGTTAAAAAAATAGATTTAAATAGAAAAATAAATATAACAACTGCAAAGTTAACTTTTTAAGTATTTTATATTGCATATATAAAGAAATTAAAAAAAATCATAATTAAGATATAACATGATATTGTAAGTGTTGCCGTTGATTTTTTCAATTATTATTTTTTATTTTCAGACACGGTTTTAGAAAATTGCCCTTCCCTTTCAAAATGGATGAAATAGACCCCTTTCCCATAAGATTGTCTCTAAATAATTTTTTTTTAGATAAACATGACATATTTTTTTAGATACATTATTGTAACTACCTAGTTAACACTTTTTGCAACCAAATTGAGGAGGTTTCATTTCCATGATATTATACCTGTTTGGTAAATTGTTTTTCAACATATTTCACAAAAACTGTGTTTTTTTCTAAGCGTTTTAACAGCAATTTTTGAAATTTTGTGAAAATAATTTCGCAAGCAATTTCACGTTACCAAAGAGACCAATTGTTGAAACTGGGAAAAGCTTAAAAGACGAATTATATTGTAATATTTTTAATTCAGTACATCTTTGAAATTTTGCAACGGCAACCCTGCTTATCCAAAAAAATGTTATTTCCTTAACAGAAGTTTATTTCCTTAACAGAAGTTAGACATTTTTTATGTTTTGATTATTTAGAAGCTCAGGTCAATGTCATTTATATTAGAGGGTGTTTTGGATGGTTTTGGATGTATGTACATGCGATGATGGTTTACAGTCAAAAAGTTTACTTTGGACTATGTAGCAATTTTAGGTAATTGCTTTTCAAGGTGTGTTTACTGCTGCAGGCGGTTCGTGTAATTTGTATGGGATAAGAGTGTATAGATAGACCTACCTTTTAAGGGTGACACTTGTTTATGTTTGAATTACGCGCATTTAGGGAGAGAAAAACATAGCAGTATGGTTGTCATTTAATTTGTGGTACCTACCTATAGAGTGTAAATAACTCGAAGTGAACACATATGTTTGCATGTGCAATTGCAGGGATTTCATAATGACCATCAGAAGGTGGGGATAGAAATTTATGGATAAGGTTTAATTAGCTTTAGATTTAATTGCCTTTGACATATAGGATAATTAGAGTTGATTAATATTTTATTAAAATTTAAAATGAAATAATGATGAGAAACCAAAATAAAATGTTCGAAATTGTAATGTTTAACGAATTAAAAAATTCATACCTACATCAAATTAATAAATAATGCATAAAATGCATTTGCATATAGTTAATTATAGGTAGGTAGGTATATAACTATGTATTATGTATTAGGTATACATATACATACATATATATTATGTTACTGTAAGACTCCGAAGTGTGGTTGTTCTAGAATTTACCGGTAAAACATTTTCATCAATATTAGCAAAAAATTAGTGCTAAATGTTTTGTTTTCATAATTCACTCCGGAATTTTGTCAATTGAAATTGGGTAGCTTGTTTTGCGGGTTCAGTCGCAACGGTGTACTGCTGGTCCGATATGATTTTTTTTGTTTCAAAAATCATAACTTTTGAAGGCATGAAAATATTGCTTATTTTTTTTTTTTTTACTCTAAAGGAAATTTCCAAGGCTATAAAACTAGTGATTTCTAAGAAAATTGCTTTAGAGGATATTTTTTAAATCATAGTCTGAAGTAAGATTTTCTTATATAGAAAAAGGAATTAACAGAGAAATGCATTAAAACAAAACTTTAAAAACAGTTAAGATTTTTCGAATATTGTAAAGAAAAAAAAGTCTGCGGCTATTTAATTGTTAACAGGATGTTCCAAAATAAATTTGTTTTCAACAGTGAATGCATAAAGTTAACGAACCAATTTTTGATGTGTTTAGCTAGTATTTAAATAATAATTTTTTTTTCATTTTGTGTGCGCATAGACATATTTTATAAACTGTTTTAGTGACCAATTTTATGTAAAACTGTGTACAAAATACGGACCAAAATTTTAATAAATAATTTTGTTTTGATTTTTTTTTAAATAAAATATAATACATAATATCTACATATTATTATGTCTTTTTAAAATTCATTCTAGATTTAAATGTTCAGTAAAAAAAAATGATTGACTAGTTCTGGGCAAATAACTTTTTTTTAGCTCTTTTTCAGATCTCGCACGTGCCCTAAAGATGAAATAAGTGGATTATCATTGGATCCAGAAGTGTTAAGGGGTCAGGAGTTCATGACTATATTCGGATTTTGGTAGATTAAGCGATTCCCTGGATGGCAATGCATTTAAAATCACTTGAAGTTTCTTTATTATAGTCCTTCATCTACTCCGGTTATAGCTGACTTAAATTCATGGGCTTCAAAAAAATCTCCGTGACGTCTTTCCATCATTTGTATTGTCAAATCCTTGGTTTGGTTTATCAATAATTAAGCTGAGTTGCTCCCTAAGGCCTAAATTCATTTTGTATATCCGTTTGTCTTCTTTTTTCACCTTTTACTTTCACCTTTCTGATATTTATAAGGTAATACAAAAAATGAATTTCCAACTTTTGGCAGGTTACAAAAAAAAAAAAAAAAAAAAATAAGCATCATAACGTAATTTCCTATTTACCTACTTTACTTTCAAAAACTCTTTTAGTGGATGTATTACAAAAATTGAATATTTAAAAATGATCAGTAATTGTTTACAAGATTGTAAGTTTATTTTCTTATAACAATAAATAAAAAATAAAATAAAAATAAAAATAAAAATAAAAATAAAAACAAAATAAAAATATGTAAACCCACAAAAACCGCCTTGAGAGAAATTGTAGATATGTATGTTTTTTACTGCTACGAGTGTTATAAATCTTGAGGTGGTGCTCCTAAAAATATTTTTGGACGAATTGATTTTTGTTTCCAAGTTATGACAGCTCATTCCTTTCCAGCTATTCCCATTTATAAAACTTTACCTATAACTATAAACAAAAAACAATATCAGTGACAGAATACTGCCTTGCCTGCCTCCACTTTGTACTTCAAATAAATTTATTTTTTTTTTTTCGTTAAATACATGTGTTTATTTTTTTGAAAATTAATAGAACACTTTATTAGAATTTTCCTCTTATTTCGTTAGCAGATTTAGTTAAAGTATTGATGGGAGACCATAAATACATTTGATTTCACATCAGATTTTATTGAACAAATTTCTATCTTGAAACCCTTTTTCCAATTTACCTAACATTGATTCTATTTTTTTTTTATAAATTGGCTATTTCCATGAAAATTGTCGATGTTTGAGTCTATATATGTATATATGTATTCGTTTCAGTGATTTTTATATTTAAAAAAAAGCACCTTACTTCACCATTTCAATTTCAGTTTCAATGTTTATTTTTCAGCAGCTGTCGACCATCCATTTAACCATTCAACCCCACCTGAACTCGTTTACCTAGATTGAAAATTTCAATTTTCAAATATTATCGAGAGGACTCTTATATCTACATATATACAATATCAATACGTATACATCGAAAACAACGCAATCAATTTATCATAAAGCCCCACCTGGATGGACGAAAACAAAAAAAATGAGGAAGAAAACAAAAATGACATCCAATAGTTTCTCTTCAATGAAAAAGATGGCAAACTTCAGAATATTATAATCAATATAAAAGTACCTACCTATCTACACTTTCCACCATCTAAGTATAGTGGTGGTGAAAATTGATTCGTCTTGTATGCCTTGCTTCCAAAATGCACTTTAAAAAGTTTTTGAAAAAAAAAAAAAAAACAAAAAGCAGGAAAAGACTTTGTACTGATGTTGTTGTTATTTATGGAAATCACTTTCGATAATTTATGCCACACAGGATATCGCACCAGACATAACCGACCAACTTCCACCACCACCGCCGCGCCTCCCTGAACAGGAAAAGTCTCCCTTTAAAAAACAATCCGTTTGTTACCTGACTGACACTGGTGGCAAACCCCAAACAAATAAAAAAGGATGCTTCAGCTAAATTTAAAAGAAAAAAGATTAATTTTTACGACACAAAGTCTGAAATGTGACTACGGCTTCATGACTATCTATATACCAATGGATAAATTGTTTTTACACTGAAAGAAAAAAAGTTGAAAAATTTAAGGTTAAACTCAATTCAAGTCAATTTACCGATTTTAAACTCCGAAAAAAATAACACAAAAATTAACCCATAAACCGTCTTGAAGATATTTTTTAAAAAAGTAATTACCTAAAACTCAAATAAAAATTTCAAAAAAATACTTTCGAACAGGTATACATTTTTATTGTCCATGAGTATTTGGGTGCAACGCTTTACCTTTGTATAAGCCAAGGAAATAGATATAATATATATAAATAAAAATAGAGCATGTACTCAAAGGATATGCTTATTATAAGAAGCAAATGCTCGTGAAAATTTATCAAGAAATTTGACATTCCTCTTTCTTCAAACCAATATATTAAACTTTTTCCAAACCTTGTCTGAAGCACAAAACTTTTTTTTAAGTGTAATAAAGGGTTGGCGTCAATATACCAATACCAGAATGTGGACATAAACAAAACAGAACGATGTGGCAAATGGTCTCTTGGTGAAATCGATTTTAGATAGAGCTTATACCTTATTCGTTGTCTATTTGTATATCTTTCCCTTTAAAGGGGATAGGTATATAATTTTTGGAATGTTTTGAAAGGATTTTCCTTAGCCAAAAATATTTCTATGTACACTTGGCTTTTGGCCTTCCATTAGAATAAATCCCTTCTGACTGTTGGATATAATTAAGAACTAAATACATCCCTGTGGCTTGGGGAGCGGTGCAATTTTCAACGAGACGAAAGATTATGCCATAGCGAAAAGCAACCCTAAAAAAAGGCACAAAAATACCCTTTAAAATATAGATAGAATAAAAACAAAGAAGAACCAATCTTGGCCATGATGATGTTTGTGATTGTGTCGGGTCTTCTCTGACTACTGCTGCTGCTTCAAAGAGGATATTTTCCATATCAGGCCCCATCCGGTTGCATATATAGGTAGTGGGGTTTGGCTTTGTGGCAAAGACTCTTCTATAGGAAAATCCCTAAAGCCACCATCCCAGGATCTGATGTGGTCATTAAACCCACAAGTGTGGATAGAGCCATGAGACTGCTGAGATATACTGATACAAAAGAGACCGTAGAAAACTTTGTACCTACCTATACTTTCTGTTTACTCGCAACGAAGCAAACAAAAAAAATTTAAGGATAATGAGAGCGTCGACGAGCGACGACGAAAACACACAAAAGGACTAGAAACATGACGACAAGCAATGAAAACCACTGCGACGTTAAAATAAAAAAAAAAAACTGTTGCAGTTGCAGGACATTGCACATTCGAGGATTTTTTTTTTTATTTTGTTGCAGCATAAAAGTGGGTGCGTACATTTGTGTGTTCTGAACGATGATTAAATTTAATAAATTATGATTTGAGTGCGCTGAGTTTCAAGAGTGACTCATTATAAGTTGGAACATTTCGAGCACCACCCCAACAACGACTAGATTCAGAGCAAGGGCTCCGCTTATACATACATATTATATAATTAGCAAACTTTATAACCGCTTCGAATTTTTATTTTGTGCCGCTCTAGAAATCACCATCCAATCCAATGCGATTTTCTAGACGAAATGATGTCAGTGCATCCGGACGACTTCTCTCGTCCGTTCTGCTAAGTTCTAAGTCCCTGCGATAATGTTGAAATTTGTGTATTATGCTTGGCATTTACAAGGACCAGCGCGCACACTAGGAGATCTTCAATGGATACAAAAAAAGTTACAAAAAACTGGAACAAGTTTATAAAAAGTGGGTCGGAGACTCTTATATCGCGTGGTTTTGTTTTGTATGCTGAAATATTGCGAAAGGGTTTTGCTTTGTTTTTTTTTTTTTTCTCTTTTTGAGATAGATGAAAACGAAAGATAGTTCAAAAGCAGTTGTTGGTTTAATTGAATAAGTTTTGCCCTTGATGGTAGGTCTAAAAAGAATAAATTATACAGTAAAATTGGAAAAAGTTGCGAAATGAGTTAGTTTTTTTTTTATATTTTTTTGAAAAGTTGTTCTCCAATAAAAAAAAAAAATATGTAGCTAGAAACATTTCCAGATTGCATTCAGAACCTACTTTTGAAACCAAAAATAAAGTTTATCTACAATCTTCATACATACTTGAATATTAATTTATTATATAATTTTTAACTTTCCAATTTCATTAAGTGTTGCTTATTTATAGGCGGTCATTAAAATAATTTTTGTATCGATATAGTAAACTTCGTTAATTAAAAGTTTAAGTTTGCAGCAAAAAATAAAAAAAATAATCGTTATCAATCTTCAGAAAATACAGTGGTACACATTTACTTTTTTTGGTTACAAAAATCGTAGGTTGCGAAACCAAGTTGTCTGCAAAATAAGAACCCGAAAAATCGAAGTATATAGCAGTAAGCTAAATCCTTCCATGAATAAGCGTCAGTTATGGAAGAACTTGAAAGAGTTGGGAGTAGGGAAACACTACCAAAATAGTGATGCTAATATTAATGTTAATTTATTAAACCATGACTTTGTTACTATGCCCTTTCCAACCCTTTCTTTCATATCGTCATCCTCATTCCTCATCGGAAGTGCTGTTTGAGTTCTCAAGTGTTGAAAGCACTGACCTTGTTAAAAGTTTTTTATCCGTTAAGTGGAATGCTGTTGGAATGGACTCTATACATCCGGTTTTCATAAAATCAATTTTACCACTTATCCTACCTTTTATCACACATACTTTTAATACTATTTTAATGACAGGTATATTCCCATCCCAGTGGAAAAGTGCAAAAAAATATACCAATCCCGAAAAATGGAAATGAATTCCGACAAATTTCAGTGCTCCCATTTTTGCCTAAGGTTTTTTAGAGTGTTATGCAAAACCAGTTGAACGTCTACCTTACGGCGCAGAACATCCTTTCTCCTAAGCAGTCAGGTTTTCGGAAAAAACATAGCTGCACAACCGCCATTTTAAACATAGTTGAAGGTATCAGGCTTGCTTTGGATGATGACCACGTTACATTCCTTGTTCTTCTGGACTTCTCTAAAGCTTTTGATACAGTTGACCATGCTAACCTTTGCCACAAACTCTCTGCATATACTATGGTTTTTCATCATAGGCAGTCCAATTGGTATCATCATATCTTCGGGATAGAAAACTACTCGAGGGGTCACTCAAGGCTCAATTTTAGGACCTCTTCTCTTCTCGCTATATATTAATGAACTCCCTTATAAGATCAAAAGATCCTCAATCCAAATGTATGCAGACGATGTACAACTCTACAAAAACTTGAATACTTTCCGCATTTATTCCTAAATAATTAACCTATATCTTATGTTTCAACTGCAAAAAATCTTGGAATGATATTCAATCGCACACTGACTTGGGATACGCACATTAATGCTACCGTCGGTAAAATTTACGGTGTTCTCCGCATGCTTTGGTGCTTTCAGCATTACACTCCTCTGAAAATTCGTTTGCTCTTAGCTAAAACACTGGTAGTACCTATACTTACATATGGATGTGAAATTTTTTTTCATATCGATGCAACTAGTGCCAGAAAGCTCAATGTAGCGTTCAATAATACCGCCCGCTATATTTTTGGTCTACGTAGATTTGACCATATGTCTAGCTTCTCAAAGCAAATTTATGGCATCTCACTTGATCACCTTATGCGCTTTAGAACTCTGTTATTGCTTTTCAATGTAATCCAGACTAAGCAGCCTTTTTGCCCAGAGTTCGGTTCCTCAAACAGATTCTTACAACTTATTCATCCGCTTTTTTCCTGTCTGAATTCAGAGAGACAGTTTTTCGTCAGCGCCATCCGACTGTGGAATTCCTTGCCAAGACATCTAAGGAGAGTGGGAGGTGAAGCACAGTTTTGTAGAGAACTGCATATCTATCTTGAAAATTAATTCTGATTTTTGATTTACCTAAATTAAAGCCTATAAATGAAGAGATATTTGTATTAGTATGTTATATTTTATTCTTTCTTTTTTTGCTCTAGATGTACATGTAACCAATCATGTAGCTGCTCTTTTGTTTTTCATTTCATTTTTTTACATTTTAGTTTTTCATTATATAATTTTCTCATTAATTCCATTTTTATTTTCTTAATAATAAGCTTAGCAATAATTTATAACAAATAATTTCTTAATTTGTAAGCCTTCATTCTAATAAATAAACTAAACTAAACTAAACTAAACTAAACTAAACTAAACTAAACTAAACTAAACTAAACTAAACTAAACTAAACTAAACTAAACTAAACTAAACTAAACTAAACTAAACTAAACTAAACTAAACTAAACTAAACTAAACTAAACTAAACTAAACTAAACTAAACTAAACTAAACTAAACTAAACTAAACTAAACTAAACTAAACTAAACTAAACTAAACTAAACTAAACTAAACTAAACTAAACTAAACTAAACTAAACTAAACTAAACTAAACTAAACTAAACTAAACTAAACTAAACTAAACTAAACTAAACTAAACTAAACTAAACTAAACTAAACTAAACTAAACTAAAATCATAAATTTAATAAAATAAATTTAAAGGTATGTACCTATGTATCCATATATGTACATATTTTGTCAATGGAAGTTTTCAAATCTATAAAAGTGGTGAATGTTATAAGGAACAATATTCAATGGATATTTAGAAATCTTCTGATGAATTAAGACTTTTTTACTTTGTGAAATTTACATAATATATTCAGCCTTATTATCACCCAAAAATATTTCACCCACAAATTTTTTGTTCGCATGGAATTTTAACAGCTGCTATTGTAGTTTCACCTGAACAAAATTTCGTTCCCCTACTAAAAATAAGTGAAACTTGACGCTGTCAATGGCTCTACATTCTGCCCGAAAGAAGGTCCACAGTAAAGGCAATTTTTTGAACATAAAATTTTGGGTGAGAGGAAAAGTGAAATGTAAAATTTCCATGTGAAATACCTACACCTATTCGGGTGAAACTCATAATAAGGTTGAATATTTTACTCCAAAAAAAAGTGATTGAAGTAATGGACATAAAAGCTATAATCCTAGAAAAACAGAAGTAAATTAAAGTAAATTGAACAATTTTTTTTTAATTTTTATCCATAGCAATACTTTGCATTGGATGCACAATCTCTATACACAGTTCCAAATTTAACCGTTTTTGTTTTTCCTGCAAAAATGCGACTCTCCGATATTTGATTTTCCTCTTTAATCATAGTTCCCAGCACTAAATTTCAGCTCCACTACAAAATTCTCTCCATAATTTAGCTAAGCTATAAGATTAAGCATTTTAGCTGAGTGGTAGATTGAGCCAAAAAAAATACATTTCTTATAGTTTTACAGGATTTGTCAAAATTTAGTTCGAAAATAAATGTGGTGCTGAACAATTATTTCGTGCGCCAAATTTTTAAAGATAATAAATATAGTGATGTCGAGCCAAATTTTGACAAATTCTAAAATTCTAAAATAATAGGTTTGTTTGGGTTCTTTACAGACTAAAAATGGAATTTGAGGAGTTGAAGTGAAATTTTGAGGAGTTGAAGTGAAATTTAGCGCGTTTAGAAAAATGAAATCTCAGAGATTTTTCGCACTCAAGCAATTTTGACAGCAAATCTGAGAAATTTTGCAGAGAAATCCTGTTATGTAATAATATGTAACTGAGATTGCTGAGATCTCCGAGATTTTTATTCCCTGAACATGCCTATTCTTTCAAAGAGAAGCGAAAATGTCCGAAAATAAACAATTAAATTGAACGAAAATATTTACCACTTTTTAAACATCAACAAAAAGTAAATAAAAGCAAAAACAGAAAACAATGTAACAGTATTGACATATTCATCATAATTTCTATTCGTAATTAAATTTCATAATAAACAAATTAAAATTTGAACGAATAAAAAATATACACTTCCACCAAGAAAAATAAAACAAAAACTACCTAAACAACAGCCATTTTATATTTTTATTGCTCTTCTTTGACTTTCAAACTGTACATCTGACAGAACACAGAACTCATACCCATTTCTGCCCGAAGAAATTTCTCGTGTAAAAATTGGCAAGAAGGGTAAATAACTTGTTTAATTGTCTCTCATGAGCGCTTTCTCCTACTCGAAACTGCACAAAAGCGTGTACGCGAACACGTTTTGAGTTTGGACTAAATCAGAAAATAGAAAATGTTAGTTTCGGACTAATACGCGAAAGAACCTCTTCTTCAACGAGAACAACTGTTTTCTGTGACATATTATCCACAAAACTCTTATGTCAAAATTTAGCTAGGTTTTTAATTGATTGATTGATGAGAGCAAGTGAGGGAAAAATTTTGGCGCGATTTTCTTACTAGACTTGACGAAAGAAACAGGGTGGCTGTCTGATTCCAAAACAAATGAAAAAAAACTGTTTTTTAGGACTCTTATTAGGTGCATGCTTTTTCACATTCATGTCGTATACATAATTCTATAATCAAGCACTGATTCGATGCAATCAGATCCAATAACTGCCTTTCTTTTTCTTAAAACTGCTAAATACACAGTGTACTTATTATATGTCAATGATCAAATGACTTTTAATCTCTCGTTGAATTTTTCTGTAAAACTTACAAATTCAAAATATTGTAGGTATTATTACAACCGCAACAACTTTTGAACGAATGTTTTTGTGTGGTTGTTTTGGTTTTGAGGATTAAAGCATTCAAAATCCTCACATTTCACCTGACCATATTCTCCAGAGCCCGACGACCATATTCTCTAATCTAATTCCCTATTTAAATATAAGGGAAATGGAATTCGCTGAATAGATTATGAGAATGGATTGCATAAGCTTAAAAGACCATTAATCATAAAAACAAATCCACACCATGAGGGAGAGAGCGCTTGAAATACCATATACATTATACAGTCTACAGATATATATACACACAATAAGAACCTAGGAGTACGACTTAATTGATATTCCTGCCGAAAGCAGCACGGATATATATATTTACAAACTAAATAATAAAACAACCGGAAGGAAATCCAACCGAATGAAGCGACCAAGAACTTAGCAACAAACGGTATACATACTTGGTTGTTTTGCCGATGCGATTACCTATATTATCTACACAAAGAGGATGATAAAACCGAATGTATGTTACGGTTGGGTACATGGCATTCGTTGTATCTATACGAAAATCATTGTTAGTATCTTCTAAACAAAAAGGGATGCTGCAGTCGCGCCCCTTTGTCCTCCGGTACCACATAATTAATGAAGTGCGGTTTCTCTAATTTTATGTACGACTACGAAATTGGCTATCAAGCGGGGGCCATTTTGATTATCGTTCCCGGAAGGACGAAAATAATTAATAGTCGCAATATTTGTGTGTGGAATGTATATATGTATGTCTACGGGGTATAATGGAACACGACCGCATGCCTGATACTAACGACTACCTACGTACACCTATGATACGAAAATAGTGCAGAAACAGTGAAACACCCAATAACAGCTTCCATATATATAATTTTGGGTTATTCACAGGATTTCAAAAGAAATTCTATGTCACTGAACCTTCCCGATTTGTCTGGAATTAAAATTTTCTTGTATACAATGTCCGTATAACCTCTGGTTTCAACTATAGTACAAATTGGTGTGGCAATACGAGACGATGTGTTGTAATTTTGTTGAATGGCCAAAAGGGTTTTATTACAATTACCATCCCTTTGGGAAATTTTCTCCTCGGAGTGCAATAAAAGTTCATTTTGATTGAAAAGAAAGCGTTGTAAAGTTTTATCACATATATAGTTGTCGTACTCGTAGTAGGTATAGTATATACTTTTCAAGGAATTGCTTTTTCAAAGAAATACTTTACCTTTGTACCTTCATAGGGAATTCTATGATGAAGATAATTTGATTTAGGCAGTTTGGTGACAGGCATATAGAAACAAGAGATACTAGTATATAAATCATCTTACAGTTATGTCTGGTATATGGGTATATTTTAACGCACAAGGATCATGAGGCTTCTTTTGTTGAATTAACTTGTAACTCAAAAGATTCAGGTGTACCTACGTACATATAGTTAAGCTGTCATTAATAAATGAGCAACTAAGAAGGTAAAACCGAGTGACAGCATGGTGACAAGGTTGAGAAACTGCGGGTTTTGTACTACCGAAATGAAATAAAAGTATGACTATAAATCAAGTGAGGGCGGCTATAAAATATGACGTTTATGCTTCTTAACATAATAGTATCGAAACAGAAGAATGATTTAGTACAAGATTTTTGTCAGTGGTTACTTTATTTTATGTTCTCGTTTTTGTAATGAAATAACGAAACAATGAAGGGAAAATAATCTTTTTTAACTTAGGTATATAGATATTATAGTAATAAAGTTCCAATATCTTTCCCAATTCCTTCGTTTTCCTGTTTAAGCTTAGGAAATACGAATATTGATAGAGTTCAGAGTACACATTTACGGGTTCAAGGAAGTTGGCGTTTTTTATTTTTGTATTTTTATTTTCTTTCTTTGTCCTGTGATATATAGTTTTTAGCTGAAAATAAAAGAGTATATGAGTCTAAATTTAACATTCTTTTTAAATCAATAGTTTAAGATCGGTTAAATAGGTGGTCGTTCTTAAGTTCGGAAAATATAGAAGAAGACAAGTGAAAAAAAATCGAAATAACCATTAAAAAAACGGTAAATTTCATAAGCAGAATTGACCGAAAATATTTTGGAATATATTGTATCAATATTTAAACTTTTCGGGTTCAAGGAGAACTCCAAAGACTTAGAGTCAGAAGGCTAGAAAATCAGTTACACTTCCACCAGTCAGTATCTATATCCAAACACTAAAATAATCATAACTCTATCAATCTTTTTTACAGTCCTTTACAAGTATTCGATTGTATGCTAATTCCATTCGAAGTGTTTAGTTTCATTTTAATTACAAAAAAGTATTTTGAAACTAAAAATAACTTGAAAACTTTATTGTAACTTACTTCCAATTACATTTCAGTCTTGTAAAACTGCACTGTAACTATTTGATAAGTTCCAATTCAGTTACAAGAAACCACTTTGTAACAATTCAAAATGATTACACACAAGTTGCATATGTAACTTTTTAGAAACTAGAATTTAGTTGCAAATGAAGGCCATTTTTGCGCTTTTTTGGTTGCAGAAAGGTCGTTGTGACTTATTTGTAACTTTAATGTGACCACCACTTTGTGACATAGAAGTCGCCATGACTTCATAGTAGCAATGCGTGCCACTTGGGTACTTATATAGAAGAGACTTATAGCTAGAAAAAATATAAAGAACAGGGCTATTCGTTCTGATGGGTTATCAGAAGAGTTCTGCAAATATGTAGGAGCCTCCAGTGTTGCATCAAATCATGAACCAAGTATTGATGGAAGAAAGCATAAAAACGCTATTCCTTGTCTTTCCAAAACTATAGAAACATATTTCGTGCTTAACGTGGCATATAAGATCATATCCGGCGTACCACATAAGTGTCTTAAACTGTTCTGAAGCACTAGCGGGTTCCGGCCCTACAAATAGACCATAATCCAAATCTTCACACTTAAGCAAATCCTGGAAAATACCAATGAACTACAAGACCAAACTTATGATATGTTCATCTGTCATATTGCTCTGTATATGTCGATTGATAAAGTTCCGAGAAAATTCAACTATTTTTGCACTCCATCCAAGTTATAAGGTCTTCCTCTATTGGTTCTGGTTATCTTCGATTTTTCTCCACACCAAAAGATTCGATTTAGTTTTTTTTTTGCCAACTTTGGTGAAGCAGTGAGATTTCTTCATCAATATTCTGCATAAAGGGACTAATTTGGCAGAAATTCCGATATATAACGTGCTTAAGTTCGACGCTATGGTCGAATATGAGGCATTAAAATCGATAAAAAGGTGCGTTTTGTATATAAGTCATGAAATTTTTATTTTTGTTAAAAGAGTGTAAAAATTTGATCGAGGATTGTTTTTCCTGACTAAAAAAGTAAAACCAAGGTTATAGGTGCCAATCAGATTGTTGACTAAAATTTGTAAACGATCACACAGTATATAGCGAACAATATTTTATGTGCAATGTTCAATTATAGATTTCTTCTTCTGGAGAATTAGAGTACATAGCTCCTTTCTTATGGTTGAGGCGGACTATATCTAGGTTTAACAGATATCCCCCTTAACAAGTGATCTCCACCTCCTTTTAATAGTTCAATCTGCAAGCTATATTATGCACCATGTTACCTTATAGGACTTAAGTTTTAATATTGCTTTCCACACTCCTTGGTAAGCTCGAATGGAAGGTTAACCATCATCTTCCAATTTAAATGGAGTGCGATCTGCCTAGGACTAGGATATTTGCAGACTTCGCCCTGAAGCAGTCCAGAAAAAAAGTCTTTCGTACCGTGTTCCTACTACTGTAATCCTACTTTATTCTTGGCAGGCTTACTCTTCGGGCTTTGCATAGTCTTGGGAAGATTGTTTCACCTGTTAGTAGAGGTTTCAAATAGAACCCCTGTCGTAACAATCCTCAAAGCTCCCGGACTAGTCACTCAGTAGCTCCTGGTTCCAGTCAACAGAATTGACTAGTAGATCTTAGTTGCATGCGCCTTTTGGCAATCTTCATTGATCCTTCTTAATAAAAGTCAAACAGAAAAGGTCCTTATAATTCAATTCTACAACCCTTAAACTAACTAAATTATTAAAGAATCTTCAAGTTCCCAGAACAAACTTTGAAAAAACCTATTCATAAAGGAAACTTCTTCCATTATTTACGTAAAGCACTTCCAAGAGTTTATAAAACAATAAAAGATCTTATTGTTTTCTGGATAGTACTATAATTTCTTTTGCGCCACTATACATATACTATACATCCTCCATTGATTGCATATAGAACATCAAACATGCCTCAACTAATTATCAAACATAACAATTCTTTCCATTACGAGTGTCTCAATGGAAATGACAATAAGACACTAATAAGAATACGGGAAACAAAGGAAATATTGGTCATTCACCGTATAACGTGCTTCATCGTCATCACTTTTATCACGTGGTGATGGTTACAATTCCCACAGTTTGCAAACAAAACAAGTCTCTGTTTTCCGAATGATATTACAAAATGTATGTACGTATGTCCTTCTGGTTGGGCTCCTAATGGGCCGAATGTTTTTCCGATTTTCCTCTCACATGGATTGAAACCTATACTTATACGTTGGTATGTCTCCACATATGTATGTAGGTATGTTCCTCCTTTCATAAAAAAAGTGTTGATAAACTTTTGCTACAATGAACAATAGAATCGAAAAACTAGGTCATGTCATCCAAAGTCCTCCCTGCATGTACTGCCTTAACTATACAATAGGGGATTCTGAACATTTATGCGGCTTTCTATTCTGTCGGATACATTCATCCCGGCTTCCGAAAGACACACATTTATTTCAATGTGCCAAGTGTGAGTCTCTTAGACCTGAAAGGTCCATATATCTGTAGATGGAACATGTGACATTATCTTATATCCTTCCTACTCAACTCACATGTTGTCTTGATATGGGGTGTGGACTGTGGGAGGTTGATGGTTGGTTCATCTCCAGTTATTGACAGAACGAGTTCATATTATGCATCTCGCATTCGAAAGTCCTTTATCTTCTTTGACAGATGAGCTAAAGTTAGGTATTATGGTATGAGGAATTCTCTCTGCATATTATAAGGCAACGAGACTCCTATAGCTTTCCATGTATCCCAGACAAATTGACGAAAACAACAAAATGGGAGTGAATAAGAGGATGAAACCTGGGAGAATTGCAATTATACAATGTCATGGAGGATGTCAAGATGATGAAGTTGTTCAACTGCATATATAAATATATGGTGTTTGCAAATGTTTCTATAACCCTCGGTGTATATATAGGTACCCCATTCTCAAAAGGTCTTGATGAACATACGAAAACATCACATATATGGAAACGACTTGTTCCATCGAAAGATTGTTCTTGAGATGTGTTCGAGGATGCAACCAGGTCGCGTTGAGTCGTTTAGCATTTTACCTGTAGATAATCTCGAGTTCGTGGTTTGAATTGTTTCAAAGGTGTTGATGGGACTTATGTATTCATTTTTAAGTGGTACTCTATACACAATAAGAGGTGATACGGCTCGTAATTGTACAAACGAGGCAAATTTTCCAGCGGTAACTGGTTAATTTTTTTTTTTTTTTAAATACTTTTAAATTCGATTAGAATACTTTTGATGTAGCGGAAGTACTGCTTTATCTTGAGGTTGTTTATGTTGACCTAGTGACGTGCATATATTCAATTATTATAACAATTTTTTGTAAATTATGTAACAAAAAATTTGAGCCGACCGACGCGACAGTAAAACTAAAAAATAAAAATTAATAAAACAGCTCTTATTTAAAAATAGGATTTATTTTTATGTTCTTTGGTACCCCCTCTGATTGAGTTATATTTTGTTATAATTTTCGATCCAAGACTAGCTTTGGTAAGAATTATAATTTTTAAATAACTTCAATTACATGGGAAATTTTTAAAAGTAAAAACCAATCACACGATTTTTTTTGCATGCCCTTTTAAAGATTGAAGTAAAAAAAACTGTTTTAACATAGTGTCATATTATCTATTAATTTTACTATTATTATGTATTAATTTTACTATTATCTATACAATATTCGATTAGTTGCATGCTAATTAGAAAAAAGAAAAATCAACTATGGACACTGGACAGGGTGACTAACAACCTGGAGGTTCAAATCAAGGGAATTTTTCGATTTTTCAAAAAAAACCAGTTGAATTAATGGACAACTTTTAATATTCGGAAAGGAAAAGTTACTAAATTCTAAGAGGTCATGACCTGGTAGTCCTGAAATACTAGACCATTAATTATGAGACACCCTGTACATGACAAGTTATGTATGCATTCATAAAAAAATAAAAGTTGAGATGTTTATCAAATTTATCAAATTTATCATCGTAATGATGAGAGGAAAGAAGACAAAAAATCTGTCTCGCAGTTATCAGTCCGTCTCTCTGTCGGTTCAGCTACATAGCCTTAAGAGATGGATCAAATTTTCAAAACTTGGTGCTTAACTTTTTTTGTACTTTACCCCGAAATTCGCATTCATGTTTTTTACGACCAAAAATAACGGTAGGTACTGTACTGCGACGTTATTTTTTTTTTTTACATTTTTGGAAAATTTTATTTTTATGAAGAATAGCTCCACAGATTTAAAGAAACATTCAGATCATATTTTTTAATGTATATAAACTTGTAATTTATGTATATAAGCTTTGGTGAAAGAAAGTGATCAGAAAATAGTTATTGACATCCTCCCATACAATCTTTTTTTGGTTTTCGCTTTTCTCGAAAACGGTTCAACTGATTTTGATAAATTTTTTTAAGGAGAATAATTTGATAAATTAAAATAGAATTGTGTGATAATATTTTCAAAAAAAGTTTCAATTTTTTTTGTTTTAAACTCAATAAACAAAATACATAATAACTCCATCTATTTTTAATAAACATTGGACCCAAGCTGTTTTTAAACATTATCTGGCTGATTTTAAAACAAAAATTATTCGAATAGCTGAAATTGACGGTACCCATACAACTGTTTAAAAACCGGTTCAGGAAAACCTTATTTTTCTTCAAAACAACTGTTTTGATTTTTATTAAAATTTTTTGGATTCACGAAAAAATTTTGAAATATGTTTTTGGAAAATTTTGTGTTTCAAAAATTTTAAATGATTTTTTTTTTAATTGATTTTTTAACTCCACATAAGCCATTAATAAATATTAAAAAATGGTAAAAATGGTGCACCAATTTTTTTTTTTTCTTAAAAATGTTTATAAAATTGTATATGTATAGGTATTTAATAAGATTTTTTTTTTATCGCTCAGACGATTTTTAAATTTTTGTATTTATAATACTTTTGGGAAAAAAAACAATTTTTACTTGTTTCCAGTTATTTTATTATATTGATGTGTTTCATTCTTGTCTGGAAACCGCCATTTTAAATTAAGTAAACAAATATTTCAAACAAAATTTCGTTATAATTATTAATTTATAATATTCAAAAATGTTTTTTTGGTTTAAGTTTTAGGTACAAACAAAATTCAAAACAAATATGCTTTTATATCACAATCTCATAACAACCTCCATCAATCCCATACTTGTATGTATGTAGGCCTATGAACCCTTAACCATATTCCCAGCTTTAATATGTATATGAAAATCAAAAAATGTCTTCTTTATTGTTATCTTTCTAACTGCCCTATAAAATAAGAAAAAACAGTTCAGCCCCTTAAACCTCCATAAATTCAACAATAACATAGATTTTTTTCAAAATGTTTAATAAAAAACATATTGTTCCATAAAAAAAAATCGACACAGTTAAAAATTTAATGAGTTCCAACAGTCGGCGGTCTCTGCAGTAGGTATAGGCCTTTAGCTGAATATACCCTCATCCCATTCCATCCCAAATATCTTTCACATCAAGTAAAAAATTCTTTCACATAAACCCACTTACCGCTAATGTTATATGGAGCTGCTGATGTTAAGAAAATTTACTGCATTCCTATGTCGCTATACTCGCTTTGTTATACTGTATGAATTTTCATTGCCAGAGTCAGTGTGATGTAGCAGTAGTAGTATCCTTGAAATCCTTCAGCAAAACAAAAAAAAAATTACAACAAACTTCCTCTCTCTCAATGTTTGTTTATGACCGAAATTGCCGCAATATACAAACGATGAAGGAGACGACGACGACGATAAACATAGCAAAAGCATCAAACTCGAGTTCGAGTAGGCAAAATAAATATCCTTCTCCAAGTTGAACGATGACAGGAGCTGGGGGCGGGGGTTGGCAGTAGCAAGTGCGCGGGGACTGGTTGTATACACAATATATGAAAAGAAGAAAGTTTTCAATGGCGTTCCTGAGTTGTTTTCACGCACACCAAATCGAATATTATAGACACACTAACAAAAAACTCAAAAAAGAAATTCCTTAAGGACGAATTATTATTTTGTAAAGGTTTTTTGCTATAGTTTTTCACGAAATTTATAAATAAAATATGAGATTTAATTTTGTTTTAAGCGAAAGGCGACATTTTGGAAAAAAAAGGAGAAATCCGCACACACCTTGAGACTCCACCTGTCTGTGAGTGTAGGAAATGTGAATGTCAAGGATGCTGTATATCCTCGAATGTGATATGTGAATGAATGGAAAACTTTTTTTTTACACAAGAAACATAAATATGTAGGTAGTTATATTTAAACGGAAAAAGGATAATTCACTAACAATTTTATTTTATTTTAACAATAATTAAGTAAAATATTAAAGCAAGGAGAGATGCGATGATATAAAGAGAAAAAACAGTAACAGGACGTTACAACGACGACGACGGCGACGTGTTGTTGTGCTTTCGAAGTGCCTTAAGACTGATGGCATCCCTTGGATCAACATTACGTAGACACACGGAATTTCTTATGTTACATTTGTGTTCTGTGTAGGTGTGTGTGTGTATGTGTGTTTTTATATGAGAAGCTGTGGATACACGGTTGCTATTGCCTTCCGCTGCTACTGCTCCTGCTGTCACCCTTGACATTCTTTTCGACTTGACGCGAGGGGTGATTATCCTTTATGGTGTGTATAGTGGACTTGCGCACTTGTTCCATGGTAACCTGCTGCCAGTGGCGTACGTATTAAAAGTTAAAAAGATTCGAATATGCGCTTCTTGATGTTGTTGTTGTAGCGTAAAATATGTTAGTACCTTCTCTATAAACTTATGTATATTCTTTAGCGACTAACTAATGTAAAAATGTCCTGTGATTGTGATAAGGACTAGAGGTAGGTAGGTATATGATGACGATAGTTACGCTTATAAATTGTGTGCACTCTTGTTTTTTTTTACATTTTTTTTGCTGATTCAAAACCACGTATAACCTAACTGAAGAGCTATATTTTTTTTTATTTTTTATCCTGAGAAGGAGTAAAGGACAAAATCAAAAAAAAAAAAATACTAGCAAAACGATTTTCAAATTAAATTTTATGCTGAGGTTGAAAGTCTATGGGACTTAAAATGTGAAGGGAATGATTACACTATGTAGGTATACATTTTATATACACCACCCACAGAGAGGGCAGAAACCATTTGGATGACTTAAGACGATTTAACTTTTTCATAATTTGAAGGATAATGAAATACCGTTATTACTTGAAGAATTATATATTTTCTTGATACAGTTTTTTTTTTCTGAGTTGCATTATTATTTAAATTGGTTCTGGTTCAGTTGAAATTTTTTGGGTTCAAATATAAAAGAACTGAAATTCATTCGAGATATTTATGCGCATAATAATTGACTTTGGCAGCAGTAGGTATAGGTATACATACCTATACATATATGTATAAACATGGCGTTTGGTGTATAAGAGAATTTTTTGAATTTTGTTTCCTCATTTTTAATAAACACAATTTAATGGAACGATATGTAGGTATTTGTATTGTATTAGGTACCTACACATATTTTAATATGAATATATTCTAAAAATTTAAGCATCATACTTAATGGAAGCCTCAATAGAAATCTTACTTTATTGGATCGAGCAGAAGGAAGCTCATACAAGTTTAAGATATTTTCTCTACTAAAGTGACCATAATTGGGTAATAAAATCCTATATATTATATTAAATTATGCGGTTATACAAACATAGTCGTAGCCTATAATTCGGTTTTCTGTGAATTTGATACATAAGGGGGGAAGGGGGTTGGCTTATAACATGTTTATATATTTTGTTATAAATTTTTGTGAGAAATGAGAAATCTATATACACTAATATACTATATGCCATAGGTTGTTCTGTCCGTCTGTGTCCGTCAGCGTGTTAGCCTGTTGGGCTTCGGATTAAAAGGATAGGTCGATTTTCTTAAATCTTGGTAGGTAACTGCTTAGCGTTTTTTTGGCATTCTTCCGACAAGTTTTTTTGCAATGCTTAAAGACCAAACATAACGGTTGATTAAAAAAAAATTTTTAATTTGTTTTTTGAAAACTGAATATGTATTTCAAAAACGACTTGCTTGATTTTTATTAAACTTGACAAGAAGTTGATTTTAAACGAAAATATTTTTATAGTCAAAATTTTTCTACCAATTGTTTAAGAACGTTAAAGACAATATGTACCTACCTATTATTTTCTTCGAAAATGACTTCTACGATTTTGATTAAAATTTGCATTAGTGGTAATATTAGTACGATCTACCACCATACAAGAACAAATTTTACATTAACCCATTACAGTATAGATAGCTCTCATAGAACCATTTTTACTAGCGATATTAATGTTCTATGTACATAATACATATGTACATAAGTACATACATATGTATATGGCAAGTTATGTACAGTCGACTCTCCCTAAGTCGTACTCTCTCTAAGTCGAATTTCTCTCTAACTCGAACTTTTTCGACACATTTTATCATTCCCTTCAATTTTCCATACAAAAACCATTCTCTAAGTCGAACTCCCTCTAAGTCGAACACTCTCTAACTCGAACACATTTTCTCGATTTTGGCATCTTTAGAACAAAATAAAATAAAAAAACATTATCCCTTCGGAATTCGTATTTGGGTATAGCATAACTACGAACCATCAAAACATTAATACATATGTATATATGTAGGGTAGAGCGGGGCTAGTTGGGCCACGGGGCAAGTTGGCCCACGCGAATTATTCACAAACTGAAAGTACTACGAGAAAATGATCATTTACGAACAAAGCGTGCTCTCTTACCAGCACGTGCCATAACGGTTCAAGTTGCATTGTGCCCTCAGAAGGTAAACCACACACAGATTTGTCTTTTACGAGGGTAAAAGTAAAAAATGCGGATAAGATAGTTTTTTTATTTTCCTAGCGAAAAATCCAGGATTAAGGACTGTTGTAAAGTTTTTTTATAAGCGAATATATTGTATTTTCATATTTCGTGAGTTAAATTGAACAGTTTTGAGTATTTTTATATTTATAACTAAATATGCTCTCAAACCAGGTGTGGGGTTAGTTGGCCCAGGGGGTTTTTGTTACAAAAATGAAGTTCTGAAGAAGAAGAGGAACTGGGATATTTTTGCCTAATGTGGATCGAATCATTCGCTGAAAGACTGTCGGGTGAGGAGTCGATATACCAGTACCATACTTGCAGAAAGTGGGCTCATACAAACTAAACAGTAGCCGGAGATGGGTCCTTCTTTGATGCGACAATTACAACAGCGATTACGACTCCAAAACTTATTTTAAACCTTAATATATTTCTATTATATTTATTTTTAAAGTTTTATTTAAAATTTATTTTTTAGTTTGTTTGAGCGTTTTAAATAAAATTCCTTATATAATTTTGGATTTGTTTCCCTTTATGAGACTTGCTTTGCTACTTTTCAGGGCTTGGAACAACTAACCCCACAGTATGGGCCAACTTGCCCCGCTATAGGGGCAAGTTGGCCCACTTGCACTTTATCCATTTAAGGTAGCCTTATTGTTCTGCGGTTACATGTTTTCAATTTTTTAAGATTTCATTTAGAAGCCAAAAGTTTATCCTTTCTTTTGATATCAGCTCCATAGCTGTACTATGAGTAGTTTGATAATTATGAGACTTCAAGTAAAAAGTGGGCCAACTATCCCCGCCCTACCCTATGTGTAGCATCGCGTATACCACCATCGGCAGCTCTTCGCGTTTCTTCTTATTCATAACCCTGATACCTCTATAAAACGATACAGTTTTCAAAAAGTTACAACGAAAAAACAAAATAAGGATTATTATCCTTTTCTTTGTGTTGTTGGTTGCTTTATATACATATATTAACTTTTATTTATTAAATAAACCTTTTAAAATAAAAAAATGTTTCTCTCTATAACTCGAATTTTTCCAAAACTCTCTCTAATTCGAACAAATCTAGGTATCCCGTGAAAATTCGACTTAGGGAGAGTCGACTGTATATGGATTCTCAAAAAAATCGATCTCGAGATTTTGATCAAAGTGGACATTACGATGATAGCGAAGTCGAAAAAAGTGGGTCTCACAATTCTGTTTGTTTTTTTACGACCAAAAATAATAGTAGCTGCTGTACAATTTTTTTTAGCAAAAAATGATTATCTTATTTCTCCCAAAAATGTATTGGCACTTTCAAAAATTCAATAATTTTTTTTACAAAACGACTACGGCTTTATAAAAAATATTCCGAAAAATATGTAGTTATAAATGGCAACCATCTCTTTTTTTCTCAAAAACGGTTTAACTGATTTAAAAAAAATTTAAAAGTATTGAATACCAAAATTTTCAATTTTTTTTTAATTTTTAAAAAAGGTTCCAACATTTTTTTTTTGGGAACTTAATACGTGATTCGAAAACGAATTAATCGATTTTTATTAAACTTATATCATCGAGCAGTTTTTAAATACATATTATCTAGCAGATTTAAAATAAAAATTAATGACATTTTACTTAAGAGCTTCTAATAAGTTTAAACAATATTGCATATTAAAATATTGAAACAAATACATTTTTGATAAAAAAAAATTCAAAATTAATTTTTTAAAGTTCGATATTTTGAAAATGGGTGGATGATTTTTTTTTTTCATAAATTAGTTTTCTAATTCTGCATTGATAAACACAAAAAAAAAAGCGTACCTATCTTTATTAAAAATGTTTTAAAAATTTTAAATATATAAAATTTATTTAAAAACAATCCTTTTCACCGATTTTCAAATTTTGTTTCTCCTTATTTGAGAAGGGGTTTGAATTGGAAAAAAATCTAAGATTGTGTGACAATAAAGTTGCAGTTAAACTGCTAAATTATCGTACCATCATATTAATACTGAAGTTTGGACAGATCACGTGGCCTTCGGTAACCACAATGCGTATCGCATATGACTTGGTCTGGTTCAACTCTCAGTAACGCAGAATTTTTATTGATGGTTTTCATTTCTATCACCACAACAAGTTTGGTGTTTTAAGAAAGTGTATAATGTACCTAAGAAATCTATCCAGTATGTCTGAAATTTCAGATTGCGTTGATATCTTATGGGTATATGCATGCAAGTTAAAAATTTATCAACTTACCTAAATTATTTAAATATTGAAGGATTGAATGAAAAAACAACATTTGGGTTATTTAAGCCAACGATTTTTTCAAATTCCAATAAGATCTGAAAAAAGATAACCAGACAATCGTGTGTCAGGAATTTTCTTATCATTTAAAATCTTTGTTTTTCCTACAAAAACATTTCGTTTATTGCGATATAATCACTATTCTCATTATAATTTTCCACTCATACAATCATATAAACATACTCATACACCCGCACTTCTTGAATAGCCGCATTTATCCAGAGAATCAGAGAGATATCTTTCATAATTTCAATGAAAACATCGGCATTCTTCTCCAAGACTAAAATACGAATACGATATTATTTTCACTTGAATGCTCTTTTGTATTTATGAAATATCAAAGTCATCCTTGAAAGCAAGGAATTTTCTCTTCCGCCTCAATTCCAACAGTCCCCCCAGTGCCAGTGCCAGTTTATTGTTTAATTAAACACATATCTCCGATTGTTCAAGCGCGCCGCTCGCTTCACTTTTGAAAAACTTTTCTTTTTAGTTTTTTTTTTTTTTGTTTTTTGTTGTTTACGTCCAATTAAATTTATTTTCTATTGTTAAATGTCCATTGTTAGAAGGAATGGTGAAGTCTGGCTGGAGAAAAGTTGGGGTGCGGTAGATTTAATTGAAAATCAGATTTTTTTTTCATCGTTCGATTTTCTGCGGGTTCTCCCAGTACATTGACCTATTTTTTCTGAACAATCCAGCAACAATCAGATTGAAGATTCATCCAACTATTGCAATTTATTTGTAGGTATATACCTTGAAGAGTCTGAGAAGTTTATCTGGAAAAAGTTGCACCGACAAGATTGATCTTTCCCTTTTTTAACTATGTGTAACTGTAGTGCAAGGAAAATAAAAACAAAATGAAAAAGTTTTCAAAAATAAGAAAAAAACCGATACATGAAGTATTATTGTGTTTTGTTTGTGCCAGTCCAACGAATATGGGGACTTTTAATGAAGCACAACCTAGAATGAACTTTAACTATGGATGGTATACTTGTAGGTATATATGGGCCTTTTAATATATTCCATACTCGTTTTTCTCATCTTTCTAAGTTGTACTGCTTAATGCTTAGTGCTTATACGCTTGACGTGATGATGAGGTATAAAAATCAACGCTACAACATCCTTTAACAATAGAAATAGTACAACTTTCCATATATAGGTACCAATACATATATAATACTTGAAATGACTTGAGGCACTGAAGCAAAGGATGGATATTATGGAGGTTTGGGTGACACATGAAGCATGATAATGGGGATGAGAAATCATGACTGTTTACTCTAAATGACAATAGATGGATGATGTTGTCGTGTTGTTGAGCCGTCAGCAAGTCAACATTGTTATCATATGGAACGCAGCTTTTATATATTATATGTTTCGCGTATATTGGCCCCAAAACTCTTCCGTGCTGAGGGATGAGATATTGGAAGTACATATATGTATTGTATAGTATATGTGAATTGGGGAGAATAAATTCAATTATTCATCAGAAGCATCGATGAGTAACGGAACGGAGGCAAAAATTGGCACACAATAAAGGTGGAATAGACATTTTGCTGATGGCTACCTACATACGTGTCAAAATGTGTTCAAACTCGGAAACGGTTTACTGCTTTACGATTTCACGAGAACAAAATTTAAAAATTGTTGCAAATTGATCCTTTATATGGGTTTCTTTAACTAAAAAAAAATGCTCAACGAAATTTACGATTGAAAATAACCCCCAATAAGAAATCTCCGATATCCCAACTAACAATTTAGCTTGTTGTAGGTTCAATGCAAGCTATTTTCTGGCTTGTATAGTAATAGAAGAAGGCCCTATGCAAACCATTTTGGCGCACATTATAGAAGTTCCTAAAGACACTTCATCACAAGTGCTATGCAAGTATATAGTCTCCAACGAACAGTGTAATAAGGTCTTATAAAGATAAACTTAAGAAAGTCATTACCCTGCTATGAAAGCAATAGCTCACATTAAATTTTCCATTAAGGCCTTATGCTAAGCAATGAAGTTGTATAATTGAAAAAAATGCGTCCTTTCAAATTTTTAGTTTATTTATTTATCTGAATTTGTTTCTTCATATTAGAGTTTGAAATAGTTTTTTTCTTTATCTGAAATGTATAGAATTTAAATTAATTTAAAAAAAAACTTCACTTTTACGTACATGGTTTTTCCGAGATTTGAACTCGCGTCTTTCCAATCAAAGACCCAGCACGCTACCCACCAGGCTAATTTGCAATACAGGAGATGGATGTTAAAATGTTTATTAGTTGATACTTCACGTATCTGCTACAGCGACATATTTTGTAATGGTTGACGCTGTTGTAATGGTTGTAGAAGTTGCTATTAACATTTTATAAAAACTTTATATCTTATCTTACAGAAGCCAATAGCAAACCAAAATGGACGCTTTTTAATCCAAATAAATTCCCTCTATTAATAGTTGCTATACAAAGGTAAAATAGTTCACTAAAGAAGGCAATCATTTCCATAAGTTTGCTGTTAACATTTTATTCCAAGTCAGTACACTTATTTGTTCCAGAAAATATTCCTATGAACCAAATAGGCGATCCTGATCTTTTAAACTTTTTCCACGAATTAACTATTGTCTGTAAAGGCTTAGATGATTTACCCTATTGGTATTTAGTTTTTCTTATAATGTGAGAAAAAAAACTTCCCTTTTTGGACTACACATTTCTAATCTAAATGAAAAGCGGTGAATTTGTCAAATTTGATATAATTATTTTATTAGTAAGCCCTATACAAAATGTACTTACACTTTCTGTTGACATCTGTATAATTATGAGCAGTATTAAGATTAAATATTTATAAAGTTTTTTAAAGCAAGCCATACAGAAAATGTTGTTAATTTCTTTCAGTTGAAAGCTCTATAGAAGCTTCACTTTCATTGAAACAATTTGGGAGGCCTTGTACAGGCTTTAGTATACAAGCCTTTTATAGAACCTGTGTACCAACTTTTAAAAGGCATTAAAGAAGTTACTATTAAAAACATAATTTATAAAATGGTTGACTTTCATAATAAAGCCTTAAAAAATGTATATGCTAGCTATAGCTTATCGAATTAAAAAAAATGGACCTTACACAAGTTAAATTGTTAGTTGGGATGAAATCAAATTTCAATGAAAAAAGGTCAAAACAATATAAAAATAGTACAGGAAGAACGAAATATGAACTTATGTATAAGAATGACATTTTTACTGAGCGGGCAGATATATGGCGTTTTAATTTTAATTTTTTTTTAACTTCGCATTTTTCGAGAAAAAAAGTATATAATCACCATGATACTTTTACTTACGATATATATGTATGTATTAGGTAGATACTATATAGCAAATTACACATGGATTCGTAATAAAATTCGAACTCGAAATTTTTGATCCAATTAGACATTACGATAATAACGAATTCGAAAAAAGTGGGTCTCGAAATTCTGTCCTTCTGTATGTTCTTTCGCTGAAGCCGAAAAAATGGGTAGTTCTGTTTTAAAATAACAAGCACTTTGAGGGAGAATTTGCTCAACAAGTTTTTAAAATTTTTTTTAGTTCCAAAAATAACTGCACCTCTCGTAAGTTTAAGCAAATTTTAAGTAAAAAATCAGTAATTTTTTTTAATAAAAACGCTACCGTTTTATAAAAAAAATAATTCCGAAAAATGGTTACAAATGGCAGGTGCCTACCTCCCATAGAACCATTTTTTTTGATTTTCTCAAACCGATTCAACTGAGTTTGATCAATTTTTTATGGAGAAAATTTCAAACAGTACAAAAAGAATTGTAACCAAAATTTTCAAGGTTTTGGATTTTTAAAAAAAGTTTTAAAATTTTGATGAAAACTTAATAATTGAAAAGCGACTTGATGGATTTTTAATATTTGGCACCGAGCAATTTTTTAATATTATCTAGCAGATTTTAAATGTAATTATTCTCATAACCAAAAATAACGGTAAGTTTCTAATATGCAAAAATTATCGTTTAAAACCTTTTAGGAAAATCTCATTTTTCTTAAAATCCACCCTATGATTTTGATTAAAATTTTTATGTGGTATGCACGATCTACTATATTATTGAAAAAAAATTGTATCCATAGATTTAAAACGGTATCTCTTATACATATACCTAAGACGATTTCAAAACTTTTTACACAAGAGGTTCTAAAACATTTAAAAAGTACTGCGTATAAAAATTAAAAAAAAAAAACTAATTTTAGATTTTTAAAAAAGTTTTCAAAATTTTTTGAAAATTCGATATTTCAATAACGGTAAGATGATTTTTTTTCAAAAACCGCATTAATAAAGGATAAAAATTGCGTACCAAATTTATTTCTTAAAAATATTTAAACAATTTTATATAAGTATGTAAAAAAAATATATTTTTGTTTGAAAAATCGTTTTAACGATTTTTAATTTTTTTTTCTTATAAATTGAGATTTATTTAAGAAATCAGATGATTTACACCGAGTTGGTGTCAAAACAATTCCAGAGGTTGTTTATGATAAATCGGGCTTTTTTGATCACTTCCTTCTATATATGCAAATAAATTTTTATTTCATACTTTTTTTCTACGTTTCGTCGTAATTTCTCGACTTCATCAGGGGTAGTTTATTAAATCTATAGAAACTTAAGATTAACAGTTTATAATTTTAAAGTCATTATGTCCATTAAATGATTCAAAATAACTCAGATTTTTAAGTGTCATCGATTTACTAATGAAATTGAATTTTAATACTAAATTATTTATGAAAATCTCATCATCTCCAATTAGCTCCAAAGTCATTAAGTGAGTTTTAGATACTTGTCCACCGACGATATAATATATATTTATGTATGTATATGTATCATCTTTTAAGGAAAAAACTTTTAGTTAATCTTAAATTATACCCATTCCCTGAATCCACCCTTAAAAAAAAAACAAATCACATAAAACAACTGAATAAATCGGCCATCTTCAAATTACGACAAAATGTTTTATTCATTTAATCTTTTTCGTGTGCACAAAGCCCTTAAGGCATAAAGTCCCTGCGCATATAAATTCACTAAATTAAAGAACGCATTTCACAAGTTCGCACCTGTATGTATATATATAAACAAAAAAAAAACACTGTTTTCTTATCCTAAATCAGTGATACATATTCACACTGCCCCAGATTTACCTACGCTCTGAAAATATCTAACATTTTCTTTTTTTATAAAAAAAATCATACAAACTGCACCACGTTCAAAGAAGGAAATCGTAAAAACAGGACAATAAAACAGAAAAAAATGGGGTTGCTGCATATATTATGAGAGTGGGTAAAAAAAGCAGAACAGAACCCTTGCATTCCATCAGGACGTTTATGTTGAGTTCCTTTGGAGCAAATATGCGACCCTCATTTATATTTCTATTCTTAAAACGTTTTTACACACACCGACACCGACACCGCATGCTTTTCTTTTCTCATGCTTAATGCCCTTAAATAATGCTTTTCTTTGACACGAGAATCCTGCTGCTTCGTCTTCAGCGCTGCGCCGCACCGTCAGTCAGTCGAACCAACCCCTTGGATTATATGCAACTCTGTTTGCATATCCTCGTGGGAGTCACATACATAGAGAGGAGGTGAGGACGATGTATACATTAAATATGGCTAAAGATAGACATGATTGGCGGCTGGGGTTGAATTTGTCTGGGTCATTTATCGATTCGATTAAGGAAACAGATTGATGGTTATTAAGGACATGTGTTGTGAGTTGTATAGTCCAACAACCACAAATGCAGTCGATTTATATGGCATCAAAGCGAGTTGATTTATTCATAACACAATGAGACAAGTCTCGCCAATAATTAAGGCCTCATTATTAGGGAGGTTCGACGTACACAATTATTGATGTCCTTAATTGAACCTGTGATATTTTATAATGGATTTGAGAGAAACATCATTTTCCATAACGGCTTTGGAAAAAGTCTTAATTTCTGATCTTGTTAAATTACAGCTTTGGAAAATTTTAGTTGAAGTTGTCCTTGCAAAAAAAAAAAAAAAACACTGTGGAAAGATGCAAAACTGTGGATGGCACTGGATCGGAATAGGTGTGGAGAGTTTTAGGATACCGTGCTATTCGGCAATGATTGATTATTAGATATTATTGTAACACTAATATTCTTAAACTTAATACAAAATGAGATACTATTTGCTAGCCAATATTTTTTTGGTGAATAAATTTTTCACCATCGGATCGTGAGAAAAAATCACTCATACGCCATACATCATTTTTCATAACAACGATTATTGGATTGAAATTTACCTGTTTCTTAGCTGCTTCTTCATCACAGCCACGAGTTAGTTGTAAGGAGGAGGACAGAATACTAATCTAAGCTTTTGTTTAGAGAACTGCATACAGAAGATTCATCCAATTCATCTTATATTGGTTTACCAATTGCATTGACCACTAGTATTTTTTGTAGCCCACACAAGTTAAAATACAAATTTTATTTTTTTCTATAATTATCAATTTAAAGGAAAAATAAAGGATGACAAAAATAACTGGCCAAATTTAGTATGCAAATAATTACCTTCTATTCGTGACACAATAATTTTCCAAACAATCTACTTTTGGATTCTTATTTTTCTCTTTGGCATATCGTTGACTTACAGACAAGTTATACATTTAAATTATTTACAATTTGTCTGCCCACTTAATTTTTGAACATTAAATTATTTTTTTTTTCAGACAATAAACCTTGACAAAGTAATTGTCAATAAAAGTGTCTCATTTCAACCAAAACCCACTCAATTTCTTAAGCTTAATAATTGGGAAAAAGGACATTGAAAAAAAAAAATAAAACAATAACTCTCCACTGACCCAGTTTGCCTCAGTGGACCTGACCTAGAGAAACATAATATCCATTGTTGTATTCATATAAAAACCCTCGGGGTAAAAAATTGTTGTTTACGTTCTGCCCATCATAATATGCCCATAATGATGCTGTAGATATAAAAAAAATAAAAACAAACTCTGGAAAAAATTTGTAAGTTTGGTCTTTTTGTTGTTCCTATACACTATACATATATAAATATACGTATTTTCAAACAAAAGAATGATGAATACATTAAGATTCAGGTCATGGATGCGGATTATATGCCAGCAATATAAACAGAAATCATTTTCATTATGTATAATAATAAAAGAGAGTACCGTAAATATTCATTGAATAAATACATAAATACCAGCAAGAGTGTAGTGCCTGCGAGAATGTGTTAAGAAATTTTATTGTTTTTTTCTTTATAAGGAAAATGTATAAGAAATATGCTTTCATCAACAAATATGCCAAAGATAAAAGGATTTAAAAACAAATTCGTATATTTTTTGTTTAAGTTTTCTTCAAATTGAAATGAGTTCCTTGAAGAAAGCTTATTTTTTTTAATATATTTAACTATACATACATAATGTAAGATATAAAGTCTTTTAAAGGAAACCTACAATGTATATTGCGGGGAATATTAGTTAGAAGGAATAGCTAAGGAAAACATTTTTTGGTCTCACATTGATCGATGGAAAATAAAATGCACGACTAGGTCGCACGAACTTGCTCTTATGTGCGATCACACTGTTATTTTAAAGTCTGAATAATAAATTAAAGATCTGCCAGTCTGTTTTTAAAAGAAATACATTAGTTATGGGATCCTATATTTTATGCCACCTGCTTAAAACATATTTAAGTAACGGGTGATTTTTTAAGAGGTTTAGAACTTTTTTAAAAAAAAAAACACAAAAAATTCGAAAAAATGAATGAAATATTTATTTGAATCGATAGTTTGAACTTTGCAATTCAATGTTTAAAGATAATTTCATGCAAATGTTGACCGCGGCTGCGTCTCAGGTAGCCCATCCGCTGAGTCCAATTTTGGCATACTCTTTCACACATATCGGCCGGTATCTCACGAATGAATGCATGGATGTTGGCTTCCAGTGCGTCAATCGAAGCGGGCTTGTCCCTATAGACATTAGCCTTGACATACCCCCACAAAAAATAGTCTAATGGTGTCAAATCGCACGATCTAGGCGGCCAATTGACCGGCCCGAAACGTGAAATTAACTGTTCACCAAACTCGCCTCGCAATTGCGCCATTGTTTCGCGTGCTGTGTGGCATGTGGCACCGTCTTGTTGAAACCACATATCATGCAAGTCAAGAACTTCCATTTCGGGCAAAAAAAAGTTTGTTATCATCGCTCGGTAGCGTTCACCATTGACAGTAACGCTGCGATTCGCATCATCTTTGAAGAAATATGGCCCAATAATGCCGCCGGCCCATAAACCGCACCAAACAGTGGCTTTTTCGGGATGCTTTGTTAGCTGTTGCAATGCTTCTGGCTGATCTTCACTCCAAATGCGGCAATTGTGCTTATTTACGTACCCATTCAACCAAAAATGAGCCTCATCGCTGAACACAATTTTTCGATAAAAAAGCGGATCCTCGGCCAGCTTTCCAAGAGCCCATTCACCAAAAATTCGGCGTTGTGGTAGGTCGGCTGGCTTTAGTTCTTGCACCAGCTGTATCTTAAAAGGCTTTACGCCCAAATCCTTCCGCTAAATTTTCCACGTAGTGCTGTAACAAAGGCCTAACTGCTGGGAACGGCGCCGAATCGACATTTCGCGGTCTTCTGTCACACTAGCTGATACGGCCGCAATATTTTCTTCACTACGCACAGTACGTAAACGTGTTGGTGGTTTAATGTCCAACAAAGTAAATTTGGTGCGAAATTTGGTCACAATCTTCCGAATAGACTGCTCAGAAGGTCGAGAATGCCGACCATAAAATGGAAGCAGCGCGCGATGAACATTTCGAACCGAGCACGAATTTTGATAGTAAAGTTCAATAATTTGCAAGCGTTGTTCATTTGTAAGACGATCCATGGTTAAATTGCAAACCAAACTGAAGCTGTTTGACAGTGACACAAGGTACTAAACACACGTCAGCTGTCAAAACCAGTGTTGCCAAAACCAAACCAGCTAAAAAATCACCCGTTATAACTACGAACCATCAAACCTTAATACATACGTATATATGTGTAGCATCGCTTGTACCATCATCGTCAGCTCTTCGCGTTTCTTCCAATTCATAACCCTGGTACCTCTATAAAAAGATACAGTTTTTACAACCCAAAAACAAAAAAAAGGTTGTAATCCCTTTCTTTGTGTTGTTGGTTGCTTTATATACATTTATTAACCTTTATTTATTAAATAAACCTTTTAAAATAAAAAAATGTTTCTCTCTATAACTCGAATTTTTCAAAACTCTCTCTAACTCGAACAAATCTTGGTATCCCGTGAAAATTCGACTTAGGGAGAGTCGACTGTATATTTATTTTATACATATACATATAAAATTTTTAAAACATTTAAAAAAAAAAAAACTGATATGTCAATTCTAAGTGTTTAGTGGAGTTAAGAAAAAAAAATTTGAAAAAAATCATCCACTTATTTTCGAAATATCGAATTTTCAAAAAATAATTTTGAAAATTTTATTAAAAATCCAAAATTTATTTTTTTGAAAATTTTGATATCAAAAAACTTATCAGAAGCTCTTTTGTAAAAAAATTTCATTAAAATCGGTTCAACAATTAATAATGAAATAGTCGAAAATCAAAAAAATGCGGGTTCTATGAGAGATACCATTTTTAATCGATACATACATGTATACATACATTTTTTCTTCAAAAATATAGTAGATGGTATAAGTTGACCCAAATAATTTAATCAAAATCGTAGGAATTTTGAGAAAAATGAGATTTTCCTTACCGATTTTTAAACCCTTGTATGGGAGGTACCTACCTACCTTTATTTTTGGTTTTAAGAATTATTTTTTTTTAAATTTACTAGATAATGTTAAAAAACTGCTGGGTGCCAAACTTGATAAAAATCGATAAAGTAGTTTTTGAAATATTAAGTTTCAAACAAAAATTTTTAAAATTTTTTTTTTAAATTTGAAAAAAAAAAAAAAACAAATTGAACATTTTGATATACGATTTCTGCATATAAAAATTGATCAAAATCGGTTGAACCTTTTTGAAAAAATAGAAAATCAAAAAAAAATGGTTTCAATGGGAGGTAGATACTATTTATAACCATTTTTTTCGGAATTTTTTTTTTATAAAATAGTATTTTTTTTTAATTAGTGAATTTTTGCACGTTTTGAGAAAAATATAAGATTTTCTTTTTTTGCTAAAAAAATTTGTACGGTAACTACTGTCATTTTTAGTTAAAAAAAACGCTATGTTCAAAGAAAATCGGCCCACCCGTTTAGACTGCAGCCGAAAAGACAGACAGACCGTCAGAATTGCGAGACCAACATTTTTCGGCTTCGCTATCATCGTCAAGTTTGATCAAAATCTCAAGTTCCGATTATTTTTACGAATGCATAACTATCCATATATGTAGTAAGTTCCTAGGTATGAAAATATTATTTTTTATTTTTGACTTTCTCAAAAACGCTTCAACTGATTTTTGGTGTTGAGGTCACTTGAACTTTTAATTCAATTATATTTAATCGCTCCATCTTTAAACAGAAGTAATTTTCATATTTTCTTCATTTTCGTTATTGCAACATTAGATAGTTCTAATGGAATCAAATGATACTTCAAATACATGCGATTTTTATAAACTTCTTGTCAAATATTATCTACTAGCCGATAGTACCCGGCGTTGCCCGGGTCTCTTTTGGCCAAATCAAATGTTTCAAAAAATTTTCAAATTTAAGTAATGTACGCATGACCCTTTATTTTGTTTAAACTACTTTTAATTATTTTTTAACCATTTAATTTAAACGTAAATTTAAATATATGTATTATAATATAATATAATATAATTATAATATAATATAATATAATATATAATATAATAATATATAATATATACATAAAATGTGTATTTTGTTTTTAAAACTTTAAAACTATTTATTTTTTAAGCATACAATAATACTAATCTTCCTTCTCCTCGATTTTTGTTTCTTCGTCTGGTGATTGTGTTTCGTTTATCTGTGTGTCTGTATTTCCTGCCTCTTCCGAATCATTTAATGAGTCCAATTTTTCTCCGGAAAAAATGTCTTCATCGAAATTTACGGAAGAGCAGCTTGAAACTTCCATAAGGTCCTTTTGGGAGTATGGTTTTGATCCACTTAGTTGTATTTCTTGTTGTTTTTGTTGTTGTTTTGGTTGTCGACTTCGTTCTATTTGACGTTGTCCTAATTGTTGAGACTGTTTCGGATGTTGGCGTTGTTCTGGTTGCTGGCATCGTCCTTGGGGTTGTTCTTGTGGTCTTTGTTGTATTTTTTGATAATATTTATCAAGATCTTTTAATAAATTAGTTGATTGAGAACCAGGATCTTCTAAAAAACAATTTAAAAAACATTGAAAATTTAAATAGTGTTTTTAATGGAGTAATATTCGAATATTATTATTATTTATTAAACTCTACATAAAGGTACAGAATAATACTTAAAGCTAAAATCTGCAAGTTCTTCTATCTGAGGTAATATTTGAATAACAATCAAAATTGGAACGTCACCACGTTGGTAGAATACAATTCCGGACAAATTCACACATCATGAAATTATTATCAAAATTATTCTACTTTTAACAAATTTCTAATGTAAAACGGCCAATTTTACATCAGAAGTTATCTTGTATGTATCTTGTATGTATAATCCTTTACTTCCCGACACAGATTTTCTATGAATTTAGTATATATGTATGTGTATGAACTTAAAACCAAAAAAGTTTTATGTTCACTTCGCAACGCAAATTTCAATATTAATTCACTTTCTCATTAATTTTCGGTGCCTACGATGAAACGATGAAATTTGAAACAAATCGTATGAGTTTTGTTCCTTTTTCCACCATTTCTCGACCAATTTTATGGACGCGAGTGTTACAGAACATAGACACTGATTATTCAGTAAGTATCCAATCATATTTCTTTTCATTTTTTTTTACAAATATTTTCATTATTTTAAGTCAAAAATTAAAGAAAAAAGTAAAAAAAAAAGTCAAAAAATTAATTCAGATGCATTTTTCGATTGTTGGTAGTCTAAAGTTTGAGAGCTACTTTTCTGTCCAAACCCCTTCTTGAAATCATTCCCCGTTGAAAAATTATCTTGTAATTCCTAAAACAAATTTACATTAATTCTTATTACAGATTGAAGACAAAAACGCGTTTTTCTCGAAACCTGTTTTTTTTAACATAAGCTACTCTGTCTTATTGCCGCTTTTAATGACTTTTACACCAAGTGTACCTAGCAGAGATTTCCTTTTTCATACAAAAAGAAAATACCCACAACTATTTCCTGCTACAACCAACTTTAAATTACCAAACAAAATTCCCTTAATATAATCCTTCAAACAAATTCACGAACCATTTAAAAAGTTAACGAATCAAAAAATCCTCTTAATAAAATCCTTCAATCAAATTCACCAACCATTTAAAAAATTAACGAATCGGACGAACTAAATACACGAACCAAATGAGCGCATCGAATGCACGACCCATTCACTTGCAAAATTCTATTCTAAGTTCTGACCAACGTGCAACGTGGCGACTGGGACATCGCCACGTTGGCCATTGGCCAATTTTACATTACAAATTATATATATTATACTTATAGTTCCAGACACTTTTTTTAAGAAATTAGTATATAATAGTATATATATAATTAGTATATTAGTATATAGGTATATATGTATGAACTTTAAACCAAAAAAGTTTTAAGTTCACTACACAACGTGAATTTTAATAATTAACTCAATTACTTACCTATTTATTTCCTGATTATCCAGTAGGTATTCAATTTTATTTGTTTTCTTTTCACTTTTTAATTTTTTAACAATAATTTTCTTTTTTCTTTTTAATTTTATTTTGTCTTTTCAATTTTCTTTTTTCTTTTTGTGACGATCGACGCCATTCTTGATTCTAACACAATTAACTTAAGACTGAACATTACTGACTACGCATTAGACAAATTAAAATCCATAACTGAATCATCTTCTTTTATTCGACTAAAGCGCCATTATATCCCAACCGGCATTATTTTTCAATGTATAATGAATCGATTTGGATTCGATTTTCGATACATGAGTTGAACAATCGATTTGGGGTTGAGTTGAAATAAATGAAAAAAGAATATAGACAATTTGTTTATTTTATAAAAAAAAAATAATAAATAAAATGGAATACTCGAATACTGTCTAACAAAACAAAGATTAATTAATACTGTATAGGTAATTTATACGTTATAATTTCAACCATACAAAGAAGTTTATTTTGTTTTCCCGTATTAAGGCTTTCCCAAACCAACGCGAAATCGTAGCGAATCATTCACAATAATAAAAAATATGACAAACACACAACGCTAAACAACAACAAAAAACTGTCGTCAACGAATGTTTCGCGTTGGTTTGGGAGAACCTTTAATAGGAGTGTTTTTTTTGCAAGCCCGGGGGAATTTGATGAAAAAAACGAAGTCGGTGCTAAACAACTAACATGTTATATGCAACAACAACTAATCCCAGAGAATTCTCGGTGCTTAACTTAATCGCACAGAAAAACTGTGTTACCGGCATGAGTTACATACATGTTATCGATAGTTTGTATGAAAAAACGAAGTCGTTGCTAAACAACTAACATGTTATATGCAACAACAACTAATCCCAGAGAATTCTCGGTGCTTAACTTAATCGCACAGAAAAACTGTGTTACCGGCATGAGTTACATACATGTTATCGATAGTTTGTATGAAAAAACGAAGTCGTTGCTAAACAACTAACATGTTATATGCAACAACAACTAATCCCAGAGAATTCTCGGGGCTTAACTTAATCGCACAGAAAAACTGTGTTACCGGCATGAATTACATACATGTTATCGATAGTTTGTATGAAAACTCAATTTTTTTTACTGTGATGGCGTCGATAGTCCCCGTTTTCTTTTTTTTCAACCAATTCCCCCCGGGCTTGCAAAAAAAACACGCTTAATAGCTTATTAGTCTTTCAGCTTATGGAAATTCAGCATTAAAATTCCCCACGCCAACGCGAAAATGTCGTTGCGACGACAAAGACAATAATACCAACACGTTGTTGTCAATAAAAAACAACACGTTGTTATTAGCCGCACTACTCCATGACGATAATTTAGTGGGTGAGATCGGCGAAGAGTACAGAGCAGGGTTCGTTAAATATCGCCCGCCAATCATAAAAACTATATGGAACCAATCATTCTTTTTCCATTCAGTACGGTTGTGAAGTAAACATTTTGAAGAAGTTAAAATTTTTGTAGAAGGTGAAAATTTTTGAAAAAAATTAATTTTTTTCAAAATAAGTTAAATTTGTTAAAAAAATTTTTATTTTTGAATTTTTTTTTTCAAAATTTTTAACTTTTTTGAAAATTTTGTTCTTTGGCTAAAATTTTTTGTGTCTCTTTTGAAATTTTGTAAATTTGTTTCTTATTTGAACGGTTTATGAAAGTATCTTTAATAAGGATCCTTCATGATAAATTCGGGAAAAAAACATATTTTAGATTTGATTCGATAGTGAAATCGAATTTTAATTTAAGGTTCGCCCACACCAACGCGAGTCTGTCGTGGCGACGACGAAAACAATAATAACGTGATTTTATTGTTCTTTTCGTCCTCGCGACGAAAGATGTGCGTTGATGTGAGGAATCCCTTAAAGAAATCAAAAATCAGATTCACGATCGAATCAAATTCAAATTCCCAAATCATATTTCATCGCTCTTCAAATCTTGGTACATAGCTCCCCGCGAATCTCATTGACAAAAACATTGTCATGGCGTAAGACTCGATGTAGATACTGACTTTTCAATACACTCTGTTTCCTTCGCCGATATAATCCACAAAACCATCGTCATGACGTAGTGAAAAGTCACAATCTAAACAGGGTCTAACGAAGTCAGTTAAACGGGGTCTTATAAAAACGCTTGTATGCGCACCTTAAGTTTATGCCAATTATAAACACTGGCGCTGTTATAGGTAAGAAGACAAAATAAGAAGAATTTAGAGAAACGTCAAATTTCTCAAAACGAAAATTTGCAAAATCGTCTTCATACGATTTTTTTTAAGGTAAGTTTTTAATTTTAAGAGTATTGTTTATTTACCAAATATTTTACTTTCAGATGGGGCCTATAACATAACAGGTAAGTACAATTTTTAGTTTATATATTATTTTAAGTGTTTTTTTGGTTTGTTTATTAGTTTTGCTGAAATATACAGCCAAACTGACAAACAAACCAAAGAACACTTTTATATAATAGTATAGATATAGATATGATTTCATGCGATCGAAATTGCAAGTTGCGGCAATTCATTGTTGCGACCGCCATTTTTTAATTGGCAGCATATTTTTTCACATCACAACAAAGAAGCTACGTCCACACCTAAGAATATTAAACACACTTTAACTTTTCTGAAGAAAGTTCAAATTTATGGAAATTTTATATTTCAGAAGTTGAAGGAGCCGCTAAAGTGAGAGAAGCTCCCACATATTTGAAAAATAAAATAATTCCTTATTTTTTCTTGTTAAACTTCAAAGACCCCCAAAAGAGAAAAAGGCTTTTGCATTCCAATTCAACTTCAAGTTTATTTTTTTTTTCTTTAAATTAAATTATGGAAATCCTTCTGAAATTGAATTGAAAACGTCTGTGACTCTTCAAATGCCCTCGTCCCCGTCCAATCCTAAAAATGAAAGCAGTCTTTTTCTTTCCTCTTTCAATCCAAACTGAACCTCTTCTTCTTCGTTAAATTCAAGTTGCTGATGTCGAGGGGAATGACCACTGTAAAAAAAAAGATGTTTGCCTTTTAATTTCGTTGTCTCTGAAAAATAAGAAAAAAAGGATCATCAGAGATATCTCGCCCGCATTTTCCAAAAGATACCACTTCATAATTAATGCGCTTTTTGGTTTGTCCCCTTTCTATATCGAACTCAATCCCGGATGGTCTACATTTAAAGGCGATAAATTCGCCAACCCCAAAAAAAAATTAAACGAGACAAAATCGTCCCTAAACACTCATAAAATCCTTTCGGAGGTTTGGGTGAGATTTATTGATCTGTTTCCGTTTTTTATGAAGCTATGATGGAAACCAGAACCACCCACACTTGTCGGGCACCGTTGCTAACTGGTGCAGCATCAGTTGTAAAGCTATAAATGTTTCGGTTAAGAGGGTTGCATTATGGTTTTTCATTTGACGAAAATAAATGCAATATATATTTTTTTTATGCCAGATCAAATTATAGCCCATTCTTTTCGGTGTGATGGATGTACGGCTCGCATGATGGCGTTTTTAAGCCTCATGTATGAACGGACACATAGACAGACAGTCATCATCTAATGCTGCCAAGTTAATCGCATTTTGTGTGCCTTTTTGGCTGAATGTCAAACGAATTGCCTGGCAGGGTTGAGTTGTAATCCTTCTTTGCGGTACAAAAATTTACCCAGAGCTATAGTAAGTGTTTTTTTTATCATCCTGTCTGTGAAAAGAACATCGTATATAGTATTGCATCGTTTTCGGGAGGATATTCGAAAAGTTTTGTGAAATTACGTTTTGTTTTGCCAGGTCTCTAACAACTCCGACTATATATGATGATGATGAGGATGTTGCTGATGATGATGATGTGAAATAAAAGGATGAGCCTAGGATAACATGCAACCCACGCTCACCATATTGGCTTCTATCCAAGTAATCACTAACTAAACAACCGGAAAATTGTATTTCTGGCTAAAAGGATGCATGTTGTCTATAGTATATCCTTGCAAAAGGGGTTAATCCTCTTTTGCTAGCAGTGAACAATTTTAAAATAGCAACAACATAAAACAAACAAAAAAACACAAAATTGAATTCAACGAAGGATTCCAAAAAGGGTAAATTTCAAGTTTGTCCTTTAGAGAATATTGGGGAAAGCAAGGTTGGGGCAGTTCAGAAAAAAAAAATATAAAATAGAGAGGAAGCTTTATGATGATAATTTCCGCTTTTTTGGATAAATATGCAAATTTCAGTTTGGCAGTAAATAAAATTCATTACATCGTTATGTTGGTCGATGTTCGGTCTATTCATTTAAAATGTTTTATTTTTTATCGTCCCTTTTTTTTATTGGATTATATGTTCATATTTTATTTCTGGAGAGTTTGAGATTATTCAATTATCTGGCAACGACATATAAATTAAATCAGGGCCTCTGTCCGAAAAAAAACGCCAGTAGCCGACAATTTATTATAAAAAATTACGAATATTTTAATATGCGGGAGTAAATTATTTATTGTAATGAGAGAAGCCTCTGTTTCTGTTTGTGCTGCTATTTGAGGTAAAACAAAATTAAGGATATGCAATGGTGGGCAATAATTATTGTGCTGATGTGGATGTAGTTATTTTATTTTATGTGAGACAAGATTCATGAATGGACAAATTTTTGCAAATTGTCAGGAATGACAACAATGGCTTTTAGCTTTTAGTTACAATTATTTTGAATATTGTTTCACTGTAACTTAATGAAATTTTATTTGTTAACAAACTAGGTTTTTGATATGATTTTAAATGTGTTTACTTTTTTGGAAACCAAAAATTCCATTTTTTTTTCGATTGATTATTAGAATTCAACAGAAAATTGTAGGTCCCATCCATTTTTTTAATAAAAAAAACGCACAATAAAATGGTTGAGATAGTACATAGGTACACAAGATCTAAGCTATTCACGAGCAATCGTATCACCAAGTTTATTTTATTTATTTATTTTCAGAATATAAGGTGGATATATCCAACCCTTGAATCTGTTTTCCTTAAAATGAATGATGAAAATATTTTTTTAATCGCATTTAATCCAATTGATTCATAAATTTTAATAAATAAAAGATATTATTTTAAATAACTTAAAAACACTTATTTTATTTATTTATTTACTTAAATGCATTTCGGAAGCTATGCTTCCATCGTAATAAAATAAGTGTTTTTAAGTTATTTAAAATAATATCTTTTATTTATTTCATGAAAAAACACGTTAAAAATCTCCAATATCAAATTAAATTTTAATAATAATTTCTCCAAAAACCGACAATCCACTCTGAAAATTTAACATTCTTTCTTTCTCAAAAACCAGAATACATTTTTCCGAAGGATTTTAATTCCCTTAATTCAAAATCCACCACAGAATTGCTCCATCAGCTCAAATTTTCAAAGTAGTCTTACCTTAAAATGCAAAATTACCGTTTTTTTCGGTTTGTTTAATTTGTGAATGAAAACAAATATTGGAGATTTTTTAAGGAAAATTAGTACCTGCGTACTTTTGATTGCGAAACGAGTTTTGGAGAAAAATTATTTCGTAACCTGAAATATATACCAAAAGAAGTCTTTTTATGCACTTTTAGATTAGAATATCTCAATAACCTGAACTGAACGAAGGATTTTGATATCAAATTTAAACTCAAGGCGTTGAAAACCTTAGTCTGCTTACCCAGACAAAAAAAACCTGTATGTGCAGCAATAAGTAAGAATTTTTACGCGTTCAGCACATCGCCTAATAACCCGCCCAGAATTCATTTTAATACTATAGTCCTGATTAATGTACATACCTACCTACGCCTTACATAATATATAATTTAATATCAAATCACTTACGTTTGACGTGAATGCGGCGAAAATACCTCAATTCTGTTGGCACGTCCTTAATCAGTGTCTCATTAATGAACTCTCGCTCTGATGCTGCCTACATGCAAAACGTGAACCAATAAAATAGTCAATAATATGCAATATAAAATATTTGTTTTGCCAACAAAAAAGGATATTATTTTTTTTTTTCTAGAAAAAAAAAACCCTTACACAAATTCCTTAGGGACAAACCATATACCGAGAAGACTCCTTATAAACTTTGTTTTCTGAGAAAAAAAAAATAAAATACACTCAATGGGAATTGAATGTGCGATGCACGTGTCCTCTCATATATCTTGCGATAGATATATTCTGTAACTTGTCATATACATACAATATATAAATTTATATATATCTACTTATATAGATACACTCACTATAAGGATATAGGTACGTTGTACGTGTTATTAGTTTGTAACATTTAAAGGATTTCAAGAAAAGAAAACAAAAGATTGGGGGTGGCTTAGTTGAGAATTGAACCAAACACACTGCAAGAGAAGTGATGTTGAACAATGTGCTGACAAGTATAACAAAATCCTTAAAGGATTTATGTTTCAAGTAGGGTTCCCTGGGAATGTATAACTTTAAATGCGCACGGGTGATTTTAGAACATTTTTACATCAATATTTAAGAATAAACTTTTAAAAAAACAGTAAAATTTAAGCCAAAAAGAAAAACAATGTTTTGGTTTGTTTTTATTTTTGTTTGCATCAAAAATATATAAGACATTTCAATTTTTCATACTCGAAATGTTTCTTTTCTTCCTTTTTAACTTTTTGAGTATTGCTTTTAAAGCATTGAATTCAAATCATTTAAGTATAGTTTAAAAATGCAAAAATTGTTCTTTATTGTATTTCAATATAAAAATAAATATAGATAGGGGAACTTGGGGATCCATGTTAACCGATTTTGTTTTTTTTATTAAAATAACTTTATTGCGTTATAACTACAATAACGAAGGAGAAGAAAATTAGAAAACTACTTCTGTTTAGGTGGAGCGATTGAATATATGTAATTCAATTAATAAGTTCAAGTGACCTCAACTCCAAAGGTTGCGTTTCGCCCAGGTTATTGTTATACCTAATCATACATATGAAAAAATCTTTTCCATCCTATAATTATTTGAATATTGGCTTGTTTCTTGCCGGGAATCTAAGCTCCCCAAAGAAATTTTTGTATTAAATAATTTTCTATAAATATAAATCTCAATATTTTCTTTAAATAACAGCGGATATTTGCGGTAAATCAATCGTTTTTTCGAATATGTGATAACTCAAGATAAAACTCTCACTTCAATTATTAAAAAAAAAAAAACAAATTACTTGTGCAAACCGAAGAAGATTATTTTATGTTGCATACTTTAAGACGTAAGCTAAAATTGAAATAGAAACTTCGTTGGTGATGCCATTAAAAGTGTAATGCAACATTTGACTATGAAAAAACTTAATTGTATAATTTTCTTCCACAATTCGTTAGTGGGGGTTATTATAGGAGCAAATACGGGATGTTTTTCAGGAAAATCGGACTGAAGTTTTACACGCCATTTTGATATTTTCTTAACGTCATAGGAAGTAGTGAAGTTTTTTTTACTAATAATAAACAATTCAAAACCCAATATTCATATGTACTTTTGCAAGTGATTGGCTAAGTTTACACTTTATTGGCACCAGTCAATTTAATTATTGGCATATTTATTTTTATAGGAGCTAAATTTTAGACGATTTTATACGTTGTTAAAGCATTCTTATAGTATGATTCTAAGTTTAAAACAGTATTTTCCTATTTTAAACGAATTAGAATCGTACTACATTTAACATTTTATTAAAGTTAAAATCACAAAATCCCTTTTTATATTTTTAGTATCATACTCACTTCAAATGTCAATGAATTGTATGTTTTCTTACTCCTTTGCCTGAAGTCTCAGTATTTGTTGCGTGTTCTGTTAATATTTTGTTACTAAAACAGCTGTTTATAGGTTGATACAGTTAAAAAATGTTTAAAACTAAAAATATTTTAGTAGAGCTTTCAAGTCTAAGGGCCAGTTCCACAGTGCATACTTAACTAAATAAGTGGCACTTAATTTACCCATTCATGGACTTTAGAGGTAATTTTAAGGTCTGAGTAAGTGGAACTTAAGTGGCCAATATGGGAGACTTAAGTGTCACTTATTCCGATTAGTTTACACTGTGAAATTGGGCATTGGTTTTCCATTCCTGGAACTTAAGTGACTCTTACTATACTGTAAAACTGGCCCTAAAAGTTGTTAATCATGTGTTTTGAGCAATTTTCAAACCTAGATTTGAACTTTTTAATTAGTAGAAGTAGTAAGTGATGCCAGAGAAATATCTGAAGCAAATATTCTTTACAAAAATGTTAAAAAAAACTTGAAAATATCACTGTCATATGTACTTAATTTAAACTGTATGTGCAAATCATTAGGGGGTGCTATAACAATAAGGCTGTTTACCCTTACAAAAGTAAGTATATAAAGCTTTATTTAAAAGGTCTTGTCTTTTATTTGTTATTCTTACTTCTTCAAGGTTTTTAAATTGCTTTACAATAATTAATTTTACTAATTTCATTTTCAGAGGAATTATTTCTCCATATACTATCGCCTTTACTTTATAGACGATGGAAGGTGCTGAAAGATCAAGATGGTGGAACTGAAGATCAAGGATAGGACGTGATCTCTTTTCTCAATCCGTCGAAGTGACTCTAAGATCGAGTCTATACAGTCAATTTTTCCCAGTGTCCGTATGTCGTACTTGTCCCTGAGCTAAATCAACAATGCACGACTGAAAAGGAAAATCATCTTAAGTCCATTTTTAACATTTTTTCAGGAGAGCCGACAGAGAGACGTCACCATACCATTTTCGCAAATAAGATGCATTTTTTTCCAATAATGGAAAAGGAGTGAGATAGAAGAATGCAGAACTGTGATGCCTCTGTATTTTTAATAGGGTTCATCTTAAGATGTTTTAACTTTTCAGTCGAGAATTATGTACTTCCGACAAAATGTTTCCTTTTTTTTCAAATAATATTTCACATTTCTAACTTTTGATTATACAAATACTGTGACTTAGAGAAGATTTTATTATTATTCTCTATACGTGGACTCGATTAGTTTTATTGACTTAAATCTGAAAATATTGTTCACCAACTATTTTCCTATTAATGCAATAATAGCCGTGTTTTTTTGCAAGCCCGGGAGGAATTGGATGAAAAAAACGACGTCGGTGATAAACAATTAACATGTTAAATGCAACAACAACTAATCCGGGAGAATTCTCGGGGCTTAACTTAAGCGCACCGAAAAACTGTGTTACCGGCATCAATTGAATACATGTTATCGATAGTTTGTATGAAAATTCTATGTTTTTTACTGTCATGGCCTCGCTAATCCCCGCTGTCGTTTTTTTTTTCAACCAATTCCACCCGGGCTTGCAAAAAAACACGCCTAATAATAAATATCTCTTTGATTACATAAGATTCCTTTAAGATAACTTTAAGAAAGGTAAATGTTCTCCTACTTAAATAAATACTTATTTCATATTTATAATTAACTTAGTTATGCATATTTTAATTAAATAAAGTAAAACATAATATTGATATTACAATAAAATATAGAAAACGAGTTGGTAAATATTATGTTTACGATCAATTTAATATGGATTTTGACAAACAATACCCTTTTTATATCATGAAATTTCAATTTTCATCACAATCAACGTTATTTTGTTGTCTTATGCAACAGAGAGTTCATTAATCCCTATATGAATTGTCGTCGTCATCACATCAATATCTATCCGTCGAGAGAGAGTTGTAAAACTTCTCTGCAACACATCCCTTGAACGATGTACGAATATTGTCATTATCGATAACAATTTCCTGATGCTCATCCTTCTATAAGCTCCTGAGGGCAACATATCTATCTACTATAGGTCTAGGGCCAGGTCCATGATGATGGCATGCATAGCACATACGAGACACAAACTCCAACACATTCATTTTGATTACAAATATCGTTTTAATCCCCTTATGACGTTTATTGTCTGCCTTGTGTTTGTCGGTCGGTATGCCTTGTCTGTACGAAAGTTGCTCAGAATATTATATGTACAGTGCAGTGCGCTAAAGTTGGTTTTTGGTATAGAACTTTAATATATTCTGTAGGTAGTACAGCAGTGTAATTTCCGACTTTCATATCGTTCGTTGTATACGGTGCATTCAACTCCTTCCCACATTCACCATTATCGTCCGTCGGCGTCGTCGTATAGCCGTGCCACATCGTGTGTGTTTTCTAAAGCCTATTTTTGGTTTGGCATGCAACAAAATTTTTGCTCAACCAAATTTTCCACTTGGATGCATTTATTTGGCACATCGTTCATATGTATGAACACGAAGGAGTGAACCCAAGTTTGGTGAATTCCTATCTGGTGTTTCTATAAACCCTGCAACGAATACTCAAATAGGTAACACATTTTGCGTGTTGGTGAGGGTGGTTTAAAGAAATAAAAAAAAAAAAATACGTAGGTATAGATATTTGAAAAGGGTTATTGTGGAAAAGAACTCCTTGGAGTTGGGATCCCTTTGAAGCTGATAAAAAGCAAAAATATCCATATGTAAGTGCACACGTCTGGTTTCTTTTTTTGTTTTTTTTGCAGTTATTTCTTTTCAATGGAGCATTTTTAAAGAACTTTTTGGCACAATACCTATTACCTATTTAGAAAAAAAAAAATTATGTGGAAAAAGTTAGGAATGGTATAGAAATACAATAAATAACAGCACACTCATTTCTATCTCTTCAGTTTTGTTCCCAGTTTTTTTCACAAAAAAGTCTGCAAATAAATAAAGTGCCTATTCCATTTCATAAAAAGTCTGAAAATAAAGTTTGAAAGAAAAACAAAGGTGAATAGAAACTAAAAACAATTTTTGAGATGGTAAAAAGCTTTGAAATATCATAACATAGGTAAGTAAAGGCCAGGCTTTCAGTGCTTGAGTTAACTCTGAGTTAAACCAGAGTTAGTTAATCCTGCTCAGATAAATTAAATTTAACACAGAAGCTAATATTTTTCAGTGAAGTATTAATTTCAGTAATTGTCAAAAATCTATTGCTTTCATTATCAAATCAGAGATGGCGTAGCACTATGGACGATGTTCACATTGGACTGTTTCCTCCTCCAATTTTATTTTTTGACGTGAGTCTCACTTCTATTGTTCAGAAACAAACTAATGTGAACATCAGCTAGGTACTTACTCACGACTCTTTGAAGGATTAAATATAAATCATTTAATCACTAAATTCATATTTAATTGAAATAAAATATTTTTCCAATTGAAAACAAATAGCTTCTGTAGTATTTCAGTACCCGTGGGCCGTGACGTAATGGTTAGTGCGTAGAACTGTTACGCCGAAGATCTTGGGTTCGATTTCCAGCCTATGCCACTTAAAACCCTGAAATATTTTTCACGGGTTACTGCCTCTTGCGAAGAACTGATAAATCCTCCAAGTGCACAGTACACATATCTAAGGTAATATATTGCGCAGGTTGTCAAAGTTGAAAATGTCAAAAAATTTAAAACGGCTGTTCGAGTATCCACCAGGAACTCAACGTGCATCTTTAGAAGCGACAACAAAATATTGAAATAAGACAAGGAAAGGAGCACTGGATCCACCATTTTACTACCATAATACCTCGATTTTGACAGATGCGCAGAACTGAACAAAAATGAAAACGCTAATGATATTACCTTTAAAATATGTGTACTGTGCTCCTAGTGTATCTCGACTTGTCATGAAAAAATGCTTCTCACCAAATTGTAGGTCCCCTCCATTCCTGCCAATAAAACGCCCACAGGAATGGTTGAGAGTTGTAAATCACTTTAGGCCCTCGTTCTATTTCGTTATTATTTAGTATTTCAGTGCCAAGGAAAAGTAAAATGACAGAGGAAAGAGCTGCAACAAAAGAAAAAAAAATCTTACCTTTCTTGTCCATCTCTTTCTGGCCATGAAATGGGAGTGAGAAAAAGTAGGTACAGAGACGTCAAAAAAGTCGGAGGAAGCAGTCCATATGTGAACAGAGTCAAGAAAATGGTGATTTCTTGAGTAGATACTAGATACCTGTATATAATATAAAAAGACATTAAAATCTGCCTGCTACCTGCGAGTATATGTATATATGCAAAACAGACAAAAACCTTATCAATTTCAAAATGCCGCATTAGATTATTATCTTGAAGCCTATAATGGATGTTTTTTTATTTTTTACCTAAGAGCAAAAACTTCTGACTGATTTCCTTTTAAAATTCATAAGCAAAAGAAATCCAATATTCCTCCTCCTTCAATACCCACAAATAAAAATAAACATTTAAATGTATTCAAAAATAAATTGCAATGTCAATCAAAGCAAAGCAAAATCTTCTTTGAAGCATATCCCATAAAATATACTCAAACCTTCTCATTCATCTTTCATTTAACTGGATCTTCTATGTGAAAAAAAATTCACAAAAAAAAAATATCTAAAAAGTCCTTCGTCTGATTTTATTTAAATATTATCTGAGTTCGTCCTTCAACAATCTTCTTGGTTTCGAATGGCAACAAATATTCAAGGATATAATATAGGTAGATAGCCAACGGGCACCTGTGAATTGAATGCAGTCTTAATTCAGGAGTCATTAGTTATGACTATATACGAGGCTATTTTAAAGGATGACTATTCTTCTTGTGCTGCAACACGATTCTGTGTCCTAAAGTCCTGATATCTATAAACGACAATGTTGAAATGAACCTTCTGCGATGTCTCGCAAAAAACCCTCCTACACATACTTTTTTCGCTTATATAAATGGGCACTCACTCATACAATTGCTGTAAATATTTGCATAACTGAATAAATTGCAACATCCCTGTGGCGTTACGTTACACGTCGACGACGACGACGAAAACGTTAACACAGAGAATTTATATATACCTATATGCGACTAGCAAGGGAGGAATGAATATTTGACTGAACTGTGGTGATAATGAGGATTCGAATGGCTTGAGGACACAATAAGGAAGATTTTCTTTTTCACCGAATCCAAAGGCGTGATGTGTGATATAGCTTGGGGGGTTTTTCCTCATTTCCCAGAACTCCTGTGGTTTTTATTGTCGACTATAGTATAGTTAGATAGATGGATATGGAAACTGGAGCTTTGGGATGCATGATGTTAGACCACATTTCGATAAGGATATCTATCACGCTCCTTTATATATAAATGCATCGATTTTAATCAAGTACACCAGTGGGGTTCTGATGGTTTGACATGAAATTGCCTATATATAGGATTGCATCGAGAATTTATTATTGTATAAGGATACGAGCTGAGCATTAGAGAGACATCGCTCTTTATATGAATCCCTTTTTCACTCAATAAAATCAAGTACATAAATTATTTTGTGTTTTATTACAACAACAACAAAAAATGTCATTAAGATTTTTATCAATTTAATTAATCGAACCACAATGAAAACGTCCCTTAAAGGCAGCACTATATACAGAAATAATGTGACACAAAGCAAAAAGCTTCACTTTTTTGCGTGTAAATAATCGCATAGAGCTCTTGACTCTTATAATCCCCAAACTCATTAAGGACGAAAATAATATAAGAACACTCAATTTGCTGTGCCGCACGAAGGGTGAAATTTATTCGTCATTCTTTGGAGTAAAGAGGTACCTATAAACCGTATGCTGCGCAATAATTTAAGTTTGGAGCCGGACCAGGCAACAATTGGCATCAGGGTGGCCATAAGCCATAGGCATCGTGAGTCAAGTAATCAGGAAAGGAAAAGTCAAGCACATGAAGCTTTTGTATATCTATAGCATCAGCGAACGATGAAGTTTTATGGCCTTGTGGGTTAATACCTATATGTACCATGCTGTGACCGGGATAAAACATTACGCTGCTGATGGTTTTTTGGCAGGTAGTATACTCAGTGTGTATATATATACTTTTGTTTTGGTCTTAATTTTCCGTTGTTTAATTTCATTTCGATTGCGCATTTCGATGAACTTTTGTATAATTAAAAAAAAAATCCACAATTGGAATTCACTGGGATCGTAATGGTTTTTTTTAATGTTGCTGCATGAAGTGAATTAATTTATATTTAATGAAGAAGAAAAGTCGGAAATGTTTTTTTTTTTTTTTAATGATGGTACAATAAACATGAACTTTTGATAGTAAATATATTGAAAAATTAAATTGAATCAAATGACAGCTAGACGTGGATTCATGAGGGCACCAGCCAGCTTCAAAAAGTTTCAAAACGGATTTTAGTGTGTAAATTTCCAACTCCTACTCTCACCTCCCCGTGGATGAACATCGGGTGCCCATGATACAAAGCTATATAAGATTCGTTTTTGTCCTTTAAAAATTTGGGAAGAGCGCGATCCCAGATCGTACAATTTATCCCTTTTTGTGGGAATTTCACGTCTAAAAAAAGGAAATAACAGTGAAATGTATATTTTATTTTTAATTTTTTTTTCAAGGGTTAATTGTGGGATATTTATATCCAGAGTTACCACTGGGATATAATTGTATCCCGGGGGATACTTTTTTTCGGTGGGATTCGGGGAAACATTTTTTAACAATCATTTTAACTCAAAGAAAGTTAAGTTTTTTTATTATATTTAAAACTTTATTGTATTCTATTACAATGTTTGTATGAATATTCATGAATTAATGTCCTTAATTTATGTTTTATAAAACAAAAAATCTTTGATATAATACCTACTTAAAATCGGACATTTTAAAAAGTTTTGCACTTAGTTTTTAAATAAAATGGACTCATTTATTTTCAAAAGGACTCTTTTTTCATTCAGAAAAATTCATAAATAATTTTGGCTGCGGCAACACTGAATTCGCTAACATCTAGAAATGCGTTCATGCTCCACAAAGAAGTAAAATGATGATACCTCAAGCTTTTCGATAAGCCAGTCAATCACTTCCCCATATGCTATGACATGAACACAATGCCCTGCTACAATACAACTGTAATCGGATCCGCAGCTGCAACTGCTTTTAAAAAATGCCATGCGTCATTTTCATTTGATGTTTTGATGTCATTTTTTGAGTCAGAATTATTGTTTGTCCCTTTCACTAACTTGTATTATTTATTCCGATTCTTCCATTATTTTATTTTATTTTATTTTATTTTATTTTATTTTATTTTATTTTATTTTATTTTATTTTATTTTATTTTATTTTATCACAAAATGTGCTTTTTAAATTTTCACACACAAAAACACAAAACCAAAATGATTGACAGCTATAATTTGACATTTCAGTTGAAAAGAGTTTGAAATTCATTTCAACACCTATGTAAAGCAGCATAGAGTCGTTCGATTCAGAAATGCCAAAATTGCTGAACAGCAAAAGTTAAAAGTTCGCAGTTGCGTTCCATCTTGCTCGTAGCATTGGGTACGTTCAGCAGACACTAGGGACTACATATGTAGTCAACTACATTCATTGAACCCAAAATTGAGTAAGGAAACTAGTTATTTCTTACGATGTCAAAATTGGGTCTTTACTTCAAAAATTTACATAATTGTCTTGATTATGGAATACGTAATTCTACATCTGCAGTGATTCTCAGTAAAGAATTTTCTTTTTTTTCTTTTCACGACAAATGTGTAAAGAAAAAAAGAGAATTGCACTGCGAATTACAGCGGATCCAGTATTGCGGATCCATAATCGACATATAAATATGTTTATCTGGAAAACACCTCATACAAGACAAAAATCAATATTTCTTACATTTTTAGTTAAATCCTTTCCATAATATATGACAAAGAACCACTTTAACCAAAACTTATAACAAACGTGAAAAAAAAGAAGTTGCAGAACAATGAAGTTCAGCTTGCTATTTAGCGATAAAATATAATCAGCTGATATTTTGACATAAATACACTTGACTTGAAATGTAGGGAGATATTTCTTGACTAGCTTTCCAGTAAACTTTCCAATAAAGTTGCCTTAATTGGAAGGCAATTTTTTGACAGCTGACCAATCAGAGACTAGAAACTTGCCTTAATTTCTAGTCCCTACGTTCTTCTGAACGTACTCATTGATTTTATGTGTATATAATATTTTGACAGATGTCCCGGCTGCGGCTCGCTCGTATTGTGTTCATCCAGTAAAAGTGCCCTTGACGATTTTAATGCGAAATTAGAAAGAGAAGAATTTTCTTTTAAGGTACACTATCAACACTATTAATAAACTCAAACCAAACCTTGATTATTTGTATAACCAGACTTACTTCACTGATAAAAAATAATTTAGGTTTGATTTGAGTTTATTAATAGGGTGTTACTTTTAAATAAAACAAACAAAAAGTTAATTAATGTTAATCAGATAATACACCGAAGTAGGTATATTAACGAGTAATTAAGTTTAAAATTTCTAAGATGGTTTTGCTGACGACTTAAGATAAAAAGAAAATCAATATTAATTACAAGCTCAAATGAGAAAGTATGTGTGTGCAGGTCTTTGGCGACATCAGAGTCCCTTATTAATGTATAGTAGATTTTCTTTGAGTTTTACCACTTAACGTGAATTAGCAGTTTTGGGTTTATTAATAAATATTTTAATCCATGACTTAATTTTTGGTCAACTTTTTATTTGACATGTGAATAAGAATTTTTATTAAATAATACAGAAATTTTTATTATATGTTAAACAAAAATTGAGCTGTTTCGTCATTCATGTGATCAAAAAATGTTCCACATTGAAAGATAGATTCAAAACCTTCGTTTTGAAGCTATACACAATAAATTCAATACCCCTTTAAGGATCCTTTTAATTATGAAATATGGCAACGGAACTTCAAATCCCTTTCAATCGATAATAATCTACAAACACATTTTGCTCATATAAGGTACCTACTTCTTCTATTTCAGATAAATTTCTTTTCCAATAATGTAATGCCTACATTCCTATATTATATTAAGTATAATGTAGATTCTAACATTCATACATATATACCTATATAAATAAATATAAAGAAATCCTGAATTTCATTCAATCTGGGATTTCCAATCTAAGTGAATCCAAAAGAGTTTCTATCGCACATAGTAAACGTAAAAAGCAAGGAGCTCTTGAAGAGCTAATAAATAAAAACGAATCGAGCCAAGACCCTTCAAGCCTTAACACCATAGCCCCTTTACGAACTCATTCCATATTTGTGTTCCCTGTTTTCTTTCACTTCCACCCAGAATAAAGGACTTACATTCCATGACTTGCTATATACCTACTCGTTCTAGGTAGGGAGGTATAGACAAATCCACTTATACACATTTGCAATGAAATTGTAATCTCAAAATAGTTTCCTCCACATCTCGTGAGACAACTTCAACAAACATTCTAATATATTGCATTGCGCCTATATTCCCGGTGGAGTCCTTAAGAAATCATGAAGTTGCAGCAAGGAGCAGCATACTAAAAAAAAAAAAAAAAAACAAATTTTGTTCTGATGCTCTTCTGTATATATGTACATATTTGCCTGAAGGCAATAAGGTTATGTTATGGGCTCCCGAAAAGAAAACTACAAAAATGAAAAAAAAATCTTGGAGCAAAAAAAATAGAAAATAAGAACTGCTGACGACTTCAATTTCTTTGGGTGGCTTTGAGGAGCACTACGTGCAACAGTGATTCCACTGTTATATAGGTACTCAGAAAAATATGGAGCGAAGTAAGACTTAAGAAGGCCTTAAATCATTAACACTATATACTGCAATCAAAGTAGCTCTGGTATTAGTTGTGGAAATTTAAGTATAAAGAGTAGGAGGGGAGTAGTATTAGCACTACTTAAAATTGACTCTTACACTTCATATTAAAAAATATTCACAAATCAACTAAAAATTTGATCAAAATTTAATTCAAGAATTAAAATTCCTTATTAATAAATCGTTAACAAAAATTTACCGCATTCAACAATTGAACTCTGTTGTCACCAAAGATTATTATTTAGTCTGCACACATACACTTTCTCACAAAATGTGAACTCTTGCATACACTTTTGCGTTTCACCTTGTAAATAACGCCTGACGTGGTAAATATCTTTTCTATTTCTCTATTATAGTCTTTGGCAAACATATCAGATTCAGAGGTATATTTAACTTAATTACTAGTTAATCCACCTACTTAGTTACCTAATTGACATGAATTAACTTTAATTCTGTTTTATTTATAAGATTAATTAATACTTAACTCACTAATTCATATTTCAATTGTGTTTCTTAATAGTGATGTTGCAGTTTTATAATCTCGACTAAACATCTCCACACCTCAGGATAACAATTATCCAAGCCCTTCCCCAAGTATATATGCATGCGCCTTTTGCAAATTTAATGAAAATTTCAGCCCTGTTCTTCGGTCAGGATAAGGCATTATTATCTTGTATTTTTCATTTACCGCTGCTCGAGGAGATGTGTTCTCTCTACAGACACGCCCCGTCTAGCTCCAACAACCTCATGTTTTTTAGCAGATTTTTTTTTTTTGTTATAAATTTAGTTCGTTCGAAAACTATATATTTCCCACACAAAGTTTTCATCGCAACGTCCTTTAAAGGACCATGCTGATGCTGCCAGGGGGAAATCATTTTAAAGGTTATTCGCTTGCTAATATTCTCGTATGCATCAATTTTTTTGTTCGTGTTGTTGCAAAAGTCTTTGATAGAGGAACATTATATGGAATTAGCTCTTGCGTGCAAGGCATTTTTTTGAGTAGAAAAAAAAATTACGTTCAATATCCAAGGATACAACATGGCCTAGCAAAAAAAAAAAAACAACCTTAAAAGCCACAAAAGGTCATGGAATATTTTTTCCTACCTGAGTGTTGTGTGGCAAAGATAAGTTGCAGGCTTAACATTTTTGTTTTTCTTTTTTTTGTTATATTGTGGTATAGCTAGGCTCGTCGTAATTTCCGGGTTGAATCTATATGGACAAAAACATCATGGTGCGCGGGGCGGGCGGAAGAGATGAAAAGTCAATTTCGAATGACAATGCGATATTAAAAAGTGAGTGTGCAACACAAAAGCTGTGTGGCGTACTATATACTATTCCACCGTCGACATCAAGTCGAGTTGAGGCCGTGGATATGCATTTCGATTCAATAAAAATGGAATTTCAATTTTAAATTATTTTGCTTTGCCTTGTCTTGTGTTGTGTTGTGTTTGTTAGTGTGTTGTTTGATAGATCAAGTTTGTGTGTTTCTGAATTTTTGTATTTCATTTTTGCTTTTGCTGGTTTTACGTAAAAAAATAAATATTAAGACTACATTTTTTGAAATTAAATGAAAATATCAAAGTTGAATGTCCTGATGGTCTTGGACAATTTTTAAAACTGAAGCAATTTGCAATGCCTGCATACATAGATTTGTATGTATGCTGTTTTATTATTATTTATTTTTTAATAAACAATAAATTGGAATTTTTAATTTAACATTTTTTTAGTTTATAATGCAATCAGAGGTAGGAGGATATATATTATTTTGATGGATTGAAACTTTAGTTTAAGAATCCATACGAATGAAGTAGAATGATGATACTAAATTACCAATATTCTTTAAAACCTTATTATCTCCAATTAGCTTCAAACGCACTCAGTGAATTTTAGTTAGCAGTATATGACAAAATAACAATTGCAATGTATACCTAATATCTCCTCTCTAAAAAAAAAAATGTTTGTGTTGTTGCTTTACAAGGAATATTAAAAAAAAAACTTTGTGATCATCGTCAAATATCATCGCTGATTATTTTTTTGCTCCACCCAAACTATCTTTACTCTAAGTGAGAGCTTTTCAGTAGGCTTGTTTTTTTGCAAGCCCGGGGGGAATTAGCTAAAAAAACGACGTCGGTACTAAACAATTTACTTACATGTTAAATTCAACAATAACTAATCCCCTGCGGGCTTAGCTAAGCCCAGAGAATTCTCGAGGCTTGACTTAAGTGCGCTGAAAAACTGTGTTAAGTGAATTACATAATTGTTATCGATAGATTGTATGAAAACTCCATTTTGTTTCTGTGATGGCATCACTAATCCCCATTGTCGTTTTTTTTCAACCAATTCCCCCCGGGCTTGCAAAAAAAAAAAAAAACACGCCTAGTATTGTAGTAATCACGATTAAGGAACGTGAACAACTTTGTAAGAGTGAGATAAAAAGACCAAAGGAATGCATGTTCAATGTTCATCTACTTTGTACAATTCTTGTATAAGATGAGAAAAACCATGTTTATTCAATTAATTAATATAGCAAAATAGCAATACCTATGTACATTGTACAGTGTGTGGTTCGATTTGACACAAACCATATGGGGATAAATATCAGAAAAATATGTAAATTTTTTGTATATTAAAAGGGAAATTAAACAGTGCCGATATATGGAACAAAAACCAGAGTTCGGAGTTTCTCGATTGGAGTAGCTATACTTGCATATATAGGTAGCTGCAGTTTATAAAACCAATCCATATCCAAAAAATTATCACAGCTAGTACGAGGTGCCGTGTCATAAGGCCATGCGTCATAAGGCCATATTAAAAAATATGGCCTTGTGTCACTTTCTACCGTCTTTCCTTGTTTGATAAATAAACCTGGCCAAATGTTTTTGTCCAACACTTTAATTGTAATTCAGTTACGGCGTATAAACAGTGAGGTATGTATGGGGGGGCATGCTGCCCCCCTGCAACCCCCCTGCTTGGGCACACTATAGGATTTGGGGTAGGTGCGAGGTTGGGTGTATGCAGTTTCTTTTGCATTTAAAGATTCTGGATTAAAAAACAAATCATATTTTTTCACTTAACGCAAGTATTATGAGGCCATATTTAGATATGGCCTTAAGTCGCAAAAAAATATGGCACTATGACACCTTGGTAAAGTGTCAATAGGCCATATGTTTCAGTATGCCCTTATGACACATTTCGAATGCGTCATAAGGCCATATTTCTCAATATGGCCTTATGACACATGGCCTTATGACACGGCACCCTAGTACGAAAGTATCGGGAATTTGCATTCTTTATGTAGATAAGTTTAAGATGACAAAGTTATTCAAAAAAGATAATTTTGAATATTCATTTAAATCCTATAGAGGCACCTCTACCTACTGTCAAAATTTCCAATGGCAATAAAAAACCCAAAAACGATTTTCTATTAGAAAACTTAAAGCCAATTAAGTATTTTATTTCAAATTAAACATATACCTATAAGAAGGCCAGTCAACGAACACAAAAAATAAGCATTAGGTCGCAAAAAATTGCACTGTTCTGATTTTTTTTGATTTTTTGATTTTTTGTTAGAATAGATTAGATACCTTAGTACTCAGTATACTGTAAAACCAAGTTTGCAGCTTCGAAAGAGCTGTGCTAACTGCGTGGTGCTAAAAAAAACTTCAACTTTTTTGTACTTATTTCAGTATTTGGTTATAACTTTTAAAAGATGCATTATAATATTATTCATTCATTGTTATGTGTATATCTGTTACAGGAGTACCCTGAGGGCCCGCCATCGCCATCACTTCACTTTCAACATCTCAGGTTCCAGGTGCCTCAAAATAATTTTTATATATGTTTTAGATAAATTTGTATATTATTATTGATATTTAATTCCATTTTGCATGGTATAATCTACTTTTTGCGGTGAGTTATATCGTTAACTTATATCCTTTAAAAAAGTCTTTCAACTCGTCAGGTTCAATTGCTTGAATAATCCGATTTCCTTGATTATTTTGTTTTTTCCCTGATATTAAGGGAATTATTGGCTGTTCCGCCTATGCTTAAATTAAAGCTATATAACTGCTCTACAATCATCACTCAATGATTTACCTCGCAGGTTGCACGATGAATATTTTAGCCGATATTCTGCTCTGAAGAAGGCTAAAACTAAAACAAGTTTTGAAGTGCTGTATTTCGAGAAATGTTCAACCTACAGAGCTGCGGCTGCACTTAAATGTTGAAATTGAATGTAAAAGTTAAACTCTTACAGCCCTATTAATAATCACAAAATAGATTTGAAATAACACTAACACATGTTTTAACTTATAATTCTTTATAATAAACGTGTATTAGCCTTAAATGACATTTGACAATGAGTGGATAACTTATCTCATGAATTTTGGTGTTCAACGAGCGGATAACTTTACCGTTCACAATTCAATTCAAAGCTGACTGATATGACAGACAGGGATGGAAAATGACATTTTTTGAATGTACTGAAAACGTCTTTAAAATTGTACTGAAATGAAGTCAGTTGTTCTGAATTTTTTTTTGTTGAATGAAAAAATATTTTATATGTAACGAAAATATTTTATTCTTTAAAACATAATCAAAAACAATTCATAAATATACATAATATGTTCATACATACATAAACAAAAAAACATAAAATATAAAGAAATGACCACTTAATAATAAAAAAAAGTTGATAAACGTACAAAATGCAAGGACTTTGTTTGACAGAAGTGAAAATTATTTATATAATTATTTTTCAGTCTAAAAGTTCTTCTGTCAAAATGCTTGCATTTTGCACGTTATTTTCCTAAATATTTCCATTTACATATATGTATCAAAATCATAGCACGATGAATTCTTTAATTTGACAAGATTTTTTTTGCTATCAAGGCAGAACACGTTTGAACTTGCATTTTGTTTCAACATTTCGACTTTATAACATTCTGGTATGAAAAAATTCGTTCGACATTTGCGGACAAATGGGGAACGGAAGAACGGCTTGTGCAAGGAATTTTCGGTGGATTTTATATTACATTGTTGTTTTTTAATAAATAATAAAAAATAAATCACCGACAATAATAAGTATGTCGTTTCCTTTAACAGGTAAATAATTACTTTCTCCGGTGTATTTTTAAGTCGTTCTCGCCCGTCTCGGTGAAGTGAAATTCAAAAATGCAATAAAAGATAATGTAATAATTTTCTCGAAATTCAATCAACGTGAGTGATTCTGCTGTTCATGGGCAAAGAATATTGATTTGGAAGAGAACTCCATTTCGTAGGAAGTCTCACGTCGTGATGTAGACAAATAGGCCAACAGATTTTGTAAAAAAATATTAAAATATTATTATTTCCATTTGTCCTCCACAAAGTCCTGCAATTCATCGTCTATTGCGGGAAATTCTCGTCGTAAAATACCTACCAGTCAAAGCACTACCCTTGATATTTTGTTGATGGAATTATTAAGTTCGATTTTGTTGCTTTTAGTTATTTCGTTTTATTAAGTTTATTAAGTGATTAGTGAAATTTCAACACCGGTTAGTTGATTTGTAAACGACTTCCTCATAATTTCCAAATTGAATATTTTTTGACGTTTTACTTCAAAATTGCTGCTGTCAAGTGTCACACACACAAACACAGAAAAAATTAAATTCTTTTTAGAAAAAAATTCGATTTTTTTGAAAATTTGTAAATTTAAAGAAAACAGGTTTCATAAAATTGTACCAAATTTTCCATCCCTGATGACAGATAGCTTTCAAAAATGAAAGAAGTACTTGAATATTTAGTACAATTGAGGGAAGTGCAGCCTACTTTTCGGTGTTATTCAGTGAACCGATAAAATGAAGACAGAATAAGTTTATTAATATTTTATTTTATCAAACGGGTAAGTCCACTATCCATGTGTTAGGTAAAACGTGTATTTACGAGCCGATGGTGTATTTTTATTAATAGGGATGTTAGTCGAAATTATTTTATAATATTCTATGGACTTTATTATCAATTGTTGTAATTTGTTTTTAATAAATTATTATTCTATTTATTATTCTTCAATGAAACGGACTTGTTTCTTTTTAATGGCCTTTCTGGACACTTTCAGATTTCAATAGGTCATGGACCCAGAAAGACGCTAAAAGGTCTTAAAGAATAAATAAAAAACACAGATTTGAAGAATATTAGGTCATTCGAAGCTGCAAACTTAGTTTTACACAATTACTGGTATCTATCTCAACATCCCAAAAAATTAGTACATACAAACAATTCTTTGCAGCCTTCGATGTCTTTTTTGACTGGCATAAAGCTCTGTTACGATAAAACTAATTTATCTCGTACGAAACAATTTTGTTGGTGTTAGTATATTATATTGGTTTTTAAAAATGCACATAGGCCAAAATTTCTCTGGGCACTTTCATGCCCTTTAATCTCTGATTCACAGAAATAATTAAAAAATTCGTGATCACATCTTTTTACCTCATGAACTTTCTTATATACGAATATGAAATATGCCGCGCAATGCTCTTTTTCTTCATCAAATCATCATCTTGTTACACTAAAACTATTGATTGTTTGATCCACAATTAAGGAACGTGGACAACCTTCTAAGTGTGAGATAAATAGACCACATAAATGCGTGTTCATCACATTTCTATAATTCTGGCATACGATCAAAAAAATATTGTGAATTTTATTGAAATTAATAATTTAGCAATACATTTAGTGGGTTGTTCAATTAGACACAAACCATAATGATAAATATCAGGGAAATATGTAGGTACATTTTTTTTTTGTTTATAACAACTTAATATGAAACTATACACTGAACAGTGTCAGTATAGAAAGACCACAAGCCAGGGTTCGGACTTTCTATTGTTGAAGTACGTATATATTCTGATTTTAACCCCGATTTTTTAAGATCATATTATATTTTTGTCACAAAGAATAAATTCTTTAACAAAATATGAACTATGTTATTTCACTTATCAACCAAATCTGTATGTCTGAATCTGAAGTTTTAAGTATTCTGACTTTTTTAATATTTTCACGATCGCTTTAGGAGAATCTGGTATAATCGGTCATTAACGAAGGTTATTTTAAATTAAGTTTCACTCAAATGATATGTACGTATACCGCAAGGTCGTATTTATATAAACGTTGTCTAACTTTGAACAGCCACCCAAATTTTAGATCAACATTTTTAGTTGATGTTTAATAGTTATAAAACTTAGACAACGGACTCGGTTGTCTAAATTCAGTCTAATGTAATATTTTTTTTATATAAATAAAACATTTTTCCAACTATTTCGGACTGTCAAGACACTATATTCCAACTATTCCAACTATTTCGGACTGTCAAGACAAAAATCTAATAAATATACGCCTGATAATATTTAGAAGAGACTGGAAAAATTTCACAATTTATAACAGTTGTACCAATTTATATATATGTAGGCCTGAAAGTGGGTGTGTATTAAAATGTTCAAGCGTCTGATTTACAAAACGAAATTTTCAAATGCTCCATTTATCTCGAAACATATTTCTAAGTAAAGCGATTTTTGGATGAAATGAGCAATATATAAGTTATAAATACAATGACGCAAAATTTTAAACGATTTAGTGCAATGGTAAAGATTTTTTAGTATAGTATGACCAAAATGCTTTAACATCGTAGATATTAAATCGTTCATCTTATTAGAGAATTTAAAATTGAAGGAAATAAAAAACTCAAATTAACTTTAACTTCTTCCTCAATATTCGCATACCTACATATACGATTAAATTTCGAAGGCCATTAAATTCAATATCGCTTGAATTCTAGAAGCTCTTATGTTCAATGATTTCGATTGCTATTTTAGCTTCTTCCTTATATTGAAACAAATGTTCCCAAGTGATTCGTTAAGTATATCTTTATGACCTACTTCAGATTTTTGTAATCATTTATTTGCGACCAAATAAATACATCGAAGATAATAGTTCCCAAGAGAAGTAACATTTTCGATCATGAGTTATCACATTTAAAACAATTATAGGAACTTACCAACCACCAGGAAGAGAATCTCAGGGAACTTCCTTAATATGACTGTAACAAGACTGATAAAAGTTTAGAGATGTTTGGTTGGGGAGAATGCGGGCATGATATCATTTACAAACAAAAAATTTGTTGAGACAAAGATGACAACGCAGCGACAACACAATTTATGAGAAAAAGCATCTTAGTTAAACATTGAAGCATTGCATGTCTCTCAAAATGTGTTTAAACAAGTCTCGTGGAGAATTTGTTTTTATTTTCTCCCTTAAAAATTAAAGAAAGGCTACGTTTTCAAAGACGAAAACATAAAAGCGTATAGTAGCGTAGTATAGAGGTAAATAGATCCCCTATTTTCACACGTAATATAGCAACCGTAAATACTGGTGGAAATAGGATTGAAAAACTTTTTCTCTTCAAACACGTATCTTGAATATGAATTAGGCAGGGTGAAAAAAGAAAACCTTTCATAATTGTTTTCATTGTTGAATCAGCATCATCGCACCCAAGCTCGAAGAGTCTGATGGAATGGTATATTTAAAGAGAGTGGATTTCTGATATGAAATTGCCTGCTAGCTATGTAAATGAATAAATTCGCACAAGGACATTTTCACCTGAACCAATTTAAATATCTACTTAAATTCCATCAACATCTCTTTAAGAATCCTAACCGTATTCCTTCAAATCGTTTATCCTATATATACCTATGTAGAACCAAAAATCTCTACGAAGAGAGCCGGCAGACTGAATAAGGAAAGGATTTTCGTCGTCTTTTTTTAGCATTAATTACAAAAAACTCTTTTCATGTTGCATTTGCCACGCTGATGCTGGAGGTGTTCATCTCACAGGCATTGCCATGTGATTTGGATTCAAAAGGACTCATCTCCAAAAAAAAAAAATATTTACCCAACTAATGAACTCAATGGAGTGAGGTAGATTTTTATCCGAAGTGATATGCAACCATCTTCGTCGTCATCGTCCTTGTGATGGTAGGTAGCTGTGTGTATGTATGATTGTATAAATTCTCGCCTCCACCTGCGGGCATATGTTTCTGTAAGGAAGTTTTCTATTTTCCTATACGACAGACAGTGGCTTTTGGCCAAAAAGTTAGTTTACCTTTCTATAAAAGTGAAAGACTAGGTAGATATACATACATACTATATAAAGGTAAGGTGAGAAGTACCAAGGATTTAACTTCAGCACATCTCCAACAGATTAAAGTATTTTTTTTTTGTTCAAGGGCTATATAAGTAAAGTTTTTATGGTTTGCAAGCTGCGCCGCGTCGGGCTTAAAAGGGTTGAGATAAGTTTGTGTAACAACATTACAGCTAAGTTTATCGTTTGATGGATGTTCTCTGTTCAGTTCGGAAATGGGTTTAACTTATCCAAAAGTCAAGAACACGAAAGGGTTGGTGCACACACACAAGATGCATGTAAAAGTTTTCGTTATTAGTTTATAGAGATATGTATATGTAGATGGTTTATATCTTTTCCGTCGGAAAACTATCTGTAGAAAAAGTTTAGTGGTCGTATTAATTTCGATGATGAAATATTAACAAGGAGTGATGTTGCATTAAAATTTAAAGAAGGCTTCTTTGAGCACGAGAGATTTAATACCCAAGGTGAAAATGATGATGTACCTACCTATACGACTTGAAGTTTTAAAATGACATTTAAAGCCACTTGGGGAATTTTTGAAGAGTTTCAATATAATTTCCTTCAAAAAAAGGGATTTTATTGGTTGAAGTTAGTATAGGTACTTATGAATGTTTAACCAAAGTTGATGCCATTATGATCCGAAATACTAAAAGTTTAGTTTAGTTTATTCATCAACAAAGTAACAATACTTTAGCGACTTTCTCTTTGGATATTTTCTTTTTAATTTGTTATTAGCATTCGAGTACAAAAAAAGCTTCAAAAACGGCTATCAAAATATAATTTTTCTGATAAGCCCATTTTATTATTAAATTCTTTATTCGTAAATTCCGAAATGTGGAAATTCTAGCATTTATTGGTAAAGCTTAGAATTTTTCAGCAACATTGGTTAAATTCCGAAATGTTTTAATAGTTCAATCCAGGCCTTTGACAATAGTTTTCTTGGACAACAGATATTTTGAGTGACCGTCTTCCCAAATGCATAGTCGTTAAAGTCCGGAAAATAAAACATTTCGGATTTAGACTTTTACCAATTTTGCTGAAGAAATCAAAGTTTTACCGGTAAATTCTAGATTATTCACCTTTTGTGGTTTTATAGTAACATTTATGTACATACAACCTTCTCAAAACTTAAAAGGTATAAATTATTATTATACATAGACAATATACATCCCACATTACATAGACTCATCTTACAATTCTTACGGCAAAAGGAGTGTTCCCAATTTCAATAAAACATTTCGATGAAGAATCATTATTCTGAAAGCGAACACAAACTCACTCGTAATTTCGCATGACACTAATCAAATTTACAACTGATGAATATACCACTATTGACATATCACAAAATTCATGCCATGCAATATACGTTTATAGTTAGTATAGATGTAGATATATGCCCTAAAGCCTAGCACTGCAGCAAGTTCCCCAATGGTTTGAATTAATCAGGAGGATTTATATGCACATACCATATCAGGATGCTTTAGAAACCCCATACATACACTCTGATGCCATGTTGTCGAAGTATACCTATCTTTATCGATACAGGCAGAGGACACAACTGAGCCTGAGCGGGAAAATGTTTCCATAATGACTGAAGCATCGGTCATTGTTGTCAGTTCCTATATATGTACAGGTATAGAAATGCCAACAACAAACACATCACTGATGTCATCCTTCAATATCAATAAAACCTGCAAATGTCCAGAGATCCGTACTCAAATTGGTATCTATCGACCGTAAAATTTTCGCCTGTGATTTGATTAAGTATTACAATTCGTCGATGTGACAATTTATGGTCCGCAAATGATGCCAAACGGTTGAAAATATCCAAAACGTGTATAGAATGGATGGAAACGTGTGTATGTATGTTTATCAGGTGCAAAAACCATCAGACGAAGGAATAAATCAATACCAATTAAATTGAGGGGTTATATATCTGTCTTGAGCTGGTGTTTCTATCTCTGGTCTTTTTGGAGATCTTTGGCTTTTATGGTTTTTAAGGTGATTTGGATTGTGACAGGACAATTGAACTTTGGTATTTCCAAAAGGTTAAAGCAGACTGACTAAATATGGAGGACTTGAAATGTATATAAGGATTCAAGAAGCAAGGCAAAAACCATCGATTTTGATGATAATGATAAATAGAGAGGGCGATGGAGCAATGAAATTATAGGTGAAATGTTGTTGGTATTAGAAAAGTAATCTCTAAGAATGGTTGGAAGTTTGTCTTCGAAGAATTCTCATAGTGCAGATCTGTGGTATCAATAAATAATAGATTGTTCTCTTTGTTCGACTAAATGGGTTACCTATGTAGTATGTACCAATAACTTTGAAAATAGTATAAATTTATTAATTTTGTCAGTTTTCCCCAAAAATCTATAGATTTGAAAAAAAATATATTTTTAATAGAATTTAAAGAAATGCGGTTGGAAGTAAGATTTCTGAAGAAAGCATAGATATTTGTGAGCATACTTATTTGTGAGGCATTAAAAAAAGTAGGGTCTAGACCAAAAACCAACTGGAACGAAACTAGACAAATTTGTACGGTTAATATTAAGAAATTTCTGAACTTAAAAATACAAGAGACCAGCTTTGTTGTAGTAAGGGTCTGTATTTTGTTAGCTGGTATTACAATATCATATCTAAGCTGTTGAGAAGAGATCTTAGAAATTGGAAAAACTGCCGAGTTATCATTTGTTCGTAATCAGCTAGACATACATTACATATGTACATAGGTATTGCAGGTACTCAAAACATGGTTCTCTTAAGAACTATATTAATTGGTACCGTGAAATTAGGCCATATTTCGACATTTGGCTTTATTTCACTTTGGTAAAGAGAAAAAAGGCCAAAACCAATTTATGAAATTAGATCAAATATGGCCTTATTATCATCTTTTTTTTCTCACAAATTCTCCAAAACGTGAATGATGAATCAATTTAAAATTTAGCTATTCTTATTTTGGAGAATTTTTGAAAATAGTAGCCGAAAATTCGCGCGAATTCTCCAACATGAGAAACGCAACTTTTGGAGAATCTGCGAAAATAATAGAATTTCTGAAATTTATGGCTATTATTCTCACAAAGTAATGATAAACGCAGCTTTTAGAGAATTTGTGAAAATAATGTCCTAAAATTCGCTCGAATTTTTGCCTATTATTTTCACAGATTCTCAAACTACTACTTTTAAATTGATTCATAATTCTCATTTTGGAGAATTTGTGAGAATAAAAGCCAAAATTCGCGCAAATTTTCCACATTGTGAAAGTTGCACTTTCCTTTTGGAGAGTACTTAGACAAATTGTTCAGAGTATATCAGACGAATTTATTGTTGAAATGTAGCGACTAATTTATAGGTATTACACAAGTAGGTATAATGTAGTTATATTTGGCTTTACTCATTCCCAAACCCATCTTTTTTGCTAATAAAGTTATTGACTTAAAGTGTTAACAAAAAATGGCAAATAAACAAAATGTTGATTCAACTGTTAAGCTAGCTTTTGATTTCTACTCACCACACATTTTTAGATTTTTTCTCAAGTAATCTGGTAATCAATCGTTGAAGAAATGTCGTTTTATTTAAAACTACAAACTACGCTATTATGTCCTTGCAAACCACATTTCACAAAGCGCAATAAAACCAATTTGGCATTATTTCGCTTGAACAAAGTGAAATTAAGCCAAAAGTTAAAATAAGGTCACTTATAATATCAAAGTGAAATAATATCTAATTTAAAAATTTGGTCTTATTTCACTATTAGGCGTTATTTCACGGCACCTAATAACTGAGTTGTAATATAGTTAAATCTTCAAGATTGATGTCATAAAATTGAGATAAAATGTTAAGCTGTATATACCTATTTTGGTTTCAAAATTGTAGGAAGTTATCGAAAAATGCATAAGCTGCTGCAAAGTTGGGCCACGAGGCTCCAAGCATCCATTAACTATCATCGACCACATGACGGTCGGTTACATCGGTGTCAAATATGTACCTATGTCCTATACCTACCTACCTATACTCGCATTATATATACACAATAGATGGAATTGGAAACTAATACTTAAATAAATTCTTACCCTAATTGAATTTAATTGACGATTTTGTGAGGCGTATATCTATTTGTCTAATATTTACAAGAAACATAAAACTAATTCAAACACACAAAATTGAAAACATACAATTTTTGAAGCCTATCTTTAAATGAACATATTCATCTTGACGCAAAAAAAACTGTTAGACAACACTTATTAGATAAAACCATTCAAAATCTTAAAACATTTTGTTAATTGCTTCTTTGTCATACATAGCTGCCTATGTATCTACTATTTATAATCGTACAAAAGCATACGATCAACAAAAATTTTTCCCCCATACTAATTTCGTCCTCGTTTCCTTTAAATAAAAGCAAACAATAAAAAGCACTTTATTCATTTATTTTTTATTTGTATATGTAGGTTTAACCACAAATGATTTTAACTGAACCTAGGCATGGTACCTACCCAAAAAATCAAATAAAACTAATCCATTTGAGCTTATTTAAAATTTCCTTCAAGGACTTCGTTCGACCTATAAATTCATTTGTTACCCCAATAAATATTTAGTGCCAAATGAGTTTCTTCCCAGCAATTTGTGTGTCCCTTTCAATTATATTGTCACTTTCAATGGTAAACTTTTTCCATATACCTACCAACAATCAACATACCTACCTACCTACAACGTAAATTGTCGGCTAAAATTTTAAAAACTTTAATGAAAACAAAAAAAAAAAGTTATTTCAAATTAAAAATGTTGGCGTCACGATAACCTGCTTTCAAAATCAGGGTATAGGTATACGGAATTAAGCCTCGAAATAAAAGTTAATCTAGGTTACCGAAATTTTATTTAAAAAGGTCACACGCTGATTGTGTTTAGGATCAAATCACTATATTTTTTTTTTAGCATACAAACAACATTGAAAAATGAAAAAGGATTTCACAATAAGGCCTACAAAAAAAAAAATAAAACCAAAAGATAAGAAACGACCGGAGTTTTATTAAAGAAAAAGGTAGGTAAAAGCATCAAGTTCAATGATGGTAATTCTTGTCAACAGAATAAAAAAGAAAAAAAACTTTAGTATTTTCTAAGGCCAATACCCCACTTAAAGCAGATTGAAATGTCAATTGAAAATGTTCCGCATTAATCTTAGCCAGAGGGGACAACATATATCCAGCATATCCCAAAACCAAAAAGGGTAGTAAATCACCACTATCCCATCATTACCGCTTTGAAAAACATAAAAATAAATTTTGTTGCCTTATAAGAATTTATGTGAAGCTTTCTGCAATGTTTACATATAAAGGGGAAATGAAATTTTGGGGAAAATTCGACTGCAAATTAAGAGCTTTCAGATGGTGTGGTGAATTTGATTATAAAAGCTTTTATACGTATTTTGAATTTGAGGCAGGAGGTTTGGGGATTCTTGTTTTTTTTTTTTAATGCAAATTTCATGTTCGAGATACACTTTCGCAGACTAGATACTAGATAGTAGATACAACGAATTAAAAAAAAAATATTACTAGACGATTTTACAACCGGAGAGAGATAAATCGATATCTATAACACTGGAGTTGAGGGTTTTTTTATAACTATAACATGATGGCAGAGTGATTTGTATAAAAAAAGAAACTCTTAAGTATTCATGGTGAATGTTTTATGCCTTGACAGCAAAACATTGACGCGAGATAGCAATGTGCATATGTATATTGTTGTGTGTCTAGGAAATCTATGATGAAAAAAGGACCATGAAAGGACTCGTAAACACACAGAACCAAAATTACCATGTAACCCGTTTTTTTTTTTTTTTGTATAAGTGATTTTTACTGTCTATTGCTTAGTTATAGTTTTTTTATTAGTATAGATCATGATTCAGGAAGTTGGTATAAAGTTTTGAATTGACCAAGAAGGACATCATATTGGAAGAGAGAGTAATTTAATTTAGAAATGAAATGGTATAGAAATAAAATTTAATTTTTGTTATTAAGATGTTGAAGAATTTCAAGATAATTCAAAGTGTGCAATTTTTAAATTCTGGGTGAGTAAAACTACTGCGATAATATGATAAGACAAGATATTAAAGCTCTCGATTTGTTAGTAAAAATATGTAACTACCTAGGTATATACCTATATATATATGTGTGTAGTTATGTAATTGACCGAGGGGAACCAATTGCAAGATTTTTGTACAGTGTAAAAGGACGGTTTTAAGGTTATATTTGATATTATGTTATAAGAAAAAACAGTATTTTCAAAAAACTGGTTATGGCATTGTGCCTGTCTATATTTAAATGTCTTTTGGACCACAAAACATCATAAGTTTGATTTTAAAAGTAATTACAAGTGTACCTATTGCTAAATACATAATATATGTAACAATAAATACACTTTTAAATATAAATACCTACACGAATAACTTAATTACACGGTGTAACACGGATATATGTGTACACGTCCAATAGGGGCTCTAGAAAATATTTTTTGTAAACAAAAATGGATGAGCCTTATTACTGAACCAATTTCACTGAAAATTTAAAGGTTTGTTCCTATATATTAGAAGCGAAAGGGTTCAGGAAGTGATTTAAGTAAAATCCACCAAACGCCACGCCCACTTTAATTATAATTTAGTTTTGTACTTATTGAACCTGAACGTCCTTCTTTAAAGTCCTTACTGAACGTTCTTAGAACATTAAAATTTTGCATAATTTAGCTTTCTTCAGACTAAGGCATATGATAACTGTAATTTTTCCTGTCCTGTTTTATAGAACATCCTAAGAAGGCTGTAAATTTATATAAAATTTTTATTTAAAATCAAGACATATGTGTCCTTTTTTTTGGAATATTCGCCTACTTACACGCCCACTTATCTTATACACATCTGGATTCTTCCTTACTTTACATCCATAGAAAGTTAAAATTTTGTAATTAAAATCTTTTGAACATTCAAATCATGACATGTGTAATTTTTTTTTTAAGTCCACCTGCTGCCACACCCGTTTTTCATATTTTTGATTCTTTTCCGGACATATGTATTAATTATTTTTAAAAGATTTTGTACTTTGATTAATGTTCAATAGGTGGCGCTAATATAAAAAACACATTTTTTATTATTTACGAAGGTTTTTTTGTAATACAAATTTTTCTATTATATAGTAAATCAGTAAAGTAGAACCCCATTATAGCACTATTTAATTGGACTTGTTGTATTATATACATTTATTCCAAAAAAATGCCTTCATTTCGATCTCACGACGTAACTGTTTTTCGATTATCTACTGAATTTATGACATGTACATCTTTAATCATAACACCATCAAATTATATACAACAAAAAAATCCTAGAAAATATAATTTTAAATAATTTACAAAATTGAAATAACTCAATTCCAACATCACTAAACTTGCTTTAAAAAAACTCCAATTAAATAAATCTATACCACCTCTAAAGGTATAGCTCTAAACCCATAACCAATGACAACCAAACTTTATATAAAAAACAATCAACTTAAACAAACATTTTCAGCGAACAAATTTATTTATTTTTTTTTTTTTGTGTTTTGAATGAAGAAGTTTCAAAACAATCGTTTTATAAATTCCCCCAATTCTCCTCGCCCTCCCCCTTGGAAAGTATGTTACTCCATATTGCTTCACTATTACCATAAAAAGTTATTACCACAGAGGGTTTTTCTCTGGTGGGACGCGACCAACGCACGTGGGAAAACAATCCGCGAGCACTAGCACCCACCACAGACGATATAATGCTACAAGCGCAGAATAAAAGCACTTATTAAGTTTCATTTCAAATAATGGTTTTTATATGAACTGAATATCCTTCCATTTGGTGGTGCCAAAAATAAAAGGATTCCATTTGTAAGATTCCAATTGACTGCCAAAACAAGCAGCAACAAAAAAAAAAGAAAACAAAATAAATTCTCATTGAAATTATGTAAAAATGCTTGACAAAAAAAAAATTAAAAAAAAACAATTTCCGAATGGATTTTTAGTCACTTCCTGTGCAATATAATGGTGAATGTTTAAAAAAATTTGATCGATGGTAAAGGTAGGTTATCCTAAAATGTCACCACTCCTAAAACACTTGCACCACCCCCCCCCCCCAACCCCTTCCCACACCACCACATACGTAGGTATACCTATAGGAATGGATGTGTTAATTGAACGGGATACCAAGGGTTTGTTTTGGTTATTGTTTCACTGTGAATGGGTCTCGTTATGCTGATGTCGTTTGAGTCATCCATAATGGTACGGTAACTAGATGTTTATGCTAAAATTATAATAAGGTAGCTTCTCTCTAATGTGACCCAAAAGCATTGGTAAATATAGTACATAGAAAGATAGACATACATACTTACTTATGCATTTGTTAGTTAGGGCAAAGGAAGGGGCGAAATCGTGCTCTGCGCTTAAGTGAATTTAATTTACGTGAGTGGTTGGTTGTTTACATTGGATATTATGGGTGTGCTTCTCTTAGATACCATGGATAGTGCTGTGGTATATATAGGCCTGGTTTGGGTATATGAAGGCATGGGTGGCCAAATGGAACGCCACCGCCGTACTTAGAGTCCAAAGATAAAATGGGCTTTTAATTAGTCATATATGTAAAGGGTGTTTTTTTTAGACGTCTGGTTTTCAAGAAGAAATAAAACGCATATATTTGAATGTTTTGGCCAAGAATTTAGCTTTATTATAAAGATAAGGGTTTGCCATTATGTTTTAAAAATGATTTCGGGCAAGTGGCCGCCGCGACTGGCTCGAATAAATTCCAGCCGAGAGGCCCAAGAGGCCCCAGCTCCAATTTTTGCGCGCGATGGATGGATGGATTCATTCGGGTCTTCTTCGATACTCTGCTCCACAGCAGCAATAGCGTCTTCGGTGCGCACTGTACGGCGCGGCGTCTCTTAGGATGCGAATTATTCACTAGAGTAAACGTGGTGCGAAACCGATTCATGGTTGCTCGAATTACTCTGCTGGGCTATTATGTCGACCGAGTATAGGACGCAGCGCGCGATGCGTCGCGCGAACCGAACCATTATTTTGGTAATAAATTTGCACGATTTTCAAACGTTGTTCAGGAGAAAGTCTATTCATTATGAAATGGCAAACCAAACTGAGCATAAATCAAGTGACAGCTGTCAAAAAAGACCAACTCCGAAAAAAGTATTGAGAGATTGAATACCATACGTCTAAAAAAAAACACCCTTTATACACTTTTCTAAGGATATAAGGATGGTTGTGTTCAGAGAATGGTACTAGTTGAAAACCAATTCATATGTTTACATTGCAAATTATTTAGTTCCAGATTTTCACTGCAGTAAAAGCAAAGTAGGATTTTGTTGATTAAACATTCAATTTAAGAATATTAATGGTGTTCCAAATAAGTTTTTAAATTTTTTAAAAGCTGTTGTTTTTTTTAATAATTTTGTTTTGTTAATTTTTAAGACAATTTACCTCACACTTATTCAAAGGGAAATAGGCCCCAACTATACCAATTTTTTTCTTTTGTCGTGACCCAATCTACACGCCCCAATTAAATCTGCCTGTATAAAACAGTTTGTGGCCTTAAATTTTTGGTTTGGGCTTTTGTCGCAATTTATATGCCAATCACCACATATAAAGCTCTTTGGATCAGTATACCTATTCCTGTATTTTTTGAGAATATTAAAAAGCTAAAGACAACTAAATTTGTCAACATTATTTTATAACATAAAAAATTTTATATTCTTTAAAAATTAAAATATTCCAAAAATAAACCCGGACGAATTGGATAAAAAAAACCACGTCAGTTCTAAAAAATTTACATTTTAAATGCAACAACAACTTATACCCTGCGGGCTTAGCTAAACCCAGAGAATTCTCGGCGCTTAACTAAACCGCGTTGAAAAACTGTATGTTACCGATGAGAATACTTGTCATCGATAGATTGTATTTGCAAAAAAAAACACCTATAATATAGCTTTAAAAACTCTTTTTAATTTAAAATTGAAACCCGTCCAACTGTTTCCACTGGCCACATAGTTGGAAAATTTTGTTTCTTTTCTATCAAACAAAATTAGATACCCTAATATTTACCTTATACACTAAAAGCAAACATTCTTTAATTATTTATGATTAAACTAGAGAAAAACGGTGTGAGAAAAAAAAATTGTACCCTAAAGCTTCTTTGGCTAAATAAAAAAAAAAAAAAACTTATCTCTAAAATATCACCACCCTGGGACCCCGTCTATTGATAGTTTAGATTTTCCTTTATCCAGATTAACTTAATTTTCTCAACATCATCATTCAGTCAATATAAAAAAAAGAAGAAGGAAAACGAAGGAGAATATAAGCAAAAACTCCAAACATCTTTATTTGCTTCACTTGTTATTCCAGCCACGATTACCCTCATGGGATTCAACTAATAGTTGGCACTTCAGCACCGAGATACGCAACACAACGACATTTCAAATTGAATTAAGGTTCACTTGTGCCAATTGTTCTCTCTGTTTCCATGTTCTCCATATTCCCCCATCATCATCATTATCTTCCAAAAATTGTATCTCCTTCTTAAGAAAACCCAAACGCAGAAATCGCACCCATCCTCTTCTTCTTCTAAGATGCTTATCAGAAAGTTCAAAAATCCGGTCGACCCTAATCCTCGCTCAAACCCTCGCATCACAACCCTTCGGCAATTTAAACAATAATCCGACGTGTTAAGAACCCGGTAATAGTTGCAGATAACAAAAACTGGCTTCTAGCCAAAAATATATACTCATACCTCGCAAGTTAAAAATAAAACAAAAACAAAGAAAAAAAATAATAATAAAGTCCTTCTATATCCCCAGAGATAACCGACTAATTTTTATGAAATTTTTTAACCAGTGGAAAATTACTTTCATGATTGCAGATTTTTTTTTCTTAGTTTTTCATATTTTTTTTTCTTTTTATATCCTTTTGAACCTTGGAAGTCTAAGAATTCCACTTCCACATCTTCTCGCTGATAAACAAAAAAAAAAGAACTTAATCCTGTGCATGCTTGAGTTGAAGCATTTTGTTTTCATATTTCCTGTTTTTTTTTTTTTTTTTTTTTTTTTCATTGCCATTTTTGCCATCTTAGCTCACAATGGAGTGGAAGCAAATGAAAGGCTTTGTAAGTCTTTTTTTTCTTCATCTCCAAGGTAACAATGAACCTCTATGTATAAGCAGGGTGCAGTTCTAATGAATAATTTTGCAAGAATGCAATTTAGAATCTTTTATCTTGAAGAGTTTAACTTTGGGTAAATTTTCATTAATGACTACCAACAAAAAATTATGAAAATATGTATTTCACCAACCACACAGATTTTGACAAAAAAAAATCATACAAAATAGAACAAATATACAGTTTCAAAAAAGTATATTCAACATGACGCGTGCCTGGTCAGCTTTACTGTATAATATAGTCCGTAAAATTTGTCGTCGAATATTTCCCTCGCTTTATTCCACACTTCATTGAAACATATTCCGGAAAGATCTGTCCAAATAAAATTACAAGCAAGTAGCGTTAGAACCTTACTCTAATCTGAGTTAAATTACTCCAATTTCTACTACTCCTTTTTCTCCTTACTGAAAAATTTGAAAACAAAAATTAACAAAACCTTATGAAAGAAAATGAAAGTATGTATTGTGATATTCAATTTTCTCTCTGTCTTTTAGTTTTTGAATATTTTCTATTCTGTTCTGAAACGAATGGAATTTATATGATTTTTTTTGGAAAGAGTTTATTTTTATTAAATACGTTTTTTGTTAAAAAATGTAGTTTTTCTTTTAATTCTACTCCGGAAATTTTCGATAACAAAACTCCATTTTTTTACAAATCTGCTCCTTAATTTTACTTCTGAGGTTCTAACCCTGCCAGCAAGTTTTTCTCCGATCTTGAGAATATCCAATATCTGTACCTACTCCTTGGTTCTTTGAGAGAGTGGTTTTGTTTTCTTATTTCAAAAAGATGAGAATATCTTCATATTAAAGGAATATGCTGTGCTTCCATTCCATAATGGAGTTTTCGATTGGTCGCCCAGAGGCCAGAAGCCTTCTGAACCCCACAAAATGACATTTCTTTTTATCGATAAAAGAGATAATGAAAATTTGACTTCAGAATCGAAACCAGGAAAAGTAGTCTTCCATGTTTTCGTCCGCCATGTTGCCTGTTTCATGTTTAATAAAATTACAGTAGACGCTCGATATAGTGAATCTCGGTTGAGTGAACTATCCAGTATAGTGAACACACAAAATTTTATACAGAATTCTCTAAATAGTGGAACTTTAACTTTTTTGACATATTGGAATTGTGAAAACAAATAAAGCCAAATGCTGAAATGTTTGCAAATGTTTTCACAAAATAGGTATTAAAGATATGAAACGTGAAATTTAATTCTTATTTCAAAAAATAAAATTAATTTTTATCTGAAGTTATGAAGTTTTTCGTTTTTTATTAATAAAATATAATTTATCGTATGTTATTTATAATATTATGAAATGTTTGTGTTCTTTTTACCCAATTGAAATTGTTTTACGCTTTAATAAACACAAAAAATATTCATTTTGTATCAAATTCACATTGGAAAACCTAAAAGGTTCTTCCTTGAAATAGTGAACAATCTCGAAATAGTGAATAGGCCTGGTCGACTGTATTTGTATTTTCTTTTCGTTTCACGCGTCAAGCTGCACTAATACAAACGTACCAAAACTTCAGAATATGTATATTACATCTGTTTGAAGCGTTCGATTGGCATTTCTTTTCTGAATTACCAATCAAAAACGCCATAACTCTGATAAACTGAATAAATATTTCTGACAGATGTTTGTAAAAATACCACCGGAATAGACATGGAAATATTGTAAAAAGGCCTCTTTCCCCACTGCCGTACAGTGTCGCCCTCTCTGTTTCGATAGTGGAGGCGCATTTCCAGAGGGTCGCAGTAGTTTGATAGATTTTTGAGGAATGAAAGTTAGAATGACTGAAAAACTGCTTCTGAGTTAATTCGGGTAATTCATTTCATTTGCAGGATTAACTAATTCAAGTTTAACTCAGAGTTCACTCAGGCACTAAAAAACTAGCCCTCAGACAGAGGCGGCGGAAGGGATGTGCGAAGTGTGCCACCGCACACGGCCCCGCGTTTGGAGTGGCCCCGCGTACCCATCAGCGTTAGAACCTTACTCCAATCGGAGTAAATTTGCTCCAATTATTGGAAAGAAAGAAATCTACCGCGCCACTCCACTTTCTTGAGATCTACTTCTTTTTTTCCACACTGAAAAATTTAAAAAATCTTTAGCCAATCAACATGAAAGGAGATGACAGCATTGTGATATTCAATTTTCTAACCAACTTTGACTCAACGTTGCCGAAGTGGCAAGATCGTATGCAACGCGCTTCTTATTAAAATTTTTTTTACTTCAAATAACTTGAATTTGAAAATTGCTCAAAATGGAGTAAAAATTGGCACAAAAATGCTTATTTTTTGACAATACACGAACAGAGCAAATAAACTCTTTTAATTTTTTGTTGTATTTCACGCCATAATTAAATTATATTTCTTTAATAATAGAATATGGTACGGTTTTTTAGAAAATGTGTCATCAAATTTTTTTTTTTTTCTGAATGAATATAAAATTCTTTTCTATTCTGAATCGAATGTGATTTATTTTAAAAAATACATTGGCGCATAATTTTAAATGATTTAGTACGATGATGAAGCATTTTTATCATACTAAAAATGCTTTAACATCGTACTAAAGTTTGCGCCATTTTTTTTTAATACAGATTTTGAAAACTTGAGTTTTTCTTTCGTTTTTAAATCTACTACGAAAATTTTCGATTTACTCCACTTTTTTACAAATCTGGTCACTCAAGCTTTTGTAAGTTCAATAGAAGTTGTAAAAGAAAAAATATTTTTTATCAGATACCTACTTATTATTTAAATTTTCGTTTATTCAGTATTCAGAAAGTGAGCTTATTATTTTTTACATATACATACATGCAAATTAGAAAATGATTAAAAAGTTTGAAATCATATTTTGTCTTAAATTTGTTATTACAATTTTGAATTTAAATCAGAAGATTTGATGACAAGTGTAAGCGTAAGTTTGTATGACAGTTGTGTAATATATTTTTTCATATAATGATGCAGCCTGAAATCATTTTCCCAGGGCCCCGCAAATTTAATCTTGCACACGCCTCATTTTGGTCTAGCACCGCCTCTGCCCTCAGAAAGTAATTTCCCACTACTTTTAATACATCGACTGGTAAAACAACCATTGCTGAACTTAAGTTTAAAAGTCGCTAACTTTTTTTTGGGTAGATATAGGTGAATATTTTACCATTAAGGGCCTGGTTCTGGATTCTATAGGAAAAGCAGCTTTGGCTATACCAACAGTAATCCCTTCCCTGTTTTCGGGTTTTTACCATATAGAGAAAAGACCGAATAGGGCTTTCTTATAATTGGTTATTACGCAGATCAAGCTTAATTTTTATTTCCATACAAAATTCTCTTCAAAATTTAGCGAAGTTAAAATTAAGCAAAGAATTTTAGCCGAGAAGTAATCACTTCCAGCTAAAAAATTAAATGTTTGTTTCTTAAGGTAGAACTAGAATAGGCGGTAGCTGTCGGAAGCTAGTGTCAAAAGCGAACGAATTTTTTTGAATTGAATTTTATTGAGACTTAAGAACAATTACAGAGTACAATTCATAATAATATATGTTATTTAGCAAAGCTATGTTTTACTGCGGCTATATTGTATTGCCTGCTCTATCTAGTTACATTTTTGGAAAGCCTCGTGGCTGTCAATGGATAAAAATATACATATATACAATACCTACAAATACAAATACATACCTTATAAACTAATATGCCATGGAATACATTTATATACATTAAATTTCGTGTTATAGAGCGAGAACGCTCTATGTAGAATTTTCAAATTTAATGAAATCTCTTTTACATGAATAGGTATAATTAATTAAAAGAACTTTTGATTATTTTACATTCACTACTTTTACAGTTACATTAAAAAAAATAAATTACTGGCAATGAAAATAACGAAAACGATATGAAAAAAAGTCATAAATTACATTAAAACATTAATGATTTAACACATTACGATTAGGTTGTTTTTTTTTTTCGATTATGATGATGATTTACCCATCTGGATTCACAGGGTGATGGCCTCGCCTGGAAAATCTGCCAGCTTGTGCTGCGTCTGTTGCTAGTAGAAACTTTCTAGTTGTAGTCCGTTTTAACGGTAAACGGAGTAACGGGGTTAAGTTCCAGTCTGGTGACGATGAACAGGAACTAACAGTTGTTGAAGATAGAAATCTCCAGATTACCAAGCAGGTATCCCCCTCCAAAGAAACTGCCTGGTAGACCGTTTTGACGGTAAACGGGAACGGTATAGGCCTGGCACGAGGCACAGGAACTAATCAGTTGCTGGAGAAGCCTCTCCTGATGCCATGCAGAAATCCCCCCCTCAAAACTCTGCCTGGTGGTGGGTCACTTTCACGGTCAGTGAGAACGAGTATAATCAGTCCCAGTGAAGAGGCACAGGAACCAATAAAAAATTACTGGAGTAAAATCTCCGGAAAATGCATGGTGGGCAAGGCACGACCGGCCACGTTGCGCTCTCAAACCAAAACCGTCCAAAAGCGAACGAAAAGTTGCTTTCCAAAACGTCAAATTCATAAGTCACCCATAATGCACTTGATTGGTTGGAAGTGATTTTTTTAACCTCTTACGTACGTAAGAGCGGTCGGTGAGCGCTCTCACGTCCGACGGCAAAAGTTAACGAAAACTAAACGAAAAGTTCCAGATCACAATTATGTGCGCGTCATATGAATTTCATGTTTTCGCTCGGTTTCGTACGATCACGTACGTTGGCTTCCGCCTATTCTAGTTCTACCTTTATTGTATTACACTGATCTGTCAAAAACAGATGCTTTGAAAAGGTTGAATATAATTTCTTCTCAGAAAACAACTGTTTTCTATAACATATTCTGCACTGGGCTCTTATGTCAATATTTAGCTAGAATTTTAGCTGATGTTTGGAGAGAAATGTGGGAGCTAAAATTTTGCGCATTCTATGTACTAGTCTTGACGAGACATAATCATCATGTTATTGCATTTAAACTACATACCTTTATGTGAAATGGGTCCTCAGATAGACTATGATTCTTCATCTTCATTCTGTATATTATTTCCTATGTATATGGTTGGGTTTATGATGTTTTATGGCAGCTTTCGCGTTTTTTCCACTCATTGTTTCGTTTGGGTTTTTCAACACTATCATACACCTTTAAAAAAGGCTTTAAAAATCATTTAAAAAAATTCTAAGGGTTGACCAATATTAAAACTGGATCTTTTTCTACCATTTTGTGACAACTCTTATAAAATAACTGTTTGAAAATCAATTCAAAAATATGGGTCTTGTGAATAAAAAAAAAGTTAAAGCTTTTTTTGGAGGAAGCTAAAGCCAACTAGTCATAGCTTTTACTAGCAGCTAAAGCTAGACAGTTCTAGCTTAAGCTTTGTTTTATGTGAATAAAAAAATGATAACGCTAAATAGCTTGTGCTAGAAAATTCTAGTTTAAGCTTCGCCATTTAAGCAGTTTGTTTTTTATTAACATGTTTCGACTAGGTAGCTTTAGCTGGAAAGACCGAAAGGAAGGTTGTTTTAGATTTTGTTTTGCCCTTATCTGTTCCATTAGGCGTCTATACGTTCATTGTAGACCAATTGATTTCAAATTTGTACATAGGTCGGGTAGCTCCAATAAAACAGTGTAGATATTTTAAAAAGTATATAAAGAAAATTGTCTTATTTTTGAGTTACTCTCTAACATTAATTTAATTAACAGCTCGCAAATTTTTTAAGTACCTGCTTCATAATTCTAAATTAACTTTGTAATTGTACTTTTTAATGGCTTATATATGTACCTACAATGCTTATCTACCTTAAAGCAATAGCAAGTTCGTGCGATTAAATCGTACATTTAATTCATGATGCAACTGTCAACGACAACTACGTGCTTAACAGTATTACATACAGAAAAGCGTTCAACTGCAAGATCTTGTCCTTCACCATACTGAAATCCAGGTTCGCTTAGATATCTTAAAAATATCTTGTATTCTCTGCTCAGAGGTCAGTGCACCTCTACGCTCCATTGAGTCTTCTATAAGGTAATCACCACTGCACATTTCTTTTGAAAATCTAAATAAACTATAAAAATCCTCATCACTTATTACTTCCGTTTCTTCTAAAATTTTATTTTCTTACCATAATCGCACTATAACTAAAGAGAATACTGAAAAAAAGACCTAGTCAAAGCATTCTAGACAGGGAGAAAAAATTTTGAAATTTTTGTAGCTTTAACTTTAATATTCTAGTTAAAGCTATTTTTACTCACACAAATTGAAGCTTAGGCTGTGAAAATAAGCTAAAACTAAATGAATTTAGCGTTGGCTATTTTAAAATAGCTATGACTAGAAAACATCTTTAACTAGCTAGCTTAAGCTCATTTTTATTCACCAAAAACCTAGCTTCTACTTAAAATTCTAAGTTTTAGCTTTAGCTTTTTTTTTATTCACAAGGCCCATTCATTCATAATGTTCTTGTGAAATTCATATCCATCATCATTAGTTCATACACTGATTTGGGTGAAAAACTTTTCATTTATGTATGTATGAAGCTGTTTATTATGTATGTCTAAACCTGTAAGCTTTAAATTATCAAAAAAAATATACTAAAACTTTAACTCATCGTCATCATCATCAACATAATATTTGAAGGAGACAGAAATTGAATTATGTTGAGTGTTAGCACTGTTTTGATCTCATAACTCAATTATTAATTTGTGCAATTTAAAGCCGAGGCTCTAATTCACTTAACATAAGCCCATGTTAGAACATAACGCAAATATGTAGTTATATGTAGATATGTAGTAGAGATGGTACAACCAATCTCTAACCACAGAAGTTATAATCAATCTGGTTCCGTAGTAAATTGAATTATAGTTTGTAAGGCCAAGTGGAGCACTCAAATGGAAAATTATGTGCGCAAATTAATGAAATGATTTCGACATCGACGTTGTTAGTATGTTATCGTGTTTTTAGAGTCTATAACTTATGTGCAAGCCTTTGTAACAAGTATAGTGTGCAACATGGTATATATGATTTTTTTTTCAACCCAAACCAATTGAAAACAAAGGACGAGACTAGACAAACTGAGGATGTTTTGACCATAAAATGGATTTTCATTCTTATATACGAAAGGTACGTATACCTTCTAACATAAAAGCAATGCGGTATATGGTTTGAGTGTTTGTTTTAATATCAGGGTGTTGTGTTGATAGATATTCGAAGAAAACAAGCAAGGATACCATTATAAGTCTACAATTATATTGAGGGTTGACTGATGCTAAAGAAAACATGTCTGTTTGGATAACACCGACAAAGGTGAACGAGCAAGAAACGATGTAGACATGATGGTTTCTACTACATCACAAAAAATTATTATTATTTTTTAATTGATTGAGAAAGATTGAGACTTTTATGTTTATTTAATAGATTCGTGCATTTAAAGTTGAGTCTATTAAAAAGGGACCTTAAATTTATTGAAAAACAAGGTTTTTTTTGTCCAAAAAGGGAATATATAAAATAAAATAAATCGCTCGACTTGCACATGCGTTTTGGCAAAAAATTCAAAAAAACTTTTATGCCAGTACATATATCCTGTCTCAGAAACTCTCTCTACAATAATAACTCCTTATAAGCTCCCCCTCATCTTTTTTCAAGACATCCCTGTAAACATTAAGTTAAGATTTAAGAATTAACATATTAAGTTTAATTTTGAAATATATTTTAAAGTGCGAAATATGAAGTGCATTGCGTGCAAAATGTGTAATGTGGAATGCGAAGTATACGAAGAAGGAATTTTTGAGTTCCAAGTTTGGAGAAATATCATGTGAACAAAATTTAATTCGATAAAAATATCATGCATTGAATATATCATGAGAAAAAATATCATGCAAAAAATATATCAGGCGAGAAAAATGTTCTGCGAAAAATATTTCAAGGCAGAAATAAATTTTGCAAGAAAATATAATAAGAGAGTTATTGAAGGTTTGAATGAAACAACAACCACTTGGGTGAGTTACCAATAAGTTTTTATAAGTTTCAGACTTCTTTAGTGGATGCCTACTTATACTATTTTCTAGTGTCCGACTGAAGCTTCGGCCGAATTCGGCCAAACCTTCGGCTTCGGCCATTTTAGGCCGAAGTTTTGGCCGAAGCCGAAGAATCTGTTTATTATATCGAGCATCGTACTAGGCGCCGGAAAAAATTTCAATTTTTGAAATTTTTGAATACCGAAGAAAAGATTGCAATCTTTTCTTCGGTAGGTATTCAAAAATTTCAAAACACATGTGTGCCATAATAGTAGGCGCCGAACAATATTTCAATTTTTGAATTTTGCCTGACACCTTTTGCGCATCGTTTGTGTTTTGTTTTGTTAAATCGTGGTTTCGGTTTGGTTTTTGTTGTTTATTAATTTAATTTGTTCAATTTTAAAAGGAAAAAACACTTAATAATTAAAAAAAATTCAAGTAAGTACATATAATGTACATATTCGTATTGCAAGAATATGAAACAATGCATTTACATGCATTTACTTATAATTATTTATCCGCTCTTAAATCGAGTAAAAGTAAAATATAGAACTTTTTTGGGCGATTTGTGTATTTTTAATTTGTTAGGCTTCGGCTTCGGCTTCGGCCGAAGATTTTCTTTCAGCCTAATAATTCGGCATCGGCTTCGGCTGAAAATCGACCTTCGGTCGGACACTACTATTTTCAATTTAATTTGAAGAAATTTTTACCACAACATAGGGAAAATTTCATACGATAGTTATATCATGAGAGAAAATTATCACAAGGGAAATCGAGAAATTTACCATGCAAGAAATATGTCATGCGAGAAGAATTTCATGTTAGAAATATATCAAGCAGATGAAATTCCCTGCGAGAAATATATCATGCGAGAAAAATATCAAGCCAAAAATTATCCTGCGAGAATTTTATCATTCGAGAAATATATCATACGAGAATAATATCATGCTAGAAAAATAGCATGCGAGAAATATGTACACATACCATGCGAGAAAAATATGATGTGCTCAATATCAGGAGAGAAAACAATTATGCTGAAAATAAATTATGCGAGAAAAGTATCATACAAAAAATATACATATCACTCTCGAGAAAAATATCATGCGAGACATTTTATGTTTTGTATTAGTACCTCATAATTTTTTTCTCTCGCATGATATTTTTCTACAATGATAGTTTCTTCCCGTGATATTTTTCTCGCTTATTTCTTTGCATGTGGTAAATTTTGTCTAAGCGCTGAGAAATTTACTAAGTGGAATGCAACTTATTATTCTTTCGTTAAGTCCTTTGAAAACAAGGTTGAGTCCTTCGAAAAACACTGGTACCTACTGAACGAGGATTTGTAATCTTGTTGCCGAAATCAAAGTTTATGACAAAATTTTATTTTCTATAAAATCAATTGCACAACAAATAAACCATTGTATTATTTTTGCTCCACCCTGTATTTCCAAAAAAAACTAAATATTTGTATTGAATTCCCTTTTTCAAAAAAAGCTCTAAATAAATTATCGATCCCCATCATGTATCAATGAAATACCAAATCATCTTATAGATAAATTTAAAATCAGCATTCAAAATGCAGCACACAACTGTATCGTCATACAGCGTGACATATTAATTGCTCATTTCTCTGGTCCAATCGATCAGCCAATGCCAGCAGCGTGGCGCCCAAGCCCCAACGCTAAGAAGGCTAGACTTGGTTGAGACGATTCAACAATATTCTTTAGATATCAACGCCAAAAATCAATCAAATTTCGTGCCTCACATTCTTTGTGGTCATTATAATATCAGCACACGCTTGCTTATATTTTACTATAGGGCCAACAAACCAACAAGCTGCTGCGAGAGGGGTGGATTAATTTATTGGCCCAAAGTGTTTGCTGTTTGTGTTGAATCAAAATAAATACTAAATTAAACTGAGGGGGTTGGGGTTGGGATTGTATAAGGTTGTTGAGGTTGTTGGTGTTTTGTGTAACATGACGGTGGTGTGGCACTGTCGTCCACTTGTAATTTGTCTTTCTAAGGGGTTCGTTCGTGTTTGTTCGCTCGCAAAACACAACAGACAGATAGACAGCCGGGCGAACAAGCATTCTTGTGTCATTAGGAAAATATTATGCTTGTAATTGAGTGCTTTTGATGAATTTTGCTGTTTTTGGGAAGAATGTTGAAAGAGAATTATTTCCTTTGAGGTGTATGAACGTAATAGTTTACACAGGTGAATGATTTTGACATATGATTTTGCATTAGACGTGCAGTGACATGGAAATGACAGTGAAAAAGCAAACTGGCATCAACTCACATATACATAGGAAGCAAATGAATAAGCGGTTAACTGAGTAATTTATTTCTAATGCAAAAATGTTCATTTTAATTAAACAAAAACGAAATTGAAACAAAAGATTTTAGTTGAATAAAATTTCCAAAAAATAAATACCAATTAAGATCAGTTCATTGATTTAATACTTTGGTATAAAGAGGTGACTTTTATTTATTACTATACAAGGACGATTAAATATTTGAACCTATATTCTCTCTAAAATTAATTGTAGATAAAGGTTTTTGTCACACCATACCATTTGGTACGTCTAGCTGTTCCTGGAAGTCAATCGCATGGACGGTTTTGGTTTTTTCAAATTTATTAAAGATAATTTTTAGGTAAAATAATAAAAGGAAAATTCAAGAACAGACAACAATGTTTTTTTGAATTTGGTGAATTAACTGAAAAGATATTTCTGACAGGTGTGTGTCAAAATACAATCAAAATAGAGAGGGCGACGCAATGGTAATCAGCCTTACTATACTAGCGCAAAGTGTTGCCCTCTCTGTTTTAATAGTAAAAGCGAATTTCCATAGTATCACATTTTTATTTCAATATATTTTTGACAACTTAATGTCAAAGTTAACTCGGGTTCAATTTATTTACCAGATTAATTAACTTTGGTTTAACTTTGAATTACCTTAAGCACTCCCATAAGACTTTTTCTTATTTCGACTCAACCTATACAACCATACCTATCAATGTTTTGATGCATATTTGTGAAAAATCTATAAAAAAATGTTTCTACACAAAATTAATATTGGCTAGGTCAAAACAAATTTAATGATTCTGGTATTATTTTTAGATTGCTATAAATTAAAAAATTTGCAATATGAAAAATAGAAATGTTTAAAAAATAATATAATTTGTTTCAAAATAAAAAAACTCTTGATTAATTTATAAAACAGTCATAAAAAGTATAGTGTATAGTTCTTTAATTTATACATATTTTATTGCAGATAATTTTTCTTTTAATCTTTGGGCAAACGAGATGGATGGACAGATTTCAACTATTCGATTTTATTAAATAATATTGTTGTATTTTATTTTGTATTGAGGTTATAACAAACATTTAATTAAAATTTCAACGCATAATAAAATAAAGCGATATAATTTATGTGAAAAAATTTGTTTAATCTTTTAGCAATAAAAATAAAACATTAATATGTACATATATACCAGGATATATATATAATAATGCATCTCTCACACCTAATAAATTTTAACAAATGAGGTATAAAACGAAGGAGACTTATACCAGTTGACTTAATAAATGAATTTATTTGTTAAAAAAATGATCTTTTTATTTTTTAAACAAAATATTTCAAAGAAAATTAATTCAAAGTATATTCTAGTTGAAGCTCATCATATATTTTTTGATTAAAAAAAATGTATTACTTGTCAGTATAATTATAAGGTAGCTTATTATACCAATCTCTGTAAATTTTACACTAAGACCCACGGAAATTATAAGCCCATGGGTTTCCCAAATTAAAATGAAGTAACATCCGCGGTATTTTTTTTATTTTGAAATGAAAACGAAAGCTGTAGGTTTTAATTCTTTTTCTTGTGACTTTCAACTGTTGACACACTGAATATACCCTACGTTAAAGTACCTATTCTGACAGTGGTAGAGTACCCCAGGGTAATGACATATAGGCTTTAAAATAACCTCATATCTCAAAGATTCTTAGAAAAATAAAATCCGGGATAATTAAAATTTATATGCATTTTAAAAGAAATACAATGTTTTAAAAATCACCCCAAAAATAATCATAACACGCTTGGATAACACTGTACCACGGGAGGTACTGAAAAGTAATTTTGTGACACAATTTTTTGGAACAAAATACTTCAGTCTTATAGCACATATTACGTTTATACTCATTGACTCATTAGACATAACGATCATCGCATCACAGTGGGCAGAGAATCACCCATAAAATAGAGTTGATTTTTTACGATAGTAAGCTTTTAAATCAATTATTACATTTCACTACTTTAATGTGATTATCAATTTTATGACACAAACTTGTTATTTTATATACATATATATTTATTAATATTAAAAGCATTTCATAAAACCTTTACAAAATAATAACAAATGCCATAGTCAATGGCTATCAACATTAATTTTATTTATAAAATTTATTTAAATAATACCTTTGTGTCAAATTCCAATGGAAAATTTTTTCTTAACTAAAAAAAATTGGCATATTGTCAACAAATTTCAAAGAACCTAACTCATCGTTAGAAGCAATAAGTCATTTTATTTTTTTTTCTTACATAAAATAAAAGAATATATTTAAATCATACCTATTGAATTTGACAGATTATGTATTGCATGTATACTAAATCTATTTAAATGTATGACAAAGTTCGACATCTTACCTCTGGATATGTAGGTATATTTGTAATCCTAAAAAAATTTAAAAAAAATTATAAAAAAAATACGTATACACCATAGTGAACATCCGAAAATTATTTAAAAAAAAATGTGAATATATTTAAAATATGCTGGTATTTGCTGTGAATACGAATGTCATACGCTTTATTTATTAAAACATTTAACATAAAATATTTATTGTTATGACAGTTTTTTATAATTTGTTTCTTGAAAATCCCTCAAGTGTCTTCCAAGTTACCAAATTTTTTTAGTTCAAAATTTTACAAATTTTCTATCAAATTTCAACATCAGTTTTTCTTTTCACTTCATCTTTTTTAAGTAGTTTTATCTCTTACATTATATTATGACACTCTATATTAATTTTTATTTTTTTTTTTAAACATATTAAGATGTAAATTTTGACATTCGGACAAATAATATAGAATAAACATTATACCTTTCGTAAGTGAACCATATTTACTGTTTTTTCTCTCTAAAATGATGTTTTCAAGTTGCTTAGATAAAAAAATTTGAATCCAATAAAAAAATTAAACAATCGACCCTTTCATTACAAACAGTTTAAAATAAACAATTTCCTTCCATTTTAAGAAATCATTTTTGATTGGATTCAACATTTGATAAATGTAAGGTGAGTTGTGATAAGTTGTATACCTTTTAAGAAACTGCAGAACCAGGACAAGCTTTCAAAAGGAAAAAATATTATTGAGTAGTATAGAATATTTAAATACAGAGTGCTGTTTCACAAGTTTCAAGTAAAAATTAATTTTAACCAATATCTAGGGTTATCGATTTATTTGTAGCTACAAGTTAAGTCATGAAAAATATTTTGTTATAAAATATTAATGTAACCATTAAGCAGTGTTTATAAAAAAACTAAAAATCTATTTTGGACAGGGTTACCCAAAAATTAAATCGAAGTTTAGGTTTTTTTAAAATAAAATAAAAAGCGTTATCTTAAAAACCGTTAAGATTTTATATTAAAATATTACAAGTTATGAAATTCTTAAGCACCATGTAGAGTATTATATAAATTATTTCTATACATCACGGCTATAGTTTTTTTTTGAAAATATTTTTTATATAAGTTTAATTTAAGAATTGAACTTTGGGTTAGTTTCTAAGTCACTGAAATGCGTTCCAGTGTAACTAAATATAATAAGAAGTCCGTACCAAGTTCCAGATCCCTTGGGTTTTTTTCCTGTAGACGCTTACTTTTGTTTTTATAAACAAAAAAACTATACAAATTGTATCTCATAAATTAATTTTCTTACTAGATATTTAGAAATTACATGAAATTGCAAACAATCTCTAAAAATTTCATGCCTTTATCACCAAATCTCGAAAAGCTATGCAGCTTTTAACTTTTAAAATTATTTGAAAATAATTCAGATTTTCAAGAAAAATTATTGAAAAAAAACGTTAGGGGTGACCTTTAAACGGTGTTCGATTTTGAATTTTTTGGTCTTAATCACTTAATTTCAATTTTAGTTTCATTGTTTTGTCCGATCCTGTTTGAATTTCGACAAAATTTTTTTTTGAATCACCCTTTTGTACGTACGTAAAATGTATTTAAAATATTTCAGACAAAAATTGTAAAAAGGAGATCAATGTGACGTATTTTCACTTTTTTATCTAGGTCTTTGACCAATTGCCTAGTAGGTATATCAGTATATGGCAAGGAAGTGTTCTGCAATTCCATTCTATTTTTAGAAGTAAATATATGTAGGTATATTCAAACTCTCTGTAACTGTTGCCAATCTCTTCATTTTAGTATTTTATATTTTATAAGAAATTAAATTTAAGAATGTACAAAATTAATATGAATAATTAATACTATATTAATATACATAAATAATTTTTATTTAATTTGTAAACTTATAAATCGATACCTTTAAGTTTTGTATTATTCTTTTTTTTATTATTTTAAATTCTCTACCTACTTGCGATAAATATGATCTGCCGGTAACGTACATTCATATATACATACATACACACGGTTAAAAATTCTGGCATTAATTTTAATATTTTCAGGGTTCTATATATGACAACACCAAAAATGTATTAAAGTTTAATACATCGCAAATATTACATTTTTACTTTTAATACAAAAATTATTACATTTTTAATAGAACTTTATTAGAAAAAGAGAGGAAATAAATTGAGGAAATTTCTCACAAAGAAATTTCTCACAAGAAAATTTTCTCTCAAAAGGATATTTCTTTTGAGAATTAATGCAACACAGAAAATATTATGAATACATACTCGTAATTCGTAATAGCTATAATAATGAATGTGTATTTTTGCAAGAGTACCTATTTATCTTTGTTTGTCAATTTATTTCCATTTGGGAATAATTATTCTTATCATTTTTATTAGAAAAATAACATTCTTTTCTCCATCGTTTTTCAGAAATGAGAATAGAAATCTTATTGCGATTGAAATTTTGTCTACTAATTAACATATTGTGCCTCGAAAAACTGCAAAGCGCCTTCAAAATAATGCATATTTAAATTTTTTTATTTTTATTATTCTTGCTTTTTAATACAATATTAATAAATTTTAATTTTGGGTATATTAAAAAGTGACGCAGTCTGTTCAAAATGTTCATATTCAATATGGCTGACAAAAAAGAGCATCGAAGCAAAAAAAGGGCGAGGAGGTATTAGAATGTAATCAAAAATTATTAGAAAAATTCTCATATTTGAAATGGCAACTGAGAGAGAAATTTTCCCTCTCTACAAGGGATATGTTTTATTCTTTTGGGTTAAAATCGACTCTTTTTTGTATTACAAATGATATTTTAATACAAAAATATTAGAATGTAATAAGAATTGATTAGAATTTTTTTTTAATATTTCCCTAGTATTAAAATGTAATATTTGCTGTATTGCATGCGGCTGTAATACAAGAGCTGTATTAAAAAATACCCCAGAATTTTTAACCGTGCATACATTTTTGTAACTTACAATGTCTTAAGATCTTTAAAATTCTAAGTCACTTAAACAATAAGCGGAAGTTTTTCATTTAACATTTTCTTTATTTTAATAATTTTTTTTAGTTAATTGGTCATCCTCCCATCAAATTTAAAATATGAGGTTATGTTAATGACTTACTGTCAGATTTTAATTTTGGCCTTGAGCGCTGATGGTTATTAATCAAATTATAAAAAAATCATTTTCAAATATTCTATTCTTTTTTTCTTTTTTTTATTTCCTCGCGAAAAAAACTTAAAGTTTATCGGTTAATGTTCCTGACTCTGCGAAGGTGCTGCACAAACAGAATCAATATAAGAAAATGCTAATAAACACCTAGTTTAAGCTATTAAACTTTTTTTTATTGTCAAAGGACATACATAATGTGATAGATACCTCATCTAATATTGCAAAAAATATTTAACAAGACATTTTTCTTAAATATTTTAGTCATCTAAGAATATACAAAACAAAATACCGCCAGAAAATCTCATTTTGGTTTAAAGATACTTATCTGTGTACATACTTTTTCTAAAAATAAATAGAAGAAAGGAAATTATAATTAGAAAACAAAAGTATATCTCCTGTGTTTCTACTGTGTATAGTAAAAAAAAAGAAGAGTGAGAGAAAAAAAAAATAAAGCCGACCAAAAGATCGGCGTTGTAAACAAAAATATTTCAAAAAAAAAAATACTCAATTTCAAAAAAACATAACAATCTTAACAATACGAAAGTGTTTTATTTATGTCTGAATAAAATTACGTTCATTCCGCGCCCATTAAACCACTCAACCACATCCGTGAATTCATGACGTATACATTTTGCTGCTTTGGATGAGAATATACCTATACGTTTTCTATCGTCCCATGGGGTTGCCATATGTCGAAAAATATTCGTCTGCATTTATCCGACTTTTTTTTTTGTCTCGCATTCATTGGATTTTCCTTTGCCTTCGAGAAGATGTATATCTTTAAAAGCCTAACTAGATTTTTCGGAATTTCCTTTCAGTCAGAATCAGAATCAGTATATTTTAGTCAGTCAGAGCTAAGTGAGTGAGTGATTGGTTCGCACGAGGACAGAAACTTTGCGGTTTCTGATTTTTACTATACGTAATATAAAACGAAAAAAAAAACTGTGCAATTTTTTTGGTATTCTTAAAAAAAAAATAAGAAAAATCCATAAAATGGAAATGAAGTGCTTGATGTGTTAAAATTTGAATATTAAATGGAATTTTATGTGATCGAGAAACATAAAAGAAATGTTTGAATTTAAGTGCGTATGCATCTGATGGTACATGCCGATAGCGGAGAAATTGAGCAAAATAAAAAAAGAAAAAAATAGGGATATAACAAAATTAATATTATCCAAATAAACCGTAAATAATTACAGACAATCACCAGCTAAATTGTAGTAAAATAAACTTTTTTATAAAATAAAGAAAAGCTACAATGTGTGCTTGGAATAGAAAATTAAAATTTTTTGTTTTCTAATATTGTTTTAATTTTAAAATAAAATACGATGCAATGGGTTTTTAAATTTATGTTGCATAACGACAGAATTAATTCGAGCTGAAAGATGATGATCATTTTTCAAAATGTTTTTTTTTACTTTAATGTTATTGTTGTGTTTTCTTTTATTTGTCATTGTGTTTCTCAAAATAATTAATTAAATGTAGATCTTTTCATTATACAGGGAACATAATAAATGTTTTTGTGATGAATATAAATATAGAAGACAAATTTTTAAAAGTGCTACAGAAAAAAATTCAAAGTTTTTAGAAAATAATTTTCGCTTCTTTGTTCTTTGCTGTTTTACCTGTTTTTTTTTTTTATTTTTCTGTCTTATGGGCTTGTTCAATTTCCTTTTTTTTAATTAGTTCTGAGTCAGAAAATAAACCTGGAGTTTTGACCAACAAAAGTATAGAGAACTTTCATTAATTAATTTTAATGATTTACAGTGTTTTAACTGTAGCTGTTTATATACGTACACGTTAAGTTATTCATAATATTTAAATCTACGTCAAAACTGAAATTTTATTAAACAGTATTCTTAAATATGTAATGTTAAATGAAATAAAAATAAATTAACATAAAGTCACGAAATTGGGTCGTCTTCTGAATCACTTACTGATCTTATACTTCTAGATACGATCAGTTAATTTTTGAAAACAATTTTTGAAGAACACCAAGCGCATAATATATCTTATTCTTATTGTTTTATTCTCAAATTTTAAACATTACTTCCCGAATATTGAAAGATTTAAATGATTTTATAATTTAGCTCCGTGATAAACGTGTGATATCTAAGCCCAAAACGAAATGTCAAAATTTGGCGCATTTCCAGGAATAGTCATTCATAGTTTATGACTTTTTGTATTTAAATTGAATTTAAAACTGAGATCTTTATTCAAGAGGATAAAATATTTTAGTGTTCGGAATACCTGAAATTTTTCGAAAATACTTTCTGACAAGATAATACATTACATATTTTAATTTTTTACAAAGACGTTTTTCTCTTTTCTATTTGCTTTAATATGAATTTGACTTGACCCTTTCTATTCCAGTTCATCGGTGACATTTTGAAATAAGCACATTTGAGAAGCTACAAACTTTGAATTACAGCAGGTACTACTTATTGATCCATTAGAAAAGAGTCGAAACTCTATATTTCATAAACATGAAACCTCCAATGCTTAAAACTGTGCCAAATGGGAAACTTTAGGTGTGTTTCTTTACAATATCTGTGCATTTGTGTAAATTTCTACACATTTAATTTTTTTTTTATTAACTTTGACAGATTTTTGTGTAGAAATTCACACAAATTCACAGTTTCAAAGTCAAGAAACTAGGCTTTTATTTGAACGATACTCGTTTTTAGAGCTTGAGGGGATCTCGGAATTTTGTCGGATGCACTCTTTAAATATAAAACGGTGACGTTAAATAAAGCAAAATCAAATGAGACCAAAATCACAATTTTAGCTATATTTCCATTTCCAAAGCGAAGTAATGTCAAATTTGATTTGAAAAAGACAAAAAACTCGCTTGGATTACTATTTGGAAACATAAATTTATTTTCGATTTCTCAATGAGTTGAAGAAATTGTATATTCTATAAGAGTTTGATGTCTCTATAAGCGCAGATTGCAGATTAGCTCCATTATAGGTATTATTATCGCACACAACTTCTAACGATTTCTGCAGAAGTTGTATTTATAAAGAAGAGGAAGAATCAATTATTCGCCTTCTCTGAATTGGTCGTCACGAACTGCAATCTGTTCGCGACGATCAACTTATTTTCTCAAATGTCTCTTATTTTAGTAATTAAAACGCAAATTTTAGTATCTTAACATTTATTTTTAATACCATTTTGTCTAGTTTTTGTGAAGAATTTAGGCTTATTAAATATTTTAAATCCCATTTGTTCTTTTATTCCTTGGTCGTTGGTCGGTCTCATCCAAACAGTCGTTAAGAGTTAACTTTCGTGTGAGTGGTATTGATCTTAAAGAAAAAACTTGAAAATTCTGAAAAAATAAATTTATTTGGTTGCGCCATAGCTTCTAGATAACCAAGGTCTAGTGACTTACAAACCCCAACTTTAAAAATATATATCGATATTTAAATAGAAAATTACTGTGAACCAAATTGTATTTTTGATTTTGATTTTCATTTAAAATTGTTTTATTCAAGTATGAAACATACTCCCATGCGTTTAAGAACAACTACGCACGACCCAACTCTAGACTTTATTTTTTACTGCGAAGATAAAATCCAAAAACGAATGCTTATATAACACATTCTAAATTTTAACCATTACATATTTCTGACACTAATTCACTTTTAATATTTCTCTCCTCTTATTTTAGTTGGATTGAAAATTCAAAAGAAATTTTTTTTTTTGTTATCCTTGGAATGACTTGTTGACTTTTAAGATTTTCAAAGTCTTAACATAATTTTTTTAAGTGCATTTACCTTGATTGACATGAAACACGTTTTTAGAAGTAAATATTTAAATTTCTTTAAAGAGGAAAAAATTGTTGTATTAAGTGAACAACTATATGTAAAGGTATTCGTTTGTTACGCATTGCGTCATTTCAATATGTACAGGAGACTCTGCTATGTCACAGCATTAAGTGATGTCATATGTATACGTTTTACTGTGAACATGAAAATGTATTTAAGGAAAATCTATTCAAGATAAAATAAATAAATAATACAAAAATTCATCACCATCAGTTCAAAGCTAAAGATTAAATTCTAAAAAACATAGAAATTATTTGTTAGTATTGGTAGAGTTGTGCCTTAGAGATCCCTCACTTGTGTCAATAATTTTTTGATATATCGCACCCTTAGAATGAAAGTGACCTAACTCAAAATTTTTGTAACTTCTGATTTTTCAATAAACTGCTCTTAAAATGCAAAATGAACTCTAAAACCAGGTCGTAAAAAAGATGCCGGAATTTTGGGTTAGGTCACTTTCATTCTAAGGGTGCGATATATCTTTTAGAAAACATAGCATGAAACTCTTTCGGAGAATGAACCTAGAACCAAATGCCTGAGAAGCTGACACTCTATACATCCCTACTCATCACACTACTGAAGCCCCATAAAATAGCTAAAATTCTACCCTATAAAAACTATTCTGTTTCAAAGCATTCGCATTCAAATTTAAAATACTAAATTGATGAAATTGTTTTTTATTTTCTTGGAAAACCCCAATTATATTTATAGTATTTTTGTGGACACACAATAATTCTGATGCCAAAAAATTTTCTAATTACCAAAATACGCCACGCCACAACCCACAACTATATTATTTCATATATCAAACCAACAAAAATTTACGGCTTATTGCATTCACTGATTGCATCTAAAAAAAAATTTGAAAAGTCGAATGTAATCCTGCCAATCACTCACTTTATAAACAAAGCTTCGACAAACTTTGTTCTTCCAACAGTGAAATTTCGATTAACCGGTCAAAATGATATGTCAACATTTGTTGTTAAATAAATCTTATCCCTATATACATTTATAAATAAATTATACACCAATAGTTTTTTTTCCTGCTGAAATATATTCTCGTCGTTGTACACGTATATACTACGAGTACCCATGCAATAATTCGATTTAAAAAGACAAAAACTACTTTCGATTATAATTTTATAAATAAAATTCTTTTTTTAAACTTCTAAGTGAAAAATTAACTAGCCACAGATATCGAATATATATAGCGACTGAGAATATATAACCAAGTATGTCAATCTGTTGCTTTTACAGCTGACTGACTGACACTATAGCTCGCTCATTCCCATATCCCACCCACTTTGTCGGAACTCAACAAACTAATGCAGATCCGTCGACACTTAAAGGGAAAGTCTAGTCAACTTTACACCCTGAGACAGCAATGTTGTCGTCAACTGTTCACGTCGCTCGGTCATCGGATAAAGAAGAGAAAGTTATTTCATCCCAAATGCATTTGAATCAGGGTCGTATTTGATTCAAAAATATATATAAGGTAATGTTGCGGGGTTTTCTTTCATTTTCGCCCCTATAACTACTGTCAAATATGATCATAACTTTTGTCAATTATTGGTTTGGTAAACTAATAGTTATAAACTATCAATTGATGATTAACAATCTACAATCAATAGAAGTGATTATGTAAACTGAGAAAATCCCCACGTGCGTTGGGCGCCATTTTTTTTATTTTTTCATATGTAGAAATGTATCCAAGGATGTATTTAAAATATTTTCAATACTTATAAACTATCAATTGATAATTTACAATCTACAATCAATAGAAGTGTTTATGTAGAGTGAGAAAATTCCCACGTTGGGCGCCGTTTTTTTTTTTTCTTTTTCTTATATAAAAATGTATCCAAGGATGTATTTAAAAACTTTTAAGCTTTTACAATATACTGATAGCTACCAAAAAGGATGGTGGAATATGTATGAGCTTTTATACATTTTGCTAGATATTTAGCATTTGAATTTAAATTTATTTCTTAAAGAACAAAATTTTCTAATTTCTTTCAAAGGAACCAATTTTGTCTTCTCATTTATTTTGCATTCAAGGCCTCCCTTAATTAAAATACAGCCTGTCCGGCATAGTTTTACAAACAAAGTGCATATCTACTAAGTTCAAAATAATTGGCTTAGTGGGAGTGCCGGCAACCAACTACTACCCCATACAATATACATATACCTACTCACACACACACTCCTGCGGTCAGTGGCGGCAAGAACTTTTTCTTCTACTTCTTTTCCTTTTCTTCTCTTTGTATCAACGAACGATGGTGGTAGGTCATCCTTTTGAGATAGAATATATAAAACTTTGTTCAGTTCATTGAAGCACACAATATACATATCAAGCTCACTCGGCAGTGAAATGTGCCATATACTATAGTGTTCAACGCGCAGCACCACCAGCACCAGGCCCCATAGATAGATATAACCAACCCTATCCATCTTAAAACTATTTTTCATCGCTTTCGATATAAATATCTGTGCCAAAGTCAACATTCGAGACCATGTCGTCCGTCTGCGTCCATCTATTCTTCATCATTATTTATCTATTGTCCGTCCATTCGTGCAACTAGTCGCGAAGATTTGAGAAACAAAAAAAAAAATACAAAATTAAAATACATACCTACTAGCAGCTATTCCAATCCAATCTGCTCGACAAACTTATATCAACGCGCATACCATTCACATCGCACCATCAGACATTTAAGTCAAACAGCATTTAATTTATTTGAATATTTTTTGTTTGTATTTCGGTTCGAAAAAAAGCAATAAAAAAACTAAATGTGTATAAATCAAATATGAAACTATTCAAAAAAGTGAAAACAATAACTATCGTGGTGAAAAATTAAAAAAAAAAAAATACTTAAAAAACGAAATGTGAACGAATGACCCTCTGTCTCTGTGGAATTTCAAACAAAAATATTTACTTAATACAAATTTAATTATTTAAATATTTTAAATCAAAAACCAACCTACGTGTGATACGTAAAAAGAGAAAAAATCAGAAGTAGAAACACCCAAAGACAATGATTCGAGATGCATCAACGTCCACAATCGGACGAGAGGACCGAAAACCCCTCATGGATGCGTACATGTTCCAGAGGAGAGTACTCCTGGTATGCAGTTTCATGATGGTTGTGTCACTCATCATTTGGATAGTTGCCATCTCAACAGACCATTGGATTATAATATCTGGAAATCAAGGTAATTAAATCACATAAAATGTTAGTACTGTCAAAATACCTCCCTGACAAACGGAATTGTCATTTTTTTTACTTTTTTGCAAGTTGCAAATGAAAAGTCGCAGTCTTAATAGTTCCATCGCCGCCAATCGCAATAATGTCGTTCGTGTATCACATCATCATCACTCTGTTAGTCGTGTCGTGCCTTCGCAGGAACATTTCAGCTCGTTCACAGGTTGTTTTATGTGAAGATGCGAGTAATTTTGTTTGGCATGGTGTTTGATGCGATTTAGCTAGAATTATTTTTGGGCCAAAGCCAATTAAAATATTAACAATAAAAGTCTCATTTTGCAATAGATATATTCTATTCACATTTAGTTTCGGCGGAATTCCGATTTTGCTCTACAGCTGCTACTATATGCATGCATGCAATGCAAGTGCATATTATGCATAGATATATGGAAGAAAATTAAACTAAAGAAATTATTGTTTATATCAGAAGTGGTGCAGAGCAAACAAAAACAAAAAATTACATTTTTATTGTCTAATATTTGTATCGGAATGATTTTAATTTGGTAATCAAATAAGAATTTTATTAGATTGAATATTTTCAGCCTTGGAGATGGGCAACAGGTATAATTATTATAGTATAGATTCTTGTAAGGTGGAAAGTAGCTTAAAATATTGAGTATTTTGTACGTAAAAGTCGGGGGTGTAAGTGTAGAGATGGTTAACATCAATATACAAATTTTAGGTGCAAATGTGTGGATAGATTTTTAGTTAATTTAGTCCATATGTTGTTTATTTTTGTTTGTTTGTTTTTATGTAAATAATTAAATTTAATCTTATATTGTGGGTGTTTAAGATTTAACGGTATATATTTCAGGAAAATAAATTGCACTATTTTTATTGGCAATTAAATCTGGGCGATTATTCATCTCACATTATAATGTAGACATAAATACATACTTGGGAAACTAGAAGTAGTTAACTTTAGTTGAAAGGATTAGCCATTAGTGCTTTTAAATCGAACGTGTTGATTTTTTTTTAAATTAGTACAAAGTATATTCATACATATGTATATAATTCCCTAGGTAGGAAATTTGAACTTTTATTTTAAAACGGTTAGCTTCATTACAAAAATTTAATTTTTAATGCTTCCAAAACAGGTCTTACAATTTTTATTAAACTTCGTTCCTAAAACAATTCCTATAAAACGCTTTTTATATTTTTTGTGAATAATTCACATGAAAGAAATATGGTTTTGGTGTTTTTTGAAGTATAACATTTTTGCTCTGAGATTCTTCTAACAAGCTTCTTCAAAGAAGTTAACTTAAATGTATTGTTTTCTTAAGAAAATCTTCCATCTAGAGTCCCCCCTATAATTATATAACTTCTCGAATGTATTCCTAGAATGTGTTTCAATGTTAAGGTAAATCATAAATTCGGTTTTATTTATTGAAAGTTCTTATTTGTTTGCATGGCTCAGGAAAATTACGTCTGTTCTTATAATTCCCAAAACTGCAGAATTTTACTAATTTTAGTCAAATAAAATTTTTGTTTGGTATAAACTTTGACAGAACTTAGTACTAAAATGGGTATAGAAATTGGCAGTTTTGGGAAATAAACAAACGAGGTATTATTATGGAAGAGATGCATCCCTGGTTCTTGAAAATTCTGCGGAATGATCGGAAATAAGCTTCCCAGTCTAGAAGACTTCTATTATCTGCATAGAATGAAAGTATTAATAGCCCGGTATACATTAATTATCCATACCTTTAGTATGTAAGGTATCCATTTGAAATAAATTGCGAAACGAAATTCAAATTATATCAGAAGAAAATAAATGAAGCGTTCTTTTGACATAATATGGCTTTTGACTGTTGCTTTGTTCCATATAGTGAAATTTTTTTCCGATAAATGTTTAAATATTCGAAAATTATTTTGCATAGAAATGGCCATGTTTTGCTTTTAGTTATGTTTTAGAAGAATAGAAGGCTTAAAATTTTAAAATATAAAAGAAAAAAGCAGAATGACAAAGGACGAGTTCAAATAACTCGACCTCTGAAAGAATTTTCCCAAGAAAAAAAAATTCTGAAGAAATTTTAAAGGAAAATCAGATCTCGGAGACTTCAGCAATCTCAGTTACATAAACAGGGTTCAATGAAAATCGTTTTTATCTGAATTTTAAGATTTCTGAATTTATGTCGTTGAACGCAAAAAAATAATTTTGTCGAAAATCATTATGTCAAATTCTTGCATTTATGGCGGTATCTTGCAGGCCATGTTGGTTTTTAATGCGTCTAGAGTTCAGGGATTATTCGCGTAAACACGGTCTTTTACGTAGCCTCACAGAAAAAAATCTAATGGTGTCAAATTTCATGATCTTGGTGGCCAATTGGCGTCGCCAAAACGTGAAATTACGCGACCAGGAAACTTCTCACGCATTAAATCCATAATTGGTCGTGTTGTGTGAGTTGTTGCCCCGTCTTGTTGGAACCACATATCGTCCAAGTCATGATCTTCAATCGCCGGCCAAAAAAAATCGGTTATCATTCGGCCATATCGCTCCGAATTGACTGTAACCGTCTGCCCATACGGTTCAGTATTCTATGTATCATCAATAGCTGTATAATTTTTTTTTTTAATCAAACTAAAATGCGTATCTTATTGTTAAGGTTATAGAAAAAAATATTATAACATTCCTATATTTTGACTGTTCCTGGTATATAAATATTATAATTCTCGTGTCTTTATGTAAATTTGAATAGTAAAACTCTATTCTGTCGGTTGATTTGTGTCTGTTGATTTAACTCACATCACCATCTTTGATGGGTCAACAACATTTGATTATCATTTTGAAAAATTTTCCGACTATGCTATCACCATTTTATAGCCAAAACGTGCGATATTGCCGTTTATAAAGAGCATTGCCTTTTAGTTTGTTAAAATGTATACGGGGGTAAGTACTTTCATGATATTTCTATACTCAATGCGTGACTTCAACATAATGTATCTCTCATTTTAGGAAGGAAAAAATAAATGTGGGGTTATACATGTGACATAATAAAATAATTCAACTATAAAATTTATATTAAATATGCAAATATTGTATGTAACCACTATGATAGTCCAGGCCTACATCGTCACACACCTCATGTCAAAAAAATTGTAACTGCTTTTTTAACATCTTACGAAAACGCATATTTAAGCTATAATTCTACTTTTAACCATTCAATCGATCATTTAACAAGAGCCAATAACTTTAAAAACGTTTTTGTAAAATGTGAAAAAACACACGTTAGTTCGTGAGATATAGGTTGAATAGAATTGTACACATGCGTATGGGTAAGGTACTCAGATACATTAAGTAAACAATTGTTTTCAAAAAGTAACAATATTCTCAACTTTTACCAAATGCAAGATGAATTGTTTTTTTCATCAAAGAAAGATAATAAACATTTTATGGTTGAAAGTTTAAATTAGATTATAGGAAGGTATAGTAAGAAGGAAGGTAAGTTAACAGGTTGATAACAGGATTTTTCAAATTCTAAATATTTTATTAAAGTTAAAATCATCAAGTGCCCTTTTTTATCAATTGGTATCATACCATGCGTGTTTGATAACTTCTTTTTATTATTAAATTTGCCAAATACATGCTGAGTTTTTTTTCCAACATATTATGTTTTTGGCTTAATTGGCTCAAATTTTTGAAAATTCGGAACAAATTTCACTTACCAAACTTACAATAGGCGGAAAACAAAGTACGTGGTCGTACAAAACCGAGCGAAATAAAGAAATGAATAATGACGCGCTCTTAATTGCGAAGTGGAAGTTTTCGTTTAGTTTCTGTTAACTTTTGCCGTCGGACGTGAGAGCGCTAACAGGCCGCTCTTTCGTAAGTGGACTGACAGCTAGCTTCAAAAATTAAAAAAATCACTTCCAACCAGTCAAGTGCATTATGGGTGATTTAATATGTATTTAACGTTTTGGAAAGTAACTTTTCGTTCGGTTTTGACACTAGCTTCCGACAGCTCCCGCCTATTTTAGTTCTACCTTAAATGTCACTTTGACAATAATTGTTTTAAAATGGTATGTTTGATTATTTTTTGCATGATCTGTCACTTTTTTAAGACGTGTTCAGTTGAAGTTTATTTAAGAGAATATTATGAAATATGGTAAAACAATTTTAAAATTAAAAACATTGTTAAGTATATGCTAATACCTCAACATCTGGTTGTTTAAAACTTAGCGCCAATGATATTAAATTAAAAATGTTTAACAAATTCACACCACCAAAACCTCTTAAAATTTATCATCCATTAACACATTAAAGCGAATTGATATTTTTCATTAAAATCAAATAATTTTATTTACGTTTTTTTTTTCTATTAAAAGTTAACCAAAATTCCTTTTAAATTAATCTCATTCGAAATTTTGCAACTACGTATTAGTATGTGGCAAATTATTTGATTTGATTTCAAATTCAAATTAGAAACATCTCAATTATTTTTAATGATTAATAAAAAAAAAAATATTTTTAAGTCAAACAAAATCTTTTATTTATATTTTAGATGAAATGAGTTAGTTAGGTAAATAAAGACATATTTTGCAATATGCTGTGACATTATTTGATTTATGAATCAAGAAAAATTATGATGGGTCTTAAAATGAAAAATTATTTTTTTCTTTTTCTTTTTCGTTTGATGTTTGTTTTTTTTTTTCATTTCTGGCTATAATAGAATTTTTGAAATTTGTTTTATTAGTAAAAATCCAAAAGTTAATAACCTTTTAGAATTGCTGATAATAATATTTCTATACAAATATTATTTGACTTTAGAAATCAATTATCATATTCAAATACCTTTTAGTTAAACTTGCTTTAAACAAAAAATAAAGAGATAAAGCAATCATAGCCATAGATTTCATAACGATCTAAAGCTAAGTATAGACGATTGTCCGATCTTACAATATTGTCAGATCTGTCAGTGAAAAAACTGTTCCAAATGTCTTTCAATCGTCTGAACACACAATTTTGTCTGACAATATTGTCAGACATGCCATTGTCAGACGAGAATCTGACAAAAAATTGTCAGGTATCTTACAATCGTCTGAACACACAATTTTTATCATTGTCAGTCGATTAGGACATTATCAGACTTATTGCGGTCATTGTCAGATGTTTTAATTGAAAACATCTTACAATTGCTGACAATTTCTTCATTGTTCGAAATGTCAATGAGTTGGTTAAAGAGAGATAAAAAATAGCTGACAATCAAATTGGGAAGAAATTTAACAACCGTGTGAACGGACAATTTTTCATTGTAAAAAATATGTCAATTGTCAGCTAATTGTTAGCTATTGTCAGACCATGGACAGTTCTGACAATATTGTAAGATCTGACAATCGTCTGTACCAAAGATACTGAATTATAAAGATTGGAATCTTTCGTACGTTCCATCCCCCAAAACTCATTTGTTTACATTGTTGTTTTTGTAATTTCATCTCTTGTCGATGAATAGATGTAAATTGCAACAACAATTTATGCAGTGGTTAATTCATATTTTTGCACTAGTGTGCGTTAAAACATTGAACACTAGTGCAAAAATATGAATTCACCACTGTCCGCCATTTTGTTTAGCTTGTAGGCAAACCAGAATGACAGCCGAGGATTCCAATCTTTATAATTCAGTATCTTTGGTCTGTACTTAGCTTAACTCTAAAGGCCAGTTTCACAGTGCACATCTTAACAAAATAAGTGGCACTTAATTTTCCCATTTTGGCACTTTAATCGCAGTTTTACTGCCTGAGTAAGTGGAACTTAAGTGGCCAACATGGGAGACCTAAATCTCACTTATTCCGATAAGTGTACACTGCGAAATTGGGAATTAGTTTTCCATATTTGGCACTTAGGTTACACTTCTAACATTCAACACTCAACGCTCAGCGTAGTTTTTTATTCGTTTTTATTCTTTTTTATTCAAATATTCATATTTTCTTGATTTTCATTAATTTTTTGTTTTTATTTTTTCCATAATTTTAAATGTATTTTTAGGTAAAAAATGTTAAGTGTTTTTAAGAACACATATTGGGCTTTCATAATAATAAAAAAAAATTATATTTAATAACGTTTTTTAATTAATAAGCATCCCAATTTTCCAATTTTGACAATAATATAAAAGCTGAAATCAGAATTTTAACATTTTGACAATAATATAAAAGCCAAAATCAGAATTTCAACAATTTATAGATAGCAAAAACATTTTGTCATTGGCCAGAGCAGATGTTTCCCTTTTAAATTCTGACAGAAGAGAATTTCACACTTTATTGAACGCTAACATTCAAAACGTATTATTATAAATGAATAACGATCAATACAAAAGTTCATAAACCTCAAACATAAAACAATCGTAAAATTAAAAAAAAAAAAAAATGATCACTTAGCGTGGGTGGTAGTGGGATTTTCCTCATTGTCACAATTTTCACATCAAATAAATTGAAGCTCATAAATTATCTTATTGCTCGCTGTCTTTTTCAACGCTGACACTGTTATAGACAATCAAAGAGATTAATGGTTTTTTTATTTTTTTTTTTATTTTTTTGCAGGAATCTACATTCCCGAGACTCGTCGATTTTTCATGTATTCGCATTCGGGCTTATGGCGCCACTGTCGAATCACTCAACAACCAAATGCCCTCAAGAACGCAACGGTAGCTCGGAATTTCACATCAATTGCCTACTCAAGTCCATCACTGATAAACGATGCCAAGGTCAACATATCCGATACAGATTTTGTGAAAACCTTTTTATCCAAAGAAATAGCATTTCCGCTGCAGAATTTCTCCGAAGAAGCCAGGCAACGTATGTTTGCACATTGGGTTCGTAATGATATTCAGATATTTCAGGAGTTGAAGAAAGCATTTTGGAAATTAGAGCTGGCGAACGAAAAACTGGCTTTAACTCCTACTGCAACGAAGCCAATACCAGTCAATTCCTTGAGTGTTCAGGGTTTAGAGGCAAAGAAAGTCTTTGGTGACGCCTTAGTACATGTTGTAGTCGATCAGGTGAACTATTTCTTTGTGATTCCCATACCGGCTCAGAGAGCCATGTTTTCTGGCTGGAATGAACAACGCCTGGTTCCTAAACTATATTGGCCTTATGTTAGGGATCTTGAAATTCCCGCTTATGTCTTGAACGAGCATAGAGCCATTCTGCAGTTAGTACCACCTCTGCCTCCAAAGAACGGAGGACAGAAAAACGGATATGATTACATATATACTTGTGAGTTGTTAAAGAAACACTAAACTAATAAACTGAAAATGATATTTAGAATTCCGTTTTTATTCTCAGCTCGGTGTAATGTCATTGATATGTTTCCGACGGAAACTACACTTAAAACTAATCCGGGATTTGATGATGAACTCATGGGTAGGCTGAACTGTAGAGCCATATGAGCTTTTACATAAATCTTATTTCATTTTCTCTTTCAGATTATATTCGAACCCAGGCGTCCTTCGCTTGCATCACAGTTTTTGTTATGTGCTTGGGGTCCGTTTTTACCTTTTACACCTTTATGAACCCTCGCTATATGTTCAAACGTCTAGCTGGAGGTATCCACCTGGTATCCGCTTCCACCTGCATAGTTGTCATTCAAGTGCTGATGTCCTCGGTCGATTACACAAAGAAGCATCTTTTATATGCATACCCTGACGGAGCGGATCTAACGTAAGTACATATATTATTATTGAATCCTAATCATATTCGGGTTTGAAATAAACCCTTCTTTACTTTGCAGATATGGCTATGGGGTGTGGTTTGCTTGGTTTACCTTTATAACAAATGTGGTTTGCGGCTTAATGTTTATGTGGTATTCGGGCAAGAAAAAGGGCAGTAAGGCACCAACCGATGAGCTTGCTATGGCCGATGAGACAACAATTATGGGAAGATGAGAAGTCATAAATTAAAAAAAAAAAATCGAGACATTTTAACTACCATGGCATTTGTAAATAGCTCTTTTTCTTTGTCGAATATAATACAAGTTGTTATTTGTTATTTATTTAATATTTTATTTAAATTTAAAAATTATTTTCGGTGAACTAGTTTTTCTATTTACTAAGATAATATCTTGTTCCTTTTAAAATAATAATGCATATTTAGACTTTTTATATTAATAAATAATAAACCTACTTATTTTGTTTTTTGAAATTAAATATTAGTTTTGGTAAAATTATTTTTTCTTTAAGAAATTTTCCACACATAAGTAATGCATTTTTCAGTTAAAAATGGTTTACTTTAACTTTCGAAAAATATTTAAGATTAACATTAGAAATAAAAAAAATAAATAGATTTGTATAGTGAGTACCTATGTATACCTATGTATATATGGCCGCATTTTATTATTTACGGATCTGGATCAATCAGGATCATTTTTTAACACGTATGACGTAATACAACAATTACTTGGGATCCTGCTCTGTATCTGGATCTGTTTCAAAAGATCCGGAAATACGTTTTTAAGGTTCCCCCACACCAACGGAATCTGTCGTGGCGACGACGGAAAACAATAATATAACAACGTGTTGTTTTCATTGACAACCACGTGATATCAGCCGCATTTTATTATCTACGAGTCTGGGTCGGGGTTATCGCTTTTAACACGTAATACAAAAACAAATTTGGTTCGAGCTTTCTATCGGGGTTTGCTTTATGGCGGGTAGACGGCTCATCATTTGGTAGGGAGTACAAACTGTAGTGTTAGGAAAAAAGACAGTATCTACATGAAAAATAAACAAACATAAGACAAAAAGAGATGGGCATATACAACACTATTATCATGAGGATCCGTAGATATCAATTTATTATATCAAGTGAAACATATTGCCTATTGGCGATGATAAAACGCGGCTATTATTGTTTTCGTCGTCACCTCGAAAGATTCGCGTTGGTGTGGTGGAAGCTTTACTGTGGCGGGTAGATGGCTTTCCAGTAGGTAGGGAGTACAAACTGCATAGTGTAAAGAAAAAAGATAGTATCTATATGAAAAATAAACAAACATAAGAAAGAAAGAGATGAGCATCATACAACACTGTTGTCAAAAGGATCCGTATCGTGAAAATCTTATGAACTCACCCAAGTGTGGTCATTGAAAAGACTAAAATCAATGTACATATAAAAAACAAAAATAGAAAGAGACAATGAAAACCAAGGGATTAGTGAAATGAGCTATCAAACAAAATTAGGAATTTTAGATGAAAATATTCTTTCTGTAATTTTTGAAATTATTTAATTTCGGCTCCAATAAAAAAAGTAGTATTATTCAATGTTTAATTTTTGACACTAAAGAGGTGAATATATACGTTGAAACGTCAAAATTTAATCTCGGATGATGTTTAAATAAATTTATATTTTGTATATTAACATTTATTCTACAATTTTCCACAAAACTTGTTCTTTTTCTTGTGTGTTTCGACAGCAAAATTGTGTAGATTTACAAACAAATTTTACGTTATTGAACAGACCTCATCTAATATAAAACACCATGTCAAATTGTGTGTGATGGATTGTCAAGTTTTCTATTAACCAAAAGTGTGGAATGCGGCTTTTATTTTATAAACATTTAAAAAAGGTTTTTATTAAAAAGTTTTTATTGAAATTCATGGCATTAACATACAAACCCACAACGTATAGTTTCCATTTTTAGTTTATTTCTAAAAAAATTTCAAATAAAACAATTTTCAATCTGCCACCTATTGTCAACTAGTAGAACAATACAAAATATATCTCATCTACTTCTTGGTTAAAATAAAATTCAACATCACTTCGCAAACCTCCGTTGTAAGAGAACCACATTGGCTTTTGTTTACGCTGTCAAAAATGACATTTGAAACGTCATCTCGGATGTCTTCTTCAAAACCCAAACACGTGTGCGGTTAGTTGCAAACTGTTCCACATTTCTTTTGAAAAAATCATAAAAAATAGTTTGGTAAAATGGCTAAAAACGCCAAACCAACAAAAAGAAAAGCTGCCCCTATCAAAGAAACACAAAAAGTGGAAGAAAAAGAAGAATTCGATGACGATGAAGAGGTATGTGCGTTTTCTTTCTTAATCCTTGATCTCTGAAACTGAATATTTTTCCAGGTGGATTTGTTGAAAAACATCGGCAACGAGAATGATGCTGATAGCACAGACGATGAAGGAATCGACGAAGCCTTCAACTCAGACGAGAGTGATGATTTGGAATTCGAAAGTGATGAAGAGGGAAACTACGTAAAAAAAGATGAAGACGAAGAGGATGGTGATGAGGCTGAGGATGAGGATGAAGGTGAGGAGGAACTAGACATTGAAGATGTCTCCAGCGATGACGACCAAATCGAAGAAGACGATGAAGACGACAGCGTCATTGATGAACCTCCCGAGAAACCAGCCCCATCTGCATCAAAATCTGTGAACAAGAAAGAACATACAACAACGCCTGAACCAGAGCCAAAGAAAGCTACAGAAGTTCCTTCAGTAACAGTTCCTCGAGTTGAGGGAGACTTCAAAGTTTCCAAAAAGAAGAAATCCGCTTTGTCGAAATTGCAAAACAAGCTAAACAAAGACAACAAAGGAATCAACCCGTCAACTGGCGAGGAATATGAAAATTCGGACACTTCAGATGAAGAAGACATTAGAAATACTGTGGGCAACATCCCGATGCACTGGTACGATGAATACAAACATATTGGCTACGACTGGGATGCCAAAAAGATCATCAAACCCGCCAAGGGTGACCAGATCGACGATTTCTTGAGAAAGATCGAAGATCCCTACTTCTGGCGCACAGTCAAGGATCCCCAAACTGGACAAGAAGTCACTCTAAGCGACGCCGACATCGAACTGATCAAACGCATCAATTCTGGACGAATTCCCAACGGCGAACACAACGAGTACGAACCGTGGATCGAATGGTTTACCTCGGAGGTCGAAAAGATGCCAATCAAGAACGTTCCAGACCACAAGAGGTCCTTCTTGCCCTCGGTGCCGGAGAAGAAGAAGGTTGGAAAGATGGTGCATGCACTGAAGATGGGCTGGATGAAGACAATGGAAGAGGTGGAGCGCGAGAAGAAAGCCAAACGTGGTCCGAAGTTCTACATGCTGTGGGAAACCGACACCAGTCGTGATCAAATGCGCAGGATTCACGATCCGGTGTCGGCTCCAAAGCGAGATCTTCCCGGACACGCTGAGTCCTACAATCCTCCACCAGAGTATCTATTCGATCAGAAGGAGATGAAGGAGTGGGAGCGGATGAAGGACGAGCCACAGAAGCGCAAGTTGCATTTCATGCCACAGAAGTACAAGTCGCTGAGAGCGGTGCCCGCATATCCGAGGTATCTGCGAGAGCGGTTCCTCCGCTGTTTGGATTTGTATCTCTGTCCGAGAGCGAAGCGCATGAAGTTGAACATCGACGCTGAGTATTTGATTCCCAAGCTGCCTAGCCCGAGAGATTTGCAACCCTTCCCGACCACCGAGAGCATGGTCTATCGTGGTCATACAGACATCATCCGTTCGGTTAGTGTGGAACCTAAGGGCGAGTACATTGTTACTGGGTCTGATGACACAACAGTTAAGAGTAAGTTGACCAGGGATTCCACTTTGACTTGCCTTTTAAAACGTTTTTATTTTTTTAGTTTGGGAAATTGTCACAGGACGGTGCATTCGCACAATCGAAACCGGAGAGACAGTGCGTTGCGTGGCTTGGTGTCCCAACGCCAAGTTGTCCATCATTGCAGTGGCATCGGGCAATCGTTTGCTGCTAGTTAATCCTAAGGTCGGTGACAAGCTGATTATCAAGAAGACCGATGATCTACTGGCCGAGGTTCCTAAAGTTGACGAAATGGAGAGCGAACGAATCAAGACTGCCGTCCAGTGGTCGGTGGCTGACAAGGAGGAGCAAGAGAAGGGAGTTCGTTTGGTCATAACACATTTCAAGCCAGTCAGACAGGTGACATGGCACGGTCGGGGTGATTACTTGGCCACAGTTATGCCAGAGGGAGCAAACAGATCGGCGATGATTCACCAGCTCTCGAAACGTCGCAGTCAGATTCCATTCTCGAAGAGCAAGGGATTGATCCAGTTTGTACTCTTCCATCCGATTAAACCTTGTCTCTTTGTTGCGGTTAGATTGGACTTAAGTTTGTTATTCTCTCGGTCTATCTTATCAGGTTGTTTTTTTTTATTTTTCTAGACTCAACACAACATTCGTATCTACGACCTTGTTAAGCAAGAACTCATTAAGAAACTGCTAACGAACTCCAAGTGGATTTCTGGAATGTCCATCCATCCGAAGGGCGACAATTTGCTCGTATCCACTTATGACAAAAAGATGCTGTGGTTCGACTTGGATCTGTCCACGAAACCTTACCAGACAATGAGACTTCACAAAAATGCAGTTAGAAGTGTGGCCTACCATCTGAGATATCCTCTGTTTGCATCGGCAAGTGATGATCAATCTGTGATTGTCTCGCATGGAATGGTTTATAAGTAAGTTTAATGGGATGGCTATATGAAATGGGACAAAACTTCTTATGTGTTTTTTTATTTTTCCAGTGATTTGCTGCAGAATCCATTGATTGTTCCATTAAAGAAACTACAGACGCATGAGAAACGTGATGACTTTGGAGTTTTAGATGTAAATTGGCATCCAGTGCAGCCATGGGTGTTCTCAACGGGTGCAGATGCTACAGTTAGATTGTTTACGTAAAGTAATGTTTAATTTTTTTCTTATGCAAAATGTAGGTTTTATTTTTAATAAATTTGAATTTAAATTTATTGGACAATGCAAGTTTTTTTTTGCTACTGAAATTTATATGACAATTAATGGTTCACATTGAAGTACAGTAGATTCATCTAGAAATTAATTTTGGATTTCTCGAACTGTAGGTAAGGCATATTTTGAGTCTTTTTTGTAAAAATTAGTCGGGCAATCAAAAATCACCTAGACAAAAATCTGGAATGAATTATGAAAAAAAAAGTTAACCTGTAATTTCTAGTATTTCCACATTTGCAGTGCTATTAAGAACTCTTCATAGGAATCTATCTGTTTTGAGCAGCATCAGACTCATAATATGTACTATGACTCCTGAATGGGAAAAGTATTGAAAGATCTTGATAAATCTACACCCACCTGGCTCATATTCCACAAATTTGAAGAGATGTTTTTGCACGCTTTCACTAAGAAAAAAAAAAAACGAAGGGGGTGAAATCATCTTGAACGGATAGAACGGTATAGAACAATTCTTGTTTTACGTTTTTTTTTGTAGTCTTGTTTTTGAGTTATTCGGTTGGAACCAAGAAAATATCTTTTGAATGGATTCGCCGATTTTGTTATAATCCAGCTAAACGGTGCTTCTAAATATTGAAAACAATTTTGAATTACTATAAATTAAAATAAATTACAAATAGAATTTTGTACCTAAGTACTTTTGACTTTTTAAAATTTGTTGTTAAAGATATTACATTAGTTGTGCTTTTTTTTTGGGAAAGTAGTAGGATTTTACACGTGTTTCAAATACAACATCCACAGTAGAATTAATAAAATGAGAAGTAGAATCCCAATCCCAAAAAAAACACGGCTATTATTGTACCGACAACACATCTTCAATGTATAGCTACATTATAGTTGTATAGTGGATATTGTTTACTTGGACTATATGCATTTATCATAAAGTTGAGATAACAATCAAACTGAACGTTAGGCTTAATGAAGCCACACGTATGGATTTTCTGTTTGAAAACTATAGGTGCTTTTAGAATTGTATTACGAAATATGTAATTTGAATTGTGTATCATTTGCAGCCAAAGACAATCATGTACAAAAAATGTCCGCAAAAAGATTACATGATCACCATAATAATAATATTTTTTAATATTTATTTTCTTTAAATTAATTAACTTTATTATTTGATTTCACATGTAAAACTTAAAAAAAATTAAAAAAAAACAAAAAAAATATACATACATATGCATATGAATTTTGTTTATTGGTGTGCATTTTGTGGGTGGAAAATGTACAGATTTTTTGTCTATGCTGTAGGTACTATCCTTTTGTTTTCACGTATCATCACTGAACTACGCTGAGGAAGAGGTATGTAATTCTCGTTATTAGTATACCATCCGTCCTTCTATACTTAAAGCATGTGTCTAGACTCTAGAGCCTTAAAGAGGTAAACAGATTTACTTTCAAATTTATGTGATTCCCTAGGTAGGTACGAAGCTCCAATGCAATTACTATTCTATTCTTTTTAATATATATATAATTTATAACACTTTTTTTTTGTACGAGCAATAGATTTTGAGAAAAATGTGCACAAACATTACAATATCAGTTTTACTTGCGATATACATAGTATGTATTAGACATCTCGAAAAGATGAACAGCTATAAAACATGGCCCGTTTATCTTTTCAAATTGTTCTTCTTTGCGAGCACCAACATTTGGTTGAGGAAGAAGATATAGTTATAAATTAAAACATTAAATATTATTTACATAAAAAGTTAAAACAAGCCCCGAAGTACCGTTCAAATAACTAAATACTGTTATATTAATATAATACGAAGAACTAAAGGTAAAGAAAAAAGAAAAATTAAGGTGAGAATAAAGCGTTCATCTTTTCGAGTAGGTACAAAATTCCAACCTGCTTATCTTCTTGAACACTGAAGGTTGAAAATTGGTCTGTTTGGTAATGTGAAATTTCTTGAGAGTTTGCACAAATTCCCACAAAATTTAACAATTTGCTGTCAAAACCAATAGAAAAAAAACTCATTTTCGGGAAATTTGTTGAAAAAAAGTTACCAAAAAGGCATAATATTGCAGCGTTAATTTTTCCAAGCTTCATCTTATATGCATATACATAGAACCGTTCATCTTTCCGTGTTTCTACTGTATGTATGTATGTATGTAGGACGTACATATATGAGATACCTATTGATCTAACTTAACATTAGAATGATAGAAAGTGGGACTCACAATTCTGTCTGTCTGACCGGCTGTAGCCTAAATGGATGGGTCGATTTCTTTAAACTTGGCATTTTTTGGGCATTCCCCTCATACATTTCTTTCATTTTTTTAGGACCAAAAACAACGGTACATGCTTTACAATTTTGTCCGTATCAAATAATGAAAAATTAAAAATTTTTTTTTTAAATGTCTAAAAATGGTTTTGGCTCAGATAATCGCATTTTTCAAACGGCTCCTTAAATTTTAATTAAAATTTGTATGTGAGCTTATCAGTTTTATCAATTTTATAGATAGTTTAATCATTTTATTTCTAATTATATTGATTTTACAATTTTTAGTCTAAACTGTAAGTTCCATGAATATGTGCAACACGATGTTATATTAAGTTCATACATCGTCGGTACAATGCAGAACTAGTCTAAGTCACATTTTCAAAATTTTTCAAGAAGAACCTTAGTGCGTAAAATACTGACTTTCAACATTATGATTATATTTTGTTATTTAAAGAATATTCAGAATATTTAGAAAATGCGCGGAACACAACAAGTTTCCTTATGACATAAAAAAAAACTCATTTTGAAATTTTGTACTTAGACTAGTTCTGCATTGTAGCGACGATATGTAAATATGTACTCCCATAATACTACCTTAGTCTTAACTACGTTTTTAGAAGGTGGCATAAGAAAGAGGCTCTCATTACTAATTTATTTCTTTGTAAATCAGATGAATATATCTTTACTATTCTGACTTAAAAAACCACAGATCGCACATAAGAGCAAGTTCGTGCGACCTAGTCGTGAATACCTACGGTATAGCATACTTTTTTCTCAAAATCTATTCGTCAGCTAAATACGTAAAACTGTTAAGTCCACTTTGGCAAATTTTACAAGAGAGCGAAAAAACAAAAATTATTTACATAAGGTTCCATATAAAAATTGATTTTCTCTTAAGGATTCAACTACGATACGTTAGACAAAAGTGATGAAGCCAATTTGTGCAGAATGTGTTTCTGAAGAAAATGTCATCAAAATCTCAGTTTCGACCAAAAGTGAACTTAACAGCTTTACGTATTTAGCCGACGTATTGCTTTTATGAAAAAAGTGTTACAAATTTATTATTGCAGATTTTCATAAGCGCTAAAATTTTTGTCTTAATATTTTTTTCAATAAACTAATAACAATTTTGACCGTTCATCTTAACTAAATTAAATGTCCTGGTTCGAATTTGGGGTATAGATACGTACATTTTGGTAAGTTTTATTTACTTTATTTTATTTTTATTTATTTATTTCATATTCTTTAACTTTAAGTACTATGTATATTGTATATGTAATATGTATAACATAAATAATTCGATCGAATTTTTCGATTCACGTGAACTATTCACTTAATTTGTCACAAATTATTCTTTGAACTTTTCAATCTTTCGAATTCAAAGCTCTATCAATAATTATTCTAAAATTTCTTGAGAGAATCTAATTGTTCAAATTTTATTTTTATCGCAATTTATATGCTTTTTGGAACACTCATTTTCGTCCGACGGATAGCAGAATACGAAAATTAACGTCAGTTTTATTGAAATTTTTTTGAAAGAACTCGACAGATAGGTTAGTTGGAACTATGTCAACAAAATATTAAAAATTTCAAGCTGAATATTTTCGATTGAACTTTTTCTCTTCGATTAATACTTAGGTATATAGGGATTGAAATAAATAAATACAAAATAAAGTAAGGGGACGCTGCTGTTGGCCTCATAGGTAATAAAATACAAATTCCAGCAAGTTTTGTCCAATTGCAAATAATGAACAAGTGAAAAAAGAAATAAAATTCAATTCAATTTTAAATTATTCCATTTAATTAAAATATATCTATATAAAAATGACTAAACTTAAAAAAAGAGAAGGTACAGAAATTAAGTCTTTGTTTGCATAAAAATTAAACTTAAAATAAAATAACTCTAAAACAAAAGTCTTACAAAAAAAAAATTCAAATCTGAATTAACACAGTTCATTTTTACGGATTTTGATATTTTTCTGAAGAAGTCAATTTCCTTCACTATAAAGTTCCGTTTTTTTTTGTAATATTCTTTGAACTCTAAACAACTTCATAATTGTATTTATGTTATCAAAATAGATTTTGCGGTTTCGACCTTCATTTGGGTTTTTTTTCATTTGCCCAAATATTATTTATGCTTTGTAGGAGCTTTTGACAAAATACAGTTTTACTAGATGTCTTGTTCGTTCTTTCAAACGGTAAGGGTACATTTTAGTATTTTATATTATTGTTTTTAATTTGAAGAATTTGTAGGTACGCAATACAGAACAAATAATGAACAATTACTTTTGAAATACAGAACATTTGTGTTTTTATTCAACAAATAGTTCATAATGAATATCGTCTTCAAATACAGAACTGTTCATTATTATAATGAAAGGATGGTCATCGTTCCTATAGTCAGTGTCAGGAACGAAAATAATAATAGTTTCGAATTGAATAGGTGCTGGAACTTGAACCTAGGATTATAAGATATCGTGAGTTTTTTTTAAGGTCTTATTCAAAAGATTGAAGATTGAAAAATAACCTGGGATCAGTATTTCAGATTCCCTTTTCGAACTATCTGAAGCTGGGGAACCCACATAGAATTAGAAGTATATAGGTACATATGTATGTATACACTTACCTCAAGTAAAACCTTGCTGAGTAAGTACATATACCTTATTTACCTTATTTTTACTAAAATTAGCTGATAATGAAACAGAACCAACTAAAAAACTTAAACTGTAAAGTACAATTAACAAATAAAGTTTCAACCATACCAACCGTACCAACACAGCATATAAGCAGGTGAGTGCCTTCCAATGTGGCTCTAATAAGAGCTTTTATGCTAATCAGTCACCTTCTTCACCCTAAAACCTACAGTAGCTATCTGACTCTCACGATTTGTCCCACATAATTCTCCTATATCCCTAAGGGGTGAATTCTATATTGCACAAGTTCAAGTCTTCTCATCTCTTCTAATATTTGTCCCCAATTTATTCCATTCATTCTGAAAATCCGACCCTTAAGTAATGACTTTCTCTCTCCGTCTTGCTTTGTTTTGTCTCAATAGCCTAAAGCTTTCCCCCCTTTTATATCAGTAGTTAAGGGGTAGTTAGATGAAAGGTATAGTAAACACACAAAAAAGCCAAACAAAATAAAACTTTCATGGAGGTTTTCCAATATAAATTTCCTATCAACCAGCCCAGGTATACTAAATATTTATAAGCTTTTTCTCAAAAATGTACACAAAAATATTTCGACATTGGAAAATGAAAAGCGCACCCCTAGCCCCGAATAAAATAACCCCACAACTAAACAATTTTCCACATCACGGAGAGTGTGTGTTTCATTGCTTTTGCTTTATGCTCAGATTGGAAGACGCCATATTGAGCGGTGCACATACAAATAATTTTACCTCTGTAGGTACATCGCCTCGAACGCTCGGGCCCGCAAATCCAAAAAAAATTATATTCTCTAAAACGGTATTTATTGGCAGTGGTAGTGGCTCCCCCGCGGACAGTTTGTAGTGTAGTGTTTTTTTTTTGCAAATAAAAAGAAAATTTTTCAAAATTATTGTCTACCCTTGATTTCTAAAATGAATGAGTAAAACCCCCCTCAAAAAAAAAAAAAGAAAGAAAAAACTGTTGCAATACAAAAAAAACGGAAACCTGTCGACGGGCTATCACGGCCGTTTTCGAGGTGCGAAAATTTCATTTTTTCCCCCAAATACCTACAGAGAAACCCGATTTTTTTGTTTCTTTGTTTTTCCAAAATTCGGGCGGTATAGTTTGTGAAACAGATTCAGAAAAAAAAGTGCGAACGCAAAATGAACAACCACAAAGTGTGTGGTTGATTCCGGAGATTACCTTGCTCCCGTCGGAAAATCTACTCACTCCCCTTTCACAAAACTACACAGTGAATATTTTTTGAAACACCTTGAAAAAATTGTTCTTTCAAAAATTGTGTTTCTGTATTTGAGTTTTCGTGCACGATAAAAAAAAATAAAAAAAAAAATTGAAAAAAAAAAATATTATAGTAAAAAGGTATACAGTTGTGAAAATCAAATTGAAAAATTCAGATACACGCACACAAAGGGAATTACGAGTCGGGAAAATTTTACTTTCGAAAATCGAAGTTCGAAAAAAGCTCGTTTGCCTACTCTTTTGGAAAATATTGACATGAGTTTAGTGTGTGAGCCAATGATGGAAAAAGCCTTACTATTGTACTGAATTCAGTACAATTTGCTTTTCTCAGTACGTAAGTACATCTTTGCCATTTTCAGTACAATTTTGAATTGTTTGTACAAAATTGATAATTTTCTCTTATCTTCATTAAAATCTATGTGCGATGCGAAAATACTCAAAGCCCATCCCCACTTGGGCTGAAGGCGCTAATTTGCTTTTAAATACTGAACTGAATACGTAAGAGAAGGTACATATTTAGCTTCCAATTTTTAAGTTCAAGTGACCTCAACTCCAAAAGTTGCGTTTCGCCCAGGTACGACAGTTGGGCTCATCATATCATCATCGCTCCACTTAAACAGAAGTAGTTTTCTAATTATCTTCATTCACGTTATTATTTTGCTTCCAACAATGAAATTAATTTTCAAACAATTATGTAGAAATTTTATGGTAACGGAATCTCTTGATGAACCCTACCAGTTATGGAGATATATTGCGTCACCGAATGTGAAATCTTATACACTTTTAAAAAGTTCAGTGAAAAAGTTATACAGGGCTTCAAAAATCATGCTAAAATGTTTTACATAACATTTCTGCTAAGATATTAGAAAAAGATTGGATTTCGATGACGTTTTCTTAAACGCACTTCAAAATTTCTCACAAAGCGCAGTATTGGATGGACTCCATCGTTCCATCGACTCCATCGTTCAATTTGTTTTAAAGTTTTTTTCCTAATGAACCCACAATTATTGAAGCTATAAGCAACAAATATAGAGCTGCTGACTGCGAATATATTAAGAAAATGAGAAATGTTGGGCAAAAATTTGGTTTTTGGAAAGTGAATGCTGATAGAAACCAAAAATCTTTTAAAAAAGGAATGTTGTCACATTGTGAATAAAAACGTGACAAAAAATCCTCTTCAAAAAGAACTTTTAGAGTAAAAAAAATTTTAAATTACCTAACTTACTATTATTTTTTAATCTCTGAGATATCATTTTTCTGAACACACTAAATGATTTAGGATTTTAAAAACCTCAAAACTAAAAATTTAAATATTCAATGATGAGATTCAATGAAACCTACAACCTGGCTCCTTACTGTGATACGGGATCCGTCCGTTATTTATTTAGCTATAATAATGAAGTTCCTTTACTATAATGTTACCTTAATATTTATAACAAATGAATTTTTTTTTGTTCTTGTTAATAAATCAATTTTATTTTTGAATTTGTGTGTTTGCTAGTTTTTATCCATTTAAAAGAGCCCAGTACTATTTGTTCTTTTTCAGTACTATTTTGTTTCAGCGTTCAGTACAATCGAAAAAAGTCGATTTCCATCACTGGTGTGAGCTACTATTTGTTGTTGTTGTTGGTGGTTTGCTGCCCCGTTCTTATTGTTTGTATACTTTTGCTTGCTTTGCCACTACTGGGAAAACAAATCAGGAAAATTATTCTGCTCTGTCGTCCTCAAAGTCTAGGCACTAGGCAGGTATACTACTTTAACCAGGCTATTTTCCAATACCTACTGCTCAGGCAGCTAACAGAGAGGACATATAGAGAGCGAGAAACTACAGAGTGTGAAGAGAAAGTGAGAGATTTTTTCAGTTAGGTTGGCTATAGGTGGGGGGTGCCGATGGGGGCTTCTGGCTGATGGTAGGTACTTTCTCTTGTAAGTGCGGGGAAAGCAAAAGCACCCGCCACGCCACAGAGCAGTGTATAATGGATTTTGATGTTTTTCCAATTTTCCTACACAAGATTCCGCTTGGGGATGATATGCGGTGTCGGTGGGTGAGAGAAACGACCCACGACGACGAACGATGGGAGAATGAGCTTATTGTAGGCAAGACGACCGAATAAGTGGAAAACTCGGCACTCGAGTACTACATTGGGGCAACAAAACGAAATTCCTGATGGTGATAACATGGCCGAAAGTACTTAGATACATTTATAAACCTAAACACTCGTTGTTTGTGTGTTGAATTGCCAATGATAAATGGATGAAAAGTGTTTCCAAAAAAAAAAAAAATCAGTACGTAAACAGTCCAATATTTCGAAGTCCAAAGACTAAATCGTTTTTAGGGTGCGGGTATTGATATTAAGGTTGAGGCGGAAGAGGGTGGTTGGAACTGGTTGGTGTCTCTTTGCTTGCGGTGGAATTTAAAAATTTTTGTTTAATTTCGAAATCGACGCATGGCGAATAGTGTTTTTGTGTGTTGTATTTTTCGTTTTTTTTGTATGGTTGTTTTTGAGTTCAACACTGTGAGCTATCTCTCTGTCTCTATTTATTCACCAGGCAAGAGAAGCGTGAAAAGGGAAGGTCAGCAACATCGATCTTGAACTAATTTCTTGAGATTCCATAAAATTGGAATTGTGCGAGATTCTCTGTGTCTACATAACATACATACCTACCTACATAGGTATATGACTTTTAGTTTAGGCTTTTCTTTTATATTTGTTTTGGTGTTTTTGTTGTTGTTGATTAGGTCTTTTAGGTTATTAGGGAAAAAGATTGCCAATATGTATTTTGATATTCTCTATTTGTAGGTTTGTATGTATGTGGGTATCTGCCAATATTGAATTTAGAGGAAATAAATCATTTGGAAGAAGAGCAACACAAAACAAAAATGAGCAAAGAATAGATTTTTTTTTCTGGTGTAAAGATAAATGATTTCCGAAAGCTGAGAGAAAAACAAACAAAACGCTTTTCTTTTTAGTCTTGTTTTCGAAAAGTTAATTCCGGTTCTCAAGATTGAATATGTACATATAGGTACCTATGCCATAGGTAGGTACCTATATCAATTTTTTTTTTTTGTTTAGGGGGTGATTTACTTGTTTTTGTTTTTTTTTTTCTTTTTTAATTCCATTGCTTTTTGAAGGTAAATGCGTCAATAATCACGCGGATTTTGGCTCAAGATAAAAAACACATTTCGAAAAAATATTTCACTTTAATCAGCGGGGACCCATTTTATAGATTTTATTTAGCATTCATACTTTAAAGAAATTTCTTGGAATTCAGGAAGTAGAAAATTGTTAAAGCTTAAGATAATTTTATAATATAGGAAAGTAGGTTTCATAAATTAACAATACAAAAAGTCAAACAATAATTGTTTAAATATGAGAAAGTGGTGGGATTTGTGTTCGTGGCAGGTATAACCCCACAGTAATTTTGCCATATTAGGTAGGTACGTCGAAGTCAAATTTTATAAAAAAAATTAAAAAAAAAAATTCCTAAAAATGGTAGGTAGATAGATAGGTACCTCCCATAGAACCATTTTTTTGATTTTCTCAAAAATTGTTCAACTGATTTTGATTAATTTTTTAATGAAGAATATTTCAAAAAGTTTGTTTTAAAAGAATTGTAGGTGGAGGTACCTATAACGAAATTAAAAAAAAAAAGTGTGAGTGCCGGGTTACTCACGGTTAAGATGTGTAAACATATACGTAACGTGAATTATAATCACAATCACGATCACAAGATACGTTACGTTTTTTTACACCCTACCGCCAGTATAGATGTTTACACATCAAAAAAAATTTTCGGATTTTAAAAAAAGTTTCAACATTTTTTTAGGTACATAAAACATTTCAAACATTTTTGTTCATAAATTGAGATTTATTTAAGAAATCAGTTGATGTAGCTTATACCTACATGGCGTTGATGTCAAAACAATTTCAGAGTTTGTTTAATCAATTTATTTCTAATTACATATGTACACCTGGACTGGTGATTGTGATTCTGTGATTGTGATTCACGTTACGTTACGTATGTTTACACAATATCTTAACCGTGAGTCCCGGCACTCAAACTTTTTTTTTTTCTACGTTTGATGTTGTTTGCACAATGAAATACATGAAATACGTTGGGGTTTTTTTTGCTACACGTCTTTAGATTTTGATAAACAACACCAAGTTATGAGAGAAATTTATTATAATATGTATATAATGATTACTGACTAAAATTTGGGGGTTCACATTGTCAAGTTTTCAAAACGTTTTGAACTGTGCGTGATAAAAAGAAAACTTGCCAAGTGAACCCCCAAGTTTTAGTCAGTAATCATTATATATTAAATTTCTTTCATAACTTGGTGCGTTGTTTTAATATTACTCTTCTTAAAATATTTGATATTAAACCTTCATAAAATTAAAACTTGGAATACTTTTAGATCTCACATACTTTTAATGGCTGACTTGTTACATACACAGATTTTTATATAGTAGAACTTGGCTATTTTTTAACATTTATGTTTTTGTTGTGATCTCACTCCCTTTTGCAATGATATTTATTTGTTGTTCAAAAACCTCGTAAGATACCTACTAATATCATTCTACAACAATCAGAAGTGCTTTATATAATTGATAAAAATTCTGTGAAAGTGGGCGGATACCACACCCCTGAATAGAAAACCTCAATTATCCTATTTTTTTCTTTGTATACACTTCAAGCCCTTCCGCTCTACCCAATTTCATCATTCTACAGCAGTCGGAAGTGCTCCTTGGTAACAATTCTGAGAAAGTGGGCGGATACCACGGACTCTGAATGGAAAACCTCAAATACTTTATTTTTTTCTTTGAACGCATTTCAAGCCCTATCGCTCTACCGATTTTCATTATTTTACAGCAATCGGAAGTGCTCCTGCATTTAAGTGATTGCAATTCTGAGAAAGTAGGCGGATACCACACCTCCTGAATGGTAAACCTCAAATATTAAATTTTTTATTTTGTATGCACTTGAAGCCCTACCGCTCTACAAAATTTCATCATTCTACAGCAATCGGAAGTGTTCCACCAGGCCTACCGCTGCACTGTGCGAAATAACAAGATTCTTCGGTGTCGGGAAGTGCTCCATAATTTTGATAATCTGTCAGATGAGTGAGTCAGTTACGGTTTTCACGATTTTTGACGTCTTATGTCTCGGGAACCACTTATACGCTTAGGAATTGAAATTTGGTATGGTGTTTGTGCTTGGCTAGCCTACCAAATATTTCGAATTTGACTTTATTGGTACTGAAGTAAGAGGGGGGGGGGGAGGTCGAAAATCGCCTGAGTTTGTTCCTGTAAAAAAGGTTTAGTGCCAGAACTTGGCTGGGCACTACCGTGCCCTTTGATCTTGCAATTGCAGTTTTGACGCAAATGACATTTTCGAAAACGGCCATTGTTAAAAAGGTACTACCTAGTTTTTTTTACTGGGATTACGTAATTACATATGCGTTAGAAAACAAGTGGGTTTTATTATAATATGTATTAAAATACTGTAATGTAAAAAAAAAAATATAGGTATATATGTACCGAATGTCTGGTGTCTGTGCTGTTCAAATTTGAACTATCGATTTTATTAAATACCAAGCATCATTCTATACTCAAGTTTTACGAGTAAAATTACATACTGCATCATCATAACCCATATCACCATCTTCATCATGCAAATCTTGATTGTTTGTAAAATCTCTAAATTTAAACAGGTGGGTAGAAAGAAGCTTCTTTTCTCTATGAGTAATTAATTATTTTTGTATAGATACCTACATGACTACATATCTAATATACAAAAGAAAGTCAATCGATAAAGCTTTAAAAAGAAATAGATGTACCTACTTACAAACAACAATGAAATCATCAACTTTTTGTCCTATGCACTAAGTATATATGTATGTTCGATCGTTAACTGACGTCTTCAACCGGTTCATCAATCTTTCAGTCTTCAGCTTGTTTTTTGTCATCATATATTCTCAGGCAGACGGCAGTGTATTGCCATGTCTTTATTCTTAAGTATACAAATTGTTAAACTTTATGATGAAAAAATAAAGAATATTATCTATCTATCTATCTATATGTAAATACACTTAAACATTTGCAAAAAATAAAAAAAATTGATTTAAGCAAATTCCATTCAAAAAAATTCTAAGAAAATTAAACAAACTTTTTATATGTGAAATTCATTATCATAAAAACAAATCTGCAGAATTGTGTGTGATTCACTGACTTTGAATAACTACCTAATCGAGAAAAGATTCAAAATGTCGACCCACTACTCTGCTGACGCAGAGACCAAGTTAACCACATGAACTTAACTTTACCATTCATATAATATGTAATATCTAAAAGTCAGTTTAATATGTTTTCACTCAAAACTTAAGGGCAAGTTAAGGATTTGTAAAATAAAAAAAATTATAATTCCCAAAATAAAAGTTTCAAAATGACTTCTTTTTCATGTGGTGGCAAAATTGTTCCGGTTGTTCAAACTTAAAATTATACAGACTTTAGCTTGAGTTTTTACTATCTATAATTGTCAGGGGTGTTCTACTTTATGTGGTTGTACGAAAATAACCGAATACAATAAGTAAATCGACTGGGGCGTTCATAATTGCAGACTGTTTGACTTTCCGTCTAATTTCGTTCAGTTTTGAGCTGACATTTGGTGAAATAGGAATAAAAAAATATTTCAATTTATGCTATCAGTTTTAAAACTACTTTTGCAATGAAACTTTACACAAACATTTTGTCAATTTTATTTCCTTGCTACATATGTACTTTATTAGCTGGTGTTTATCTTAAAATCAAACCAGTAGACCAATTCCGAAATCGTTAGTTTTTTCTGGGTGCATACTGCATTCAAAAACGTGTACGTGTAGGCAAAATATTTACGATTCCGCTATACGCAGTTGCATTAAATTTTGTTTGACAGAGAACTTTCACAACGGTTAAGTTGGGGTTATAGGTTTAGGTAAGGTTGAGGTTAAGTTGAGTTTAGGTTGAAATTATGTTGAGAAAGGCAAGCCGCACCATTTCACTCGGATCTCAATGGATCCATTACGCTCCGCATATGGTGAGAAAAGAGGAAAATGGATGAAAGGATTGAATGGGAAATTAGATATCTGGTTATCCCACTGAACCAACGTACGTTCCCAAAACTAGGTAAAATTATACACATAATTATCTACATATTTGAACCGTAAAAAAATTGTAAACATGGAAATTTTTGTCTCGCTTGCGAAACTGGGCATTAACACGACTGAAGCCTGAGAAATAAAGCCTAAATGAATTTCATATCGGTATCAAGTGGAGATGAAATTATTTCGGAAATTATTTAACTTAAGTTTCACAATTTTTTAGTCAGTTAAGTCATAACATGGTACCAGTACAACGTTAACTAAAGAAAAATTCGTAAATATCGAAAAATCATTTTTTTTCCTTTTTGCTCCCAGATTCAAGTGAAAAAAAATAGGATTTTGCAAGATTCTTTCTATTGACTTATTTCGAACGATAAATAAGGTGTGTTCCTTTACTTTAAAACTCTGTGCATTTGTGTGAATTTCTACGTCATTTTATTTTTTTTATATGAACTTTGACAGACTTTGGTGTAGAAATTCACAGAAATGCACAGAGTTTTAAAGTATAAAGGAACTAGGCCATAATGAGATTCTGGCTGAATTATACAAATATTGGCGTTTTATAAAAACTCAATTTACGAACCCTACCCGCCAAATTTAGAACTTTTTTTTTAATCTTTGAAATACAGATATGTATATGAACGTACATACATATATAAAACAGAATTCCAAATTGTATTTGTATTCTACCGAGTGAAAATGAAATTTTCATACAAAAATGGCGCATAGTTCACTGGTATGAAATTCAGAGCGGGAAGTGAGTACCAAAATATGAAAGTGGAATATGAACCGGTTTTTCAATCAATTTCACGAAAAATTTAAATTTTCCAACGTACTACCACTAGGAAAGGTGGTGTGGAAAATTGTGACATTTGTCAATTCAAATAAATTCTGAAATAAAAAAAAAATACATATTTCGGATTAAAGTCTACCGTTTTTATTCTAATCAAGAAGGAAGAAAAGAAGAAAACACGGAAATAAAATACTTTTTAAAGAACCTTTGCAAGATTCTGCAGACAGTCATTCAAAGTGAGTATTGAAAATTCATGTGGAGAATTAATTATATGTTGAATTGAATTTTCACGTGTATTTTGAAATGTTTTTATTTCACGGGAGGTGGGGCTTTAATATTGTTAAAAACATGATCCATTTGATAATAAAACATAACTCTCATTGCCTACTCTGTTTATGTTGATAAATTTTTGTTTATCAATTATAATTTGAAAATTACTTTGATAATTAATTGAAATGATTTTAAATTTCATCAATTTTGTCTGAAAATACTCAAATAATAAAAAAAGAGCAACTACTTGTGACATAGTCGTGCATATTATGTTCTCTCTTGTTGAATAATTATATGAATTCGGTGAGAATTAATGACGTTATGAACTGCCGTGCCGTCTAAACAGAGATAAACCATTCAAGTTTCAAGCACTTGGTAGGTACCTATGTAAATCTCTGAGAATGCGAAATATTCGTTATCGCTTGTTTTACAGTTGTGACACTTTTATATGAACATTGAACATATATATTTTGCGTGATATATATTTGATTACGTTTTTGAGTCCCTGACTTGGTTGAGCTGAGATTGTACATAATATATTGTATATTCATTATGTGGAGATGGAGAATCTATAGAACAAATTTAAAAAATCTCTCCAAAAAAACCCAAAGAAAGATTAACAAATCATCAGTTTGTTTGCAAATACCGGGCATGACTTACCTACCTACGAGTATACTCTGATGAGCCACAATCAATAACAGGAAGTTCTTCTTCACAAAGAATTTGTTTCGGACAGCTGTCGGAATTTGTATTGGATTGTTTTTTTTTTTTGTTTTACCCTCAATCGAGTTTTGATAAGAAAACAGCAGTTAAAAAAAAAAAAAAAAACATTTCTAACATCACAAATCGGAACGGAACGTGTGTATCTTTTGGATTGTCAGTTGAGTGAGATAAGAGCCTATCGCAGTTGGAGGTGTCGTTTGATTGCCCGGGAAAAATAAAATAAAATATTCATATATATAGTTCGTTTGTTTTGTTGGGCAAAACATGGGATTATTGTGCAACGTGGTGGTGCATTCAGGATAAAGAATTTCCTTGTAGATCTGTCATTCCTACAGCCATTGTGATTTTATATTTCGTTGAGGATTACAGAAGTTCCACTCGTACCTATACCTAAACCAAAGAAATAAATATAGTAGCTCACACTGAAATTGTAATACCTACTTGCCTACAAAAATTTAATGTAATTTCAGTTAATAGAAAAATATAAAATTATTCGTGAAGTGAAAAAATATCAATGAAAAAGTTTATTAATTGAATTAAAAAAAAGAAAGAAATTACTTACCTACACTAACAAAATTTTCTGTGATATTAACTTAACTACAGTTACAAAAAAAACTTCGATAATCGGTCGCGGGAATTCCAATTAAGTGTTTTAAAAGGCATCAAATTGAATATCGAAAGGATATACACTATACAGTTAAAAAAATCTTTTATTTGGAAAGAGAATAAAAGAGAAAACAAGGATATTTTTATCACCCCCTGCCAAAAACACTGGATTTTCATAAGGTAGGTTGATCTTATAACATGTATTTGAATTTTTTTTTTTTTGATAAAACTGTATTTTTTTTATATATTTGTACCTTACATATGTATGTACAAGTACATAGGTACCATAATGGTGATTAATTTAAGTGTTTCTGTATATATACAAATGTATTTGTTTATGATGTGTTTGATAGAATTATTTGTTTTTAACTGAGTGTTATTGCGGTGTGTTTCGCTCTTGGTAGCAAGTTTCCAAACAAATGATTCATTTTTCAGAAAAGCGTTGTTATTATTTGTTATTTAAAAAAAGAAATAATTTGATAAGAAAAATAAAAATATTGAAATTCAGTGAATGCTGGCGTTTGAAAATGCCTTTCAAACGTAGATTAAAACTGCAAAAATTAGTTGATTGTACCTATAAGAAATTGCAGGTAATTCCATTTGAATTATTCATAAATTATACTTGCCAAATTTTATACAACAAATTTTTTTTTTATTTTTGCTTTTCTTGAAATCGGTTCAACTGATTTGGATCAGTTTTTTTTACGAAGAAGTGTTTTATTCTAACATTTTCGAAGAAATATTTTTTGAATTAAAAAAAAAGTTAAATTTTTTTTAAAAACTCCATAACTAGGTACCTTGAAAATGACTTAATCGATTTTTATTTAATTTGTCAAAAAGGGTTTTAACATTATCCTGAATATATTTATACAAATTAATTGGTTGTTTGTTCGTACGTGCATAACTCGGTTGAACATCATCAGTTGGATTCGTATTTAACTAGGTAAATACACTATTGAACAGTAAATTTGAACTGGTTATGTCGAAAATTGCGAAAACTCCAAATTGCATACTTTCAGGGGCAGTTGTTGGGATCCTTAACAGATGACCTTACGCTCTCAGAATACATTAAGGATATTCATGCAACGTCGGAAAAGCATCATTAACGTGTTAAACGTCTTAAAGTTTACGACGTCGTCGTAAACGAACTGTCAAAATTGGTATGGGAAATCTTTTCAAACAAATCTTAAACTTTAAGACACAAATTTGTGTGTTAAACGAAGATGGTAAACATCGTAAACATGGTAAACTCTTCTAACCTTAGAAGAAGAAATAGAGGAACGGGCATTTCGAGGAAAAATGAGGTTTTTTCAAAATAGTGTGAGTTACACAAACACAAATGGATTCACACATGCACTTATGTATTGATCACAACAATAAATATACTTACCATCATTTTCGCCAAATAACTCAAGAATTAATATATCATTGAAAGCAATTTGTTCATATAATTGCATAAATTTACTTTTTTGGCTTTTTTTGGGCATTTTTAAATTGCGGAGTCAAATTTTACGAATTTTAAAATTAAATTAAATATTTTAAGCTGTTTGACGTTTAACGAACAGCTGATTTGTGTACCATATCGTTTACCACATTTACGCAAAATGTTTTTTGGTGCGTTCGTGAAACGTGTGTCGGAAACTTTACGATTTTACGACATGGTAAAGTTTAAGACGTTGCATGAATACCCTAATTATTTGTGTATAAAAATTATTGGAGCGTGCCAAAAAATTAATTGCAAAGGGTTTTTCGAAGGTTTTTTAAATTTTTTAAATGCTAAAATTGATGAAAGATTCCGATGCGAAGGCGGGTGAACAAGTTAGTTTCAAACAATAATTATTTTTTAAACCAAAATTAACGGAAACTTCCATATAGAACTGTTTAAAAATCAATAAAGAAAGTAATATTTTCTCGAAATCGCCTCTAAACATTTTGATTCAAGTTAGTCTTTGTTCTAATATTAATAATATTGTCTACAATGTATAGCAGGTACCAATTTTATATTTAACCATTATCATTAGAAGATACCTCTTATAAAATAGTTTTCTTATTTTTGAGTTTATATTATCTGGCGGATTAAAATTATTTTGTTATTCAAAAATGGGTTGATGTAGATAAAAAAAAATGCATATACAAATTTGAAACAAAAAAATAAAAAACATGTTTTGACTTTCCAAATATTTTTTTGAAAATCCGATATTTCTTTAATGGTTGGATGATTTTTCTTTCGAAATAAAATTTTCAAATCGACATTAATAAATCTTAAAAATTGGCGTACCAATTTTTTTCTTTAAAATGTTTAAAACATCCGTCCCAACCATTAAAATTTTTTTTCATTAACTAAAATTCGTTTAAGAAATCAGACATTGACCGCTGTTATGTCAAAAATAATTTCAGAAGTTCTTGAGATAATTAAATATTTTTTATTGCAGATACAATAATTTCAATATTAAATGATCAAATATAAGTTCAATCAAATATATTGATCAATATGTATAATAACTTGTAGATCAGAGTCCAATACATTTAATTTCAAACTTAAAATTTATCAGTCTCTATGGTGCCATCGTAAAAAAACAGACAAAAGCCAGACAGAAATGAAAAGTTAAAAAATAAAATTAATTCTATGACCAATAAATAATACGGAACATTCGTCTGGAGGCGTTGATCATAACATTTTTTTAAATAAATTTATATGTATTTGTCTTGATCTACGTCATCTTTGATGAGAAAAACTTACCTAAAATATTTGTATTTCATTATAATGGCTTATTAAATAACTGCTTCTTATGTCATAATAAAATTATGGTTCAAAAAATCACAGACGCAAATTTATTTTTTATTAAATTTCCACCTGGGTTTAGATATTAATTTAAAATGTTTTTTAAGTACATGTAGATGTATATATTTGAAAACTTTAGCGTAGGATACGTTAGAATCGCACGCAACTCAAAATTCATCCAATATAATTTGTATGAAAATGTAATTCCCTGAGATTTTAAGGGGATTTTCTTGCATGCGGATTGATACTCCATTAAAGGTAATTGGACCTATTCGTCATGATATTTCAATCTGTTACGAATTTCCATACAAAAAGTTTAGGCTGTCAAAAAATCTTTATATGGATGATAATTTTGGTATAAAATTGAATTGACGGCGCGGGGTACCAATTTTTATTTAAACCAGATGTTTGTAACATTCAGCATTAAAAACCAACAATGTGATCGTACAGAAGAGCATAGTTCGTTCGATCCAGTAGTGCATTTTATTTATTACTAAGTCGACTAATTTTGCTCAAGTTTTGTTAACTAGTAGACATATTTTTTTTCATGTGGCGTTCAGGTGAAGTTCTTTTTTTTTATTGAAAAACGAACATAATTGTTGTTGAAAAATTATTTATTAAAAATGTGAAAGGTACTTTTTTTTCATTTTTACTTATTTCAAAATTTAAAATTTATATTTTTCACATCATACGAACACGTTATTCTTAACTGACGATATATGTACATAGTTTCTGGTTATGTTCATTAGTATTGTTGGCGCAAACTGTCCCTCCATACCTTCTCATACATTTTATAAGTTTATATATTTTGCAAAGTATTCTAATAACAATAAAGAAAGTGTACTCATTTCAAGTAAATATACCTACTTCAAAAAGTAATATTATTGTTCGGAGAAAGTTTGTTCAATTCTCCCATCTTTTGTTTATTCAGGTGTGGTTAAGTTTTCCAAAAGTTTTCGGTAACGATGAAGAAACTTTCTGTAGGTATAGGTAGATACCTATATACACTATAACCTACCATATATATTCGATCCTAAATTCATACAGATATATATATTGTCATATACCTTAGTTTATCGCATCACTTTAGTATAACCAAGTTGCAGATCAAATTAAGACTAAAAAGTTTTCAATCTCTTAAATATCTGATAAAGTTTAAAATTCAATTTTAAGTTATTTTCCCCCCTATCTCTATGTCGAGTTTGTATAGTAAAAAAAAAAAAACTCATGAAACACCACTAAAATGTTTAGCCTTTTCCTGTTTGCTTATTTTGGCCTTCCATAATCCTAAACTGCTCCCCAATTAATTTGGTAATTTATCTCGCTCGCCCTATACGCTTCCATTCCATTCCCATCATCCATCAGCGAATTTCATCCCTCTTCGCCATATCAGCTATATACGAGAGATAAACTTCAGAGCGGTCGCTGTGCCTTTGCTTGTTTCGTAAAATTGTAACCCAACACCTCAACGACTAAACAAAGATCGTATAAGCACTCACTGGAGTGCAATTTGTGAGCTCATCCATGATTTGATATCCGTTTCACGTTAATCACATGGATCTGGGATGCTGGAAATCTGGCCGGTCACAGGCAGGCAAAAGGCATGTCATGCGGAGCAGGCCTTATATAGGTAGCAAGAGTCAGCATTTTGTGGCACACATAAAACGTGTTTTGTATCTGATATATACCTATGCACACAAACAATTACATCTCACCTGGTTACACACGTGCAGATGAGAGTGTCGCAACATCCCGTCACTCAAACGTCACCGGGTTACATGTGCCGCATTGCAAGAAGGATCACACTGTCACCTTGTACATATTCGAGTATATGTTGCCTCCGTCTTTATTCTTGCTTTGAGAGAGGACGCGAACATGTTTCTTCAGTATGTCTTCGTAAGCGAATCCCGTCCATGATTCACGCTCGAGACATTAAGGATACAATATCTCAAAAAAGGAGCCTTCCTTGCTATGCCTCGCCTCGCTTTGCCAAAAGGCAAAATTATTTTCTTCATCCATTGAAACTCTTTACCGGTCGGTGGTGATGGGTGGCATGAATGGTGTATAACGTAACTGAAGGACGATAGGAATGTGTGCCTTATTTTTTTCCATGATGATGGTGGGACGCGAATGAACTTTCCCGTTTGTGTTCCATTTAAAATGTGGAGGAGTTTGGCTCGATACTTCCGGGCCTGTACCGTTATTGCCTGTGTGCAACTTTTTATTCGTGACATAGCACACACAAAACGGAAATGAAATCTTTCGTCACACTTTCCGTTTTTTTTTTTTTTTTTTTCTTGCTGGGTCGGAGGTTGATATAGGGATGACGATATTATATGGTAACACTGTGTGTATATAAAGTACATTGTATAAGTTGCTATATATACTGAGTTCGTTTTAGTTCGCTCCAGTGAATGTTTTATATGGAAGGGAGTTGTATCTTGTATTAAAATTGATGAGGTGTCTTGTGGCAGGAAATTGCAACCTTTTTGGATTCAACGTTGACATCGGGCTCAGAGGCAATAGAACAGGATATGTGCATAGATCTATCGTTCGAAGCACGTAGAAAAATGCATTATTTTAAATCATAATATTGTGTGGCTTCGGTGCAGATTTGTGTCGGTCAGGAAATGATTATAAAATCTAAAAAAATTCGTTAGATTAATATGAATAAATGGGTATAACTTTTTTTTTTAATTTGGAAGGTTATTATACACATTGTGAAGCTAAACAAGAGATGAGATAGATAATATACAAAATTCGCGAAGGTATTGGTATTCCTTCTATTCTCATTTTTATCATTTTTCTCTCCGACCTACAGGAATTAAAAAAAGGTGCGAAATGGAGGGAAGTGATGCGGTTACGGGTGAGCGATACGAATATGTTTTTGTGAAATGTTACGAAGCATTACCCTTCAAACCCACTAACTAAATTTAATGTAATAACTGATTGTCGGCCGAACTACCATCATCAGTCATCATCCCGTCATCATCATCCAATTTGCTTTCAGTTTGCATTTGTACCGAGAGCAACTACATAATAGCTTGAGGTTCCCTTTCTTGGTGCATTCGAAATATTCGTAAAATTGAAATAAAAAAATTACAAAATGTCTTTTACTTAATTCTCAAAACTTTAACTTTTTATTCCTCAAAAAAAAAAATAAAAAAAATAAAAGAGATAAAGTGAAATGTTTTTGAAGATGGCATCATGGTATAAATAGTTTCGGAGTTTAACAAACCGCCATTCTGACCGATCAAAAGATCAAAATGTAAGCTTCTCCATATAATTCTGTAGAACTAGATGAACAATTGTGTACGGCAGAGGCTTAGTTGACCCGTCCAATTTATAACTCAAAGATTAGAACCTCGGTAGTACAATTTCGGAGTACATTTGTAAAAAAAAGTGCAGTAAATCGAACATTTCTGGAGTAGATTTGAAAACGAAGAAAAAGTTTTCAAAAACTGTATTTTTAACAAGAAATAATATTAAAAAAAAAAAAAAAATAAATAAATCACATACACAATTTTCATTTCAGAACAGAATAAAATTTTAGATTGAAAAAATTCAGAGCCAGAGTTAGTTAAAAATTGAATAACACATGTGCTGTCATTTCCTTTCATACCTGGTTTACAGTGGCGTATGCAGGGGGGGGGGGGGGCTAAGGGGGCTCGAGACCCACCCAAGCATAATGATATTCTATGCTTAGATATATTTATAATAATATCGAAGTATATTTTTATTTGTTTTTTCATTCAAATTTAATTTTTTGTTAGATTTTACCTTTATAACAATATTCTTTAATATTATTTAAAAAAAAAACTAAACGCATAAATGGATATCGTAATTAAATCACTAGTTCATACCAAAATAGTGTAGATTTTGTTTGACATTTCAAACGAATCTCAGAATTCATAGAAACTCAACAAAAAGTTCAAAACGATTTCACACATTAAATTTTTGTTTTCCTATTTCCACTTCAAAAAATCCATAAAACGGAATGAAATCCCATGTACCACCTGAATAAAATGCACTCATAAACATAATAAACTCACTTATTATACCTATTCTCTCGGAAAATCCCCGAAAAAAACTACGAAATGATTCACAAAATCAGAATGGGATGGAAAAAAAAATGCCTCATTAAAAGAATTAATTTTGAAATCAGCTGCCCTATGTCACATCATTACTTGCAGCTTTTAAAAACAAAAATCCTTTTACATTTCCAAAAAGTCCAATTTTTCCCTCTTTATTTTCCACAAAAAAAAAGCTGAACACTTGTATTAAGTACGGCTACACTCTTTGTTTTAGCAAATATCGCAAAGAAAAATCTCGTAATCCCTAAGCACTGTCAAATGATTGAGATCGTGAAAAAAACTGTGTTGTTGATATTTTGTTTATTTATTCAATGTTTTCGCATTTTTTCCCAAGAAAATAGATTCAACATAAAAATAAATTAAATTAGAAAAAATTAAATGATTTTATTTATTTATTTTTTTACTGAAACACAATCGTTTTCAACTTGGCTACGACAAAAGTCTGTTCACATAGAAATGGACGTCATATTTCCGTTTCATTCGGAATTTGTGATAGAAAATTCCCCGAATTTCGAAATTCGTGTTTCTTAATACATTTTCGATTTGTGATAGGGCTGATTAATTTTTCACATGAATTCTCGATACTCAGTTTTCAATTTCTAATAGGTACTCATTTTCGATTAAAAAAATACCAAAGCAAAAGCAAAAATAACAATTCTCTTACTATTTGTGTTTTCTTCTTCTTCTTCTTATTTAAAAAAAATACATTGCTGTCATCAGAATCTTGAAAAAGTTCAGAAAAGAGTGTTTAAATTCCATGTTTTGTTCCTTTTTCCTTCTTGATGACAATAATTCAGAATTTGTGTTTTGGGCAAAACAAATTGATTGACAGAATATGTCACAATTTTCCACAACAACTTTAATTTTTTTCCTAAGTTGTCGTACATTGGGAAATGAAAATTGATTGAAGAACCGGTTTTCATATTTTGATTCTCACTTCTTGTTGTGAATTTCATACCAGTGAAATACGCGTAGGTTTTGTATGAAATTTCATTTGTACTCGAACTTAGTCTTGGGCTTAGTATATAAATTGAAATTAAACTGACTGAGGTAGCAATATTTTAAAAACAAATGTGGAAGGATGGAACCGAAATAACTAACGTCTGCAGAGCCAGGACACGACGTTTGTTTTCCAATTTGAATTAATTTGAAAGTTTTTCATTTTCGTATGCTAGTTTTGTTTTAGTGATACCATAAAAGAAATTTCTACCAAAATTGAGGTTGAGCCCCTCCCAAAAAAAATCCTGCGTATGTACGCTACTGCTGGTTTAGCTTCAGAATTTTTTTTTTTGATTTTTTTAGTGTGAAAAAAGGAGTAGGTGGAGCTCAAAAAAGCGGAGTGGCGGAGAAAATTTATTTTCTTTCTTAAAATTGGAGTAAATAATTACTCCTATTTGAGTAAGGTTTTAACGCTGCTCACCGACTATGGGTTACGTCATCGAATGCTGCAGAATCTCAGTGGTCAATGCGAGTTTTTAACAATATAAATATAACAGGTAATACCTATAGTTATACCTATGTATGTATACGAAAAAACAACTGCGCAGTTAACTCAAAAACCTTAAAAACCGGATGGTTTTATCTAAAAAAATATCTTTCAGTTTTTCGCATCTTAAAGATGATTTTTTAAATTTTTGACATACACACAGCTTATAGTTTTCCCTATATGTATTTAGATTCCTTCTTCAATATAAACGAAACTTAAATTTGCATAAACTTTTCAAAAAGTAGACATTATTTTGTAATTAGTCCTCGTTCAAACTAGAACATTTCCATTGAAAAACTTTTACCCCATAAACAGCATCCTGTCTTGAAACTGCCATCATGTTTAACTTTCTTCTTTGGCTTTCCCTTCTGCCATTTTGTCCGCCATGCATAAGTAAGGACCGGAACTAAGTACTTTAACTGGCTTTGACCAAACATGGTGCGTCCATAAAACACAGAACACGTCTTCCTCGTATATATAAGTATACATTTTAAAAATATATGTCTGTGCGCTCCTGTGTATAGCACCTTACTTCCATACTATAAACCACCCACTCCCATATCCTGTGACATTTTTCGGTCACTCGTTGCATACGAAAAATGTTAATTTTCCTTAAAGTTTTCAAATAAAAATAAAAAGTCTTTCTCTTTTCCATAAAAAAAAAAAACTATTCAAACCCAACCCAACACGTTTTTGAATATTTGAAATGTGACCCAACCCCAGAAATGGAGTTGATAGTGTTCTATGGTCATCAACAAATCATCCGAGAACATTTTGCCCCGGATATATGTACATATAAGTAGTACCTAGTTGAAATTATTATCCTTTTGTAAGATACCCCAAAAGCAGGCTATATAACACGCAAATAAACATTTATCCAGCTATCGTCCACCACGGACATAAATAAAGGATTTCAGAATTAATTAAAAGCGTATTTACACTGTATATACCAACACACACACATATGTATACATAGTATGATATAGAATATGTGGAAAACACACACATATCATGTCACAATTAAAACTCACAATGTAAATGGCATCAACTGAATACAGGCAATTACTTGGAAACCTAATTCCTGATTCCTGAAAAGTGTTTATTCGTAGCCAGGAACCTTTAGAGTGACAGGAGATGGACACACTAGACGGCCTGTGGCAGTTGAAGTTGACGTAATCCTTGGTTAGCTTTTATACGTAGAAATATCATCATGATATCGTTGTCTTTGTTCAAGGAAGCGAAAAAGTAGCTTAATATGGATATTGCGAAATTATGTATAATTGAAGGTTTATCTAGTCTTTAGTTTGCTATAAGTTTTGTTATTTTAAGGAAGAACTTAAGACTATATGTGAAATTGAAGTAACGTATACTTATTTATGTATTATGTACATAAGTATCTTACAGAATTGTTAATAAAACTATTTTATACAATTATTATATACTTACTATATCAGGAGGCTTACTTTCGTCTGGTAAAATGTGCAAATAGTAAGTTTTACACATTATATCTAGTTTATTCTAAGAAATTAAATTCTTTTCAAAAGATAAAGTTAGAAATTTTACATCAGAACTAAATGAATTTCGAAATTTCAAAACCTTTTTATACAAAACAAATTTGTATTACCCCTTGGAACAATGATTATACTGGTATGGACTATCTCGCTCGAGGTTTGGCTTTATTACACCTGAGACATTTTTTCAAGGGCATCATGCCTCTTGCAAGGAAGAGACAAATACTTGATGTCATGATTAATTGTCTTTCATTTTAACCGATAAAATTTGGCAGACAATCGTAAGTATTTCCCATTCTTGTCAACTAGCAACATGGAATGGTTGAGAGAGTAACAAGTACACCACGAGCTTTCGCACCACAAAATGTATTACTTTATAACAGATAGCGTCATTTTTATAGCTAGACACAAATTTCTTTTCAATATTCCATCCTCAAACTGTAAGTTCTAAGTTTAAAGAAAAAAAAAATATTCAGTGGCTATACGCTGTAAATCTAAATCCTCACACTACACGACCGACATTTCCATCAGTTCTTAGAGAGATGATAGACAGATAGAAGATAAATAGAAAGAAGATAAATAGAAGAAAGATAGAATATAAATAGAAGACAGATAGAAGATAGATATAGAAGATAGATAGAAGATAGATAGAAGATAGATAGAAGATAGATATAAGATAAATAGAAGATTGATAGAAGATAGATAGAAGACAGATAGAAGAATAGAAGATAGATAGAAGAAAAATAGAAGATTGATAGAAGATAGATAGAAGACAGATAGAAGAATAGAAGATTGATAGAAGATAAATAGAAGATAGATGAAAATTGATAGAAGATAGATAGAAGATAGATAAAGAAGATAGATAGAAGACAGATAGAAGAATAAAAGATTGATAGAGAATAAATAGAAGATAGATAGAAGATAGATAGATGATAGATAGAAGATAGATAGAAGAAAGATAAAGAAGATAGATAGAAGATAGATAGAAGATAAATAGAATATTGATAGAAGATAAATAGAAGATAGATAGATAGACGATAGAGAGAAGATAGAGAGAAGATAGATAGAAGATAAATAGAATATTGATAGAAGATAAATAGAAGATAGATAGATAGACGATAGAGAGAAGATAGAGAGAAGATAGATAGAAGATAGATAAGGAAAAAGAAGATATAATAAGTATACCCATATAAAAACAAAAACTAATTTGCTGGTATAATGGCCTCAGTTGATGGGATTAAATCGAAGATATGGATTCAGATAAATTATAAACTCCAAAGTTCACAATAAGATTTTCGATTGTTTCAATTTCATGGGCGTTCAATTTTATCAGCGTTGCCGCTGGACTTCACGAAAGTGTAACACATTAAAAAAAAAAACGTAACAAAATTCAAAAAATTGTAACAAATTGAAAAAGTTATCTAAATGAAAATATATTTTAATTAAAATTTTTATTTTAAATAGGAACAATAGTTTTCTTTATTATCACTTTTTTTAAATATTGTACAAAACTGTACATAAATTAATAAATTATTAAAAAATACGTTTTTTTTCATAAGAGTTTAACAGTCTTATTTATAAACCTATTCCAAAGTATTTCTAACTTTGGACAGCTGTCCAATTTCAAAACCTTGTTTATAAACATGTTCCATCGATTGTCAAACTTAGACACTGCAATTGGTTATCCAAACCTATTCTAAAGTGGGTATGTTCAATGAACAAAAAATTGGAAATTAAATGAAAATTCATTGAACGAAGCCAAATGTTCACGAAATTGACAGATTCCAGAGATGTCAGTGAATGTAGGTATGAGAACATGTTTATAAAACTGTTGGAATGCGTTTATAAATAAGGAGATGTCCAACTATTTAGACAGTGGCTAGCTGAACTACTGTCCAAGAGTGTTCTAAGAAAATTTATAAATACGACCGTAAGTTTTTTTATTTTTTTTACAACGACGCACGATACAAATACATAGTTTTGTTTTTTTGGAATTTATAATCTGTAATACTTTGGAAATAGATATCTAACAATGTTTATAAGCAGGGTCGAGAGATAGAATTTGAATTTGAAGAGATATCATAGGTAAGAAAAGTGATACCTGTTATACTTAAAAAAAATTGATAAACAAAATAATTTGAAAAAAAATGATTTTGGGGTAAAAAGTGTAACAAAGAGGAAAAAAGTAATATATTTAGTAACAAATAAAAAAAAATTTTGAAAAGTATAATACTTTTGTTACACTTGTAACATTATGGCAACGCTGCGTGTGATGCAGGATTGATTTTTAATATACTAAAACCAAGATTTCTGTGATGACGTTAATAAGCCCTGTTTAATCATCGATGCCAAGTGAAACTAGAACTGTGATCTTATCATATTTCACGACCGCAACAAAACGAAAAATTTAGTTATTTACAGCCAAATTAATAAAAAACGCTTATTCCACCTTTATTCCACGAGTTAACTAAAGCAGGGAATAAGAGTTAAGCTATGAGTTAAAAATTTCCATGAATAAAACCAAAATGTTCGTGGAATAGTAAATTGACGTTTACCTTAAGAAAATCTACTACAATAAATAAGATGCCTGTTTAGTAACTTGAAATTTTCCCCAAGTTTCGCAAACTTGGGTATTTTTCGTAAGGGTTCTGACAGAAAATTATGATAATTTGTAAAAAAAAGCTCAAGTTACCAAATACACCTAAGAATTCTCTTGTTAATATATTTCTGTCAATATTGTTGTGTTGTGTCTGTTTTCTGTTTTGTTTTTATTTATTTAAATGGAATGTTTCCGAGCACTTCCATTATAGATCATAGTTACATGTATTTTTGTATAGTTTTGTATGGTGGTTGATGGCTGATTGTCCAATAATTAGAATTAATGGTTTAAAAACTCGATAAATCTAGCAGACATTATTAATTTTATTCAAAGTTAAATTAGCAATCTTCACTTAGGTATTTTTTTTTTATTTCAGAATAAGTTTGACATATCTGGTTCTTATTCCTTCGCTAAACCACCTTCTCCGGTCGTTTAACCTAGTACAAGTCAATTTTTAAATATTTTCTTTTATTCATAACATTTTGCACTTAGTCCACGGAATAAGACCTAACCCTTCGCTGTTCCACGTTTATTAATTTGGCTGTTAGACTTTAAGCGAGATGTCGATTTTTGTACCTATACATTAAATTTTAAATTATTAATTATATTATGTATTAATATTATAATATTTATAAGTACATAAAAATTCTGTAAATGGCTTGAAAATTCTGTATAAACAGAATTCTGTATTCAAAAATTCTGTAAATCCAGAATTCTGTATATCAAAATTTTGTATATCCTAAATTCTTGAAAATTTTTAATACTGTATACCTAGTAAATAATGTTTGTCTTCAATCAATCCTACATTTTAAAATATAAAACCGCCAATGTGCAACTTTTCTTCTCGTTGTTTAGATATCAACAAACTTAGTCATACATTATACCAAGTATAATAGAATACCTTCAAAATATATTTAATGAACCACATCTACATAAATAACTTAACAAAAAATTGCGTATTGACAAGGCCCTCACTAGTCAACTGATGAGTCCAAGTGAGATCGCCAAAACGAAACTCCAAATTTTTGTAGGACTATAGGCCGTTAAAAGCTATTTTGAATCAATAATTCAACAAGTCCGAATAAAATAGTGCTAAGCCTTCTACTTGCCTGATGTATACCTATTTCAGTAGTATATAGAATTTGTATTATTAAAAAAACATTCTTAAAAGAATACGTTATATATTTATATAATTATTATTATTACCTACTAAGTTAACTCATCATATCCACACAAAAATTTATACGTATATATATGTAGGTATATAACAAACAAAAAATCAATAAAAAAAGAATTATTATTAAATTCGAAGAAAAACTCCTTGATTCATTTTTGACCGTTTTATATGTACCTACATAGGTTTACCTACATATAAAATATTTCTCATTTCACACATGTCCTTTTCTGATGCGAAACAAAACAAACAAACACACCATCATATATAAAGCAAACTTAAATTCTTAGACCCGCCGCTCATCCATCATCAATCTAAAACATTAAAACTAAACCAAAAAATATGTATGTTTATAACAATCGAAGCTCTGGACAGACAATATTTCAAACTCAATCGGATATCGATTAAATGTTTGCCCTGTATATATGTATGTATATATATATAGAGTGAGAGACAAACGATTGATCAAAACGTTCAAATTCAAACAAAGGACTAATAACTTTTTTCCTTCAAAGGACAAATCATTGTTTCCCATTCAAATCGTCTATCATCATCATCATCATCCTCCTATACATTCCATATATAGAAAATATTATATATTTACATGTATATATAGTGTAGTGTGCTGTCGCGTCGTTTAAGTGTTGTCGTTGTTTGGTATAGACTTATATAGATATAGGAGAGTTCTATTGTCATCTCTTTTTGTGAATTGCTCTGTATGAAAGCCATAAATATAACGAAATACGAACACTCGCACACCCATAACACAGTCATAAGCTGAATGGTTCTAATTTTTAATCGATATGACACATAATGCCTGGACATGGACTTGTGGGAGCCTTTGAGCCACCCACTTGTTATCGAAAAATGATATCACACGCCACGCAGCACAACACACATTATTTGATATTTTGCAGGGATGGATTTAATAAAGAAATTAAAAATTAGGGCGCAAATATTTTTTACATAAATAAAAGTGACCATAATGAATGGCTATAGACCTGAGTTAAATCTTTTAAAGAAAATTTACTAGAGATTTTAAATCAAAATATGTAAAACAAAAGATATCGAGTATTTTCAATCTCCAGATATGATTGTCACCAACTTTTTTTTTTATTCAAAAGCAGTTTCAAATGCTCGGAATAAAGTTAAATTAACTGACTTACAAAATACATAATAGGAAAATTGTATAATAAAACACAATTTTGAAACTAAACTATTGTGTTCTCCAGATATTGAGGCAGTAAAAACATTTGTAATGGACTAACTTAAAATTGTGTTAAGTTTTTCCTTCTTGGCTGCTTTTTCACTTAAAATAAAGCAAATAAAATATTCAAAAACAAAAATTTAATCTTTGTCATTCTATGAAAGCTTCTTTTTTCGAAACTGAGATATCTCTCCCAAATAAGTCCTAGTTAATGAAATATCTAGATTTAATTTCTTTAAAAGTTAAGTTACAAATACAAAATTTATCAAACTTAAAAATTTTGTCAATCCAACACTGGATATAATTTTGATTACCCATATAGTGTATATACTTCTGTTTCAGTTCTGTTGAGTTCAGTCGTCATTGTCAACCCCTTTTGTAGTCTATACCTACTATACTAGCCACATAACATATACAAAGCTACATAAATATATAGCACATTGATAATAAAAAAAAACGAGCTGTAAAAAAAAATAATTCAGGACAAGGACCTAAGTAAATATAAATATATATACAAATGTATATCCACAGATAGGTAACCTATAAAAAGCGTGCTATGAAACTATATGGGTGGTTGAAAAGACTTAAAGGCAATTTATCCATTGCCTTATATAGGCTCCCCACTATATTTATTTATATACTTATGTATAAACTCCTAGTCATATATGAATTGATAAGAGGCAACATCATTATTGGTGAAGCTTTCCTTACATATAAACTGGAAAAGCAACATTAGCTCCTATAGTCAGAAGTGAAGATAATTTTTAAGTATTTTAAAGATTTTTATTACTTGTTCAGTTCAACATTATAGTGTCGTAAAAATATCTATAAATGGATATTAAATTTTTATAATAGCCAGTAAGAAATCATTAACTCGGTTTTAAAACAAAACACTTTAAAAAACTGTAACGTTTTAATTTCTTAAAAATTTTAAAACCCTTTTTAAAAACAATTTTTAACTGAAAGCTTCTCATAAACCATTATTCTTGCTATTTTATCGTATATATTAGCTCAATTTTCTGCTAATTAGACATTATATTGACAAAAGACGAGTTTTATTCAATACAAACTATGGACAGCTAAAAGATGTGATCCGCACCACCGCGCGGGCAATTCGGGTTTTCTGTGGATAAAGACTTAATTCCTGAAAAATCACTAATTTCAAACAGAAAGTGTCTGCATATAGATACACTTTCTAGTTTCTCCACACGAAACTCTAAAAACTAAAAATAAAAAACTGACTACAGTTTTTTGTAGTAATAATATTTCATTTAGGTACTTAAACGCCGTAGGTACGCCGAGTTATAAGAATGGTCGATCGACCATATGACTATAAAGGATAAATTTCTTGAAATTTTGAATACATGAATTCACTAGAAGTCAGGGTAAGAACCTCAGTATAGTAAAATTTCAGAGTAGATTTGTAAAAAAAAGGGGAGTAAATCGAAAATTTCTGGAAATTTTTAAAGGATCTCCCACACCAACGCAAATCTATCGCACGACGAAAACAATAATAACAACGTGCTGTGTTTTCATTGACAACCAGTGGTCTATTTCACCACTTTACAATTTACAACTACAAATTTATAATAATTCTGTATTAAATAAAAGTATTTGCATTTTTATTTATTATTCTGACGCTCAAAAACGCTTCAGACAAATTTAAAAGAGTACAAAATTGTAGAAAACTTTACAGATCAACTTTCACCTGTCCAATTTTCTTACAAAATTCAACAAATTTGTAAAATAACTAATTTTTAATGTATGCAATAACTTATATTTAAATGCAAGATCAGTACTAGTTTGTAATTGTAAATTTTAAAATGGTGAAATATACCACAGGTGTTGTTATATTATTGTTTTTGTCGTCGCCACGACGAATTTGCGAAAGAAAAAGTTTTCAAAAACTGTATTTTTAACAAAAATAAATAATTTTAAATAAACAAATATTAATCACATACAAAAATTCCATTTCGGAACAGAATGAAATTTAAAATTACAAAACTCAGAGCCACAATTGGTTAAAAATTGAACAACCAGTACTGCAGTCATTTCCTTTCATGCGTGGTTTACGTACAGAATTTTTTTAATTTTCAGTGTGAAAAAAAGGAGTAGATCTCAAAAAAGCGGAGTGGCGGAGTAGATTTATTTATATCTCATAAAAAAATAGTAAATTTACTCCGATTTGAGTAAGGTCACCAAAAAAAAGATGGTAGATCAAATGTAAGAAGCTATTTCCAATATCCCAAAATTATAATTTATCTATTATTATTATTATTGTTATTTTATAGACTTTAAATTTGCAACTCTGTTTTCTGTAACATCTGAGTTGACAGTTCTAGGTTTTGAGATTGGTTTATTTTGGTAAATCATCATCAATTGACTCACACCAGAGCATTTTTTGTAAATTTTTTAAATTGGTTTTGTAAAATATGTTTTTTTGGAAACTACGTGTATTGTAAATAATTGCAAAAAATTACCTGTTAACTTGTCATCTGGGTCGTGCGATTTGACGCCATACCAGAAACTATTTAACACTTGGAAGCCAACATTCGAAGCGTTATTGCCGAAATACAGCGTGATTTACTGTGAATTATGTGTGAATTAGATCTCCAGATTTCACTAAGCCCATTTTTTTTTACAAAATTCCTGCTCAATTTATATGGAAAACGATGGTCGCGGGGGCGGCTACATGCCCGAAGTCATAGGTATTCATATCTTAAAGCAATACAATCATCTGTCAAATAAAGCCATTATTAAAAACATTTTCCTGTTTTTTATTAAATGATCCTTGCCTCGTTACCAAAATCACAATGTACATATTCGTTATGAAAATTTTAACATCAATGTTACAAAATTCCCCAAAATAGTCATGTTCAGGAAAATGAGATCTCAGCAATTTCAGTAACATGAACAAGAATCTTCAGCAAAATTTCTCAGATTTGTTGTCAAAATGCTGAGGAAAAAAAAATTGGATTCGCTTGCTGACTTTTTTACGGAGCAAAATCTCTGAAATATCATTTTTTTTGAACCTATGCCTAATAAATCGCTACAAAAACAATCTGGGTTATGAAAAATTGTATGTCAATGAATTGAATGATAGAAAAGTATGACAAAGCATTTTGTGTGAACAGTTTTACCATTTCACAATTCAAAGCAAATCGTTAGATCTTATTCAAAAGTTTTTGTCAAAGAATGATTTGTTAGTCTCTGACTCTGACCCGATGTGATTTATGATAAATGATTCAAACTTCAGAAACTTACAAGCTAATGCTATAGCTCAAATATAGAGTTACTGCCTGGACACAATAGAGACCTATAGCTGCAACTGGAGCTGCTATCGGTGCTGCAAGAGTTCACAACTTATATTTTTTCACATACAACACTTTCAATTTGATATGAAGAAAAAAAGAGTCGTACAAAATATTGAAGCTTTTATTGCTTATTTGTGTCCTTCCTTGTTAAAAACCATTTTACGTTAAAATTTTGAATGAATGTTTTTGTGACAAAAATATTTTTATCATTTCTGTGCAGACATCAAAGATATTGTTGAGGCTTGTATCGGTATTAAATATTTGGTGTGGGAAAAACATAAAATTACTTTGGGCATGCAACTATGCTTTTGGGTACTTAATTTGGCTTGAAAAATATTTGCAAGAGAAGAAAACATATGAATATATGTATAAACTAACTGCAGCATATAGTCATTTTGTTTGTTTTGTTTTTCACAAAAAAACTTTACGAGTTTGAACAGCAATAAAATTCACGCAATAAGCGTACCAACATATTTTATACTTTGCCTTGCCTTGTTTTTTTTTTTTTTAAATTTAAAAACCCAATTTGTTTATGTCATTGCTCGCTGTATCTATAGGCTATAAGTATTCAGTGAGTGACAAGTGTCAAAGTTATACTGGAAAATGAACTCTTCCAAATTAATCGCTTGCCATGTGTCGCCAAAATGGCATTATTTTTCATTTGTTTCTATATAGGTATGTACTAGTCGTGGTCGTGTATCAGTATATATAACTCCCTTTTACAATTGTTCTTTACAATATGCTATATACTATACCATCACACCAACGAACAACTATTGTCGCAAAAGGCAATTAATTTATGACTGCGCCCGGGTCACACAAGAAAAACCGGAAACCGAGTACATACATACATATAATAGGCCATTCAAATGCAATCGTTTGGGGAATTCTTAAGGGTCGACAATATGGCCGTAAATTTCCAAGTCAATGACAACCAACCAACCAACCAACTAACTAACCAACTCATCCTTTATAATGGGGTCGATTTGATGGATATGGAAAGGGTTTGACTCTATAGAATCCTTATCGTTAATATTCTCATTCCACATGATGGGGTGTAATTAAAAGTTTTAGTCACGCCATATTCATGTCAGCACCTTTCAATATTTTTGACCGAAGGAAAAGGATGATTTTTGTCTTTTCATCATCAAAAACTTAATGTCTGTTGGCTGAAAAATGCTTTTAAGGTCGGGAGCTGTAGTTTATATCAATAGAAATATAAAGAAGAGTATATTTACATACATATTATACGTATATTTATAATATAGAATTTTACATACCTACATACATACATATGATCTAAAATTCTAATTTCAAAATTCATCATTGAATATCAAAGATATTGATAAATATAATCAAGATTTATAAATTCATATGTCACTGAGGTTGGTGTTTAAAGAAATAAGAATTTACAGAATATTAGAACAATTTTGTATACATAAAATATCAGAAAATCAACAGGAAAATGACGCACGGTTAGTAGAAACTAGATGACTATAACGGCTATATTATTCACTTTAGATTTTAATTGGATTTAAATGATTCTTAAATCAAACCATTAAATGCGGATTTATTAAATTCAAAATTTTAAATCAAGTCCATATTATTTACTGAAAAATATGAATCGATCGCACGAACTTCTTTCTGTGATTCAAATCGCTTAGAATTTTTAAGATTTTTATAAAACAATGCATACAAAAAATTAGGTCAAATAAAACTCGTCCTTTAAATTGCTAAAACAAACTCTCAAAAAATGTTTGACCTCAAAATAAAGAACACCGTATCTGTTTTTTTTTATAAAATGAAATTAAAAAAATTATACAAATAGTTTTTTTCATTGTTTGATGAATTTTTAAGAAAAAAATTGATTGATTTTTCCCATTTGGGATTTATTGATTTATACTTAAAAATCATTGTTTTTTTTAAATAAAATGAATTTAAAAAAAATTATACAAAATTTTTTTTTATTTTTTGATGAATTTTTAAGAATAAAATGATGATTTTTCCAATTTCGGATTTATTGATTTTTACTTAAAAATCATATTTAAAGAAAGAAGCTATAAACCCGACACTCTTTAAATACTTCTGTATTAACGAGAATATTTATAAAAAAGTTACATAGGTATATGATATGTAATTATAATTCCAATTACCTACCTAAAATAAAAGAAAGAACATCCCCCTTGAGCAGGTGTGAATACTTGTTTGTTAATTTCATATTTTATGTACCAACATATATGGCTATAATATTTAATTAAAATCACTTGATCACGAAAACACTTCAACTCTTGAGGATATTGATTAAATGATGAGCAGCACGTTGCATTAATTAAATTGCGCCTAATATCACAAGATGAATAATTTATATCAACATCCATCTGCTACACTGATGGTTGTAGTTACTTATACTGACAAATTGGAATGATATCTTTGTTCTCAAGATTTAAGATATTTCCTTAAAGGTAAAATACCTAGACATTTTCAGTGTATTAAGGGAAGTGCAAGTCAATCAATAAAAAATCAATCAACTAATAACATATCGTCAGATATGGATTGAACATGAGGTTTATGAACTTAAATACATATGTATGTACCTATATACATATTACATATGTGTTATGTATGTATGTTTGTGTATTTAAGTTATATCCTAGTAAAGGAAAATGCAATTGGCAATCTTTTTATCTATGACATAAATTATTCATTATCAAAGAAGAAATAATGACGCAGATACTGAGTCGGTACCTTGCAGCAACAAAAAAAAATATTTTATTCGTTTACTTTTGTGTGTTTAGTGTGTACATCTGATTTTGTGTATTGCTTATTTTAATATTTAAACATTTCACATGAATCACATTTAACTATCAACAAATTTATAATATGTTCCTCTATGACAACTCGTCGCCCGAGAATTGTTTTGTCGTATAAACCATTTGAGCAATTTCGGGAAATCGCATTTTAAGTTTCGCGTTTAAATAAAAAAGAAACTGACCGATGAAGTTTTCTACAATTTTAATAAAATTTTGTGTGGAAAATCTTCTTTTGATTAAAGTATTCCAGATTGTTGAGTCGTTTTTAGTTTTTAATCTATAGAGGATTATCTCCAAGATCATTTTGTCGTATACGCCACGAAAATCAGTACTTTGTTCGATCCCCATACACATACGACAAAGTGAACACAAATGCGTTAGTTGAATGCAATACCGAACCGAGCGAGATTTCCGATTTTTTCAAAACTAAAAGACTTTTTAACATCTGGTTTTTAGTGTTTGAATACAAATTGATACGAGAGTTCAATATTAAAAACAAAATTACTAGAAAATAATGTAAAATTTTGAACAAAATGAGTTTGAAAAAACTTTCTTCATTTTTTTTTTTAAATTTGAGTTTGAAAATTAATTTTTCCAAAACTATTGCACAAAAAAAAAAAAATTAAAAACGAAATTAATGGATGGATTTTTGGGTTTAAAAAAGGCATAACATGACATTGTAAGTGATACGGTTGATTTTTAATAATTTTGTTTGTAATACGCAGTTAATCCTATATACGTACGACAAAACAATATTAAAAATAATATTGCGGAAATACATGGATATTTTGTCGTATATGCCAAAATTTGGCGTTTACGACAAAACAAAACTAAGGGATGAGTTATTTTGTGCGGATATACGACAAATGCATACTAATTTTCTCAGTAACGGTAAATGATAGGTCAAATCTGATTTCAGAAATGGAAAGAGGACCTTTGAAAACGTATAGAACTGCATACCCACTTTAAAAAAGTGCATTTTGGCGTTTACGACAAAACAATTCTCGGGCGACTTACTCTTCTGGAAAGTCCATGAAATCTAGAAGATTTAATACGGGGTAAAAGCTTTCCCATGTTCAGAATAAATATTGCCATAACGGTTTTTTTCGAAAAAAATTCCACATATTAAAATTCAACAATTCTATTATACGATTATCAGTAACTAACCAATTGATAAATGTTTGAATTTGGTACTCAAAACTGATCAAACTATTCATTGATAATTATCAATTTTCTTTCTATGGTAATTTAGCCATCCTGAGCTTTGAGATCTCAGAGATATCAGAAATCTAAACAGAACATCTCAGTGAGATTCTTCACTTTAGCTGTCAGAAAGCTAAGACTGATATTTTTTGGATTCGTGGATTAATTAAAAAAGATATAGAGAGTGTTTTTGTCTTCTAGCGGAGAAATCTTGTTCAGATTTCTACCAGCGTTGTCACCAAAAAAAAAATACCGTGCCACATTTTCTAAAAAAACGTGCCATATAAAAAATAAAAAAACGCAAATTGTTTTACTCTTTAAAACAAAAATTGAAAGAAATCATTTGCTCTATTCGTGTATTGTCAGAAAATAAGAGTTTCTGACAATTTTAACTCTTTTACTTTTCATCAAATTTCGTAAAAATTCACTTTGTTTGAATATACCTATATGTCACCGTGCCACGATGAAATTTTCATATCAAAAACGAACGTATCAAAAGTCAATTTGGTAACGCTGGTTTCTACTCCTGCTCAGTGAATCTTCGTGAGATCTCAGAAACGTGAACATGCAAATTCAACAACGATCTGCATCATATCTAAAATTAAAATGCTCAAAAATCTAATCAATTGGGTTGTTAATTATAAAATTTCGATCAATTTTTGTCAATATTGACAATTGAAATAAAGGTGTTAGAATACAGAATTTTTACTAAGTAGGTATGTTCCAAAAATATCAAAACACTTTGCTTAAATGGTGAGTAGTTACTACCTAGGTACCTACTTTTTATTTCTGACAATTTTAAACCCTTGAGCTTATCGGCCATCCTGATTTTTTTTAAAACCTCCTTAGCCTTATAGAAGCTCTATATAATTTTTCTTTTTTTTTAACAAAGGGTAATACACGAGCATTAAATATTTATATTTAATTTATAAGACTTTGGTCATTCACTTTTTTTATGAAATAACGCAATCCACAGACCACATTGTTGGTATTTATATATTAAACCAATAAACAAAAACCAGCAAGCAATGAAGAAGAAAATTATGTGTTTTCCTCTTATAGATACCTACAAATTGTTTCACAAAAACACAATCAACCACCCGGAATCAGTCCGGAAAAATTAAACATAAAATTAACTCAGGACACTTCAAGCGTACAATTTCTATACCTATACAAAGCGATAAGAACCGAACAGCTTAAAAAAATTAATCACGTGCTAGCTAGGTCGCTCCTTTATATAATTCTCTTTTACCAAGAGGACCGCACAGAAATAATCCAACACGACGACGACGGTATACAGAGGATAACAAAAAAAAAAGAAGAAAACAAATACAAAAAAAAAAAAAGATTCATAACGTGAACACGTCTTCTAAAATATATAAAACATAAATACGTATATTAAGCTTAAATGCCAACAATACAATCATCCAGCAAAAAGGATTCAATTTCAAACGAGGCCAACGCGAATGCACTTTTTCACGCTGCTGCACTGTAAAGCCATTAAAGGCCATAACACAAGACAACCGCTGGAATTTCTCATATAGAGTGCCTTCCTCATTCGTCTTTCTTCTTATTTTTTTTTTATTTTTTCTGCTTCTACATTTATACTTCTTCTTTTCTTATATGCTTCGTTTTGTCTAGGATAATAAGGATTTTCCTCGTTAAATTAAGCCAACGAGGGAACCTCTAAGTTTTCATTCTTATTTTTGTTTGTATTATTTGTTCATTCTTCTTCTTTTATTGATGCATTTCTTTATTCATAGCCCCTCTATATACCTCCCCCCCACCCCAATTGTAATAGTTGCTCCTCTATATTCCTTATGTAAAAGCCCGACAAAAAGAAAGAAGTAAACAACCTGTTTCTACAAGAAACTATACAGAGAATAGAAAAATAAAAGAAGTACAAGCTTAATGCCGTTGCTTCGTGTCCTGATAACTGGTATTGCACTTAAGTTCTCTCTGTCCTGTCAGCCCCTACAGTATTCGCCTTCTTTTCCAACAAATTAACGACCCTTCATTTAGGTTTGTCCTTATAAGAGATAGAGGGAGCTCCAGCCCAGCAGACAAAGGGCTCGGAGACACCATCAATGCGATAGGGCTCTTGGGGGAATTTTCTATTTAACACAGATGGTGGAGGAAATTTGTATCAAAAATGCTACAAATGGAACACTCAATGGAAACGTGAGCATGGGTGGGTGAAGATTGGTGGACTAAAGGAGATATAGAAATGTAGATGTTCAAAAAATATACACAACAGTCTTGGTCCTTAACAAAAAAAAAATTAATATTTATACCAGTATAGGAATTCATAGAAAAACAAGCTAGAACCATTGGAGCAGCAGATAGATGCCCGTGTGGATAAACGTAATGTTGATGCTTTCACAAATATCCACTTCTTCTATAACAACCATTGCCAAACCGATCCAACCGTCGCGTTGGTCGCGTCGGTCGTTGAGTCTCTCATGAAAATGATGAAGATGCAAATCGATATATATAGAGGGAATCATTTCGTGGGCCCGTTTAACGGAATCTAGGTTATATAATTCCTCCTCATTCCACCATTGTGGCCTTAACCGCGCGCATCCAACCATAGGACTAATAATTGCGCTCTTCAGTATCAATTAAGGCGAAAATCCCTATATAGCAGTGTTGGCTGGTCCAACTCAATTCTGTGTGAACACAATAAGGAGGCATCAGCCCGCGATGAGAGCCAGGGAATGTAATCACAGCGGTTGCCACAAGCTTCAGGCACATAATCGATTTATGGAACAAAGTTAGCCGGCAGCATATACATACCTACATACTCGTAGTTGTTTGCGGACAAAATGTTAAAATCCTTATAATTAAGACAGATAACTCTTGTTAGCGAACAATAAACTTTAGCCATCGAAATCGCGCTCTATATACACATGTACACTGTACAGTACATGACAAGGCCAATGGATTTTCCTTTTATTTTAATTAACCGAAGTTCCTAGATATATTGTGTTGGTTTGTAGATATATATTTTAGGTATACCTATTTAAAGCCTGTGCTTGAAATCTTGTCGTGGTACTTTTCATTTATATTTTTTAAATTTGTATAGGATTTTAAGGATTTTACAAATTTTAAGCGTTTAAAATCTTGCGCGTTTAACTTACATATATATATATTTTATATGCCGGAAATCTAGGTATGAATTCAGTCTTCTTCCAAAAATTTTGTTTTTGGGAATAGGTACTGAATTTTGCAAGCATATTATTTTTCCTGATAAAGTGCAATTCTTAATCATTAAAGCTGGAATATAGCAGCCCTATAGCCAGGCGTTGTTTTTATAAGACTGTTTTAATGGTACACATTTTATAACTGCTGAAATAAATCAGCCTGAAAATCAGTGGCTGAAAATTGTCGGGGCTTAGCTTTACCGAATTATCGTTTAACTATCGATAGTTTGTATGAGAGAAGAGTTCGACATCTCAGGCACTGGAACCAAATAACAAACAAAAAAAAACACTTAAAATAAAAAATTATTAAATAAACATCTTACAGTTAGGGCCATTTTTTTCACTATTGCTCAACTTGAGGCAAACTCTCGAGTTGGCCAACTTGAGAGTTGACTGTAACTCGAGAGTTGAAACGCAAATTGAAATTTCTTTTTATTCAATAATTATTTTCTCAACTCTCCAGTTGAAGATCTAAAGTCGGCCAACTCCACGTTTGAAAAATATCCCTGGGATATTTGTAAAATATAAAACAAAAACTGTCATTTTTAAAATTAATTTGAATTTGTCAATCATATTTGACTGTTTTTATGTGTTTAATTGTGTTTTTTGTGTCAAATTTTGTTTTTTTTTTTGTCAATACAATACAATTGTGTCAATTTGTGCTAAAGTGTGAATACAAATAATTAATGGCAGACAAAAAAACTTTCATGTGCCCGAAGAAAAATGATTACTTTGGAACATTAGTTAAGGAGCAAACGTGTTTTTGTAAGAAATATAAACAATAAAATTTGTGTACCTACGTAAAATCTCAAGTTTGCTCGGTCAACTTCTACTATTTCCATGAGTTGACAAATCTGAAGTTGATCAACTCTAGAGTTTAAAATCGAAAGTTGAAAACTCAAACTTTGAGTAAATAAAAAGAAATTCACAAGTTGAATATAAAAATCCTCAAGTTGTGTTCAACTTCGAGTGAATAAAATCGGCTTTAAAGTACTACATCCATTTCTTTTGAAAGCCAGAAGTCTGCTCGCAAAAAGGACTGTCTTGAACCCAGAAAGCGGGCCACTCAGTTACTGTTGATTAAGAAAATTGTTAATATAACGCCCATATTCTTCACTCGATACATCCAAATTAAAACTTAAATCCGGATTTATTTCCATTGAATTCATATAAATTACATCCGAATTTAAGTTTTAATCCTGATGTATCGAGATTCGAGTGAATAATATGGCGGTAAGTAACTGTCAAATGATTTAACACGTATTATGGTCCGTTCGTGTACTCATCCAAAACTACCGTGAAACTATCATTTTTTAACAGATTTAACCCGAAGGTGTTTGCGTACGAAAATTTTGAAATTTTGGGTATAGTTTCTGGCAGGAGAGAGCGCTCATGAGAGAGAACATAATAGTCCCTTCTTGCCAGTTTTTACCCGAGAAATTTTTCCGGGAAGAAACTAGTAAGTTCTGTGTTGTGTCAGAAGCCAGTTTCAAAGACAAAGAGCAACAACAAAAAAATCAAAATGGCTGTTGTTTACATTTTGTTTTTTCTTGGTAGAACTGGATTTTTTAATTCGATCATGTACAAAAATGAAATATTTTAATAAAAAGAAGTGAAATTTTTGATAAAAAAATTTAATTTAGGTAATTTTAAGAAAATTCGTTTGTGAAGTGTAGGTACATACTTTAATTCAGTGTTTTTTTTTTTTAATTCTGTTCTACGGTATAGTTATGGTTCTTCATCGAATTTTGAATTAATAAAACAAAATCATGCGATGTTCCTGTTTAGTGTGTATTTTCCATTTTTAAATATATACAACGCAAATTTTAATTTGTTCATCATCAAATTTAATAGAGGATATGAAATTATGATGAAAATTTCAATATTTTCGCTTTGTTTACTTTTTTTGCTTTTGTTTACTATTTGTTGGCGTTTAAAAAGTGGCAAATATTTTGGTTCAAGGCGTTCGTGTAGTTTCGTACAGTTTCGCTTCTCTTTAAGAGAATTTCATCTCCACAACTCCAAATTTGACAGATTGCCAGATTTAGTCCCAGAAGTACCCGAACATACCTATTATTAACTCTGTTCCAGTTCTAATTTCAAATCGTTTCAGACTGCCAGATTTAGTAATTTTTAGTCCAAAGTCGTTCCACATCTCTAAAGTTGTGCTAATTCTTGCAAAAAAAGAGGGCACATGAGAATAAAACATTTCCGCTTCTTGTCAGTTTTAGTCCGAGAATTTTTTTCTGGCTTTTTCTGGGCTGGCTGTCAATTGTATTTTTTTTATTATTTTAATAATTTTAAAACTAATCAACTTATTAAACAAAATGTATGTCAATTAGAAATACTAATTCTTAAGAAGACAATTTAGAGCTGATAATTATGTATTTCTCATATAATATAAAGCTTTTAGAAGAAAAACATGCTTAAGCTTTGATGCATAATTAAAGATTTTTTTGTTTTTATATTAATAAACTCGAAATAAGGTATGGTACATTTATTTTTTGTTAACATTTTATTTTCTTGTTGTGATTCTTGAAAATTTTGATTAAGATTAAATCACTGATCTATGATAGCTATAATGGAATATTATATTTTTGACGTTTAAAAAGTTGTCCGAATTAGTGTGAACACCGTTCCCAATATTTTGTCAGTTTAATTCTCTTTGAGAGCATTTCATCCCCAATTTCAAATTTGACATTTAACCATAGATTTAGTGCGAGAAATGTTGGAACAGAGCTATTTTCAGTTTGGAAACATTTAATTTCAAAAACTATTGAAAGACTTTATTGATTGTTTATTAAATAAAAGAACAGAACTTTCACTTTCGAAACAGGTATAGTAGGTACTTTATTGTTAGTGTTCACGGCCGTAGCCAGGGCCTAATAAGTGGGTGAGCTCCAAGTTTTCTTGGGTGAGCCGAAATTTTTTTTAATGAAAGTCAAAATATCTAGTCTAGAAAAATTTGTTTTTTATTAAAACCGTAGTTATAAGCAATATCACATTCATGTTTTTTTTAAATTTAGAAGTAGGTTTATAGGAGATCAAATATCTTCGGGTTTTTTCGGCAAATTTACGCAAAAAATAATTTTTTTCTAATTAATTCAAACGTCTTTTTTTTCAAATACCATAAAAGAAAGATTCGCAATCGTTGATCAGTCATTAGGCGTTTTTCCTTTTAAGCCCCGAGCGTCTATTCTCGAAAGTCCCGAAAAAGATGACTTGTTCAAAGATGTACCATCACCAAGTGTCTTGACAGCTTCAAAGATGCGGTAAGTTATAGGAAAAGTGCTTTTAACAGGAAACAACAACTGAACTATATTTTTATTTTGCAAATCCATAGATATTTTTTCCGTTGAGCAGAAAATTTGTTAACACTGAAATTTCTTCGTGTTAGGGCAATACCAAATTTAATTTAATTGGTTTTAAGTCGTTGTAGTTAAAATTTTCACTCAAAAAGTCTGTAGTAGAATCGACAGCATTCAGTATGTTATTATTATGCTCAAACCATTTGTCATTAATCTTTTAAATGACTGAGACGATAATTTCATTGTCATTATCCCTTTTCCCAAGATGAAGACATAACAATGGATTCGCATAATCGGGTAGATCGAATTTGCAAAACTACCATGAAAAGCTAATCATTCGACTTTTTGACGAACATTAAAAACTTTTCTTTTTTTATAAATTATTAATTTTTATTTAAATTTATAGTTTTAATAAGAAAAATAGTTTATAAATTAAAGATAAATATCATAAAAATAAATATTCCTTTCATTTTTAAATAATTTAATCACATTTTTAATGGCACATGTTTCTTTGAGATCATTTTAGCACTTTAACATGCTCGTCATTTTGATGAAAGTTGGCTTTTTTAGGGTTAAATAATGTGGAAAATTTTAAAATGTTTCAATTTTTTTTGGGTGAGCTCAAATATTTTTTGGGTGAGCTGAGCTGAGTGTTAGTGTTGCCATTGTTTTTGAATAATTGTGCTTCCAATTAAAATAACGAAAATACTTTAATTTTGTCTACAAGAATTCGTTCCTCATACTTTTATGGATTTTTCAAAATATTTTTGGGCACTAAGTGAAAAAATTTGGATACCTATAATAAAAATTGGCTGATTATTGTCTTGGAATAATAATTAATGTTTTTATTTAAGATTGTTTTGTTATACAATTCTTACGGGGAATAATTTGCCTCATAGCTGAAGTGTTAATGATGGAATTTTTTTGGCATGCGAGTTGAATTAAATCCAAACACCTACGAATGGAGTATCGACTCATATACTTTTGTGCTTCAAAAATCATGTTTTTGAACTTCTGCATAATTGACACGTGAGGTTCAATTTAATCATCTAATCCCATTAAATAAAATAAAAAAAAATAACTAACGCTAAAGGAAAGCGTTCGTCTGATTATTGTATTTAGTTTGGAAGAACCATATCCAATGTCTAAATGGGAGCTTTGACTGTATTTTTATATGTATAAAAAAAAATATCAAGTTCAACTCTTTTTTCAGATTATTAATTACCAACAACATTAATCACCACCCACTCTATATAATATATATATTGATAGTCCTTTTCTTTCTCTTTTTGTCTGTTATATTATATCTACTATAAAAGGATATCTTCAATGCATTTTCCTTCCCGCGATAAAAAAGAAAATCAGCGTTAATCTATCACAAAATAAAAAAATAAAAAAAACACTTTCTGCTTAGGGATGGTCTATATAGTATAGTAAAACTCTTGAACCTTCATATCTCTTACCACGACCGTATACAACTACTGTGTGTTGTACAAATCGATTTAATGTTATCGAGAAGCATCGAAATCAATTACAAACCCTTTCACCAAATTAATGGGGATGGAAATGGAAAGCTAAAGCCGTATAGCAGGAGCAAAATGCTTTTTTAATTGGATTTTATGCTTCGGCAGATGAATGTGCCATTGAACCGAAACAACCGTGTTTTTTTTTTTTTTCTTTTGTTTTGTTTTACATACATATACAATATACATAGATATATTTATTATTTTTATTGACAGACAAGACGTATTGGTTTCATGGAAAAAATCAACTTTTCTAACAAACAAAATGAGTGAATTCTTTTTTAGGAAATTTTTCTAAGGGTCAATTTATTCATGTACAACATTGAGTGCAGCTTAAATCAATGTTTATTTATTCACACTTCTTTATAATATATTGCATATTTTTCGGTCACCAGTTAGCATCTGCTTTCAATACCTCACGCCTTGGAGATGAATAAATAGAAATGCTTCATAAAACCTCAATTAGGGTTAAAAAAAATCCTTTTAAAAGGTGTATTTTGTCATTTCAGTTAAAATTAGTTTCGATTAAATGGGCAATTAGTTAATAAAAGCATTGTTCATTAAAGTCGCAAAAAAAATAGATTAATAACTTTTTTAGGCTGGTGTTATTTAATGGAGAATGAATAAATTGGGACTTAGGTAATAACTTTTGTATTTCTGTAAGCCCATTTGAGTAAGTCTTTTTTTAAAATAAATAATTTTGTGTAAAAAAACCCGGTTTTTTTATTAATAATTTAATAAAGTATACTCGAGTTTAAAATAGAAGCACTAATATGTGAGTTTATTGGAGTAAAAAAAAAGAAATTAATGGTCGTATTTATAAACGTTGTCTAACTTTGGACAGCCATCCACTTTATATGTAGATAAACTTTTGTATTTGATGTTTAAGAGCTATCTAACTTATAACTGACTCGGTTGTCTAAACCTTGGCTGATTTAACATTTTAATTTTTCAACTATTTAGAACTATTTTTAATGATCTAGATACGGTCTTACTATAATAAAAAATCTAATAAATAAATAAATAAATAAATAGTAAAGTCTAGCACAGCTAGTTTCAGTTAATTTAGCTAAGAAGATATTGATAAAATTCTTCGCGATTGGAGCCCAAAAACCATTAAATAAAATTTTTGCGATTATCACCTATAGAACAAGTATGTGCGACCCAATCGGGAGTCTTAGTTCTTCTTTATTGTATATAAGCGAAAGAATGGTCGTTAATGGGTTTGTTCGTTTTGTTTTGTGTTGTTGATTTTTTTTTTTTTATAATCTTTTTTATTGTGTAGTGAAACTCAGAATTGTCATGCACTGGAACAAAAATCCTCCTCTTGATTATGGTTCCTATACTGGTGTATACATGAACGCATTTATTTGGATAAAGAAAAAAAATGTCCTTAATTTTAAGGAAAAATATTATTCCAGATTAAAATAATTCACTGACATGGAGTGAAATACCAACTGGATTGTTTGTTCATGAAAATAAAAATAAAAATAAAAAACTGTCCCCTTACATTTCTCATGCTATTCATGTAAAGGATACAAATTTTAAAGGAAGGGTATAAATATATATATATATACAACATTAACATACATATATATACATATATATACGATGAGTTTAAAGGAATGTGAATGCTTGTTAAGAGCTTTTTAGTTTTGCCCAAAGGAATGAAACACACTGACTTTGAAAACTTTTCATGCAAAAGAAGCATTTAAGACCGATAAAATAGAAGATTTACAAGTTCTATATTATATAGTGATGCTGTTTTTTGTGATGATGATGATGATGGTGGAGTGTAGAAAAGTTCATTAAATTGTGTGAAATTAAAGGACCCTACATAAGAATAAACAATAAAAACAAAAACAAATATGTTTAGAAAATAAATTCTTGAGACTTTTTCATTGTTTTGCAAGAAAAGCTATAATATTGCTCCGATGGGGGATACCCAAAGACTTCATATTTAACAAGCTGGTTAGTGATAAATTATGTAAAATTTTATTCTTCGTCAACTTTCGTTTTAATATAAGAGGATTTAAATTAAAATTTAATATGCATAGTTTGAAGGCTTCAAAATAATAATAAAGACTATACATTAAATTTCTTAAAATTCCATATAGTATAGATAAAATACAAAGAAGTGGAGTAGATGAAATAAAATGCACGATTAGGTTGCACGAACTTGCTCTTATATAGATACGAGCAAAACTCTGAATTTAAAGCCCGAATATTGTAAACCTGTATTCATATGATTTCGAACGAAAATTAATTAGTTAAGGGAACATATATATTTAATTTCCATCTGCTGTGTTGCACATAATGAATGCATGAAACTTACAGTTTAACACGAAAAATTGTTGGTAGTTAGAAATAAATTGGTTGAACTTTATTTTGTCATCAACGCGATGTAGGTACACTTTCTGTTTTTTTTTATAAAAACTTAATTTATGAGAAAATTTAAAAACCGTTGCAGCTTTTTTTTGAGAATAATTTTGAAGGTTTTTAAGGTATATTTAAGTATTTATTAGTTCGTATTAATATTATAATTTAATATCTAAAGAAATAAAAAACCGTTTTTAAAATATTGAATATAAAAAAAAATTATTTTTAAATTTTTAAAAATCCAAGTGTAAAGGGTTGCATGTAGCTATAGCCAAAGAACTATTGAGTTGAGCAAAACTGGTTATGGCAATCGTTTGCATACGTTTATACAACTTTAAGAATAATTTCTATACACTCACCGTTTTTTTATAGATGCACCAAGAAATTAACGAAGTTTGGTCCACCAAATTTAACACACGAAAAAATTGAACAATTCGATGAAAAAACGTTTGTATACGTTTGTCTATTTAGTTTTTATATGTCCCAAATTTTTTTTATAGACAATTTTTTTTTATATTTTGTAAAATTTTTGAAAATCATACAATCGTTACTTAAATTCATATAAAGATTTTTCATGAAATTATTTTTAAAATTTAATTTTCCTTTATTTCTATTTTTAATTAATTATTCAAAATATTTTGGGGACACAAAAACGGTGTTTGGCTCACTAACTTTTATTCTCGAAAAGTGTAAAGTGGGAATAAATTGAAAATTTTACAAAATACTGAATTTAAGTCTTTTTTCTGTTCTGAATTTCATAGCGTCGTTGATATCGATTGTACAAAAATACTGATAGGATCATATTTGTAGAAAATTTTATAATTTTCTACAAGTTTCCTAATAACTTTTATTGTGAAAAATTACACTAGAAAGAAGTTATAGGCTGATTTTATGTTTTTTTTATTTAGGATTGTGAAGGGGGCCTCGTTGTGTAAATTTGATTAAAATCGTAGGAGTCGTGAAAAGTAAGATTTTCCTTAATGCTTTTCAAACATTTCTATATGGTAGGTACCGTTATTTTTGGTTATACAAATATTTTTTTATTTCAAATCTGTTAGATAATGTTAAAACACCATTCAATAAAATTTAATCAAAATAGGCAAAGTTACTTTCGAAATATTAAAAAGAATACAAAAGAATGCAAGGAATGTAAACGATGCATTATCGATTGCATTCACAAATGATTGCATTCTTTTACAAGCCTGTTTCCCGCCATTGATTTAAAATAAATGAAAAATCGAAATACAAAAAATCGGTACCGAAGTGTAGGAACTTAAAATTCCTATTTTGTTTTTAGTGTGTGTAGCATTTTTATTTTACATCTTATTGATCAACAACCGGATGTGGGTACTTGATATACCATAAGAACAAGTAGGTATGCGCGACCAAGTTATGCTTTTATTTTCTTTCCTATTACAAACTGCTCTAATTGCAAAATAAAAATATTCAATTAATGCAGTAGGACTAGATCTAATTTGACCAATTCTTTTACTAATTTTATTGCAACTATTGGATTATTACGTATCAATGTAATTCATATAAATTTATATGAACAAAATTATTTGTTTTTTTTTTTACAAAACAAAATTGAACTTTGCATTTGTTTTCAGTCTGCACTTTCTATTTGCTTTTTTTATTTACAAAATATAGCAAACAAAAAAACATTGAAATGGAGATCCTTACCATGTTAATTCCAATTAAATGCAACAACAAAAATGGATTGTCAGCACGGCTGCAGATAAATAAATTACCAATTATATAATAATTACTTTATTTTGAATGTAAATGAAACCAAACAAAAAATTGGGTACACTGTGGCGTATGTGGAATATTATTTGTCGTGCTGACGCATACAGAGTTGAGTTGATCTTTAATTCTGATAAAATTGATAATTGTATATTTTTTATAAATTAAATGTTTTCTAAATATAAAAATTGACACCCCTATTAATAAACTGAAATGAAACATGAATTATCTTTGAATAATCAGTGAGTTGAATATGAAATCAATTTTTCCCTTTTTTCTAGTGACTTTTTGTTTATTTTGATCAACGCTTTCATAATTTTATGAACAAGAAATACCCTATGGACTATAATATACTAATGTTCATAAGTAAAAATAAAAGTACCTACAAATTATGTTTTATGATAATATTTCTATATGCAAGGAGAAAAGTCAATTATTATTTTCGACAGTAACATCAAAGTAAAATTTCCAATAAACAAAAATTAATATATACTCGTACATATTTTATATTATTTATAGTAAAACTTGTTTTTTCTATTTTTTTTATTGCAGAGTTTAACATGAACCGATGTGATGGCTAGTGGAAAGATTGGAACGTTTGAAGTTCACTCAAGTGCTTCTTCGCTCGTCAGCAACAACAGCAAATTCAATAATCCTGTTTCATAGACCCAGCAGCAAACACAAATTCTGGCAACAGAACTCAGTGAGTTCATCATCTGTATATAAAGCTTTTAACTTTTCAAAATTGAATTTACCTTATTCTACCCCCTTCCCCCTATTTTACTCCCTTTTTAACCTAACCACCACATAGGATGTCCTGTACGGTTTCAGAGCTGCCATCGGGGTGCCGTCTCCGTGGCATGGGCTCTGCATCACAAGCCACAAGTAATGTTCAACTAACTGGAGGTAACGGAGGAGGTGGTGGTGGTGTCGGAAGTGGTGGCGGCAGTGGTGGCAACGGCAGCGGTAGCGGAATCACCACAGTTGTTGCTCCCGGTGGCATTCATGTGGGCGGTGTTCTAACAACAACCAGTGTCCTGGGTACCGGCAATAATAATAATGCACTCCAAGAGGCACCACTGCAAAGGCAGCAATCCCAGAAGCCATGCTGCTTCTGTTGGTGTTGCTGCTGTTCGTGTTCATGGTAAGTTTTCAATAAAAACAACGCATTTGTACATCACTCTCTGTTCTATACACAATAAATTTCTGATTGAGATGCATTTAAACTTCAATTTAGAAGTATTTTTCATCAATTTTTCTTTTGTTATTTTATAAAGATATACCTTCTCTGTGTTGGAAAAGTCAATTAATTCCTCCTTTTTGGAAAATATTTTCTCTTTTCATTCTCGTTATTGTTGTTATTGGCAAATGGCTTTTGTGGAATTCTTATGGTCATGCAATTTAATTTACTGGTTGTGTCTTCTTCAAATACCGATGCAAATACAGGGCGAAATGGTGAGTTTAAGAAAGAAAAAAAATTATATTTGTATAAATGTAAAATAATTAATTTCAAGTATTTAACTACCCTTGTTGGGTTTGGTTGAGATAATCGAGTTTCATGGGAAGAGTTCAATCGAAAAACTTTGTGCAAATGTCATTAAAAAAAAAAATATTTTGACATCACTTAATGTGGTTTGCTTTTTTAATAGATTAAGTTATCTCAAAAATTCAGACTCAGGTGCATTGAAAAGTTGGAGAACAATTTCGATGACAAATTCATTGATTTGAGAATAGTAAGTAGATAATTATTTTTTTAAGAGAGTTTGACAAAAATTGGATAAGATTAAGGGGGCAATAATTATTTTTGTTTGGATTTGAATGAAAATGAAAATTAAAATTATTTTTTATCTTTTCTGGATGAATTGGGTTTTCATAGATTGTAGTTTTTTTTTTAATTTTAAAGTATTAAATATTTTTTGCAACCCGGTCGTCGTGGTTTGGTATAGTGGTGTATGGAATATAGAATATCGAAAAAGTGGCCTGCTTGGCTTTTGCTGGCACAAGTACTCTTTTTTGACATTTTACATGACCGTTCCGGATGAATGTAGCTAAATTTCATTGATACAGCACTAAATTTCTTCTTTTTGCTCCAAAAAGTGACAAGTTGCTGATGCATTTGTTTCTTAGCAATCACTCGTGTATTTTTTGAAACTGAATGCGAAATTTTTTAAGATTAACGAAGCCATCACGATGAAAATGAACCTGATAGATGAAAATAATTTTGTTCGAAAAATCACATCCAAAACTTCATTATTTTTTCCAACTGTTGCTTAACAATGAAAACGCTTTATTCTTTTGTGTAACGCTTCATATTTAATAATCCTCAGCTTTCACCTGTCACTCTATTTTTTTTTCGTTGGCAACACCTTACCGCTGAAATTAAATTCAAATATACCGCACTAAAACCAACTGAAAAATGAAAATCAGGACCAATCTATGAAAGATCGACAAAATTTCTTAATACAAAATCGCATTGGGGGAAATATAAAGTTTCAATACTATTCCATTACTTTTAATCCTTTAGCACTGATGAGATGCCAGACGTCCCGCCAGGCGCGGGACAGTCCCGCAAAACGTCTTTTGTCCCGTAAGTGTCCCGCCGGGAAATTATGTCCCGTTATGTCCCGCTGGTCCCACAAAAGATTTAAAATGCTATCAAGATTAAATTTATTTTATAATTAATTTAATTATATTTAAGTGTAACATGTGCTTAATTTTTATATTTGAATGGACTTTTTTCCCATTGTGCTCACTAAACGCAAAAAAATCGGCGAAATTCGAAATACTCAACGAAAGAAATAATAACAAATGTTTTGGAAAGACACTTCATATGAAGATACTAAACGTTTGCTGTAATTTGGCTTCCTTGCAAGCTGAATATTCAGGTAAATAATTAGCTGATGTATAAGACTGTATAAGTATGTTTAGGAAGACTGATAAGATTGCTTAAGAATGTCTTTTTTTAATTCTCTAATCTATAAATTCTTTAAATCTCCTTGTCACGCTCGCTATTAATTATTTAGATTTTAATTAAAGATTTTAATAATGAATTTGAATGCCAGATTTAAGTTTCAAAAATAATCCAAAGTTGGAGAAATGTCTCAAAATTTTTGATCTTGAAATATTAGGAAAGTAAAATCTGTCGATATTTGGGTAAACTTTAAAAAAAAAAAAATTCAGCCCCTAACTTTGAAAAATTATGGTTTTGTTTTTTTTGCTAATTTCGAATGCCAGCTCTGTAAGAATTTTCAGTTTTATGAAAAACTCATGGCTTCAAAAAAGAAATAAAGTTTCTATGTCGGTATTATAGGAGCGGAATTGTTGATTAAACAAAATTGTAATATGACTTGTAGAGAATTTAAAGAATTCTGGTAAACTGATTTTGGTTTAAAAGAAATTGTTTCAAAAATCTCATCAGCAGAAAAATACATGTAAAAAACATACCTACTATTTACATTGTAAAAATTTATGAAAGATTGTAAATTTTGTTATTATTATTAATTAACTTTTAATATTGTTAACTTTTATAGTTCTTAATTTATTTTGTTTTACGGTAATTTTTTATTTATTTATACTTTAGTTCGTTATGTTGTATGTTCATGCAATAAATATAAATGTTAAATAAAACCTGTTTTAAATTTGAAGACTTTTTTTCGAATAATAAATAAATCATACTTTTAATAATAAATAAATAAATTTGTCCCGCAAAGAAATTTTTCAAATCTGGCATCCAAAAATGTCTCGTACATTGGAGACAGTGTCCATCTCGGATTAGGAATGAAGAATGACAATGCATCAGCTTGATATGTGATACAGCGTGTTTTCTAATCACTTCTATAACCATTTCTATTTGTAGGTCACAATGTAATATTTATATATATAATTCTAATATACCTTGATTATATATAGCATTATTTTGTTCCGAATAGTATAGATCAGAGCTCTTACCTATGTAACAAATTTTTCTATATTTCAGGTTAAGTTCTTCTCTAATCTTTTTGATGTGCTCTTTCCACTTTAGCTTGGCATCAAGAGTCATTCCAAGGTAAACTGATGGTTTGAGATTTCCTTTCTTCTATTATATTTTGCTCAGCCTTTTCAGGAGCAATTTTTCGAAAACTTATGCCATAATTGGAATTGGCATGGAGACCTGTTGGTGGCTTACCAAATATTACCAATATTATTTTGAACATTTCCACATCCTGTAGAGAAAAAAAAAAAATCTTGCCTGAAAATTTTTTCAATATCTACCTTTCCCGTTTAGAAAATACCAAAAAACCGAATTCGTTATTTTAGAAGTTAATGATCAAAAACTCGGATTTCAGCTTCCTACATTAGTTGTTTTTACGATAGCAAAACAAAAATATCAATTTGTCCTTTTAGACTGAGTTAAAAAACCGCAACTTTTAAAAAAAATTCCTTACAATATAAAAATATCAAAATCAGTTGCAAAAAAAAATCTGCTCGTGTGAAAGGGGCCTAATAGTCCTTTAGTTTCATTTTAAGAAAAATCACCCAATAATTTATTTGTTATACCTACCAAATCTTTTGTTTGGCCCCCGGCGAAATGGAAGAATTTACCACAACAGCAAACGCAAATCTCAAAAAATTCATATCCTTTAGGAATAGTTTTGCTTTTGTGGGAATTTATTCGGGTTCTTTTTTATGACGCTTTAAAAATATTTTCCATTTTGAAAAAAAAAATCCTAAAACCACTGGAAAAAATACAAAAAAAAATACACAAGCGAAATTCACAAAATTGAAGGGTAAAATAAAATACCATAGTTCATTTATCATTAACAGTGTTTCCTTGTGCGGTTATATCAGTTACTTGTACTCGCCTCAACTCAACAAAATGAACACCTACACTACATACCTGCTACCTTCCTATATATGTATACATATAAATATATATAAACTTTTCCCTGGATTGTCGTGTCTATCTCAACTAATCTTGGGACACGCATGAAATTTATAGCTTTTTGTGTTATAAAAATAAGAAGGGAAAAATTGAAGCGGAAAATCTCCTTCATTCCCTCTGCACCTCGGTCCCTTTTTGTAATAACAAAAAAAAAAGAGCGAACATTTAAAAAGTCGTAAAATCCAACCGCATTTTGTATAAAAATGAAAGCAAGTGATGAGTCAGGTGAAAGAAAAGCCTTTAACAAAACCGGAAGCCATTTACAATTTACAGATTTTTTTGTGTGTGTACAACGTACGCTATACTAAATTGTATATACGTATATCGCCTTCCTTTGCGGGGGTAGCTATGTTTTTTTTTTTTTCCTTTTTTTGTCTTAATTCCATTCATTAAAGTCTTGAATTGCCTATTTCATTTATTAAATTTGTTGAATAGAATTTCAAAATACTCTCAGTAGGTATCAACAGAAATTCAATTGTTTTGTTATTTTCATTCAATAAGATGTTTTTGTGTTTTTTTTTTGTGTTTCTTAGTTATTTTTAGATTATTTTTCTTTTTATTTAGTTTTATCATTTATTTAAAATTACAATTACTGAATTACAATTTTAACAAAAAAAAAAAATTCAACGATAGAAAAAAATGTCCTATCCTAATGCCCCTAAGTCAACTGTAGAAAAACACTACAGGTATACTTCTTTCTTTCCAACCAAAATCTTATACTGGAATATTTGAGCTTACGCATTCCTGGAAAATCGAAGAAAACATTCGAAGTCTTTTCGAACTTCCCTTAATCGCTCTCAAATATACCCCTTTTTCTCATGACTGGAGTATTCATTTCCCCGTCATTTTTTTTACCCATAAAGCTTTTGGAATACACTTTCCACTTTCCAGTTTCCAGTGGATTTAGCTTTAAGGGGTACCTATGTATTGAAAAAACTGGAATATAAAATCTGTCTATTCCTAACATATGCGGGTCTTGTAAGATAAACAGCACCACAAAAAAAGTATTTCAAGTTTCATGCATCTAGTGAGACGTGGGTGTATGCTGGATGCTTCGGTCTTCCGTCATCAGACCCAGCCAACCCCATATTTTCAACATTGTCGTCTTTGTTGTTGTTTTTGTTATAAGACTATCGGGATAAGGGAATTCTAGGAAAACAACAACTTCTTTGTTATTATCATCATAATCATCATCATCATCAACGACGACAACGAAGAACGTTGGTATCGAAATCGAGGACTGAATACCGAAGGAGTATTACATAGACACAACGATAGAATGATACACCTTAACGCTTGGAATTGGCAAAATCCAACGTCATTAATAAACTTTATCGAGTAGGTGGATGCCATTTTTAGCCATCGACGTAGTCTTCGGTCTTTGTTGTAGGTATTCTAGCTTTAAGGGTTTTGTATTTATATAGTTTTTTTTGGTTTTTCTTACTCTTTGGCTGGGATTATACCTTTAATTTGAGGTCTTTGGAATTCGAAATAATGTGCATCTTGAAGTGTGTTTGGGAGAGATTCTTTGACAGCGAGTTGGTAAAAATATATATTATGTATTATTGTTGGAGGTGGAAATGGAATATCGCCTACGCGAAATTGTGGATGTTTTTTTTTTATTTTATTTTCTTCTGTTTTGTTGTGCTGCTTTCTGCGTCATTGGTTGTTTTTTTTTCCGGGGTTTAATATAAATCCAATGCAAGTTTAATAGAATTTTCCGCTCACTCAATTACAGGACATGACATGATGTTTATCTCTTTTCGCCGTAGAAAGAAAATGAAGGTTAGAATTTACAAAATAATACGGTGTAGGAGTTCGGAGAAAAAAAAGCTAATATCTAAATGAGATAATCCTTATTCAAGGAATCATATACCTAACCTAACAATAGCTATTCCTTATGTTTTACATTTATTAATACAAGAATTTTAGGATATATATACCAAACGAGCTTGATTATAATGTAGCTTTAAGTCACTTGAAATTGGAAGTTCGTTCACAACCTAAACGGGTAGGCGGATTTTCTTTCAACTGAGTGTTTTTTGGACACATCCCCTGTCATTGTTTTAGAACAAAAAATAACGGTAGGTACCTGATGAAATACAAAATCCGAAAATCTTAATTTTCTCAAAAAACGTGCCCATAGATTAAAAAAAATCAGTTGCAGTTCCAAAGAAAATTTTTTTTCATTTTTTTGTTTGCATCGAAAACAATTCAACTGATTTTGGTCGAATTTTATATGCAGAATTTAAAAAAAAATATTTATATCACAACTCCTAAAAAAACATAATATTTATTTCGGATTTTTTAAAAAAAGATTCAGTTTTTTTTTCTAAAAACGCAATACCTACATAATTTGGAAAGGACTTGGTCAATTTATTATTAAACTTTGCAACAAGGTGTTTCTTAACATTATCTAGCAGGTTCTAAGTAAACAAAAAATATCAGTCCCTATACCAAACAACTTTTTGATAAAACGATATCGAAAATCTTGTTTTTCTCTTAAACGACTCATATACGATTTGAAAAAAAAAAAAAAACTTTTACTGTGAGTTAATATTATACCAATTAAATTTTTTGTTTTTTAAGTGAATTTTCAACTCCGCATTAAAAAATTCTTTTTTAAACGTTTAAAAATTTAATATAAAAAAAATTTCAATTTGTTCTCGTAAAATAAAGAAAGTTAATTAAATGAAATGGTCTACATAACGTTTTTTTTTTAAATAGCAATGTGCATTTTATTTTTAATCTGTAGGTTGAACTTTTTGTATATAAACTGAGTTAAAAAAATTAAACAACAACAACAAACCCAGTACTTTGACCACATTATTTTATTTGATAAAATTTTATTTTTAAAAAAAACAAAACTTTCATTAAAAATACGTACCTATTATGGTACCTAGTTCAAATGTTTTAATCACTGACGTCACTAACAACCGCAAAGGGACAAAACAAATCTTATCAAAATATCCGGTGGTATTTTTATCCGACTTATCAGCAACAAAATTCAAATGAAAAATATAATAATATTTAATAACACATTATGTAGTAAGAGATTCGATGCCTTAAATTATTTATTTATTTTTTTCCAAAAAATGGGCTGAGCTGTCGCCAGTGTCTCATATATGTAGTCTTCTAGTCCCTTTGGGCATTCAATATTGCTTATCCGTAATTTTTGCTAGTCATCAAATGTTAGGTGTAATAATTCGACAGTTTGTCAAGCTAAACTTTGTAAGAATAACTGAAACATTTAAGTATTGATGCAAAGTAAACAAAAAAATTCATCAGGGATTTTTAAGACTTTGAAACTGGGAAAAATTTTTTTTTAACATAATTATCTAAATTTCCACTTTCCAAATAATTTTGAGGGTATTGTCACCCAATTTTCAATTTTAAATTGTTAAATTGCTTAACAATACGACAAAGTATCGTATTCTTTTAAAAGTTCAAACTTTAAACTTCATGATGATGGAGAAGTCCAAAAAGTGATTTTCGTCATACCATTCGGACGGTATACGTTTATCTGAGTGGCCACGTGTACCTATATATCGAGCGTCAGAACGTCAATGGATTTGTTTTAAATTTGGTATACAGATTAAAACCTATTTGTTTGGCTGCACAATTTATGGCCAAAATAGGGCTTGGAGGCTTACAAATTTTTTGTTTTAAATCATCACAGTAATATCAAGAGCATCAACAGCAACCGCTCAGCAATAACAGCAACAGAACCAGCAATGCAACAAAACATCCATATTGTTTCAATTTGTTTTTTGTTTTTTTTTTTATTATTTCAGAATTAAATTTATAAAAAAAGGCTTTTTTTTAAGTTTTATGTTTTCAATTTTAAATGGCCTCCAGAAATTAAGGTAGCAATAACCAGGGATGACATTCTGTATGGGGAAAGCGATCAAACGATTTCGTTTGTGCGAAAGATTTGCTTCAAAGCTTTATGCAAGTCTTTCGCACAAACGAAAACTTTTGATCGCTGTTTAGATATACAGAATGTCACCCCAGTGTTCTTAAATACTGGGAGGTTGGGGTGCTTTCACCTGTGGATGAAATACAAAAGGTACTTTCTCTGAAAGACCGGGTGGAATTAGTTGAAAAAACGACAACAGGGATTAGCGGCCATCACAGAAACAAAATGGAGTTTATACAAACTATCAATAACAAGTACCTATATGAAATTCACGCCAGTACCTAATACAATTTTTCTTCACGCTTAAGTTAAGCCCCGAGAATTCTCTAGGTTAAGTTAAACCCGCAACGGATTATTGTTGCTGTTACATTTCACATGTAAATTGTTTAGAACCGAAGCTCGTCGTTTTTTCATCCAATTCCCCCCTCGATTGCGCAATAGCTGCGTTTTATTATCCACGAAGATCCATATTATGAATCATCCCATGAAAATAACACGATCCTAATGACTTGAGTGTTGTATGCTCATCTCTTTTTTCTACACTATACAGTTTGTACTCCCTACCGATTTAAAATCCATCTATCGGCCAGAGTAAGTACTTATTTTCGGACCTTTAAAATAGATCCATATACAGAGCAGGATCCCAAGTTGTTGTTGTATTAAGGGCCAGTTTCAAGTTTGTTCACATATGGGTTAAATCTGAATGATGACTTTCACAGCTTTTATCTAAATGGCGCTTATCAACCAAAATCGGCTGATTAGCGATTTCCATGATTAATGACTTAAATTATCGATTCCTTGAAAAAAATTTGATTACTTTGCACATGCGATGATTTACCAGTTGCAATAATCCTTGATTAAAGATGATCAGATGTGAACAAACTGGCTTTAAGTGTTATGATCCTGACCCGTAGATAATAAAACGCGGTAAATGAATCTAGTTCGCGTTGCGCTAGCTCGAGCAATATGCGTGAACAGAAATTTATCTAGACCCAGCCCCCATATCGCACCCTTACAATGAAAGTGACCTAACTAAAAAATTCGGCATCTTTTTTACAACCTAGTTTAAGAGTTCATTTCGCTTTTAAAGGTCACTTTATTGAAAAATCAAAAGTTAAAGAAATTTTGATTTAGGTCACTTTCATTATAAGGGTGCGATATAACGATTTTAGTTATTTTTTTAAACTTTATCGAAAACGACTTTAATGATTTTTATTAAACTTCGTTAAACTAAAAAAAAAATCCTCGAAAATTCATCCCATGTGGCAACCTAATATACCTCCCCACTTACCACCCCAATAATGGCACTCGTATAGTAAAAGCTCAACTTCCGAATGCGTAAAGCTCTATAATACCCACAGTTGAACTTAGTTTTCTTGAATGAATTTTTTGCCACCCAATTAAGAAATCCAGAATGTTTCTTCTTTTTCATATTTTTTGCCTATAACTTAGGTAGGTAGGTACAGGAAAAAAAAAAAAAAAAAACTTAAGCCATATAACACACTTTCAAAAAACCAACTACAACAACAATAAGGACAGCAGGCATGTGTGCTGTCGTGGGTCGTCGTCAGTTGGATAAGATTGTAAGTGCAAATAAATGTTCAGAGCAAAGCAAAAACGGCTTCTGTTTTTGTTTCGCAGTTCAGTTCTAACGGTTCATGCAGTGCGAATAAATCGCTCTGCCAGCGTGGATGTGGTTGGTTTAAAAGTGTTGTCTTAACTTGTCGGTCGTTGCCGTCGGTCGGTCGATTGTGTTGACAAAGTTTCTGCCTGCTCGTGTATATTTAGGATCGATTCTCAGAAGTGAGCTAGATTTTGTATCTTTTGAAAATTGATTCGAAGGTTATTCATTAGAGACATCATACAGAATAGGGAGATCTAGTAGTTGTTGTCGCGGATAAGAGTAATATTATTCTACTTTACCGGCCCCCTGAAACGCCCCCTTGGATTGATTTTCCTATATTATATCGACAACAGTCGACACACACGAGACACGACGCGCAATGAATTTAATTGGTCGTGATTGGTGCGTTATGTATTTTGATTGAAAATAAACAAATTGAACCGACAAAGACCTATGTGATCCAAGTGCGGGACAATCAATTATTAATTTCGAGATTCGAGAGGATAATATATAACTTCATCAGTGTCTTCATGGAACAACAATTTTGGAGACAATAATTTTAATTGCAATGAATCAGAGTTTCCAAAGTTTGTCGCAATATATTGGCCAAAAAATGGGGTAAAATTTTAGTTTTCTTATTTTATAAGGGGATGGTATTGGACATGATGTGGATGTAAAATTAACCGCATGATATGGCACTTTTGAATACTTTGGGGAAATTCACGAATCCATTAAGTTTTTGCAAGAAAAATAAAAATATGTCGACAAGGATGACGACGGTGACGACGGTCGGCCGCGGCGCGGTGCGGCGGCGTAAAGGTAGTTAATGCGGTTGACTGTGCTGTGTGTATTATGAGACTTCGAAGGAATATTATTATGTGTCCTTGCACTGACATCATTATACTTTTGATCACTTCGGGTTCTAGGACAAGGGCATTAAGGAGCTCGGAGCTCAGAGCACAGTAGCGTAACGAAGCACAGCTTATGGCCTTATTTACTCTGCTGGAAAATGCTCTTAAAAATTCATAAATCAAAGCTAATTGCTATGTTCCCCCGGCTCAATCCATTCAAATTCTCTACCATACCCCAACTCTTAACCCACAAGCTTTTTCTTCTATAGTTGAGCTGTACCTACCTATACTTGACTTCTGGTTTTTTGCATGTATGGGTATGTATGGTTTTTGGTGCTCGGTGATGTTCGTGCTTGTGTGGTGGTTTCGTTTAAGTAAAATGTTTTCGAGCGTGGCATTTTAAGGATTGATAGGGATGTGCGGTATTTTTTTTTTTTAAATTTTCGGTTATTTTTATTTTTACTTCATTACACGTATGGAAAACTTACTCTGAAATAAATGCTGGTAGAGTTAACTATTTCTCTAAGAAGTGTGTAGAAACCTAATTCGGAATAAAAAGCCAACACAATTTTTTTTCAATTTTAACATAGTTCTTTTGGTTTTGATTGAAAATTAAATTTAAAAAAAATCGTGTTTTCAACTATATATTCTTATAGACTTAAAACTGGATAAAATTCAATAAATTGGCTTTTGAAAATTTGCAAAGTGTTAGTAGGTGCAGGGACATAAATTCCCGGACAAAAGTGCATACAAATGGCAAAAGTCCAAAGAGACTTTAATTCCATTTAAGTGGGAGACAAGTCCAATTCGCATACTTGGGTATCTGGGACTTAACGCCTAACTTAAATGGAACACAAGTCTTTTCAGGTCTTAAAATCCATCTATTTCACACGCACATAACGATCAAGCCTATATAAGGTAGATAATCTGAACTGAGCCTGCCAAGTCAAGTGGGATCTATATTTGATAAGAAACTTGGACTATTATTCGTCTTCACATTTCCTACCTACATCTCTTTTTATTTCATTACCTATTCGCTTAGAAAGACTCATCTTCGTCGTAGATATACGTTTATTAATACATTTGTTTTCAATTTACAATTTAAAAATAGCTTGTAAACTAAATCTTCTTCAACTCACAAGTCATTTCGGTATTCACTTCTGAATTCAACGACGGTTTGAGCTTAAAAAATAGCTTAAGCGCAGAGCTAATCAATAATTGTAACCCTGTTCCAATCAGATTTACTCAATAGATATTAAATTTACCACCAAAAAACTGAACAAAGCTGCTGATCATCAAATGTTAAGTTAGTTTAAAAATAATGTGATCACACCAAATCTCATACACTCTTATTTTATGAAAATCTTAAACGATTTCTTTTTACCCCAGTTGTAAATTGACCTTTGAAAGGACACCCTATATATTTGAACCACAATTGAGGAATGCGGCCAACCCTTTAAGTGCAAGATCTAAGACCACGTTACTCAAAGTTTATCAAAGCAACATACCTTGCCACAAATATATAAAAAATACTGCGACTTTTATTACAAACAAAAATAATTTACAATACATTTTTCTTAATCATTAGATTAGACACAAACCTCAGTAGAAAATTCTAAAAGCATAATATCACTCGTATAACAGTTAAAGATGTCAATATCAGTTATCTCTATAGAGATATAGAGATCAGTGGTCAATATACATTACCCCTGGCTCCACAAGCAATTTTTATTTCAAATTTTATTTCAGAAATAATTTCAGAAGTATTTATTTCTTCGTTGAGTGGGCAAATTATTTCAAAATATTTTAATTGCAATCATGTCCCCGCCGAGCAAGTACCGCATTATTCGCGCTATTACCGCACTAAAAGTTAATTTATGTCCACATTTATTTCTTCTGCGAAGACAAGATATAAATGTAGATAGGTATTTATGTCTGAAAATAAAAATCTTCTTGACATAAGTGGCCTCCACAAGAAATTTCGACGACATAACACATATTTTGCAATGGTTTATTTCTAGTGGAGCCCCAGGGTTAAGGAATATAATACTTCCAAGTATAAGGAATAAAATGAAAAGTATACCGCGAGGTCTGTTTGTTAAGGTAAAATTTCTTGTGAATTTGCACAATTTTTAACAAATTACATACTTGGTCAGTTTATATTTCTGAGGTTTCAAAAATTAGTGAGGACTCTCAAATATAAATTTTCAAAACGCAGCTCAGAGGAAAAATGAAATTTTGCGAAATTTATTGAAAATTTAAGTTAGCAAGCAGGTATTTCACAGAATTACATCACACACATATTTGATGTGATGTATGCACCTTAAAATATTCGCCATAGATGACACAGTGTAAATTTTGTATTTAAAAAAAATCTATGCGTTGACTTAGAAAAGCTGTCATTAAAAAAAAATCTGATTTAGGCCAAATTATGTACCCACATTCTATTTTATGTACATTGTAGATGTAGACATGTTTCATCAAAAGATTGTGCAAATTATTCAAAGACGTAGATAGAAGAAAATAACATTCGATATCTTTGATAGACAGATTTTAAAAATCGCATGATGGTTTTTTTGTTAGCATAAGAGTATAGAGAAACGTTAATATATAACAGTTTTTAACCGTTCACAGTAAGAAATATTCAACCAGCTGCAAGCGTCATGAAAATTATACTAGAGGGCACTATAATTCGGATAAATAGAACTGGTGATTTCTTAAACAAATATCATTTTATGAGAAATATAAACTGAAAATCCTTGGAGCAGTTTTTTAAAACCATAATACTTTCTTATGTATAAAATTTTGTAAGCATTTTTAAGAAAAAAAAAATATGGAAAGCAATGGTTTAGCATTTATTAATGCGGATTTAAAAAAATAATTTTGAAAAAAATAATCAACCTATTTTCGAAATATCGAATTTTCAAAAAATAATTTTGAAATTTTTCTAAAAAATCCAATTTTCTTTTTTATTTAATTCTGATATGCAATATTATTTAAATTTGTTACAAGCTCTTGTATAAAAAACATCATTAAAATCGGTTACACAGGTTATGAGATATGCGAAAACCAAAATAATGGTTCTATGAGAGATACCATTTTTAAACGATAGATACACTTTTTTTTCCAAAAATATGGTTGGTGGTACTAATATAAGCTAACATAAAAATTTAGTCAAAATCGTAAGAGTCGTTTTTGAGAAGATGAGATTTTCCCTAGCGGTTTTTAAACACTTTTATGAGAGGTACCGTTGTTTTTGGTTATAAGAATAATTTTTATTTAAAATCTGCTATATAATAATAAAAAAGCTGGATGCCAAGTTTGATAAAAGTCGATCGTCGTTTTCAAATTATTAATTTCTCAAAAAAAAATATTGAAACTTTTTTAATAATCCAAAACAAAAATCTTGAAAATTTTGGTATACAAAATTTTTTAAATTTTTTAAAACATTATTAATACAAAAAATTGATCAAAATCTGTTGAAATATTTTTGAGAAAATTGAAAATATGTAATAAAAATGGTTTTATGTGAGGAAATTTTTTTTTATAAAATGGTACCTAGCTTTTTTGTAAAAAAAACTTATTGATTTTTTTTTCAAGTTGTGGGCACGTTTTTGAGGAAAATAAGATTTTCTTTGCTAAAAAAAATTGTATGGCATCTACTGTTATTTTTTGGACCTACAAAAAATTTTCAAAATACGTGTCGGGGGAATGACAAGAAAGAGTATGATAACAAGTTTAAAGAAAATCGACCCACTCGTTTAGGCTTCAGCCGAAAGGACATGGACAGGACAGATATGACAGACAGAATTACGAGACCCATTTAACTCGACTTCGGTATGATTGTAATTTCAAGTTTGATCAAAATCTCGAGTTCGATTAATTTTATGAATGCATAACTTTATTAAGTCATTTCAGTTCAAATTTGGACTGTGAGTTTGTGAGTTTTATCTGTCAACCGACGATAAAATACTTGCAAAACACTTTTACTCATTTTTATAACTACATACATACATATGCTTAGATTTGCGATTTAAGGTTTTTATTTTTATTAAATTTTATCAGAAAACGCTTCATAAGAATTAATTTAAAAAATAACTTACAACTGAGTTTACCGAGAATCGTTTGAGATAAGCTAAAAACGTCAGATTTCCGAAAAAAAAAAACAAAGATAAAGCTGCTAAGGCCATTGCTATGCTAAGCATATGTGTAAAGAAAAATTGCTGTTCATTGTTGATTTTAGTATTTTTTTGTTTCTGAAACCACTTTGATCATTTTTTTTATACAATATTAATAAGTATACAAATAAAATAATACGAACTATTATAAAATTTGTTTGGTGCATCAGTTTATCTTATAGTCAATTCTCCACTAGCTCAATTATTTACTCACAAAAATTATGAACAAGTATGTACAACCATTGTAAAAATATAAATATGTATATAATGACATACAAAAAATAACTAACTTTTATTAACAAGTGTGAAAAATTTACATTTTGCCCATCTCTAGCACATCATCTATGGCCAAGGACAAGAGTAATTTGCTAATCAACTCTGTCTCTGTCTCTCTATCTTTCTCTGTCACCATCCCTTGCCACTTAATTAACAGGGAAACAGAGGTGTTGTTGTGCCGTTTTTCATTTATGGAGTTATCGTGTTTAAGGTCTTATAACAACCTGCTAAAATAATAATAATTGAATAATCTCTTCGGTCTCGTTTGGCACTGTCATTTTAATCATAGTGCTCTCTATAGACTCTAAGGCATATCCTTCATAATTTATAACATAAACCATAACCCATAGAAACTCAAAGATATTTTTATTTTATTTTTTATTTTTTTAAGGAAAATTATAATTACATTCCAACACTCAGAATTCAGAGATTGAAAATTATTTCTATGTGAAATTCTACGAGTAGGATATTTCACTATATTTAGTTTTGAGAGAAATTGGTGATGGAGGAAGGAGAGAGGATATATATGTATATCCTTCTTTATATTATGTACTCTCATATTTCGCAATTTATATACTTAGTTGAATTTGCATGTTGAATTGCGGTTGTTTACTCCTCTGGGCTTTATACCAAAATGGAATTTTTAAAAACACTATTTGTTTTCCTTACTGCGTGTATCCTAGACATTTATACACCAAATTATACATATTTGTCAATTTTTAAGGTGACCATACTTACAGAAATCAAAACTAGCAAAATGAAACATTAGGTGTGTTTTATTCATTGCTGCATAGCCAGCGAAGTTAAATTTCCCTTGGCAAACAAAAACAATTTGATTGAGTCAGTAAAAAATAAGATGGCTGTGCTGGCTATAGAACTTTGAACTGTTGAAATGAAGATGGCGAGTTAGTTAAATCGTTTTATTCAGAATTGAATACTGCGCTGGCTATGCAGCAAATGAATAAAACACACCTGCTATTGAATTTTCATGAATTCATGTTTATTAAAGAACAAAGAAATCAGGTGTTAAAAAAATCTATCATTGTTCAAAAGGTGACAAAGAAAGAAAATAAGTTGGTTTATCAATTTAAAGTCATGTTTTCTGAATAATTGTACTTTAGATTTTAAATATAGAAATGTAGATGAAATCCAGACATCGCATCAGATATTAAAGATAAAACATTTTTGATATTTTAGAGGATTGGAAGATTGTTTAAATCATTTTGTAGCATGTCACATGTGCTTGCTTATGTTTTGATTGTCATTTGTCTCAAAATAGTTGTCCTGAACAGTGTTCCAAAAAACCACTTTTACTTTCATTTTTTACGGTCTAATTTTTCTTAAAGAAATTAACCAACGTTGAACGTATTGAACCCCACTCCTGACTCTTCTGCCCCTCTCCATTTAATCCTGAAACTGCTTCTGATGTTTCCCGATATAATATAATGAACTCATAATATTTGAAAATAGTTTGTGATCATCTGCTAACACAAGGAATTGCGAATATTTTAAAATATATAAAAGTACTGGACCTAGGTAGCTACCTTGAGGAACACCTGGTACATATAACTATTATATAATTACAAGGAGTTTATGATAATTTATCAATTTTCTGTATTCATTGTGACAAATAAAAGGGAAAGAAATAAGAAAAATTATATTCAACAAGAAAAATGCCTTTCTTAAAATACTGAGTGAAGCTAGTGGAATATTTTAACTAACTTCTTGCCTCATGATAAGTTATAGGGCTTACAACTGCTGAAAATGTCCTATTATTCCGATGACCACAATTCAGTGTGAGTTTGAGTGGTTTTATGATTTTTACGATTATCTAATTTAAAGGTTGGTAGTTGAGGAACTACTGACCTCTCTAGTCTCTACAGTTTCTCTAGTCTCTCTAGACTGTCTAGTGTCTCTAGACACTCTCTACTAAGGTTGGTAGTTGAGGAACTTCTGGTCTCACTAGCCTCTCCAGTCTCTATAGTCTCTCTAGACTGTCTAGTCTCTCTAGACACTCTAGTCTCTTTACTCTCTTTAGTCTCTCTAGTTTCTTTAGTTTTTCTAGTCTCTCTAGACTCTCTAATCTCTCTAGACACTCTAGTCTCTCTAGTATCTTTAGAAACTCCAGCCTCTCCACTCTCTTTAATCTCTCTAGACACTCTAGTCTCTTTAGAAACTCTAGTCTCTTTACTCTCTTTAGTCTCTCTAGTGTCTTTAGACTCTCTAGTCTATTTTAAAAATAAACAAAGATTTCTACTTTAAAAACAAATACAAATGGTCACCTTAATCATAAAGGACAATTGTTTCAAAAGTAAAAGAAAATATTCTACGTGTGGTATTTTTGTTTGTTTAGTTTGATGATGATGATGATGATGGCAGTCGCACATGCATAAGCATACAATATATAGGAAGGACTCAGACTCATTTCAATTGGGCAAGTTTGGCTGCTCAAAAAGAAAACCAAAAGCGCACAGATTGATGGTTGCCTTAAAGGCAATTTGAGTAGAAACAATTTGCTGAAAGTGGACATTTATATAGGTGGATGACGGTGACTCTGAATAACGATGACGATGGTGTACAGGCATCCGGTCGTCATAAAAGAAAATATACAGGCATACATTGTTGTTGTACTATATAGCTATGTCGTACATACATAGAGATATAGAGTCTTGTGGTGTGCTTTGGTTTGATAAAATTGAACTTTCTATATTCTCTGTTGGGTTTTTCGTTTAAGTTAATTGAAATTTCAAGGAGCATATTTTGTATTACTTTTGGCTTCATAAATTGATTGCAATGCAATCATATTTGCTTTGATGTTTGTAGTTAGAACTACATACCTACATACATATGTATATGTAGGTACTAGGTACTTATGTTGATTTAAGGTTTATAAAAATTTGGTGTTTTGTTTGGTCAGATGTAAATAAAGAAGTGATTTACTTGTTATTTTTGTTTATTTTTTTTTTATTTTTATGAGGCCGTAAGGGTCTGGATTTAAGTAATTGAAATCATGGACAGCTGCCTTTTAAGGAAAATATTTATATTTTATTGAGCCGCTCTTTTGCTATGAGAAGAAGGTATAGGTACTTGAGTAGAAAGATGCAGTTACAGAGATTCGTGAACTCAATATTTGACTATTTTGTTACTTACTGTTAGCATAGTCTTGAAGCCTCCTTCTATAAATTAGGTACTACAAAGTTTATAATTTTTTTTTTATTTTATATTTATATATATCTAGATGACAAGAAATTTTCTGTTTTGGATTCAGGAACGCATCTATCTTAACGGAATTCAGGCAATCTGTTGATAGGTATACCTAGAATATTGTCTTCTAATCTTTTAGAAAAAAAATATTACTTTGAGTTCCAGATAGATTAAGAACCTCAGTATAGTAAAATTTTGGAGCAGATTTTTAACAAAAAGTGGGAAATCCAAAATTTCCGGAGTAGATTTGAAAACGAAAGAAAAACTCAAGTTTTTTAAAAACTGCAGTATTTTCAACAAAAAAAGAAAATAAATCACATAAATTTCATTCGTTTCAATTTTATATCAATGATTCAGAGTCAGAATTGGTAAGAAAATTGAATAACACAGTGCTGTCATTTCCTTGCATATTGTTTGGCTAAAGAATTTTCGAACTTTTCAGTATGGAAAAAAGAAGTAGAGTGGAGTAGATTTATTTTAAAATTCACTCCGATTGTTCCACATATAGAAAATTCAGTTTCTTTTCTGTGAACGTGATACATGGATCTTAAAGTTATTTTTAAAAATTAATATTTTCCTATGATCTTCATTTACTATAAAGACGTACTTCGATAATTTTTCATAACAAAATTTAAGGCATTTGAGTTAACACATTTCAATGACCTTTTGTGAATCTTAAAAAAAGAAAAACTACCTAAATCCAAACTGTAAAATGAGAGAAAATTAAATTACATATATTTAAAACCAAAGTTATACCATAAATGCATTTGTCCGGCCTTGACTATTATTATAAAAATTAAATAATTAAAAAAAATACTAACCTTAACATTTCTACAGAAACTTAGAACAATAATAAAAATTAGTTCTTGCAAATTTAATCATTATAAATCAAATTATATAATAATTACGTGCAAAAACGCTTAAGAACCATCTTAGTCTGTACTAAAGATTCCATATATGCTATTCATCGCTAAATCATAATTTTGTCATTATATAAGAAGAAATATAGTATGAAAGTCAAGTTATCATCATCATTCGCGCTATAATGTCTATTTCATCAACCCCTATATGTAATTAACAACAATGTCAGAGCAGGTAAACGCCATGTTCATGTTAAATATAACTCAAGAAAAAATCCAAACCCCAACCCCTTTTAACATTGCTTTCTCCACAAAATTCTTACAAATTAAAGTCACTTGTTTTATGACTACGAAGTCGCTGTTGAGAGTATATATGTACATAAGGTACTAAAGTCGACGAAGGCGAAGGAAGACGAGGACATAATCAACTCCTTTGTTACTTTACTATACAATTCTGCAGTAGTTAATGAGCTTCGTAATACTTATTTCATTTGCTGTGGTCTGAGGAGGAGGCTTCAAGCTACCACAGCCACACCCATTTAACACCCATCATCCCCATCAGTAGCAGCAGCAGAAGCATAGCTCTCCAGATATAGCATGTCAGTTCACAATGAACATTTTTGAGAAGGTTTTTTTTCTTCCCACTGCAATTTTAACGTAGCTGCCAATAAATTACCGGTAAATGCCCTTATGGTTCATAAAAACGATATTAAGTTTCCTTCCAAAAATAAAGAAAAATGGAAATAATACAAAAAAAAAAAATAATCGGAAAATCAAAAAAAAAAAAAAAAAATATTGCAATTATAATCTCAGGGAATTTATTTATGATTTTTTCAACGTTTTTATTTTTTTTATTGTTGTTCCTATATAAACTGTTTGTTAGTGTTTTAATGAAACTCCGGTTACCACTTAATATCGATTATTTAATTAAATAACACTGATTGGAAAAAAAATTGTTGTTTCCGTTTACGCTTTGAATAATATTAAATGAAGTTTCGTGTCGAAATTTTCACTTGAGTTCATATTTGATTGTTTTTTGATATTTTTTCTGATGGTTATTGAGGGAAATTATGGAAATAAAAGGCATAAACACTATATTCATTAGAGTTATGTTGAGAATCATGTTTTTTGTATGTGCGACTGACTGAAAAAAATGTCAAAAATATTAGAAACTGAAATAACTTTAGCAAGTTATTTATATTTTTATCTGCGCCGCGGCCGTATAGAACAAAAATCATACCTTATTTTTTTTATTTGCTCTCTGAATGGTATAAACTGGTCTAAAATACTTAAAATACAACAATTAGCATCGAACTAGGCTTGTCCCACATAGTCCTTTCTGGGTAGCAAATTCGACATTTTTTACATTAGACCAATACTTATATACCAATCAGCATATCGACGTTTTACACTTTAACCTCGTGGAATAAAAAACAAATCAGCAGAATCAGAGCTACCTTTTGGAAATTTCAGCGTAACAATGTTGTTCTGAAGATTTTACAAAAAAACGCAGAACTATAGATCGTCATGCAAAATTTGGCAGTTTTTTTTTATTTTTGAAAAACATGCAAAAACGGCTTACGAAGCTCAGGACTTTAACCGTCGATATGCTAATTGGTATAAACTGGATTTTGGCAGATTTTCTTTTTTTCAAACACGATTTTAGTTCCCGGAATTATAAAAAGCAGAATTTTGTAATTTCCTGATTTTTTTAATGCAAAATTTTAATTTCCTTTGATCTCGTACCCAAACAAAAGCATTTTTATTTAAAATGTTCCTGATTATCAAATCTAATCTACGAAAAAAAAATTTATTTTCTGCAATAAGTAATTGTTTTTACACAGCAAAATTTGTGTTTATTATTAAAGTTTTTTTTTTCAATTCTCAGAAAGATTCTTTTTCAAAATCGATGATCGATACCACAAATTGATTTTATTCATAAAACAATCACAAAAATTAATGTACAGGGTGGGTCAAAAGAAATAAGTGGATTTTTATAAGTCTTATATAACTATAAGAATTGTGTGGCTCCTTTTTTGTTATTGTTTAAGATGTACAAATTTGAACTTGTCACCAACAAATTTGGAATGTGTCAATGAAATGTGATTGCATTTATAATTATTCCTTTACAAAAAGTTGTGTATTCCCTTATTTCCCTTATTCACCCCAACTGTTTGATGTGTAAACATCTAAGCTCTCGGTATAAAGGGAAAATGAAAACATAGATAAATGTAGCAGAAGTAGTCGTAAATATGGGTGAAAGTCTTAAACGAAGTTTTTTTGTCTCTGAAAAATACTGGGTTATCGAATGCACGATATATTGAAATATTTAGGATATAAATGAGACGAAATTAAAGAATCATTTCATCATTTCAAAAGCAATTCGTTCTAGCTTTGCCTTTCTTTTGTTCCCCTGCAGTTTGATCGAGAAATGAACATTTTCGCTTAGAGGTAAAAACGCAATTCATTTTCAGCAGAATTGAGCTTGGTTGCACATGGATCCTTTTCAACCATAAAGTTGAATTAAGTGATGACTATAGGTGTGTTTTATTCATTGCTGCATAGCCAGCGCAGCACAAGTCTGAATAAAACGAAAGCTCACTCTATACGTTCATTTCAATAATTGAAAGCTCTATCGCCAGCACAGCCATCTTTATTTTTACTGACTTCTTTTTCGCCAGCATTCAAATTGTTTTTGTTTGCCAAGGGAAATTTTGCTGCGCTGGCTATGCAGCAATGAATAAAACACACCTTATATATTTGAGCATCTGGGATTTTATTATATTCGGAGTTTAACGCATTTATGTATTAGGGATTATGAAATGGAGATTCCTAAATTTTGCTATCAAGATCTACTCGTTCCCTAAGACAAAAGTGAATGTTTATATACATCTTCACCACGAGTCCCCGTATACTCAGAAATGTTAGTTTTTTTTCTCCAAGAGTCAATATATATAGATTATAACATATAATGTTCATTTTAACGCATAGAATGGGGATTATTTTCATAAACCATTGCTTTTAAATAACCGCATGGGAATATCTCTTTTACTCTCAATTTAAAGTTTTTCCAGCTTGTTGCTTCCTTTTACCTGAAAAGTTGTTCTGAATGTATATTTATATTACAAAACAATATTACATCCAAAATATTTGTTGACAGATCACCCACCATTATTTAAAATCAGAATATCTAATCTAGAAGGAAACAAATTTTTAAAATAAGCTTCACTCTTTATCCGGAATTATAGAAACTTCTAAAATTCACCTTCTATTTATATGGCTCATCCTGTTTTATATTTCATTTAAAGCTTCTCACAGTATATAGACTTTGACTCTGAAAATGTTTGCTCTTGAAAATAGTTCAAAATAAAAAAGAATAAAAAAAAATATTTACTTTACGGCCTCATTTCAAATCATCAAAAAAAAATTGAAAAAAATATTTATTTTACAGCTTCAGTTCAAATCATCAAAATTTTCATTTTGCGCGGAGAGACTTAACTAAAAACAAACAATATCATATAACATTATAAAAATCGATTATTGTTAAAAGATAAACAAATAATATTCTCATAGGTAGGTACATGCGAGGCAGTCGGTGCAGTGATTATAATAAAAATTAATATTTTGTCTAAAAGTTTACGTCAGATTTTTCATCTCACAAAATATTCACCTGTTGTTCCAAAAATAAATAATACAAAATCTTAACAACTTGTTTCCACCATATATTTCAACCTCAACCGTCGTCGTCGTCGTTAGATGTAAAAACAAATAATAACAAAAATGAATTTTTCATTGTTGAGTAAGCATCTTTTAAATTCTTCACAAAGACTTGCTAATTGCAATGGAATGTGCAAAATTTTGAATGCAACTCGTGCAAACGAGCAGACACTGGGGCGTATGAGTGCTATTTTTTTTTTTTTTTTTTAATTCAACGTTTGTATAAACATTATTTCTTCTGGGATATTCAAAAGTGCCAAATTGCTGGAGAAATAGACATTCAAATATACATGCATATATAAATTTCTTGATTTGTTTTCTTATAACTTGCACCCGATTTTTATTATATTCATATTGGCTTTCGTGCACATACTATATTATACAACATCAGCATTGCGAACGCTTTAAATACACGCCGTTTCGCTTCAAATTGATTTATTGCCCTTCTTGAAAAAAAATTAAATATAGTTAAAAAAACAACAAGACCCAGTTGAATAAATTCATCTAAAAACCTCCAATGGCTGAGCGATGGAAAAGTGCCATGGCCAAGCTAAGGAAGAGGTAAGCCAAAAAATATATGTGTGTGAAAAATGTTTATAAGTACAGAAATGTATCTTTAACCAAAATAGCTTTTATTACCTTTTTGTAACATTTTTTTTTCTCTTCTTTTCATTTTCATTTCTTTTTATGCTAAGGTAAATCATCTATTCAATAATTTTGAAACGGATTTATGTGGGAGATATTTTTGTTGATTTTGTTGGTCAGGAAATGTAGTTTTTTTTGTATCCTTTGATTAAATACAAAAATTATTTACTGTGATTTCATGTAACATAAGCTTCGATAAGATTTTGATACCTTTTAATGGACGATATCAGCTATTTATTGGCATTTTATGTTCGATAACTAAATAACAACTATAGGTATACTGCGATGAATATGTACATAACTATTAGATTTGTTTATGGGAGCCGGTTCGTGTGTGGGTTATCTTTGTTATTGTTGTAGTCTTGTGTATTTGAGCTCGATATTGTGGTTTATTGTGAATGATTTCAATATTACAAGTAGATTTTGGTAAGTTGATTAGAAATTGTGTGGTGTGTGATGAAGAATGATTTTCATTTAGTATTATGGTATAATTGTTTGTGTATAAAACCATTACACCAGTTTTCAAGTGAACACCTCTATCATGCTTCATATAGGCAGTTCATTATAAACACGTTTTATTGACTTGCTTTCTATGACTGTCTGTTTATTTGTTTTCTTGTCTATATGATATAAATTAATTGTTGGTAATCGATTTTTATCTAACTGAATTGGAGCTATAGAGACTTAAGACTTTAAAGATATCATAAAGAACTTGATAATACTGCACTTTTGTTTAAATTTTAAATTCTCATTAAAAAGATTGTTTAAAATCCATTGAACAATTTCTCAAGACACAAGAATAAAAACAATTACACTGGACGTCCAGTATAACGAAAGATATAAATGATCAGCCAATTCGTTTTATCGAAAGATTCGTTATATCGCAACCAGTTTTTCGCCGTAACCTTCAAAAACACAAAACAAAATTTCAATGGCGCAAAATTTTAAACGATTTAGTAAAATGTTAAAACCATGTTAGTAATTTACTAAGTTAAAAAGAAGATTTTGGTAATTTTAAACGATTTTAGCAATTTACTAACTCTTAACATTTTACTAAAGTTAAAATCAGAAAATGGCTACTTTAAATTTTAGTAATTTGCTAAATCCATATGAAATCTGTCATTGTCCTCGAAAATAATTTCTTGGCAATTTTATTTAAAAGATTTAAATTGTGTTTTTTTTCGTGTGCAAATTCTTTTCAAAGTAAATTTCCATGTGTATTCACTTATTTAACCAACTTTTCCACACTGTTTTGAACTAAAGATCTCCATGTTGGCATCTTTAAATGGTTAGCTGCATGGCTATAGTGAACCTATTAAATTTTTAAGTTATATTAAATGATTTCTTTGGTTTGACTATGACAACTTTACAATAACTTACTTTATCATTATCACTTGCAGAATCGATTGCTGTGGCCAAAACTCAAAATTCGTTTTAATAAATCCTCAGAAATTATTTCTTCCCGTGAGTTTAAACTAAAAAAAAAACTATTAAATCTTCCCAACGATGGGAAAAGCACATAAACAAAATAAAATAAGAAAATAGTTTTCACAAATAAAAAAATAACAAAATAAATTGTAGGTTGTCACTTTGACTGCTGACATTCCAAATATTAGGTCCGTTCCCTAAGTTTAGGTTTGTTTGCTTTGTTTTTCTTTATGAACTGTCATTGTTTGGACGTGTTTAGATGCCCCTATTTTAATAAAAGGGAATTAGTAATTTACTAGTTAGTAAAACGAAAAAAAGGATTAAAATTTTGGAAGAGCTAGTAAATTACTAAATAATTTAGCAATTTGCTAACTAGTAAAATGTTAAGCCCTTAACAATAGGTTGCTTTAAATTTTGCGCCAATGAGTTTTAATTTTAGCAAAATTTTGATTGAAAAAATCACAGTTGGCGAAGAGAATCACCTACTTATGTATAAAATAAATTCAATGTTTGGTTGTATTTGTACACAAATTAAAAAGATATGAGAATGGATTGGAATCATAAATGATTCTGTATAGAATAACAAACCCACTGTAAACCATTTAAACCATCAGAACTATTTAAACAATAAAAAATTTCCCTAAATGCTTACATACCATTATTTATAAATTATAACTATACAATAATAAATCATTGAAAAGCTTTTAAAGATTTCATTTGATAAAAAAAATTTATAAATGCTCAACTAGACTTAAACTATACTAATCCATATATTTTCAAACATGCAACATACACAAACAAAAAAAATGCACTTTTAATTTTTTTTCCATTTAAAAATAACGTTGACAACTTTAAATCATTAAAACGCAATAAATAAAACTTCATTTCATTTCATACACATACATATATAACACTCATCAAATTAAAAACGCTTTAATCCATTATAGTATTGCCAAACTACAAACACACCCTACTATATGGCTATTTGTCCCGATGATAGCTTTCCCACACTGATTTATTAATTGTGTCCGACTCTGTACAAAAAAAAAAAATTGTTTTAAGAGTAACTCCTCTATCACGTTTTATAATTATGGTGACCATCTGATGTGAAATAATTAGAACGTAATAATTTGTTAAGTAATGATTGAGTTCTTTTTATATATTTTTGTTTAAATTTTAAATTTGAAAAACAAAAATAGTAACGCTATATAAAATAAAAAAAAATTCTAAATTACAATTTCTGAGTTAAGCCTAGTACGCTGCTGATGCAAAACGAAAAATACCATACAAAAATGACACAACGAAATCATAAACGGAAAATTTCGTTTGTCTTTTCGTTTTGCAGTACGCTGTTCAAAGAGCGAAATGTATAATTGTAGCAGATTATTTGGAGAATTCTCCGCTCCTTTTTCGCACTGAATTAATTATACAGACTATTTATATTGTGTGCGGAAAAATGACATTTGGGTTTTATTTGTGTTTTTTTTTGTTTATCATTTTCTTACATCATGGGTTTCTCTGATTTTTTGCGTTAATGTTTGATTTTGTTTTTGGAATTAGTGAAACTCTCCAAGGATATTTTCCGTTGTGTTTTCGCAAGCGTTTCGTTGTTTGTTTGGAGATCACAAAAAAATTTCATTTCGCATCAGCAGCGTACTAGGCTTCAAAGTGCTAGCTAACTCTGCATATTAATTAATATTGGCGCAAAATTTTAAACGATTTAGTAAAATGTTAAAGCCATTTTAGTAATTTACTAAGTTAAAAAGAAGATTTTGGTAATTTTAAACGATTTTAGCAATTTACTAACTCTTAACATTTTACTAAAGTTAAAATCAGAAAATGGCTACTTTAAATTTTAGTAATTTGCTAAATCCATATGAAATCTGTCATTGTTCTCGAAAATAATTTCTTGGCAATTTTATTTGAAAGATTTAAATTGTGTTTTTTTTCATGTGCTAATTCTTTTCAAAGTAAATTTCCATCTGTATTCACTTATTTAACCAACTTTTCCACACTGTTTTGAACTAAAGATCTCGATGTTGGCAGCTTCAAATGGTTAGCTGAATGGTTATAGTGAACCTATTAAATTTTTAAGTTATATTAAATGATTTCTTTGGTTTGACTATGACAACTTTACAATATCTTACTTTATCATTATCACTTGCAGAATCGATTGCTGTGGCCAAAACTCAAACTTAAAAAAAACTATTAAATCTTCCCAACGATTGAAAAAGCACATACACAAAATAAAATAAGAAAATAGTTTTCACACATAAAAAAATAACAAAATAAATTGTAGGTTGTCACTTTGACTGCTGACATTCCAAATATTAGGTCCGTTCCCTAAGTTTAGGTTTGTTTGCTTTGTTTTTCTTTATGAACTGTCATTGTTTGGACGTGTTTAGATGCACCTATTTTAATAAAAGGGAATTAGTAATTTACTAGTTAGTAAAACGAAAAAAAGGATTAAAATTTTGGAAGAGCTAGTAAATTACTAAATAATTTAGCAATTTGCTAACTAATAATATGTTAAGCCCTTAACAATAGGTTGTTTAAAATTTTGCGCCATTAACTTTAAGTAACTATTTTAGAATAATGTCCGTAATTTATTAAAAATAATTAATTCATAAATTATTCAATTACAATTCAAATATATATATACATATGCACCTATGTATATCCTTCACAGCAAATATGTTGAGTTAACTTGAGCAGATGACTTTTTAGCCACCGCAAACAAATAGTAAGCCACAATTTTAGGTGTTTTTTCATAGACGGTCATTTTTTTAAGTTGGCAATACTTTTTCTAGTGACAATAAATTTGACATAGTGACAGTTGATTTAAGCTTAGTATTATTTGCCGTTCCATCATGAATAGACTTACGCTAGAACAACGCGCGAGTTTCTATATAAGAAAGAGAGCAAAAGAGAAAGAACACAAAGAAGTTGGTTATTTTTATATTTTTTTAAAGCTAAGTGTGGTTTTTGTCGCATTTGTACCAGACGCATGTGGAATGTGAGTGACAGTTTGCTTGGGAGGTTTGACAAAAATATAGGTTTAAGAATTTTTATATTTTATTTTATTGTTCTTCTTTGAGACTTAAGTTCCTAATTTGTATAAATTTAAAGTGCTTACAAATTTATTTGGAGTTATTGGTACATCTTAATTATTTCATCTACTAAGATTAAGCTAAAGCTGAAAATGTAAATTTTGTTGTCATCAATAAAATATGGTCACTTTAACTAACTTTTCACACATTTGAATATATGTAGGTAGAGTATATGCGCTAACAACAGACACAAAGGATCTCAAATATTCACCGTTCAATAAAGTGTTATTCACTGATGAGCCGATTCGATATTTTATTCAACTCAGAAATCACTTTAATTGATGTTGTTTTGATTGGATTTGCATAATTTAGAGGACTCTTTTTGTTGCAATATATTGAGATTGATTAGTTGATGCCGGAGAGATTTCAGAGATTTAAGAATCCACTTGTGTATCCTTTTGTGTCTGTAAGTAAATACATGGCAGCACCAAAATTGGCATATTGTGTGGATCGTATTGATGTGGTATTCTTTTGGGGTGATGATGCTTGAGGTTATATAGTTAGAAGATGGTATTGAGCTTATGGGATTGTGAGTGTTTGGTTGAAGTTAATCAATTATTCAATCCACATAACAGCACTTTAGTTTATATCTCCAAAAAAATTCTACTATTATTATTTGTTTGTTTTTTTTTTGTTGTCTTTTGTTTTCTTCTTTAATTATTCAAATATATTTGCACAAGGTTTTTATACTCTTTTTCTTTGATGATATCGAATTTTTTGTATTTTTTTTCTGAGTCTATTTGGCATAGTTTTTGTCTCATTTACTTATGGAAATTAAATTTTTTTTTTTTTATTCAATTTGTTTGTTAACAGCTTAGCGATTAAAAATGCAGAAGACAATGGACCAACAAAACGAGATCCAGCGAGTTCGGATCTACTTTTAGATGGCGAACAGTGAGTATTAAAAAATTAAAATAAATTAGTTTTTTTTATTTAGTAGAGAGACGAAACATTTTATATATTTTTTTTTCATTTAACTTTTAGACCAACGCTGGAGGAAATCCGAGGCTGGGGCAAAAGTTTCGATAAATTAATGAAAAGCCCAGGTGAGTTTTTGTAATAAAAATAAAAATTGTTAAATATTATGTTTGTATAAGAAAAATATTCACTGTGATAGCTATGCAAATAATTTTTTTAGAATTAAGTTTCCCATTTGATATTTTAAGTACATATTTGATAGAGATTTCTTCAAAAATTCCAATTATCAAATTGCATTTAAACTGCCTTTGTAAATAATATCTAGGTTTAAATAAATGGACAGTTGTTCCAATGGCAGTTGCAATTGATAATAATTCATAATAAATTTACTTAAATACTTAAGTGTAACATCGACTTTGAAAATAAGTTATCGGGAATTACAATTTTTTACTAAGAATTGTTGGGAACTTCATAAGAAATTTTTAATTATTTTTTCAAAGAATAAATGAAAACTTGGTTACAAATCTATCCCCACATTTTTTTGCAGCCATTTGTTCACTTTAAAAATTTACATTCATACCCCTACTTATCTACATAGATTTATGTATTTTTATTTTCTGTTATATTTCATCCTCTGTGTCGTTTGAAGTTCTTTTCCATACCCATTTTTGGAAAGCGAAGACTTTTGGCAAACTTAATCAAATTAACATGATTTGTTAGACCTAAACTTAAGTCTTAGAAAAGCATTTTCATGTTCAATATTCTCAGCTGTGATATATATGCAATCTCATAAATAATCTGAATTTTCCTAAAAAAAAATCAATACCTAAGACGTCTGTTTGTCATCCACTTCAAAAAAAAAAAAGAAAAAATTTCGAGGTCAATTGCGTCGTCGTCGTCGTTGTCGGTCGACGTGATTGTGATTTGTCAGTTTCGATAAAAGTGTATGAAAAAACTACCTTTAGGCAATAACTCACGCAGTGGAATATGCATACACGTATGGCATAATTTTTCTAACGCTATACCTCTTGTTAACAAGCTAAGTTTTTTTTTATGTTTAACCTGAAATATACTTAAATACTAAAACTTATATGAACATGCAGGTAAATTATATGACAGCACGGAAATATTACGTCATTGCATCGAAGAAATGTACTTGCCTATACTATAGTTGGGTTATAAAGTTCTTTGAACATACTCTTAGAGTTTTTGTTGTTTTTGATAATAAACTTTTATATTAAGTTTGTAACATAATATATGTTCTTATATTACAGGCGGTCGCAAGGTATTTCGTGACTTCCTTCGCTGCGAATATAGTGAAGAAAATATCCTCTTTTGGTTAGCCTGCGAAGAACTGAAAAAAGAAAGCAGTCCCGAAATGGTGGAGACCAAAGCACGGTTAATTTATGAAGACTACATCTCGATATTGTCACCGAAGGAAGTATCACTGGATTCACGAGTGAGAGAAATCGTTAATCGCAATATGGTCGAACCGACAACGCAAACTTTCGACGAAGCTCAAATACAGATTTATACTTTAATGCATCGTGATTCCTATCCAAGGTAACGTAAAGTGTTTTTTTTCTTTTTTTTTCTGAAGACTTAAGCTATTTACTTATATTTATATCGCCCTAGGTTTATAAACTCGCAGCTCTTCAAATCACTTGCACAACTTCCTGAAGGTGTGTCAGCGTCCGGGTCTATGGAAGAGAGTCCGATGTAGGATACATGTAGCCCCGGAGACAAAGACAATTCGAAATAATAATAAAAGCAACAAACCTAAACCAAAACCAAACCAAACAAAAATCTCTCTAAGTAGGAACTAAACAAAAACAAAGAAAAAACAACCTAAGCTTACATTAAATTTTAAACATTAAACAAATATTAAAAACAAAAAAAAAAAAAAACATTTAAAAAAACTTTAACTTTAAAACGGCTCCTTATCAGTTTAAGTTTAAACAAAAAAAATTGGCTTAAAGTTAATTAAGTAACATCCATAAACGGTTATCATTTCCTTTAAAATTAAAGAAAAAGCAATAAAAATTTTGTGAAAACATTAAAATATAACCATAATTAAATTTAAAAAAATAAACAATGCATTTCTAATTAATTTATATATAAATAAAAGAAAAACAAAACAAAAATCGAATAGCTTAGATGTTTTTTTTAAAACATAACATGCAATCAAGATGTAAAAATCACCATTAAAGCGCACCAAACAGTTAACGAAATATATTTTTGTTTACATTATTTTACTTATTTTTAAATTTAAATTATAATTATTTTCTAGTCATCTTAAAATATTTGAAACCAACAAAACAAAATGTACGCATAAAATACAAAATAAAAATAAATTAATAATTTAATTTAATTTCTTATTCTCTATATAATGTGATTGAACGGTCATATTGACCCGATGTATGCATATTGATTTTTTGTCAAATAATTTATTTTTAAAATTTATATATATCTGTATAAAAAAAAACAAAAAAAAACATATTGTATAAAACAAACTAAACAAAAAAAAAATTATATATTTTCCACACAACAGAAAAACAAAATAATTATGCGTCCTGCATTTCGCACACATGGTTTATAAGTTATAGTTAAATTTATAATTATTATTAGAAATAATACAAAAAATTAATAATATAAATGGTACACATCGAAGAAGTATTTTTGTAAATAAATTTATTTTAAACTGTTGTTATATATTATATTTGTGTTATAAATATTTATTTATTTAAAATTTTAGTTATATAAATTAATTAATTGAATTCTTCATTCCGGTTCTGAATAATTGGTGCTCAAAAAAAAAAAATCAAATAAAAATAAAAAGAAAACAACAAAAAAATTAAATTTAACAATAAAATTTCGAAATTAAATTATCTAATTTCTTTATTTTCCTTAAATATAAAAAAAAATGCAAACAAAAACAGCAAAAGTTTTAATTTAAAAATCAAAAAGTGAATATGGTGAAAAATTAATTTTCTAACGATTTTTTGTTTAAAAAAAATAGAAATGTATTTATATATTTAAAGAAACACTGCCAGAGAAAAAACATGCATAAGTTAAAATATAATGTAAAAAAAATTATTTAAAAAAAATAATAAGTTTAAATATGTTTGTTTAAACATGTAGTATAATAACTAATGTACACATTTTGTTTTTGTTTTAATTATAAAAAAATTGGTTATTTTTACTAAGACAGCTTAAAATGCAGGAATTTTTGTTTTCAAATTTAGAGTTGCGATGAATGAAGGACAACAGAACCATTTTTTCTATACATATTGACTTTAAATACTCAAAGCTTTAATCACCTTATAAGTAAAGCAAGTCAGTTAAAAATTCACTAAGGTCTTGATAAGTGTAAACGGTGCAGCGTTTCAACTTTCACAAAAACTAACTCAAACTATAGGGTTATGCAAATAAATAACAATACAAATTTTTGATGCCATAATTTGGAATGGTTTTATAGTTTAACCAAAAACGGTCGAAGCTATTTCAATTGATTTTTAAACTGAGCTCGGTGTCTCAGATTTATGCTTTGCATTTATTTAGATCTGTTAAGATCGGTTTGTGAGAACGAAACTTGGTAACTTTTTTTATGAAAAACTTCGCACTTTAGTGTCACTTGATTTTATATATTAGAAGTTCATATTCGCTTCAAACTCAATAAATGAGAACACATCTTTTTTTCACATTTGTATTTTTTTCGAGAAAAACCACAAAGTAAAAAGCATATTGAATATTTGGTATCATTCCTGAACCAATAAAAAAATTTCTTAAGCTTAAAACTGCCATTCTTGCCATTTTGATTTTAACTGAAATTTAGAAATAGAACTCATGTTAATATTCTGTATAGTTAAATCAAAATCGAATTTTCAATTTCACTCGACGAAATTACATTTCTTTTACGAAAAAATCGGAATAAGCTACTTCGAACTGTCAAAATTGCTAATGTATTCAACTAAAGCTCTTTTTAAGTGGTATTCATATTACTTCACATTCAAATGAATGCAATATCTTTTGCTATTTTAAAAAAACAAAGTGAATCAGCAGTACTCAAAAAAAAAGTTTTAGACAAAATTGTTGAGAATGTACTAGATGATATAGAGATATTAGCCAAAAGTAGAGTGTTTTTAATATTGATAACTGTTTGTTTAAAAACTTATATTTCTGTAAAGTGGCTATAAAGCTATATTTAAGGGCAAGTTTTACAGTATACACTTAACAATTAAGTAAGTGACAACTAAGTTTCCCATATTTTCACTTTAGGTGAAGATTTACTTTCTGATTAAGTGGTATTTAAGTGGCGAACCTGGATACACTTATGTGTCACTTAGTGAAGTGAGTTTTCACTCTTAAAATGGGCATTAGTTTTCCATATTAGTCACTTTAGTTAGTGTGGTATTTTACTTTGACTCTCATATTGGGCCTAAATGAGCTTCGATTACTTCAGGAAAATTGGGTTTTTACTGACAAAGTAATACTTTGATGGAAATTTGTATTATGTGTTGAACCCTAAAAAGTATACCTTAAATTTGAACCAAAGCTTTTTTACTTCACTCATGTGAAATAATAAATATTTTATTGTTTTCTAGTTTTCGAGAATATTTAGGTCAATATAATGTAAATATTCCAAAAAAAAGTCAAGTATTTCATCTTTCCCTCTTTTACCCTACGCTCAATCGTCGTATCTACAAAATTCTTTTATGAGCTCTTTCGTACGAGTATACTGAGATATTTTAACATTTATTTTTACACTTCACGTAGTGTTTATTCAACCAAGGGACTTTAAAAGAAAACTACAGAAAATCTTTGTGATTTTGTTTCCTCGCGTGAAACGTACCAACAAAGTTTTTAGATGAAATTAAAAGAAAACGTTAGAAAATTTCCATAAACTTATTTCCTCATTTGAAAGAAAGTTCCGTCTTTGTCCCCTTTCACAGTTACTGGAGATTTTTTGACGTTTTCTTTTAATTTCAAATTCCCACCAATCGTGGAACGTTCATTCCTCTTACTTGGTGCCCTTCTCTCCAAAAACTGAAAGTTGCTGGAAACTGAGTTTCCTTGTGTGAAAGGGGACTTTCTTTTTTTTTATAACTGAAAATAGTGATGCCAGGTTGCTTTTTACACATTTTTATTTCTTTTTACTAATTTCGTTTTCTTTTGGTCAATGCTAGTCTAGCCCTCATTTTTCGCTTCTTATAATTTAATTATTTAGGAGTGCACTCCAACACATATTTACAAAGTCTTTTAAGTAGTTTAAAGACTTTTACTTTACGAATATTGGGACCGCTTTTAGGAGAAACTCGACAGCGATTTTTAAGCTTGGTTTTTTTTTGTTTCCTTCGTTTGGAAAGATGCTTTAAAACACTGCGATTTTTATTGAAAAAGAAACATCTCTCTACACTCTGTTGCTCCGGCTTATGTCACGAACTGTAAGAAAAAGCTCAAAGAAGAAAGAGCGATAACTCTGCAATTTTTCCAACCTCAGCAATTTTTCTTTACCCCGACCACCACATAAGTCACTCGCCAACGGGCTTAAAAATCGCAAGGTGTAATTGCTTCGTTTATGATAAATGGTTGAAGAAACCATTTTGTTAAAATAGTGACGTTAGGAAGTTTGTGTGTGTAGGTATAATTGGACGACGAATTTTCGCATTCCATTAGAATAACAAAATATAAAAAAATCCAAAAACCCAATGGAAAATGACAAAGCAAATCTTCACGTATTTTATAATATCCAAATGATGTGAATTCTTTGTTTGAAGCAAATTGAATATTCTATTCTGTATGAATATATTGCAACGACTACTTTCGAAGGATTATTTTTTGACGTTTAACAACTTAATAAAATTTCTAGCCTCGTTATTCTAATAATTCGTTAAAACATCGTTTTTTGTTTGTTAATCTTCGTTCAAATGTGTGGTTGTCTATGGATATTTTATTCTTTCGTCGATGCTAATCATCACATTAAAAAAACACATTCAAGTTTAAATTATCAGAAATAGCTAGTTTTATTTTTCTAAACATTTTTTTTTATTTTTTATTTTGTTAATAATTTCATTTTAAGCAAATCAAAAAAAACAAACAATAAGTATATTTTCAGAAAACTAAACAAAAAATAAAGAAAATATTTCATTGTATACATAAATATTATGCATTTCACTATGTATAAATGTCGTCTTTAAACTAAAGTTTATTTAAAAAAAAGTATGTTTGATGAAAAATTCATAATTCACGTGATAATTGAGAAATAATAAAATAACTATAATAATGAAATTCTTTAATAAAATAAAAATAAAAAAAATAAACAAGTACGAAAATATGTAGTTTTCATGTTGATTAAAGTTTTCGTTTGTCCTTTAAGTGTTGACATTTTAGTTGTTTTTATATATTTTACATAAAAAAAGATATGCAAGTACATATAACAAAAAAAATTGACAAAAAAAAAATTTTTGAACTTTTATACATCCCTTTAAATATAAACTTAGGTATAAAGCTAAAAATTAATATTTGTAAAAAATTAATTCACACATAAACATCAACTGCAATAGATTACAAAAAAAAAAAACTATCAACAAAATCTCTTTTTAATAAACTAAAAGAATGTGTTTAATTTTGAATTGAATATAATAATTGACAATTGTTAGATTTATATAGAAGTAATATAATACATATTAAATAAAAAGAAAAAAAGCATAAAAATGATTGTAGTTAATTAAATAATAATTAAAAAAACAAATAAGTTTTAATCAACTATACATTGCATGTTCTAGAATTGTAAAATTAAATTAAAAAGAAAAAATATAAAATAAAAATAATCTATAAGTAGGCAACCAAATAATTTAATTATTTATGAAAACTAAATAAATATTTTAAAAATATTAAAAAAAAAAAAAACAAACAAACTAAGCAAAGTTCATTGTTTTACTAAGTTAACTCTCTAAAAAAAATAAAATTAAACACAAAAAAATCACAAAGCACAAACGTATTATAAATATAAAAAAAATTAATAAATAAGTTTTCTTTTTAAATAAATAATAAAAAAAAAACAAAACAAAGTTGATGGGAACTCAAATAACTAATTGAATAAAATAGTAAAAAAAAAGAACTAAATATTAAAAACAACTTAATAAGAGATAAACTTTGACCATTTATATATATATAAAAACGATACTATGAAATAATGATAAAATAGTATAAATAAAAATATACAAAAATTCAATGTTTGTTTAATTATTCGATTTTTTTTTTTCAAGCATTTACTGGGGCCAGATTCTGTAATAAACGAAACGAAAGCGTTCGTTCGTTTTTCATAAACCAACATAAGCCATTCGTTCGCACACGCGAATATAAGATTGTTCGCTTTTGCCATACAGAATGTCACCCCTGGTCATTTTATAGGTGTTGTATTGGAGATGGCGGATGTTTTCCAAAATTGACCAGTGCTTCAACCTAAAAAAAATATCCACATCTAACCAAATTTGTCCATGGGACTTATGTTCATAAGTTTGAGAGTTAAACCAGCTGCGACTTAGTTCATTATATAAACTAAGTCCCAATGAAAAATTAAGTCGGAATCTAACCAAAGAATTTTAAAAATGTATCGCTAACACGCACCCTAACCTTTATTTTGTTAACAGCTTAAGTTTTTTCTTAAAATAATAATTAGTTGATACTGACAATGCTGTCAGTTTTCTTTTTGTTGTGGTCGCGCCGATGCAGTATTTGCGCAATGTGAAATTTAATCAAAGATCTTAAATTAATTTAAATTTAGTTTCGGGAATTGAAATTTCGGGATTCTCTATTTCAAGGTGGTATTCAAAATATTGTTTTTGTTATAATTCTTAAATTATTGCATTGGTGCGTTGAAAAATAAAATAAAATTGCCGAATATTTTGACATTAAGTTTACCACATTTGATTACATTTTATAGCCTCTCTTCTGTTTTGTGTGTGATGTGAAGAGGAAGGTACATACATAATTAAGTTTTTGTCCGTTATTTTTCTGTAGAGCTGCACTGATTATTATCATCTGACAGTTGCAGTTGTTGACAAGTACCTGGAATTTTTTTGTTTACAAATTTTTATTTTTAAATAATTTAATGGTGTAAAAATAATTTTTAAAATATTGCTGATTAATTATTTTCTGCTAAAAATAGCCTAAGCAAGAAGCTATTACTTTTTTTTTAATTTTTATTACGAAAAGTGAAAATATAAAATCCATTCAAAGTACTTCTCGATTTGAACTAAAATTAAAACTTCAATATAAATGGGTAAGTTTTTGTTTATCTTTCCTAGTTTATATTTATTTAAAAGTATCATAAATGCAAAAATGAACATACATTCTCCGTACATTAGACCTAAGAAATTAAAGGTAACACCGCATTCGGCGGAACTGCTTTTCAGCGGAACTGAACTTCACGACTTATTGCTAGGAAATTGTGTGAGCTATATTGCACAAAGCGACAACTGCACTTCACGGCCTTCTAATCATAAAGTACAAAATAAGCTATTTATTTTCAATTCAGTTATTTATTTTCTTTACTTCATCTAGTTATAAATTAAAACTCCCTAAATTCAAATATTTTCCATTTCTTGTAAGTTTAAAATTCTCTTTCAAAATTGAGACAAACAAAATAACATGAGTGGACAAGGGATTTTGTTTAGTGAACGATAAAAATATCTTCATCATTCTTTAAAAAGTAGTTACAAAGAAAATAAAATGTCATATTATTTTAATTGATTGATTTATTTATTATATTTTTTTTTTTGTGTCAAATAAACATTCTAAAACTGTTATATCCATCTTTTGGTGGATAGAAGAAACTTTGAAAACAAAAGCAGTTAATGCACAAACCAGACACTGAAATGAAGTTATAGCATATATCAAAACCTAAATATGTATAACAAAAGCAACAAATGGAGGACTTCTAAAACTGTGCTTAACAATAGAACAAAATATGTACATAGGTATAAACGAAAAAAAAATTGTTTGACTATAAAAGAAGATTTATTATAAGTGTGGTGTTTCCTTAAAAAGTGTACAATAGTAAAATTTTACACTGTATTTTCTTCAAAAGTGTATAGCAATCAGGCAAACAATAACAACATTTTTTTACTCACTCCTTTTCTGAAGATACCTAATAAATATTTTAGGTTGTTGTACCTAGGTAGGTACATATACATATGTGCCAGTTATAGCTTTCATTAAAACTCATCACTGATATTTAATTTTGAGCCACTTAAAAAGCGAAATCCGTGATGCTATAATATAAAGCTGATGACTTAATTATTATTTCTAGTCAACAAAATATTTAATTTTCGTCCAAATTTTCACCTGAAATGAGTTTCTTTATTTCAGTGATTGAGTTACCTTACCATTGATCATTGAAATTTTAGAAATCACTTTATGGGATCTGGCTATGCCAAAATGAAATATTTTTTTAACTAAAAAAAATAATAATTGACTCAAGAGCGATTAGGCGATTTTTAAAAATAAAACAACTAGTTTTAATTGCAATAGCGGGATAGAAACGGGAATATAAAACACGGGATTATAAGTGACGGGATTATAATACCCAATCTGCTCCCGCTGCCGTGCCATCTTGGAAAAGAGGGTGTCCAAAGTTTTGCACTTTTCTGTTTAAATTAAATTTTCTAAAATTTGAACGCAAAAATAGAAAATAAAATAGTTAAATTTAAAAATAATTGAAAAATATCAATAAATCAGTCAATAAAAGTTCAAAGCCAATAAACTACGTTATTTTTATTGAAAATGTTCATCTTTATTATTAATTAGGTTAAAACGTCTTCTTTATTTTAAATTAAATAAAAAAAGTATTTTAACTAAAATTGTAGAAAAACAATGTTCGAAGAGCAATAAAATATGCATTCGTGAAAAATTCAAAGGAATTTTATTTTTGATTCGATCGTGAATCTTATTTTTTGGTTTCTTTAACCCTGGATGGTTATGCATATTTAACGCACACTAAAGTTATGCTTCGTCGAATCGACGAAGTTCACCTTTAACCCTACCTTATTCTTAAATTTCGGTAACCTTGATCATGAAAGTTTTAAATAAAGCTCTTAGAAATATTTTTTAAATATTAAATACGATTTTTTAATAATATCGAGTTGTTTTCTGCACTTAAAAATAAAATTAAAAATATTAGTTCATTTCGTTACGCAAACAATTATTGGTTTAAAAAAAAATTAACAAAAAATAATAAAATAATATCACCTTTGGAAATAATTGCAAAAACTTGAAGAATTAATTCAAATCAACCGTAAAAACTAAAAAAAAATAAATAAAAAAAATTATTTATACAAGAGGCAGAAGGTTCAATTTGGTCTTCAAAACAGATGCTTTTTTGCATTTGTAGCACGAAGATTTTGTCATGCGTTTTTAAAATTTGGTCAAAATCCACAAATTTGCCTTTTTTTCCTGTAGGTATATATTTATGTATTTATTTTTTTTTTTGATTCCACATTTCATATAGGGTAATTCCCGTTTTTTTGCCCGCAAGGTTCCAACTATGGTCAACTTATGTGACTCCAACAAAAGGTTGACAGACTTAAACTAATTATCCATTGTTACATTTCTCTTTGAACAATGAATTGGTTTTGTTAGTTCTTTCACATAATATTCACCAAAAACCAGGTTCTTAGCGTTCGACTCCTTACAAAAAGTAACAAAAGCATAAAAACAAAAATCATTAAAGTTATCCTTCGTCGTTTCGACGAACATAACTGTAAAAAAAATGTATTTTCATTTATCGCAGGATACCATACGTCCGCTCACTGGTAGAAATCAACACCAAACGGTGTTGTACGAAGATAGAATTAAAATTGATGAATAGTTAAAGAGAAATCATACAAAATAAAAGAAGTGTTCGTCGATTCGACGAAGGATAACCATCCAGGGTTAAAATAAAATTCGTTTTCACGATCGAATCACATCTTTTGGGATTTCTAAAATATGGTGTGTTTCCGAAATAACATATTACGTGGGAGGTATTGAAGATCCTTTCACGAAGAGTTCAAATAATAAAAAAATTTCGATGTCACTTTTTTCAATTTTTTTTTTAATTTTTCAAATTTTTTGACACGTCTTTTCAAAATTGTTGAATTTTCTCAATTTTTTTTCAAAATTTTAAAATTTTTTGACTTTTCTCAAAATTTTCCCTTTTTCATATTTTTCAAAAATTTAACCATTTTCAAAATTTTTGACTTTTTTCAAAATTTTTCACTTTTTTTTAGAATTTTTGACTTTTTTCAAAAATGTTCACTTCATAACCGAACTGAATGGATACTTGATAAAGAATGATTTGTTTTAAGCATCTTATCGGGAGCGAATCAAATATTCTACCTGAATATTATTTTTCCGAATTCCGATCTTTCACGGACGAGAGATACAGAAAAAAAAGGATTTAGTTTGTTCGTGATAGAACTAAAAATTTTTACAGATCAAAATTTTATTATTCTCGAACCATATTTTTAATGGTTCCTGAAAAAAATCGATAAAGAATAATAAAGATATCATTCGCGTGCCATATTTTACCATATTTTTTTTAAAGATATCTTGAAAAACAAAATGGCGGCCAATTGGGGAGCTTTCAACCCCGAAAATGATTTAATGTATTTAGGTACTAAGAATGCTCACCTCCTACAATAAAACGTAGATAAATGTAACTTTCAATGGCCTATATCGATGTTTTACCAATTTTTTACGGAAATATATGAAAGAATAATAACTTCGAGGGACATAACACGAGTATATGGTTTTACCTTTTTTTGCGAATTTTTGATGGTGGCTTATAAATAAAATTTTCTTAGTCGTATTTTGACAAAATGTTCTAACTTATTTACTGTTTGGTCCAGGTTAGGATAGCTTTGACGTAAATTTAAATTTTCTATACCATTTTGCTTAAGTTTCCAAGATCGTTGTTTTGAAGTATATAGGTACCCATGGATAGTACATTCATGCAGGGATTGAATCCCAGACTTATTTCACTCCTACACAAGAAGAAGAAGTTGAGAGTTAAAAGTCACTATAGAATCTAGTTCTTCACGAGTTGTCACGCTACCCATTTAGCTTTTCTAATTTTATTTTTTATCTTAATAAAGGTATACCTAGTGTTTGTGAAGCCTTGCTGGCTCAGGGCCTTCTATGTGCTGGTGTAAATATTTTGCACACCCATACTCATCTATTTCTATAGACTATAAGACATACAGCTCTACAGTCTACAGTCTAAATTATAGATGCAATTTTTTTTTTAAAGATGTTTAACTGTGTTTAAATCAAGTTTATTTTTGTTTTTGAAATTCAAGTCAGTCCGATGGAAAGGGTTGAACTGAATTCTTTAAATAATTTCAAGTTCATCCTGTCACATAAATATTCACATCCATCATCAAAATATCCTCATTTTAAACCAAATAAAAACGAATATGAGCTCCAAGTGTATATGTACCTACATATAGGTACTTTGAATGCAGAGCTCATAGTGTTTCGCTGTCGGTGTTCATAAATTAATTAATTAAAAACGAAACCTTCGATTAATTGCAAGTCAATAAAACGCCTTTCGAAATCACTGTTTTAGTACAAAATAAATAAGAATATGACAAAAAAAAAAAAAACAAAAAGATGAATAGGAAGACAACCGCATCATCAGAAAGCCCTGTCCAGTGTCCAACATTCACTCTCCTCGATCCACTTCATTGACTACAACGACGACCGACGACACGATTGATCCATTAATTGCCCGAGAAAACAACCCAAACCGCCACACAGATCCGTCACTCGACTCTGATAGCAGGAAGCGCATTCGACATCTCGGATCTAGCAGCCGCAATCCCAAGCACCAATCCACCAAAGCACCAGCTATAAGAGCAGCATCCAGCCTGCAGTCATCAGCCCGCTGACTGCTGACTCAAATCCCGGCCCAAGGAATTATTATTAATTACTTTCGCATTAAAAGTTATGATGAATTGCCATGCTGGCTGAATCCACATGTGAGAGAAAAAATTCAGCAAAATGAGAAAAAAAAAACTGCCGCATAAATCCCAGGCCTGGACATGACTTGAAATTTAATTAGGCCTGCCTGTACGCATGGAGTGCTTGATGCGCGGGGGAATTGGTTCGAGACGGACTCGGGGATTTGTCTAGCAGTCCACCGGAGATGATGGTGACTCTGCTTTGCGTCGTCGTCTTTACAACATCGTCATTGCCATTGTGCTTGTCTATCATTTCTCTAAGCAGCGAAAAAAATGGAATAAAAGAAATTTAATTGTCCACTTCGGTCCACAGACGCGGACGGGTGCTCTTATGGACCCCATCTAATCATGCCCTCCCCGGGCCGCCGGAGATCCCTGCTCGGCCATTGTCGTTGTAACGTCTATCAATAAAACATTATGGGAATGATGAGCGAATATGATTAATAATTCATTGCTTTGTGGTCACAACTGGCAGGCGGGCCAAGCCTGGACAGGAGCAACGCTTAGGTACTTAATATGTGCATCAAGAGCATGTCAGTGTTTTTAAGTGGCCCCTGAATGTGTCCCATCTAGCATCGTTGATGTGCTGTGCACTTCGCCATCATGCAGCATAAGTTGTATTATATAGTGGCTCCTTTTTTGCTACCAATTTAGCTGTGGCTGTCTTTTGGAGTCTCTCAAGAGCTAATAATGCAGTTTTCCACTTTGTTTTGAAGCCACCATCACCACATCTGCGCACTGTACTCGTCCACGCCTCAGGCATAGGCTGGGTCTCTTAAGGAGATTAGAAAAAAAAAGTACGTAAATATAGTGAAACTATCACTGAGTTTGTTCGGGCCGATGCAATGTTGTGGTGCAGTGGGATGCGGTGGTGGGCGAGAGGTGAAGTCCCAATGTGTTGTCAATTGTCATCGTTTGGAATTTAATCAGAAAGTTTATCTCGCAAAAATGTCTCAGGGAAGTTGCTGTTACAGCTTGGGGCGCCACAATATATAAGGGGAACTATTTTATATGTACCTTTTAAGAATTATTTTTTTTACTGTAGTCTTTCTAGATCAAAGGCTATCAAAGGTACAAAGTTAGGTTATAGTTTAAAAAAGTTTATAATATATTTTGTTTATTTTTTGTATTATAAACAAAAGTATTACTTGTCCAGTGCGATCTTCAATTTAGCTTAAATAAGATTTACGATGGTTTTAATGTTTTGTAAGGTTTTTTAAAGATTTCATTTAAGATAAAATGTTTATTTAAGATTGTTCCTATATCAGCAGTGAGATTGATTCAGCAAGTAGTTTAAGAAGGGAAACATACGGAATACTGTCTAAAAATCAAAATCTCTATCGGCTGAAATCCCGAAATAAATGCGCCCTATGAGCAAAATTCTCAATAAAAATATCCAAATCACCGAAAATCCCAAATAATTCAAAATATTGTAAATAATAGAAAATATACTTGTAAAAGATTGAAGAAAATTCATGACAAAATCAGAAATTTTATTCTGTGCTTTTACATTGCTGCATGTCTGACGACTGAAGATACCCTAAGCGAAACAACCGGACAGCGAATCCAAAGAGGGATTTAAACTCCTTTGAACCCAAAATTCGGAATGAATTATGAAAAGAAAACATTTTGGATTTTTACGATTAATGCTGAATGATTCTAAATTTGACCGATAAATTCTGGAATTTCCACATTTCGGAGTGGTTGGGTTCGATATATCCAGCCCCAATTTAGTTAAATCCAGTTTTTAAATCCTGCTTTTTATAATCCATTCTTTTATAATCCCGCTTTTTTAAAATCCCACTTTTTATAATCCCGTCTCTTAAAATTCCGTTTTTTATAATCTCCTTTCCTATTATCTTGCTTTTGCGATGAAAACACGTTGTTTTATTTAAAATAAAAATCGCATTATTTTTTTAATCTCTAATTTAGATAAAACAACTCGACGTATTTTTTAGTTGAGTAATTTTTATTTTTCAAAATTTAAAAACAACATTATTTATTATTTAGTTTAATAAATTATATGTATTGTAAAAAACGGGTTAGGCGGGATTTGATGGGATATGAAAAATGGGATTATAATACATTGCGATTTTGATTGAGCGGGATTTTACATAACAGAATTAAAAAAAAAGCTTATTTTGCTAGACTTTTTTTTCTGGATTTTTGGAAAATGGGATTTTGAAAACCGGGATTCCGATACGCTCCCATTTCAGAGTTTTACAGTAACATAATATAAATTTTAATGACACTACTTGCACAATACACATCTTCTTTTTGGGATTTTCATATTTTAAATTTTTGTTTTCACTTGAGAATTTTGGATTGGAGAATTTTCATTTTGGGATATTTTGGGCAAATATCAATAACGTCGTTTGAGTAAAATACGTCCCCTGCCATGGCCACTTCTTTTATATTTTTTAATTTTCTCCTTATTCTTCTACCTTATACCTAAAGGATGATATGTATTATTTTTCCACCGCAACTACCAATTCCATCTTCTCTTCATTTAGCCAGTACGTATGACTAAATCTCAGATTTTATTTTACTCAAGCCAATGTTCTTCCTGTAATTGACGATATAACCCGAAGTAATTATTTCCTTTACACAAAAAGTTCAGCTATACCTACAGCTACAGGCTACAGCGTAGACTCAACAATGTACATTCTGGATCTTAAAAATTCCTTTTTAATAATAATAATAATTATTAATAATTTTCCTCTTAGATAATAATTGATATAACTCGCTGGTTACTCTAGAATCAACATTTTTTTCATCAATGAGTTTCAAATGCTTCGATTACTACACCTTCTCTTATAGAACATTTCAATCTTTATGAATTGCCCTTTAATAAGAATGTTTAATTATATTTTTATGTGTTACAAAAAAGAAGAAGAATGCGGCTGTATGTTTTCTCTGGAAAATTTTCATTTAAATTCATAATAATAATAATGATAAGTGGACTTCCATTAATACTTCGGTCGTCAGTTTGTCGTTGGTATTATACTGAATATGAGAGTAAGTATGTTTTGAGCAAAAAAAAAAAAAAAAACAAAAGAAATAAAAAGAAATAGATTCCATTAGAAAATCTTTCATTATTTTGCGCCAGTTACTCCAATTAAAATTTAATTTATGACATTTCAACGATTTATGTTATCTCGCCACAATCACTCAATCAGCGCCACAAACATTGTAGGTGCGCAGCAGGAGCAAGAGCACCTGGTACCAACCGCTATCTCTTTGCTTTCGTTCCACATTAAACCGAAACATCACCCCATCACCATACAGTGGGTTAGAATAGCTTAAGCATTGGAAAGAAATCAAACTTATTATAGAAACTATAACTTTTATGTTTAATCAGTCCACTCAGTGAGAGAAAAAGAAATTTGTCCCACGGGATCACAATGTAAAAATCTCTACTGAATCCCGCCAGTTGATCACGGAACTTGCCTGTTAAAAATAAGAAACTATAAATACAGCAACACAAACTTTAAATTTCCCCAAGCAAACGTCTTTAGTTGCTCCATGTTGTCGGTACCTCTAAGGCCTTGTACATACTTCCTCGTGAAGTGAACAACCATCAGTGTAGAAAGTGAGTTTTTTGACACAATTTTCTTGATTTTTGCAGCTTTTATGGTCAAATTGTCAAAGCTACACCAAAAATCAAAGAGTTCCCGTACATTTTGCGCGTGAATATGGTTCACCGCTCGTGAACCCAAATTCTCCACTTTTTGTCATGGCTTCACGAGCAAGCTCATGGATGAACAAAAATGCAAATTTGTATGGATTCACGACATGATTCACAAGTATGTACTAGGCTTAAACAACAAAAGTTGCTGGCAACAAGTTGCCTAATGGGCATGTAGGCCAAATTCGATGTTTTTTCAGTGAAAAATACAAAAAAAAGTGAAAAGAAAAGATACCGGTGATAAAAGTGAAATTTTTCAACTTTAACGAGATAGAGATTTTGTACATTGGTACAAGATCTCATGTCGTCTCGTCTCTCGTCTATAGTCCTATTCAAATCCGACCTGATCTCAGCTCCGAGCAACATTGTTAATCAAAACAAAAATGAATCCATAACTTACAACGCATTTAATTGAGTTTATTCCTACAACGGCAAAAAATTTGTCCCACAGTATTTATCACTGCAGATTTCTGATCATTACAAAAATCCTCCTCGGAATGCTGCGCGTATACCTAGATAATTTTCCCATCTGAAATGTTTTAATTTTCTGTAACAGATTTTTTTTTTTCTTTAATAATTCGATTTTTTTGCTGTTACTGGTAATTTTTTTGTCCACTCTGTGATTCAATTTCATTTCTGATGAAAATCTATTTTGCCAGCATACACACAGAAGACCGCGAGCTGTGATCCTCCATCTGTCGCGTCGTTTTGCTCTTGCCTATACGTTTGCGCTTTGGATTTCTGATGCAGAACATTGGAGCGGCAATTGCCACCTAACATTGTCCCATCATCTGGACGGCCATAACTCATCGCCCAACACCCAACAATCTGTTGGACCAGCCAGTACAGTAGAGATCAGCCAGCAGCCGCCCAACATGGATCACTACACGAAGAAGAAGACGACGCCGCCGACCGGCCACCGCGCCACCACTGCCACCCTCGACCATGATGATGATAATGATGATGATGATTACGACGAGGCAATAGGAGCAGATGTTTCTGCTGTTTTGTTGCTGCTTCTGAGTTGCAACTTACCATCGACAACGGACGACGCGCCATGCGGCGATGATTTACTTTAATTTCACTCGGGAAAAACTCTAATAACTTTCGCAATTGGAAATTCATTGATGAAAATGTTGTCCGATGTGTTTTTTTTTTCTATTTTTTTTTGCTGCATATTTGAGCTCTCTGCTCTGCACTCAATCATAAAATTAAAATTTATGCGATGACAACGACGCATGGTGCAACACAGATCATAAAGTAAAATGGGAGCAGCCGGGCTGGAGACCAAATGACAAACAATATAAAAAAAAACCCGTGAACTGGGCAAAAACGACTCACGCGGTATACTATATAGATTCGAGACATTTTCGCAATCGCGATAGACAATTACAAGCAATTGTGATGTCCGCCAGCGAGACAATCCTGCATTTTGCACAGAGCTCCAAATCATCGCTTATATACTCGTAGATAGCTTCATAGGTCTTGTTGTTACACGTATCATAATAGGGTGGAGTCGCGGACATTATATTATTATGGCAAACAAAAATAGACTGTGGCGCCATCTAGGGACAAAATCATTGTTTTGTATTTTATATGTGAACAACAATCTTACAAGATATAACAACAATGATTGTCTGCAAGTCTCTCTGTTTGAAAAAAAAAGTTCCCACAGTGCGACTTCATATATAGTTTACAATGGCGACACAATTAATCTGTGTACTAAAGGAAAATACCTTTTTTAATCCCATGGGACCCCATGTTTTGTAACTCATGGACTTAAATAGTCCCTAAGCTGCAAAAACAAGAACTATAAACTATATTTGTAGCAAAAAGTCTTCAAAATCAAATATCTCCAACAAGTCTAGAATTTTAAAACATACAGCGTACAACTATTTGATTACAAAGTATTCTAAAAATGAGTTTAAATTAAATATCTATACATAATTTAAAAAAAGTTGTTTTTTGAAAATGCAAAACTTTTTTTCTTAAAAACATTGATTTAACACAAATTTTTCTCAAATTGATTTTATAGCGAAGATCACGATAAAGATTAAAGCTGACTTCACCAAAACGAGAAAGAATGCGACCAAGCGAAACTTTTCATGAAAAACATCAAACGATGCATTTGATTTGTAGCAAAATGGATGTCGCTTCGTCTTGTTGAAATTGAAACCATAATTATATTTTCCATATCAATTTATTTAACGAATTTTGTGGCGCAAAAATTCGTGGAGAACCAGGGCCTAGTAACTTAAAAACATCAAAACTCAACCACTTCTAAGGTTTTGATCCGAATTGTAATTTGAATAAATTGAACTTGAATTGAAAGGGAAGACGAAAACATTGGGTCTCGCAATTCTGGTATTCTGTCTGTTCTGCTGCAGCTTAAACGGACTTGTCAATTTTCTTTAAAGTTGGTAACTAACGTTTTTTTGATATTTCCCCGACTTTTCATTTTTCATTTTTTTAAATTTAGTTAATTATAACAGAGGTCTACAGTGATTTTGGTGTCAACAAAATGAAAACTGTTTCATTTGTTTACTAGTTACCAGCTGGTACTAACTGTATACTTAATTTTTTAATCCTACGTGTAGTTTTTGAGATACAGCATACATATGTGTATAATAAAATACACTTTTTAACAGGCAATTGCGTTATTCTACAATCTACATGAAGAAAGCTTCTTTTTAGAGATTTATTTTTATAGTCCTTAAGACATGCTCGCATGATAAAGCATATAATCAGCCATCATGCGTGTTCATCCCATCTACCTTGATACCTATCTTTCATGAATTTCAAGCCCTGGTGGAATCGTACTCTTTGTTCCTGTTATATGAGCCAAGATTTTTGGAAAATCTTTCCAAATGACTGTAGAGTAGGGTGATTCAAAAAAACACCTTTCTCGAAATTCAACTGGGACCGGGCGAAATAATGAAGCTTAGACTGAAACCAAACAATTAAGACCAAAAAATTCAAAACCAAACACCATTTAGAGGTCGCTTCCACCGTTTTTTCAATAATTTTGCTTGAAAATCTTTGAAAATCGGAATTTTTCTCAAATGTTAATGATTTTGGTAATTTACGGATTCTAAATCACTCATTGAATGCACGAATTTATTATCTTTCATCAAAAGACTTTCAAATGCAGCAGCCTTAAGATTTTCTGTACTCAAACTACGGAATTATCTTGATAGTTGTATAGACAGTTTTATCTAATGCTTTAACATATCGTTCATCAAACCTATAATTTTATGAGCAATATGGAGAAAAAGTTATTTTTTCTCTCGAAAATAGAGGTGAGTTCAAGGACTGTTTTTACCAATAGTAAAGATTCACTCACGGTCGAGTCTTTCATGAACCAGTGCTGCTGCTCTGCTGTCCCATAAACAAATAAAACATGGAAATTTCGTGAAGCCTCTTTGTTGATTTAGCAAAAAGTTAACCATTTTAAATGCACGCATATATGCGTAACCCACTGATGATCATTGGTATTTCAGCTTTTCTTAGAAAAGAGGGAAAGTTTGATACTCCTTCATTATCTTTTCTGAAATGAACTTATAGTGGAACAGCACCATACTTAGACCCTTTTTAGATTGTGGCTTTTCACTACGCCATGACCATGATTTTGTGGGAGGGAGCGGTTAGGAGCTCTGTTCCCTTCACCGATCTCACCCACAAACCGGTCGTCATGGCGTAGTAGAGCAGTCACAATCAAAACAGGATCTTAGTTCCATTGTGTACAATATAGGCTTTTGACGTTTTTCACTGTGAATTCACCTCAAATATAACAAAATGGGTTTGGATCAAAACATCTTCTCTTCAAGGAACACATATCAAAAACTTTAATTTAAATCGTTTAAAATAGACGAAATTACCCAAATGACAAGAAAACTAAGCTACATATGCGAATAAAATGTAAGTGAGGGTTAAAAAAAACTGTACGTAGCTTTTAGTTGAAAAAAAAATTATATCATTTATGGCGGCAACAAATTTTTTTTTTTTTTTGTAGGCCTGTGTAATAAATATGTGAGAAAAGGTTAGATAAAGGGAAAAAACATTAACAATGGCAACTCCCAAGGAACCATTTCTTAATTTATTTACGCTCTTCTCAAAAACGGTTGCACTGATTTTGATCAATTTCTTTATGCAAATGTTTTAAAAAGTTCTATAATATTATTGCATACCAAAATGTTCAAAAATTAAGTTGGAATTTTTTAAATATATAGTTCGATTTTTTTTCGTTTTGAAAACTTAATTTTGAAAACGACTTTGTCTATTTTGTTTAAACTTGCTTCAGAGGCTTTTAATATAATCTAGAAGTTAAAACAAATTTACTTATAAACGAAAATAACGGTAATTACCTTACAATTTAAAAAAGCTATAATGATTTACAAAAAAAATTATAAACAAAAAAATCTAACCTCAAATTAGTATGATATAGGCTGAGTTCCAAAACGTCAAACAACTGTTTTGATACGGTAATATTACTTATTTGGAAAGCATACCAACCGGATGCTTTGCATATACATTATTTTTTGCATCTGTTTGAAATTTTGGAACGCATTTATAATTTTTTTTGTTGATTTATTCCTCGTGTAGACTTTTAAACGAAGCAACCCCCTTCGATTTTTAAGCACCTTGGTGGGAGACGTATGTGGTGGCCAAGGTAAACAAAGTTGCTTAGGTTGGAAAATATGCAGAGCAAAGACCAAAGAGAGCTTTAGTCTTTGTAGTCGTCTTTAAGCAGTTCAGTGTTTATTTCCAAATGCCATCAAATTTAAAACAAAATGGCGGTTCAGCTGGAAATCTTTCGAATTCAAAAATAAAATTAAATCCAGGGACACCATTCAATTATTATTATTTAATTCGAGAGCAAATATTTTGACTTGATATTGTCAAAATTTAATCAAGCAACTATTGTACTCAAACTTCTCTGAGGACAACATTTTTGTTCAATGAAGTATTTTAATAGAAAGTAGTAGATTTCATTGGAAAAACAAGGATGGGACATGCCACGGTATTTTTAAACAATATGTAATGTAAATTGTAGTACAAACTTATTTTCACAATTCAAACCAGAAATTCATAAGAACATTTTATATTAAGTTACAAATAAAGCCCTGAACACAAAGAATCACAGTTGGCAGTTAATGCGCATCCCTGACGTTTGGGATGCGTTTAGAAGTTCATGACTTTACCACCATTTTGTCTTTCGGAACTCATGACCTTGCATCGAATACACATCTGATTGGTTTTTGAATTCAGCCATATATTCGAATGACGAGGAGAGGATCATTTTTTAAGGTCCTGCCATAGAAAAAATTTTTTTTAGTACCTACATATCAACTTTCTCATTATAGCCTAAACCTAATTTTTTTTTAAATTTTGCAACATTTTTTTTTTTAATTTTAAATTGATTTATTGTTTTTTTGAAATTTAATTTTCAATTGCATATTTATAAATATGTTCTTAAAAACCACTTCAACGTTTTGAAAAATTAGAACTTGTGTACCAACTGTGGTGGAACTGCACATATATTTGTACTTTTACGATGTTTATTCAAATACCTCCTTTGGTTGATCTTACAAACTATACTTAATAGTTCCTGATCAAAAAGATCCTATATATTGATCAATTTCAACGACACGTAAGTAAAACCTTTTTTTCATCCATCAGCATCAGGACCACTACCACACATTCATCATTGAAACAACTTTCTTATGCATCTTAATTAACGATTCATCAATGTTCGATATTTTGTTTAATTAATTTACATGAATGAAAAACATATTTTCTGTAAAGCGATCTTGGGAGAAAAACAAGCTATAATGTACCAGACTTACATATAAGTTATAGGATCATAAAGCAAAAAACAAAAACCCTAAGTGCATTCCAATTGCTAATCTTTAAAAAAACAAAAAAAAAAATGATTACATTATACGAAGTGATGATTTAGCTTCTTGAATTAGCATGCACACTGCACAGTATACCTGATGTATACCCCGAGCAGATTCGTTCCCCCAGCGTATAGCGCAGCGCAGCGGTATAATCAAAATTTATTCATACAAATATTAAAACATGAACGACAAGTGGCATGTCTTTCACGGAAGACAGAATGATTCCATGTCATCATTTCATACCCCACTATCAATGTCTGTGCTGTCGCATGACATGGCATGGCATGCAGCGTGGCACAGTGCTTGGTGCTCAGTGCTGGCCAGCTCCAAAACAGAACCACTCATAAATTTCCTATTAAAAGTTAATTTTCATTAGCATGGTTGATGCTGGCTATGTTGTGGCTATGGTGTGGCCAGAGCTCCGACCGGCGAGGTGAATTACAAATCCGATTTAGCTCGCCAAAGTGTCCAAACACCAAAATGGCCAACCACGCTATTGGACGGATGCATGCACGCACGCATCCAATTGCCATGCAGTATAACAGAAAATATATAAACAGCAGCGCGCACTCCTTGATGATGGAGTGAAAATATCGTCGTTTCATCGTTCATCGTCGCTGCCGTCCGTATAATGTCCATCTGGGTCCCTTCCCTATACATATAGAGTCTCCTGGGCGTCTTATCATGGTGTCAGCCTCAGCCGACAGAAAAAGAGAGAGGATCCGCAAATAACTAACATTTGCAAATGCCTGGCTTAGAAACATCAACCATTAGATCCGCTTGCCTGGACAATCTATCATTACACGATGGACACACCACATATACTGTTGTTTGGTCAAACTGCACACTACAAATTCTGGAAAAAAAAAAAACTAAAAAAAAACTCAAGTAATCCTGAGAGTTTAATTGCAGTTGCATTCTCCACAGAAGAGAGCAGGATTATTGTATGTGATGTGGTTCGGCTTTTGCTAATACCTTGGCTAATGTTCGCTGGTGGAAATTCTGTTTTTTTATTTTTTTTATTTACTTTTTTGTTTTTTTGTGGCCCCAATTGGAATTGCAATGATACGAATTAATTAAATTCAAGCTGAGTTTTTATTTTGTTACAGGAAGACATGACAGAGACACGCATTTGAATTTCCATTGGCCATTTATAGAGATATTGCTGCTAGCTGAACTTAGGTTATAAATTTTAAGTTGTTTTACTTTAAAATGAAATATAAAAATTAAATTCTTAAAATTTAAATGAATACAGTCCATGCGCAGTATCCCCTAACTCTTATGGTCAGATTTTCAGTGCCTGAGTTAACTCCGAGTTAAACCAGAATTAGTTAATCCTGAAAATAAATTGAACACAATTTAATTCAAAAGCAGTTTTCAGTGGAGGTTCTACTTTAACTTCCACTTGTCAAAAAAAAAAAGCTATCGGAATCATAGTGCTACATTGATTTAAAAAGTTTCTTTTGAAAAAATGTTGTCAGAATCAAGAGTTTCTTAACGCATCCCAAACGTCAGAGATTCACATTGACTGAGCAGCAAACGCATCCTATTTGGTTGGATGCCTTCATTTGACAATTTGACGTTTGAACTGAAAATGAAACAAAAATATGGACTCTCGAGCGAAGTCATGGATTTTTTCGCATCAATAGGGGGGTTCACATTCTCAAATATGCTTGACAAGCATGGTTTGATTGACTCGAATTTGAAAATGTGAACGCTCCATCAAACGCCTTGTCAAGCATGTTTGACGGATATCAAAATATTTTGATATTTTGCTTGCTTGACAAACATATTTGAGAATATGAACGCAATCTTGTCAAACCAGGAGGAAATTTCATTCTAAAAAAAGTTGGCAACCTGTGCGCATCAAAAAAAAAAAAAAAGAAAAATGGCTGTAAGCAGAAATTGTGAATTTTGGAGTGAATTCTTTGAAATATATATCGAAGTTTACCAGAGACATGGCAAATTAAAAGTGAAGACTATAAAAACAAAACGAAAAAAATTTTTGGACGCTTTTTTAGCCATCCTTAGTCCAAATTCGTTTCCTCTTATTTTGTTGACTTTTTTTTCTTCTTGATCTTCTAAAATTTGATCTGTTACAAGAGCCGCAATAAAAACGTCCGGCATGGTTATTTAAAATTCTAAAGAGAAAAGATGTTTGACAGCCTGTTTGGCAAATGTGAACGCAAAATGGCTTCAATCCATCAAACATATCATCAAGCCATGCTTGTCAAACAAATTTGAGAATGTAAACCCCCCTAATGACATCTATGATCTGACCCCTCCTTCATTGCGCTGCCTCCACTGATTTTTTTTTGACGTCTCTGTACTTTTTCTCACTCCGACTTCATGGCGAGAGATAGAGATTCCTTTCTTGGCAGCCGCTTTCTCGCGTGGGAGTGATAAAAGTATACAGAGAAAATCCAATACGAACACCGTCTTTGAAGTTGCATGAAATGCGTTCTGAAATGTCAAAATGATGCAAAGCACCCAGGATGCGTTTCAAAACGTCAAACAAAAAGGTTTGATGCACGGTAGCATTGCACTATTCATGCATATCAAAACTTTTTGTTTGACGTTTTGGAACTTAGCCATACACAATTCAGAAGTAAAGATCCAGAGAAAAACAATAATATTTAAATAAAAGCTGTTAACCACTCTGATGTAAGTACATACATATGCAGTTATACAACATCAATTTGATATCCCACTATCAAACCACTATACCCATCAAACAGTCCCATATGTATGCGCGTAATGAAAGGATTTCATTGAGGACAATTAATATACAAGCCACAAGCAAACATGAAACCTCTAAATGCTTCCAAAAAACCAGGCCTCTGACAAGAAGCTGCGGTTGGTGTTGGTTGGCTGGCTGGCCAATACCACTAATGGGATCAGCACATATAAAAGTTTAAAGGATCCGCCATTCGGAGATATCACGCAGCAGCAGCAGCAGCCGTTAAGATTGCGTGAATTTGCATTTAAAGTCGCACGTCCTTTGTCATTAAGTTAAAAAGCCGTGATATACGCAAAAGAAAATTTGTGTATCTTCCATTCAAATGTACATTATGTATGTATGTGTATGGAGGTGATGTGTGCGTATGTGTGTGTGTTCCATTTTGTTGGCATGAATTGAAGAATTCTATGGAAAGCTGGCGATGAGGTGGCACTGCGGCCAACCTGATTAGGATGTCAGCAGAAGATACTCCTCTCATCATCAGGCCAATCGTCTCAAGCCCTAATGACAATTTGATTGACACACGCACTGAACAGTGGACAGTGGACACCCGAGTGCCATTGGATTTCTTATCCCGAAGGTTGATGGCTTTTAAGACGAACAGAGCGTCTTCTGTCCTGACCGACAATATAAGTGCATTTTTTTGCTTCCCTAGATTACACAAGCATTTCGCTTGTGCGCAAAGGCTTACCGCGCGCTCTGCACTAAATTTCATGGATTAAGTGAGGTTTAATTGACTGATCTAAGTCGAAGATTTATCTACCGCCGCGCAGAGGAAGATGGATTTTCCTTTCCCTCACTATACTATAACTTTTTTTGTCGCTTACAACGGCAGTATTGCTGGCGTTTTTACGCTTTTTATGCGAGCCAAGCATCACTTTTGCGGATCATTGTGTCGGCACGGCGCGGGCGCTGTAGTGCCGGTCGAGGCTATGGACAAATGCGTCCTTTGAGCCGCGCGTGCATTAAAGTTAGATTATGATGTTAACTTGCCGACGCGCGTATATATGTAGTTGGTTGTGTTATTGTGTGTGATTGTGGGGGCTGGTAATTGCTCAATTTAATGGATCCTTGATGGAGGAATCGCCTTGAAGCTTAAGCCAGAGAATTTACTATGATTACGGTTGAAGATATACATACATACTTAAAATATATTATTTATTTTCTGGTTGGCCTATAAAGAGACTAAGAAAAGGGGTGAGAGGAAAACATGGGGATTAATGCGCCTTGGATGGGAATTTTTTATGGGCTAATGCAATTTGCATGCACTGCATATGTACATATACAAATCGTAGCTTTTGGATTATAATGACGAGAGAATGATAACTAAAAATGACTTGATAGTGAATTTCCGATGTAGAGTGCGCTCATTAAGAGTGAGTGAAGAAAAATGGTTTTAATGAAGTAATGAATGCACTGCAGTGCCGGAGTAAAGTTTGATGAGCAATATCTTGGAGCCTTTTGCATATTCGGGCTATTTTTTGGTCAGAAATCTATTTTTTTAAATTCAGAAATGGTTTTTTTCAATTGCAAGTTGATATTATTTCGGTAAGAGTTCCATACAGCTTGCATCAGGAGCCTTTTATTTCGGTAAAATTTCCTTAACAGAATTTGGGGTTTCATGTTTTACAAAAGTCTACTTCGTTATTATCGTTATCAACCTTTAAGTAAAGCTTCCATTTCTGTATCGGTAATACCTGGTACTTCAACCATATGATGGTTGTACCTACAATTTGTTGAAAACATTTCACAAGAGAAATCAAAGAATTGGGAGCTGAGCCTATATTAATTTGTCTCAATCCGGGTCTGAGTGAACGGTCAGATTTAATACTCAATTTCTATTTTTTCACTGCACGTAATAGATACTTGATGAATTTGCTGGCACTTGGGTGATTAATTTCTTGAGAGATTATAAACATTTTTAATTATCTTGAAAATGAATGACTTTTTCATGTCTTAACTTTTTTCATTACGGAAATCCGGAATGATGGTAAAATGAAACCTTTTATACAGAGTTAGATTTTAAGCGCATATCAGCAGATTACGTCATCAGTATCCCATGAGAGGTTTATAGCCGAAGAGCTGGTTAGTTTATCGTCTGTAATTTTATAGTGAATTCATTTTTATTGCAGATATAGCTTCCTGAACCCTCAACCATAAATGCATATGTAAAGTGGTTTTGTGGGAAAGAATAACCGTTATGAAGTTATGCTGGGAAAAAAGCAAAAAATATGTATTTTAATTTTTTAATTGCTCAAAATTTTAAATGATGCTTTTCTAATGAACAATAGAACTGGTGAAATCAGTGATCCCTTTTGAAATTTTTATATAATCCAACTTTTTAAAGGTGTCCTTCCCACGTTATGACCAAATTTTTGAAATTTTTTGGGGAAAATTACCTATAAGTACCTAGAAACAGTTTTTTACATTTTATTGGTAAATTCTTTATACAGAAAAATCTTGGATGCGCTTGCTCACGTTTTGAGTGAGAAAATTCTCTGATATCTCATTTTTCTGAACACACCAAATGTTTAGTTGCTTCCAAATCTTGAATTCAATTCCATAATAAATCTAGTACCTCTATATCGTAAGGAAAAAGGAATTCAGACAAAAATAAAACTTGCTGACAATTCAAATAATATCATTCGAACTAGAAACTTACGAAGCAAGAATTTCACAACACAGTAGGGGTTCTATGGAATAACTCAAGCCTTTGCTAACATGAAATTTACACAAGTCTTGTATCATATTTTGCCCGATAGATGCATGCAAGTGTTTTAAATATTAAGCAACACTTATGGAACCATGCCAATTGATTTCAGTAAAATTGCTAGTGTTGCGCTTGTATACCACCCAGCAGCGCTAAGCGACACATGTTGGTTGCTGCTGAATTACCAACCTACGTTAAATTCACTACAAATCGTGTAGTTGTTTGGTTGCATCTCGTTGCAAATAAAAATACAACAAGCTATGTAAAGTCTATATAGTGTCTATAGTTTAGTGTGGAGTTTTTTTCACTCTGTCAACAGCAAATAATTTTATCGCAGCTCAGCGTTGCACAGACGATCGACTTGTTGTACGAGTAGAAGCCAGTTTTTGTTATTTGGTTCACTTTGGCTGGTTGGCTGCGCTATCAGGATCAAGTTCAAATGTGACTGAACGATATTTAGTGGCACGTTGCTGTCTCTTGCTATATAGGTACTATACGGCTTCTGTTGCTGTCGTCATCAAAGTGGAATGTATATACTGCCATAGATGGACAAAACTGCTATGAAGCAGTATTGCACATCTGACATGTCTACCTTTTCCGATCGATGTCACGTGCACCCCTTGTGCTCGGATAGTGTCACTTTGTTGCTACTGCTAGATCACTAGTTTGCGCATACTGATTATTAACCGTTCGTTTACTGATCAAATACATAACATATATCCTATAGGTACTTGCTGCCAATATAGGTATAGTTAAGTTACCGATTGATGAAGAAATTTTTGTCATTCAAGTCGCGATCGACTGTGAGATAGACGTCGAATTGCGCACGCTCGATTAAGAGCAGAAGCTCAGAATCAGTACAGACTGATTGGCTTGGTCGACTTCGACTGATATAGCAAATAGTCAATTATGGGCTGGGCTGACAGTCTGATTGGCAGAGAAACGAACTCATTTATATAGAATGTAACTTACATACAGGTAACATCATATTATATTGGTTACTTTGGGAAAAGTTGTAATGAGTCTGATGAAATAAAAAAAATTCCAAACCGGGATGTTATATAAACTAAAAGCAATATGGAATATGTAAAAAGCTTTATTTTTAAGTCTTTAAGGTTTTCATTCTGGCAATACTTTTTTCGGAGTTGGTCTTTTTGACAACTGTCACTTGATTTATCGCGCAGCAGAGTCGGTAATTCGCATGGCAAACCCTAATCTTTATTTTATAATAAAGCTAAATTCTTGGCCATAACATTATTATATGCGTTTTAATTCTTCCTAAAAACCACACGTCTAAAAAAAAAACTCCCCTTATATACATTTTTAGGATGTTCTAGTCTCCAATTTTTGATTTTAAATTGAATAAATAAAATAATTCTAAACAATAAATTATTGAAAGTATTTATTGGTTTTTTCGCTACGCGTTTCAGACTTTGTCCAATTTCGAGTAAAATGTACTCGTTAAATATTTCTAAAATTCAGTGAGAAACAAAAGAGTCCCCGCAAAATAATCCGTAAAGAAAGCCACCACCAGGTATTGACTTAGCTCAGGAAAATTAAAAAAAGTTACTCTTAAAAGAAATTCCAAGACCTTTTTGTTCCTATTCCATTTTTAAGCCACTTAAAAGCAGATATCTTATACACGGAACTTAACTAAAGACAGCTTTTAAATTTTACCTAAAAACTTTTTTGTGCCTTTTGCTTCCCTATTACTTATCTTAGAAAATGATAACAGCGCTTCCCAAGTAACGAAAAAATCAGATAGTGAAACCCTGAATTTTTTGACAATTAATTGAGATTCCCAAGGTGCCTTGGATCAAAATTGGTTTAAAAGATGAGGAATCTTTATTTTGTTTGGAGAGGACAATTCTTTGCGTGAATTTTGGAAAAAAAAGGCTTCAAAATAATTTTGGTTTCTGATGAGATTTTCATAGCTTTCTATTTTTAATTTTGAGTTAAACCAAAGTTATTTAATAGAACCCGAGTTTACTCAGAAGCAGTTTTTCAGCGCAACTTTCAGTTGTCAAAAATCTATCGAAATCGAAGTTCGGCAATAGGAAAATACGCTATCACTATCAAAATTTAGAGTTTGGCACTATAGAATGGACTATTTTCAAAGCGTCGCCATCTCTATTTCGATACTGTCAGAGACACTAATCACTATCTTTCAGAAATATCTATTCAGTTATTCCAAAGTTAACTCACCAAACTGTGACGAGTTAACTGGAGTTCTAAACTGATCGAAAACATGTTTCAGGAGTGAACCCGGGCTTATTTACTCCGATGATGGGATATTCTCGCATTGAAAAACTAGGCCTGTTAATAAATATTTTGTTCCTATATTTTTTTCTCTATAACATCGCTGGATCTTTTGTCAAATCATCAATAACCTATAGTCGTATCGTAATAATTCTCTCTGGAGAAATGCATGCTGCCACTATACCTTCACCACTCACTAAGTCTTCTATCCACTTTTGGCGGCGGCGAGTATAAGGTAATGATGATGACAACATAACGTGCTCATAATCCATCTCCGCTGCCGTAAAACAATGTTTTTGTACAAAAAAAAAAAAAATAATAAAAAATAAATAATCCTTCTTTCAAAAGTTAAAGTAACGAGCTAACAACTGCAAATTGCAGTACCACAGAGATGCTTCATTACGCGGTGGATGGCGGTGCAGCGGCAAGTGATGGACGTACATATATACACAGTTTGCCAACGATACGTTTTTCTTTTGTTTGATACTGCTGATGCAGCAGTGCCCTTAAAAGTCCACGCACAAATCACTACAACAGCAGTGTTATATGCTGTACAAAAAGGTATGTAGTGTGGTTGTGGGCTTTCCAATTTGTTGGTTATATAGAAAGTTGAGTATGAGTTCCCTCGAGAGAGTTGAAAATATACGACAATTGGACAGGACCAATGATGGATAATTTCCCATTTCACGAGAATTTCGCCCTGATGCGAATGTCGTCTGGCCTGAGCAATGTGCGTGCAGTGATCATGCCTATTTGGTATAAATATTGAATTATAATGACAGGAATTTTGGTATAAATTTGTATTGAAAGGGATAGAGAAGAAGGAATGCATTGGTTTATACCTACATATATACATATAATCGAGTACCTACCTATGTATGTATGTATCTTTGATCAACAACATAAATATGGCCATGGTTTTTAATTTATATCTTCGTGGTTGGTAGTTCTAAACATATCATAAATCATTATTATACAAATTATTTCGTTGTATATTTGGTATACAATTTAAATAAAAACAAAAAACAATAATTGTAAAGATAACGCAACACCTATCTACACCATAACCATATCCCCATTGGATTTTATACAAAACTTATTGAACAATACACTGTGTACCCATCTTTCAATTAAATTGAGCAAAATTGGAATTTAAAAAGTTCCATAATATAATTTTTAAATTTATCTTCTCAGTTCACACTGATTTATATGCCATAAATTCTATAAGAGAAAGTGATGAAATCATCTTTTTTCTCGTCAAAGTGTTGTACCAAGTCTCGTGCATAGAGAATCAAAGATCGTGAAAAAAGTTATGCATAAGATGTTTCGGTGACATATAGGCATTGCTTAGCGAATTTAATTTTAACTTAACTTTTGGTATATACAAATTAATATAAGAATTCTCATTATTTTATTAGTACAGTAAAACCCGCTTAAGAGAAACTGCAAAATATCACAGTCTTTCTTTCAATTAAGCGGGTTTTTCACTTAAACGAACCTAAGCCGCCATCTTGGTTTTTCACTTAAGCGAGTTTCGCTTAAGCGGAGTGTTGTAAAGGTAATTGGTCGACAAATACTCGGGGATGAAAAAAGTGTTTCAGATAAGCGGGTTTTTCTCTTAAGCTTGTTTCTCTTAAGCGGGTTTTACTGTACTACATATTACTTAGTGTTTATTTATATAGGAATTTACATACAAATTCTCCACCGTTTCGTTCCTCTGAGCTCCTCTTCAAGTACCTAACTGAATAAGGTTCTCCTCCAATACTTCCAACCGTTTTGCTTTCTAGTTTGTGTTCTAGGGGCAAAGTCATTCTTGAAAAATTAATCAACGACACGTTCTGTATAAATCAATAATAAAAAGTACATAACCAAGGATATTCTAAGAAAGTAGGGAATAAACATTTCACCTGGAAAAATTGTATTGCACACTTTTCTTTCACAGTTAGTTAAAGGGGGTTATTAGGACCATATGAGTAGTTTTTGCATAAAATCGGGCTGGACTTAAGCCGCCATCTTGGAATTTTCCTAAAAAAATGATTTGAAATAGAAAAAAAAAATGATTTCAAACAACGGCAACACTTACAGTGTCATGTTATATCTATTTTTTAAGATCCATTCTGTTTTTAAATCAAATTATTTTAGTGAACACTTTTTGAAAAAAATGAACTTCTAAGCAATTTAAATTGAAGGATGAATTTATGGCTTTAAAAAAAATTACATGACATTGTAAGTGCTGTCGTGTTTTTTAAATATTTTTTTTTTTTCAATTTTAATTAAAACTTTTAGAAAATCCAAGATGGCAGCTTAAGCTCTACCAAGTTTAAGTGGGAAGTTTACTGTTTTCGGAGACTTCTCCCCACCATCGTTTAAAAAAAATAGTTAATATAATAAAGCTTAGCCATTTAAAACTTAAAAGCGGTTGATAAGCCATTTAAAAAGAGTTTATAAGCCGGTTTAGAGCCATTGACGAGCCCATTAAGAGCCCTTGATAGGCCGATAAAAAACCCTTGATAAGCCGGTTAATAACCGTTGAAAAGCTGTTGATAAGTCGCTTAAGGGTCGATGATAAGCCGGTTAAGAGTCGTTGATAAGTCGATTAAAAGCCGTTGATAAGCTAATTAAAAGCCTTAAGCTGGTAACAGTTTTTGATACTTTTCTCAAGCCATGATACTAGTTCCGAAAGAGCCGAAATTGAAGAACAAGCTAATTGGATACATAGCGACTAGGATTTACCCAAAAAGATTTAATTGTTAAATATAATTTAAGATTGTCTGAATTAAAATTGGAGTCTTAATAAAGAAAGTCCTTTTCAATACAAAAAATACGTGTCGTTAGCACTATTCGACTGATGACACCTTACCCACCCACTGTTCATGGTGTCCATGCAAAAAAGATTTTTTTTTCCTACGAATTTATCAAGAAAAAAAATAATAATGATTTTTCAGGAAAATTCGAAAATATCAGAAAATATTAATTCAATTTAAAATTTAACATAAATAAATGACAACTGACAGCTATAACTGTGTCTTGAATGCATTTGACATTAACATTACATTTCCACAAATAGTTTTCTGAACCTGGTGCCAATGCGTGGGATTGTTGTTATTTGCCCTTGCTTGTTCTTTATAATACATATACATATAATATGCCTAATCAACCACTCATAGCATTTTTATAACCTTCAGCTTATATACTTTGTAACAACAGATTAATACCATTTAAGTAACACATGTGTGACACCTGTCACACACACCATCGATTAAAATTAGATAAAAAATTAAAAAAAAAAAACACAAAACTTTGATTTATTGTTTCTGTAATTGAGAATGATTTACACGTGATTAATGAACACTGCAAACTAATTATTGCATTTTTATCTCAAGTTAAATCCAAAATTTCTGTTCCCAAGGTAAATTCATCAAAATTATTTGCACCAACTGTCAATATAATTCATATATGTACATACATATGTGTGTGTATAAGCAGCCATTATATACATACGCCCCGGAAATGACTCCTTTTATACACGATCAAGACACAAAACTATTTTTGTTTGTTCATACTTTCACCATAACCGCATATTTGTTCATACATATTTGCTGGCAATTCGTGACGATGCCGAAGGTCAACGCAATTAATCAACCCCTTGGCCACTAATTATTTTCCGCACTTTAAGCGAACCGCTATAAAAAAAAAATTAAATAAAAAAAAAGAGCGAGAAAACTATTTTGCATATAAATTACCTATCAATCGCTATTTACATAGATTTGCATAAAAAAAAGAAAGAAAAAAAAAAAACTATTACTCACCACACCCACCGCGCAAGGTGTTCACCTTTTTTTCGCGTGTGAAGTGGCAAATACCTAATTGCCTGGGGCACACTTTGAATGTAAACAGAATGTCCAGAGCTTGTAAAGGAGTCTTTTCCGTGAGACTCTGTGATCAGTGAATTCACCTGACTGTACCTATATAGCTTTTTGATTTGCACATCAAGTGGTCAAGTGTGGCAGCAGCCATCCATGACTCATCTCATGATGGAACGTTATAGAATGACCAATCGGTGGAATCAACAAGTACGCACAGCTCCAAAGCCAAAAACACAACACACAAAGTTCAAGAAGCTATCTTCATCAGCAAAGACGGTTCGTTTGACCATATCCACCACCACTGCACCGTCTGGGATCCGCCGGCAAAATAGCCATGCCACAGAAGAGGTATGAGCCTGCAACAATCACTGGGCCACAATCACAGCAGCAGCAGCAGTGGACTGGTGGCGTGGCGGTTGTGGCAGATATTTTCTGGCCAATTTTGAGTTATTGTTTGCCGTGTAAGCCGAATTCTTGGCAGCGTCATCGTGCATGCGTACATACACACCACGTTGACGGAGAAGCCTATTGTCTTCTCAGAAGTCAGCTCCTCAGCCTTATAGCCAGCATCATACAGCCTCCAGGAGGCGCAGAGGATCGAAGCGCAATTACAGGACGTTCACTATGCGGTGCGCGAGTTGGCCGTTATGTGAGTAATTGCCGAGGCTTATTCCCTTCAAATTGTTTTCGCCCGGTTAGGAGATGTGCAAGAAAAAGAAGAAGAAGCAGATTGTACACAATAGATTAGATATCCCTTGACTTTCTGGCCAAAAAAAACCTTTCTATTATGTTTCGTTTGGAATATCAGAGATCCTGACTTTTGGTCAGAAGTTTGTGTCCCCATTTGACAGAGATTCTATGAGTGTGTGAATGTAATTGATTTATAGAAAATAAATCATGGGATCCCAATCCCAACATGCCGCCAAGCAAGAGAGGCGAGTATATAGATAAATATAAACGATGACCACAAGCAAGGCTATATATGAAAAATTGTGTCCTCTCATAATTTCTGTGCAATTCCGAGACAAAGTGCGAGAAAAATCATTGGTGTTTTTTTTTTTTGTTATTGTAATAATTATATCTGTGACATTTTTGTTGAGATTCTGCAACCATTCGTTGTTGCCGCTACAATCGCTGGAAAATAAAGACGATGACGACTGACAGCGAACATTTCCCATTGTTTTATTCTCTGAGGTTGATGGTTGGGGGCTGCTACTGCAGCAATATTATAAGAAATGGCTTAAGTTATGCAATCGACAAATATATAAGAAGTTACTTTTCAATATAACTTGGGGTTTTAATTCTTCTGTGGACGAATTTTTGCAACGGGGGTTTTTAACAATTCAAAACCGATATCTGAATGAAATGATTTCTTCAGAGCAAAATAGTGAAAAATGTTTTACCCAAAATGTATAAAAGAAAAGACTTGACAGTCTTTTTTAAAACCTTTTTTGACATCAAAGGATCATCGGTGATGGTCTAAAGACACCTATCATATCGACAAATAGCTTTGGGTTCACATAATCTGACAGAAATGATCTTGTATAGATGATGTGAAAGAGATTGGTGTCACTGAAGTTGGTGTATTTCGGAAATTCTCTTTTCCTAACGATCATGAGGCAAACACTGCTGAGATTCCACTCGTCGGGCATATATAGGGTTTTTCAACAGGGACGCTACAAAAGTTGAGCAAAAGGGACAGCAAACGACGCCATATTTCTTGCCGCTCTTTTGACATTTCTCTTCAGTAAGGTTTGCCATTTCATGATGGAAAGATATACGAGCCAACAACGAGTCGAAATTATTTAAATTTATTACCGAAATTCGGAGTCAGTGGCCTCAACGTTAAGAGCGCTACGTCCAATGAGCGATGAGGTTCATTTCTGGCTGAATAGCTTCGTCAATAAACAAAATATGCGGTATTGGTCAGGCAGCAATCCACACGTACTCCATGAGTCATCATTGCATCCCGAAAAAAATACGGTTTGGTGTGGTTTATGGGTCGGCGGCGTCATTGGGCCGTACTTCTTCCGTGATGATCAAGACCGGCACGTTACTGTGAATGGGGATCGCTACCGTTAAATGATAACCGAATATTTTTGGCCCCAATTGGATGATATGGACATGTGGTTCCAACAGGACGGCGCCACAAGCCACACAGCGAATGTCACAATCAATTTATTGGAAACCAAGTTTGGAGAACGTGTTATCTCACGAAATGGTCCAGTCGCTTGGCCGCCTCGGTCGTGCGATTTGACGCCGTTAGACTATTTCCTGTGGGGCTACGTCAAGTCTATGGTCTATGCCAACAAGCCAGCGACGATTGATGAACTTCGTACGATTATCGAACGTGAAATTGCAGCAGTATCGGCCGATTTATGCTTGAAAACCGTTGAAAATTGGGTTCAGCGTCTGGACTTCTGCAAGCGTGCGGGTGGTGGCCATGCAAAAGAAATCGAGTTCCATACATAATGGCATCAAACGTACTTCCACAGGAATAAAGAATTTCATTGGTATCTGAAACCGTTTTTGTTTTATTTAAAAAAAACTTTTGTAGCGCTCTTAAAGAATACTTCTAACCAAGTCATCACTTGCCGCTTTAAATAGATCGGCAGTAATCTTGAAGAATACTCCTATAGATTAATGATATCATAAGCCTCCTATTGCAATACTTCTGGTATTTGAACTTCAGATGAAATAGGAGGCATTAAACTCAGATCCTGTAATTTAAGGGTTTAAATAGAAGTACAAAAAGACTAAAACTCTTATATAAGTGTTGTTATTGGATTATAAAGACTACGAACACCTGTTTAGAGCTGATTTTTTACAAAAGGATTCTTATAAGACTATAAGTTTATATACTCCTATTCCAAGAAGAAAATTTGATTGAGCTATAAGATTAAAGTACTTTCAAGAGAGAAAAGAGGGAAAAGTTTTCAACTCTTAAAATAAAAAGACATACATATTTAAGTTAAGTTAAGTATAGCAATGGGAAATAAAAGAGTCGTATGGGAGATTATATCAGTTTTCGAAAGCTAAGCTCTGGAGTTTGTCATTTGGATAAATCCACACTCCAAAAAAAAATTATCATTGATTAATAACCAATTTAAGAGGGTCGGAAGGCAATTTGTGAAATTGTCTATTATATAGACTTATGACCCTGTATTGTACCAATACTTATATGTCGAATAAGTTATCAGAACTTTACTAAGATATTGTGAAAAGAGAGCTCTTTTCTATATATAGTTATAAATTTTGATAAATATGATATACTATAGTATTATTAATGATATTATTCACTTGCTACTCAAAGTGGCCACCTTTAGTCTTAACACAGGACTTGAGTCGTTTCGACCAATCGTCTATGGCAGGACGCACCTTTTCCCCAGGAAAATTCGCCATTGTTCGAAAAAGAATTGATGTCAGACTTCATCTATTCGGATGTCCTCTGTGACAAGCCTTAAGCTCTAATTCTATCAAAAAAGAATTATCTAAGGGATTGAGATCTGGACTGCCTGTGTCTGAGGGCCAATCTACCAATATAATGCCCTGATGAAATCAGGAACATTCTTTTCTACCCACAGCTGAGTCGATTTGGCTTTGTGGGCTGGAGCTGAGTCCTGCATCCTACATCCAATAACTTATTGAATAAAGTATTGTTGAGTGATTTCACCACTTTCTCGCAAAAATGCAACTTGGTGGTACCATCGTAGCTCACTCCTCACCAAACCATGACAGAACTCGTATTATGACCCCTTTCGACTCTGCTATAGCCGGACATAATTATTATCATTTTGGCGGTTGAATTTTTCCTCTACGGTAAAAATTTTCTCATCAGAAAAAAATATTTTTTTGTAACTCCCATCAGCGTAACGTTTGAGCATTGCTTTTGTTTCTTCATGTCTTATTTTCTTCATAGGATTGTTCAACCTCTGAAGGAATACGATTTGTCATTTCTGTCAGGGCCTGCATTTTGTGACCTTGAGAGGTTCCTTTTTCCTTCGTTAAAACTTCTGAGCCACATTCTTGCTATTCGAAATCCCTCTGTTACTTCTATCGAGATGCTTCCCATGATTTTTTTCTTTCTGAGAAGGTTTTGTTCCTCTATTCTCTTCTTTTCATAGAGTCCACGAGCTGCCCTTACTGTTTTGGGAAATTATTAGTTTCGCCTTTTCTAGCAAACAGCTTGGGCTGCATCTTTCCAGGATACCAAGAATCTTGGGTTAACAGCTGAAAATAGAATGAAGAAATCCTTGGCTTCTCGCCAAGATAAAATCAGTAGAGAAACGATGAAAAAAATCGTATGAGTTTTGTTCATTTTTCAACGTTTCTCGACCAATTTTATCGATGTTTTGAAAATATTTCATACTATAGAAGTTGCCATTGTGCTTATTGTACGATTTCGACTTTGAAAAAATCGTTGATCCTCATGATTGAAATCATTTTCCAAGACTCCGTAATCATCGACCATAATGTGCGTCTTAGAATTGTACGACAGCATCTAACTGATGAGCCCAACTGTCGTACCTGGGCGAAACGCAATCTTTCGAGTTGAGGTCACTTGAACTTATCAATTGATTTATATCTTTCGAGTTGAGGTCACTTGAACTTATCAATTGATTTATATCCTAGTTCCAAAATTTTAGTACAATTCAATTCTGCTGTAATATCGGAAGATCATATCACAGAATCCAATCATTGAAACTGAACACATATCATATTCTATGGTTTGCTGGCAAATTAGATGAATGTACTAATTTGGGAATGAATAGGTTTTATTTGCTTTTTAAATATTGCTTTTATTTATATCGAAAATGCTGAACTTAGGTACGAGCTTTTTATTTGAATGATTATAAGAAACTTATAGGTTCTCGGAAATTGTGACCTTTTTTGATCTTCAAAGTTGAGCTTAGCAATAAATTTCCCTTATTCAATTCAAAAATTATATGTACTCGTTCTTTTTCTCACTGTCCAATCATCATCATAATCATTGTTACCATCATCATCCAAAATAACAAAAAAAAAAAACAATTCAAAAGGAATGAACCATCGACGAAACAACCAAACAATCCAACAAGGCAATCGGACCAACGGAATGTTGTCATTTCTTGACATTGCGCTGCCAATAATGTATCTTACCCTTTTTTGCCCAAGGCTCCAAACGAACAGTCCTATTCTTTACTTTAGACGTCGCGTCGCTTCTTGGTCGTCGTATATACATCCCAATCTTAAAGTCTTATAGCAGATGATAGCACTGCAGTGCAGAACAAAACAGCACAGCACAGCAGCCAATATATATAAAAGCATCGATCGTTGTGTTGTGCTCTGTGTTCATAACTTTGACGTTCCTTTTTAGGTAGCCAAGTGATTTCTGAGATGTTTGTTAATTGCTTCTCGGTCATTCCGAGCACTCTATTCTCGCTATACAACTCCATAAGCTGAACACACTGGCTATAGCAAGGAGGTGCGTCAATAAGCCCCTCCACCAATACCATGCTGCATCAACATTATATTATTGCTGCACTGTTGAGAGTTCATATATGTGCAGATGCGCGTTATTGCGGATACGATTAAATGATCTATACTATGCCAACGAATGCGGGAAAGAAGAATTTCACACGATATGAAGGCTATATAATTTAGGGTTAAGAGTCCCGTTGAATGGAATAGTTCTCAAAATATTAAAGGAGGTCCCTTCTATCAGCATTTTGGTGAGTAAACGTCTTTTACAACTTTTCCGTTACAATTTGTATGAAAATGAAATTTTTTATTCAAGTAGATACGTCAGTTTCTTAATTGTTCGTAACAGTTAGTCTTAAACTTACTCAGCAAGGTCCCCCGAACGGTTTCTGTCTAAGAAACGCTGCACTTGCTTTCCATTCTCTTCGATTCCTAGCGCGCTGCTTCCAGCGACCCAAGCTAATCGCTCTTCATCCCCATCTTGGAACAGCTTATATAGTTCATGCTTGTTCTACCTTCTTTCGCCCTCCGCGCTCACATGACCAAATATCCATCCAGAAATAGTCTTTTGAAACATTATCGTCTGCATACTCTGGCAGCCAAATTAATAAAAAACGCTTATTCCACCTTTATTCCACGACTTAACTAAACCAGGGAATAAGAGTTAAGCTATGGGTTAAAAATTTCAATGAATAAAACCAAAATGTTCGTGGAATAGTAAGTTGACGTCTACCAGAAATCCCTTAAGAAAATCTACTACAATAAATAAGATGCTTGTTTGGTAACTTGAAATTTTCCCCAAGTTGGGTATTTTTCGTATGGGTTCTGACAGAAAATTGTGATAATTTGTAAAAAAAAAAGCTCAAGTTACCAAACAAACCTAAGAATTCTCTTGTTTATATATTTCTGTCAAAATTATTATCATTTTTCAATTGTTTGTGTTGCGTTGTGTCTGTTGTCGGTTTTGTTTTGAAATATTAAAATGGAAAATATAAACAACAACCGACAGGAATGTGTCCACCTCTTGGGTCCCCATTTAAGTCATCTTCAACAATTGCAATGAGTTTCTTCATATTATCTTTGCAAAATCTATACTTCTTCCTAAAATTCTCCTCACTTAGCACTTCCATTGGATCATACCTATTTTTATATATTTTTCTTTTTCTGGTGGTTGATGGATAGTTGTCCCATAATTGGAAATGGGTTAAAAATTTGTTAAATCCATTCAAAATTAAATTGGCAATCTTCACTTAGGTATTTTTTTTTTTATTTCAAAATAAATTTGACACATCTAGTTCTTATTCCTTCGCTAAACCACCTTCTTCCACGTCACTTTTTAGAAATTTTCTTTTATTCATAGCATTTTGCACTTAGTCCATGGAATAAGACCTAACCTTTCGCTATTCCTTGTTTATTAATTTGGCTGTGGAAGTTTAACGGATTTGTTGTTTGTAGTGCCTTCCGTACCTTACGCATTATTTGTTCCAGAGCGAGATTGAGAAAGTCACTTATTATGAGGTCACTCGAAATGCCGACTGGCATTTAAATTCTTTTATACCTTGTGAAATTCACCTTCTGTTTATAAAAACAAAACAAAAATACAGGGCTCCCTCGAAAAGGGAAGTGGTGTATCTCATTGTTCTCCAATGGAGTTTATACTGTTCCGTGGATGGATGGATGCAAGAAGACCATTACCTACTTCGAATTCCATCGGTTGACAGTTTTTTTTCCACTCGCGAGCCTCGAGGCATTGCCATTGAGTGAAAAATGGCAAATCTTTGGAATTTCTGCTCCAAGAAGATGCAGTTATAGGGTTTTCACTTTATACTTTTTCTTAGCGATTGGGGAGAGCTGTGCGTAATTAAGCAGAGAAAAAAGAAATAAGCACGCAGCCATAACTGCTGCAAGCGTCAAACACTCGCTGGATGGACAGGACAGCAGTTTCTGCGATGCACTGCGCTGATGCGCTGCTGTCATTGTTTTTGTTTGTTATGTTGCTGTTATTGCTGTTGTCTCCAAATATTCTCGCGTAATTTCGCATAGCTTACTTCCGGGAATATTGGTTGAAGGAACACTGCAGCACAACAAATATAATAATAGTCCCGCTGCTGGCCGCCCTGGCTGTATAACCATCAACTTCATCTTCAACTTGAGGGCTAAAAACAAAGTTTCAATTTGTCGTGTTGTGCGCGTTGTCTTTTCTGGGGCTGGAATTTTTGTGAGAACATGACATTTTGATCGGTCTTCGTCGTCGTTGTCTCGCAAATGCTCAGCTTTAGATATATGTTAACAAAAAAAAAAAAAAATAAACGATACATTTTATATAATATAAAACACGGACGGACAACAACGACGTCGTATACTCGTCGACAACGACAATGACACAACATTTATTGTCGCCTCGAATCGTTACACTATACATATATTGTATGCTGTTGCCTGTTGGTTTGTTGTGAGGTGGAATTCCATTTTGGCAAACTGTTAAACAGTTGCAAGAATGCGCACAGCTGTTATGTTCGTCATTCGCTCACGAAATTAATTCACGAAAAAGGGTAAACTCTGAATCCGCCAAGCAACTATTTTTCGCCGAAAAAACTGTTTGCAGCGGTACTAAGATGGTGGGTAAAGTACATTTCGAATGCAGCAAGGGAATTATTATGTATACAACTGAGATTGTAAATGGCAGGGCTAACAAGGAAGAAGAATCTCAGATTTAGTTGGAAGGGTTTTTTTTTTTAGTTGTTGTCTCCCCATTAAATTTCTTGTATAATGCCGAAAAAGTGACCTAGAACTGTCTTATATATGTGACAAGTAGGTAATGAGGCATAAAAAGGTCTTTAAATTGGGGTTAAGGTTTTGAATCTTTTTTCTTTTCGTCGTTTTAAATGACTTCATTGGAATCAGAAGCTGAATTAAGTAGCAACGAGGAATTAATGTGTCGTTTTGTTTAAGTTAAGACAAAGAAAAACAAATGTGACAGTTAAAAATGCAATTCCTTTAAACTAAGCAATTTTAGATGCAAGCCTAGAAGACAAATTAAAGGAATATTTTCATACAAAATTATATGCTGGCGAATAATAAATGTACTGTCCCTGGCACATAGAATAAACATTTACAGTTAGAATAAGTCACTGTTACCGGCATTGCATTAAAATATTAGTTAAATTTGATATCTGAATCCTTTAACGCTTCTAAGTATTTTATATTATGTTCTATGTATACGTTTTGATCTGCAGTACTTTATTAGTTTTGACAATTTTCTTTATTTTCTATGTTTTTTGCTAAGTTGATATCAAGTTAGCGAAGTACAACGTCATAAAGTGCTACTAACTTCGTTTAGTGAATGTGTATTTTTTAATAAATACAGTGCATTATTTTTTCTGCTTTATTGGTATGAAGTTAGCTAAGTACCCCCTCGAAAAGGGATACAAATTTCTGATACCTAAAAGTTTATTGCTTAAAGTAATTTCCAGTTATAAAGTCGTGTTAATTATAATAACAAAAAAAAAAAAAACTATTTTATCGTGTAAAATTTTGTGTCTCATGTTTCTTGTATTAAAGAGGTCGCACAGTGGTCCGTTTGTGTAATTCTGGTGACAAAAATTCTTACTGACAACAATTTCTTGAGGAAAATTAATGAAATTTATTGAATGATTTCAGAACCTTGAATTCAGAGGTACTGACTATTTTTTTTATTCACAATGTAAAGAAAATTTAAAATTCATAAAAAATCACTCAAATACAGGGATTTAGCTAAATTGATTTTCAAAGATTTTAAATGTTTAATTTTTAATTAAATTGATTTCAATGTAGATATATGTACCAAATTAAGGAAAGGAAGTCCAAATTGTTGCGCAATGGTATTAAATAAATTTTGTATTGAAAAATTTTTTTAGACCAAATTTTCGTTTTATAAAAATTTGACAATGTTGACAGTTGAAAGTTTGCAACTTAATTTTCGGTTAATTATACTCAAAAACTTGATATAGGTACATTATCTGAAATATAACTTAAAAAAATGTTTTTAATTTTCTGGTTGATATATTTGAATCTGAGGTAAACATTTGAAATAATCTTATACCTATACCTACTTAACCCAACACAAATACAGATAAGATCTTCAGTTCACCATATTGTTGAAGGCCTAATTAAAGGAGGACTAATTTAAATTTATTTATTTTTTTTAATTTCGACCAATTTTCGGGCATTCGAAAAAGTATCAGTGAAGGGTTCAGATTGTATAGAATAACTGCAAAACTGCAAAAGTCATACTTTTCTAAGTAGGAAGTTTAATCGAAATCTTCAGATGAATTTTTGAGAAAATTTGTAAAAAACCAAAATCATTGATGATCATTAGATTATCCAAAATATAAATTAGAATACCTTCTCTATGGAATTAGAAAAAAATGCCCTGTACCAAATTTTAAAGAAATCGGTTCATCTATTTAGGCTCTAGCAGACTCACAGTATATATACAGCATTTTAATTTTTGTCTAGTTCTGCGCATCTTACAAAATAGAGGAAAATGGTGGATCTAATTTCAATATTTTGTTGTTGTTTCTAATGCGTGTTGAGTTTCTGTTAGGCACACTTTCAACTTTTACAACCCGTGCAATATACAGGGTGATCGGTATAAGATGCACCAAAAAGCTAGAGCAAGTAGGTTAAGACAGGAAAAAAATCGTTTGGGAGGGCGTGTCTATTTCTCCCCGTTTGGGCGGGAGGGAAAATTTAATACAAAATTGACTTAAAACAGAAAAAAAAAAATATTAAAAAACAACGAAAAAACCTACAATGCCATGCTATACGTTTTTGGAAAGCCAGAAATCTCTCATTAAATTTTCATTTTAATTTAAGTTGTGTTAGTGAATAGTTTTTGAAAATAATTTTCAAACTCGAAATTTTGAAAAAAAAAATTTAATCTAATTTTTTTTTCGAAATTTTATATAATTAAGTAGAATTTTTGTTTTCAAAATTCATTGCTCTTGTTAATTTTCAATAAAAAACAAAAAATTGGATGATAAAATGTATCTTAGTTTTTGAGAAATTAAAAAAAAATAAAAAGTACTTTTTTCCAAGAAAATCCCTTTTTTTGGTTTTCCCATGTTTGATCTGCTCAGGTCACTTATTAAATTAGCGAATTATCCCTTTTTTATTCCATACCATCCGGTTTTTAGCAAATAATAAAAAAAAATAAACTGGATTAACTAGATTTACTTTTACTACTTTACTATACTTTAAATTTATTTTATTTCTCAAAAAACAAGATATACATACATCGTCGTTATGCTGATTGATTAAAACTTCGAAATTTTGTTCTTACGAAACCACTACTTGCCTATAACAGCAATTCAAAAATTGCGAATAAGTTTTAAATCAAAAATGAAAATTATCAATATCAATTCAACAATTACAGTGCAGTGGCAATCAAGAATCTGTGATAAAGAATTAAGGTTCTCGTCCGTCACCAATAGTGTAAAAAGTTTTAATGTTGTTCGTATTTATTCATTTATTGATTTTTGTTTAAAAAAAAATATTGTTAACTACAATTTATATAAAATATATAAATTAATGTAGTAAAATTTATATATAAAAATAAAAAACATATACCTACCTACAAAAATAATTAATTCAAATTTATACACATTTATCCCAATAGTAAAACCTAGTAAATCAAAAACCCTGAAGTTGGAAAAAACCAATGAAACTTCGGGAAAAGGATGAAATACGTGTTTTATTTGCATTCAAAAGATAACGCTCTGTAAGCCAAAATTATTTCAATAAAAATCCAGATCACCAAAAACAAACTATAAAAATGAAAATTAATTTTGTATCAATTTTGTTGTTGCCTCAATGTAAAACATAACTTATTATAAGATTTTCAATTTCTTAATGTGTGTGTTATAAATAAATAAATAAATATTTATAAAAAATATAAATATAATATAAATAAGAAATATAAAAATTTCAATAAAAGTCTAAAAATTACAAGAAGGAACATTATTCAATTAATTTTGAAATGACACTCCAGCTTCTTTTTTTTTAGTTTTATTCTTGCCGAGCTGATTAAAACAATATATGGCGGCGCATTCTCACATTACAAATACTTTAATGTCATCAAAAAGTGCAACAAATAAGCTTGACACTTTTAGACAATTTCCAATTCTCTTCACACTTCTGTCAATGTCACATCAAAATCCATTATGTAGGTAGTTCCAAATTGAATCACTTATTATAAACGTCCCGCTCATTAGGACACCATATTGCCTCCTAATAGGCCCATCAACTGATTTCATTACGAAAATATACGAACAAAACCTGAAGTATAATAAAAAAAATGAAAAAAAAAAAAAAAACTATCCAGGAAATCTGATTGACAATATTGCAATCGAATACACTGTCCTGTGGAATTACAGCTGGCAGCCTACGATATAATACGAACGATCCAATGAAACTCTCTTATTGCAACGCCAAAGTAAACCCTGATTATCGCACCTTGATAGATATTTTCACATTTTTCGTTCTGCACTTGCTCGCGGTGATAATTGCGTTTAATTGCAACAGGCTCCGAGCCTATAGCTTGCCCGCCTGCCTGCTGATGCAGTGTAGTGCTGTTGCTGTTGATTATTACATCGCGGGACTATGGGGCTGCACGCGGGCTCTTTGACCGTATAGCGTTGCTGTCGTCGCGTTGCCCCGTATATATACTGCTACAGCCATGGGCAGCGTGGCCGACTTGAAACCACTTGACAGCCTGACTGATTTTTATTGAACGTGCAAAAAAGCAGTGCGATTTCTTACTGCGCGGCTCGATTGATCCAAAGATCCATTGACGCACGAGAGCGTGTCTCCACGCTAAATGCCCAGCCTGAGACGATTCGTAGGTTATAGCAAATCCCAATCAAAAGTATTAACAAACAAAACTGCAACTAGAAATACTTAAATAAAAAAAAAAAAAAAAAACACTCAAGGCGGTAAGAGAGTTTGCGGGCGCGAGCAAACAACAAAATGACATGAAAATTAAAATATAAAAATCGCTCGCTAGAGCTCGTAAAAAATGAAAATCACGGCGAGAAAAACGTAGTCGTAATATGCGAAACGTTAACGCCTCCCGTTGGTTAATTACAATTCTCCATAGTTTTACAATAATATCCGCTACTCCGCGCGCTCTTTTTTCGCCTCTTAACTTATAAGCAAGCTGCAGTTCGCATGGATTATTATTGTTGATGTGTTTTTATTTTTTGCTTAATATTGTTGCGAGATGAGTATGTATATAGAAAATGTACCGCAACATTAAACAGAGCCAATTATATTGGTATTAATTAATGAGTTTTTATTACTGACAGATTGGTTTAAGTAGAGTAAATTAGGATGTCAGAAGAAGTTCGTCGCGTCAGATGCGGTGAAAGGAAAAATTTCTATTGTTTTTTTGCCCAAAGGCGTAAACAAGTGGAAAAAGTATATACCTATGAGAATTTACAAAATCGTGGGAAAGTACCAAAGAGAATTTTAGGAAATTCAAAAAGTTGTAGCCAAGAAGTGGCAGAGTTTTTGTTAAGCTGGCTTTAGCAAGAATAGCAAATATACTCTGGAGTAAGGTTAATTGACGAAGGATTCGTATGTCAACAGGACAACAATCTAAAGCACAACAATTTAAATGTCTGCGAGGAGATATATGCACCAATAAATCACACGATCTTGCTATTGCAGTTAACGTCTAAAATGTTATAAAAAAAGTCTTAAGTACAAAAAATTGATTTTAAGGTTTTAAAAAAATTATTTTAAAAATGTTCAGATGCAATATTGTTTGAACTATTAAGAAAACCGTGTTGTAAAATTATAATAAAATCGATTAAGCCATTGACAAAATCTGAAATACATTTTTCTTACGATCAATTTGGTTATTACAGGTGCACAGATTAATCAAAATCGTTTCAGTCGTTTTCGAGGTTTCGGTTGTTCGGAAATGTCCTTATTCTAAAATTAATTGTTTATACAATTTCTACATTTATTGTCTATTACTAGATTAAACGGAGGCAACTCAAATTACAGAAACGAACAAAGCCATTAATAGAGAGATGGAATTTTAAAACGAACAGAATTTTTTAACTGTCAAATTTCAAAATATTCTTTACGTCACTACGTGAGTTGGATTCGAAAACAAGATGGGGTTCGTATCATTTACAAAACAATCAACGCCTTTAGACAAATAATAAATCTATGATTAGACGTTCAACGTAAATGTTCAATGCGTTGACTCCTTAATGTCACAAAAAAATATCATCATTTTAGTGTCAATGTAGACCGTTGCCATGCATGAGACGTTATTTCACAGGAGTGACAGCAGTCGGTGAGTGTTGTTCCAAAATGCGTTGATGTGTTATCTGTTTCAATGCATTTTTTATAATTTGGTGTCACTGCGTTGACATGTTAATCATCGCACATGTAGTACAAAAGTGACATGAGTCAAAAATCATAGTTTTTCAGAAAAGGAAAAAAAACTGTTTTAAAGTTTAGCTTACATTTAATTATATTTGTGTCTAAAGTGACAAAACTAAAAATAACACACTTTTTAACTGATCTTGGCCTACCAGTTCACTTGAAAAATCAAGTTGCAACATAAAATGTGTAATTTTTTTAAAGGAAGTTCGACCTGATTTGAAAGCACAAAACGACACTAGTGCCATCTTGAGGAAAAATATTGAACCTAGGTTAATGTGAATTGGATACAAATGGCGGGTTGAATTTGACCGTACTGTTATTGGTTCTACTCGAATATTACGTTTTTTGAGTTGTGTCACTTTTGTAGGTACTACATTCGAAAACTTTGAGCGTTGATGCCGAGTTGAAAAGAGCAGAAATTAACCCTTTTTCGCGTTGACGATCACACGACGTTAAAATATTAAATCAACCAAGCATTAAACTATACCAAATTCTATTGCGAAGGATGGCTAAGATGTCGATGGATTAAAAAAATCATAAATTTATTTATTTTAGGTATTTCGGGTCTCATAGTGAACGAAATATTCAATCATCAATGTACCACAAAGTATAGCTTGTTATCTATTTGTCTAGCTATGAAGTGTTCAATTCCACTGAAGAAAAGCTACGATGTCGATGAAAAAAAAAATCTGTTGCATCAACGTTGAAATATAGTCAACGCGCTGACGAGCTTTCTTCAATGTGCCCTAATTGCGTTTGACAGGGCGATTACACGGTCACACAAAATATTCAATCCGTTGAGCCTAAAATTAATGTCAATGCGAGGTTCAACGCAGCCGTCAAGGCATTGACAATGTTCTGCGTCGACGATCACACGCCTTGACAACTTTGGGACAACATTTGACGTCATTTTGACTTCAAAGAGTAAGCGCGTTGACCATTTACGTTGACCGACTAGGTGTCATCGTAGCTTAAAGTTCTAAGATTCCCAAAATCTACTTCAAACTTCATATCAGTTTCCGACATATTCCATATCGATCTTGATATCTTCAAATGCCATATTTGTATCTCTTAAAGCTTCTACTTCAGCCATAATCAAGCTTTAAAGTTAGTCACTGACATTTGTCTTGTCAAATCGTGTTTTATGCTAACTGTTTCGCCACTAAGCGAATATACGAAATCATGCTCTAACAATTTATTTTATGGAACTGCCTTAAATCTCTTTTCTTAATTTATTCCCAACGCTAAAACAAACATATAAGGAAATGTTATACAATAAAACTCCTCTCTCTCTTCATGACACTCTCCACCATCTTGTCAACAAACTAAGATTAATTAAAAATGGACAACATCCTTCGTTTGCACACAGCAAACAGATAAACGAGACTCAGTATTATCATTGCCGTAAATCACCCTCCTCTCACTTATAAAGGTAGAATTTCTTGGCAAATAACAACAAGGATGTTGCTGCTCCTGATGCTGTTGTTATAGCCGTTGCCTCCACCGACTGCGCTGCTGCTTCTGCTGGACCTATGCGGTGGTAGAGCTGACTGATGAAGCTGAAGAGTCGATCTTCCAAGGTCCCAACACTCCATCAGAGTATTTAATTGCCGGTGATTGATGTGGCCAATTCAGACGCAACTGACATCGAAATATTTCCAACTGTCATTAGGATCACACTAAAACTCTAACAACAACAACAACAAAAAACCACACAAATACATCCGCAACATGAATTAATACACCTGCAATCATTCAAATTGGAAATTAGCAATCCGACTGCCATGGCAAACATCATTAAAAGCGTGAGTGTCGTCGAAATCTTCGCGCGCGGATGCCGGTTGCAAAATGCCATGTGCATTGTGCAGCAAGAAGCCTCCGAATCTGAATGAAAAATGCGTGCATAATTCCATTATACCTATGTATATACAACCTGACACTGCAATCGGGCTACTTTATACTATTCGCGAATCTGCCTGCGATTCCGCATAAGGAGGAGCGATAATTACTTCACGAATGACGGACGTACGATCAACTTGGCTGACAGTGATGAGTCTTTGATTGCCTCATCTTGGTGCCATTTCACTGATGCACTGCATCACCGAACCGAGATCTGCAGCCAAACAACATAATGCCTTCCTGTCAATGATTGGACGCTGCTGCAGTACGGATGTGAGTCCTCCACATTATGTCCCAGCCATTGCGATGCAATATGTGTTGCAATGATTTTAATAGAAATGTCAATGGATCGTTGCGTTACATCGTTGGTCGTCGTTCGGTCGGCCGTTCTCGTTGTTATCCCGTAGAGTCTCTCACATCGACATCAAGGCGCGTTTCTGTGACGTTTCGTTAGTTTTTATGACTTACAAGAGTGCCCAAAGGTGAGATTCAGTTTTATGGTGCTGTACACCTTATTGCCATGGGTACTGTTATTGGAATAGTGGACACCCGTTGTTGGGAGTCATTAACCTCCACTCAACCCAAAATCACAGTCATTGCGCAAATCCCGGCTTTAGTGTATAGTGAAGCGCGTTAGATAAAGAAAATGAACTGCGCGTTTGGGTTAATGGTTTTTAATTGACTTAGCTGCTTAGCTGTAGGTATGACATGATTCCCAGGTCCATATTTCCTCTTCTAATGCCTTGAAAATGACAACAACGACGTTGACCCGAAAATTCGTTCATAGAAACTTATGGTCAATGTTTCACGAAAAAATGAAAAAAAAAAACAAACTTACTCAAAGAGATGAACATTCGGTGCCGTTTGGAAGTTAAGAGTTCAAGAGTGCAAAGATGAAGTCGTTTATAAATTTGAATGTGCCTCGGATGGATAGTTCTTCCGAAACAGCGACGCAACGACAAAGACGGACGGCTGTGACAATGATCATTTTTTACGATTATACATACAATTTTGTGATCTTCATGACTTTTTACTCCAGTCTCAATGGCCAAACCAACCATGGATGAAAATATTACTCATTTCAGTTTTATTGTCATACCTACATATATGACAGCTTAAAATAGAGGTATCCGTATCTGCATGATGTGTGTGGTTTTAACACATTTTATAACGTCCGTTCGGGGAAATCAGCACAATATGAAAGTCTGAAAAAAAAAAATGTTCGGCTTCATTCATATTAAAATCTCAGGGTTTTTTTGACGTTATATGAATCTTAAATAGATTGTGAGCATTTTATGTGTTATTTTTTTCTCTTGATGGCTATGAATGGCAGAAAAATGAATTTGTGAATTAAGTATTACAAATCCTTTATTTAATAGGTATTCTAAAAAATTTCGAGCTTAAAAGAACCCTCTACCAAAATTGGTTAAAAATATTGAAGACTGTTTGAAATAGTAGCAAAGTCATACATTGGACAACAATATTTAGACTTTGGAGAAGAAATATGACAAATTTAAGCATTTAGACAATTCCAATAATAAAGTATCTACCAAAAACGAAATCGAGGCCATTTAATAAGTCCTAATTGTGACACTCAAAACCTATAAAAAATCAGATTCTGAGGCTTCACCCATTTACGCCTACACCCGGTTAGGTGATAAGGAAATCAAAATGAAAATGATGTAAAATATCTATCAAATATATACCCTTTTGAATTATGATATGGAAGAGAATCAATCAGGTAAGTTATATATACGGGTTAAGACAAACATTCTCAAAAAATGGATACCTAGAAACAAGGTAACATCCATCATTTACGGATAAGTTATAGTTGCCCAAAATCCATAATCCCAAAAAGAAAATCGCCAAACCCAAAATCCCCTAGTGAAAGCTCCTAACAGAGACAAGATGCACAAGAGAAAGTCTCAAACAAGAATTTGTGCAAATAGTGAATAGAGCAATAAAATCTCTGACTGAACTGTAAAACTAAATTTAACAGTAAAAAAAATCCCAAAAAAAAGCCTCAAAGCCAAAATCCCCAATCTTAAACTTAGTAAAGCTATAAAATGGGATTTTCCTATTGGGATTTTGTCATCCAGATTTTATCTTTTGGATTTTGTTTTTTCCTGGTTTTAGTTTGGGGATTTTCTTTTTGGGATTATGGCTTTTTGGCAAACATCACTAATCCATATTTTACTTTACATGTTGGGGATTATTGGAGAATTGGAGATTTTATCAAAAGAAAACATTAATTGGGGATTTTCAACATTGGCACCTCCCATGGGGATTTTATCTTTTTGGATTGCATTTTTTTGGGGATTTCATTCGATAGAGATTTTGGTGTTTGGGGATTACGTATGTTTCCCATTTTAAATATGTTGGGGATTATTGGGAATTATGGAGATTTTCGCAAAGGAAAATATTTATTAAACTTTTGTCCATGGGACGCCTTTCCCCATTGGGATTTTGTCTTGAATGAATTGAATGAATATAATGTGGGGTATATTGCACTGAGATTTATAGATCTATTGTGCCCTCATCTGGAGCTGGATGAGGATGCTCATATTAAAGCTCTTCTTCAAAACCTATTTCTCTGAAGAATTTGAGTATTTGGGGTATTCTCAGAGAGGACAAATTGCACCGTTCCACCTGGTAGCGTCCCAGGTGTCTTTTTGTCTTATTGCGGGATTGCATTTTTTTGAGGATTTCGATCATTTTGGATTTTGGCTTTTAGGGATTACGTATGTTTTCCTAATTCATTTCGTAACGTGAGTTCCCTCTTGTGTTAGGTGGGTAGGTGCCAATATCAGTAGTTTTCTTGGACAGCATTACTTTGTGTTTTTCGCTTCCCAAAACGATGGTAAAAGTCCAGAATGAATTCTTTATTTTTGTCATGAATTTTTTTACATCAGAAAATTTTAATTTTGCTATATTTTTGTCTAAGTACTTTGCGCAGTGATTGGAGAATGGAGATTAGGAGAATTTGGTAAAAGAAAATATTTATTTTGCTTTGATTGCATTTTTTGTGTGGTTAATTGCATATGTTTCACATCTTTTATGTAGATACATGTGACGAATGTCCGTAACACAAATGAAATGAACAGAAGTAATTTTCAACGAAGAAATCACAGAGTGTCACCTTTTCTTTAAATTTTGGACTCAAAAATTTGTTGACCCGGAGAATTTTTTACTAGTCCTAAAAACACAAGAATGCTTATTTTCTATGGAATGTAATTTTTTAGCCCCCCCCCCCCCATCACCCTTCAGAAAAATATCCACTATATTCGTGCTTAAAAGCGATATTTCTATTTAACTGCAACTTCCTTTCACACTGCGTGTGACAGCCCGCGCCGGATGTGACTAGTCAACTCCTTGATCGTAATCTAACAAACCAAATCCCAAAAGGCTATCAAAACACCATCTCACCTCTCATCGTTCAACCAGTGCAATATATACAACCAACAGAAAACTCCCGATGCTGCTGTTGCGCATGCGCCATAGGTATATATGAGCTGAGCATCGAACATCAGTTGCTCACCAGTTATAAGAAAAAAAAAAATTTCAATTTGTATCTGTCGCCCATTAATGCCACGTAGAGGAATATTTATCGCCTTAACCACTTAGCGACAGGCAAAAAATGTCTAACAAATTATTATTGCAAGCTTCCACACATGGCCACCATGCGGCCAACACAGCTATATAAGAGTCATCCCATAGTCCCAGTTCGTATCACCCCCGGCTGTGACTGCAGCTATCAAAAATCCTATTCACATCCAAACACACAAACACACATATAAAATTTTAAGGTGATAACAAATTTATAAATTTTCCGCGTAACGAAACCATCATAATTGCAAAGCACTTTTTGGCCGACGGTGTTTAGTGCTTATATTGCTGGCCAAGGCTCAAAGTATAGGCATATATGAATAACCGATCCACACTAATTACGCTCCACTTTTGGTTATATATCTGCACAGCTACAGCTACAGCTACTGTGACCATATAGCTGCTCCTGACGCTGCTAAGGCTGCTGCTGCCTATCAACGATGTCGATCAGGTCTGCCTACATGGGCCCCCCAGGACTTTGTTTCATATAAAGGCTGAATAGAGGTACCTCTATAAGAAACGGTCCCCTCGCGATATCAGCCAGTAATGTGGCTACTGCACTGCTTTACCCGAAGTGGAATCCGCATCGCTGATGCGAGATGAACTCTCCTCATTCTCTCACTCCACCACAACGCCCCGTCGACCATGTAGCGTGTTATAAATTATTATGAAAATATTTGAGACCATGTCGACCTGAATTTGTGCGATCGCAGACGCGAGAGCTTGCCCGAACGCGCGCCCATTTGCATATACTGTGCAGTGTATGCTGAGGGATGCCAGCTAGCTCCGCTGTCAGAGTCCGCAATCGAAGTTGTATCTAGCTTGTTAGCTATCAAATTGGCATGCCATGAGCGCGACGCGAGGTGGACAACACCGCACGCACCACAAACGCGCAAACTTATAAAATCGGTTCGGTGTGTCCCCTGTTCCGTTTTTCGTTGCCATCATTCAAAACCCAACCAAAGGACAGTTCATGGAGCTTATTAATTTGTAAAAATCTCAACTACAAGCAATTCGTTTGCCCAGAGAAGTACTCTGATCGATGTTTGAAGAAATCCAGCTGCTGCTGCAGTAGATGCAAATCCATGCCTTACAATATCCAAATCGAATTGGACTCTGGGGACCGCACGCAGCCGTAGGTATAGTTGCGATCAGTTCCGCGCAAACAACAATGAGAGAGTTCAAACGATGTCTGCTAACTAAAAATACCAGACAAAGGATATGCCGAAATCTGTTCTACAACATTAGAAAGCCCCCGTGTACATACTTATCTATGGGTAGTAGATACCAGAGCGCATATAATGCTCCCTCTCCGTCGCTCACCCCTTTGCAATTTCTATCAATTTTTAAGCGGAATTATTTCGTTTTGGGCAATTTATCAAAATGGACATGCGCGCGTTGCGTGCCAGCGTTCAATTAATTTCTGATTTGACCAATACTTACAACGAGGACATAAGACTGCTCTCCATCTGCTCCCTTTGCCCCTCTTTGAGAGCGATGTGTTGTATCCGCTTTACTTGTTGTACAATGTGGGCATAGCCATTGGACTTAGATGCAGTCGGTGGTAGAAGCAAAAAGAACGCTCCCCCGTCTGCCCTCATCCGTCGTCGTCTTCGTTGCGTCGTCGTGTAGAAAGAGGTAGGAACATGAAGTCTAACATTCCGCTTCATTATAAAATTGGTCAAACAAAAAAAAACTCTCTCGTGTGCGTAGGCCTAGCGGCAAAAAAAGGAAGCATTCCTGCGCACATTTTGCACTTCTGCCTGGCATCCCTTATACCACTCACTCTACGACTCTATTGAGGCGGCACATTGTCCATCGCTTTTTTCGTTCCCATTTCCATGTTAAACTGTCACATTGAGGTGAATTATTGTGGTCAATCGGCCAGGCCCGTACAAGATATCCTGCGGGGTCACTCGCACAGTCACACACAATATTATGTGTGAGCACACGAAACGCGACCAATATAACGACGACGACGGCAACGACGACGCGACGCACGACAACGACTGTTACTGTTTATATTATGAGAGAGTAATTCAAGCCTTGGTCTTCCGTTGGCTGCGCCATCTTTGACTTTATAGAATGACAAATGCAAATAGAGCTATCTGACGGCTGGCGGCTGCGGCGGCGGTCACTAAACGGTGAATTTGTGCCTCACGGGTGTTAAATACATCTTTCTCTCGCGCTCACAGATGTCTCTGTGTTTATTTTCACGCGACATTTGCGTTTCCTCGAGGAAAGTTTTGTGGCAGCAGCGGCGGCGCGGCGGTGGCGGCAGCAGGTAATACTGCAGAAACCATTAATCAAATGTTTTGTTGGGGTTTCGTGCTTGAAAAATATTCCTGGTATCCTTTGATTAACTGTGCAATGCAGCAGATTGACGCATATATCACACATATGCATTGCATATGAATCCATTAGATACGCTCAAAACACTCTCTTATTGTGCGGCGATTTCTGTGAAAGCGAATATCTATCCCTAACTTATTCGGGAATCGCATCCATCTTTGAGGTCGAATGCTGGGGCTATGGGCCTTCCGCGCCGCCGCCGATACACCGCCGTGCCACCTCACCGCTACCACTGCAACGCTGGGCTGTCGCGCGAAAGGTGTTATCGTGGAATTCTGCAGTCGGTGTTGATCTCACGAGAGATGATTTGCACGCATAACAGATAACGGCTGTGCTGTTTGCGCGGTGAAAATTTTGCATAAGTGCGAGTTGTGTACGCGGTGGCGTTGGTGGTGCGAGCGGTGCGGTGCAGTACATTCAGTCTAATCGGACTTAAATCGATGAAAAATGTTTCGAATCGGTTGTAGGACATAGATACATGCATTTAAAGGCATAGAGATTTGTGTAGATTTGTTGTTTTTTTTGTTGTTCCTGTTGTTGTTATTGCTGATTTTGTGTTCGGGTTGAAGGGGGAAAGTTGATATTGATAGGCGTAAATGAGGATACAATAGATGTTTGATCCGAGGATGTACACAATAAAGTCCAACTTTTTACTTGAAAGCAAATAATCCGAATTATCATGACCCTAAAAAGGGCGCCATTCACAAAATAACGCTAGCCTCATTTTTTAAAGAAATATTGACCGATGATTCCACTAGCCCATATATTTAATAAATATTTATGTATCTCATGAACCTCCTCAAGTTGCATTTTCAGTCTGAATTCAACAAATTTTTTATTCAGGCCAGAAGTGGGTCTTCCTCTATACCTTTTCAAGAGCCCCATATATATAGACTGAAACGGAGTAGTTGTGTATATAAGCGAGTTTCTCTAAAAAGCACGAGCACGCAGAGGACCCTAAAAGGGAGTTAAATTAAATTACTTTCATATGCAAGTGCGTGCTATACACAATGAAGTCAAAAATCATTGAAAAATAAAATAAAATGTCTTTATAAATTTGGGGAACAATTGCTTTTGCATGCTTTTTTTTATTTTATATTTGTTTCTGTTTACTTTTATTTTTTTTTAATTTTTTACTTTTTTACTTTTTTTTGAGTTATTTAATTTTAAAATTAAATTTTTTTTAAAAATTTGTATTTACCTTTTTTATATATTTTTAACTGCTTGCGTTAAACAGGTATACCCCTTGGCTTAAAATGATGCTCATATCGTCCATAAATGTTATTTATTGGGATATGTTATTATTAAAACAACAAAATAACTGATTTAATTTTATTATTAACATCAATTAACTGAAATAAGTACCGATACGAATTGCAACCGCACTTGCCGTCGTACTCGGTGTAAATGGACCCCATGCGCATGCGGTGCCTGTATCTGGGGGGAAAGAGGTGTGGGACAATTTAATTTGTAAAATAATTTGGGAAGTTATTTCCCTTTGAAACAACTCCTTTTTTAACATTGATAAAGTCCCCAAAAACTCATGGAATAAAACCACATTTTTGGGGAGTTGTTTAACATGAAAAAACTTCCCTCATCCATACAGATTTTTGGGGGGGTTGTTTCGGGAGCATATCGGAATAGGATTATAAAAAGCGGGATTTTAAAACCGGGATTTAAAAAAACGGGATAATAAAAAGCGGGATATCGAACCCAACCCGGTTGTTTCATATCAACCCCAAGATTATTTAATAGGTGAGTTATTTCATGGAGCCGTCGTTATTCTGTATTCCGAAATTATTCTATATGAATTAAAAATTCTTTGTAAATTTCTGGTAAATTGGTAGTGAATCACTTTCTACTTTCTGCGCTGTAGATGTCACATTTTTAATATTTAGATATTGAATTTTGTTTCAACATCGGAGACATGTGTGTGTGCAAATCATTCACTGTGATGTACCTGATCCAATGTTGACCAGTTCAGCGCCGTAGCAACGTAGGGGCGTTGCATTGCCCATTCAGGCGTTTGCATTACACCTCCCCCCTTAATGAAGAATAATACAAATAATGAACAAGTGAAGAAACAAAAAAAAAATCAATTCAATTTTAAATTATTCCATTTAATTTTAAAAAAATATCTACAGAAAAATTACTTATCTTAAAAAGAGAAGGTACAAAAATTCAGTCTTTGTTTGCATCAAACTTAAACTTAAAAAACAAAATAAATCTTAGATAAAAATGTCTTACAAAAAAAAATATTAAAACTTAAAATCTAATTTAACATAGATCATTTTTACGGATTTTGTTGATATTTTTCTGAAGGGTAAATTTCCTTCACTAAGTTCTGGATTTTTCTAAATTATTCTTTGAACATTTATTGTTGTATTCTAGTGTAGGCATTGACGTTTTATATATGGACTGATAATTACTTGTCACTTCCATACATTTCTTGCCCAGAAAAACTTTCCAAGAAATCTCAGCGCTTTTGGGACTGAGCGGCCACATTCGTTACTAAAATAGACGCCAAACACTAAAAAAAGTCGTTAAAATTCAAATATTTATGGAGAACGGACAGTAGATGGCATTCGAAAAAGTTCTTTTTTATTTAAATTGAATAAAAGACATTTTTGTTTTAGTTTTTTTTTGAACAGGTGAATGGAATTGAATAATTTTTTTGTAAGTTTTGATGGAACTTACTTTTTCTGATCTTTCCCATTGGTTTTTTTTTTTGACAATATAGTGCATTATTACCTTACAATATATATCAATAATAGATTATCTTTGGCTGCTCGTAATGGCGAGTTTCATGGCACGACCACCAAGACCCAAGAGCGCTGCTGAAAACTGGAACACGAGTGAAGTTGTTTACTAGCAGTCCATATATAAAGGGTGATTTTTTAGCTGGTTTGGTTTTGGCAACACTGGTTTTGACAGCTGACGTGTGTTTAGTACCTTGTGTCACTGTCAAACAGCTTCAGTTTGGTTTGCAATTTAACCATGGATCGTCTTACAAATGAACAACGCTTGCAAATTATTGAATTTTACTATCAAAATTCGTGCTCGGTTCAAAATGTTCATCGCGCGCTGCTTCGAAAAATTGTGTTCAGCGATGAGGCTCATTTTTGGTTGAATGGGTACGTAAATAAGCACAATTGCCGCATTTGGAGTGAAGATCAGCCAGAAGCATTGCAACAGCTACCAATGCATCCCGAAAAAGCCACTGTTTGGTGCGGTTTATGGGCCGGCGGCATTATTGGGCCATATTTCTTCAAAGATGATGCGAATCGCAGCGTTACTGTCAATGGTGAACGCTACCGAGCGATGATAACAAACTTTTTTTTGCCCGAAATGGAAGTTCTTGACTTGCATGATATGTGGTTTCAACAAGACGGTGCCACATGCCACACAGCACGCGAAACAATGGCGCAATTGCGAGGCGAGTTTGGTGAACAGTTAATTTCACGTTTCGGGCCGGTCAATTGGCCGCCTAGATCGTGCGATTTGACACCATTAGACTATTTTTTGTGGGGGTATGTCAAGGCTAATGTCTATAGGGACAAGCCCGCTTCGATTGACGCACTGGAAGCCAACATCCATGCATTCATTCGTGAGATACCGGCCGATATGTGTGAAAGAGTATGCCAAAATTGGACTCAGCGGATGGGCTACCTGAGACGCAGCCGCGGTCAACATTTGCATGAAATTATCTTTAAACATTAAATTGCAAGGTACAAACTATCGATTCAAATAAATATTTCATTCATTTTTTCGAATTTTTTGTGTTTTTTTTTTTTTTAAAGTTCTAAATCTCTTAAAAAATCACCCGTTATTACGTCAATGAGTGTAGGTATCTGTGTTCATTCTGCTCAGGTTACCTGTAACTTGTAAGTACTACCGAATGTGTTGGCGAATGGCAAATTTTTAGAAATAGACGTTAAATGTATTAAAATTTCTCTAAAATCAAATCAATCAAAATCGTATGATCCGTTTTCGAGGGCATTAAAAAAAACAGGAATTTTTCTGTGGTACCATCCTGTTCCAAACGTACTAAGCCCAAATTCAGAACGATGACTTTCCTATCATCGTTTTGATTAAAACATCAAATTTTTGTTTACAACACAAAACCAATAATTATATCCAAGAGCAAATAAAATATACAAATAGGCCCGAGTCCAATAAAAATTTTGCAAAAAAATCAACGTCGAAGCTGCTCCTTAGATATTCGATGTCTTAACGTTTTTTTCCTTTATTGCCTCGACAAAATATGTGCATTCCATATTTCAAGAGGTGTTTTTAAGGTATAATTATTTTTTTTAAATATATTGTGTGTCCATGTTACATTATTTAGCATTAATTTCCCATAATTTTAAGTCTCAAAACCGAATATATATTATACTCTGGTATGACAGCTGTTTCGCATTAATTGATATTTCTCTTTGTTTGCTTTGGTCTCTGTTAAATAAGCCAAATGAACTCCAGCTGAGTCTTTATTTCCCTTAACAATGTAATTCTACAAATCTTGTTCGTATATAAGTACTATTGTAGCCTCCGTTTGTGATACCTATAAGCTATACGTCCTACACTTATTTACAACCACCCGCTTGAGTTGATTTAGCATTAATAGTTTTCAACAAACAATAACATTGCACGAGATAAAATTTATTTGTCCAAATTAGTTCACCTTATGACTTATTTATTATCTGGTCAACAAGTTGACTTCTACCAAAAATTACAAATTAGGACCACAAACTGTGATAATTGCATAAGACAATCTGTGCAACTGACTGCCGTGCCACTGCCAGTCAGTGTGACTCCTATATCACAACTATACAACTCTCTTATATTGCAACATTTTGACCAACTTTTTTAGTTTTAATGAATTTTGGCTAAAGTTTTATCTGACAGACCGCCATATTGCAAAGTTAAAATGGTTTTCTTGGTTACAACTGTTGTCCTTCGCATGCACCCCTATATCCCTAATCAAAAATAGATTTCACGCTACGATGCGTTTCCACCAAAATCTGGCCGAATTCTACCACGAGCCATTGTTATATAGTCTCGCAGTAAAGATTGAAAAGTGAACTTGCAGCTCCAAAGCTGCACCACCAAAAGCGAGGTTAATAAGTCTTGTACCGCGCATATACACTAGAAACACAGACATTACCTGTCATAGGGATATATGAACCTAGTCCGCCATCATCATGAAGGATCAGCGGGCAGGAAGAGCGGGAGATTTTGAGATCAGCATCACGAGATTGCATGCGCAGCGAGCAGTGCAGCAAACCCATACAACCGTAATTCTCGCGCTGCATCTGAAAGATACTTTATGTGATTTCGAAATATGTTCGAAAGGCAGCCGGGCGGGTAGGAGACACAGCCACAGCTACATCAGCCACACCACCACCACCGCCAGGGTCACTGGAGGAACCATGGCTGGCTGCTGCAGCTGATATATATCTGCACCTCTATGCTCCGTTATAACAATGTTCGGATTTTGATCTATTCGCGGAGCCTTTATCCCCGACACGATACACCACCAGTTCGATGGAGCTTGAGCTGATGGAGCGGACTGTTGGAGCAGCCACTGCTGCCGCACCAACAACAACGGTTCTGCCGAACATAAAGGATAGATTTACATATGGCGGATGATAAGATCGGGCTGCTTCGATGCTGCCGATGCCATGTGATCGCTGCGAGGGGATCATTTATTTATTAACACATTACGAATTGGAGTGGACAGAGGCGATCAGCAGAGACTTGGAGGGGGCAGCAGCAATAACAGCACTTGAAATATTGCCGCACGCATTTTTCGCCGATAGACAAACTGCGAACACGTAACTTAAACGCACTCTCCATATGGCTATCGTGGTGGTATAGTAGTAGTAGTAGTGGTGGTGGTGGCGGTGGTGTTGGTGGTGGCGTGCTCTGATGGTGGTTGAAATGGAAACACACCCAATGCCGTGCTCCAAAATATCGGTCTATGATCCCAATCCCTGCAGCTTCGCGCGCAGCTGTCATACAATTCGTTTCTCGATAAAATCTGTAATAGTTTTTATTCATTCATTTTTTTTTTCATTATTTTTTTTTTTTTTTTAATTTAAGAAGAGATACCACGATCGACGGGATTTATCGATCGGATTAGAAGTCCGGCTCGTATGTAGATACAACTGTGGCAATTAGGGTGGGCAATTAACGCAACTACTTTCTCTTCTGCAACTTCAATTGAGTTGCGCGTTATGTTCGAATGGTGGAAAGTTGACGCGAAATTAGTTCGCCGATAGGCGGCGGCATCGTCGTCTTCGGTCGTCGGGCAGTGTTTGGTATTTAGAAATTTATTACTTTCTGAGATTACGTACATTTGAAAGTACTTAAACGAATTTAATTTGCATATTTCTAAGATTTAAATTGAAAATAAAAAAAAACGAAATGAAACAAATAAATGATTTTAAACAGATAAAATTTTATTGATGGAGATTGTGAGTGCAATCTAATGTTTAAAAATCTGCAGAAATCCAGTGCAGCGATACGCTTTCATCATGATGGGAATTAGGAAGATTTAAAAACATGATGAAGATAATTGCTGGTAGAATTAATAATTTATGGCTTTTAGGCTTTCAATAAATTAAATACAAATGTATCTTGTCATGGAATAGAAAATTTGCAATTAAAAAAAAATTTAAGATCGCATAATATGACGATTTCTATTGCAGTTTTATCTTCTGAAAAAAAAAACTTTAATATTTAAAAAGCCGTAATTAAATTTCCTTCAGAAATGTCCTTTAAAATTTTTGCAATGAATTTCGATAAAATTAGAGCTAAGCCCACACATTTTTATTCTATAAAGAATTGTTGAAAAGTTTTTGTTAATACTAACGGTTTTGAAACAAAAATTGTGTAGACTAACTTCAATTGAGTTCCTTTTTCCAAGTCCAAGTGAGATCGCCGTGACGAAACGCCAAATTTTTTCAGGACGTTAAAAGCTATTTTGAGTCAATAATTCAACAAGTTCAAATTAAACAGTCTTCTACTTGGCTGATGTATTTCCGTACTCCGTAGTATATAGAATTTGTATTATTAAAAAAACCTACTTATAAGATCCATTTGTCTGATAATATTGTCAGAAAAATAATTGTCCACGGCCATCTGACAATATAATGTTCAAGTGTCGGAATTGTTTTAGCACGTTATATAGATTTTTTTTACTTAGGGCATTGCCAGACTCAATTGAAATTGTAGAATGTCATAGTTTATGAATTCAGACAATTTCTTCAGTTTGGATTCATGTTTTTTTTATAATGTATTTCACACTTTTTCTCCACTATACACAATGTAAAAAAGGTTTAACTTGTCTAACCACGCCTAAAATCGTATCGACCACGTGTGAACTGACAATTTTTAACCTAAGATCGTGTTGTCAACGAAAAGCCTCTTTATTATCATATTGCCAGGACAGCTGTTTGACAATTAGACTGTAAGACTTTTTGGACGAAATCTGCGAATTGTATAATAGTAGAAATGCAAGAGTTTTACGAAGAAAGACTATAACAAAGGCTTTTATATAATTTTTCGATCTGTACTTACAACGTCATATTCTTAACGGAAAAATGGCTGTTTGGCATAATAAATGACTCTGAATTGTGGGATTATTCGTTTAATGTATGAAGACGTGATAGGTACCTACTCCGATCCAAATATTAATACCAAAACTTATTAGTGCAAAATTTTAAACGATTAAGTAGGATGTTAAAGCATTTTTAGTATGATAAAAAGGCGTTAACATCGTACTAAATCGTTTAAAATTTTGCGCCATTATCTTTAATTGATTGGTCATGTCTTTATACATGTACTCACATTGATTCTATGGTTTTTAAATTTTATGATAAAATATTTGATTGTTTTCTATAGTATATCTGTACCTCTTATTTCTATAAAAATCCAATTACTTTCGTCGAGTTGGTATGATAGTGAATTCCGAATATTGAAAAATTGGAGAAACAAGTTATGGTTATATTACAAAAAAAAACTAATTTAGAATCTGACTTTAATAATAATTATTGTGTAGCCAAATATATTTGCTAAAGAGTTTAAAATATCTCAATTATATAGAAAAAAGGTTCAAGCAATTTAAAAATTAATTAAAATTGAGTGATTCGCCCGAAGATGGAGGTACACTCCGAAACGCGTCGTTGAACCTTATATATATATTATTTTAATTAAAAGTTGTGAAAGGTATCTAATAATATTAAACAAAATTTTAAAATTAAAACTTATAACATATATACATATTTTGTTTTATTTATCAATCAAAAATGAATCCCAATTCCTTTTGGAATTTTATAAATAGTAAAAGAAAATCTTGTCTATATCTGTCCGTTTTTAAGTAGGTATGTAAAATAATTAATAATATCTCTGACCAATGATCCTCGTATAGTAACACAACTTTTCTTCATATTTTTTTCATACTAACGAAAATGATCAATTATTTCATCATTTGAAATCATATTCTCACTTGACTGATATAAATTTTGACATATGTAAGTATTTACTGATAATATTAAAATATATATTTCATTTAGACGATAATAACGTATCTGGACCAGATGGAATACCATCATTAATTGTCGATGTCATTTGGTGTTCTTTTTATTTGTTCATTTGATAAATTCATCATCATGTTTTGCTTCAAAAAATGAATAAGCTTGGATTTATTGTTAAATTCATTACTTGGCTCAAATTGTAGGTACTTGTTTGTCATAAAATCAGAATCCAACAGATTCAAAAAGGGTTTTTGAAATTTGCTCTCAGAGGTTTAGGCTGGCAGAATCCATTGTTATTGTTAAACTTATTGACAGTCATCACATCGATGCTTTAAAACTTTTTTCTCGAGTTCATTTTAAGGTTCTACAGCGGAATCTAAAGGTGCGTGTCCATTTGAGAGTAAAACCGTTGAAAGTAGCACCTCAGACCACTATCGAGAGGAAACTCACAGGTGGACACAGGCTTGAGAGAAACTCGCGGAGAGGTTAATTTTTGGCATGGACATTCGAACTTTTAGATATTCACTCGCAAGTGGACACATGTTTTGTTAAATATCCGAGACTAGCTCGCAAAATTCCAACACTGTTCGTATTTTGCGAGTAGAGCTGTCGAGAGTTTACAATGTGAAACTGTGGTCTTCCAGGAGGAAGCAAATCAATCAATAGTGGTCTTATAATAAATTTTAATTTAAAATCCGGTTAAAATGAATGGATTTAAATGATCCCGATTTTTTTTGATTTTGGAACACTTTTTTTTTTAATTTTGCTTAACTAAGTATAAGTATACGATCAATAATTTAGCGATTGGAACTAAAAATACATTTTTTGTTAAAATGTTAAAAAAAATTATTGATAACGCCATTCTTGAGCTTTAAAAGTAAACAATAAGGTGCCAGTTATAGCCAGTTATAGCTTTCATTGGGCAAAACGCAATCTTTGGAGTTGAGGTCACTTGAACTTATTAATTGAATTTATGTAGTAGATTGAAATGTTTTGTAGGAGCGATGCATTGGCTCAAAACTAGTAGTGTATAAGAGAAAGTAGAAATTAAAGAAAACGAATAAAGAAGAAAAGAAGAAAAGAAGAAAGAATTACATGAAGAAAATAAATGAAAATGAAGTAATTTAAGATTAGTCTAAGTTCAGCATTCAAGAGAAATAAAGCATTTAGGTATTATTAGTCAACCGCGTTTTTTTTTTTGATTGAGATCTATAATTTAAAAGTAAACCTAAAAGAAAATTTCATTACTTGAGAAAACAGGTAAGATAATAACTCCAAGGGCAAACCATGCGCCTATATGGGTTATACCTGTGGTTTAACCCATCTTTTCTAAATGTCTTTATTTCTTTAAGAACAGTGCCAAAAAAAAAACCAACAAACTTTGAATATACATATGTCATTTTAACTATAACTTTCAACTTCCAACAAGCAGGAAAAATATATCAAATGGACACGGTTATGAAAGTACTCTCTGCAAATCATCTCTCTTAACTAAACAATTGAATTCGCGATATTAAAATATCAAAAAATTAACTTTCAAATGGACAGGCATCCGAGAGTAACTCTCGATAATTTACTAGCGAAAAAACTATCAAACGGACACGCACCTTAAGAGGTCTACCTGTGAACCTATTTATAGAACAAACTACCGTACCAACTGTATGAAGAGAGTTTACCATTAAATAATATGTTGAAATTGTGTGACGTTAACCATTAATAATTATTAATTAAAATTTCCGATGTATATCAATTACCGTTTTTAAAAGGACTTTTCATAATGTATAGGTATTTATAGATTTAAGAAAAATATTGTTCGCTTGATATTAATTAGCTTCTTTCAAATAAATAAATACAAAAACTTTATAACGAAAATGAAGAAAATTAGTAAACTAATTTTGTTTTAGGTGGAGCGAGGTCATTTCAACTTATAAAAAGAACTTATATTTTCCTTAAGAAAATTTTATCTTGATTAAGCAAACGTAACAAAAAAATGTCTTATTTTGTGACCATAAAGACGTGGAATAAGTCCGGTTTCTACTTGTCAAATGCCTATGTTGAAGCTTGTAGAACCAATTTCATTACATTATGGTAATGCATTTTTTTAATCACTCTTAATATTATAAAAATAATTAGGTTTTTATGAATAAAGTTATAATTAGTGAAATGTCTCAAAATTTAAAGAAAACAATAATAGCCTTACTTTCAGTTAAAAAATTTAATTCCCATTAAATAGGGCCCACAAATTATTACTCATGCATAGCCAGTATATACTATAATATGACATTGAACCGATATTGCAAGTAAGTGTTGTCATAATCTCAGCAATGGAATTTATTTTTATAACGGATTCATCCTATTATTATTTCTCAAAAAGCCATAAAAAAAACTGAAGAAAAAAAAAAACAACATTAAATATTGCAAACAACGCAATATACAATTTTAATATATACCCCCTTTATAGTTGATCACTAGCGATATTTCACCAGTGCGCACACAATATCACTTTTGGTTGCATAGAGCTCTTAGTCCGGCTGAAACAATTAACACCAATTGCCAAGACTGGGCACTGTGATGCTGATACGACATACGAGAATGAATACGTAGAGTATATGCCGGCCAAGAAGCTTTTAAAAGCCATTAAATACGATTGATTAAAATCTCCTCTCCCGCGTTTCAGTTTAACAGTGTTTTTTTTTTTTTTTTTTTTGCGTTTTAAGTTAAGCTAAATCGTCGTCGGTCATCGTCATTGTCGCTGTTTTAAGCTGATGCAGTTAAAAAAAATATACTTACACACACAGACAAGAATAAAAAAAATAAAGAATAAAAACGGGTCGCGAGGACTTGCTGTCATCGACATTTCATCCATCAAATATAAACAAAGTGGTTAAAACTAAACGATAGTGGAAAAAGTTGTGACCAATGGTAATGTCATGCCCCAGAGCTGTGTAGATGCAAAGCAACTTCATTCATTTTCAGCAAGTTTTCAATACGAGAGTTAACTCTTGATTAGATCCCGATGTAACTTTTCGAATTGTGTGAATTAAACTAGAGATTAACTGATAAGATATTTCTGGCAGATGTGTGTTAAAACGATATAAACATAGAGAGAGCGACACTATGTTTTTGACAGCTGAAAGTTTAAGTTAATCCTACACTGAAATACTGCTTCTGAATAAACTCGGGTTCAATTGATTTCCAGGATTAACTAACTCTGGTTTAACTCAGAGTTAACTCGCATGAACTGAAAAGGTGCGGCTCTTCGACTTTTCCATCTCTGCATTTTATATGTTGCCCAGTTTTTCAGACGAAATCATTCCAGTTAAACCAGTTAAACCCGAATTAACTACATAAGAACTATAAGAAAATACAGAGTTTTATTTTATGAATACAATGACTTGCCCTTAGTTACCCTAAACTATACCTATGTATATGGCAGGTTTAAGCAATTCTTATAAAGGTAAAAATCCTCTCTTACTCTCTAGGGACCCAGTGCGCGTTGCGATGTGGACTTAATGCACCTCTGATTATGCCAGATTATAGCTATCGTGCGATGTTAATTTTATAATCACCACCAGTCACCTCCCAGAGCCATTTCGCCTCAGAGTTTAAGTTTGAGTTTGAGTCACGTCCATAAGTCCACTTTGTCCGTCCAACGATCATAAGCAGAGGAGTGATTGCATCACTATAATATCTTTCTTAAATGTCAGAATGTCTGCAGTCTCTCCACTGTCCAGCGCCGCACCGCCAGCCGGCCGGCCAGCCAAACGAAATGTGATCCGATCCAAACAGTTGATTGCACGAAACCAAATTTCGATTTAAGAATACAAAAAAAAGGTATAATGTACCTACCTAAACTATAAACTCAACTCAAATGAAGATGAAGTCGACGAAGAAGAAGAAGTGCGGCGTGGAACATATAAGCGTTTGAAACAATTTATGCATAGAACTGTATTTATGGCCGATAAATTAGTATTTGCTTCAAGGTTGAGATATACATTGATGGCGACCTATCGATTGGCATCTTGAGAAAAAAACTTGCGTGGGACGCAACAGTCGCAATGGACGATGTCTCATGATGGGGCGACTGTATAGACGAAGTTTGAAACTTGATCCAAGACCGAAGTTTTCAAGCACCAAACACACATAAATTTGTATAGCTGATGACTCTTGAATTGGTTTTGGGATAGATTGAAGATGTTTACCCAACGCCTTGTCAGACAAGACACGACAGTGTCGAGTGTGCCGTAAGTTACTGCTCTTACCTCATGCACCTGCTCCTGCGTTACTACCGCGCTAGATTGCTTTTAAAAGAAGTAGGTATGTACATATAATTGCGTTTCGTGGTGTTAAGTGCATGGTAATGACATGCTAATCGTTGGACAGGTGCTCCCTCTTTATAGGTACAACAGCTAATATGATTCATAATTTTGTATTTCTTATTACATTATTCTATGGCAAGTATAATAAGATGTAGGGGAAAACCGCGAGCGCCATTAGATTGCATACCTGATGACTTAATTAATTGGAAAAAAAGCACACTCATATGAGCATATGGTGATGCAGGGTCTATTTGTTACGAATATACGATAATTAGTTTGCGGTTTCTTTTTTCAGGGCGGAGAGTGTTCTTATATCATATCATTCATGGATACCGGAAAGGCCAAATACAGAAGAATGACTCGCTTTAGGTATAATATAGGTTCTTGCGAAGCCACAAAAGTTATAGTATAATATAATGTTAGACGTGACTAAATGATTTGATCCGCTATGTGATTCTTAAGAATTAACACTTAGAAAGTCGACTGTTATAGTTTCAGGAATACAAAAAAAAGAAGAAAATGAGTGGGAATTCGATTTATCTGAGAATGAAATATCAATTTATATTCTGTTGTTATTTCTTTAGAATTCGTGTAATGCTAGATAATGATGTTCTGACTGAACTTTTATAAAGAAAAAGGTTTCAGAAAAATGTTTCAATTAGGATAGGGATTGAAGTTGAGTACAGCGTTGCCGATGTGGCACGATCGTGTTTTTTTTGACACAACAATTTCCTCGTGGCACGGTGACACGATAAAATTTAATATGATACGATTTTCTTATTCCCATTATTTTACTTAAAATAAAGCAATTTTTGACGAAATTTGATGGCAGAAACTCCTATTTTTTGACAATAAGCTAATTAGGTATGATGTCTTAAATTTTATTGTATTTTTGAATTGAATTATATAGTGTAGTGTTTTTTTGTTTCAAACAAAAAAAAAAGAATTTTCATTTTTTCATATGGCGTGAAAATGGCACAGTTTTTCAAAAATTTTAGCAAGATCATTGTTTTTGACGGCAACGCTGGTTGAGTATAAAAGTTGGAGCAAAAATTTGCGAAATGATAACAATATTTTTAAAGATTCACTTTGAGTACAAAAATTAGGATTCGCCACGGGACTTGGCAAAAGGCGTCGCGTCGTCGTTAAAATAAAAAAAATTTAAGCTAAAGCTAGAACTTAGAATTTTCAGTAAAATCTAGGTTTTGGTGAATAAAAATAAGCTTAAGCTAGCTAGTTAAAATTTTTTCTAGTCGTATAGCTGTTTTAAAACAGAAAAAAAATTTTTGTTGGCACCAGTGGACTGAGAAATAAGGTGTTTATTTATCTCATGAAGTCCCACGGGCGCTCAGTTGAATTGAAACCGAGGGTATAAATAAAAGAATGCTGCCTAGAGTCGGGCTCGAACCCACACCTCTAAGTTAGCATTTACTACATCCATTGCGCCATTGCCACCTTGCCTTTGTTATATTAAATGCAGTATTTTATTTATTTATTTTTTTATTTTATTTATTTATTGAACTATATAGCACAAAAAAACGAATTTCTCTTCTAGAAAATGTCATACAATTTCAAACAAATTCATCCACTCGTTTAGGGTTGAGCTGGATATACAGTGGATATACAGTATACCATATTAATATTGAAGGTTTGAATGAACAAAAATTTTCTTCTTATTTAAATTCACTTTTTCTCCATAAAAATTTATTCAAATTTGAATTTTCAAGAAATTGATTAAGTATTTGGTTTCAAAAACGACTAAAAGAGGCCATTCTTTCCGCCAGGTGGCCGGTGAGGCGGCGGCGCGGGCGCGGCGTGGTAGGTCATCACAAATCCTATATAAATGTCGAAATTGAATTTCTCTCAACCAAACAAATGGCAAGAGATCCTCCCTCTTAGTAGGTAGGATAAGAAACAATACCTAACCTATACACGCAACAATTTCATAAAGATTTCTATTACCTCCTTTATGATGAACGGTCCCCAGGATTAATTACCATGAGTTTTTAAATGCCAATTACAATCGTCGTATTATTCATGGACGTAATAGATCTTCGACTAAATGGAAAACTTATATACATACCGCTATGGCTTGTACGGGGATATACACCACCTTAGCTACAGCAGCTAATTGCTTTAGAAAAGTACGCAAACTCTCTTCGTTGGTTCTTCATCGTCGACCGACGCGACGCGTCACGTCGTCATCGTCGTCGTACATCCACAAAGCATCATCAGAGATCGATCATGCTCTATGGCCTGAGTAAACATTTGCTGACAGCAACGAATATCCCTTTTGTCAAAAGCTAGCAAAACAATTATCCATGTTTTCAATGATACATCTTTTAGCCAAATCCTCGTGTGATGGTTACCTACACAGTACACATATCATATCTATACGAAAGGAGAAATTCAATTACAATTTCATTAGACTGCCAGGAGCTAGAAGTCTCTTGATGCTTGGAGCTGCAGGCGAAGCTATTTCCACTCACAACAGTCCCACAGCGAGTTATCTGTGTGATGCATTTTCGTAATGGATGTTCGAGCGCGCGTATACACAAAACCGAACCCGTAATTATCTAAACTGTGTTTCCATTTATCAATGACGCTGATGGAACACAACAAAACTCAGATCCAAGCTTCCTCGCTCTCTCTATATATCTGTGCTAAACGCATCTTGGATGGATATTCTTCATTTTCTTCATACAGCCCATCATCCATCCATCCATCCGACAAAATGGTTAATATAGGTATTGCCTTCTCACTCTTACACGCCAGCCATAAATAGAATTATAATTGCGATCAATTAATCATCGTAATTAGATGAGATGAGCATCACTTTGGTTCGTCGAGTAGCTGCAACAAGGAATTCTTTACATTTACCTTTCGTATATGTATGCTTGCTTGCAGTTTGCCTCTGCACATTTGCCTGGACTAAGTCAAGAGGAATGATCTTCAAATAACGATAAGCTATATAAGCGCGCAACACAACGCATTACATTGGTGCGACGGCAAATAACGCGCTTGCAACCCCGTGTTGCCGTTGTAAAATATTTATGTTTCTATTAGGGCATGTCGGAAATTGGTCGGCTTTTTCTCGGTGGTCACTTGAATACTTAGACGGAGATAGGACGTTTGAATAAATTTTCCAAGTGTTTGTTATAAAAATTCGTTTCAGGTTTTTGACAACTTTAAATATAATAATATAAGTTATCCTACTCATATTAGGTGCGTTCCTTTACTTTGAAACTCTGTGATTTTCTGTCCAAAACTGCACATTTTATTTTTTTTTCATATGAACTTGGACAGACTTTATTGTTGAAACTCACACAATATACAGAGTTTCAAAGTAAAGGAAAGTTTAGATGTTTGTCTTTTATGATTAGGCGAACGGATGGACGTATTGTGATGAAATTTGGCAGAGAAGTCGATTATATCTTGGAATAGGTTATAGGATACTATAACACAAGAATTTTGCGGGAGCTGAGCAAAGCGGGAGCATGACAGCTAGTTGTCATTTTCTCAATTAGTGGCTTATTATTATTTATTTTCCTTTCATCATCTTTGTTTCAACTTTTCACTGAGAAGGCTTTTTCAAATATATCTAAGGCTCATAGTGGCAAAATTTGGCCTCCTCAAATTCAAAATTCCCAAACCCAAAATCTAAGAAAGCCTAAATCCCAAAAACTTTTTATCCCGAGAATGTTTCCCGAAATTGAAATCACGAAATATTATATTAAATGAAAAATTGTTTTAGATATGGGTTTTTGTGATTAAGGGTTTCCTATATTCTTTTGGAATTTTTGGGTTTTTCAGGATGGGATTTGTTTTGAATTTTGGGTTTTCTGGATTATGGATTTCGGGATTATACGACTGCCTTTATTTTTCATATTTGAGACGGAAACGAGCGAGAGAGATATTTTAGAATTTGTATGTTTTTACAGAAAAGTGTAAAAAAAAAAATAATCTTCACTTCCGTCGTGCATCTATTTGTTAACACATCCATTTTTTTTTCTTTAATTCAATGTCTCACTTATAATGCATGATAAATCTATGAATCGTACATTTTTGGCTTGTGATACAAATTTTATGTTAAATTTATTTTTAACTGCAACATTTTCTTGGCAACACTGGCATACCTATGTACCTATATACATGTTGCATTGCTCCTCCATCTTTCAGGCAACCAATCGATCTTTTGTCGAAAAGCGTCCTCCTCCTTTAGCCAAACAAAGCCAAAGTAGGCCCTGTTGAACTGATCTTTTGTTTTAATAGATTTATGTAGATGCAGCCGATTATCTTGCCATATTTGCATTTAATTGATTTGCGACAGGAGAAGCCAGCTATATGAGCTCAGTCCATAGGTTCTTTCTTGTATTAACATGGATTTGATGAACTGGGGTGCGCTCCGCCGCGTTCCGTTGGGTCTATTTTCTATACACATTCAGTTCCACCTTATCTAGAAGGTTGGACAAGTGAACTGGACGTCTCTTGTTATTCGGACGGACAAACGGACAATCCCTCCCTCGTATACTTTGTACAATAGCTATGAATGCGCACTTAGAATTCAGATGTCGTTAGTATATATATCTGTATCTCTTTGGGTGCTCTGATTTTTGTATTCTCGAATAGTAAAAAAAAAAAAAAAATTGCTTGCTGCAGGTCGCGCATAGATCGCAAATAGCGCCCCGAAGCAGCCATTTGAATTTGGTACGCTTGTTGCACGTCAGCTTGCACTCGAATGACATAATTGCCCCAACAGTGTATATGGGGAGTATGTGTGTGTGCTTGCTGGCTCCGCGTTCTTGGTCTGCTGCTTTTGGGTTCTCAAACATTTCTCCAAATTGACATAATGACAGATGTACAAAAACAACTAGCAAAACGGTTTTCTGTCCGCCAAATGCTAGACACACAGAAGTTAGTCTTTTCGATTCGATTCGAATTGAATTTCGTTTTGTTGTGTGGTTGTGTTGCTTATTTTTTTGTTTTGTTTTGTTTTTGTTTAAGCTGCAGAATGGGAAATTGAAAAATCTAGGGTTTTATGTGCTTGAGCGTAAGCACCATTAGTCCGGCGACATGCGGCAATGGTGGCGGTCTGCGGTCAGTGGTTTGGCAGTTGGTGGCGGTGCGGTGCTTATAGTGGTTGGTTGGTTGGTTGAGTGGACGGACGGTTGGTTCATTAGTCTAATTAGATCGCGTTCATTGAGTATGCGACGACTGTACGACGACATCAACAATGAAACGACTGCGACGCGATGCTGCCTCCAGTGAAAAACCCGGAAAACGCAGCCAACCACCCCAATGCCGTTGTTTTTAAATTGAAATTGAAATGAATGTATACAGAATGGGTTAAATGGAATAAAGTCGAAGACATATACATATAGTATATACAAGAATGGTTCTAATGCCAAAGCTGGTGCATTGTCTCCGATAGATTTGTTTTGTTTTCAGACCTTTTTTGGAGTGATATATAAGCTTAGTAACAATAACAGCATCAGAAGGAAAGATATGAAGGTGTACTGAGTGATTTTTGAAAATGCAAATTAGTAAAAATGATGTTCAAAGGATTAAAAGATTTAAGCTTATGGTTGATTTGTTTTTTCCATTTGATTTATTAAGGTCAAATTAGTAAAGGGCCATGAGGAAACAAAGTAGGTACATAGATTGCAAGCTGAAATTTTCGAATCATTATCTGTCAAACTTGGTAAATCATTTGATCGACGCAGGTTTAGCAAAATAATGCGTGATTTACATATTTAGAAATTTCGAAAAACGTGATACCGAAGTAGTCAGAACTACTAAAACTATAGGGCTCGATACAACATGACACGAGAATTCTATTAATCTAAACAATTCGCGGTTTTTTGAGACGAAATCGAGAAGATATTACTCTCAAAGGTTATTGAAGTGTTAAAATCAATAAACGTCGGCGGCGCGGCGGCGCGGCGCGCAGTAGGGTAAACTTAAAACGTGAGTCTTATGTATAATACTTTACGTGGGACACATTACGTTGTAATTGGGTACGTTCAATAACAAAACTCCAGCACTTGAACGAAAAAATAACTTGTCAAAATAAATTTATAAAATTATAAAACTATAACAAAGGCAACATGACCCATAGATGTCAATTATTTCGATTTACAGAGCATTTTGGACTACATCCACATTTTAATACAGCTTTTTGATTATGCAGTTACATTTTCGTCCTCAGGACCCTCGAAAAATATTTTATTTTTAAAAGAGCCCAGCATCATACCTTTCTACTTATCGGGTGAACACAAAAGTGTAGCTGTTGCTATATCAGAAAATTGAAGTTCCCTCAACTTTGTACTACACCATATATTTCTTGCTTTATATTTATATTTTATTTTTAATATATCTTTGGATCCCAAAAGAATTACTATTTTATTTTTATTTTATAGAACAATATAACAACCGATCATTTACTCAGAATCACTTTTTTGTTGACTTTCTTAACTTAGACCTTTTTTAATTCTATAAAGTTGATTCCAAAAATAAATATTAAATAATTAGGATTGATAAATCTTCAAGTGAAATTTGAATATTTTCAGATAAAATTACTTCTCAAGATACAAAATCCTCCCTAAAGCAGATGTTACACTTATATAAGCAATAATGACTCAGTATTCTTAACTTATATACTTTTAATCTTGACATGATCATTTTAAATCTTAGTATGCCTGACATGTATTATTTTATTTGCAAACCCTTTTTCCTTGTCTTGAGCAATTATTCTCGAATATCCTTCCTAACTATTCAAAAAAAAAAAAATAATAATAACGGATACCATCCAACAACAGTAATTATTCATCATCCCCCTTGTGTGTTGTCGAGATCGAAATTATTTGCATACACAAAAGGATGTTTGTAACGTATGTCCAGTCAACCACCGCACCAACTTTATATTGAAATAAAAAAGGGTTAAACTATATCTCTTGAAAATCACGAAGAAATAAAAAAAAAAAAAAAAACAAACCCAAAAGGGGTGCTTCCTTCTTCTGAGATTCTAAGGACATAAAATATATTACTTTTTCCATGATAATTCATATAAAAAATGTCCCAAAAGGATTCCTTTTTTAAATCCTTAGGGGCAGATCCTTCTTAAAGGGGACACTCTGGTCAATTTTGACCATGCATAATAAATATCTTCCGTTATTCTTACAGCTATCAAATGTCCAAATGGTCATCTTCTGGTCAAACTTGTTTGACAACTTGATTTTTTCTTAGCTTACTATAGTATAGTTATATAAACCGAGTGTCCTTTTCGTCTTGAAGGATTTGTAAACATTTCTCTGTTGGAATAAATAATAAAAAAATAAACCAAAAAAAAAAATTAAAAATGCCGTGAGAACCGCTTCGTTATGTGTGGCACTTTGGCTAATTCAAAGGAAAAAAACAGGATTTTTTTTCCACCTCTTTGAATAAATTATAATTATATTTGAAGAGTGTTACAGTGTGTTGCTTTACGTTAAGAATATAGCAAATGGAATAGCCAGAGCATATAAATAGCATAATTGCAGGTAACGCACAAAATAATGAATAAAATGACCAACGGTCATTGTTGATCCAGCTGTGTGCAATATATGGGTGTCCAGGGAGTCTGTTCCGACAAAAGGATGCCTGATTATACTACATACCCTCTATAGGTTGGCGGGAACTTTCAGCGGATGTAAGCTATATACATATACGATGAGATCATTTCTATCTCTATAAAGTGGATTTTTTATTTTATAAATTTCAAAGCAAATCGGATGGATAAATTGATTTATATATACATTTGTATGTTAATTATTTATTATAATACTCATGATGAACAAAAATGGTAATGAATTTGATATGGAATTAAATTTTATTGTTTGATTTTGGAAATACCATATAAATAATGTAAAATTATCGCTGTTAGCAAGCAATTTTGGGAATGCTTGTGAATTGTGCTTTATTAGTGAAAGAGAATTGATTGGGTTTTTTTTTCACTCGTGGACCAGGTGCAGGTCGATGTATTATCCATTCATTTTTTGTTTTTATTTGAAAGAATGTTATATGGTGTTGAGTATGGAATACAAAGTCTGCCGTGGCTTTGCTTTGGTGCCACGTAATCCGGAAAATCTAATTTTGGATGACTTAAGCGCATAAATCTTTATTTTGACTTTAATTTTTTTAATTGCTTGCAGTTTTTTTCAAGTGGGTACAAAGGAAGAAGTTTAAAAGCATTAATTCTCAGCATATCGGTTGCCAGTTCAAGTTTTCACCGCAAAGCAAGATGACATTAATACAAACAACAAATATTTAAACGTTTTTTTTGTCAAAATCTATTTCTCTTACCAAAAATCATAATCTTTTTTGTGTAGAATTTTTAAGACAACAATTGTTGCCTATAGATTTCTACAGGCAAGAAAAAAATTATTTTTTAAATTTATATACTTCGCTGATTCATATACCCTTTAGCTTATACTGAACTTTGGTATAAAAAATAATTTAAATTGTCTCCACAACCAAGGTATATGTATTTAGTTGAGTGTGAGGGTGAGGCATTATTCTTTGAAAATGAAAATCTTCTTCAGTCAAGTAACTGCTATATCTGAAGCACTCAGCGGCTTTTTATAAATTTATAATATACAAAGTTCCTATGTGGAATAGTGTTGTTATTATTGCGGAAAAACGTTTGTACTCCATAAAAAATCAAAGTTAAAGTGTCGTCAGTTACTTAGACAAAATATTATTTTCATTAAACAACTATAAGTTAAGCCAACAGCGCAAATGACACTTTGGACAGTAAATTTAATCAATTTTTATTTTACTTTTAATGAGAATTAAAAAAAAAACTTCGTTCTCAGTTAAAAAATTTTGGGGTTAGGTAGACCGTTTTAGCACCGAACGCGTCATTTAATAGACTTTCAAAAATCTTATAAATTTTGTTCGTTTAAAATTATAATAAGATTTTATATAACTATACCTTTGGGTTATATAATGTTGCAAATAAAGTCATTCTACTCTTCAATTCACTGTGATGGAGACGGAGTACAAATTTGATCTTCAGACAACAACGACTTATAAAAAATCTTAAATTAGAGTTCTTACGGTTTCATTTAAATTAATTATTCGGAATTTCATTCTAAATAAAAAAACAATTAAATATTTTATTATTGCAATTTAATAAATGGTAGCTATATTATGGGTAACAAACATTATTGGGAGAAATTCTGAATCAATAATTTTCCAAAGTTAAAGTTGGAAGAACGCAAAAATAATACTTCTCATTTTTGTTTTAATTTTTTTTTATTTAATCATTTTGGCGGTATTATAAAGACATCTCTGGGTCCACATCGCAGAAGCCCTCTTACAGGTGCATCCAACTTGATAATAATACACACACAAAATCCACCGCTATAATGTAATTTTATTCGGAGAAAACAACAGAGTTTAACTTATCAACATTAAAATCCCCTAAATGACAATATCTTCTCAAACTCCCAGATGAAAAAAAAAAATTTTTTCACGAATCATCGTTTTCTTACAAAAAAAAGAATCACAAAAAAAAAAGAACTAAAAAATCTTATCTGAATTTTGATATTATATATCCAAATACCAGGACACATAATAATATATGTACATGTACATAGATATTGTATATTTGCTTCTCTCAAAGGACACATTATCCATGGAAGGGAAAATTAAAAAAAAAGAAAAGAATCAAGAACGCCCTGCACGAATAATGAATGTTGCAAAAATTATTTGGTTGTAATATGCGGACCTTCCCTGTCGTTTTTTTTTTTTTGTTTTTTTTTGCTTACTTTTGGTTTTAAGTTTTTGTTTCATTTTTGTTTTTGCGCGAGCGCTCCCCAATGTGTAAATCATTCCGGGCTGGCTTCTCAATGTCCACATACTGGCCATGGCTCATTCGTTTCCATATCACGATACAAGATCACTTTTCATTTTTGATTGCAGCGAGTGCTCGGTTCATCATGTGTTGTGCTCTCTAAAGCAACAGAGCAGCAGCAGCAGCAAGCAAGAGCAACAGTTTTTCCCCAAAGAAGAAGAATAGAATTTCGTTCAGATCTCGTGGTCCCATCGAAACCATGGTTTGAGGTTGTATTTTTTTGTTTTTTTTTTTGCATTTTTTTGTAAGGATTCATTTACATTATCCCCGGTACAACGAAATGCTCTTTTAACGCTGGCTGATGGTGCAGCATAATCATGCACTGTGCCACTGATACACAAAGGAGAGCTCCAGCGGGATGGTCAAATAATGGTACAGAGTCTGTTTTTTTTTTTAGGAGATATTTTAGTTGGAAGTAAGGAAGAGGAGGTTATGTGGTGCTGAGCTGATGGTGGTGGTGGTGGGTTGTGACTTTTGTGATACATCCGCGATGGGGGAAAAATTGCATTCAAGCCGATTACATTAGCAAAGCCAGCATTGATCATACCAACCGCGTCATCACATTTGTCGCACACGAATGAGTAGTAGTTTTCGTACGGATCGAAGAAAAGGGTTCTATATACATATATGCTTATGCTCTATACGGTGGCTGCTTCTGCTGTTGCTGATGTGCTGCAAACAATCGTGTAGGATGTGCAGAGTAGTAGAGCTTCTATAGCATCCTTCTTTTCGTGCGCTGTATGTAACTGTATGCTGTCGACCATCAGACATGCAATCAAAGAGAGTATAAGCGAAACGAACATTTTTTGTACTTGTCAGTTTGCACTGTGTGGAGGTGGTTGAACAGCAAATGATGAGTCACAAAATAAAGTTCGTGCATCAACTCTTTTGTTTCGTACTCTAGAAACATGAATTTGGCTAGAAAAAATATTTACATAGGAACTACTTTCAAATTATTCAAAAATTTCTTCTACACATACGAGTATATATTGTCTATTAAGTTTAAATATAATTTCTGTTGTGTAATTCGGATGGAACTTACCACCCGGCCATACCTATAAGATTTATCTCTTTTATTTTCTTCTCTGAAAAAATTATTATATTTTTTGCTTGCTTTATGTGTATATAGCTTTAATTCAGTTCATTAAAAGCCTAATTCCTATACTTTGAAACTGTGTAGAGATTCACCAAAATGCACAGAGTTTCACAGTTAAAAAACACACATAAAGTGTGACTTTCAAAATGAAGTTCATTTCTCAACTCTCTTGTTTCTGGCCAAATCATAATTTTCGATTAATTTTTTAACTTAATCTCTTCTATTAAATACAATTTCAGTTGATTTTTTAAAGTTTTTACCTCAGCTCTTTTGTTTTGTACTTAAATTATTTATTTTTATCAAAATTAGCTCATAAAAAATTATGACTTTTAGCATAAAAATATTAGGTGAGATTCGAAATTGATAAAAATTATTGAAGGTCAACATTGACTTTTCTGTACAAAATAAATGATCAAATTAAATATGTTCCTTCCCTCCGTTTTTTTACTTAAAATTTAATAGATATTTGATAGCTTTTATTGGAAGAATACTTCTGACAAATTAAGGTTTTCTGCCGCCATTATTTTTGGTATAATATATATCTCCAGAGTACATAGAAACACCCATTTGACTTATAAATGCGCCTGAAATTGCATTTGATGCCCACATCAATCTACCTCGAGGGCAAAAATGTAGCAAAGAGGCTTCCTTGTTTGCATTTTATAAGGTCGAATGTTATTTATGCTTCCCATGCTGCTGCTATTGCTGCTCCTGCTGCTTTATCTCGGTGACTCTCATTGATTTTCATCATCATGCTACTGATGGCGCAACAGTATATGAACCTCGATGCAATTTACAATTAGGATCGTATAAAGTCATGTTAAAAAAAAAACCAAAGACAATATGCATATGGCAAAGACAGAGAGTATATAGCTGTGATGGCAATGGCGGTGGCGGTTCGCGATTTCTTCTTTTCATTTTTGCCATTAACCTTCGAATGGGGCCTATTTGTCTTGAACGCTATGCTCTAGGTTATACTTTGCTATTCTTTTCCAATGAAATATACATACTCACCATCACCACCACCGACCGTGTGCAAAATTGCCCCGATCCAGGATGGTATAAATTAATTACATGTGATCCTATAATAATTTCGTGTCGTTGTTCTTCTCGTTCAAGAACGCGACGAGAGAGAGAGGAGCACCCTATACCTACCGATGAAACTGGATACAAGTTCCATGCGGTTTGTGTTTACTTATAAACCACGACAAATTCTATTTGGTTTCTTATTTTTTTTTTTGTTTTTGTTTGTTTATCCTTTTGTCGTTTATTTGTGTATATCTTTTGCGTTGACACGGAAACTTAAGTGGACTCATGCAAACAGAGAGAGAGAGATCAGGGATCCTTGAACAAAAACAAAAAACAAAATTGGAAGACAGACCAACAGTTATTGCATATTGTCACGGTAACTTTACAGTCGAATGCAATAAATCATTTTGTTCCTACATGATGCCCATAACAAGCATCAGGATGACCTCCTTGATGCCCCATTATAATCCATAAAACAGTCATAATTATAAAACTTTTTATATATTTTCTTCCTATTAGAAGAACAATTTTATGACACCATAGAAATTCATTAGAATGTAAAAGCATAAAATGCTGAAAATGTAAAAAAAAATATCATTTGACCTTATAATACATGTCACACACCCCACACACGATATTTTTATGTTTCAACTTTTTATCGAAGAATTTTCCAATTGCAGTTTTTTTTTTTTTTTTTTTTCATTTTGTCAAAAAATAAAAAGAACACTATTGATTGAACGAAAATGGAAAATCTGAAGAAAGAGGTACTTAACGAACGATTGGCAATTGCTTCGTTGTTATTTACGCGAACTAAAAATGTGTGCAAAATTTTGTGGGGAAGAAGAAGTACACAGAGAAAAATGTTGGAAATACTTTAAGAACAATTGTCATGAGGTAACTGTATTTGAAATTTATATCTTTTAACTCCATTCTTTTTATTGTTCTTATAATTTTAATTTTAATATCTTACAAACAATAATTCTTTTCTATAAAATAAAAAATAAAATAAAATACAACATAATAAAATAAAATAAATATATAATGAGGCCTATGTTTGGTGAAAAATGTAAGTTTATTGTTCTAACAACCTATAGATTCATAAACTTAATTTATAGTACCCATCTACTTATCTGTTAATGGTACTATTTCACCATAATCTAAAATCTCTTTTAACAAAATCGTGTATTATCAAAATCTCGCTCTCTGAGACAGATCTCGCAAATGCATACAATTCTTTTCTTATCAAATGTTCGTATTTAATTATGTTTCTATATTTAAATGTTGATTAGATTGTAAATACATAGTTATACGACAGGAGAACAAAATAAAATAGGTAGCGCGAAAGCTCTTATAGAACCAGGGCCAAGTGACTTAGAACTTTCAACGATTCTTGTGTGAGTATTACTGGCAGGAATGGAAGGGATAGTTTTCTGCCGAATCCGAACGGCTAAGGTGAGAAACACTATACTATACATACGACAAACGTAAACTAATAAATACATTAGTAGTTTAAAACTATAATTTCAAGATTTTAGTTTGCACCAGGATTTTTAATTCCGATATTTTGACATGTAAAAAATAAAATGCACGATCTTGATTTTGTGGTTCAAAGCTTTCACCAATTTCCCCTCAACTTGAACTTTTTTTCTTTCTAACCATATTGAATATCTAATGTCTATATTATATTTTTATTTTGTATATTATAGTTTTTTTCATTAGCTAGCATTCTATATAATAAATTTATAAAATATGTTCAACCGTTTTCGAGTTCTATAGGCAAATTTATAACCATTTTTAAGATTTTGTACCTTTAAGATAGCCTGTAATACGTAATATGACTAACAGAATTTTTATTAAAAAGCTATGCGGGCATATCCAAAGAAAAAAAAAATAAGACTTTCCTAAACCTCAAAAAAAAACTTTATATAGCAGATACAGATACTTTTGGACTTAACAAATATTGAAAAATCATGTTGCGGTATAGTATGATGTTACATTTTTATTTTGCACCTAATTTTGATCGTAATTGAAATTTAAATCCATCTCAAGGCTTGAGGTGTCATGAAATGCTTTTGAAAATATTATTTCACCCTTTCATATAAATTTTATCGATGATTCTGTAAACCTGGTAAACTATTGAGAACTTTGCTTCTTTTTGGTTGACTTGCGAAGCAAAAAGGTTTTGAGGAAAGGAAGAAGGAAGGGGAGAAAATTCAAAAAAAGAAGATAAGTAGAGTGCATTAGTGTTTTTATTCGTTTTGTGGAAAATTGTTTTCAAAATATAAATATATTCGGTTGATCTTTAATAGTTCGTTTTTTTTATTAATCTCAAAACTGTGAGACTCGCGACTCCATCTTTCTTAAAGTAGTTTTCTTGTCCGTTTATTTCGGGACCTAGTGATAGCGGTCCAATCTTGCGGTCTTTGTTTCTTTGTTTCATTGTTTTAACATTTGCCTTTGTTTTAAAATTGGTCACGACCTTTTTAAACTCCTAATTGTATTTCTTTTTATCGAAAAAATTCTGGGTTTTAATCCAGGCGCAAGCCAAGGTTTCACAGATATTTTTAAATAACATTTGTTTAACTTCCCTTTGGGAATATAAACCATTGTGTTTTCCTTCATTATTGAAGAAGAATTTTCAGCTTACCCGGTCAAGGCAAACGACCCTAAAAAGTTTCCTGGCGCCCACCCTACAGCGTAAGTATGACCTTGTGCTTACTTTTTATTTATTAAACAAATAATTCGATACCCCTTTTTATTTGGATCGAATTGTTTATTCACCTTTTTTTCCATTCGTATTATTAATTCGACGAACCCACCCCCAGCTGACTAGCCGGTTGGCTGCATCGTTGTTGCAGTTTGTTGTTGCAATATTTTCTCTATCCTCTTTATCTCACGTTCTTCGTCGATCGATTTGACAGTTCGTCATATCGATCTTATGTTCCGCGTGTGCCGGTTGCACAATTTGATTTCCTAATTCGTTTGTGGTTTTGTAAAATTATTATTGTTGGATTCGTAAAATCCAAAGTCGTGGTCTACAAGTAATTCGTCATCCTAAACATCCTAATACATCATAAAATTCGCGTTAAATAATATTGCAACATGCTTTTACTTACTTTACATAAAACAAAACTATTTAAAAAAATTTTCCAAAATATCTTATAAACTATACCCGAAGTTTTTTTCAAGGTTTGAAATAATTATAAATTTTCACCTGTCATAAAAGACTGAGATTTAGTATTCATAAATTTACTGTTAATTTAATAACAGCTTTCTAAAGCCACTTTGCTGATTCCGTCATTTTCGTTAAAGTTCAGAGAATGATTTTGATACCACCAAAAAAATGAGATAATTAAAATTCGAAAACATTTTCAAAGCTTCTGTACTAACAATATATATCTTACTTGTAGTCTACAAAATTATTATTTAAAAATTAAAAGAAAAGAAGTTTCTTTTCAAAAGTCTAAAGACTAGTTTTTATATTGGGTTATTAAATTATATAGATGGTAAACCAATTAAAAGGATTTCTTCCATAAAATTTCTTTTTTTTTGTTGAAGATCATCATGTTTCCCCTATCTTTTATGCCTAACACCGTAACTATAAAATTAAAGAAAATCCCCTCAACCTTAGAAAACAAAAAAACAACTCTTTGATATGTTTTTTTTTTTTCTATGATTTTACACGCCTAAGTTCCCCCCGAAGCAAGCTCAATTTTCTTCAATTGTTCACCAATTTTCCTACAGGGCAAACAGAAAACGCCAATGACCGCTTTATGACTTCAATCACCATAAAATCTAATAAATTTTCTTCCAGTGCATCCCCCATGTATCCATGTTTCGAAAACACAGCATCCAGTCTCCGTCTCCATCGACGTCGACGTCGTCGTCGTAGTCTTCGTCTCTATACGTTCACCACACAACGATAAACATCTCCATAGAGATTTTCAAATATCCGAGGTGAGTATACAGGTAACACAAAACTATCTGTGTATCAATACATTTACACAACGCAGCACCGCGCGCACTATAAGAGCACCTTCGCTATGCCATTCTATCGTATTATTGTTGTTGTGATTCGAGAGGCGTCCAAGTGCTGCCGCACACACACTCTCCATCCAAGATCAATACAAATTCACCTGTGCTGTAAGTTAGTGGTACAGGTAACCCAGCCGATCGTGTCGTAGTATGTTGGTGATGGTAGATTTTTTTCCTCATTCTTCTTTGTGCCCCATGGGGAATTGTTGTTGTATCGAGATACTTTTGGTCTCTTCTGCGGATTTAACACAACATCCACTCACACACACCACCTGTGTTTTCTTCTTATAAAATCAATCGTTTCTCGTGTGCCACCAGGTAAATGTTATACCATAATATATCTCTCTCCCTCCTACACTCTCATGCCCCACAAACAAGTGGAAAAGAGTAAAATATACAAATGTGGACAGAAAAAACAATACTAAAAAAAACAGACACTCTCCCGTGAGTGTTTTTCGTACCACAAACCTCCGACCAACAAACCTTTTGCCAAACGACGAAAAATTTTTCCCCCGAACCGACATTTAACGAATCTGTCAGGGAGATTGTTTTTCCAATTTTCTTGTGAAAAGTGCCAAATTAATTGCGGAAAATAATTAAAATCATTACATTGAGTGTGGATTTATCTTAATTCAATGGAAAATTCTATATTTCATCATCGAAAGTGTGTTAAATTGTGATTTTTCTGTTCTGTTGCTTGAAGTGACGACAACAACAACGACGACGACGGCACGGGGGAGTCTCGTCCGTATATACCTCCAAGTTAGATAGTTTGAAAAATATCTTTTATTCGTGTGGATACATTTTCGGATAAATCTATAGAAAATATTGCAAAAATTCAAATAAATAAAGTGTTTCGTTGTTTTTTTTAAGTAAAAGATACAAATTTGTGTTAAATTTGAGTGTGCTGCGTAACAGTTAAACTGTTGAGTGTGTCTTTAAGATAGAAAGATAGATATTTGGTCTTTGTTTGAAGTGCGTGGTAGATCAAAAGTATCATCTCAAAGATGCTTGGATGATAATTTATATAATGCTAGATAGTTTTTTTTTTCGGAAAATGTGTGGAAATATTCGAGAAAATTTGATAAATTGTTCATTAAAAAAAATTATGCGCTCACTATAATCCACAATCGTGTATCTGAAAGTATCTTTGTATCTGTCAATTAGTTTTTTTTTTTCTTCGTTTTTTCTACGCGTGTATTTGTGATAAATTTGTGTACGAACAGCCATGTTTTTTTAATTTGTGTTTCTCTATCTTTCGCTTAAGTTTAACGTGTGCGTTGGTGTGTGTGTTAAATTTTATTTAACATTGTTTTGTATTTTTTTGTAATTTTTTTTTATTGGAAATTATTAGGAAATTTTTTAAGTTGTTTTTGTTTCTGATTTCCTAAGCCGTTTATATCGCGTGGAAAACTATTACACCATCGAAGTGCCAAATGAAATGGAACATGTTCCCTTCTCCTCCATCAAAGGATTAACCATGCAGTGCCAATAAAATCTATAAAAAAATTACGTAAGTATGAAAAAAAAAAAAACAACCGAACATAATATCAAAACAAAAGAAAAAAACTAGTTGCTTAGTTGTTTGACAAGTGTATGGTGAAGAAGATGTTTTTGTTGATGTTGTATCTTTCGAATTTAGGCGCGTAAATTCAGAAATCATAATTTCCTTCTCGAAATTGTTATTTTTTATGTCGGACATTTTGAAGCTATAAAGCATAAAATCCATGGTAGTATGTAATGGGGTTTGGCGTAGGTATATGCTCTCTAAGATGGAGGAGATGAAGAAGGAAAAATCTGTGAAATCGAATCCCCCCATGGACCCCTTTTTCATGAACCCTGTGATATCAACGGTGCTGAGCCTTTTTCTCCAACATTCAACATCACATACATATAAACACACAGTTGCATATAGTATTAATCCAATGCAGAAACGAAAGGCTTTAGTCGAAAGCCACGAAAACTCTTGAATGTTCTTTTTCCATCCGCCGACTTGCCCCTTCATCAGTCGGCTCCCCCATTCTTGTCTTGTGATGTTAGGTAGGAATGCAGACTTTGCCTTAACCACCGCACAACAAGCATAGCATACTTCGGCTCCACTCTTTGGGCCAGGCAGGCAGGCAGCAACCATTCTCCTGCTCCTTCTTCTTTGCCATCGTCATCGTCATCGTTGTCGACGTCGTCGTCTTCTCTCCTTGTGGTAAACAACACACGTAGGTGTTGTAAATTGCTTCGAATGTATTTGAATTTATGTACCTATATCTTGTATCTTTCTTTATGGCTAAAACAATTTTTTATTGTGTTATTATTATTATTTTCTTACTTTATGTTTTGAATTGAATTTCCAATTCGTATTACCTTCGAAAGCAAAGATCGTGGCAAGAAGAATGGTAACGAGAAGAGTGATGCATAGCATAAGAGGCGACCAAAAGAAATTAAATATATGTTCATTTTATCATTTTTGCCCCTTTTTTGGTTGCTATCTATCTGTCTGTCTTTAAGTGTGTGTTTGTGTGTATTTTTCTTTTTGGGTTTTTTACCTTTCCTTTTGCTGGTGGATTGTTTTTGTATAGTTTCGTCGTCATCACCATCGTCGTTGCCATCGTCGTCGTCGTAGCAAAAAAAAACAACAGGAAAAAAAATAGATGAAAGATACAAGATACACACATTGTCTCTTTCTCTTGTTGGTTTGGTCTTCATCATCATCATCATCGTTATTATCATCCCATCGACATTTCGAACTTTTCTTCTCTTGTTGGGTCTTTCGTAAGTTCTTTTTGTTTTTTTATCTTCTTTTTCCTCAATATAAATGATACATTTGGGGAATAAATTGTAGGTATACTATATGTCGGAAAAGGAACCAAAGAAAAAATTTTTTTACTGAAAGAATTGCAAAATTATTTTTGCTAAACCAAAATATTTGCGCAATAAAAAACAAAAAACGATATACAAAGACTGAAGAAAATTATATTTCCAATCCCAATTAATTGCTTTACATCGAAAGAGTGAAGTGAGAAAGATAAACCAGAGAAGTGAATAAAAGCAATAAAACTTTATTTTGCGCAATTGCAATTCTGAATATAATGTTTTAATTAATGATTTTTTTTTCTCTCTCACATTTCCATCTAAATTGATGTTTGAGCAATTAATTCTGACATTCTATGTGAAATTTGAAACGATTTGTTGCAAGTTTTGCTCGAAATTCAATTTGAATAGTAATTCGAGTTTGCTTTTCAGCTCTTTCGTTTCGATTTTTTGTTATACTCGTAGACAGAGAGTGATATGTTTTATGTGATTTGTTTATATGATGATGATGACTTGGAGAGGTATAAGATTGATTGCTTGTTTAAGTCTGAAGATGACAGAAATGTTCAAACAAATATTTCTGTATTGATATTTTTAACGAATGGGAATATTTCATACTGAAAAAGCTAAGATTTGTTTGTTTGTTTGTTCTTTTTTTTTTCAAAGTTAAACTGACAATGTGTCATTCACTTGAGAAAGAATAAAATCTGAATCATTTGATTGAAATCTCTCAAAGGTTGCTTTAACTTTACTTTAACTATAAAAACCGCTACAAGGTAAATTTATGTGACTCAATATAGATAAACAACAATGTGATTTTTAAATGTCGTCACTTAGTTGGCGAACAAATATACATATAGGTAGTATTTGCCTTGTTAAGAACACTGTAATATACTTATTGAGACATTTCACAATATTGTTATTTTATTTTTTCTGACTTACTACCAAGGAAATAAAATTGTTCTGTTTTTTTTTTAAGTAGATATATTCAGTGCATTAAGCTTTACTGTTTGAGACTTAAGTGTCGCGAATAGATTTCTTTGTCCGAGTAATAAACTTATATAGTGTTCTTATATTGTCTATTAAAGTTTGTTATACTGATCTGATGCGAGCAACACCTGGCTAATGGAATATTGATGCTTTATATGACCAACAATCTAGGTTTTAACAATATTGTATTAAATTTTAAATGTGGCGTGTGTCGGGACGTAAATATTTTATATTGATTCATAGATAAAATAGATTAAATATTTTTAAAAGATAACTTAATGGCAACATTACCTCAATAAAAACTCATTTCTGCTAAATTAAAAGCTTTATAAATTTAATTGGTCTCAAAAAAAGGCTAAGCAATATGCATGTATTTTTATATTAAGTGTAGTAGGTTCTTGCAAAAGATTTTTCATTCCCCGCTTAGAATAGTACTTAATAAAACTTCTAACTTTACCTACTTTCACGAATTCAAAGTAAATTAAATTAAAAAAACAATTATGACCGAGCATACAAAAATTATATTAAATTACTTCGACAAAATTTGGTCAAAGATTATTCAAATATAGTTAAACAATGAACACTATTTGATTCAATTGCTGAACGAATTAGGCCTCAGTTAAAGACATTGTCACCTATTTGTCCGCGATTTTTATAATTCCAACGTCTCTGCAATATAGAAAATGACTGATCGGTCGATCGGGTTTATATAAAGAAAAAAATAATTCTTTGAGAAAGCGATATTTTGCATTCTTAACTCAAAAACTCCGTGAATTAGCAAGATTTTTTGGTTTATCCTTCACCAGTTATAGTTAAGTCGATATAGAGAAAGTATTGACTACTAAGAATTTATTGAAAGTTTGAATGAAACAACATCACTTGGTTGTTGTCACTTGGCAGTTGTCAAACAATAAAACCTAAATTGATGGCTAAAGTTTTTTGAAATAAAATTGAATGGCTAGGCACGCATTGGCAGTAATAAATCCAGCCTTTAAGAAAAACCTGGGGCCTATTTCACGGAACATACATTACATACATTGTATGAATGTATGTACCTTAAAGTGGTTGTCAAATTCGGCTCATTGTAAATTTTGAATTTTTAGGAAAATTATAGCTTCAACTTAGAAAACGCATAATGTAAAAAAAATTAAAAATTTACGCCCATTCATATGGAGCTTATTTTACGTCACATACGTTTCTGTGATGTATGTTCTGTAAAATAGGCCCCTGGTGGTAGCTTTGTTATTGCTTATTTTGCTCTTGGACACTATTGAAAAAATTTTTCACATTGTTTTCGTTTAGGATCATAAATCGTATGTATAACTTTGGTAGCGGAGCGGGAGCTTTCATGGACCATATTTTCATCTATTTTTCCATATTTTGTCATTGCATTGAAAAAAAAAACTATTTTTTACATATTCAAAGATTAGCCCTATTATAGCCGCAAAGGATATGAAACCTACTCAATAAAGGTAATAAGCTTAAGAACACAAATGTATTATTGTTTTTCATATCATGTTTCGATTAATGTATTTCTTATCAGTTGAAAGCCCATTAAAATTTAATTTATGTGGATTGGAGTTTTATAAATTAGAACTCATTTAAAAATGCATGAAACAAAATATTTTAATTTTCACAGTAAATATTTTTTTGTTGATGGCTGTATCCTATTTAGAACTAAGAATAATAAATTGGAATTGAGTAAAAAGATGAAAAAAAAAAAAACATAATACCTTAACTTCTAGGAAATTTGTTTTTAATAATCTTCAAAGTTTAACAATGTTGAACGCAGCATCGATATTTTATGAGAGTGGGCTTTTGAATATTTAATTTTGTTTTAAATCATTTGCCCAGAACCATATCACACTGTAATTTTATTATTGCTACCGATGATGTTTTAACTTTAAAGTAAGTGTTTGTCTTTTTCAAGTAATAAATGGATTATTAATTAATTTAAAAGTCCAATAATCCCATTTTTGATACTTTACTATTTTTACCGTGAGTTGGGAAACCTGAAAATAATATATATGATCACGGTTGTAACTAGAATTTTGTTGGGGGTCTTACTTCAAAATTATGGATTATGTATTGCTTGGGATGGTAGAAAATCTTCATATTTTGTATTATGTTCAATATTTCAAAGTATTAAAAGCATACTGTTTTTCAAATATTTTATCAAGAAATGATTCTGTAAAAACTCCTTTAACGTAGACTCATAAGAAAATAAAAATATAAATTTATTCCGAAATTTAAACTTAAACACCAAAAATGTCATTTCCTTGGCATGTCTTAAGGTGTACCTACCCTCATCGAATTTATATCAGGGGTATTCACGATCCGATGCAAAATGGTCTTGTATCATTGCAAAAGTGCAAAGTTTTTTTTTACAATGGGGTTAAGGTAGAGCAATTTTACACTTTTCCATTTTTGCAATGATACAAGACCAGTTGCATCGGATCGTGAATACCCCTATTATTTTTAAGTTGTAAATAGGTTTGAAAAAATAATTAATGCATAGCTTCGGAGAAAAAATCTAATGGTGACTATAATGTCTAGCCAGTTTATTTTTACAGGTATAAAATGCTGAGTTAAATGAAGTAAAGTGTCTGTCTCCATCAATATTGTCATCTCCGTGACAAAAAATAAATCCTTAAAAAAATTCAATGAACGGTCCCAGAATAAGTTCCGGAGATCAAATTAATGAAGAGACCCATTGGTTGTTTGTTGAACAATTTACAAAAATTACAAAAAAATATCACTTATAGCAATCAATTATATTTCATGTAAAAGAGGCGTTTTAAGTTTTTCCAACGCATGTCTTTTTTTACGTATTAAACATTAACATCAGTTTCAAACAAAATATTCAGTAAAGTTTGATTTTATATTTAAAAAAAAATATTTTTCGGAGCCATTTAAAAATTTAAAAATAATAAAAACAGGTGGCCTACTGTACTAAAATGTTTAATTATGTTTTTTGACTGCAGAGTAACAAAAAAGTTATTAAATATTTTAGTAAAAAAATTCCATTGTTTTGAAATATTGATCCATTAAAGAATATATACAAACAAATAACTTGAAAGACAGACACTGTAACTGGATTAAAAATTTTGTTTGTTTCTATGAGGTCTAATTTTAACTTGAACTAAGTCATTCGGCAAATTCTCTTGCGTTTTTTAAAAGACTTAAGAACTTATACTAATAATAAAATCATTTCAAAATCACACCCTAAGCTTGATTATGTGCCGGGTCATGAAGGCTGTGAAATTTGACTCCCGGAAATTACGCCAGAATTTTTTTTTGAAAAAACGCCCAAATTTGTTCTGTTTAAAATTGGAAAAAAAGTCTGATTTTTTTTGGAAACTAAGCCAGAAATTCGGAAATTGTGCCAGATACCTATAGAGAAAGAGCCAGAAAGCCAGAAAAAAAAATAAATTCTGGAAGTTTGGAAAACTTTATTTTGGAAAAAAGACCAGAAAATGTGTTGTTGGTATAATCAAACAAGAAACCTAAAAAGTGAATCAAAGAAACAACTAACAATAACCTGAAGAGAAGGATCGCATGCCTACCCCATACACCGCGACGCACGGCGCGCGAGTTAAATATGTACAAACTAAATGCTGATTTATTGAATTGACAAAAAGTTAAAATTTCAACATTAAAGAAATTTGCAAATAATACCCGTGAATAACCTAGGGTTATTGCACTTATCACTGGTGGAGGTCAGTATACAAATATGTAACTCGCGTGCAAAATTTGGACGTTATTTCTTCAATTTTGGGCGATATTTCCAAAGTGAAATTTCAATGGTAAGATAAACTTAAAAAAAATCGCGGCGCATAAACAGTGAGGTATCTATGGGCACACCCCTGGTTGGGCACATTATAGGATTTGGTGTAGGTGCGAGGCTAAGTGTATGCAAAGTCTCTTGCATTTAAAGAATATGGATTAAAAAAAACTTATGCATACACCCAGTCTCGCATCTACACCAAATGCTATAATGTGCCCAAGCAGGGGGATTGCACGGAGGCAACAAGTCCAGAAAAGGAAAAAAAAAACAACAGAAATTTTGTTTCTGCCTTTTTTTCCAATATTTTTTCAGGCCCTTTTTACATTTAAAGCAATAGAAAAAAGCCAGAAAAAAATCAGAAAGTCTGGAAAGTCTTCCAGAAAAGTTTGTCTTTTTTCCTAGGAAAAAAAGCCAGAAATTTGTATTGAAATGCGTCTGGCGTTTTTTCCAAAAAAAAATTCTGGTGTAATTTCCGGGAGTATGAAATTTTGTTGCCTTCATTTATCTTCAATAAAATTAATATGAACGACTAGATCACACGAATTTGCTCTTCTGGTTAACAACTATAATGGAGATATACATACATTTTAACGAAAAAATTTAAAAATAAAAAAGCACTGTATTTTTTGTCTTTTTCAAAATTTTTAAATACATTGTTTGAATTTTAAAGAAGCATCAGATCTCAATTACAATCAAATAGGCCATTAAAATGTTATCCGTGTGAATAACTTAAAATAAAGCAATTTTCTCAAAAAACGTCAAAAACCCCTCTTTCCGTTCTCTGAAAAAATGAAACACAGTTTGAAATTATAATCAAAATCGTTAAAGCCGTTTTTAAGAAAAGTTGAAAATCCGAAATCGTTGTACTGCAGTAAAACAAATATAGCTAAAACATAATTTCTCTTCTAGGGAATCACATAAAAATGCCCTGTACCAAATTTTAAGTTAAGTTAATGATGTAATAATAAAAAGATTATCCTATAATTTTTAGTTTTTATTTGTTTTTTTTAAATTTTTTTTAAAAAAGTACCTCTAAATGAATCACCCTTTATAACAAAGAAAAAACTTTATATGATGAGGTGACATATAAAATAATCCTAGTAATATAAGACTTCCTTACTGCTAAAATAACAGTTCCATCCATCACGGCGTCGGGTCATATAAATGTCTTTTTAAATTTAAAACCATATAAAACCCCATATAATTCACTTCCTCATTTAAAAAATTATCACTTTCATTCATTGCACACTTATTATCGATCTCACTTTAATTGATAAAAATCCCCTTCTCTAGCCAAAACTCACATTATATATGTATATATCTATTATATTGGCAACATTGTATTCACCTAATATAATGACCCTAATAGCTCAATCATGCAGAGAAAATTCCCAATATATAAAAATGACGAAGTCGTGCTTAATGGGTGAAAATTTTGTTAAAAAAAAAATATAATTTTTTTCTTTATGCTTACATTACAATGTGAAGTTTACGGTGAGTTTATTTGTTAATTTTTAGTTTTGTATATTATTTTGCTAGTGAATAATATATATTACTGATTGTAAATTCGCACGAAACCAAAAGTATTATAACCAAAACCGCTTGAATAATTGATCACGACTTTGATGTATGGTGTGAGTTTTTTTTTTTACTCTTACCATATGTGGCTTTGCAATACAAATCAGCAGTCTTTATATACATATGATGAGAGAAACAAATGTAAAAAAAAAAAACATCAACATAATAAACAAAACAAAACAAAACAAAATGAAGAAAAAAAACATTTTTCTCATTCATGGAGACTTTGACTTTTAAGCTTATTATGTACTTATACTTCTCTCAATCCAGGGCCATCTTGCAGTAAGTCCATATATTACATATTTTCTAAGAAAGAACACATTTGACATTTGGCCAATACAATAGAATTTTATTTGTTTAATGATTCTTTTTTTTTGTCATTCAACTTACATACATGATGAACTATGGCATTTGTATGTCATTGTGGGTAAGTGTTGCCGTTTATACAAATTTGGTGGCATCTTTGCAGTTGGTTTTCGCGAATGAAGGACTTTAAAATTTATTAAACAAAAATACAATAATTTTAGATTTAACATGTACGGCAAGTTTCATCAACATATTAAGACCCTAGGAATGAGCGGAGGTTTCTTTCTGAAAAGCATGTCCAAACTTTGGCTTGATTTTTTCACACTTAACCATTATCACAACAGTTTCACTCGAGGAAAATATTTAAATAAAAGGATTTCAAAATTAAGTAAATGGAGACGTTTCCAATAAAAAAAGTTGAACCTATTTTTTTTTAAATGAAACAACTTGGGTGAGCTACCACCAAGTTTTTATTCGACTCCCACAGTGGAGGCAAAAAGTTTTGCAAATTAAATTTAACAATAAAAGACCAAGCACCACCTGGCTGTCGTGAAAAAGCTATAAATCTAGCCTATAAGAAAACTTGGTGGTAGCTAACTCAAGTGTTTGCTTTTCATTCAATTCTTCAATATCAATACAGATATGTATTTCGAAAACGACTCCATCGATTTGTCTAAAAGTTTATTATCTAGAAGATTTAAAGGAAATTATTTTAGAACAAAAAATAAGGGATTACCTTTATAAACTTTAAGAAAAATTTAATTTTAATTGAAAATGACTCCTACGCGAAGCTCCTAAAATTTTTCCTGTGTGGTGAAATAAGTACGATTAAACGACGTTAGGTAATAACGCCCAAGGAAATAACACCCAGATCGATTTGGAAATTTCGACCAAATTTTTTTTATCGCCAAAAAAGAAATGAAAATATGGAAAAAATTTATATTTTTTTAAATCTTAAGTATGAAATATCGCCCAAATATTTCCGAAAAATATTTTAATTTGGGCTTTCTCTCCCAAATTTTGAGCGGTATTTCCAAAGTGAAAAAAGATAGTCTTGAAAAAATCGCGTCACATGAACAGTGTAGTATGTATCCAACCCCCCTGCTTGGGTATACATTATAGGATTTGGAATATAGGTGCGACGCTTGGTGTATGCAAAGTTTCTTTTGCATTTAAAGAATCTGTATTTAGAGAAACTTTGCATACATCCAGCCTCACACCTACCCTAAATCCTATAATGTGCCCAAGCACGAAGGTTGTAGGAGGGCAACATTTCCTTTTTATTTCCTTTTTTGGGCGATATTTCCAATTTTGGGAGTTATTTCTTATTTGACTTTTAAAATTGTTATTTTGGGCGTTCTTTCCTTAAAAAAAAAATTTTAAAAAATTGTTGTGTTGGTTAAAAAACAACAACAATTGTTTTTGTGGGCGATATTTCCAAATCGATTTCGACGTTATTATCTACTAACCTTTTTGATGTTTTAATAAAGTACAAACATTTTTCCGCAATAATAACAACACCATTCCACAAAGGACTTCGGTTGGTTTTTTTTTCAAATATAAAATATTTGATTGTGGATCGATCTGCGTATTCAGTTAATTTTTATTGAAAATGGTTAGGTAGTTTCGACGCTGAGGGCCTTACAAGTTTGCAAAACTGAATAACGTTAAACGAATATAAAACGGGGAACTAAACGAAAAAAAAATTGAGTTGAGTATAAAAGCGTTCATCGTTTCGAGTAAAAATTTCAAACCGTTCATCTTTTTGGGCTGCACTGTATCTAATGTTGAAGAAATTTCAAAGCAAAGTATTTTTCATCGAAATTTTAAAATAATTTTACATAACTGCGCTTAACTGTAGCTCTAACAATTTTTTATTAAATTTAAAAAATAATAATTTTAATAATCACACGGTTTACACTGGTGTCAGAACATTTTCAGATGTTATTTTATCAATTAATTTTGAATGACCTTAATTATTTAAAAATTTAATCAATTCTTCAGTTTGAATTGTTAGATCCTATACTGCTACGTCTTCGCGATAAAACTATACGAATTTGATAAGGTTTATGCGGCCTCGAAGGCCAGGGCCCTTCGTCGTCGGTGGACATACTGCATGCAGCCAAGGTTTATTTTGTTAGCTGTTGAATATTTCGTACCTCACACATATTTATTGGCCCAACCAAACCAAGTGATAATATGTATTAGTAAGCCCTTTTCATAATTGTGTCGCAAAGAGTAGATATAGAGATCGTTAGATATTTTGTAGTGCAGTATAGTCGTGGGCAGCTTTTAAGTTCTGTTATAGAATTAAATAAGCTCTGAAATACATTTTTTTAGAGGCACGGAGTTTAATAAAAATCGTAAAAGTTATTTTTGAGAGCACTTGAAAAAAAAAACGAGACCGTTTAATAACAGCTACCCGTTCTAGACTAGGAAGATAAAATAGACATTTGAAAATATTTATAGATACATAGATAAGACATTGATATCAGCATATTACAAAGGTTTTGTAAGATATATGGCAACCCTAGTATTGCGCAGTAATTCTCAAAATCATATATCATCAGCCAACTTGACCTTTCATGGCCATAAAGCACACCGAGTTTGTGAAGGCATGTGTCCTGTTACATATAAAACCACTCTAATGCACGTTGTTGTTACTCTTACAGCATATGCCTCATGAATCATTAAAATTCTCTGAATATAAGAAAACGAAACTAAAGGCACAACGATGCAGAGTAGTATACTACTTGCACTTTCGTTCGTTAGTCGTTAGGTTTTGTCTTAATAAAGTATCTCGTCTCGGGGAGTCGTCTTCTCGAGATCTTTGCATGTTTAGTATTCAAATCCAAGCTTGACAGCGGCGCGGCGTGGCGGCGGCGGCGGGGGCGCTGATGATCATTATACATCAAGCATTCATTTCGAATCCTCAAAAATAAACTAAAAAGAAGAACAATCAACTCACAAACTCAAGCGTTAGAGATACTAAAGTAGTTTACACACGTTTTTTTTTTTTTTGTTAGCTTGTTTTGGCTTGGCTTGGTCTTCTTCCTTCAAATGACTGTTTTTTGTTGTGATGATGTTTTGTGCTTGCTCAAGACTTCAAGAGGCCACATGACGAAGCCAACTTTGACTTTGATGATGTTTGGCTTTTATAGTTTTTTTTCTTTCTTCTTTAGTCACTTTTTTTTTTTTTTTTACTTTAAACTCAAGTTATTTGTTATTCCTCTTCAGTGCTGCGCTGCTGGAGAAACGTGAAGAGCTTCACTTTTTTTTTCGGAGGAATTCTTTAAAAAAAAAACATGCTTAGTGGTGCCCTCATGCCCAATGCTGCCCATGGTAGATGTTTGTATGTGATTATTGAGCACATGTTTCTAGCGTTTTTTTTTTTGTGTCTCAAGTCTTTATTTTTTTTCTATTGGTATTTGTGTGAAGTAATAAAAGAATCATTCCCAAGTGGCACACCGCAACCCAACCGAGCGTGATTCATTTTTGTTTTAAAATTCAATGGGCTTATAGTTATATAATATATAGTTGAATTGGATGAGCGGGAAAGATCTCCGTCCTCTTCCTTATGTTTTTGTGGATATTCCTTAAATTATTGGTTAAGATCTCTACACACACACACAGCGTATAGGCTATATATGCACAGACACCATTGTAAGAATTTATTACTATCATTTTGGGGCTTAATTCAATGGGGCCCCGAGAGAGATAATGGTACGGTTCGAGAGAATGAATTTTGACGTTTGAAAGAAAATTTATTTTTATTTCCTTGCGACTTGATGTGTGTTTACCACCTATATGTATATTGTTTTTTTGTTTGTTAAGGACAAACACGATGATTTCTTCTTTTTTTTATTGATATTTTGTCGATGATTACCACTAATGATGGTCTATTGTGGGTATGGGTAGGTACTGTGGGTAGGTATAGGTAACGATTGGACTTTGCCAGCTGAATTGGAGAAGATATCGATTGGGTTTTGAATTGGTAATTTGATTTTATTTAAGATATTATTTTAAAGTGTAAGAGATGGTGATATGTTGTTTGTTTTGTTGTAAGATTTCAGGCAAAGAAGGATTTTTTTTTCACTGAGATTTTGTAAGTTTGGTTTTCAGGGAATTTTGTATACTCATAATTATTTGTAAGAAAATATTTTCTTTAATATTTATAATTTTAACTATATGCCTTTTAAATGCAACCTGAATTGTTTGATTTAAAACACTTTGTCTAATTCAATTGAAGAAAAAGTAAGAATAATTCAAATCTTCACCGCATTTTCCCTTCCAATGAAGGGTAACAAAGTCGATGAGTTAATAAAGAAAAAATTATATATTAAAGCTTGATAACATCTGGACCTAAATCGTCAAAATTATTATCACAATGCTCTAAAAAGTGAATGAAAATTTCCAAAAAATGCTTGGGTAGTGTATGTAGGGCGCCATTTAACCGCCAAAATATTTTAAATCATATATACATAAACTAAAATTCCCAGTGTAGTTTTATAAAAAAAAAACAATAACAAAAAATCTCATTTAATCTTATGAGTTTAATTCCAATTCCAAACAAATGCGTTTGTTGGGCTCCAACAAATGTATTTTGTGAATTTTTATCTGAAACCCTGAAAAATAGTTTTACTGCAATCAATTAAATCGTTACAGATGCAAAGTTTGGGGTGATAAAATTAAAAAAAAAATAACAAAAATGTTACGCATATTATGTTTGTTGGTTCATATCATCGCACTCATACCTCGTAACCCAGATAAATTTGCGCGAGTAACATAAATTATTTAAAGCTGGCCTATAAATTGACTAGTTCTTAATCGAAGCTTCATTTAAATTGATGCAGCTTAGTGTCTCTCAACTAAATATGCAATAAAAAGTGCAGTTTTAAATAAATATCGTAGGTTACGAGCTGCAATTACATTCTTTTGTTGCTTAAGTTTAAGATGTAAATTCTATAATTTATGTATTTGTAAACGATGTAAGCTATACATTTATGGGTTCTGAAGTATTTTCTTGTCATAATTTAAATTGAAAAGGAGAACATGGCCATTTGGGTTATGACATATTTCAACAAAAAAATTTTGTATTGGGTTACAAAAAATGTTTGTATTGGGTTACGATTTTTGCTGTAGCTAACCAAATAATTTAACGGGAAGGTGCATCGACATGCCTTTTTCTGGAATACGACAGAACTTACAGCACCAATGATATATATGCCGTTTTGAAAGGGTTTTAGTAAAAATATAATTTCTTTTATCATAGGGAACAATGGAGTATTGTAGTGTGCTTTAGACATGCAACTTATTTTTAAAATATATTCAATTAATTAAAAGTTAAAAATCACTTTTAAAACAAAATATTGAGTTCGATTTAAAAAAAAAATTCCATGTCGGTTTTGTCATTCCTGTGATATAGAAAAACAGTTATAAATTAAAAGTGCCCATAGGTGGCCTACATGGTTTAAATTGTTAAATAAGTTTTGTTGACTGAAAAGTAACAAAAAATGTCCATTTCGAAGTGAAGAATATTAATGTTTTAAATAGTGGCCCATAATCGCTTTTTTTAAACGCTCAGTTTTTTTTTTGAAATTTTAGGTTCTAAAACTCTCTACATAAAAAAGATTTTAACACGTTTTTCTTAAGAGCAATAGATTTTGACAAAACCGTACGCAAACGTTACAATATTTTTTTTTTATTTACTGTTTCCACAACACCGTTTTGTAAGGTTCTGGCTAATTTTACCAACATTTGTCTTTAAATGTATTGCTGTTACAAAAAAGCCATTTATTTCCTAAAATTTCTATTTTTTTTTAATAAAAATTTTCAAGCATTTTATAAAAACAAAAATATTGTCCCTTGCCCCTCACAAAACCATTAGCCGTGATCGGAATTTAGGAAACGTTTTTAAGGAAATGCATAAATAAAGGTCACCAGCAAAATTCAATTTCACTGGAGTTTTTTCGAAATAAAGTTCCTAAGTCCCTGGACTACTGATTCTAATAATCTGTTTAAGTAATGGGTATGGTATGTTTCGCAAGAATTGTCTGGCAAACTAACGTTTTGCGGGGGTTCATTTCACCATTTTTCGTTCGGCATTTTGTTTATTTAGCATTTTGTTGTTTGGCATTCTATGTTTTGCAAATTACGTGTTGTCTTTTAAATGATTTGACAAATCATCCTTCCGCATTTTTCATTTCGCAATTTTCATTTAGTTTTTTATTTGATTGGCTTTTTGAAGTTCGGCAATTTTTTATTTTTCATTTTGCTATTACGCTTTTTTTTATATGGCATTTTATTATTTCGCTTTGTTTTATTTTGCATTTTGTTGTTTCCCTTTTTTAATTTGACAATCAATTGTTTTGCAATTTTTTGGCCTCGATTATGTCGATTAAATATATGTCTTCTAGTTCTTGAGAAAAATGAAAATTATTGAAACTATTTTGTATATGAGATTTTTGTTTTTTTGCTTGCTTACATAAATACAGTACCTACTAGCACCCAGCATTACGGCGTGTAAACAGTGAGGTATGTATGGGGGGGCATGCTGCCCCCCTGCAACCCCCCTGCTTGGCACACTATAGGATTTGGGGCAGGTGCGAGGTTGGGTGTATCCAAAGTCCGAAATTAAGCACAATGAATTTAGCAACAGATCATAAAAAGAACGATAAATCAAAAAAAGTCAAAGCTTATGTACAATCGACCAAACAACTATAAACAGCGAAATGATCTATCAGCGAAGTGATAAAACGGCTCGTTGAAATTTTGCTAAATAATGAAACGGCGAAACGTTATTCCGCGAATAAAAAACTTGGCCAATTAATAAACGGGTTAACAAAAAAAAGCTAAACAATAAATTGCCAAATGAATTTTGCGAAATGATTGAAAATATTTTTAAGAAAAAGCGAAATGTAAAAACGCCAAATGTTATTTGCGTAATGATTGAAAAACATAATGAATAAAAAGCCAAACGTAAATTGCCAATTGTAGATTGCGAATTAAACAAAATATTTAACGATCAAAGCGAAAAAAGCGAAACAAAGAAATGCCAAATGAATTTTGCCAAACAATGGTGACCCTTAAGTAATTTTGTAGTTGTTTCCATCGATGTATCGCAAAAATATCTAGAAATTTTAACAAAAAAATAATATAATAAGTAGATACATTTTAAAATTTTTGTAACCCCAAAATATTTATTTTTTTTTTAATGTCCGTTCGCATCCGGTGTGCATTTTTGTTATAATTGTTTAATTGGTGCTCACAATAATCAACTCAAATGTTGGTTTTAATATTGACAAATATAATTGTAGCAACATATTATTTTACCCGAAAATAGAGCCTTTTACTCAAAGTGTAGATGTTATATGTATTGAACGAATTTGATCAATCATATCAGAGTACTTTCATATAATAGAGTTCGCAGATCAGCTCTTTTGATTTCATACGATAACCTCATTTATAAACTTATTTTAATTTTACTTTTGCCAATGACAATCGAATTCAAAATAAAGTCACTTCAAAATATCTGACATCGATCTATAAAAAAATAAAAGCGCTAAAAATTCTTCATAAAGTGAAAGGAGTTTTAACAGAAAAAAGAGGAAAAAGAGAAAAAAAAAGCCTTGAAGACATTGACAAACCGCAACTACTTTCCCAGAATTCCCTAGGGCAATAATCTCATTAACACTATACCATTCACTAGCAAACACTGTTATAAAAGATTCAATTGGAATAATGAGTCATCATCGTACGTATAGCCGCCCCACTCTTCGGTTAACACAATCTTTTCAACAAATTTTATATCGGTATTGTGTGATTCAACGAGAAATCAAAAGACGGTTTGTCACTATAACAAAAATAAAAAGTACCTTACTATTATATAGGCTTGGATGTGGTTTATTTTATTTAATTTCTCACCATTCGTTTTAAATGGCAAACAATTAATAAAGATTTTTTCTAACGTCCATGACATGTGGCACGACAGCCGTCGCTGATTAAGAAAAAACAAAGCCAATAAAATGCTGCTGGATCAATAAATCATATTACATCGATACCGGAGCTATTCCAAGTACTGATCTGTAATGAATGGCCAAGGTCAATTAGACAGGCTTTGAAATATACCTGGGAATATGTGAAGCTTGCGGTATGGCACCGAACGGAACTCGTTGAGAGTTAAAAGAACCAAATATCAAACCACAAATAATGACCTCACCCACAATAAGCTCGACTCACAATTCGACTCTGATGATGGCTGATGCAGGAACAAGTTTTGGTTGAAATACCAAACCAAGACCGAAGACGACATTTCATTATAACCACCATGTGCTACACAGCGCGGCGGCGGAGATGAAGCCATCCAGTCTGGTAGTCACATCTATGAACTGTGAGAGAGACCAGGTCAGAGTTGTTATGGATCTCAGATTTTTCCTAATAACACGAAACACAACAAGAAGAAGAAAAAAACCGACAAAAGCAGTAACAGCAGCAGCTGAGAGGCAGCATCACAAAAATAGACACTTGCCGTGTTGGGAAAAAATCAAACTGGATTATGAGCTTAAGCGCCACCATATATAACAACAAACAACGCAAACAGGCTTTTTGCTCCTCCAGAGGTAGCAAGCAAGCAAGGTAAGGTTGGTAGGTAGGTACCTAACCTACACTTCCATTCTGGCTCACAATTCATTCATAAGGCACCATCAGAAGTGCTACCAAACCACCGGCACACATAACTGGATTGGTAGGTTCAGTGTTTTTTTTTTTTTTATTTTTTTTGGTTTTTTTGGTCTTCATCGAGTTTTGCATTTGAAGATCATGTCTTGTCGTTTTGGCGCCTCTTGATCTGTTTTCAAGAAGTTTACAAGAGCTTTGAGTATGGTTTGTATAGAAAACAAAATGAATCATCCCCGGTGGTGTGAGGATTTCAAAAAAATAAAAAAAAAAAATCTCAGGAGACATCCAAATCGAAGAAGGTATCCCCAGACCTCAAAGGTGGACGAAAATAAATAAAAAAAACAATCTTGCTGAAGAGGAGTCAAACTTGTTGGTCAACCATGTGGATTCTCCTGGCCATATATCGTATAGATGTATGTATGAGTTGGGTTGTTGTTATCCTGTTTCTGTTTCGAAGGTGCGCTGTGATGACGACGCGATAGACGGATAGCAAAACAGATGTAGCTTTCGACAAGTTTGCTTTTTTTTCTTTCTTTTAACCCAGAATGCATGCAACAAGTGCGATATCCTTACGATTGTTTGTTGTTTCATTTCAAAACGAGTTAGCTCCTTTTAAGCTGCTTCATCTTGAATTGCTTGAATTGAGGTTTCTATATTTAGTGACGTATCCTCATTCGAGCAGAGATTTGTTTTGATTATTATTATTGAATCCGGTGTGACAAGGTTATATCCTTGCATCACATGACAGTTCAAAGACACTTGGGGATAGAAAAAAAGAACTTGATATTCATGATTGTGATTGCTTAACCAATTCCTGTCTTCTGAATAATGTGGTCGTGGTGATGGAAGAATTTATTTTTAGGTAAATTTTTGTTATGTCAGATGAAAATTGTAAACAAAAATTTTAGAGATATTGATTAATGTGATTTCTAAAAAAATATTTGAGCAACTTCCCATTTTTTTTTTACTTATTTAAAATCTTAATTCGAGTCGAGCTTTATTCATAAAATTTTGTTTGTTTTTAGTTTCTTAAAGAAAAATAAACAACTGTGTCAGTTTATATTTAAGATGGCACAGGCTTACTTATTTTCTTGGTTCCTTCGTGGGGCATAGGGTGTCAACTACTGCTACACGCCGTATCTTGTTATGTTACTGGAAATGCGTTTGAGCTCTCCCCAGCTTTTTCCAAGCTTCTGAGATAACTTTTCCACTGTTCTGCCCCCCAGGTCTTCTGCCGTCTTGGGTAAAAGGATCACACTCCATTGCGATAGAATCTTTACCACGTCGCGTCGTAGGATGTGACCAATGAACGGAACTCCACGCATTGTTCAATTATTATCTATGCAGGAAGAGCCGAGAGTAGAATCCAGACTTTCTTTGATTCGTTCCAAGATTATTTTCGTCGTTATCTTCGCTACTCCAATTGCCGCAATCTATAAGATTTCACTGCAATGACAGTCCATTATGAACCATTTCCTCCACCCAATAAGCCCCTCTAACTGTGTCTGTTCCACATGCCCCATCCATCTCAGCTTTTTTATGTTCAACTTTTTGATCATTATTGAATTTTCTCCTCAATAATTAATTGACCCATACTGAGCCAAAAATGTCACCCGAAGAATTTTTTCTCTCCAAGTTTTTATACTTCTTTAAAAGGTTCTGAAACATTTGGCAAGAATTATTCTTTTTTTAAACTTAGCGCTGGTATATTTGTGTCTGAGCTTAGCAATCCTAGGTTAACAAAATTTCTAACTACCTCAAAGCTATAACTGTATAAGGTAACGTATTGTCAAAGACGTTCGTCGGTGTTGGATGTCATTTCTTGAGTACAGCATATACCTACTTGGATCTTGCCATCATTGGCCGATAGGGCCATTTTCGTCACATTCATCTCGTAACTTCCACAAATGCCTTTGGCACAATCCTGTGTTCCTTCAATTATGTCAATATTAATAAAGAAGCAAATAATTGGACTCACCTTTTGAATACTGTTTATCTAGTGTTGGCGCGAGAGCTTTGCACTATTCTTTAAAATACGATGTTAAAGCCTTTCTTGTCTTCAAGTTATCGCTAAGGCACTTTGTCAACCACGTAGGAACAGTGTTCGTTCGTCCTGTATAAACGGATGTCAAAACTAGACATTGCACTATAAAGCTCGTTTCTATATATGTTGTCAAACGAGGTCTTGAAATAGATAAAAGGTATGGTGCGAGGTTCTTAGACTTTTTCAAGATCTGCCGTCTCATAAAAAATAAAAAAAAAATTAAAAAAACTTCATCAACTTGTAATCCTTAGATTCCATTTGAATTTCATTGATTACATCTTAAGATGAATTCGTCAAAGAAACATAAATCCCAACCTTCAATTCAATCTATAATCTTATAAGTACTACAAAACTAAACGATTTCATGATGTGATCAAAGGCCTTTCACATCCTTAACAGAATTTATATCTCAAATCAACTTTACAATCCTCACTATTTCCTCGCAGTTAAATTTTGTTTGTATAGAAAATCACTCAGTCTATTCTGAGTTTGATTGAAATATCAGAATTTTTGCATACGGATCTTGAAAGTATCGAGGAGTATCCATTTTGCTTATCTATTAGAGTTACAAAATGAATACATTCACTGTGATGTTGCTGTTGTTGTTGCTACCAGATAATTTCTCTCCTGTTTCATGTTTGATCCCAGATAATTTAGAGGACTCAAAGGTACAAAATGGAGGAAACCTCCAGCACAAACACGCGACGGGATAAATGTATGAAAAGTAGAGATGAAGCAATCGACCATCAACAAAAGTTTGTGTGACTCTGATGATGGTTCTGCCCAATGATACCTATACCTGGGGGATTTGCGTAGGATGACGTTTGGATGTTTTTTTTTTTAGATCTCACAAATGGTAAATCCGACATTTTTTTGTCGGACTTTTCAATATCGGTCGCAGGCCTTTTCTTCTGTTGTTTTTGTTGTTGTCGTAGGTTTTTTATTTATTTTTCATTGCACCTTAAATCAAGCTGTCCGTCCGCCTTGCGCGTATAGTATTCAAACATCTCGCCGCTGCCGCATGGCTGTACTGCTGCTGCTGCTGCCGTGACATTTTAATCTTGACGTTTCTGTGAATGGTGTACTCACAGCAGAGTCATTCGTCCTCCACCTCATCTGCATCCTTTCTCGTTATATAAATAGTCATCGGTCGGTCGTCGGTCGTTGTCACCATCGTTGCATCAGTCGCTGTTTGTTTTTGGTCGGTCGATCGGATAGCGTTTTTAATTAGATTGATTGATCGGATTACATCTCTCTTTGAGAGTTGAGAGGCAAAATGCCGAATCGGATGGATGAATGGACGGATTGAAAGGACGGGCTCGACTCCTCATGACAGCGAGTGATCGGTTCATTGTTATACTTACCAATTGTACTGGACCAGTGCTTACTATAGGTTTTTTTTTTGTTCTTGCTTCACTGTGATGTGAAATAATTGGGCGATTCTTCCGGTGGACACTAATTTAAGAGGACAGTTCGAGGATTTGCGTACGCATGCCATTCAGCTCAGGGAATTTAAACAACTTCATTATATGCGACCAGAAATGCCAAGAGAAATTTCGAAAGGAACTTACAATCTCATTAAAGTATACGAGTATATAAGATCGATGGAAGCCTCGCAAAACAATAAAAGCCGCCAATATATGTATTTATATATACAGACGAAATAAATTGATCACACAGAAAGCTATATGTACCTATAGGATCGTTGATTGAACTGTTTTTTTTTTTTTTTGAGATGGAAATAACTTTTCGTCGGGTTTTGTTGTAATAAGAAACCCCGAATGGATGACAACTTCGGCTCCAAATTTTAAATATATTGACTAAAGAAATTTTTGTTTTTGGATTTTTCAAATACATTTTTATTTGATCAGGTAAAGGGCAGGTATCGGTTCCGTGCATACAATTTTGAGGATGTAATCGAATTTAACATAATGATGATGATGTAGAAGTAGAAGTAAAAAAACCATATCATCCCTCATTTTGCGCGTCTGTACACTGTACGTTGATCTTATAGAGCCTACAGGGGATTTAATAATTTGCTCATTTAATAATTTGGTACGAAGTATTAATTTTATAAAATTTTCTAGAACAAAAATTCGAAATTATTATTTTAGCTCATTTAGAAGGGGTAGATGCCACACAGTGATTTTGTTTTTTTTTTTAAGAATTTTCGGTATGATATGTAATGTGATTGCCACAAAACTACGTTTTTCGTTAATGGTTAAACTGAATTTTGCAATCTGATATTTTTAAGTAGAATGAATATTTTAACGTTTATAAAATTTAAAAATAAATTCTTTTATAGAAATTCTATTGTAATTTTTAAAGTTTTTAGCTTCAGATTTGTGTTACTTAAAAATGGAATGTTTTGTTGAGGCCTTTGGAACGGCTTTAAGAATTCTGTAAAATATTTATTAAAATTTGTCTAAGTATAGGTATATATTTTTTTTAATTTAAAAACATAGAAAAATAAACCTTTCTATTAACATATGACTTATATCATAGAGAATTTTGTTATATTATATGAAATTGTTAAAAATCAACATATCGATGGTTAAAGTGTATATAGAACCACGTAAGTCGAAAAATTTCAAAAAAATATTATTAAGCAAAAAATTCTGCAGAATTGGAATAACCTTTTGGCAATTTCAGTATAACAATTTTTTCTGAAGATTTAACAAAAAAGGGCAGAATTCAAAACCTCTTACTTTAGATTCTCATTAAAAATTTTGGTGTTTTTTTTTTGTGATTTCTGAAAAAACATGCAAATACGACTATACGTAGTTCTGCATTTAAACTTTCGATATGTCATCAGAAATAAATTGATTTAATAACTCCTGGAATTGTTTTGACACCAACGAGCTGTTTACTGTCTGACTTTTATTAATTTAATTTCAGAGAAAAATTTATACAAATAAAAAAAATATTTTTTTAAAATAAAATTTTTAGGTATCTATCTCTTTAACATTTTTAAGAAAAAGTGGCGTGCCGTTTTTTAGAATTTATTAATGCGGAGGTAAAAATTAATTTCGAAAGAAATGAAATTTTCAAAATAAAACTGCAAAATAATATTTTTGAAAATTTTGATAGTTCTTTTAAAAACAAATAAATTGAAATCACTTTAGCAGATAGTTGAAAACTAAAAAAATATAACAGTTCGTCGCCCGAGAATTGTTCTGTCGTATAAACCATTTGAGCAATTTTGGGAAATTGCATTTTAAGTTTCGCGTTTAAAGAAAAAAGATGAAGTTTTCTACAATTTTAATAAAATTTTGTGTGGAAAATCTTCTTTTGATTAAGGTATTCCAGATTGTTTAGTCGGTTTTAGTTTTTAATCTATAGAGGATTATCTTCAAGATCATTTTGTCGTATACGCCACGAAAATCAGTACTTTGTTTGATCCCCATACACATACGACAAAGTGAACACAAATGCGTTAATTGAATGCAATACCGAACAGAGCGAGATATCCGATTTTTTTTTAACCTAGAAGACATTTTAACATCTGGTTTTTAGTGTTTGAATACAAATTGATACGAGAGTTGAATATTAAAAAACAAAATTACTAGAAAATAATGTAAAATTTTGAACAAAATGAGTTTGAAAAAAAATTTCTTCATTTTTTTTTTTTTAAATTTGAGTTTGAAAATTAATTTTTCCAAAACTATTGCATAAAAAAAAAAAAATTGAAAACGGAATTAATGGATGGATTTTTAAGTTTAAAAAAGGCATAACATGACATCGTAAGTGATGCGGTTGATTTTTAATAATTTTGCTTGTAACTAAAAAAACATGCAGTTAATCCTATATACGTACGACAAAACAATATTTATTAAAAATATCGCAGAAATACATGGATATTTTGTCGTATATGCCAAAATTTGGCGTTTACGACAAAACAAAACTAAGGGACGAGTTATTTTGTGCGGATATACGACAAAGGCATACTGATTTTCTCAGTAACGGTAAAGGACAGGACAAATCTGATTTCAGAAATGGAAAGAGGGCCTTTAAAAAAATAGAACTGCATACCCACTTTAAAAAAGTGCATTTTGGCGTTTACGACAAAACAATTCTCGGGCGACGAGTTGCTGTTATAAAATGACGTGTGTAAAATTTGTTGCAAAAATGATAGTTAGTAAAATTTTAATTAAAATCGTAAGAGTTGTTTTCGAGAAAAATATAATTTTGTTTTACGGTTTTTAAACATTTGTATATGGAAGGTACCGCTAATTTCATCTATAACAATAACTTTTATTTTAAATCAGCTATAGAAAATGTTTAAATTAATATACATAATTTCAATTGTGTATTATGATTTCTAAAAAATTCTAAAAAAAATTATATTGCAGGTACCGTTATTTTTGGTCATAAAAAAAACGTGTCAGACTGTAGCAGAATAACACTTTTTTCGTCTTCCTTATTTATAATCGTAATGTCAAGTTTAATCGAAATCCCGAGTTCGATTTTTTTTATAATTCCCTTATTTTCTCTTAGGTAAACCAATTCTCATACAATTTCCTTGTATCTCCTTAATAAATGTCTCGAAAAATCCGTAAAATAATTTCATAACATGAGTACTATTAGAGATGGGGAGCCCTTATTCCTATAAATCAAATTTGGAGCCGTGGTGGCTTTGACAGTTACATACACACAAATTTTAAATCTACAGATCATTTTCTATTATCGTAAGGAATATTTTTAAATAAAGAAAAATAAATTTTTGTCGGCTATAATTTTACTTCAATTATTTTGAGTTTTAAAAGACTTTCCTTCATCTGAAGCGAAAATTATTTTCATGTTAAATTAACTTATCTATTATCTTTTAAAAATGAATCGACTTAAATGTTGAATGAAATTGATTTTCAGGTTAAAATCATAAACAATTTTTTTATTTATTTAGCTTATTACAAGCGAATATACTTATTCAATATAAAAATATAATAAAGTTACATAAATATACAAAAAAATTAAAAATACAATATAATTAAAAAAATAAGTTTAAACGAGAAAAAAATAAATAGTGAAGTTTTAGAGGGTTTAGGGGGAGGAGTTGTATAGAATTCTTCTGAGGGATGGGGAACTAAGGGAAAAATCAAATAAATATTGATCATAAAAGTGAAATAATTCGATGATTTCACTTTAGATTCAGACCTGTGATTTGCTCAGATAACTTTAGGTTTTTTAGATTAATTATATTTTTTATATAGAATGTGAAAAAATCAGTTTTAAAAAATGTCAGTTAATGAGGTTTGGTTGAAAATAGATGATTTGTTATGAAGAGTATCTATTTTATTTTAATAAAAACTGCTCAAGTTAGTTTCTATTTTATATCTTGTTTACATTTAAAACATTTATTAATATAATAAAATATTATATAAAAAGAATAAGGAATAAATTGTATAAAAAAATGGTTTTATTTCTAAATAAGTTTCTTATCATATTTTTCTATGAAACAAGAATTCTTTGTGGGCTACATTTTATTGGACTGTACGAAGACAAAAAATCACTCTCACAAGTGTGACTGAGTTCACATGAGTTCAGGATTTCTACTATTTTTAGTAACACGCTTCAGTTTTAAATGAAATTAATAACCAATTTTATTTAAAAATTATATTTATAGTTTCATTTTAACTTGAAGTAAATGTAGGCGACAAAATACTTACAAATTGAAATTAAAATAATAATGGAAGAAGTAGTTTTTGAAATAAAAACTGAAAGACAAAACCAGGTTTTGAGTTATTTAAATTTGACCCTGTACCCGATGATCATGATGTAAGTTTAATTAAATTATGAGTGTAACCACATTCCTTAAGCTGTCATCATAAAATATATTTTTAGTTGAGAATACTTTCTAAAATTCTATAAGCTCAAAAGATTGTTCTCTCTGAATTATGTATGTTGAATTTATTAATACCTATACATACCTATATACTTGTAATCTTGTATAGAATATACTCGTTAAATTATTCTCCTTCATTTTTGACCCTGAGGCCGTTTCACTATAATTATACCTAATTATTTTTTTTTTTCATAATTGGCCAGTAACATACCTTTTCCTTAGAATTACTTGTCATATAAACACTCAAGTCTTTATAATAAACACCGCCTACCTTTTAAAAATTTAGATACGATTCGATCATCATTTTTTGTATATCGTTACCTACATATAATCTCAAGGAAGTGAATCTTTTAACATTTTTGTTTTCTCAGAAATATACGTGTGCTGTTAAATGTCAATTCTCAGTTAATATATGTTTTTTTTTATTTATGTTTTAAATAGGTGTGTTGCATAATGATGTGTAAATCAGTTTTTATTAGATCTATACCCAAAGCATCTGTTTTATTACCAGCACTTAACATTTTTTTTATTTCTTAGAAGTGGGAGTGCGAATGCCACCTCCGTGACTACAAAAATCCGCAGAAGCCTTCAAAATAAAATCTAAAAATATTTAAACACAACAAAATAAAAACAAAAAACGCTATTTAAATAACCCCTTCTCGGTTATATGGAAATATAATGACGAAATCTGTTTGCCCTCGACCCAGTTTACTAACCTCGTTCTCAAGTTTTCAGAACAGGATCTGTTAAAAGCCGACATGTTTTTTTTTTTTTTTTAATTTGTTAACAGGAAATACAAAAATAAATACACTTTCAACCATGAAGCGCTGAACAGGACCTACATGTATACTGCAGCTTTGTTGCTTTAACACTTGTTTCTCAATGTCAATTTGATCCTCTTATCCTCAAAACAGGATTACCCTCCAACAACTTCGGTAAATCCTGTTTTTGACATTTTTAACTTGTTGTTGTTGGCATTCCTTTGGTTATACTATGGATCTGGAGGAGATTCATATATTTCAATACGCTTGCCTTTGTAGTGTCGCATCGCAATCGACTCCCCTCATTTTTGTTCATTGTTGTGGGGGCATCTTCTTGATTTTTTTTATTTTTATTTTAAGACCGCGAAAAACTTTGTTTTTATTTGAAAAGAAGAAGACTCACCATGTAAACAAACAATAAACCAGCAACAACTAGATTATCCACCAACAACTTCGGCATGAGAGTTGGTTTAGTTGATTGAACTTCTGAACCTGATTGACAACAATGTGCGTTCCACTGAGAGTATATATTTTGAGATAGCGAGAGATGAAAAACCCGACCCAACTGACAACAACTACAATCTTTGTGTATATCTCCTCCTCTATGCCTCTGTAGGTATATTGAAGTATATCTTGATAGTTTTGTTTTTTTTTTTTTTTTTTCTGCCGCCAATTTAACAGCAAAAGAAGAAGAAGAAAAAAATAAACTATGTGATTATTAGACGTCATAAAGATGTAAAGTCACACGAGCCGCCATCACCACCAAGTGAAACCTGATCGAATGCGGGCGAGAGAACCTTTTGGCGTGTATATATTATAGTACCTTGGTCTCCATCATTTAAAAAGTGACAGTTGTTGCTGCTATAGCTATTGCTGATGAGTGAAGGTGGTGGTGGTGGTGGTGGTGATGACAGCAGACAGTTGTACTATAGGAAGTTTGTGGCGCTACTGTTGTTACGTGTGTCATCTTGAATATCAATATGTTAAGTGACAGCTGCGGGAGTTCCTTAATCGAATTTGACACTTTTCATTAAATACAATGAAATTGGGTCAACTCAAACGTCAAACATATTGTCAGTTTAAGCTGGCGCTTGCCATTTTTTTTCTCACTTCAGAGGAGAATCCTAATTTGGTGAAATTTCATGTTTCACGACGACCGACGACGTTTAATCTAGTTTGTTGATCTAGATTAATTATCTTGCAGTTTATTCTTGTTGTTATTGTTGATTTATAGGTATTGAAACACCATTTTGACAGTTTTTTTTTTCGTGGCAGGTGCCACAACATACCGTTGGGTTTGATGAAGATGTTTCACATGATTGACGAGCTGATTGGATTAGAGAAGTGCGAATTCGGTGTGTTGTACCGTACTTTTTTTTTGTTGCTGTTATTCGTATTCGAAAGATCGCTCGATATAAAAATGGACGATCGACAATGAAATGACGACGAAGAAAACGACAGACGTTGAGTATATATTTCACTATAGAGAGCTCGAGCTCGATATAAAAATAATGACAGAAGAGAAAACCTGCTTTTGTTAAATACGGGAAAAAGGTGGAAACTGGTATTATGGTTGTCGGCAACTGATGTTAGTTTACGACCGGTCCCCCGGAATGTTGGCTATTTTGTGTTTACCTGATGGCGTATGCGGCAAAAGGCTTGCTGCTACATCGATGGTGCTGCACATCTGATTTCGCATTGAGATAGGTTATGATTTATTAGTTTTAAATACCCGTTGCTGCCATCTTCGGTTATAGGTTTGTCTATTCCAGCAACAACAATATTATCTCCCTGTGTGTATGTATGATTGTGTGTGTATATTTGTTTGTTTGTTTCATTGTTATTGACAGCTAGAGACGGACTTGCCGGGTTATAAGCAGACAGCTTCAGCAATATGCCTTTCTGGGTGCATTGAACCGAGTACTGGTTGTATATTATGGGTGTTGGATATTCTTGTTTTTTTTTTATAATTTTTTTCACATGGTGTCTGGGGCGGTCGTCAGTTAGTCTGTCATCATCCATTTGGCGGTAGCCCTGATTGGGGTATGAAATACAAGACTTAGCTTATAACATCACGCACCAGGGAAGTTGACAAGAAGTTAGTGATGTTTGTGTTTTGCGGTGTCAGATCGTGTGATTCTTTGTGGCCAAAAATGGCTGAAACAAGACTTGTGCGCAGTGTACTAGTTGGAGTTTAGAGATTAGTCTTTGACATTTTGAGATTGGGAGCAGTATCAATTTATATAGGTAGGTAGTTTGGTTGTTGTAGACATGTTGGCGAGGTTCAGATTAGGGATGAGAGCGCGAGTTGATTGATTTGAAAGCGACGACGACATATCTACAAGCGGTACTTTATGCGCTGATCTGTGGTTCTGTGTCCAATGTGTCGTTATGGATGACGATGACGAGGTTTGGCCATGTTTGGTAAGGAGTTGCAGTGGTGGTGCAATATGGGCATTTTTATATTTGAAGTTAATTGGGTGAAATGTTTGATGGCAATTATAAACATATAGAAAACAAGCTATTTGTCGGTTATTACAAGAAGGCTAGTTGAGGGATTGTAATTCGATATCATTACAGAAAAGTTTTGCTGTATTCACAAAGGAATTGATGTGCAATTTTATAAAAAAACTTTTAGTCTTCATGTATTTTCTACTTGAAGGTGTATTTATTTAGAGAAATTGAGCAAAGAAATTTTTAAACAAAATAGATTTCTTCGAAAACCAAAATATTATGTTAATTTACTTGGGACCTTGATTCATGATTTAAAAAATGCTTGTGGAGTTTATGTTTACGGTTAATTATACATAGGAAATATTAAAGTGAAAACTGCTGTAACTTATATGAGATTTCCTGCAATAAACATTGTTACCTACACTTTTCTTCATATAAAGAATCATTTTGAAGTCAATTTGTTCGAAAAAATTTTATAAAATTCCAGAATATCACATTTTGCGGCCTTTATCTTCAACTGTACAGTGAGTTATATTTTGCCAACATTATTTGAATTTTAAAAAATAGGTTCTCCATCTCCTTCCAAGGTACCCGAGTTAATCGTATTGGGAAATGAATTTTAGAAATGCCGCGACTCAGGTGATATGAGTTGGTGGTAAAGGGAATTCAACCAATTTAGCATAAGAGCAGTTCATTGTAGCGCTGAGTTGCTTCGATAAATTTCCTCATTTTACCCAAGTTTCGGGCGTAGCAAAAACAAAATTGAGCTGAACGAAAAAACCAAGGCCAAGTAACTTACAACCATTCCAAGATTGACCTACAATTTCTACCGAATCGGAACGGCTAAGGTGAGAAGCACTTTTTCATTTCAAAAGATAATCTTGGGAGGATTTCTCAATTCTCCTCAAAAGGCAGTAACACGTGAAAAACATTTCTACTTGTTTTTTACTGGGAACAACGCTGCTGAAGTGACACGATCATGTTTTTTTTGACACGAAATCTTCATCGTGGCGGTGGTGGCACGAAAAAAAAATAAAATTTGGCACGTTTTTCTTATTTACATTTTTCACTTCAAACAAAGCGAACTTTGAAGAAAGAATAATTGCTCCAAATGGAGTAAAAACTGACAGAAACTCTTATTGTTTGACAATACATGAATATGCATTTTTTGTTGTATTTCAGCCCACAGTTGAATTATAATTTTTTTTTAGTATAAGAATTTGAGTTTTTGTTTTGGGCTGCAACACTGCCTCGAAATCGAACCCAAGCCTTCAACACAACAGTCCTACGGACTAACCATTGCCACGGGCAACTACTTCGGGCGTAGCAATTTTTTGTATATTTCTTCCAGTTTTTGAATTTGTTGAAGAGCATTTCACATTTAACACCAGTTCAGCTGGCTTTTCTCATAGAAATTGGAAAAATGTTGACGAATTCCGGGTTTTTGTTTCCCATGACATTAAACTTGGTTAGGCTTATTTATAAATATGTAGTTTAATTTGTTAAAATTATACAAATCATCAGAAAGTTAAGACAAGTGTTAATAACAATGACTTCCGTGACCATTTTCAATGACTTGAGAGTATCAATAAATTTTGCTCCAATTTTCCTTGTTCCCAACTCTTATCCTATAAATTATTTTATACTAGTTCACCATTTTCGAATTTCTCTTAATTTATATATTAATAATTCTCATGCTTTATTTAATTGAGAATAAATGTTAGATATTTAAATACTTTAATAATAAAATAATATAAAATATTACCAATAAGATAACATACATATACCTACTATCAGCAGCAAAGTTTGCATCCGTATATATATGTATGTATATAGCCTCCTCTTTAACATTCACACCAAAGGAGTTCATTTTCTCATTTACTTTCCATATCAATAAATAAACTTATTGAGTGCAGATATTATAAAAATATTAAATTAACTGCGTGCGCATGCGCACCTCCCATTGGCACAGCATGTGCATCAGCAAGTTGATTAAATTCGATTGCACGAGCTTCGTTTAATGTTAACAACATAATCAGTTTATATAGATATGCATGCAAAAGCATTGCAAGCAATCAAAAAACTGCAACAACAAAAACAACAACTCAGGACCGTTTGATGTCTGCAGTGTGTTGCTTCGATTAAACGATAATATTATTATTATGACCGACATTCCTCCAAAATTACATCCTGCCATTAAAAATAGAAAGGGAGATGCTTTTTCTCTTGCTGCTGTTACTGCTGCTATACCTACTATGGTGTGCGGTGGTCTTATCAAAATATTGAAATCATTACATAAATTAAGGACGTTTTTGTTTTTTTTTTGTCTGAAAGGAAGGTGTCTTCACTCCCTGTCCAAAGGTATATTCTCTTATTAAAGACATCTTCATTAAAAGATATCGCTCGCCAGCTTCGCCATACACGGAATCTTCAGCCCATCATTCTGCTATCGCATATATATAGGGAGATAAATAAATTTTATCTGAATTCGTATCGCTTGACCAATCTCATCTGGTTGTTGCGAGAAGATACTTCTTTAAGATACAAAAGATACTAAATACATAACGTGCGTGCGAGTACAGGGTTTGTACTTTTGACATTTCATGCATTTAACACACACACACACATTGACACAAAATCATCTTGTAAAACATTAAAAGTAAGTTTTAACTATAAAAATATCTTTTGCAACGTACGCGAGGCATTCTGCAACAAAGCCAGCAGTACAACAGCATGCAGCAGCAGCCATTTTAACAGGCGATGCAGCAATGCAATTCAAATTGGTTTATTGCACTTTATCTATACACAATTTTGCAATTTTTATATATTTTTTGGACTCACTTAACAATTCTTTTTAGCTTCAGCGACGTTGTTGTTGCCACGTATAAGTATATATTGTATGTACTATGGCAGATATAGGGTCTAAATAGTTTGGTTTCGAATGTTATTGTTGTTGTATTTCTGTATAAGAGTCCCTAGAGCCAGACTCCGTCGCAGTGTGTGCGGGCAATTCCAATAAAGTCTGGTTTAAATGTGGCAATTAGTTTGAATTGACTTTATGCATGATCACTTTATATTATGGTTGCAGGGAATACCTATACATATCTATAGATATTGTAAATTTTTAAGTTCTTATTTTTTTTTATTGTATAATGTTAGTTCAAAATTATCAAGCATATATAGGGTGTGTAAGCTTTGGTGGATAGTTTTTGACTAAGCGACATGACATTTTTGAAAATTTAAATTTATTTAAGTCCATGGTTTTGAAATTAAATTTTGAGACCAAAAAAGGTTAACTTTGCGGAGTTTTGTTTCGGCGTCTTAAGAGGCCTTCCCTTACATTTAAAGAAAAAAAAACAAAAAAAAAAATATTGATTACGCTCTACAATTTTACGAAGCCATTTTTGTGCGTATGGTAATAATTTGAAAAGAAGCATATTAAAGAACTATTTATTGTCTTTCAACTTGTAGCACCTATTTTTAGATAGTTGGCACACAGCAGAAGATATTCGAAGAAATGTACCGTTATATTGTCAGATTTTTGTTGAAATATAGCTCATCCGTTTGCCGTTATCCGTTTCATAGATAAACACGTGATTTGATTTAAACAAATTTGGTTTTATTTTAAAGGTATCTTTTAAGAGTATCTTCCAATATGTGGAAACCAAAAATCACAATTCAGTAAAATTTTGATAGTATATTGATTTCCAAAAACAGTATCTATACAGTTTTTCAACTCGGTTTTCCTTATATTATGTATTTAAATTATTTTTTTCGTGTAATGATCCTTAAGGCAAATTATTATTTCTTAATCCAATTCCAGTCAAAAAAATTAATCATTAACAGTGTATATTATAAAAAAAAATAATTTTTTTAAATCTCTAAGTAAAGAAAATTATGTATCAAGATTTTAGTTCAGACACAAACCATTTCATATAGTTCGCACGTTTAGGTGAAGGAATCTTAAGCAAATCCTAGAAGGCACCATGATTTTAGGAACTGCTTATGACTTTAACCCACATGGACCAATTTTTTTTTTAAATTACTCGAAAACTTAAATTTTTTTTGGAAGAAATGTCAATGCTTACGAAAACTAGAAAAATTTACACATAATAAAATGTTGACACTTTTTTTCGTATAGGAACAAATTTTGGGAAAAACGTGCAAAAACTTTAAAATATCATTTTTTTTTGTTTTAGGGTATAACTTCTTTTTTCCACCTACAGGGTAAAAACTGGGCACGTTTTTGATATTAAGAAGAAATAAAAGTTATTTCAAAAACAACGCACTCGATTGCAAAAGCGATAATTTTTGTTTGCATTTCTGCACTGGATTTAATATGTCTGTTTCATACCTGAGGAAGTTCCGACAGTTCTATTTCTATACCTATGAAGTTCCCATTGAACATCACCAGAGTCAAACATAACATTGTGACCAGTAAGTCTAAGTGCGTAGGACTAGTTACCCCTAAGGTCTCGGGTTCGATTCCCAGCTAATGCTACCTACAGGTACTGCCTCTTGCGAGGAATTGACAAATCCTCCAACAGTTCGGATTCTGCAGAAAATTATAGGTCCCCTCTATTCTTGCCAATAAAAACACCCTATTTTTCCCATTTCCCATTCATGCACTCAATATTTATTTTTTTTTTAGTAAATGTGAGGTTAGATTAATTTTTGGATTATTCATATCTAATAGCTTTGAAGAAATTGTAATTTAAAACAGGTTTGTGTCGAAGAGCGAAAGACGGCTACAAACATTAAGAACGCTTTCATTGCTAAAGTTCTTTTGCATCCATTTGTCTATCTCTATTCAAAAGTTACCTATTTTCGACTTATCAGTCATTTAATCAAATCAAAATTTGTTCTAAATTTCTGCCAATAGGGTATGTTTTCAATGTTTCAATTCATATATAAACAAACTCTGTTCAATTCTACACCATTCGCTCCTCCAAAAAAAAACTCCATTTTTATAATTTAGCTATATACAAAATCAAAAAAACTCCCTCGATTGAAACTGCGCTGCAGGATACCAGTAATATACCAAACAAAACCAACAATCACCGATAAACCTTTATCTTTTACCGATCTAGACTTCTGTAGTCATGGATGGCGTGGGGCAACTTTGACCAAAAACATTAAAATTTATGGCAAAAATAAAACGGATATGTTGTTGTTGTTGCAGGCATCAGAGTCAGCCATAACACGAACTTAACTTGGCTAACAGAACACCCAACCAACATACACACACACACACACACACACACACACACAAACACACATAACAACAACAAAAAAACAGACCATAAACAATTAGTTTGTGAACGTGAGTGCATTTGCAGCGCTCCAAGTGAGTAGGTGATGTAAACATTCAGTTTGACGATTATTGCACTGAAGCCTGTAAATTGCAAACGACGACGTTGCCTTATAATAATGCGCTACGCGAATAAAAATTTATTAAAATTGATTTTAACTCTGTGTTTCCACTCATAGATTTCAGTTGCTTCTGCGCTTCTGCATTATATTTGCCGGCACCATTGACGCTGAATCTTGTATGTAGGTACACACGTAGTTGCCAATATAATTAGTCCGTGATTACCTGCGGGTATTTAATCCTCATTTTACGAATAAAATTTAAAATCCTAACCATATCTTCTGTGTATATCGACTTGGACTTCTATAAAAACATCGCAATAATTATGCACTTTTGTGCGGGGGAGGAATTTTAGTATACCCGAGTACCCCTTTTATACGAATATACGATCGTCTATTATTGCACGAAGATGAATTTTAATTATCGAATAGAAAAATTAGTTAAGTGCCGCCTACACTTGTACCTACATGTATGCCCGTACAACGCTAACGGCATTTGATTAATGTATTAACATACTCGTAACTTGTTAGTTGTAAGGTTTATAAGCTTGAACAAAAAAAAACACAGAAAAGTGATGTTTTATATTTATTTTTTTTTCTTACAACAAACTTGATGAAATGAAGATGTAAGTTCTATTCAGAGTTTTATTTATTGATGAGCTTGTGTATTATACGAAGGACGTCAACATTGCAACATTGAATGTGTATTGCTGTTTTTTTTTCTAATGCGAAACATTTTTCTATATAGAATCTTAACTGCGAAAATGACCTGAAAGATCAAATGGGGATTTCAATTTATGACTATGCGGGGCTATATTGCGAGTTAGTTGTTTGTAATTTAATTAACATTGTAAGTTCAAAGTTCTGCGATGATAGTTTAGTTCAAAGCTAATCGAAAACTGGGGATTTAAAGTTCTCACGGTTGCGTATTACGCGTTATTTGAGGAAATATATATAGAGATGTTTACAACACTTATATTCTCTTCTTTGCAAATATTGGCGGCATTAAAAATCAAAAAATTCAAAGTTATACATACAAAATCAAAGAATCTATTTATCCAAAAAATTTAATACATACCTTCCTACCTTTGCTATCCTCCGAATTATCCTTACTTTACATTTAAAAGATACAGTAATGGCTTATTTCTTAATGATTGCATTCCCACAGTATTTGTTACCTAGTTGTTTTTCTATATGGAATTTTATTCCAGCGAGCCAGACGCATCGTCAGCATTCGTATTCGTGTTAACTTATATCTTGCAGTGCCCTTTCCTCAACTTCGACCTTATTCGATCCACTTAGTCTCCTGTGGAAATTTAATTTATAGGATTTTTCGGGAGCAGTTCTCCGAAAATTTTGACGCCATTACTTAAAATTTGATTTTCAGCATGAGTTGGATTGGACAGCTTCAGATCTTTAGTTTGCAGAATTAAGATGTAAATTTCTTTTTATTTTATACTTTTTGCAGATACGGACTATTTCAAATGATATTCTAACTTTTAAAGGCGCTTGGCGATGCCATCATATGATAAACGTTTAACCCACAAATATTTTATTCACTCGGCGTGAACTCAGGAATAATAAAAATTAGTTTTTTAAATTTGCTTGAAGAATAGGAATCTCCTCATCAACAACATCATAATGATGGCTCATTAATTTTTCGGTTTCGAAAGTAAAGCTAAATAAAACACACATTGCGATACATTTTTGATCAAAATTTTATTTCTTTATAAAGTTTGGACCTTGCCATTAAGTGTGAAAAACAATATCATTCAAATGGCTGCCTCGGGAAGATTCGCAGCATGCGATTCTTTTGAGGTAATTTTTAACCACTTTTTCGCACATTTCAAGCGGTATCTCGGCTATAACTTGAGTATAATGGTGGTTTTTAATGCGTCTAGAGTGCGGGAATTATTCGCGTAGACACGGTCTTTTGCGTAGACCTGTATAAAAAAATCTAACGGTGTCAATACGCATGACCTTGGTGGCCAATTGACATGACGTCACCAAACCATGAAACTACACTACCAGGAAACTTCTCACGCAATAAAGCCATAATTGTCCGTGTTGTGTGGCTTGTTGCCCAGTCTTGTTGGAACTATATATTGTCCAAGTCATGATCATGACAAAATACGCCATGGGGAGGTGTACGACACGTTCAATTGCTGCGAACGCCGGGAAATCGATAAATTCGGATCATCAGAAACACTTACACTTGCACTTGCAGCACTATTTTCGCCTGACCGTGCATTACGATGATGCACAGGCCTTACGACATTTCTTCAAATTTCTTCACAATTTTACCGATTGCTTGCGTAGTCGGTCGTTTGAATCAACAATTTTGTAATATGTAATTTTTAATAATTTTAACGCTTTGTTCGATTGTTAAGCGATCCATTATCGTAAATGGCAAACATACAACTAATATTATGACACTTCAAATGACAGCTGTGTTTGACAGGTGTCAAATACCAGCGCAACCAATTTGAAACCACGAAATGAATGACCCTGGAAGATATATACAGTCATCTGCCTGAAGAAGTTACGTAACTTTTTTTTCATATTTAAAAAAAACGCTTTCTAAAGGTGTTGGTTCTTGTTAAAATGATAAATTTAATTAAATATATCAACACATATTCCAAATTTAATACTACATGGCAATTAAAGTGTTAAAGAAAAATTTGTTTGTGTTTTCTTTTATTTAATACATTTTTATTAAAAAATTTCATTTATAGATATAATATTTAAAAAGGCTATTCAGCAAAACATACTTTTTACCACTGTAATAGCTCTTTCTAATATTGGTAAAATTTTTAACAGACTACTTGAAAATTTTAATTGTAAAAAAAAATCAAAGAATTCCTCGCTTACAAAAAAAAACTTTCATAGTTTCATTTCACCTTTCTAACTACCTATTATGATGGCCGTCTTTATAGACTTATATTTTTATTTTTTTTCGTAACAATGTAACAGTACCACAAAGTTTTTTTGAACAAAAAACTCTTTCCCTTTGCCACCCCCTAGCTTTATGCGTATATAAAATAATTCAAATTACTTGCACTCAACGAAGCTTGAAGTTGTTAACGTCATGTCGTATTGTCTTTATGCCATACAAACTCTAACAACATCCACACGCGGACTGCTCCCACCGCCACCGTCACCGCCACTGCTTTTGCCACCACTGCCACTGGCCGCAAACTATCTACTTTACTTTGAATTTGAACCACGACGATCAAACAATTGAATCCAATAAAGCATAAATTCTTTTGAAAACGAATATTGTGTTCCGGGGCGCTACACAACACGAATCAAATCGAACGCGATACGTGAATATTATATCTTATAGATAGATACATCGGACTAACAACAACAATCTTGGCTTTATAAATAAAATAGTGAAAAAAAAAAATAACAATATCGACCACAGATACATTCGCCGTAATTGCATTATGCAAATTGCGCCTCCTTTTCATAGTAAGTTGAAGTTGGTCCCATGACCATAATTGCCTTTGTTCTATGCCACAGGGTTCTATATACCTATGCATCATCAGAGGCACGTGGGAGCCTAGTATATGTATATGCTCTCATTTCCATACACCATAGGCGCCATTTGCCAAATCATACAACGGTACACCATCATTTATATACACACACAATCATAATATTATGTATACCCAAAATGTTGCAAGACCACGCCAAGTAGATAAATATTTCCGCAAAATGGCTCAATTCGCCGTAGTCCTCGGTTTTAATGGATTTATTATTGAACGGGTTCGAGTGGACTAGATCATTTGTCGCACGGCGTGATGGCCAGGCCAGGCCTTGCATGGCAGTCGGGCGAGGTATGATGTGTAATGTAGTCTTGTAGTTGTATAGAGCATTTCCGTGCGCACTGACACCTGAGGCACAGTTTTGAAAAGGAATTAAGAGCAAAACTTTTCACTTGAAGTTGAAATTCCACCCGACTTAGGTCACATGCAAGGTTGCCAACACTTATGGAATTTTTCTCCGATTTATCTATTTCTTTGAATTAAATTTTAATCCTAGCATTTTATTTTAGCATTTAAAGCATAATTTTAGGAATGAATTCATTTGACAAATTTTTTTACACAAACCTAATTGACTGTTGAATACAAAACGCTTCCACACTTTATCAACTTTTCCCACTATTAAAACTTACTAATACTTACTCGAAAATTAAATATATTATGGAAATAAGAAGATTGTGGAATGTATTCATTTTTTTTTATTTCATTATAGAACAGACCCGAAGTCGATTCCACAGAAAATTTATTGTGGGAAGGGAATTACACAAATTTAAATTTCACATCTTACCTATACCTCCTTCGAAAAACCACAAGTTTAATGACAGATGTCAAACTTTTTCAGAATTTTGTGGACCACCGACGCAAAATTCGAAAAATCAGAAATCCAAGCCAAAACATTGAGGCTTACTTATCTAAATATTCGATACGTTTCTCAAGTTTCCAAATGTATTTTTATTCGCTTGCTATCTTCCTCGTTGAGAATTTGAAAATAAGGCGTGGAAAAGATTTTGGAACTTGTTCATTTTAAATTTTAGGAGAATCGAGAAAAGGTTTTTGATTGTGCAACGTAATCGTTTTTTCATTTCGTGAAAGGTCGGTACACTAATTTAAAGTTATGTCGCTTAATTTTCTCCATAATTTTTGAACTAGATTAACTCAACAATCTTTAACAAAAAAACCTGGCAACTCTAGTCACAGATCACAAATTCTGAAAAAAAAAATAATAAATTCCTCGCCTTGCGCGCATTTTATTGCGAGCGGCAATAATTTGCGACATTAATACACTCAGCTCCTTGTTTAGAGTGGCAATTAAATTTTGCAATAATTAATATTTCAATGGGTCGCGGTGGGGTTCGGTCTTAGGTTCTTTATTTTTATAATACTTATATGTACATAATATAGGAGAAGGCCAGAGTGCGGGTTCGCTTTGACCGGTGACGGGGTGACGCGCGCAGCTGGACCGATGCGATTGCATAAATTCAGTGACTTTAGTGTTATGGATGCGTTGCACATATGAGTTGCAGTTGAGTGTTACAGCAAAGAGAAATCCACCTCATATGTATGAGGGAGAGGGGCTTGCGCAGTGCGAAGGCATTCATCTTGGCTGTCACAAAATATGCAACAACACCAGAGAAAGAAATACGAAAAAAAAAACAACAACAGCGGGAAAAAATACTTTGGAACGCCAAATGGACGTCAAGCTGGGTCTGGAATTGCCATTGGCAAAGGACGGGCCGCAGCCGCCATTTGCTTGGCCATTTCTAATGGCCAAGCTGTGATAATTTGTCTCTCTCTCTCTCTTCCTCCCTTTGTGCGAGATTAAACGACATTGATGACGACAACGGGCGGGTAACAGTGACGGCAGAGATGCAGTATTTTTAATTAAGTTTCTCTAATCGCCCGTAATGAGAAGAAGTCGGCGTGTGATGCTGCATCACCACGCCATACCGCAATGTATCAAAACTGCAGAAGAGCAAGACAGAATTTGACGGCGAAGACAAATGCCAAAATGGCAACTTTCGCCATATCATGAGTGTTATTCGCGCAAACCAATCGTCCATCCGGGCCGGGCGATGGCTATATGAGTATGACGACGACGACGATGAAGCGAACCATTCAAGTCAAAAGGTTAAAAGACGCGCCTCACCTTGCACAATTCATATGCGCTTTGCATTGCATTGCATTGTTGGCGTGGCGGTCTGCACAATACCGGGTGAAATGTGACTCTTATATATAGAAATGGCATAGAAGAGTCATGTGCTGGGCTATAAGCCAAAAGGAAGTTTAAAAATGCAGGGTTTTTTTTCTTTTCTTCATATCATGTTCGTGTGGTGGTTTTGTTTATTAGGCAAGCAGTGGATGGTAACATTTGCTTTGGAGGTCAGTATCAAATAAATTGTTAAGTCAGGTCATAGATGTCGTTCGCGTGCCTTGGCAATGAAGAAGAGAGTTTTCACTGATTTGACGGAAATAATTTAAGTAACCACAACTGCAAATTCTGCAGTGATAGGTTGCAACTCAATCTATATGGGATGAACTACACAAATGATGCATAAGGATTGGTATTAGGAAATATATGTATATCTAATTCTTATGCGAGTTTGTTATTAAAGCGGTGTGGATTGTTGAGATGAGTAGGTATATAATATTTCTTTATTGAGAAGATCTTATGCCTCCATATGGTGAATTTTAGAAAAATATATATGAGAATTAGGTTATTTATAAAAAAAGAAAAAATATTCTGAGGAATTCCTTGGAATAATTTATGCGAAACTTAAACTGATTTCAAATGAAAATTGACTGAAGAGCACCTAGTTTTTCGAAATTATCCTTCATCAAACCTTGGGCCACCAAAATTCAAGCAAACCCGTTAATTGATTTAGGTTTGAACTTTGAACCACTGATGCCAGATTGTTGGATTTATCCCTTTTTGTTCAGTACTTTTGTTTTGTATTTTCATGCGTCCATTTTCATTTCTGCATTTGTCTACTTTATAGCCTAGTACGCGGCCAAACGAAAAATTCTTTACAAAAATGACATAAATCATACAATCGAAGAGTGTAATTCTGGTTTTTGTTCTGAAACTACGCTATTTGATAACCGAAAAATATAATTGTAGCAAAATATTTGGACGTTTTCTGAGCCAGTGAACTCAAATTTATCCACTAAACTGCGAAAAGTTCTCTCGGTAGGACCATTATATCGATATAATGGACGAAGTGCCCGGTACGAGCGAAACGCTCACAGAACACCCATTTTCATAAAAAAATTTTATCATTTGCATTGGTTGTTGAATGCTTTATCTGTCCATGGTGTTTTGGCAAAACAGCCTAAATAAATAACAGCCAATTTGACAGATGGCCGCTATCAATTGTCAAAGTTCGGAAGTCCCTATTGGAAGACGCTATAGTTGTCAACATATTTAAAAATACTTTCAACAAACACCCGCCCTCTACGCTTTAATTCAGCATTTTTCAAGTTCAGTCTCTTTTTGTTTATAATTATTAATTATCCTTCGCGCTATATTTTCAAACTTTTTCACAAAATCCAGGGGTGGAATCGGCTAAGGTGATAAATGATTGTCACATCAACCATAGTCACATGTGATTGTCATTTAGTTTTCCGTCTGGGTAAGGTGATTCAACTCAATTCAATTGAATTGAATACTTTCCAATGGAATTTGTCAAAAACGTGGTTGCCATAGTGAATGTTTCAAATTTTTGTAATGAGCTATCGAAAATGACGTCATTGCGATATAATTCTTATTTTTTTTTTCATCTTCCGGAATGTATAGTAAATTTTTTTGATCACAAGAATGTTTATTTTTGTTTGTATGAATGGTACAAAAAAGAACTCTGAAAAAGTTGTTCAATTTTTGTAGACTGGTGGTAACTCTAGTCGTACTGCGGCAGATACGTCAAATTTGTTGGTAAATGACAATCACATTTTTGATGTGATAGCTATTTAGCTATCAAATGTGATATCATCTTACACAGACTGAATTGTCACTTATCACAAATCACCTTACACGCTTCCACCCCAGGTCTTGTTTCTCTGTGATAAAACAGAGTTACAGGTCACCCTGAATTCAGACGAATGGATATGCATAGATTTAAAGAATGAAGAGGATTAATTTTGATTCCAGGAGTGGTGTCTATTATAACTGTTTGGTGTAAAATTAGCTGAAAAACTCCTTCCTGAGTTAAGTCTGTATTAATTTATATACAGAGTTTACTAAATCTGATTTAACACATAATTAACTCCAGCTCCGACAAACCTACAGGCTTATAAATGTCAAACATACTTATCCTTCTTCCAGCATAGTATTTAAAAAAAATCCTTCTAATTCAAAAAGCTGCTCAAAATCATCTCACCACGTCACTTTTATACCTTTAATTTTTCCTTCGACTTTGTCAAATTATTCGAACACATTCGCATGAGTACTTCGAAGAGGAGAGATGGATAACTACTTTAATAGTTCAATCTAGCATGCATCATTGTTCGATGCCGCAGAAGCATCATTGGTGATTACACACCTGGAAGCCATCTATACTTATCTACCACACAACTGCAAAGCAACATCCTTTTCTTTTCTAAGTGCCCCACGTTCATTTGGTATGGTTGGTTATATTGTCGGCAAAAGTCTAATATGGCTGTGGTCGTACTTTTCCTATTTAATTTAACAAAATTGCTCGCTTTTCTAGCCATGGCCGGAACATTCGTTAGTAGGTATATAGATACCTGCATTTAAACTGAACAGTGAACATGCCGCATGCCTATGTTGCACTGTTGCTCCTATATAGAGCTGCTTGATGCTGGTGGAAGACAAAAAGATTTGCATCCGGTCGAATGCAAGAGAATATAAGAGAAAAATGTTTAAATTGCTTGTTAAGTGGCGCTTTGGGGCAATCAACCGCGCGTTGCTAGTTGATTCAGTGATTCTATACCTACACCGCTATTCGTTCCGGCTATGTGTGTCCAATAAGGGAAAATAGCTAAGTTCCCTTAGGTGGATTTCAGCAGGAGTGGCACAAGTTGCAAAATGCAAAAAAAAAGCCCTTTGGAAAGATCACTTCTAACTAACTTCAGGCCAACAAATTTCAGTAACTTGAATTGATGGTTGCTTCTTCATCAGTGACCATCAGCAGCGTTGCAAAATCGTCCCCACTTTGTCAAGACCCAAACAGAACAGTAAAACGTCCTGGAGAAATCGACCTTCTCTTCGCGAGCAGACGCGATGACGGTGGTATGGTAATGAAAGCCTATCCATTTTCTATTTCTAAACAGTGGCGGTGGTGCTGCTGCCTGACGGTATAGCGGCAGCAGCTCTTCATTATACCGTGCGACATTCCGAAAACGACTCCATGACAGTGGAGGCTATTTGAATTGCTTCTTCTTCATTTTCTTCTATACGACTTGGTCGTCGAGGCTGACACTGAATCAAAGCCAATCCTTGATTAATCAAGCTATTACGGTGTTTCGGTTGTTCGGTTCGGTTCAGCAGCTCGGTGGTGGTGCCCTCATTTGGATTTACAGAGCAAGATGGGGGGAAGATGGGGAGTGGAATCTTTGATATGTTTACTTCCAGCGAGAGCATCTACTCAGAGTCAGACAACTGCAGAGTGAGGCAGCATTCCTCTTAAAAGATTTATGCCAACATTTCGTGTGCTGTTCCATGCCATCGGAAGCAACACTGGAGGTCGATGGGGGATACGCTTACGCAGTTCATCATCTCGCTGGAGGGTCTGCATCATGGCTCTCTCGGTGCACTCTAAATCATTCCAGATGCTTTCCTGAGATAATAATGGATCGCGAATACTGGCAATTTGCACCAATTGGTGATCGGTTGGGGCACACACGCGGTACACACCAACGATATAAAATTGATCCCACTACTTAAAGAATGGCGGCCATGATTAAGGCCAATAAATTATGAAATTTTCTTTATCATTCTTCTTTTTTTTGTGTGTGTGAGTGTGTGTGAGTGTGTGTGTGTGTGTGTTGTTGCTGGATTCAGTTCCCAAGGAGGTTCTTTTCTCTGGTTGCGTTGTGTCGTGTGAATGCTTGATCCTTTCCTAGGATGTAAGTGCACAACACGCTTGAACGAATTTTTTTTTTTTTTTTTGATTTTGGTGTGTGCACTCGCTGGCACAGCGCCATAAATATGTTTCAACCTTTTTTTTTATGTAAGACGCCCCCCACATTAATAGTTAAATTGCAGTTGTTGTGTTCTTATTTATTTTTATTTTTGCAAACACCACCGGGTCGTTCGGTTAGGACGGTACGAGTATATCTTATATGGAAGTGGAGCTTGAGTGTATGATGGTTACATGGTTATACGTGTGATGTTATATGTCCAATAGCTTATTGTCTAAATGATAAACGATTAAAGAAGGCGGGAGTTTAAACACAAGACGTCGCTTCAGGGGGTCTTTGAAATGACTCTTTTGTTTTGAGCTGAGTTTTTCGAAATTGTTTCTTTTTTTATTTATTTTATGAACTTTTAGTTTAGTTTAAGTAATATTTGATAAAAATGAATAATTATGTCGGTACTTAATCATGTATATAAACAATTTTATGTAACAATGTTATATGAGCCTATGCCTTCCTTCTCTAATTTGTGTATGTTGCTAGAGACTCCGAAACCTGCAGACAACGTGTGTTTCTTTAATTGTTAGCTGCTTAGTCCAGATTCCATGCTATAGAATCAAAACCTATTGGAACCAAATTCGCTGAAATTTTCGAGGTAGTTCAAATTAGTGACGGAAAGGTTAAAAAATTTGGTTATAGTAAAATCCACCCACTTCCAAGCCCAAATTTAATTGTAGGCACATATTTGAACTTTCTCCATATTCAAAGCTCTTAAAAGAAAAATCGTGTTATTTTTAAAGTAAAACTTTAAACTTTAAAACTCAGACGTGAATTATCCAGCCCACTTTAACGCCAACTGATATTGCTACTACCACTTTTTTAATATAAGTCTATAGAAATCTCAAAATTTGTTATTAAGCTTTCTTAAACCTAATGCATAAAACGTGTAAAATTATTGGAAATCCGCCCACTTCCACACCCACTTTTCTCATATTTGAATTATCTCCTTAATCAAACTAAATTAGAAAGTTAAAATTTTGTTCTAAAGCTCTCTCGGACATAAGATATTCATGTCGACTATAGAATCCGCAATTCTCGATACGCAGTGATTCGCAGTGCAGTGCTCTCTTTTCTTCTTACCCATTTGTCGTGAAAGGAAAAGAGAACACTATACGGATCTCATACTGCGGATTCCATAATCGACATGATTATGACATTTGCAATTTTTTTTTAAATCCACCCACTGCCACACCCACATTTCTAATATTTAAATTTTGTTCGGTTGCATTTGGAAAAACAAAATGTATTTTGAGAAAAAAACTCTTCTGTTGAGCTTTTTTTGTTTTTAAATATATAAATTAAAATCGCCACAATTTCTACGTTATAGGGTGAAACAACGTTTTCCAGGGTCCGCTAGTATTTTTTATATGTAATTGAAATAAATTGAAGAATTTAAATCTCAACTTTAGTTCAGTATTTTTTATTTAATTTAATTTTTGACTTTTGTTTTACTGTAAGCTTATTCGGTTACTTTTATAATGAATTACTTTTTTTTCTATTTCAGATAAAAACAATTGTAATGTGACCTACAAAGAAATCGTCTCCAGCCAATGTAAATATAATATAATTATTAAATAAGGAATCATTTGTCCAAAATACTCGATTCCAGAGTGCCATAAATGTATAAGCCCTAAGACAGAGCATCTTAAACCTCAAAACAAATAAACTTCCGTCCAATAGAAATTTGCTGAGATTCACGTGCCTTCACTAAAAAAAAAAAACTAAAACAAAAACAAAAAAATCAAGCCATAATCTTTAATTTTGTTTGTTGTAAACACTTTAAATAAGCTAAGAGCATCATCATCATATAATATTTACCAACCACAGAAAATCGATTGTTTTAAAATAAAAACAAAAAACCTATAAGAAAACTCTCTAAGACAACTATATAAAGTCGTGCAATCAAAACACCGAAAAAGCTTTAATCACATACATACACACAGACCGATTCCAAGAATCAACTCTACATATACAATCAATATGTCATCACCACTCACATCACAAGACCTATCCATGTCAGCTGCCATTCATCAGCAACAACAACAGCAGCAACAACAACAACAACAGCGTGGTCACATCAACCAGACATCACCATCACCACCACATGCCACAGCAGCGTCACCCAATTCCGTCCATTCCAACGGCTTGCCATTGATTTCGCCAAATGCCATAAATCGATCTCCAGAGAGTCCACAACCAGAATTAGCCACCATGACAAATGTGAACGTCCTGGATCTCCATACAGATTCATCTAAGCTCTACGACAAAGATGCCGTCTTTATATACGAGCAGCCAAAAGTCGAGGATCAAGTGATCGACGCCCGAATGGTAGCCCAACTTAATCAGCCATCGATTCCCCAGCCACTGGCCAAGATCGAATTCGACGAGAATCAGATTATCCGTGTGATCGGTCCGAACGGGGAACAGCAGCAGATCATCAGCCGTGAGATCATCAACGGGGAGCACCATATTTTGTCCCGCAACGAAGCGGGAGAACATATCCTCACCCGGATTGTAAGTGATCCGTCCAAACTTTTGCCCAATGACAGTGCCGTAGCAGCAGCTATGTTCTCACAGGCCCAGAAAATGGCCAACGATCATGGAGTCTATCAGACATCTCCCATGGACGCTTCCGTTCTGCAGCAATACGATCCCGTCAAGACCGAGGAAGATATGTACGAGGACTCGAAGAAGGGTGGCCAGATCTTGTATACCACCCATGACGATTCGAAGCCCATGTCAGGACACATGCCCAACAAGCTCGAGGGGGATCTCTACCAGGATGACAAGCACATCGACTTGATCTACAACGACGGAAACAAAACTGTCATCTACACGACCACGGACCAGAAGGGCCTCGAAATCTACTCCGGAGGTGACTTGAGTGGCCTAGTGGCTTCGGCCGATGGTCAGGTCGTCGTCCAGGGAGGCTTGCAGTATACCACAGCTGGGACAGCTGGTGGACAGCCGGTGTACATTGTGGCCGACGGTAATTTGCCACCAGGAGTTGAAGGCCATTTGCAAAGGTAAGTGGGTTGATGTTGTATATGAAAACAAAAAATTTGCGTTAAAAATAGAATCGCACCAAGGAGGCGAGCGATCTAGAACCGTGATTGCGAATTTATGAACCATAACCGAAGTCCACTTCTCTTTGGGGTTTTAGATTTTGAAGAGGGCGTGGGTACATTTAAGTTTTTCTCTCGTGTGATTTCCCTGTGATTGTGCGCGCCGATAAAGTAGGCCATGACGTTATATACTCTGCTTAAGAGTTAAGAGCTATAGAAGAGGTGGGTTATGTTTACGAGTTGGTCATAAAGTTTGTTTGTGCTTTGCTAAAGATTGCGTAAGACAATCGCGCCAGAAGCACACTCTGTTGTGGTTGAGGCAGAGCGTCCTTGGTTGAGCTTAACGGAGAGAGAGACAAACAAAGTTCTTCGTATCATGATTTTATTTTGTTTGCGCTTGATATGTCAGGAAGTTTTTTTGTTTTTTTCTTAAGGCTTAAGTGGTTCAGGCAATTAGGTGTGAATGCTAAATTGTATTTAATTGATATTTGTTGTGTCAGCTAAAGAAACGAGGAGTTATATGGAAGTCAAAACTTGAGCTTGGTGGGAAGTATAAACCTAGCATTGAGAGGAAGTTAGCAGACCATGTCGAATTTCAAAGTGAGCTTAATATTTAAAAGAATTTATCTATGTTCCTTATAATTGGTATATCGTTTTCGGGTTAAAATAGATCGTTCCCGTAGGGCTTAAACTTTGAAATTGACACCTCTTAGGGTAAAATATGGACCAATCAAAAAATTGAAAACTCTGTTTTTTTACTTAAAAATAATTTAAGCTAACCCGAATAAGTTTGGCTTATAATTATAGCACAGTATTCTAATCGATGGAAAAAATCACGATCATAATAAGCCCCGCTATTTTAATAAAAGTAAATGTTCTTTGTTGCGCTATACACAGGTGTCAAAATGTACCGTGATTCAAAAAAGTTGTTAATAAAATATTATAACGGTGATGGGGATTGGGGTATTTTAAGAATTATTGAGGGTAAGAAAAGAGTTCAAAGGCAAGCTTGACTTTAAAGCTCTACGAAAGCTTTTTAAACTTAAAAAATACTTAAATTAAATTAAGGGGAGTAGATCAAAGCATTCAATTCTATAAGTCAAACTTTTATTTGCTTTCTTTAAAATTCAACTTTAACAGGGGTGGACTAAGGATTAAGGCCCCAAAATTATTAAATAAAGGATATCAACTCTAAATTATTTTAAATTGAACTGGAAAATAGATAATTTACGTAGCGTTTTTTGTAAATAGAATATCTTTTAATAATCAAAGAACTTCTCGCAGTTCTTAAGACACTTGGCGCCCAACATTTCAATATTTCCGTGTGGGGGAGCTTAATAGCCTAAAAGAGCTAACGTTTAAATTATTATCCCGGGTGTACTGTAGAGGCCATCTCGGGACATCTTTGGGGCCCACAAAAGCTCAATATTTTCTTATCATCTCGGGAGCACAATTTTAGGAAAAATTTTTCCTCAAAAACGAAGATTGAGCTTAATATTTCAAAACCAAGAGAATAAAAAAAAGTGTCAATGATTTAATTCGAAATTATCAGACAATACTTTGAGGCCCCATCAGCTATGTAAATAAAAAATAAGGAGGCGACCAAGGGGTTCCAAAAGAGTGGTAGACGGGTGCTCGAGACCGGCATAAGGCCCCGAATAGGCCTACCATCCGTCAGGATTTCGCCTGATGCGTCAGGCTTTTAATGTCCAATCAGTCTTTGGCCAGGTATCGGGCTTTGTCAGGCTTTTTTATAATTATCGCACAAAATATAATCGTCAGAAGAAAAATGTTTACTGAATGCTTTCAAATCGAAATGCTTGTAAATCGCAGTGAACACATTCATTTTTCTCATTTAGTTGTCACTTTTTAGAAAGAGACAATACTGCAATACTGCACAACTCTTGTGGGTGATTCAAAAAAACACCTTTCTCGAAATTTAACCGGGACCGGGCGAAATTATGAAGGTTAGATTGAAACCAAAAAATTAAGACCGAAAAATTCAAAATCGAACACCATTTAGAGCTCGCTACCAGCGCTTTTTCAATAATTTTGCTGAAAGTCTTTGAAAATCTTAATTTTTCTAAAATTATAAAAGCTGCATAACTTTTTGAGTTTTGGTTATTGAGTAGCAGGATATTTATACAGGGTGCTTTTGAAACGTTTCAAGTACAAATTCATTTTGAACACCATTTAGGGCTATCGATTTATTTGTAGATACATAATGAAGGCCATGAAAAATATTTTTTTATAAAATGTTTGTGTAACTTTTAAGCAAAATTAATAAAGAAGATGGTAAAACATAAAAATAAATTTTGGACAGGGTGACCCAAAAATTAAATCAAAATTGAGGATTTTCTAAATTTAAAAAAAAAAATGTCTTAACTCCAAAACCTCTAGGATTTATTATTTAATTATTACGTGTAATGAAATTCTAAAGAAAATAATTTAAAAAAATGCACTTTGACGCACTCTGTAAAATACGATATAGGTTAAAGTGTTTTTTTTTTTTGAAAATATTGTTTAAAAAAGTTTAAGCAAGAAATAAACTTTGGGGCAGGTTCTTGGCCATTGAAATGCATTTTCGTCAATTAATTTGTCAACACCAAGTCCCAAATTCCTAGCGGTTTTTTTCTGTAGACACTTTCATTTTATTTTTTTTTTATAAAAATTAAGTTTCAAAAAGGAAACATTAATTTTTTTATTTGTCAGGTTTTTTTTTTTTCAAAAATCAGGCTTTTTTTTTCTTTACTGTCAGGCTTTGCTGATTTTAGAGCTGGTAACCCTAGTCCCGAATGATCAGTCTTAAGTGTAGGAGTCCCCTTGGGAGTACAGTTTAATGAAAAAAATGTCTTTTAAGATAATTGGAAGTATTATTATTAAATTATCTGGGCTTGAACATATTTTTGTTTACTTTAAATCAGTTCATAAAAATAGACTTTAAATTCTTAAAAGAAGCATAAGCGAAGCTTATTCGAAACTGAAGTCTGTTTTGAATTTAGTAGTTGGTTTAATTTTTCTACGATAAATTGTATAGTTTAAACTAAAGCGCTCCGTCATCATAGCTTTAACAATTAAAGCCAAAAGACAAGAATGAAGTGGCTATCGGCGGAGAAACCGACACACTAAGACCAATTGATGGCCCATTGTGATAGCCAAAAGACTAAGTTAAGCCAAAAAAATTGGAATTTGATATTAAACTTAAAACTCACTTACAAATTTTTTTAAATTTCTGAATTTTTTTTTTTTTTAACTTAGGCATAAAAGAATGACTCACTTTTTCGCTAAAATCTTGAAAGTTCTTTTTGGACAAAAAAAATCCTATGGACCGATAAATCTATACTGATTTTTGTTTCTCTATATTTTAACCTCTACTGTTTTAAGACACTTCAATCTTTCACACGAGCTGCATTTGTTTATCTAAAATCTTTTCTGGAATATTTTGTGTCTTATAAAAGTTTTCCCTTATCCTCAAAATTTATCATCAATGTTCCTATTTCTCTCTTTCTCTCTCTGGCTTTGCATTCAACCGACTGTGGAACTATAAAAACATGTCACCCAATATTACCATAATTAGTCAAGATCATCAACGAACATGCTCTGCATCTGCGCATTTATATACATGTGGTACAAGCACACAATCCCACAAACAATCAGTGAAGCATATATACCCTTTAAGAAGTTAAGTGATGAAGAACGAATGCGCGAGGTAATGGTAAATGTCCATCTTTAACTAGCTATCTGCATCTCTAAGGTATATATAGAGGAACACAACAGCCATTATGTAGCCCCGCGTCTGCAGTGTTGGTCAAATGCTCACGCAGCATGAACCAGTGGCATGATGGCAGCGACCGACCGACGCGACGCCTGCGCGGCGGGTGGATTCTTTCGATAGTATAATAGCTAAGTTACCCCCTCTGGTCAAACGTATTAGCCATGGGACAAATAACAATCAGATCAGTGGATATATCCTTAACCACTGCAGTGTTCCAACGATGTGGTGGAAATTATTTTTTCCACTATACATATAGACCATCTAATAGATTGACGATAGTTCCAAAGACCTATCTTAGGAATGGCATCGTGGCTGGGTTATATATAGTGGCTAGTGGTCTCATGGTGGTCCTTCGTCCAAACATGTCCCCGCCCGCCACTTCCTCCACCGCGTCGCAATAGATGCGCGACCATTTGAAAGCAATTGCTTTGAGGTTGAAGTTGAATGGGGTTTTCTCTTATTCATCTTTTAACTGACCGCGATCTGTGAGAGGCGGGCGTTCGAATATACGAATCGAAGAAGAAGAAGTTAAAGATATACCATCAAGCCATTTCGAATGGCATAGATAAAGAACTCTCAAGGACCTAAGGGACAATTTATCACCTGGTACACAAAATAGATTACTTTGCAAGTTTTGTGATCGATTTGTTGTGGTTCCTTGGGCTGACCGTATAGATCAATGAATTATATGAGTACATTTCGATGAGTTCGAAATGTAGGTATATAGAAGCTTAAGGTGCCAAATTATCAATGATTCCATTCATAGACCTCTAAGCATTTTGTATATACAGTGGGGTGATAAAATGATTATTATAGTGGTAATTTTAGATTATCCACGAGGTTGTAAAGGATGTTTATCTAGGTGAATAAATTTATAGCTAAAGGAAATGCAGGTTAATGCAGGGTGAAAGTATATTTCCTTTATCAATTCAAAATCTTACCAATAACACAGACTTTGCTATCAAAAAAAAACTTTACAGTCGAAAGTTAAAAGCCTTGTGGTCTTAGAAGAATATGATCTTAAAACGTATTTAGATGTATTGGTATGAGATATTGAAAACGGAAATTGGTTCTGTTATAGCGCAAGAAGCCGAAAAATGGATGGAACTATTATAACCTGATTTCGAAACAACTCCAACAGTATTATATAATTGCAGGAAAATAGACAAAAATATGAATAAGTAAAGCGGGAATTAATTGGTTTTAAAAAAAAATTGCACTGTTCAACTCAATCTGAGTCCCAATTTTATATTTCTGGGAGATCAAAAGTTCGCCCAATTCAGTTTTAATTTAAACCTAAAAAAAAAAAACAGAGATTTTCTTACAAGTACCTACGGCCTCTGCGAAAAATTTACAAATCCCCCAAATTCGGCAGAAAATTGTAGGTCCGCTTCATTCTTGCCTACTGCACGCTGTCGCAACACGATTTATTTTTGTTAAAATATTTTTAAGCTCTGGAATGTTTATGTTTTCCTTTAATTTTGATTTCATGATCTTCATATTATTTGATTTCGGAAGTTCTGTTTACAAAAAGTTAAAGGTAGCTTCTGCAACTAATGTTCGCATATATAGGGTAAACTACACGAAGAACCCTCATATAATATACATATTATAACAAAATTCCCCCATTTAATCTACAAAGAAATTGTGTTGCGCGTGCCTGACACCTGATGCACGTCCGTCCATTAATTTGCATATTAAGTGGCTTCTCAGGCCCTCACCCTCACTCTATTATAATATTAACATTCAGAAATGCAACTGACACGACTATAATACAATGTATACATACAACAACAATGACGAAGGGAATTCTTTGGTGAAGTGTTTATTATTGGCAAGTTCACAATACCACGCCTTGCAAATTGTCATGAAGAGTCGCACATGTATATTTCTACATATAAAACAAAATTGTCCCTGGGAAACAATAATTACTCGCTCGGGTGCACCGTTTGAATTTTTATTTTTTTATTTAATTTTATTACAAAACACTGCTGACTGGTTGATCGTAATTAAATGTTTTTCGGTGAATTAATTGAACCAAAAGGGTTGAATTGTCGTGTGGAGAATTATGGGTTTGCCAGCTTTGACAGGTGAGTTTAAGTCTTTTTTAAAATGTTGCGTGACTTTGAGTCACGTATATAGACGCAGATAAGAAATTTTAGATAAAGAGATAAAATTATAAAAAAGTTAAGCTATAGGTTAATGCCAATTAGTCGTTGCAAAGGTTGGATGACTATTTTAATAAAGAGTAATTATGAATTAAGATGTTAAAATCGGACAATTTATAATACAAATATGAGAAAAGGAGATTATAGGTTTAAACTGAGCTGTGGTTGCACCTTATTAAAACTGTAGGCGATAGCTTTGGCTGCTTTCAATGCGTTTTTTTTTTTTTGGCTCTGAGCAAAGCTCTGAGCAGAGGCTGAGCGATCAGAGCAAAACTCTGATGAGATTATGATCAGAGCCCTCAGATTTAATTATGAAACACACTTGAGCAATGAATTGTCATATGCTTAGTAATCTGTCAAATTACATAAAATTGTATGCAGTTGGCTTCGCTCAGCGTTTTGCTCCATTTGCTCGGTCATTTTATTCTGAGCATACAGAGCATGCTCCGAGCTAGCTCCGATGAAAAAAAGAAACACGACTCATGTACCTACTCTGATTTGTCTGAGGTAAAAAAGAAACATAGAATTTATTTTTGACAGCTCAGTGGTCTGCTCTGAGGTAAAAAAGAAAAACACCAAATGTACTCATGTTTGCCGTCGCGTCATGTTAAAAGGAGATAATGCATTATTAAGGACATCTTCCCTGATTGTTTGTTACCATTTAAAAGTACCAAAAAAGGCTTTGGCCAAATTGTCTACTATTTAAGTCTGAGTGAAATACTTTAACAGTGTGATTTCCATAAAATTCGGCTTTTAATCATAGGCTGAGGTATGTTCGTCGGAACCAGGTTTTAATACAATGTTTATACATACTATATTTGCTCATAACTTTAGAATTTAATACAAGCCAAAATTCATTAATTCTTATAGCTAACTGCTAAGTTTATATAATTTAAAAGTATTACTGAGATGGCAGTGTCCACCAAACCACAGTCGGAGATAGCACACGTCACTAATGATTAAATTATAGTCTGAGAAAGCAGTTGCTACCACATAACAGTCTGAGATAGCAGAAGTTACTAAATTACAGTCATGACCTAGAAGACGTCACTAAATTACAGTCTGAGATAGTAGACGTTACTATTCTACAGTCTGACAGACGTTACTAAATTACAGTCTCAGATAGTAGACGTTTCTATACTACAGTCTGAGATAGTAGACCTCACTTTATTACAGTCTGAGATAGAAAACGTTACTATATTATAATATGAGATAGAATCATAGAAGATGTCACTTTATTTAAAGTCTGAGATAGTAGACATCACTAAATAACAGTCTGGGAAAGCAGTCGTTTCAAAATTTCGTTCTGAGATAGTAGATGTCAATAAATTACAGTCTGAGATAGCAGACGTTATTATATTACAGTCTGAGATATAAGACGTCACTTAATATTTATATTCTAAGATAGTAGATGTCATTAAATTACAGTTAATGATAGCAACTGTCACTAAATTAAAGACTGACATCAGTCTGATAGCAGCTGTCACTAAATTACAGTCTGAGATAGCAGACGTTATTATATTACAGTCTGAAATATAAGACGTCACTTAATATTTATATTCTAAGATAGTAGATGTCATTAAATTACAGTTAATGATAGCAACTGTCACTAAATTAAAGTCTGACATCAGTCTGATAGCAGCTGTCACTAAATTACAGTCTGAGATAGCAGACGTTATTGTATTATAGTCTGAGATGGTAGACATTACTTATTTACAGCCTGAGATAGTAGACGTCACTAAATTACAGTCTAAGATAGCAGCTTTCACTCAATAACAGTCTGGGAAAGCATTGGTTAGGTACAAAATTTCGATCTGAGATAGTAGATGTCAATAAATTAAAGTCTGAGATAGCAGACGTTATTATATTACAGTCTGAGATAGAAGACGTTACTGTATTACAGTCTGAGATAGAAGATGTCTTTTATTTAAGTCACTAAATTACATAACATACTTTCTGAGATAGAAGACGTCACTAAATTACAGTCTGTGGTAGCAGATGTCAATAACTAACTACTAAAACCTGGACTTCCACTGTCGCTTCTGGAGCCTTAGTCTTTCAAAATGAAGGCTGTTACTGTTACTTTATTTAGGGCTTGATTACTTTGCGTTCGTTTTTTGTCTCTTATATATATTTCGGTTCAAACCGAGTGTGAACTACAATTTTAAAGAAAAACTAATATTGATTTTTTAATGCACTTCACCAGAGATGGTTGAGTCGAAATGGTTTTTTGTCGCATCTTATTTGAATCACCCTTTATATTTTTTTCTACAAACAAAATTAGGTTGTCTATCTATTAAAAAATCTAGAGTTGAGTTAATAAGCGTCAAGTTTGTCCTCAAGGTTAAGTTTTTACCTCCAATACGTTATAAGCTTTTTTCTTGGTAACAACTGCAGGCAATTTATTCTCCTTCTTAATTCTAGCCCTATTAAACTAGCCTGTGGTTATGCCGTATAATTGCAATTTTATATACCTTATAAGTTGTTAAAAAATGCATTTTTATTTTTTCTAGATCAGGTGTCTGTTGCTGCTCTTACATATAGTTATCTCTTCACTCTCCCTCAACCTATGATATGCGGTGCGGCGTGGTGGCGCTAAAAATTGACAATTTATGTTGTAATACCATCAACGATACACTTAGATAACCACCAGCCGCATATAGATGGCGATAAGATCGCATGCTATAAAAAACTTCGATTAACACTGATCCGGATCACAAGAGGGGGTATATCTTGTGTCTTATATAGCGTGTGGGTTGCTTGACCAAAGTGGACACACTCTGTTATATATGTTTATGTACGTGGAACATAAACTATCAACTTTACGACCTGTCATTTAATTTGTGTACTCGAGCAGGAACATTTGTCACACCAAATATGGTGTTAATTTTCCCCCCAGAATCGGACAGAGATAACCCGAATCTATAAATCAGTTTTTCTGCCCAATTTCTACATCCCTCACCCTGATGAAGTCGTGCAGTGCATATCGTCATCGTAATTCCTGTGGGGTTATTTGGTTACATACAAAAAAATGCCCCTTCACTTCACTTCTACTACTAAAACTTATTCCGATGGACCCATATACAATGTCTGAGGAGCCGTTTTTTGTTGTTTTTTTTTTATTTTTTGTGTAATTATTCCGGGATTTGCATGTTAATTATTTTGCAATGTCACATGATCCGTGTGTATGTGTAAATTTCTCGCTATATCTTGGTCCTAGTGCGAGTGCGCTCTGGGTGCTAAGATGGAACCTTTTAATAATTTCTCAAGAAATTAATCTAACGATGAACCGTTAACCGAAAAAAATACGGAGCTAAATAGATGTGTTAGGTTGTGTGTGGTGGACGACGAGTGGGACAAATGTGCGCCTCTTGGTCTCATTGGGTGCAATGATGCGATGGTGACTCTTTCGGTCTCGCCATGCGGATTGGGGTCCATAAATAATGGCGGCATTGCATTTCCGCATTTTGGCTAACTTAAAAGAAAATAGGGCAGGGGAAAGGTGAGATAGAGGGGTTTTTTTGATAAAAAAAAAATAAGCATAGCAGAAAGTTTTTCTTCTTCTTCAAAAAGTCTTGGGTTTAAGGAAGACAAACTTCCACTTGGGTTGTGATGGTGAGTAAGGCAATCCTATTTTTTTTTTTTTTAATTTCTCTTTGGTACACAAAGAATGGCATCATTGGTGTATCTATCTCGTGTTTGGGTGTTGTATCTGTGGACATGCAATTCGTTGGGATTGAATTATGTTTTATGTAGAAAAGTGCTTTCTTGATTTCAAGAATTCCAATCCAACGAAAAGTCCATTGGATTGGATAGGAGATTGGATTTGCATACAAAGTAGGTTGCATATATTGCATTCAGGCAAATTGATGGTCGTTTTAATTGTAGAGTTTTTTTTTTCTAACATATTTTTATCGTGTGATTGAATTTGTTGGGGGGAATTTAATGGATTTGTAACTAAGGAGTTGTCAAATAAAATAAGTTATTTAATTATACTGTGTCATTTGCTGCTCATAGAAAAATTTTCCATTGAAAATAATATTTTGTAATTAAAATAAAATATGGTTGGCCTATACAAATATTTTTTTTTTGTTTTGAAAAATTCTCCGGGCCAGAAAACTCCTAATTTCGCAAATTTTTTATATTTTTCGAAGAATGCAATTTATTTCAGCGGAACATCACTTTGTTTTATCATAAATTAAACATATTCATTTATTCATTTATTTATTTATGAATTAATTAATTAATTTATTTATTATTTATTTATTTATCTATTTATTTATTTATTTACCAACATCTGTGATATATAATAATCATTTGCTTACCTTTATTTATAATTTTGTTAATTTATTTATTTGTTTTTCGTTTATTTATTTATTAATTTATTTAATGTTATTTATTTATTTATCAATTTCTAATTTGTTAAAATGTTTACGAACATCTCTGATATATTTATATTTATTGTTATACTAAAATTGTGAACAACATCTCAGGTCAGTTTCCTGCACCCACCTCTCTCTTCCTTGGAAAACTATATGTACTTTTTTTCTTTTTTTTTTGTTATTGAATGAAGGTTTCTCTAGTAGCTTTTCCTTCTCAACTATCTTTAATCTCTTATATTATTTAAATACAAATTGTTAGTTATCAGTAGTAAGGTAGCATTATACCATATCTCTGTAAATTGTGCAATCTAGTTTCAGTAAGAATATTGTAAAAATTTTGGCTACAATAAAATCTAAATCTAAAAAAAAAGATAATATGCACGGATTTTCTATTTTGAAACATTGATAACGTTTTAATTCGTAGAATATTCTGAAATCTTCAACACAGATTCTTTGATTTAAAAATCTCAAATAATCTCTTTCAACTCCATGCACATTTACCTTATTTTACCCTATTTAAATTTCGAGAAATTACGCATTGTTCCTTATGTGCATTTCGCACTTCTGCATAAATTGTAATTTAATTGGAAGAAATTGTAGGAATCCTCCATAAGTATAGTTAGCCCTTAGCTTTTGTAGACCTTTTTTAAAATTGGAAAGGCAAACGATTAAAATTTGTCTCAATTTGCCTTATCTTTCATGGCAACCTTTTCTAAAAAACCCTTTGAAACCTATGAAAAATATTAAAAGAAAAAAAACTTCTCAAAACATAATTCACTTCAGCATGTCCAGTTCAATCGATATGTCATGTTTACACAGAACGTGTTCTCCATCAAACGCCATAGTCGACACAAATTTACTTCGAACTCTTATGTCACTTTTGGCTAATTGCTATAGAACAAAGGTAGTTCATATATTTACCAAAACTGACCGCGCCAACCAACCTCAGTACCTACTCCTGGCCCAATATACACTGCTTCTGATAACTTTCAATGCCTCTCTCCTAACCTTAAAAAGTGTCAACCCGCGAGTGTTTTAATTTATCTTTTGTTTTCGCATGTCGTATATCTATACAGAAAAATGTCCTCACAGTCATTTGTAATCTTGTTAACACAAGACACAAATTATTTCCATCATGCATGGAACCCTCCGCCCGCATTGCACTTGCTATTTGAATAAGTTACAAAAATAAAGAGAGATCCAAAAGCTCCATATATCAACATCGGGGCTATATATGCCACACCCTTAAAATGCACTTTTTAACAAAGAACCCCGACAGCCTCCACCATATTGCCATCACCAAAGTCGTACGAATTGGATTTGAAGTTAGAGTCGAAGTCCTCGTCCTCGCCGCCACTCTTAGATCAATCAAACTATACAAAGCAACACAAAAAATACCATGCAACACACTCGGTGTGTGCACTCAACTTACTTACGACACTTTATCGATAAATCACTTAGCCCAGGCTTCCACATGGGGGACATTAATGCACGAAAAGCTTTCAACCGGCACACACCAAATGGCATAGCATTGCGCCTTTGTAAAAATATAAATAGTTTCTGGGAACGTTAGGTATATGTATATATGCCCTGATGCGAATTCCTAAAAAACACCTCCAGCGTGGCCGCCCACTTGCCACACAAAAGCGTTTGCTAGCGTCTTTGTCGCCGTCAGTCATGTCGCAGTTGCAGCAGTGGTTGTTGGCGGTACACAAAGGAACTAGATCTGGGTCATAAATCTGCCATTCGGTGGATTTGGGGTATCAATTTTTTTGAAAACTTCATTGCACCGAGAAAGCGTTGAGCGGACATTTTCATCATGAATTTTTTTTTTTTTTTCAAAATTTTGTGAGCGGGGGTGGTTGAGACTGTTGTTACTGTATAACTGAGATGGAGACGCAGACCTGATTTTTTAAGATCTATAAAGTATTTTTTTCATAACAATGAAGTCCAACACGAGGCGGTAGTTCCATATGATATGTGACATGTCTTATGTCATGTGTCAAGTGCTTGCTTGGTGTTTGCTCAAAAAGGGCTTCACTATGGAGATTATATGTATTGTTTGGTTTTATTTAAGCTTCTAAGACTCAATTTATATAGCAATGCAGTCCAAGCAATTAAAATTTAGTAGTCAAAATCCAAGGATTGTCACATAAATTGACAGGAAAATATTAAACCGGGTTTTCATAATAGTTATTAGTATTTAATTGACACTCAATTCAATTTTCGCTCCCACTACGAAAGGATTATTAGCAAAGCCAACTCAACTCTCGGCTTTGTAAAACGCTGGTCAGAAGAATTTTCCTGTCCCTATGTCACTAAATCCCTTTATATGACATTCGTTAGACCTCTCTTAGAATATGTCTCCCAAGTCTGGTCACCAAATCATAAAGTTCACATAGAACGCAGATATACGCTTCGCGTTATACGTGGCCTTGGCTGGGATGATCCATATAATCTTCCTTCTTATGAAGATCACCTTAAACTTTTGAACCTTCAACCCCTAAATTTACTTTGTGATACTGCCGATATCGTGTTCGTTCACCAACTATTAAATGGGGTCATTGATTACCCTAATCTGCTCCAAAAGATCTCTCTGAATCCAAACCACCGACAGTTAACATCATGTTCCTTTCTTCCTCACTGCCTACCACCATATTGATTATGGTATAAACGAACCTTTGACTCGAATGCAACGTAAGGCCAATACCTTGAAATACCTTCAACCCCATAGTAAGTAAACCTGCTTTGAAACAAGCTATCCTTAACTCATCCTTCTTTTAGGAATTTTTTATTTATTCAAACTCTCTCCCTTTGAACTTGGGTGACGCGACAGCTCGTGTAGAGTTGAAGAACTATCAACCATTCCTGTGTGCGTGTTATTGGTAAGAATGGAAAAGACCCACAATTTTCTGTCAACTCCGAAGCAGCTCAGATGAGAAGAACTTTTTCATTTCAGGAGTTATCATTTAGGATTTGTCAATTCCTCCCAGGAGGGAGTAAAACCCGTGAAGAATAGTTTTGTTTTTAGATGGCACATAGGCTGTGAATTGAACCCAACTTATAGGTACCAACCAATACGCCACGGGATACTAATTCTTTCCACTGCTTCTTCTTAAACAGCTGTTAACGATATCTTGCCAACAACCCACATGCCTATCAGTATCTTATATTGTTTTGGGTTGTTAATCAATTTTTGCAGGCATCTTCTACTAAATTTGATGAGATATTACGTGACTTGAAGTAGTTTGTCTTCATAAAGTTTCATATTGCTTACATTTTTCTAAACCCTGTCCTAATGCATGCGACAGTGAAAATTGACAAGATCTTCCTCAGGAAGACTGCCAGCTGAGTTTGTCGTTGTCTATCAGGTGGAAAACCACAAAGTTATATAAACGAACTTTTAAATGAGCTGCTTGCAGAGAAGAAGCTCGTCCTTTGCCTGAGTCCATGAGTCATTTTTCGCATTATTGGATGAATGTGGTGGAAATTAGCATGTGGTGAAATCAGCTATTGGCTATTGCTAGCTGAACTGTTAAGTATTTTTAGGTTATTATTAATCGAAACTTTCGTTACATCGTGTAGGGTGATCTTGATGTTCCTGATGTAGTTTATAGTTGACCGTATGAACATTCTCTTCAACTTCCTAAGGAGCTTAGTCTGAAATAGATCAGTAAAATTTTGGGAAACCCAATTCTGTTAAAAGTTATGGGGATTTTATTTCCATCCGGATAAAGTTACTTAGTCTTATTTTAAGCCTTCTTACGTCGTTAATAATGTTCTTAAAGCCTCCAAAAAAATTTAAATGATTGAACCAAGGAATTACATGATGAAATTTTCCTTCTATGTTTGTATGTACATATCTTTTATCTATGTAACTCAATTAATTGGCTTAGGATATCTTAGAACATATCACCAGCCTGTATAAGATCTCAAATTTATGATCCCAGATCAAGACCTTCCGTCAGATAGGTTCAACACCGATTGGCCTTCATTATGATTGCAATATACATACATTATAGTATAGCATGTCTAATAAAATGTCCAATTAAATTACAAAAATTAAAAACAACTCTAATTCCCCTTATTCTTCTATGTATGTACATATATATTCTTTTTAAAAACACTCACGCAAAAACGTCACGCGTATTGTAGTGAGTTTCATGCATGCAATAAAGTAGCTAAGAGGGTTCTATCGAGCGTCCCTATGAATGCATATCCAACATATAGCCAGAGGTATGCGCGTAGATTTTCTCAGAAGCTTTTCACCTGCGAAAAACGATCACCATAAAAGCCAATAAAATTTCTATCAAACGATTGGCAAGGACCAATAAAAAAAATTCTAATCACTTCTTCCCGTCTGTCTGCCAGGCTTCACCACCTTCCCCCGCTACAATCATCCAAAAAGAAACCGACTATTTATAAACAGTCATTCGTCCCTCGTTAATCCATGGAAATGATGACGACAGCCGCGTGGCTGCTACTGCTGATGAAGATCATGGCCATGGAATGACGCTCTCATAGTAGGCATCATGGAATACAATGAATTAGAGAGAAGAAACACAGGCTCGATGCTATTAAAATAAAAGGAATCCTTGAACGGACAACGGCGGACTTATATCCCCAACTCAATGGGAGACTGTAAAGTAATTGGATTTATGGAATTCTTATCGCATGACCTTTCGCCAAAGACTATAAAATTTATTTAAAGCGCCCCTTTTGCTATAGCTAGCTTAGAGACCACAACGGTCGACCCGAAAAGACGGACAAACAAATACGATGGTCAACTGATTCTGATTCAGAGAGGCAATCAACGGGTATTTATATATTTTATATAAGAGTCCTTCTTCTTTTTCACCGCGCGCCATCTGAAAGCTCGTAAAGATAATAATTTTATAGATTAAATTATTATTAAGTGTTTTAACTTCGGAGTTCGGAATAATGGACTTCATATTAAAGTTGGAAAACAAAGCCCAACCATATTATAACCGCATGCATCGAACCGCTCTAAATGCCTTTGATCAGTTAGCTTGAGGAACAAATTTTTGGCATATTTCAATTAAAAATTAATCTAGAAGACAAAACAGTTATTATATAAACTTGATCGTGATTCGAAGCCTATTTGCCTGAATTTGAATTGTTATCAAAAATGTTTCTTATGGACGACAATCCTCAAATAATTAATTAATGGCTTCTTTTAAAGAAAATGACATCGAGATCATGGGCTTCAAATTCAGGCAGTAAATAGTTCATCATCATGATAAGGGTCGTGGTGGCGTAAGGTGGCGCGACAGCTCGTGCAGAACCAGGGCCTAATCCTAGTGACTCACAATTCTCAACCATTCCTGTGTGCGTGATATTGGTAGGAATAGAGAGGACCTAAAATTTTCTTCTGAATCCGAACGGCCAAGTGAAAAGCACTTTTTCATTACAAGAGATGCTCTTGGAGGATTTGTCAATTCCTCGTAAGAGGCAGTATCCTGTGAAAAACATTTCTGTCTTTTTTTTGAGGTGGCAAAGGCTGGGAATCGAACCCAAGACCTGTGGTGGTGTATCAGTTCTACGCACTAACCCTTACCCCATGGAAGGGAATAATACGAGCGCTCATATAAGTGTCCAATTTCGAAGTCTGTTGCAGGAATTCCCAGCGAGTCTTCATCAATCTCGTTCTTATCATCACTGGAACCTCATGGTGGCTTAAAGCAGTAGAATAACAACACGCTCCTTATGCTTCCACTTTTTGCAGATCGTCTTGACAGTAAGGTCCATGCCCTCCTCCCAGTTTATGCTGCAGTCTTTGCATTCATAGAACTCGGCACCTTTGAACGAGAAGGGGTATTTTTGTTCGATATATGTACTTGCATTAAAGAAATATTGTTTGGTAAGGATCGGATTGGAAAAGTATTCGATTTTATTGAAGTGGAACTCCAGAGTGTACGATTGATCTTGGTCCTCTACGTCTTTGATTTCGAAGTCACGGAAGTTCTTCAGTAAAGGCTCGTCGTGCTCATACACCATTTCTTTTAGAATCTCGGAATTACAGAAAATATTCAACCAGAAGTTCGGGATGCCCTCGACATCCTCATTCAGCGCCAGATGAATTCCTTCATTTTCAGGGAAGTATCCTTGACCCATTCAGTAATTTCTAGATTTTCGGATTCTATCCATTTGGGCGTTTAGTTTGGAGGATCCAAGCTGCCGGCGACAATTTTCTATCACTTGTCGAACCTTTCGTGATACTTATTTTTGATACTATAGACCTCCTCGTATATAACTGTGCTTCCAAGTTCCAGTTGTTCTAATTGGATGTTTTTGATTGCAACCACACGATTTTGGACTTCTTCCATAGTGAATCTACCATTTCGAAGATTCCTTTTTGCTCATTTTTCTATATTAAAGTATTTCTTCTGGAGCAATGCTTAACTATTTTATATAAATTCAGAAAATTAAGTGAGTAGAAAACGTGCTGCCTACTGAAGGAACCAAAAACGTAAGCTCAAATATTCCACCAAATTTAGAATAAAAAAAATCAAAATGTCGAAATTACGAGTATTTTCGTTTTCCCATATTTTTTAATTATTTTGCTTTCAGGCTTCACTAGTTTCGTCTGTGATATATTGCGTCTTGTGAATTATTTTCAAATGAGAAAAACTCCCAAGAAATATAAATAAATTTTTATGATAGATATTTCATGAGCAGATTTTTTTTTATTTCTTTACTTTTTAAATAGACGGCCAATCTTCTCATTTGCCATATCTTTAGCGTCACAATTATCTTCAAGTCGTATATTTTGTATTTAGGTCTTCTTCTTCGCTTTGTGTGCCTCCATTATAAATCTACCTGACGGCATTTCACAAAGTTTCAACAGTTTCGCTGAGACCAATTGGCAACACCCCCAATCCACCTTTTTGTTGTTATTTTATTTCGAAGCAATAAGCTTAATTCAAAAAAAAATCTCATCATCAGATAGTTTGACGTTTAAATTTCTACGCTTTTCACTTTGCATATAAAGAAAATTCTTCAAACGTTACTCACATCGCTGTGCAAAATTGAACATAAGCATTGCACGATGTGTGCGGTCCATCGCGGCGCATTGTTAAGTCCTCGCTAGAAAGTTCTTCTGGGTACATATAGTGGGTGTTGCAATATGACTGTTTCAACCTCTCTTTGTATAAACAAAGCTGCTGCTTCGATAGTGGTGGAGAGAACCTGGTATCATTCAAAATCATAATGTGCGCGATAGGAATGGAGTGACCATATTTCAAATTCTTAAAAGGGAATATTTACTTAAAATATTGGAACAAAATATGAACTTGGAAAAATATAGACATACTGGCTGATAAAGAAGCAGTAGCTTGTAGCTTTATATCAGAGTTGAAAGTTACGAAAAAAGTGAAGTTTATGTATTCCATATGAAGCTGTAACTTCAAACTTCATCTTCCCACAACAGGCGTACAGTTACAACATTATTAAAGCAAGTTAAAGTTTTAAGCTGTTTAACCAGCTTCACGATGACAGTAGAGTTTTATTTTCATGAGCAGCCCGAACTGTATGGACCAGTTTTCGCGTAGAACTACAGGGTTGATGAAATCACAAGGTTATTGACTATAAAACCTTGATGATTTGGAATACTTTGTTCAGTGTTACAGCGAAAATTTGTAAGATTAATTTAAAATAAAAATATCTGTGTTTCTAAAAAAAAAAAAACAGGGCAAATGGTCACCTTTGTAATGAACTAACACAAGATCGGATCATCGGTAAGCCGTGGGAATTTTCTGAGTTTCATAGACTTAAAGATATACGCAAATTGTTGCACGCCATCACAATCACAATCAACATCAAACGTCAGCGTAGTCTCAGCAAGCGTCATTGTCATAACGTTTTTCAATAAACATTCCATGTTGTATGTATATAGATAATGTATCTTTGAATCTAAACAATTGAAGTAGGTATATATAATATGCGCTTGCGTTCAACCTCAGCGCCGCCATTTATATAAACTTACAAATAAACAATTCGTGGGTGAAACGTTCGCACGTTCATGCGGCAATCGTTATTATATGCGAATGAATATTCGAATATGATTATCATCGGCATCTCAAAGTGTCAGATGGCAGAATTGCGATGGTGATGATGATGATGACGACAACAACGACGACGGCAACCACGACAACGAACTACTACGACGACGACGACGACGATGACCCTGATTTGCGAATGGCCTGGTCTGGCCAAAGCTATTTTATGTCTCTCGAAGCGCTCTCGAAAAATTCATTGTTTTGTGATTAATTAGGCACCGACATGGTATCGTGCCGAGACCCGAGAGTGCTTTAGAGTTGTTCTTATGGAAGCTGGATATATCTTGCTTGCTACATGCATGCGGCACACAGTTGGTTACACGCTGCTGCTTTTGCTGCCGTTTCTACTGATGCTGAGTGCCTGCTTCTATTCAGCTTTTTTAATTTGTTTTTTTTTTTTCTATTTTTCAATGGCTTTATGATGGAGTTATTATTAATAGAGCTCGCGTGATTGTTAGTTTGGAATTGTATAGTTTGGTTGTATCTTTGTCATGTCCCAGGGGTCAAATTGCTGTGAACCAATTTAATTGGCATTTGTAACTCTCGTTACAACAAGGTGAGGCTTATTCAAGGACGTGCGTTTTTTTAGTCAATTTTGTTTTGAATTGTATAACCAAAGGCATTCTCAATCATCTTTTGACGCAAAAAAAAAAAAAAAAAAAAAAACAAACACATAAATCGATTTCAATGTGATAAGAATTTTTTATTTTATAATGTTTTCGTGTAAATTAGTTTTGTATAAATTATTTCATATCAAATGCCTTAAGGCGACTTATGATCGAAGGAAACATATAATATAACGTTACAATTTTGCGTTGCCATTTTTTTAAAAATCCGTTAGCTTGAAAAAATCGCATAAACATTTAAATCTCAAAAATAATTTGGACTTTTTTCTTTAACTTACGTACTTACTTAAGGTAGCGCTACAGTCCGGAATGGACCAGGGCCACTTGTGTGCGCCACCTGAGTGGCGATCTTCTTTTCTACGCGCGCCGCCGCGCCGCCGTCCCTCGAGGCTAGATTCAAAAACTCTTTGTGCTGGGGCTTTTGTGTCCATTCGCTCTTAATGACCCAGCCGTTGGCTTTTTACCTTTATGCCTAGGTCAGTGTCACTGTATAGTCCGTACAAATAGCCATCGTAATTCGTATCTTCTCCTACACTCTCCATTTAAGCAGACGCTGGTCCTGTTAGAAACTTACTCCAATCGGGGTAAATTTACTACAATTTTAAGAAAGAAAATAAATCTACTCCGTTTTTCTTTAGATCTACTCCTTTTTCCACACTGAATAATTCAAAAATTCTTAAGCAAAACCACAGGAAAGGAAATGTGTGTTAAACAATTTTTTAGCCATTTCTGACTCTGAAAGTTTGAATCTAAAATTCTATTCGGTTCTGAAACGATTGGAAATTATGTGATTTGTTTTTTTTTTTTTTTTAAAGAATATTTAATTTTGTTAGAATAAATTAGTTAAGTTTTTGAAAACTTGAGTTTTTTTTTCGTTTTCAAATTTACTCCGGAAATTTTCGATTTACTCCACTTTTTTTTACAAATCTGTTTCGAAATTTGAGTACTGAGGTTCGTACATTGAACGGGATCAAAAATCACCCGGAGAATCTTCCTTTCAAACCTTTGACAAGGTCCATGCCTCTTGGCTCTTAGAGCTCCCTATTACACGGATAATTAAAAACACGGATACACGTGTTCTTATAATATCCGGATTTGAATCCGTGTATTTCGTGTATCCGTGCATCCGTGCATCCGTGCATCCGTGCATCCGTGTGTCCGTGTATCCGAAGATCCGTGTATTTTAAATAATCCAATCATCACTGGAGAGGGCCAAATTTATGGGATTTTTTTGATAAAAATACGACAACGACTTGGTAGTCGAATCTGTCAGTGGATTTAAATTTAGAATTATTTAATTTTTTCTTTAAAAATTTATTTTTTTTTGGAAAATCACCAAAAATAAAAATCTATAATAATCATTATCCCTCAAAATTTTGAGCTTGTAAGCCCACCCCTTGAAAAGATAAAAATCAAAAACCATTCCGTGTATTAAGAATCCGTGTAATAAAGATCCATGTATGCTTAATATCCGGATACACGGATATTAAGCAAATAAATACACGTGTTTTAAGAGAACGGATTTTTATTTGCGTGTAATAATTACACGGAGTCCGTGTACCCGTGTTTTTCAAATACACGGACTGAATCGTAGGCACTAAATTACCTCTGCACCATATTGCAGGACCGGGATGATAAGCGTCTATACATCTACATGGAAACTTTAGTTGCTCGAGATAGAGCTTTAGGTACTACTCAAATTGCCTTCTTAGCTCAAAGAAACAGCGACTGGCAAGAGTTATTCTCCGTTCTCAGTGCTGGTATGTTGTCTGATTTGATGGAGGAGCCTATTAGGAAAACAAAGATCCTTAACTTATTCAAAGTTATAGCTGCCTATGGTTATTGGTGTTTTGTCCAAGACATCGGTGTTGGGTGCCTTTTCTTGACGACTGCATATACTTGGTCTTTAAGTTGAAATTAAATACCCTTGATTTTTGATATGTTCCGCTTTTGGTAACTAAAACTCGGTGGTTTAAGTAAATCTCTCTTCTGAAAACCCAATCCCTTCGTACAGTTAAAAGTTTTTCGTAAAATTTCTGTCAATTTTGACGCAAGGGTTGTTATGTTTCATCATATTTATTTTTCTATTCACTATATTTTGCTCTGAACAAACAAAGAAAAAATGCCTGAAACTTAAATTTCCTTTTATATTAGTTAGTCCTGGTGTCTCATTTCAAATCCCCTTATTCGATTTGATGTGTAAATTTGCGAATGAAGGTGCCATTACCATCGCAGATAGACTAGATCCCGGAAATTGTTAAATTAACTCCTTTTTGATGACCAAGAGGATTAAAGGCCCCACTGCGGCTCATTTACGACCATCGCTAGCCCCATTACGGTGAATGTGCCCAAGATGTTTATGTAAAATTTCACCTCATAAACCCGCAGTGGTGGCCAATTTGGTGATGATGATAATGATGATGATGATGGAGCGGGACCAGGCATATGTACGCATATATATAAAACGCTTGCGCGTCTGGTTGATGATGATGTTAGTTTAAATATTATATTCATTTCATATATATACCCTTCTTATACTCCTTGATCAACTTTCCGCGTGTTGCCCCAAAGTGCGTCGGTCGTCGAGGAGAGTGTCGTTAAATACAAATCTCTTTGGATGAAGCGTTGGGGTGTGGAGATGGTGGGAATATATAATAAGTGTCTCGTTGGGGAGATTTATGAATCCTTTCCCAATCATAAGACCATCGTCATCAATGTGCGCAATCACCACTTTAATGTTGCCAAAGTTATATACATACCTATGCATAATATGATGCCCGACCCGCATGCGTCGTCTCGTCGTCGTCGCATCGGTCGTCTCCCTGCAACAGTCCTCTCCTTGATGCGCGCGCATCATTACATCGCATTTGCGTGGCAATATAACTTTCTAAAAATGGCCTTTACGACTATGGCGTTTATTTTATGGTAGTAATGCTAATCAGGGTTCAAGACGCATTCACACATAAGAGCCCGGTCAACTTGCCACATACTCTTACTATACGTCGCCGTTGTCATACATACATATGTAGAGATACCTGTGAATGGTTGTCGTTGTCAGTTAATGAATGGATTAGGTACATTTTGTAATTGTTCGAAGCTTGTTACGAAATCTCGAAGGGGATCTTCTACTCTTTCTTAAGCTCGAAGAAAGATATCGATGTTAAAAAAAAATAAAATAAAATAAAATAAAATACAAATTAACAGGAAAATAATTCCCTCCTGTCTTTTTTATGTTTTCGCAAAGATAAGTTCCAAGCAGCCACACTCACACACAAATTGTCAACAACAACAAAAAGACATGAACTCAGCGTTGTTGTCGCCAGGGTGTGCTGTTGTACATCAAAACGAAGTGTGGTGGTGCAGCAACAAAATGACACCTAACAAGAATGGTCTCACCAAGCCCCGCGCACATGAATCAAGGATATAATATACCTACACTTTATAACAAATGGCAAGCGGTATTTTGTGGTGAACCTAAAATATATACGAACTATCTTTTCAGCCTTTTTCGGGTTCTACATAAAAAAAAACAGTGTTCGGATGTTTGGGCAACAGAAAATACATAAATCTTTAAGATAGGGAGTCAAGATGAATAGTTTTGGGTTTTGTATGAATTCGCTATCTGTTGCTTGGTTTTCTTTTTTGGATTTGAAATGAAAAATATTGTTAACAGCTCATGGAATAAGTTCAGTCTGTAAATTTTAAAGAAATGGAAGAGTAGATATGTAAAGAAAAACAGAATTAGTAGGTTTTGAGGTTATTATTGAAAATCCCAAATCTAATTCTAAGGGCCAGTTTCACAGTGCAGACTTAACAAAATAGGTGGCACTTTATTTTCCCATTTTGGCACTTAAGCCGCAGTTTTACTACCTGAGTAAGTGGAACTTAAGTGGCCAACATGGGAGACTTAAGTGTCACTTATTCCGATAAGTTTACACTGTGAAATTGGGAATTAGTTTTCCATATTTGGCACTTAAGTAACACTTATTTAACTGTGAAACTGGCCCTAAGGATATAATTTAAGAAGACGAGTATTCTGACAATAATAGCTGTGTTTTATTTTTTGCAAGCCCGGGGAGAATTGGAGGACAAACACGACGTTGGTGCTAAATAATTTACATGTTCAATCCAACAACAACTAAACCCCTGCGGAATTAACTAAACCCCAGAGAATTCTCAGGGCTTCTCTAAAGCGCGCAGAAAAACTGTATTACCGGCGTATATAACATACTTGTTATCGATAGTTTAAAAAGCCTATCGATGCCATTAAGTATGGAATACAACATCATTCGAATTTTCGCCGCTGAATATCTGGATGTCGCGCATCCGAAATGTCCAATTTTCCATGATTCTGGCTGAATTTGACTGATAGCATGGGTTTTGTTGGCTTTGAGGTGTGATTTGTAACTTATTTGCATAGACATTTGACTTCAGAAAACCTCAAACGAAAAATTCTACCGAGGCAAAATCTCACGATCTTGGTAGCCAGTTCAAATCACCTCCACTTCACGTGTGATGACCATGTCTTCGAGGCTCGAATCACTCGTGCAGAATTTCCAATGTGGCGTAAGCTGTGTGGCACGTATGGCGGTTCTGTTGACAACGCATGTCCTTGGGTATCAATATCATCCAATTCATGACGAAAAAAAAAGTTGGTAATTATCGACTTATAGCGTTCGCCCTTCACGGTGATGGCCTGGCTAACCTTGTTCTCAAAGAAATATCGACCAAATGACGCCGCCAGCCCAAAATCCACACCAAAAAGTGACTTTAGGGATGCATTGGGCACTCTTGAATCTCATATGGATTTTTATTGTCCCAAGTTCGACAATTTTGTTTGTTGACGTACCCGATTTTTCGATGAAAATTCGGGTCAGTTTCCAACTGCTCCATAGCGAATACACGTCGTCGTCTATGGTCGTTTACCTTCAGCTCCTGTTGAATTTTTGACGGGTACAAACCCAAGTCACGTCGCAAAATTCGCCAAGTTGTGGTCTCCGAAAGGCGAGTTCTTATAAGCGACGCGAAATGGACTGCATATAGGATTCTCCCTCTTTTCACGGACAGCGGCGATGTTTTCGACAGATCTTGCGTTTCGTCGAAGTACGGGTGATAGTTGACCGTTTACTGAAACAGTTGACATAGATTTATCCTACACTCTCCAAATAGTCCTCTCGGTAGGACCATTATGGCGACCGTAAAAAGGTCGAAGCGCGCGTAACGTCGTCCGAACAGATCACCCATTTTGATTAAAATGTTGTTGTTGAACACAATACTCGTTCATGATGATATGGCAAAAGAGATTGAATAAATGACAGCCAATTCGACAGAATATATGGCTTCAACAATTATGATCGCTATCAACTGTCAAATTTCGGAAGTCTCTATTGGAAGACCCTTTAAATGTTGGTTTGGTGAATCTCAAACTTACGTTTTTCTTTAGGTATAGGTATCATTTTTGACTCGAACAGTGTTTAAAAGGGTTAAAAAAAATGTGAATGTACCTAAATCTGTAATCAGTAAAACTTTCTCGCTTGAAGGCTTTTTAGGTAGGTTTCCATTCCATCATGTTCATGCAGATGATAAAATTATACACATCCTTTTTAAGTTAAAATTATTTTGCCAAATATTAAGCTAAATTTCTCCAACAAAATACCAACCATAACTCACCAAAAAGTGTAAATTGCAAAAAACTTCCCAAAACTACACTATACATTCAGTTTCCATTATGATTACACTTGATGATCAGTTAGGCAACTGAGAGAAGAGAACCTACTTGCTTCCATCCTAAATCAATTCAAGTTGAGGTATCCCAAAAATGAAAAATCAGAGAAACGAACAAAAAAAAAACTCCCACAGCCTTTGGATGCTGCAAAATAATACAATTGAGGCCTAATTTACACCGGCCATCACATAAATCACTCGAATCGACATTTTGGTTGAATTTTGACCTCGATTTCGAAGTGAATTCGCTTCTGATGTACAAAATGCTGCGCGCAGTGAGTACATAAGTCTTTTAGAAGCTCAATGGTATAAGTAACAATGTCAGTTGGAAGAAAAAAAAAATTACAAAAATTATTGTAATTTCTTCACCATTGGTGTGCTCCCATCCTGGCGGCTTGGAGATAAGAATCTTCAACAATGCACGCTGAAGCTCCCTTGGGTAACCAACCAACCAACCAGTGTAGCAGCAGCAGCTTCGCGATCAACCCCCTTCTTCTCCTGTGAAAGGCGATGATGAGGACGAGGATGAGAACGACGATGATGACGATGTGAATGGAGACAACAAAAAAAAGACCAAAAACACTTGGTCACGAATTGTGTTGATGGGGGTTCCAGAGACCTGGAGTACCTACCTATATAGTGACTGCGGCTGCTGTTGCCGTTGATGTTTCCTTCTTATTTTGGCCACTTTTTCCGCCTGCAACTAGGTGCCTGGACGGCGGCATGCGGCCTCTGCACTTACAACACAAAATCCGAACAATAACTGCACAATAAATCAATACACTCTCCGCCGGCCGGGGCATGATCTTCTTTTGAATTTTATTTCCTTCCCGCTTAATCGCGCACCTCCTCCATTGGTTTTTGTATAAGGTGCGGATTACTGCAGCAGTGCAGGAGAAGGAAGTGATGGTGCCCCCATTGTTCATGCGGGGTCCATCACAGAACTTGCCGTCCATTGTCAACTGAATTCGATTGCGCCGCCGGCCGTGCCAGAGGGTTGTGCGACTGTGCGTATGGAGACATCTCTATCGGGGACCACGCAGATCAATGACACTCGGCACTTCATTTTTCTAGACACACAGGTCCCGTCTCGAGTGGATAACCATTCATCACCACTAGAAGCTTTCCTAGCGTCACATTGTTCGTCGCAGCCGGGCGTCGTTGTTGTCAACACCAAAAGCTGGTCGGTCGCACGGAATAAATCAGTGTCACCTTTCTATTCCAGAGAGAGGTGTTATAGTTCATGTGGGACATTGGCCAGGGACACACACTCAGTTCTCCCATACCTAGTTGATGATGGCCAGGTGTTCGCACTCACATCCTCCTCAAACTCAAACTCAAACGAGGAATTCATTAGCCATCACTATAATGGATAACAACTTCAACGGCAACGACGACGACGCGGAAGAGGTCAAGTGCTAGAGCTCAGCTTGACCATGAGGTAATAATTGAATGATTGATTGATCGGCGTTAGTGAGTCATCGTGCATTGTTATCTAGCGAGACGATATGACCAGCGCGGCGAACCCATTATCCGCATCGCTCATCTGCTCGCACTTTTTCTTCTTTGCTGCCAATATGATGACTCGCATTCGAATATTGCCATCCATTTTGAATTTGACCTCAGGACCACGTGTCTTGGGGCGATTTCCATTTACCTGCGCGCTTAATGCAATGGAACTTTAAACATATGTGCATTGTGTGAGCGAGAAAGACGCGGGTAATCTTACGCAGCAGGGCGCTTTGCAATTTCTTGATTAATTGGTCGCTGTTCCAGGTTAGTCCGGTTGATCTGCCATCCCATCAACTGATGTGTGTTGTTCCCTAAGTAACTATAAGCGAAGTCCCACTCTCAGCAGCTTCGTACATATATATATGGTCAGTCTATGGCCAAGTGAGATAAGCTCTTGATGAGGTGAGATTTTCAAGACCAGATAACAAATGCGGAAGATTATGAGTTGGCTGGAAATGATGTTGTTGTCGGTATAGGGTTAAGTCTTCTGGTGATTGGGTCGTGACCATCATGCATGTAAAAAAACAATAAAACAACACTGTAAGTCCAATAGTGTGTGAATTCAATTTTGGTGAAGGCATAAATATTTGGAAGATTGTTTTTATTTTTTTTTTCGTTATGATTGATTTGGTTAGAACTTTTTAAATTGCGAAAAAAGGTGCGTTTTTAAGATTGAATATTTTCCCACCAGAACGTGCTATGGCTGTATACGATGAAGTGGATCCTCAGAATTAGTTTTGGTATAGGTTTTCTTTTTTTTTAAATTATTTAAGAAATCAGTAGTTTTGATGGGAGTTCGGAATGGGCTTGAACAAAAAATTAAAAAAAAAAAAATGTTGGTACATTTGGTACTACATATATGATTATAAAATGGGGCACCTACCCAAAACTCAACTTTTCGTACTCAGAGCAGGTGATCCATTGGGTATCAATAGAAGACTTGAGATGTGCCCTTCGGTTATACTTCTGATCTTTGATGAGCACTTCCTTCCCAAAGTAAGTACCTACTCTATATTGATATAAGCAAATGCTCAATATAGAGGATCTGGAGAATGAGACTGAAGATGGAAGAAGTTTTATTTTGAAGTCAAAGAATGTTCAATTTGATATGAATGTGAATACAAAAAATTGTAACAATTTCTCAAAAAGCACTTAAGCTCACTTCATTGCGATATTATTGTCGAAGAAAATGAAAAGAGAGCCATTTACTCTAAGATTGATTTATTCTCAATGCACAGCAAATGACAATCATAAGTGAATAGAAAATAAATTACTGAACCATATTTCCTCTCCAACTCGACACTGTAGCGACCCAACTTGTAGAGAATTATCTATTTATTGAGAGTAAAAACTTATTTAGCAACAAGTTCTCCGTTGTCAACAAAGTTTTCAAAAAGAATGGAGATATAAGTTTCGCTATATACATACAAGGATTTGATAATCAAGTCCTGTATGTTGGATCTTCACTTCTCAAAAGATCTTTTTTCTTGGATCACATGATCATTGCTTATATAGGGAAGACCAAGTCTGCAACATTGTAAACAATCATAATCTAAACATGGTCTATTTTAAACCTTATGTTGTTTTCTGTCAATAAAGCTGATAAATGCAAATCTATAATAAACTGATATCTGAGTAAGACACCCAGTTCCTTCCTTTGATATACCCTCTGTACATTTGTTTTTAAATTTCGTGGCATCACTTATACATTTTTCTCACACGAATCACATTGGCATAATTTAAAAATTAATCTCTAAGACACGTTTTTATTGAAACAATGTCCTTATACATCTCAAACTGTCAACATCTTTAAGCCTCTTGACTTACACACTCTCGCAAAATGCAGCAACAACTGCAAACTTGGCCAATTGCAATTGCTGTGAGTTGCAACTTGCAACTATTTTTTTTTAATCACAAAAGCATGTCCCGCTCAACGCACTTAACGTCAGTTCAAAATGATGTATGTTTCACACTATCTACACCTGGCGTCGGGTCGACGTCGTTGTCGTATAGTCGTATAGTCGTATAGTGTTCGTTGTCATCGGTTTGTCGGTCGTACGGTTGGTTGGTCTGTTATGTCGTCTTTGCTGAAATATTCACTTGTTGACACATGTAACCAATTCTCTGAAATGCAAATCAATATAAGCCTTTTCCAAATAGCACCGCCTTTCGAACTCCCCTCGATATGCTGAAGGATTTTTTTTTGTACATACAAATTACTTGATATAGTCTGGGAGGTAATTTTGCAAATGATTCCGATCAATTTTGTAGACTTTTGGGTACTCAAAAATTGACTATGTTTGAATTACATTTTAAAGATTGTGGAACGTATTCAATTTTCATTTCCCGAGAAGTGAAAACGAAGACTTGTATATATTAACCTCTTGTAAAATGAAATTTGAATGAGGTGTTATTAACTTTGTGTCTGTGGAAGGTATTTATTTCACATTTCCCAAAAGCTTAAAGCCCTGTTCCCACTTATCTTAAATACGTTCCACAATCTTTTTCATATTATAGTATTTAATATTTCGCACTTTATGACCTTAAAGGGAAAAAATCTGAGGTAAATTGGATATAGTTTGAGATATAGATTAACTTTGCTGTAAAAACGGTATATAGGAATGCAAAGATGTGATAAGATTTTTTGTTATTTTTAAATTCTTAAAATTAGATCTTTAAACATTTAAAAAATTACTCATTTCTATTTTCCCTTTCCAGAGATTCATTTAATTTATATACGATTTGATTTATTTAAAATCATTACAACGTTATCTGCCACACTATGATAAATAGCTTATAGTTATATTGCATGAAACATTGCAGATGTTTGTCTCTTAAAAAAAAAAATAAAAAAATATAATGCAACAGAGGGAAACGAAGGAAAATAATATGAACAGAATTTAATTTTTTTTTGTTGCAAAATTGCGACATCTTACACAGATTTATCATTTACATGATTAATGAAGCAATGTTGCAAAATAATTGGAAAAACATTTTTGTGCGCACCGACCACTTCATGACATCGACACCAGTATACAAATCTCCAACAGATGGATAGATAGGCGTATTATAATATGTATGTCTGTGATGCCTGCAGTTTGAAAACCCCAAAGGATTCTGCAATCTTAATCAAGATTCTGGGCTTTTCTATGAGTTATTGAGAGATGATGCACTGGCAGAATTTGGTAGATAATTTTTAAGAAAGATGATAATTTTAGTTTTAATATTTTCATTTCTGTATGAAGTAAGTAATTCACCAGGTTTTTTTTTATTTTATGTCTTAAAGCCTCTTACTCAACTCACGTGAAATGGAAAAAACTAATACGTTCCACAGTTTTGTTCACGAGTAATTTTAATTTTTAAAACATGCGACCGTTTTGTGAATAATTTTTTTTTTCATTAGAAATTTCATCTTTTTACAGAAACTTAGATAAAGTAATTAAAAAATAAAATAACAATAATAAATAAATAAATTCTTAAACTCTCTTTGGCAGAAAGAATCGTAAAACGATGAAATTTTCCTAACCAAGCTATAATGTTTCAAATGTCGTACATTTTACGTTTCCTTACACGGACGCAGACAAGAATATCTGCTAGAAATTATTTTATAATTAATTCTCTTAGACAGTAGAGAGATGAACAAAATAATCTTGTGTTCGTTCACAGCTAGTTTTTGCATTTTTACTTACAATTAAAAAATACATGAATACGTTCCACAATCTTTTTTAAAACAAACCTTTTATTTATCTGTAAAAAAATAAACTAATCACAATCTTCAAACGTATGAAATTTTAACTTAACAACTGTGGAGTTCAAAATGGTAAATTTCATGCTCCAGGGAACTTCTTATGGAAACTGTGGAACGTAATTACTTTATTAGAAGTATATACTGAGTTCTAAATACATTTTTAGTGAAATACAAAATTAATCGACTACATTCCACATAAAAAAGTTATAAATTTCAAATAAAAATGAAATGTTCATGCAAAAGCATTACCGTGAAATGATTAACTTTACATTCCACAGCTTCTATCTTAAACCAAAACAAATTTTCTTGATAAATGCAACACATTTTCACACTGCATCAGTTATTTCCCTTAAATTCCCATGTATAAAATTTTCAAATATGGCTGTGAAAAGCGTGTGGAATGCATTCATTTTGCATTTCACGACAGGTGAAATAGATCATGAAAAAAATTTAGTGTATAGTCCAAGAATTTGAATTTATTCTAATTATTGACTGTGGAATGTAAGTTTCAATAATTTATAATACCTGCATTTGCACGTAATTGAAAAAATTAGAAAGACTCTGAAATGAAAAAAAAAGGATACAAAAAAAAGTCCAATTAATTTGTATCTGGTTTACCAAAATTGGCCTAAAATTCTTTGTGTGTATTTTAACTCCACATAACTTAGTTTGAAAACAAAAATTACTTATAGGTAATTCGTGGGTAAATCTTTAATCGTCTTTGGGCCACAAACGAAAACAATATGCAAATACCTTCCGAACGAGGCACTGATCTTCTTGGAATTTCTGTTCGCCGCATGCCTAATCGGCTCCTGATCAGCACAAGGGAGAGAACTTAAAACCAGGCCAAGATGAACGAAGATATACTGAATACCAAAGTCAAACAAAACAAAAAAAAAAAAACTTCACGGCATGCGGAAAGAGAGCAGACCGCAAAAATTACCTAACAAGGCTCATTAGTAAACACCTCATCTCAATGGCTAGTATAGTAAGCTGTGTGTATACTGTACAATGATGATGCCACCAACATGGTTTCATTTCGAAGGCGGTGCTGTGCGGACGCTCTATGCTGCACTGCACATAACTTCCGTGGATGCAGCTAGGAAGATAAATCAGACTCATTCAGTGGAAGTAGTTGCTGCAGCAGCAGCAGCAGACATCGTCCAGTATATTCATTTTGGGGGCTTTTTTCCCCTGCAGCTTTGTTTGAAGGTACATATATACAGCAGTAGCCGCATATAGCGTTATAGTAAATGAAGTTAAAGAAGGATAGGTTGTGCATAGCATACATATCTAGTGCAACATTTTAATTTATAATATTCCAACTTCCCGAACACCAGGAGTAGGCACAGGAATACTTTGCAAACGGAATGATAAAAAGCTATGTATGCATATACACTCTACTCACAATAGAAGGAACAAAAAAGCAGGTCGTTCATGGAGGACTTGGTCGTTGCGTTGTCCATCGTCGGCCGTCGGAATACTTAACATATGAGAAAGAGTATATATGTACATATGATGGCCCCTCTGTATAAGCTTGTTACGAGTATAGAGCAGCATTAGAGTGTGAGATGAGAGGACTTCCTACATAGATTCAATAAACCCTGAGACACACCTGCATCCCATATATATGCATGCACCTCCACCGCGTCATCATCTGCATCATAATCTCCATCTTCACACACATTCTCTCCGACTGAATCCGAGGAGGCACATTTAAGTCGGGTGCCATGAGGTTTCTATAAATCTCGAACATCCCGAACCAAACCAACTCCTGCGCTTCTCTTTCTCTCTCTTTCTCTTTCTATCTCATATATTGGAAAATTGGTCATTGGCAAAGGGGCCAGCAAACGATCATCAATGAACCAACTTTTATGTATACGTTTATCCATATACGCAATGCATATAGATGCAGGTGGAGGAGTAGAAGGCGAAGCGAGATCTTGGTACAACGGTATAAAAATTGCTTAACGGATGGATAAATCGTCTTTCGGTCGTTTTCCATTTTTATGCGCAGTTATAATGGATGATGGCGCTGTATACAATTGCCTGCCGGCGCGGCGCAGCAGATTCATCGTTGAATATATCTATCTTCGAGATGGACATCACCACACCAGGTCTTCTTTATTTTTTTTTTTTTGTTGTCGTTGTTATGTTTTGATCCAAACGAAGACCACGCATGGTCTTATGGAAGAGGAAGAAGGTCAGGTGAAAATGTCCAAGTGAACAAGAGACATTTTTTGGTGAAAGACAATTTTTTTTTTAGTGAATCTTGTAGAACCCAAACTTTCATTGTTTGGTTAAAATTTTACTACCTACATGAAGATGTGGATTGGCAGTGGGGATTCATTTGGTTGAGTCTATACGGCGAGATTGGTATATTATATAGCCCAGCATGATGCGGTGGCAACATGAACATTGTACAAAAGCTGAGCTGTGGCTTCTTTAACAGAAGCTGATGCTGCAATTGGCATTCAATTGTGAATTCAAGAGAGAGACATTTAGAACTTGGAGTCAAACGACCGACTGAAGACGCACGCGATGGTGATAGTTGTATATCTGAAAGAGGTATCTTCCAATTTTAGTATGTGAGATGTTTATTACAATTATGGTTGCATTTGAATCCAAGGCTTTTTCTGATTCTTCTTTATCATGAAATCTTATTAATCAAGACATTAGTTTGATTTTTTTTTTTCAGAATTTTTATAAAGAAAAAAAGATGGCGTATAGCCCTAAACCACAAGCCAAATAGTTTAAAAGTTCCTCTTGTAAGAACTTGAACAGAAACACTTAAAATTGACAAATCAAACAAACATAATTAAACACGAGTTAAACAGTAATTCAGGGTCATAGTCCTTTAAATCGTCAAATAAGATTAAATGAAAAACGTTCCCATAAGACTTCCATTTCAATTGGAAAAAACACCAATTTATAAAAATCGATAATTTTATGTATTGCTCATGTTTTTCTTCTTGACAATCCTACAAACAAAACACAGGACACCATAAAAAAAATCATTAATAACATTACTCTGCATCATACTGGACGATTGTACTGTTGCGTTGAGTCTTCGAGTCGGTCGCCTTCACCACAGCCAGCAGTTTCCGCCATCAAAATGATATTCATCTTTTGTTCTATTGTTTTGAAGAAAGTGTTGCTTCCACAATGCCTATTGGATACCAACCAACAACATCACGCTACCAACCAAGAACAAACAGCTATCTTATATATGCACACATTTAAGCCCATTGTTCCTGCAAGCCACTTAGTGGAGTTAGGGCGTGCGCCAATTGACTTCATTTAACGCTGATCACATATGCATAAATACGAATAAGTTCGCATGCTCACGCGCACTCATCGAAACGTTTTGTATTGTTGCGCATGGAGATGTTAATCTGCGTGGTTGGTTCGCCGCATGCCTATTGTAAATGCGCGCGCAAGCGAAGAATACAATAGTACCTACTAGTACAACAAGTATCTACTATACTACTACGAGTGGGTACTCCTCCTCTTTAGATATATGCAACAATCAACCAACAATCGTTGCATAGGATCAAAATATCTAGAAGAGATCTATGTTTCTGTAAAACAGCAGCACAAAAAACAGGGATGTTATAATTCTTTTTTATTATTATTTTATGCTTTTTTTTGTTGCCGCCGCATTTTTTTATTACAATTTCTTCTTGGTCAGTAAAAACAACTCTTTGATGATTTGTTACTTTCTTGCAAGAGGTGGCATCCCTGAACAATTTTGGATTTAGATTAAAAGAGTTTTTATTTGGCCTTCAACACTTCATGTTTTCAGGCCCAAAAGACAAATTTTATAACTCTTGTAGGTAGATGTAGGCGTGAGAACCCAATGTCTCAAATTAAAATTTGTCTTGGTTTTAAAATTTGTTTTTGTACATCAGGGATGTTATACATTTCATTTAAAGAATGTTTTATGATAGATCAACCATATCTGTGCTTTCCATTTTCTAAAAATTTCAGGTAACCTCCACTTTGGATATCTTTAATTGTTCCCTCGAAATGCTTAATTTTAAAAAAAATAACCAAATTAGAAAATGTATATAACATCCCTGGCCTGATCGAGTCTCGTTTACTGTCAATGGAATCCCCCATACATCCGCACTCACTCCACGTATCGCCTTCTTCGTCAACGTCGGTCGTCGTCGTACGTTACGTATACGCGCTAACAGGAAGGCATTTAAATTTCTGCGATGGGTTTGGCAGCGGCGTGAATTCCATTGAAAGCTGCCATACTTCGACGTTTGAGGCCCGTAAGTGGGAATAAAAGGGTGATTAGGCATCACAAAATGGGTAATTGGTCAGTGAGTGCGTCTGGGAATATGTATATATGTATATATATCTAGCGTAGTGGTGTCTTGGTTGAATTTGACATGAGCGATGCATTAGAGACCGATGGTGTCGATATACAAAACATGGTGATCGTAGCTCTTGTTGTTTCTCTCTGCCGCTCCTCGCTGCCCCAATGCCAGCAACAAAACGAGAAGAGTGTTTAAAAATTTGAATGGCATTTTGGGATTTGTGTCGAGTCATTTGCGCCATTAACGTCGAAGTTGTGCATTTCAGTTTGGGAGTAATATGTATACGTATGCGGCAACTATATGATGGCGATGGCGGAATTGTGGGTGCATTAAGTGATGCAGAACTTTTTTTTTTTTATTGCGCAGCAAGCGTCTATGGTATTTTAACAATGTAACTTTGAAGGCGTAAAGAGGTTTGGATTTTTTTTTTTATTTATAAGTTGGGTTCAATTTTAAGCGTGGGAAGTTTGGATATGATCACAAATTGATGATATGCCATTTTGATGGATGATTTTCAACAAAGAGCTTTGTAACTGTAGTGATTGAATCAATGAAATTAATACGGAACATATAGTGAACTAAGTTATATTTATATTCTATCGGATTTGAAAAAAGACTCCAATATGATGGTAACTCGTTTCCATTCCATGTCCTGGTCCAAAGATCAAGAGCAAAGAAGTTAACGAAGATTTATTTCAATTAAATTTCTAGAAGATTTGGAAACAGATCTAAATGAGTATGAGGATATTTTTCATTGACATTATCTATAAGCCATTAACTGCTAATAAGTTTTTTTTTTCATACCGCATGATTGAAAAATTTGTTTTTTATGTTTTGTCCAAAGTCCAAACAATTTGTTGCAAAATAAAAGGGTTCTCATTTTTTTAAAGCTGTCTTTTCAAGTCTCTTTACTGGTCATTATTGCATCTTCACACACTTATTAAGTTATCTTAATTTACATTTTCATATAAAAAAAAACTCCAAATTCCAAAACAAAAGAGTTGATATTCGAACTTTATTTTTGCCCCAAAGCAGTTGGCAGTGTTTGTGTTGTACCCTTCATATTATACCCGTAATTATAACATAGATTTTAATCTTAAATTGATTTCAAAAGTCTTTTATGAAAAATACTTAAAAACTTTCTTAAGCAAAACAAAAGAGTTGAGGCTAAAACTTTTTTTAAATTTAATTTTTTTTTGTCAGTTCTGTTTTTTTTTTTAATATTTTCTTTTGTTTCTTTTTGCAGGTAAGCGATTAATGTCTTGTTATTTTGCAAAATAATAAAAAAAATATTTTTGGTAAGTTTATTATTTTGTTTTTTATTTATTGCTTTTTCTTGAATTTCTCCATCATCAAAATATGATTTATCTCCAAACACAATTAGAGATGCCCTCTTCAGCCTATCTAAATTATATATCTTCATTTACATACAAATTTTTTTTTTTGCTCAAATCATACCATAGCCAGTCATTCAATTATACAGTCACATTTCTACCCTCAGGTTGAGAGCGCAAAACATTTAATGGACACTGATTGGTGGTATCCACTATATGCGGTGATGCGGCGAATTCATGCGAACATACATAAGTGCGCGTCATAATTGTCCAATTTGATATTAAAATTGGTGGTGTCCCGATGCATACCACGATGTGCTGGGTGAAAACAAATTTCAATTTCCTGATGTTTGTATTGGCGCTGCTGATAATTTGTTTTTTCTTACATCGAATATCGCTTTGTAATTTGGCAACAAAATTTTTGTTTACAAAACTTTTGAATTGTTTTTATGATTCACAAATTTTGATGTTTATAAAAACAATGAATAATTTAACTTTCATCAATCAAAAAATAAAAAAAAAATGAAAAAGAAAAAGAAAAAGAAACGTTAGGGTTCCTGTAAGAAGCTAAAACCTTGAGATTTTAGTCAAGTTTTCTAGGTTAAGATTACAAAATTCAAGAAAACTAAGAAACTTAATTTTAGTTCAAAATGTATAATTAGGATTATCATTTATTCATAATTACCTAAGGAGCTATAAATAAGTACACAGAAATGCACTTTATTCCAATCAGTTTCACACATTTTTCCAATGTTTCATTAATTGAAAATTTTTACTGAAATCAAAAATAAAATCCAGGAATTTTTTCTATAGCTTGATATTATATTGGCATTGGCACTGTCTATTGTCCAGCTGCTAACAAGGCCAAAAAACACCTAGACTTTACACAGATATGTACATATAAAGTTATAAACAAAATTGAAATTGTCTACGAGTATAAAGTCACGATTAACAATTGTCAATTCGAAGATACAAAATATTTAATTATTTTTTAAGTGTTATGTCAAGATCTACGAAATAACAGTAATTTATTGTTTACGTGATATAAAAATGATTAATCCCACACTGTGATGATAAAAGTATGCCCAGTTAATTTCCTCATCCCAGATATGTCCATCGAGTCAGATAAATATATACCCAAGTGCCAACCGGTAGTTAAACTCTCAAACATTTCTTTCTTTTTTTTTTTGTACAAAATTCCATTATGTCTCTACTCACAATGAAACTTACCACATCACGTAGGTGATGTCAGTGTAAATATAAACAAAACAAAGCTTCTGACCCCAGGGGTCATTTTACTTCACCTCACAGTTCACCGAAATACAAACATCTCACATCAAATATATCATATACATACTAACCACCAGAGTTCTCAACTTTCTCCTCTCCGAAGTTATAATCCGACATCAGCAAAACAAAAAAATAATAATAATAAAAGAAAACAAAAATAATAAACGTCAGTGATTCACCGATCATTTCATAAGTCTCAGGTGTGAAGCAGCAAAGTTATGTTGATTACAAGTTGCCAACTATTTCCTCGCTCACAGATTAATAAATAATAATTCCTAACAAATATAATTAACCCGCACTCGCGTCGCGTCGCTCCGCATGAATATGCGAATAAAACGTGCGGGCTTTACATTGCAGATACTTTTTCTTTTTTTTACCATTTCAGAGGTCTTTTGTTATTCATTTTTATTTTGTTTTTCAATTAGTATTGGAAGCACGCCTTCAAGAAGAGAAGAAGTGCTCGATCTTCCCTACATCCTTTAACCTTTTCAATATGTGTGATGGAAACCGTTTAATTTTCCCCCATCTTTTTTAATTAAATTCCTGCACTGAAAATTTTCGTTAGCCATCTGAGAGCCCGACCCAAGCCGACTTAAGACACAAGGACTGTTTTTTTTTCAAAGGCCATAGCTTCATGTGTCGGCTGATAATGAATTTTACGCGCGCAGCTGAATAAACGCCCCATTTGCCACTTTGAAGGTGGCTTGCGATTATAACTTGCCGCCGCGCTGCAATCCACAGCCAAACACATGTTACAGGGTTTTGTAATTATTTGATTTGGCAAGACCTCCATTAACCCCTCTTAAACAACTGAATCTACGAATTTGAAGAGGTCAAAACAAAAATCAAACAATACCCGAACTTTAGTTGAATATATGGCCAGAGGGCTTTACAATATAGACAGTGGGCAGTGGTTAGCTATTGTAAGCTTAGACCGTTAAATTCCGACAAGCCACATTTGTTACGATTAAAATTATTCGCTGACAATTGTCCCGTTTGTCTGTAGGTGTTATATATTATAGGCACACTGCTTTTATCTAGCTTCGAACTTAAAGCGCACTCCTGAACCATAATGGTCTCCTAATTATTATTTATTGCAGCCGTGGCTATCGCTTTTCGTTGTTCATTTGCGGTCCCCGCATATAATAGTAACTTTGTATATCTTTGTGTCTCTATCTTAAGCCGTTCAATTGTCCGCAACCAATTTTCCCGTAATAACATGGCCGCGAAATCGATTAACAATATATAACGCTCAGTACAGTACGAGGTGCGCATAACCGCCACTGTGCAACAAGATTGGAACCATACCAAGTTTACTGGGTAAAAATGGCGTCTTTGTATTATACATACTTTGCTGCTAAGGAGGAATGTTGCGCATGCGCACATAGCGACACCTGTGAATAAAGCGCGCACCTGAATATGATTTGGAGGGTTGATGATGTCTGCAGTGTGCACCCGAGCCGCATAAGCTACATACAAAAAAAATATTGATTTATTAAGGTCGCCGCATTAAGCTATGGTTGCACTCATTTAAGAGTTATAAGACACTCCACCATCGATCGGACTATGATTTCAAGCTTGAGTGTTTGTCTGAGAGACCATATAGACTTACTTTATCAACTATTTGGATCAGTTCAGTGTGCGCACATGTGAAACAAAGCACTGTGCCCACTTTTCCACCACACGTCACTATATTAGCAGCCACCATATCTACCACGAGAGTTTAAGGTAGACTATAAGGTTTAATTATAATTAATTTGAGCTACATATCGAGCTACTTGTGCTCGATGGCAGGCTAATTGCATGCACTGCGATTTGTAACTTAGGTGTGGCCACTTTAGAGTTAAAATAGAGGTTTAACACCTTCACGAAGAGCGAGAATGGCGAGATTAGAAGATTATATACAGGGGCGGTTGGGAATAGGAATTGAGTTTGAGTGTTTTATGAGGGCCAAAGACAGGGTAAGATAAGATGAGATTTTTAATTTCTTATAACACTTCCTGGGGTTGAGTATAATGTAGATAAAGGTGACGGAGTTGAAGTATATGGCTCAAAGAACATAACATTTTAGAGTGGAATTAATCGAATTGTTGTTTTCGGCACCACCTGCAGAACATTATTTGGTTAGATAAATAACTTTGGATAATTAAGATTTTACTTTTATGGACTTAACTGTATCTCCAGAAAACAAAGCAAACATTTAAAATTAACTTTTAGACGCATTTAATAAAAAACAAAAATTTGGTGGCGCGCCAGTTCGTGTAGAACCAAAAATTAAAAAAAATTCTTCACATTTTTTAGTAAAAATAAAAACACTGCAATGGCGAGACTAAAATAATTTCCTTCATTTGTGAAACATTTTTAAAAGATTCATCTTAATTTATATCATTGTCCTGTCAATGTCATTGATTGAACATAAGTTTTTAAGTTGAGTACCACGTAGACGTATACTAAGTCCACGACCATTGCGCGATTTTCAAGTCCAGGCCCAAATTTGGTTAAAAAAAAAAAATAAAAAACGGGAGTCGAAAAATTAAAAAAAAATATTATGAACGCAAAAAAATCAGAAAATCAAGCAACCTTTTGGCAGTTTCAGTGTAATAATGTGGTACTGAATATTTTACAGAAAAAGAAAGAATTCAAAACATCTTACCATAGATCTCCATACAAAATTAAGCAGTTTATTTATTTCTGAAAATCCTACAAACACGAAGTTCTGCACTTTAACCGTTTATATTATGTAGTTCGGACTAAAGGTCACAAACTTCAAATTTGAATCAATATCATAAAATAGTTGGAAAGTGCTAAGCTCCTAGATTTACTGTTTTGTATCAGTGCAGTATACAAATTTGCCTTTAACTGAGACCTTACTGCATCACTGACTCAACAACCAAGACAGGGGTTTTGTCTCCTTAAAATATTCTCTCCATTTATCCCTTTCATAAGTCAATGAAATTAAGGGCTTTCGTAAGAAAGAGAAGTCTCCAAAAAATTTTTTTTTTTATTTTGTACTGGATTGAAAATTCTCAAGGACTCAAGGAATTGCTAAAATCATCTTTAAAACTTTACGGTTTTCATTTTCATTAAAGATTTTTAACCTTAATTCCATTTTATATTTTTTACACCTCCAACCTTAATCTCAAGCACATGCAATATTTTTCAAAAATACCAGCGCCCTAAAGAAATCTTTCTAGATCCTCATACCAACCCTGACAAAATTAAAAGATATATTATATAATATTTATACAAATTATTATTAAGGCACAATGTGTACTCCACCTTCCAATCGCGGAAGAGAATAGCCTCCCAGCCATTTGCCAATCCCCCCATTCAACCGTTTGCATAATAAATATCCAGATATAGAACACCCCGAGTTAATTACCCCCACCAAGATCATAAAGGAAAAAATACAGGAAGTCTCCATCGAGAGTCATCGCTCATCTTATTCGGTTGCAAGCGAATTATGCAAATAACACTAGCTGAGTATAATATACAAATTATATAGGATATACTTTGTAATATGCTTTGAACCCAGGGGGCAAAAATTAGGATGTCACCTATTAGGAATAGCCGCCCATCCCCGATACAAAAATGACAACCAAATGTGTGTGTTTTTGTGCTGCAGACTGCAGAGAGGGCTTATAATAACCAACTCTCTGTCATACCATAGGAATTCCACAAATCACAATGCCACTCACTATAGCTAGCCACTTTGATTTGTTCTTCCTTAATATCTGTTATGAAAGGGGAAACAAAACCTGCCCAAAGTTACTTATCTGCGATAGTTGATCTTGCCAGAGAGACATGCATTCATCGGGGGCCTAAAGATAAACTCAGCCTCACTCGAAATGGGCCGAACCGTTCCGTAATGGCATAAGAGTTGTTCCTAAATGGAAAAAAATGTTCACACACGCACACTGCAAGCTTGCATTTGCATAAAAATATGGCCTGACGCTTGGCAGGAGCATTTAAAGTGCGTTTTCCACTTAAGAAGACGAAACCAAAGCCAACAAAAGGAACAGCAGGTCCATGTTGGCTGCTTCATCGCGCACATCGCCCCAAAGGTTCCCAAGTGCGTAGCCCCCGAATATTTTATACAATGGGAAATCTCCAATTCAAAATCAATCTCTGCTTCGCCGTGCCGTCGAGTAAGTGGTGGTGGTGGTGGTGGTGGTGTTTGGTGGTGCGCAGGCTTTTTGCGTTGTCTTTTCCAATCTTGTGGCAAGAGCATATGTTGCCCGATCGATGAGGCGCATACATTGGTTCCGATATAGCAGTACTTTGGCTGTAAATGCAATTACCGTGATAAGCACCAATAAATGACTAATGTTGCCTTTATTGCTTTTATGTATGCTCTCACCGCGAGTCCACGGAATGTTATCCCCCTTGGAGCACACAGTCCTCTGATGCAGTAACATCAGCCATAAGCTCCGCATGTATATACGAGTATTACAAAAGTCTTCCTTTGCGGTGTTGCCCCTTGGACAGCAAAGTTGTACGTTTATGTTTATATCCCCAAGAGCCGGCACGCATAATAAAGAATTGCCATGTATAATGAATCTAACAACGATTAAGTGTAATAGGTTAAGTCAGTGAGTTAACAACTGCAGCGGTATGGCGGTGGCGGCGCGGTGGTGTCGTGCATCACCAGAAACTACTACTGTTCCTGAAGAAAATTGAACACAAAAACCGCATCAGTTAATAATTAAAACTTTCCTTATTTGGATGTAGTGAACACAGTAGTTGTTATCATCCCAAAGGAATATCGCCAGAGCATATTATAGAATATAGATTTAATTGTTGCAATTCACATAACTCCCTGAATTTTTCGTAATCACTTTAGTTTCCCAGGGTAACATTTCTTCTAATATGTAGTTCTAAAACATTTTCTTTTATCCTTAAATAAAATTGGGAGCTATGTTTTATTGTAAAAGTTGTTTATTGATAACCTTATATGGAAATGATAAAAATATGTAGTTCTGGAAGAAACGTTACATTTTGGGAGATGCTTTTTATATTCCCTTTCTAAATTCACATCCTTGTCCTTTGGATGAGAATCCACCATGGCAGCGTAGGATTATATCATTTAATTTCGATCTCGATGGCATTTTCAATTTGGGATCAATAAACATACGTATGTATATACAATTTAAAGGTCAACCCATCCCCTTTACTTCTTTATTCATGAACCTTGATCTTAACAGAAGGCCCAAAGATTAAGCATCTTTTCTATTAATGTATTTTAATTAAATCAACTAAATTCTTGTTAAATGTAACTGTAAAAAACTTAAAAAAAAAACAATTTTCTAATTGAATTGAATTGAATTGAATTGAATTGAATTGAATTGAATTGAATCGAATCGAATCGAATCGAATCGAATTGAATTGAATTGAATTGAATTGAATTGAATTGAATTGAATTGAATTGAATTGAATTGAATTGAATTGAATTGAATTGAATTGAATTGAATTGAATTGAATTGAATTGAATTGAATTGAATTGAATTGAATTGAATTGAATTGAATTGAATTGAATTGAATTGAATTGAATTGAATTGAATTGAATTGAATTGAATTGAATTGAATTGAATTGAATTGAATTGAATTGAATTGAATTGAATTGAATTGAATTGAATTGAATTGAATTGAATTGAATTGAATTGAATTGAATTGAATTGAATTGAATTGAATTGAATTGAATTGAATTGAATTGAATTGAATTGAATTGAATTGAATTGAATTGAATTGAATTGAATTGAATTGAATTGAATTGAATTGAATTGAATTGAATTGAATTGAATTGAATTGAATTGAATTGAATTGAATTGAATTGAATTGAATTGAATTGAATTGAATTGAATTGAATTGAATTGAATTGAATTGAATTGAATTGAATTGAATTGAATTGAATTGAATTGAATTGAATTGAATTGAATTGAATTGAATTGAATTGAATTGAATTGAATTGAATTGAATTGAATTGAATTGAATTGAATTGAATTTAACTAAACTTAATTCAATTCAATTCTCTTCTGAATAATCTTTTGCTGCAGTCATAAAGTTAAATTTTTTATATTTGCTGATATACACAAATAATTGTTTACATTATTTCCAATCCATTTTGATTGAAATTAAATTTGTGAAATGTCATACAATCCAAGACAGTTACTATACCACTTTCCACTTTATAATATAAATTTGCTTTAATAACATTTTTTTTTTATGGAAGATCACCTTCTCTCGCTCTGATGGTGCCAAATCAAAATCAAATTAGTCGCCATCACATTCCGCATCCGTTTCGCCTGACAATCTCCTTCACACCGTTCAAAATAAAATCCAGAAGCATGACAGGATTGCACTCTGGCACTCTGTGGCATCGTATAAGCTACCATCTCCAATCCGACATGCAACATGTGGCTTGACTTTTAATGCAAATCTGTAATATCCCCCCTCCCTGTTTCATCACTGGATCTGTCTTGGATATAATGCTTCATCATCTATAGAAAATATAATCTCAATTTCTCACAAACATGCGTACCGCACCGAACTGAAATTGACGTTGTGCGAAACATAATGAATATCATTTTGCACCAAATTCTTCAACACTCGCAACAAAATGCACCATAGGTGTCCCCGGTCGTGTCGGTTCGTTCGTCCGTCTGTCTGTCCATTCAGAGAGAAAAACCCATTTAAGTTATTTGGCAATTAATTGAACTAAAAATATGGCAGCAGCAGCAAAAGAATGGAAAAAAAAAATTAATTTAGGTTGACGGACAGCCACCGCTGTGTTATATCTTCCAACAGAAAATTGTCCAGATCGCTCGGCAAAAAGAAGAAGCACACTCGGATGAATGAATGTAAACTGATTTGAAACTTAATTTAAATTTTCACCCTGAATCGCAAGCCATAAGAGAGGCCATCGTTGCTACACGGGATGGGGAATACATCACGTAAGCGATTTTTGACAGTTCTCACAAGAAAATAAAAAAAAAACAAAGAGTCAGCAAAAATGATCATAAAATCAACCAAAAATGGGAACAACCACCAAAGTTTCACTGGATGGACGGGCACAGGAAAAATTAATATTTTATTTATGGTTATTGATTATGACGGCCATACAGACGCGAATTCAATATAGCTCTTCTCCTGACAAGTGACAGTCAAGATTTTTGACGCGAATCATAAAGTCACATATTTCATATATATTTCGTTTCGAGTTCCTAAATTCGGAAAATTCGATTTCGAAATTTTATTAACGAGTTCGTTGGTCGGTGGTAGCTGTCGAGGGTTTTTTTTTTGTTTCTTTTGGGTGTGTTTGTTGTTACAGTGCATGTCATGCTCTTGAGGTTTGGAGGACCATTTTTTTGTTTTGGTCTTGTTGTTCAAAGAGCCAACAAAGCTCAGCACCCGCAGGGTATATTGACTGTCTTGAAAGTAGATACACCACTCAAGCTCGATGCTCGCGTGGTGCGTTTACAATGCAGGAATGTATTATAAAATTTAATGACTGGCGCAAGTTGACAGTTTTTAGTTGAGTCTTGTTGTATTTTCGATTTTGGTGCGTCTGTCGACGTCGCGTCGTCGGTGAATGGTTGGTTGGGGGTTTTTAGTCTCAGTGCGTCTGATGTCCGTTGACCATATTGGGTTAAATAATTAATTGACATTTTTGGTTTTGATTTCCTCTCGCCATTGTATTTTTTTTGTTGTTGTTTTGTTTCTCTCCGCGATGTCGAGGATAATGGTACATGTAGTTGTTCGAGCTTCTTTTGCAGATGTTGCAACAAAACTCTTCTTGGAAAATTGAGGTCAAATTTTGAGTAGCAGCAGCGGTGGTGGTGATGGTGGCGGCGATGATGACAGGACTTTCTTTTATTCAATTGAATTTATTTAGCATCCACTTAGAGAGACAAAATTTATATATACGAGTATACCTACAGACAAAAAACCAAAAAAATATAATTAACAATTTCCATGCCGTTAATTGCAAGTATGCCTGTCTGTCCGAAGGGAAAGTTGATGCTGCCATGTCTATCACTTTAGACGAAAAGAAACAAAAAATCCGAAAATCAAGACAGCATCTAAGTGCATTTTGTAGTTCGTCGTCATCATCGTCGTCGCCTGGGACAAAAATATAAAAATACAAAAAAATAAAAACAAACAAACGAAGGAGTTGCAACCACTTTGGATCAGATTGCACGCTTTTTCCCAATCCATAGTAATCTGTTACTCCGAAGGATGTAACAACACACACTCATACACACACGAACATGAAATTGAGATTACAAAATGCACTATGGTGCACAACATGCAAATTGACCAAAGTAATAGTCGAAGAGAGTCAGAAAAGAGACTTCAATTTATTCATAATTTGCATCCCGTGATAAATTTATCGTTGCTACATATCTGACAGGAATTAATTAAACCGATATTGTTGGGCGACACATTTCACGAATCGGTGCCGATGCCAGTACCAGTGCCGGTGCCAAGAGATCTGGCCATTTGCCAGCAAATACAAGCCACAACCACGCCAAACCACCCTATATGTGTCCAAGGAACGGACCAATGCATGATATTATATGTATATGCATGAGCGAGTGAGGAATTCAAAAATCTCTTTATACAAAAAAGCAACAGCATGTGTAAGATCGCTCAACAACAACAACAACAAGAACAAAAAAAAAACTAAAAAAAAAAAATCAAGATGCCTATTGGGATACATTTCCATAAAATTTACATTTTCATTGGAAATTGTATCTTTAAACGAAGAAGAAGATGCATGTAGTGGAAGAGTCTTTGAGTACTTTGTTTTTTTTTTTTTTGTTTTTTTATTTCCAACGCGAAACTAGAAGATATAAACAAAAAAAAAAACGATTGAAGGAAAATTATGTTATTTAGAGTAATTGATCGATTTGGTTGCTAATTTTATGACACTGCACTCTTGGAATTGAATGAATTTTAAGTTATTTAATCGGGAATGCCATAGAGACGAGAAAAGCAGAGGAAACGAATGAATAAATGAACCATCGATCAACGAATGCAATTAAGCGAGTTCGAACATCAGCTCTTTTGTTTAATGGTGATTTTAGATATTTATTACATATCTTATCTATGTATATTGTGTATATGCATATGGGATGCGAGGTTGTTAATTTTAAAGTATTTGAATAATTTTGTGAGTTTTATTTTTATTGTTTATTTTTAATTAGAAAATAAAGATTTTGATCGACTTTCTTTTTAGAAAGCTTATATGTTTAAAAATGCGTAACACCAGTGATGATAAGCTTTGAGCATACGCATTTTTTGTTATGATGTTGCATAATTTAATTCGATAGTATAATACATAACTTAGCAGCATAAAATATGTATGTGGTACCCACTTAAATGCTTTTTATAATGCGTTTGGAAATCTTTTTAATTTGTAATTTTATTTTATTTTATTTTTATATTTTGCAATTTATAACGCTTTTAAAAAAACAAACATTTGTTTTAAATTCGCCAAATTGTCATTAAGAAAAATATATTCCGTACCGAACTAGTTTCAGAGATCGTACCAGCAACACCCTTATCTGTTTTCCTTCATTTAATATTAAACTTGAAGCATTACTTGAGCGAGCAATGCAAATTCTTGATTTAATATTCCTTAATAATAACTGCTTTTTCTAAGCTCAACGTATCTACATATTATTCCGAAATGAATTCGCAATATCTCAGAGAATTTGCAAATTATTTTTTTTTGTACAAAGGTTACCCTTTATCTCATTGATTACTAATAAACAAGCAATTACATTTTATTTTCGAATTTTATTGGAATTTCATCTTTCGAATAGCTGTTGTAATTATCCAATTTTAATTTATGATATTCCCAATCTATTTGTTTCTCCGCGCTGGTATATACATATAAATATACAACTAACACCAATTAACTTCACACAGAAGCATCGATAAAATATTTATTCTTATGCATCCTACAAGATCATTCGAATTGATTTTATGGATTTTCCGCAACAATAAAATAAAACATCAAACAACAAAAAAAAAATAACAACATATAAAAACAAACAAAATGTAAAATAATTAAATGAAATGAAAAAAATGATAAAATATAAAATGGCAATTCTTTATAACCTGCGAAAGGCTATCATAAAACTTCCCATTTAATTAGACGCAAAGTTGTAAATTTCTGCCATAAATTCGATTAGCCCCTTCTCTCTTCCCTCTTTATATATAGATATACACCATATCATAATACGCTATATCGCCAGGGAGGAAGAATCAAATAAAATTATTGCTGATTTCTTTGAAGATTCAACATCCCCTTTGCTGATGGTGCACAATGCACAGCACTTACATAATAACGGATGTGTTACTGCGTTTTGTTAAAGCCAAGGAAGTCCCATCCGATGCAGATGTCGTTTGGAATCAGCGTCTTCGTTTACTATCTGCGTAGTAAATTGCAACAATTCTGTAATTTCATTTCAATTTCAATTGAATAAAAGCTCAGTACACTTTGTTCTGTTGGTTTATTATCGAACGTTAAGTCATTTGTTCCTCTTTTAATTCACAGAAAAATGCATCCTTAAGTTTGCATTTATGGCAAACGAACGAAGGTAGTAAAATTATAATTAGGCGGTATTTTTCTTCTTCTTCTTCTTCTTTCTACTAAGCTCCTTGTATAGAAATAAGATACTTTGTTGTGCAGAAAAATATTTTTATGGCTGTAATTCTGAACAATTTGTTTTTTTTTTTTTTGTAGCTTGTAATGGAAAATGACCAATGAACAACGATGATGATGATGTGGTTTGATAACAACATCGGAGCATCCAACAAACGAGGTCATTCTTCAACTCGCTATGCAAATTTATACCCTTCTCCAATTTTTTTCCAATCAACAATTTGCCTCTGCGTTTTATTCAAATTGAACAAAAATTTTATCACACAGGACCAACATAAGAAGAAGAAAATGTAAGAAGAAAAAAAAAACTCCGACAAAAGAAGGAATAATTCAAAATTGATTGGGAAAGTTCGTGCATCAGCTCTTTTGTTTAGTCGAATTTATTTTCCCCCATTTTTTTTATCCATTGTTGTCACTGTTTGGACAGTGAGTTCAATGCGGTACCAGAGCGCATAGAGATAGAATTCAATCGGTAAATTCTAATCAAAAGTATTCAATTATATATTCCTTCGTGAGCTTCTTGCAATATATTTACTTATTGGTAAGAAACCACAGATACATAGACAGAGAGAGAGGTGTGCTGATTATTGTCTTTCAATCACCGAAAAAGAAATTGTTTTCCTTCCATTTGAAGGAGCTTGAGAGATTATGCAAGTGGATATATCTAACTTGACAGATTGAGGACATTCCCTTAATGTTGTAATGTTGACATTTAAGGGCATGCCGCAGCCACTGCACCCATCACCACCACCGTCACCTCCCCTGCGCCGCACCTCTTAAGGAGCCACTTTTCTCTTTGGATTTCGTCAACAGAGAGAGAGTAGAGTGGTCGGGCAAAAATGACTTATCTCGTGATAGGATGGTCAGCATTTCGGCGTGGTGTGGTAAAAGACAGAAATCAGACACCGCACTCCCGGGAACATATAACAGAATCTTTTGCAATCTTTGTGTAACCGCTGCCGGGCAGACAAACAACAGACTGCGACGACCGACGACGACGATGGTGTCTTTTGCGATTTTTTGTTTGCCATTTTTTGATTGTTTTACCATCGAGGAGCGAGTATAGATACACTGGCCCGGCGCGGTGCTGATGAAGATGATGATTATAATTCGCCTAAATGAAATGCCGCGTGATCGTGGACATCGATAACAAGTAACGGTGCATAGAGTTTTGCAGTTTGCCTTTTTTTCTCATTTTTTATTCATCGTGTATTTTTCTTCATGCTTTACACATGTGTGAGTTTATGTATACGACGAGTATGTGCGCGATGTGTATGGAAAATTATTATAGTTATTGATCGTCGATCGGATAGTCCAGCAATGGACCATGAAGTTCCTGCTTGCGGGTACAAATGGTATAATAGCATCTTCTTGGTCATCTCTTTTTCTCTATACGTATAATACTATCTCTCTCTATCTTTTTGTTTAATGCCTCTGGAGGAAAAATCTCAACATCAGAGAGAATGTGCCATAACGTAAACATTATGCGTCGACCTTAAAATTAAATCCGGCAATTCTTTTTATATACGAAAAGAAGGAATGGAATTCGATTTTTTTTTATTATTATTTTAATTTGAAATACAAAATGCAAAAGATACATTTTCGACAGATAGTGTACGACTATTTTTATTGGTTTTTAATGAATTCTTTGTATACATATAAAGTCTTCTTTTTTTTTGGCGAAAGGACTCCAATGTATTATTGGATGCTGAAAAATCTTCCATCGGTATGAAGACAATAATACACACAACATCGCAGTTCATAGTGGACACCTGACACCTGACATATTCGCAAGACGTGTGTGTGCCTGACTGTTTTTGGCCATATAATTTTTTATGTTTTTTTTTTTTCTCGGAATTTCCATCGAATGATGGATATGGAAATGCGTGAAAGAGTGCAGTAAGTATAAGCAAACTCTGTTTTCGGTGCGTTCTTTTTTTTTTTTTTTTCTGTTTTTTGTTTAATGGATGTTCGAATGATTTGAGTTGTTGTGCTTTGGGAATTCAACAGAGGATACGAAGAATTCTCCTGGGACTAACTGTTTATGCAAATTTTCTTTCGATGTGATGATAGTTGTTTTGATTCAAGATGTATGGTAACTTTTTCCTTTAAATTTCAGAGAGTGAATGCTAAAATGAATTTTTTGTGATAAAGATTGAGTTAATGTGATGAAATGCTGGTATTGTCTATATGGAGTTTTATACAATATTAATTAAGAATTGAATGTCCTTATAAAGTACCCACGTGATACTTATCAAGTGAAAGCATTGAATTGAAAGTAGTATTTGGTTATAAAAAATTTCAGGAATTTTATTTATGGGCTTGATTTTATTGTACTGCATTTCAAGAAAAAATGTAAGATTTGAATGCCAAAATAGTCCTTAAAGAAAATTTAAAACTAAATGAATTTACTTTAAGCCTGCGTTAGTCGTTACAAAAAGGTGGACCTCTTGAAAAATAATTAAAATTACCACAAATAAAAATTGATGATGTTATGGCTGCCATAATCCTGCGCTTAAGTAAATTAAAAGCAATAATTTTTTGGTTAAACTTTCTTTTTACCCCAAAATTATTTTTTTAGAAATGACTAATGATTTGATTTTTTTATTTTTATTTTTATTTTTATTTTTACTTTTATTTTTATTTTTTAAGCTAGAAGTCAGATTACCCAAAAGTGATAAGAGATATATTGCTTAGAAAAAAACGAATTTTGTCACTGACTATGTGTGGTATATTTTCTCAAAAGACTGGATATGAAAAACATTTTTTTTTTTAAGTGATTCAAACTTATATTCTCTTAAAAAATTTATTCCACTTGATTAAAACATTTTAAAAATTGTTCTTGATAATGATAAATTTGTTGAATTTTTTCATTCACAGTAAAACCAATATAAATTATTTGATATTTTATACCACATATTGAGCAATCAAATTTTATATGTTTACCCCCAGTGGCTATAAACATGTCATTTGGAAATAAGAAGCATTTTTTTTTTGTTGTTGTGCCACAAACCAACAATATAATATACTCACAAATGCTTGTTATTCAAATTTTATCTTGTCTACCATCGATCGATGTTATATTTGTATATATTGTAAGCCACCACACCGGAATCCAATCACATTGTAGAGCAATCCAAGATTAATTGGTATTTCCCCCCGTTGTTGAATTTAATGTTTTGGTGTTTGGAATGCCAAATGATCGATTGGGTTAGATAATTAAATGTAGCTGACCACCACTAGTTTTATCGCTCTAATGCGTTGCTCGCTCTGCTCAAAAGAAAATAATCTCCATCTCGAATTAATGTCCTGTCCTGTGCATTTATAGCTGCACAAAACCACAAGAACACAATGGAGGAAGGCCTTAACTTGCTTCTTGTGTATATATATGTACCCCGAATGTTCGATGTCCAATGGCCGGCAATGCCAGAACGGAACGCGCGCAAGCGAGCTATACACATCACACACCGATCGCTAATTAATCAATTCCAATTATCAGCGGCTGCTACCACAGTTAAACCCATTATTACTTTAAATCGCTGTTTGCTACTGCCTTTGTTGCAAGCCTGGACATGGACTCTTGCTGGATCTTGGTAGTTCTGGCGATACCTACCACACGTAGTAGCAGAAGAAATAACTCATACCACGCCGCTGCTGTATATACTCGACAGGCCGTATGGTCCAATGTCCACGTCTATATATGTGTATACAGTAGATCGATAGATTTTAGGGGGCTTTTTGCAGAAATTTATGATTATGAAATATGTACTCCGATATTGGAGCAAAAAATTTTCCATAGTTTTTCTGCGCGCGGACATGGGCAATGGGCAGCTCTCTACCCAAATGGCCAGAAGTTCTTCGCGTAATCGTGTTGAACTTTTCACGACTGCGCACGGCTTTCATATTATAGTGTCGGTCGTTTGTTTGGTGTGCGCAAATAAATTGACCATCATAAGACAGAAGAGCTAAAAGGGGGCTAAATGGAATTATTCAATGGCAGTAAAGTTAACACCCGTCACAAATAATCAAATAAAAAAAAAATATATAAATAAACCAAAATTGTTGTTGTTGCTGTATTGTAGAAATATCTTCTATATATGCGCTTGGTTCTGAAGAATTCAAGGGGATTCAATTGGCGATTTGTTTTCGTGTTGAACTAAGGCGGTAGCCGGCGAATATGAATGGGCTTTGATTATAAGGTTGTTGTTTTTTTTTTTTTTTTAATAATGTTAAATTACTTTTTGCAAGTATAGCTGTACTTCAAAGTCAGTGAACACATCCGGGAAAAGGCTTATAATTATTTGAGATATAGTACAAGCCAGATCTAAATGACGACTGTAATGAATGTGATATGGTACGATGAGGTATAAATATTTAATAGAATTTTAATTACTTAATCCAAAAATGACCACAAAAAACTAACCCTATATCACCAACAAAATAAATTTTTTTTTTATTAATGGGGATAACACACGTCTCAAAGGAAATAGAACAATGAATTGTCAAGATAAAATACAGAATTTTAAAATAAATAAGGTTGATTTTTCGTCAGATCCAATGTCTATTTTAGCATTTATATTTTTTTATTCTATGTTTTTCATGATTTTTAAAATTGAATAAACCTTTTGATAAAGCAAATCAGTCAAAAATTGAAGATAATGAAAATCCTTACCATTCCATAAGCTAATTAAGCTCTATAATAGAAAGTTGCTGCAAACCTATCTAAGATTTTAAGCCAACCTATAGGCTATAATAAGCAATCGGCAACACTATATCAATAACTTCAGTCAGTCTACCTTGATTTGTAAAAACTTCGATTATTTGTTAAATTTTTCATTCTCTTTAATTATTGTAAAATCAGTCTATTTTTAAGAAATTTCTTCAGCAATATCCAAAGCCTGAAAAAACATCATCAAAAAAGCCGTGCTTAATTAATTATTAAGTGTATATAGTGACAGGTATCATTTTACATGTCAACTTCAATATTTTTTAATTGAGCCCGAAAAATTAAGAAAAACAAAATTAAATTAAAATCATATCCTCATTTGAGTGATAGGCTGTCATGGTCACATTATTTTTGAACGGGAATTTAATATAATTTTTCCCTTTTTTTTTTTGTGTCCAACATAAAGTTGGATAAAACCCAAAAAAAACACCGCCTTGGATCAATCAATCACAAAATGTGAATTTTATGTTGTCTTTTTTTTCGAAAGTCAGCAAAAAATCTCAAGTCGCGCTTTTCCTTTAATCAAAAAATAAAATAAAAATAAAAATTTAAAATCTGATTGTCTAGAATTAAAAACATATATGTACCTACCCAACTTTATATATAAGCTACACAGAGCCACATCAGCCCATCGAGAAGAATCTGGTTACGTGATAACTTTCGGTTTTCCATGTTTATATGTTGAATTCATTACTCCAGACATGTGCAGTGTGCACATCATCATGGACCATGCCAGACGAATGGACGAACATTTAAATTAAACGTCAATCAAGATGGCCAAAAATCCAGGTTTCTTGTGTTGTTTTTTTTTTTTTTTTTTTGTATTTTTATTTTTATTTTTTTGTTTCTGTTTTTTGATTTCTTATTTAATTTCACTTTGGTGAATTTCAAGATAAGAACTGAATGTGCATCCATGCAGTAGCATCAACATCAACTCATGTGCACTCGAGGTGGTCATTGGGGGCAGTCCATTGGTCTTTTGATTACGTAACCGAGGTATTATCGGATCACCACATACACTCTTGGTATAGTTAAGCTTATACTGATCTTTGAATCTGGCTTATATAAGCTGAGGTTAAGCGAAAATCAATAATTATACGAAATTTATCCATGAATTTAAACACAAACATGCCTTTTGGCTCTCGATTTTGATTATGTGTGGCGATGGTAATAAAAGAATATGGACCACGATTTTTTGAGCTTGTGAAGATTCAAGTATTTTATTTGGCCTAAAATAAGCAAAATTTTCATTTCCCAACGTACGGCCACTAGGAAAAAATCTAAGGTGTTATGGAAAATTGTGACATTTATAGTGAATCAATTTGTTTTGCTCAAAATATAAATAAAAAAAATTATTTCGAATTAAACAATTATGTTTTATGGCGTTTATATTCTCATCAAGGAGGAAAAAAGAGCAAAACACGGAATTTTAACACTAATTCGAAACTTTTCAAAATTATGAAGTCATTCAAATTAATATTTTTTTTTTTCATTCAAAGTGAGTATTAGAAATTCCAAATTGAATATCAAAAATTCACGTGAAGAATTAATTGTGGGTTCATAATAAATGTCCACGCGTATTTCACTAAGTTTTTATTTTTCATTTCACTGGAGGTGAGTACTAGGCTTTAAATGTTAAATTAAAAGAGAATTAATCGGTTAGGAATCAAAATATGTAATAATATTTTTTCTCGACAACACCGAAACAATTATTGCTACTACCTCTTATTAACCTGCCAAAGAAGAGACCTGATTTTTAGGACTAAAATTAACCAAAATTTTCGAAATTTTAGGTGAGGGCTCGGTAGATAAAATTTTAAATGAGGAAATGCATTCTAAATTATTATAATATTGAATTTTTCAATATTAATATTAATAAGAGTGCATGATTTGCTGAAACAAACATAAAACATAATAACAATAATTTTTTGCAGCCGTTTAAACAAGGAGACACCTTTTAAATTGTATTTATTTATTTCTTGCAACATACATACCATGGACCTAACGATGCATATAAAGAATTTATTCCAGCTGTCTTTTATTAATTGAAAAATTATAACCTTAGTCAAACACCTTCGCTTACAAGCGGAAGTTATCTAGATATACACCTTATACTATACCAGCCATGATCCAACAGGTGTGTTATAGCAAATTTAATCTCAAACACCATTTTGTTTACAGTTTATGATAAAACCCATGCAACTGCGATAGACAACCTTTCTGTTAATACAATAAATCATAATTACAACCATCAATCATTTCAATTAAGTTCGAAATGTCAGAATATTTGATGCGGCAAAATGACAGACCTCCCAGTTCGCCCTCGCCCTTTCACTTAATTATCAAATGGACAGTAGTCGCGTATCAAGTCAATTGTTTCACCTACAATCACTTATATACGTTATGCCTCTTCGCGGGAACTACTGTTTTTTTTTAATTTTTATATTTTTTTCAAAATGATTTACGAGCTTTGTAATTATAATTGGTGTGTTTGTGGAATTTCTAATGACATAAGCTAGCAATTAAAATCTTTATGTCTTCGACTGTATATTTGCTTTTTAGCAGCAGAGAGACAACTTTGAAAAGGCTCTTCACAAAAGACGTTACGCAACGTAAATGACAAATTCCTTCTCAAAGAAACAATAAATCCGTACGGAAATCACCACAACTACAGGAGCAGCGCAAGAGAACACAAACTAAAGTGAACATATATATAGTGAACTGGACATTGATGCTAGAGTATACTCTGGACCTCGATGCTGGGACACACCTATCGTTTGAAGGCAGACTCCACTCTACCGCAAAAACCTCAACTCAAGCTCAAGTATATTTGACAATCGTCGATTGGTTGTAAATCAAACCAAAGGCGGCTTGTAAATTTTTCCTTCCGCCCGGCACCGCTTCTTGTGACCAAGATCCAAACAACATTTTATATAGTTATGTAGTTGCAATATTGTTGCAAGACAGATAGAGACATTGTTGCGGCTTCTAAAAACCCAGAAGTGGTGGCAGGAGTTGTATATATTTTTCCACCAAGCAACTAGAACAAATTTAATCACTTACGCCCGAGCGTGCTTAATCATATCGACGACCGACACGACCGACGACGACAATGAACGGATGGCGTGGTGTGGCGGTATCGGTGCAGTGGTGCTTGAATGCGAAGCTTTTTGCTTTGAGGTCGTTTTATTGAAGTAGAGCAAGCGGATTAGCCACAGGTTTACACTATGATCTTGTGGTATTCGCCCCCGCACTTGGCTTATAGTGATAATTGCGGTATTAATGAATTCTCGTTAATTATGAAATGTGCTTAATTGAAATCAGCAAGAGGCTTCATTCAAGTGATATTGTTAGTCTGGGCGGTTACGGTTTTATTTTGATGATGATGACGATAGGGGTCTTTTCATGAATGTGGTTTGGATAAGAAATTGTTTTTTTTTTGCTGTCTGTTTTAAGGAAATTTCTAGAATTATTTCTGATACATCTGCTTCCATTTCGACTTGGTATAGATAATTGTTATTGGCTGAGCTGGAATTTTGAAATTAAAAAATATTGGAAAATATAGTTATTAAATACGTTAAACGAAAATATAACAAATATTTTAGCTAAAACAAATTTATCGAAATAAATTCTTCTTGACAGTTATGTGTCTATTCTATAAGGCTATCCTATACATAAATTATACAAGACTTATCGAATTTAGGAATTCTTACGTTTTAATTTATTAAAAAAAAAAAAACATTTTTTTGAAGCTTCTTAATAGAATCTTTTTAAGGAAGCTTTAAAGGGAAGCTTCTTTATGGAAGCTTCTTAATGGAAGCTTCCTCTTGGCTTTAATTTTCTGTTCTTCTTCGAAAGAATTATAAAAAGCCATATTGAAAAGCCATTTGAATTATAAAAAACATATAAAAAACTTATTAATGGCTTTAATTTCCGGTGGTTCTTCCAAAGAAATATAAGAAGTCATATTGAAAATGCTGATATCAAATATTAAACTTCAAATTCAATTCGTAATAGGTTTTAAAGAAACTTTATTTGAAGATGTATAGTTTCGGAAATTTAAAACTTCCTTACACAAACTCAATGAAAGCCTTATCGAAGCAAAGAAATGTAGGATTTCTTAAAATTATGTATATCATCAGAAGTTAACTCTATTTTATTTAATTTTGAATAAACTTACTTTGCAAAAAAAATCAAAAGGGATACGTCTTGCTAACAGTCTTTAGAATAATTGGATAAATGCAAGCTATGAGCTCTATAATAGCTTCGCTTAAATTTTAGAAGAAAAAAACAAACTCACCAAAACCAATGGATAACTATCATTAAATCTGAACACTTTAAGCTTTATTTATTACATCCAGGTGTCAGCCATAATACAATGTATTGACGTTCAACACCCTCTTTAATGCTCAATTTAAAATTGACGCTCGCATTTTTATCCGCTGCGGTTCTTCGCCAACAGAGTAGCACCCCATACACCATCATCGATTGGTTCAATTCTAGCATCCGCATGCAATTTTATTCGTTTATTATCTAAATGGCATGATTAGCCGTAGCACTTAGAGGACGAGAGGCAGATTGGCCATCACACACATCGTCGAGTTACCATCATCAATGCAACGTGCCGCACAGTCATCGAATCCTTTTGGTATATATATAAGTATATTATACTGAATTACATGTATCGCTGCATCAGCATTTTTTTCCATTTGGAGGAATGCATATTATAAATGCACACGCGCCTCTTTCATTCTTTGCATGATGCGACTGACTATAATACTTGAACTCTTCGCAAGTTTTTTTTTTTTTTTTTATTGAAATGAAATTCAAATTTTAAATGCAGCTGAGGCGTTTAATGATAACCCCAAAGGTTTATGTATTTTTTCTTATTGGTTAAGAATTCAAATCCATTGAAAAGTGCTTCTGCAATGTTGCATAGAATATTGCACCGGATGCCATTACACTTTGCAGATGGTTTGAATTGTATTTTTTTTTTTTTTTTAATTGTTGTATCCGAAGGTGGTAGCGCAACATTGTTGCTTTTTGACCACTTCAACCACTTGATCCATATGACCCTCGCTCATATATAGTGGCAATTATTGCATATATGGATGGCCATAATCCTGCCGAGGACTATTAAATTTCTGGTCATGGGTTATCGTCGAATGGGAAATGTTCTTTTAATGATGAACAGATAAGGGTCCGTTTTTACAAGTAATTATGAGGCGTATATAAAAATTTTGTGGTCGAATGCAAAGTATATATCTCGATATAATTTGGGATATAAAATGTCAAATTAGCATCCTCCACAGGATACTCAATGTTTTTTAATGGAAAATTATGAATATAAAACCTTGGGGGTTCTTGAATGACAAACAAAAAATTGTATATTGCAGGCTTAAGTTCAATCAAATAGCAGTGAAATAGTCTTATTAAAAACTAAAATACAAACGAAAGTAGTTTTTTTAATTCTTTATTTTAGAATTTCATGCGTGGAACTATTAATATTTCAAAATAAGTAATTATACAAGGATATAAAATTATGTGTATAAATATACTTTTTTCTCCTGTATTTAGCGAAGAGATTATGATCTAAAATTATAGGGATAACGATATTGGACTATCAAAATTGCATGTTTACTGTTTTTCTTGTATAGGGTTTGTTATAGTTCTTCCTTAAATATAATTATGAGCCCACTTCCAGATTTCAATTCTATGATATGGTTAATCAAATGCTAAGGTAGTATACCTACTTTTTTATATGTTAGACTTATGGGGTATAAAGTGCTCGCAGATACTGTCATTTTGACTTAAATTTTTAAATGCTTTTCTTTGGAAAAAAAAATCAATCGGCAAAGGTCTCTTAATCACGTTTACACTACTTCATAATCGATAATTGGTCGATTTTTTAAATCCTGGGAACTTGGCGGTTTTAAATTTTATCTAGGAAATTTTAGAAATATTCCTACAACTGTTGGAACAATGTTTTAACCAAAAATCCTGTTCAATTTTTATGTCAAATTATATCAATCTTTTTATTAAGCAAAACTAAACGTCCCATCAATTCACAGAAGACTTTCTTTTCAATCTACTGGGGCTATTATAAATTAAATGTTCTGTTTTTAATTCCAGAAAAAAAAATTAAAAAAAAAATTAAAACTGAAAATCCCGCCAATATCATGTGGCAAATCTCCTATATCCCAGTTTTTCTAATTTTTTTTTTTTTTTAGGTTAGATTTTTGTCACGTTTGCAATTAAATCAGAAAAAAAATACATTACCTCGCCTAATAAATCCTCAACTTGATCAACATCTTCTTCCCAACCCATATCATCCATTTATATCTGTAAGTAAAAAAAAAAATGTAATTCAAAAACCCAAAGCAATTTACCATCTAACTTGAAATGTCTTGATGAAATATAATACCGCACCCGAATGTTCACGCAAGAGATGATACAATTCGCTTCACATGAATTAGTGACAGGTACCAATCCCCCAAGAAGACAGACTCAACACGATTACACCGCCAACTAAGAAGAAGAAGAAAACTCCTTTCTCCTGACTTCTAGCCATATGATGGTCTAAAGTTACATTCAATTGAATAAACAGAAACCACTCATCTTCTCTTGAATGGGATTTTCTAGTTCAATTCTATTTTATTGGTTGTTGCAATACTTTGTTTTTTTTTTTTTTTTTTTTATTCTGCAAAAAATGTGTACATTCTTAATGGCCACGTCACATCCATGAAGGAAAATGTAAATTACCCCAAAAGACAGGTGGACTTAATGAAAATCGTTTATTGTGAAGCAGTAGAAGCGATCTTCTTCTTTTTTGAAGTGCTGCTGGATGGATGCCAAGTTATTATATGCCTGTATTCAACTACTCTAGTGCATAGACAGTAAGTTGTCGTGATTGTTGAAGTAGCCAGGGCTGTACCTGGAGATGTTGGATTGGATGATGGATAAAACTATCGATGCTCCATAAACGTCTATTTCATATCAAATTATACCATTTATATGGTAAAATAAAATAAGGTTAGATGAAGGGCAAAATAGATGTAATATACACTGTTTTACAAGATTTGAGCTTTATACTTACTTTTGTTAGCCTTTTTTTTTAAATCCAAGTTCATGAGAGTGATTTACATATTGAAAATAAAATTCACTACTTTACTCCAAGATTTATGGTCCTTCGAACCGGATTTGCCTAAGCGTGAGGAGCAAGATTAATCAGGATTTTTTCTCAAAAATTTAGCTGAAGAAGAAGCTGTAAGAAGGCTTAAAAATGAAACTGAAAAATTATATTTGTTCACTAAGGGCCTGTTTTATAATGTCTGAGATAAGTTCTGATTAGTTATACAACTCTCTGATTGTAGTTTGCAGCTTGATCTAAGCTCACTACAACAAAGAATCTGAAGTGTTAAAAAAAAAATAAATAAATATTAGTATAGGGGCATAAGTCCTTAATCCAAAAAAAAATATATTATGAATTTCTAACCAACTAATGAGGTTCTGAAGATAATTGTGAATGTTTCTACTTTATAGACTAAAGACCCTGTACCAATATTTATCTGTCGGATAAGTAGTCAGAAATTTAATTAGCCATCGTGAAATAACCCCTTAATTAAATACTAAAAATAACATCAGATTCTTCAATGAAATTTTTTTAAATACCAATATGTACCTTATCTGGCGGCCGAGCAAAAACTCCCATGTGTTTATTTACAAGATACACCCCTGTTGCATGATGTTATTGTTGGTGATATCCTATGAAGCTTAATGATGATAGTCTCCAATCTAACAGTAGCATTAAAACTACTCTGCTACAAGTAGCAGCACTTTAGTTTTTTGCTGCTTTTTGAAAAATGCTTCGAGTGAATTGCACATTAATTTTGCATTTGAAATTAAATCCTTATTGCTTTAACTTTTCTCTCTCTATTCCATGAGCTTGGTTACATTAAAATGAGAATTTGCTTCGAAGAGAATTTAATTAAACCAAATAGATATATGTGTACAAAAACGCACACAAATCCAAATACACATACAATTTTAACGTTAATGTCTCGAACTGACTCATAAATAAAATTGGCGACTGCAATACACAATATTTCTCAATGATAATGAATTTCGTAAATGAGTCGCGTTGACATCGGCTAAATGGGAAATTATAGCCCATTCCATAACACAGCAAGCTATAGTGATGGTAAGATGTGGCTACCTGGTATTATAATTGTGATGCGGGTATATACACTTTAGTTGGAAGCACGAAGATGAGTGTGACATTCTGTGGAATAAGAGAAGAGAAGAAAGAAAAAAAAAAAAACTATTTTTAGCAGACACTACAAAATACATTTTAATGATATGCCAAGAAATTAATTAATATGGCTATTAGTCGCCAGAGCTAACGCTTCCAGCTAACAGATACATGGAGAATTAATGTTTCATGTAAGCAACAGTTTTATAATTTTTTTTTCCTTTTTTGATCCTAAATGTGATTTGTCTGACTTTCGACTGGACATCAGCCACTTTAGAGGCTTGTTATGCAACACACCCCTTTAAAATGCCATAAAACGTCTTATGTATAGGTTTAACCAACAAATTTCGATTTCTTAGCCTTTTTGGCAAACTCGCGCTTTCTTTAGTTATTGTTATTTTCTTTTATTTTTGATCATCCTTTTTCACTGTTTATATAGCCTGTGAAGTGCCGCGTGCCTATATTACTTTTAAGCCCAAAATTATCCATATACATTTCCTGTGCAGAAAGAAAAGTAAAACCAAGTTTGTTGCTCAAGTCTTTCGTTTGTATAGGATTTTTTTTTAACATTGATTTAATTTAATTGGAGGTGTGGCACTGAATAGTGAGGTAGTTGTAAAGATGACTTTAACAGTCTTGGGATAGGCTTTTTTCAATGATAAAATATGAATATTAAGGATCGAAGACCGAGAAAATTATGTATATATATTAAATTAATTCGACACGATACTAAAAGACAAGAAAATGTGGTCCATGATTCGATGAGTCTTCTCTTTTTCTTAACTTCGATTTACAGTCAAAGCCGTTTAAGTGAGTTTTTTCCTATGTTTTACAAAATAAAGCAATTTTTTTTTTTTAAAAAAGATAAACAAAATATTTTCTTTGGCCAAAACATGGCAATCGGATTCCTTGGAACTACCTGAAATTTATACAAAATCATTTAAATATATAATTTTTAAGAAAATAAAAAAAAAAAACTGTATGGAAGCTAATCGTTCTTAAGAAGCTTAACCGAAATTTGAAGATGGAGAGGTTCAAAAATGTGGTTTTGTTAATACCGTCGGTGGTCACGTGCGTCGGTTTCTTTTGCTCTGCTTCTGTGCCTTCAGAATTTCCTTCAAATTTTGTACAGAGCATTTTATGAGTATTTTGAATTTATGGGTAACTTCCATAGGTACAACGATATTTTTTGTATTTCCTTGAAAACGGCTTAAACGATTTTGATTGGATTATTTCTTATTTCATGAACTTTTTGATTGGAAAAATTATGGATACCTCTATATGCGGTTATGATTTTGATTGAACTTAACCTCTTACCATTAGTGTGAAGAAAAAACATAAATTGTTATAAAATTGCATTCCACGTTTGTGTCGAAAAATTAAAGTAACAGAAAAAGGGGTTCACAACCAGCAGTTTTTTTTTTCTCTAAAAGTGTAGCAAGGATGATATAAAAGCATTATTGTCTAAATGTCATACATACTCAAAGGGAATCGCTCCCCTTATTTCAATGGACGTTTTTCTTAAATTTATTCTTCTGAATGGTTTATAAGCTCTTGATGTTTTAAACTCAGATTAAAACGATTATCTGTTTATAAGAACTTTAGAATTTAACGCGATTGAAAATAGGCTTTCACCTTGTCTGAAAAAAAATATAGAAATATTTGTTTTTGTTTTGAAAATTCTACTGTGATGTACGTATTCGCTAATTGCGGCTTAAATTTCTATCAAATAGTTGCTTCTGTATTTTTTCACTTTGTGGAAAAATATCGCATGACATTCGTGCACCTGGTTTGCAATGTTTTGTATTTTTCCTTTGCCTAAGGCGTCTTCAATTATGTTTAATATCACACATTTCAGTCTTATTATACAAAGTGTATTTAAAATTCCAAAACAAGGCTATGCATCAAACAACAGAGTAGGCGTTATGATTGGTATTTCTCAGCAAGCGCGTGAGCTTCGATTTATTATTTATTGCCTTACACGATCTAGATGATATACAATGCAAATTACTGCAATTGAGAACAATTATTTCATACAACTACTACATCAGAGTACATATTAGTCCAATTAATAAAAAAATAAAAAAACCATCAACTTTAAATCACATAACATTTTTCTAGAACCAAAAACGAAAGAGTTGACTTACGAACTTATACATGTATAGTTTCCTCCTTAATTTTTAATTCATTACAAATGTCTTTCGGTTTTAAATAAAACGACTAAACAATCGAATAGATATTTAATTTTATGAGTTAAAAATATATCGTGGAATAATTTTCTAGATTGTATATGGGTTCTACATGTAGTAGGAGCTCCTCATAAAATTTCTCAATTAATAGAGTCTGCTGTCAATGGAATGGGGAAAAAGAACACATAGAAAAAATATTTTCTGCATAATTAATTCGAATAAATTACTATAGACACTCCATATAAAAATGTTTTTACACACCACATGCTCTGATTTTTTGCACCTCCGTAGTTTTTTTGTTGTTGTTGTTTTTGTAACTTGTCGATGCTGTTGTTTGTAATCAGAATTTTGCCCGTGGCATGGTTATCACACACTAAATTCATTTCAGTAATTTTTTTTTCTGTGTTATGCTGAACCACTTAACTCACAGATTGAAGTTGCAGTGAATGCACAGTAAATGGAAAGCTAAAAATTACAAGCACACACAAAGGCCAGAGTAAAAAATAAAAAAAAGAAGCTCTGTGGTGATGGTGTAAGCCTTTACCTACTTATAAATATATATCCGATGTGATTATGATAACCATAATTTTGCAGCAATTTATGATTTTTTTGGAGGCAGAAATCTGCTTGCATTGACCATAAAAATAAACCATTTCGCAGAATGATGATTAACTTTGGCATCTCTGTGGCTATGTTGGTTGGTGTGTGTACTGAATAAGTGATATGCACAATGCAATAGCAGCGCAACTATACGTAAAACCCATCAGATACATTTGTATATCTGCACTCACTAGCTATGGCCAACGGAAATCTTTCTTTTCTCTTAATGGAGATGGTGGCGGAGCGGCGGCGTACTCGGCGATTGCTTAATAATCATTCGATTAACCCGCGAGGTAAGAGGAGAAATCAGCGTTCAATGTTTTCACTTATTTCTACAATTGCGCGTTTGGTCGTATATAAGATGCGAATGCGCGTGAAGGCCAGAAAGCCAACACCTTTGTTCCATAAATTGATTCGGTTTAAAAATATTAAGTTGTTAGGTGGAGAATTGTTGATATTTACAACAATATGGCCATCATTTTGATGTGAGAATTTTAACAGTGGAATTAAGTCGTGATAGAAAAGGGTTGCCGCATATACAGTCAGGAATTTTCGGAACAAAATTTACAATTTAAAAAAAAGTCGTGTGCTCAGACAAATCTGCTTGCATTGTAATTTTGTATTTATTTATTTAAAGCTAAATAATTTACAACATAAATTTATAAACTATTATTTTTATACTTAAGAAGGCATTTGTAGGTATTTAAGTCTAACAATATTAAATTTTATCCGGATTCCGAGCGCACAGTCCCGCACAACATCAAATAATTGTATCATATTTATTAGGAACAAAACAAAAGAGCTGATATGCAAACTTTGTATTTCTAAAAACATTTTTTCTAATTATTAAGCAATTTAAAAAATTATAAAAATTATGTCAGAATACACGAATTCTATCAAAAAAATTTTAATTTAAGAGCAAAAACAAAAGAGTTGACTTAAAAACTTTAAAAACCTTGCTTTTTTTTGTTCAAATATTGGGAGATTTTTTTTTTGAAAATCATTAAAAACGCTTCAAAATCCTTTCCTTTACTGATTGCCAAGATATTTGCAGTCCTTTAACTTAAACTTTTTTCAGCATTTTTCATTCACTGTTAAGTTTGTCCTTCAACATTAACGTCTTTTCAAAAAAATGAATTCAAATATCAATTTGCAAAAACCAAAGCATACACTGAATGTAAGCAAAATAAAAAAAATAAAAATGCAACAGAATCGTGGTCGAAATTGTCGACCAGTGTTAACCAATTTAACCTGAATGCGCGTCCATCGATAGTGTTATTGTTTCCTAGTCACCACCTCTCGCTGCAGCCGGAGACGCTGCTGCTGTATAACTTTACCTTCATCTCTCCATTTGACCACAAAACTAATTCCGATAAGGGGATCTGGAGCTGGAATGGGATAGGATGATGTTGCGCGTGTGCTCCATGTTCGTTGCTTAACGATGTGGTTAAAACGCGAGCGCTCCTCGAATGGTTAGGACCATATACAAAAAAAAAAAAACAAAAAAACAACTCCACTTCGGGGCACTTAAGTTGGGTGCTTGTGGCAAGAGTGAATAGAGTTTTTTTTTTTTATTTTCTCTGTCTATCCTCTGACATCCTCGTTGGCCTGTCAGCAGCGCGGGCACACAATGGATCTCATTTCCCGGCTCGCAGTTTTGTTGTATCGATTGGTTCTTGGTGGTGTCTTGTAATGGTTACATTTGTTCATCTACACTCTCTGTGGCTATATCCTCCGCGGGTTATTTCCAAGAAGTGCGGCGATAATTTTGCACCAAGTCTAGTAATAGTTACTCTACAATGTTTTTTATTTTATTATTTTTGTACAATCAAGCCGAGCACCACCTTCTTCTTTCTTAGCTTCAGCTTCATTCCAATCGAGAGCAGGAGGCAGGCACAAATCACAGTGTAATCAAAGGTAATCAACGAAATGGATTACACTAGTAGGCAAAAAGGCTTCTGGTTATGTATACTGAAGGAGATTTTGATTGATTGATAATTTAAAATGGATCAAAATGGAAATAGAATAGTGTTTGGCTGCACAGCTTTTTTTTTTGTTATAGTTGGCTTTTGTTATATGGCAAAGTGGTTGGTGTATAGGAAGATAGCTATTCAGCTGATTGCTTCGTGTGCCATTGATGATGATATGTGAATTATAGAAAATCACAAAAGTAAACATTAGTTTTAAGGCGCTTATAGATTGATTTTTTTTTAAAGATTTGGTTGTGGCAGGTTTTATGGCGGTAACCGCTAGCTTTATTACAGGGCAAAATTTTATATGGGAATTTTTTTTAGAGGAAAGAATGTGGTTGAAAAGGTGTTTTAGATAGAAAAAGATGGCCTACAGATGTAAATTTCTTTCGTGGCAATGCCACAATGTATAATTTTTAGTGCAAAAGACTTTCGAATACAACGAAGTTATTAAAATGCAAATTACAATAAAATTTCACGTTGTATTGAATTTAAACATTAATAAGCTCATGAGGAATATTTAAATCTGCAAAGGATATGGTCATAATTTTCACATTCATTCAATTTTCATTGATAATTTAAATTTTAAACCAAACGATGTTGTTAATAGTTCTTACTGCAAAAAGTTTTAAAATGTTATCTTGGACCTTTCTGCACTTTAAGCACTTTAAGAGTTATTTTCCTTTTACCATTTTACAAGTTTTTAAATTCAATTTTATATTTTTGTGTCTAAAATTTGTATCAAATATTTAAAATTTTTAACTAAAATGTCTTTTTTTTGTTTTTTTGCAGGTGAGTTTGTTAAAATTGTTCATTCCTTGAAACTACTACTGTGTAAGTAAACCATCATCCTTTTATATAAAAAATGACATACCTCATACCATAATGAAATACGCTCTCAATAAATTTCATATTACCAAGAGCCCATTTTACCATTTAATTCTCCATCTAAATGGACACATTAATTGTAAGTTGTGCCCCCATCGCACACGAAAGTAAAAAAAAATTCGAGACGCCCCTAAATTTCACCTCATTCTTCAACATTCGAATTACTTTACCTCTGCAAGATCTGTATTTTCCAAAGTCTTTTGTTCTACAGATTACAAATAATTAACACATTCTGCGGCAGCGTATTCATCATTGTTGGACCGGCTGGGCCCAACCTCTGATACCCTTCATTTAATGGTGGCCTATAATTAACCCAGCTAAGCAAAAAAAAACGACCAATATTTTGCCGCACATAAACCAAAATCGCAATAAAACTTTGAAGAAATAAAAAAAAAAAAAAAAAATTGTATATGAAGTAATTATGGGTGTAGTCCCTTGTGTGAGTTAAAATTTATGAAAACCATACTGGCGATTGTCCCATCAGCAACAAACATAGCAACAACAACATCAACAATAATTTGTATCTGTTGCACTGAATCGTGCAACAACACTTGACCGATTTTTGTTGAAATTTATTGATTGCATCGATTTATCAAAGACACAAACTGATGCGCTTCATCTTCGTCTTCATCTTTTTTGGACATTGCGTTGTCGTTGCGACCGACAGCGAAGCCGCCGACGTTGCATTGGCCATCAATGACCGTCTTCATCGTCGTCGGTCGGGTCTATCTCTCTCTCTGTCTCTGTCTACTCATGTGCGTTTGGTTATCGTCAATCTCTTAATTGGTTTTACGGTACTTTTTCTTTTGGCTAAAAGTTAAAAAAAAAATATAATAAGCACTCTGATGAGATTGTGCAGATAGGGCGCTCTTATGACCCATATCCTTGGGAAAACAGACAGACAGATTCAAATTCATGAATTAACTGCACCAAGATTTATTGGTCTCGGATGTCTGGTGGGGTGATGAGTTATTCTTTTCTTAATTTTTTTTTTAGCATCATTTTCCATGCCAAAATGTATATTTGCAAAGTTTCGAATTTCATTGCATTGGAAACAGTACAGAAATAATATAATATACCAACAATGCGATTTATGAGGACAAATTAGGTGGTGATGAGTTTGCATTTGGGTTTTAAGTTCTCATATATTTCGTGGAATTTTGTGCATCGAGAAATGTCATTAGTTGTGCATCTAGAGATTTCTCTTCAATTCCACGAAACTATAAATTTAAATTACACAGGGTGTTTCTTTGGTAGTCAAAAATAATATTTGATTGATATTGGCCAATTAGGAGAAAGTACAATTTTTTTTTTTTTTTTTGCAATTTTAAGCGAACACTCTATCCCTGCAGTTTGTTGGTAGAGTTTAAGAATTTAAATTTCACCGAACTAAAAACTGAAATTGAACAGTTTTTTTTTTGTTTTTTATTGTGAGCCACAAAGTCGATTTATTTAAACAATAGTTTAATATTATAAGGGCAAGTAAACATAATTTTAGAATTCTTTTGGAATTAAAATCCTCAGTCCCAAAACTATTACCAAATTCTTTTCAGATAAAATAATATTTCAACATTAATTTTTTAGTTGATGGAAGGAAATGATAAATATATATTTTAATTATACTATCTTATTGAATTTGTAAGCTTGTTTAAAACTGTGTTTTCATTTAAAATTCTCACATAGAACATTCAGTTCAAAATTATCACACAAGTTTATCAAGTAGTCCCCCCCCCCTCCAAGCCTTTAGAAATTTAATTGTCCTGGAATTAATACCTCCAATTAACCAATTATCATTTATTTACGGAATTAATGTTATTTTTTTGGGAAAATAAAAGTTAAAAACACCCTGTATCAACTATTTTCATCTTGAGAAAGGTTATAAATTGCTGGCTCTTTGTTGGTATACTATTTAATTTTCCAGACCCATAATTATCTATTATATTAGATTAAATTCTTAGTCACGACGACGCTACGAGTCTGTGTTGAATTCTTTAATCGAATCCGTTATTAAATTGACAGCTTGTTGCTTCTAGAAGTTGATTGCATTGTCTTTGCACCTAGCAGCTGGTATAGTGCAGTAGCAGCAACAGTAAAGCATCGAAGTCAGTCACACTTTGAGAGCATGTTTGTTGCCTCATTGTTTGGTTATTTGTTTACATTATATGACGGCAAAAATTCAAAGTTTAAACTTTTATATATAAATTTTTTGTTTGTATAATTTTAATTTGTTTTTCATGAGAAAACAACATAGCTGCTTCTTCTTCTTTCAATGTTAATTTTGTTGCTGTTACTTTTTTGTTATTTTTTTTTTATTATTATTTTTGTTTAATTTAATACCATTGGCTTTAATGTGCACCTCGATTATTTGTAATTTTGCCTCGTGGTTATGTCAAATATGGTGTTCCACAGCATGAACGTTCGACAAGAATAACAGAAGAAAATCAAAAAAAAAAAAGAAACTCCAATTTGGTTAACAAGATGCTTGAATTGCTTCAGTACGTACTTATTATATTGAATATTGAACGAAATCAATCAATATTGTGACTGCTGCACAACTACTGTAGTCTAGAGTTATAAAAACAATGGTGAGCCGCGTCTGGGAAATATGATGGGGCAAATCGATTTTAGTTGAGTTTTATATTGATGTTCAACGAAGTGAGCGACGACGACGACCACGAAGTCTCGTAGAAGCGACCATGATGGTTGGTTGAAATAATTAAAAGTAATCACTTTTAATTATGAGCTCCATGCGATGGATGCTAGTTGATTTCAATTAAAGATATAAATTAAACTTTCAATAAACATACAATGTTACAATATAATTTATGTTTTAGAGCAAATTCAAGTTCGTAACTCAACTCTTTTGTATTTTGATATTCTGTAAATGTATGATTGAGAATTGTGATGGGATTTGGAATATAATTTTGAGTGATGCCGAAGGCCATGATAGTTAATTATAAGTTTAATAAGTAAGAGATTTATTTATATTTATTTAATATTTATATATGGATATAGAAATGGTTAAAGAATGATGGACGATCGATAGAGTTAGACTAAAAATAAGGAATAATTTCGTTTAAATTTTAGTAGTATTGATAAATAACTGCAATTCGTTTGCATATTTCATCACCATTTTCATAACGGAATGCAGAAAAATTTGCAAAAATTACAAAACCCGCACTTGAAGATAAATATTTTTCTGTCTTTACTTTCTAAAAACATAAATTGAGAAAACAGCAACGATATAAATCTTAAAATCTAAATAATTTTGTATTTATTGTTAAGTATTTACTGAGCATCATTGCGGATCCAGTATTGCGGATTCCATAATCGACATGTCTATTTAAAGCAAATTCAAATTTTTTAAAACTCTTTATTCATTTCATCAGTTCGGTTATATTCTTTGATTCCTGTCGTATTTTTTTCTGAATGAGAAGCTTCAATTTAGTTTTTGAACAAAGTTTTAAAAGAAAAAAATTGATTAAAAACTATTTTCCACTTAATTTTACACTCCTCAAATAAATTAAAAAAAAAAAAAACAGTGGCAGTAATTATTCTCTGAAGCCCCAAAGGATACACTCTACCTGAAATTTTATTTTCACGTGGTAGGTATATATTCGTATCGTTAGATCAGCATATAATCATAAATCTTTCCAGCAGTTTGCACTTGTACACTCCGTACACTCCGTACACTCCTTCCGCTTTGCAATTTCCTCTTGAAAATCGACCCTCCCTTTTAGCTCCTGGAATAAGCAAAAAAAAAAAAAAACAACAACCAACTAACTATTTTCTATATACACTCTGTATGCCAAGGAGCATTTAGGATAATTATTATTCTCCTGGATATAGGCAATTAATTCTGTTCCTGGTCTCCATGGACCTCATCTCATCTTATTTTTTTTGTTATTATTTTGATTTTTTGTCTAAGTTCAGTTTTACCCTTTAAAAAAAAACGCAGTCGTGCAACAAAGCACTGCAGTACTCCTGTTTATGCTGAGCTCTGTCCATGTTTTGTGTTCTTTTGAGTGCGCACCCTAGTCGCGTAATCAATCTTGTTAACAATCTCAATGAAGAAAAAAAAATATATATATCTAGCCGAGGCTTTTGTTCAGAGCTTGTTACCCGTTGTGAGCACCAGAGCTAGCGAGTGCAGTGCCAGATCGATTGCATAGATAGATAGATTTATATATCGCAAGTAAAGAAACACTATATATGAAGTGCAATGTATAGAAACGCAACAAGTGCGCCTCAAGAGCACACTCTGATGAATGAGAAATAACTGGGCACATATAATATAACCTCTCTGAGAAAAGTGTCGCCTTTGCAGTGCAGCGGTATTGATGGTGGTGGTGGCGCACATGTGGCTTATAGATGGTATCGCTGACTTGAGATTGCTCTGATCGATGATTGTGCGCGAAGGCAGTGGCTGGATGTTATGCATTATAATCTATAAGTGCGGCCGTGGATCGAATTATTATATTAAGTATGCACTAGGCGATCAAACGGCAGCAACAACGATGTAGATCGCCCTATGACACTACAGTCTACGTAGAGATACGACAGGCGCATACCATACAGAAGCAGAGAAGGCGTAGTTGTGTAGATTGACTTGGAGGACGCAACGTCAACCAAGCGTTGGAACTAGATCGGACTATATCAATGGCAATTAATTCGGGTGCAACTTGTAATTATTATTATAACATAGAGTAACAAATTTGCAAAATTATTCAAGAGACCTTCACTGCAGTACAAGCTCTACGCAGTGATGTCGTTTATCCTTATTTTTGATTAAGAAAACCAAAAAAATCTGCTTTGGATGACAAGTTGTGAATTTTCTTCACAACCACAACAAAAATAACAAAAATATAATATAAAGTGTTATCGAAACTATTTTAAAAAATTTATGAATGCCTACCAAGTTTAATCAAAATCTTAAAAGCAGTTTTTGAGCAAATTTAAAAAATAATCGTTCTATGGCAGTTTACGACAACCTTAAAAAAAATTTGAATTTTTCAATTAAAAAATGCTCTTTTCGAAATTTCAAGAAAATTGGTCTTCCCGTTGAGACCCCAGCTCAATGTAGAGTGGACACACAGAAGCCCAGACTGATGGAAGAAATGGCGAAAATCACTTCTCTTCTTTTTCTGTATATGTATCATCAATTGAGTTTTTGGCCGGTATTGTAATTTTCGGCTCAAAAATATCGAATCCGAAATCGAAAATCGAAAACTCCCAAAATTCTTTCAGTTTTACATAATAATCACCTCAACCGCTTTTACTGTAAGAGGTAACAAAATACTACTCTACTACAAATTTTGTCACCTTTAATAATCCTTTATTTTCAAAAAAAATTAATCAAATTCTGCTCCTTTATTTCTCAATTGTCGAATACTTTATCCATTTTCAATTGATACAAATGTATTAAATTTTACCATCAGACGACACCACTGGTGTGGTGCCTGCAATCATGCGCACCTCAATGTGGTTGAACTTTTGGCCTCCCTTGTGGCCAGTTTGGGTGCGCATGAGCGTATACAGTGTAAAGCAATTTTCAAGCAAATCAGAGAAGTGGAGCGGAAGAGAGGTTAAAACGATTTCAGCAGATGTGCATATTTTTCGAATGTGTGTCACGACGACCAATTGTTGCATACATTCCCACAAAACATCAACAACCAAGGTTCTGGGTGTCTTCATCTCCGCGCGCACCAAACTCAAAAATTGTAACTAAAATTCAAAAAACGAAAAAAAAAAAAAAGGGGGCGAACGTGTAATTTCACAGAGGAAACAACGAAACGGTGCTTCGCACTGCCCTCGAAAGCAGGACAATTAGCAGTAAATACAAAAATTCATACCTCCAGGGGAAGATTCATTGCTATGGCATTGCCTTTATTTCCTCTCTGCCCCGCTGCACTTTAGGATTTTTCTGAAAAATCCTTTGTTTTACCAGAAAAATACGCATATCCTTTCGGTAATTGCAACGACGACGCACACAACGCTCAAAACAACGAGTGTAGAGTAGGTTGATGGTACCTCCTCTTCTTCTACGTCTGCATATATGATATAGAGGGAAACAATGCGCAGCGTTATCTGCTCAACTAAATCGGCGGCACAGAGGAGCAGCACTCGCTCCTTGCTTAATAATTTGTCGAATGTATGAAATAATCATCGTAATCAGAGGGCTTAATAACCAACAGCATAACAACGACGACGACGACCACAAAGACGCAACGAAGATGAAGTATCCCTGGGAATTGGCTGCAGCAGCAGGAGCAGCAGCAAAAGAAATTACATGGTACCTTTGCACCATACCACCAGGGATAGTACATTGTTCATCTTTATAGGTGCATTTTGGTGGGCATCTTTGCCACTTTGTTTGTCGATCGATTGATCGGTCGTGGTCGTGGTCATTTTCGTGGCAATTATGTCAATTTTTCATGTTCGGTTCGAGGGGGATGCTGTTGTTGCACTGGCTGCTACTGCTGCTGCTTCGATATATGCAAATTGCATATTGCTAACATAAATTAAAGGGATCGATTCTGTTAAAGCTCTTCGATCACATTCTTGTCTATCTTTTGTTTTATTTTGTGCGTGTGTATTTTTTTTTTTATTTAACCTTTCCCTCTGCTGTTCTCCAGGGATACAATTAATCGAACAAGTGTCATTTGGCCGATAAATAAAGAATAAGATGATGCTGCAGTGGGGATGAGTGTAGTAATCATTGAAATTGCTGTGTAATTAACAGTGACAATATTATGTACAGTAATGGACTTATAAGGATTGGCTTTGGTTTTGTAACAAATACATTTTTTTTGCTGGCTTAGGAGTGGTAACGACTTGCTATATATACAATTTGAAACCTGCAGGCTCCGTTGAAAGTAATAATAAGTATATTTCTTGATAATGAGGCAGCAATTAAGTCCCAATGAGAAGAGAATTAATTGGTTAAGCTGAGAATTTGTTAAAACAAAAAAACCATGAAGAAGATGGCAAATGCATTCTAAGCGTTAACTGTATTTTTTAACAATTTAATTTATAATGAATTTTGAAATAAAAAGGCTTGGACTTGAAATTTATTTATTTTAAATCAAAACAAACAAGATATTTCAAGTGAAAAGAATTAAATTCTTTTTGATTTCTTGGAGTCTTTTTTGATGATGCTTTTCATTACTCATTAAGTTATTAAAGCGCTTCAGTCCGATATAGACTAAAGCCTGAACCAACAATCTTGTTCTAACCAGCTCAGTCCCTAGCTATAGGTGTCTAAAGTTTTGCAGGGTTTATAATGGATTTTGTGCTCAAAAAAATTCAAGTTCAAATTAATAACAAACTGAGCAGATTATCGGCAAAATCTAGAACAAGATAGCTTTGTAAATCATTTCGAGCCAAAAGCTAAGTTATCAAATCACGATACTTCTGAAAAATTTAACCTTTTCGTTACTCCCATTTTTTGTTAAAAAATAAATCTTTAATTCTAGACAATGCCATATACCTCCCACGTTCTGTCGTCCAAAATTTCAATACTTATATACACCACTCATTTGTGTGATTCGAATCAATTGATTTTCTTCGTGGATGATGGGAAGCAATATAGGCTTAATATTCTGTTCCTATCAATATCGTCAATCTTCGATTACAGAAGACCTAAATGTTCATTGTTCTATGTGCAAATTCCGTGCCGTACCAATTCTTGCCAGACAATTGACAAACAAATTTAACCACCACGACTACAAGAGAGAAATATCAAACGAGCAGATAGACAATACCTCGAGACTTCATCATCAGGTGTCAAGTAAATTGAAGTGAGATATGCGATGACATTGTGATTTTAAAGGTGGGAGGGAGACCTTCAAATTATTTGAAGATCGATATTTTTATTTATAGTTAAGAAACAAAATTATTACAGGGTGTGTCAAGCTTAGAAGTAATAAGGTATACAAGGAACTTTGTGCATTAAAAATTATTTTACAGATTTTTAATTTATAAATACAATAACATTTGGAAGGAAAATTGCAAAAAATGTCAAAAACACTTTATAAATGATTTCTTTCTTTAAATTGTTTGTTTAAGAATAAAAAACTGTTTGCAAAATTTTGGAATTTAATATACTATTTTTACATAAGAAGAACCTATGTGCAAAATTTTTGCAAAATTTGTTCAGGTATTAACGTGATATATGGGAATAACCCAAAAATAAAAATATTTTCTCAATAAATATGCGTTTGTCACACTTACCGATTTATAAGAAACTGCCAAAAATATAGGTATGTATGAACAAACAGAATAATTATCGGTTAAAAACAACGTAAAACTTGATAAAGTTAATTAATGAACATTGTTAATACACAACATGAAAACTTACTAGGTAAAATTATACACGTCAACTCGATTAAAAAAAAAAAAATTAATTCACACACTGAGTCAGTTAAAGTGTACTTAATTTTATTAAACTTTATCTGAGTTAATTTGTTCGGTTTCAATAACCAATTAAGTTAGTTCATGAAACATATTAAATAGCTAATTGTAACCAATATACTCAGAGATGTGTGAAATTAATTAAACATAATTATTTGATTTAAGCAAGCTAATCGTTTACAATAAACTATCTTCAAATTTGTGAATCCAAACCAAACCGTTAATATACATATAACCTTTTTAGGTTTTTATTATAAAAAATTTATTTTAATCGAGTCGACTTCTTTAGAATTAACATAGTGAACTGAGTAATTTTTACCCTTGGCTATGTAATGTATGTACCCACCGAAAAACGCTCTTGGTTAGTAATTATTTTTTCTGCTACGTGAACGCTTTTCTCCACCCGCCCCCTAGAAGGTATGGGTGGAGGAGAAGAATACTGCTTATAAGTATGCTGAACTCAACAAGAATTCCCAGGTCATCGTCCAATATCTGGCTTCTGACTTATAGAAGTCATTTTAGTTTTGGTATTTCTACCCTTTATCAAATTTTAAACTTTTTGATCTCACAGAACAATATGTTTCTCATAAAATGAAAAAATAAATTTTCTTATAAATATTTGGTACTTTATGTCTGAAGCACCCAGTTAAAGTTTGTTTTGAATTAATATTGCGTCATTCTTCTTCTCCTCCCTCGCACAAATCAAATGCAAATTACAGCAATAAATTTCGTATTTAAAGTCGGACACTAGGTCTCGCATTTGAAATCGAATAATTGCTGTTGCATATCGACAAGGGATCGCGGGTGCTCTCTTTCTAATGCCAACGAAACGATCATGAACTACTATCGCGTATTTTATCAACGTCAATATGCAATCTGACGAAGCATATTGCATTTACTATCTCAGTCTCAGATAAGTCTCCTCGCTCTGAGGAATAAATAAGAGCAAGCGAGAGAGAGAAAGAGAGAGGAGGTACCACTGCAATGACTTTAAAGTGATGAAGTGGAGCATTAAAATGGCAACATTGAAGTCAGAGAGTATGGGACACCAAGCAAGACTTGCGGATCGCATTATTTCATCGTTGATCACGATTTAACTATTTTCCATCCATCGCTGTGCGATTATCTTTCGCGCGAAGAAAAAAATGTAAAGCTAACCGCGGCATTCAGCAACCCCCAGTGGAATCGAATGCAATGATGACGATGATTGGGATCTGGAATCTACCTTGACTGGCTGTGGAATAAGGTGCCAGGACCAGGACGACCAGGCTTGACTTCACCTATACACGGTCTCTAGGTCAAATGAATTGGTTGTGGCGGCTTTTTCTTTCCCTATTTATTTATTTATATGAAAATGCATTTATGCAACTGCAGCATAATGTATCGCGCCACGAAAAATCCATCCAAATCGAAATGCTTTTATATTTAGTGAGTGGTGAACAACACCACCGACCATCACCGCATAGCCCCCATGCCACCACCATAAAATACTGCAGTATTGAGATATTTCCATCACGTGTGAACGATAAAGCGTTTTGTGCGCATTTTGTGGCCAAATGGGGAAGAAAGTGCAGCGCGCAAAGTGAGATGTGCGATTTGCTAAGACGATAACTCAATTTGGTTGGGGACGTCAAAGATCGCATCGAATTATTTGACCGAGATTTCGTGATGCCGCTGCTGTTGCAAATCTTAAACTGTTAATCTTTTGAGACCTAGATATTTTATTTCAAAAGCGAAAATAATATAGGTTTCGATATATAGGGTTAAAAGAGATTGCTTTTTTATTTATATATTTTTGTTTTGTTTCAAAAAAAAAAATATAATTAATTTAATGCAAAATTATATGAAGGGGGTGATAAAGAAATTCATAAGTCAAGTCAAATAGTATACTAAAATTTCTATCAATTCTTCCACTCACTGGTATAAACTGAAAAACTAATAAACACAGAGAAATTGAAAAAAAAACTATTCTGGTTATGTTTACAAATTATAATAATATATCAGAACTTATTTATGAAATTTTGTAAGTCTTTATATTTGCTATGGCCATTGGCCACTTTAAAGAAAAATAAAAATATAGCTAAAAAATCTGGTATACAAAAAAAAATAATACTTAACCAACTTATTTTATTTAAATCCGTTTGATTTTTTTAATAACTGCCTAACAACACATATGTACCTACATATACAACCAAGCAGCTTATTAAAAAAAATCATATAAAATGACATCTCGTTGTGGCAATTATTTTTATCTGCAATATCAAAAGATTTAATCGAACGATGACGTGACTATTAAATCTTTTACGACTCAAAATAACATCCTGAATCCAATATATTGAATAACGTTCAATTTCATATGTATATATGTATATTGTTTTTAATGATTCAAATCAAACGAAGATATTTCCGATCTTTATAGCTTTCGCATCAGAAAAAAAATAAATTAAACAAATAATGTATGTATATTTAAAGTAACCTTATAATAGCTATAAATTTTTTAATGAGAGTTCTATACCAATGATGTGTATAGTTTAATAAACAAGACAACAAACAGATACAATTTACTTAATTTACTTATATATGTATTAAAAATATTGCATCAAAGTCAAAAGAAATATAAATTAAATTCACGGTCTCTTGCAATTCCATTTAGTTAGGTAATCTATCAAATCTGCTCCCCAGAATGCAAAAAGGTCACACACACCGACCGCAACCAACCACCACCACCATTCATGTCTTTCAATCTCAATCGAACACGATTTATCCTCGAAGAGCTGTCAAAATTTTAATGAGAATTTCTATATCAAGTCGCAAATCGCAATGCAAAATGGCTGACCGTTTGACATTTCATCGTGTATCGTGTATGAGATACAATTGAACACGGATTAATTAACTTTGCATATTGCTCCTCATTCGATGTTTAATAGCGCGCCATTTAAAAATTCCAATTTCAAAACGAACATCGAGCACTACTTGGTATACGTATAGTTGGAATATGCTAGAAGTATGGTACCTGATTAGATCGGTGGGTGGCAGTAGTGACGGCAGCAGCAGCAGCGGCAATGGCGTCGTTGTCGACGTCGACATCAACATCAACAACAACGAGATATTAATTAATCAACGCGGGGGTAAACAGTTTAAAATGCCTAAGCGATGTTAAACCACTCGCATGCATTTCAATCGACCATTTTATAGATCCATAATTACACGGGGTCTTGATGTATGTATAGCCGACACAATTAGCACATTACCCACGCTTTCTGCAGGTATATACTTAGATATTTCGTTGGTAGTTGCACCTCACACACAGGTGTCGCTCCTGCTTGCCAAACAAAATAACAATACCGCTGTTGATTCAAAATGGGCGTAGATTATCAAAATATGTTCACTTTGATGGTTATCGTTTGTTTATCTTGTTTGAAATATTTCAAATTCATTGTGGTTTCACCTTTATGTGATTTCATTTGATGGAGTCTTGGGCGCCATATTATATATATTCGCTCCATCGCACACAATATAGCTATGCGCCTCCATAAAGATGTTAAACACTTTGGTTGGGCATCTATCTAAGCACATATTGTTGCCACTAAAAGTTGCAATAACTTACGAGCCATCGCTCAATATTTTCAAGCGCACACAAAAGGCTCGTAGCTTATAAGCCAACTTTATAGAGCCCGCGCTCGCGCCTGCGCTCTCTCACAATGCGCAGACAGCTTAAAGAGCCATTTATCAAATTTATTGACATTCATCCATCTATCCATCCATCGGATGTTGTAAGTGAGTCAATGATTTACAGTCGGTATATTTTTGTTGGTCTTTACCAATTTTTTATTGTTTATTGGAAATTTTCTGCCTCATTGTTGGTTATTTACTGTTTCTGGCATTTGTTGTGAAAACATGAGGTGTTTGATATGGCGCAGCGGTGGAACGAAGTTTTGTTGGCCATTGTTACATAGCTTAGCTTTGCTTTTACAGTGGTAATAAGGCACTTAATTTTCACTTTGGTTGAGGGATTTTATTTTTTTTTGGAATAAGAAGATAAATCAAATGACAAATTGATTTAATGTTATTTAGAGGTTTAAGCAAAATGTTTGTTGTATTTTTATTTGTTACTAAATTTGAAGATAAGATAGCCTCAGGTGAGGATGATGCTGACATAAGTTTTGAAGTGAAGTTAACATAATATTAAGGAAGTGTGGCTTGCTTTTAAAATTTTTATATTATTGATTGTTTTTGAGTAAAAAAACAGTAATTTTAACAATAATTTTAAAAATAAAAGGCACGACTGGGTTGCACGAACTTGCTTTTATGTGCAACCACACTGTGGTTTTAAAATCTGAATAATTAAGCTCTATTACTTAGTCCAGTCAATAAAGCATTTGACTCGGAAAGATAGATTTTGGTATATATAGCCTCCTAATGGCGTTCTAAAGAAACTGTACAAAGTCCACATCGATATGAGCGCCGATAACATTTTTACGTGGAGTGCCCCCCAAAATGCTTTTCAGGAATAACTCCCAAATGGTACCTTGTATAGAAAAAATTTTAAGAATTAATTTGTAGCTTAGAAAATTTTCTACAAAACACATTAAAATACTTTTTTCATAAAAATAATCGTTTTAAAAATAAACCAATGGGAACAGTTAAGGGTTTTACTTTTCTGTGGGGAGGCTTAGTTCAAAAATTGTGCATTTTGTGATAAAAGCATCAATTTTTTTTAAGTTGGTACATTATATGCACATGATTTTAAGATATTGTCCACCCCTTAAGGTGGGAGGGGAAAATTAAAATAAAAATATTTAAAATGGAAAATTAACATAAAAAACACAATGGCAACACTTATCATGTTCTACCTTATTTAAAGCCAGTAATTCATTCTTTTATTATGTTTTGAAATTGTTTTAGTGTTTAGTTTTTGAATAAATGATTTTTAAACTCAAATTTTTGAAAACAAAATTCTAAAAAGTAATACAGTTAGGAGTACATAAATATGAACAATATACCACTGTGTTGCAACTATGCATGGAACTTACAGCTTAATTTGAAAAATTGTTTAAAAATCAATATCATTAGAAATTAAATGATTAATCAATCTCTGAGACTACTTTCACTGATTTCTTAAACGAATCTCAATTTATGAGAAAAACAATTTAAAAATCGTCGGAGCTTTATTTTTTAATTAATTTTTATTATATACAATTTTGAAAACATTTTTAAAAAAATGGTAAGCAATTTTTTTTCTTTATTAATGCGGAGTTAAAAAATTAATTTTGAAAAAATATCAAATTTTCAAAAAATTATTTTGAAAATATTTTTAAAAATACAATTTTTTTTTTTAATTTTCATATGCAATATTATTCAAATTTATTAGAAGCTCTTTTATAAAAAATTATATAGGTACTGATAAATATTTTAATCAAAATCGTAGGAACCGTTTTTGAGAAAAATGAGATTTTTAAACACTTGTATGGTAGGTACCGTTATTTTTGGTTATAAGAATAATTTTCATTTAAAATCTGCTAGATAATGTTGAAAAACTGCTGGATGCCAAGTTAAATAAAAATCGATCAAGTCGTTTTCGTATGATTATGTCCTCAAAAAAAATGTTTGAATTTTTGTTTTCAAGTAAAAAAACATTGAAATTTTAGGTATACGATACTTAAAAACTCTTTGGAACATTCTCTATATTAAAAAGAATTGATCACACTCAGTTAGACTGAAAATTGAAAATCAAAAAATGGTTCCATGGCAGGCACGTTCCGTTTATAACCATTTAAAAAAAAAATAATTACTGAATTTATTTCTTTAAAGTTGTGAGAAAGTTTTTGGAGAAAAATAAGATTTCCATTTTTTGGTAAAAAAAAATTGTTCGGCTGGTACTGTTATTTTTGGTCCTAAACAAAAAATGAAAAAAAAAACATGTCGGGGGAATACCCAAAAAACGCTAGGTACCAAATTCAAATAAAATCTACCCATCCGTTTAGGCTGCAGCCGAAATGACAGATAGAATGGCGAATTCAACTTCGCTACCATCGTCGTCAAGTTTGATCAAATCCTCGAGTTCGATTTTTTTTACGAGTCCATATCTTGCCATATAGTACCTACATATGTATACATATATATTGCAAGTAAAAACCTCACATCCGCGCCGTGTGGGTAGAGAAGGTGAAAATGTGATGTTAATTTGTTAAATTTTTAAGGGAATTTTAATCACGTGCCATTGGGCGTCGCAAAATAAAATATTTAATATTTCATAGTTGTGCTTCTGTTAGAAAATAATTTATTACTGTAGTTTTTCCTAAGTTCACAAAAATAATATAATACGAGTATGATGATTAAGCCGGAACCATACGGTGTGGTGTGGATGAATTTCTAATGATGTTTTTTTTTTTTTTGTGACAAAAGATCTACCCCACCTTATTTTAATAGGAGTTCTTAGTTCCTTATCCAATTTCTTATACATACGCTCTAAAAACACAACCAACTTCGTAGACTGAATTTTTAAGTTTTGGTAAATAAATTGTTGATAAAGATTTATAAGCACTATATTACATACTCCTTTAAGAATTCAGACAGCAACCTTGCTCGAGGTTATTTTGTTTTTTTTTTTTTTCTTTTATAAATGAAATAAAATTTTCAATATTTATGGGTTAAATTTAAAGCCACGAGCTTCTATAATACTCTGATGTGTCTGTGGAACTTTATTTATGAATGACTATCGATAAGCGTTAACTTTTTTGGCAATTGAATAAATTAGCATAATACTAAGTTTGGTCTTTAAAAATATGACATACTCATCCATAATACCCTTCAATATAAATTTCAGACAACAAAGGTTTTGCAAACCCTTATACATACCTACCTGATATATAAACGACCTTACGACCGACCCCCTCCAACTATAGGTTATTGCCATTAAATAAAAATACAAATCATCATAATATTATTTGTACATCTATCTATAAACAGATATTTTTCCCAATCAATTAAATGATTCTTACATAATTTTTCGATAAAACACAGAAATCACAATCAGAGACTATATAGTTCCGCTTTTTTCTGTTTTTTTTTTCGATATTTGACATTAAGAAATTTCTTGTCATCTCTCAGCTCAGCTCAACACACAATCAAATAAACTCACTTAAAATGGATGTTCCAAACAAATAAAAAAAATTCATTAACATAAATCGATATTTAACAGAAATTTTTTGAAAAATAAAAATAATAAAAATTGAAGAAAAAAAAATCAATCCGCTAATGGCCTTGGGGCGCCTTCCGTGCGTCACATTTTCAAATCAGCAATTATAATGCGGATTCGATTAACATAAATTGTCAAAATTTGATAAATTTTCAAAAAAGATAAACATATAAAACTGTTAGAAACTCAAAAAAATAAAAACACATAAAATCATCCGCCAACATAATATAACTAACAAAAGAGTAAGACCAAGAGAGTCATAAATTTCCCGCATGTGCCTGAAGCTTGAAAGCTATATAGTCAATTCACCATCGATCGCATCAGCCTATACCATCCATAAGCAAAGCATAAGGACTAATAGTTTCACGTGCCTCAGGAATGGCCATTTTTGGGGGACAAGGCTCATGCCAGCAATGAATATTTTCTCCCAAGCACGAGGATATATACCTCCATCTTCATCTCCATCATCGCATAGAGTGCCATTCTGGGGATGATGCTATAGTAAGTCCAACTCTAAGTGCAATTTAATTGAAAGATACAAATACAGCGCGCGCTTCTTCTTCACCTTGTTTGAGTGTTGAGTGTTAGATGATGCGGTGCGGTTTTCTTGCAAATGATGGCCTCAGCCAGAGTTGGACAGAATATGTTTGCTGTTGTGAGTTCGCTGATGGATATTGTTGATGGCATTATAAATGGTTTTGTCTACGAAGATGGTGCGATCGATTGGCCAGCATCTGGATGGATGATGGTCTGGCTGACCAAATTAGTTTGCTTCATCGCACCTTATTCGGAAAGTGTCTCATTATTCAAGCATCCGACGAGCAAATTAGGCAGAAGTATGTTTAGATGAACATTCTTTGCACCAGTTGGTCGTCACGTTGTCGCTGCTGTTGTCGTTCGTTGTTGTTAAGCCTTCGTCTCGCGTCTTCGTCTTTGTCGTCATTGCAGAAATGAGGAATGAATGAAGACGCGTTGATTGTGTGTTAGACTGGACACTGATAATGATGCTGTTGATTGCTGATGGCAATGTGATGGCATAAAGATGACCTCGCTGCTCTTCCATGATTCGAATGGGTCATCACAACATATATACTATACTGCAATGACGATGATGATGATGATGGTACGAGTATTTATTGGGTCCACAAGGAAATCCAAACAAATGTCCAAAAAAAGGCAATTTGTGTGAAGTGGAAATTGTTAAGAACGTTAATTGGACAGGATATGGGTTTTGAGAATCATCTCTTTGCGTCCTCAAATTGGGATTTATTAGGATTCTTGATATGGATAGATTCTTTCCTTCAGAATGAAGTGATTTTGTAAATAATAAAAAAAGAATAAAACTCGTTTAGCTTGATTGATTGACAATAGTCTTTTTATGGCAATATAGATTGTTTTAAATTAAAAAAAAAATAACGGCTTATCAGATGATATGATTTTAATACTATATGGATAAATCAATTCTGGTAGAAAATAATCCAATTATCTTTTTAATTAAGAAAATTTATATGATGCATTAGTGATTTTAAAATTCGTGCTTTTAAAGGGTTGTGCAAGTTTTTTTTTTTCAATTTCAACCTAGTTATCAGCTGTTAGCTTGCGAAAAAAAAATGAAATTCTAAAAACAATCTTCCACGTATGTTGAAATCTTCAAGGCCAAAAATGTTTACCTTGGGTTCGTAGGCAATGCGTATAAAGTGCTTCTACCACTAGAATTAGCAGAGAAATTTTTGTTAACATAGAATCTAGGGTACAATAAAGTAAGCGTTTTCTTAAATTCACGATAAATGATGTCAAAATTGGAGATAGTCCTTTACTATAGAACGATTTTTTCTTAAAATATATACCCGAGAACAACACCCTAAACTACTTCACACCATGTCCGGGACATCCTGTATACAAAAGAAAATGCCTGACCAGGAAAATTTAATTATACACTTTTCGTTAACTATTTGTTAGAGGTGGTTATAAGGAGCATGTAAGTAGTTTTTCGGCTAGAGTCTAAGCCGCCATCTTGAATTTTCTAAAAAATTGACTTAAATTAGAAAAAAAATTATTTAAAAACAAGGGAATCACTATACATAGATCCTGTTATTTTTTTATTTAAGCTAGAAACCTATTCTTCAATTCTGTTTTCAAATAAAATTATTTAAGTGAATTTTTTGCAGAATTATTTTCCAAACTCAAATTAAAAAAAAAAAATTGAAACATTTTTTTTTTTTAATTTTACATTGTTAAGTAATATTTTTTGTTTTTAGTATTAAATGCATTTTAAGTCAAACGCTAAACACCAGATGCTGAAGTGTCTTCTAGTTTTTTAGAAATAAGTTTCTATTATTTTGGCTTGGTTTAAATTGCCCTAAAAATCCTAATTTCCACTTAGTAATTATTAAAGTACATTTTGTTATTTATGTTGACGGAAATTTTTCTCTCTCTCACGATTGCTTTCTACTGTTGAAAATTACGAATTTTTAAAATTCATATAAAATCACAAAAAATTCGCTTGAATTCACAGGAAATTTCATAAATCTCTGGGGCACTTTAATTCTCAAACTTTTAAGACAATATCCAAACTTACATATTTTTAATTTTTCCAATTTTATTTTATCAAACTGAAAAACCAACAACAAAACGACCTTTTTATAAATTAAAGTTCAAAGATCCCATCTTCCTCCTCTCAAAGTTCTTCATACATACATAATGTATAGATGCTATTATAGACCCATAATCATAATTGTTCAATCTAGTTCAAATGACCAGAAGGCGTATCTTGTGAATTTCCATATTAATCCATGTCCAACTATTATACATGTATACTCCAATCCCAAGTAAGGGCATCTATTAGAGATTCTAATTAACCATGACAGTGATATTCCCGCGATAATTTTTACCCCATTTATATTGATGTTGTCTTTCATCGTTTTCCTTAATTAAAAACAATCTTTCAACTTCATTTTATATACTTCTCTCTCCTCTTGCCAATGGTTTGCCTTGAGGTAAATTAAGGTGCATCGTCATAAATTTATTTTATTCGAGATTAAAAAAAAAAAAAAAATCTCCACCTCTTTTCGAATTTTGTTGTTTTTTTTTCTTGTTGTATCCATACGATACCTATACTTACTTTAGCCTGCCGAAGTTATGCTTTTGCTGTGTCCACCTGATTTCTTATCACCATTCAAAACAATCTTATACACTGACCATGATCACATGGAGTCTTCCTTTTTTTTTGTTTTTTGAAGCCTTCCAGCATCAACGGTTTTGTGTTCCACAAGTACAATGGCGGTGAGGCCGCCTTGTACAATGTTCGACCGCTTAACCCGATTAACATATTTTCCACTTTTCGGATTTTTTTTTTTTTTTTTTTGTATCGTAAATACCTTTGTTGTAACCTTTTTTGTTAATAGGGTGTTGTTATTTTATTGAGGAGTTGGCACCATACAGAATTAGGTGAGTCGATTGTGTTCAGCAATAAACGATTTTTTTAAGTAAAATTGTTAACATAATAGAATTTTGGAGTAGGTTCATCTCATGAACTAGGAAGTTCAATTTCATTAAAAGAATCATGAGCTTTTAGTAAAATGATAATTCCTTTTTCGTGACCTTTTTAATTTCAATATAATTGAATGATTCAAATGAAGTATGATTGGTAATCAAATGAGGGTTCTTATTTTGAAAAGAATAGGCAATGATTCTGGATTTGACTACAGAATCAAAGCCAGAAGCATTTGCATAAATAAAAGAGTACTTTCTTGAAATGGCATGTTGCCCATAGCCCGTTAAAAAAACAAATTTTAGCGGAAATCGTAAAGTTTTCAGTTAACTTAAGGATAAGAGTATATTTAAAACTTGTCTATTCTTTCTTAATAACGCATTTCCTTTATAAATAAAATGTTATTCTAGAAACGAACCTATAAGAGTACTAAATAAAATTATTAAAAGATCGGACATTTTTTTTATAAAGAATTTTCAAAAATGTAATATCTTGTCATAGGGTACAACTTAACAACTTCGCATATAAACTGTAGCCTTCCCTCGTTGCTTTATGCTTCCTTAAGCCGACATTCAATATCTTAAGGGTGCGGGACAGTATTTATTACATCCCGATCAGGCGTATTAAACGGATTTTCGATTGTTTGTCATTCAATAGTGGACCCAAGGCACGAAAGAGTTTAAAATCTAAAAAAATGAAAGTATGGCAGCCGTAATACAGAACAAAACACAACAAAAAATCCTTGAGCAATCCCTGCGATGACACGGACTTCGCACGCCCGACTGAGAAAGTGAAAGTCTAGAAATAAAAATCCTTCTCCGCATATTCAGAAAACCCCAAGTATAAAATATATAATGGAGGAAGGCTTATAAGAGATACGAGAAACCTACCGACGCGACACAACGAAGGTGATCTCCATTTAAGGTTTTTTTTTTTCATATAACAAAAAAAAAAACATACATATATCTTTTTATCCCTGGATGATGATACTGCTGCTCCAGGTACAAATGGAAAAAATATCAGACTTTTTCGGTTTTATTCTTTTCAAGACTTTATATATCCAGCAAACTTTTACAGAGTCAATGTTGCTGTCGCAATTTATCACCTTCTTCTTTTTCTTATTATTATTATTTTGCGGTATATATATGGTCGGTGTTGTGAGTTTGTGTATTTTGATGGCACACCGCAGGAGGAGATGATGGGCACTTTGCTAATTGAGATCTTGTTAATAATGCGGTAATGATGTCGTGAATGATTACATTGTATGGTGACTTCAAGGCTGCTGATGATGATGACGACGAACGATGGTGCATTTTTTAAAAGTTGTGATTCGAATGGTGCAGAATATGACGTTGTCTTCATGTTTGTTGTTTTGTTTTGGTTTTACCACAAAATCATTGAGTGTAAATAATATCAAATTTTTCCATCAGCTATGTACCTATAAGTATATATGTGGTGTTGTTAATTTTTAATCAGTTATGACATACCAAAGATAAAAATGGTATTATTTTCGAAATTTTGAAAGGAATTTAGTCAAAATATGTAAAGGATCAGTGCGATAATGGTATTTAAATCAACCTGACTCAATATACAGAAAAAAAAATTCAATTTTAAAGCGATTTAGTTTTTATAAAGAATTAAAATGAAAATATCTACATATTATATTCATTATATTCTTACCTACATACATATCGACTGATAAAGTGTAGGACATCGTAAGTCAATAAAATACAAAAAATATTATTTATTTATAAAAAGAAAAAAAAACAGCAGAATCAGAGTCACCTTTTGGCATACAATGTTGTTCTGAAAATTTTAAAGAAAAAGACAGAATTAAAACCTCTTACCATAGATTGCCGTTCAAAATTTGGCAATTATTTTTTTTTTTATTTATGAGAAACATGCAAAAACGAATTACGAGGTTCTGCACTTTAATCATCGATATATGTTTAAGTGCAATCCGGAAACTGATCTTTACTTTAATATTTAAACTACTCTTGGATTTTTGAAAAAATCTCATCAAGATCTCTTATCTGAAATATGTGGATTTAATATCTTTGAATCACTTTTTCCTTGGAATAGAAATGTATTTTTAGACCATTCTAAAGAATATTTTTAAGTCTAAAAATCATAAGATAAATGCAGGTACCACATACTCTCCGTTTAATGATTCCTTTTAAAAATCGATAGCTGCAACGAAAAAGTGGAAATAAAAATAAAGATTTCATATTTGAATAATTTCAGAAAAATTGTTTTAACCAAAATTATCAAAATTTTGCATTTTTATTGGATTATATTTTAAGGATTTTCTTAATTTCCCCAGAGTTAGTTTTTTTTTATGAAATAGTTATATGTTATTTAAATAATAACTTTAAGACTTAAATAGAATATTTATGATTTTAACTTTAATTATAATTAAATACAAGCATAAGAAATTATTCAAAAATGAAAATATTTAATTTAAATAATTGAATTTATGATTTGCAAATAGAATTTTTGAAAATAAGCTTTTGTTGTAAGGTAATAAAAAAATAATTTAAAAATTGCCAACAAATCAACCAAAAACAATTTGTTGAATTAAAAAAAAAATTTGTTAATAGAGCAGGTTACAAAACTAGAAAAGTATATCAGTCTTTTCGGAAAACCAGAACTGAAACTTTACATCCAAACAAGACCGAGATGAGACTTACAAAAGTTAAATATATTGCCTTGTTTGGTGTTCCACCATAATTATTAATTTTTAAAATTCCTATCAATATACAGGGTGATTCGCATAAGGTGTGACAAAAAACCATAGAACTTGTAGGTTTAGTTTAGAAAAACATCGTATGGCAGGAGAGTCTTTTCCCCCCGTTTAGTCAACAGACTTTAAATGGAATTATTTTTAAACAACAGTAACACTTACAGTGCCATGCTATACCTTTTTTGTAATGCTAGAAATCTCTTCTTTCATTTATTTTAAACAAGGTTGTTTCAGGGAACAATTTTTGAAAAATTTTCAAACTCAAAATTTTGAGAAACACATTTTTTTTTTTTATTTTGTTCAACTATTTTCCTTTTTTATTTTTTTTTTTTCAAAATTTTACGTTATTTACCTAGTACTACAATACAATACGTTATTTAGTACTATTTTGGTTTTATTATTCAATGTTCTTCCCAATTTTTTTGTTAAGTTATTGTGAAAATTTAAAATAATAAAAATAAGTTCCTCTTAATTTGACTTCAATCTGTGCGTTGTTTAAGTTGAATTGAAGATACTATTTTACTAAGAAACTAGTTAAACAGATTGAGATTTTTTAATTTTCTCAAAAACTAGAAGACATTTTAGCATATTGTTTTTAATGTTTTACTAAATACAGAATATTTCAGTATATTAAGAATTAAAATACACTATAGTAAATTTGTTAAAACTCATTTAGGTTCCTCGGATTCCAGGCTTTTTGTGTTTGAAGGGCACTCCATTATTAATAAAAACGGTTAACAAAAATTATTTATTACTACTTTAAATGTTATTTTTAAGTAACAGATTCCTATAAGTTAAAGGAAATCTTATTAATAAAAAGGTTACAGAAAACAAATATTCTAGTAGGCAACAGAATTCTCATCTTTATCACAGAAAATTGATTTATAAGAACAAGTCATTTTTGCTTTCCTATATACTTAATCTCAAAAAACTTTTTGTTAAGAAATGGAAATCTTCCAAAAATTAAATTGTGAAGATAAGAAGCTTCATTATTTAGGTATTCTGTACTAGAATTTAAAATAAAAATACCTCTCAAAGGGCATGGTAATAGCGAACATACAACTTTTACATTAAATAAAGATTTAAATCATTTTATTGTGGAAACAAAAAAACTAATTGAAAACGAATTAATTAATAAAATCTGGTCATCGTTGATATTTAAATTGTTTTTAATTACATTAAGGTATAGTTCTGAGAAAATATCAAAAATTAAAACCGCGTTAATCAGTTTAAGAATTTCGGGTTATTTCGATACAAGGATTTTGGTAATTATAATAAATAAAAAATGTTTAGCTCAAAGCCCTGGTAGGTAGAGCTTAAACTTTGTTTATTGATATTTCAATTTATTTATATATCAATAAAGTTATAATTTAATAATAAAAAATAATAAATAAAAAGGTCTCTAAAAATGCTTAAAAGTTAATTTGATCATATTTGCAGTTTATAAAAATTATACCACGTAAAAAATTTCCTACAAGAAAATAGTTAGAGTAAGTTACATCTTAAAAATAGGAACAAAGTTATTCATATGTATGAAAGGCGTTAAAAAATGAAATACAAAAATTTAAATGAGGCATTTATGTATATAAGTATGAAGACTGTGTCAAGCAAAAAGAAGTTTCAATTCTTAGTTTCTTAAAAAAAAACCTTAATTCACAAAAAGCCGTAGAAGGTTGTTTAACATTTCGTTCAATCAAATTATTTCAAAAAACTTTTCTCATAAAAAAGAAAATCAACTTTATTTTGTATTTATAGAAAATTAAAAAAAAATTTAATTTCTTTTCGATATAAATGTAAAGGTCCCCAGAATAATCACTTTATTTTGGGAATTTTTGACCCCAGTTATTTTTTTTTCGTATCAGCATGCATTTAAAATTATAAAGCTATGGAGACAGTAACAGATATTCTTAATAAAAAGTAGTTTTCCCCTAATTTCGCAGTCGATATGTCATCATCATCATCAATCATATTTTAAACTTTTGGTGATAGGCCATACTGCACTTACCACAGTAAAATAGTAATCATAAGATGTTGAAAAAAAAAACTACAATAATAATTCAATCATTTCAAATACCAAAACAAATTCATATATCCCAACAAATTATTTGTATACTTTCCACGTCAAATTGAAATAACTGTCATGATAAAAGTCTAATAAATATTCCTACCAAAAAGGATACAAAACACAGTTTTCAATTTACGCAAATGGATTATTCACCTGTTGCACTTGTCAAAAAAAAATGCATTTTATTACACCACCACCGCAGCAGCTATCACCAGCATCAGCTTTCTTCAATCATATCTTGCTGCTCAACACGAGATTTCCCTCCATTTCTGTCTTCAATGATCTCCAGCTTCCTCCTCCAACTATGGTCCATCATCTTACAAACTATATACAACAGAAAAGATATTATACTCTCCTCCAGTTAGCAGTAGTTCCATTCAAACTATCCCCAACAACATCGAACAAATCCCAATCGAACTGCAGCTTTTAAAATATATATAAAATAATAATAATAATAAAAATCCAATATCCCAATAGCGTTGCACTTTGCAGCACCAACAAATCAAACACACTTATAGTAGTAGTTTTTGTTGTTGTTGTATTATGTATCTCACCTGTAAAACCGCCACGCCAAACCAAGCCAAGTCGTCGTTGTCGTTGTTGTCGTCGTCGCGCAGTCGTGCTGCTTGCTGTGATTCAAGATTCGATATATTCCTCCGCGACGACCACTTCGGTCCTATAGAAATTTCAAAGTTGTTTTCAGTTGATATCGGTTACTCACAAGGCTAACAACCCAGTGAATCACCTGCGTGTACCACTCTTTGAAGTTATATATCTTGTTCACTTGTCTTGAGATACTTTTTTTTTCTCTATACCTCACCTGTTTAACTGAGGGAGAAAAAAATCAATGCGTGTGCGCGAAGTGCTGAGATAAATACAATTTAATATACAAAAATTGTATCTTATAATAGAAAAAAATAAATCTATACATTTTTTAAGGAGTGTCTTGTAGATAAATAGTTTTAGATACGCATCAATAGTGTTAGATATACCTTCGAAAAAAACAAACATCAATTGATCGCAATTACGCGTAATTACCATTTTGAATTCGCATAACCTCTCAAAAAAAAGCCGCAGTTTTCAAAACAAATACAAAAAAAATATATCTTTTCGCGGTTAATGTGTATATCTTTCGGTAGATTTGATGAATGAATCTGAAGAATGCGTGTTCGGCTATGTTTAGAAGAATAACATAAACAAACCGATAAAAAAAAGAAACAAGTTAATATCACACACTCTGACCGAAATCGAAAAGCAAAAAAAGGGTTGACTCCGAAAACTAGTTACGACTCTTAACAATCAAGTTTAACGAGAATAACCCGGGAAGAGTTTTTTTTTTTGATACGCGGTGGTGTCTTCGTCGTCTTTGCTGCTGGTGCTGAGCCGGCCGAGGGTTTTAGAACTAGTTGCGTCGCACTATACACTACTGGATATTTTGCCCTAGTTTCTTTATTTATTTATTATATTTTTATTTGAAGTGCCGGTGTCGTTTAAAAAAAATTGTGTTTAGGTCAGGTGTGATGGTGTAATTTTAACATGGAATAAACTGGAATCGTCCCATTTAAAAAAAAAGGATTCAAATTGCTTTTTAATTGCCTGCGAATAAGTATTTCTATTTCTATACGCGGGAAAGGATAATCATACAGCTTCAAACTGGATACAGGGGGAACATTTTCGATAGCCTATTCGGATTGGCTTACCGAACCACGGTAAATATCTAAGACTTTTTTCTTCGCATACAAAACTATATAGAGAAGAAAAAAAAAACACAAAACACACAAATTTTCTATTTAATTTGGCCAATTGATGTTGTAATGCCGTCGTCGTTGTCAACACTGCGCCGCACCTTTTGCTTCACCTAAAAAAAAAATAATCCAAACGAATCATTTGATGGTAATTTTCCTTCGTCACCACTAACAGCATCATCGTCGTTTCTCGGGAAGTTTTCGACTTCTATTTTTAATCTCAATGTGCAAATTAGCTTTTTTTTTCTTTCTTTATTATTATTATTTTTTTTTATTTTGAGAAATCTCACTTTTTTATTGTCATCAGGGTTTGATTAGCATCGTCCCCAGGTAGACAGAGAAAAAATATTTATAAAGCTTTCGCAACAAACCACACTGCCATGATCAACTTTAACGCTTTCTGCAAAAAAGATATCTTAAGCAATTTTTTTCGGTTGGTTTCTCTTGCTGCAAAATGAAGATAAATAGTGATTTTAAAATTTTGACACCCTTCTCTGGAAGTGTGATACTTTTTTGAACATTTTCTCATAACAACGGCATTTGCCGCTGACTACGGTCAGCTGAATTTGCATAGTTTACAACCCTTTTTCTTTGAGATCAGTGTGTTTGTCCTTCCATATCAACATGAAAAAAAAAAAACAAAAATCCTTGCATTGTTAAAATAAATCAGAGCACAAACTCAACGGACGTAGAACGTGATGATGATCTCAGTCGTGGATAAATCAGAACCAACAAAAAAATCTAAATACAAAAACAAAATAACACCGAATCACTGATGTGAAATTGATGTGGTTTTTGTTCTACCTACCTGTGTCCAGGTAAGGACCGAAAGGATTTTTCACTTATATTTTATTATATGTATGAAGATCGTCCACGTATTCAGCGATGTACGAAGATATTTTTTTTTTTTTAATTTTTGTGAAAGGATGGGTCATTATCGTCCTTAAGGGATACTACTCACGGACGATGCATTAATGCGTAATGAGGCTAGACTATTTTGATGATGGTATATATTCTTTCACTTTTGTTGTTGTTGTTCTTCCATATTATACCGCTGGCCGTTGTGTGTATGTTGAACTTCTTTTGAATATATCCTCTTGTGTCCTTTGGCCATTGCCATATCATTAATACAATTTTCATGCACATCATGCAAATGATTTTTTAAATGTCAGCTGTATTTATGTATTGTTTTGATGATGGTATATTGCGACGGACAGACGGACATTAGGCGCGAAATTATATTTTAATTTTTTTTTTTTTGTTCGTGGTTGTTAAAAAAGTGTCTTTAAATGAAGGTCAAATAGATGGATGGATGGATGGATGGATGGATTAACGACCGTTAGTGTGGATAATTAGGAGATGGAATTGGGTTCGTTATTATATTTTTTTTTTTTTTGAAAAAGGATTGTGTAATTTTGAAGAGGCGTTAAGGATTTTTTTTTTGAAAGATGAAGAAATGTTTGAGGAAATATTTTTTAGTTCCCATGAAAATGAGTAGGATTTTTTTTTGTTTTTATTAAAATGTCCAACCAGATGGCGATTGATTTATTTGGGATGTTAATCATAAAATAAGCAATTTATTTTAAAAATTCCAAACAAAAATTTACAAGTGGTGGCTAATTAATAATGAGAAAAAAAAACAACGAAACAAATTAAGCCGTCGCGTCACTCGAAACATGATAAATTTGGGTTCAAGATGCAGTTGTGTGGGTATAATTGGTTTTTATTATTTTTATAAGTTCATTCAACAGGATTTAAAATTGGATAAAAACAAAGAAAACAATACAATTTGGTTTTTTTTTATAAATGTCAGTCGTGTTAGTTCACTTTTAAACCATTTTTAATTTTAAAAAATAGAACAAAATATTAATAAATTTTCAAATGTTATAGTTTCTGTTCGCTTATTGTCTTAAACTGGAGCTCAACCTCGTTCAAAGTTCATTAGATAAATCGTAGATATTCGCAGTTTTGAATAAAGAACGGACATTTAATTTTGTTGAAAAATTGCGGATAGATTAAAATCTCTCAGTTCTTTTGAATTTCTTTTTATAAAGTCAAGCACCTACTAAGCCTTTATTAAATTCATTAAAAATAATTTTTGTATTGAACACAGCACAATTATTTCTTTTAAAATCTTAACTTTATTAATAGTGTAAGTGTAACATTAAGATGAAGACATATATTTTTCTTACACAATTTAACAACATTATTCATATAATTTTTAAAAAGACTGCAATATCGTACGGACTTGATGTCTATGGAAATAAAAAATATTTGACATAAAGTCTTAAATTGTGAATCAAAGGAACAATAAAAAGAGGTCCAAGAGGGCTATCTTGAGGAACTCCTATTGTAAATTTAATTTAATTTGTTTGTTTAAAAAATGGAAAATCCATTTCAGTTAAGGCTATTGTGATATCCTAACACCTTTTCGTATAAAATATGCTGAACGGGCTTGAAATGAAATGTCTTATAATGGAAGCATCACATAAAGGGAATGGAAACTATAAGGATTGTAAAATGCCTTTAAATCATGCTTTTGACTTCTTGCTCTTCAAAGATCCCCTCTTTATGAAGTCAGCAGCATGATAAAAGATTTTTGTAGCTGTACAGTTAATGCAAAACTGATAGAAACTTACATAATCTAACCTCGCTGTTATTCAATCGACATTTTATCAAGTCGAATTTGAAACAATTTTCTATTTCAAATGTCAATATAACTTCAATTAATGTTCCAACGAATGTCAACGAAGTTTTCCTTTGTACAATCGACATTTTTGTTGGTGACATTTCCTTGAATATAGTAAATGTTAACGATATAATAATTGCATATTTATTTTCATAGATATTTAATTATTTCTTACACCTCTCGTTTTAAATTAAAATTTCTCTCAATTTAAAGTGAAATAATTTCTCTTTTCAATGGCATTCCGTTAATTTTTTTAACCATTACAGATACCAATTTCAAAGGCATTAATTTTCCTATAGATTTACATCCCTACACCGTAAATTGCATATACATATTTAGAAATATAAAAAATAAATTTGAATTAAAAAACTGAAAATAATAAGTTTTTCTTAAACTTGAATTTCTCAAATAGAATTAAAAAAAACAAGATTTTAAAAATTATGGTTATACAACTATAACGGAATCATTTGTATCTTTGGATAAGCTTGACCTAAATTCGGGTGATTTGTTAAGTACAGTGAATTCTCTCAAATCCGTACCCCCGACGGTATCATTGCAGAAATTTGTTCGCTCATAAACAAAACACAAAAACAAAAATGAAAACATTTCAAAACAAACACATTAGCATATTCATATTCTCGAATCTTCTAATAATTTAAGTTCGAGTGCATTCCCGTAATCAAAAATAATGTTACGTAGTTCTTAAGATTATACAATTTTCAAAATTTGACTTATCAATGAATTTGTGTAATATAGAATTTTTTTTTAATTTTTATTTACTTGAAAATTCAAAATTATTTACTTTTTAAAATTGGCGTCCGCGTCCGGTATAAGAGAGTCTGTCTTGTGAGAGAATCATTAATATGAAAAATCATTCTGTTCTTTGAAATCTGTTCTGTAATGAGAGGTGTCTGTTTACAGAGAGTTCACTGTATAGAGATTCTTTGCAGTTTAGATCCACAACAAGAACGTTTAAATATTTGGAACTTTAAGACCAAATTATTTTTAATTTAATTTTAATGTATTCAGTAAATATTTTGTATTTACTCATAAATTGCACAGTTTGAAGTATTATTGTACAACGTACATACTGCACGTCAAACTAACCAACCTTGGGGTGCACAAAAATATATAACAGGTTGTACTTTTGATGTGTAAACATCTATGCTGGCGCGGCGGTAGGGTGAACTAAAAACGTAAGCCCTACGTGTAATACGTTCCGTGTCACACAATATGTGTCGAACTATACGTTGCAATTGATTTTTACACATCTTGACCGTGAGTCCCGGCACTCAGAAATTTTTTTTATATATTTTGTATTCAGTTAGTCGCAGAGCAAATGTGTTTAAAACAAACTTCAGCTTAGAACTTTGAACATTTCTTGTCTAAGATAAAAATCTCTATATTTATTGTTATAAATTTTCGTCAATTTAATTTCGGTCTTACAATTATTTAAAATATTTATTATTTAATATATAAATATTTATGACATTGCATGGTTGTCTTTCATCTTTTCCTATATATGTATATTCTGCCAAAAAGTGCCAATTTTGTGGTTGAAATTTGTTAACAAAAATAAATAAAACTTAGATAATCCTCTATACATGTTTGAGGACACAATTGGTCTCCTTTTTGCGGGTTGGAATTATTTTTTTATAAAAAAAACTAACTGACGACTTAGAGCTATTTCTTTTTAGCAATCGAAATAATTTACTATGAATATTGTACCGACGGGTTTTTTTTACTTTTTGAAATTAAGAAAATTCTTGTTATTATTATAAGAATTCTGTTATCTTATAGTTTTAAGAAGAAGAATAATTCCGAAACGCTTTTCAGAAGAAATAAAAATTGTACTTTTACTGTGTGTGTTCCTAAAAATTGACATAAAGTGGTTTAACCTTGACCAAATCTTGTAAACAAAATTACAAACAAAATATTTTTTTACTTTCTGAAGTTTTCAAATCAAATTGCTTCTAAAAAAGCGTGTCAAATTTTATTGCTACTTCTGTAGTCGCCCACAAAATTTACTAATCACGTTAAGTGTGCCGATTTTAACATTTTTTCTCTACACATATTCTTTCTCAATTCGGTTAGGATTATAATAATATTATTTCTTTAGTCATGAATTTCTCTTGCATCCACTTCAAAAAAGCAACAAATTTTCTTAATTAACGAATGATAGGGTCATGGAAATTTATTACCTTCTCCAATACTAAGCACTAAAAACGACCATGAAAATGTTGTTGTTTTTTTTCTATCTCGCTCTCTCTCGACGATGTCTTCCAATAAACTCAGCTGCAAGGTGTATTGTTAAGGGCTCTTTTCATGTGTGTTAAGGTCTTATATATAGATTTTCGTTTTCGTTCTTTTCTTTTTGTTGTCTTATTTATTGATACGACGATGAAGCCAAACCAAGCAACATCAACTCTAATCAAAGTGCTTCGAAATTTTTTTAACACCAAAAATGCATCAGTTTTATGACCTCAATCGGTCTTTATTTTTTTTTTTAATCAAAAAAGCCCAAATGGTTAAAAAGAAGATACAGCTCCATTTATAGTATCTACCTACTCATTTGATTAAAAAAAAATCCTTTTCTCACACTTTAAACAAATCTAACACATACACACACAATTGGACGAAAAAATAAATAAAGTAAAAAAAATATTGAAATAAGCAAACAAAGATCCATCCGTATGATGGTGTGTTTTGTGTCCATCATCTGGCCATGTCGTGAAGAGATATTTTAATCCTTATCCAACTTGGAATACCCTTTGGCTGAATATTTATTTATTTTCCACATGGATATCTCCTGTAGGACCCTATATTGTTTTTTTTTTTTTATTTTTTATTCTTCATCATGTCGTTGCCGTCGTCGTAGTCTTCAAATGGACATTGAAGATAAAGAAGGCACTTTGAAAGGATAAATGTTATTTGTAAGGGTTCGCTCCTATGCTGCTAGATGAAGTCGATGACGATGAAGAACAAGAAGAAGAAGATCCAAATAAATATCCTTTTGGACAAGGGTAAACAGAATTTTAACCCTCTGATGTAGGGCTTTGTTCTTTCTTCGCGCCGCACAATGTACCATCGGACATCATCACTACCCTTTAAAGCATTCGATAGAATAGTCCGATCGGCCATCATCATCTTTGGACAGGTAAAGGAGAGTTGAAAAACAAATTAAATCCCTTTTTTTATCGTTGCGCAATCGCATTTATATATCACTCAGTGCATGAGTATGTGTGTGTGTGTGTTTGTGATTTAATAAAAAAAGGGGTATCCCTATTATGACCGCATTAATTTGGACAGCGGAATAGGCGAGATGTCCAACCTCGCAGCACAATAGATGGGAACAATTGAATGGTCTTCTAACGTTCATATTTGAATGGCGCGACACAATAAGAACGCAGATTTGGAAAGGATCATTATTCAAATGAGCAGAATGAGTTGACGCAAACAGGGGTGTTCTAGGACCGAAATTTATTTAGATTTTTTTTATTTTCGTTTGCATGTCGTTCCTTAAGTCCGTCTTTAATATATTTGAATATTTGTACAAACGAAGAAGCAAAATGCCCGCAGGGGCAGGATAGTCTGAGATGTTTTCTTTTTTTTTCATTATATGTATTATTATTTCCTTAAGATGATGATGATGATAGATTTTATGTGTCTTGTCATTGAGTTTTAACGGTCGAAAAGATGCAGATGCAAATAAAAAAGAGAAGATGCACAATATTGCTTACTGATGAGTTCTTCTTTTATTTTATTTTTTCTCACGCAAGCATTAGATACATAGATTGAGAAAGTATTATTTTTTTTTTATTTGACTAAAAAATATTGTACATTCAGATGAAACGCGGTTACCAAATAGATTGCTTAATCGAATTTAAATAATTTAACGAAATTTATAGTCAACAAATGTCAAATTTATAGACGAAAAAAAAAAAATAGTTTCAGAGAAAACCTAATCTAACGCCTACTTGAATATTTTTACATTTATTTTTTTGGTGGTCATGGTTTTCAAAAAAATAAGGCCAATGCAGAGAGTCAAGATAAACCAATTTGGAATTTTTCTTTTAAGATTAATAGATAAGAGAGTTTTTTTTCTGGTTTTTAATTCAAAAGTGCTTCTGCTTAAAATGACAAATTATTATTATTCACAAATATGGATTTGGATTTGTTACGCTGAGCTGTGTTAGTTTGTTTATTAAATGAAGATACCCAAATATGAAATGAGGGACCAGATGGTATCATTTACACAAAATAAATCTAAGAAGTGATTTATTGCATTGGGTATATATTTTTGGGCAATTTTTTTTTATCTTAATAATAAAATTATCCGTGAAAATTATTGAATTTATTTTTTGGAGAGGTCTTTCTTCAAAGGGCTTTTTATTCGAAAAAATATTTATGAATTTTATATTTAATAATGAGGTACTTGTTGGGTTTTCTAGAGCAACAAATTTTAATACTTATATTTTCTTTTTTAAGAAATTCATTTCTAATTGGTACTTACCCGGATTTTAATTTAAAAAAACACAAATAATAAATATTGTTATATTATAAAAAGAAAAAAACCCGAGCTGGCATGACCTAAGTAAATGTTCAAGTTTGCAATTTTATCCCATTATAAAATATTGTCAAGCCAATATTTTATAAATTCCCTACAATTATTTATAAAAAAAAGCATATAACAAAATTTGTAGTACTAAGTCTTCTACTTGGCTGATGTAATACAGTAGTATAATATAGAGAATTTGTATTATTAAAAAAAAAAAAACCTTCTTAGTTTTTCAATTTTTCAAATTTCACTTTTTCAGAAAAATTTGATTTATGGAAGCAATATAAAATATATTAAAAAAATGTACTGAATAATTGTAAATTTAAAAATGTTATGATGAAAGTAAACAAAGCGGCATCAGATTTTTCTCTTGAAAATATTTTAAATTTTAACTAATCTTTTTCTATACGAAATTCAAGAAATTACACAGTTTTCTTATAAAAACATTCATTGAATACTTTATGATTTCATAGTTAAGAAAAAAATATAATTTTAAGATAAATAATTAATTTTATATTGCAAAAATTATCTAACATGGAAAAAAACAATAATCGAGAATATTCCAAACCTTATGATAAATCTAACTGTTTGACATTTTTTTTCTTGTTTCATATACAATTCATTTGCATTTTATTGAATTATTCTTATTCGTGTTTATTTAAAAACACTTTAAAATGACAATTTTATCGCTTTAGGAAAACATAAATAAAAATTAACATCATCACTAAAGTATTGTTGGTTTGTCTTCATTATTAAAAAAATAAAATTAAAAAAGTCCTTGCTAACGATGTTTTTGATAAGTTATGTTAATTTGTTCATAAATTTGTTAAAAAAAAATATTCATAAATACAAAATGTTATTATAATTTGTATCTAAGTGTTTTGTTTTATCTTCTTAAATAATCTACAGCAGAATCATTATCATAACAGTGTCTGCAACAAAATGAAAAAAAAAAATTTAACATTTAAAAATTAAATCTTTTTTTACTTAAATTTTGGCGTGATTTAGTAAAGTATTTCAATGGTGAATCATATAATTCACCATAGAATGACCTTGAATACGATGACTTTATTCTCTCTGTCTCGTCTTTGTTTTTTGGTGTTTTAATCAATGGGCCTTGTGAATAAAAAAAAAGCTAAAGCTAAAACTTGGATTTTTAAGTAAAAGCTAGATTTTTGGTGAATAAAAGTAAGCTTAAGCTAGCTAGTTAAAGATGTTTTCTAGTCATAGCTATTTTAAAATAGCCAACGCTAAATTCATTTAGTTTTAGCTTGTTTTCCCAGCCAAAGCTTCAATTTGTGTGAATAAAAATAGCTTTAACTAGAATATTAAAGTTAAAGCTACAAAAATTTCAAGATTTTTTCTCCCTGTCTAGAAAGCTTTGACTAGGTCTTCTTTTCAGTATTCTCTTTAGTTGTAGTGCGATTATGGTAAGAAAACTAAGATTTTAGAAGAAACGGAAGTAAGTGATGAGGATATAGTAGGACATAGATCTTGGAGTTGAACGCTCTTCTGTATGTAAGACTGTTAAGCACGTAGTTGTCGTTGTCGTTGAAAGTTGCAGCATGAATTAAATGCTAGGCATTGTAGGTACATATATAAGCCATTAAAAGGTAGAATTACAAAGTTAATGGAGAATTATGAAGCAGGTACTTAAAAATAATGCGAGCTGTTAATTAAATTAATGTTAGTAACTCAAAAATAAGACAATTTTCATTATACTTTTTAAAATATCAAAACTGTTTTATTGGAGCTACCAGACCTACATATGTACAAATTTGAAACCAATTGGTCCACAGTGAACGTATAGACGCAGAAACTGACGGACGATATGATAAAAACATTTTTAACCCAAAATCAAATCTTGCCCTATAATACAGATAGTGGCAAAACAAAATCCGAAACAACCTTTCTTTTGGTCTAAATATGAACAGTTCTAGCTAAAGCTACCTAGTCGAAACATGTGAATAAAAAACAAACTGCTTAAATTGCGAAGCTTAAACTAGAATTTTCTAGCACAAGCTATTTAGAGTAATCATTTTTTTATTCACATAAAACAAAGCTTAAGCTAGAACTGTCTAGCTTAAGCTGCTAGTAAAAGCTATGACTAGTTGGCTTTAGCTTCCTCCAAAAAAAGCTTTAACATTTTTTTTATTCACAAGACCCAATGTATCTCTGTCTTGAAATTATTTTTTCGAAATTTTATCTTCATTTTTTCTTGGATTGCAGGTTGTTGAAAAAATTACGTTGAAATTAACAATAATTAATTAAACCTCATTAATTAAACAGCCAAAATTAACTTATAATAACAAAAAATTTAAAATACAACTTTCATTGTTGTATTTATATTTTAAAAAAAGAGAATAAAACAAAAGAGCTGACGTCTAAACTTGATTTCACGTTTTGATCGATTTTCGTTGTTTGCATTCTCGGCTTTTGTTTCACGTGATTATGACGCACGTTCTAACAAGTCAACAATTATTGTTAACAATTTTATCTGTGATTTTGCCATATATGCGTGGTTGGAATGAAATGACGTTTCATTGAGAAAAAAAATACAGAAAAAACATTCTGTCGGCAATTTTTGCATTTCTTATTTATAAGCGTTTCTTGTTCATTACCATACAACATTGTCTTTAATTTTCCTCATTTTTTTAAATAGACATTGAACAATTATGTTTTAAAAGGTTTATTTTCTCTTTGCGCATGAAGAAAGATTTGAAAATAAATTATAAAAAAAAAAAAACAATCTACAGAAAAGTCTAACTCAATACTAATACGATCGTGCGACCATATTTGAATGCACCTCGAGCAACTTCAAATTCAAATCTCAACAAAGACTTACCACACAACGTATAACACCACTATTTCTGGTGTAAATAGTATATGTTGTCAGTCGGTAGTCCGCAGCTGACGGCATGACAAATGTCAAATATTTAACTTCAAACGTGAGGTGCTAAGAATGTAAGCAAATATTGAAAGTGAAAGAGTCGAGACTGGTGTATGGATTGTGTTTATGGTGACTGGTGAGCTACAACCAACAACTATAAGAAGTAGAAAGAAGTCATCGTGCTACCGAAGAGCATTTTGACGGGTCAGGCGTAGGAAGAAGCATATGCGCACAGAGAGCTATTATGTAGTCACATGTGTTTGCACAAGCAGAGTTTATTTGTTTGGTAAATTGTTTGATTAGAGTCATTAAAAAAGCTTTTGCCACCGTATTTTCTAACAATTTATTATTATTTTTTTGTTGTGTTCTCTTATATATGTATCAGCTTCTCAGTCCCTCTGATTCTCTGCTCAGTTTTTAGTATTTGAATAAATATTGAAATTTTTATTTGTTATTGTTATTTGAAAACAACAGCTCTGTGCCCTGCGTGGTGAAAAATTTCACACTTAACCCAAATTGCTAATTAAAATTTTCCCATCGATTAGCTGAGAAATATTTATACAAAAATCATCGTCGTAGTCATTGCACGACCTTTAGCCAAGCATGCAAAGATAATTATAGGTTACGCATGCGCACCAATTCAATTGCAAAAATTTCTTCTAATAAAAATAGCAAAATAGAGCCCACCAATAGTTTTTGGCATTGTTGATGGAATTGAAAATCGTAATTCTTTTGGTTCTTGACCCCTATGATTATTTTATGGTTACACTTCCGTCAACACCCTTATTTTTGTTCTTTCTTCCTGGTTCTGTTGTTAAATTTTTGACACAATACCCTCAATTATTCTTGTATGGGACTCCTTGCAACAAGTATATTCATAACATTGTGCTACTGTATCGTTGGCACACCAAGGGGTGGAAATTGTTGGTAAATGCGAAAATTAGTTGAGTACACTTGAGTGAGTGGCTTTTTTTGCTCGTTGGGATTGTGATGAGAAATATAAGTATGACTAGCTTCCGGCTATTACATTTCTTGATCACATGTTGTGTATATGTGTGTCATGTGGTGCAGGTTTAGTTCGGTTAGGATGAAAGAGTCACACACAGGTCGCTGTGGGATGTTTTTTTTTCCTTTTTCTTCTATCGATCGACGCGATAAATGGATAAAGGAATAAATTTTGTGCAGATGCAAAAAAAAAAAAAAGAAAGAAATTTTATGTTGAACTTCCATAAATTTTATTTATATTTAAAAAGAAGAAAAAACTTTTTTATTTTCATTCAACATCACAAAGCAGACACAAAAAAAAATATGTTACAAAACTTTCGATTTCTATTTTGGTGGGTTGTGTACCTCTCGCATCATTTATAGTGTCTACAAAAATTTTAATAATAAAATAATTCGCTTTTATGATGCAAATTTAGTGTGTGCTTCACAATGTATGCTAATTTTATTATATTTTATTTTTTTTGTTTGTCTATCTTTAGTGTTATGTTAGATGAGATAACTTGATATACCCGCATCATATACGAAAATATCCATAGGCCTAATTTAATTAGTTGCAAATGACAACGAATTGTGATGCTAATACCTTTTAAGTTGTGGCTAGAAACGTGATTTTTTAAACAAGACCATCACGATGGTAGTGTGTATCATTGGATTTTAATGATTTTGTTTTTTTGTTTGGGTAGTAATTTAATAATAACAAAAATAAAATAACATATTGGTTGACATTTTTATTGATTCACGGAAATCTCATGTATTACTCATTAAAAATAATGTTAGGGGTGCTCGTGTTTGGAAAAAATACATTAGGTTTTATAAATTTAGTAAATTTTTAGGTATTTAAAAAAAAATGTTAGTCATATTTGGAAAAAACTAATGAAACCAACAAATATTTAAAGTTCAGTTTTGTATTTTTAATATAACATAATTATATTCGATGGGCAGTGGCTGTGTTGCTTAGATACATTTAATTACGCAGTAAATTGGGCGAATCAAGAAGATTTTTGTTTGAAAATTCGTATCTTTTTTTTTTGTATGGATTTCTTCAAGAAGCATTTCTTCAAAGAAGTTTCAAAAATGTCTTAAATAAAGTTTTTTTTAGTATTTATATAACCAAAGCAATTTCGTATATTTTTTTAAGACCTTGTGTTTGAGGAAAATATAAATATGTCAAATTATTTAAATTCAAATAGAGAAAGCTCTATGAAGAATTTGTGTTTAGAGGTCTCAGCTGCAACTCAGCACACACTTAATATTGAACTTAAATATTTATTAATTGATTTAATTTGAAACATATAATCCATTTCTAGATAAGAAATACACTCTATCTATTAAAACAAATTAATACTGTTTAAATCTAGACATGACTGTTAAATTTATTTTATTTTCCCAAAAACTAAAATAATTCTCTGAAAAAACCACAAATTTCAATCATGATATTTCTTCAAAACAAATATGGTAAATGAGTGCTAAATATCATTTTAAACACAAAAATAAAAATCGAAATAAAAAATTTGAATTAGGTACATTTTTAAGCTAACACTTAATTGATTCCATATATCATCAGTCCATTATTGGAATATTTTGTATTTTACTCAACAATAACAAAAAAAAAAATAAATTGAATCTTGTTTCCTTTGGAAATAAAATATTTATTTTGGTGAAGAGATAAAATAAAGCCAAAAGAATATGGTTATTTATGTTTAGGTATTTTAAAAGTTAAAATATCAATATTATGAAATTGTAAATAATGTGTATTGATAGGGTGTTCCTGACGATGAAATTCTTTCGAGCAAAAATGTTGTTTCGAATACATTCCGCCACAAAAAATTTTTTAAATAATTTTTATAGAATAACAATTTGGGAACTACTTCACACTTTTTTCCACTTAAGATTGTTTTGCTAATTGCACTGAAATTTCATTTATTCATGACTTATCAGTCCACCCGGCTTTGCTCGGGAAAAAAAACGAGACATTATAGGAGAGACGCTGGCTAGGGACTTGATTTCATACTATCTATAGGTTAACATGGCCAAGAACAGTAATCAATGTATTCTTACATAACTAATTTCCAGAACAAAGTTTCAGAAAAGACTATAATGCTTCTAATGATTGATGTTTTTTCTAATTAAAAAATATGCTAATATCTTGAAATCCATGAAATGTGTGTAAGGTCGAATTGTTCGTGGCTTGAATTACATACAAATATAAACATTATACACCCTGTATATTTTTATAAAACATATGTATGGGACACATTGATTAATAATGTTATTTATTATCTGAATTGTTTTGAATTCATTTTTTTTTTAATTAAACGATTCGTAATTAAATATGCAAATAATTCAACCGCATGGTTATAATATTTTTCAAAATAAGTATCTACGTACAAAAATCTGGAATCGATTAAAACAATAATCATAAACCACGAAATAATTGCACTCAAAAGAAATTATTCAATATACATACATATCTATATAAAGGGTATAACGTCATTTAATTAAATTTCAAAACTTTTTTTGTATACAGACATTAGACAATCGTTTTAATTATTTTTGAAAATTAGTGTTAAGTATTCATTCAAAGTTAATCATTTAAAATTTTAAAGAAAAACTTGAGTCACATTAACAATGAAACTGATGAAATCAAATCAAATTTTTTATCGCTATAACACAGCAAAAAAAAACTAAAATTCTTTATACGCAAATCATCAGACTTTACGTTAAAACAAAATTTACATTCTTAATCAAGACTCCAATGAAAGGGAAACCACTTAAAAAATTATAATTGAAATTATCTAAACGTTTCTTTTTTCACAAAAAAACTATAAATTTAAAATTAATAAGAAGAAGAAAATAAAAATCTAAAACAATTTTATTTCAGTGGTTATAGTCACCAATTCTATTTTTTTTTTTTTGGTTTTGTTTCATGTTATTTTTGTTATTATATCTTAACGATGACGATTAATTTGTGTAGCACATCAGTATATATAGAAGAGACAAGATCTCGGTTAGCGTTTAATTTATGCAAATTCCAGAAGACATTCATACATTTATACAAATAAATTAAAACACAAAAAATAAAAATAAAACAACACTAGAAAAGGTCAAAGTGAATTTCTGTCGTATTGTCATCATCTTTCTGTTGACGGGACAGTTATAATAATTATTCTCTTATATACGAACAAACAGAATGAAAGACATATTAAAAAAAATTAAATTAAGATAAACACGACTAAATTATAATGAAATTGTGTTGATTTTGAGTCGAAGGACGTGCATTGACTTCACAAAATGGATGGAGTATCAGAAAAGTGGAAAATACAGCAGCTGCAACATCAACCAACACATCCAGCAGCAGAACGCTGAACCCATTCAAACTGTCGATGACTTTTGATATTGAAATTATGTTTGCTTTTTTATGTCCGTACGTTTACTTATAATGCACCATTTTCAAGCTTATTGCTGCTTGTTATTTTGTTTGTTTGTTTTTTTTTTATTAAATCTTATTTTATAGCATTTACACGTTTGTTTTTAATAATCGCTATGAAATATCTCCACTTTGATTTTATTACATACTTTGATGCAAAAAAAGAATAAAACTAAATTAAATTGAAATGTAATCAAAATGAAATAAAAAATAGCGCAAGCATAAAGCTTTGGACAGTCATCGAGTCTTCATTCACCTTCTAACCTCCTCCTACTTCTCTTTGCTGCTGCAAATGACTCGCAGTTGTCAAGTGAAAAATACCCTTGAAAATTATTCTCCTTGTTTTTTTTTTTTTTAATCCATTTCAGGGTCAAATATGATGCCAACCAATGTTAATTATATTGTTGTGAGAGGAGTTATCATCACTTACCTATGTCCTTGAAGAAGGATGGTGAATAATTGTTTTGGCGTGGAAAATTTCACAACATGGTTTTGTTTTTTTTTTGCCCCAGTATATCCTCTACATGTTGATTTGTTGTTAACTTACGACAGATTTCTCAAAATTAGCGATATAATTAATACAATACGATAGCATATTATATGTATGTATTAATTGTTGTTGACAGGAATAAGCGTGAAAAAGTGAGAGGAAATATATAATAACATACCAACTTTAAAATTGAAACAATATATGTAATTAATTACACAGAGGAAAGAATGCACTGATTGCACTTCAAAACGAAAGAGTTGAGTTGCGAACTTTAATTTGTCTCTGTTTTTTGCAATTTTGTTTATTCTGTGAGCATTAATGTGTGAAAATTAATTAAAACAGATATGAATAAGGTGTCAAAAGGGAAAGGTTTGACTGTCATTTCAAGGGAATTTTATTTTTCGCAAAAAAAAAAGAAAACAAAAAAAAAGCTTTAATTGTATTCATCTAGGTTGGTTGTTATTTATTGGTTTTGATTGGTTATATCGTTTGAGATAGGATATTTTTTCATTTCATTTCATTTGTTTATTTGCAATACAAATATTTGCACTGTATTAAAATCAAGCATGATTCAAACATTTTTAGATTCAGGAATCGATAATGTTTTTGTATATTTTTACTTGATTAAGATAATTCTATTTTTCTTACAAAATTATTGCAATATTTTCGGTAAAGAATTTTAAAACTATAACTTTAAACTTTACAGTTCTTTGAAAAATAACCAATATTTTTTCAATATATTTGAAAAATATTGAATTTTGATCCTTTCACCTCATAAACTCAAAAGCAGTAGTTCGATATTTCTTAAATTTCTAATGATAGCTTAAGACATCATCAAAACAAATCTCTAAATAAAATTCCCCTTTGTCGGAATGTCAAAGTGTAACATTAATGGGTTTATTTAAAAGTTTGTTTGTTTCTTAGATTATCGAGAAATAAATTGAGAGGTATAATCTATGAACAATGTTGAAAATATTAGAAATAACAGCCCACAAAAACCTTGCCCCAAGTTTATATGTTTCAGAAGCAACAGTTTAACTATCATTTATTAAACTTGAAGTTTGTTTTTTAATTAGTTTCTTTTTTCAAAATTAATGGCAATTTATATAGTTTTTTTTATTACTTCTTTGGCGCTATCACTATGGTAAATTGAATTCGAATTTGAGCTATAAAAATTGATTAGAATTTTTAAACGAAAATACTTAAAGGAATATAAATAAAACCTGTCTAGTATAACTAAATATAACGATTATTGGTTAATTATTTGTTTCTTAAAACTGTTTATAAAATATCAAAATAAAATGTTAAGATATTTAAATAATTTGCATTTTTATTTAGTGAGGTTAACTTAGCTAAAAAAAACTTAAATATCTTATAAATAAATGATAATTCTATAGATAATTCAATGTCCAATTGAATTGGAATATTATATGATGCCAAATATCAGCAATATTCACAACATATAAGAAAAAATAAAAATTCACCCATTATAACTATTCTTCACCCATTTATAATTATTTATTAGCACTATATTTCATCACAATATAATAGTAAACGTAATTCTTTAACATTAATATTGTCGCTAATTATTGAATTTAAATCTTAAACCTTAATTATGTCAATTTGTAAGTTTGCTACTCAGCTCTTTTGTATTTATTCTAATCACTGCATCTATTCTTTGAAACTCCCAAAATTGTTATTTAATTCCAATACTTTATCGCATCCATATGCCACACAAAAATACCTCCGCCTATATAAATCCACATTAAATGTCTATAAATAGAAAATTCTATTCAGAATACAAAATATTATAAAATTAGACCTTCCTTAAAATTTATGTGAAAATTATGAAAATTTCATAAAGAAGAAGAAAAAAAATTCATCTGAGTCAATTATAATTCCCTTTCTTTGGAAGTCTATAACTTATTTCGTTGGCTTCATTTCTGTGGTGTGTTATCGTCCTACTATACCTATATACGTTCGTTCGTTCTTTCTTTTTTTTTAGTTAAAATTATCTTCAGGTGATTAAGCAGGAGCCAAAATATTGTAACATGTGCGTTATGTTATTTTTGTTGTCTGTTTTATTTTGTATATTTTGTCGATAGATGCAACTGAGAAAATGAATGTTTTGTACTGCCTGCTGTTGTTGCCATTTTACTCTTTAGATCAGATTTCACCCTTTTTTTCTATAAGGCACCAACTGCATTAGGGGAAGGAAGAAGTCTACCTTATTGTTACCTTTTTTTTGTTTGGGCTAGGTACTTCCTCTTCAAAGATGTTTTGCATAATATATCAGACAAAAAAGTGCACTTCCCTTTCCTTATTACCTACTCAGATACTTACGGAACTATATGTATGTACGTTCGCATCGGATATATTTATGACACTTTTTTTCGTTTGATATTCAAATTTACTGGCAAACATACTCGCACATATAACATACCAAGCGTGTGAAAGAAATATTTTCATATATTCTTTCTGAAATTTGAGTGTTGATTGGTAATTAAAAAACAACAAAACTCAAACGGAAGGAAGTTACATCGATATTTGACAAAAACTGACATCAGGTGGCCAAATTAAATTAGGAAATTTTGTGTTGTATAATTCTTTTACATAATTTTGATTTTATCCTTTTTTCAAAAAAAAAAAAAAAAATTAAGGAGACGAACGGTATTAACAAGCCAAGCTGATTCACCACCACCATCATTGCCATCAGCACCACAGGCACTGCCAATGTCGCTGGCGACATCTAGCAGTCCTGATCAAGTGATTATTCAAAATCATAGCTACCTTCCCACGTCTTCTGCTTCAAGGTACTTTGAGCACCCGCTGAATATCTCGCCTGGCCAAACGGTGCCGAATGACGATGATCACCACCAGCAGCAACAGCAACAGCAACAACAGCATCACCAACATCACCAGCAACAGCAACAGCAGCAACAACATCCACATCAACAGCAGCATCATCATCATTTGGTATCATCACCGACTTCGGTGAATTTGGGCGCACTATCCAACTCACACCAGGTCCATCAGGTGCAGAATGCGAATGGCAGTACGTCGTTTGTTTACGAATACTACAAAGTACCGGACAAGGACAATGACGAATTGCATTGGAGGTGAGTTTCAAAAAAAAAAAAAAAAAAAAAACGAACCAAAAACAGTGGGGCCGAGAGAGTTGCATTTTGAAGTTTGTCTGTGTGTAAATCTCAAGCGACCCCCAGGTGGTATAATGGGAAAAATTTATTTGTTTCCAATTAAGTCCAGCAGCACCCGTATCGTCCGTCCGTATTGGAGTATAGAATATAGTTGAGTTATGAAATCCAGTGACAGGTTTTTTTAATGAACAAGTGCTGTACTGCGGTGGGAGTCTGGGAGTCTGATGCAGATGGGATGATAAATGTGGTCAAATCTTATGGTATACGTGAATATGTGCATGCATAAGTTTATTGTCTGCAACGCCAAGTTAAAATTGAATTTTTAATGCAAATTTTCGATTGGCATGCAAGTCACATTCGCATTCGAGTGGTTATTGGGTAAGATGACAAGATTTGTGGGCCTAAGGGTACAGAAAATGATAATGGACATGGCCTGTGAGAAGTATGTATATTGAGAAAGATGGATGCATGTGCCCACTTTATGAAATATTACTGCAATAATTTGGAATATTATTTTCTGATCAATCTCTTTCCAAGTTCTAATTCACTCTCAATTTTGGATTCAACATTCGCCAGCAATTGTTAAATTATAATTATAAAATTTGCTTCAACATGATCACGATTTCCTGGGAAAAAAGTACCTGAATTTTAATTAATTAATTTTAACGTTTAATTCCTGCCTTGATTTCCAAGTGCCCAAAATTACTAATAAAAATAAATCGAAAATTTAAAAGCAGCATTTTTAAAATGAAAAATCTCTTTGCCTAAATGAAATAATTTTGTATTATTTTTCCGTTGTGTATATGATCACGAAAATTAAAAAAATTAAGGTTTTCAATTATAAAATTTTTCGGACCGAAGATTGATGAAGATCCCAAAATGTTTTCAAAAACTAAGGAAACGACTTCTCTCGCCGTAGAAGCACAATATTGGAATTTTAATCAGCTTTGTGATTGTGATTATTTCTTTTAAGATTATAAATATAAAATCATCAAACCGGAATCAATTTAAAAACTAAGAATTCCCCGTTGCTTTAAGCACCTTTAAATAACATCCCAAATGTCTTTTCATTCAAAATTAATTTGAAAATTCAATTAGTTCTTGATTCCAAAAGTCAAACACTCGGTATATAACAGGCAACACATTTTGTCGACTGTCACTGCCATTAAGACAAATTATTTATTTTCGGCAAACGCCACACCGCTGTCATTGCCACCGCCGCCGGCTGCCACCACCGCCGCCGGCTGCCACCACCGCCTTCGCTGGTCAGCCAAGAAGATTCTCTTCATTACATTACACTTAAAAATCAATTTGATTGCAATCACCATGCAAAGGTATTTTCATTACAACAACCAACACGACGACAACGAACGATGAAGAAAATGAAGACTTTGTTGCACTAAGCCCACGGAATGTCATCAACTTTGTTGCCAACCAAAAGTTGAACAGAAAAAGAAATCAACGTTATATCATTTTTCTATCAAAGGCACAACATTCACCGTACATGCATCGGTTCGGAGTGTATACACTACGCAGTGTATAGAGTGTACACTTCACATTCATTTCTTTAATAATCCCGGATTAATGAAATTGATTCTCGCTCTCTGACGGAAAACTATAAAAATCCGATCATTGTATGACACAGACATGATGTTGATGTTATTTTGAAAATAAAATTAATAAATTAAAAAAAAAAAACACACACATTTGAAGATCAAAACAACCAATCTGAGAATTTCCTTGTGCCTTTTGCTGCATCAAGTCGAATAACAAAAATATCCTTGGTTCATTTAAATATATGTGTGTGTGTGTCTGTGTTGTTAAGGCATAATGATATGATGATGGTGTCAACCCCTTATTCGGAAATAAATTATAAATCTGTCAGTTTGGATTAAAAAGCGGGACTCTCTGACTTGAATGTTTGTTTTGTTCTGATTTTTTCTACATTGCGTAGTCGTTGTTGTCGTCGTCGAATTGTTGTTGCCATCATCGTCGTCTTCATCGCCGCCGACTTAAGTTTTTCTTCTTATCGTCTCCTTACTATACCAGGACTTCATTGATTCGTCGACGGAAACGATCTTCGTATGAAAATTGAAAAGAATTTTATGCAAAATACCCTCAGGAGAGGTAAAGCGATATTTTTTTATCTAAAATGCTGATGCAGATCTTACACAAATTTGTCACCAGATAAACATCAAAAAAAGCTAAAGAACCGAAAAGAGAGAGATTGCCTCTTCATCAGATCAGATAAAAGAATTATTTTTTTTCTGGATCTGAATGAAAAACGATGATACTGTGTCGACATGAATCCTTAAGATAACAATCAACTAAATTTGTTACTTTTGCATGATGTGAGAAGAAGAATTATTATAGTCAGAAAATTGAAGATGCAAGGATGGTTGTATATTTAAGGTAACTCTTTTTTTAATGAATGAGGTTCGAATCGAATATAAAAGCCGTTTACTTTTTTTTGAATTTCCCACAAAATATTCTAAGATAAGTTTTTATTTTTTTTAGAAGGAAGATTTCGGAATAAAAGCCAAAACTACCGAACTTTCAATTCCAGAGTGTCAGTCTTTCTCTGTTAAAATTATTTTTTTCAAGATTCAAAAACATACATTTCAAAGACGTTACTAAATATTCAAGAAAATTGAATCCTACTTATGAATGTGGACTTCATGTTTTTGCATGCTAATTTTATTAGTTTGTTAGACGACGTTTCGTACGTGATTACTTCCTCAGGTTTATTTGAGGTCACGAAAAATAAATTATTAATAACTTAGTATATTGTAAAAATGAAAATAATAAGAACAACATTTTTTCTTTAAATGAAATATTTTTTTTCATGAAAATTGTTTAAATAAAAAATAAAATTTTAACATTTAAATTAAAACAATTATTCTATTCTTACTATTTAATGATATAAGTTTGGTTTAAAATCAAGTTCAACAACATCATCAACAAATAGAAGTTGGCCCGAAGATAGAGTAGCACTAAAAAACGCATCGCTATCTTCATTTATATAACATCATAAATTAAAGCTGTGAAATTAAACATATAAAATTAAAAATCACAAAAAAAATAAAAAAAAAATTAATTAAAATTATTTGTTTCAATTATTATTTATTAAGATTAATCACTAAATAAAATCAAATGTTTGTATCATAAAGTGATAAGATCCTTAAACTAAATGGGTTCTTGTGTTTTAATAGATATATTTGATTTTGTATTTGATTTAAAAAATACTCAAATCTGTTTTCTGGCGGTCTAGCTTGGTAGTCTGAGCCAAGTTTCTAAATCCTAAAAATAGTCGAACTCAAGATTTTAATCAAACTTGACAATATTCCTAAAATACCAATTGAAATACCATTTTTTTTTAGAAAAATTTTAAATTTAAACATAAATTAAATTTACATATAAAATTTTATTTTAATAACATTGTTCTAACGATTTTTAAATTTTTGTTTCCTGAAATTCAGGATCAAGCGGCATTTGTTTTTTTTAATTTAAAAACTCTCAATAGTTTTCGTACTGTAAAATAAAACTGGGAAGATCAATAGAAAAATATACTGATAAGAAGAAAAAATTACAGAACCATATTTTTTATAAAAAAAAATCCCCATATAATGATTTATTTACTTTCCCTAACTAATTTTTACGGTTATCATGTTTTTAAGTGTAATTAAATGTTATTTGCATTTGAATCAATTAATCAACTGCTATTCATTGCAAGTTTAACTTAAATATCGCTCCGGGGATTAATTTAATTAAACTTCTTCTGCAGGTGCAACAAGTAAATTGAATACCGTTTATTTATATTCATTTAGATACGCTTAATTATTTAAGATTACTTTTGTAATATTCATTGACTTTAGAGTGATTTTAGATTGACATATAGAAAAATTTAATACGAAAATTAAAATTACAATTATTACCATTTATAAATAATATGTACATAGATCTGTACTTAATTTCAATTAGATTGTTTAGTTATTGAACATTACAAATTTAATTAAATATAGATTTAAATTCAGTTATTTAAATAATTATTTTGTCCTTTATTTTCTAACTTCAAACTGCACCTGCATTTAGGATTTATCTTGTCCCCATTGTTTTTTTTTTTTTTTTGGATTTAAAAGGTTAAAAATGAACAAATTCCCAATCACCATTGAAAAGTCGAAAACAAAAATAAACACCCATAACACGCACATACAAAAGCATCATATCTTAATATTCCACACTCTAAGGACAATAATTCGATTTGTTTAATTGCAATAAATTTTCAAATTATGACACTCGTTTCAAATTTCGATTATGTATAAGCTATCATCCTATTATTTTCGTTTTTCACTTTTTTTTCCTTCTTTTTGTTTGTTAAGTTCACCCTGTGACATTGATGTGAAGAAACAAAAAATAATAAAGGATCTTAACAGGGGGTCAGGTATATACATACATACCTTTATATATATAAGGAAGAGGCTCTCTATTACATCGAATGAACAGACTACGCATTACAAAATGTGCTGAGGAAAGAAAAAAAAAAAAAAAAACAACGCAATTCAATACACACAAAATTGGTATTAATTCCAATCCAAGCGTAAGTCTTTAATTTATTGACATGATCTTCAATCCAAGATACACTTTATCTCTGAGATACTGCGATACAAATACTCACATAAATATATATGTATATAACGTATATAACCATGCGCGCACTTCTTCCAATCCAATTGCCTTTTGTTAAATCTCTTTGGATTTGATTTCCACATCGTTTTTTTTTTCTTCTTCTTCTTCTTTTTTCTTTTTAAACATTTTTTAATGGAATCGACACCTTTTGATTCGGACTTCGATTGGTTGAATTGAATTTCATTTCACCCTGAACTGTAAAAAAATAATAACGATGATTCACTCAGGCAATTCTCCCCAAAATGATGATAGTCATAAAATGAAAAATATTCAATCTGCACTCAGAAAAGCACTCAAATCAGAGTGTTTTTTTTTTTTTTGCCAAAAATAAAACTAAAATAAAAAAGATAAAAAATACAAATCCGCAGACGAAAATATAAATTTCTACGAATAAACTTTTATTACTACTGCGAGAAGTAACATATAATAAAATTAAAAAAAAAGAAACAATTTCAAGGTTACGTAATACATTTATTTTTTTTTTTTTGTGTAATTTTGTTCTTTTATTTTGTTTTTCTCGTCGCATATTGCTCATGTCTGATATAAGAAACCGAAGAGAAGAATAATAATTGTTATGTGTGCTGTTGTATGTTGGATTAACGTTCTAAGATAAAAAACCATCACTATACCTAGTCAGTGGTGGATTAACTTCATGATCATTATGAGTTCGTGTTTGAGGCTCTAAGTTTCTTGAAGGACTCATGAACTAATTCTGATCGCTTTTTTTTGGGCTTTGTTATTTTTTGCTGAAAACTTGGAATATCATCATTGAAGAGTTATAAACGCTAGAATTCTCTGGCATTTTATAAAATATATTTTTTTATAAATTTTTCACTCAAACAGGAATTTTTTTAAATTACATTTTTGAGTTTCCAGTTGCATTTAACGAACTAAGGCAGCTTGTCTTTTTTCTAATAAATTTTTTCGACTTTAATGAAATATTTTATTTTAAATTGGTGTGAAGTGCTTTTCCTTTTTCTTGTCAACAGCCTTTTTTAAAAAATGCCATTTCCTGGTTAAAATAATTCCAAAAGCTAATATGATTCTATTTTCAAAGAAACTTCAAAATTTTGATGACAAAGATTTTTCAACAAAAAAATTGTACAAATGAACTTTCTAAAATAAAACCAAGGGCCCACGAAATTCTTAATTTAGCACTGCACAGCACATATATGAATAAAAAGTATCTTCAACTTCACACTTTAAGCAAAGATCAAGTGGCGGTGTGATAATGTGTTACACACTGTCCAAAACAGCACGTATGGTTCAGTTTTTAATGTCATAAAAAATGTGAACAAACAAAACAAAGATGATCGTCGGTTTTAATTGACTTTGACACATACACTGAAGGAATTAAGGAATGAAGGTAAAGGTATATATTTTGATTTTCATTTCCGTAAAGAAGCGATGTAAAAGGTAAAGTTAAACGATACAAATTTTAAGATTTTTGTTCGGAGAATATAGACGTATTTCCTGGAAGCTTATTTCAACTTTTACTATCACAGGACTCAATTATATTTAATTTTATAAGTCGTGAAAAATTAAATATTTTTTTTTTTTTAATGTTAATTTTTTTTCTAATAATTTTTGATTATTCCCATTTCAATATAAACATTATTCGGCATTCAAAATATTTCTCAAAAATTACATATTAACTGTCAATTCAAGTGGCAAAGCAACTATAGATGCTATGTTGATCATCTGGAATATTTATAATAGTTAAGAAATATAAAGAATCACACTCTTAGCACATTTCTTGATTAATAAATAACACTGGCCCATCGTGACTGCCTTGTGGAACATTATGGAAGTTGCATTAAGATAAAGGAAAAGTCTTAATCTGAAACCATTTTAAAAGAAAAGGTTTTATTTTAATGTGAGGGGTTAGGAAGAAAGCCATACAATTTGTATTTCTCTGGTGAAATGTTTAAAGATTGGTTATGGAAGATTGAATTGTAGTTAGTTATAGAACAATACAGCGATGCCAGATCGTGGGATTTATCAAAGGGCAAGGTAGTGCCCAGCCAAGTTCCGGCACTACACCTTTTTTACAGGAACAAACTCAGGCGATTTTCGACATCCCTCTAACTTCAGTACCGATAAAGTCAGGAACTTCAAATTTGGTAAGCTAGCCAAGTGGTGAGTTTCCTTGGCAAGTTTTCTTTTTATTACGCACAATTCAAAATGTTTTGAAAACTTGACAAATGAACCCACCAAATTTTAGTCAGTAATTATTAGATAATACATTTCTCTTATAACTTGGAGTTGTTTTAATATTACTCTACTTAAAATATATTTGATATTAAACTTTCATAAAGTTAGAACTTGGCATACTTTTAGATCTCACTACTTTTCACGGCTAAGTTGTTACATACATTTATGTTTTTATTCTGATACCTTTTTGTGGAAATTTCACGCTAAAAATAATCTTAAAGGGAAAAAAGGTATTTTTGAACCTCATAGTAAAAGGAAATGTATTTTACGTTATGCTTAATTTTTGTTCCTAAATTGCTCATTTTATATTAACAAAATGAAAGGGAATTTTTGTGTATCACTGAGGGAAAACCTGCTCCCAAAGCCTGACATCACTGGAATCGTATATCAGAGAATTAAGTAAAAGAATTTGAAAAGTAGTCTATTTTTGTATTTCGAGTAATTTTGCTCGTTGATGAAATTTAGAAAAAAATGTTTTATTAATCATGGATTAGTTAATAATCAACCAAAAAAAAAAGGATTTTGAAACTGCTTTTATTTTTTTTTTAACTGAATAAAGTTTCTTAAGTTTTGGTATACTTCTAAGGGTACTATGATTTTAACGGCTTATACACAAAATTATTATAGTTAGGTGGAAAATTTCTCTACCATCTTGTACAATGTTAATGTGTTATTAAATTCCTTATAAACAAAAACTTTTAACGAATCCAAAGCTAACCCTTTATTTTTTTTATAACGAAAGCAACACAAATGTTAAAGATATTATAAGAATAAATTATGTGTGATATATACATACACATAAATAATTTCTTTTGTATGTTTATTTTTTTTTTTTTTCATCAAAATTTTTAATGAACTAGCCGTTTATTTAAAATACACCTTCAATTAATGGATCGCATAAACATAAATGATTTCGATTAAAGATCGAAACAACAAAAATAAAAAAAAAAACCATAGCGCTCTCTATAAGTATCAAGCTACATTCAATATTATGCTTGAAAGTATATATGGCACAATCGGAATCCAAAACACTATAACTCCACCTCATAGTATAGGAAGTCTATTTGAATTTCAAATTTAAACTCAAAATCGATTGGATCTCTTCGTGTATATATGGATCTTGTGGTGTATTATTTATGCAAAGGTGTATCGTAGAATTTACATGGCATTATGGCATCATTAGGTGTTGAATTCTTCGAACTGAGACAAATATTTTTTTTTTAAATGCTATACTTCGCCCATTTGTTGGATAAGTTGTACAAGCACGTGCCAAACAAAATTCACCCTCAACCTATAAGAAAATGTTATTTGTTCGGTTTCAATGCCAATTTCCTGTTGAGTTTTGTTTTACTTTTTTTCATTTTGAAATATGACACCCATATATGTATTTGATAATTCGATAATAATCAATTGATCTTGTTATAAATTTATTGCCGCGCCCTTTTAACATGGTTTATCGGGAAAGTATTTATTGGTTTCCATGTGTAAAAATATTTCAAGATTTCTTTTAAATCTTACAAATATTTTTTGAACTTAAGATTGTTAAAAAAATATTTTAAAATTTTTGTTTTAATAAAAATGGACAAACAGAGAGTAGTTTTAAAATTCCTTTTATTTCACAATGATTGCAAAACTTGGAATTTAAATATTTTTCGTATGTTTGGTGTGTTATTGATCAAATGTTGCACAAATTGAAGAATCATATTAAAAGGCCGTTTTCAGAAATTATATGAAATTTGCGATTTTTTATAAAATCTGATAGTGCACACCAGGTGTTTAATTAATTTCACAATGAATTTTTTGTTAAAAGAAATTTAAATCTTGTATTACCTCATTTCATACGTACATAGTTAAATTTGTGTTGTAATCTTTCACAATTTTTCTGTCCCATAGGTCTAGCTAAGCTATCATTTATTAAACAAATACATGCGACCCAATATTCCACTTTATATTTTCGATAAGCTTTCATACAAATTACCTTTCGATGTCAAGTGATTTGTCTTGGCAAAGTGTAGAGTTCGCAGACCACGTGTGGCATGGCTAGCTCTATCACCACTATCATGATCATAATGAGATTAGAAACTTAATTGAAAAAAATAAACCACCTCCTTGAGCGACCTTGATGGGTTGGGAGCTTAATGTTCAATTAATCTCAATCACTATAAATCTTAATAATGTTTCCCAATGAAAATCAATAATAATAATAATCGAGCAGAAAAGTACTTCAATTATGATGTTTATCGGCCAAAAACAAAAAAATAAAAAATAGTAGGGCACAGCAGGGAGCAGTATAATATATATAAACAGTCAAGTGTATCTGTAGGACTTATGAAACGTATTTAAACAATCACGTCTTTGACTATATATTTAATTAAATATAAATTGTGCATGCAAAAATGCCAATTTGGTGAATTTAATTCAAACATGCACTATATAGAGACCCTGATATCGTTGTATAAAAACGGTAGTTAGTGGCTGGCTGTGCAGTAACAGTGGTAGCGGCAGCACAGCAACGATGGTGGTCTCTTAATGGCCAAAAATTCATAAGCTAAAAATAAAAAAAAATAATTTCGCGTGAGATACTGGTCTACGAGATCAGGTGGTGGTTTTTTTTTGTTTTTATTTAACGTAAATTGAATAACTTCCCGGGGCACTAACCTCCTACAATATACCTGGCTCCTATAGATAATTCACCAACTGATAAAACTCAACAAAACAATAATAATTGCAAACTGCACAATTGAAAGGTGCTGCCTGCAATAAGTTTTATTTCACTTTAGTAAATAATTTTAATTAGCTTCAGATATTTGCTGATATATTTTTTTTTTTGTTTAGCATTTTATTTATTTTATTTTTTTCAAATTTGGATTGAAGTCAATGTGTGGTCGATTTAATTGCGAGAATAAAGACAGTATAACTTTGATATGACTGGTTATGGTTTTTTAAAAGTTGTATATAGTAATTTTTTTAGGGATAATGCGCAATATAGTGGACTTTTTTATCTAGATATGGAGTTGTTGTGGGTCTGTGCCACATGTTTTTATTTTTGGCTAAGATTGCGATAAGTTTGAATTCATTAAACCGCCACCTGAGTTGTCATGCAAATTTTGAATGGCTAACTTCATGCACATTTGTTTTGTGGTGAGTGATTAAATTTAAATGAAAAAGTTGTAAAAGATGGATGATAATAAGTTTCTATAAAAATTATATTTTCTGATGAAAAATTAAGAAGATTATATCAAAACATTACAATTAGCAAAGCACATTCTTATATTCTTTCTTAAACTCTAAAATTTTTTCGATATTTTTGAGAAATTATTTCAATTTGCTTGCAGATAAAGATATTTTATAATCGGATAAAGCAAACGCGATTTAAGTTATACAAAAGTAGATAATGTTTTGTTTGTTATACTTAAACACCTGCTTCCGATGTATTTCTTTAAAATTTTATTGGTACAACTTTCGGAATAAATTTTATGATTATGGTTTTTTGAATTTAACATTACAATGACCGACGAAGCTTTAAAAGTGTTTAGAAATAAACCAAGAGCTCAAATTAATTTTTTTGTTTGAAAGATAAACATTGAAGTGTGGATGAATAGATCTTGGTTTTAGTATATATTTAAAAAAAAATGCTGACTTATTGAGATTTAAATATTTTTTTAACTCGTGAAGCTTTGGAGATCTTGCTTCACTGGACCCTGCTTTTGGTGTTGATAATGATAAATACAATTGTTGTATGATAAAAAATAAGCCAAAAATACATAAAAAAAATATATTTCTCATTATAAATATGCCCAGTTTTTTTTAAGTCTAATGTATCTCCAGTTTTAAATTTAAAGCTGAAACAACAATTTCAGCAAATGTAAGTTAATTTATTCTGTCATTGCTCAAAAACTTGAAAAATCATACATATTTTCAGTTCTAGGAAAAATATTGCACTCGAAAAATTTAAATACGAAAATTTTATGTTCTAGTATATATAGTATTGGTTCCAAAATTTAATCAAAGGCTTTTTATTTCGACCATAAAAAACTATTTCCGGCTTTTTAAATATTTAAATATTTTATTAACTATCTACATACATTGTGTATGATAGAAAAATTTAATGTTTTATTTCCTTTAATGGCTTTTTAGCAGACACCAATAAATTAATAGCTAGACCTCTGGTCAATGACGTATTTAAAGCTATCAAAAAAATAATAAAAATTACTCTATACATTTTTGAACGAGTGATATACATACATACATAATATGCTGAACAGAAAATAATATTCTTTGATTCTAATACTGGTATGAGTAAATTCTTGAGATTGAGTTGGATTTAAAATAACTTATAACACCTCTTAGATTGTTTTTTTGTACAATTTCGTCTTTTAAAAACAAATTCTGATTTCAGAAAGATATAAAAGTATTTTAAATGTATTAATATATTCATATATTTGTATACTTTATATCATTCCTTTTTTCTTTTTTAAATACAAGAAAATATTTTAATTAAGAATATTTTAATAATTAATTTATTCGGTGAGTGGAAGAACAGTACAAGTGCCATTGCAGACAAATAAAAAAAAAAAATGTAATTTTGCCTTAAAATGTTTGTTCAGTAATGAGCTTTTGTTTGGAAGTTATTCATTATAAATTATAATATCGAAAAATTAATTATTTTTCAATGAAAAATTAAATTATAATATTTGTTTTCTTTTTAAGTATAATTTAGCAGTTTTGAACTGTTCTTCCACTCACCGATACAATTTAATCCATAGAACTCCCATTAATTATAAAAACGTCCCCAGTGTTGTTTTTTTCGAATTTATTAAAATCTCAAAAAGAAAAATTAATTTTACAACTCCATTGTATTTGATTTGTAAAATAAAGAATCACGTTTTTTTTAAACTATGCTTCATAAATCATAAATTCGCTCTTCTGTAATAAAGTTCATCAAATCAATATAAGAAGCACTCACCAAAGATAAAAATCACTGTGGTTAACCACAAAATCACACCAAAACTCACTCTTCATGTTTTTTTTTCTTTTTTCGAATTGAATACTTTTCTTAACCGAAACAATTACACCTGAACATTGAAAACAATGTAAAAAAGGAAAAAAAAAACAAATTCATCACCCTAAAGAAAAACTTGTAGACACGCGTCAACAATTTAATGCCTACAATCAACCTACTACCTGATATCAATTCAGCTCTCTTACATCTACATAGTCCCTCACTGTGGTCTATTTACTGTTCTCTAACTCTGCTATGATTCTTCTTTTTTTACTGGAACCTGTATTTTGAATATATTTCTCTCCCCATCTATATCGGGAGTATAATAAACAAAAGAGCTGACTTCAAACTTCTTTCTTTTTTTTTTCATTCAACAATAATAATTCAATAGAATCATTTGACTTTTTAAATCAAAAATGGCATTTCGTGAGGTTATCTCTCTGAATAAACACCAAAAATATACATTTATAAATATAAAAACTAAAAAAAAACAAATTGATTCATTCCACACGGTCGGGGTACAGACATCAACAACAATAATAACAACAACGACGATGACCGACCACGACCGTGCCATCCATGTTTGGTGCTACTGCTAATATAATCATGAAACATAATTGAATTGCCAATTGAATATTTCTATTTTCGATGTGCACAAGTGCACCAAACCACCATACAAAAACAAAAACAACAACAACAAAAATACCCCTGACAGTTTTCTATTTACAAACATTAATAACATTTTATTTATTTTTTTATTCATTCATTCACAGTGCCCCCACTACATCAAACAAATTAAACGGACAGACCACACCTCTAGATGTATCTGGCCTATCGCAAAATGAAATACAAGGCCTATTGCTAGGTTCACACCCATCATCAACATCATCGGCGTCAACTACGACAACATCACAATCATCGGTAGCTGGCGCTGCAACAGCTGTTGTTGTAACCACCGATCAACATCGCCAACAACAGCAACAGCAGCATCAGGCAATTAGCATTAAACGTGAACCCGAAGATCTGCGAAAGGATCCCAAATGCGGCAATAACGGTGCTGGCAACAATAATAACAACAACAACAGTAGCAATGGCAACGGCGCTGGTGGACACAGTCAAAAGGTGAGTTCGATTGATAAACTTCGTTTAAGTGTTTGTCTTCTTTTTACTGAGATGCTTTTACCTGACTTACCACCTCCTTGTTGAATATAAGAGAATTGACAATACACGTACAAACACACACACACAAACACTAATACTTAGCAAGAGTGAAAAGAGCATTGCCGCACAAAAATTAAGAAAGAAAAATAAATAAATAAAAATGAACAAAATATTAATTGTCATATCCGGAGGGTTGTGGCATGTTTTGTCTTTTTTTTCTTCTATCCAACTGTCTTTTTGTTTCCCTCTAATTAACCACCAGACTCTCCTAAATTCAGTTGCTCTTTTGCAAAAGATAGAAAACTGCATAGAAAGTTAGATGGTATTTGCTTGAATGCTGATAGTGTGAGTTGCAGTGCTCTTTCTATTGGCTGAACCAAGTTGTTTTAACTGTTATACCAAGTATGTGTTCGTTGCGCATGCGCAAGCAACTGAGAAATTATATTTATACCTCATTACCAGTGGCTAGCTCTGTCTCGCTCGAGTAATGAGGGTCTCATTACGTCTCGTTGGTTGGTGGCTGCAATGGTTGTATCATTTTTGTTTTCCTTCCCTTGTTACAATTTGTTGGTAGTAGTGTGTTTGAGTTGAAGTTACAAGTTGCTTCGAACATGTTATAAATTCGTTCGAATCTTAAATGTTCGAGTGTCATTTCGAATGGGGTTTCCCCAAGATTTTAGGAAATTTTTCACTAATTTTTGGAAACCAATACCATTCCTTCTTCCCCTAGCAGTAGTGTTAGCTGTTCTTGAGAACTGCGCACTCTCAGTCCACTTAAAGTCTCATATTCACCCTAATTCATTGCTGCTATATACAGATACAACCTTAAAAGTTACCCTCATCGGTCTTATGGTGGTTGTTGTTGTGCTTGTGAGCCCAAAGTGCGCAATCAAGTTCGTTCCAATAAAAAAAAAAAAAAAACAGACAAGACAACAAGAAGAAAAAAAAAAGTGGTATACACCTCAAGATATAAACATTTCCATACCTGATTTTAGTCTGTCACAAAACGCTGACGGAACAAGGTCGGTCGACTGAATAAGAAAATATCTCAAAGAACAAAAAATAATTACGAACGTAGTATCTTGTCAGAAACAAACATTTCAAACTCGACGACGAGGAAACGTAATAATATGAAAAGCTTTTAATTTTTTTGTTTTTGGATTTCTTAAGTGTGCGGTTAGATTATCTTTTTCCTGTCTAACCTAATCAGTCGAATGTGATTTTGGATTACCACAGAGAACACACGACAGAAAATATTTATTTTGTTCCAAAGATTTGTATACTTAGCGCCTACTACCAAAAAGAAAAAAAAATAATCAGACCAACACGTGTAGATTTATTATTTTTTTTTTCGTTTCTATTTTATTTATTCAACAATCTCTTCGGTGATCGGTATTTTTTTTTTTGTTTAATAATTTTTGGCGCGCGATTTTTTTTTTCAAAAATAATATCCCGGTTCTAGTGCAAAGTTAACAGTGATATTTAAATTATTTATTTATTCAAAAGAAAAAAAAAATTACATACCAAGTTAAGTGTTCAATAAAAAAAATAATTATCTAACATCTTACCATCAAAACGAGGAGTGTTCAAAAATTAAAAAAATACAAAATTTACAACCAAAATCTCCTGGATTACAAAAAATCAAACCGTTCAAAATTAATAGGATATATATGAAAGGTTAGTGGAAGTGTATACAACAACGAAAAAAAAACTAACATTTAGGATTATAAAAAGGTTTGCCGGATCCAAACAGATCTAAGCAACAACAACAAAAAACACAAACATGAAATCTAACTCTTGTGGGTGTGTTTGCCTCACTGCCAAGTTCGTTGCTTAACTCTTTTGTTTTCTACAGGAAATTGCTTTTTTTTCTGTTTTTTCTTCTATTGTCGGTTAAATTTTGATTGATTGATTATACATATATATACACACACAACATATAAGCTTACATTGTGATTAAGGAACTGTTTAGGTAATTGTTAGGTCATTTTGTATAGAAACATTGAATCAAAAATTCAAAGAGTAAGACGGTGAATTGGATTATGAATGGAAAAAACAAATTATTTTGACTTTTATTAGGAAAAAACATAAATAAATAAATAAAACGGAGAATGAATTTTATTTAATAACCTTGTGAAGTTCAAATCAATTTGTTCGGGAATATTAAAAACTTGTTAAAGTAAAAACAAATTATTTAATGTCTTTTTGAAAATATTGCAAATCAATATAGGAATACATTTATTTTTTAATTGTTTAAAAATTCATGCATAAATATTATGAATTCCAATAATAAATTAATCAATTAACATTTTCAATCAGACTTGCATAGTTGATGAGTAATTTCATGAAAAAAATATTATAAATATTTCATAGCTATAATAACAAAAGAACTACAGTTATTTTTTAAGCATAATAAATTGTCATTAAGATTTTTAAGATTAAATTTTAAATATATCATAAATAATATATTTCTTGAAATGTCAAGAAGAGTCAATAACACAGTGGTATATTTTTTTGGGAAGGTGTCTGATTTAATGAGTCAGTAAGTGTCTATTAGTCATGAAAGTTTGATGTTTGTAGAAGTGTTAACCCATATAAACCAACAAGCACTTGAGCTATAGTCTTATAAATTGCTACATCAATAAGCAATATTTTGATTTTGATGAAGTACACCTTAAAATTATAACGCATGAGATCACGAAATTATGAAAATGTTTTTTTTTTATTAGTTTGTTATGAAGTTATATAAAACTCAAGTTGATAACTATACAAGTTTTAAACTAACAAATTCGATTTTTTAGAAGTTTTCAAAAGCCTTCTTGTGTTTTTAAGAACTTTAAAAATTGTATGCAGATAAAAATTGTAAAAGAACATTTTTGCAATTATTTTCTTCGAATACTCTTCATTATTCGAAAAATATTTTTAATTGATATTTTCATTTACAAAAGATTCAGTTTGTTAATGACGTTTACTAATTAAAATGACAATCGTTTATATTTATAAAACTCAGTTTGTTTTTCTTTTGATAAATTTTGTTTATTATACATTTTTACTCATAAAAAATTAAAAATTTGGTTCAAATTGAGTTTCTTGAAAAGACTATACGTTGAATTCGAAGTGGGTTATATTTATTTCAAAACAAATTTCTTGTAGGTATAAAAGATCCCAATACAGCATATTGATCAAATATTCTCAGAACCACGTTTTTATGTATAAAATTATTATGAAAATAAAAATATCTTCATTTTTCATTAAAGAATTGAAAACAAAATCGAAGTGAAACATCTCTTCGAAAGCTTTTCCAAAAAATTATTTCGTTAAATATTAGTTCATTAAATTCAATTTATATTTTTTACGTTGACAAATTTATTTTTTTGTTTGGAAATATCACTTCACTTAGCTTTATATACAAACAAGATTTAAATACAAATAATGTTATTTTTAATATTAAAAAATTAACAGCTACACAAAATTTAACTGATATAAAAAATAAAAGTTCTTAAGAAATTATTATTTCTATACAAAAGTGTGACTTTTCATTCATTCTCCTTAATTTATTTATTTTATTTTTTAACCACAAAAAATTTATCAAGCAGTATTTCTCATACTAAAATAGTTCACTTTACTAAACTTGCCCTTGGTATTCAGTACTGTAAAGTTTCTCTGGCTAAGTATATACTGAAGATATTAGTGGTTTATTAAAACAATAATGTAGTTATTTTTAAATATGTAAACAAATGCTTTTAAAATGATCTCCATTTTTGAATATTTTTTTTACTAAAAAAATTAATTTGTATGAAATAATGAGATAATGATCCCTAGTTACTCCAAACTACTATGTTTACAAAAATTGAATAAAATCAATCAAAAGTAATAAGAACAACGGGAAAAACCTGAATATTATTTTAATTGTAATTTTTACGCTAAAAACCTGAATGTTACAAAATATTTTGTAAATAATATTAATTGAATTATTTAGTTGTTTGCAAATTGGACGAGCCTTTAAAAAGATTTATGGGAATAACAAACAAAATTAAACAATTTATTCATATAACGTGAATGTTAATTTTTTTAACAAAAACAGGAAAAATAGTTTTGTTCAAGCTTTTCTATTTAAAGTTTGTTTTTTTTATATATTACTTGGAATTTTATTTTGTTATAAAAATTAACGAAATAAAATATAAATAAATATAAGATCACAATTTTAGGCAAACAATTTCAATATTTCCAGAGTCGGCAATTTATTAAATTTGTATAGCTGTTTTCCTTCTGTGTTATAAAAAGAATTATACTTATTGGCAGACAAGCGTATTTTTTTAAATTTTAACATATGTAGCCAAGATTAGTAGGATAATGATTTATTTACAATTTACAGTTGAATGTAAAAGAAACTGAATTTTTGTTTTTTTTTTGCAGTTCTAACACATCTTGCCCACAGAAATGTAGTTGCTTTTCAATAACAACATTTTTATCTTTTTCTATCAATATTATTTTTTTAATAAGTTCACCCAATATCTAAAAATACTATTAATGCAAAAAACACGACAGAATCAGAGCCACCTTTTGGCAATTTCAACGTATCAATGTTGTTCTGAACACTTTACAGAAAAAAGGCAGAAAATAAAACCTAGCGTACTATATATAGATCACATACAAAATTTGAAACGTTTTTTATTGATTTCTGAAAAACATGCAAAAACCACTTACCAGATTCTGCACTTTAATCTTCCGTAGATATGCTATTATTAAGGCCAAACTTACTTTAGCGAAATATAAAGCCTTTCGCTGCAAAAAAACTTTCAAACACAATGAAAAATATTTTCCCATGATGTTTCAAAAGAAGAATTAAAAAAACATATCCTGATGTTTTAAAAAATATGTAGCCCTTAATTGATCATCAAAGTATACCTTTTAATTATTACCCTTCAAATACACAAAAAGAATAATCATATTTTAGTTTTACTCAAAAATTTCTTTCCTCAGTATTTTGACAGCAAAATTGAGAAATTTTACTGAGAAATCCGTGTGTTGCTTTTACAACCAGTAGATGACACTGTACATCACAAAACGCGAACAATCGGTAAAGAACATTCCGAAATATATGAGCAAACGAACATTTTAATTTATTTCAATTATTTTTTAATTACCTCTGCAGTTAAGAGGAGTCGACGCTATTTCAGTTTTAATAATGTTATAGTTTAGGTAAAAACATGCTATTACATATTCTGTCTTAATTTAGTATTTTTAAAGAAACTTTGAATATTAGAAAAACCGATATAATTTAAAAATTGATTCAAAATAGCTCTTAACGGGCTTTAGTCCACAAAAATTGGCATTTCGTCTCGGCGATCTCACTTGGACTCATCAGTTGACTTATTAGGCCCTTGTATTTTAGTAGTATACAGAATTTGTATTATTAAAAATAACCTTAGTATATAATTTAAATATTCATACAAATGTTTGAACACTGTCACAAATTCACACTCGGTAAATAATTTCACCCCAATGTTGTTGCAGAAATACAGCTCACTAGTTATATCTCACCTGTCAAGTAGTTTAGTGATATAAATGGTGTCAAATATAATTTAAAATATAATTTGAAATTTTGTAAAGAATTGTGTTAACATTTTTTAACTATCGAAAAATTTTCAATAAAATTATACGTTTTCAAAATAATTTCAAAAACCTGCAGTGAAAAATGGTTTTCGAAATTATTTTGAAAACGTATAATTTTAGTGAAAATTTTTCGATAGTTAAAAAATGGTAACTTTACAAAATTTCGGTTTTCATGATGCTAAAAATATATGAAAACAAAATTTTCTATTTTTTTTACAAAAACTAGCCGATTAGATAATTTAAATAAGCTCTCAAAAGCAGAAATATTCCGCGATTAAACAAACATTCAAAATAATTTTTATTTTAAGAATTTTTAGAGTGAATTTTGGTATAAAAATGACTGCATCAATTATTCCAAAAAATTTCGTTGCTTCATAATTAAAATAAATTTAGTATTTGCGTCATTGTTGACGTCTTAAGGTGGTGTATTAAATAAGAAACAAATCAACAACAAGTAATAAACTTATTGATTAGTAAGCTCTAATATCAAGTGTCATTGTTTAAGTTTAGTTAAAATTTAATTAAAACAAAAATAAACCCTCAAAAATCCCAATCAAATAACAAATTAAAAATAAAATAATAAGTATATTTCTAAATAATTCTTAGTGACAAAAAATCAAACTGGGCGAGTTAAGAATTTAATTTGCATTTAAACCAAAAACACAAACATACACAAAAAAATTCCAACTCTAAAGACAAATCATTAACATTTTAAATATCGAACATGAGGACATTGGATGTGATTTTGCCTTAGTTGAATGTTTTTATTTTTTGTTTTTAAATGTCTCCGAAATTGAATAAATTTATCCTCAATATATTAAATGACTAAAAGATTTCAATATAGATTCTTGTGATTGCCTCTGTTCGTCGACATGTGAATATTGATTTATGTAATTTTCCTTCTGTATTATATTTTTTTGTTTCTGTTTAAGTCGAACTGCCTTTTTTGTCTTAAAATCTACAAATATAATTTTTGCGTGAAATAAAATTAATTCATTGCGTAAGGGGAATTTCTGAATTTTAATACAATAAATGCGTTTTACATATTAATTATTTCCTGGAAATTTTATAATATTCTTTAGATTTTGTTCACATTTTGATTAATAAAATTGTTATTAATATTGTATTAAAGAAAAGCATGAATCTAAAAGGTGTCAATAAGATTATTCAAATGACCATATTTGTAAACTAATGCGTATTTTTTTCACAGAATATTAGATACGAATGTTAAGTCTAGGGAAATAGTTAACTATTCATGATTTAATAGTTGTTTTTTATTCTATGAACTATTCTTATTTATTTATTCTTTATTGATGATCTGCCTTATAGTTTTGGTGGCGCTCGTTGCAGTTAAATATAGTTTGCTTGGGATTTTAAACGCTGTTAATCTTGCCTAACTAAAACAGTTTTTAACTAAATTAGATGCGTGGATAGTCTAACTTGTTGGCTTAATTGTAACAGTCACGTATGGACTTCTTTAACGTCGTGTTGAAGAGAAGGTGGAACAGACCACCCATTTGAAACCTGAAACCCTATTAAAAATATCTTTGCAATATTTATTTTTAAATTATAGAAGACATATATGCTTAATTTGTATTTTAATTCTTCAATAGAGTTATTAAGTTTAAAGAGAATAAAATTATTAGATATTTTTTTACAAACATCTTACTAAAATCAATGTTTCTTATCTTACGTCGTCTAATTTTTAACTTTCATATAATATAATCAAGCAAAACCTAGAACCTACCCAGTATTATTATAAAATTGAAAAGGTCATTGACAAAGGAATGTCTGTAAATTAGAATTTGGGTATTCAAGTTCCTTAATGGAAAAAAGTGCTTTAAGGAACATCAAGTCTTAAAATTTGTTCAGGTTAACAATGAGAAAAATATTAAAATATTATTTCCTCATCTTTGAGTCTCTTCACGCAATTACAATTTTAATTGTAATATTTTTATTTAAGAACTTTTTCTACGTACAGAATGATTATCTTAGCCCTACTTTAAGGTTAGCAACTATTAAAACTCAGGAAATTATTTTCATAATCAAAATCAAACAACTTCAAGTATAAATAAGCCTCCTTACATAATCACCACAAACAACTTAATATTAAATCTTTTTTTAATTGCTCTAGAAAATCGAAAAATTTACTTGAGTGACAAAAAAAAAAATTAGATGATTAACTTATATTTTACCCACTAACCTTATAAACCAGTTCTTATTTTATTTTTATATAAACCAGTACCTTCAAATAGTCAAAAATGTCATAAATGACTAACACTACAAATATATGGATATTCTGATAGAATCATCATCAATGTCACATAATAAAACTAAATAAAACAAAAATTAAGTTTCATTATTCTGATAACCAGAAATCACATTATATATTAGTTTCAATATATCACGCATTTTACTGTCGTGTTCATACTTAATTCCAGAACTAATTAAATTTAGCTCTAGGGTAGTAATGATTATCTTAAAATAGAATCTACCAACCTGTGCACCTAAGGCCTATATTTTATTATAAACTTTCAAACAAAAAATCAAGGTTCTGTGACGAAAACAAAAACGCATTCAAGACAGCCAAATAGTTTAAAGAATTAACCTCCAATTGCTACGATCACTAATTACTTTCAAAATACCTATATTTAGTCTTAAATACCTACTTGAAACCGGAACCAATATCACCATTGGTTTTATTTAGTTTAATTTCATTTTATTATACATAAGTAGTGATGTCAAATGGTAACAATGTTAATTGAACTTTAATGTATATTTTTTTTTAAAGAATTTGTTTGTATATTTTTAGTATATTTTTATACATTTAGAAGTGACAACACCAAAAATGTAACAAATATAAATTTACATAAAAAATTCGATGTGTTTATTTATATATTTTTTTTAAACGTTAAAAACAAAAACAGAAAAATTCCAAGAAACACACAAAACACCAAGGACATTTAAAATCTCCAACATCTCTAACTCTATCATCAAAGTCTGACGGAGTCTGCAAAATTTCCGTAAATTTGGTTAATTAATTTTTTTTTTCGTTTTTTGCCAAAAAAACATATCTCTCCTCTAGTTTCTGTCTCTTCTTCTTCTTTTTGTTGTTTTTTATATAAAAAAAGCTCCATTCGAGTAATAAAATTAAAAAAAAAAACAATTTAATTCAGCTAATTTACACTTTTTGACCATTTTTCGATATATTGATGGTCTGCTGTTGCTTTTGACCAAATAAAAACATACACGAAAATAGAAACAACAAAAAAATTTAACAATAAAACGGCGATGATGGGTTTTTGTGATTTCACTCTCTGTTTCTTGAGAGCCAATAAAAAAGATACCATATACCTTAAGATGTTATATGCACATATACTCATACATATGGTTTATGTATACATGTATGTATGTGAATGGAACATCTTTATTGCACCCACTTGAAGATTTTATAACACTTTTTTTGTATTCTTATTTTTATTTTTATTTTTTAACAGTCAGTAAGTTCCAAAATGCCTGACGTACAAAATTAGCTGATAATTGAATTCTTTAGGATATGGCTTCTACTTCTTTTTGGTATTATTATTTTTTTTTTTCTCTCTCTTCGGAGCCCCTTTTGACATTTAGTATTTATTGTTATTTGGCTAGTGATAAAAATGCATTCATTTTGAAACCACTGATGCATTTTTATTTGAATTTTTGATAATTTGTCACTTAATACTTGCAGAGTAGATCATAAACATCTACCCACTACATCTACTACTTAACTATGATTATGTTGAAAGTTACAGTTGCTTAAAAGTCTTAATATAATTAGCATTATTTGTGTAAATTTTATGTAGGCACATCAAACAATATAGGCAATATTGTATTTTGATAAGAAACAAAATTTATAGACATAAGTGTTTTTTTTTTTTTTTTTTTGAATATGTATGGTAGGTAATTTTTTTTTTGTATTTCTAAAGGTCAAATTGATTTTATTTATTTGATTATTTAGTTTGGAACTTTATTAAGATACGATACAAATTTGCATAGTGTTTATTCTTATACAGCTGTTCTACCACTAACAGACAAAATTATTAACATTTCCTGCATACCTTAGCAAAAGTGTGGTTTTAATTAAAGATTAAAGAAAAAGCCAGGGGCTTTGGTTTGAGGTTGGTGTCAAAATAATTTAAAAAAATATTTAATATCTGAAATGTAATGGAAATGTCTGTTTTTCTAAATACAATTTAATTTAATTTTTTTTTTAAATTTAAATTGCACGCTACTTGTTGGAAGGAATTAGGAAGATAGAAAAGCTCAAATCTATTATTATATAAAATCCATAAAAAAGTTCTTCCTCCACTCTTTTATTTAACCGAATGCATTTCTTCAACACCAGGATGTTTGTTCAAGTATTCTTTATAAGCCTTTCAACAACTAAGCACAGTAATTTTAGAAATAAAATCCTTATTTCATTGCCTTGATTTTATGTTATTATGAACTAAGAGCTAACTTTCAATTAATTTTCATTTATAATTAATAATAATCTATTAGTAGAATTCAATAATTTTTCCATCATGAATTTTTTTCTCAATTTTATGCTCTTGTCTTTTTAATTTAAAATTATAAACACAATAATTATTTAAATTAACGAACCTAGTTGCCACTTTTATTTTTTAATATCAATTTAATTTAACTTGTTCTAGCTTGGTTTTATTTTGTTTAGATTTACTCAGTTTTATTTTTTCTTATTTAACTTTTTTTTTATTTATTTTATTTTAGTTTATATTTTTTAATTTAAATAAATTTTATTTTATTTTTGTATTCTGTTTTTAAAAGTCAAACTAAACGATTTTTTAATGATGCATAATTTTTAACTTGAAGCTTTGAATGAAACTATTATAATATAAATTTGCTTTCACCAAGTATAGGCTAGAGTTTAAGCTATTGCATGGAGACCAATCCAATTATCAGACTCCCTAAGTGGTCTTCTATAGTATGTTTGTTTTTAATTGAATTTTTTATTTTCATTAGCAACGTGCTACCGAAGCCATGTGATCAGCTTCATCCCAAATTCGATTTTATTGTTTATCAATTACATTAAATCGACTATCATTTTTACTAACCCACACAAGTTAAAGTCTGTTGTTGTTCATTTGGTTTATTTATTTTTTTTTCCTCCGTACTCGTTTTGTATATAACGATTCTAATTCACCGCATATCTTTATAGGTGCTTCAAAATGGTGTGTTTCAGTGCCATTAACAGTATCAATTTTGAACTTATTTTTGCTCATTTAAATACCTTATTGTTATTTTAACGACTTGGTAACTGAAAAAAAATAAATAAACGAACATTTCATTAATTTGCTTTTTTTTTATATAATTTCTTTCAATAACACTTTTTCCAACCAAACAAACAATCAATTTTATTGAGTCTGAGTTCGAATTAAAAAAGTTATTTACTTTAAGATGCCAATTTCATTCCTGGTCCAAGGCTACACACCTGCAAATTAAACTCACAAAATCTCGAATAAAAATAAATATCAAACCACAAAGTATGTAGTGCCAACAAAAAAAATCATTCAAGTTTGCAACTCAACTCTTTTGTTTAATTTTTCATCATATGGTATCAAACATAATTTTTTCATTGAATTTTGAATTACTTTCAAAAGTTTAGTACATTAAATAACAATTTGTAATAAAATTTCAACATCCTTAGGTACCTTTACCTATATATTGGGGAGAAATCTATCAATATACAACAAACAAAAATATCTAACAAAGGTCAATTATCGAAAAAATTTAATGTCTGTCTAATGAAAATGTATTGCCCGATCACAATCTTTGACCCTCAATAACATAAAACTTTATGACTTTTTGTCTTTCTTATTTACTTATAATTCAATTAGCTACCTGAATTAACATTCATTGACATACAATTCACTATTGGTAAGGAGGCAAACCGAGATCATAAAAATAAAAAAAAAACTCTTAAGAAGTCACAGTTTTTTTTAGTTTGTTTTCAGATTGAGTAAAAACAAATATGAAACCAATATAAATTTTTATTTTAGGTATTAGTTGTACAATCACCTACGCCATCAATACAAATTAAAGATCCACCACCCAGTCCTGGAAGTCCAACAAACGATACCATGTACGCTGCCGGCGGCAGCACCCAAATTTACCTCCAGGTAAGTCCAAAAACACATAAAAACAGAATTTTTGATTTAACTTCAGCTTAAAATTGCTCACAAGAAAATTTGCACATACAAAAAAATGAAGAATCTGAATTTCAATGTAAAAACAAATAAAATCAAATAAATTAAAGAGTCATATATGCACGTTAAAACATGCCTATATATGTGTGCATGTAAAACAATTTGTGATGGTGGTGGAATTTTGCTGACCAATATTTTCAAAATTTGGTTACCAAAAATTCTCTTAACATCTCATTAGTAAATCATTTCACTTTTCATATAATAACCAGATTTATAAAGTTTTTTTTTTTTATTTTGTTTTTGTATATTTTAATTTCACTGTCTCTCTTTTGTATGTGTTTTTTGTTATTATTTTGTGTCTTCTTATTTTGTGACGTGTTTAAATTTAAAAAAAAACAAATTCCTTCCTTTTCCCCCAATTCTTCCACCATTCAGGGTCCACACCAGACAGGTTCTTCTGTAACAGGTGGATCAAATGTTAACACACACAGCCCCAGCCCTGGACCATATATCTCACCGGATAGCTATGGAATGTACACAACCCGACTTGCCACCACCGGACCGAATTCCACATTCATCTCAGAGCCATATTATCGTGAATACTTTGCTTCCGATGGACAAGGTGGCTATGCGCCCGCAACACGCACCGTCTATGGCGATAGTGAGGGTCCACAACCGGGTACAACCTATGAGGGGCGCTTCACAACATCACACACTAAAAATGGTACACCTGTCTATGCAAAAACAGTTACAGCAGCCGGCCTCACAGTGGATTTACCAAGTCCCGATTCAGGAATTGGTGCTGATGCTATTACGCCGAGGGATCAAACTAATCTACAACAGGTGCGTGTGTATTGAGAGTAGATTGTTGAGTCCCCTTCAATGTCCTGTCTTAGAGCTTATAATTTTTTTTTTATCTTATTTTAAATCCAAATTGTAGTTAAATTAACAACAACAAAAAACCAACAATAAATATTCATTCCAATTGATTTCGTGTTTGAATGTTAAAAATAAAAAAAAACTTAACAAAATTTCACCACTATATTCGCAATTGAACAACAAAAAAAAAATTGTAATTTGTGTTATTTGTGTGTGCTTATTTATGTTTTTACTGAATTAAGTGGAGATTTGAATCATATAATGATCGAAGAAGACGACGACTATACCACCACACCCTCTTCTAATAGTAGTTTGCCAATTAGTTAACCTTTCTCCTCTTTTAGTGCCTTTTAGATCTTTTAATTGATTTTTTTTTGTTCTCTATTTATTCGATCAATCTCTTAATTTTTTTTATTTATAAAACTACTATTTTCCTTTGCTTTTATTTTATTATTTATTTTTTTTTTTGCTCCTCTACAGTCATTCGATTACACGGAACTATGTCAGCCTGGTACATTATTAGACAGCAGCGGTGCAATACCAGTTTCAGTAACGAGCATGCAACGTGCTGTTAGTATTCATGGTGGTCAAAATAGTCCAACAACATCGTTGAATGGTGGTACACCAGGGACACCAGGAACGACACGATCAAGGCCATGGCATGATTTTGGTCGACAAAGTGATGCGGATAAAATTCAAATACCAAAAATGTAAGTTTGTTTGAATTTTATTTTTTTTTTTAATTTTATTGCAATAGAAAAAGATGGGAAGAAAGGTATGTAATTTTAATAAGAATTCATGAAGCCTTTTTTTAGCCAAATGGTATTGACGAAAAATGTTTCTATTTGTTATCAAATATTACAAAAATCAAGCAGGTTAGAATTTAGTCAATATCTTACTACAACTCTTTTAATTAAGCGAAACGATTTTGAAAAAAATGTTGTTTAATACGTAAAAATTACGCTGAGCCCTATAAACATCTTCTTAAAAATGTTTCTATTCGTTATTAAATAAATAAATATTAACAAAAATCATGCAGTTTTGAATTTAGCCAAGTTCTTACAACAGCTCTTTTAATTTAGTGAAACATTTTGAAAGTTGTATATTACGTTAAAATTAAGTGGCTTTTGTGAGCTTTATAAACATCTTCTGTACAATACAAACAAGAATTATATTTCTATCAAGGTTTCCATTTATATCAAGTTCGTACCTCAACTCTTTTGTTTTGATTAAAATCGCAGAAAAAAAAAAACACTGAAAAAAGTGACACAGGACTTCCGGATGAGAGATTAATTTGAACAACAAAAATACACAAGATTCTGTGATACAAAAAAGACACTGCTTCTATCCAAACTGATTGTTCATCAAAAAATAAGAAACAAAAAAAAAAAAAAAACTAAACCACCGCACATGCAATCAGTGATCTAAGAGGGCAAACACCAAATATATATACATAAGACTTTGCAAATCTATATTCCTCTTTACAAATCTATTCCAACCGAGATGCGCAACGGTAGAATTGTGATCGCCAATCGTCTGCACTATAACGTTTGTCTCTTCATCTATCAGACTTTTTCAAAGACTCTTAATTTTTTTTTTTTTTTTTTTTTTTTTTTTTTTTGCAATTCGAAACTGATTTCCTGGACACAAATGACAGCCAAGTTGAGGCTGAGTAGATAACGTTCATCCTACTTGTTATGGTGTATATATATACACATATGTATGTATAAATAGATGTATGGTGGTCGGTGCTCCCATCTCTACCTACTCACGTCACATAAATTGAATTTTCTTCTTCCCAACTGCTGGGGTTTGTTGGATGCACTGTATAGTGTATAGTCCACCTCTGCCAAATGTTATCTCTCTGTTCGACGAACAAAACAACAACAACAAAAAATCGACCGTACGACATGTGACATGCATTATATTAATAATGTATATGATTCGATTTCCTTCTAATAATAATGCGCGTCATCCCGCGAACCAACCAACCAACCACCCAACCAACTAACAAACCAGCATATTTCTGGTTTCTTATTCATAAATTTTTTTCTTTCTTTTTTGAAAGGTGCTCGCTTGCACTCGTATAAGCTCTGATACTTGTCAGCAAAAATGAAGAATCGGTGGCCAAACCACACCTTGTAATGGAATTTAATCTAACACTAAAGTTGTCTCTTTTATTATTTTTTTTTTTTTTTTGTTTTTCTTACGATTGGAAAAGTGACATTTTCAGAATGCAATTCTTTTGTTTTCGATGGAATTTCAGACTTTCGGGCTATTAAAGTAATAAATCCCCAATTACAACCTTGGTCTTGATTTAACGGATTTTTTGTTGTGGCTATATACAAAGGTTCTGAGCCAATCAGGAATTTTTTGTCAATTTTCTAGGAATTTGCATTCTTTTTTTTTACCAATAACAACATTACACACTTAAACAGCTCAGTTGAGATAATTTAAGAGAATGCCTCTAGATCGATAGAGTTGAATGTTTTTGTAAAGAGGGTGGTTTGGGCTTCAAATATATAAACATTTAACTACTTGAGATTGTGTACTTGCACTAAATCACGTGTGGCGCTCGTCGTTTAAGTGTGTGCGCACCCGATTCTAAACTTGATATATAAATTACCAATAACATTCGAGACGAAAGCGCATGCGCGTTTTAACAATCCACCACCCCACCAATTGAAATGCTCTGTCTAAAAATGTCTGCCTGTTCGTCTATCTGTCTTTGGGTTGAAATGTGACCACGACTGCGACAACGACGCCGACGACGATGGAGGAGAGTCACGCGTTAACATGGTGTGCCGACAAGACGACGAGCGAGCGGTGTGACAGTGGTATAGGCACAAAAGTTCGATAAAACAAAAAAAAAACAAAAATAGGTACCTACTATAGTTTTTTTTTTATGTGAAATTGTATATGGAAGTGTGGTGTGCACACGCGCGACACAGAAAACAAAATGAAAAACACACTTTTGTGGCAATACACAGAGTGCTATAAGAGTCAATCAATTTTATGTGAAAACCATATTGAATTGTATATACACACAGAGGCTTTTGGGGGGTATGATTGGTGCTAGGCTAGCTAAGGCAGGTCTTATAGTGTCTATCCTGCTTCGAGGTGTATTTTATTTGAATTGAAACATGAAACTTCAATCGAATTGTGATGTATGGTCAGTATAATATAAGTTCTGTATGTACGAGGTGAACTACTTGCGAGATTCGATAAACAGTGCGTAGAATTCTATGAAGCATGCATTTGCATTTTATATTCTATACTGCAAAATGTAATATCGTGTCACAAGTCACACAATATTCAACGTTGTTCTATACAATTTGCGTTTACGTTCTTTTAAGAAAAATTCAATCAAATAGTTTATGGAAATGTTAGGTACAGCTGTAAGAATCCTACACATTTTTGTGATCTAATTGAATTGCTTCCGGAAATCTCTTTCAACAAAGAATTGAGAAATGACTTTGGAAATTGAAAAAAGTCGCTTTGTTTATAATGTCAGAACTCCCACAAATAAGACATTTATTTGTTGCTTTGGATTTGCCTTGAGTAATAAGCATGTAGTTATTTTTTCAGAAAAAAATCAAGCTGGGTGAGGCTTCAAGGGTTCAATATTTTGCTCCTATTTTTCCTTTGGATATCAATATTCATATATAGTGTTATGAATTATTTCTTAATGTGTGCTGTAGATAAAGTAGCGACCTTGCCATGGTTTATCAGGAAAAAATAATAAATTCGACTTTCTTTTGTTTTTGACTAGCTTTTCAAGACTTAAGAACTATATTCAGTCGAATGTTTTTTAAAAAATTTGAATTCAGATTTGGCGCCTTTTTCAAAATTTAAGAATTCAAGACCTAGTAAACTGTCATTAAATTTTCAAACATTATTTTTTGTTTAAGAATGAACTCAGGAGCTGAATTCATAACCAACCCGAGACTAGGCATGCGGTCGTTCAAAGTCCGCTGTCTTCTTTTAACACTTTTTCATGTCCTAGAAAGAAATTTGACTCCCTGAATACCATTTTAGTTCCTTTTATAAAATTGTTTTCTTTTCGAATAAAAATTTGTAAGCTCATATAATTCTGGGGAAAAACGTTTATTAAAGAAAATTCGTTATTTATAAGTTCGAATTTGAATTAAGACTTTTCATATTTTTATAAAAAATTTTCACTAAAATGAAAAAAAAAAACATAAATTCATTTCTAGAGGTCTTTTGCTAATACGTCGTCTTTTGCGATCTTGTCTTAGAAGTAAATTATATATATTTGTCTCATGACTGAACCGACATGCAGTAGCATTCAATTAAAAAAAAATAATTGCATATTTGAATATGAAAATTATTGGTTAGCTTTAATCTTTTTCAGGATTAAGGTGGATCATTAAAACCTCAACTTACAAGGCTTTATCGAATTAGAAAATCTCAATCGGATTTATGACACTTAATTCTATAGTAACGTGATATGAATATAAAAAAACATTTACCTCTGCATTCAAAATTAACTAATTTAATCCTATCCTATCATGGAGACTGGTTTTTGTTATTTTATAGAAACCCACTTATAACTAAAAACAAAAAAATATTAAAATAAAAAAAGCCACTTAGTTACTATGTAGATGCAATAAACTCCGTCTAGAAAAAAAAAATTAATTAAATGCAAACATCGTCTCTGTTTATGACTTAAAAATAATGATATTAAAAAATTTTGTTATGTTGACTTAAAATGATTTTTCTTAAATTTTTAATTATTTTTTTTTTTTTTCAGATTCGTAAATGTAGGATTTAGATATCATCTAGAAAGTCCGATTAGTTCGTCACAACGACGAGAAGACGATCGAATAACATACATCAATAAAGGACAATTTTATGGCATCACATTGGAATACATTCCAGACCAAGATAAACCAATCAAAAATACCACAGTTAAGGTGAGTCAATATAACTACAATACAAAAAAAATCATAAAATCAGTTAGAAATTTGTCATGGACTTGTTTCCTTTTTTTTGTTGGAATTTTCAAATGACACAGAAAAAAAATTAAATCTACAACAATTTGTTACGTATACATTCAAATCCTTAAAACTCATCAATCACCTTGATTCGACAAAAATTTGCATACAACCATACGTTACAAGAAAATTCTGCCTATAAGATGCTGACGATGATGATGATGATGACGATCCTTTTGCGCGCAGATGCTCTAAAACAAACAAAGATTCGGCCGAGTGTAACACGTAACCCTTTCGCAAGGAACGTATACCTTTTTTCAAGCCTTTGCTATAATCATTCATCATTATATTTATATTTCGAAAAGATCGCCGAAACAGAAATATCTGGGAGCACAGGAAAAAAATCTTTTTTATGTTGAATCATTTTCTTTTTTGCTTTTGATGAATCGTTTGCATAATCAAAAAAGACAAAACGCACTTATCATCGTCACAAGATCATCAACGTCATTCTTTCTTCTTTTCTGAAGAACTCATACGACGATGATGCTGATGATGGTGATCATTGTGTGGTAAGAAGAATATGTCTTGTGTTATGTTGTATGAGATGGCCCCTCAGGACTCTTCCTTCCGGGTATACCTCTTTCGAACTACAAGGATTTACTTGCTCCTGTATTTAGTTCTTGTGTGTTCAGTTCCTGTCATGTAATTCTACTCACCCTCAATTTAACTGAGCCAAAGCAGAAAATGACAAGGAAGAATTTACATTCTTCAAATAGGATTTATTTTATATGATTGTTTCTAGATTTGTAGTGTGCTCTGCTCCCGTTTCAAAAACGGGAAATGAAATGAGATGAGTGATGAAAGATAAGAAGCAAAAAAAAAAAGAATGAAAGATCTCTTGTATCATTTTTTTTTTTCAGTAGTAAAGTAAAGTAATGTTGTTTTGTTAGAATATATTTGTTTGGATAAGAATCTTATTTAGATATAAGAGGGGGCTTCTTTTAGCCTCAAGGCGCCTGATCATTTTTTTTGCTTTTATTTCTATGCAAATGAATTTCCGATTTTATAATCATTTCAACAAATATGTAACGCGGAATTGTTTACTTTTGCAATTTTCACATGCAATTCATATGAATAATTTACCTTTTTTCAATTGGATGGGAATTTTTTTTTAAAGTAAATAAAAGATATTTCTGGGTAAATTCATTTTTTTTTCTTCTTCTGTTGAAGACATAAAGTACGATATTTCAGTATTTTTAAATGTTTTCTATGATTTCTTGAATTTTTAATTTGAAAATTTAAACATAAACTTATTTTTTGTTAATTAAAAAAGTCAATAGATTAATACTAAGGACAAAATTAATACTTTTTTTTCTGTTTGGTGGTATCTTTCTTGCTGGGTGATTTATGATAAAATGTGAAACAATATAAAAATTTAAATTAAATTTTAGCAACGTCACTCTTGTCTTAAAATACTTCTATTTTCCTATTTTCTTAATAGAAATATCTTAAGAGTAGAGTGGCCTTTTCGAAGTAAAAGTTCAAACTATAGCTTCAACATATTTTCAGTTAAAGGAAATTGTTTTTTCCTCTCGTCAATATCAATTTACTTTAACATTTTTTTTCTAAAATTGTCCACTTCTAATTTTAAACCACTTAAATTATATATCAAATGAGACTTTAATTATAAGACTAAAAGACTTAAAATAATTCATATAGATACTGCGCAAATATACTGAAATTATAAAAAACTCCAAAAACATTTCGAAATATCAACGGATTAAGAAACCAACGTAATAAACTATCAAAACACAGCAAAACGCATTACATTATTATATTACAACATCAGTTCTCATGAAGATGAGTTATAACAACCAAATAAAAATTAAAAAAAATTACCCGTATGACAGACTTATAATCATAAGACACAGTAATAAACTCTTCGCGCTCATATTTGAATGGCAATTAAGAAGCTTTAACCGTGAAGGCTTGAATACTTTTTTTTCACACATTTCTCTCGTCGTTTTTTTTTTTTTTGTTCAATGTTGGTTGTGAATTTTAACAATAAAAATGGTTTTAATTACAAAAAAAAAAAAAACTATAAAGCACGGTCTTTCTGCTAGCACATTAAATGAATAAAATTTAGAAACACAACAAAGAAAAAAAAACTAAATCCTTTCTGTTCCAGTTTTTAAGTTGTATGAAATATAAAACGCCACTGATTCCCCTATTTTTAAAAAGTTCTAGCGTTTGACTGTTTTATGGTCCAACGCCCTTTTGCTTGACTTTGAGAAGAAAAAAAATGTTTTTTTTTGTATATTGAAGGCCAAAAATTAGAAGCCAACTGCATCACGTCAGATCCGCAGCAGCATCTTTCGATGTATCCTTTTTATTTCTTAAAGTACTCGTACTTCATCGTCCTTTTTTTTTGCATAAAAATATTCTTCTTTATATTTCGTTACACCGTTTAATGATTTATGCAAAGTCTCCGTGAAAAAAGGGTCCACAATGACTTCGTCTACGTTAAATCACAAGCATCATAGGGATAAGAGATACAAGAAGAAGAATAAGTGAAAAAAAAAATAAGGATCATATCCAAGGCTGATGATCCTTTTGTTCGATGCAGTGTGGAAGGCGCATTCGAAAACAAATATAAATTAATCTTGACACAGTTTCGGGACCATAGTGTAATTAATTAGATTTTTATGTTAACAAGGTTTCTTGCTGCAACATCCACCACCATCATCTTGATCGTCTTTGTTGGAGAGGTAGAGAGGGAAAAAGAGTCACCCAGACAGACGATTACGCTTAGGTTGCATTATAGACTGATCTTGAACTCATATACTTAGCTGAGCTTGCTTGAAAGTCAAAGAAGACTAAAAAGAAAGTCCACTGAAACTATTTTATTTATTTATTTAAAGGAATTTCATACAGCAGAGAATTGTTTTTTTTAAGGCGTATGCTACACTTAGTTTTATTATATGTTTTTTTGCTACTCTTCATATAAAAGAGCTCAGTGTGATACCATTGCGCGCACTACCAAATGAGCTCCTCTGAGACTTCGTTGCTTGCTGAGCTCTTGGAGCAGGTTTCCTCTATTAATTTTTTTGTTTGTCTTTTTGTCGTCTCTAAGCACGAAAGAAAAGTGATGCGAAAAGATGTGTACCAAAACGCAAGAAAAATAAGTTTAACATGTTAACAAGGTGTTCCGATGCCGATATAAATCTTAATTAAAATTGCCAAGCGTAACACAGCTCAGCACAACAACCTATAGCAGCTCTAGTGGTAGATCAAAGAGTTTATATAGACCTGATCTATTACTTAGCGCTTGCAAAGAGATATAAAGAAAGAGAGACAGAGATAAAGATAGAGAGAGGGAGCTGCAAACAGTGAAATTATAAATGCATAGCATTCCTTTTGTTTTTATTATTTTTTTTTTTTATTCTATTTATATATATATATATTGTTTTTATAAAACAATCATGGCTATGTGCTTGAATGTCTCGCGCCTTAAAATGGCAAACACTTTACCGTTAAAGGTTATTACTAACAGAAGCTGTTTTCTGAAACCAATCATGGAGAAAATAATAAAACAAATAACTATGATAGGTTTAAGGAATGCCATGTATATATATGTATGAAAAGAGATAGGACGGGGAGGTTGAAGAATTGTGGGCTTCAATAAATAGTTTTTTTTTTTTTTTGGACATTAAAATTGGCGCGGAATGAATATTAAAAAGAAAATAAGAAAAAAAAAATAAGGCGGTAAAACTTTGAAATTTTACAATGTTGCTTGATTAAAGTGACTGATTGGGATTTGTATAAGATATCTTGATATTTAAGGCATTTTGTAAGTGATATAAAGTTGGTACAAAAATGTGCAGATCTTAAAATAATTAAGCGTTAAACAAAATAAATAAGATTGGTAAAACGAGTATCAATCTGAAAACATTAAAGTTCCTATTTCGTATAAAACAGTTTTAATTTGTCTTTTTCAACACTTCTTAGCTTTTAATACCATATAATTATACTCCTAGATAAAAACTTAATTTTATTCAAATCCAACATGACTATAATTTAAAAATTTTTCTTTTCACTTCTTCATCGTCGATTTGGATCTCTGCGTTAGCAATTGTTCTTCATTTGTACAAAAGCGTAATTTTGGTTTAATTTGTACTTTATATCGAACATAATTTAATAGAGAACTCGCATCAATAATAACAAAAAAAAAAGAGCTGAAAACTTGATTTTATAATTATAGCATTGTTTAATGTAAAATCTCCTTTTTTTTAATGCTTGTTCTTATAAACATAAATGCATGCATATTTTCCAAGAAGTAAACAATTTTGCTCGTGAATATTTAACTTAGAAAAATGCAGTAGAATAAAAAATTTTCAGCTTCGAATTTAAGACCAAAATTTAATAATTTTATCACAATTAACATCGAAGTATCACTGAATAATTTATTTATTTTATAAAAACAAAATTTTTTGATTTCATGAAAATATTTTTGATCTCATACATAATATCTCCATCTGTAAGACGTGTTGTCATTTTAAATGCAACATGCTATACAACTGAATTATTAACTTATTTAACATTTTATACATTAAATTTTTAAATAAAAAAAATTTTCTTCTAAATTAAATAAACGTTGTAAATTATTTCATATTTAAGTGAAAGAGTTGAAGTTCAAACTTTATTTCTTTATTTATTTCATTACCATAAAAAAACTGAATTTATTTTCTTTTTTTTAATCTCTAATAACTAATTAATGGAAATGCTTGATAATAAGATCTAAATTACTGAATTTAAAAGTCTAGAATTCTTATTTGCTGGCGTACTTCTCAAAGAAAATTGCAAACTAATGTATATTGTAATCTTTTATTAAGTAGATAATGAGATATGTGTATGGTGGCCACTTTTAAATTTCCTCACACTTCAATTAGTTATAACTTAACCGACTTCCTGTTCAACTATTCCAATTAAGATACAGTCTATCGTAGCTATGTTTATTAATTTGTTTCCTTTTTTTCTGTTTTTCTAATGCCGCTATTACTGCATGTTGTAATTATTTAGATTGTGACCAATAGTTAACAAGTCGGAAAATCGCATCACTTTTCACTATTTTTCCACTTAATACGAATTCTCCGGGCATCTGTATAATCATTTTATTTTTATCTTTTTTTTTCTCACACATACATATGTACATATATGTGTATTCATACTATAACTATATACTGGCAACCTAATGTATTATGAATGACTGCAATTGCTTTTTCCAATGCAAGAGATCGAAGTAATTTTCTCTAAATGACCCTTATCTCATAAAATTGTTAGCAAAAAAAAAGAAGTTTTTTCTCCTATTGGTTTCTTTTAAATTAAACTTTTTTAGTGCCGTACAGTGGATATGCTATTTAACTCAATACTATAGATCAAAAATGATTGGCACTGAGATGAAACCAAAAACAGCAGCAATAGCAAATCTGCACCTGGTGTGTTTTTTAGTTTTGTTATAATTACATCTCTCTTGATAGTTTGCTCTAATTTAAAGTCCAATAAAATTATAGAGATAAGAATTTGATATTATATTTATGTGAAAATAATCAACCTATTCAATCTTATGAGTTAAGAAACGAAATTAATAACATAAGTATTTTGTATTTTGTCATTTACAGAGTGTAATCATGTTAATGTTCCGAGAAGAAAAAAGTCCCGAAGATGAAATCAAAGCCTGGCAATTTTGGCATAGTAGACAACATTCTGTTAAACAGAGAATACTAGATGCTGGTAAGTAATTTTTTTTATCGAATGATTTTGCTTATGCTCTCATTAGCTTAACTATATTTTTGAAGATGTCTATGACGCTTATAAATATTTTTACAATTTAATAATTAATGTAAAGTTTCACGTCTTAATGCATCCAATTTATTTAAACAAAAGATGTTAGATACAAACTTGATTTTCTTAAAATTAATCTAAAATTTTATAGTTAAAATATTTGTGTATCTTCGACATAATGACATAAACTACACATATTAAACAGTGAAAGATTTCATTCAAATCAATTTATCTTACAGTAGATTCAGATTTTTATTTTCTATTTCGTAGTACATACATTTTTGTTTACTTATCTTATTCGTCTCTTTACACTTAATTAAAATTGACACAAAAATGACAAGATATACCGTGTTCGGATTTCAGATTTAGGTTTGCTGATTGCGAATACTTTAAACTTTTTTTTTTAAATATCAACATAAAAGAGTTGACTTCAAAACCTCTTTGATGGAATTTTTGAATTTCAACAATGATTAGCTAGGTTTTTATTTTGCAATTTAAAAAAAATGATGTTCTTGTCATGATAATTTTTGTTTGCTTAGACCTCAATGATTATATAACAAAACAAAAGAGTTGACATTTATATTAACAATAATTCAATTGTTTTTTTTGTTTCAGATATTTAAAATTATTCAAGTCTTTAAAAATTCAAACAATAAATTTGACTTTACTGTTGATTTTAGTAACTGCAAGTAAAAGAGTTGATATTCGATGTTAATCGAATTTTTTTTATTTTTGTCATACCAGTTTTGTGTTCAATTTTTCAAGTTTTTTTTTAAATATTACTCAGTAACTACAAGTTTTTCCGCATTACTCTGTTTCAATCTTGCTAAAGATGCGGTTTATTCAAAGAAACAAATTCTATTTTTCAATCAAGATGACCCCTTTGAATAAAAGAGTTGAAGTTCAAACTTATTTTGTTTAGATTTTTTTAATAAAATATTTTTCTAAGTACAAATAAAATCACCTCAAACTTTATCTTCGTAACACTTACTAATGATTGCTTTAAGTTTCTTCTTATTTTATTTCATAAATTCCACCTAATCAAATACATCAATTTTCAAGGCCATAAATATAAATCACGCCATATCATCAGTTAATTTAATTTCCATTCATCTTTTATTTTTTTGTTGAATGTTTAAGTATTTAATTCATGTTCTCTGTATTATTTTTTATTGTTTGGTTTATAAGAAAAAATCTTTATTTCTCAAAAAAAAAACATACTATTAATTTGCTTATTTACATATCGAAAAATCAATGTAATTAAGATTTGATTTTGATGTTTCGTTGACCATTTTTTTTTTATTGAACACTCTCATTAAAAACCAAAAAACTGTCAAGCAACGCACACCTCAACATTATAACGTCCATTGAAAATAACTTCTTTCATTATAATCACGCTTTCAACTAATGGCTAAGCATTGAAATAGTAACATAATTCGAATCTTTTGTCCCATCATCATCGTCATCATCATCATCGTGTGGCCATTATACCAAGTTAGTTTATCTATCATTTCGATCCAAAGAACCTTTTGAATCTAAAATCTCTATAACAAAAGATACACATCTCTATTTTAGACATTCATATATATGTAGGTACGAATATAAAATGACATTTTCACAGGTGAAATGACTATGAATGGAATCTTAAAATAGACAAAATAGTGTTCATTCATTTCAGAGAGTCAGTGCCAAGCTGAGCTGTGAGTCAAATGGTGCAATATTTTAATCGATTTAAAGTCATAATTTCAAAACAAAAAAGAATTGATGGCATTAAAAAACAAAAAAAAAAAAACCTTCAATAGTTTTGGATGTTGCAGTAACAAGTGTTTGTTATGATGCTCTTCAAACAACGAAATATGAAACTGTTAGTTTTTGTTACAATATTATTTCTTCAATGATTCTTATTGTAATTCTATACCTATACTCTCTTTCTCTCCAGCTGCTTTGAATATAATAATAACAATAAAAACTCACACAAATTCTTCCATTTTATATACTGCAAGTATTATGTAGATGCGGTTCATGAAAACTAGAGCGATTTCCGACTTTGAAAAACCGATGGCGCATAGCCCCGTGTCTTTCTGTCTGTCCGTTTGCTTTGAATTTATCCAACAAAAGTATAATGTGACAGAATGTTGCAAATTGTCCGATAACCATCGCAACATGCTAGCGTTTGCTATATATATGCAACTATGTGACAATTTTATCTTCGAAAAAAAAAATGCAGCAATTTCACGAAATTGATTTCACCTGTTATATTAATGCCTTGGGCGCACACACACTCCTTGTGGTCATCGTTTGGTATTTCTTCCTTTTTTTTTGTTGTTGTTGATGATGTTCTTGGGATTCTAAAACTCAATGGGAAAGGATGAAAAAATCACCACGCCAAAGGACATTTAATGTTCAATCTAAAGACGAGATACATTCGAAGCGATAAGTAATTAGTTGGATGTCGTGTTTAACGGCAAACAGCACAAAAAGATACACAAGAACCACTATTAACAAAACAAAACAAAAAAAGACCAAACCACGCGTTGCTGAGTTTATATACACAAATATATTATATGCAAATGAACCTTGAGGGGGAGAGAATTCCTTATAGATATAGATAGGACTTGTTTGTGGAGATTTTCGTTTTGTTTTTCACTTTTAATTTATATCAAAAGACAATTTATCTTGTAATTATTGGACGAAATATGCAGGTACCTGGGACATACATATACAATATACATTCATACATAGGTGCGCATTGAAGTAATAAATTTTATACTTCTTTCATTTTGTTTATTATTTTTTGGTTATATGATACTTATACTATAGCTTGCGAGTTCAAGATTTTTGTGTGAAATCTAAATTTATTGGTGGTATTAATTTTCTGATTCTTTTTTGATTTATTAATTAATTTGTTTATTTTTTTTTGCTCATTTTAGATACGAAAAATTCCGTTGGTCTTGTAGGATGTATTGAAGAAGTCTCACATAATGCTATTGCAGTTTATTGGAATCCCTTGGAAAGTTCTGCAAAGGTAAGTTTTCAATTAAAAACAAAATATTTTATATAAATTAGTTTTACTTTAATCGAAGAAAAACAATTGGTTGAATTGATGAGAGAGCTTTATTATTGTTTACTTTTTTAAAAACTATTGCAAAACAAATTATAAATTTAAATTAACATTAGGTACAATGTTCATACTGTAAAACATATGAACCTGCAAGAAAGTACCCTATAAGATAAGCAAATTCAAGAGATTAATTTCAGGTTAAAATATATCAAGTTATCATGGATTTTATAGTGGAAGTATTAAGTTTTAGTTTTTTTTAATGAAACTGAAAGCCTAGGGATACACAAACTGGCAAACAATAAAGTAGAAGTCTAGATGTCTGTGTATATATATATACACATATATACATATATATATGTGTATAGGATATTAAATTTTGTGATCCCAATGGGTGTACGGCGCTGCCTGCTTAAGATGATTTTTTTTAAAGAAATTTTGGGTCTTCAACGGAGCACTAAATTGAAAACTACATAATTCACAACAAATTTTACGGCATAGTTGCTAAAACATTATGAATTTTGAAGACTCTTTGCATACATTTTCATTATGGCGTGTGAAGTATAATTTCGTTGGACATTTCCAAATCCAATTCAAAATAATTTATTAGGGCTAAACCTAATAAACACACCCAATTTGAGTTCTTTAAAAGACTTTTGTTTGTATATTTTAAATGCAAAATTCGATGAATTAAAAGAAAAGCCAAAAATTCAAGGTTCAATAAATTTTCAAGAAGCTGAATATTTTTAATATCCTATCCAATTGTTGATTCGAAAGTGAGATTTTGCATTTACTAAAATTAATATAACTGACTATCCTCACACCCAAGTAGTGAAGTCAAGGTCTAAACGAAGTTCATTTCTATTATATTCTACCCCCAATGAAATTTTAAAAGTCTTGAGAACAAACCTTTTATTGTAATATTCGTTTTCTTTAAAGAAAATAGTTAAAACCGAATTTAGAATCGAAAATTTTCAGTCGTGTGTCTGATTTTGTATTTTGAAATAAACGGTATTGGTTTTCGAAACTATTGGTCTTGGGAACATCTAATATTTAGTGTGCCTATGTAGAAATTCCAATTGATCGCTTCTTTTCATCCTATTTTGTTGAAAAAATACCCTTTATACTTACAATTTGTCAGAACAAAAGAGCTGAAATACAAACTTGATATCGTTAATAGATGATGTTTTGATCAATTTTTATGATAGTAATTTTAACAAAGTAATGCGTTAATTATTACAATGTCTACATATGTTCAATAAATTATAGTTTCTCATCTCATTAATTGCATCCTGTTGTGTAATTTACATATCTTGCAATCCTCCCCATTCGCCACTGTATATACACGGTTAAAAATAAAAAAACAAAAACAACAAATGCAAATCTGTCACTGTCGCTTACAAAGTTAATAACTAACTTACTTCATACATCAAATTACCTTTTACAAACAAAACAACAGACACCTTACCATACTTTGAAAAAAAAAAAAACAAAACACACGGTTGGCGCTTGCGCTGGACTAGATTAATTTTTGTTCCCCTATAGTTTGCAGTCAATGAATTTAATGATAATGAAAACTCATAAATATCAAAAACCGATTAAACCTAATCAAGCTTAATTGCAATTTGCAAAAAAAAAAAAAAACGATTGGCTAGGACAACGACGAACGCAACCACTATGCAGTTAGTTGTATAATATTTCTTTCTCGCTTATTCTGCTTCAAGAAAACACACTCCCCAAGGCGGTAGCACTACATCAACAACTTCAAAATAAATACAAAAACAAAACAACAACAAAAAATGAGAAGAAAAAAAAATGGTTTCGGATGAAAATTTATTATGCATACCCACATGTGCGCCTAAGTTATGAAAAATATCTCAATTTCCGTTTCTGGAATTACGTAGATCGAAAAAAATACTCTTTATAAGTACAGTTTTCTATATCTAGATGTATAGGTACTGGGAGCCTCTTATATAAAATATAACTCTTTAACTGGAAGGTATATTTTTTTTTTCCTTATTTTTATTCTTTTCTGCAATGTGCACCTGGAGACTATAAAACACATTTTTCATTTTTATGTAGAACATATCTTTTGGTGGGCAAAAGGATACATTTTTTGTCGCTTTCAGTGATATTTTTTTTATTTTTGTTATGTTTGGTGGACCAAAAATGTTATTTTAGATGAATAATTAGCCACTAGGCTTGAAGCCAAAGGAAATGTGTATTCATTACGTCCTACTGAAATTACCAATTCATTTAGTCTTACATCTTGTGCATACAATATATGTACCAACTGACTTAATGTATCTCAGTTCAAAGTATCTCAGAAAATCATAAAGTGCTTCCAGGTGTCATGGAGGCGTTACATGATAGTACGCTGTAGAATGTATATGTGTAGTTATCGAACAAACTGATCTAAATTAAGTTTGTATTGTTCTCGTGCTAAAAATCAATTCAAAATTTTTGTTTTTTAAGATTTATGTTTCAAAAAAAAAAAAAAAAAACAAACTCTGTAGGTCGTTGAACCCCTGAAGGTAATTGGTTATAGCTACCCATTTACAGCTTATTCGTATTACCATTTCAATTTTTTTTTTTTTAATCCATAAAAAGATTGTGTCAGTCTAAGGTTGTTTGTTGGTTGTTGTTTTTTTTTATGGTCAGTGCCCGGAAATATACTTAAAAGACACTGTGAACAGATTTCAGCTTATTAACCCATTAGTTGGTTGTTCATAGAGGCTGAGACAGTCAAAGACACAGACTTGAGAAAAACAACATTGATACATACCTACTCATATATAGACATCTATATGAATGTTTGTTGTCTGTGAATTAATTAATAAATTGTGGACAGAAATTAATCGCGAATAGCTGTGTAATTGCTACCTCATGTCAATAATTGCATTTCATCGTTGCTCTCTGTCGTTGTCATCGTCATCGCCGTTGTAGGTTTGTTTAGTTTGTGTCGCTCTAAAGCCGCACACTAAATAAATATATGAGAATTAAAAAGAAAAAAAAAAATTAAACTGTGTTGCATAAATTATTAATCACTACTATGATATAGCAACTTGAACAGTTTGTAAATCATTTTACTTTGATATATGTATAAGTATGTAATATTTATTTTTTTTTTCCTCATTCATATGCCAAAGTAAAGTGTATCTATTTCCCACAGACTCTATTCCAAGAACTTTACACTGGTCAAGAGTAAGTGTGCTTGTTTGTTTTTTTGTTTCATTTTTTTTATAATTTCAAATAAAATAAATTTTTATAGAATTTAAATATTTAATGCAAATATCCAATGTCTTGTGTTTGAGATGAATATAAATTCAATTTGTTTTAATGTTTTTTTTTTATTTTTATTTACATTATCTTTGATTGGACTTAATGACTTATTTAATTTTTTTTTTTATTATTTTGTTGTTATTGATTTGTTCAGTTTTTTTTTCTTAATCATTTTAACTTATGCACACAGAATGTATGTAGAAATTTACATATTGATTGGCTAGTTAAAGGAGATTATATATTAAGTTCCATCCCATTGGAAGCGAATAAACAACTAAATCACTAAATGATTACGATTTGGCATGGAAATTTTTAGTGTTATACTTGATTTTGTATAGGGTGTTTTTACTCAGGATATAACTTTTAATTTCAAGTTATTGACAAAAAAATTAAATAAATAAAGAGGGATAATTTTTTTAACAATGATTCCACCTCTGATCAAATGAAAAAAATGTATTTAAACCAAATAAAGAGTACATTCTTTTTAAAGTACACAAAGACAAATGTTTTGAATTAAAATTATGTCACTTTGACAAAATATTTAAATCAATGTGGTTTTCTTTGGTTTAACATTTTTTTCTCTCAGTGTCTATTCAACTTGTATATACCATCTCTGATAATCCATAACTCCATATAACGTGTTTATTTTTAAATCTTACAAACTTGACATTAAAATCTGGTTGAGTAAGTCCTTTATATTATTTATAAAACAAAAGAGTTGATACACAAACTCGTTTTTTATAGAAATTATCGATTTATTGTTATTAAAATAAAAAAATAAAATAATAATAATTTCAATTTAAATAAATAACGGAAAAAAATAATTTTTTTTTTAAATAGGTTATAATTCAATTCAATTCAACCAATTATAAAATACGGATAACATGGATATGGCACCATCTTGCTGTTTTCAAAGCAATTACCTGATATATAGTTAATTTTTATAAAGTTTCACTTGTAAAGCAATTTCTTGCTCGTTATAAGAACACAGTTATTAATGCTCAATTTTTACAACAAAAGAATTGAGTGGCAAACCCGATTCAAAAGAATTTATCGTTTCAATTTGTTTTAATTAAATATCTTTAGGACTTAAAAACTGACTTAATCGTCATGTTCCTGAAACTTTGCCAACGTATAAGCTTATTTTAGAATACGATTTGTTTTTAATAGTTAATTTAATTTTGATACTCTTTCTTATTTCTTCAATCTTTAAAAATAAAAAAACCCATATAAAATGCTAAAAGTAAATATTCACAGTTTGAGTTCTAGACCAAAATATCATACCCAATCTAAAATTTTATAAGAACATTATATTCAAATTTACCTAATCAAATCAATATCTTAATAATATGTTTGAATTTTCATAATAAACAACTGATTTAAATCAGATCAAAATAACATAAAATACCAACAACAATGAACAAATATGTATAAGATAAATAACAAAAAAAATTAATTTACAATTCTTTGCCCACATGTTCTGTTTTTTAAAACTCTTATCAAATTACATTCACCAATATTTATCACAAAATTATTGCAATAAATAACAACATTGATTCCATTTCGAGAGTAAACCAAATGCAACAGATGTAAATTGCCATAATAATGTAACACACCTCCACCAACCATCCACACTGCCTCTTTGCACCATTAGAAGAGAAGAAAAAAAAAATAAATTAGCAGTAAAGTATCGATTTTAAATTCACAATCCACGTGCATTCATTTATTTATTCAAATTTTAAAAAGAAAAGAAAATATCCAAAAATTAAAAAAAAAAAATAGTGTATAAGCAACAAGAGTGTTGGTGTTAAGTTATTAAATTTACCATATCCACCACTGTTAGACACAACAACAAAAATAAAAAAAAAATCTCAGATAGTATCAACATATTTCAACAATCGAATGCGATAAATCTCGAATTATAGGAAAAACTGCTTAGCCAACAAGCAGCAGCAGCAGCCAACCATTGTCTAATCTGAAGGAGAATATAGATATAATATAGGTAGATATTTATATATATACATTTATGTTAAAAAAGAGAGACCTTAAAACTTACGCGCGTTTCAACCAATATTTCGAAATCATACAACACACACAAAAATTTCATTAAATGCCAATAAATTTCCTATCAAAAATTTAAATATATATATATACACATATATGTAGTTTGTATACAATAAAAAAAAATATCCACCTGGTAAATGTCATACATTAGCAACAACAAGATGTATTCAAATTAGACACTCAATTCCATGGCGATTTCAATAAATTTATTTCTGTATTTTTGTATATATTTTTTTTGTGACAAAGAGAAAATGAGAATCTCAAAAGGGCTATTCCATATAGGAAGATAGATAGATACACAAACAATATGATGCGCACCTGAGCATCATCATCATCAGCAGCAGCATAATCATCTAAGAGGAAGTGATTTTTATTCAAAACTAAAAAAAAATCTATAGACTAAAAAAAAAACAGCCTGTCTCATCTTTGATTCAAAATTCGGAATCAATATACGAAATAAATGCTGGGGTATCTATAAATGTGTATCTTTGTATCTATTGTGGGTTTTGCGTTAATAGCTACGCACGTATACCATTCTACTATAAGCAATCCCTGATGGTAAACCATCTCAGACGCAGCATCTCAGCATCACTTTGATAAAAATCTCTGAATCTGGAAATTTATACAGCGAGCATTTTCTTACTGTTTCGTGATGCTGATAGCTGATGGTGGTGCTGCTGCTTCCATTTCCATCGATGGCCTCTTAGTTTAAGTCTCAGAATGTATTTGCCTAAATACCTAGGCACAAACGTTTTGCGGATTGAAAAATCTCTCAATAGATAGAAATCAATTGGCCGTTTTCCATTATGACTATACGTATACATATATAGTACACAAATAGGAGAGATATCGAAGAATAAAATATCTATCCATACGCAATTGATTACCACAATTTGATGTTGCTGCTCCTCCAGCGCAGTATATAGTGTGGTGGTAGCATCATCGATCAGAGAGTTTGCACTACAGTGGGCTATAGAACAGCATCAGGCTGTGTTGTGGTATTTTTGTGCAGAAATTGCACAAAAATGCCTTAAACATTATTCCCATTTGGCGCTGCGAGAGCTCCTGAAGAGACAGCATCAGCAACGACCATAGTCATCGTTGTTGAAATTCCTTCGAGAGTTTTCTTTTTTCCAATTTTATTTTTATTTTTTTTTTTATTTTTCTATTTTGTGTCGTTTTTGTTTGATTTCTTTGTAATCGAATGCAGTTGTAACTGCTTGATGCAACAGCAGCAGCATCAACAATGGCTAGCTACCACCATTAGACATATGTTTCGCATTATTTAAAACAAAAGACTTTTGCCCATCTACAGGTGTGGTATGTTGTGGTTTGGCTGCTGCTACTACTGCTGAAGATTTTCTTCATTGCGAAAACGGCGCGATGCGTGATTATCATCATCATCCACATGAACACATCGTCGTCGTCGTCACATCCACATGACAACGAAGACAATTGTCCAACAACCAGAGAGAGAGAAACACTTTGTTGGAGGCTCCTCCTTGCGTATCACCGTCATTTCATAGCCGCTGTTGCTGTTGATGATGTTAGTGTTCTTCTCGGAATGAACAATTGCGATATATGTGTTTCCCTGTTTATTTGTATTTATTTTATTTTTTTTTTTATTTTTTGTTGCTGTTCACAATTTCATTGTTGGTCACATGGAATGTAATCGATTGTGAGAAGAATAGCAGATTCGATTTCGTGTTAATTACAGATTGTTTTTTTTTTGTTTCTTATTAATTTTATTGTTTAAGGGAATGTCAAAGCAAATTCTTTCATTGGTAAATCATCAGAATGCATTCCATGTTATGTATAAAACATTTTTGCTAACATCTAAGTGACTGTATCTTGTTTATAGTGCGAAAATTGATGCAAGGAATGTTATAGATCTAGGCACACATTATAAATATCCAAGTAAGGTATAAACAATAACAAAATGCTGCCTTTTCTGGTGGGTTTTTTTTATCAATTTTTCAGAATCACAAACAACTTTTAGTGAATTTAGTAAATTCTTCATTGGAGGAGAAGAATATTTAAAATTGTTTGTATTTCTAAAAAGGAAACGTTTTTTTTCACAAAAAAAATAAACAAAAAAATTAATTTGCGCAAATAAAGCCTGAAAAAAATTCAAGTTCGTTTAAATTTTGTCGGTTTTGGCAAATTCAATAAAATATTTATTTATTTTAGCTCTGAAAACAAAAATTTATTTCCTCACTTTATCATGACAAGAGCTTGGATGATTTGTCATTTCCTCCCTGAAAAAAACACATTAGTTAAATTTTTATTTTTTTTTTTGTAATTTAAATAAAATAGAAAACTTCATACCAAATCGAATTTGATCTCCAATGTTTAACAGAATTTATGCATGTTATTTTTTTTTTTTTAATTTTATTTTTTACCCTAAATGTAATAAATAATAATAATAGACCTGTGCCTACGTTGTTTGGCTTTATTTAAAATGAATGAATCTAAAACTCTTGATTTAATTTATAATGAAACAGAAAGTATTTCCCATCTCCTGAATTATATTAATTTTTTTAGCCTGATTCTCATAAACTTTGTACGTCTACTGATTTTTTACAAACAAAAACACGTCTAAATATATCAATTGAATAATTAGTTTTACTATATTTTTTTAAATCTTCATGACAAAGTGGGTTTTTTTTAGAAAACTTAAGAAAAATAAAACTGATTTTTTACCAAATCATTTAAAAACGACCTACCCACTAAAAAAAATTCTATTTTCTTTTCTTTTTATTATACAAAAAAAATAATCGATTATACAACTTTTTTTCAGATCAATATTGCCGTTCAATGCCTGAGTACGGATTTCAGTAGCCAGAAAGGTGTAAAGGTAAGTCAAACAAATAAACAATCAACAAAAAAATATTTTCAATTCAGTATAAGAGTCTTTTGATAAGAAAAAAACCAATACCCATCTAAAAGAAGAACGCTACACAAAATCCAAAACACCAACAACAACAAAAATTTCACTCAATGGGCTATTACGAAAAAAAAGAATTAAATTTAATTGTAATTTTCTATCATTGGATCTATCCAATTTCCACCCATGTTATTGTATAAGAGTATCCCAACAGAAAGGAACATATAAAAAGTTACATCCTTCCATTATCCTTTTTCATATCAAAAGAATCCACCGTCACCTTCGTCTACCAAAGATAAATAAGTATGTATATCTACAAGTATCTATACGTATACGTATATATAGTTCTCATTTTTAGTGCTATTTGGTGTTTCGATCACCTCTGCGTTTATAAATATCCCCACACTTGTTTTTTTTTTTGTTATTTGTTACGATTGATAAACCAGACAAAAAATATAAGGTATATCTTAATGTGGGAAGAATGAAAAAATACAAAAAAATAAAAATCAAACAAACACCCTGCACGCATTTATAACTCCTTTGATTGAGTAAGAACGCAACGAAACACCTGTGTGCTCTCTTGCATAGAATGGACCATATACCAAACTCGCTGTTATATTCTTTATTCCAATGCAGTTTACTTAAATAAGATTTATTACCACAGAATGTGGTAATAAATAAAAAGAATTCACGCGGCAGGTCATGATGGAGGTGCCTTGTGGGGAATGTGTTTACTTTTTATATATTTTATATTTTTTTTTATTTACTATACACAGCCATATAGAAGCTAAAGAGGCTGCTAAAAATTCTTGACTTTTATTTAAAAGTTATTTCTTAAGGTTAACAATATTTGTTTGTATTTTTTATTCTTCAAGTATTGGAAATCTTAATGATTTTATTTTATTATTGGCTTGGATTCTGAAATATACGTACGATTATCTGTTTTAGTTTACAAATTTCTTCTTTTTTTCAAATTAACTCCCTTAAGAGAAATCTGTTTAGATTGTTAGGCTTTAAGTTCAAAACGGTTATACATATATTAAATTTGACATTTAATGCAACCTTCTTGAAGGCTGTAAGTAAAATTTATAGTGTAGGCACTTTAGATTGAACCTAGATATTTCTGATTCAGTTCACAAGATCAAAACAATGTTCAAAATTAAAAAAAAAATTAATTTTGTATCTACATCGATCCTACCATTTTTATTTATTTTTTTTTTAAATCAAACTACCACACTAGCAGTTTTTATAAAAAAAAAGGTAATTTAAAAGGTAATGGAATTCTTAATAATAGCATGATGACAAAATGTAGATTCCAAAAGCAATTCTTTCAAATGATAAAAATTAAAAGCCACACAAAATTCAAATAACCATCACTTGTTTTAACGGTTACCTGAACAGATACTCACATAATTCATTATTTGTTTACAAGTCCTTTCTAATGATTTATAATTTAAGCATTTTCGCTTTACGTAAACTTAAAAAATGGTACCGCAAAAGATTCAAATTTAAAACGTAAAAATGCCTTCCGAAATCATATGTTTCATCATCGCATTTAAAGTCCCTTCATATCTTTGATTTTAAATTGTACAAAAATTCATCTTAACAAGCTCTTGCGTATACGTTTTGACTATTAAATCTTTATCTAAAATTTTGAATTAGGAGAAATCATTTATTTATTCTTAAGCACTTGGTTACATCATTGATTTACTTAAAAAATCAACAAGTCCCATTGAATTTGAATTATATAATGAAAACCATCAACTTTGATATAAAAAATATTTCAAATTCTTGATAAAAAAAATAATCACCAATACAGCAATGGAACTAATCGTCCATCACACCTGTCCCAAATTTATTTTTCGTTACAATATATGCCATAGTTAACCATGAAATCGATTCCGCTTGTTTGAAAAAAAAAAAAATTCAATTTACATGTCTTAGCAATAAAACTATTTTTGTGTTGTTTTTATTTATGAAATAGGAATGTACTATAAAAGCCTTTCAACACACACAAAAATTTGATTTTTAATTAGAAGATAAAATTTGTTCCCACCCAAAAAGGCCTATTACGAGCTGCCAACAGCCCTATATATGTAGAAAGTATGCGAGACACTTTTGTTTCTTAAACCAAAAAAAAAAAAAAAAAAACAAAAAACAAAATTTGTTACCTTTATTTTAATTAACATATACATGATATGCATAGCACCATCACTTATCAGATACATTAGCTAAAGCTACTATCTCTCGAATTCATACCATAGTATGCGCCCACGTAAAACATAGACTTCTGTTGTGATGGTTGGTGCCTATAATCATCTATACAACACCGTTCAACCAACGAGTGTCGCCTTCGATACCCACTAGCTATTAATAATAATGAGGGTTTTTGTATTTATTTATTTTTATTTTTATTGCGACATGCAAAATTGAATAGGATTTTTTAAACAAAAATAGTTTGTCCCATGGAAAAAAAACCTCGTCGATAACCTACGAACAGATCGATTTATAAAATATAAAAAAAAATATATATATGTATATTAAAACGTTGACAGTGTTAAGATACACTTGGGACTTAAGGCTTACTTTGGAGAGTTTGTTGTCCATTTCCTAGACTACATTATTCATCATAATTCTCTCTTTTTTTGTGTTGTCTCTTTGCACACATTGGAACAGACGATCTTGCAGACAAAAATAAAAATTAAAATTACAAATAAAAATAAATCTCGAGATTAATGCACGCAATAGAGTTGACATGTTGTCATGTTATTTTGCGAATAAATTAATTTTCATTTTCGTTTCGCACGCACCTCTTCATGATATCATACTCGTTGTATATACACAACCAAAGCCAACCAACGCAACAACGCGCACAGCGATCGAGAGAGAGAGAGTCCTGCCAACGCATTAGGGTGAGAGACAGCCGTATCTATGATTGATGGATAGTGATTTAATTAAAATCTATAATTGTCCACTACCACGGATACAAATTCGATGGTCAACAATTTTCATCTTATCGATGTGAAAAGATACAATTTTATTCGCTAAAAACAAGACCCTGCGAAGAAAAAAAAATAACTGTCTCAAGTATGACCGTCTGTCTGCTTGAGTGTTCAATTAATGTTAAATACGCCTAATTTTAAATATAAGAAAAAAAAAAAGAAAAATATTAGCATTTAATTGATTTGCTCTGATCGTGCTGTGTGGAGATTTCTTTGAGAATATGTACATTTTTTTTGTTTGTAATTTTGATTTACGAGTACAGTTAATTGCTGTGCAATAGTAACCCCGCATAACTTGCGAAATTAATTTCAATCGAATAACGAACGATTTGCGTATTTAGATTGCGCACACTGCTCTTATTTTTATTTTTGTATTCGTTATTAGTTGGTGTGTAATTCTTGTTGAGCTTTTAATCTATTAATTGGACTTGTAAGGTTGTTTTTTTTTTGTGTTTTTTTTTTGTTTTTGAATAATAATGATTTTTTTTATTGAATTTCAGGGTCTACCACTGCATGTACAAATTGACACATTTGAGGATCCACGGGATACACAAGTTTTCCATCGAGGCTATTGCCAAATAAAAGTCTTCTGCGATAAGGTAAGTGCATTTGTAGATTTTCTTTAATTCGTTTTTTTTTTTATCATTTCAATGCAATTAAAAAATATTCAAAAATAAAATAAAAATAAAAACCATAATTATATACCACTCAAAAAGATAGAGGTAGGCGTCAATCAATGACAGCCTACTTTAAGAGAGTCTCCATCAAAATAAACATACAGCATTATAAGCCAGGTGTTTTTTTTTTTTATGTTAGCGAATCCTTAATTAGTAACACCACAAATCGTACTCGCAAATGGAGAGAGAGAAAATATAAATTAAATTGGTTTTAAGCATTACATTAAAAGAAAAAAATAAAAAAGATCCAAAAACAGAAATACCAACTTCAATCTTCAACTGTCAGCTTATGGGGGGATTACTCTCGCTGTACCAATATATAAATTCCTTCTCTGTCAGATACTTTGTCTTTTTATTTTTTGTTGTTGTGTTGTTAACTTATACGAATACTACTTCTAAATGCAATGGCAATTTGCTTTTAATTTTTCAATTAAAATTTCTGAATATTCGATTTGATATTTATTTTTAATCTAAAAATAAAAAAAAAATAAGTAGTTGTGTGATATGTTTTGTATTTTCTTCGTTACTCCATAATTCTGTCTTTATCTCTTACTTTGTTTTTGTAGTTAGTTTTTTTTTTCTATATTTATCAAGAAATTTATTGGTGTTTTTTTTTAGTTATATTACGGCATTCATTTGACAACCGTTATACAGGTTAATTAAAATGTATTTATTTTTATTTTATATACTTTTTTTTAATAATAATTGCTTCAATCAGAAGTGTAAACAATTTGTGATGTAATTTCTTGAAATAGTCAATCGAAATACTAAAAGCCATGACAGAATAATGAAATTCAATGAGTCAGACTAATCGGTTTAAGACATTTTTATATTATCTGGGAAAAATAACTTTGTTTATTGCGTGTGAAACGATTTTTTTATTTTATACATAATTTTTTGTGAAACGAAAGAGCTGATGCAGGTACTTGATTATATTTCACATCAAAGTAAGTTTAAGTAAATATAACTTAGGTTAAGTTAATCTATACCAGATTGAGATTTTTTAAGTGAAATTATTTATTTTAATATTTTGACATTAAAGTTGTTACATTGAAGTTAAATTTTACAAACAGACTCTTAATCATTTTTAAACTGTTGCTAAATTAAAAGTATGTTTAATTTTTTTTTTTTCTGGGATTAAGTTAGACCTAAAATATACAGTGTCATGTTTGTTCGTAACGTTTTTTGTTCCACCATTGACTGTGGGAATTTATTGTTTCTGTTCAATATTTATGCACCTCAGAGGTCACTAAGATTTAGACCTTTTTTATGGGAACCTTCTCACTGTACCTCCTATGGTCCACGTGATCCAGTTTCTAGTTTCACTAAAATATTTAACTTAATTTATTATAATTTGTATGTACATAATTAGTTTAAGTCTAGTATAATCTAGTAATCGTAGATAAATAAATAATAAATAAATAAATAAATAAATAAGTCATGAATTCAAACTGTAATATAGCAAGCAATTATAAATGCAATACAAAAAAAAACAAAGGAGCTTAAATGCAAACTTGAATTTTGTTTATATCGTTTTGGATTATTAAGAAACCGTTATTTTGTTTGTTTATTCTGTTTGTTTCAATTAGATACATAAATTTATTCTTTTTATACTCCAAAGTTAAATAAGTAAAATATGCATTTATAACAATTCTATTTGTTGATTCTTAAACGTTAACAAATGTTCTCATCATTTAATCATATTAATCATTTTCTAAGTGGAAACATGATTTTTTTTGTGAATCGAATTTTTGTTTGACACTTTTTAAAATTAATCATTAATCCTGCTATTGTGTCAAGGATTAACATATAACAATTTTAAAACAAACAAACAATCCAACACGCCACCACACTATCCCAATATTTTCATGTTAAGTTCATGTTAATTTTTTATTTTTTTTCCTATTTTATGCCGCTAGCACGCTTCAAAACAGTTCGAATGATCATTCTTTTTTTAAAGAAAAACAAAAAAAAAAATAAGACAACAAAACCAAAAAGGCTATACAAAACAAGCAAAGAAGTTGTAGCCGGCATGTAGCAACATCGTTTCCGATAGTTCCTCTAGTGTGTCTACATTTTACTTATACACCCTAGTATATATGTGTGTATGTATATGTAATATAGCTCTTACAAGACTTTTCCGTTTAAGATGGTTGTTGTGCTATGTTGTGTTGTTTGTTGTTTTTTTTTTTTTCGTTGTCTAAGTCAATGTTAATCCTTTTTGTTTAATCGCAAATTTATGTGCGACTAGGTCATTGAGCGAACGAGCAAAATATACAAAGCACCTTCCACTGCATTTTATAATATCGTGAAACTCTATATAACAACAAGAAAAGACACAAAAAGATGACTTTGCCGACACTTCTCTTTGGGGGCGCTAAGAAAAACGACAAAACTTCCTTTTAGAAAGTTTTCATCATCATTTGAAATATATATATATAAATATAATAAATCCATTAGCGACACGAAAAAGAGGTTATTTTTTACCCACCATCTGGAATAAAATGCGGTGGGGTGGACTTAACAACCCGACCGACATGATGATGGTGAAAAACTCAATTTTTTTCTATGAATCGAGCGCGATATTGAAAGATCGATAAAGGTCAGAGTGGGTGGCTGATGGTGCTGCACTGCTGGTAGAAACGAATATTTCTCTTCCTATAGAGAGCATACGAAAAATGCATCATATTTCGCTTGGTTATAATGTGTGTTATTCGTTGCGAATTAGACACTTCAAAACTTAGCGAGAGTTGAAAAGAGGGATTTGTGGTGTTATATTATAGAGTTACCCTCTATGTGATGTTTGACTTTGATCTTTGCGCGATTAAAGTTGAAATTTTTGATAGTTTTTTTTTTATTTTTTAAAGTCGTGTTACGGATATTTGAATTGAAGTAGTATTATTTTTCACACTCTTTGTGATTCATGATGTGTTAAAGTTCAAGCGAAGAAAATCACATCGTCTTCGAGATTCCTCTTAGACAGAATCGAAATAGCTTTTCAATAAAGAGTTAGTAATGATAAAATGGTCTTCAGACCATATTAAATTATTAAGAAGATATTGACCAAACAAATTTGATTAGTTGATTTGCGCAGTTGATGAATAAAGCAATTTAGCTATTTAGCTATTGAGTATATTTATATTGAGAAATTAGCTGCTTTTTATTAATCTTGCATTAGTTAAAGTTAATTTTCTGACAATTCATTATCTTAATTGATTTAAATTATTTGTTCTTATTCTTTTATTCGTTCTTTCATTCCACTTTTTTAACTATCTATCTGTAGTAACGAAGGACTTACAACGCTTAAGGTTTTTTTTAAGTCCTACAAGTTTTAAATTCTATTTTTTTCAGTCAATCAAAAGATATTCATTAAATTCAGTATTCTTATTCGTTTTTACCAGTTTTTCCTTTATTTTTTTTTTACTGTAAACCCGCTACACTTTATCTCTTCGACTTGATTACTCAAAACCATGGACTTTCTAATTAAATTGAATTGATAAAATCTTTGGACAGCAAAATAAAAAAAACAACACACGCACACATACATACAATTTACAGTATCTGATAAACTTTGACTAACCCGCGCAATCGTAATTCGATACGCTCCAAAAATTCATCTCGATAAATTTCTCTTGATTGGATTCATTGCACCACCGCTACAAAAAAAAAAGACAAGATTGCAAACGAATTAAATCTGAAACATTTTTAAGCGGTCATGCGAGCGCGTATCACAAGAACAAAATTGCGATTAAGATCAAAAACTTGTACATATACACTCCAGTCCAGGGGGGGTTTTGTATATACTAGTTGTATGTATATAAATTATTTTTAAAAATGGATTTATTCCTTCATTTTGTCGTGTATCTGTTAAAAGTTAACATTCGCATCACTTTACTGATCGATTTATCAAGAAAAAAAAATATATATTAAAAGATAGGAAGGACAAGCCTTAAGCAGTTGATGGAAAATCAACAGTTCAATGGTTGAATATCCTTTATAACACTCCCATGAGCAGCAAGAAAAAAAATATCAAAACTATATTACCAAAACTAAGGATGAAAAAAAATATGCCTTAATGATATGAAATGCCCACGAAATAATTTATTAAACGCGATTTTAAATTTTCTCCACAAACTCGAAACGAAAAAATTCCCTCTTCGATAAGGAACAACCAACTGCAACGGGTCGGGCGGATGAAAAAAAAAACATCCATTGAAAATGAAAAAGTGAGTGTAAAAGTGAAGGGCAGTGATGTATGTGATGCCAATTTGCAGAATAACAAGGGCATAAGGGTGTAGGCTTTTATTCGCACAGATACATACCATCACAGATACAATGCATGCGTAAAATAAAGTTATGACCAAAACACAAACCCGCTATCATTTTACATAAGATCAATGAGGTTCTGAAGATTTTTTGTTCTCTGTTGTTGTTTTTTTTTTTATCTTGTCGTTGTAACGCAACTTATACAATTCACAAGTAAGACATCGGGTAGTGTGGTCGAAGAATGGACTTTTTAAAGAGGGGAGGGGCAAGGAAGAAAAAACACAGCACAACAAGTGCGCGCGGCTTTTGATGCAATCGAAACTTTTTCGCAAAGTAATATGTCTTAAATTATGCTACGGTGGATTGATTTTCTTATTCAAAGAGTAGGCACACACACACTCACACAAACAACAACTACACATTGATGCCTACTCTTTATCTTGACAGTTTTTATAATATTTTTTTCTTTTTGTTTTGTCCCTTAAAGAAGATCATATAATGATGAAGAAAATGTAGTGTGTATTACCACAGGGGACACTACTCCTATCGCTCGCATGTTTTGGTTGTCCCTCTTTCATAATACAAATAAAAACCAAAGAATAGGAGAAATATATATTGGGTGCAGATGGGATAAGTATTATGCGACAGAAAACCCTTTTTTACACCTCCGGATTAAAAGAAGTTGCTATAAAGAGTAAAAAGAAAAAAAATAATACTAACAAGATACCTGTTGACAGTGTTCGATCATCATACAAAATAATATATGTAATGGCACAAAACAAACAGCAAAGTGCACAAGGGTGTTTTGCATAATACGATGCGGCATATATACACGCTTACGCATTTTATAATAACATCTATACATAGTCTGATTGGGGGTATAAGATGACGGTATTATAGCATCATTGTAATGCAGTCAATCGTATCAATTTCATAATAATAATAATACCATCGGTATATATTTGTGTGCAAGATGATGATTATGATGATGCTTTGGCTTACTATAACCTATCTCTGAACTGAGATGATGTTGACAATCTCAAATGGACTGTAAGGGAAATTGAAAGTAAAGAAGTCACAATTGATTTATTTTCCAGGAAGGTACGTTTTTTTTAACATGGAAGATTAACTTTTGAAATTTGACAATACGATAAATGAGAGGAGAGACAGCTATAAGAATCATAAAGTAAAATTATCTTTTTTTGTTAAAACTGCTGGATAAATTCTATATGTGTATATGATTTGTTTTGAAAATGTTTGGAATTAAATTTACTTTTTTGACATTTCGGTATTTTATCTAGCTCCCAATTAATTTTTAAAAATATGTGTTGAACACTTTTTTCAAACACCACCAACTTTGTCGATTAAACTTTGTTACCGTTATGATGAAAGTAATAATAAAAAAAATTCTTGTTTTTGGCTTAAAAATACACACACGCAGATATGTAACGGAAACATTTTAATTTTCACGAATTGTTTTTTTTTTTTTTGAAAATTATGGCCTTATTTTTTTCTTTCATTCGGTATTTTTCATTAATTGTTTGATAAATTTTATTCAAATTTCGTAGACAAGTAATTATAAGTATTTAAAATAATATTGCATACAAAAATTTTCCAAACGGTATTTCTCTCATAAATTAAATTCGGAAGATAAATTAATTTCCTCAAACAAAAGAGCTGAGTGACAAACTCGATTTTATTAAAACTATGTTAAAATGTCGTTTTTTGATACAAAATCAATATTTACGTTCAATTTGTCTCTTTTAATTAACATAACTTAACTGCACTAAAATTCTTTTAAGATGATTTGTTTTTAGTTTTCGATTTGATTTTTTAAATCAAAAATTTAAAAAAAATGTAAAACCTGCAATTTCCATTTGAAAAGGACAGTATTTTTTTTTTTTGAATCACCACAGGATTCAAATTTAAAATTCATGACATTTTAAAATGATGCCCGCCTAAATGCCCGTATTAACAAACCCACTCAAACCATAAAAGAATCAATTTGTCCCGCCAATCGATAAATATCTTCTTCTTTTTTTTTGCTCAAAATTTACAACATCCCACCATACCTCCATGGATATCAAAAAATCAATAAAATAACCAATGGACAACAAAATAAAAGAAAAAACTACATCTTCATCTTACTTTTTGTTTTGATTTATTTTTTATTTGTAGTTTTATGCCAAAGAAAAATCTCCTTTAGGGCAATTAGATACTTTTACGTGATTTATTTAACCCTGTGTCTCACTTCTTTGTGTGTTGCCTCCTCCTATATAGTATATATGTAACATCTGTGTTGTTTAGTGAATTTCTTTCATTTAAACAGTTAGCAACACTGCCACTTACTGCTGCTATAAGATGGACAGATAATTTGCAATAAAGCTCCACTAATGCATCCTTTTTATGTGCATATCTATGTATATCGTCGCTATCGCTAAATTGACATGTTCTCTACACGTAAATTCATAGTGTTTTTTTCTATACTGCTGTAATATGCCGGATAAAATTGTTAATGATAATCTGACATGTGATGGATATACTCCACACACTGTAAGCCAAAGAAACAAAACAAAAAAAATATCCATTGAAATAAATAATAACAGCGATTCATCCATAAAAGAAGGAATATAGTGTAATATACATATATAGATGTAGCACGTTGTATCTATCACCACTACCACCTTCTACGAAAAGAAAGATATAGAAGATATTTTTCCGCTTTTTATTGGCGATAGTAAATAATTCAAAATTAGATTTATTATCCATGGTATAAAGTATCTCTTTCTCTGCATATGCAGATAGATGAGCGGATTGTCTGCTCTAATTGCATTTAATTGAACAGACATATACACCACACACATTTATGTTTACGAGTGTATATATTTATATGCAAAGGCACACAACAATTGTTTGAAACGGATTGATGATGAGATGTAATCTTAGTTTTTTTTTTACATTAGATAGATGGACTTCCGTCTTGGCCATCGGTATCTTGGCATCTAATTACAAGGATCTGTCTTAATCTTCACGTGATATAGATATATACATTTACTTTTCTAAGACCAACAAATGAAGATGAAATTCAAGAGTAGGTACATACATAAATGTTGGTAGATGCAGAAGCTACATCAGTAAAACTATAACATTCAGTGACAGTATAATTTGCACTCTCCAAACCACCACCTAACATAGCTGTATCTATATATTTATATTCACTAGAGTATACCTACTTCGAATTCTAGGAAGTTGCATCTATCCTCATGGTAATTACAAACTATTGTCAATCAGTTGGCACGCGATATACCAATTTTCGTTATAAAAGCTGTGGTTTAATTTTTTATGATGGAATGCATTAGATGTTGTGTGCAATAGAAAAATATCTTTATCTATATAAAAACATAAGAGATGTGCAACAATCGACTAAGTGCCATTTGAACTTTACTTTAAAGTGAGTGGCACGTATTAAATTGACCCCGTGACATTAGAAGAAACGTTACAACCTCTTCGATTAGATTTTAATATTTTTTTTTTCTAAATAATCCAACAACCCCACCGCCCATCGGGGAATTTCACATCCATAGAGAGATGATGATAATGTTGCCAAACACACACGTGTTTATATAATCGAGTAACAAAATGAAGGAAGTTGAAAAACCAGGCATTTTTTGATTGATTGAAATTCCTATGCAAATTCAATGTAACTGTGACTAACTCAGCTTGAGACTGTTGCAATTTCAATATAAAAAATTTCCACACTACTCAGTAATAAACTATAAAATATGAATATTCAATTGCTTCGATTATATACTCTACCAATTAATTTATTGGCTGTATATTTTTATTTATAATTTTTTTTACTTAATTTTAATATCATTCCTTCCTCGTCTTCTTTCTAAGATAATTTTTTTTTAAACTTAATTGAAATACGAACGCCTTTATTTTTTGTTGGTGCCACAGCAACTCTGCATATACAGATACTGTATCTACAGGATATGAATCATCTGTGTTTTGTATCTACAAATGCTATGTTACAGTTAAATGTGCATAAATGGAATTTTCTTGCCCCACTATTTAAGTGCACACTATATAGTGACGTCGAGGAATATAACATGTCGAACATGGTGTTTAATACTTCAAAAGAATTGCTCTTCTCTCTTAAAGTTGCGAGTCAGTAAAAGTTAAACGAAAAAAAAAAAACAACAACGAAAAAAAAAAAACAGAAATCAAATTGAAGAAAGAAGTTCATCGAATGGTAATAAAATTGTCTATTAACGAGGAGTATCATGCAACTTATGTTATGCAGCGGCGAGGATATATAGTATGGTTGGGATACATATAATGTGGCAACCTGTCGTTTATCATGTTTTACGTGGGCACATTAACATTATCGGCGTGTCTGTCTTAACAATTCATGGTTTGGCGTTTTCCAACTCCTTTCTATGTATTTATCCTCAGCACAGCACAGCAACTGGCACTTTACTTTCCACAAGCGAACTACCTTCGCTCTATAGAGTTTCTTATATACATACATCGTCTAACACAACACCTCTTCGGTACATTTCTGACACCTTACTGCAGTAGTTTTTTTTTCTGTAATTTCAAAACATCCTCTCTGTCCCCTTGTGGGATTTTTTATTGAATAAAAAAAACCGATACGAATCCTAGATTTATTACAATTTCTTCACTTGCATTTAATTCCACACACTTTCATCTTTGCAATTTTTTATTTTTATTTTATTTTAATTTATTTATTATTAATTTTATCGCATCAATTTCCTTCTTAATGAGTTTTTACTTAATCTCTTGGTTGTCTTTATGGATAAAACCTTTTTGTAATGGGAATCTTGTTTGTAAGGAGTTAATTTTTTTTTCACTCATTCACGCACGCCTATTAGGCCTTTCATTAAGTTGATTTTGTTTTTACGCCAGAGTGATGATAATTATGAGATACTTCCAGGAGAAACTCATAGTATATCTGTATCTGCAATTTTAATTACAATCGCTGGTAGCCTCTTTGTAAATAAATATTCATATTTTCTTTTCTTTTCATTGCACAACGTGGTGTTTTTATACTGTGAATTTATATTTAGTATATAAACACATATAGCTACAGAGTGGCAGGAAATATAATAATGCTCTCATAAGAAACGAAAGAGTTGAATTACGAACTTTATTTAATGTATATTACAATTATTATGTACATAATGGATTTTAGGGCCAGTGTATACTTTTGAACTTCTTATTTATCGCATTTAATTTGTTCTTATTTATTTATAAATTTGTTATTTTTGTATATATTTGTTAATTTTTGGAATTCAGAGGCTGAAATTGGTTTAAATATTTTGTTCAGATTTATAGAGATTCAAAGTTTTATTTAATTTGATTTTGTATCTACTAGTAATTCCACGTAATTCTTTACGTATAATATATACAATCTACTAAAATGTATCTACTAAAATATAATATTACTGGCTTTCATGCAATGGAAGTTTAATGGAAATTATGTATCTTAATTAAATTTTCTTCAAGTGATTATCACAAAAAACTTATTAAGTACATACATACATTTACTATATTTACCAATATATTCAAATACATATTAAAATATTAAAATAATAAAAAATATAAGACCGTTTAATTCCGCATCGTTTAAAACCATGAGCTTTTTTTTAAATATAAATCTTCAACTTATACATAATTTCTTACCACTTACAACCCATCCATCCATCACTATCATCTTCAAACAAATATATCCAAACCATACATTAAATGATCAGTTAATTACGGAAGTGACTACTTGATTAAAATCAGATAACCACCCAATAAACTCTTTTAAGAGAAGCTCTTCCCATTAAAGATGTCTTCTTTTCATATTTTGTATTTTTTTTTTCGATTAATCCCAACTGTGAGTGTCCATTTCTGGATATGACATGCCAACATAATAACGCAACTTACAGCCTATGTTGTACCTTTATAGTTATTAATTAATGAATACTTTGACCAATCAATCAATTAAGAATGATAGAAGAAGTATTCACTTCATACAAAAAAATGTTCACATACATACATATTTGATAAATAAAATTACATTATTGTTGTGAGTTAAGAAAAAAAGTAGCAAGTCATTAGATTTGATGAATTGGTTACGCACGCAATAACAAACTCAATTCATTTTATTTGTTTGTTTGTATATATGTATGATGATGTGTTGTTTGCCATTTTGTTGGTTAATGATGACGCTGGCTGATGTTGAAGAGGACTTTTATCATTATATTTTTATCGGCTTGTTTGATCAATTTATGGATATTTTTCAATCAATATATTTTCCAATGTAGGGCAAAATAATAAAAATCTTTATTTTACTTTTCATCTTTAACTCATGACCTTGAAAGATTTTTTTTAGAAAGATTACAAAAACACCTTGGTTAAGCACTGAAAATCAATCATTTGGACTAAAAAAAAATTATGATCAATGGCTTCTGTGTTGTGGTTGATTTTTTTTTTTTTTTTCATTTTTTTTTTCTGTGACAATAATTCAATGCCTCATTATGAAATGTCCATTCTTTAACTAAAACCCATGGACTATGATGGAGTGTTTTTAATTTCTATTGATATGATCAGTAATTTACAAAAAAAAAAGTGAGTGGCAGTGGTGTTAAGAATAGTGGAGGTGGAATGCGTGGGCTTTTTTAGATAAAGGAACATTAGGCGACATAAAAATCTATGATTTTCAAAAAAAAAGATTAATCTGGTTGACCGAAGAATTTTAAGAATTATAGAAGTTATAGTCAATTTTATTCTGTTCAAAGACATTGAATTAAATGAATTCGAATGGTATTTTATCACAGCAGGCTTTTTCATGATCAAATTTAAAATTGTTTTGGACATATCTATTAAAATAAATATTATTTATTTTATGATTTTAGTATTTTACTTGAAGCTATTCTTTTATTCTTATCTTACTTTTCTCAAAAAAAAACATATCTTGACTTCCTCATTATGGTTAAGCGGTTATAAAAAAAATAAAAATTACTATATTTTTAAACTTAAAAAATAATTATAAAAATAAATTTACTTCAACTCTAAGAAATAAAAGAGCTGAGGCACGACCTTGATTTATTAGTGTTTATGAAATAACTTTGTTTTTTTTCAGTTTTAAAACTAAAAACAGACACAAGCTAATCAATTTTTTCTTATATAAAAAATAAATTATAGCAAAGAAAAAATAAATCATCATTTTCTCATAAATGTTGCAAAACATTAAATATAGCAACGAATATAATTTTGCATTGATAATGATTATGAAAATAATTTTTCTTATGAATTATTAATAAATTTATTTTTTGTATTTATGCTTTATCTAAATATTCTTTTCTAGGGTGCTGAGCGTAAAACACGAGATGAAGAAAGAAGAGCGGCCAAACGTAAAATGACTGCAACAGGAAGGAAAAAGCTCGATGAGCTCTACCATCCTGTAACAGATCGTTCAGAATTTTATGCAATGCAAGACATAAGCAAACCGCCTGTACTATTTACCCCCGCCGATGACATGGAAAAGGTAAATCAACAAAAAATTTAATCATTTTCTTTTAGAAACAATTTTTTTTAACCAAAAACAAAATTTCTAGCAGACCTTCTATGGCCATGAGACTGATTCATTATCTGGAACACCAGATCTTAAAGGTGCATCACCGTTTCTACTGCATGGACAAAAAGTCGGTACCCCAACATTAAAATTCCACAATCATTTTCCGCCCGATGTGCAGACGTGAGTATAGTAAAAATCGAAATTCCAAAATAAAACAAAATAAACTGATATTTGATTTATTTAAAAAATTAAAAAAAAAAACTTGAACGTTATTATAACAAATTAAATTTTTGTATGTGTATAATTTTAGTGATAAAAAAGACCACATTCTTGAACAAAGTTTAGTTTCTGGTTCAATGTCTGAATTTGGTCCACCAATAAAACGTGGCCGTATGTCACCTCCAATAAGTGAACGTGTGATGCTTTATGTGCGACAAGAGAACGAAGATGTTTATACGCCATTGCATGTTGTGCCACCGACGACAATCGGACTTTTAAATGCGGTAAGTCGAAATAATAAAATATACCGACAAAAAACAAAACAAAAAAAAATCTCCCAAATCCCAGCATTCCCCTTCTATTCCTCTAATATTTAAAATAAACAAATTCATTATACATTATTTTCATCTATTTAACTACTTTTTTTTGTTCATTTCGGAAAAAAAATTAGATTTTAAATTAAATTGGTTGAAACCAAAAATGGTAAAAAATTAATTTCATTATTCTTAATTTAATATTTTTTTTTTAATTTTCAAAAGAAAGAACTTCTGCGCCAATTAAAAACATCTTCAGTTTATTATTATTTAAACAAAATATAAAATATATTATTTACTATATTCTTAGCTTAAAATTTACATTTTGAAATTAATTAATTTTGTATAAGCAGCAATATGGAACTTTTTTTTTAAACATTATTTAATAAGCATGAAATGAGGTATTTATTGTGTGTGATTAATACAGTAAATGCTTATATAATTTAATAAACAACAAATTTAAAATTCATACATTTATAACGCTTCAAATAATTAAATTAAAAATTCATTATCCCAGACAAGGAATTCACTCATTTTTTTCTCACAATTTCAACTAATTTGATAATTTATTATTTTTTTTTTAAATAATTTTTGGATTGGTTGTATTTAATTTTTAAAAGATATTAATAATTTTAACGGGATTTTATTGATTGCATTTAAATTGTGTGTTTGTATAGTAATATCAAGTGAAGTTCAATCTTTATTGAAACTTTGGATTGAAAAATAAAAATAAATTCAGAAAAATTCATATTTTTTAGGACTTTTGTATAAAAAAAAAAACAACAAAAGTGTGAGTGCCGGGACTCACTGTTAAGATGTGTTAGCATACGTAACTTAACGTGAATCACAATCACAGAATAACAATCACGATCACAAGATACTTTACGTTTTTTTTTCACTCTACCGGCAGTATAGATCTTTACACATCAAAAAAATTGTATGTTTCTATTTTTTCGATTTAATAACAGTAATAACCTTTTAAAGTACTTTGAAGACAAAAATATAACGTTGTGCTCATAAAAAAAATTACAAATACTAAAGCTGTTTCAACTATATGACAATTTCTTCTAATTTGTTGCTTATAATTTTAAGATATATTTTGTGCAAGGAATGGATTTCTTAGATTGTTTTTTCAACGACATTTTCTCGTAATCTAAATAATTTGTTTAAGCTGAATTTAGACGATTAACAAATTGACATACTTTTTGCCCTTTTGTATTCATTTTTTGTCATTATATGACAACCGTAAATGTTTAAACAAAATATTTTCATTTAGTTGTTCGTTTAAATCGAACATTTCTTTCTAAATTTTTGTTTTTAAATAAGGCTCCATTCATTTTAAATTAAAAGCTCATAACTTAATATTGACATTTAAAACTGAAGTGACAACTTATTAAAACTGCATAATCATCATCTAAATATCTTATCTAATACACCCGCATTTAATTAACATAATCCATCCAAATTAGTCCAAATTTAATCACGCCCCCATAGAGCACAATCGGTCTTTTTTTTCGATTTTATTTTAATGTGTGTCTCGACTTTCATCGCCCCAACTTATATTTAAAGTTCAAAATGATTCGATTTATGCGACAGGCAAAATATTACTCAACTTATAAATTACAATTTATGAAGCTTGGCCAAAAACTTCAAAAGAAAAATTATCAGCTTATCTTATTAAGAAAAAAATGAAGTAATAAGTTTGAAGAAAAAATGTAATTCAATTCAAATTTAAACAAATTCATTGCATTTCATTATTTTGTCATTTTGATTTTTTTTTGTTCAATGTCATTCGTATAATCATACAGAAAAAAACACAAACACACACACACACCTTATATTCTACCACCAACAAATGTGAATAAAAGAAATTAACAACAAATAAAATTAATAAACATTTCAAATAATAACCAATTGATATGGATAATAAATTAATGCTTTTTCGAAAAAAAAAAAATAAAACAAAATGGTGACAAAGATGCAGCGAAAAGCAACAAAGACAGACAAAATGTTAACTAATGAAGAAAAAAAAAACAATCAGAGAATTAAGTTTATACAATTTTGTTGTTACATATAGATATTATATTTGTTTGTTTTTTTTTATTATTATTATTGGCACAAAAGTTTTTTTTTATTTTTTTAAATTTTGTAAAAAAAAAATATAATCTGATGAACAGAAAGAAAAAGATAAATGAGATGAAATTTATTTATATTAAAAAAAGAAAAAATGAAAGGGAACAAAAAACAACATTGTGTTTATCTTAATTGCAGATCGAAAATAAATACAAAATCTCCACATCAAGTATAAATAATATTTATCGTACAAATAAAAAGGGGTAAGTACTAACAAAAAGAACAAATACACATAAAACTTATAATAGACTAAGGAGTATTTAAATTTTGTTTTTGATTTTGTAAACATCTTTAGTAAAATTTTTTAATACACAAAAACACAGAACACCGCATTTGCATCTGCACGATTCAATTTAACCCCTCAATCCTAGCATTATTAAAGTTTAATCAAAAAAAAAAAAAACGAAACTAATGCGTTGTTAAGTGCTTTTAATGTTTTAAATATTAAAATAAAACTAACATTAACTTTTAACATAATTTAATCAAAAAAGTTGTTAAGGAATAAATATTTAAGGAAATAAATCTTAAAAAAAAATAATAAAGATTATTCATGGAGCGTCGGAAAATTTGTAAAGTTTATGAAGTGCTTGCGAAATGATGTTGTAAACCAATATGCTGATTTAGCTTTATTATGCTCGATTTTATTAAAAAAATAGTTTTCATTTGTCTTCCTACCTACTCTTATAAATTGTAAAGGGTATTCATTCACGCAAAAAAGAGAATATTTTATTTTAAGAGTTGGAAACATGTCATATTTACGATTATCGAATATGTGAATCCGTGAACCATCCGCACTAAAAACAGTAATTTTCCAACAAATGCGATTCTCCAAGAGTAAAATTTTGCATATTTCATAATCCGTGTGGTTTAAATCTGTGACAAAAAACAATGGAGTACCCAGATAAGATTTTTTTTTCCTTTAATTTAATTATTCGTAGATTTTAGAAAGGGTTTTTAATTCATTATTTCGCAAATATTTGTACCTGATATATTATGATATTAGTGACCAAATTTTTGATATCGCACCGTATATATGACCCATAGTCAGTATTCTAGCTATCTCTTGTTTCGAATGCATTAAATTGATACAGCATTCTTTCTCAACTACTCTACTGTTAGATTGAATTTCAAAAAATATTATTTGGCGTTATTATTACTTTGCTAACTTTTTATTTTAATAAATATTTTATTTTTCTTCAATCTCGCACCGTGATTTATTTTCCAATCTTCAATTAAGCGATCGTATCGTTGCGAACTAAATATTATTTTTACAAATTTCTTGAAAATCTTAATAAACTATTTCACATTCGTACGAGTATTTTCGTAAATATTTTTATTTTTATTTTTAAAATCATTGCATCTGTTTTGACCAAACCTAATGAAATTTATTTTGTTTCTCTCTTAAATTGAATGATATAATAGTGAGTTTCGCATTGCTTCTATTTGATTTTTTCTCTACTTTAAAATTTTTTCTCGCATCAAATTAAAAAAGTTTAAGTTTACTAATTTCGCATTTTGCAAATTTTGAATTCTTATAATTTATATTTTTAATAAATTGTCGAATTAATAATTTATAAGATTTAAGTATTTTATCATGATACGTATTTGCGATTTCGTATGTATAAATTTTGCAATTCACAAAGATTTATGCTCTGATTTTTTTATTTAATTTGCCATGATTCTTATTTTACGAAAATTTTAGTTTTTGTGTGATTTTTCGCTCCAGAGCTAATAAGATTTTTTTAAAATCCCAAAACTACATAATAGAAACAAACAAAAAGAAACTTACAAACAATTCAGACAGTTAGGAAGAATAAAATTGAATAGAAGACATAACCTGGGTATATACATTTTCAAAAGAAATGCCTGTACTTAGTTATTTTAATGAAACATTTCCAAAGCGTTTTTGCAGAAACCTGTTGCTTAGCAAGAGACCTAATTCAAATTTTGTATAATTAGATGAAAGTATGTGTAGTGTGTGTACCGCATTTGGATAAATCCCTCTTTCTATACCATATTATATACAAAAAGAATTGTTGGCACGTTTCAAAAATCCATACAATCGAATTAATTTTTTATCCAAATCAAATATTTGCATAAATTATTATCTACCATTATCATTTTCAATAAAAATAAAACTTCTAAAATCTTATTGTTTTATCAATTTTTAATGCATTTTAATATTATTTCTATTTTATGCAATTTATGCATTTCTGTCTGATTGAATTAAATAACAAACGCCATTCAGTCTATATGAGTTATTTATGCAAATTAAATATTTTTGTTTTCTTCTTCTTTATTTAAAAATATGCATTAGAGAATTAAGTTTAGCAATAAATATTTTTTTTAACAAAACAAAAAAAAAACAAGTTTGATTTTAATTTATTTTTAGGTATAAATCTTAAATGATTATTTTTAAATACTCATCGATTTTATTTTAATTCTTATAATTTTAGGATTACTGCGAAAATTGATGATGATATGTTATCATATTACTGCAACGAAGATATATTCCTGCTAGAAGTGCAACAAGTTGAAGATGACCTATATGATATAACCTTGACCGAGCTTCCAAATCATTGATGCAAAGCCATGACTTTTTTTTAAATAAATTTTCCTCCAAGATGTATCACAAGATTTAATTTAAAAAGAACAAAAACAAAATGACAACACAACAGAACAAATCATATGCAACAACAAAGGCATAACATATAAGTGTTATTTAAGACCACACAAAAAAGAAATAATTTTATAAAATTATATATACAATACATATTTCTATTTTTATTTTATTTAAAAAAACAAAATAATAATTATTTTATTAAAAAAAAAAAGAAAAACAATTTAACTATAAATAATAATATATTTTGCGCTACAAGTGGACGTTTAAAAAAAGATATAAATATACTCTTTAAGTTAAAAATTTCAATTAAAATTCTTTTTAATTTTTTTATATATAACTTTTTAAATGTTTTAAATATGTAATATTATTTTTGTGGTATAAGAAGAAAAGTAGTAAAGCAATGTGTATGTTTTACTAGAGATTACATTCTTTACACATAAACAAAACAACAACAACAAAAAGATTAAGTGCCTAGTTTTAAGTGTAAAAATAAAAAAAAAAAACAAATTCTTAAACATAATGAAATTATAAAACTTTTAAAACCCATACAAATTAGCTATTTAAGAATGAAAAACAAAATATTAAATTGTTAATCGTTAAATATTATGTATGCTCCACTTTAAGGCTCTTCTTTTCTGTATAATTTAATTTTCAAAAAATAAAATATTTTATCTACAAAAAAAAAATAATATTAAATAATAATATTAAAAAAAAAAACTTTAATGTTATGTTTGGCTTGTAATTTTGTTTAAATAAAAAGAAAATCTTTAAAATTAAAAGAAAAAAATTCAAAATTTATCTTTTTTTTAATTTTATTGCAAATAGAGAGATCTCAACAAAATTCTCTTTTTCACAAAATAAGACAACAACAAAAGAAATTAATTTTATATGAACATAACTGTCATAAAATGAAGCTTATTATATTTGTTTTATATTTGTTTACTTAATTTTTTATTTAATTTTTTTATTTTTTTATTTTATATTAAAGTTGACACAAAAAGCAATAACAATTCTAAATACTTATATTTAAAATAATGAGATGACGTGATGAAGATGAATTAATTAAATGGATTTGCTGTCAAACACAACAATCAACAAAGCCGTTGATGAAAAATAAAAAATAAAATTGGAAACATTAAACAAAACATCATGTGATTTAAAACAAAACAAAAAAAAAAAACTTAAAATAACTTATTTCTGTAGTGAAGTTGTAAATACAAAAAATTAAAATTCGCTTCGAGAGCATTCCAACAGCAGAACATAAATAATTTAAGTTAAAATTAATGAAAAAATGCATCTTCCGTAATTTTAAATTACAAAACAAAAATAAAATATATTTTTTAACTTTATTGTCTTAGAGTTTAGTGCTGATTTTCTTAATTTAAAAAAAATGAAATAAAAAGATTTTTATTTTTTCAAGATTCATAGATTTTTGCTGCTAAATATTATTGTTTTTTTCGACTTTTTACTTCAAAAAATACACACACACATACATTTAATTTTATTTTTTTATACGTTTTTAGTTTTAAACTTAATATTTTGTATGTTATTTTCTAATTTTATTAAATTAAAAATATTATTGCTATGTTAAATTTTGTTTTGTTAGATTTAATCGGAAATTGATGTTTCTTAGTAAGATTATTATTATTAATATTATTATTATTATTTTTTATAGTTTCTAAGGACAATAACGTTTTTATCTTGCCGAACAATTTTTATATATACATACATACTTTTATACAATCGAATACATTTGTATTGAAAACTTTTTTTACAAGTACATAAATGTTGTAAGAGAGATAGATAAAGAGTAACGATTTGAAAAGAAAAGAAAATAAAAAAAAATGGAAAGTTTATTTTTAAACGTACCTATTTTGTAATGAAAACGAACAAAATATTTTTATATAGATATATATAAACATATATACATATATATATTTTATTATGATAGTAAAATAAATGTTTTATTCAAATGAAAATATTTTATTTTTTTGTTAAAATATATCAAAATTTTAACGATTCTCCTTGTCTAAAGAGGATTTACTTTCCGGAAATAATATGAATTTATTTTGTTTCTCATTAATTCGCAGTCTGAACCGTTTGATGCCAGTTCTATGCTCCACATCGCAAATCGCCTTATTATTAATAACTGTTCCATATAAAGGGTCTTTTTTGCAAGGAAATAAAAACTAAATCGAGAATTATCAACCCCACACAGATATTGACGTTTTCGTCAAAATTATCGATAAAATAGTAGTCATTCGGCCCAGTTTCCTCTGGAATATAGTTAGAGCTTAGCTATGTCCGAAGGGAATTACTTTGTTGTTGCATATAACATGTAAATTGTTTAGCACCGAGCTGTTTTTTTTTTTTGAGCCAATCAGGGGTGCCAATCGAGCATAGACTGTTCCTAATTTTGTTCAATCGAATCGAAAACAGTCGACCGAGTTAAATTAGGAACTGACTATCCTCGATTGTATCAATGAACTCGATTGTATCAAAGTTACGTGCTCGACCCTACCCCAGGCATGAAGAAAAACACACCTACTATCACTTATCACAAAAGCATCAAAAACTCAAATTATTCTCCCGGATTATTCATTGAGGTACTGATTGGCTAAATTTTAGCTTGGGCATGAAACGGATTACAGCTCTCGCTTGGTATAGTTTTGGCTCTTTGTATCTTCAAGATGTCGTTGATAAATGCTTTTCTGCACCACATGAATAAAACAATATTCGAACTTGTCAGCTTAAACATCAAATTTATATTTAATATAATTTAATAATATAATTCACATTTTTTTTATCTACAACAAAGGTTAAACAATTAATAGTTTATGTCAATTGAGTGGCCAGATCGTATCTGACAAATTTATTCATTTGGAATGATTCATCTTCGTGATAATCTGAGTCGACAACAAAAACTTGCACAACATCGTCATATTCATAGGTGCGTTTCAGGACAACATTGGTGAGAATTAAATTAGTGACTTTTATTAGGCCCAACTTAGCTGGGCACACAGTCAAGGGAAACTCTTTTCCTTGGCCTGGATCGAGATTTCCCAAATTGAATTCTGCCGAACCAGTATAATCACAACCGAAACTAGTTTTTGTATCCAATTTGGCCATCAGTTCCATTGGTCGATCCGAAGTGTTTGTCACTCGGCAGATAAATGTGAATGGTTCACCGATTTTAACAATGTTCTTCGCTTCCACAACGTCCATTCGGACATCGGTGTATTCGAAGGGCTGGGGAGTGCAAAACAAAAGTTAGAGAGCCATGCTAAGGAGATCTGAACTTACGATTCTTTGTAGTTGGCTAGTCTGCAAGCGGCCTTTCTCTCCCAAATTAGATCTCCAGACTATGTCGAGCTTGCCAATTGTATTGGCAGCACGAAGAGCTTTGATGTCCTTGGCTATTTCGGGAATTGGCTTCAAATTGAAAAATGTAATCAGTTGGAATAGGATAAAATGCTTTAGGTTACCTTAATGCAGTAAAGGAACTGACAACTGTTGTTGGGCTGGAGCATGTTCTTCGAAGAGAACACAGACTCACCATTGGGTAGGGTGTTCAGAGGCGTCACTGTGTACTGCTCCGAGCTGTCCAACTCAACCTTCTCTAAGCAAAAAGGCCCAGTGGTGATATTTTGTATCTGTAGATATATATTCTATTATTTAAATGCTCGGAATATTGTGATTAACCCACCTGAGCTTCCAAATAGATCTCATCCATTTCAACGTTATAAAACTTTGTTTTCACGTCCAGAGGCTTTAAGACTTGGAACTTAAAATACTTCCGAAAATATTGCTGGAACCCAGCAGGAGTTGAATAGTTTACTTCACAGACTAATCTAAACATAACATATAATAATTGTGAAATTACTTGTACCTACTGGCAAACGGACTCACATATGAGCTCCAATCTCTTTGACTTCATAGTGAATCACATCGTCTAAAGTGTCATCTGCATTCAAGGTCGTTGGCTTATCATGCATTGGCAAATTGATCCTTGTCGTAATCGATTGTAGGTCCGCCTTGACTGTAACTCCTTCCACCGGATGAGTTGTGCAGTTGTGTACACAAATATAGCTAGAGAAAGTCTCGCCAAGATAGATATTGCCAAAACTCTGTGGCAACAACATAAACTGCCCAGCAGCAAGTGTCTCTGAACCAGCAACTGCGGCACCATCATTTTCTAAGACTTTTTGGAAGCTATTTTGGGGAAGGTCCCGAGATTCAGTGGTTATAATTTGGGGACTCACCAAAGTGGGACGAGTAAGGCGCATCACTGACAGGCAAAATGTTATTTTTTTAAATTAACTTGCAATGAATTGTTAAGATTATTACCTTTAAGAGCAAGAAGATGCTCAGTTGGTTCGGGTACATTCATTTTTGCCAATAATTATATTATATTTTACTGTAGATAAAGAAAGTTTTTAATTAATTTTTCATTTTTGTTGGCAGAAAATTATTGGAATTTGACAGAAATTGGCAGTCTTCTTATGTGCTGACGTATTAAGGCTCAGCCTGCACCATTTCTTTTTTTTTTTTGCTAGGTCAGTTCAGATATATAAGATCTCAAGATCTTCTGCATGAATTTTGAAAAGTACCTATTTTTCGCCAAAATTTCTCAACAACTAAAAAACTTGATATTTTCAATAATTTATCGGTGTTTATAAAATATGTTGCTTTGAAAAAATAATAAAAATGATTAGGATCTTGTGCATACGTTATGTATAAAGGTTCTCCCAAACCAACGCGAATTTTCGGTGGTGACGACGAAAACAATAATAACAACGTGTTGTTTTCATTGACAACCACATGTTGTTATTGTTGATTTCGTTGACGCCACCGAAAATTTGCGTTGGTGTGGGGGAACCTTAAACGCGAATCGGTCGCGGTGACGACGAAAACAATAATAACAACGTGTTATTTTCATTGGCAACTACGTGTTGTTATTATTGTTTTCGTCGTTGTCACAACAAATTCACACACACGCGGCGACAACGTAAACTATATACACAAAAAAAAGCTACTATCCCTATTCCACACTGAGGACCAGTTTCACAGTGAAGTAAGTGTCACTTAAGTGCCAAATATGGAAAACTAATTCCCAATTTCACAGTGACTTATCGGAATAAGTGACACTTAAGTCTCCCATGTTGGCCACTTAAGTTCCACTTACTGAGGTAGTAAAACTGCGGTTAAAGTGCCAAAATGGGTAAATTAAGGGCGGTATTCACCAAGCGCTCATAAAAGGCTCTTAAGTTTATGAGGCTCATAACTCAAATAATATTTGTGCTATTCACCAAACACTCATAAGTATTTTTCGTAGTTCGAAAATGAGAGCCGCTCTCTCTTAACCAGGCATAACCAAACTGTAAAATCAAACTTTTTTCGCACAAATGCATCACAAATAAAACCTTTAGCACCAACAACAAGACCAATTAATATTTTTTCAAATTAATTGATAGGAGAAAAGATTTTCTTACAACGAAAAAAAAATAAATTTAATGGATATCAAAAAAAAAATTAAATAAAAATAAAAAATTGTGACATGTTGACAATTTGAAAGAAAAAAAAATAAATTATTTTAAAAATTTTCGAACAAGTTTTCGGAGAGAGCGGTTATAACTTATGAGTGGTCGGGAGCGCTCATAAATATTCACTATTATTGCTTGGTGAATAGATTTATGAAGCTTTTAAGTTATGAGCGTTCGGTGAATACCGCCCTAAGTGCCACTTATTTTGTTAAGTGTGCACTGTGAAACTGGCCCTAACTATCTCTGTTTACTTCCTAAAAATGTCAATGCCTACCAATTTTACTACAGATTTATGTCAAAGTTCACATACAAAAAATAAAAATTGACTGAAATGTAGTTTTGGGAAGTAAGCAAAGTTTTAGGGCCAGTTTCACAGTGCACACTTATCAAAATAAGTGGCACTTGATTTTGACATTTTGGCACTTTAGCTGCAGTTTTACTACCTGACTAAGTGGAACTTAAGTGGCCAACATGGGAGACTTATGTGTCACTTATTCCGATAAGTTTACACTGTGAAATTGGGAATTAGTTTTCCATATTTGGCACTTAAGTGTCACTTACTTCACTGTGAAACTGGCCCTTACATTCAATTGGTCAGTTTATATTTCTGAGATCTCACAGATCTCAGCAATCTCACAAATATAAACAGGATTTCCTCAGCAAAATTTCTCAGTTTTTGTGTCAAATACCGAGGAAAAAAAGTTTTGGATTCGTCTGCTCAATTTTTGACGGAGGAAAATTAGTGAGGACTCTGAAATATAAACTGAGCAAATACAAACAAAAATGGCAAAAATAGGAAAAAATAGGAAAGCATCATATGTACTTACAATACCTATAGTGTGGAATAAAAAATAAAATATGAAATTTCATTTCAGTCCAACATCAGGACAAAGCCAATAGCCATACAATCAGAAATCACTAACAAAATAAAATGTTGACAAAATGTTCTATTTCCAGTTGTGGGCTCAAGGTCAGACCAAAGATAAAATTAAATCCTCCAGCGTCATCAAGGAACTAGTAAAAATGATCAGAATTGACACAATTTTACAAAATTCTTTGATTTTTGAAATCATACTGACCACATTTTTGATATATTGACCACTGTTCCAAAAATTTATTTGAAATATTTTGTATTTTTTGTAAACTTTCAAAATTTTTTTTAGTTGTTCAAATTATTATGTGGCAATTATCTACACTGTTGATAAATTAAAAATGATTCACAGCGCCCCTACTCCTCAGTATTTAAAATTTTTGGAAATCATTTAGATATATATTCATCTTCACCATTTTAATTTATTTAGCTGTAACTATAGCATAATTTCAGAAACTTAAGTTTACAATAAAAATATACCCAGTTTTTATTAAACACAAAATTTTACAACGCCCCAGTGGCCTAATGGATAAGGCATCGGCCTCCTAAGCCGGGGATTGTGGGTTCGAGTCCCATCTGGGGTAGGAATAATTTTTTTTTTTGTTTTTTAATTTTCTATATCGAGTTCCATAAAATAAAAAATTAAAGGCCCCCAACACGAAACATTCGGAATGACGACGATAATTTCGGCTGTCAAAATACAGGGCAATAAATGAGAGTACCCACACCAACGCGACGATGCGATTAAGCGAATCTCATGTAAAATATATTGACAGCCGAAAGTTTCTTCGTCCACACCAACGCAAATCTTACGTGGCAACGATGAAAACAAACAACTCAGCTGGTTGTCAATGAAAACAACACGTTGTTATTATTTGGCTTGTTTCTGAAAAATGAGATCTCATAGATTTTTCTCACTCAAAAAGTGAGCAAGCGAATCCAAGATTTTTTTGATTGCTGAGATCTCCGAGATGTCATTTTCCGGAACATGCCTATTGTTTTCGTCGTGATCTGACTTTAGCCTAGTTCCTTTACTTTGAAACTCTGTGCATTTCTGTGAATTTCTACACCAAAGTCTGTCAAAGTTCATATAAAAAAATAAAATAACGTAGAAATTCACACAAATGCACAGAGTTTTAAAGTAAAGGAACACACCTTTTGTCGCGACATGAAGTTTCGTTCAGTTTTGTGCGAAAGTGCGCGCATGTGTCGCTGAAGTGCGGTTCCGCCGAGTGCAGTTTTACCTTTATGATTCATAAATGGTGGATTTACATTGATCTTCATGCGGAGTTCCGCAAAAAAAGGGATGTAAGATATAAAATTTACATTTGTTGAATATAGAGAGAAACCAAAATGCAGAGATCTTCATGAATGCAGATTACAGGAAATTCGAGCGCTGAAGAATTCAACCCGGGCTTTGCAAAAAAAACACGCCTAGTAAAGATAGGCTTAACTACATTCAACTTACTTTTGTACAAAAGTGAACAAAATGTTATGTCTTTTTCAACGAACTACAAAATCCTATCTTCTTTCTCAAATTTTACAAAAGTAAAAGTTAAAGCGGTCCTAACTTTTACTTTTGCACAAAAGTAAAAAACCAACACACATAAATAATCAGTTTAAAAATCGACTAACATATGTCACCACTGGGTGGGAAATTTTAGGGGAACAAAGTTTTTCATTCAGATGGTGCTAGGGTTTTTTCAACAAAATGGTACTTTTGGTAAAAATATCTGAAAAGAGATGTCGCTAGAGTATGTGTGTATTTTTCACATTTGAAATTTTTGAAAAAGTTTTGAATGCAGTTAAGCCTTTAACTTTTATTTCACTTTTTTATTTAGTATTTTCACTTTTGTAACGTTTTAAAATCTCGAAACACTTTTCTATATAGCTCGACAAAATGACAGATCGGGAAAATTTAGTTTTTTGGTGCCTCACTCATATACACTCTATATGTAATATACACCTGTTCCTTATTTCCTTATTGAGCCGACCCATATAAATCTGTAATAGTCGAATGAAAAAACAAATTAAATTTTCTTCATCCATTTTTATTTTTCGAGCAGTGTACAGTAGGTATTTTTCAGCTCCCTCTATTATTACATAGATATATTACGTACATAGACGTCAAAAACTTGAAACGCATATGTTATTGACAGATGAACTTGTAAACTTTTGCTCCGGTTAAATTTTGCTTAAAATATTTCACAACAAATTAAATTTGATCTTTAAAGTATACTTAATTTATAATAAAATGTTACCAATTATTATGGGAATCCTTCGCTCTAATGCGGTGCTAATAACATTACCCATTGCGTGTGTCGTTGGTGCTATTGGTTATAATTTGGAAAGTCTTCTATCGGACAAATATACGCCTTATAGCAGTAAGTATTCACCAAATACGTAATTGGTGTTAATAATAAAGATCCAACTTTTTTTCGCTGTTAGAATCTATCCAGGAAAACCGCGCCGAACGTTTGGCAAACGAAAACATCTTAGATAACCCAGCGATGGTGGAGAAACTGAGGCTTAGTGAAAATGTTCTTGAGAGAAATCTTTCGCCCTCTCTTCAGAAAAAAGCAAATGCTTAAGGTGCAATGAACAACGAAAGTTTTTAATTTAGATGTTTTGCGAATTGTTTTGAAAATATGTAGTAAGATTGTGATGGAGAATTAAATGCAAAATTGTTGTAGAAAAAACAAACACGATATTTTGTTGTATTATGTTTGATATTGGACGAAAACAAAATAACCGCCCCAGTGGCCTAATGGATAAGGCATCGGCCTCCTAAGCCGGGGATTGTGGGTTCGAGTCCCATCTGGGGTAAAGTGATAATTTTTTTTTGTTTTCTATTTTAAAATTATTTTTTGCTCCAATTGTATTGGAAGTCATAAACAAAGCTTTTTTTTACAAAGTGCTTATTATTTTTGAAATATGCATTATTTAGTTTTTGTCACCAATGTTGACTGAAGATGGCTCTCCTCAATTTGTTTAGTTACGGCATGTTTCAACATTAGCTGTTTACATAATATTATGTCAAAGCCCTGGTCTTAAACTATAAAGCTTGTCTAATACATTTTCAGGCGTATTTATTAGATTTTTTACTAGTTAAACAGTGTAAATAGTTGTAAATACTTGGAAATATGCTTTATTTCATAAAATGTTACTTTAGTCAAGGTTTAGATAACCGAGTCCGTTGTCTAAGTTAGATATTAAACATTAAATTAATTTGTTTATCTATAACTTGGACGGATATCCAAAGTTAGATAACGTTTATAAATACGACCGTTTAAGTTTGGTGATTCGAGAAAACCCGTTACGTTAGGTTAGGTTAAGGTTAGGTTAAAGTGGCTGTTGGTTGGGAAATCCAACACACTTAGACTAAAATATGGTCCGTTGTGATACCACATGGATCAGTTGATCAGCTTAACTCGTTGAACCAATTGGAGCTTCGAATGAAGCGTAGGAGACAAATAATGTCAGAATTTTTTAGATCGCTGGTATCGTTGAAGTAGTAGTCTCCAAGGTGGATTCTACGTCTTTGTGATAAGGCAGGGCATGTGCATAGAAGATGAGAGATTGTCTCTTCTTCCTCTTCGTCCATGCAACTCCTACAAAAATCATTTGCAGGGGCTCCGAGTCGAGTAGCATGCCTTCCTATTAAGCAGTGCCCAGTCAGGACACCTATAACGTAGCTAATGTGCAATCTACTCAGAGAGATTAATTGTTTTGAGCGCCTGGCGCTAAGATTAGGCCAAATTAGTTTTGTCGCTAAACAGGTGGTGGTGTTATTCCACCTGAAGTTTGTTTTCTCTATGGTATCTTGCTTTAGCATGAGTTTACATGTAGCTAAGGGGATACCTATGCTAGCATTGTGAGCCAGCAGAGGTAAAGTTGTTCCGCTTTTTGCAAGTTCGTCAGCTTTGCAATTTCCTGGAATGTCTCTATGGCCCGGCACCCAAAAAAGGTGAATGTTGAACTGTGTAGCCATCTCCGTAAGAGATAATCGACAATTTAGGGCTGTTAGTGAGTTAGTAGAGACAGAGTCTAGGGACTTTAACGCAGCTTGGCTATCCGAGAAGATGCGTATATCATTAGTTGATATAACGTTTTCTCTAAGCCAGGAAAGGACTTCTTTTATAGCCAGGATTTCAGCTTGGAACACGCTACAATGATCTGGTAGACGAAAGGAGAGACTTAAGTTTAGTCTATCTGAGTATACGCCTCCACCAACCCCATCCTCCGTTTTTGATCCGTCTGTATAAAAGTTTATAGGATCATCGTTCAAAAATGATGTATTCTCCCAAGAAGACCTGGGAGGTATAGTCACTTTGAAGCTATAGTTATTAAACTGAGGATGGGGTATGGTGTAGTCAATATTACTGTTTATAGTTCTGAACGAGTTCAAAATAGTGGTGTGGCCAATTCCATTATTGATCCACAGAGAGGAGGCTTGAAGCCGTATGGCTGTATTAGCGGCCGTTTGCTTGCTGAAAATGTCCAGCGGTATTAGATGGAACAGAACATCAAGTGAGGCGGAGGGGGTAGAGCGAAGTGCTCCTCCTATACACAGGCAGGCTGTTCGTTGGACTTTGCTGAGTTTATCGCGATTTGTCGCTGTATCTAGCGCCGTCCACCATACCGCTACTCCATAAGTAAGGATCGGCCTTATGACCGAGATATATAGCCAGTGTGTAATGCGGGGTTGTAGGCCCCATTTATTACCAATGGCCTTTTTACAGGAGAACAGGGCTACTGTGGCCTTGTTTATTCTCTCTTGAATATTAGGTTTCCAACTTAATTTCTTATCCAAAATGAGACCCAAGTATTTTGCTTGATCAGAGAATTTAAGTGGTACACCGTTTATGAGGGGAGGGTCAATGATTGGGATTTTGTATTTCCTTGTGAAGAGGACAAGGTCGGTTTTTTGTGGGTTAACGCCTAGACCACACCGATTTGCCCATCTGGTGAGCTTATTTAAAGCGTTTTGTAAGAGTTCTTTTAGTATATTGGGATGTTTACCAGTTACTGCAATAGCAACATCGTCCGCATAAGCAAACACTCTGTATCCTTCTCTTTCTAGAGTAATTAGTAAATCATTTATTACTAAGTTCCAGAGGAGAGGGGATAGGACACCACCTTGTGGCGTACCTCTGCTGACACCCCTTTGTGCAGTAAAATCGCCCAGTTTTGAATTGATAATCCTGCTTATCAGCATTTGATTAATCAATTCGCTGATCGACTTATCTACCTTCAGGGATGTCAATACACGTGCAATTGCAGATGTGTCGACATTGTTAAATGCACCTTCTATATCTAAGAAGGCAACTAAGGTGTACTCTTTATGATGGAGGGAATATTCGATTGTACGTACTATACTATGTAGAGCCGTTTCAACTGATTTCCCTTTGTTGTAGGCGTGTTGAGCTTTTGAAAGGAGGGACTTATCAATACTTGCCCTTAAGTGAATATCGATCAAACGTTCAAAAGTTTTGAGAAGGAATGATGATAAGCTGATAGGTCTTAGGTCTTTAGGGTTAACGTGGCTGGATTTTCCAGCTTTTGGAATAAAAACTACTTTAACTTGCCTCCAAGACATCGGGATGTATGCCAATTTAAGGCATCCCTTGAAGATGTTTTCTAGGATGGGTATTAGAAAACTTGCATTTTCTTGCAGTTCAGCTGGAATTATACCATCCGGACCTGCAGATTTATATGGCTTAAAGCTGTTAATAGCCCATTTGAGTTTTTCCCTAGTGACTAGACCTTGAGGGGGATATAATGTATTGTCACAACTATTTGGTACAATGTTATTAATAATATTAGAGCTACCAGGAAAGTGAACGTCTAGTAGCAAGTTGAGCGATTCTTCGCTTGAATTGGTCCAGAGGCCAGAGGCGTTTTTCAAGCAGCTAGGCATGATTGGATTTTTGGAGAGGATTTTGCGCAACCTGGATGCTTCAGAGCAATCTTCCACGTTGCTACAGAAGTTTCTCCAGGACGATCGTTTGGTTTTCCTCAGTTCTTTTTTATATATCTTCAGTGATTCTTTATATGAATCCCAGTCAGACATGTCTCTAGAAGCTTTCGCTCTGTTAAAGAGTTTTCTGCATTCTTTTCGAAGTGGATCTAGCCCTGAGTTCCACCAGTGTGGTTTCTTTTTACCTCTTACTTGTATAAGAGGACATGCAGTATCTAGAGCTTTGTTTAGGGCTACTGTTAGATTATTGACTTTGTCGTCAAGATCTTCAGTGTTGGAGGGGGTACTAAAGAGTTCAGGTTTTACTAAACTATTTAACGTTCTCTTGTATTTTGGCCAATTTGTTCTTTTTAGATTTCGAAAGATCGGTTGGCAAGGTGGTTCATTTATAAAGTTAAATTGGATGTATCTATGATCAGAAAAGGAGTGATCTTTAGATACCTTCCAGTTCAAAATATAATTATTAATGAAGTCGGAGACAAGAGTTATATCTAAAACTTCCCGTTACGTTTCTATTTAATGTTTTGTATTATGTAATTATTAATAAACTAAATTGGCTAGAGAAGATACGTGTTCTTCTTCTTTATGTTAAAACAAAATATGCTAAAATCCAAATAGCCTTGGCCCGAGCTAATATCATGATGTAAGGTGCACATATAGGTATATTTGTCCTATTCACTTCGAACAAATACCCACAAAGCTGAATTTTGGGGATGAGTTTTGTTTTGTATGTATTAATTTTCTTAAAAAGAACCCAAAATGTTGATCAACACATTCGGTTTTGAAAGGGATTTTACCCCTAAAGTCTAAAGTCCTTCCATAATAAGTTGTACCAGTGAAAATGTTTTCGGGTATGGACCCTCCCCATGAGCATTTAAACCAATTATTTGTATATTAGTTTATTTATTCCTTAAATATTTATTTCTTTTCGAGCTATTTTTGGTCTACACGCTTGACCTATTTAATTCCAAGAAACCCATCTTTTTATAAAATTTCGATTAAAGATTTCTTCAAGGGTAATGAATAGGTATACCTCATGCATCTTGTTGAAAGGAGTTTACTAACATTAGATTGCAAATCAGTTTTATGAAGGAAACTTAGTACCTACAAGGGCTTAAGGTCTTATAAATTTTGAAGACATAGGCAATTTATCATACCTTTCCAAAGCAACAAATTTAAATACTATTCAATATTATAGGGTCAAAAATAATTAAGCACAAAGCCCACGCGAATTTTATTTATCTTTAAGTTTTTCTATTTGTTTTGAAGAATTCTCCAAGAATTTCTTCTTCAATAAGTTTTATGTTGGTATGTATATTTAAAGAAGCAAGACCATTCAGGCCCTTCTGACCCATTGAATTCCGTTGAAAATGTTCTTTCTGGAAATTATGTTAGTTTTTATCTAGTAATAGGTACTAAAAACTTCACAAATTTTTGTCAACATTTTTCAGCAAATATCGACACTGGGAGCGTATAGTTACGAGGGAGAAAACTTCGTATACACGTTGCATATGGTACGGGTCACGGGTGGTAGTTGTTTTGATTTAAAATTCGATGAGCAATGCTTTTCGGTATTCCAGTGGATCTTTCAATCGCACTGATCAAGCGCTGGGATCACATTCAATTCAAATTAATTTAAAACTACTTCGTTGTTATGTCCTTGGGGTCACCCTTCTGCAGCGCCGCCATACGAGTACTATAGGCAATCATGCTAGCGAGTATGATAGGTGTGCATAGATGAACACCCGGAGCGTACCGAACAGCGTTGTTCTTGGAACAAAAAATCCTGGGGCCATTCTTGGGGCCATTTCAAATTTCTTGGGGCCAATTAGGGATATTGGAGTAAAATGACACATTTCGAAATGATTTCTTTGATATTTTTTATTATTTTATTTATTTTTTCAGTAAACAAAGAATAATTTCTAAGAAAAAAGAATAAATTAAATTTAAACGAAAGTAAAATTTACAATATCTCCTAATTTGTTTTAATCAATTCTGTAGAGGCTAAATAAAAATTGACAGGTTTTCATTTAAAAAAAAAAATCATTCAACTCTCATAAATGAGTAAATAACTCCTTTGTTTAGTTTGTTGCGGTTTTAATAATTTTAAGGTAGAAGAAATCATTCTTCATAATGCACTGCATTGTACAGATAGTCATTTAAAATATTGTTCGCTAATTTTTCCAGAGTTGGTCCAGAATTAAAAAATGAATCTATTTCTTCTATTAAATTCAAATAAATTTTTAGAAACATCTCCTTTAATAGATTTGATGGGTAGCTTTGAAACCATTCTTATAAAATCACAAATAATTTTAATCAAATAATTGGAGAGCAGAGCACGGCTTCATTCTTAATTCCTTTGAATTGAGTATAGATAATATTAATAAGCTCAAAAATATTTGCGTTTCTCACAGATTTATGAAAGCTTACATTATTAAAGCTTGTCAAAACAATACATCATCATTTTCTACTAATTCTCTTAGGGCCAGTTGTACAAATATTTAAACCGTGGTTCAGCAATTCGTATCCACCGATTTCGGGGGATCAATTGAGTTTTAACAGTGGTTTACCGTTCAAGTCTGATAATAACCAATTACATACTTGAACCAGCGTTGAACCTTAGTTAATCCGCCGAAATCGGTGAGTTAAAATCTTGAACCGAGGCTGAACCACTATTGTACAACTGGCCATTAGAATAATATTTCTTTTTTTTATATTATTCTACAAAATTTGAAATAAACGCGAGCTTGTTGAAAACTTGATATTTTTTTAAATTTGTGAAATCAAGTATTTTTTCTATTGTTTTATTTATGAATTTTTTGAAACTGGGGCCATTTCACGTTGGCCCGGGGCATGGGGCCAAAATACAAAACTTGGGGCCAAATGGCCCAATTGGGCACTTTAGCACAACGCTGGTACCGAACGTAGATTGTAGCGTACCATATTGTGAAATGTAGATCTGTCTCACTCTTATTGACGGCAAACAGTGTCTGATCCTAGTGCCTCTGTTTATGTCACGTACACCTTGCTAAAATGGATTTTTGAGTACAAAAAAGCATTAAGGTTCCCCCACACCAACGCGAATGTCAATAATCGAAAACAACAATAACAACACGTGGTTGTCAAAGAAAACAACTCGTTATTATTGTTTTCGTAGTCGCCACCGAAAATTCGCGTTGGTGTGGGGGATCCCTTATTCTGGTAAAAGTGATTGAAGTGAACTGAGGTGTTTTTTGCAAATAAAAAATGAAAAATATTTTTTACGAATGAATAAGTAGCAAGTGTTGTACCATTTTGAAATCTTGATGAAACGCGACAATTTTTTAAAAAACTCGCCAAGGTAGTGTAGAACATTTTTTTTTAAATATGAAGTGTCAAAGCTCGCTTAAAAATTTTTTTTGAAACAGGACTCAGTCAAACTTTATTTTTCTTACGAAACTTACCTACAATATGTATTTTAAAATTTATGATTGAAATCAATAGCATGGTTATTTAGGATTACGTAAAAAAATAAACACGTCAAAATTCGGAAATTTGTGACCACAGTACATAAAAATGTGGTCTAGGGTATCGATTTTCACTATTTTTCTAAATATTGCTATTATTACTTAACCAAGCGAGATAGATTTTGTTTCTTATTTTTTCCAGAACAGGTACAACCTACACAATCACCCGTTATCCGCTTGACTTTGAGTTACGGGACACCCTGTATATATAAATTGAGAGTAGGTCAATAATATGTATAGTATCATAGATCCCTACTATTGTTTTACATATAATATCACCTTTTGTGCACCAGCTACCTTAACCGCGTCCACCTCAACATTAATTAATTTATCAACCCCTTCTTTTACTAAATCAGTAGTTTCTAAAATAGAAATTCGTTTGAGTTTATTACTTTGCAACCTTATAAAACAATCGACTTGCTTTATTAGCTTAGTGTAATATTTATCTGATGAAACAAGAAAAAGTTGTCAAGTGACATCCCTTGCGGGGATCGAACCCGCGACCTTTGGATTAGAAGTCCAACGCGCTATCCTCTGCGCCAAAGGGACAAGTGATGAACGGGGGACCATTTACTTATATAGCACCAATCGGTTATGAATCAAACAAAGATTAATTATTTTCCTATCAAATTTTATTTTATGTGTCGTATGGCAAATTAAAATGTGTGTAGGTAGGTATGTACACATTTTGTTTAAATTTATATTGATTCTATAATCTCATCGAAATACAAATAATTTAATACAAAATATATAATATATAGTCAATTTCGGGTGTGGATGATATATGTACATTGTACATATAATTTAAATACATGTTTAGTACAAGGGTTTATAGGTGTATGACTATGCTTCGTTATTTCGAACACAAAATTCTACCAGTTTTTCCCAGTCTTTGATGAGGGTGGGGGGTTATTATAATAGCAATTCATTCGAATTGTATGTCTTGTCAGGGGTACAACCACTTTAATTCATTCATTTAAAATTGGAAATGATGATATCTTATTAATAGAATTCAACATTATAAACATTTATAACGAACTTTTACTATGTAGCTATGTATGTGATATTTTTACAAGAGTTTATACATAGTACAGTCAAACTAGATTTTGACGTGGAAATAATTTGTAGGTATATTGCTTTATTTTAACTCAGCCAGACGACTATTTAGATTTTTTCAACTTTTTTCGAATACGGCTCCAACGATTTCGATTAAACGTCGTTCAGAAAATGTCTGAATTTTTTTCCAAACTAACAGAAGTAGGTTTTTGATGGTTTTTGCGAAAATTGCCTTAGTATTTTAATTAATCACGTATTTATATCTTTTTAATGGATGAACCGATTTTGATTTATGCTCGCAACCCGGTGCTTCTTCATAGTGCAAAAAATATTGCGTTTAAAAATTTTACAAATATTTTTTTATAAACCATTAAAAAAAAAATTTTTTCTCGTGTATTCTGTTTATTTTTCTTATGTCTTCAGTTCTTATTTTTTGTACTTGTCTAATATTCAGCAATTTTCGTTCAATTTTTGTTTGGAAAATCCTCAGTTTTTGAGGGTAGATTGATGTCAGTCCTATTGTTTAATACGAGCGTATGTCATTTAGGGTAGAATTGTGGGGTCCATTATGAATTTTTTCATGTCGTCGCTTATCTTCGAGTTTAAAATTTCTCTGACATTCTAATGTTTCCAGGTGTTTCCTACTCATCGATTTATTTCTTTTTCGTCCTGGTTTATAAAGGATTTTAATTGCCCTAGATATATATGTACGGTCGAATTTATAAACGTTGCCTAACTTTGGACAGCGGTCCAAGTTATAGATAAACATTTGTATTTGATGTTTAAGAGCTATCTAACTTAAAGAACGGACTGAGTTGTCTAAACCTTGGCTAATGTGACATTTTATTTAATAAAATAAAGCATATTTCCAACTATTTTGATCTATTTAGACACTTCCTAACTAGTCAAAAGTCTAATAAATACGCCTAATAGTTTACAACGTAGTCCAATTTGGTATCATTCAGAATTATGTCCTTTTCAAGGTAGTTTGTCATAATCTTTGTTTTTGTCAGATTTAAGCATAATCCATAATGTTTACTAGTGGAAGCAAGCTTGGTTATCATTATGATTGAATGGGGTTGGGTTTAGGGTTACCAGGTCAAAAATCAGCAAAGCCTGACAGTAAAGGAAGAAAAGCCTGATTTTTGAGAAAAAAGCCTGGCAAATAAAAAAACATTTTTATAAAAAAAAAATTAAAAAAAACATTCATAGATCACTTACCTTGATTCGGATGCACGAAGACGATGCGACGATAAATAGATTGCAACAACTGCAATCTCAGCAGACATATAAAAGCACACAAAAAAATACGTCATACAATAGAAGTGTCATATCTTGCACAACAGGGTGATTCAAAATAACACCTTTCTCGAAATTCAACCGGGTCCGGGTGAAATTATTAAGCTTAGATTGAAAACAAAAAATTCAAAATCGAACAGGATTTAGCGGTCGCTACCAGCGCTTTTTCAATAATTTTGCTTGAAAATCGGAATTTTTCTCAAATGCATAACTTTTCGAGTTTTGGTGCTAAAAGCATAAAATTTTCAGAGATTTCATAATTTCACCTGTTCCCGATTGAGTTTCGAGAAATGTGTTTTTTTGGATCATCCTATATTGCACAACCCTTTGTCTCTTTCTAAAAAGTGACAACTAAATGAAAAAAATTAATGTGTTCACTGCGATTTACAAGCATTTCGATTTGAAAGCATTCAGTTAACGTTTTTTTTCTAACGATAATATTTTGTGCGATAATTATAAAAAAGCCTGACAAAGGACGAAACCTGGCCAAAGCCTGATTGGACAATAAAAGCCTGACGCGTCAGGCGAAATCCTGACGGATGGTAAGCCTAGTTGGGTTCGATATCCCGTTTTTTAAAATCCCGGTTTAAAAATCCCGCTTTTTATAATCCTGTTTTTTATAATCCCGCTTTTTCAAGATCCCGCTTTTTATAATTCTGTCTCTTATAATCCCGTTTCCTATATCCCGCTTTTACAATTAAAAATAATTGTTTTAACTCCCACCGAAATTTCGTTGGGATTTATTTCATAAATTTGAGAGTTAGTGCATTTAAGACATAGTTCATTATATGAGATAAGTTCCAACAATTTAAATAAACAGTGAGGTATGTATGGGGGGCATGCTGCAACCCCCCTGCACACTATAGGATTTGGGGTAGGTGCGAGGTTGGGTGTATGCAAAATTTCTTTTTATCATTTTGGTAATTGGGAGTTAGTTCCAAAAATAATAGGAATGAGTTCATAATGACCTAAGTTTAATACCCAAATGAATTTCAAAAAACGGGATTGGCGGTATTTAGCGGGATTTTAAAAAGCGGGATTTTAAAACATTGGGATTATGAATAAGCGGGATTTTAGAAGACGGGATTTAAAAAAAAAAACGGTATTTCAGTAGACGGGATTTTAAAACTTTTTTTTCGGGATTTTCAAAAACGGGATTTTTAAAACCGGGATTCCGATACGCTCCCGATTGAATGTCATCCGGTGAATCAGATAGAAGAACCACGCTCTTATAGTAGTTATTAAGTGTGCTTAGTCAAAATTATTCAATATTGTATGTATGTATTTCTAATATTTAACTAATCAAAACGTATCCATTCATTTATTGACTATTTTACCACGTCATCATAGCCTCGGTGGCGCAGTAGGCAGCGCGTAAGTCTCATAATCTTAAGGTCGTGAGTTCGAGCCTCACCCGGGGCATATCCTTTTTGTGTTACTCAGTCCTGATTTGATTAATCAATACCCATAGATTCCATATAATATAACGAAAAGCAAGAAGCATTTCACACGAGGAAACATTCGTATCGGATGAATATTCGGTTTTCATTTCTAATTTACATTATTTTTCTTTCTTATTCCTTCTCTAAGCAAACTACGTGGAAAAAAAAACAATTATTTCAAAGAAAATACATGATTAAAAAGCTGTTTTTACTTCTCATAGTCAATTTTAAAAATAAGATACTTACACCCATTTTTTTCCTTACCACCCAAAAAGCTTTAATATCGCACCTGCGTAGATAAATTTAACAATAAATTTATGTTTTAAAATTCACATGTACTTGAACATGCCTTCGATAGCCGTGATCGTCTAGTGGTTAGGACCCTACGTTGTGGCCGTAGTAACCCAGGTTCGAATCCTGGTCACGGCAATGTTCATAACATTGTCACGGAGAAGGCCATTTATTTTTATAAATTTTTCTTCACGTTTGGATTGAAATAAATTCGTAGAAATTGGTAGTTTTGAGAAGTAAATGAACGGACCGAATATGAAACTGCAAAAAAAAAAAACATAAGAAATTTTGTTGTTTTACTCTAAAAGGTGTGTTTCTTTCCAAAATTGCCAATTATGACCAATTCTAGTCCAATTTTATTTTTTTTTAATCTGAAATAAACTTTGGACTAAAATGGGTAGAATGTGACGGTTTTGAGAAGTAAACACCTACTATTTCCAAACGACAATCAAACCACCTTTATTTTTAATAAAACAGTAACCTATCACCAACTAATGTTTGCACCACAATCATTTAACTTTATTCAATTCTGCTTTGTTCAAATTAAAGAAAAATATAATAAAACGTATTTAAAAAAATAAAATAAAAATAAAAATCAAAAATTAGAAAAAAACTGCAATTCACTAGCGGCCATAACATTTAAATTTCATCTTTAATTCTAACCAATATATCTCCGATGCAACTAAGTTAATATTGCTATTTTGAATTGTAGAGTTTTTGTTTAACTTGCTATTAATTATTTAATATTATAAATTTTAATAAAGACATGGCATGGCGGGTGCGCATGTGCAAAATTTCTATAACGGATTTGCTGAGATCATGCTGCAACGGTTTAGTAGTAAGTGGTTCTCATTTGCCCATTCGTTGGATGGACCATTCTTGTTGGCACAATGGACATCGATTGTTTTGTTTCACCCACAATGACATGCAGCAATGATGGAAGGAATGATTGCATTCGCCCCAGACGACAACACAATCCTGACGACCGAGTACTTCACGTTTGTTTTCGGCTTGGCAACGAAGGCAGGCGTCTGTAAAAAAAGATTAAAATCGTGAGTTACATATTTTCTTGAAAAAATGACGAATAATTGTAGTAGATTAAAAAAAAAAATCATTTATAATAATAATTCAGGAAGTGACTCAAGACCAGTGTTGCCATGTTGGCATTATTAATGCTAGATCTAGCATTAAAGACGAGTAAAAAGCATTATGAAATTTGAAAATTATGCCGAATGCTTTTTTAGCATTATCCGATTTTTTTTGGCATTCTTGAATGCCATTTTTTGGCATTCTTGAATGCCAAAAGTTGATTTTCAATCATTGATTCATATACATGAAAAAAATATTTTCAAAATAATATATTTTAAAATTTGTTTGCAAAATATGCGCATTATTGTGATCTAACCTTAATAATGTCATATTGAACTCAGACAAAAAAAATGGTGGAATTTAAAAACTGAGTATATTTTCGCAATAAAATGATCTACAAAAAACATCTTGAATGTTTTTCAATAAAACTGCTAGAAAAAAAGTTATAACCCTTTAAAGTATTTTTTTTTGTAAATGTTCGTCGATTATTGGCTATATCTTTTTTATTTTCAATTCAATGGTAAAAAGTGTCTTAACCAATATTGTAGAGAATTAAATTGTCTACAAAAATGTTCTAAAATTTTTTTTGTCAGACTTTTATTTCTCAAGATATTGAGAAAAGGGTCTTCTTACCCCTTTTTCAAGTTAGCGGCCAAATGGGGGGGGGGGGGGGTGCAGCCCCAAAAATGATTTCGTATACTCTAACTAATGCACTCTACACATATTAAAAAAAAACGTTGTCCTATACTAAATGCAAGGTCAATGTAACAATATGAAATATCCAGAAATATAATCGAAGAAGTCGGAGGCTCAGTCAATTATGAGAAAAGAAGTCAAGAAGATATCTATGACGACCTTTGGGTTGACGCATCAAGTACCTTTTTTATTTCCAAAAGCTATGAATTTAAAATGTGATATAAATGACGTCTGACTGAATTAAAATACTAACATATGTACCTAAACGTAAAAACAGAAATATTTTTTTAAATAATATTATTTCAATATATTTAAATAAGATTTCTTTTTTTTATAGCATTTATGATACTTATTTGCATTATTACAAAGTTTTGTTCTTTTAATCATTGAAATATAAGATTGTAAGAGGGAAAATTTTCTACGAATGGATTTTAAAATCTAGCATTCTGTTTTTTGAGCTCCCATACGATTTAGCATTATGGAATTTGAAATCTAGCATAATGAAATTTGAGATTATGGCAACACTGCTCAAGACATTCCCATTTATGATCTCATTATAAAGGTTAGTGGAACCAAGCCACGCAAAAAAAATAGGTGTCGATATATATGCCCACTGGCGGTGGAGGACCCTGACTCTGGAAGACCGCAAGATTTTTTTATAAAACTGTTATAAAACGCGAAACATTCGGAACGACGACGATACTTTTTCGCCCCGTAAATATATTTTTACAGTCGAAAGTTTCGTCGTCGATCTGAATGTTTGACGTTGGTTTGGGAGAGCCTTGAAGGTTCCTCCACACCAACGCGAATCTTTCATGGCGACGACGAAAACAATAATAAAGGCTCTCCCAAACCAACGCGAAATCGTAGCGAATCATTCACAATAACACAAAATATGACAAATACACAACGCTAAACAACAACAAAAATCTGTCGTCGGCGAATGTTTCGCGTTGGTTTGGGAGAGCCTTAACAACACTGAAAACAACACCTTGTTATTATTTTTTTCGTCGTCGCCACGACAGATTCGCGTTAGTATGGGACAACCTTAAAGGCTCTCTCAAACCAACGCGAAATCGTAGCGAATCATTCACAATAACACAAAATACGACAAATACACAACGCTAAACAACAACAAAAATCTGTCGTCGGCGAATGTTTCGCGTTGGTTTGGAAGAGCCTTAATGCGGGAAATTTTATAATATGTTTGTAAATACTTTATTAACAGACAAAACACAACTACAAATTCAAAACAAACAAATTTCTAAAGGTAAACAAACTGACAGCGAAAATTTACTAAAACTTTCACTAGTTCTGTTTGTTTACTTTATCGGAAAACTAGTAGTAATTTAATTGTATCTGAGCCTTACTAAGCGATATTGTTGTTTTTTTTTAAGTGGATATATGACATGTACTAAAACCATATACTTACTATGTAGGTACATATTTATCCTTACTTTAGAGATGTTTGGTTTCTACGTGATACAAGTTAGGTAAACAATTAAAACGAAGAATAACCCAGGGTTGAATGAAAATCAAATACACTACTTTATTTATACTGTCAGGAATCAGGATGGATGAATCAAACAAACAATCGCCATCGTGCTTTCATCAATCAACGCATTGACAGAATTTAATTGAAACCAAAACAAAGTGAGTTAAACGACAAAAAAGTACATATCACTGGAACTTTTTAATTTTTCTTAACAAACAAGCCCCCTTCGTTAAGTTCTAACTGGATTGGCCTTCGAAAAATTGGCACAAATGCTATAACTGCCTGCGCTCGTGTTGAAAAAACACATTTTTGCACTTCGATTGTTTGTTTCCTCCGCAGTTAGCAAAAACTAAAAGGCAGGCACCTCCTTGGTTTGGTCAACAATCATTTAAAGATTCATAGAAAACCTCAATTAAAAAAAAAGATTCCATCGAGCCCCCATTATCTTTATAATAATAATCATACATCATGACTTCAGTCACATATGCACATAAATATATTCTCGGAAAAAAATTTAGACATTAATTTATATCGAATGATGCAAGTGCGACAGTTTTTACGTATTTCTCGCTTAAAAACCATAACATAACAATTGACATTGGATATCAATTTATTAGATATGATGACAAAAAATAAAATCATTATCAGAGCTGTGAGCTTCTGTGATTTGCTGAGAATTGCTAAGGTCAGAAGAACAACAAGCCTACATACATACATAATATACAAGTTTATAAATAGGGAGTCGACAATAATTCAAAGTACCAAATGACAATGACGCCAATCGAACGACAGTGTAATTTTAACACACCTCCCTTCAAATTAAATTGGCACAAGAGAATAGAGAATGTTTATTGTTGTTTCAGCGAAATATGTCACGTTTTGTTGAGAGATATGTTTGCTATTTTTTTGTGATGTAAAAATAAGAAAAATATTTGTTTGTTTTATCTTGTTTATTTGTTTATTTTAAGAAAAAGGTAGAACAAATATTGAAAAAATGTTGAAATGAAGAACACATTGGCGAATACCCTACTAACCTATATTTATATATTCAAAACAATTGTTCAAATTCCCGTAAACTTGAATTTACGTGTTCTACAATTACAGTCATATTTATAAGATTTCCTTATCCAGCTAGCCACTGTCTCCTTATTTATAAACGCATTCCAACAGCTGTCTAAATATGTTCTCATAAAATCACTGACATCCCTGTTATCTGTCAATTTCGTGAACATTTGGATACTTTCAATGAACATTTCCAGTCGTATTTATGAAATTTCCTTAGAACACTCTTGGACAGTTGTCCAGCTGAACAGTGTCTAAACAGTTGGACATCTCCTTATTAATAAACGTATTCCAACAGTTGCCTAAATATGTTCTCATATACTCACTAACATCTCTGGAATCTGTCAATTTCGTGAACATTTGGCTTCGTTCAATGAACTTTTCATATAATTTCCGATTTTTTGTTCATTGAACATACCCACTTTAGAATAGGTTTTGGACAACCAATTTCAGTGTCTAAGTTAGACAATCGATGGAACATCAATATAAATAAGGTTTTGGAGTTGGACAGCTGTCCAAAGTTAGACATGCTTTGGAATGGGTTTATAAATAAGACTGTTAATTTTTACTAAGTGTTGAACAATTAAACAAGAAGGTACTCTTCGTATTGTGTTATAGACCCTAGATCTAACGAATTCTACATTAGGCGTGCTTTTGCAAGTTCATATGGATTTTCGAAAAAACGCCATCGAACTTTACACTTAAATAAAAACAACAACTTAAGCCCATATGGACTTAGCTTAGTCCAGATTATTTTGCGGGACTTAACTTAAGTTCCGATAAAAACTGAATTACACGCGTTAATTATCATTTTGGTATCGATATGGAAACGTTAAATTATTCGAGTCATCGAACGAAATAATTTTTTTATGAAACAAAAAAAAAAAATGGCAGTGAGCAGTATATAGGATTTATTTTGTTTTCGTATAAATGACTTGAAATTAAGATCTATGTTTTAATTTAATTTTGTTTATGAAGTGAATAATTTTCTATATGAGTTTTCTTTTTATTTCAATGTGGCGTGACTGATAAGTTTTTATTTTCTATGCTCACCTTAAAGCTCAATGGGTAGTGATGACATTTTGTAACAGTGACGGGCTTTTAAGTTGTGATGACTTTGACAAGTTCCGATGTCGTTTTTTTTTTTGACAAATCCATATGGACTTGCACACGCCTATTGCAAGTGTAGACAATTTAATAAATTGAACTTTATTCTATTGCGAACATTCTAGAATACCCTTGCTGAACAAAGCTAATATTTACTATCACTGTTTGACACTCTGAAAATCGATAAAATCTATGGTGAAATAAATATCAATTTTCGACCAGATTTGTTGTCAGTTTAGTTGATATCTCGACTTGAAGATGATTTAAAATGAGATTGAAACTACAGAAGCAGGGCTTATATCAATTTATTTATAACCTTAGGCATATAGAAACAAATAAAAAATGCTCAATGATAGATTTACACGACCGACTGACAAGATGCCATTATTTCTGCCAAATTATATAGATATCTCTCTTTTCATCGTGTAAATGGTCGAAGATCTCCAATATTTTTGTAATCCGAGGTCTACACATAATGCAGCCATTTTGAGTCAACTTTTTGTCTCTGTTTGTTTTTGCTTTAAGCCTTCAACGCTACCCTACACAAAAGAATAAAAACGAAGAAAAATAAACAAAACTTCCGTTCGCTTTTTCAATATTAAGAAAAAACCACAAATTTATCGGTGATCTTGCCGCATTGGATTTTGTTATTTGTTTTTGGCTATTTTCGGCCTGCTGACAGTGGGTAATCGACTTAAATGCTTTTAGTTTTTTTTTTACAGAAAGTTGTTTGGTATGCAAATACAAATTGTTTGTCAAAAAAACAAAAATCTGCGTATCTATCTATATTTGCAAATAAAAACAAATTCCCACGATTTTGCCCACAAACGGAATTCAACACCCTCATCAATCGATCATCCGTTAACGAGTATGTATATTGTGGGTCACTGACGTTTAACCTTGCTACCGGTTCAAATAACGTGTACGTATTATTTGTTTAACAATAAAACGGTTACCTATACAACTAATACACAATTCTTGGAATCGCTTGCCATTATTATGGTCATGACGATCGACACCGTTAACCGCGGCAATGGTAATCGACGTGTAAAAGCTCACAAAACAGTTCAGACGAATTTGCTGTGAAAGCAATTAAGACCAGCGGAGTCGCCCTATAAATACGTACCTAGTGACTGTCCCCACATATAATATCAACCGGGACAACGTAATTCTATGCTTACAATCGCACTCAGAGCATTATATTTCGCTTTTGTCATGTCAGTAGAATTGACAGGTGCCAGCTAAAGTGTCAAATGACCGAACCATGGGAACTCAACTCGAGATTATGTTTTGAAATTCTAATTAAAATCGTTTTATAAGTCGGCTTCTTGACTTTGCTTCTTTTTTTTTTCTATGCGAATACGTTTAATCCGATGGATGAATGACCGAAGAATGTTCGTGCAATTAGTCAGGTGCACATAATATTCGTCATTTGGATAATATTTCATCATCCATGTTACGAACAAAATTCAATTTATGTTATGCGATACACGTTCTATAGTATAAACCCCTCAATAAATATAACATAGACCCCTAGCAGCAGCAGCAGCTTTTGTGATTATAGACAGACACAATTGGGTTGCGTCTGTTGACAAATTGTCGTGATGCTCAGGGTGGTCATGATTTATATGAGTTTTCTAGTAAAGAGGCACGCGTGTGGAGCGGGTCATTAATTGAGTCAATTGGTTGTTTGGTATAATTTTACTCTATATATTTTATGATCTTGATCAAAAGTAATAGTTTATATGACGTCATCTCTTAGTTGACCCTCTTGATTGATCTGTTGAGGGGATTTTGAATTCGTTCCTCATTTGTTTTTAACTTGCCATTGGAGGAATTATGAAGCAAGTAATAGATTCGTTAAAAAATAATCAATCTCGCAATTTCAATCAATTTTCACATTATGATCTTTGGACGACGAAAAAACTTTGTGAAGAAATACTTGGTTTTCATTCTGTAAGATCGACTTTTTTTTAAAACACATACATAAACACAAATTATTCTTAGTTAAACAAAATAGCGGACCTTCCCGTTTAATCGTCAGAAAAACAAAATTCATTTAAATATGTACATCTAACTATTCGAGATCAAAAATATTAATCTTCTTACAAATCGAACATACCCACTTGTGCTGAATGCACTCATTCGAAATGTCATTTGTATGAGTTGATCGTTGTTTTGCTGTGAACAAACTCCATTCAGTAAATTAAAATTATAAGGGCATTTTTTGTTTGCAATCCGTTGGGTACGGCAATTTTCGGCTAATCCGGTTGTACCGAGATCAATCTGTATAAGAGCAAGTATGAGCGACCCAGAGTGGTGCATTTCATTTTCGATTATACTGGAAAAAAGGGGCTTGGCGGCGCCGGTTGTGAACAAATAATTGCTTACGACTGGAAAGTTCCAATGATTTTTTTAATTGAATGTAAAGATGTGTATGAACCAACCTACCTATATACATACAGACCTAATGTATATGAGACAAATTGGTCTCACACTCAATGCCAGATCGAATGTCAAATAATATGTTTAGAAAATAAAAGTTAAATTGTTAACATTCTTGTATTTTTTTTATTTATATATTGTTTATTTAATTTTTGCAAAAATTTAATGATCAATTTAAAGAGGACAATACTGAGAATATAATATGTAAGTATTCAAATGTGTGACATTTCTGTCAATATGTCAGTGTTGTTGTTCGTTCAATTAAGTAAGCAATTAATTTAAAGTGCTTTGTTTGACGTACATTTCTGAACATGGGCTATAAATGACGTTTAATAAACAAAACAGGAATATGCAGCTTTGAACAAGGCTATTTTTCTTTTAGAGCAAAATAAGTTTAATTTTATGTAAAAAGTTGTAAGCCGCCGATGTATACATACATATTATGTATGTATGTATATGAAAAACGCCATTGAATAAATAAAATTTGACAGAAGAAGGTTAGCTCTTCTTATGAATAATAAGCATTTTGATTAACACAAATCTCATTTCTTCAGATAAAAGCTGCATTCATTTATCCACATGATCTGATCTGGATCAGATCCTCATAATAAAACAAACAGGATCACAGTGACACCCAGTGGTATACAACCATCTCATTTTTTTTTTTATATTTTTCATGTGTTTGTTGGCTTTTAGCTTTGCACTACCTTACCATAATCGTTGAAATAGAGCTTATGAGACATAAGGCGTGTTTTTTTGCAAGCCTGGGGGGAATTGGTCGAAAAAAACGACAACGGGGATCAGAGATGCCATCACAGAAATAAAATGGAGTTTTCATACAAACAATCGAAAACAAGTATATGTAATTCACGCCGGTAATACAGTTTTTCGGCGCGCTTAAGTTAAGCCCCGAGAATTCTCTAGGATTAGCTAAGCCCGCAGGGGATTAATTGTTGTTACATTTAACATGTAAATTGTTTAGCACCGACGTCGTTTTTTTCATCCAATTCCCCCCGGGCTTGCAAAAAAAATATGCCTATAATTGTAATATATGAATATTTTGCGATATCTTAGATAGATTTTATTTTTCTATTTTGTGAACCAGTGATTTTTTCCTCCACCAAACTCTGCGGTGGATTTTCAATCCGGGAGAATCGCGTTATAGCATTGATGCGCGCTTACTTTTAATAGCGACAAACTGTTATAAATTGGCATGCTTCTTATCTTGTTCTATTTTTATGAACAAGACAAGAGACATGCCAAGTTATTTATTTATTTTTATAAACGTAGCATGTATGTATAAACTATTGTAAGAGAACTGAATTTAAGAGTCAACCAAATAATTCGTCATTAGTTAATGTTTTTGGCCTTCAAAACAAAATGCTGTGCCAAATAATTTTTTAAATTAAATTTATAGCGCAATTTTCTTATTTGACAACAAAAAAAATGGAAAAGTATTTTTTGTTTTAATTTAACTTCGTTCGAAAAAGCATCTCATATAAAAAGTGGCAAGTTAATAAATTTTACAGAAAAATTATCAGTCAACCAACCTGCACCCACCCACGTGCCATCACTGCTATATGATTTATATTAAATATACGAACCTGATATAAAAAAATATTTTATGAGCTTTGCAGAAGGTTTATAACAATACATGGTTATTAGAGATACTATTTATAAACAAAAAGACATCCCAGATACCATTTGCTACCAGATAGGGCATCAATATAATTGTGGTATAATTATACATATTTCACCTAATTAATAAAAATCCCACACTTATAGAAATTAGTTTGCTATTATAGTTTGTTTTATTTTTCTGTCGCAACATATAGCTGTTGTTTGTTCATTTCTTAACAATCGATATAGCTGGTAAAATAATTTGTATTTAATCATTGTATCTGCGTTTGCACAGCTATTTATTTTAGATTTGTCCTTGATGAACAATTCTTGTTAAATTTATTTTTTATTTATATTTTTGAAATGTCTTAGGTCATCAAACGTTAAGAATGCCCTGCCCAGGTGGTGCGGCTTTTATCACGTGCATTTTAAACAAATCCGATAAAATAGACTGTAAAGAAATTAATTTATTTTCGGATCCTATTTTAAGTTGTTGATAGAATGTTGAGCATGTAAGAGTGAAACGTCAGAAGAGTTTTACAAAATGTTTCAACATGTTCTGGCAGAAAGAAATATGTTTTTGATTTACTTCAAAGAAAACAGTAGATATAAGAAAACGAATACTGCCAAAAAGACACACCTACGTTTTTTTTTTAAAGCGAAAAAAAGTAAAGTAAAAAAAATGTACATACATAGAATATATTTAGTATAAGAGATAGAAAGATAAATTTTGTCGTGGAACGAAATACATAACGTCTGACATTTTACTCATGCACCATCTTATGTTATGTTAAATATACTCGATAGGTCTTATGGAAAACAAGAAAAATGCGAAAAGTAAATATGTAAACCTTCCTTCATAGTTACAATTAATTCCACAAAAGGGGTGCTTTTTCGAATGGGTATATAAATAAAATTAATTTTAAATGGTTTAAAAATCACTTAAAACAAAAGACTATAATAGTATTGTTGTATACAATGATTTTCTCTAGGTACATAATGAAAAAATTCGTTGGTGTAATTATTTTAAAATAAAATTCACCCGATGTTGGACTTTCTTGGCTGTATATTAAACTTTCGTTGAGTAATGGAGTTTATTTCACTATAGTCAACCTAAATCCCCCTTTTAACGTTATTTTCCTTGAGTCAATGAATTTAATTTATTAATTCAAGTAAATTAATTCATGATTTCTTAGTTGAGTGGACGAATTTATTTGTTATTTATTATAATATTACAGTTAAACCTCCCTTGGGCGGACAGCGACGAACGGTCGCAACACTTTTGTCCGTCCAAGGGAAAAAATAAAAAAAAATAGTTACATACAAGAAACAAGATACAAAAACAGTTCACAGCTGCAGAAATTAAATCCGTTAAGCATTTCATCACAGACCATACACACAATATGCAACATTGTTGCCATTTTTTGTTAGTTTTGTTAGTTCTTTTGTCTTTATCGTTCGAATCTATTGCCGTTGTGAACGTTTTTAATGGAAAAAAGATAAAGGAAAGTATTGCTGAAAATATGGGTTGAAATTTACAAATTAAGAAAAGTATTTGTCCGCCCAACAGAAAGAAATAAATTTATCAAATTGCGTCTAATATCCTTGTCAGCGTCCGGGTAAGGAGTGTCCGCTTAAGGGGTCATAAAATGTATAGAAATTCAATTCAAGATCCACGGTCGTGAGAATTCGTCCGGTCAAGGGGATTGTCCTCTTAAGGGAGTTGTCCGCAATAGGAGGTTTCACGGTACATTTAATCTTTTTATTATTTACGTGGGTTGTTTGTTCTTTGTTTTTTTATCATGAATATATTTTTTCGTTGATTAATAATTTATTCGTTGAGTTGACGAATAATTGGTGCCCAGACCTGACATGCGTATTTGAGAATTGGTCGAACAAATGTTATGAAAAGTTGCTTTATAATAAAAGGATTTCAGTTTGCCATCAAATGACATACCAAGGAAAGACATATTGTTTACACGAGCTAATGATACATCATTAAACAAATAATTAAAAGAAATTACAGGAAGCTTCCTCGTAAAGTTCAAAGTTTTACATTTATCGACGTTAAGAAACAAACAGTTACGAGCACACCAATCAAAAAATTAATTAAGATCACATTCCAACTCTTCACAATGACGAGAATTTGATATAGTTTTGAAGATTGTAACATCGTCCGCATAAATGAGGCACTTAGAGTGCTTCAACACAGACGGTAAATCGTTTATAAATAAAATGAAAAGGATAGGCCCTAAATGACTACCCTGTGGAATTCCAGAATTAACTTTGAACAACTTTCACAACCATTGAAAAGTACCGAATAGGATCTATCTAATAAATAAGATTGGAGCCACTTTACAAAATTTTCACTAAATCCCAGCTATCCTAATTTAAAAAGCAAAACTCGATGTGAGAGTTTGTTAAACGCCTTGCTGAATTCAGTAAAAATACAGTCCAAGTGTTTCTTATATTTGAAATGAGTCAGTACAGTTTTCTGCCAGTTCCTTTAAAAAAGTTATAGTAGAGCGGCCTTATGTAAAACACGATATAACAGATTTAACATAAAAACATAGCGATTCACAAATAATAGACTCAAAGAGTTTATGGTATGGGTGATTGGATGATATACGAGTATGTATGCGAAGGCATGCACATATTTTTATATAAAACACAGCGACACGGCGTAAAAACATTTTTTTATTGGAATGAACTGCAGACCTCATATGTTTCTTGAAGAACAGACATCTATCTGTCTGGGCCATCGCATATACGTAATTACGAAAGTGATATACAAATTCTTTAATTCGAGTTGATAACCTATAAGTATATGCAATATGCCTTCCAAAATCGCTATGCAAATTACCGAAATAAAATTCTCTAAGACCACCAATTCTGATGATATGTCTATATCAGATTTGGATGACCAAATATTTGACATCTTTAATAAAAATCTTAAAAAATTTCAAGAAAAAATAATGAAAAAGATAAGATTCACAATTATAAATAATATTTAACGAGCTCAGTTGATTAATATAATATTATAAAAGCAATGAAAGCTTATTTTTGTTGATTTTTAACACCGAGTCGCACGTTGGAATGCATTGAGTATCAAGAAATACGTGATGATGATGATTTTTTTTTTAAAACCTCAACACTACGCACTTACAACGTAGAACAAGCGTTAAATATAATATTTTTTTTTTTGTAAAGAATAATAACAAATATGACAAAAAAAAAAACTATAAATACGTATCTTCTCATAAACTCACTATTGAACGTGAGAAAATTCTGAATTCACATAAATTCATTCAGAATTAACAAGTAAAAGTATATTCTTATCGGAAGTACTATGGGCATAAACACCAATGTCGCATACATACATATAATTGAGTTACTGCTGCATGGGAACTATAAGTATATGGCTGAGTTCCAAAACTTCAAATAAAACGTTTTGGTGCGGTATCATTTCACGCATCCCGGATGTTTTCAGTTTGACATTTCGGAAGGCAGCTTAAAATAAACCATCAGTTAGATGTCGTTTTACTGGAAGACAACCGTAATTAAGGGTGAAAAACAAACCATAATTTACAAAAAAAAAATAACAATAGAAGGAAAAATTAACTTCGATCACGACTCCATATTTTTATTTCACAGTTCAGACCTCAAATTGTCAAATCAAAGCATCGAAACAAAAGTCTAGTTCCTTTATTTTGAAACTCTGTGCATTTATGTGAATTTATACACAAAAGTCTGTCAAAGTTCATTAAAAATAATGTGTAGTCACACAAATGTATCAAAGTGAAGGAACACACCTAAAATTGGATGTGTTACGCATCTCTGACGCTTGGGATGCGTTTAGAAACTTATGACTTTGTCATCATTTCATTTTCTTATCGACTTTCGGAATTCATACAACTCAAATACACATCTAATGCGTTTTGAAACTCAACCTTTCTTATTTTAGCCAGTAATACCTTTGCAAAAACAATTTCATATTCAAAATTTCATAAACACATAGCAATATATTCATTGAAACTTACTCTGCCTTTAACTCAAAATAATGCACCAGACATTCCTTCCTTTATTTTGCAAAAGAATTGAGAGTGTAGAATGTTAAATAAAAATCATACGATTATATTTTTGGAACTTAAACAAAAATGTATAACACACATGTCGACAGTTTTCTTGTCAGGAGACAAAATTTCCAAAAAATATTTGCTGTTTTCTCAGCTTTGAAATAAATTATCTTTTAAAGATTGTCTACTAAAAAAAAAAAACACAATTAACTTAATGACATGATTGACACAATTAATAGTCCATACTGATACTCTATATAAATCATTATTAATTAAAACAAAATCTCTTTCTTAATTATTTCCAGACTATCGATATTGTTTTCCCAATAAAACAAAAATAACCGTTAGTTAAAAATAACATTTAAATAAACTGTCTACGATTTTGCAAAAAAAAAATTAAACAAAAATTAGAAAAACAAATTGTATTTTAATGAGTTTTCCTTTCAGAAAGCCTTGGTAGAATAAAACCTTACAAATGTCTTTTGTCACAACAGACATTTGTAGGGTTTGATTCTTATAAAAATGTTAGTTTTTTCTAATAATATTGTGTAGAAACAATGAAACTATGACAGACAATAGCTACATTGTACCTATTCTACTATAGCGATCTTCATTTCTCATATTAATTGTGATATATTCTAATCACACGCATATAATTTGTCATCTATACAAAGAAATAAACAATATGGTAATGATTTACGGTTGATCCTTTGATATGAGAATATTAGTTTTGGTTTTACATTTCGTCACATGTTGTTTTTTTTATGAAATTGAGAAAAAACAAACTTAACAAGCAGGAAGTAATAATAATTTTTTTTTTTTTAAGTTTTAAGTTATGATCAAAGATGTTCTTTTGAAATCTTAAAAAATGTAGTCAATTAGATTTAATGAAAATTTAATAACTGGCGGGAAGCTTTGAAGATTTAAAGATTTGCGTCGTAGGTAGGTATTTCCGTTTAATTTGCTTAGAGGCATGTTTATAGTTAATTTGATATTTCAGGTACACCAACAGATGTTTGAACTAATTAGTGAACACATTGAATATTTTTAACTTCTCATCTAACTAACCACCATATTATTCACTCGACAGATCCAGATTAAAACTTAAATCCGGATGTATTTACATTGAATTTGAATAGCTTACATTTAAGTTGTAATTTGGATGTATCGAGTGAACAATATGGCCGTAAGAGCCAGTCTGTTCACAATGGGTTAAATCTGTCTTATTAAATTAACCGATCAAACACAAATCGGCTGATTAGCTACATATTTTGATGATTAAACTTAAAATTGTGTATTCTTTGATTGAAATTCTTGTTACCAAAGCTTATTCATGATTTAGGTACTATTCGTAATAATCATTGATTAAAAATGAACAGCTGGTGAAAAACTGGCTCTAAGAATTTATATTTATCTGTCCCCTTTCACACGAGGAATCTGAGTTTCTATCAATTTTCAGTTTTAAGGTGAGAAGAGCACTAAGTCAGAGGCTTGAACGGTCTGTGATTGGTGGAAATTGGAAGAAAACGTAAAAAAATCTCCAGCAACTTGTTCCCTCGCGTGAAAGGCAACTTTCATTATTAAAGCCTTCTAAGTAGATCGCGCTTTATATTAAGCTCCCACTTTCTCTCCAAACATCAGCTGAAATTCTAACTAAATTTTGACATAAGAGCGTTATAGAGATAGAGAGATACATAAAACTACAGATGTTCTCCGAGAAGAAATATTTATTCAACTATTTCAAAGAATTTGTTTTCATTCAAGTAATTTAATCAAATAAAATTGATCCTTTTGTTTCGCTCAGATAATTTTTTTTGTTCCATTGCGATTTTTATTTTCACAAAGTAAAGTTCAAAATTCAAAAATTACAGAATCTGTCAAAATTTAGCTCGGGAATTAATATGCCGAAAATTAGCCATGTTCAGGAAAATAAGGTCTCGGAGATATCAACAATCTCAATTATTTGAACATGGATTTCTCAGCTTTGCTGTCAAAATGCTAAGAAAAAAAAAATTGATTCGCCTGCGAACCGAATTCTCTGATATTCTAGTTTTCTAAACGCGCCTATTGACTCTGTTTGATAACGTGAAATTTCTTGCAAAATTGTAGAAATGTTCACAAATTCCCATTTGTTAACTCAAAATAGTTGCAACAAGAGAGCAAATATTTTTCCCGTCCATTTGATAACCTGCAAATTTCTGCTTCACAAATGTCTGTGTTTAAGTAAAAACTGTCAAATACACAGCTGTCAGTGTCTGAACGAATTTTCAAAATATTCAGATAAGTGGTGTACAGTGAGAAACAAAAATTTGATTTCTAGCAGGAGCTGCGCACTTGTTGGCTAAAATGCCTAAAGCTTGGTCAAATTTTGAAGAGAATTTTGTATGGAAGCTAACATTTACGCGATCTGCGTACTAAAGGTTTTAACTCTAACTTCAAAACAGTTTTTTAAATGTTTAAGTTTTTTTGCGAAGAGGGTAAGAACAAGAATCAAGCTTTTCGCAACGATATGAGACATTTCACTAATATTTTCCAAGTGGAAGTAAATTCATTTTTCTGCAAAAAAGAAATACCGAAACAAAACATTGCCATCACGACAGCCAAACAAACAAAACTCATACGATTTGTTTCAATTTTCATCGTTTCTCGACTAATTTTATCGATGCAAGAGTTACAGAACGTAGGCACTGATGTTTAAAAGAAATTAATTCCGCTGCATTCACTTTATAAAATTAAAAGCAGTTGTTTAAATTCGGGGTAGCCTTAAATTAGTATAATATACTTAAGAAGCCAACACAAAATTCTTCAACAAAATCTAGCTTTTTTTGAGTTTTTTTGTAAACTTTAATTTTAATGGATTTTTGCAAAAAAAAATAAATATATATTTGAGGGTCGTTTTTAGTTTAACAATTATTTGTTCTTATGTATTTTATATTTATGGAGATTTTAAAATAATTGCATTTACTTAAGAATGTTTGGAATAATTTATTTTTAATTAAAGGACAATCACATTTTAATTGTTTAATTTAAAATAATATCTTAACTAACCCTTGAATCGTAAATAAAACAAGATTGTTGCATCTTCAAGGCGCTTTATGTCAAGCCCCATCAATTCTATTGAACATTCATCCATAATAAAAATTAAACAATCAACTTAATGTAAGCTCATCTCATTTTCAATTAACAAATCACTTGCTGCAGGCATCAATTGTTGCAATTGCAGCTCATTAATTTAGGTTGGATTGATGACTTTTGCACTTGAAACTACCAAGTATTTATTTCAAGGTGCTCACAGCTCAGATCATTCATCATCATATTATAATACGAGTTCCTATAACAACGATACGGGATCGTATTTGCTAAACGCCACCAATTAGCATTGTAATGTGACACAATTACCGATCCTATTGTAATGTGTAACTTAAATGCAACACCCGATTTTTTTTTTCTTCAGATTTGTTTGTAAACTAAAGTCACCCGGTGTCAGTCATCGTGTCGTCAACATTTATTTTCCCAATGGAAATTTGTTTAATTAGTGTAGCGTGGCGGTAAAAAAAAATAATATTCTCTACTCCGTGTTTTGGAAAAATAAAATCAATCTCTGTTGCCAGCGAAATAGAAAGAAACTTGGGAGAGATTTCAGATTTCACACTCTCACAATCTTTGTATTTAATTATAAGAAAAAAAAACAAAATATTTCTACCGCAAATTACATGTATGGGGAGCTTGTTTATAGTGACAACAACAACAACAACGGATGACTGACACGACAGTGTGGCGAAAATTGTCCGACCTTCAAATAACATTGGGAAGAAAAATTAAATATAGCCGGCACAGCAGCGGCGGTGGGGGCGCGCGACGAAGAAGCAATTTCTACTTATATCCACAGACAATCTACACCCAAGAAGGCTCGTCCATGCGTTCATTCATGTGACTCAATTGCAATATACGATACAAAAATTTAAATTAATTGTTGGCAAGTATGTGCGCCTCTGTCTCTGCGCACACCCGTGACCAGAGCTCTGGCACGAACGGACACACCTCCCACCACCATATGTGATCCATGCCACACCGCCTTTGTTTTGGCGTAGGTATATAGATAATAATACATTCGCCTTACGATCAGCAGCCTGAGCATTGCATCATTTGAATTCGATAAATTTGTTTCACTTGCGATATTGTAAGGTTCTTAAAACTTAAGGGTGGGTTAAAAGATTTATAAAAAAAATATATATCGAAAGAAATCTCAATCAAACATGAAATCACGAATATAGACAAAGCAGTAGGTTCTAAAAAACGTATGCGCAGTTTAATATTCTATGCTTGAATCTAGTACTAAATTTAAGTTTCTATACAAAATTCTTTAAAAAATTTTGCCGAATGGCACGCAGCTCCAGCTAAAAATCAATTTTGTGTGTCTTACTGTAAATCACTTGTCTGTCAAAATTTAGCGCGAGAACTCGCATATTTGGCGCGTTCATAAAAATGAGATCCCAGAGACTTTTCTCACTCAAAAAGTGAGCAAGAATCCAAGATTTTTTTTTAAGAAGTTTAACAGCAAAACTAAGCAATTTTGCTGAGAAATCCTGTTCATGCAACTGAGACTGCTGAGATCTCATTTTCATGAACATGCCTATTTATTCTAGAAGCTAAATTTTGACAGATTATGTAATTGGTGAATTTTGTGTTAATTTTGCTTTGTAAAAATTAAAATAGAAATAGAGGAATATTTGGGAACAGAGAATAATTAATTTTATTTTATTACACATTCACTTAAAATAATGAAAACAAATTCTTTGAAATGGTTGAATATAATTTTTTCTCAGAGCTCTTATGTCAAAATTTAGTTAGGGTTTTGCTGATGCTTGGAAAGAAAAGTGGGGGCTAAAATTAAGCGCGATCTGCTTATACTAGGCTTAATCATAAATTGAAAGTAGTTTTCAATTTTGTATTCAACATTTTTTCCTTATAAGCGTGTCTTTTTAGGCCAGGATCCTGGTTGCGTATATATATAAACAAGGCTCAAGAATTTTGAAAACTGAAGTGCAGAATAGATTATAAATCCGAATTCAAAAGAAAGAATTACAGGAACTTTACTTCACTTCGATGGAATTGAAATCTTAAATAAAAAGCTTCAAAGTGACAGTTGACAGATCATTTAACATATGAAAATACGTCTGTTGCAACGACTGACTACATAAACTACGTAGCAGACGTAACAAATGTAGTTCTTAAAAAGTTACAGTTCGTTCAACCCAGGGTGGTAGTGAGATAAAATAAAGAGATATCAAAATGAGTCGCGCAGAGTGACTACAATGTGAACACCGCCATAGACTTCAAATTGTGTGGGCAAGTTTCTATATAATGGCGCAAAATTTTAAACAGCCTGATGTTAAGGTATTAGCATGATACTACTTGGCAATTTACTTACTTTGAACCTCCTTACTAAAATGTTCTTAGTTTCAAACATTTTTCAACTTGTATCATACTTAACGTATTTTCTTAATAAACTTGAGCTGAACAAGCCTAAAAATGTGACAGTTCGTGCAAACAAGTAAGCAAACAACCGTTTTTTAATTTTCAAAGTGACATTTAGTGTTAGTATGATACTAAAAAGTTAAAAAAGGCATTTGGTGATTTTTACTTTAAAAAAATGTTAAAAAGCACTTTACTAACTCGTTTCAAATTTAAAAAAATGCTGTTTTCAACTTACTAAAAATGCTTTAACATTGTACTAAATTGTGTAAAATCTGCACCAATATTTTTTTTTTAATACATCCGTTTTTCTTTCATTCTACTTTTTCGTTAATGTCTCCATCGTTCATGATGATAAATCAAAATTTAATATTAAAGAAAATTTAAAGCCACTTGCATCATACAAGAGGATAATTTAATAAAACTGAAGATATGTAGTTCAATCTATTTTTCGTCAGAAAAGTTTCGAGCAAGTCGACCTTAATAAATTAATTAACTCTAAGCAATACTATAGCCAATTCATACAACCCAATTGTATTCTTTATTTTCTTAAGTTTTAGAACATCATTGTTAACAAATTCTTTCGAAGAAGGAAAATGTATTGTCGTCTTAAGAATTGTATGCACATTTCATTATCTTAATTATGAAGCTTCTATATAAATTCTTCATGACTCCCATCCCAATATATGCACCTGACAGATAAAACTGAAGGAAAAGTTTTGTAAAATGTTGAATCATCATGAAACTTCCAAAGGTTGAAAACAAAAATGTTATCGTGCCTCATACCAGGATTTTTTAAAATATTTATGTACATACATATGTATGTAAAAAAACACGATGTGTTTTTGCCAATTTTTTTTTTATTTTTTTAACTGACGTTTAAAATTTTGCGGACATGTTTTTTTGATGTTATTTTTGAGTAGGTGTGTTTACAAATAATTTAGAATGTCAAGCAAATTGGTTATTATTTTAAGATAAGTTCAATACTGAATTTTTGTTAAATATAAACAAAAATAAAAGAAAATGAAAAAAGATAAAAGGAAATATAATATTGTGTTTTGAGACGGAGATAATTTTAAAATTATGATATTTTTGTTGATATTTGCTTTGATACGCTCCCACGTTAGGTATATTTTACCTACTAGGTACATATACATCGGTCGTAATATGTATTTGATTTACGGGCACACAATTTGGAGTAAAAATTTGTCTATTCGAATATTTTGTACATACATACAAATTCACATTCATACATTAAATATCTTATTAATAAATACTTAACAGCTAATTCACGTTAAGTATAGCAAATCTTAACGAAAATCTACTATATTCAACAAATATTCTGCTGTCACCCAAGAGTATTATTAAGTATGCACATTGCACACACATACTATCTAAAACACGCACTCTCATTTGGGCTTGTAAATTACATAATATGTATGTGTCACTAGCGTTAGTTTTCTTAGGTATTTTTAACTTAATTACTCGTTCATCAACCTACTAGGTTATTAACATGAATTCATTTTTTGTTTGTTTATTGATAAGAATTATTAATTCACTGATTAAAAATAATTCATGTTTGATTTAAGTTTATTAATAGGATTTTTATTTACTTATATTAGCCGTGTTTTATTGAAAAAACTATTCTTTGTATAGTACGATTTTACATACATTACAATTACAACATCGCCAGGAGAATTACAGTTGATAAAGTTTAGTAAAATCCTATCTACTGTGAATGGATTTTTTTTTTAACTTCAAATTGTTCTGATACTACCAAATATGAAATATAAAATCCAGAGTACTGCCAATGTATTTTGTTTTCGGAATTTCTTACAGCACTGTGTATTCCTAAAAAAACATGCATATTATCTGCACCAGTTTTATCAGAGACAGAACTGGTATTGTTTGGTTAGAAAAAAAATTTCCCATACCGGGAATCGAACCCGGGCCTTCTGGGTGAAAGCCAGATATCCTAGCCACTAGACCATATGGGACACTGAAGACCAGACACCTTACCAAATCCAAAATGCTACACAACACAAAAAGATTTACTCAACTCATCAGTTTGGTTGTGGTGAAATAAACCAATTTATTCTTAAATTCAACCTCAACACTGAAACTGTTCAACTGGTTGTGTTTATAACTCTCTTTGACATTATAACCAAGTAAAACAAGACTCAACCTCTTTTGTGTTAACTTAAGAGACATCGATTTCAATCCGGTTTTCCTTAGCTGGATTGGAGAAACTTTCAAATCACTATAGGTATAAACTCTATTAAAACACACACACACAAACCAACACTTACATTGCCTACCAAATATAAATTGTAATAATATTATGTTATGACTTGGTTCCAAGTTAACATAGGTGAGTGATGGTGGTGGTTATGTTGATGCTGACGCACAATCGAAAAAAAACCCGTTGAGGACTACGTGCTCATTTCGGAGCAATTTGAATATTATGCAGTGTTAGCTTCGGTCTTCCTAATGTTTGGAGGTCATTTCGTATACTGAATCATGATTACGTGACGTCATTCACGGAGGCTCGTTTCTCTTTGAACCAATCAGCTTGATGCAATGTATTTTTGGATTTGTGGTTGTGGTGAAACAATTTCCATTCCATCGACGCGAAGCGAACGTGACTAAGCCTATACGAATGGTGAACTACGGGTAGGTGAAGGAAGTGACAGACCGGCATAATGTGCGGATAATCTAAACCTTCTTTTCGTTTCACATTGTAAATGATGTTGCTGCTGTTATTGTTGAGTTGGTTGCTTATTTATATGGCGCCGTTTTGTCGCTTTCATTTCTATCTTAAGATTTGAAACGTGAGCAACATGAGACAAAAATAGTGTTGCACATAACAGGTTCGTTTTGTGAGTGTGGAGTAACATGTAACGAAGGGGGAGATTTTGGGAATAGAAGTCTTTTGGACGTTGTTTGTGTTAAAGAAAAAACAATAACAGCGATCAGATTGTTGTATAATATAAATTTAGTAAGAACGGAATTTCTGACGTAAAAATATACAAATCGAATGATGCAAGAGCGATAAATTATGGATATTTTATTTAATGTGTCTGAAAAATAAACACAAACAAACAGGTTAACTGACAAGGTCATAACCAAGTTTAAGGTCATTTCGATGGGTATCGGATCGATATAGGATAACCTTAGGTATACTATACATATAAAACAAGTCATGCATTCGTAAAAAAAAATCGGACGCGATGGCGAAGTCGAAAACAGTGGGTCTCGCAATTCTTTCTGTTCTATCGACTGCAGCCAAAACAGATGTGCTGATTTTCTTTAAATTTGGTACCTAGCGTACCAAGTCAGGCACTCCCCCGACATTTTGTTTTCATTTTTTCAGAATTAAAATAACGGTGCAGTAAAAATTTTGTTAGCAAATAATGAAAACCTTATTCTTCTCAAAAATATTTCCACTGCTTTTTTAAAAAAGAATTTAGTATTTTTGTTTTAAAGCTATACCATTTCATACATTTTTTTTTTGAAAAATGGTTATAAATGGTACCTCCCATAGATCCATTTTTTTGATTTTCCAAGTTCTCAAAAACTGTTTGATTAAATTTGATCAATTTTTCTATGAAGAATGTTTAACATTTTTCTAAATTTTTTTTTTGAGAACTTAATACATCGACTCTCCCTAAGTCGTACTCTCTCTAAGTCGAATTTCTCTCTGACTCGAATTTTGTCGCCAAAATTGGAAAATTGTAATTAATTAATTTTACTGTCTTATATACAAGAAAGTCTTCTGTAGCCCATCTATTGCTTTATAATATATAGAAGAACTTTAATAAAAATTCTTAAATTCTCACCTGCCAAAATTCAAAAAATTAATACGAAGAAATTGACTTTGTAAAACCGGTGTACACTCGGGCGTATGAGTACTTTTTTTTAATTTTATTTTTTTAATTCTTCAATTTTGTTTGTGCACTTAACATTTATTAGATATCACCTGCGGTAGTTAATTTATTAATCGAGATTAACGAGTTTTTTGTTGGATTAATTATCATCTAATGACTTGTTAATAAATAATAATATAAAAATTGAAGAATTGAAAAATTTTTTTTTTTAAGTACTCATACGCCCGAGTGTATCACGGCTTTACAAAGTCAATTTCTTCGTATTAATTTTTTTTTTCATTTTGATTACGGATACTTATTAATTCTAGTGCATATATTTTTAATTAAAAAACAAGTTTTATACTACTTTACGAAACGATACAATGTATTGTAGGTATAAAAATAACTCCGTTTGTGAACTTAAATTTTTACTTTTGAAGCTCATCGCTGTGATTAGTTTTTGAGGGCAAAACATGGGAACAACTGGTTTTGAGAAATTGCAAATCTCTTCACTTTTTTGGCACTCTCTGGAGATAAATTGATTTATAGAAATTTCATTTTTGTACCTACACTTTTCACACAATTTTCTAAATTATTTTAATAAAACTTCAATGATATGTACATGTAGGTACTTATTCAATATAAGATCGATTTTATATGAGTTACGTGTGTGAAATTCGAAAACTTTTGATTTACTTAATGGAGATCCGATGATAATGTTGTAAAAAATGTGTCATGAAGATAATTTACTATTTTTTTTTTTTTTAATATTACCGTGGAAATTGATCTTCAAATTCGGGTTTTTGCTGTAACGAATCACATTTAAGTGGTCTAGCATGATGTACACCCTGTACGCACGTATACGAAGAGACTCACAGACAGACTGACACGGACGGCATTTTTTTTTTAATTCTCCGTTATCGTAATATTAGTTTTGATTACAACCTCTCAAACCTCTTCGCGATTTTCATTATATTCAACAATTTATTTTTAAACAACTTTTATACCTGTTACATAATGAAAAAAAAAAAAAACTTTTCTTATACCATCGCAGAATGTTCATGAACTTAAAAATTAATAAAACAATGAACTTGTAGTTCAAGTTTTATTTTAATTGTTTAAAATGTTTAATAAGTTTATATTATTTTACAAAAAAACAAAAACTTGTCAATTAGAGATAATCTAAACTAGATCTGTTTGTTGGTGTTATAATACACTCAATTAACATTGCACTGCAACTGTAATAACAAAAAACAAAAAAAAAAACTTTTTCGTTGACATCAACAAAAGTATTTATTAGAACGATAAGACCTAATCAGACGCTAATTGTAAACAAACCGACTAAATTAGTTTAACAACAAAATTCCTACTGGTTACATCAGCGCGAAAACAATAATCATACATGGTACTTAACTTACATACATGAAAAGCGGGTTTGATTTTTGATTATCTATATGGGATTAAAACATAAATTGTCCAACAATAAATAATTGGATTTTTTTATTATTAGTAATAAAAAGAAGTGTGACTTATCAGTTTGATAATTTATTACATTGGCGAATCTAAAATCACTTAAGGGTAATTTATTATTGTTGCAGATAAACAAACTGCATTATGTACATATTTAATGAAAGAAGGTGTTTAGTTCATGAGTATGGGTATGAGGAGATTTCAACAAGTATTTTGCCTATAGAAGAATTAGGAATTATGTAATTTATTTTTCTATAATTAATTTATTATTCCTATTTTAATTTGTTGACGTTTTAGTGGCGATTGTTTGGTGGTTAAACGGATTCGTGCCAAAATAAGAAAGTCAACTGGAAAGGTCTCAATATAATTTCTTTAGGTGAATAAAGACTTATGTATTAGTTTATTAGAGGATAATTGTACTCAGGAAGACGCAAAGTGTTTAATCAACTTAAATTTGGAGTTAGTAGGTATACTAACCCACAATATGAGTATTAATTAAGAGAAGCATTTTAAAAGTTAATATTAAGTCAGCGGAACACCCAAAATGTGGTAAAAACTTGTTAAAGTGAATTGGTTATTGCTTAATAATTTACCGTAAGCATATCTTTAATTAGTTGTGATAATTTTAATTTTAAAGTGCAATGTTTTCCATATTTTTACTTGCGATATACAAGCAATATGCGGCAAGTTATGGATTCATAAAAAAAAAAATCGAAATTTTGATGATAGCGAAGTTGAAAAAAGTAGGTCTCGCAATTCGGCTGTCAGCAACCTAAGCAGGTGGGCGATTTTCTTTAAACTTAGACATAACGTTTTTGGGCTTTCCCCCGCCCGTTTTTGAAAAAACGAAAATTTTATTTTTTTCAAAAACCTGTCCTCAACTTTTTCTAAAAAAATTCATTAATTTTTTTTACAAAATTGCTACCATTTAATACAAACAAAATCCGAAAAATGGTTATAAATAGTACCTCTCATAGATCCATTTTTTTGATTTTCAGTTTTCAGATTTTGATCAATTTTTCTGTGAAGAATGTTTCAAAAAAATTTAAAAGTGTTGTATACCAAAATTTTTGAATTTTTTATTTTTTTGATTTTTAAAAAAAGTTAAAAATTTTTTGAAAGAGAACTTAATAATTCGAAAACGACGTGATCGATTTCTAATAAACTTAGCACCGAAGTTTTTTAATATTATCTAACAGACTTCAAATAAAAATTATTTTTAAAACCAAAAATAACGGTACCTACCTACCTCCCATACAAGTGTTTAAAAACCGGTTAGGAAAATGTCATTTTTCTCAAAAACGACTCATACGATTTTGATTAAAATCTAGGTGACCCCATATCAGTACGATCTACTATATTATTGGAAAAAAAATTATCTATCGTTTACAAATGGTAGCACTCATAGAACCATTTTTTTTGGGTTTTGATTATCTCATTATAAGTTTAACCGATTTTAATGAATTTTTTTACACAAGAGCTTCTTACAAGTTTGGATAATATTGCGTATCAATATTTAAAACGGGTTTATGATTTTTTTTCAAAATTATTTTTTTAATTTCGCATTAATAAATAGTAAAAAATATGGCGTTCTTATTTTTTTCTTATACGAAATTTTATAAAAAAAAATTTAACAAACCACCCCTTGCGTTAAAAATTGTTAGATTAAAATGTTCATTGCATAATAAGTGCCATCTACAGGTTCTGCAATGTTTTGGAGGAGACACAAATTACATCATCCTAGGCATTTCTGGAGCACTTGTGCATCAGAGACATATAGGTATCTGGGACGTCACCATTTAGATCAGAATTTACCCTCTTTGTGCTGCTATCCTAATGCATTAACTTCAGTCAAATTATTATGGAAATTTTCCAAAATAAACAACAATAAATTAAATACGTCACAGAAACCGTGAGTGAATAAATTTATTATTTGCGAATAAGTTTTCATCATCATTATAATATCCACATCCATATTCATACCATACCCTACCACACTAAAATTAAAAAAAAAAAAAATTAAAAAAAAAGATAAAACTTGAAAATGGAAATTAATTTTTTTCTCTAAATAATGTCATCATATACTGGTTTTGAACTAAGTCTAAGAAATTTAAATGCACTACTAAACGTTGTAGGTACTTGCTGCTTTTATTTAGTATAATAATCTTAACTTAAAAGATACGTAGAAAAAAAAAACAAATACTTATATTTTTCATTTTTTTTGTTTTAAGTCAATTTTTTAGAAAATTGCCCCTCCCGCCTGAACGGGGGGAAATAGACCCACCTCCCATACGATTTTTTTCTTGTCTTAACTCAACCTACTCACTCTGACTTTTTGGTGCAGCTTATACCAATCACCCTGTATAGCAATTAAAAAAAATCAAGATTATTGAGGAAGCGCAAACAATTTGATAGTTCATTAAATATGTCAACACAGAGGCCGTTGTAGTCGCTTTAATTGTTGTGCCCTTGAATATTTATTGTGCTTACCATGCATTATATAATATTTGTTATTGCGGATATTTCGTCTGAATATGCACTTTTTTATATTTGAGAAATCGAATATGAAATGCCACTCATCATGAGATACTTTTCTGAGGGTGCCCTTATCTTTTATTTATAAATACAGCGAATATGCTGTGTGTGCAGCATCTTTCTACCCTTGATATAGCTATATTAAGTAGGTATCTGTTGATGCTCATTCATCGACATCACTTATTGTACCATTAATTGTAAGAAAGAATTTTAAAGAAGAAATAAAGTGATTATTATTGCAGACCCAAAATGGAAAGGATCGTTTAAATTTAACACCTGCACGCATAACATAATGATATTTCACTCGCAGATATAGATCACATCGATATTTTATGCAGTTTTATATTAATTTTCGGAATACTAACTGTTTCTTCTTAAGCTACTTAAAATATGAAAAAAGAATTAGGTATTAAAGAAAATTAAGCGATCTTTATTAAAGCAGTACAGTACCAATTAACATTATTAGTTTTTCACTTGATTTTTAGGGGAAGTACCTATTGGTTTCGTAAAATTACAATACAAAAATTAGAGGTTATGAATTTCTCAAAAACTACTCTAAAGATTTTAATTTAATTTCGTTTCTGTAATGTCTAAAGTAATTGTAATTTGCCAAAAAAAACGAATAACGGAAATAGAAATTTTGACGATTTTTTTGAGAAAATTTAAACTTATGTATCTTCAACCTCTAATCAATTTCAATGGATTCCGAGCTGTCTACATGTGTATGAATTGAATAGAATAGACTTTATTTATATTATTACTCATGGTTTACAATTATGATTAGTTTATACAAGTCTTTTATGTCTTGAAACCGTCGGTCAGATTGACAGAAATTATAATAATTTTAATTTTAAATTTAATTTTAAGTTATAAAACAATTTTTTTTTAAATTAACAAAAAAATATAAAAGAAGTGTTTTTAAAACATATAATTAATGTGATATAATATGAAAAACAAAAAAAATGAAACAATAACAGACTTAAATCAAAAACTTTCAGATAGGATCTTATTTCTATAGTTCATCGCAGTCCGAATAAATCTATAAAGCTTGTCCCAGCCCTTCGCGCCATTTAGAATGAATATTACTTCTTCATCATCTAGTTGGTTTTTGCCAAAAATATCGCGCCGAATTTCTCGAAGAATTGGACATAAACCTAGAAAATGCGCTATATTTTCTCTTTCGTGGGTATTACATAGTTCACATTCAAGAGGTAAGTCTGGCCTATGAGGAATAAAGTTGAGAGTTAGAATTTCACCTCTGGCTCGAAGAATCGTAGATATCATATCCGTGGAATGTTTGTCATTGAAATAATTTGATTCTCCCAGTAAAAATTCAAGTCTTTTATAATATTCTCTAAACTGAGACTCTTTGGCCTGGTTGATGAAGTTCTCCCAATATTTTTTTGTCGATTTTGGATAGAAGGCAGTATAACTGTTGTTTTAAATGCATTACATCTTCAAACTCAAAGTTTATCGATTCTCCCACAGACTCAGATAAGCTTATCCACGATCCAACAAAGTTAAGCTTATTTGAAACCAGATATCTTAATATTTTGTTGACTAGCCTCGACGAATCCATTTGAAGTATTTTAATGATGTAATCAAAATGTATCTTAAGTGAGTCAACAAAAATCGGTGGAACTCCTGTTTCGATATGAAGCATGTAGTTTGGTGTTGAAGATGGAAGAGAAAAAACTCGCTTCAGAAAAAAACGGAGTAATTTTTCGACATGTGTATGTATGTACGTTTATATTTTTGTTATTTTTTTTAAGGAATTCATAACCTACCTTTAAATTTTATATGTGTATTGTGTATACCAAAGGTTAAAATAAGATCATTTTATCGCTAGTTTGATATTAAGACAAATTTGTAATCATTCTGCAATATTTCAGCATAAACCTATTTCTGTTCTTTATTTTTACATATGTCCAAAGTGCAGCCCCGAAATTCTACACTTTTATCATTATTTCCTTTAATTTTGATAAAGTTTTTATCTTTAAAATTGATTGATTGAGGGTGTGTCGGCCAAAATTAAGAATATATAAACAAAATTGTATCAATGTATACAATATGACCGCATATATCTTTAGACGCTCAACAATAAAACCATGAGTCTTATTTTCTAGGTAAATTGTCCTAAATGTATATCTGAATCTTATCTGCATGATGTGGCAGTTAAGTATTTTAATGAGCTACAAAAATTAAAGCTTTTTGCGAGAAGCTCCAACACATACTTACACACATATATATGCAAAATTTCGCTCTCTCTTTCGATGCGTGTATGTATACAAAACATTTACACGCATACAATTTGAATATCACATGTGCGTTGAGGCAAGGCACGTGAGACGTGAGAAAGCTAATATTCGATTGTGGGCACAATAGAAACATACGGATATAGGGGGGCTATCGCCGCCGCCGGCAGCACCACAGCCAACACCATCACCATTGTCGTCGCGCCAGTCTTCAACGTCATCGTCACGCCAGTCAAATGAAATTCATATGCAAACAACTACAGTACAAACATATGTACATTAGGTACTATAACTGCTTTGCTGAATCGCTTATAAGTTGTTTTGACCTTTTTTCTTTTTGTTGGCTGACGCGCACGCCGACATATCTTTTTAATTAATTTCTGATCAATTGGTTCAATTAACTTGCTACTATTTGTCAGATATATATGTACCTACAAAATAAGAAAGGCCGATCGGAATTATTTTATCTTTAAGAACTTGAAATTCAGTTTACTTTTATACTAGTTTTTTAACTCTTCCTATTTTTTGTTGTTTTTTTTTTTTAGGAACAAAGGTTTGTCAGCTGTCATCGATCACATAGAGTTGAGCTTTTAAAGTGATTTGCGTAAGTAAGTATAGTTTAAGTATGCGGCATGCTAATAGAACTTTTTTATATTTACTATATATCGGTCAGGTAATGCCAATATAATTATCGTGAACTTGACGAACCGATGTGCATGTTCAAAAATAAAACAAATCAGGAATACCTACTTATTCTGAAATATTCCGTTTCGATCAGTTTTCAGAGTGGAATACGTGACTATCCCTTAGTTTCTTTTTTTGATACAGTGCGGTTCACTGGGTTAGACGAATTTATTCTTATATTTTTCATCTTGTAAGATAGCAACATTTGTGACATAATGTAAACTTCGCGTTAAGTTCTCCAATGATAATTTACTTTTTCAGAGATAGCTCCTGCTTTTTGCAAGATAAACATCCTTTCGGATTCGGTAAAAGTCGTAGATTCACTCCATTTTACCGGATTAATAAATTAATACATTATGTATATAGAGGAAGTACATACCTATCGTGACTTTTTTGATTTTAAGTTTAAGGGCCAGTTTCACAGTGAAGTAAGGGCCAGTTTCACAGTAAAGTAAGTGTCACTTAAGTGCCAAATATGGAAAACTAATTCCCAATTTCACAGTGTAAACTTATCGGAATAAGTGATACTTAAGTCTCCCATGTTGGCCACTTAAGTTCCACTTACTCAGGTAGTAAAACTGCGTTTAAAGTGGCAAAATGGGTAAATTAAGTTCCACTTTTCTTGTTAAGTGTGCACTGTGAAACTGGCCCAAAGTGTCACTTAAGTGCCAAATATGGAAAACTATAATTCCCAATTTCATACTTATCGGAATAAGTGACACTTAAGTCTCCCATGTTGGCCACTTAAGTTCCACTTACTCAGGTAGTAAAACTGCGACTGAAGTGCCAAAAGGGGAAAATTAAGTGCCACTTATTTTGTTGCACTGTGAAACTGGCCCTAAGGATCGAATGGAAAAATTCCGACCTTTTTTTATGAAAATATTTAGAACTTAAATAAATACAATTGATTGTTGCAAAGGTGCATTGTCGAAATAACACACCCAGGTGTTCTTGACTTCCCTCATCTCTAACTCATTGTTAAAGGGTTCTTGAAGGTAAACGTATCAACCCCGCATCACTAAAAGCATGTGTATAAAATTCTAATTTTCTAACTCTCTTTTGGTTAACGAGTAAACAGCATTCAATTAAAACAGGGCGTGGAAGTGGGCGGATTTTTTTTAAAATAATCAAGTAAATAACTAAATAACTTATTCAAACTTATTCTGATGTCGGTTAAAATTTTTTTCACTGACCCTAGTATTCCGCAAGTTTTTTTCAGTAGGTACAAGATCATCTGGTTTTCTGAGTTAAACTCGGGTTAACTCCTAAAACATGTTTTTACTCAATTTAAATCTCGAGATTTAAATCGGAACTAAAAGTGTACCTATCAGATTCAGTGAGTAAAATGTGGACTCACTGATTTTTTACATTATATACTGCAAAGAAAATTAGTTTTCAATAATTTATGTATATGAAGAGTTAACCCACGTTTAACTTATAACTGAAAAAAGTGGCCCTTAAGGTTACAATTTAATTTTTTTTTGTTGATTAACATTTTAATGTATCTAGTTACAAACAAACTTAGATAATTTTTTAAAATCGGTTCAATTAAACAATTGTGTACTAAATAATAAGCTTCGCCGTTTTGTTAATAAAATAAAAGTAATCAAGTTAACCGCAGTGTTTCTGTACGACTTCTTCGTCTACAAACAAACTACAAAATATTATACCGATCCATAATCTTCTTTGTTGAGAATTTTCTCGAAAAAAAAAGATGATTTAAGAAGACAAAAGTGCTACTTCACACGTCTCCTAAATCAATATACAGCGCGCACATCAATTGAGGCCACTTGTTATTGTCAGTCAGCTGTTGCATATATGTACATGTGTAGCATATACATATATTATATACCTACACAAACTGGAATGGGACCGTCTATATTGGAGAAGATGAAAGTAGTCCTTTATGATCTTTATATATTTTTTTTTTCGATTTAATTTGTAGTGGAAAATTTTCGAAAAGAAAGAATAATGAAAGATGAATTTTGATTCATTATTGCTGCAATGCGTATTTTTATTGAAAGAGTTTTGGGGATTTTCCATACGCGCAGCAACCGGTTCAAGTGGATTCCATCAAAACATAAGTTTTTTTTTGTTGATAAAGGGTGATCGTATTACATGCTTTCATTTATTTATTTTTTTTTGGCTTCGAAGAAAAAATGATCTTCCTAAGTACATATACCTTTCACTAAAAAGAAAAATAAGCAAATCAATTCTGCCAAGATATTTTTTAGTAAATAGTTTCTGGTTTAACGAAGGAAAAAAAAAATAACAATAATACAAAAATGTAAACCGGGAAGAATTTTGGTCACTTGATTGGGAGTGAGGAATGTTGGATTAATACGACGCAGATACCAATTTATTTTGATATTTCTTTTTTTTCAAACTCGGTTTTAATTTGCAAAAAATAAACAAACATTAATAAATCTCCACTATCTTCTTGACATTTTCTATAGTTTTATACATATTAAGTACGGGAACGAACCTAAAAGCACGATTCAAAAATAGAAGTAGAAGTATAAAATTGTCGGAAGGGCAATTCAGTGCTTTGCATTCGAAATCAAGTGATTGGAAGACTATTCCTTTGTTTGTAATAAGTTTAAGTGATCTTCTGACTTTTGTAGTTCTATGGCGTAAAGTCTTCATTAGAAGACAATACAATTATGTAGATACTTTCTTACATTATTTTGTAAAATATTTCCATATGAAACAACAAAATCAAAGTCCAATTGGTGGGTGATTTTTTTTAAAGATAAATTAAAATAAAATACAGAAATACAAACCCATTCTTTTATTTTAAGCTTAACTAATGAATCTTAAAGCTTTTTTATGCGTCACACAAAGGAAATGCCAAACTGTCTTTTAAAAGAATTTTATATGACAATTTATAAGCGCGACTTGATTTGTTTTTGAATAAATAAAGTTTGTTATAGGTACATATATGCAAATTTATTCTTCAACTTTTGAGTTAACGTAAATCAGGTTCGTTGTGCCATTTTTTTGTTGCTTCTTGTTTTCTTGTTTTAGGTGACATTTTTTTTTTTTAGTTTTATTGATCCAAAAATAAAACAAATTTATAATGAAAAAGCAGTTTTTATGACTTTGAGAATTCTTGGGACCGGGAATTTTTTCACTTAAAACATGTTTTGTACCAAAAAAAAAACCTAATATTCTTTCTTTTCGGAAGAACTTTATTTGAATTGTGTGGGCTCTCAACGCTACCATTATGGCGTAGTAAATTCTAATTAGGATAAAAAGCTATGTATTTTCTCTGAAAATTTTAAATTTTTTGATTTTGATTTGTGTATATATTTCCACATTTACATTTATAAAAGATTTTTACCAAATTTCCACATGTATAGGTTGCAAAAATATAGATAACCAAATCCAAACCAAAAAATTGGGTAGCAGTGTTGCCATAAAATATTTTTAGAAAACGGGAAATTACCGTATCGGAATTCATGTGGATAATAAAAAGCACCTATAGAAATCTTAAAAGTAATTTTATGTGAAAGGTTCAGGCCAGAATTATTAATTAAGTCATCAACTTTATATTGGCATCAAAATAATCACGGATTTCACTTTTTAAGTGCCTTAAAATTTAAAAACAAAAATTCCAATGATGGTTTTCTATGATAGCTATAAAACTGAAACTGAAATTAAAAAAAAAATACATAATTTTTTTCAAATTAAAAAAAAATATATTCCTTAAATTTCAAGTAGTCTTTCGATATAGTAAAATTAAAGGTAAAGTTTCAACATCAAGTTAATTTCTGAGTTTTGTTTTATGCAAATTCATTTGTGAGAAAGTTCTCTCAACATTGGCTGAAGAATTTGGTGAAAAGTTTGGTGAAGTTAATATCGATGAAATAAAGTGAATCATCGAAGAAACGGTAAATTTTAATTTCTCCTTTCCAAAATATTTCAATTTTAATAGTACCTAGGTATCAGCGTTTTTTGATACTAAACATTCAAAGCCAAGTTTTCGTATTTCTCTGGATTCGGAATCAATTAACTGGATATTCGTTACAAATATTTGTCCATTTAAATTAAAAATATGGAAACGAAGCTAAACTATCGAGTGGGGCGACGCACGCACACCGCGCTGCGCCTTCACATCAAAACATTAAACAATTGGAAACAAAAATTTGCAAGGGATAGATTTTTATACTGCAGTTGAAACGAGAAAAACTCTAATCATGATAATGGCAATGAAAAATTACATACATATGTTAAATTGGACAGTAGAAATAAAAATTTTAAATTATGTGAATTCAAGAGGGGAAAAATGTATTTAGGTACTTTTATATTTGAAAATCGGAAGAAAGTGCCATAAAAAATCGATGTATCGGAAATAGCTCAAAAAATCGATATAATACGAAAAATCGATGTTTCTGGCGACAACGTTGGGTGGATTGTGAATAAGAACGTCATGGCTCCGGGATCTTAACACCTCATATATGGGATATTCGAAAAAAAAGTATGCCATCTAAAAGGTCACTAATTGGTCATAAAAGGTCAGCTATTTTCAGAAATTGGTCAGGCTTAGAAAACTTGTAATCTAAGCTTGAACTTTTTCAAGGTCATCAGCGATTTTTGGCACTTCATTTATGGGATATTCGCATAAAAAGTATACTATTTGAAAGGCCATCGGATCGTGATAAAAGGTCAGCTAGTTTCAGTAATTGGTCAGGCATAATTTTTTTTTATGATTTTTTTAATTTTTTTTCAAGGTCACTAGTGTAAGACTTTTAGAACCTCGTTTGTGGAATTTAACAAAAAAAAAAAAAAGAAAAAAATCATTAAAAAAATCTATGCCTGACCAATTTCCGAATATAGCTGACCTTAAATAAGTATAAAATAACCTTTCAGATGGTATGCATTTTTTTGCGAAATTCCACTAATGAGGCGCTAAAAGTCTTATACTGTGTGTGACTTTGATATTTTTTTTTTAATTCATAAAAAAAATCTATGCCTGACCAATTTCTGAATATAGCTGACCTTTTATAAGTATAACATAACCTTTCAGATGGTATGAATTTTTTTGCGAAATTCCACAAATGAGGTGCTAAAAGTCTTATACTAGTGACCTTGAATTTTTTTTTAATTCATAAAAAAAATCTATATCTGACCAATTTCCGACACTAGCTGACCTTTTATGAGGATTGAGTTACCTTTCAAATGATATATATTTTTTTCGAATATCCCATAAATGAGGTGCTAAACGTACACGTGACCTTGTATGACCTTAAAAAATTAAAAAGCTTATAAAAAAAATCTATGGCTGACCAATTTCTGAAACTGCCTGACCTTTTATAAGAATTAAGTAACCTTTCAGATGGTATATACTTTTTTCAAATATCCCACAAATGAGGTGCTAAAAATCGCTATGACCTTGAAAAAAATTAAAAAAATTATTAAAAAAAAATATGCCTGACCAGTTACTGAAACTAGCTGACCTTTTATCACGATTCGGTAGCCTTTCAAATAGTATACTTTTTATGCGAATATCCCATAAATGAGGTGCCAAAAATGGCTGATGACCTTGAAAAAGTTCAAGCTTGGATTACATGTTTTCTAAGCCTGACCAATTTCTGAAAATAGCTGACCTTTTATGACCAATTAGTGACCTTTTAGATGGCATACTTTTTTTGCGAATATCCCATATATGAGGTGCTAAGATCCCGGAGCCCATAATTTGACACATGAAATTATATGGAAGTGAATAACAAATATGAACCTGCACCTTTTTTTCGGAAAACATTCTTTATAAAAGCCTAATCTATGTACGTATATCCAATCTGTTCTAAATGGGTGATTCTCTACGAGCTGTGATTTGTTGTATGTCCAGTATTTTTTTTTTGTAATTTAATGTAAATTTTTCTCATGAAATTCTGGTTTGAATTGGCGAAATGAGCTTGTACTAAAATTGACATTAGAGATTATTTAAACATTTGATACCCTTTCCCCTTGACTTGAAAAAGTATACTCAAAATGTCAGTACCGCGGCATGTCCATTTTAGGTTTCTATTTTCTATTAAAATTTGAGTAAAAATGTTGTTCTTAGAGAAGCTAAAGTGCAATACTTGATTGATTAAATTTTGACAATATCAAGTCAAAATATTTGCTCATGAATTAAATAATCATAATTGAATGTTGTCCGCGAATTTTATTTTATTTTTGAATTCAAAAGATTTGCAGCTGATTCGCCATCTTTTTTTAGTTTGATGGTGCTTGTGAGTGGCGTTTGAAAGAGACAATATTTATTTATTTTATTAACGTTATTTTGCTGTAGGAGTGAAGTGTTTTTATTCTGAAAAAGTGTGTCACAAAATTATTTGTCAGTACCGTGGTGGTATATTAATTTATACTGAAATTAAATTATTTCAAGGAATAGTGTTAAAAATCATGGTATTTTTTCTATTTAAAATGGTACTGCAATACTTCTGATAAAATAAAAATCCCTCCACTAAATGTTAAGTAATAATCCAGCATCTTCGAACAAAACATTTCAAAAATTACAATTCTGAAGAAAAAAATTGCTTTTTAAAGTTAATAAAACGTCAAAACATAGGAGGGGATTCAGAAGCTTACCAAAAATATTGTCAAAAAGAATGAGAACGTAGTAAAATTAAAAAAAAAAAACGGTGTCAGTATCTAACATGCCTTCGAATTTAAGTACTTTTCACTAAAATTTTTGTTCCTTAAAAGTTGTAGTAAAATTGCTTTCACAGATTAAAAACCATGTTCATGGGAAGATAAATAAAATCAGACCAAAAACATTAATGGTAAATGATAGCCAAGTTCTTCTATACAAAAGTATGTAACAAGTCAGTCTTGAAAAGTAGTTAAATTTAAAAAACGCCAAGTTCTTACTTAATGACGGTTTAATATCAAATACTTTAAGTAGAATAATATTGAAACAACTCCAAACTATAAGAGAAATTTATCATTTAATGATTATTGACTTAAATTTGGTGAGTTACTTGTCAAGTTTTCAAGCCAACCAAATTTGTTTGATTTCACCCAAAATACAATTCATGCGTTGTATGTCTCACTTATTTTATTGTTTTCATAAAACAAAATTGTCTCACTTCCTGTCTATTGACTTCTAAGTGAACAATAATAACAAAATTGTCAATTATAAATTTAACAATTTATGGCATTTTAATGAAAAATCACTTAAGTCTTCAACGTTTTGACATTTCGATTTGTGTCATCATTTCACTTGATCATGTGCGTTGACGAAAAAAACAAACAAACAAAATCAATTGATAGCGTGTAAACATTTCAATCAAAAATCCTAGGTATTTTACAAGGCACATGCGATCTATTAGTCTATTAGTAAGTTAAAAAGCTTAACTATATAGTTACCTACCTACACTCTTACCTAATTATAAACCGATTTCATTCAGTATAAACTGCAAACTTTGTTAACACATATTTATATACAGAGTATAATATAGTTTATTACTTATTTGAGTATATATAGTTTGTGCACTCAAAAAAATCATGTAAGACATTCGTTGTACGAGTGACATCGTCTTATATTATTTGTCATATTAATAAACAATAATTTAATTCTACAATCTACAATATTATTCCTCTGTTTACCTATTTCTAAAAGCTATTACATATGAAAATCCACTCAAAGCTTACTCCAGATTATCTTTTAATAGTCGGGGATGTTTTTTTTTGTTGTTTATTAATCCCACGAACTATACGAGCTTGCTGATAGTATTTTAGTTAGCTACTGAATTATCATGTCTTTTGAGTAGATACATATACATTTTGCTGAAAACCTTAACATTATACAAAGTCAAGTGGAAGATTGTAAACATTTGGATGAACAGCAAAGTAAAACATATCATGCAACAACCTTTAGTCAAGGTGGTATAAGGCTAAAGTTTTAACTGCAGCACAAATTCAACTCGTGTCTATAAAAAGTAAATTTTCGCTAATATTTTTATAATTGAATGTCAATTTTGAATGAGGGAATTTTTAATGATGTCAGCATCAATATAGTAAGTATTCAGCGATCAAATATAACATCAGATTTATTAATGGAACAGTCCTTGAAATAGTTGTAAGGTTGCGTGTTCTCAGTCTCACCAACCACAACTAAAATAGTTGGTAGATAATTTTCTCCAAAGTCAATCTGAATTTATAATTTCAAAAGCAGACTATGAGACTACATGCAATCTGTTGTCTCGACAGTTTGGATACCTATATAGTATTTCCGTAAACACAAATAAACTGCATCGGAAATTGAGTTTTATTAGCTTTTCTAAAGTATTTATTTGAACTTGCTCACGATATGCAGTAAATTTATTTGTATAAAGAGAACATCCATCTCAATTGCAAATATTCATTTCAATTTTAAGATAATTATAAGCACAGAATGGAGATGCATATTTATTTTGAAAAAAAGCTTTTTTAATTCATAGAACCAATTATTATGATACAATTAATGAAAGTAGTTTTCAAGGCACAAGATGTAAAACAACTAAGAAGGTTTATAGAAGAAAATATCAGAACGATTTTTCGTATACATATTTGGCGTAGTACTAACTTTTAAATTATCAATTGATAAATTTAAAAATATTGGCGCAAAATTTTAAACGATTTAGTAAAATGGTAAAGCCATTTTAGTAATTTACTAAGTTAAAAAGAAGATTTTGGTAATTTTAAACGATTTTAGCAATTTACTAACTCTTAAAATTTTTCTTAAGTTAAAATCAGAAAATGGATAATTTAAATTTTAGTAATTTGCTAAATCCATGTGAAATCTGTCATTGTCCTCAAAATAATTTCTTGGCAATTTTATTTGAAAGAATTAAATTGTGTTTTTTTTCGTGTGCTAATTCTTTTCAAAGTAAATTTCCATCTGTATTCACTTATTTAACCAACTTTTCCACACTTTTGAACTAAAGGTCTCCATGTTGGCAGCTTTAAATGGTTATAAATATTTCTTTAATATAATATACTTGACAATATCTTAGTTTATCATTATCACATGCAGAATCGATTGCTGTGGCCAAAACTCAAAAGTCGTTTTAATAAATCCTCAGACTTTCGTTCTTCCCGTGAGTTTAAACTAAAAAAAAACTATTAAATCTTCCCAACGATGGGAAAAGCACATAAACAAAATAAAATAAGAAAATAGTTTTCACAAATAAAAAATAAATTGTAGGTTGTCACTTTGACTGCTGACATTCCAAATATTAGGACCGTTCCCTAAGTTTAGGTTTGTTTGCTTTGTTTTTCTTTATGAACTGTCATTGTTTGGACGTGTTTAAATGCATCTATTTTAATAAAAGGGAATTAGTAATTTACTAGTTAGTAAAACGAAAAAAAAGATTAAAATTTTGGAAGAGCTAGTAAATTACTAAATAATTTAGCAATTTGCTAACTAGTAATATGTTAAGCCCTTAACAATAGGTTGTTTAAATTCATGAATAGTTGATCGGTTTGAGTTATGAAATATTAAATTTAAATATTTATCAATTATAAATGGGCATATGAATCTCAGTAGGTACCTAAAAAAAAATTATCGAAGTTTTTTGTTAGAAATTTTTCTTTCAGCCTTATCGCCAACTTTCCCTTGAAAAATTATTCACTATAGCTTTTTTGCTGAAAAGAATATTTTCCCTAAGATGATTCGTGATAGTAAATTTCCCAAAATTGAAAAAAAAACTCCGGGGAAATTTCTTTCGGTATAGGACTGATTTTATTTATAGATAATTCTGTGACTCGAAAGTAAAAGGTTGGATACTTATATAATGGAAACAGTCCAGAATTTTCTTCATATATTTAGCTGACATTTTAAAATTAACGAATTTTTATAAAAAAAAAATTATGACTTCTTTAATATCTTAACCCTCTTGTAAATACAATAAGTGGCACTCGAGATAATTTAAAAAATAACGAGTACACACTTTAAACTGCTTGAAATCGCTAACATAATTTGGATGAAATTTATAAAGATAAGAAAATATTTAGAGTGGATATACTTGGCAGTGAACATCAAGAGCAATGCTTCTCAGACTTGTGCATATTAAGAATATATTTATGTTTATTTCTCTATTCGTTTGGAATTCTTGATTTAGAGTCGATTTTTCAATCATAAGTTAAACTTTTAGTTAACTGTCAGAGGAATAAATAGGAAATTTTATTGAAAATGGCCCTAATTTTTTCTTCTACAGTTGGAAATCAGCAGTGGGACTTGTACCGCACTAAAATTACCGGGAAACTAGAACCGATCTAGGAAAGATCGACTGAAGATTTTTATTTCTCAATACAAAATCGTATTGGAGGAAGCTTAGAGTTTTAATACTTTCCTATCGCTTTTAGGACTGGTTGTTTTTAATCTCAGAACATTGCCTCGTACATTTAAAACATTCTCCATCTCAAAGTTAGAATGACTATCTAGTCGCTGATTATGTGATACAGCATGTCTTCTAACCACTTCTGTAACAATTTGTAGGTCACGATATAAATTGGTATTTCTTATATAACAAGGGGCATTTATTATTCCACGAAGAACTTTGTTTTGGAATTTTTAAATGGTTTCAGCATTTGTTTTATTTGTACAGCCACACAATTAGATGCCAAAACGGGTTTCAGTTGTATAGCATTATTTTTTTTTGGATAGATAGGTCAGAGTTCTTACTCAGTATCTAACCAATACATTTTTCTATACTTCAGGTTTTGTTCTTCTCTTTTCTTTTTTGATGTGCTCTTTCCATTTAAGCTAGACATTGAAAGTTATTCAAAGGTATTCTGCAGTATTGACATAAGGTATAAGGTATGCGCTGGCTATGCAGCAATGAATAAAACACACCTATTAATAATCTTTGTTTTTTGTAAAGTTTATATCAGTTGATTTTGTTTCATTTAATTTGATACGCCATTGTTGCGATTGGACCTCTTACTTTATCGGTCGCATTTTGCAATTTTTCGGTAGCCTTTACAACTTATCAGGCCCTAAATTGGAGTATCATCTGATAGCATTGTTGTCCACTGGAATATCCCTAGTATATAACAAATACAGTGTTGGCTCTAGGACACTTCCTTGTGGTACACCAGCTTCAATTTTGTTAAGTTCAGAATACTCTTGATCGTACCGTATTCTATAGAATTGGTCGGATTTCAGTATTTCGTAGAACTGTCTTGGGAAATCTCTATGTATTTTGCACTCAAGTCCCAACTATTTCTGAATCCAAACTGATAGTTTGTGATTAGTTCTTTTTTTTCTATAAATAATGGCCCTAAATGTAAAAGTTTCCTAAATATTACACCATTTCTAAAATATTGGTTTTTCTTATTTTTTGTTTAAAAGCTCAATATTATTTCAAAAATCCGCTCTTAAGTTACCTATAAGTTATAATTATTGTAAACTTTTTTTCAAAATGCTTGCAATCTATACCATAAAAACGTCCGATAAAATTTGTTCATAGAATTACATTAATTAATCTGCAATATCATACTCTTAGATGCTTTTTTATGTATTTTGATTGCTTTTTTTATATTTTGATTGTTTTAAGTTCGTTATTAAGAAAGGAAAACTACGAAGAGATTTTGTCAAATTGACGTCTCGTTTTCATGTCGCACTGTGAATCAGGCTTCACTCAGGGCAACAACTTTATTATATATCAGGGGTTTTCTAAGAGTTGAAAAGATTTGTCCAGTCAACAGAACCTGAATGGAGTCAATGAATGAAAAGAATATCGATTAATTTCTCTTCGTTCTTCCAGCGCATTAAATTTCAATTTTTGATGATGATCTTTATTGGGAAGTGGGATCAAAAATTGTCGGAAATACTTTGAATGCTCTCAATTCTACAGAAGTTGTGAATATATTGATACTACAGTTCCACAGATATTGTCGGAATAGTGCATCCCCCTTTGATTAAATTCGAGTAAATCATATGCTTTATAACCCAGCGGCTCTTTTGGCAATCATTGAGGAAATAAATTGCTTGGCTCATTGCCATTGCTTTGAGCTTGAATAATGCCAATGGAGACGCTTTGCCAATACGTTTTGGGGTTTAACCTTTTTTAGGGGGCAGTTATAGCTCTCATTAAAAAATTTAATTTCCTAATTTGAGACACTTTGAAAGCAAAATCAGAGAATATTTTGATGCCAATAAAAAGGTGATTTTGAAATATTGCCAATGGAGCCACAGCCTAAGTTGTTTAAAAAGATAAATATACACACATACAACACACACACAACCTGAAGTAGCTGCTATTCATCATTAGTAGTTTGATTAATCGGTCGATCCACTGGATATTTGTGAAAGAATTCATAAGATGATGCAGCAAAAAAGTAATAATTGTTGTTTGTACTAGTTTCAATTTCTATGTAAATCTATTATTTGCGATGTCGATATACCTACATCATATTGCTCATTTTAATTCAATATTAACAAACAAATTGCAAGTCATTTTCGAAAAATCTATCAGTTGTTTTGTTCACTATATACGGCATACACCTATAGGAAGTTTAATATCTTATCTTATTTTTAACACAAAAACTTTCCATTTCTTCTTGAATTTCGTTATGCATCTCAATACACTCACAATGGGTGATTCTATAATTACTTCCTCCATGGTTTTAAATATGGGAAATGTTTCATTTAAATAAAGAATACAAAAATCTAAAAAATTGCCGCGCAATTTATGACTAAACCAAAAAAAAAGTGAGAACACAAGACTCGATATTATATCTGTTGCACCTGTTCAGATAAATGCCAACTATATTCAGCTTAATTTGTGTAAAATAAAAATTACAAAAAATAAAATAAAATTAAAATAATTCAACACAACACGTGACTTCAGAAAAGTTGTTTTTCCTCTTAATATATACCTAGTTTCCACCATTTATAGGGTGGTCTCTACCTATACACAGGAACACAGGTTGTTTTCACTATATCCCATACATAAACATATTATTATTAGTCAAACAGCAGATAAAAATACAATCTTTAGCTAGGTACTGGTTTTTCTATGTATCAAAACATTTATATTGTACATATATCGTAGGTATATGCTTAGTTATATAACCCAGAAACGTATCGAAAGATAAAACTTTTTTTTTGTTTAAAGGCAAACCAATCATTTTAAAATGAGTTGGTATTAGTGAGAACTTGGAGGCTCGTCTCACTGTTAGTATACGGCAAACCCACTTACGGTTATGCTAGTAGTTGTTGTAGTTTAACCGCTTGGCTGGCTGACTGGGGCGATATGCAGCCAGTATAGTAGCGTGGCATTCGATTTTATAGGTATATACATGTATATAAAAAAAGAAAGGGCATTTTTGCCATTTTATATTGCTCTTTATGACGTTGATGAGATACGGGGGTAGGGGTGGGGTAACTTGTTGAATTCGAATCTTGCCTTCCATGGAAGTAGACCTTCATGTTTTCTTTTTGAGTCTGCAAAAATGGTAGACAGCAGTGTTGGAATAAAGTCAATGACCTTGCCCAATAGAAATATACACCACTTAACTGTCAAATTAAAATAAACCAACCAATGACAGTGTTAAAATGAATCCATTGAACTCGTTCGAAATTCATCATACAAACACTCAAATTTGCTGATGTAATAATCATGGATTTTGGGTAATCAACAAAAGGTAGGTAATCTTTTTTGGAAAAATGAATCAAAACATGCCCTCATATTATTATGTCCAGTGTGTACAACTATATTATCCGAAGTTATGTTTCATTTGCTATAAAAAAAAAGCTTTATCTTTAGCCGGAATTCCCAGATATAGGTATATATGTATATAAAGAGGGACAGGGAGAACCTCTTAACAACACCCATATAGATATAAAAATAACATTTTTTATTTCACACGTTGAAATCAAAGGTAAGCTAGTCGTGGCGGCGATAAAACAGTTTGATGGAGGCTTGTTGTGACTAATTCATGTGGCGATAATGAGTATGTTATAATATATTGCATTAGTCTGCTATTTTTTTTTTATTTTTACTGATTTATTTTGGTTGAATTTATCATGAATTTTTTGTTTCTTTTTGTATGAAATTAATTTTAAGAGAATAGTGGGTAACTCATACGAGAGACATATTGAATTATGCAGATATACCTTCTACTCTATAACTATAATGGGAAGTTGTGGGTTTTTTTTTGTTAGTTATTTATGAATGTTGGGGATGGTTTGGGAATATTCCACTATACTTTTTTGAAGGTTGCAATGGTAGGGGAATCTTGAGAAGGAATGCAAAAGATCGTGAAAACGATACGTTTTTTTTTTGCACCTCAGGGGATGTGATGATGGTTGGGTTAATTTGGTTATGGAAAGTTTTGTGTTTTGGTACCTACTAATTATAGTTATGCAAAACATATACCTATACCTACATACATACTTTCTTTGAGTCTTGGAAAATCAATGTTAACAGTGGTGATGGGATCAAGTTTAACATTGCAAGGAGACAAAATTATGTTGTCCTTGAATGAATCACAATAGAATATAAAGTCGACCTGTACCAAAGGAGTATAGTCTGATCTGACAGAGTTCTTTGAATAAAATTGAAAAAAAGCTATACCTACCTATTTTTACAATTGGAAATTAATTGAATGGATTGAACAGTTACATTGGGAAGCATTTCGAAATAGGTATATTTTAAAGGTTTTTAGAGACTGACCTTAGCAGTTTAACACTTGAACACATATGGTTTTCGAGCTGCCACAATAGATGTAATATGTAATGTAGGTACATATGAGTTGTTAAGGAGGTAAATTAGCGAGATAAAATGATGCATATAGGGTAAAGGCACTAGTATCCGGACAGTGCTAGTCTCCGGACACTTCGTCGTTTATTTGGAAAAAATAAGCATATCATTCATAAATAGTCTCAAAAAACAATCAAAATACAATCCTTTATGTATCACAAACATATATGCAAAGTTTCAAGTAAATTAAGAATATAATGTGAAAGTTATGCGACCTTTCAGTTTATCAGATCTAAGAGAACGATTAAAATGACGATTTGAGTAAAAAAAAATTAGTGTGAACATTTTGAAGATTGAATTATTTTACGCAGTATTTATTAGTTTATTGGTAAAGAAAGCTACTTTCATTCTTTAAAATATTATAAATTTTAATAATTAAACCATAAAAGTTAAATAAACTTAGTTTTTGACCAAAATATTAGGTGTCCGGATACTGAATACTACAATTTATATCATTTTCAGTTTCCGGACATAGCGTCCGGATACTGAAAATAAGAGAAAAATCTTAAATTCTTATTTTAATGCCCTTAAATGATAGTTACGTATATTCTACATGATTAAGAAGAAGAGAAATATATTTTTCTCATATAGTTTCAGTATTCGGACAGGGTTTTATCAGTGAGAACAAGCGTTTTGTCACTCAGAAAACTCTGTCCGGATACTAAAAATCCATGAAGTTCAGTATCCGGACAAGTCTATTTTTTATACAATTTATGGTTTTTGTGTCTTTAATCTTTAAATAATTTAAGGATAAGAGGATTGCGTTATTTAAGTCCTTGAGAAAATATTAATTAGACAAAAGCCAAAAAATTGGGATTTAAATTCTAAAAATGTTTTTCCTTAAATACGCTTACTTTGATGGTTTTTTTTTATGAAAAATGGGGGAATTCTATAAAACAATTCTGGAGACCTTCTGTGATTCTATGAAGATAGAAGTAATCATTATCCAAAAAACTCGAAAAACTTTATAGAGACTCAACTGAAATATAAGAAATTTTAAATCAAATAAGCATTTAATCACAATCGTAAGGATTGTTTAATATTCAGAATAAAAATAACATTTATCAATTCTATATTTCTATCAATTGATAAGTTTCATAGTTTATCAATTGGTATACCTATACTTGGTAGGTATTTGACTACCCTGAGCCGGTTTGGGGTTCAGAAATCATCTAAATACACTGTATTTACATAGTAAGTACATAATGTTAAGTTAACAAAAAGGAGATTTTTTCAATTTTTACATTTTATATTTTACTTAAACTTCATACAAAACTAGTGCGTCCGGATACTAAAATAAATGTGTCCGGGCACTAAATTTTGCTGTCCGGAAACTAGCGCAAATCGAACTTTTTTTTTAAAAAATTGTATAAATTATTCAATTATAAAATTAGTAAGTTATTTAAATGTAACATTATCAACAAATATCCAAACTTTTAGAAAAACCATAATTTGTTTCTTAAATCTTCATAGTATGAATATAAATTGAGACCAAAGTGAAGAAATGTGTTAAGTGTCCGGATACTAGTGCCTTTACCCTACCTACCTACTGGAAACACACTTACAAGCCTATGAATGAGCGTGGCGATCTGTGTCATTCATTGGCTATCCACAGATTGAAGATAAAGACAGTTTGATAAACAAAAAACTAAAGAAGGGAGTGGGAGAATATTTAGGGACTAATTTTGCATAGTTTCGCAGACATTTTTGGGTTTGGTGAATTTTATAATTCTAGTTGGCGAATTTAAAGCGTGTTATACGTTTACGTTTTCAACTCTAGAGTTGATCAATTTTAGAGTTACCTATCAACTCTTGAAAAAAGTATGAGTTGAGATTTTAAATAGAAACGTTTTTTTCTTCTTCTCTATATTTTTGTTTCAGAAATAAAGCTTTAGTTATTGCAAACAAAAATTATAAAAAATTGTGAATGATCCGAAGTAATTTTTTTAGACCGTTAACATCTTGAGCAGTGAAAGTTTTTTTTCAGTCATTATTTTTCAATAATTTGTTCAAAATTTAACCCAAAAAATCAATTTAACACAAAAAAACACTCACATATACAAGACTTACATATATGATTGACAGATTCAAATTTTGAGATTCGAATTTAAATCTAAAAATGACAGTGTTTGTTTCATATTTCACAAAAACTCATATTATTCACTCGATACATCCAGATTCAAACTTAATCCGGATGTATCAAGTGAATAATATGGCGGTAAGAAATTCAGATGTTATCTATATAATTGCTTAAATTTAACTGGTTTAACAATTACATATCTTGAAATATTTTACTGGGTGATTCGCATAAGATTTAAGAAACCATTTCTTCCATGTGTTTATTTCACACTATTTTTTTATAATTTAATAACAACAAAATGCAGAAAGTCCACTAAATTTAATATCGATTTTGTAGTACCTATCAAATGTAGAATCATCTAAAACGATACGCCCTGTTAAATGGTGACTATATGTGAATCATGAAAACGATTGATCAATCAGTCATATACCTAAGTACCTATATGTACGTAATCAGCAATACATTTTTTTTTTATTGTAATGACAAAATTACAAACAAAAAAACAAACAAGTTCATTATGTAAACAACATAGTTTTTAAGTGTTTCATCAAATATTGTAATTTTAACATGGAATAGAATCGACTATGACACAATTAGAGACGGGAATTTCGCAGTTTTTATTACTCTTTCATATTTTTTTTACGATATAGCTACGTATTATGTATATCTTTATGGAAAGTTATATCTATTTGGAAGTAATAAAGTTTTGAATTTACGATTATTGGAAGGTGGAAAAGAATTGACCCATCATTCTGTCTTATATAACTACCCTTATTTCTGTGTCTATGAACAGAAACTTAAACAAAATAACCTTAAATAATTGAGCTAAATATATAGCAACGTTTTCTTATCAAAATTCTAAGAAAATTTTTCTTGTCTTCAGTTTTTTGGTATATGTATAAGATGTTTCAAATTTTAAGAAGATTCCTGAAAGTCGATAAAAAAGTTTTATGGGAAATAGGGTTTAATAAAAGAATTGGCTAAGAAGTTAACTGAATAAGATTCTTTATTAAAATCTTAGGAATAGCTTTCGAGAAAAACCACATATTTTTTAACTGTTAAAAAAAATTATAATGACAGGTAGAAACCTAACGTAACTTTTTATCCTAAAAAATTGAACAAAAAACATGTCGGAGGAATTGCTCAAGAGAACCTTTTGTTACCAAGTTGAAGGAAACTCAATATACATGCCGTTCAAATTAGACTTTACGAATTCAAAACTTGTCATATATTAATTACATATGGATGTATATATGTATGTCCCTAACAAATTAAAAATCCAAAAAATTATCGAATAAAAGTTGATGATTATATTAGCAGTTCCTAAAAAATCTGAAACTATGTGGAATGCTGAATGACAAAGCAAATAAAAATCAAATAAAATTATCCGTATCGTGTAGATGAATTACTCGATCAACTTTTTGATTAGGCGTGACCAGGTGAGATATTTTGTCCCACTTTAAAAAAATCTCTGAACCCTCGAGATTTGTCTCCGTGGGACATGATTGCCTATTGAACCTCGTAAGTCGTTTCTGCATGTTTTTCAGAAATCAAAACAATTTTGCAAAATTTTTTATGACGATCTTTGGTATAGGAGATTTTGAAATCTGCCATTTTCTGTTAAATATTCAGAACACCACTGCAGTTACGTCGTAATTGTGGCTCTGATTCTGATGATTTTTTTGCATTAATAATATTTTGTTGAATTTTTTGATAAACGAGGTCCAACACTTTAACCGTCGACATGGTTCTTTAAACTTGCCAAAACGTGATAAGTTTGTTTGAAGTAATCAATAGTAAATAAGCCAATAGTTTTATGACGTCAAAACTGAATAGTAATTATGTAAAAAAAATTTCTATTTTTGTCAATTCCTGTCATAAGACAAAAATCTATAAAAATGTATTTAGATAATCCTATATTAATGTACATAGGTATATAATTATTTACTTTAGTCAAAATATTTTAGTCTCCCCTTTTTTATTCGATTGCACAACTTATTTTAAATAAGATAAACCAACTTCCCATCTTATAAAGAGAAACGACACATAATATAAGTGCGTCGAATAATGGAAGAACATATTTATTTTTAGCAGAAAAAACATACAGACATACCAATAATACATTTTTTGTTGAATATTTTATCAAAGCATCATAGTTTCCGCACAAAAAAAAAATAAATATCAAAGCTTAAAGATTGTTAAAAAAACAAACAGCTGAACTTAATTATTTCTTATTTTCCATATTTAATATGATTCACCTAAATTTAATACCAAAAAAATATATGTATACATATATGTATGCATATTAAAAAAAAAAAATAAAACAAAATCTGCTAATTATACACTCCATTGTATAAAAATAGATATTCCAACAGTAGATACATATATTTGGGTCAATAAGTAGGTAGGTACACAATAAAGGTATAAAATTTGCAAAAAATATACACCTATTCAAAAATAATATAAAAAAAAAACAACCAAATTTTCCCCTTTCCTATGAATTCTTTCATTCCATCAATCCAACAAACTCTTTTGCAAACACTCTCTCCCCCTCTCTTTTTTATAAATTATGCAGTATGTACCTACATATGTACATAGAAGACACCTTCTCTGCGCTCTGCAAATGCTACTTTTACAAACCACCACCTTACCGCACTGCTGCCGTTTCAATCCAACAACCAACTCGATACGATCGACTCGAAGAATCCTCTTTTCTCATTCCGACCGAAAACAAAGATACCACAAGCTAAACAAAATACTGAATGAATTCGTTTTTATTTAATTTTTTTTTTTACTATTTTTAAGTGTTGGTGTAACAAATTTTATCTCACTCATACATCGATACGAAATGTGTCCAAAAAGCTCTCAGCTGACTCGACTATATAAGTGACCCACGTTTGTATCTCGCGCTTTAGTTCAATTGTGGATATAAATTCAAAAAGGTTAACAAAAGAACTAGCTCTGTGAGTCAAACAATTGTATATATTTCAAAGACAAATTAAAAAAAAGAAGAAAATCATAGATACATTGATAAACGTTAATACACAAATTTCGGAAAGCATCTAAATATTATATCATTTATGCAATAAATAAATTGCATTTGATTTTCTTTACTATTAATTTGACAGTTGAAAAAATAAATATAAATTCGAAATCGATTTTGGACGAGAAATCCGGTTTATCAAGTTTTGCCAAAAATTCAAAAAAAAAAAAAACTAGCTCGCACTTTATGTAATATTCGCTAATTTTTTAAATTATTTTTTTTGTTTCATTTGAAATTCGTGTGTGCAAAAAAATCTCGCCAAAGTGTAGACGTATAGAAAACTCAAATCGAATGTTTTTTTTTGAGGCCGTGATCCAAAATTAGAATATGCCTGAACGGATTATTTTTGGCGGGCATAATAAACAACATCAACAGCATCAACACATTAACGGTGTTCTTGAAATTTTCACTTCTACACAGGAGCAAAAGCAACAACCTCGACTATAGTTTGAGAAATGCAACAAGCGCAAGTTATAAAATAAAATTACCTTGAGATATTAAGAGAGCAGCAAAATAGTGCAACATTAAAAAAACATAACAAAACTCTAAAGAGAGCCAAACAGAAGTTATTATTGAAGGAATAAGAATAACGGTGAAAGAGTATAAATATTAGTTAAGACATAAACCACAAACACGAGTGGTGAATTTTTGAAGTAAGAAAAAAAAAAATATAAACCAAAATACGTTTTAATTGTATTGTTTTGTTGGTTCGTGGTAATTAAATTTATTTTAATTAATTTTCACAACAACGACGACAACGATTGACACAGTGAATTTATATTACAAAAATAAAGTAATTAATTCAAAATGAGTGGAAGAGACAATCGCCCAAGTGGGCAAATCACAAGTGCAATGGGGAAAATCAAGGATAAACTGAAACGATCAGTTGCTGACACGGTAAGTTAAAAAAAAAAAAAACGAAATAAAAATCAAGGACATCAATGTTTTTGTTTTATTTTTAGAAATTGAAAATGAAGAAATTTTTTTTTTAAATCTGTGCATTATTAATGAATTTTAATTTATGAGGGAATGAGAAATTTGAATTGTTTGTTGAAATATTGCAACCTGATGAGTGATGAGTGATGACGAACAAAACAAAATTTATTTCTTGGTTTTAAATATTCAACATGGAAAATATTTTTTCTTTTAAAAAATCCTGGCTTTTATATTCAAGCAAGGTAAACTCTCAATAGAACCTACTTTTTTTATTTCACAATTGTGAAAATAATTGCCACAAAAAATCTGTGAAGTAGCGATTTTTATCAAACAATTTTTTTTTTTTTTTATTTTAATAGATACCCTTTTAAAAAAACAAGGACGTCATTTTCAATTGTTTTCTTTAAGAGCTTCTACGTTTTTTAAAAAAGATTTCGGTTTCGGTTTGAGAATTATTAAAACAAAAATTTTTTAAATTAGATATTTTTTTCTCTCACCGATAAATCTCACTTCTTGGCCGAAACATAAAAAAAAACTAAAATAAAGGTTTCTCTTAAACTTTGACCGAATTCTGACCGAGTAACTTAACAACAAATAAGAGTTATTAAAGAATCTTTCAAAAGGTTAAGATTTATTTCTGATATCATGGATTAAGTACGATGGCAAGCGTTTTTAGTATGATGTTAGGTTAAAAACAGGATTTTCTAAATATTGAAAGAGTAAGCATCGTTCTATCTTTAAAATTTTTTTTTTTTTAAGTTAAAATCATAAAATGACTATTTTATCGCCAAATGTCACTTTGGCAATTACAAATGTGAAAATGGTTTGTTTGCTTACTTGTTTGCATGAATGTTTTAGTCGCGTTCAACTATAAGTACATGAAAGAAATAGGTTTAGCATGGTACTAGTTAAAAAATGAACTTTGTAGAACATTTTAGTAAAAAGCTTTAAAGTAAGAAAATTGTAAAATCGTAACAATGCTAATATCAGTGTTCTATTTCACCACTTTACAATTTACAACTACAAATTTGTAATAATCCTGTATTAAATAATAGTAATTTAATTTTTATTTTTTATTTTGACGCTCAAAAGCGCTTCAGACAAATTTAAAAGCATACAAAATTGTAGAAAATTTTACAGATCAACTTCCTTCTGTAAATTTTTTTACAAAATTCCACAAATTTGTAAAAAATAGGTAAATTATAATGTATGCAATTACTTATATTTGAATGCAAGATCAGTACTAGTTTGTAATTATTGTAAATTGTAAAGTGGTGAAATAGACAACAGATTGTTTAAAGTTTTGCGCCATTTTTCCTCATGAACTTCAATTTGTTGAAGAAATCATATGGTGTAAATCGCGTGTACATCAATTTCAGAAGTTTGACAACAAGTTAGACATTGATAATTAAATTCAGTGATTTTCTTTATCTTTTAAAAAATGTTTGCATGAAATTTTTGGACTTGAATTTTGACAAAAAGATGCAATATTTGGTTTACATTTTATATACATATGTATGTAATATGTACATTTGAGGAGTTCAGAAAAATGAGATCTCGAATATCTTCCTCACTCAAAAAGTGAGGAAGAGAGTCCACGATTTGTTATCCTCGGCATTTTCACAGCAAAGCTGAGAAATCTTGCTGAGGAATCTTATACACGTAACTGAAATTGCTGAGATCTCCGAAATATCATTTTCCTGAGCATGCCGTTTGTACATAATATATTGTAAAATTTTCATCAAATAAATAGATCCAAAATTTTTGTGAACGCTATGACAAATTTATATCGACATTTTGAAGTTATCGAAAATTGTTGAAAAATTTGTTCGTGTAGCAATGACAAATTTGTTTGAGTCTGACAACAACAATATAATCATGACAAATGTGTCCTTCAATTCAAAATACATATAATGCTTACTGTTAATCTTATACAAATCCATCAGACAACTGCGACAATGCTAGAAATGACAATTTTTTGAAAGTCATTGAAACAAACTTTTTTCTACAACAAGACTGTAAATCTAAATTTTTCAGACAGTTATTTTTTTTTTCTTCCAGAGATAAAGAATTGTTTTCAAATTTCTTTTAGAAGTAAAAAAATAACTAGCCTATATACCCATGCGAGAATTCTCGCAATTACATAAAAAATAAAAGTCTCAAGAAAACAAACAAATGCAGTTTTTGATAAATAAAAAAAATTATAATTCGTCAAAACAGCAGATAATTTCGCTTCGTTTGACACCATTCAGTTAAAATCGGTATTGTATGAGAGTCGGAAAGTGAGTCTAGACTATAGAAATAATAGGTATATAAGATTCTTTACTCAAAAGGTAAAGTGGCATTAACAGAACAATTTTAATCTGCAGCTTTTTCTATTGTCATTGAGTTAGGTCGTTTAAAAAAAAAACTAAAAAATGCCATGACAACAAGCTGTCGCTAATTTTTCATTTGTTTTTAATATTAACAAAAAAACGTATTTGACTTAAAAGTCGACTTAAATCACTTTACATTTTAATTTAAAAATTCTTTAAACAAAATTCCAATACAACCTTTTATACATAATAAAATTTTGCTGCATCTGTTCCAAGGCTCTATAGCAACAACCTTTATTATAAAACTCATCATAAAAATTTAAGTTGATAAAAATCAAATTGAAGAAAACTTTATTACCTACTAAATTACCTTACTTAAGATTTCGGCAGTACATATTTGTATGCTTTACAAACTAAATTATGTTAAGTTTGATCAGTAGAGGACAAATTTTGAATTTCCTATTTACATATTTAAATTTTATTGAAGAACCTATAAACTGAACATATGAAAATTTGTATTTGTTTGTTATTTAGTCTTGTCAATTATTATGATTAAGTGCTGAAACAAACATAATATACTAATTATAAAATCATAAATTCCAAAACTATACAGTGATATTTAAACATAAATTAATTATCTTCTTAGGTGTCTTTTAATTGGTTTATTAATTAATTGAGGCTAAAAAAACATTATTAACTAAATGACGGCTAGACACATCATATGACATTAAATCATAAAAAAAATCTATTTAAGATTTTTATATGCGATCTTTAGACTTTAAATCATAGAACAAAACTTTCATACAAAATTTTATTGACTTTTCTAAGATCTTAACTGATATTTGCTTTTAAAAATAAACAAGTATTAATTTAAAGATTTTTTATTTTAAATAGTTAATTTATTGTGTGTGTTAAAATTTATATTTTTTAAAAAATATTGATATCTTGACGTCACGAGACATTTGATAGAATAAATAATTTTTTTGTCTCAAATTGTTTGTCAGAGAAAAGATTAGAGAAGACTTCATTTTATTTTTTGGAATTCTATAAGAAACGTTCACTATGTATATTGTATGTACATATATGAAAATGCGTTTTCTTATTGTGAAACCTTCCTTATTAAAATTTGGAATAAACTTGCAATCTGCGTACATAACAGAAGATTATCAAAATTTGTACTAAGAATATGCTAAAGCACTCTCTAAAGGATATTTTTTTTTACTGATAGATCTTTCAATAGGAATAACTTTAAAATCGGGCTGTCATTTTTGACGGTTCTTTGACATTTATGTTCAGTATTTTTTTTTTTGAAAAAAAGCAGGAGGAAGAATTCGAAGTTTGGACTTTTGAGTAACTTTATGCCGATTCTATTTTTATTGTGGAAACGTGTTAAGAGAACAAGCTCACTTTTTGCTAAATGGATTTTTGAAAAGGAATGTCCCTTTCTGGTGCGAAGAAAATTAAAAAAGAAAATTATTTTTTAAGGGACAAATTTTTAAAAGATTTTTAATATGATAAAAATTCTTTAACATCGTGCTAAATCGTTTAAAATCAAGCGCCTAACTTTTTAAAAAATTGTGAGTTGCATACTTTCATAGGTGAAATATCAATTTTTTTTAAAATTTAATGAGTGACACAGCAGCACTCTGTATAACTGCAACGTAAATATAATATTATTTTTTTTTGTTTACTTTTTTTTCGAAAAATAATCTTGAAAAAAATGTTGGCAAAGTTTGATGCGATAAACAGACAAAATCTTTACCACAAACACTTTTCTCAATGTTGCAAACTATTTAAATTGTGTAAAAAGTTGCTTGACAATTTTTTATACTTAAGTGACAAGTGAGCAAGAATTTTCAAATTCTACCGGTTTGTATAGCTATTTTTATCACATTCTCTCAGCAAAACGATTGCCAAAAAATTAAACAAACAAAAATAGAAACAAAAAAAAAACCTAAAAGTAATTTATCAGGTTTTTTTTTTTAATTTTTTTTTCTCGACTCTAACGATAAGACCAGACTACCAAAATGAGTGTTAGTAGGTATAGCACACACAATTCTCTTAAAATTTAACAAGACCTCTGAAGAGGAGGTCAATGCACATTGCTATATACCTCTCAATTGTGCGTTCGTATATGTATCTAAGAAAAAGAAAGAAATGCTTTCAAGCCTAGAATAACATTTCCTGCTTTTTTCAATTGCGGAATTCAATTTTTCAAGTGCAAAAATACGATTAACTTGATTTGATGTCAATTCGACGTGTTAAATAAAAAGATTTACATATTTATATGTAAGTCATCTAGACAAGAGGCTGATAAAAAAAAACGTGTCTTTAAGAAACAAAAAGAAATTATATATTATTATGTTTGTATTTGTATACAAATCCATCCAGTTTTACAGAAGGAGGTGAATTTTATTGTGCAATGCAGATACTGCATTATCTCCATTTAATCGGTTGACTTGTTAAATATTTACAATTTAAACAGCAACGAAACGAACGAGACCGACCAATTGACGCGACGCGACACGACGCTAAAAGTCAACAACACTGCAGCTTAACTGTTTACAAATTATTATTGGAGCTTTAAGTGGGTATTTCTAAGCAGAATATTATATTAACACTCAAGATTTCGATTAGCATGCGTATATTAAATAAATATTCAATAAATAAAATTCAATTTAATATATTTTTTTGTGTATCAATTAGATGCTAATTGATATAAATTCAAAAAGCAAAAAAAATCTGTTTTTTAGCTGACAGATCGGTGCACGTGCAGACACCATTACACATATACAAACACTTCACTTGGAGACATTGACACAATTCGTCGCTACAATGCAGAACTAGTCTGTCACATTTTCAAAATTTTTCAAGAAGAACCTTAGTGCGTAAAATGCTGACTTTCAACATTATGATTACATTGTATTATTTAAATTCTGAAGGAATTACTTCAGGTAGGAATATTCAGAATATGTAGAAAATGCGCGGAACACAACAAGTTTCCTTATGAAATTAAAAAAAAAACTCATTTTTAAATTTTGGACTTAGACTAGTTCTGCATTGTAGCGACGAATTGTCGTCACAAGTGTGGTGCGTATATGGGCCTCTTAAGTGGATTTTTATTTTTAAGGCGTCTCAATCTTATTTATAAATCTTATATAAAAATTAATGGGGCAACATTTTAATCAGCTCAATATTAAGTTATAAGCATGATATACTTTACAATTTTTAAACTTTAAAGTTCTTCATTTTCATTTCTTTACTAAAATCTTCTTACTTTTAAACATTTCTGTAACTAGTGTCATACCTAACATAATTTTTTAATAAGCTCCCGCTGAACACGCCTACACAGTGTCAGTTCAGGCAAAAAAGTAAGGAAACATACCATTCTCACATATTTTGTAAATGTCAAAATGACATTTGTAGTTAGAATGACACTAAAAAGTAAAAATAGACATTTGGTGATTTTAACTGTATAAAATATTAAACAAAGATAGTACGATGCTAACTTGTTTAAAATTTGGAAAATCCTGTTTTTAACCTAGAATTATACTAAATATGCTTAAATCGCCTTAAATTTTGTTCTAATGAATTAACATTGTGGGGTTAATTTTACAAAACGATATAACCTCCAGCAAACCTGAACTATGTGAATAAATGAACGCTCATCATTTTGTTAAGTATCTAATCAAATTAATTTGGTTGCTTAATTCAATATGCAATATGATATATGTATGTACGCACTTTGGATTTTAACGGCTGTGCGTATAATAATGCATTCAGTTTAAAATCGATTAATATCTTTCCCGCAAATGGTTGTAAAAATAAATTTATTATGAAATAAAAATATTTGCTTTTTTTAAATACTTTTACACTTTTTTTTTTAATTTCTTCGGAAAATATTTCCCTTGGAAATTTTTAAACTCATAAGTCATATAGTAAGACACCCATATCTCCGCACTGGACGAAAATTTCTTGGAAATACAACAAGGTTAAATATTTGATGGCATTTAATTTAACTTGGAAAATGCTGTCGATTAGGGTGTTTCAAAAAAAAAAATGTCACTCCACACAGGTTCAAAAATTTTGGTTAAGTGAAAAAAAAGTCTGTTAAAATTAAAGACACCTGTCTGCCAAAATATGACGTCTTAGTTCACAAAATCTTACCGGAATTTTCGAATTTCTGTGTTTACAAATTTTTTTTGGCAAAAATACAAAATGCAAATTTATTCCAATTGCTTAAGATTTATCATGTATGAATTTTAATCAAATTTGTTGAAGTTGTTTTCGACAAAATTTCAAAAAACCCGAAATCCCTTTAGGTGAGCTAAAACAAAAATTCGAATTTCCCCTTTAAGGAATAAAATTATGTACCAAATTTCAAGCAAATCGGTCAATAGCTCAGATTACAAGATTACACAGATCGATGAACAGAAATTCAAAAACCACTTTTTCGGACTTTGCATCATTGTATACTTAGTGTTAATTTTGATTAAAACGTCTAAATTTTGTTTAACATGAAAGAAATAGCCTTGTTCCTTTACTTTGAAACTCTGTGCATTTGTGTGAATTTCTACACGCGCAAAAGTCTGTCAATGTTCATATAAAAAATAAATAAAATGTGTAGAAATTCACACATAATTATAATAATGAGCAAAAAAATATTTCATTTCGAAGGTTTTTTTTTATAAATACAAACGCACAAAGTTTCAAAGTAAAAGAATACACCTATCATGTTATTTGCCCTATGGACAAATAAGGAAAAAAAAACAAATATTTAATTCAAACACCCTAATGTATAGATGGTGATTTTTTGTGTTTATTATTCACATCTATGCCCCAAATAATATTTGTTTTTTTTTTTTTGTTATTCTTATTAAACTTTGCGAGCTAAAAATAAGTAATTGCAGTATATCTTTTTACTGTACATATAAATATGTATATCTTTTTGAAATTGCCTTTTTATCGTTGTGTCGGTTTTGTAATTAAAATAAAATTAAATATAAAACACTTAATGGCACAAAAAGAATTTGACCAATCAATTTGGAATTTTTCGGAATTATTGAGTTAATCTCAATTTTATTCTTAAAGGTCGCGAGCAACAGACACACATAATGTATGTCAATTGTGAAATATAGTACTGCGATGAAGCAAAGCAATTGTCATTTTACTGGTAAACTTAAAAGAGCACTTTGGCATAATTCATGTCTTATTTGCAGTTGAAAAATAATAATGGCACAATTTCAATCTGAAATTGCAAACAATTAACGCTAAATTTGACTTCACTGAGCTAAATTTAATAACGCATCTGGAAATAATAATTATTTTCAAAGATTTCACAAATTTCATTGAAAAAAAAACGATCGACTTGACAAATAAAAAAAATATTCCTGCTTCAAAAAAAAAAAAAAAAATAACATTATCCAATGAATGATATATATGTACATATATGTAAATAAAAAACGTCATTGAAACAACCAATTTATTGATGAAAAAAAAAGTACATCCAGTCTTACAAATGAAACGCTAAAAATGTGACACTAGCTTAAGAAAAAAAATATTGAACAATTTCAAAATTTGTAAGAACTCTTTTTACGATGGCGGAGCATTTTTTGATATTTTATGTAGTTTTAAAAATTGACCAGATATTAATTATTAAACACAGGTAAATCTACCTACACGAGAACTGGAAATTAAGATTTTATATAATTTTTTTTAATGCAAATTTGGCAAAACCTTAAAACCATGACCCATGGTGTATTTTAACTTTTTTGAAGTGCTCACTGTTTCTTTTAATCCTTAACGCTTTTTAATAAAATGTTTTAACTCCAAAGCGAACAGTAACAGTAAAGGTAATACATACCGCACTCGGTGGTACTGCACTTTAGCGACACCGCCCACCATTTCGCACAAAACTGTGTTTTTTTTTGTTTATCATTTTCTTACATCATGGGTTTCTCTGATTTTTTGCGTTTATGTTTGATTTTGTTTTTGGAATTAGTGAAACTCTCCAAGGATATTTTTCGTTGTTTTCTGTTTGGAGATCACAGGAAATTTTCGTTTCGCATCACTCATCAGCAGCGTACTAGGCTTTAGTGCGATATATAGCTCATACAATTTCCTACAAAGAAGTCGTGAAGTTCAGTTCCTCTGAAGTGCAGTTCCGCCGAGTGCGGTCTTACCTTAAGTGTGAATTTAATAACAAATTTAATGTTATTTTTTTTTATTTTTGAATACATACCTACGGCTACATAAATTCGTTAAAAAATAATTCAATACTTAAAAAAAATATATCATATACATATTTAGCCAGTTCACGTTTCTGAGATCTCACTGAGCAAACGTCTGTTAGCTCGACTGAGGAGAAGGAGAAACCTGAACAAAATTTCTCCTTTAGAAGTCAAAAACACTCCATCTCGTTTTTATAAATTGATCAACTGCGACAAAAAATAATTGAGAAAACGAATCCAAAAAATTTCAGTCTCAGCTTTTTGACAGCAAAAGTGAGGAATCTCACTGAGGAATTACGTCTCATTTCTGAAATTGCTAAGATCTCAAGAAACCTGAACTGGCTAATTCTGAATCTGAATCACCCTGTATAAATGTCATAATGTTTTCAGGTATTTTAAAATACGTCTTATAATTCCTGTCAGACATAATTATTTTTTTGGTGTTGTTTCAGCTTCAAATTAAGAAGATGCGGAAATGTATTTCTTTTCATCTCATAATTTTCTAATTTACAACTTAAAATAATTATGTACATATACGTACCTATACATGTAATAATAATAATACTGGAATAATTAAAAAACAATTGGACCTATGATTATGCTGTTATTGTTTGAATGTCATTGCCAGATCCTAATTATATTCCCAGACTACATATTTATACGTACACACACGTACTATAACAAACAATAAATTAATACACGCAATTAATTAAAAAAAAAAATAAAATGAGAAATATGATTCTATTTTAGTCGCCACACACATTTGACTCGTGGGGTAATTTAACTATATGCGAATGATGGCAACTAAATTTTCGTCGTGACGTGGGCGCATTCACAATGGGGCAGTTATATAGCTTAAGTGCTAAGTTATTAATACTTTACTACGCATTTTCATTCAGACATACTTACTTGGTTGAGTGGAAAGGCAAACGACAACACTTAATTGAAATTAAATTTGTTTTGAAAACTATCACAAGTTTTGAGTATGAAATGAAAATGATGAGAGATATTTGTTTAAATTATATCCTTTTATGGTTTTGAAAGAATATACCTACCTACTTTAGAAGAGATTGATTTTTTTTAAGGCGAAATACGAAGAAATTGACAATGACAGAACAGACTTAATGTCGAGTCGATGATAAACAAAAAAAAAAAGGAGAAATCAATGGAACGGAAATGAGTTTAAATTTTTTTTTTTAAACTGTCTAGGTTTTGGTTATAAACGAACGACTAATAACTGTGAAACACTAATTTAAAGGTGATATAAGAAATGTCAACTGAATCAGTGTGGATTCAAATGTATGCAGATTAAGCTTGAAATTGATATTTTCCAAATTTGATCCAAATACAAAAAAATATTAAATAATTTCTTTTATAAAAATAAATATATTAGTACCTATATCTGAGATTTTTGATTGTTTTGATTTAAACCTGACTAAGAAATGACCGACCTTGACCATCAACTTGTGCATTATTTGATGAATTCAAACCAAGCTCATTAAATCGTATATGATCAATGTTAATGGTATTGCTGAACTTTTATATGAATAATGCAGCTGCACACTGCACACCAGGTTCTATTTCAAAACTGATATGATGATCTCCACATGCGTCGCCGCCTGCCATGACGCGACGGTCTGGATTGTGTTTAATCAAGTATCGTCTCTGTTTATCAATGAGCGACTTTGGATTACGACCGACGCCATCCAGTCGTTCAGATAGGACTTTGTAGTGTTATTAGATGTTTTCACTGATTTTATTCAAATTTGTCGAAACGCAAAAGTTTTGATTGAATTTTATTTTTTTTTATTGTAATCTGAAAATAAATTTGCTGACCCCATTTAACTGGGGTCACACACCAAACCACTCAATGTGTAGTGCCAACGCAAATATTTGAGACGTCTCTGATGAAGCTTTTCAATTAACTCCTCTTCCAGAATGTAGTTATTCAATTGAAAGGAACAAAAATAAACCATGGCGATGATAATGGACTGACAAAAGTGAATACACTATTTTAGAAGGCTCATTTTGAACAATTTTATTGCACTTTTTTCTTTTTTTTTTTTTTAATTTGAACGGTATAAAAGATTCGCACAGGTTTTGATAAGAGCATCATTTTGTGATTTCTTGAATAGTACGAGTTTGAATAGACTTGACTTTAGATAGGGACACATTTTTCAACCAATTTCTTATTAAATTTTTTTGTTTCTTTTCTAGGATGATCAATTTGCTGGTTACGAACGTGTCCAAGGTGGAACACTTTCGACCTCAACAACAGCCACAAGTTTGGACACAATCCTGGTCGATGATACATTCTCATTCCAAGAACAAAGAAATAAAAGTCCAACGCTACAATTTGCGCCGATATTGGAAACTGATGATATCAATGAGCCATCAAGGACAGGTCAACAACAAAAGACTGGCAGTCAAAAGAAGCTGACAGGAAGTGCTACAGAACTCCAGCCATTACCACCTCCACCACAATCGACACATGGACATAGTCATCATTATCGTGGAGCTGTTTCCGATGCTGACTTAAATCGGAGTAAAACTTCACTGAAAGGTTCAAAGGTGTCCTTCGAGAAGAAGAACGAGAGCAGTGATGAGGATAGTTTCGAAGATAGACGGGATAAATTCCAACAGCAAAAGACTATCAGTGTTGATCATAAGGGTATTTTGAAGGTAAGTTCATTTAAATTCGATAGTTTATTTTTCTCGATAAAAAACAATCCTTATCCTTCTTATATAGGATCTTAAAAACATCTTGGCCAATGACAATCGCCGACAATTTCAAGCTAAAAAACATGTTTCCCTAGACATCAGGGGTACAACATTCTTGGAAGATCTCCTGCGTGATTCTTCGTCTGAAGAAGATTTCCGAAAAACCCGCAAAGACTTTCAAGGTCGCAAACATCAAAGTCTTGATCCAAGAGTGAGTTTAAAACTTAAAGGAAATTTGGCCAGCGGCTCAAGTACAGACAGTGAGGAAGAGAGTGCACCCGAACAGAAACGTCTTATCAAACGATACAAGGATATCACAAAACCAGTGATTATTGATTTTAAGGACTTGGAAAGTGACGACGAAGATTATATTTCAGCACGACAAGCTTTTCAAGCACAGCGAGCAGCTAGTGTTGATAGTAGAAAAAAGTAAGAAAATATTATAAAAAAAAAAAAAATAATTTAACTTAAATTGTAAAAAAAAAACTTATTCCATTTAACAGTAGTTGCCGATTATATGAAATGGATGAAATGGGCAGCAAAAAGAGCGAAAATCTTAGGCATTCGGTACCATTTGTGAGGCAAATTACAGAAGATGGTAAACCAAAACTTGAAGTCTATCGGCCTACAACGAATCCCATTTATATTTGGACTCAGGTGAGTTTGTTAAATTTATTTATTTGAATTTTTTTTTATAATTTACCTTTCACGTGAAGGTATATACATACATATGTATAATAGGTCAAAGAATGACAAACGAAAGCAAAATCTATTATTAAAAGCAATATGAAGGCCATTTGGTCACAATGAACTGGCTGAATCATTAAAAATTCGATTATAGTTTTGCATAATTATTGAACATTTTAATAAATCACGTGGTTTTTTTTCTTTACGTAATTAATTTGGTCAAATATATAGACAGATATTTATGTATCTATTACTTAGTAGGTCATAAATAAAATATGAGCTTTATACCATTTATTGTTTGGCTTTGAAGAAGTCTCTTAATAGTTTTTTTTTGTTTTTTTTTTATTTTAAAGTACAAGACGCGTCACATAATTGAATGGGTTCATATAGATAGAATTTAAAAATAAAATATAGATATACATATTCTTAAATCGTAACACTATGACGTCATAAAGTCGTTCTAAAACTCAATATTGAACTTACAGATTATTACATTTTGGAACAATTTCCATCTAACTTATATGAGTTGAAATGTTTATCTTTCAAAATCCAGCTGAATTTGTAAATTAATTTATTTGGCGATTATCTTTTGTTTACTTTTCGTTAATTTTAATTTGTTTTATTTTTGTATTTGTATTGATAGATACTATTGTTTTTTTTTTGTTATCTATTGTGATTTTTCGTATTGATTTATATTATTTTCTGATTAAAGCCAAACACGAGACGAGAAAAAAAACACACACTAATACCCCTAAAGCATTTGAGAAGATACTGTATTTTTTTGAATAAAGTTTACAAAAAGTCTGTTGACTTTGCGGTAGTTTCCGGGGTTATGCCGAAAAAGATTAAAAATAAAATTAAAAATTGCATAATTGAATTATGTAATCAATATCAGTACAGCTTTGAGATTAAAACCCTAGGTTTTTATTTCTTCCACAAAAACAAAAAAACACAACAAGACGATAGGTACTTAAATTTTTCGATTTTAACAAGATGTAGATTTAGATAAATAGCGTATCATCTCATCTCGTATTTCTTGATTATTAGCTATTTAAGATTTTGATTGTTATGGAAGAATAAATAAATTAAAAAGACTCATAAGAATCACAAGACTCCTTCTAGAACACTTAACTTGCGTTAGAAAGACTCGTAAACAAACTCTTATAACACAAATTATTTTCTGATAAGTCTACTGAATTTCCCATAAAACTTAAATTTTGTATTATCTTGACATGATAATGTCACATAAAATCGTATCCATTTATTAAAAACAAAAATTTCCCTAACACAAAAAAAATCATGTACCTACTTACTAAGTAATGGTTAGCTATTTTCCGAAGCCTATAACAAAAAACAAAAAGTCTACCAAATTTAATGAATTATCAAAGTTCGGTGAGCACAAAGAATTTATAAAGTTTAAATTAAAAACATTAAGTGCAGAATGCCGAAAAGTTAATTTACATCTCGTGCTTAGTATAAACAGAAATACCGCTTTGTAGGGTTTGTTTTTTTATTAAAATAAAATGTTTTTTTTTCAATCTACGATAAATTCTTTGTAAATCTTTGAACTGCGAGTGGTTTATTTATTAAGTCAGAATTATAATTGTCGGAGGTTGACTTAAATGCTCTTCCAAAAACAAGCGAATACAAGGAAATTATATTATGCGGATTGTTTGATCTAGTTTCGTTCAATTTTGTTTTCGTAAGTGAGGCCACCTCACTGAAAATAATCTGACTTTTGGTGAAATATGTACCACCTATTCATAAAAAAATAGATATATGATTCCTTCACTTAAATATATTATGATCCTGGTGTGTGACATTATCTGTTTGGTAATTCGAAACGTTGTACGACGAAATACAATTTTCTTTCAAATACCATAGAAAAAAAAGTGACAAGTAGCAACTTGTAGCAATAAGTGGCAGTAACCAAACAGACATATTAACTTAAATTAACTTTTAAATATTATTATATTTGTAGTTCTTCCACTAATGTCGCCATTTATTTCCTTTCTTTGTCTTGCTTGTTTCGTAAACTTTAGTTAAGTTTCACGTTTGAGCTTCATGCTGCCAAATAAACTTTTTTTTTACAAATGGTTACCTATTTTGTAGTTCAAAGGTAAAAAAAAAACAGATGTTTTCGATCGGAAACAGCTGGAAGGCCAATATAAGTTTGAAAATTGTGACTAGTATCATCAACACATTTTATTTCAATCTTCAACTAACATCAAGTTATTGTTTAAACAAAAGAGTCCTCATCGATTTCAATTAAAGAATTAAACGAGCGTGTGCCAGTTGCCTCATAGTAAATTCAGCACTATCAAATTACATTTTCCTTCAGCGAAGTCAAGCAAATCACATCAATGGCGACGATGAAGGTAGAAATATAATACACATCATGCACACAACACAATGCAGCTCAAACTGCAATTCACTTTTACCATCAATTTAATTAATAGCTACTTCATCACCCGTTCGTTCAGTTCAAGCCATCACCAAGCTAGTATGTTCTTAGTTGTTTATGACCAAACCTTCTTCAATGTTTAATTAAAACTATCAACAAACTACTAAGCACATAAGTTTCAAACACAACAACAATAACAATAACAACAACAAAAGAACTTGCACCTGAAAACCTATATTTAAGTGTAATCTCCATCACATATGGACATCACAGAGAGGGAAGACACACTTCAGCGAGTTATGCACGCCTATATTTATATTTTCCTATCGATAATATCAAAATTTATGTAGATACATAGTTATCCTGTTTAGCACATTTAAGCCATTTAGTTCAGTTATCCTTTGTGTGCGGTTTGTGTTACACCTTTGACTAAGATAGCAGTGGTGAAGAATTGAATAATCTTCTTTAGATTTGTCTGAGAAATTAAAACACAACATCTATTAACATCGTGATCGAATTTCTATTAGATTCTCATCGCGATATCAGCATATTTTTTTTTTTAAGTTAAAAAAAAAATTTTAACTATCGACCTTTGAACTTTAATTTGAATCAAATCACGTGTACAACTCACACTCATCAAGAGTAAAATTTATTACATTTATGTAAATATAGTGATAAGAATTGTACTCTTAAATTCTCTTTAAATTCAAAAAAAAAAAACACAGATAGAAAAGTTATTCTCAAGGTGATTCTTTTCTCCTTCTGACGAATTATTATAGGAAAAGGAAACAAATAAAAAAAAAAAACAATAACATCAACTTCGAATAAAAAGATGATAAGATGCTAGCTTGCGAAGATTTTAATCAATACAAAAGATCTTTCCATAATTATTTCGAATACAAATTATTACTCGTATTATTGAATCTGAATGTGATTTGATTTGTTAGTTCTTTGTGATCAGTCAGAGAAGTTAAATATTTTCAATTCCGTGTGTCAGACAATCAAACAAAACTGTAAAATACCAAAAGTGAAAAATTAAAAAAAAAAATACCTTTTAATCAAGTCCTCCTTTTCTCTTTTAAGTTTCATATTAAATAAATTGGAAATCAAAGATTAATCTTGTCGAAAGTGTTTTTTTTTACCCAAAGAACAAATAATTTTAGAATATTTTTAGATTTAAGAAAATATTGTGCTTAAAACTTGAAGTTTTTGATTCCTTTATATTTTCAAAAATCAACATCAGTACAAAAAATTAATAAATTAAATTTTAAACCTTAAATATATATGTACCTCACGTTAGAAAAATGTTCGACCCCCAAGCAATTGCAAAAAAAACTCATTTAAATTTCTTTAAAAAAAATCTCTTTATTTTAAACAGGAACAACCGAAAAATAACTTCTTTTACTTTTCAAATTGTCGAATGGACTTATAGAGCTCAAAGAATGAATGGCATAATGAAACTTTTAGTCTTTCTACTACATATGTGTTTTTTCCTTCTAGATTTGTATTCTTTAAACCTACAAAAAATTCCATGTCATTGCATCAGGATGATACTTGTCTATCAAATATCAATTTCCTAAAATATTAATAGGTGATAAAATTATAACTTCAAAACGATTATTTTTGACAAAAAATTGCAAAATATATTTTTTTTAAGATTTTACTGTTGACCTAAAAGAAGCTTCATCAAAGAACTTTTTCTTTTTTCTAATTTATCTGCCAGGAAGAAAAAACAGAAACAAGAAAAAAATAATTGAGCGAATTTAAAAACAAAAATTCAGTCTCAGATTTTTGATAGCATAAAATTAGGAATTACGCTCTGGAAATTAATTTTATTTATTTAAATGCGTATTCGTTGTCATTTTAAAACTGTTGCTAAGACGTGCCAAATCATTAAGTTGGGGCCATAGTTTGTTTTTACTTTTTGCTTATTCGCACAAAATACAAATTCTGTTTCTAAAAAAAAATTGATTGTCTTTAATCTTTATCTGCCTTATCTCTAAACCAAAAATTGTTTAAAATTTTCTTATAAACCAATCCATTTCCTCAGTTTCATTTCAAAAATAAATTTTAGTTAACGTTAGTCCAAAAAAAACGGCCTTTCTTTCCAAACTTTTCTTAAATTATAAAATACATACGTCATACAAATTATAACATACATACATACGAAGTTTGGTAATTAAATACCTTGAACTTACGCTTTGACTTGTGATTTTACAAAAACCTTGAGCCAGTTACAGTCAATTATCGTAACGATGACTTACAAATACAAAGCAATGTCCTTGTGGAGACCTTAGGCTAAGGTTAATGGCGATCACGAACAAAAAATGTATGATATTACTCTTGGAAGTTCGATTAAAGTGTTTTTTTTTAATAAGGTACAAGCATGATAACCTCACATTGGTTCTCCTTGAAATCTCTTCTACTATCAAGTCAGTATTTTTTTGAGAGAAGGAGCAATACTCCATTTATTATGGCATTGATGGCAAATATGTTCATTTTGAGCTTCTGTAAAGGTCCAGGAATAATTTTAAAAAGCTGCTTTACAGTTAGCCACAATGATTTGAATGTTCGAATTTTTCGATTAAATATTTTTTCATCCCTTTCTTGAACCTGCGAAGAATATAATAATATGTAAATTAGTGAAATTCTTCAAATTATTTACCACTATTTTGAAGTCGATTTCAATCAATTTTAAAATTTCCCATGAAAACTTATTTGTAAACTCAAATATTTATAATATTGATACGACCGTAAGTCAACACATGTTTGTCTTATTATGATTTAGCATTTAGGTTTTGTCTAAAGCTAAAGTTAAATTCTTCCACGTGCGACACAACAATACAAGCATCCGCACTAATAATAATAATGATCTTATAAAAATCTTACCCCAATTAGCCAATTAAAAATGTGCTTTACACTAACAAAAGATCTCGCTTTCTCAAGCTAAGAGTGAATGTGCTGCTTCAATAAAAAATATATTAAAATCAGCAATTATTATTGTTTCGTACCAATTTCGTTATGAAAATCAAGCATAGTGCCTTATCTCTGCAATGAATCCGCCTTTATCTAGAATATTTTGCTTCGATTCGATTATAATATTTGGTTTTTTTGCTTGTAAATCTTCCGCTCAGCAGTCATAACATCTTTGTATTATCATGAACTGAGATAATGATGCTAAAGCAGTCATGGCTCATCGAAGCATAAGTTATTGTTTTCTTTTGTATTTACTTGAAGTTGAACTTTTTCTTATCGTTTTTCGATATAAAGTGATTTCTAACCTTTGATTCTGATAACAATGTTCTTCCACAACTCTTTCTCTCTTACACACACACAAGCAATATGCAGGCTTTAAAATGGTACATATATATTGCCTTCAATTTTAGTTCAAGTTCGGTGTCCTTTCTCTTTCGTCAAAATTCCAACCTCATAGACATAGTAAAGATGAACTGAATCATGCAAATGAACTTTCAGTCTTAGTAAAATAAGAATAAAAAAAAAGCTTTGTCCTTGTGACACACTAGTAGCACCCTCAATTGTCATAATAACAGTCATCAACATCAGCATGACTATAATAAAATCATCCACAAGTCCTGAATGAAAATAATACTCCTACTTAGTCAGTCATTCGTCAGGATATTTCTTATCGGTCGGTGGTGGTGCTCTGTTCATTAGATTCTACACAAGAAAAAAAAAATCAAGAATTAAGGACTCCAGATGGTATCAATGGAAAAATACTGCTGAATAAATCCTTTTTGCTGCCAGTTCCATTGTGATTGCACTTTTGGGTGATGGCTAATCCTTTCTCGGAGGAGCAATGCAATTTATCGCATTCGATTTTAATATTTTTTAAATTGTCAATTAAGTGACGATACGTTTTCTTTAGAAGCATGACAAATCAAATGAGCGAATCGGCTAGGAATAGTGTCCTTTTGACAATTTTTGGAATTTTATTTGGTGATCTTAGCAGTGGTTTTGAAAATGAAGTAAGTTTTCTTTCTCTATTTTTTGTTTTTAATTCCCTTGGCTGTTCTGTGAGTTTTCTTATTTAAATTAAAACATTGAGGTCATTTGTAAGTGTGGGAGGACTTTGATGATTAAATGTAAAAGGGGGACTTGATGAATGAGTTGACGCACGCCGTCGTGACGCAGTCAATCAGAAAGATAATACTTTCGATGATAGACCATAACAATCGAATCTATTATGATTTTTTTATTTTTTTATTTTGAACATAAACAGGATACAAAACATTAAAAGTGTTAAATACGGTTGCCCTAAGTGACACAAGATGAAAATTCTTATGCGCGCTGACACTCATGTGTCATTCTCGGTGCCAGCTAGTGCTCCTCAGGCCAAGTGTACATACTCACAGGTTAACTTTCGTTTGTTAAATTAACTTTCATCCTTTTATAAATCCGTGACTTATTCGCAAAAATATAACAAATGTTTTTATTTTTCAGGTTCTCGCCGCTCTGACAGTGTCGTTGGGTTCTATGGTTGTTGGTTTTTCGTCAGCTTATACCTCTCCTGCTCTAGTCTCCATGGTAAATCGAAACTTGACAGATTTTGATGTCTCGCCACAAGCTGTAAGTTCAATAAAAATAAAATTATTTCTTATTGGAGCAAATAGTGAAGTGAAAAATGATCCAGAAAAATTCTATATATTTTGTTGTTTGTTTATTCAAGCCAAGTCAAAGATTTATCGCATCGAACGGATTCTTCACTTCTCTATGGAAAAATATCCAAAATAAAACACATAAATCTTCTACATCTAATCCTTATCTTGTAAAAATTTCAATTTTAGGCATCATGGGTTGGTGGTGTGATGCCATTGGCTGGTCTAGCTGGAGGTATTGCTGGTGGACCGTTTATCGAATATGTTGGCCGCAGGAATACAATCCTTTTAACAGCTGTTCCTTTCATTATCGCATGGCTTCTGATTGCGTGCGCTACTAATGTTGGTATGGTTTTGGCCGGTCGTGCTTTGTCCGGTTTTTGTGTTGGTGTTGCATCCTTATCGTTGCCTGTCTATTTGGGAGAAACTGTTCAGCCAGAAGTTCGTGGTACTTTGGGTCTGTTGCCAACTGCGTTTGGTAATATTGGAATCTTAATATGCTTCGTTGCTGGCACTTACATAGAATGGTCTGGTTTGGCATTCCTTGGTGGAGCTCTGCCAATTCCGTTCCTTATATTGATGTTCTTGATTCCGGAAACTCCACGTTGGTATGTGTCAAAGAATCGTGAAGAACGGGCTCGCAAGGCTCTTATTTGGTTAAGAGGCAAGCAAGCTGATGTCGAGCCAGAACTGAAAGGTCTTTTGAGGTCACAGGCTGATGCTGACCGATCAGCCGGACAGAATTCGATGTTTGAATTGCTAAGGAAGAGTAATCTAAAACCATTGGGAATCTCACTTGGTCTTATGTTCTTCCAACAGTGGAGCGGTATCAATGCTGTGGTCTTCTATACAGTAATGATATTCAAAAATGCCGGATCAACAATTGATGGAAATGTTTGCACCATTATTGTTGGTATTGTCAATTTCGCTGCGACTTTTGTAGCAACTATGTTGATTGACAGATTGGGTCGTAAGGTAAGATCAAATATAGTTTTTTTTAAACAAAATATTTTTAATAATGTACTTCAATTCTTCTCTTTTAGATTCTACTGTACATATCTGACATTTGTATGATCATTACTCTTTTCACACTTGGTGGCTTTTTCTATTGCAAAGATAATGGATGGGACGTTTCATCATACGGATGGTTGCCTTTGGCTAGTTTTGTAGTCTTTGTTGTTGGTTTCTCACTTGGTTTTGGCCCAATTCCATGGCTGATGATGGGTGAGATCTTACCCTCCAAAATTCGTGGCTCAGCAGCTTCGGTGGCAACTGCTTTCAACTGGTCGTGTACATTCGTTGTGACAAAGACCTTCCAGGACATGATAGGTAAGTTTTTTTTTTTTTATATAATGGGAATAACTTTGAAATGTATTAAAACATATACGAATTTTCCTTAAACGTTTGGATAAGACCATAAGTCAAATATGCTATTTTATCCGGTTTTTTACATGAACCTGTGTCTATGTTATCAAAATCTTACACATGTACATAAATTTTAGTTTTGTTTTACACTTTCTCGGAAGCTGTCCTCAAAGACAATAATTTTTCTCAATTCACATTTTAAATAAAGAGATACTCAAAAATGTTTGAATGTTGCGAGGTTTTGAAATATTCATAGCTTATTTTATTTTTCAATTTTTAAAAAATTGTTTATTTCATTAAAAAATTTTTACTAAAAAACTAAATTCTATTTTATCTCCTTACAGATTCAATAGGAGCAAGTGGTGCTTTCTGGCTATTCGGTTCAATTTGTTTTATAGGTTTGTTCTTTGTGATATTTTACGTTCCTGAAACCCAAGGCAAGAGTCTTGAAGATATCGAAAGAAAGATGTGCGGTAGAGTGCGGCGAATGTCCTCAGTGGCAAATATTAAACCATTGTCATTCAACATGTAAACAAATCAAGGACAAGCTTCAAAAAAGAAAAACAAGAATAACACTCCAAGTGCCTGTCCAACACAACACAAACAAATAAAGTGCCCAGCCAAAATAACTAACCAAAAATTATTTTTTAAGAAAATACAAAAAATTGTATACTATTTTCCTCTTCTCCTAGAATTTTAAGAATATTTTTTGAGATCAATCTAGAAAAGAAAAAAAAAATTAACTGATCCCGTTAAGTAGTGCCAGGCATATGAAAAGTAGGATTTTTTCTACTATGTATTGTGATATGAAAGAAAATAAAACAAGAATATTAACATAATCGAGAAATAAAACGATGATTTGTTTGTGCGCAGACATTAGAATTTTTGTATGTAAATAGTTTAAACTTTTTATTTTTCATTTAATATTATTTTTTTTAGCTAGAGACTTACTTTTTTTAAATTAATTAAAAAAAAAACACACATTTTTAACTATCCTAGTTTGTAATTTATAGAATCGTAGGATTTAAAATAAAAATAATTATTATTTGTTATTATAGAGAATGATTGCAAAATTCCTTTTTAATTGATAAATTATGTTAGAATGATTAGATGAGAGATAACTCGTTTTTGAATACTTATATTGATCGAAATCTTCTATTGGAAGACGTTGATTGATGATTGAGAAATTTGTTTAAATGAGTCGTGTTTTTAAATAATTATTAATATTATTTATGTGTATGTAGATTATTATAATGATGTTGATAAAATGAATCCCTATTAGATTTAAGAAATTAAAAAAAAAATACAAAAAATGCAACAATAGTTGTTGAACATATAAATCTTGAATATTTTTGATTAAAATATACATTGATATTATAAATGTTATGTTTGATTTGTTTATTATTTTATCAACGGTGATGAAATTTAAGTCGAATCAAAGGGGTGGATGCAATGAAAATGTTGGTAAGTAAGCAATATATTTTGGGAAACTACCTCTTACCAGAAATTTACAAAAAAACACTCTAGTCATGAAAAACTTAAGGTGGGGTTCACCTTAGGTGGCGCGCACGAAAACGCGAATGACTAAACCAACTCGATGTGCATAGCTGGAGTAATTTTGTTAAGGACCACCCTGGCTGCAGGGGTTTATTTTATGGGAATAGGAAGTTCTGTATAGAAAAATAATTGAAATCATTTTAGCCGTTACCAAAGAACGTCAGCAATCGAAAATTCGTTGTTTTTATTTTTGAAAAAAAAAAAATGTTCACTAATGATGGGCCTTGACTTAAGGTACACGTACCTACATAGATTATTTTTTTTTTATAAAATCGTTTTCAAGAAAAATGATAAAATCAGATAAAATTTATCCTTTTCGGACGGGTATTTATGGCTTGAATTTGAATCCCACCTCAAATTTGCTCTATCTCGAAAGACTTCATTTATAATTGTATGTTAAGGAACCAGTTAATTCTTCTCCAAGAAAATCTTAACAGTATGCCTGTTTGATAACTATTTGTTGTCAGCAAATTTCCCAAAATTGAGTTTTTTTTTCTATGGGTTTTGACAGCAAATTGTGAAAATTAGAGTAAATTCGCAAAAAAATTTACGTTACCAAACAAACCTTCTTCAAAATTAATTTTAAATCTTTCATTGTTAACGACAAGCTGGATTCGAAATATGAAGATGTAAACTGCTTCTTCTTCAGCTTCTTCCGCGAAAAAAATATTTCCAAAATCAATTTTTTTGGACTTTGAGATTTCTACATGCGAACATGCCTTAGAATAATCGCATACCAAAACCACCCATTTGTTTAAATATTTGATAAATAGATGTCGCTAGTTGAGTTTTCGCCCGAATAAGAACCCCTATTGCTAAAGCCGATTACTTGGTTCACTTTGACAAAAAAAAATGTTTTTTATTTATTCACTAAACACAAAACTTACCCATAACTTGAACTCTGCAAATAGCACAAATATCACACTCAACATCCCAACTCCACATTGCAACTGCATTCCATTTCTTCAAAGTAAACATCTTTTCCTCCGGTTTGCTGGAAGTTTCCGGAGTCTCTTCTAGTTTATCAGAAGGATTTTCATTTTCTTCCGCCATATTTTGATGGTTTTTTATTTGAGAACTTTAAAAGGCATTCAATTATTAATCGCAACACATAAAATTTAATAAAAGTACTCACTAATTAACACGCAAATCACTGGAGAATTATTCCGTTTTAGTTTTTGCCTTTTGGTTCTGTTGTTCGGTGTGCCACAGATTTACTCACAAAGATGACAATTGACAACAACAAAAAATTACAATTTGCTAGTTAACTGTCACAATTGCGGCGAAACGTCAAATAAAAAGATTAGATTGTAGTAGAATGCTAGTTGGAAATTATTTTTGGTTTGTGAATTAGATTTGTTTTCGTACAAAATAGAGCGCCATCTAGCAGACACTAGTATATAGTTAAATGTTTGAGAGGTGCTCTTATTTAGGTTCTGTTCGTACTTCGTATATATTTCAAAAAAAAAATTAATTACTTTTGCTGAGTACAATACCAATTCCAAGGAAATACAATGCGTTTGAAATTTTGTCTGGATGAATGGAGTGAATAATATGGCGATAAATGTTTGACATTGTACCTTTCGAATATACATATTATTCATGCAATTTAAAGTAGGTAATTTGTAGTTTCTATGAAAATTTGTTTCTTGATAAAACGAAAATAAACCAATGTTATTCGATTTTGGGTTTCAAATAATTAACCGAAATGTCAATTCAAATGATTAACCGAAATATTTTTATCAACCACTTAACTTTAACAATCAATTTTTCTTTGCATATTTACAAAACTTTGCTAAAGTATCTTATAGAAGCTAGAAATCTACAGTTAAATTATGACACAGGTGGTTTGCTCTAAATGGAAATTCTTGTTTCTTGTTTTCTATTGATTACATCGAGAAGTAATTTTGTATTCCATTTGAAGAACAGTGGTGTGTGTACCTACGTACAGTGAAAACGTGTTCAAGAGACCTTACAATACAAATAACCTGAAACCAAAGCTAATCGCAGTGCATGGTCCCGCTTGAACCAGGAAAACAAAATACATACCTATGTATCTAGGTGGGTACATATTTATCTAAATACATACATATGTATTATGTATATAGAAATAAAACTGCTCAATATTAATATTCCAATGAAATTGACAATTTCGCTTTATTTCTAGAGAGATAGACCAAACCGAACCGCATATCCTAAACAAATCCAATATGTTCTCGTTTGGGGTTTTAACCTCTCATGTCTCCAGGTCCTACATCGCCCCCGAACTGTACCTAAAATATTATGCCAACAGTATAGGGGTTGTATGCATCAGGACGAATTTTGGGACTGAAGTACTTTGCTAAAATAATAATAATTTGTCTCATGCATTTATTATGAAATTGAAACAGCAACCACCGCACCAGAGTCACCGCCATGCCATCATCACCAATTTTATAGATAGATACACAACCCTACATACATACGTATACATATGTATATAGGTAGTAGGTACACAAGCCGCAAAGCCCATACGAATCATATGTTGGAATTCATTTTGTGGATAGCGGCTGGCTGGGTGTGCTGCGGCATGAATCCTGGCAGGGATTCAGCAATGAATCGCATATATATCCACGTAGGAAGGTATACATTAACAAGCAAAAGCAACCGTGTACTTTCAGGTGGATAAAGGATTTTGGTATACAGAGCAGGAGTCGACACAAGGTTAAGAGTGAAAATCTATGTGGGGGCGAGGGAGAGGGTATTTTTTTTTTAAAGTCTTATGTCATTTTCTCTCACATAAATATCAATAAATCAACAAAGTCAAACAGTATCCCATTATGTCAAATTAAATCATGATAATCGCTTTTAATGAAAAATAAAAAAAAACATATTTTCGCTTTTCGGTAAATATTATTTGGCAGTATTTACCTACCTACATATAGCCATAGATATAGGTAAAGCATTTAATAGGATTAAATCAACGATTTTAAACTGATGAAGGACTTAATGGTTATGACCTAGTTAGATTTTTTTTAAAAGGTTTCGAATTTATACCAATGATGCAATAGGGTATCGTACAAAATAGTTTGTTTTCGGTCTACTTGGTTAGGCCTTAATTTAGGTAAATCCCGAAGAGAATTAGACGAAAAAAGAGACATCGGAAATTATCGAAGCAATCACATAAAATATGTTTTCATACAAACTTGAAACTATCGATAACAAAGTAGTAATTCACACCTCTGTAACATACTTTTCCTCCGGAATTAAATTAAGGCCCGAAAATTTGTAATGCTGAATACCGGCTTAAGAAACCTGACGTCACCGGCTGCCTTAAATATTAGGAACTAAAGGAACTATGTATTGTTTGCTGAAATATCATATTGCTAATTTTAGTTTATGGGAATTTTGATTTTGGGGATTTTGGTTTTAGGGATTTTTAATTGGGTATTTTATTTTTGTGAATTTTGTATTGGGGTTTTTGGTTTGGGGATTTTCGTTTGGAATTTTTGTTTTGGTGTTGTTTGTGGATTTTAGTTTGGTTGATTTTGTACTATAGGCATTTTGGTTTTGGGGATTTAAGTTTTCTGTACTACATACACTGTTTGTCTTAAATGACGATTGCTTATTTCGAAAATGGTAAAAAATGACAGAAATAATTGTATTTTATCAGAAACATTTTTGAAGTGAAAACCAATACTTTTTGTGTTAGTGATGTTGGCCAAAAAGCCATAATCCCAAATATAAAATCCCCTCTAAGTTAATATCCCCAAACTAAAACCAGGTATAGAAAAAATCCCCTAAATAAAATCTCTTGATGATAAAATCCCCAAAATAATTACGTATGTTTCTCCTATTATTTCGCCCGATTTTATTGCTTGATTCACTTCTTGCACATCTTCGTTTGGGATTTTATCCTGGGGATTTTATATTTACCTTATTTTTATAGTAGTATAAGTTTTCGTGTCGAAAATATTTTATTCATTATAATATGGCAATCAGATTAACATGGTAACTATTTACATTTTGTATCAACATTTTGTATAGCTTCGGTTATAATCTTAAATAACTGAGCTAAAAGGGCAACATCGAGGTAGCTCATATAGCTTCAGAACGGCAGCTACTTTCCAGCTCTCTTAACTGCTTTTCAGGTACTCAAAAAAATATAAGTTGTGTTTTTTTGGTTGAAAAACTGAATAACCAGTTCAGTAATTTTTTAAACACAAACAATTATTATCCAGAGGTTTTTGTTTTTTTAATGAATAAATTACCAATCTCTAGAGTCCAGTTTCTTGTTCGACCGCTTTAAGGACAAGTAAAACCAGGACCTAGTTTCTCTAAAAACACACCTTCCGCAACTAACTGTTTCTTAAAATTACATGACATATGCGTCTTTATAAATTTATTTGAATGTGCGGTCACAGGGTTACCTCTGAGTTAAAGAAAATCTTACATCACTCCTTGGAACTACTGTATATTTATCTACATTCCACATATCGGAGTGGAAAAGCACAAAACTAATGATAATATCTCTATTTTCTTACATGAACAAACTCACAGTATATAATATACTCAGTCTATATACCCTAAGGGCCTCAACCCTCCCCTTCTCTTAATCCTTGTTTAGTTCTGGAAACGAATATTGAAATGTTATTTATTGGATATGTTTCCTGAGAATCTTGACCTCACATTCTGATATCCAATAACTCGTCGTGGCCTTCGAAAACACGTTTTCAATACTATAACGACTTCTCTTCGTACATATTCATATATTCATGCCTTTCAAATAAATTCTTTGAGCAGAAAATCGTGCTGTGATATAAATTCTATATAATACCTACGAAGTCACGTCAAACATTCATAACGTTTTATGTTCGTACCAGTTAATTATGATTCAGCCTGTATATATACATATATATATGCCCTTGTGAGTGAGATATCATCGGTAATTAAAAGCTAAGATACACATGGTTTCCTTTTTGGCACACATCTAACGCCAATTGGCAAATAGCCTTCAATGTTATCTCTTGAATTTCAGAATAGAAACTACAAATTATCAAAGGGAAAAAAGGGACATTCAAATGAAAGCCACTTTTTTACCACGAAAAATGTTGGCTGCACTCTCGATGTCCTATGGAGAACACTAATTGCTCTTACACAAGGATTTGCATAATTAAAATGATGGAAATGGTCCACTCTTTTGGGATGCATTAAACCCTCGATGTGCCTTAGATGGGTGCCTTTTCATTTTCATTCAGATCGTCAGGACACGATTGCAATTGCAATTTAATGAGATTCTAACAAGCTATATCTGGTGCTGCTTTTACTATGTTTGTAATCCTAACATGCTGCCGACATTTATCCTCGCTCCCCCACTTTCCCACTCCAAATCTATACACAAGCATCGCACACCAAAACGATTCAAATGAAATGCAGTAAAAGGAACTTTATCGGGTTTCCGCAATCGCAGCCAACATAAGAGATTACATTTAGAATCCTCCAAAGGACATTAGTTACAACTACAACAACTGGTTTCCAGAACAGAAGCAATGTGCTGCAACAAAAAAAAAAAAGAAAAAAAGAAGGACGACATCGGCAAACTCCACAAAAAAGGTCTTGAATTTAACAAGCATCCTTGACACCACTGAGAGTTGATAAAAGTGTTTGAAAGAAAGTTTTGCACTCGTGTTGGCACCTCTCCTTTTACCTATAGCTATGTCCGAAAGTCTCTTTTTTCACTTTGTTGAAAAGATGAGGACGATTCCTTTTCCGGTAAACCTTACCTATAGCTATATATATAAAACCTAACCTCATCCTTCCTTCACTTAGATGTTGGCACAAGGACACAACTTGTGAGTGATAAAGGAATACTACATAAATTCATATAATTTACAGTTTACTCTGAACTCCCAGTGGGGATTGGGAAAGGCTCGTGTATTTTTTCGTCCTTGATGCCCCAAGTGCGAGAGATATGTGTGGAAATGTGGCAAAACCTTAAGGGGCCAACTTTCTTCAAGGATTTTTTTTTTGTTGCTTGCAAGAAAAGATGTGGTGAAAATTTGGGGGATTTTGTGCGCATGTGACCATAAACTCAGAGCAAATGCAGAGATGGTTTTGAAAATTTGCGCAATAAAGCAAACATTGAAGAACACGAACTCTTAACAACACAAATTGGTCGAGTAAGTATCATGTTATGGTTTTTGAATTAGTCCTTATATGACCGGAAATGAATTAAGATTGATTTTTTCCTAAATAAAAAAATTATATTTTACATACAAAAATGCTTCTAATTTCACGTTAAGTAGGTATACAAAATCTTAACGAAAATCTACTACAATTGACAAAAACTCTGTTATCACTTAAGATCCTATATTAATAAAAAAAAACCCTTAAGTTACCGAGTCCACGAGTTTACTAAACTTTTGAAAATTCCCTAAAAGTCAATTTTAGAAGCCAAAATCATTCATAAAGTAAATCTTCATTCTTGAAAGCCTTTTTAATATTTGTCTTAACATTTTTTTACTTTTAATGAAATATAGATTATTCAAATCTGTTTACGTAAAATTATTCATTAACCAAAAATGTACTAGGTGTAACAAAAAGACACTATGTTTTAATATACTTATGTTTGAAATCAATAAATACAAAATACAATACAAAAGAATACCATTTTAAAGTTAAAAGTTAAACCATGGAATAGAATAGGAAGTTAACTCGTTACTTAAAATTTCCTATTAATAAAAAATAAAATTCTACGACATTTGAAAGGTTATACAATGACCTAATAATTGTATTTTGAGAAGGACAAGAACATTTTTTTTTGTATGTCAGTGTCACTATGAAAAGCCTTGAAATCCCTTTCATCGTTGAATTTGAAAACAACTCGAAATTTCAATCTCTTTTCGTTTATTATCGAGTAAAAATCGATGTCAACGAAATAAAAACAACGAAAATGCTCACTTTCAATATTTAAATGAGCCTAGCTTTTGCTTACTTTATTTTATAATTTATAGACGTTCAACGCAAATGGTCGACGGAAATGGTCAACACAAATGGTCAACGCGTTGACTCCCTGACGTCAAAATGACACAAAATTTTGTCCCAAAGTTGTCAAGGCGTTTGATCTTCAACGCAGAACACTGTCAATGCCTTCACGTCTGCGTTGGCACTTGCGTTGGCATGAATCAATTAGGATACATTGACTGTAATTCAACGTTGATAAATCTGAAGTTTTTACCGGGTTAAAGTAGCCTGCGTTGTCCTCCATCTCAATTTAAAAAATTTCTGATTTTGTATACACGCATCCTTTAATAGAATCTGACAGTTTATAGCTTGACTGATTAACATTTTAACGTCGTGTCACGTATAACCGTCAACGCGAACAATTTTAGAAATTTGCTCTTGTTAATTCTCTGCATCAACGCTCAAAGTTTTCAAGTGGTTTGATCGTCATAGTTTAACATGTCAACGCGTTGACGTCAAAGTATCAATAAAAAATTCGTAGGCAAAGATAACACCGACTGCTGTCACTCGTGTGAACGTAAACGCGTTTCATGCATTTACACGTTCACAATAAAATAATGATATTTTTTTTGACGTCAAAGAGTCAACGCATTGACCATTTAAGTTGACCGTCTAATCATAGCTTAAAAATCGTTGCCACCGAAAGACATTGCCTTAAGTACCTATATTATGATTCTCAAGAAATAGCACCTTCACACCTGCTATTTCAAGATGGTTACCAAAAGGGAGAATAGTATTGTAAGCTCACATTGCCCCGCTTACACAAAACAAAATTCTGTCCTGTGCAAAATGCAAGGTTCAGCCAAAATTTTAGAGAAATAAAAAAAAACAACGAACTTGAAACATCTAATGCTTATTCTTCGTCGGTGAGTATAGCTTTCACGCATTTAATACACATCAACTGTGGGAAATTTTGTTTTATTAATGAAATTTTACCCTTAATTCACGACTTACATATACATAACTCATAGTTAATTCACGTTTATTAATATGGGTGTTTAAAAATATTAATTGTCTAGTGCAGCTAGAACGGCAGGGCTCTTATTGGAACTTAAAATATTTGATACAACATGAAAGAAGCTAAAATGAATTGTTATAAACTTTAAAAGATCGTTCCTTTAATTTTAGGTTACCTAAATTAACAACAAACAAGTATAAGTACTATGTATATTAATATCTCGATTTTACATGTACCTATCAGACCTATGTTATAAAGGAAAATAAAATCAGTATGAGTCCATTTCCGTCATAAAAACAATTCTATGGTTTATGCGGAGTCGAACCGCCTATGAAATAATTCCTATGTGTTGATTACCGATTATATAAAGATAAATAGGTTACGGCCTGAGTTTTTTTTAATTTTATAAACCTTTGTGTGTAGAACTCTTTTAATCCTTTATGCACAATATGTGTTGTGTGCATTTATAAGAACAACAAAAACACACTAGCTCACTATATACGATGTAGTAACTTCACCTAGCAAAGAATCTAATAACTTCTAACAGCTCTTAACATCTTCATAAGTGAAGCATCCTTCCCTCTACCTATGTATATTTTCCCCACAACATGAGAAGTGGAGTTATAAAAAAATTTATATGGACCTCTCCTGCAGATTTACAACTCGCATCGTTCAAGTAAGCGTTAAATTAAATAACAGGCTGTTAGGGAATCGCTCGTTCCATATCGTTTACTTTTTTTTTTTATGCTCTCATACTCTCACTTTGCTGCTCTAAGCCCATCGCATCGCATCGTCAAGAGTTCCTCTTGTAGGTACATATTTCCAGAAAGGAGTTTTCTGTGTGTGTACCACTGATGGAAAAAGCCTTACTATTGTACTGAATTCATTACAATTTGATTTTCTCAGTACCTAAGTACATCTTTGCCATTTTCAGTACAATTCTGAATTGTTTGTACAAAATTGAAAAAAATTACTGTTCATCTTCATTAAAAAAATCTATGTGCGATGCGAACATACTCAAAGCCCAATTACCCAATATCATAACCATCCCCACTTGGGCTGAAGGCGCTCATTTGCTTTTAAATACTGAACTGAATATGTAAGAGTACATATTTAGCTTCCAATTTTTAAGTTCAAGTGGCCTCAACTCCAAAAGTTGCGTTTCGCCCAGGTACGACAGTTGGGCTCATCATATATTGAATCGCTCCACTTAAACAGAATTATCTTCATCTGCGTTATTATTTTGCTTCCAACAATGAAATAAATGTTTAAATAATTATGTAGAAATTTTATGGTAAGGGAATCTTTTGATGAAAAGCCTTTATTGGCTACCAGTTATGGAGATATATTGCGTCACCGAATGTGAAATCTTATACACTTTTAAAAAGTTCAGTGAAAAAGTTATACAGAGCTTCAAAAATCATGCTAAAATGTTTTACATAACATTTCTGCTAAGATATTAGAAGAATATTGGATTTCGATGACGTTTTCTTAAACGCACTTCAAAATTTTTCACAAAGCGCAGTATTGGCTGGTCAAATTAACTCTATCGTTCAATTTGTTTTAAAGTTTTTTCCTAATGAACACAAAAATATTGAAGCTATAAGCAACGAATATAGAGCTCTTGCTGACTGCGAATATATTAAGAAACTGAGAAAATGTGTCTGTATCGGAATTTTGGGCAAAAATTTGATTTTTGATAAATGAATGCAATGAGTTTATGTTTCAAAATATTCACCGAATTATTCCGGCTGCCTTTTGTGTTCCTCATTCTTTAGCAAACGCTGAAAGAATTTTTTCATATCAAAATATAATAAAAACTCAATTAAGAAATCGATTAAAAGTTCCAATGTGATCTACACTGATAGAAACCAAAAATCTTTTAAAAACTGTCACAGTTTTGTAATTAATAAAGATCTTGTGAATAAAATCAAAATCAGTGATTATTTTAATGACAAAATAAACCTGACAGTTTAATAATGGTTTATAATTTTAAAAACGTCAAAACTAAAAATTTAAAAATTCGATGATGAGATTCAATGAAACCTACAACTGGCTCCTTACTGTGATACGGGATCCGTCCCTTATTTATTTAGCTATAATAATGAAGTTCCTTTACTATCACCCATATTATTCACTCAATACATCCAGATTAAAACTTAAATCCAGATGTATTTACATTCAATTTGTATAGTTTACACCCAGATTTAAGTTTTTAATCTGGGGCCTATTTAACGGAACATACATCACGCATACATTGTATGAATGTATGTACCTTAAAGTAGGCGCCAAAGATGGCTCAGTGTAAATTTTGAATATTTAGAAAAACTATGCTTCAACTTAGAAAAAGCATAATTTTAAAAATTTATGCCCACTCATATGGGGGCTATTTTATGTCACATAAACATTTCTGTGGTGTATGTTCTGTGAAATAGGCCCCTGGATGTATCGAGTGAATAATATGGCGGTATGTTACCTTAATATTTATAACAAATCAATTTTTTTTTGTTCTTATTAATAAATCAATTATATTTTTGAATTTGTGTGTTTGCAAGTTTTTATCCATTTAAAAGAGCCCAGTACTATTTGTTCTTTTTCAGTACTATTTTCTTTCAGCGTTCAGTACAATCGAAAAAAGTCGATTTCCATCACTGGTGTGTACTTATACCTACTCGTAGTTTTTTACTCCTTTATCCTCTAAGTACTTTAGGATACACGCTGTTCAAGCAATAAACTCAAGTTGGGTGTAAAAAGTACAATAAAAAAGAGTGTAAGACTTCCTCAAAAAAAAAAAAAATAAATAAATAAATAAACAGGAATTCCATCGCCATCACCACCCTTGCTCCTGCTGACACAACATACGTATAAAATCCCTGTGAGATGCCCCAAGTAGGCGCCTTGAAAACATGAGCTTCCCATAATGTTTCTACTCTATACCTACCCAGATATCCTCTAACAATGAACAAATAGAATAGAAAACACAAACTCTTTCCCTACCTCTGGCTTATATTCTGTTTATTGTGTTGCTATTTCTATTGCAACCCAGCTCCTTTTATATCCTGGAATGCAATTACATTTTCATGGGCGAATTGTTGCGGAAAGCACTTGAAAAGATGATTGTTATTAATGTTTTCGACAAGATTTAGGGGCGTGGTTGTGAGTGTAGGATGATTGTTTTGTGAAATCCTTAAATGGGCATGACCGAGTTTATTAATTTTTTTTAAAGGGTTCGAGGAAGAAAATATCAGTTGAGGAACAAAGGAAGCCTCATCCTGAACTGATTTTCACAGACAATGCATCTTCTCTGCATAATTATCCAATCTTTCGGGTCTTCAAGACTTCGAGCCATGTTAAAGTTCATAAAATGTTTAACTTTATCGGAAGTAAACTAACTCTACCCTCTTCGTTCTCTTCTATACCCTTTGGAAATGTCTGTCCATTTTCATTGAAATTGTGTGGTGGTGTTGTTCGTTTTTATTATTTGGGAAAATAACTTTGACGTTGTCGCAGAGAATTGCAGCAAATGACCCGTGGAAGATGACACAACTTTCGAAGAGGATATTATCTCTAAACGACTACAACACCCCCATTAAAAGACTCGAAATGAATTCGAAGGATACTCTACTGACTCGTCACATACATACATATAGTCAAGGCACTGCGGATTGCGGATGCGGATGGAGTCTTACAACATCGATTTCCTCTTTTTATGTGACAGGACTTCCCTCTCTTTGTATACTCTGTACTGTGTGTATACTGTATATTTAGGAACTGAGTGTGTCTGCAGTGTTAGTTTTATTGGCCTTTTATCCACTAAACCCTAAGTATACATTCAGGAGTCACTATGGAACGATGTGCCGATGACAAGGATGAAGACGTGTCGGTGTCGTTGTTGCTTTACGACTTTGTGGGCAATAAAAGTTTTAGTGGGCAATATACAGCGACGTTAATTTACTTAATTTAGCGCAAATGGCTTAATTGCTTCAATGGAAAAAAGTGTGACATCAAGTCTTGGTATTGGGTTTTTAGTGAGAAATAAGATGACATATGGCTTTCTTAATTAGGTGCTTTTATAAGGTTCATATTATATATACGATATAAGATCGTAAAAGACATAATTTAGATAGGTATAATATGCACATATTTTGTTAGAAGATATGTGGGTTGTTTCAAGAGTCAGGATATAAATATTGCGATGTTCATATCAATCTTCCAATAAATAACAAATTATGAATAACTATCTTGATGGAATAAAATGTAACTTTTAATGCGTCATTTATCATATGAGTATTGAAGATATGAATGAACAACAGTGCTTATTTTTTATAGGCTGGAGTTATAGCTATTTCGCGACTACCATCGCCGCGCCAATCATCAGACTCCTTTTTGTGGTGCTTGGTCTATTTTGTTCAATTTTATTTAGATAAACTTTTTGCCACGACTGGGAAGCGAACCAGACCAAGCTCCCTTCATAGCCATATGCACTAGGTACGCACGCGTTATCGATGGTCACGTCATCGGTCCAATCCCAATCTAGGTTTTATGAGTATTTGACAAAAATTTTGAATGTAGGAATACATGCTTAAAGACAAACTTATTAAATAAAGTCATGAAAGAAATGACATCATTTACCTTTAAGCAATGTAGTCCAACAACAGAATTTGTAACATCTTATAGGGCCAGTTTTTCAGTGCCTGGGTAGACTCTGAAAGAGGTAAGCCAAAATTAATTAATCTAGCAAATTAATTGAATCCGAGTTAACTCATTACATATATGTCCTCTTTCACACGAGGAAACTATTTCTTGAAGATTTTTTGATTTTTTCTTTTAATTTCTTTAAAAATTCCTTATACAGTTGTAACTTGTAGGTACTTCTCAAACGTAGAATTTTCTATAGTTTCCTTTAAAATTACCTGTATGGGCAGATGAATGTCAAAAAAATGTACTCAATTCGTTAATCGTTGAACGGGGAGACTACGTCCGTTCACTCCTCTTAGACCCTTTTTAGATTGGGAAGATTGAGCCCGGAATATGGTGAGTTTCATCGTGTTTACATTAGAAACTTTGAGGCACCTCAAAATATACATTGAAACAATTTTAAAATTTTTCACATGAGTCCGGTTTTTATGTTTTATTCGTCATTTTTCTCACTTTTCTTGCCTACGAACTACCGTGATACCGAACTCAATCTTAACAATCTAAACAGCGTCTAACTTCGGGCCTTTCTCACTAAAAAACTGAAAGAGGCTGGAAAATTAATTTCCTCGTGTGAAAGCAGTTTTTCAGTATCACTGAAAATACATAATATCGTCGTCGTTCTGTGAAAACTCCCTGAGTCCATTTTGTTTTTTTTTTTTAACCATTTCTATTAGCTATGGATATTTTAGGGAAAACAACTCGAACATTTATGTGTTTGAGTAATTTTGAATTTAGAATTAGAACAACATTAAAGTTCAGACTTACATAATCTTAACTCTTGATATTTGATTAGCTGTGGCGTATTTAAGAAGAGGTATAGCAGTTTTGAAAAAATGTACTTAGGGAGTTTTCATAGAACGACGACGATATGTAGATAGGTACCGACAAACATAATCATGTCGATTATGGAATCCGCAATACTGGATCCGTAGTGATTCTCAGTAAGGTGTTTGTTTTTCTTTTCACGAAAGTTGGGTAAATTGAATTGGGATCACTGCACTGCGAATCACTGCAGATCCAGTAGGTATTGCGGATTTCGCATATTCGTCATGAATATTTTTTCCAAGTTTTTTCTTTGTATCATTTCATCAGAAATATCATACGACCACATATAAATTATAACAATAGTTAGATATCACTTGACTCATTTAAAAAACCTCAATCACACAAAAAAAAATACCTGTGTATTTATATTGTTAGTTTTTTAGTCTTTGTCAACAAAAGGCAAACAAGACCTTCAACATCTCAATGGAAATGGAGTAATTTCTTCATACAAAACAACATTATTATTTTAAAAACAGACAAAAAAGCGCCCTCTATCCTTACTGTGAATGCCACATTATTCGAGGACTATTTTTTTTTTTTTTTTTTTTTGTTGTGTTGTTTGTGTTGGCAAACAAAAGAACAACCGCCCACCGCTGAGGATAGTGCTGAACACAACATCAAACTCATTAAAAAAAAATCCTTGCCACATAAATTTCCATCACCATCATCACATCGTACTAAATTTTGTGCATGAATAGAAAATATCTCTCTCCATCTTTCCTACTTCAAATCCCTGGAAAAGCCTACGTCAAACAATATTGGTTCGCTGATATGTATACCTATACACTCTTGTTCTATGGTTCTTGGATCCTGAGATCCGTCTGCGGGACGGGTAGACGCTGCTGAATAAAATTTGCAATTCAAACACGCGATAACAAACACAATTCCTTAAAAGGAAACGATGGAAGAAGGAGGACGGGGTGGTGAAAAACAAAGAAATCAGCACAACCTTGTCTGAAAAGTCTTCAAAAAAGCTTGACAAAAAAAAAAACACACACAGTTTCAATTTTTTAAAAAGATCGGGGGCGCCGCGGTTCATAAAATAAAGTGAACAAAAAAATATTATTCACCTTGGGCAACATTCACTTATTCTTATTATAATAGAGTAGATTATAGGTATTCGTCTCAAGGACATAAAAAAGATTTTTTAATAATGCTAGTGCGCAGAGTGCAACCTTTGCATTTGTATACAAACACAGGTACAATACAACTCATAGGTACGTTCAATAAAAAGAAAACAAAAAAAAACTGAAAAGATGCAAAGCAGCTATTTTAAGGGGGGCAATTCGAGTTACGTACGATTATCAAAATTCCGACTTTTTCTTGACTAACGAAAAAAATGTCGAAATTTTGAAATTTCAAAATTTCGACTTGACAAAAAGTCGACTGCCTTGAACAACATTCGAAATCTCGAATCTTAAAATGTCAATAGCGACATTTTTAAAATCGACAATTTGAAAAAACGATGCAGTTTTTTTTCGGTTTTTTGATCAGCCAGTGTTTAAATCAATCGAAATTTTTTCCGTCGAAATTATAAAAATCGACATATCGGATCGTATCTACCTAAATATATGTAGGTACCTATATAATAGCCGTGTTTTATTATCTACGGATCTGGTTCAGGATCATCCCATGAAAATAAAACGATACAGATCCATAACGACAACCAGGGCCGGCCCAAGCCAAACTTGCGCCCTGTGCAAGATTTGTAGTAAGCGCCACTTTTTATATGTGCACACATGCACACACATGGCAAATGGTAGTACACATTTGTTTGCGCAAGATCAGATTACATTGGTGTTAGGAAAAAACGTTAAAGGAAATAACTCATATCGATTTGGAAATATATATTTCCAAAGTGAAATTTCAAAATCTTAAAAAAAATCGCGGCGCATAAACAGTGAGGTTTTTCTGTATTTTTTTTTGGCCGATTTTTCCAATTCTGGGCGTTATTTCCCATTTGACTTCTAAAATTTGTATTTTGGGCGTTCTTTCCTGTAAAAACAAAAATTAAAAAAATTGAAATAACGCCAAAATCGAGAAAAAAACAACACTATTGTTCAAAATTGTTCAGAATTTCTTTGGGCGATATTTCCAAATCAATTTGGGGGTTATTGCCTAACGCCAATTACATTTTCTTGCTCCTGGTAATGCGCCCCCAGAATTTTGCGCCCTGTGCATTTGCACATCTTGCACATATGGTTGGTCCGGCCCTGATGACAACAGTGTTGTATGCTTATCTCTTTTTTCTTATGTTTGTTTATTTTTCATGTAGATACTGTCTTCTTTCTTTACACTACAGTTTGTACTCCCTACCGACTAAAGAGCCGTCTACTCGCCAGAGTAAAAACTTATTTTCGGATCATTAAAATGGATCCAGATACAGAGCTGGGTCCAAAGTTGTTGTTATATTACGTGTTAAAAGATGATCCCGATCTAGATCCGTAGTAAAAAAACGCGGCTAATATTTCAGGATTGTCCCTGAATATTGAAAAAAGGCAAGTCTGTATCTGCAATTAAATACCTTTAGGTACCTATTCCTACTTTTGAGATAAGGCAAATATTGCAGTTCAGAATTATAAAAACATAGTTTACTGCAGAAGAATAACACTGGCTTCAAGCATTTCTTTGTACTTATATTGAATTTACCTACCTTCAACAGAAACCGACGGGAAACATCTTATTATTTATTCCATGCATAATCTAGAGTCGTTTAAAATTAAGAGATGACAATTTGCTGCCGTTTGCAAATTTTATTTTATTCGCAAAGAGGGTAAAAGTAAAAATAAACAAAGGTATACACGTTATCTACACAGTCAACCCCGCTTAAGTGAAAGCAACAAATAACAACTAAAAATTCTGCTGACAGAAACCTTGATTAGTTAAAAATCAGTTATTTATAAATAAAATGCACGACTAAGACGCACTTAACTAGGTATGTACTTGCTCTTAAAGTTAAAAAAATCTTTCTGAATTAATTTACTCAATAAAACTATACAAATTTCAAATTAAAGTCGAGTTTTATAAAAAATATATTGTTGAAAATTTTGATAACAGTTAAGCGAAATCGACTATGAATGCACGATAAGGATTTTATACATCAGAGACCTAAGAAAAGCAGTCCAATAATATAATTTAAAAACAACCCCTAAGGAGCCGGAGACCTCTGAACCCTGTGGCATTATAATGTGCATGTTTTACAATATAATCGTTCCCTTGTCGGTGTTTATCTCTTTGATGATTGTCTTTTGACTGGCACGTGTCTAGCCTGATCGTCCCTTCATCATTTTGAAAGCCCATCGATACAAAAAGAACAAAAAAAAACTACAATCTTATATAAGAATCAAATTTCCTCGATTTTCTTCTTCTTCTTCAAGAGCCCTATGGCTGCCCTGGCGTTTTGAGTCATATTGCATTTCCAATTTTGATCCACTTGGTTATCTTATATTCCTTTTTTGCACTCTCAAGTCTTATTTATATAGCTGGCGCCATAGGTACAAAGTTATCTATTATATTGTCCTTGTGACATTTTCATCATTGTCTTTGGTGTTGTTGTCTTTCAGCGATTTCATTCGTATATTCGTTTTATTTTTGAAGTTCTCTTTAGTCCTTTACAAACACCTTATCCATGCCACATCAACCGGTGTCACATTTATTTTCCATCATGACAAGGACACCTGTCACAGTTGGGTTTCCCGCGTTTTGTTTTTTCAAATTTTCGACGACCACGACAATGACGACGTGGAAGAAGCAAAACGGGATGGAAGGAAAAATGAAACACATTTTATGAATGGGTGCTTTTGCAAAACGGAAATACCTCATTTTCTAACAAAATGTCCTTCTTGCCATATGTAGGTATATAAAGAAAAAAGGAGCGAAGTTTGTTGGTCCCTTGACTTGTCGTGTGCGAAAAAGTATTAGGTAGGTAGTTGGAGTTTTGAATGAATGATGGGATGGGAACCCCAAACCCTGAGGGTGCTTGTCGATGGACGATGTCCTCTATGAAATGAATAATATTTTGAATACAACTCCTGCAGAAGTCGTTAGAAAATACACCAAGCCTTGTTGCATGCTTGCCTATTAGACAGTGTCCAGTAATGACACCTATGACAGAGCTAATGTGCAGTCTGCTTAGAGATAACAAGTTCCTAGAGCGCTTCAGATTCAGCACAGGCCAGATCTGTTTTGTGGCCTGACATGTGGCAATATTACTCCACCTAAGGTTTGTTCTCTCTATTGCATCTTGCTTTAGCAAAAGTTTACAGGTAGCAATGGGTATACCAATATTTGTCCGATTTGAAGGTATAGGTAGTAAAGTTCCACTTTTGGCGAGTTCGTCTGCTTTGCAATTGCCTGGAATGTCCCTATGACCCGGCACCCAGCAAAGGTGAATGTTGAACTGCTGTGCCATCTCCAAGAGAGATGATCGGCAATTAAGGGCAGTTTTTGAATTTGTAGAGACAGAATCCAGAGATTTAATGGCTGCTTGGCTATCCGAGAAAATACGAATATGTGTAGTTGATATCACGTTTTCTTTGAGCCAAGACAGGACTTCCTTTATCGCCAAAAGTTCCGCCTGGAACACGCTACAGTGATTGGGAAGACGGAAGGAGAGACTTAGTTTCAGCCTATCTGAGTATACACCTCCACCAACCCCGTCCTCAGTTTTAGAACCGTCAGTATAGAAGTGGATCGATTCATCTTCCAGGAAGGTCAGGTCCTCCCAGAGAGATCTGGAAGGAATGGTAACCTGAAAGTTTTTATGGAACTGTAGATGTAGGGTGGTGTAATCTGTGATACTTGGGAGTGATCTGAATGAGTTCAGAATGATCGAGTGGCCAATATCATAGTTGGACCATTGTGAGGCGGCTTTAAGACGTATAGCTGTGCTTGCCGCCGTTTGTTTGCCAAAAATATCGAGAGATGTGAGATGGAACAGAATATCCAATGCAGCGGCAGGGGTCGTACGGAGTACTCCACCCATGCATCGACAAGCTGACAGTTGGACCTTGCTTAGTTTGCCAACATTTGTTGTTTTATCTAGAGCGGTCCACCATACTGACACACCGTATGTTAAGATCGGTCTTACTACCGAGGTATATAGCCAGTGAGCAATGCGGGGTTGGAGACCCCATTTATTGCCGATGGCCTTTTTACATGAGAAGAGTGCCACCGTGGCTTTTTTAATTCTTTCGTTTATATTAGGTTTCCAGCTTAACTTCTTGTCAAGAATAAGACCCAAATATTTTGCTTCATTCGAGAAAGTTAAAGGTACACCTTTGATGGTAGGAGGGTCTATATGGGGAATTTTGTATTTCCTAGAAAAGAGGACAAGATCAGTTTTGTGAGGGTTGACACCCAGTCCACAGCGATCGGCCCAGTTTGTTAGCTTATTAAGCGCGTTTTGTAAGAGTTCACTCAAGGTATTGGGATGTTTTCCTGATACGGCAATAGCAACGTCATCCGCTTAAGCAATCACACTGTACCTCTCCTCCTCAAGGCATATCAGAAGTTCATTAACGACCAAATTCCAGAGAAGGGGAGATAGGACACCGCCTTGCGGCGTACCTCTACTGACAAATCTTCTGGCAGAAAAGCCGCCCAGTTTTGAATTGATAACTCTGCTGGTCAGCATTTGATTAATCAATTCACCAAGCGAACCATCTACATTCAGAGATGACAGCGCAGATTCGATTGCAGATGTGTCGACGTTGTTAAAGGCGCCTTCAATGTATAGGAATGCAACCATAGTGTACTCCTTATGGTGGAGGGAGTGTTCGATGGTTCGCACTAGTGTGTGCAGAGCCGTATCTACTGATTTCCCTTTACAGTAAGCATGTTGAGCTGAAGACAAGAGTCTTGAGTCAATGCTTGTTCTTAAATGGATATCAATCAGTCGTTCAAAAGTTTTAAGAAGGAATGATGATAAAGACTAATATGTCTGAGATCTTACGGTTGCAAGTAAGTGTTGAGGGTTTATTTAGATTTTCAAAAGAAATGTGCAATGGCTATCTGATTACTTTATAGAAGACTCAACGGAGTGTAGAGGTGAAGGACAAGATCTTGGAGTTGAACGCTTTTCTGTATGTAAGACTGTTAAGCACGTAGTTGTCGTTGACAGTTGCATCATGAATTAAATGTACGATTCAATCGCACGAACTTGCTATTGCTTTAAGGTAGATAGCGTCGGCCTCATAAGCAGACCCCGTAACTCCACTTTTTAGAGAAAATGAGTTTTTAATGCTATTTTATAGAAATTTCGTCAGCACAGCTACCTATAGAACATTTCGTATCCCTCTTAAAACTCTAAATAAACTTAAATTAAAATTTTGCATAACACGTAACTCCACTACTACTCTGTGTCTGGCAGACATTTTCGTCTCTCCTGAAAAATTTGAAATTTGTGAGTTACGAGGTTTGCTTATTAGGCCGACGATAGGCATTGTAGGTAGGTACATATATAAGCCATTAAAAGGTAAAATTACAATTTAATTTAGAATTATGAAGTAGGTACTTAAAAATTTTGCGAGCTGTTAATTAAATTAATGTTAGAGAGTAACTCAAAAATAAGACAATTTTCTTTATACTTTTTAAAATATCAAAACTGTTTCATTGGAGCTACCCGACCTATGTACAAATTTGAAACCAATTGGTCCAGAGTGAACGTATATAGACACCTAATAGAACAGATAGTGGCAAAACAAAATCTAAAACAACCTTCCTTTCGGTATTTATATGAACAGTTCTAGCTAAAGCTACTTAGTCGAAACATGTGAATAAAAAACAAACTGCTTAAATTGCGAAGCTTAAACTAGAATTTTCTAGCACAAGCTATTTAGCGTTATCACTTTTATTCACATAAAACAAAGCTTAAGCTAGAACTGTCTAGCTTTAGCTGCTAGTAAAAGCTATGACTAGTTGGCTTTAGCTTCCTCCAAAAAAAGCTTTAACTTTTTTTTTATTCACAAGACCCAATGAAAACTACTCTTCAATTAATTAAAAATGAAATACAATTATGTATATTCAAACCTGATTTGAATAATTTTTGAAATTGCCGAATAATTTTTTTTTTTTTAATTTTCAAAAACAAAACTTTGTCTGTGAAAAAATTCTTATAAATTGAAAATGACCGTTCAACTTCAAGAGATGTATGTAAAACTTGAGCGTTTTTGATGGAAAGAATTGCAATAGAATTGAATAGTTTTGCAGGCTCTCATCTTCTTAACAGTTCAACGTCAGTATAGAATTGAGATATCTATTTCTTTTGTATTTTTAAGTATACCTACCTTTTGGTTTTATTTAAAACATTTTCAATTTTCTCGACGGAAATGGCATTTGGAATTGTGTTGAGTGCTTCATGGAAATTGGTATATTCTTATTTTTAAGGTATACTTTTAACTTTCTTCAAAGTTAAAATTTGTATACTTAAGATTTTTTTAAGATTTCAAAATATATAATACGCATTTAAAAAGACAAAAAAAGCATTTATATGCATTTATAGTAAAATATGCGTAAATATGCTTTAACCATTGAACGCCATTTTAAAAGAATTCATCTGATTCGAAAAACTATCTTATTTATTTGCTTCTACGTTTATAAAAAAAATTATAAAGTTAACATAGAAATCCTAGCTTTGCTCATGACTTAGTCACCATTTTTGCTTTGACTTTTGGAACACATATGATGCCTTTCGGAACTCAATTTATCGGCTCAAACCAAGAATGTTTCACTGTGAGTAAAACTAATAAAATCTAAATTCTTTTGCTATCATCAAGTTCATATTTATCAGATTTTTGGAAATGGTTACTGTATATTTTATCACGAAACGATATTTAATATCCATGCTTTTTTATTTTGTTCTCAATACCTATTGTGTTATCTTTTTTTCTTTGATTTCAAGAGAAATGTATAGTAATTGATAAGAATATGTCTATATAATAGAAGTTAGTTGAAAAAAAAATCCAAACAAAACCAATTGTCCATATCTTGAAATGTTATCGGCTTATAGATTATTGATTGACATACCAATTTTTTAACTTTTTTCATGATAATTGTATTCATATCTTGAAAAAATTTCCATATACAAAAATAACCAATACCTCTACCTGTTCATAAGATTATAATATTTTTGTGTTCATGACCAAGCAATTAATTAAAAAAAAATTGAATTCAACAAGTCATTAGAATCATTTATGCTTGAAATTAACGGTCATGCCTTGACGTTTACAATCTTGTGAGTCATTTTTTTAATAATTTTCAGCTCTTTAGTCAGTTGATAGTATGGGTACAGTCGTAATCGTAAACGAACATAAAACGAAAATTTGAAGCACACTGATATTAGCATTTTAATGTTCAACAAACTATCAAAACAAAACAATGACGTAATCACCTTTTAGAGCATAGACCACCTAGTAAAATCTTCTATTTCGAGAACTTATACTGGTACTTGCCTAGAACACCCGCAAATTTTATTTAATTTAAGTAAGAGAAAAATTCTCTTAATTTAACTCATTTTTAGTATCTGTAAATGGGTACAAAGTGGTTGAACCAGAAGTAAGGGGAATGAAGGAATTGTATTGTATTAAATGAATTTTACATTCCCATAAAAATTCGGTAGTGGTGGTTCGGTCTGTCATTTTAATTAATCAACAAAAGTTAATCTTGAAATTTTGACCATATCTGTCTCGAGGTAAAATTCCTGTAGTTATAGCAGGTAGGTATGTAGGTACTCGAAAAAATAGAGTTCCAGATTTCTGTTTTTTAGTTTAAATATAGTAATTATTGTAAACAAGAAATTTTTATTTGTTTATCAATTGTATCCAACAAATTAAAAATAATTCAAGCTGGAAAGACTATCAAACTACTTGTTTTTTGGTTTATTTAAAAAATAAATCAAATTTTATTTATAACCTTAAAAAGATAAAGCTAACATTTCTAAAATACATGATATGTATGCATATAATGAGTATGCATTTAACAATCTTTTTTATAGATTAAAAAATTCAATTTATTGTTCCTGATTTTTATACATAGATAACTTTATTATGAGTTATTTACCAATCTTTGTACAAAAAGATACTTTCAATCTATTGTTTCTTGACTTTTTGGGCTTTTGCATATTTCCAAGCAAAGAATTTCCTAAGCACAAATCTAGCGGGAATAGTTATTAACTTATAAACTAAGAATGCCACCAACAGAAGAAAACCAATCACATCTATACTAAAACGTTGGAAGGTATTCAAATGCACCGCAGGGCTTTGCATATGGTAGGCACCTTTATGTCTAATAACATATTCGATCCAAAATACAGCTGTTTCCTTGGCATTCATTGGTCTATCGCGGTAAAGAGTGGAGAATTCTTTAACGTTGTTTCGATATTTATCATTTTCCAGAACGTCCAGAATTCCAGCTTTCAAACTTTCCACCGTCATGGTCTTTTGATTGATTTTTACTCCGAAACCACTTTTGCTGACTGTATCAGCATTACCCTCTTGATCGGCAAACATAGGAAGAGCTACCATTGGCACTCCATGGAATTGTGATTCAGCGGTACTTCCTTTACCAGCATGTGTGATGAAAAGTTTTACATTGGGATTGGCCAGAAGATCATCTTGGGGCAGCCATTTGCGATAATGAATATTTGGAGATTCACCTGGGGTCTGTTTGCCATCCCATTTCCAGAGAACAGTCTGCTTTAGACTAGAAAGGGCTTTGAAAATGATTCCAAAAAGCTCGGGGTTAAGATCGTCCCCTTTGATGTTCGAACCAAAACTGAGATAGATCACACCGTGTTCTGAGGAGGCGTTAAAGATTTTTTGCAGATCCTTTTATACAATTAAGAAGATAGATAGATATTTAAAAATGTTCTAAAAGATATTTTATATAATTTCAATTTACCTCTGGTAAGGGATCAGGCTTTTCCTTAATTTGAATTCCACCACATTCGATAACAGCAGGTACATTTGGCCGGATAATTCCATCTGTGAAATGGTAGTTCAACAAAAGTAGTGAAACTTTTTTCTTGGCTTCTTCAAACAATGGATAATCAGTAGGCGGGAATAATTCACTGATTTACAGAAATTCTAATTTAAAACAAATTTTAAATCATAAATATCTTAATACCTACTTATATATTGTTCCCATTTGGCTGTCGATTGCATATCCTAACAATGTGAATAAAGTTTTTTGCATAATATTACTAAGACGTCCAGTGAATTTCATTAAATCTGGTAAACCAAACATTGTCGATGCTGGGACATATGCCAATTCTGGAGGATTTCCAACAAATTTGTCCACCATGTCATATGATGAAGATGTCCAACTTAATATAATTGGGCATCTAAAATGAGCTCCAAGGCCAACGTGAAAATCATTAAAGAAATAACCGACAATCAGCACATCGAATTTATTATCGGGATTTTTCATGAACTCTTGGAAACGCTCGTCCTGTAAGGCATCTTTTTGTATATCTCCAAGCGATAATACACTCTTAATTCCACCTTGGAAGGCTTTTATAGCACCTTGTGGTTTATTCATTTCAGATTTCATATCATTTATCTGTTTGACTCTAGCCTCACTTGGAGGAATGAGTAGATGGTGATACTTTGGATTTTTGTCTTTTAACGGGATTGTTGTTAGCACTGTCACATTGTGTCCACGTTCTATCAAAGCCCTGATATAAGACATATGAACAATTTGATGCGAAGGACTACTACTGGTGAAGACACCAAGAATATTTGCCGATTCGCTTCCCCCGACGAGAACGGCAACAACACATAACAAAGTAACGAAATTGTATTTACACCACATAATTATAATACTCGTGTCAACCTATTCAAACGCTTATTTAAAACTAACTAACCAAATTCTCTGGATTGTGTGTGAATACCACCTATATTATAAAAATAGATAACTATCCGAGCTGCGTGCTCACCAAAGTTCAATAATTACCTACATACCAACAAAAACAAAATATTTTTGACTTGAGTTGCTATCGCACCAGTGGCGTACCGTGGGTTTTTGCCGCCCGGGGCAGAGTCATTTTTTGCCGCCTCTAGCAGCTTTTTTTTGTTTTTTTTGTTGTTTAAAAAAAATTAAGTGAAAAAACTTACCTTGTTATAATTTTGTTTTTTTATTGGAAGTACAATTGAAGAATTCAACACTAGTTTTATCTCTTAAAAACGGTTCGCTTGTTTTTTAAAAGGTGATAAATTTACCACAGCCAGCTAATTTTAATTTTTTATTTTAAAGATTCATATATTACTGAGCAAAACTGTATCACCTATTTTAACATTTTGAGAACAATTTTTGATAGATTTTTTTTTTGAGTTTTTAACCAGTAATAAAAATTCGTAAAATTTGCCATCTTAAAAAAAGGCTAATATTAGGTTGTGCGAAAGTGCCATTTGACATTTCAGATTTTTTTTGTGCGAGAGTGAACATAAATACACGAAAAAATTGACTTTATTCACTTACACCTGACTTACACCCTCTGTGAAAAATAGGCTGTAAATGTAAAAACTAAACATTCTAAAGCGAAGAACAAATTAACCTGCAAATTTTAGAATTTAAAATAAAATTTGGCACACTCTAGTCTATTGCCCCATCCCCAAGCGGATAAATGACATAATTAACAGAAAAATAACTACAGAAATTGTCAGTTTCATCAGAATAATTACTAAATTTATTAAAAATTAAAAGTTTTTGGTGATTAAAGTGAGCTTATATGAGCCAACTCACATCGAATCAATCAAAACAACCAAATGTTTTTATTTTTTTCGTAGTCTCACTCTCAAGACTTACGAGCAGGGTTCGAACCGCGGAACTAAAATTTCGGAGCAGAATTGTAAAAAAAGTGAACTACATCGAAAATTTCCCGAGTAGCTTTTAAAATTAAGGAAAATTTCAAGTTTTCAAACACTATACATATTTTTAACAAAAAAATTATTTTAAAAAGCATCACACAAACTCTCTCCCGAACATTTTGGAAATTAGCCTTAGTGGCGGCTAATTTCCAAAATGGATCCAAATGACAAAAAAAAATATAAAAACAGAACATACAAAAATCTTTTACATTAACGCCTGTTTTGGTAAATTTTTTTAAAAAATTGCCGCCCCCTTGCAAAATTCGCCAAATTTCCAAAAATCTGGAAGGCAGTCCGGATTTTTGGAAATTTGCCGCCCCTAATATGGATTTAAATGAATACAAAATAAAAAAACAGAGCATACAAAAATCTGTTACACTAACGTCTGTTTTGATTAATGTTTTGAAAAATGGCCGCCCCTAGCAAATTGACTTCCGGATATGCATATTTAAAATTTGCCACCCCCCATATTTGGGAAAATTGCCGCCCTCAAGCGAAGTGCCGCCCGGAGCCTGTGCCCTCCTTGCCCCTGCCACACTACGCCTCTGTATCGCACTATCAGTAAGTCATACATATCTACATATCTGATCGTATCTTAAATTAAAGAAAGAGTAAAAACACAAAATAAAATAAATAAAGCTAGGTACCTCTAAGAAAATAGGGTATACGATTTAATAAATGATAATAAAATATCGATCATCACAATATATTTGCTCATTTTATCGTTTACTTGAAGATTGCTCAAGTACCAGATTAATAAATTTATTTTTAAAATCATTTTGTCGAAATAATATTCATCATCTAAAGCTGTCTAGAGATTGAAATAATTTTCTTATTGATTAGGTATATCTGCGTAAAGGTACAATTACTTATCGATAACATGTTGTTTTTGAGAGAACCTATTTTATCTATTATATGTAAAACAAAAGCTTTCGGAGCAGCAATCTCGTCAAGCTATCGTGTAAAGGTCATGTCATCAGCATTCATCATGACTATAGCTTCGTTCCAGCATGATTTGACAAAAGTATAATGAATGTACAGTACCTAAAGTTCAGCTGCGTCATCATCAAAATATTAGCTTTTGAACAAAAAGAGAGAACCACTTGTCAATGTTTTTTTTTTCTTCGCTCATACGTCAAATCATTTACTGATTTGTTACAGTTTGAGTTTACAATACGGCACAACCAAATAGGTACACTATAACCCAAAGTCTTTGCATCAGCTGAACAAAGCGTCATCACTCGTCACTATCACCCGGAAGATAAAATGAAATCTCGACTGAAAAGATAAAGTATCTCAAGTCGACTTAAGATGATTTGCTTTTTTTTTTTTTAATGAACCGTATTACCAACAGAGAGGCGCATAGTTCTGTGTTATCCGACTCACTTCGTTTCTTTTTATAAAGGAAAAAAAATCATCTTATGTTGGAAAATAGCATATTGACACAAGGTAAAATATCTTAAGTCCACATAAGATGTTGTGCTGTAGCGAATTAAGAAATTTTAAGTATACTGAAGATTATTTTCATCATAAGAGTTTGTAATAATTGTGAAAAGTTAAAACATCTTAAGTGGACTTACGATACCTTACCGCGTGCAAACTCAAAAAAAAAATACCCTTAAGTCGACTTAAGATTTTTGAAATCAATAATTAAAAAAAGGCAAACTATCTTAAGTCATATTTTGCCCTATAACTCAATAAATATTAACAATATCTTTTTACAATAAATTTAAAAAAAAAGTTCATAAAATTTGACCTCTAAAAAGTTCATTCTTAGAAATCTATGTTTCAAAGGTTTTTTGAGAAGCTTCTTTCGACAGTTTTTTTGTTCTCCTGAAAAGTGTTAAAAATTGACTTAAGATACTTTACCTTTTCAGTCGAGAAATATTTTAAATAATTTTCTGGGTAATTTATGAGAACCACGGCTTTTATAAAATGATATCATATTCGAAAAACATGAATATTTTAAGAGAACCTTAAGTAGGTAGGTATACCTAAGTCAGGGTTGTGAATTTTTGAATTAAAAAATCATGAAGTCATAAGCTAGTTAGTGACTTATGAATTAAAAAATTGTTATTACCCAACTAGTGACTCGTGAATTATTATTATTTTTTTAATTCATAAGTCATCAATAAGCCAATGAAATAAATTTTGTAATTCATAAGTCACTAACTAGCTTGGGAATGAAGTAGTTTTTAACTCATAAGTCAATTACTGGCTTATGAATAAAATTTTTTTTAAATTCATAAGTCACTTATAGTTTATGAATTGAATTTTTTTAATTCATAAGTCACTAACTAACTTGGGAATTAAATAGTTTTTAATTCATAATCCACTAACTAACTTATGAATTAAATTTTGTTTTATTCATAAGTCACTCATAAGCTTGTGAATTAAAGCCAAGCTTAAGCTAAGAAGTGATTTAAGCTTTTGCAACCCTGCAACGTAAATATACCAATTCAATTAAACCTGAGTGTATATACCTATTTATATTTTGTGTAAAATAACAAATACATACCTAAATCTTTCCCTTTATATCAAAATTAATTAATCTTTTGTTATGAATGAATGAATCTATGAATCTATGTTAAAAGTTCAATCGAGCTTAAGAATATGGTTTGTATATTTTAGTTTCTAAAAGCTCCAACCTTGCAAGTTTGAAAAAAAATGTAAACAATTAAAAACTTATTTTGATGTGGAAAGAGATACATATATGTAAATATGCTGATACAACACTTAAAAACTTAAATCGTTTTCTATGATGTATGACATCAGAATGCAGAATCAGATTGTTCTAATTCAACAAACCCAAAAAAGTATGAAGGTAAAGTACCTAAAAGTGCTGATATATTTTTATTATTTTTAGTATGATAGACCTTTGGAATGGAAGAGCAAAAAACAGTGATTTGGAGTTATTATAGGTGAGAGTGTTTATAGAAGAATTTACAAGGTTTGAGTGTCACAAATTTTTTAGTTTTATGATTTATGAACTTAAGAAAGGTGAAATATCTATGAATGTTCCAAAAAATCATTCTTACATGATTTTTTTTTCAAATTTCACAATATGTTTTAAACTCATATTAATCTTCTGTGAAGTAAGCAGCAGTACATGGAGTTTTTTCAACAACCTGACAAGATATCACTTTGAAATAAAGCTCCCGTTAGTCCAGCTGAAAATTGTTATGCCAACTTCACAGACGTCCATATAGGTGTACGTGTGGTGACTCTGCAGTCTGCATATACAAATCGATTTTTGAATATACATATAAGACGATACTTGGAGATTAAAAAGAACGAATATTCATGAGCGCCTTATGCGATAACCGGAAGTGTTAACGTGACTTAAAATATTTTTGTTCCTTCTATCCTTGGGTCCCATTAGGGGGCCTGTTTTAGTTGGACCATGAGTCGAAGATTATTTTCTGTCATTCAAAATTTTCACCACCTTAAATTTTGTTAAACGGTTTTTTTATTTCAAAAATAACAGTCTCTACAACCTCTACAGCGTACTCATCGTATAAAACTGTTAAGATAAGCCAAAAGCTTATTTTGAGAAAAGTCTAAACAAATTTTTGTTGATAAAGTAATGACTTGCAGAATATAAATAGAAATACTTATAAAAATTGCGACACAATGATTTCTAGTTTAGTAAAAAATTTAACAACGACGATGATTGTTCGATCTGCAATTATGGGTGAAAAATTAAAATTGTTCGCCTTATTGGCAATACTGGCCGTCGTCTTGGATACAAGTGAATCAGCAAATATTCTTGGTATTTTTCCCAGCACCAGTCCATCGCACAATATAGTACATATGTCATATGTGAACGCATTGATTGAACATGGACATAATTGTACAGTAGTAACCGCAATTCCTCTTAAGGACAAGAATCCCAAATATCATCACATCCTGATTCCTCCCACTGAGGCTAGAAACCAAGAAATAGATGAAATGAAATCTCAACTTACCCAAAAACAGAGCATTTTGAAAACCGTTCGGGCAGGTGTTGAAAATGTTTTACTGTTCGGTCCAATGCTAGCTGATCCACTCAAGGATCAACGTTTTCAGGATCTTCTACAAAATCCGGACAACAAATTTGACTTGGTGATAGTTGGTTATTTCTTTAATCCCTTCTATGTTGGTGTTGGGGCCCATTTTAGATGTCCTGTTGTTCTAAGTTATGCCAATGCACCAAATGGCTTAACGAACAGTTATATTGGTAATCCGTCCGAAGTATCATATGTGCCAGTTTCGCCGCTATTTGGATTACCTGACTTGACGACTTTCAGAGGAAGACTTAATAACTTTATGATAAACTTACCTGTCGGCATATTCTCCAGCCTTATTGAAATTCAAATGGAAGGAATATACAAGTAAGTTTTGTGTTTTTTTCTTTAATTTAGTGATTTTCTAAGTTAATTTCTTTGCAGTGAAATTTTCTCGCCAACTGATTATCCGTCATTTACAGAAGCCAAAAAGAAGATTTCAATGATTTTGTTTAACTATCACTTCACAGATGGCATAGTTCGCCCCAACGTACCAGCGGCTCTTGAATGTGGTGGTATTCAAATCAAGGACAAGCCAGATCCTTTACCAGAAGTGAGTAATTGCATATATATGATCCTTTTGAATGTTTTACTAACTTTCTAATGAAATCATCTTCTTTTTTTTCCAAAGAATCTTCAAAAACTTTTCAATGCCTCTTCAGAGCATGGTGTCATCTACGTCAGCTTCGGATCTAATTTAGGAATAAACGATATCAGACCTGAAGTTATTAATGCAATGTTTAAGGTTCTTTCTAGTCTAAAACAAACAGTTCTCTGGAAATGGGCAGATTCGAAAACACCAGGCACTGCTGCGAATATCCATTATAGCAGTTGGCTACCACAAGATGACCTCTTGCAACATCCAAATCTGAAGCTTTTCATCACTCATGCTGGCAAAGGAGGTTGCACTGAAGCAGCTCATCATGGTGTTCCAATGGTAGCTGTACCAATGGTGGCTGACCAGATCGGAAATGCTGCTCAAATGGTAAAAGATGGATTCGGACTTCAAGTCGATAAAAAGACAATAACTGAGGATATATTTAAAGAAGCAGTATTAGATGTACTAAATAATCCAAAGTACACAGAGAATGTTAAGCGGTTTTCGAATATTACAAAGGACAGACCAATGACTCCTAGACAAACAGCAGTCTTCTGGCTAGAGTATATTATGAGACATAAAGGAGCTTATCATATGCAAAGTCCTGCAGTGCATTTAAATACTCTGCAGCTTTATAGTTTCGATGTTATTGGTTTTCTATTATTGATGGTATTCTTAGTTTTTAAGTTAATAACAATTCCCTCAAAATTCGTCATCAGAAAAGTCATTGCTATGAAGAATTCAAAAATCCAAAAAATCAAGAACCATGAAAAGAAAAATCATTAATTTTAGTTTTTGTTAGTTAATGTTTTTGTTATGTAAATTTATTTTGTTATTATAAAATTTGAGGAATTTACTCATAAATTAGTATTTTTATCAATTTTTTTGAATTGATATCATGATAAGATAGTAAATTAGTATTAAGGCAACTGATGTATCTTTAAAGGTAATCATATTTGATGATAAATTTTTTTATTGACATTTAGAACTTGAAAAGCAAACTCATGATACAATAAAGTTTTTAAATGGTATTGATAATTAGGCATTTTAATTTTTTTTTTCTGATCAAAAACAATATCACTAATAAATAATTATAATAAAAGTATATAAAATTGGATTTGGAGCATTTATTTTAAAGATTTAAGGATTGTTGGGAAGAATTTTGTCAACCAACAGATTAATAAAAGAAACTATGTAATTCTTTAGTAGGTATAATTCAATGTTAATTACAATCAATTTTATTATCTATTTATGAGGGTTACAAAATTAGTATTTTTTTTTTCCTTTTATTATTTTTAATACTTAATGCGCAGAAAGATCCAATCTCGGTTAGGTTAGTTTGCCAAAAGAAAGATTTTTTCCCAATTGGCTTCGATGTAGGATTCATAACGAAGTTGGTTGGCGTTCATGAATGACATTATGCTTCCAGTGATTGTAAGCAGAGAGGTGCATGGGCAACAAGGATTATAATATAACGATAATAAAAAGAATGAGTATTTCTAAACCTTACCATTTTTTGAATAGTAATGTTCTTGAAAAGAGAAATTGTAGAAAAGTCCAATAGGTTTTAATAATTTTGCAGTATATAAAATTGAATAAAATTGAATCCTATTTTTGTGGGCTTCAGGTCTTATTTGTATTATTATTATTATTTTGATTTTTGATGATTTGAAACGTCTTTTTCAAGACTTTCAAATATATTAAAGGATACAAAAAAAAATAATAATTAAAAAATATCTATAGATATATATAAACCATAGTTTATTTTAAATAATTTTTTAGGATAATCTAAATAGACCTGAAGAAGCACGTAACCACGTGCGAAACGTCGCGTCGTCTGTTTTAAAACCAAATCTATACAAATAAGACCTGAAGCCCACAAAAATAGGATTCAATTTTATTTAAATTTAAAGGTCACGAAGAAGGAATTATTTTTGTATATAAAATTATTTTAAAAATAATAATATATGTTGGCTCTGTACAAATTAAAAAAAATGTTTACTTCAATAAATGAATTGATTTTTTTGTTAGTGACAGCATAACTCGGATGAGTATCAACCGAATTTGCATATTTTTTTTGGTGGATTCGTATTAAATCAGGTAAGAACGTAACGGAGACGATAATTGGAAATTAAGACCGAAAAAGTTGGAAAGTCGTGAAATTGCATACTTTTAGGGGTAAATTGTGGTGATATCAAAAGTATACATGTATCACAAAATAGAGCCAGGTGGAACACCAATACGTTGGTTCAGTGATCATATGGTCAACATCGAAGTTCGAACAATGCAAGGCGCTTTGGGGGCACGATGATACTGCTGGTTGGCAATTTCCGTCAAACTTTAACGGTCATCCTGCGATCAATGCATGCAGATAACACTTGTTTGAAACTATCCTATTTATGGCGATACGTGAATAGTTTAGAATTGACGATGCATATGCGAGTTGCGTTGCAAAATTCAATCCATCACCCGACAATTTCTTAGAACATCTGTTGACAATTGGAAATGGCCGAGTTCCGGTTGGTGTTACAACTTGTCTGATTTCGTTCCCGTTGATTTTTTGCGAATTTACATGATCGAAGGAAGAAGTCATCAGCAAAGAAATCTAAACGCACTAAAACTTTGTATTGTAACTAGGTTGTGAGGGGGGCCATAACGATAGAAGTTAGGGATTTATTCGACAAAGGTCCAGAGTCAGAGGGTGCAGCCTATGGAATTTGACAAAAAAAAGTGATAAAATGTTGGTAAACAAAAGTCGTAGATCAGTCAGGTGGGGGCAAGTACCTCCTTTACCTCCCCACTGTGGGCGCCCATGTGTCAAAACACATTTTATCAAACTATAAATCACCTAGCTATGATTAAAAAACTGTTCACGTTTTGAAATAAATCCCAACTGATCAACCTTAAAAAACCCCAGATTATAATAAGAGTATTTCTTAATCTTCTATCTATGCCATATCAGTGGAAAATTGCAGAAGTCATTGTTATTATATTACGAAGCAAGTTAAACCACCAAACCAACCGGAGTAGTCTTATATGTACATTTGGCAATATCGCTTGTATACCAATTATGGCAAAAATATACAAGAACTTGGTCCTGGCTTAGCAAAATAATAGTTTCTTCTCCTAAGGGCTTCCTTTAATTCCAAACTATTCAGTTTATAAATAAACATTCCACCATATAGATCAAGTGCATTAAATTACGGATGTTGTTGAAAAGACACTAATTGAAACTAAAACAAGTATGCTCCATTCAAGGCTTTGACAAAGTTTGGCATTTGGAACTTGAGTATAAAATACATTGTTGATCTTCCAAGGTAGTTCGACGAAATACTGTGGTACGAGTAAATAAAAATGTTTTGTCGATCTTTCATGCATAGATTGATTTTGATTTGCCGGTGGTTTTAGATTGCTGTTCAACTCCCGCACTACTTGGTACCGAATGGAATATTACCAAGTGTCTTTTGAAGATTTCTAAATGGAAAAAAAAAAAAATCTATCGGTTTGTTTGTTTTTGTGTCTATATGCATTCAGCGGTGTATACATCGAGCCTAAACGGATTTAATTCAAATGTGGTAGAACATTTTCATGTAATTCTCTAGAGACGAGAAATTCGAATATTTCTATAAGCTCATATACGTTACGGATAGCTGTCTTAAAAAGGTTTTTTTTAAATGTTCTCGAAAACGGCTTTAGCGATTTTCACTAAACTCCGAACATTAAATTTTGAAACCAATAAAACTTCATATGTCTATGTATATCAATATTTTACCAAAAAATCGCATAAGGGAAGTTATTCCTGAATATCTCGTTAATGACTTGATTGATTTTTATATACTTTTTCACTATGGTTCTTCTACAAGTAGTTCAAGAAACTTTCTTTTTATTTGTTGTTTTCGATTTTGGGTTTACATTCATTGTTAAAGTGCAAGCGACAGCTTATTGTTGTTAATAGTAATTGTATTTGCTTTATTTAATGTGTTCTGAGATATTTTTTTTATTATTAATAATTCACTTTTATAACACACTTTCTTTGAATGAACCTAGATAAGCTGATCCCTATGCAAAGAATAATTTTAGTAATTTATTTTGTATCGTATGCGATGTATACGACTTTAAAGGTAGCATTAAGAATAATTACCTATGTATTATATTCTATCTCACTCTTATGTTGTTTGAACAAGAAATGTTTCCTATATGATAAATTATTCAGTCTGAAAAGTCTGAGCTAGTCCAAATGGATGCTATGAACGTGCGCTGGTTTTTATAAATATTTTCTCCAAAGTAAAAATTGTTTTATTTATTTTTGAGAAAGGAATTGTCACCGTCGCGTCGTCTGGTTTCACTCCGTATTGTACAACCTTATCATAAAAAAAACGCAAAGCATATTCTTGCTAAATCACTGGTTTGATACCTTTATAACGAATATAATTTGTATGATAAGAATATAAGCAACAAATTTGAAGGTGCATTAATGCTGATAAAGCATGACCGAGAATAAAAATCTTATGTTTTATTGATTGTAATTAATTTCGTCTTCAAAACTCGTCATACAATGATCGTAATGTGCCTTATCAAAGTTTTCAATGAAAAAAGATAAGCAATAAAATTAATTTAATCGTTCAAAATATAACCGAAATATTTGAATAAAAGTTTCGTTTTCGTTTAAAAGTTTAAACCTTCAACAAGATAAAAGCTTCTATATAAAAACTATCAACAAATAAAATTTTTTTAGTTTAAAAACTCCTTCGAGTAATTGCAGTCACGATAATCATGGCTGGTTGTTACCATTTCGTAGCCCTTGTGGGCCTATTGAGTTTTTTCGTTGGAACAAGTGAAACCGCCAATATTCTTGGTTTCTTCACTACCACCAGTCCATCACATAATATTATTCACATGTCCTACATCAGGGCCATGGTCGAACGTGGTCATAATGTGACAGTTGTAACTACATTGCCTTTGAAGGACAAAAACCCAAAGTTCCATCATATACACATTCCCCAAAGTGAACAAAGACTCAAGCAAATTGCGATCAAATTTAGACTTTCCAATATATTTATTTTTGTTAGAAGTGCAAGCTGACCCGCTCAAAGATCAACGCTTCCAAGATTTAATGCATAATCCCGACAATAAGTTCGATCTCGTAATAATTGGATACTACTTCAATGCATTCCATCTGGGACTTGGTGCTCATTTTAAGTGCCCTATTGTCATAAGTAACATGGCTCAAACAAATAGTTTCCTGGACACATTTATTGGCAATCCGCCAGAAATAGCTTACGTTCCAGCTTCACCCTTATTTGCAGCCCCAGATCCAATGAAATTCACTGGAAGACTAAAAAACTTCATAGTCAATTTCATCTTCAGGATATTGGGATATTTGATGGACTTGAAAGCATCGAATTTATACAGGTAAAATTACAATATTATTTTGAGATTAATTGAGATTAAGATTGACCAATTTGTTTTCTTTACTCTTAGCGAAATCTTCCCCCCTTCGAAGTATCCACCATTTGAAGAAACGAAAAAGAAGGTGTCATTGGTGTTGTGCAACTATCACTTTACCGATGGAATAATTCGTCCAAATGTCCCTGCCCTCGTTGATGTTGGTGGAATTCAGATAAAGCCGAAGCCTGATCCATTACCGGAGGTACATATATGAAAGAATTCAATCTTCAATAATTTTCTATACTATTCTTCTTTAATTTAGAATCTTCAAAAAATCTTCAATGCTTCCTCAGAACACGGAGTTATTTACCTTAGCTTCGGATCTAATATCAAAAGCACAGACATGAACCCTGAACTTTATAAAATTGTCTTCAAGGCCTTAGCTGGCCTTAAGCAAACGGTTCTCTGGAAATGGGACGCTGTTGACAAACCGGGAAATGCTCCCAATATTTTCTATGAAAAATGGCTACCTCAGGATGATCTACTTACCAATCCAAATGTGAAGCTCTTCATCACTCATGCTGGCAAAGGCAGTGTAACTGAATCCCAATACCATGGAGTTCCAATGATAGCCATTCCATTTGCTGCCGATCAAATTTCAAATGCTGCCGCTGTGGAAAAAGACGAATTTGGCATAAGAGTAGATCAGAAGACAATGACAGCGGAAGACTTAAGAGCTGCAGTTTTAGAAGTGCTGGAGAGTCAGAAATATGCTAAAAATGTTAAACGATTTTCTACGCTTTACCGAGGTAGGCCAATGAATGCTAAAGATACTGCTGTGTTTTGGTTGGAGTATGTGCTTAGGCACAAAGGAGCGTATCACATGCAGAGTCCTCTAGTGCATTTAAGCGGAATTCAGTATTTTAGTTTGGACGTAATAGGTTTTCTACTTTTAGTTGTATTTGTAGTTTACAAGGCGATCACTATTCCAATGAAGTTTATTTACAGAAAAGTATTCTCAAAGAAACCAAAATCAAAAACACAATAAAAGAATGTGTTCCTAAAAATTTGTTTTTATTTGTGTGTATAAAAAAAATATAATATATGTATTATGGTTATAATTATGTTCCGTAGGGAGCAAGACTAGTCGCTTTGAATTTATGGTGAAGTTGTATCGCAGTTCAAATTTAATACTTCGCAAGATCCGTGCAGAGACCTAAGTTTGTTTGAATGTTTTCATTTCACAATAATCACAAATTGATTATTGCGTTGCGGAGTTATATTTGAGAAACGATTTTCATCCGAACCGAATAGCTGGCATCCCTCAATTTATATTAATAAAAGATGATTAAAAAAAATTTTTTTTTGAAATTTTTATATCCGTGTATAATATGTAATATCTTCTTTTGAAAACTTACATTATTAACACTATAGATACTATATAGATAGTAAAGAAATTGTTTTTTGAAATTTCAAACCTCAGAAGTCTAAAGCAGAACAACTTGCAGTCAGTTTTGAATTTATTTCTGAAAATCAACTTCAAAGCCAACGTAAGTATTTTTCTCATGATAATAAAACTTAAAACAAGATAATTCCTAAGAAAACTATTACATCTAAACTATTTTTCTGGAAAAAGTTCTTATGAACGGGACAATGTTCGGAAACTAGAAAGAACCAAGCCTCATGAGCTGATAGTCTAAAAGCGATGGGAAAATATAACAAATTTAAATTTCTTCCAAGGGATCATGACATTGTCTAGAGTTATAAAAATCTCGAATGGACAAAATCTCGAAAAAAGAAAAAAGAAATGATCTCGAATGCAAAAATCCCGAATGAATAAAAATCCCGGATGAACGAAGATCTCGAATAATTAAAATAAAAACTCGAAAAAATCTAGAAAAAAATATTTACTTTTGATATTTTCGTTCTTTTTAACTATAGAGATTCGAGTCTGGGGTTTAAAATTTCGTATGTTCGTTTTCTGTATGTTCCAAGATTTAATTCCTTAAACCGTTTTTATTTTTAAAAGATGGATTGGCTCTGTCACATTTGTGGAGATAGGACTTTCACCAGTAGCTATACCGTGGTGTATAATGCATTTGGTAAGCAGGCCAAGGTGTTGGTGGCAAAGAAAACTGTTTACATTGGCGCCTCTCTGGCGATTGAAAATACGGGACAGAAGACACCAAAAGGGAGTTAAAATACTTGAAATCCGCGAAGTAGGCCTGCCGAGATACTGTTGTGCAAGAAAACTGTTCATAATAAGTCTGGAATGAATAATGTTTGTTTTTATAATTTACTATGGACATTTATGAATTTTGCTAAAAATTCTAATTTTACCGTTAAATTCTGGAATTTCCACATTTCGGTGTTTGACAGCATAACATAACATATACATAGTAAAATCATATGAAAAATCATTCACTATTGAGATAATGCTCAAGATTTCTGCGAGGAATTGTCGAAAACGGTTCTAACGATTTTCATTTAACTTCGAATTTTTAACAATTTTTAAAGCAATAAAACTGCATAAATATTTTAGAGGTTTTTAAGAAAAGTACTTCATTTTTGAGTTATTTCCGAATATCTCGTTAATAACTTGATTGATTTTCTTGTACTTTATCAATTTGGTTTTTCTATAAGTAGTTTTTATTGCCCTTAAAAATTGTATAGGTAAAACTTTTTTATGAACACAAAATCAAAGCAACAAAAAAAAATCAATTTTTAGTGTTTTTTGTTTACATTTTGCATATACATATGTAGGTAGTAAATTATATTATTGATAAACCTAAGTGATTTCATTCACTTTATCTACTGTGTTCTGTGATATTTTCATTATATAATTAATCACATTTTAAACAAATTGGCGTATATTCATAGTAATTTTTAGACCCTAGTTTATCTTGGCCTGGAGTTTATCCAATGTAAATTAGATAGGATAAACCCAGTATTTTTTTTAGAAACATTTTAAACAGTGACTATGAATATGCCCCATTATCTATATGAACTTTCATAAGTCGATCCTTATTTGATTTGAAATTAAAAAAAGAATCTAATGCTTATCCTTAGCATGATTTTTAAAATAATCTTATCATAAAATAAACCAAAACATATTTTTTGTTTGATATCTCAACGATTATATTGTTGTGATAGGATCAAGTAAAACATTTGAAGGTGCGTTGTTGCTGATAAAGCATGACCATATGAGAACAAAACCTAATGTTAACTAAAAATTGTTGATTGCCATGAAATTTTTGTTGAAGACTCGTCATGCAATGAGCAATAATTAATAAAGTTATTTATCAAAGTCCAATTCTTCAACAAGATAAAAGCTTCTATATAAAAACCATTAACTACTTAAGTTTGTTCAGTTCCAAAACTCCCTCAAGTTAGTTCAGTTACGGATATTATGGCTGGAAGTTACAAATTCGTAGCCCTTGTGGGTCTATTGAGCTTTTTTGTTGGAACAGGCGAAACTGCGAATATTCTTGGTGTCTTCACTACCACCAGTCCATCACATAATATTATTCACATGTCCTACATCAGGGCCATGGTCGAGCGTGGTCATAATGTGACAGTTGTAACTACATTGCCTTTAAAGGATAAAAACCCTAAGTACCATCATATACACATTCCCCAAAGTGAACAAAGACTCAAGGAAATTGCTGCTTCCAAGAAAACGCCAGCTAAAGCTCCAGGGATTATTGAATCGATCCCAAAAATAATTGACGGTATATTCTCATTTGGACAAATGCAAGCTGACCCGCTCAAAGATCAACGCTTCCAAGATTTAATGCATAATCCCGACAATAAATTCGATCTCGTAATAATTGGATACTTCTTTAATGAATTCCATCTTGGAATTGCTGCACACTTTATGTGTCCTATTGTTATAAGTAACATGATGGCAACAAATAATTTCCTTGACATTTTCATTGGCAATCCGCCAGAAGTAGCTTATGTCCAAGCTTCACCCTTGTTTGCAGCCCCAGATCCAATGAAATTCACTGGAAGATTAAAAAACTTCATAATCAATATCATCTTCAGGATATTGGGATATTTCCTAAACATGCAATCAACGAATTTATACAAGTAAGATTTTAATATGTTTGTGAGATTTTGAAATTAATATTGACCAATTTGTATCTTTGTTTTTTTTTTATTTTTAGTGAAATCTTCCCCCCTTCGAAATATACACCATTTGAAGAAATGAAGAAGAAGGTGTCATTGGTGTTGTGCAACTATCACTTTACCGATGGAATAATTCGTCCAAATGTTCCTGCCCTCGTTGATGTTGGTGGAATTCAGATCAAGCAGAAGCCTGATCCTTTGCCAGAGGTTAGCAATGAGAACATATCATCAATCATTCCGGTACACTATTCTTCTTTAATTTAGAATCTTCAAAAAATCTTCAACGCTTCCTTAGAACATGGAGTTATATACCTTAGCTTCGGATCTAATATCAAAAGCACAGACATGAACCCTAAGCTTTATGAAATTATCTTCAAGGCCCTAGCTGGCCTTAAGCAAACGGTTCTCTGGAAATGGGACGCTCTTGACAAACCGGGAAATGCTCCCAATATTTTCTATGAAAAATGGCTACCTCAGGATGATCTACTTACCAATCCAAATGTGAAACTCTTCATCACTCATGCTGGCAAAGGCAGTGTAACTGAATCCCAATACCATGGAGTTCCAATGGTAGCCATTCCATTTGGTGCCGATCAAGTTTCAAATGCTGCGGGAGTCGAAAGAGACGGATTTGGTCTACTGCTTGATCAGAAGACAATGACAGCGGAAGACTTAAGAGCTGCAGTTTTAGAAGTGCTGGAGAGCCAGAAATATGCTAAAAATGTTAAACGATTTTCTACTCTTTACCGAGATAGGCCAATGAATGCTAAAGATACTGCTGTTTTTTGGTTGGAGTATGTGCTTAGGCACAAAGGAGCGTATCACATGCAGAGTCCTCTAGTGCATTTAAGCGGAATTCAGTATTTTAGTTTGGACGTAATAGGTTTTCTACTTTTAGTTGTATTTGTTGTTTACAAGGCGATCACTATTCCAATGAAGTTTATTTACAGAAAAGTATTCTCAAAGAAACCAAAATCAAAAACACAATAAAAGAACATGTTTCTCAATTCGTTTGGTTGGATATATATTTCATTAAACTTACCATTTTGCATTTTCAAATGTCTTGCGAGTTATTCATTTCGCATTGAATTTTTTGTAATTTTTTGGCTGTGTTATCATTTCGCAAAATATCATTTCGTATCGCAATTTTTATTTTGCATTTAATTACTTCTGATTATATTCCTTCACAGTTTATTATTTTGTGAGTTAATTCAAATGAAACAATTATTTGATAAATTGCTGAGTTAGATATGTGAAACGATATTCATCGAAACAGCCAGCACTTCAAAATTATTATTGATAAAAGATAAGTGAAATATTTGTTTGTGAATTTTTATGTATGTATGTACTACATGAGTTTATGAAAAAATTTGTTTGAAATCTTTATTTATATACTCAACTTAAATTATTAACATCATAAGTCTACGGAAGAATAGCTTGCAATCTTCTAATCAGATTTTAATTTTATTCTGATAATCAACGTTAATAACAAGTTGAAAAGAAGCTTGAATATTTTTTTCATGATAATATAACCTAAAAACAAGGTTATTCCTAAGAAAACTATGACATCTAGACTATTTTTCTGGAAGAAGTTCATATGAACTACTGGACTCTGCATGTGTTTAGCTCCACGATGGCGTATAACATACTCCGTCCAGTAGACAACACTCTGTCTCGGTGTCAGTGGTCTATCCCTGTAGGCTTTTGAAAATTTCGAGACAGCTACCATATATTTGGGATTTTCAAGAATCTCACATAAATCTTTCCGGAAACTTTGCTCTGTTAGATTACGATGATTTACTATCAGCGCATACCCAATTTTCTCCATTTCTTCAGCATTTCCAAACTGATCTCCATAAATTGGAACTGCTAGCATTGGAACACCATGATATTGAGCTTCCACCGAGCTGCCTTTTCCCGCATGAGTAATGAATAATTTGAGATCTGGATGTGCAAGAAGATCGTCTTGAGGAAACCACTTTCGAAACATGATATTGGGTGATGTGCCTGGAGGATCAATACTATCCCATTTCCAAAGAACTTTATATTTTGATTGTGACAAGACTTTAAACATAGCTGAAGTGGCATTCGATGACAGATCTGCGCTCTTAACGTTTGTCCCCAAGCTAAAGAAAATAAAACCATCATTGGAAGTATTGAGAAATTCCACAAGGTCCTGTGAAACACGTTAATATATATATAAATTATAAATATAAACCCTAAATGTATTTGAAAGAATTCAATTTGTACCTTAGGTAGTGGATCTGGTTTCTCCTTGACCTGAATTCCACCTATTTCTACAAAACCTGGAGTCAGTGGCCGTATTCTTCCTTCGCTAAAATGAGTAGCACAAAACACAATAGATACATTCTTCTTAATTTCATCATACGATGGATATCTCTTTGCAGAAAAGTACTCTCTGAAATAATAAAAAAAATACTCTTTATAAGATAAACTTTTTTTAAGAAACTTCACTCACTCATAGTATTGCGCCATTTTGTATTCACCAAATTCCTCAAAGACTATCCAAAATAAATAGTCAAAAATATTACTCAATCTGTTGTTGAAACTCTTCACATTAAAGGATTTTCCAAATAAGGGAACACTAGATAAAGAGAGTGGGCTACCAACGAAAGACAATGTCAAGCTGGTAGGATGGTTTATAAAGGTCACAATAACCGGACACTTAAAATGTGCTGCCACTCCAAGTTGAAATGTATTAAATACCCATCCTAAGATTACAACATCAAAATGGTTTTTCGGATTATCCAATAACTCTTTGAATCGAGGACTCTTAAAAGCCTTATCTTGTATTCGAACTCGTTCTACATTCGCCCAGAACAACTGCTTAAAGGCAGCCCATTTATTAGACTTCGATGCTCCGTCACTAAGTAATCTTTGATATTCAGCAAAATCTTCGTCCGCTGGGGGCAGGAAGATATGATTGTATTTTGGATTTTGATCCTTGAGTGGCATTGTTGTTACAATTGTCACATTATGACCCCTTTCGACTAGTGTTTTGGCAACTGCCATATAAATTATAATATGCGACTGACCGGGACTGGTAAAGAGGCAAAGAATATTAGCCGCATTGCTACTACTGCTGCAGAGTAGTAACAGAAACAAACTTACAGCTGTTATAGTGGTTCGCATTGCTTTGACGAGAAAACAACTTTAACTGATAATTATATTTTTGAAAATTACTTTCGAAGTATTTAATTAATCGAAAAATTAACTTATTATCTTTTGGTTAAAGTTGATAACACAAGTATATTTTTATTATTATTATTATTATTATTATTATTAAGAATGGATCGGAAGTGGTGTTGTAGAATAGAAAAGATAAGATAAGATCAGAATGAATAAGCGACAAAAAACTGAGATATTTTACAATTTTGATGATTTTCAACACAAAGGTTGAGTTCATAATTGGTTTTAGATAATAATTCGTGCATGTTTACTTTTTCGAACTCGTAGGGTATTTAATTTTTTTGAATTATTTAAAACGTTAAAGTTAACAATTTTAAATTAAACATACAAATTTCAATAAAAAGCCGTAACTCCATTAGACCTGTTATAATTCCTGATATTTAAAATTCTATTGGAATAATAATGTTGAAATTTTGTAGTTCTCTATTCAGTTTAAAACAACACTCTAATATGGGAACACACTCGGACTAAACAAAAGATAATTAGAGAACAATGGATATGCTTAGTTTTATTTTTCTCGTAAATAGACAAAATTCTTGGTACCGTCATAGTCCAGTAACGAGAGAGTTCACTATATGTCCTACCAACTATTGGCGTTGCTTTCGGTTAAAATCATAACTGTTAAATAGCGACATTGTTTTAAAAATTTTTTTACTAGTAGGTATCATACTAAACCTATTTTATTAAAAAAAACTCCAGCTGAACACACCTAAACCAGTTCATGCAAAAAAGTAAGCAAACATACCATTTTCACATTTGTAGTTGTCAAAGTGACATTTGGAGTAAATATTATACTAAAATGATCAAATAGGAATTTGGTTATTTTCAGACGTATTTATTAGATTTTTTGTATCTTTCACTTGGACGACTGTCCAAAGTTAAACAACGTTTATACATACGACCACTTAACTTTAATAAAATGTTAAAAAGATGGTACAATGTTTACTCATTGGAAGTTTGGAAAATCCTATTTAAACCTAGCAACATAACATCATCTTTAACATCATACTAAATCTTCTAAAATTTTGAGCCATAGTTTTCTTTGAGTGTAGTCAAATTGTGGAAACATGCGAGACAAATATAATTTAATTTCTATTACATACTTAAAATAATTTATTGCTCATCAGTTCAAAGCTATATTGTCTTTTTTGTTGATATGAAAATTATTGTATATTAATTTGTACATATGTATATGGATTTATCAGTTGCAATGCAATGTAGGACAATGATCTTTATTTTGTTTAAAACAAATAAAAGATCTAAAATTAAATATTTAAATTTCTCAAATTTTTCAATAACGAGAAAACAGCGATAGGAACAAAACAACAAAATAAAATTACACAAAAAATATATTAATGGTAAAAATAAGCAATAATAAGATAAGATGATAATCAACTATTTCCATATAAACAATTGCATTCGAGTTTTATGCATATACCTAGGAGTAATATTCGTTTAGCATTGGAATAATAAAAATTTATTTAGTTGTGTTTCTAAACTCATTCAAGATGCAGCGGCTGTCATTTTTAACTACATCAATATTTTTGTTGGCACTTTGCTTCACCGGAAATAACTGTGCAAATATCCTTGCGGTATTCACCAGTACTAGTCCATCACATATAATTATTCACATGGCAACTGTCAAGGCACTTACGGAAAAGGGCCACAATGTGACAGTTGTCACGACTCTTCCCCTCAAAGAATCCAGACTCAAATACCATCATATTTACGTACCACCATCCGAAGAAGATTATGAAAAATTTAAGAAAAAGTTGAGCAATGCAGCAACAGGTGTTTGTGTATTTTCCTCGATGAAAAATCTGTTTTCCTCCAAAATACAAAGTGTTGTTATCCAAGACAAGGCCTTGAGACATCCAGATTTCCAGGAACTTTTCAAAAACAAAGGAAACCATTTCGATCTTGTGATTTTGGGATGGTCAGTTAATACTTTTCAATTGGGAATTGCTGCACATTTTAAATGTCCGGTTATAGTGAGTGTGATAAATTATCCGCCACAACATTTGCTATCGTCTATTGGCAACTCTGTGGATCCTGCCAATATTCCAATGGTTTTGGTTAACTCAATGGAATTGTTGTCCTTTAAGATGAGATTGTTTAATATGATGGTTTATGCGAGCTTAAGTACAATCGATTGGTTCATCGATTACAAAATGGCACAGTATTATAAGTAAGTTTTTCAAATAAATATCAAACATTATTTTTTTTATAGTGATTTTTATTTTTTTTTAGGAAGCACTTCCCAGGAGAGATGTCCTACACTGAAATGAAACAAAATATCTCGTTGATATTTAGCTCTACCCATTTTAGCGATGGGGTTATAAGACCCATGGTTCCAGGATTTGTAGAAATCGGAGGTATTCAGATTAAAGAACAACCAAAACCACTTCCTAGGGTTTGTAAAATTTTGTCTATTTAAAATACCTTTATTAAAAAGTTTAATTTTCAGGACATCAATGTATTCCTTGGAAATGCGGACAATGGTTTTATTCTATTCAGTCTGGGAACAAACGTCAAAACCACCGATTTATCACCAAACACAATTCAGATAATTTTTAAGGTTCTATCTAAGATGAAATATAAAGTTCTTTGGAAATGGGATGGTACTAAACCCCCAGGTCGATCTCCAAATATCATGTTCCAACAATGGCTTCCACAAGATGATCTCTTAACTCATCCTAAACTACAACTGTTTATTACACATGCTGGAAAGGGTAGTGTTGATGAGGCCCAATACCATGGTGTTCCAATGCTTGCAATTCCTCTCTATGGAGATCAACTAGGTATTGCAAAGAAGATTGAAAAACAAGGTTATGGTTTAGTTGTGGATCATCGGAAAGTTACAGAGGAAAGCTTTCGCAAACAACTTTTGGAAGTTATTATCAACACTAAGTATTTAGAAGCTGTTTGGAAGTATTCAATGTTGTGTAGAGATCGACCAATATCATCAAAGCAAACTGCAGTCTTCTGGACGGAGTATGTGATTCGTCATGGTGGTGCAAGGCATATGCAGAGTCCAGCTGTGTTTATGAATTTTTGGCAAAAGAATTCACTGGATTTGTATGGATTTTTGGGGATAGTTTTGTTTTGTATGTATTTGTTTTTCAAGGGACTTGTTAAGCTGTTTCTAAGAATCTTATCTAAGGCAAAATTTAAGACTGATTAGATTACTTTTTCGTAATTCCAAATATAGCTCAAATTTCATTTAATTCATTCTTAAACTAATCAAGCAACTGCCCGAAGAAGTTCATATTCATTCATAATTTAAGTAAACTTTTTTCATAAAATACGACATCAGATATAAGATGTGCCTGAATTTGCGATATTCTTTGGTGTTGTCTATGTTTAAAATTTTAATTTTATGTTTAACGAAAATTGTAATTTGTAAATAAAAAAAAATAAATGTGTTATAGCTAAAGCTGACCTTAAAGTTCTATTGTTGTATGATGTCGGAGACGTTTAAAGGCAAACCTCGAAGAATTGGTGCTACGATGTGAAAAGCTTGTCCCTTAATATTATTTGTTAATTGAAACCATGGCTTCGGTTAGACTCCTTATAATGAGATTTTTTTTGGCGTTAGGCAATAACGCTCAAAGAAGTAACGCCTTAATCAATTTGGAAATATCGGAAATGGATTTGGGGTAGGTGCGACATTAGGTGTACTTATGCAAAGTCGCTTTTGCATTTAAAGAATATGGTTTTAAGGAAACTTTGCATATACCCAGCCTCGCACCTACCCCAAATCCTATAATGTGTCCAAGCAGGGGGGTTGCAGGGGGACAGCATACCCGCCCATACATACCTCAATGTTTATACGCCGTTTTGTTTTTCAAAAATCCATGTTGTAAATATGTTAGTACTGAATTTTATTATTATTTGGGTGTTCCTAAGATTTGGGCCTTATTTCCTTTTTCTGGATTTCGTTTGGGCGTTATTTCACATTTGAGTTTTAAAATTTTTATTTTAGGTGTTATGGGCGTTATTGCCTTTTTTTTACTGTGAGGATTACGGAGGCCCTCCTTTGGAGGCTAACCTTCGGCCTACAACATCTCATTAGTAAAGTATCTATGTGTGGGGACCCAACAGCTTTATCCTGATTCCAGCTGGAATAATTACTGTTAGGCCCTTAGAAATCAAATTTTATGAGAGTTTTCTTATAAAAGAACAGAAAATACTGCAGAAGCTTTCATGCACATTTTGCTCGGCCAGGGTCCCATCGTGCAAAATCCCGGTGGCCCAGTCCACCCCTGACGTCGCTGCACGAAAAATATTCTATAAGTTTATCTTATATAAGATAATTCGCGTGCAGAAAACCTTATTCAACATTAACTTATTGGAGAACTCGAGGTTAAGTGCGGTTGGTATCTCAACTGTTCGATTTTCTCTTATAGCAACAATTTACTTTGGTCGATCATTATTCAGATATACACACTCGGAAAACATATGACACCATCTCCATGCAGCTGGAAGCAGCTTATGAGTAAAAATGTAAATAACTCTTTAAAATATTCTATAGTTATTTTTTGACGATATACCTAGTAGTTTTCTAAAACATAGATAAGTGTCTGATTGTGAATTTATACTGATATAACATCATTGCATTCCTTTTTTTTAATAAAGAGGTAATGTTTAAAATTATAAAAAAAAAAAAACATAAAAAAAGTTAATTTAAAATACGTAAATCAAGTTGAAATTACTTAAAAGACTTACCACATTGTCATTTCAATTCATATAATGCGACGACAACTGTCACAATTGTTCCCGAGATAAAAATAAAAGTAGGTAAATAATCCCTGGCTTTCATCGCGCAATGACAATGATCTCAGCTCTGAATATGATTATCCCCCACTATGCCACACGTATACATAAATAGGTACGTATATATATAAGTGTGCAGGTGAGTTTATTCTTCTTTCCTCCTATATCTCTTGCCTCACTATATACAAATATCATCCATATAGTATTTCATTCCACATAACTGTGTATTGACTCCGCCATATATACATCTACCTTCATATGTATAGAGATACACTTCTCTCCTGATACTGCGACAACATGAACCTGATAATCCTTGCAGATAAATTATTATCCTTAGAGATGATTAAATGGCAATTTCGAGAGCATATTCCCTTGTCACCCGGCTTAAACCACTATACAGCAGGGATCGACCCAACCCAACTTATAACCAAACGAACGACGTCACACAATAGCAGAGGACTTGCAAATTTTCCATGTCAAATTAAATATCCTTTAATCTCGCATTGTGTAAGGAGCAGAACAATTCCTGCTCGCATAATATATAAGACCTCAACTCAAAATCCCAAAAGGTGAATTTTGTAATGAAACTTCGTGGAGATGAAATACAAAACAAAAAAAAAGTAATCCTTTCCAATGCTCCCTATGGTGGTCTTTATTGTTTCCATGTAAATGTATGTCACCATCATTTTCTGAATGAGAATGTTGATTATGCAAATTCATCTCGAGGATGGAGAATTCAATGCCATGTGATGAGGGTATTTTAATTCATGAGTTACCTATACCGCAGCAGAACATACAAAATGTTAATGACCCGAAGTCCTAAATACGAAACGAACCTGCTCCTCGGCTGTCCAGTCCAGCATGGTTTAGATAGTTTAAATAACATGCTGAGTTGGTGTAGATATGCTTTTTACAAAGACCATTACATGATAACGTTTGCAAAAGGACACCTATTTGGAATAGTATGACCATAAACTATAAAAAAAAAAATTACTGGAAGAAGTGTCTTCGATAAATTTTTTAGGGGTTTAGCCTCTTGACATCGGTTACGACGTTTTTTATCTTCCCTTTAATGGTTGTCAAAGATTTTATAAGAAGGCTAGCTAATTCTTAGCTTGGTTTACTGAGCCCTACTACAACTTGGGTTATTTAAGTATTTTTTCACCTATGTCACCTAGGGGTGGCCCCGGCGCAGTGGAAGTAGTGCTTGACTGCTAACCTGGATGTGTGGGTTCGATCCCAAGTCTAGGCAGCATTCTTTTCTATGTTCCCTCAATTGAACGCCACCCCGGGATTTAATGAGATAAACAAAACCTAATTTCTCAATCCACTGTGCCAACAAAAATCTATCCTATCCCTCTATTCCTTCTAACATTTGCCTAATTTATAAGACCCTAGGTCTTACTGGCATATATATGTTTGTGTTGTTTTTTTTTTTTTTTTTTTTTTTTCATGACATAAATTACTTCCAGCCGTGCCAGTGTAGTTGACAATTATCCATAAAAAACATACTTTCACAGTTGAAATAAATATTTATATATTTATATAAAATATTTAAAAAAATAAAATTGTGTTGGATTTACCATTAGCATCTTTACGGTATTGTGGCTAGACCAGTACCAATCATGAAATCAAATTATAGTACCTAAGTGTTCACCAACTTCACAACAGATAGCGGTGCTTTGCATGTGAAGTAAAATCAAACAATTGTGGTTAGACCAGTTTATCCAATCATGAAGTCAATTGTACACAGATAGCGGTACTTTGCATGTGAAATAAAATCAAACAATTTTGGTTAGACTAGTTTATACCAATCATGAAATTAAATGTAGTATAAGTGTTCGCCAACTCCACAACAGATAGCGGTGCTTTGCATGTGAAATAAAATCAAAAAATTGCGGTTAGACCAGTTTATACCAATCATGAAATTAAATGTAGTAAGTGTTCGCCAAGTTCACAACGGATAGCGCTGCTTTTTATGTGAAATAAAATCAAAGAATGAAAAACGTTTATATTTTCGACACATTCTCGTGGCTTATATACATAGTTAATTTATCGTTTATACCAGTCAGGTGCAAATAGAAAAACAAGGGGACAGAAAACGAATTAAATGTTTTAAAACTATTTCTAATTTCAAATTTTAATCTTGATATGTATTTCCAAATCAGTTTACTGACAAAAAATTGTAGTACATAGTATGTTTTCTTTTCATTTTGAAGGAGAACGGTCACACTAGTTTTCATCTTCAACAAACGTTATTATAAAATGTAAAATGAACAGTGAATTTCCAAAAAAGCATTTTGCTTTTGCAAACAGGAACTGGAACAATAAAAAAAAAACAAAAGAACCTAAATTTCTCCACTGAAATCAGCAAATATCTGCTGGCTGAAATCGATTAGTAATAAAATTTAATAGTATATGGATTTTCAATTGTCCCCCAGGAACAACATTCCAAAGTTAGTATACTGAAGTTGGTAGGTTAGTTACTTTACCTACCATTTGAACGAGTATTCTATAGGTTCTGTGTCTGTGGTGCAAGTAATATAATTTTGCTATCTTTCATTTATAGAAAATTGAACGTTTTGCATGCAATAATTCGGCCAGTTTATGGCTAATTGAAGTTCTGATTTAATTGGAACTAGATACTGGTTGTGGACAGAAATGGTTTTTTACTTCTTCTTCTGCATAGCTAAAGATAGTACAATATTTTCTAATTCTCATTCGATGAGAATTGCAGACAATTTTGCTTTGATAATATTTAATTGATGACTTGTGTGTATATAAGAACTTTTCTTGTATTGCAGTCGTGGCAATTCTGTATAAATAAAGTATGTAGTTGTTTAGGAACAAACCAAACAAAAAAATTATCTTTTAGTGTCCACATAGAGTATTGGAAACATTTTCTATGTACATACATAATAATATATATAAAAGTATTCATTAATTTTTCAAAATCGAAAAGAAATTATGGAGTTCTATTACTTATAAGTTTTATAAAGTAGGTAGGTACTGTTTTGATTTTTTTCAAAAATCAGTAGGAACCTGTAGCCGTAAAACATAAGAAGCTAATACAAATCAAACTTTTTTAAAAATATCAGCAAGGGCACATAAATATCAAAACGACCTAAAGGGCCCTACACACCATCAACATTGACATTTAACATTGACATTTTTTTCATCAGGTAACATTGATAAAAAACAAGCCACCACACGTTCAATGAACATTGACAATTTTGCTTTCTTTTTTTTCTCTCAACGGTATCTTCGGAATTCAAATCTGGGAAACTATATAGGAAGTCGATTCTCTTCTGCTGAATCCAGGTAAATGTCGTCCTTTCCTGCTCCCGACTTTTTAGAATTGTACAAAATTAATAATATAATATCAGGCAAAACAGAAACACACTACACATCGTAAATATTTTGTCACTGAACATTGACGATAATCAAAATAATTTTGTGTTTCGTCAATGTATCAATTTTACTTGTGATGAACATTGAAGTGCCTACTAACGATCAATTTTACCTGAATCGAGACTCGTTCAAGTAATATTGTCAGGTAACATTGATCGTGTGTAGGGCCCTTAAGGAAAATGAAATACCGAAGATCATCTGTTCAATGCGAACATAAGCCCTTTTAATGAAATTTGGACCACATGGGCGACGGAGCAATATTATTTTGTTGCTTTTAGTTGCTCCCAATTTGTTGCACCTCCAGGCAGTAAGTTTCACCCGTTTACCTTCCTATTGTTCCTACTTTTTGGTACATTTGCAACAACTATATATGACGTATCATATCTCTCTCTAATGCGGAAGTTCCGGTAAATTAAGATTTTTTTAATAAAAGTCCAATAAATTCTAGAACTATAGGTAAGTACTCCGAAATGTGGAATTTCTAGAAATAACCCGTAAAACTTAGAAATTTTCAGCATCTTTCTTGGAAAATTCTTAGAACCTTTCAGCAGCATTAGTAAAAGTCTGAAAAAGTCTGGGCTTTTGTCAACACTTTTCTTATAAAAACAAAACATTTCTGAATTTAACCAATGTTGCTGCAAAATTAAATTCTATTTTTTTTAGAATTGTTACATTTCTGGTTTTAATGCAAACTCGCTAATAATAGGTAATATGTATATAATAAAGATTATATAGGTACCTATATATAAGCTTCGATCTTTTTACTTACGATATATGTACAGGTAATATATGGCAAGTTATGCGTTCGTAAAAAAAAAAAAACACGAGATTTTGATAAAACTTGACATAAAGATAATAGCGAAGTCGAAAAAAATAGTTCTGGCAATTCTGTCCGTCGTCTATCTGCCTGTCCTTTCTGTTGATGCCTATAAACGGGTGGATCGATTTTCTTTTAACTTGGTACATAGTGTTATTTGGGCATTCCCCCGACACGTTTGTTTCATTTTTTTAGAACCAAAAATATTAGAAGCTGCCTTACAAAAATTTTTTAGCAAAAAAATGAAAATCTTCTTTTAAAAGAGTCTGTAATTTTTTTTTTGAAAATGGCTACCATTTTATAAAAAAATATACCAAAAAATGATTATATGCAAATGGTACCTCCCATTGAACCAATTTTTTGATTTTCGATTTTCTCAAAAACGGTTCGACTGATTTTTATAAATTTTGATATACCTACTAAAACTAAAACACGTTTTTAGTAGGTGGCATAAATTATAGGCTCACATAACTTATAATTATTATTAATTATTCAGACTTTATATTCACAGTGTGATCGCACATAAGAGCAAGTCGTGCATTTTATTTTTAAACATATGGCTACCAACTACCGTATAAAGCCTACTCACTGCATAATAACATAAATTCTCTTGAGAGCTCCAAACCTGTTAACCCCATAAGAATTAAAATTTAAATCAATTTGCATTTTCCTAGTTGTCCTAATTAGGGTTCATATACAAGGAGGTGGGCTATAAATAGTACCAACTTTGTCACCGCACCTAGGCCAAAGTGCCTTATACTATATACCTATACAACCTATACAAAAATATTTTATCCCATAATTCTTTTAAATAAATTAAGCTTAATTATGAATTCTTTTGTCTCAAGAAGATATTTTCTTTAATAAGAAATTTTCTTATGGTGAAATTAAAAATGCTGACCTCACTTTGCGGTTAACCTGATGGATTATTGTGCAACCAACTGTTAGCTCTTTCTATACCAGCAAAAGGTATGTACAAGACTTGTTAAGTTCAAAAGGACCATCCAATCGAAGAAACTGTGAACTCAACACAAAGTGAAAAAAAAAATAATTTTATATAAAACCGCACAAACTACTATGATGAAGTTGTACAGTGCCTAGTTGAAATCAGAAGAAGTTCTCTGCTATAATAAAGCAAAGACCACCCTCATTCTCCTTTGACCAAAGAAAAGTTAGGAGAAAAATTAAAAATTTTAGTGTACCATGTATATATACTTTAACTTCAGCTGGTGGATTCTAAAGTTCTCCATCTCCATCCACATTTTCCGTCGCACAGCTTGACAAAGGATACAGCAAATATATAGCTAAGAAAAGGATACAAATGCCAAGCACAGCACACGCTGTTTGATGATATTGAAAAGTCGATTCAGCAAAAGTTCATTGGCGTCCTCCTACGCTCGCTCGTTTGACACACGAGAGCAGGAGCAGCGTTTATATATATAAGTGTGTATATTATTGCCACAGTCTAGTCGCCTTTTTTGAGCCAATTCTCCCTCTCGCTTCGCTATTTCTCACAGCAGGAGAGCTCCCCACCCACCCCATCATCGTCATCATCCATTCGATGAAAATAAAACGAGGAAACAGTATTTTCGCAACAACTGTTTCCTTTGATGGTAGCAGTCAATCAAGTCGAGTTTTTCACGGTTCAGATGATTTTATTTTTCATATTATATACGTTTGGAGCAAAAAAGAGGGGGACTCCTTGCCGCCCTTTCAATGGGGGTATAGTGAGTGGGATATGTTAGGTGACGGAAGCACGTCAGCTGATTGCCTGCTGCTGCTGCAGGTTAAGGCGAGATGGCAAACAGATTTAAACGCACAATCAAAGTTTGTCTTGTGTTGTGATGATATGCGGAAAAAGTTCTGTCGCAGGAAATTTAAGTTGCTGCACGGAGAGAGTGAGACTGTTTGTGTTGGTATATTGGTTTCGAACTATGCAAGGTCATTCATACCTATGCTTCAGAATTGTTTGCTACAAAAGCCATGGTTTTGCAGCTCTCGCATCAGTGATCCTTGGAGGCTGCATATACTCAGCTCCCAGTTTATGATTTTGAAACTATTTGCGTATATGAAACAGTTTGTTGGGAAAAATAACGCTATGTATACTTATTTTGTTCCTATTCAGTTTTTAATTTCCTTTTAAAAATGCAAATGAGCAACTTGTAAAACATCCTCAGTAATATTCTTAGGACCACATAAATAAGATACAAAACTATTGCCAAGACTGCTATTACATCAAGACTATTTTTCTGGAAGAAGTTCATATGAACTACCGGACTCTGCATGTGCTTGGCACCGCGATGACGTATAATATACTCCGTCCAGTAGATGACACTTTGTCTCGCTGACAAAGGTCGATCACGGTAAAGCTTTGAAAATTTTGAAATGGCTCCCAAATAGCTGGGATTATCGAGAATCTCATAGAAATCTTTGCGGAAACTTTGCTCTGTTACATTTCGATGATTCACTATCAATCCATAGCCCATTTGTGCCATTTCCTTTGCATTTCCAAACTGATCCGAGTAAATTGGAATGGCTAACATTGGAACACCATGATATTGAGCTTCCACCGAGCTACCTTTTCCCGCATGGGTAATAAATAATTTCAGTTTTGGATGTGCAAGAAGATCGTCTTGAGGAAACCACTTTCGAAACATGATATTGGGTGATTCACCTGGAAGATCAGTACTATCCCATTTCCAAAGAACTTTATATTTTGATTGTGATAAGACTTTAAACATGGCTGAAGTGGCATTTGATGACAGATCTGTGGTCTTAACATTCGTGCCTAGGCTAAAGAATATGAAACCTTCATTAGCTTCTTTTAGGAATTCTTGAATATCCTGAAAAAGTTCTGCTCGAAATTAAATAAATCAAAACAATGAAAAATATTTACCTTTGAAAGTGGGTCTGGTTTCTCCTTGACCTGAATTCCACCAATTTCTACAAAACCTGGTGTCAGTGGGCGCATTTTTCCTTCACTAAAATGACAAGCACTAAAGACCAGAGATATGTTTTTCTTTATGTCATCAAAAGAAGGATATCTCTTCGCAGGGAAAAGATCACTGAAATTAACATTATACTCTTTAGAAAATTTAATGTATTTAGTTATAGTTATTAGATTGGTTGCCCACATGTCATTCGAAATTTTGTTTTTCATTAAATTCATGTTAAGCTTTTTACTCACTCATAATACTGCGCCATTTTGTATTCAGAAAATTCTTCGATTGTAAAAATAATGGCAGCACTTACAAAATTCCTTAATCTTTGCCTAAAATTCACCAGATCTGAAGATGGAATAAACAAAATGGGAACACTAGCAATTGACCAGGGACTTCCAACGTAACCTAGTAAATTTCGCGTTGGTAGATTTATCCAACTCAAAATGACCGGACAATTAAAATGTGCTGCGACTCCAATTTGATAGGTATTAAATACCACTCCTAATATCACTACATCAAAATGATTTCCCGGGTTGTTAAGAAGTTCTTGAAAACGCGGAGTTTTTATTGCTTTCTCCTGTATTCGTGCTCGTTCTACATTTGCCCAGAAAAGTCGTTTAGTTGATTCCCACCAACTGGTTTCCGTTACCGCTGTACTCAAAATTCTACGATATTTGTCAAATTCTTCCTCCTCAGGTGGAAGGAAAATATGATTATATTTTGGATTTTCGTCTTTGAGTGGTAAAGTTGTTACAACTGTCACATTATGACCCCTATCGGCCAACGTTTTGGCGATAGCCATATGAATTATAAGATGTGATCGACCAGTACTGAGGAAAAGGCAAAGAATATTTGATGCAAAAGTTGAACTTATGCAAATTGACAGAAACAACACCGTAACTACTTTTGATGCTGCCATATTGCAGTAGCAACTCTCAAATTTAAACTAAACACGATTGTCGGGGTTGATAATTACAGTTTTATAAAAATAAGAAAATGACTTAACGTAAGAAATATTATCTTATCTCCAACCCAATGCAGATAATTAATTTAAAATAACAATGTGAGGTGTTGTTATTGATATAACAGTGCCTATTTAATCTTAAAAGTTCAATTCTGTCCTTACAATGATAACATTTTTGTATTCAATCCCACCAATAACGATAATTTTAATATCAATGAAATTACCAAATTGGCTTCCACTTATCTTAACTACCTAACTTTTATCAATCATTTTCATAAGACTTTTGTTCTGTTTATAAATACAAAAGAAAAAAACACATGTTTTACAAGCAATAGTTGCAAAAGTTTGAATTATTCCATACGCACCTATAATATAATTGATTCCAGACTTTGACGTGAAGAGTATATGCGGCACACGCACACACATAAAGTTGCACTGCATTGTACCAGTGCCGTCGAATGAATATTAAAGTATGTAATATTATTTCAAAATTTCTGAAAAAATTGGATCGAATCGAACGCTACAGGTTTCGTGTGCAGCACACTCTCTAGTGTTTTTTTTTGTGATTTTCTTTCTCTTTGTGCTTTTTTTTATGACAAAATATTTATATATACTTTTTTAGTTTTAATTATCGTTTTATAAATGTTAGCTCGGTATTTACATTATTATTAGGTATATTAAAAAAAAGGCTCTATCGTTTGATCACGAGATATTCGATCCGAAAAACATTTTTGAACAGTTTTTAGTAGTTTTCTTTCCATATTGTCTGTTTAAAAAAAAACTATCAATTGAATATTTTTACAAAATTTATTAGTTGTTAACAACGTCATTGTGTTTAGTATTAAATTAGCCTGGCGTCGAAACCAGTTTTCACTGTCGAGATATTCAATATTTTTCAAGAATTTTTAGTATTTTTTGTACTTAGTTTGTTTGTTTAAAAAAACTGTCAATTGAATTTTTTTTTTTAAATCATATCAGTATAGAATAAAATTAGTCCAAAGTCCATATAATTGTTTGTTCTCAAGATATTCGAGCCGAAAAACGATTTTCTGAAAAATGTTTGCATGTTATTTGATTAAAAACAAAACTGTTTGATGATTTTCAAATTCTTTCCAATTCTTTATAAGGTTATTATGTGTAGAATAAAATAAAATCGAGGTCATATTCCAGACGAATGACATTTTTACACATTTTTGTTTAAACTGCTATAGTACGAAAACCGCTACTTGAATTTATTTGAAAGCCCTTATATGACGTTATTATCTGTAAAACCAAATGAAGTCAATATCTCTATTCGTTTCTGAGATACGGGAACGATAGAATGATAGAATGTATCACGAACGTACGAACGATTCGAGACTTTTCAAATTAATTTGGTACAAGAATCAATTTCGCTCGTTAAACGCCCGCCGTACTGCAGAAAAAAAAATTAGAACGAAATTTTCCGTTTATGATTTCGTTTTTTCAATTTTTGAATGGAAATTTTCGTTTCGCTCCACGTACTATGTTTTAAGAACAAAATTGAGCATAACGAAAATCCCTTTATTTTAGTACTTTCGAAAATCACTTTTTTTTTTAGCTTATTTTAGACGTGAAGGATAAATCCCACGATCTGTCGTCACTCATCACTGACTCTGATCACAAAAAAGACAGTATCTACAAGAAAAATGAGGAAACATAAGAAAAAAAGAGATGAGCAATGAGCATAAGACACTGCTGTCATTAGGATCCGTACTGTTTTATTATATCGGGGTGAACCATATGGCCGGTTATTGGCGAATGGCGATAATAAATCGCGGCTATATAAAGCTTGATTATTTTAGCCTCATATTGATATTTTGCTGAACTGTGAATTTCTGTGCACAGAAAATCACAGATGGTTTTTGCATGTTTTCAGGACAGCAAAAAATCTGCTAAATTTTGTATGGCGATCTATAGTAAAAGGTTTCAAATTCTGCCGATTTCTGTAAAATATTCAGAACCGAAATCTGCAAAAGGTAGCTCTGATTTTGCCGATTTTTTTTGCATTAATAATATTTTTTTGGAAGTATTTCGACTTACAAGGTCTTGCATTTAACCATCGATATGTGTTAATGTGAATGAATCTTATAGCACAAGAATATTTCATAACTTTAAATTTGTCCCTCTTTTATGGGTTTTGTTTTTGTTCAAATTATTAAATCAGAAATCCTTCCAACAAACACATCCTCCTATTGCATGACAAAAAAAAAACTTTACAATCATTCGTGATTATTCGCGATTTCAGAATGAACTCTTTGTAAAAAAAAAATAACTATATAGGTACAAATTCGATAACTCATATTGCACTTCAATAAAAGTTGCCATTTTTTTTTGCTTGTATATTTCTAACACAATGCGAATCCACTTGCAGTTTAATTTTAATTCGAATATTACAACATCACTACTGTCATTCAGGATGGGTGTGTTCACTGTGTATACGCACCTACCATAAAATGAAGGGACTCTGAACTCTGGAATCAGTTATCGAATTATCGATGCGATTAATTGGATATCCAATTTGTCCATCCAATTATCGCAAATTTACATTTCACCGAACCCAAATTGGAAATCAATTGCATACTCGGAATTTTACCACCGACCGTCACCAGTCACCATCACCACCATCATCAACAACATCAGTGTTAGCATCATCCAGTGTTGTATACGTCATATAACCCCAGAGAGGAACACCAAAAGTTTCCTTGGTGAAGCTATATATTCACCCATTTTGTTTCTTTTTTTTTTTTTTCTGTTTTGGGTTTCGGGTGTGACTCCATTTTCCTGGCTGTGAAATATCAAAGTGTATACATATATAAAATGGGATTTGTGTATTTAAATTATAAAATAAATAAAGGCCGCACAGCAACTACCTTTTTCTTTTTCGAACACCAAAATGAAAAAAAAAGAAGTTCGGAACCATCAAACGAACAGCCAAATTATAAACACCGGATGCATGCAGCCGAAGTTGCCAATCAGTAGCCAGTTAGTATAACGTAAACTTAGCTAAGAAGTTTTACAGGAGTTTCAAAGAATTTTTTTTTTATTTTCACTTGCTCCTAAGGTAGATATTTACTGATGGGTAGGGCAGGGATTCATAAAAAATATATATTAAAGGAAAAATTGTCTGTAATTTTGTCTGTTTATAGGTTAGCTGTATTTACAGTTCATTATTTTGTAGCCAAAATATTAGGTGTGTTCCTTTACTTTAAAACTATGTGAATTTGTGTGAATTTCTACGTCATTTTATTTTTTTTATATGAACTTTGACAGACTTTGGTGCAGAAATTCACAGAAATGCACAGAGTTTCATATTAAAGGAACTGCGCTATTACTGGTTGTTTTTTGATAGTTCTCATACCAAACTACCTTATATGTAGTAAGTTTAATGATTCTTTCAGAAAAATTAGATTGTTAAAAATTTTCTAAATGTCAGTTTTCCCTTTGTAGAACTAAAAAGCAAGTTATTGCGATTGATTATCGCGTATTGCCCCTAATTTCAGCCCTTTAGATTTTATTGAAAATAGTACGTCCTCTGTCCTCATCATTTTTGCTGAACACGCATACAGAAATGGAGTAAGTCATTAATTATTTTATTTTATTTATTTGACCGAAAAAATGTTATTGTGCCTTTTAAGAAATATTTAAGAGGATCAGGATAAAAATATTTCATACTAGTTAGAAAGTATTGGTAACAGATTTTCTAGATTTCTTCGATTGGATGTAAGAACCTGCGACCCATTTCGTTGCTTTAATATATATTTCTTTGAAAAACAATTCCACACCTTGTTCTACTATATATTTTCTAACTTATCTTAAGAAGGAAATGGAAAATTATTTCACAAGACGATATAAGTAGTGGGAGTTTAGGAGTTAGCTCACCTCCAAACAGTGTTTTGCAGTTTTAAAAGCATTTCCGCTTGCTTGTTCACTGTTCAGGCATCAGGCCTTTCTTTCATATTTTCAACTATTTTATGTTTTTTTTTTAAATTTGTTTTCTCCGTTCTGTGACGTGTTTTTCTTTTACAGATTATATTGCATGAGAGCGTCTTGTCGTGAAAATTGAAAATCGCATAAAAGTTTTGTAAATAACAGAAATAACTACGAAGAAAGCAGAGAGAATATCATTATGAAAAGCTGCTAAGAACTTTTAGCAAAAGATTCTTCCAAAAACATACAAAAGTTTCTTTACTTTTTCTTATAGGGCAAGTAAATTTTTCTAGGATATTTGTAGAAAAGTTTTCAATGCGAATTGTTATTTTTTTTTTATTATAATATGAAACAGGTGTTTCTATATACGAGGAAATTTGGAAAAACTATATGGAAAAAGGATGCTATAGAAGTTGTGATTTTATTAGGTTTAAGATTTGCATTCATTAGGGAAATTTGAAACATAGCATTATTAATTAAGGATTGTGTATGGTGACATAAATTGTAGAACACAATAAATAATAGAGCATAATATACAAGAAACATGCGAGAAATGTTGTTCTATTCTGTTAATGATTGCAGTAATGAACGACTGTTTAAACAGGCACTAAGGTAATAATAGCGCAGGTTGTCAAAGTTGAAAGTGTCAGAAATAAAAAATAGCTGCTCGAGTTCCCGCAAGAAATAATCACCGAAACAACAACAAAATATTGAAATTAGACAAGTGAAGGGGCACTGGGATGCACCATTTTCTTCGATTTTGACAGATACACAGAACTGAAGAAATATGAAATATGATATTACATTTAATATATGTGGTAGGTACTGTGATTGGTGCCATTTTAATTTATCTTTCTATAAATTTGTCTTCTGGGCAAGTTGATATTTATTATTTGTTCGAGCTTAAAAGTTCTTAAAAATAATTCAAAGAATTTATCACAGGAAATTAAAGCTATTGGCACAAAATTGTAGACAATTAAGTACGATGGTAAAGCATATTTAGGGGCAGTTGTACAAATATTTAAACCGTGGTTCAGCTATTTTTATCCACCGATTTCGGCGGATTAATTGAGTTTCAACAGTGGTTTACTGTTCAAGTGTGTGATAATAACCAATTACATACTTGAACCAGCGTTGAACGTTAGTTAAATCGGTGAGTTAAAATCTTGAACCGAGGCTGAACCACATATTGTACAACTGGCCCTTAGTGTGATGCTAGATAAAAACACAGGATTACCTATCTAAATTTCAAACGAATATAGCATCGTGCTTTATCTTTTTAACATTTATAATTAAAGTTAAAATCACCAAATGTCTATTTTAATATTTTAGTACATATCATACTATAACTCCAAATGTCACTTTGACAATTAAAAATGTGAAAATGGTAGGTATGTTTGTTTACTTGTTTCCACAGCTCTCACTTGAGCTGAAATTTATTAAAAAAAAAAATAGGTTTAGTACGATACTAGTTAAAAAATGTTAAAAACTAAGAACATTTAGTAAAATTAAAATAAATAGTTTTTGTTTTTAAAAAAGAAAAATCTGAAAACTCAATTTACCTAATGTGTGTTTTATTTTTTATAATAGTGTTTTAATGTAAGTATAAGAGTTTTCGTATATCGTTTCAATTGTTTTATTAAATTTTAGTAAAGAGCCTTAAAATTAGTACATTGTAGTAAAAGTAGTAAAAACAGTAGTAGGTATGCTATTACATTAACAACAGGCTGTTTAAAATTTTTGAGCCATTCTTTTGTTTTTCTTAACTAAGAACTGGAAGATATAATCACTTATAACATATTAGGTAGGTACGTTTTTTTACTTTGAAACTTTATACAATTGTGTGAATTTCTACACAAAAGTCTGTCAAACTCCATATACCAAATATTATAGGTACCTCCAAATAAATAAAATGTGTAGAAATTCACACAAACGCACAGAGTTTCAAATTAAAGAAACACACCTATTATAAGCCAATCCAAGGGGTAAAGCAATTTTTCTACGTAAGTTTGTTGTTGGCTTTTTTGAGGTTGTGCCGAAAAACCATGTTTTAAATTTATTGTGTTCGCCCTACTAATTTTGTTTTAAATTTGAATATTCATATATACTTATATAAAACTCGAGGAAATATTTTTCTATTATTATTTAATTTACCATCAGAGAAACCCTATTCCTGAATACTTATTTGCTAACCAATTAGCAAAACTTCACAACCAAACAACAACTGCATACCTAACAGAAGCAAGCACAGGTGCATTCGCAGACAACACAAACTGCATTAAGCTTTCTGTTCCACTGAACAACAATCTATACAGCACAGGCTCTCCTCTGCTCTGCTCTGGCCCAGCACAGCAAAGAGTAAACAATCTAATTGCTTCAGCAAACAGGAATCCATCATCAAAGGGCAAGCACATACACTCGCACACATATACAAATACGCGGCAGCGGTGGTGCTAAATGAGAGCACTAAGTTTACTCCTGCTGATGGTGCACATCAGCAAAGCAAGTACCTACACCACCAGATACCTCACTCCCAAATCCCAATCCCAACTTCGAACCCCGCATAGAGAACAAACCCCTCCTTGACCCTTTCGCATGTACTATACAACCACACTTGTACTGTATACACAGGATGCATTATTATTAGGTTAAGCATAGGAGAACCTACAGAACTGAAGAGAGAAGACTGTGCGAGCTCGAGCGGCACTGCCATCGTATAGCCATTAATTGCATTAAAATTGTCTGTGAAAAATGGAGGTTAAAATGCTTTTGAGTGATGCATGCGAGGGGAAGTTTCAGTGCGAAAAAGGACGAAGTGCATCGAAAAAAAGGGATATAATTCAATAATACGGACCCTTTAATGTGTTCTCCTGATGAGTGCCTACATCTCCATTTAGCTTCATCTTCCAGAGGCCATTTTTTCTGTTTTTTTTTTTTTTTTTTTGAATGAACGATAGATTGCAAGCAAGATATGAAGGGTGGGTAAAATGACTTTTGTTGCTTAAACTATTTCAATCACTTTAACTACAGGACTATCAAAAGGACAAAGTGACTTTTAGTTGGGGGACAATCAGTCAATTGGAAAAATGAACAATTTGAGTAGGCGATATTTTAAAATGCTCTCATATAAAGGAGTAAGGCTATTTCGTGTATACAACTTGTGAGTTGTGAGATAAAAAAATGTATATAGTGGCCATATAAAAAGAGTTGAATGAAAGGTTTAAATCGTTTGACACTATTGAAAAAATGGTTTATGTGTATACTAAGCCGGGTCAAATAAAACCTTTTTTTTTTTTTGCTTTCTGTTTTAATACTGAAAAATGTTGTTTTGCTTGGGGCCTTCGATTTTTAAAGTAGAAGTATGAGCCGTTTTAATATATAGGTACCTACCTTTGGAAGTTTTTCCTTCATCGCCATTTCATAATAAATAAAATCAAATTTTTGTTTTAGATTATCTAGTACGGGTAGCTGCTGTACGAATCACATTTAAATATTTAAAAGTCCTTAAAAAATTCAGCCATAAGCCACTTGAAATAGAAGAGCAAGTTCGTGAGGCTCAGGTCGTGAATTTTACATAATACAAAATGCAGGGTATACGAATTTTTTATTTGTTTTTTTTATTATAATTTATTTTTTTCATTTCAACTTAAATTTATTTTAACAATATTTGAATAGCTTAAAGAATATAGTAAGAATGAAAAAAATTTTGCTATCGTTCTGTAATTTTAGGAACATAAAGTTCAAAATTAGTGATGAACGACAAATCAATAACTATTTTTTAAATAATAAGAGATATGATGTGGTCTAAGTCATATTCATGTAAAAAAAACTTTTAATAATGTTTATGTGACTACATAGGTGGGCGAAATAATGTACAACTCATCATGTTCTGTAGTCATTAAAACAAAAAAAAAACAGTTGAAAATAGCTTTTAATCAATCATATAAAATACATGTAGGTACAATTGTACGTACCTACCTACATATTTTTTTTTGACCAGCTCAAAAGTGAATTATTTATCAGGATAGTCAAATATCCCCAACCAAATAACAAGCACAAAAGACACACCTCATTGCAACCACATTTCAAAAATTAAATTTTAAAACCAACCTTCATATATACAAAATATCAAGTATAACAACAAAAAAAGGAAGCGAAATCCTAACCGAATTGCCAATTGAAGCCGAAAACCAACTCATGAACTCATTTCAAATTAACAAATAAAATTTTGACAGAAAATTAAAGCAAAAGGATCACATTCGATCACAGAGACATACCTACAACAAATTAAAAATGACATTCACCAGAAAAAATAATAAACTCATAAAAATTATTTATTAAATAAAAAATATTTACCAGTATACACTATCATGTTGGGAACTTGCATTGCAACCGTTAAATTCGTATACTCTATACCCTTTCGTTCTCATCGCCTGATGCTGGGTCATCGTTCTGGTGTTTCTCGCATTTTCATTTATTTCGCCGCTCGACTTCATTGCATATTATGTTCAATCAACATGAAATAAATTCAAAAATTCAATTAAAAATTGAGTTTTTACAGTTAAAACTGAAAACTGACAAACAAAAAAATAAGAAGGAACAAACTGCAAATTGGTTGCAAACATCAGATGCGTTGCAAATGAAAGGATATCACTGGTACATATATAGTGGCGTTTCCATCAGACCGTATATACCCCAGACAGTAACCGCATTGCAAGGGTCGAGATATATATACAAATTCAATAGGACTGTGATGATAGGAATATTATTCTTTTTGTGAAAGGATATGTAGAAAAGTGCGGACAGGTTGCATTTTTTTAAGAAAAAGGACATTTATTGTTTATACACTGAAAAAAAAAAAACGATGGTTAAATCGAAAGGGGTACCTACCTGTTTAATTTTTTTTATATTCTAAAGTTTGAAATGAAAAGAAATGATCTTGCTAAATTAACAACATATTTCACGTTTTCAGATTCAGTCTCACCATTTTCGAATGTAAAGTTTTTATGAAATAATTGTTCTGCAACATAACGAATTTAAATGTTGAGACTTAAAACTTCTCATTAACCATCTTAAAACATAATCTGCGTGATAATTTTTTGTTAATAAATATTTCGTTTGTTTTTAATGAATTATTTTGTTAATTTATTTATTTGTTAATAAATTTTGTTTGTTTATTTTTTTTATTGTTTTTTATTATTTATTTGTTAATTTATTTATTTATTAATATATTTTTGTTAATTTATTTTTTTACTAGTGTATTTATTTGTTAATTTGTTTATACGTTAAATTATTTATTTGTTAATTAATTCATTTGTCAATTCACTTATTTGTTAAATTGTTTATATGTTAATTTATTTAATTGTCAGCTTGTTTTTTTATTCAATCTTATTTATTGTTTGCCTCTTTATTTATTTTCAAACAAATTAATTCATTTTTCCATATCTGTTTTTACATTATGTATTTATTTATTTATTTCTATTTCTTTTGCTTATTTAAAAGTTTAATTATTTATTTAAATAACTTTTTGAGTTCAATTTAATTTTATTTTTTTTCGCTTTTTTTAAAATTTGAATGAAGCTTTTTTTTTGATATTTTCCTTCGATTTGTTTTTGTAATTATTTATTGTAATTTTTATTATAATTCAAGAAAATGTTTCAGTAAATTTATCAAACCTCTGAATTGTAAAATGTGCGGTCACAGACTTTTTTGAAAATATTATTACGAAATAAACAAATCTATCTATCTATCTAAAACTTAAATTATTCAATAATTTACAACAATAACATTAATTTAACACATCGTGGTCCTTCAATGAAATATAATATATATCATTTTAAAACACTATAAAATATAATCGGTAGTAATTAAATCAAAGAGTTTTTGCCTGAAGTTTTGCATCAGTGTCACTCTTGGAATATTAAATGTGTAGCATGTTCATACAAGTGAAGGGCAATGGGCGGTTAAACACGTAAGATAATATATATAAATGTGTACCGACTTAAACATTCTACTGAAAATCTTTTTAATTGGTTTTGCAGAAATATTAAAACCACTTAGCATCAATTAAATAAAAATTCACAAAATCGTTTGCGAAATACATTTTTCGAAAAAAATTATTTTTTTTTAATAAAAACAAACAAATTTTGAATCTTTTTTAAATATAAAGCCGAGTATACAGTTCTTTTGAACAAAAAAAAAAACATAAGTGGTAAGAATTTTTTTTTTCGGAAGAAAGAAAATCTGAGTTGAAATACAAAATTTGTATTCGTTGTCCTCTTTTTTTCCACAAAACAATGTCACCAACATTGTTTTGCGCGAAAAAACTCCCGTGGTGAATATAAATTTTTTTCAACAGGTTTGGTTCACAGTTCGATAGTAAAATTTTAAACGTCAACAAATTTTTTTGCGATAAATACACTCCCATAAGAAGTACATGTATTTTTTTTTCGAGGAGGAACTGTATACTAGGCTAAAGCTAAGTATGTATACAGTTCTTCTAAAAAAAATGCATTTCTTATGGGAGAAATTTTTCCCGAAAAAAAATATTTTTCATTTCACCACAGTCACTCGAGCTGTAAACCAAAATCGAAAAAGGAAATTTTATACTCATCACGATTTTTTTTCGCGTAAAACAATGTGGATCTCATTGTTTTGGCGGAAAAAACTTATACAATTGTCATTTGTGTGTCAGTCAGATATCTAAGTAGTGTAATTTTTTTGTCTGTAAACTGTCGCAGGAAAGAGAAAATTGTAGTTCCACCACAGACATTTTTTCATGAAACCACTTATTTTTTTTTTATCAAAAAGAACTGTATACTTATTATACTCAGTAATTTTTGAGAAAAAAGATTTTCCAAAAAAATATTATATGGCAAGTACCTACCACTATTTTTGGTTTAAAAAAAATTGAAAAAGACGTATCGGGGTATAATGTCAAAAAAAACCCTAGATAGGCTTAAGTTTATAAGGAAAATGAACCTATCCCGTATTGGGTCGTACCTATAGACAAGCCGAACAGATAAACAGATGAACAAAATTGCGGGACTCACTTTTAAAACACAATTATTTTTTGAAACTTCAGTCCTGAAGTTAAATTAAGTCCTTAAAGATTAAATTTAAACATTATATCCACAGTAAAATTTACAAACAAAAAATTTTAACTCAAACTGACTATATAACTGTTTACCTTTCATTATCTTCGTTCATCATTGATGATGATGATATAGCATTCCTCTTTCAGCTTTGTTGTCATCACAACATAATCTCCCAACAACGTTGGCCCAACAAATTCAATTTGTGTGTTTTCATTAAAACGAGCAAACAAACAACAACTCAGGCTACAATTTCAACTTCATTCTCATACCAAATACTCCAAAAATCAAACGCAGCATAGGGACTGAGTGACATTCCTTTTATCAACTGTATACTAGATACTAGCAGTTGTTTGTATGTATATATATATGTATGTACATGGAAACCTCTATTTAAATGCAGAGATAAACAATCTATTCATGTCACATCGCCACTTTCCATCGTTTATTGTTGTTTTTAATTAACATAGCACGACCGTCAATTCAGAGTGTAAACAGTGATTTAGTTTTGATAGTTAAAAATGAAAAAAATAGAATCCCCAATTGGTTTGGCTCTTCTTGTTCATATTGTTAAAGACTATCTGCGGTGTCTTGCGATTGTGAGTTAGGATTATTTTAAAAATAAAAGTTGGTATAGAGATATGCCAATTTATAACAGTTTGTTTTGTATATACCTATAGGAACTGTTTACGCGGACTAACAGGGCATATGTACATGAAATCACTATCTGTTATAACAATTTATCGTGAGCGCGAAAAACTGTTATAATATAACTATTATAAATTTGCATGTCTCCAGCCTAGTCCTTTAAAAATGAACCGCGAGACTGAAAAAATGCACTGTAATAATAACTGCTGTTATAACAGTTTATCACCATGGGTGTCCGAAGTATGCCACCACCACTGTACTGGGGGGCCCTGGTCCTTTAAGTTTTTTCAAATCTGTTGCACTCATAAAGAAAATCAAACTGACAAAATTGTGAGCTCATCTTCAAGACTTGAAATTTCAAAGTTTAAATCTCGAGATGAAAGTTTTTGCTAATGCATAACTTGCCTTTATTATATTTAAAAATAGATTGCAATTAAAAGAAGGACATCAATAGGAGTTAATGTTTTTGTTTTGCTGAAAAATTAAATAGAAAAACAATTTAAATTATTTATTAACACTTTTATGATGGTAGGTAGGTATCACATTTGGATTTTGCATTTTGTTATTCTTAATAATCTAATTAAGGCATATTAAAGCAACATTTTGGTGTATCTCCCCTCTCAGTATAATGTTTCTTTCCTTATTTTATTTTGTTTAAATTTTATTTCAATTAATATTTTTTGTAGGATAGAAAACAAAAATTTTCAATTTACAATTTTTAACATTTGCGGTCGTATAGTTATTGAGTTTCGTAGATGGTTTATTTAGTTAGACAGTGTCTTAATATTTCGAAATTAAATTAAATAAAACGTCACTTTAGTCGAGGTTTACTCAAGCGATTCTGTTGTCATTGGACTGCGGCAGTCTAAAGTTAGTTAACGTTCATAAATACTGCTGCTGACTTTTTAAGGTTCAATTTCTTCTTCAGTTAGAGGTTATGTGTTAACCTGAGATTTTTGAAACTTTGACGCTCTCTATCTTTTAATTTTTAAGTAAAAGAGTCGTACCTAAAGACAATAAATATTAAAATTTTCAAGGTCAATATTTTTGACTATCCACATTTTTTCTTAGACTGCAAACAGAAATTGAAATAAATCGACTTAAAAAATAAAATGAACAATTAATGAGCGGGGAGCACTGGAAAGGGAAATATGCAAAAAATATCTAAGAATTTACTCCATTCAAAATCTTTAACTATATAAGCTTCCATCTTATGGAAGAGATGATTATTAAAAAAAAAAAATCCTCCACTGCAAACTGGTTTAAGAGCAGCATCGCCAACGTAAAATGAAGTTCATAGAAAAAATATTTATAATCATCATAGATAACTAGCTGAGCTTCAAGATCCACTTAACATCGCCACTTGCGGCAAAAAGGCAAAGTAAAGTGCACACTGATGCACACCAGCATAGAGTAAATATATATAGTAAATATAATATATAGAGAAAATATATATAGGTATAGGTACTTTATGCACACCACCATGAGTTAGCTATTCGTCGACGAAAACGATGAAAAAAGGCAAACGAGATCTCTTTGTTTCATCACCGCATCGCCACCAACATCGCAGCTACCGACCGGCTGAGCGGAAAGCCACACAAAAGCTTTTAAGTTAATCTGCACGATATTTCATGCGCCAGCCATCAGCACACCCGGCTACTCAACCTCTTTCTTTCTTAGCCAAATAAAAAAAAAAAAAAACGAGAAATTGTCTTGGTGGTCCATTGTCTATGGCTTTGGCACAACAACCAGCCCAACAAGTTTTTAATCCTTTTTCATGTTGCCCCAGGGCTGCACAAAGCCATATCCTCAACCCTCGCGATGGTTCTGAAATCTTTTCACGTTTTAATAGAACGTGACAATATCCGTTAACAGATTTCGCCTGAATCCTGATGGTAGAAATGTACACAATTTAGGACAGGATGGCCATTAAAAAGCACGTTCTCTCCATTTTGGAATGTCCTCCATGTGGATGTCCTGATGTCCATGCGGATGGAGGGTGTCCTTTAATTTTTTTTTTCTCTCCCGGTTATAGGTATTAATATCATAGCGTACCATTTATTCATTGAAGCTGCAAATATTATCAAAGTAAATAGTCTCCCCGCGGGCGGCGCACCATCGCTCAAGAGATCCTTGATGCGAAGGACGGTAGTGGTTCCATCGCACATTATATACCAACCTCACGTTATTCGTGTCCCATCATCCAGGTGGGAATCTAATTTCCAAGTGCAAATATACACAATGCGCATATACCTATACATAATACAAACATATGTCTATGTGTAGTTAGATTTAGATTTACTATGCCATTTGAAATGATTGAGGTCCAGGAGAGTTCTAGTTTGCACTACACCTACATATACTTAAATGAATATGTGCCAAATTACACATAGATATGAAGGTATATATCCTGATGGAAAATAAGGATTTGAAAAATCAGAAGTAGGTTTATAAATGGCTGAATTCCTGAGGAGAATTTCTCCCTGTTGCATAAATAACGCATATATAAGTATCGTTTTTTAAAACATAAATGTAAAACAAATAGGAAAGGATCTACTTTTCCAAAGACATTCCTCAAGCTTGACATCAAACATATTATTGAAACTTTTTAGACCTCTAAAGAACAGCTTCCCAAACCTGTAAAATAATCCAATTGAAGATTTTTAAACGCAATATTGTCTTCGTTTTTGCATCACAAATACTTACTAGGAAAAGTACATTTCCAAATTTAGTGCTCTAGTTATTCAAGGTTAAATGTTCAAATTTTGTTTCTTCGCACATAACTTTTAAACGCTAGATACAGTTTATACAAAAGCGTTTAGAAGATATCGCCATTTCAAAAAAAAAAAACTAAAATTAAGAAGATTTCGGTTTTTCCTGTATATAACTCCTAAACGGTGAATATTTTTGAAAACTGGATGCACACATTATGTGAACCCGAACTAGAAAATATAAATTGTTTTTCCTATAATAGCCATCGTTAAAAAGAAATATTTTTTTTAAGACTTGGTCAAAAATAAAAAAATATCGTTTTTTGATTTTTACTATTAAATCAACCTTTTCATTTAAGGGAGTTTATGCTCAGTTTGTAGATCATAATATTCTCTACAAAAATATTTCAACACTTTTAGTTTTTTTCTGTTAGTAACAAGATATTGCTACTTGAAAAGGGTCAAATGTCAAAAATACAAGACAACTGCCAGACAAACCAGGACTTTGATTCGCTCACACGCTCACTATGAATAGGTACAGTCGACTCTCCCTAAGTCGAATTTTCACGGGATACCAAGATTTGTTCGAGTTAGAGAGAGTTTTGGAAAAATTCGAGTTATAGAGAGAAACATCTTTTTATTTTAAAAGGTTTATTTAATAAATAAAGGTTAATATATGTATATAAAGCAACCAACAACACAAAGAAAGGATAACAATCCTTTTTTTGTTTTTGCGTTGTAACTTTTTAAAAACTTCTTTTTATATAGGTACCAGGCTTATGAATAGGAAGAAACGCTAGGAGCTGACGATGATGCTACACGCGATGCTACACATATACATATATACATATGTATTAAGGTTTTGATGGTTCGTAGTTATACTATACCCAAATAAGAATTCCGAAGGGGTGAAAAAAGATGCCAATAATCGAGAAAATGTGTTCGACTTAGAGAGAGTTCGACTTAGAGAATGGTTTTTGTATGGAAAATTGAAGGGAATGATAAAATATGGCGAAAAAGTTCGAGTTAGAGAGAAAGTTGATTCAGAGAGAGTACGACTTAGGGAGAGTCGACTGTATTTATAAAAAAATATGCAAAAATTTGCTTAAAGCATAGTTGGTATTTTGAAGATTTTGTTTGCTATCACGGCCTATTTCCTTTAAATAAGAGGTCGTTATTCTGTGTTCTGTGTTGTGTATGACCAAAATTCTGGAAATTCTTTAGGGACATAATGTAACGAAGCATTACACTTTGAATCCCCGATCCACTATCCAAATTTAATTTAAATAGCCTACCCCTGCGAGAATTCTCGCAATTACATAAAAAAAAAGACGCACGAAAACAAACAAATGCAGTTTTTGAACAAATTCTTAAAATTTTAAAAATAAAATTATAATTCGTCAAATCAGAAGGTGATTCCGCTTCGTTTGACACCTCATTTGTCAAAATCGGTGTATAGTATGAGAGTCGAAAAGTGATGATGATTATCAAGTACCTACCAACCGCCAGCCAAACTGCCATCATCGTCCATGCGCCCTTCATCAATATCCTTCCAGAACCAACATACATTTATTTATACTAGACACCCACCCATTATAATGCATAATTTAAACAATTCAACGAAGTCGAAGTGATTACTCTAAATAATAAAATTTTTATTTCGTCACTTTATAGTTCACACTATGTCATAGCACAATATATAACAAAAGAACTTACAAATTTTCAACAATTCGAACTTTGAAGCTTATCGACTCATGATTTTCTTGTTTTCAAATTAAAAGGGCAGATAATAAATTTCGAAATAATTTAAGTTTGTAACAACTGTAATAGGTTGCAGTTGTAATGTTATGTAAACAGTTAGTAAACAGACTGGTCCGGCGAGTAGCCAGGTAAACCTTTACCCAAAAGCAAGTAGCTCTGTAGGGCGTCTGTTATACTAAAATGCCTATTGAACCTCCAGCGAATGGCTTGATAAAGGAAAAACAGTATTTAGTGTTTGGTCGACTCCAGAATTAGAAGTGTCTCAATATTATTTTATTTGCTTCTTTTATACAAAAATTGTATATGCCTTCATCGATATTCAACCATACTTCGATAGTTTATAGAATTTCCCATTAAATGCAGCATCAGCATAATAGCCATGCAATTCAGTGTTTTGGGCTAGATTGCTTATGATGCATATTTTACTGCCATAAAGTCAGTGACCCTTAATTATGTTTACTTTTCTTCATGCACTCAAAGTGTTATTGTGTATTTGGTGTCTTATTATATAGCTCGTGCACTGAAGGTACCAGTTGAACTATATGAGTATTTATAGCTAACGGAAATATGGATATTATATTGTTTGTGCTTCGGCATTGCTATAGCGAAATATCGAAGCAGGTTCAATGTTCTATTAATTTGTTTTGTGGCAATTAATTAAGTGATCGTTGGTGCGATCCCTTCACACAGTGACCAGGTTATCAGCAGGCTATCTTGTTTTTCTCTCGGTCTAGCCTTGGGCTATAATTAGGCCCTCATTATTAATAGCAAATCGAACGTTCGATAAAGTCGAATGATTTAGCGAATTCCGCTTTTCCCGGTATTATCGAAAGCGAGCTTCCACATTCGCTTTGCGAAGGTTTGCTATTCGTAATTAAGTGGTAACTAAACTAACTTTTGAAGTAACGAAGCGATTTTTATTTGTGTGAAGTGAATCGCTCTTTATAATATGTAATTAGCGAATTCGCAAAGTTTTTAGTTCGATTCGCTATTCATAATGAGGGGCTTAGATTCCTACCACTTTTCCCCGGTTCTCGTGGGCTTAGTTTACTCCTGATGCTCATTCTAAAATAGATTTCTACATATTAGACGCGTTTTATTATCTACAACTTTGGATCCTGCTCTGTATCTGGATCTATTTTAAAGATCCGAAAATAAGTTTTAACTCTGGCGAGAAGACGGCTCTTTAATCGCAAGGGAGTACAAACTGTAGTGTAAAGAAAGAAGACAGTATCTACATGAAAAATAAACAAACATAAGAAAAAAAGAGATGACCATACAACACTGTTGTCATTATGACTCCGTATCGTTATATTTTCATGGGATGATCCTAATCCAGATCCGTAGATAATAAAACACGGCTATTATATATGAAATACCATGTTATTAAGATTAAGTTTTTAATGAAATTGTATAACCCTAATTTTGTTGAAATAAAGATCTGTAAATAAATCTGGTATATGGTTAGAGTTATTTCCTTCTTTTAATAACTTTAATAATAATTGATAATAATTTTAACTATATGCCTGTAAGACCTAAGGTCTTTTAATTTCAATCTGAATTGCACGGCATTAGTAAGAAGGAATATAAGAATAGGAAAGAATTTTTGTTGGCACAGTGCAGGACTGAGAAATAAGGTGTATATTTATCTCATGAAATCCCAAGGGTGCGGTGTTCATTTGAAACTGAGGGTATAAATAAAAGAATGCTGCCTAGAGAGGGGATCGAACCTCAAAGTTAGCAGTGCAGCACTTCATCCACTATGTCATTGCCATTTTCTTCGGGATAACCCTGGACGATGATATTAGGCGTTTTTCTTTTTTAGATCAGAATAGAGTTCTGACCAGAGTCCGAGCATATCGAGCATGCTCTGAACATCCTCTGAACAAAGCGTGTTCTGAGCGCTCTGAACTATTTTTGAAACACACCTGAACACTTAGCTTTTTTTTTTCAATTTCACCTGTCAAATGCTTGTGTTCAGCCTTCAACTCGGTCTGCTCAGTTACTTTATTCTGAGCTCATAGAGTGCGCTCTGAACAAGCTCAGAACATGTTCAGAACGAAAAAAGAAACACAAATTTGAAGCTCTGAACGTTCGGAGATAAAAAAGAAACACAATTTTTTGTTTGACAGTTCAGGCTCTGCTCTGAACTAAAAAAGAAAAACGCCTATTAAGGTACTTATTTTACATCAATTCAATCTGCAATAAACTCAGAGGGTGAAATTCAACAGTTTTTTTTTGTTGTTGTTATGAAGTGCCCTAGTCCTACTGACAGAGAAGGACACATTCCACCTTGTGTTTGAACTACCATGTTAGACTTTTTGAGTTTTGAAAATCAGGTTGGCTTAGGAATATATAGACAAACTCTCCTATCATCATCGTCATCCTGGATCGTCTATTGACTTTTCCCTTCATTCAAGTGAATAACATAGAAAAGGAATAATATTTTTCTGTTACCATGGCTTTCTCTAAAAAAAAGTGAAAGCTTTCTATACCTATATGCTACCGCCATATGTGTGTAGATATAATTCTGGACAAAAAAAAAAAAAAAACAAGAAAAGAAAACACAATGGCAGGCTTCACTCGTGCAAAAATCATGCTTCAAGGTACTGGAAAATTGTAAGGTTTTTCCTCCTTCATATACTTACTATATGCACATAGGTAGTTCTAGTAGGAAAAGCTAACATACATATAGCTGCTAAAAGAATTTGTTTTTACAAGTTTTACATTTTTGTTCTTTTTATACATCAAATCAAAGCGAAAAAGGTATATTTTCAGGTTTGAAGGTATTCTTATATCGATTGACTTCAATTGTTGACATTAGCATTTTCGAAGGATATTAAAACGGCACTTGATTTTTTGAATAACATTTTTGTGATTTTTTCTTTTTTGATTTTTCAGGCAGTTTTAGATGAAAATTTAATTTTGACGACAGAAAAATGTGATTTTTGTTCGAAAGAGTTACTATTTTTTATAAAAAGAGTTTAAAACATTATTGATTATACCTGAGGTTTTCTGCTGCATTTATCCTTTTCCTCAAAGCTTCATAACATTCATATAATTGGGGTAGGTATACAATTCGTTTGACAACAATGATTTCACTGGGTATGAGATACAAATCCACCATGACTGACATTGATTAATTGTTGCATTAAAATATTATAAATTAAATAAAAAGAACATTAATTTTACTCTGTCATATTGCAACCATCCAATTTAGTACATTTTCACATTAAGGCTTAAGCTTAACTTAATTCAAAAACATAAATTCTTTTCTTACCCATCATTTTCGGTGTGTTTCGTTATCTTGATTGAAATACAGACTTTAATGAACAAAACGGAAGGAATATTTTCTCCAGTATAATTAGGTGTCATAGCAAAATGAGATATCTCTTAAGATAAGTCCCCCCCCCAAAAAAAAGGAAGACAACCAGAAAACACACAACATCATTCGAGAAAAAGATCCATCCTATTATAATTTGCTGCTAGCGGCCGTTTGTCCTCTTAATTAGTCCACCGGAAAGTATACTATCATCCATCATCAACATAATATAAAAGTAGCAGGAGTACTTTAGTATAGAAATAGAAGTATAGCAGTATAGCATTAGCCGAAGGATATAAGGTTTCCGATTCCTTTAAGAAGTGTCAACATTAGGGTATAATGATGTTGCAAGCAATACACCTACAGCTATATATAATATACACATTATAAATAAGGTTTTCATTACAAATTCACTGGTAGGGATTAAATTCCAAGATTCCCACTTGACCATCACGGACTATAATGTTATTCTATGCTATGTTTAGGTACATCATCTGATGGGAATCCGTAGTGCTACCCAAAACATACGAAATATCAAGTTTTATCAGCAAACAAATCCGAAAATCCAACTCTTTTTAGCTTATAACCAAGTTCATTTGGCTGAATTGGGGATGGAATAAGGCATTGCCATACTATATAAGATAAGAAGATTTATTTACGAAGGAAACAAAATCTGACATTAAAACTGTCAGTTGATTAGAAATGCTTTCTTAAGCCCTCTTATTTATCAATCTGCGCTAGTAATGATCAGGTTTTTTTTTTTGCCTGCATTGGTAGAAAAAGCTTGAGGACGCGTGGTTCTGCAACGAAATGAAACTACAGCCCACACAGATATTGTTCCTGTATCTACATCAAATTCATCATCATTTTCAATAGTTCTCAGTTGGTACCCTAGAAGCCTAAAACGATTACACAAGGACGGAAATCATTAAATTTCCGGTCACAATGCTTGATAGAGTGCACGAAAACTTCGGATTCGGCAGTGTAAGGTAGGGCGCCATTTAACCGAAATTACAGTTCTATAAAACCCGCATGAAAACAAAAAAATCCCAATGTTTTAAAATACGGCAAAATAAAAAAAATATCTATTGAGTAACATTCCAATCCAAACCCAATGCGTCTGCCACTTTCTTGTATTTAGTATTGGCCCAAACCTCTAATGTTTTATTTATTAAATTTAAGGTTTTTTTTTCAACTTTCCGTCAAATTATTTTCTCATCTGGCAGCATCATAACCAACCAGTCCAGAACAACAAGTCAAGCATCCAATGTCAGAACAACTCTTTCCCCCCTGGATGATGGTTGTATACTGATTGCATAGGATGATGTTGATAAACTTCCGTTTCCAGTTCACCTCAAAAACAGTTCATAGTCGCCATTATTCTCTCCACCTTTGCTGGCAGGAAGGTGGCGCCCAATGTCGGAGATAGTCCAACATCCGTAGAATATACTTCCGTATAATTCTTCAGCATTATTGCTAAAACTTGACGCTGTGTTGCCGCGTTTTGGGATGAGAGTGAGACCTGGAACATTATTATCCAGCTAGACAACCGACCATAGGTATAGATGATAGAGTTCAAGAAGGCGAACTGAAGAAGGCGTATGTATAGGAAAATATGGTATGAGTGAGAGTTTTATTTTTTTTTTTATGAAGAAACGGCTTGCCTTGGCATTAATGTAGATTGGCTCATTATATGGCAGACACTTGGAAATTTCTTCTCGCCGAACTTTTGGCATTGCTTTTCAGCACGGGTCGTGTCGTTGTCGGGACGGTTTATCAAGTATAAAATATAGGGAACGCAAAAACTGGAGTGATGCAGGATAATGCAGTTGTTACGTCTGCGGGGTAGTGCTGTTTTATTATGGAATGATGATAGCAGAAAAGCTGGCAGAAAATTTCATGTGAATGTTTGTGAAATAAGTTTCTTTTTCATCTCATGTCTTGCTCCTTAGAGTCGTCGTAGTCGTCGTTGTCGTCGTCGTCATCATCATCTTCGTATATATTTGCCACACGGTGTTTCCTTCTTCGCATCATCATAGACAAAACCGCTGAGCTAAGATGAAATTGCTTTTTCATTGTTTGTCAAATTAGGGAAATGCAAAGTCGTCGTCGGTTTGTGTCGTTGTTGTTGGGTTGGGTCACGGCGCGCGGCGTGGCGGTGGTAATGGGGGCAAGTTGTTATACCTACCATCCACACAGTGCTAAGATTATTGGGATCAGCGTCGTCAGTGTTGAAAAGTTTTTTGTTTCGGAAAAGTCCAAACTCATGGGATTAAAGAAGCTAAGCCATTCTGTCGGGCTTCAGTCCACATAATGACAATTTAATTATCTGGAATGTCACTGTTTTCCACAGTATAAAAGGAGAATTGATTGATTGGAAGGCAAGGATTATGCGATAGCTGAGGTTAGATAAGGGTTGACATTTTAAAGGGTTCTATATTATATAAATGTGACCTATTTTGTTAGAAATTTGCATATCACTGGAGAGAATAGTCGTTTTTTTTTGTTGATAAGACAGGAACACAGGAAGGTATAGTTTTAAGATTACCAAAATATATAGGTCTAAAGATTTGATAAGTAAGCCGTGAAAAGTGCTACAAGCAACTGAATGACATTGACATCGACTCGAGATAGGGAAAGATGGATATGTTTTTCGAAAAATTCAAAGCTATACGAACCCAGTTTAGAACCAATTATTGTAATAAAAGTTATCGAAAACTAATTATATTTTTGAAAGAATTTCTTCAAGAAATTCATGGCATATGTAAAAAGTAACACCATCGTGCATTCATGCACTTCTGACTCAAAATGACTATGTATTATGTAAGTAGGTATACCCACTCAAATGAACCATAAACTAACCAATTAACAGGTTGTTATTTTTCAACATGGTTGATCGTGTTAAATCCTTAACAGGATACCAGATTTTAACATCGTTAATTGTAAAATTTACATGACATCTTGTAACCTTAACACTATCTTAAATAAATAATACTATTAAATCAACAAGAAAATCTAGGTAAATTAGTTTCACCTAAATATTAAACTGACAGTATATTTAATAAGACTCAAGGTTTATTAAAACAACGTAAGTTTTGCGCATGAATATCAGGGATGAATTAACATATGACATTGTGTATTTTTACCAATGAACGCCTGTTTAGTTAATCTGACCCTTTGTCATATTAAACCAGTGCAGTGGTTTGGTTACGCTTGCATAAGAATCGGGACGAATCAACATGACACACTGTTATTTTAATTCACTTGTGAAAAATATTTAAATTTCTGATGGCGATGTTAATAAAAAATTAATAAATTGGAAAAATCTTCATTATTTAATAAAAAGCTTCGGTATTAGGTTAACTCAAAACCATTTTAAGTTCATTAGGTTAACCATTGTAAAAACAACTCTATGAAACGTTAAGTCAACAGGTACATTTAGTAAAGTAGAAATTTTCAAAATGTAGTGTTACAATAGCACTACTTAAGTTAGTTTAAACTTACACACGGTCATGTAAAACTTTTTAAACTTTTTTTATTTCGTATTGAAACAACATGACATCTTTTTAAATTAATTACAATTTTATAAAAATAGTGAAATATAAATTTAATCAAGAATATATGTAATCTTATTAAAATCGAGTTACTTTCTAAGTTTTCTACATATCAACACGGGAAAGTGAACCTTGTTAATTTAACAAGAGATTTTTATATTTTTACGTGATGTTTTTCTTTGACATCAAAGATTGTTTTGATTTGGACATATTTTTTCTACGTATATTAAAGGATTCGTGGACTAATGTTTAAGCTATACTCCAAAACGCGTTTCGGCCAACTTCCAAAAACAACAGTTGGCCTCATCAGTAAGATACTGTTGTACCATTCTAATACACACATTATGGTCGATGTTTACAGACTTTTTTAAAAATAAAAGAGTCGAATATAATTTGTAAAAAAGCATTAGGCTTACTCTTATAAACACTTTATTGGGACAATAAATAGAAAAAGTGAGTATAATAAAGAGCAGTTGGAATGTAAATGGAAACCAAATTTTTACAATTCAATAAATTATTTAATTGGCATTTTAGATATATTTTATTGTTTCAAATACAAAGTTTACAATATTTTAGAGTCATTGCACAGTACAGAGATATGATAACAAATTGTATCTTACTACTGAAATTAACATTAGGTTTCTGAAAAGCTTATATATTTTAATATTTATAAATTTGAAGGAAAAGAGATACAAAAAACCTTCATTTGAATTTTGTTTACAATATAATATCACAGATAATGCTTACATCTATGTCTATAATAAATAGAAATAAATACAAAAATTAACAATAAATAAACAACAAATAAATAATAAATGAATAAATAATAAATAATAAATAATAAATAATAAATAAATAAATAAATAAATAAATAAATAAATTATAATAAATATTAAAAGAATATTAAATAAAAAGATAAAAATAAATAAACCTCTTATTATAAACCAAATTATCCAGTTTATTATATTAAAATTGATAAACAAAAATTACTGTCTCAATAAAAATTTTTACTGTACCTTTTTGGTTCAGTGTAGGCATTAGTATTATTTAAAATCAATGATTTTTTTCATATGAACTTCATTGTTTTGTGATAGCCCCTTCTCATCAGCCATATGTTACCTAGTAGCGAGAAATTACTGTCCTTCTAGTATAAGGTCACTCAAATATCCTGAAATTTTCTAAATTAAAATTTTTTAAGTTACATATAGATACATGCATATATAACTAAATCAACTTTATAATTTACAAATACCATCGGGTTTTCATTCACTTAAGTCGAATAACAGCATACGAAAGTAACAACCTACGCTATATTAGGAATCCCATTCACATATGGAAGCCATTGCCATTTTCAAATTAAACTAATGACAAAAATAACGCCCTTTTCTGTCCCAATATAATTTGCATAAAAGACCAATTTATTTTGCATAACACAAAATTCTCAGACAGTTTTCTCTATAGTCCTTGTTTAGCACAAAAAAGGATATAATCAACAACAATACAACAAAAACAAAAAATAAGAAAAGGATAGACATATTATACCTACTTCCTCTCAAAATGCATACCAATAAAGTATAAACTTGGTTTTATATTTTATTTTTTGTTTTGTCTATGGTCCACATAAATCTTTGAAGAATTTTGCGACCAAAAATAGACAAGGCAAGACTTAAAAAAAAATAAACAAAAAAAAGCATAATGTACAGTCAATTGAGTGCAACACGTCCTTGTGGAAAGATAACTTACTTAGGAAGGCACTTTAGCAAAAGAGGATAAAGAAGTTTGCTTTATTTCTTCATTTTTTTTTTATACTTTTTTTATGATTTTCATCCCGTTAAGTAGAGTTAATCATATTCGCTCTTGTATAAGAAATTGCCTACCAATAACTACCGACAGAATGTTTTTGAGAGCTTACACACAGGATCTTTATTTGAGATTCATTTACTTCCATTGTTATCTAGTATAATGTAGGTATAAATTTATACCTAAGGCAGTTACAGAATTCATATCATATCATATACGAAATAGTAAATTTTTCCTTTATTATATTTTATTACAAAGTTTCCGTCATCAACTTTATGAGACTCACCTCATGATGGCTGGAACAAAATTATACAAGCTTGTAATTAAAATTTTCACCAAAAGAATTGGTCCATTAAGAAAATGTCCTTTGCCTCCTCTATAGATATAGAGAGAGAGAGAGACAAAAAGGATATTATTTATCCACAAACTATGCACCTAAAGCTAGTCATAGTTTCAGCCACCACCTGAAATCTCATTAATTTCCCGCTTTGATTATAATTAGAGAGAAGTTGGTATAATATTGTACCTCTATATCTATATAGCTATAGCTACCCCAAGGGACCAAAAAGAAATGATAGAGAACAGAATAAAGTCACCTAAAGCAGTATTATTATATAATATAGTGGAGGTGGTAACCATTTTTCTGAGGTTAAGGTTTTGAACCTTTTCAACGTGAAGCAGAAATAATTACTTAGCCAGAGAGTAACACTAAAGTTTGAATAATCTTCCATCCTGTCATTTATTATACAGAGAACTCTCACTGGCCTTTAGCAATATAAATTAAGTAAGTCTGCTTTATACCTACATATATAAGTTTGGTTTAATGTTACCCAGTATTATACAAATTACCTTAGAGAGATGAAATTTTAGTTGAGGGTGGATAAAATTAATTTAGAAGATATGCAATTAATAAGAATGAAGGTTAGATTTCAGGATGCTGGATTATGAAAATGAACAAAATATACAAAGAAATCATAAAATTATCAAAATGAGTCATATTACGAATTACGAGAAAGCATATTATGTTATCAGACATAAAAACAAAAACACTTTATTGATCACACAACGAGTCGGTTTCAATATTAATTTTAACTTAAAAAATATTTCATTTTGGCCCAGCCTATCGCAGGAAATGAATTTCTTTATTTCAATGATTGAACTACCTTATCATTGATAATAGAAATCTAAGAAATCGTTTTATGTGGAAGGTAGGGCCAAAATGAAATATTTTTTTGACTAGAAATAATAATCGAGTCATCAGCTTTTTATTGGCATCAAAATAATCACTGATTTTGCTTTATAAGTGTCTCAAAACTTAAAATTTAAATTTTCAATGATGAGTTTCAATGAAAGCTATAACTGGCCCCTTAGTCAAATTTCCAAGCAGTTACCTATGCCTTCAAAACAAAAGCTGACTTCCCACTGCAGTCGTGATTGCTAATGATGTGACGCCGCAACGGTCGTCTCGAAATGCATCCAAGTAAGCTTTCAATTTAATTTTTGTTGTTTTAAGTTAAAATTAATATTGAAACCGACTCGTTGTGTGATCAATAAAGTGTTTTTGTTTTTATGTCTGATAATTATTGACAGATCACACGCCGCGCCGTTCAACATAATGAATAATCTTTATTAAAACTGTGTAGCATATATGTATGTGTATGTACTCGTTATCAGGGTTGTGACTACTACATTTGCAGTAGATCTACTGCATTTTTTTCGAAAAATAAATCTACTGCCTTTAAATAAAATCTACTGCACTTTTGGTTTTACGAAAAAAAAAATCATTCAATAGGAGTTTTTCTTTTTTAGTTCAGAGCTGAGCGAACAGAATATGTTTTGAACAGACTGCAAAGTATCTCGTTTGTATTCAGCATTTTACTCCGTTTATTCTACTATTTTATTCTGAGCTCACAGACCGTGCTCTGAACATGCGCAGAACTAAAAAGGAAACACAAATTTGAAGCTCTGAACGATCAGAGCTAAAAAAGAATATTTATTTATATTATTTCTTAGTTGTATTTTGAAAATATAAAAATCTACTGCGAAAAAGTTAAATCTACTGCGTTTTTTTTTCAAATTTACTTCGGAAATTTCTTCAAAAAGTCCCATCCCTGCTCGTTATATGCATTTTACATCTATTTCTGACGGGAGAGATACGATTGACCGCAAATTAAAAACTCTATAACAAACAAATTTCACATTTTTTTTAATATCCCGAATAACGGAATTTCGCATTTTCAAAATCTACCATTATCAAAATTTCGCTTTATCGAAATCTCGCTCTTAAAGATAAGAATCTCAGCAGCAGGAAAAAATCTCGCATTATGTAAATTTAGCATTTCCGTAATCTCTCTTAAAGAAAAAAATAAAAGAAAAAATATCACGCATTATAGAAATCTCGCCATATCAAAATCTTGCCTTAATAAAATCTCGCATTATAGAAATCTCGCATCAAAATTTCACATTATCAAAATCTAGCATTGTCAAAAGTATGTATTATCGAAGTCTCGCTCGTAAAGATACAAATCTCGATAGTAAAAAAATTCTCGCTCTATAGAAATCTCGCATTATCAAAATATCGCATAATCAAAATTTCGCATTATTAAAATCTCGCATTTTCAAAATTTTGCAATAACAAAATCTTCCATTATCAAAATAACGCATTTTCGAAGTCTCACTCCTAAAAATAAAAATCTCGCAGGTTAAAAAAATTCTCGCATTATAGAAATCTCGCATTATCAAAATCTCGCATTATCAAAATCTCGCTGTTAAAAATAAAAATCTCACTATAGTAAAAAATGCTCGCATTATTAAAATCTCACATTCTTAAAATTTCGCTTTGACAAAATTTACCCAAAGCTTCGCACTATCGAAATATCGCTCTTAGAGATAAAAATCTCAGTAATAGAAAAAATATTGTCGCATTAGAAATAAATGTTCACATTATTATAATCTCGCATTGTAAAAATCTCTGTATTAGTTAAAATCTCGTAAGCCTAAAAAAACAAAAAAAATTTAATTAAATATTAAATACTTTTTGTCTATTACAAAAGTCATCATGAATTTTGACTTTGAAAAAAAGTGTATTAAATTTATAAAGCTGTACCTATAGTCACTCGAAAAACAAATATATTTGATAGAAAAGTTTGCTTTTGTAGCTAGGAAAACGTTTTAACAGGTTATTTTAAAAACTATGATTTAATTTTTTGTTTTTTAAATCAAAACAAATAAATTTTCGATTATTTGTGTAGTTTTAATTATTGAAATAAATTTATTATTAAACAAAAAAACTACTTAATAATGCAAAATTTTGAAAAAAAAAATTAATTTTCAATTTTTTTTTCAAAATGTTGAGTTTAAAAATTAATTTTTAAAAAGTATTCACTAAAATAGTAAATAAAGAATGGATTTCTGGCTTTTAAAAAAGATATAACATGACGCTGTAAGTGTTGCCGTTGTTTTTGAACATGTTTTTTTCTATTTCAAATCAATTTTTTAAGAAAATTCCAAGATGGCGGCTTAAGCCCCAATCCGATTTTCCCGAAAAACAACCCATGTGTTCCTGCCTTCTAATAACCCCCTCTAACGAATTGAGAAAGAAAAGTGAACATGTAAAATTTTTTTCAGGTCAAATGTTTATTTTTACTGGGCTAATACACATAATTTAAAGGCAAACATCATGAAAACTATTACAAAAGCAAACTTTTAAATGAATATTGATATTATTTATTCATTTTGGTGCATAGTGAATATTAAAATCGTAAAATGAATGTTAGGACAAGAATATATTTTCTTTTGTTGAGTTGTGTTATTGAAGCGTAACAATTATTAAAACAAAAACTTTATTTAAATAATTCTATTAATAATGCTTTAAAACAGACTTAACTATATTAAGAACATACAATCAACTTTTAACCAAAGCACGAAAAACTTTTAAGTATCGCACAGATTCATTTTGTATGCCCTGGCGTACTGAACCAAATACAGCATGAACCTAGATGAGATAATTCAATTCGCCAGGACAAATGCTTATTTTTATAGCTGTAATTTATCTTCTCGCAACCTAATCCACTTACACCATTTTATATTGTCTTGCACTGAATACGTGTGTAGTGCAACCGTCCTTGGTTTGTTGTTACCTAAAACTCATGCTGCAATAAGGTGAATTTATTGCATCTCGTTGCAACCTTTATAAAGTCATGCAGTATACGTATATGCTCGTTTCTATTACATTCCTGCAGGGTGCTTGATATATATCATGTAAGCAATGAGACTGAATGAAGAACAATTGAAACATTTTAATTAATAAGCTTTTAAATATTATTTTGGAAATTTTTATCGAAGGTGTTTTTTTTTTTAAAAACAAATTGGAGAAAGGGTGAATTAATGTTTGTCTTATTTTGATGTAAAGAAATTCTAAATTTTTAGAAATTAAATTTTTAGACCCAATTTGACACTGTAAAGCATTGATTTAATAACAGTTCAGCTTAAAAAAAATGGCATATTTACCAATTTAAGTGTGTTTACTGACAGTCAAAAACAATTTCGTATTAGAGCGATGGTGGTGGTGTTACTTAGAGCATGAAATTTTTTTAAATGTTTTTTGTTTTTTTTTTTTTTTTTGTTTATATAAGAAAAACGCATATATCCCTCTTTTATCGGATTAAATTCTTTGGTAAAATTTATTTGTCGTTTTCTCACTCAAACATTGTCTGTACTGTATAGAACGTAGGTACATATATTAAAAGGGTTTGTCTGCCAATAAAATTGCTTCAGTGATGGTATCGTAAATTAAAAAAGGCTAAAGTCCTTTGTATAACAAGAAATTGCTTTAGTAGATTTACGATGTAATGTTATATTCTCGGACAATAGAAAGCGACCCTGTACGACATGATGCCATGCATGCATCTATCAGCACAAGAAATCGTATACACGAGGTTACGAAAAAATTGTAGGTTGTCGATTTAACCAAAAAGGATTACATGCGGGATATTTTAAGTATTATTTTTTTTTTTTTTGGTTTGTACAAGCTAAAAAAAACTTTTCACACCAAAATTCTATAAAAAAGAGCTAAGAGAGGGTATAAAAAAGTATACGTATTAAGATAGTAATAAAGTTAGGTATGTTTGTGTGTATATTTTTTTAATGCAGTGCAGTTTTCTTAACGCTGAGTTTGAACACAATTCAGGTATTATCTTAAATGGAATGTCACAATAAATCGAAATCCAGAAAAGATAGGTTGTGGAGAGGAGTTATACTTGATCCCCTGGGAGACTTGTTCTCCTCCCTTTATCTCCAGATGCAAAGGAGTAAAAAAAATACTCATTTAGCTCCCATGTCAAGTATCTTTCAAATCATATCAATGCGTCAAAATTAAAAAAAAAAAAAAAAAAAAAATGGTTGTATTGCAGGTAGCCATTTTAAATGAGTTGAGATGTGGACTTCTCCATCATCGTATATAGTGCTAAATTTGATTACAAACTCGAAAGTCGAAATTCTTATTTTACATTTGGTTTCGTGTAAAATAAAAATTTCGAGGTTATATAATCAAATTTATTTGCCCTATAGAATACAGTAGAAAAACGAGAAAGCATTGCGTAAACACATTCGTGAAGTGAAGCAAAAACAGAGTAGAATTTTATTGAAGTTTTTATTTCTGAATAGTTAGAATTCCTTATAAAACAAGCTAAAATTAATAATTAGATATATTGCAAACAAGGCTAATCTGCCTCAGTGCACCCTATATTATAAAGAAACCTTCTTTGATCTATTTGATAATTTGTTTCTTTACCAAATTAATAAAAGCAAAGTGCGGAAAATTAGAATTTGATATATATGTATAATAAACACTTCACAGGGTTTTTCTTCTCATCTTACTTATTTTCCTAGATTCGTGTTATTAGGTGTTAACGCTTGATAATGTCGGTGGACTTCATCATCAATGCTCAAAATTCTAATTAACACCTCCTTCCACCACGAACGTATCCTTGGTACCTAATTGAATGTCGAATTTGTTTTATGTATTTTGTTTCTTCTAGCAATTTTTTTTTTTATATTTTCCAGCCCTCCTTGTTGGCCCCTAATAGGATCAAGCGCATCAAATGAATAAAACAAATTCCAACGATGAAAAGAAAATTCTCCAAAAGTTTATTTTTATGTTTCGTTGCAGTAAAAAAAGAAAAAAAAAACATCAAGTCTTTTTCTTCCCCATCCAGAATTCTTGACAAAAAAAAATAGAAAAGAAGTAAAAATATATAAAAAAAAAAATACTAAAAGAAAATTCTCATTAAAATTTGAAAATTACAAGCGACACTTTTAAAATTGGTGCGTTGCTATCGTCGCCATTGTTGTCGTCGCGTCGTTTTTGATGTCATCTTGAAATGTTAAAAGTATGTATATATAAAGCAAACTAGAAACATAAACTTTTAAATTAAATTATGACGCCCTTTTTCGTTATGGACACGATAAAGAAAAATTTCATATATATACTTATAGGAAGGGGAGAGAATTTTTTAACTGAAAATGCCCAAACAGTAATTAAATTTCATTTTCTTTCATGGGTATTTTTTTTTATTCGAATATTTTTCAATCAACTGGAGTGAGAGATAGAACTTTTTTTTATTTCGAAAGATATCAATTAAAAATCTGTATTTTCTGGGTATAGGAGCAAAGGAGTGTATTTCGAACTTCAGACATAGAAATGATGGCAGTTTTATTGGAAAACTTTTAACATTTTTTCAGATAAATATATCTAAAGTATAGAGGGAGTCGTGTATATTAGTTTCATTTTGACATTTTGCTATTTGTATTTTTTTTTTTTCAAGTATTGTAGGAAAGAGAGAAAGAACTAAAAAAATACAGTAAATTTAAAAAGAGGTACATATACCTATGTATCCAAAAATATTGATTTTTTTCAATTCAATTCTATCCAATATCTTGAGTTAAAATTTATTAAATTTCGTAAATTTACCAGAAGGATACCAAAATATATATATAAAAACTATTTTTGAGAAAGCCAAACTTTTTTCAACTACAAAAATCAGAAGTGGGATACAAAATCTTATATAACATTTTTTAATATTTCGAAATTCGAGTTCAAAGCAGGGATATATGTATAAGCTTTCTAATTATTTCACTTTTGCCTTAACTCAATCCTATAAGACACCAGTTACTGTCTGAATACAATGTTGTAATTGTTGTTCGTAAAACTTCTTAAATTTGAAAGAACCAAACTATAATGAGAAGCTAAAGTTTCCCATTCGATTTCGTTTTGTCAATTAATATAGAATAGAATTTCAGAAGTGGGATATCTCAGAATAAAGTAAACAGAGAACAGTTTATTTTATTCGTTTGAAGTTCAGATAAATTATAAGTGTTCAAATAAAAATTTAGAAGATAACATAGATTTTATATTAATTTCTTAAAACATTTTAATATTTTAGACAAGAAAAGAGTCAGTTATTTTTAAGAAAAATAACAAATATTGTCAGCCCTTGTTTTACTGATCTGATAATAGACACTGTCAGGCGTATTTATTAGATTTTTACTAGTTAGGCAGTGTCTAGATAATTCAAAATAGTTAATATGCTTAATTTAATTAATTAAAATGTTACATTAGCCAAGGTTTATACAAACGAGTCCGTTGTCTAAGTTAGATAACTAAACATCGAATAAGATGATTATCTATAACTTGAACTGCTGTCCAAAGCAATACAGCGTTTTTAAATACGACCGTGTATCTTACAAACTTTATATTGTTACAATTTTTGTTTATTTTTAGCAAACTGAATACCGAAATATTGAAAACCAAAAAATAACTAAGAAATTAATGAATTTTTCAAAAATAAAATGGCAGAAGTTGAATATAAACTATTTATAAGGGGTTTTTGTGTGATAACACAATCGCAGTAAGGCTCCCATCATATTAATATTGACGGTTTCAAGTTTATAGATGGTTTGAACTATCAGCTTTATATTTTTAATTAATATTCTTGTGTCGTAGCAGACAAAAAAGAACATACATAGAAGCGGAGCTCCCGACACAAAAATTTAATTTTACTGTATTTTATACAAAGAGTCAGAAGTGGGATGCAGTTAACGAAAGTAATAATATTTTTTGCAAATTTTTGGTTTGTATCTCTTATATGTCGTAGCTCTTCATAAGAAGTAAGCCAAAAATTATTATTTAAAATTCTAGAATAGCTGAATATAGTAAAACCAATAAACGACAAAAATGAGAAATATATGTTTATTCTTTGTTTTTTTTAGCCTGTAGGTGCTAAAGTTCTAATACCTTCCTAATCTAACACCTTAAAATAATTTAAGTTCAGGAACTTTCACGAAAACCTGCATACTTATTTATTGCATGCATTATTTAAACGAGAAGTCGACATAAGTCGACGACGAAAATATGTGGAATAGATGCAAACATAATGCATCTGATAAACTAATAAATAACTCCGAAGTTAATGTTAGTAGGAATAGGAGGAGGAAATTCCTAAAATGCTGAATACCATTTAGGATAACAAAGGCTCTTATATACACCATCAAGCACAAGTCTGAAGAAAATTTATATCGTGAACGTGCAGACTATCTTAATATGTAGATATGTTTACATTTTGGGGACATATTCAGTAACCTGATACTACCTATGTGTTTGTGCCTTTAGGTGAACATGCATTTTGACTTTAAAAACGAAGCATCCTAAATAGGTCTGAAATTTCAGATTCACAAAGAGTAATTGCCATGACCATGGATTTACTGATGTGCTATGTAACAATGTAACATATACGTGTAGGTATACAAAAGCATTTAGCCGTGGGAGTAAATCATCAAAATTATATCTCGAGTAGATACTAGGTTCCTACTAGTTAATTTATCACTTGAGATTATACAAAAGAATTAGATCCCTACTGTGAATGTTAATTAATAACGAGCTTAAATTTATTATACGTTGTCCATCCAGACAATTTAAGGAATAGAAACTAAATGATGGTTATTTTCTGTGTGATAATTAAATATCCTTTAAAATAGATAAAAACGTTTTAGCCAATTTTCAACTAAATTAATAATAAGGTTTGAATCAGTAAGTAAATCATTGTACATATACGATAAATTTAATATGCAAATTACAATTTAATAACAGTCTTAATAATTTATGTAAAAAAATTATAAAACTTCACTTACTTATGTAAGACTGTCAGTTTAAATGAAATGTATAAGAGCATAAAATTGGCAGTTATTATAGGAATACTCATATAAGGGTAGCAACCACATTGTTCCCTTATAATAATTTGCAAAAACTCATTTCAAAAAGCAAGTGCAAATATTCACACATTATTTAAATTTAAATTTATAGCTATAATTACCTACATATATTTCCGTCTATATAACAACGAAAATACAGGATTGTATTTTGTTTAGTAATCTAAGAAAGGTCCAGTTATTCAGCGAATGTATTTATATGCCAAAAAAAATAGGATTATTCATTTTTATTTTTCTATCCATCAACTTTTATAATTTTGTATCATTTTAAAAAATGCGATGCGATGTATGTGATGTATACGAAATTTTATAATCAGATGAATATACCTACTGTAGAATAGAATATGCTTTGAAAAAAATTGCCCAATTATAAACTATAAGAATTTTTTAAAATATTCTTTGATTTATGTTGATAACTCTTTGAAGTCTTTTAATTGGTTTGACATAACTGAAATTGATAATTTTTACTTCTTCAAAATTATTTGTAACATTTGAATTTTTTTAAATATAATCTGCTCATGATTTTAATTTTTTTTTTATATTTCAATGAAAGCTTTTTATTCTTTGAAATAAAAAGTAGTCTAGATCACACCTTGGATAATTTTCTATCTTAATTTTAAGTCCCGTAAAATTCTGTTCGTTAGTTTCGAAGATTATATCCCGAACAAACAGACAGACAAAAAAAAATTAAAATGCGGAAAAGCATTATTTAGCCATATTAAGTAAAAAGTAGAGACACTGGCCAGTAATTTTTTGTTCATAAATTCAAAAATTTACATCTGGCTGAATTTACACGACAAATTTCCATAACTTTTGCCATTTTATGAACATTTTCTGTCATATTTATTAGATTTAATAGTTGGACATTTCTTTATTTATTCACTGACATCTTTGTAATCTGTAAATTTTTTTTAAATTTGTTTAATGAGCGTAACCACGTTAGAATAGTTTTGGACACCAATCGCTGTGTCTATATAAGTTAGGGAATCCATAGAAAATTTTTATTGTAAGGTTTTGGATTTATATTTGATGTAGTTTCCATATGTTGCTGATTTTAATGTTTTTTACATACATAAATAAAAAAATTTATTATAATTATTCGATGTTTAATTTTTTTAAATTTTATTATTTATTCTTTCATCCATCATCGGGCTTTATATGTTGACTTTTATCTTAAGTTAGACATACTTTGTGATGGATTTAAGTATTTTGGAGTTAGACAGCTCCAAAAACTTTTTTAGAAATATGTTCTATCAAATGTCTAACTTAGACAATGCAATTGGTTATCCTATTCTTAAGCGGGTATGTTCAATGAACAAAAAATTTAAAATGAAATGTTCATTGAACATATCCAAATTTTCCAGAAATTGACAGATTACAGGGATGTCAGTGAGTATACATATGAGAACTACGTGCGTTTATTTTATAAATAAGATGTCCAACTATTTAGACAGTGACTAACTTTCCAAATGTATTCTAAGGAATTTGAATAAATATTAAACAGTCGTTATGTCTTATAAAACGATTATGGCAACGAATTGCTAAAATATTGCAGATATATTAACATTTTTTTTCGACGTAATTTTGTGTGGCAAAAACTATGGTAATTTGTCAGTGAAACTGGCATTAATCCGCCACTGAAAAAGATATTCCCCAATAAAAAAAAAAAAAAAAAAACTAGAATGGATGCGAAACAACTAAACTTTTTCTCTTTACTTTCCAAATGATATGGCTTTCTTATTTATAACAATTGCATTTGTTTTAAACAAAATTGCCATTGAAAGTTATCTTTCTGATGAGTTGTTCTGTTTTATTCAAACTTTTAGCGGATGTAAAATATAATTTCAATCCTATATCGTAGATTTATTACTTTTTCTCATTCCGGATCCAGCGGATTGTTATTTCAAGGAAAAAAGAGCAAACAACAAAAATATTTCAACTTTTTTTCTCCTTGATTAAACTTTTGTATGTTGTGCTTCATGTTATAATGAACATACATTTTTTGTATATATACAAATAATTATAGTTGTATAATTTGCAAAAAAATATTTGTATGTGTATTTTTGTCTTCAATGGTATATGTATGTATGTTGATATAGTCTTCATTGTAACTTCTTCGAATGATCATTTATCCGAAATTTTTAAAGGATGCTGTTACTAATGAAACACATTTGTCCTTGAGGATGAGTTTTGGGGTAGGTAAGGTACCTATGAAGTGAAACAATGCAAAAAATAAGGATTATTGTAAATTGACAAAAATGTATATACGTTGGTATACGTAGAAATAATTAAAGAATCAGGAAGGAGATTCATACTTTTGTCAAGTTAAATAAATAATTCACGGGTTATGCGCGGGAAGAACTCCTTCAGAGCGAGTACTTCAGTTCTTGGTGAGTTAACTCTGAGTTAAACCAGAGTTAGCTAGTCACTTAATCGTGCTTTCACTATTGAAACAGAGAGGGACAGACTATGCGGTAATATAGGAAGGGTGATTTACATAGTGTTGCACTCTCTATTTTGATAGTTTTTTTACACTATCTGCCAGAATTAAATGAGAATGAGTTAAACCGGGATATTAATTAGCTGAAAAACATTTTTCTGGGCTTAACTCGGGCTTAAATCCGAAACTATGATGATCTGGCATTTAAATACTGAGCCTTAATAGTTCAAAGGTATATATGAATACCCATTGACTGGTGGATCTATAAGAATCAGCTTTGATGGCTACAGTTCGTCGCCCGAGAATTGTTTTGTCGTACCTAAACGCTAAAATGCACTTTTTTAAAGTGGGTATGCAGTTCTATGTTTTCAAAGGTCATCTTTCCATTTTTGAAATCAGATTTGACCTATCATTTACAGTTACTGAGAAAATTAGTATGCATTTGTCGTATATCCGCACAAAATAACTCATCCCTTAGTTTTGTTTTGTCGTAAACTCCAAATTTTGGCATATACGACAAAATATCCATGTATTTCCGCGATATTTTTTTTAAATATTGTTTTGTCGTACGTATATAGGATTAACTGAATTTTTTTTTTAGATACAAACAAAATTATTAAAAAGCAACCGCATCACTTACAATGTCATGTTATGCCTTTTTTAAACCCAAAAATCCATCCATTAATTCCGTTTTTAAAATATTTGTTTATGCAATAGTTTTGGAAAAATTAATTTTCAAACTCAAATAAAAAAAAAATAAAAAAAGTTTTTTCAAACTCATTTTGTTCAAAATTTTACATTATTTTCTAGGAATTTTGTTTTTAATATTCAACTCTCGTATCAATTTGTATTCAAACACTAAAAACCAGATGTTAAAATGTCTTCTAGTTTAAAAAAAAAACGAAAATCTCGCTCGGTTCGGTATTCATTCAACTAACGCATTTGTGTTCACTTTGTCGTATGTGTATGGGGATCGAACAAAGTACTGATTTTCGTGGCGTATACGACAAAATGATCTTGGAGAAAATCCTCTATAGATTAAAAACTAAAACCGACTCAACTATCTGGAATACCTTAATCAAAAAAAGATTTTCCACACAAAATTTTATTAAAATTGTAAAAAACTTCATCGGTCAGTTTCTTTTTTATTTAAACGTGAAACTTAAAATGCGATTTCCCAAAATTGCTCAAATGGACAAAAAAAATTCTCGGGCGACGAGTTATGAAAAAATGGCTCAAAATTGGCGCCTAATGATAAGATGCTTAATATTTTTTTAAATTTTAAAGTAATATGACATAAGCAAGTATTATGTACGCATATTGTACTAATACCTATTGCCACACAACCAAGAATTATTTGTGTTTTTTTATTTTGTATATGTGGGGATGGTCCTGTTAAACTTAGTGTTATCCCACTTCACCCAGCCATTCTCGCAAGGTTATTAAAACATTCATTCCTTATATTCAAATCACCAGACGGCTTTTTGTTCTCATTTACATAAGAACTGTTTGATTCTTACATTGACTTGTCTATATAATCGCAAGTGTCAAAGATAACTGTCAAACTGATTTGCAATTCAAATTATTTACGCTTCACAATTTAAGGTTTTGTGTTAGAGTATTTTTTTTTATTTCATCTATGTATTTTCTTTTCAATCTCTTGTCACCACAAGATGTGAGGCGAAAACCGACAATGTGAAAATATCAACCACTTTCATTCCATGTATTTAAGAAAAATGACACTTGGGTTTACTCTTAGATTTGTCAAGATGTCACCATCATACTCTGGAACATCAACAAAAAAAAAAGGTAACTTTGTCGTGATTGTCATTGTGACGATGATGATGATGGGAAGAGGAGGTTTTTTTTTTTAGATGCTGTAAAAAGTCAGTTGATTTTGAACATGATATCATGATGTCAACCATAGCACTTTCACTTTTGACAGAATAAATTTCAAGTAAAATTCGTTAAGTAAAAATAAAATCTTATCATAAGTTTAAAAAAAAAATTCCTTTACGGAATTGTAAATATTATAAATTTTTATTGTTTATAGGGCAAGTTTTTTCTCGTATAAAAAAAACTTCAAAAGTTAGTGCATGTGATCCAGTATTGCATTTTATTCAGAAATTAATACATTTTTGACCGGAACAAAAAAAAAACTGAATTTTCAGGATTGACAATGAATATAGGTATATAGAATAAGAAGTCCTTAAAATTAATTTCCGCCCATTGGTAGGCCTATTTTTCTTAAATGTGAAATTTCATCGTCATAAATTGATAAATATTTGAGTTATGTTTTTAGAAAACTTTAAGAAAAATGTTCTTTTAACCATTTCGGTCACCTTAACATTTTTACCACGTCTACTTTTTATATGGAGAGGATATAATCTCCCTTAGTTCAATAAAATCTATAACACTAAGCCGATGATTATGAAAATGACAGCAATAATAAAAGATATTAAATTAAGGATTAAAGAATGAACACAGAAAATGCCTGGATCACACGCCTGTTTTTTTTTTTTAAGGTCATTTAAACCCCAAAGTTGATATAAAGTAAAATTATAATTATTGGTGGTTATATTGCAGGCCAGGTAGACAAAATTCTTTATAGTACTTCGAATGAATCTAACCATCTTGGCGTTTAGCCCGAGTTGACGATGTTGAGATTCCTTTCTCGATGACAAATTATAATTCCTTTGTCAATATTATTTGCATAAGCAATTAGTTGAACTGACTTTTTAAAAATTTTACCTCTAATATTGAGTGCAAGTTGCGTATAATTGCTCCAAGAACGACGTGAAAGAGGTTGCATGATAACAGTTTGCCTTGCCTTAGATTTTTCTTGGCATAAAAGGGGTTCGTTGGTTTTCTATCCGAATTTTTCAATTCAATATAATATTTTAAATAATATAGAAATTTTTTATAAATTTCCTCAATTGAATTTTACATAAATATCGAGAAAAAAAAAATGAACTGAAAAGTTTCAAATAAATTTCTGTTAATTTTTTTAAATATTAAATCGAATTTTTTTCTTTTTTCAAATTTAAATTTTAACTTTATTGAAAGAAACGAAACATTAAAAAATCGTTTAGAAATTTCCATTAAAATATTTAAAATTGTTTATCAGCCTTGCAGCCCCACTCCATTTTTGCCGGTATAGAATATTATGCTTTTTTCTAAAATCTCTTTTCGTAAAATATTTATTGGACATGCAGGCAGGCAGAGGCGTTCTCGTTCTTGTTCTTTTTTTTTTTTTGCATTTCTGGTAAAAGCTATTGCCAAAATTAGATAACATGAAAATAGAGCCTCCTGTGCCCGAATATAGATATTTATGTACAGATACTGTTGTACCTTAAATAATTTCTAACCATAGCAACATTTGGTCGAACACTGCTGCAAAAATCGATGCCAATGTTTAAGTTCATAGAGAACGAACATGGTTTTGCCTCCCATTGAGGCTTTCCAATTTAATATTACGAGAAGTTTTAGAGTATCCTAGTGCATTTATATGGAAGGATATAATAAAGTAGAATTGTAGGACAGAATGAATGAGTGGTCTTGATAACAATATTCACAGGACATTGGCATGAGGAGTTATGTTATATGTTATGAGTTTTGTTTATCGATTGTGAGTTAGGTATACCTATACAATCTACATAAAGAACATATATATATATGCCGGCGTTTAGAGCATGTACAATTTTGTATATTGAATCACTAAGGTTAGGTACCTATTATAAAAGGCTAACAACCTTTTATGATTTTAAAAGACATAAAATACTATACTAAAATAAAATAAAAACTGTAATGCAAACTGTCATTGTAAAGTGTTAAACATGTAATACACTAAAGTATGAACTGAACTTGCTTAGATTATGAGTTCTCACTACGCCATCCAAGACAGATTACAAGTTATTTTGATATTGTAAGCTTTACCACGCTCCATATCTGACACAACATGCTTATACACAACATCTAGGAAAAAGCATAAAAAAAACTTATTTCCTATAAATTATTTTTTTATAAGGCTCAATGTATTTTGAATAAAATAAATCTTAACACTTCTTTATTTTCTCTTAATTTATTCATTTGCTCAATTTGTAAACAGTAATATCGCCATTCACAAAAAAAAAACAAGGATTTATTACGATTTTATTTTTGTCTACAATCACAATCAATGCTAATTGCAATATATACGCACGTTCTCCACATTCACATCCCTTAATCCTTTGAAAATACCCTCAATGAATAGACCTTGATTGCAATATGGCACACTCTTTTTCATCTCCTACAACAAAAAAGGATGGCGATATGCGATGCGGTGGGGAGGAATATTGTGTGAAATTGATTCGTGCAATCATCAAAATGCTTTTTAACGGAAATTAGAGCCCCTATAGGCATTATTATTTATATTAGATTTGCAAAGAGAAGGAGCAATAATTATATAGAATTATATAGAATTTGATATATTGAATAATTTAGTTGAAAATTGAATTCAAGTTTTCCAGTTTGGCATCACTGTCAATATCGACGACCTTGGTTAAAAAGTTAAATATTAGTTTTCTAACAATGCATTTACGAAATGCATCGCTTAACGATCACGCTGACCGTCGCGGTCGGTCAATGAATTCAATTTGTTAAAATGTTCCATAGACAAAATTCCCTACTAACTTGGAATGGAGAGCGAAAGATGGTAAACAAAGTTTATAGAAATAGGGTAATAGTATATTTCCGAAGTCATTTGGTAGTTTTATGAGGAAAGTTTTTCGTATATTTGCCACTATAGCACCGTCGTATTTGAAAATGGCGCCCAATTTATTTCTTCGGACTAGCTATACTGTTGTATTTATAAACCTTGTCTAACTTTGTACAGCCGTCCAAGTTATAGATAAACATTTTTAGTTGATGTTTAAAAGTTATCTAATCTAAACACTGGATTCGGTTGTCTAAACCTTGACTAATGTAACATTTTATTTAATCAAATAAAGTGTATATTCAAAGTCGTTCGTTTTGTAGTCACAATCAAAAAGCGTCCACTTCTACTTTATTATCATCAATTTAAACAAGTATATTGCTTAAACATAAAATGCTTTCGATGCAGTACAATAACCTATTTTAATTTATTTCTTAATATTATTGATTTCTTGGTGTTAACAGCTATTTGCTTTGCTTGCATTACAAAAGCATATTTCCGCAACTATTTCGAAATATCAATACATCAATACACTGTCTATAACTAGTCAAAAATCTAATAAAAATGGCTGACATTTTTTTTTAAATTGCGAAAAGGTTAAGTGGTATGAAAATTGAAAATAAGCGCGAAAAGATTAATATTAAAAAAAAAAAACAAACAAATTTAGATTTAAGTTATAGGACATTTTTACTAGTTGAATTTATTACATACAAATTTTCAACATAAAATAAGTAAGAAAGTAGAAATAATAAAAAAAAAGTTGTTGTGCGCCATTTTTCGTTAAAGATATATGAATTGGAAATATGAAAGTTGTTTTCTATACAAAATTTGAACACTTAACAATGACGTATTATTTATCATCGGCTGAACGGACTGAGTATATTCCTCCTATTCCAATAATATGTGTATTCATGATGATATTTAATGACAGAATCATGGAAGCATTTCTTCGTCTCTAAAATTTTGTATGATTTAAAAAAAAAAAAACAAAAAGAAGAAAATGTGCGCACAACTTGATCGCACAAAACTTCCTTTCGTGGTTAAAAACTATAATGGTGATACATTTTAACGAACAAATGTTAAAAAAGTCAGAGGTACTAAGAAAAAATACTTTTAAATGCAATATTGTTTGAACTTTCAAGGAACCACAGATCGCAAAATTATAACAAAATTGGTAGAGCCGGAAGTGAATTTCTCAACAATAAAAAAAAAACAATCACCAATTTAAATCCAACAACAAGTAATCCCCTGCGGCCTTAGTTAAACTCAGAGAATTACTGGGACTTAACTTAACCGCACAGGAAAAACTGGTGTTATTGAGTTACATATACGTCTTGCTATCGATAGTTTGTATGAAAACTTAATTTTGTTTCTGTGATGGCGGCGCTAAACACCGTTGTCGTTTTTTTTTTTGCAATCAATTGTCCCCGGGATTGCAAAAAACAAACCAGGCTCTAGCGTTAATTACACTGGACGCACGGATGCAAAAACCGACAACCGATGGACGATATGGCGAAAACCTCTTTCCAACTTTTCGATCATCATAATACATATGGGCCCTACCAATAATCAAATTTAGTGACGACTTAAATATTTCAGTAAAATGGACCATAGAAGAATGGGCTCTAGCTAATAAACCATATACAGTATGACCTTAATATTCAAGTGGACTCTTAATAATGAATCATATATGGATTGGACATCAAAAAATTAAACATTCCATGAATGGTACATTGTTTGGGATCACCAGAATTAAGGTTAATTTTAATATTTAAGTCGTCGCTAAATTTGATTATTGGTAAGACCCATAGTGTTAATTTTTTGTACACGAAAGCAATACTTTTACTATAGAGTAAGTAAAGAATTAATACAAAAAATATTTGGCGAAGTATTTTGTTTTACTTGGTAAATGATTTCCAAATGATTGTAAAGCATAATGGCAGCTGAAGCGAAACGAAAAGTTCCATACAAAAATTGAAGCAACGAAATCATAAACGAAAAATTTCGTTTTCGTTTTTGATCTGCAGTACGCTGTTCAACTAGCGAAATTGATAATAATTGTATTGTAGCAGATTATTTGGAGAAGTCTTCACTCTTTTTCGCACTGAATTATTTGCACGAACCATTAATAATTTGTCTGCGGAAAAATGACATTTGTATTTTTTTGTTGTTGTTTCTTTGCTTAGAGCAAAGGCTTCTGTGATTTTTTTTTTTTTTTTTTTTTTTAACAATTGGAGACATTTATTTTTTCCGCAGTCGTTTCGTTTACGTTTTCATTATCAATTTGGAGACCAGATAAAATTTCCCTTACAAAAATGACACAACAAAATGACACATCAAAAATTGCGTTTTGCTTTCATTTTACAGTACGCTGTTCGAAGAGCAAAATTTATAACTATAGCAGATTATTTGGAGAAGTCTCCGCTCCTTTTTCGCACTGAATTAATTAAACAGACTATTTATTGTCTGCGGAAAAATGACATTTGAGTTTTATTAGTGTTTTTTTTAATTTATTATTTTCCTACATCATGGGTTTCTGTGATTTTTTGCATTTATTATTTGTTTTTTTTTTTGGTATTGGTGAAACTCTCCAAAGACATTTTTCGTTGGGTTTTCGCAAGCGTTTCATTGCCTGGTTTGGAGATCACAGACAAATTTCGTTTCGCATCAGCAGCGTACTATGCTTAAGGTTGAAAACCCAAGTTCCTTATTAACATAAAAAAAACAAGTTTTGCCTTACATAAACCTAAACTTGTATAAATTTGATAAATTCTTCATGGAATCATAAATATATATTCAGTTTTTCAATTGAGAAACTTGGTATATCGTGACAATTTAAGAAGGAAAAATAGTTTTTGTTGGTGTCATGTCCTGTTTTGTCCTTTTTGCTTTTTTAACAGTTTTTCGTGTATATATCCTTTATCGTCTATGAGTACAGTCGTATATAAATCATTTTCACTATCATTTTGACGTCACCATTCTACTTTTAGAAACTAGTTTATAGTTTGTTTCATTTTTGGTTGTCACACAATGTTAAAGAAGACAAATTATGGTTGTCAAAACTGTGCTACTTTAGCTGGACATAATATGTCATGCTTATGTTGTTTAAGTCCTTTTCATTGATTTAAGGAAAAAAAATACCACATATGTATAGATAAATGTATTTCCCCAGTGTTGTGGATCAACAAACTACTTACTTACTTTTCACATTATGCCAAAAAAGCAATTTTTGTTTGAAATGAAAAAAACTCATCCCTTATGGACTCAAATAAAATCTGTATTTGAATTCTTATTATATACGTACAATGTACATACATAACTCTTTTTAAATAAGGTAAAATCAAATGTTTGTTGGAAAACTCTTTTACTGTATGACAGGTACCTATAACATAACCATGAAAGAGTTCGGATTAATATTATGAATTCAAGTTGAAGTAATATCGGTTTCATAGCAACGTAAAATTTTGTCCTCTTCAAGGATCAGGATTTCTATCTTGTATATATCCATATAAATGGGAAAACGAGACAATTCAGAAAAACTCGTATAGGTAGGTATCTATGGCAGCCAATTTCAATTCATTTTTGATGGCCTCATATGAGAGCAAGAGTCAAATTTGGCAAATATGACGACGACCGCGACGACATCACGTTATACCTTCATTTTCATTTCTCATTTTTTGAAAATTTGTATGTGTAGTAGTTTTATGAATCGCACCAACAGAGCGAGAAAAGCTATTTACCATCATATTACAATATTGTTGTTCTTTTGAATAATTTCTGAAAATTGCTCTCAAATGAGACACTTATGTTGCTCTCAAATGAGACACTTATGTTGAATTGGCTTATTCTGATATTGTCTATACGTGGAATATGTGAAAATTGAATCTGCACATACAATTGGGAGAAAAAAGAAGCATTTTCAATGTATATCATCATTATATTAAGTGGTCCATCACAGCAGGTGTTATAGGGAAAGCAATTCAGAATACTGTAGCGTTTTTATTTCTAAGGTTTTCAATTATCCATTTCAAGAATATACCTTAATGTTAAAAATATAAGTATTTTGTATTTTCTTGGTTTAGGAATTTATTCATTTACATTTGCCATCGTTATAGATTAGGTCCATCCAAAATTTCGACCTTCAACTCCCTTCAGAGCTGCCGTCATATTAATTTAAAGAGTGAACGCGAAATTTTTGGAAAACACAACCAAATTTGTCAAGCATTTTTATAAACGGTAAGTACCTAACTTAAAACATTTTTTTTATTTTAGACTTTCTTAAAATCGAGAATGTATTTTAAATTCATTTTTAACAGCCAAATTAATAAAAAAGTTAACTAAAGCGGGGAGTAAGAGTTAATCTATGGGTTAAAAATTTCCATGAATAAAATCAAAAATGTTCGTGGAATAGTAAATTGATGTCTACCAGAAATCCCTTAGGAAAATATACTACAATAAATAAGATGCCTGTTTGGTAACTTGAAATTTTCCCCAAGTTTCGCAAACTTGGGTATTTTTCGTATGGGTTCTAACAGAAAATTGTGATAATTTGTAAAAAAAAAAAGCACAAGTTACCAAACACACCTAAGAATTCTCTTGTTAATATATTTCAGTCAAAATTATTATCATTTTTCAATTGCTTGTGCTGTGTCTGTTTTGTTTTTTATTTATTTAAATGGAATGTATTTGATAGAAGCCATAACTTGCAAACCGACAGAAATATGTCCACGTCTTGGGTCCCCATTTAGGTCATCGTCAAAAACCGCACTGCGTTTCCTCATATTTTCCTTGGAAAATCTACATATATTTCTTCCTGAAATCCTCCTCACTTAGCACTTCTATTAGATCATATACATACATGTATTTTTGTACAGTTTTATTTTTATGGTTGTTGATGGCTGATTGTCCAATAATTAGTATGAATGGTTTAAAAATTCGATAAATCTAGCAGACATTATTAATTTTATTCAAAGTTAAAAGTTGTCTCAGGTTTTTATTTTTAATCAAGGGGAGATAAGTAGATTTAATAAATTTATTATGAATTAAATTTATATCACTCAAATAAAAACCAAGATAGCTTATAAATCTTATTGACGTTTTAATTTTCCGTCCTTGGAATTGGACTTGATGGAAATGATTTTTCGGATCACAAATTTCACTGATACTGTAATTAATATAAAGACAATTAAGGCAATCAAAAGCATGAATCCAATCACATCTAAGCTAAAATATTGGAAACAATTCAAATGTACTGCAGGACCTTGCATGTGATAGGCTCCCTTGTGTCTGAGAACATATTCGATCCAAAACATGGCTGTTTCTTTGGCAGATATTGGTCTGTCTCTGTAGATTTTTGAAAATCTTCTAATATTCTCTATGTACTTTGGGTTCTCGAGAATTTCCGAAACAGCCCATTTAATGGATCCCTCTGTCATAGTGTTTTTATCAAGCTGAAGACCAAAACCATCATCGGTAAGTTTTTTAGCATTTTCTGGTTGATCAGCTAAAATTGGTATAGCAAGCATTGGCACTTCGTGGATTTGAGACTCAGACACACCACCTTTGCCAGCGTGAGTTATGAAAAGTTTGACATTTCCTAGAGCTAGAAGATCATCCTGTGGAAGCCATTTAAGAAAGTGAATATTTGGAGAATCGCCTGGTTTCTCTGAGTCATCCCATTTCCAAATAACAGTTTGCTTTAGATTCGAGAGGACGTTGTAGAGGTTCTCAACTACTTTTGGACCTAGTTGTTTACTTCCCAGATTCGATCCGAAGCTAACGTAGATCATACAGTCTTTTGAAGAGTTGACAATGTCTTGGATGTTCTTTAAAGAAATTTAAAATTAATATTGGTGAAATTCAAGTTCAAGAAAAAAATGGAATATAATTGTTATATCGTACCCTTAGAATGAATGTGGCCTAACTTAAAAGTTCGGTATCTTTTTTACGACCTGGTTTAAGAGTTCATTTTGTATTTTAAGGGCCGTTTATTGAAAAATCAGAAGTTACAAAAATTTTGAGTTAGGTCACTTTCATTCTAAGGGTGCGATATATACCTTAGGTAAAGGATCTGGTTTTTCCTTAATCTGAATTCCGCCAACTTCAATGACAGCAGGAGAATTCGGACGAATTGTATTTTCAGAAAAATGAGTATTGACCAAAAGCAGCGATATTCTTTTGGCGGCTTCTTCAATTGGTGGATATTTCGAGTCAGGGAAAAGTTCACTGTAAGAAGAATGCACGTATAAAAAAATATTTAGAATTCAAAGCTAAAGGTATACATAGCTTACTTGTAAACTTCAGAATAATATAAGTCCATAGTGAAAACAAAATATTGTGCCTTCATTCCGCTATAAAATATTTCAAACCTTCCCAGGAACGTATATGGATCTGGTTTTCTCATGGCAGGAAATGTTGGGACATTAGAAAACTCAGGAGGGTTGCCAACATAACGATCCAAAACATCACTCGATTGCGAAGATGAACTAATGATTATGGGACAATTGAAATGCTCTGCTAAACCAATTTGGTAATCATTATAGAAATATTCCAAAATAATGAGGTCGAATTTATTGTCAGGATTATTCATAAACTCTTGAAACTGTTGAGACTTAATTGCATCATAATGAACGGCTCAGAGCCTTGTCATCATTGCAGGCAGTTCATGCATGTTAACCCACATTTTTTTTTAAATTTAGGTTTTTTAGTGACTTCTGTTTATCGGCTTCGATTTGGTTAATAAGTATATGGTGGTAGCGTGGATTAATATCTTTTAGCGGATGCGTTGTTACAACTGTAACATTATGTCCTCGTTCGATTAAAGCTTTGACATAGGACATGTGAACAATTTGATGTGATGGACTGCTACTGGTGAAGACACCAAGAATATTTGCCGATTCAGCTGCTACGACTAGGGTGGCGAGAAGGCTTATAATATTCACAACATACCATACCCTTCTCATAATGACTTTAGGTATACCGAAACCGATCCGACTTTAATGAAAGTTATTGTAAAACTAGATACCTACTAATAAAAGACTAAAGGATTTTTCAGTTTAAATAATAAAATAAAAAATAAATAAAATTTCTGTCGGTTTGCAAGTTATGGCTTCTATCAGATACATTCCATTTAAATAAATAAAACAGAAAACAGACACAGCACAAGCAATTGCAAAATGATAATAATTTTTTTTTTACAAACCCAAACGAAATTGGATGAAAGAAACGATTCGGGGCTAAATAATTTAAATGTTAAATGCAACAACAACTAATCATCAATGGGCTAAACTAAACCCAGATAATTTTCGGGGCTTAACTTAAGCACGGAGAAAACTGTATTACCAGCAGGAATTACAGACTTGTTATCGATAGTTCGTACGGAAACTCCATTTTTGTTTCTGTAATGGCGGCGCTAATCTTCGATATCGTTTTTTTTCAACCAGTTCGCTCCGGGGTTGAAAAAAAACACACCTATTGTCTCTTATAAATTTTCATTTTAATTCATAGACCTTTGACATAATTTAGATATTTTAACAATTTATCATCTAATGAACTAAGCCTTGTTCCATGTTTAACTAGCACCGTATCTTATCATTTTCAGATACGAGTTACCAAATTATTTTGTTGCTGTATTAAATTAACCTTTGATTTTGCCTGTTCTCTTCACCTAATTGTGATAAAACCTGTATTATCATAATATGACTTCTTTAACACAAATCAGGTATAGACTTTAATTCGTCGTGCTTAAGTTTATCTCAAAGAAAAAAAAATCAGATGTCTCAATTAATTAAACGTAATTATTATGACTTATCGAATTTCGTGTAGACTTTGTGTATATTTTCAAGGAATGCTATAGACCTTGAACTAAATTGTATAAGAATATTATGCAAATTATAAACCGCGCTTCTTTTCTTTTAGAGCATCTAAAAAAAAAATTTTTACAAAATTTAGCATTTACAAAAGAAAAGAAAAATGAAACAATGTACATTTAAACTAGATTATATAAAAAATATAATGTGTATGTTTAAAATAACTTGCCGATGGTAGTTTAGTGCATTTTATTTTTTTAATATGAAGTGTCAAAGTTAGTTTACAAAATTATTTTGATCCATGACTTAGTCGAACTTTATTTTTCTTACGAAATTTAAAATATTAATTTTTGGATTTGTGATTGCGATCTATAGCATGGTTATTAAGGGTTACGTAAAAAAAAATAAACACTTCAAAATTTGGAAATTTGTAACCACAGTACCTAAAAATGTGGCCTCGGGTATCGATTTTCACTATTTTTCTAAATATTGCTATTATTACTTTACCAAACGAGATGGATATTTTTGCTTATTTTTTCCAGTACATAGGTACAACCTACCATATCAACCAGTCCCCACTTGATGTGAAGTTTCGGGACACCCTGTACATTTATATATTTATGGTATTTGTATATGTATATATATATTTTATACTTTATTTTTTATTTTATTTTAATTTAACTTGAAAAATAAAAAATTTCTAATGTATTTTATATGCTATATGCAATGGTATACTGAAAATGTGTTTTATAGACATTTTTTCTACCTTCTAGACATAAACAAATGTATCTTATATTTTCAAGTCATTTTATACAGATTTCATGACGAATATGTAGATGTGAACTATATACAAACAATGCTAAGAGATTCAAAATATTTCTCCTCTAAATCAAACAGTTAGCTTTCAAATCACGGCGTAAATTTTTCTTTGCAAAGTTTTTGTATCAAAAGACATTTAAATTGAATATAAACTCATAAATAAAATTAAAAGCAAACAGTTTAAAATTGACTGTTAGAATTTTCAATTCAATGGCTTTTATATTTAAACGCCAAATTTAAATGAATGCTTTCTTATTAAATGTAATTTTTTTTAACAAGTCAAATGATATCCTTTTAATTTTAAATCTTTAAAGCAATTTCTCTAATTTCAAAGCTAGACGTTTTAAAATGAAAAAATTTCCTTTTAACTTTGGCAATTTTGTTTTCCCATGATACACTTTAGATCTACACAATTTGAATGTAAAAATTCGAACTATTCATTTTAAAGTGCAGTTTTTCCCTCAGTGAAATTGTTAAATAGACAATGCATTGAAAGTTGTAGAAATCTGAGAAACTTATGTACTTGATTTCAATAACAATAAACTCAATATTATATTCATATGACATACCATCTTTGATAATGATTTAAGAGGGTGCGTCATGTTATTTAAACAAAAAATCTTTAATATTAATAAGAAAATTTACATGACCGCAGTTTTAATTTTTACCAAGTTGGTGTTATTTCAACATTAATTATAAATAATCTGACCTTGTGACTTAGCTTATCATTAGTAACCAATTATTGTATTAGTAACGAATTCATCTTGTTATTGTATAAAATTAATCGTTGATATTGTCTGCTATTTAAGTGATTGCACAATAAATTTCCGTCTCCAAGAATCTCAAAAAGACTCTATACCTTTAGTTAGTCGTGCTTGATATTATGTCAAAAAAGATGGTGGTAATTTCATGTGGACGCTGTATGTACAGTAGACGCTCAATATAGCGAATCTCGGTACTCAGTATGATATAATAAATTTTATATAGACTACTCTAAAAAAATTAAATAAATTAAAATATTTATTTTAAAAAAAAAATTCAAATTATTTTTAAAAAATTCCATATTTCGAAAATGGGTAGAAGATATTTTTGAATTAATTAATTTTATTAATAAAGGCTAAAAAATTAAGTACCACTATTTTTTTAATCGTTTCAAAATGTTATATATAAAAACTATTTAAAAAAAAACCAACGGTTTTCAATTTTTTTTTTTCTCATAAATTGAGATTTTCTTAAGAAATCGGATGATGTACATCGCATTGGTGTCATTGGTTGTTTAATCAATTTATGTTTAATTACATTATTTTTTTTACAAGTCTAAACTTAAGTTCCATGCATATTTGCAACACGGTGCTATATTATTTTTTAGCAGCAAGCAAACAGAAAGACTAATGAAACAAAACGGTGCTATATTGTTAATAAATAAATGAACCCACTCGCATAATACTGAAACTTAACTACGTTTTAAGCAGGTGGTATACAATATAGGCTCCCATGACTATAATTCATTTCTTTTATAATGTAAATATAGTTTTTGTAATATTGGAACTTTAAAAACACAGTGTGATCGCACATTAGAGCAAATTCGCGTGGCCCAATCGTGCACATATTTTTTTCTTTTGCTATCGAACTTTCAAACCCGTCAAAGCTTCACCAAAAATCAAAAAAGTGTTTCACCACTCGTGAACGAAAACTCTCCACTTTTTTTTACTTCACAAGGAAAAGTGACATTTGAGATTAAATCCTATAGATATTTTGTTGTTTCTTTTATTTCAGCATGGTGTTTTATAATTAATATTTTTTTAAAGCTTGTTTCGATTTTAATTAGTATTTTTTCTGTAGTTCTTGACTGTCATGTTGGAGCTGTGTTAATTTGGCCCCAAAAATTATCCGATTTTTTTTTATTTTTTCAATAGTTTACTCACCAAGTTTGTTTATTATTATTATAATTTATTTCAGGATTAACCCCTAAACTAGAATAGTATTCCACTGAAAAAGCCTTAAACTATGAACAAAACAGAATATTCTTATGCCAATTGGAAGAAAGTTCATTAAGCAAAAAACGTGAACACTTATGAAAAGATAGATAAATCTTTTAAAATAATGAAAAGAAATTTAATATGTAAACAAAAGTGCAACACCCCAACCACCAATGAAGAATAAAGCAATAAAATACCAACAAATTGAAAAACACCCTTGGTCTTTTTATTAACGTTGTCTAACTTTAGACAACTGTATAACTTTGTAAAACATGTTCAAAAACCTTTTTTATTGTTGTCTTATAGCTGCCTGACTTAGGCACAAAAGTAGATTGTCTTAACCGTGAATAATGTTATATTTATTTGTATTAAATAAACCATAATTCCACCAATTTGAAAATAGTTAGCTGTTAGACAGTGTCTACGTAGAAAAAACTCTAATAAATACGACTGCCTAGATACAATAAGATATTAATCAGCCCTATCGTGGTATCCGTTCGGAACAAAATTTTCTCCGATCTGTTCGAAATCGGAGAATTTTCAATCGAGGTATCCGTTCGGATTGACACATCGGACAGATCTTCCGAAAAAATTTAACGCGCTTCAACGCAATGCGATACAATGCGAAAAGTAAAGAATTTTTGACAGCTGTGCGTTAAATTTCTTCCGACGGCCTCCGATGAGAAATAGTTGCGGAGCCAAAATGGAATCATCTTAAAAATTTAAGTAAAAAATTAATAATAAATAATTTGTTTTCTTTAGTGTAATAAATTTGTATTTCAGAAAGAAAACTACGACTAGGACGCAACAAGAGAAATTGGTAGATTTAATGTCGACGAAAGTCGAAATAGCATGGAACTCCACAAAAAGACCTGTGGAAGAAGTATCCATATTTTTTTTTGGCATAGCGTTGCGAATGATTTAAATGCATTGAGGGCACCGAATCGGGATGTTATTGGCTGGAAAAAAGTAGGTATTGATAAGTTGAAGTTGTAAAGTTTTAAAGTTGTAATTCTTCAATTTTTTAATTAAAATAAAGGTTTGGAGTGATTATAAGTGCTACAAAAAAAAAAGTTGTCCGAAAACAAAAAGAGGCGGGATCTAAAGGTGCTGGACCATTCAGCCAAAAGAGTTTCACTCCCGTCGAAGAAGCTGTCATATATCCATTAATTAAACTTAAAGGACACCATAGACGAAATCGGAGCGAGATCTTTCGGAAATGATGACGAGAAAAACATTTCATCCACATCATCGAAGTCCAGTCAAAAAAATAATCCTATAGTAAATTCAACAATGAAAACGTTTCAGAACTCAATCGTGAAAATCTACATGAACCAAAAAATGATGTTGAAAACAATGGTTATATTTCTGAAACAAGTGAAGGACGGCCAACAAAAAGAAAACCCCTGTCTATTATTCAACTTCTTAATAAGCAAGTGAACTCTCAAAATAATTACTATAAGGAAATTTCTTCCATCCTGAATACAACAAATCAAAATTTGCAAAATACTACCAATCATTTAAAAAGGGTATGCCGATCTCTAGACAAATTGTGTGATATTGAAAAGAAGAAACTAAAAGAAATGCGAGAGCATAATACCGAGATACGAAATTTGATGAATCGGAAACTAGACCTGAAAGTCCGGATTTTAGAAACTGAACTTGAAAGGACGAATTATTCGCTTCATAATTAAGTTCTTAGTGATAAACGTGTATAAAGTATCTATACCATCATGAGTTCCTAATCCAAGAAGGATAGTCATAAGTTTTTTTTTTTTAGTTTAAGAAATACAAGTTTTTGTATCTGCCACGAAGGCATGTTTTTATTTATTTTTTGCTATTTGTTCTTTAAAATAAAAGAAACATATATTAAATTAAAAATGCAGCACTATTTCGTTTCTGGTTTCAACTGTCTGAGTATGATGTAAGGACCTTGGGATTTCATTAGATTCCTCTGTAATGTGGTCAATGTCTTCAATATCGTTTGTGGTAGCATTTACTTCTTCCGTTGTGTAGTAATGTAGACATATGTTATGTAGAGCACAACATACGTTGACAATCTGTGCAGATTTTATGGGGTCATAATGTAGTTGCCGAGCTCCCAATATACAACGGAATCTACTTTTCAACAATCCTATGCTTCTTTCTACTATTGTTTCGGGCTTTACAGTGTGCTTTGTTATAGCGGTTTTCGGCAACGGGCATTCTAAACGGAGTTATAAGCCACGGTTCTAATGCATAACCAGCATCACCTAAAGAAATAAAAATAAGAAATAAAACAATCAAGATATGAAAAAATTTATACAAACCAAGTAGCCAACTATCTCTCACTCCACTCTGATAGCCATCTTCAAAATGGCGACGTTGTGAACTCATATTCCGCATATATGAGAGTCATGGTTAGCTTCTTGATAATTAGCATTTACACCTTTTATCCTCATTTTAAAATCGCAAATCTAGAAAACACCACGATGAAAACGATAAGTCTTCAATTAAAATATTTAGCGTTTGCTTTTACTTACAATCAAAACGTTGAGACTATAGTACCCTTTGCGATTCAAAAAAAGATGTTTATTTTCTTTAGGAGCGATTATTTTTACATGTGTTCCAGGAAATCCTGTTCTTTCAAGGAAGTTCATTTTTGATAATTGAATTTCTTCATTCGTCATTCGAAGAGATATCCATTTTGGGCACAATACTTCCTCCATAATTACCAATACTTACATATACAATACTGTCCAACTGCAATATGGCAATCCTTCCCTACACCAAGCTGATAGTTTCCTTCAGCGATCAGGAACCTCAAGCATATCGCAAGCTTTTGTTCTGTGGACACACTATCTGAACGAGTGGTGTTTGGAAATTTATCTTTTATTTCACGCAATGCATATGCAAATGCATTTTTATTTAGGCGGAAATTTTTTTAAACCTTTAATAAAAATAGAACAAACCCGACACGTAAACATAACCTCGTTTTGGTAATTTGATAGTATCCATTTTTATTTACGATGCATCTGAAAGATTATTTGTATTCGAGTGGTCTCTTAAAATTCGTCTTCTCTCCTTCTGTCTCGTCCTAATATTTAATCCTTCTGCTTCCAAAACTAAAGCAACACTATCCATTTCTTTGTAAACAAATCTATAAATTTTTCAACATTAATCAGACAGAATTGGTGTGTTCAGAAAAATGAGATCTCAGAGAATTTTCTCACTCAAAAAGTGAGCAAGCGAATCCAAGATTTTTTTTCCTCAGAGTTTTGACAGCAAAGCTGAGAAATTTTGTTGAGGAAGCCTGTTCTGAGATTGCTGAGATCTCCGAGATCTCATTTTCCTGAAAATGCCTAATGTTTCAATTATGAAACAAAACAGCTGACCCAATTGTCAAACGAACGCGATTGTTTGCTTCATTTTATTTCGTTCCGCAACGGATACCTCGAAAGAAAACTGAGTTCCGGTCGGAAATCAATTTCGTATCGGAAATTCTCTGAACTAATACCTCGATATGGCTGAATATAAATCGAAAACTACTTGATGGATCTTGTTGTAGCCAAAACCAAAAGGAGCCCTAAAGAAAGTTTAAATCAACTTATTAATTTATTGTTGTTTTATATTATTATAATCTTTTATTTTTTAAAAATCTTTTTGTTGATAATAATCAAAATAAATGATTTTTGTTTTTCAATTTTTTGATAACATCTCAAAAAGATAAAACCAAATAATATTTTTTCTTATCTTTGATCAGTTTCAATTCTTTAAAATCGATCGTAGACTCGACAAGAATGTCTAGATATTATATAATATATACTTTTAAAGGCATCACTTTCATGTTCAATACATTTATATTTTATAGGAAATGATTAATCGTTTAAAAAAAAATTATTATATGTATATGTACAATGTACATGCATATTTTATTTATTTCAACTACCAAAAATACAATATTTAAGTATACCTAGCTACAAACCTTATTGTCTTTTTATTTTTTCTTGCTTAGAACTGGACTTACTGCGAAAGATTTTTCGGAACATAAATTTCACTGAAAGTGATATAAATTTAAAAACTACAAAAGCAATCAAAAGCAGAAATCCAATAACATCTAAACTAAAGTATTGGAAAATATTTAAATGTACTGCAGGACTCTGCATGTGGTAAGCTCCCTTATGGTTGAGAACATATTCGATCCAAAACATGGCCGTTTGTTTTGCAGTCATTGGTCTGTCTCTATAGAGTTTTGAAAATCTCTTAATATTTTCTGTGTATTTTGGATTCTCAAGAATTTCCAAAACAGCCCCTCTTATTGAATCCTCTGTCATGGTTTTTCTATCAAGCTGAAGACCAAAACCGTCTTTAGTTAGTTTTACTGCATTTACTGGCTGATCAGCAAAAATCGGTATAGCGAGCATTGGTACTCCGTGGAATTGTGCCTCAGCAATACCACCTTTGCCAGCATGAGTTATGAAAAGTTTGACATTCTCTTCAGCTAGGATATCATCCTGTGGGAGCCATTTAAGAAAGTGAATATTTGGAGAATCACCAAGCTTCTCAACCTCATCCCATTTCCAAATAATAGTTTCTTTCAAACTCGAGAGGGCCTTGTAGAGGTTCTGAACTATTTCTTCACCTAGTTCTTTTCTTCCCAGATTCGATCCAAAACTAAGATAGATCACACCATCTTTTGAAGAATTGATAATTTCATGGATGTTCTTTAAAGAAATGTTAAATTAATATTGGTGAAGTCCTAGATCAAGAAAACAAGGAAATATTGTTGTTATAATATACCTTAGGCAAAGGATCTGGCTTTTCCTTAATTTGAATTCCGCCAACTTCAATTACAGCAGGAGCAATCGGACGAACGGCCGCGGCGTTTTCAGAGAAATGAGTATTGACCAAAAGCAACGATATTCTCTTAGTGGCTACTTCAAGTGGTGGATATTTCGAGGGAGGGAAAAGATCACTGCAAAAAGAATGCATATACAAATTTAAATATCTATTGAAAAGTCAAAGCCACAAAAACAAAAAAACTTACTTGTAAAGTTCAGCAGAAATTTTGTCCATAAAAAAGAGAAAATATCGCGTCATAATTTGGCTGTAGAATAATTCTAACCTTCCCATGAACTTCTTTGGATCTGGTTTTGTAATTGTAATCATACTCGGAACATAAGAAATCTCAGGAGGGTTGCCAACATAACGATCCAAAAAGTCATTCGATGCCGCAATTCCACTAATGATTATGGGACAATTAAAATGCTCTCCAAGGCCAAATTGATAATCACTAAAGAAATATCCCAAAAGAATGAGGTCGAATTTATTGTCGGGATTATTCATAAAATCCTGAAATTGTTGAGACTTAATTGAATCATATTGAACACCTGCGATAGCCGGCAACGCTCCAGTGGCATATTTTACGTAATGCCAAAGGGTTTTCAAATTAAGATCTTTCATTGAATTTTGTTGTTCGGCAATTAGTTGGGTTCTGGCTTCGGTTTCTGGAATAAGTATATGGTGGTAGCGTGGATTAATGTCTTTTAGGGGATGTGTTGTTACAACTGTAACGTTATGGCCGCGTTCAATCAAAGCTTTTACATAAGACATGTGAATAATTTGATGGGACGGACTGTTACTGGTGAAGATACCCAGAATATTTGCCGATTCTGCTGCTACGACTAAGGTGGCGATAAGGCCTATAATTTTCACAAATTTATATTCCCAACTCATGATGAATATATACCGATCTGACTTCAACTAAACTTAAAGTAAAACTAATAATTAAACACAGAAAAATTTGGAATTTATATCATTAACTTTTTTTTTTGATAAGATAGTGTGAGTGAGACTCATTATCAATCTTTGCCTATTTTGACTTTTAAATCTAAAAGATAATCAATAAACATAATTTGAAAATCAAACCTGACAACGACGATAAGAGAAGAGCTAAAGCTTTTTTTATTCCGAAAATAAACCAAGCGTACTACTTGCTCTAGAGTCTAGAGAGTTAAGTATTGGATGTGTGTAGAAAATAAAATAAAAAATTATGTCAAGGAAATATTCAGAAAACGCCAAGTAGAAAATCGACCCCTACTTTTAGGCTGTAGCTGAACAGAGAGATAGATAAACATGACAGACGGACAGAATTCAATATCATCGTTATACCAAATTTGATCAAAATTTCGACTTCGATTTCGAAATAACTCCAAAATGAAAAGTATAAAAGGAAATGAATGTATATACTATACAAAATTAAGATCTTAATGTACAACTCGTATAAGCTAATTTAATAAACTGAATACTGAATTTGAAATATATACTTTGTAATCCTCCTTAATAAAATTGAAAGATTAAAATGTTAATCTCTTAAGTTATCAATAAATAACGCAAATATATCTAATATCAACCATGAGTGCAACAAAAAAATACACAATTCTTTCCATCCGAACTCCATTTTCTACTTTGGTTGTTACATAATTTGTATATACGAAAGGATACCTGCCACTTCCTCGGGGATAACCTTTTTCATAGTACTCTCCCATTCCCCCGTAATAAAAAAAAACATTTTCAAATCATTTTAAATTTTTAAAATGGAAAACATATTCTTTTCTCATTTTAAAAATAACAAGAAGAAGAACTTCTCAATCTTCAATTCTTATTCATGTTCGTTCTTTGTCTACGAACCACATCCTATCCATGCAGCTTCTATCTATATCTATGAGGTGCTATGCGGTTCTTGCCGCGCACATTTTAAAAATTCTCTAAGCGTGAGTGTGTTGAAATTGTTTTCCCTAGAGCGTGAAAATTTCATCTTTTACCGCAATAAAGTGAAAGTTAGATTGATGTATTCTATATTCAAGCAACAAAAACCCCCCCCCCCCAAACTTTTTACTTATTTTTTTTTTATTTGAAGGCAGAGGGTTGATAAAACTTTTTCACATTAAAGATACAATAATAATATGTTTCCTCATGCAAAACAGGTGTACGTGGAACGTTTTGAATGTATTTGACTTTGATCATGTTGCTGATTGAATTATGATGAAGAGAAGTGATACCACCAACCATACAAACGCTACCGTGTGCTGTCGCTGATGCTCTGATGCTATATACAAGCCACAGCAAGCAACGAAACATCAAAACATTTACAATACAATTACGTTGGGTAAATTGGCTTTTGTTCTACCACACTGAACCGCATCTCTTTGAGACAAATGTCCATAAATGGACTTATAATTGGGTAGCAAACCGCGAGCATATATACACTGGAAAGGAAGATGATGACAAGAGAGAAAGGGGCTAGGTACGGTCTCTTGAAATTGAATAACATGCCTGGATTGTTGATGCTTATGCATCATAATATATTTATATATGTAAAGGGAAGATGGTTGCTCTTAAGTGCTTTGGTCTCCTAAGTGGCTATATATGGAAGTTTCGTTTAATCAAGTCAAGGAAACTAAACGCCAATATATACGACCATAATTGAAAACCAGAAGCTGCATAATGCATATATAAAGGATGTTCAATTTAGAAAGGACATGACATGAAAATATAGGAGATGAATCATGGTGTTGGCGAAAAAAAAATATGACCGGAGCAATTTTAAGTCATTGAAAAAATTTTATATACGATATATTCGATAATATGTCGATTTAATAAATATTGACTCATCAATATCAATTATTATAATCAACATAGCTTTCAACGATTTTTGTATAATAATTTTTTTAATAAAAATGTCGGTAGTGATGATCGACCGGTAGTGATGATCAACATTTTAAGAATCGAAATTTCAATAGTCGACATTTTTCTATTTTTTTTTTTAATATTAATTTTCATTCACCCAGTATCTTAGCTTACCCGACGAGTTCAAACTCCCTTCGCAGGTCCTCTGTTCGGCTCATGCAACTCTGGTGCTTCGATGAGGGTATTTTCAGACGCATATGTCAACAGTTTTCTTAGACAACAGTGCCTCAATGGCCAGCTTCACGTGTTCAAAGGATTTTACCTCCCACTTATGTGTTATAGTGATTCAGTACTTTAACAGCCTTATATATCAATATATATATATAATATATAAATATTCCATATCAACTTCCATTCCCAAGTCACCACACACGATCTTGTAAAGTATAATTTTTCGTTGTTATTCGCGCACCGTATCTACAACATTGCGACTCATTAATGTGTGATCTTCCACAGCCCACATAGTGAAACCTAACACCAAGGCAATTAATTAATTGTCACCAGTTCGGCCTTTTTATTGTAGCTACGACTAAAACTATAAGTAACATATGACCCGGTGTCCGGTACGAAGGTTCTAAGTGCGCGCATTGTTTTTGAGTTCTATAATGTACCTACATCATATCGCACTTCAATAACTAGGCCACTGCGTTGTCTGTGTCTATCTGGTTCCTCAATGGATAAGTGTATCTGCTAATATGCTTTATATTGGGGCAGTGTAAATGACATATTATGATCTGTTGAAATCTTTATGCAATACTAGCCGCGTTTTATTATCTACGGGTCTGGGTCGGGGTTATCTTTTAACACGTAATACAAAAACAAATTTGGAGCTAGGTTTCTATCGGGGTTTTGCTTTATGGAACCAGAAATAAGTTCTTACTCTGGCGGGTATACGGCTCTTCAGTCGGTAGAGAGTACAAACTGCAGTCCGTATCGTTTTATTATATCGGGGTGAACCATATGGGTTATTGGCGATAATAAACGCGGCTATTAATAATACAATTGATTTTGGTATCGATGCGTTACAAGAAAATAAAAATTAATTAAAAGCCGAAATAAGTCTTTTTCTTTTACCAACTAACTCTCCCCATATAAACTCTTTCCTTGAAACCAAGGAAGCACGAGTATTTTGGGTTCTTCATATGCATTAAAATAATGGCGCAGGGACATAAGGCTCAGGGACATAAAGCCCAAATTTTATTTTTGGGGCATCTCCAACTTGAGTGGGACATAAAGCCCAAAATTAATTTGTAAGCCCCAAGTGGGACATAAACCCCAAAAATAAAATTTGGGCTTTATGTCCCTGGGCCTTATGTACTTGCGCCTAAAATAATCATGTTTTGATAAAAGTTTAAATTATAGAATTTTAAAAACCCGTGTACTTCCACATTTAAAATAGTCGGAGCATTTGTTACAACTTTTTTCACTACGACTGATAAATAAGGTCAAACCATGGGGAAGAGCATGGCGGTATTTTATATTCAAAACAAAATTAAACAGAATAGATTTCTCTACTTAAAAGTTTTTAAAGCATTTTAATAACATTAACCCACTACCATGCTTATTTTTCTTGTTTCTCGGTTTCGGTTTAGTTTCGAAAACTGCTTTTACGGTGTAAATGAAATTTTAAATTCGTATGGATTTAGCCAGGAGGCGCAATTTTCTTAAAAAAAAAGGTACTTAAAACTTCAAACAAAATTATTAAGAACTAATGGTAATACATACTTACAATACCATGTTATACTTTTTGTAAGGTCAGAAATCTCTTCTTTAATTTTATTTAAAAAAATAAAGTTGTTTTAGTGAACAGTTTATGAAAAATTAAATTTCAAACTCGAAATTTTGAAAAAAAAAAAATTTGTTCAAAGTAATTTTGTTAAAAATTTTACGTTATTCAGTACAATTTTTGGTTTTAATATTCAATGCTCTTATCAATTTTTATTCAAACACAGATGCTTAAAGTTTTTTTTTTGAAATTGGATCTTTAAACGACGGATTGCAGTCAAATTAAGGGAAACTTATATTTTTTTTATTTTCAATTTTCTCAAAACCCAGAAATCATTTTGGCATCTGGTTTTTATTTATTGAATAAAAATTAATATGAGCATTGAATATTAAAACCATATAATCATCTTAATAACGTAAAATTTTTAACAAAATTTTTATTTTTGTTTTCTTCAAAATTTTAAGTTTGAAAATTAATTTTTCAAAAACTGTTCATAAACAATTTAGTTTAAAAACGAAAGTAATAGAAGAATTTATGGATTTAAAAAAAGTATATCATGACATTTTAAGTATTACCTTTGATTTTTAATAAATTTTGTTCTAGTTTAAGTCGAGTTTTTAGAAAATTGACCCCCCCCCCCCCCCCTTCTAAACTGAGAGAAGTAGAACCCCCTCATTCACGACATTTTTCTTGTCTCGAACTAACCCTCACGCTCTAACTTTTTGTCACACCTTATGTATAACAAAATTTATATAAAATAAAAAAAAAAATTACGCATACGCCACAGTGGATCAAATTGTTTCACAAATATGTCACAATTTTCTTGATAGTTGCTAATTATTTTGATCATTAATTTTTACAACTATAAAGACATATATTTTAAAATACGCATATGCTTTATACTCAAATGTAAACTGTTTTGATATTAGATATCTGCTTTTAGATCAGCTGCAGTAGGATGTTTTATTTGTAGTTTTTGTAAAATCCTTCCCTGGACTTTAAATTCGGTTAATGATAAACATCCATTTCAGGGGCTGATTTAACCATTGTTCTCTTGAACCATGGCGATTTGAATGTCTGTATTGTTAACAAAAAAAAAAAAACGTTTTGCTAAAAAATTCAGTTATATAAGTCAGAAAAAAGTAAGAAAACAAGCAATAACTCTGTTGTTATAGCTATTTTTAATTACTGAAATTACCTCGAACATAGTTTCAAGCACGCAAAACAATAGAACTTTGAAAATTTATTTACTCTTGCTGCGTAAATTTCTTAATTTTCCTCTACAAACAACAAACCGCAATCGACCGACAAAATGGGAAAAGTGTTTTTATTTATAATAACAACTGATGAGGACATGATTTTCGTGCTGCTAGTTCCTACCTGCGACAATGCTTCCTTCATATACACTATACATATTGTTTTTTTTGTTATTATTGTTGTACATCGGGTGTTGGTAGTATGTTGATATCTACATTTAATCGGCGTCACCTCGTCTACATGCATATCCTTGATAGAATACATTGCACCTAAATCTACTGCCATATACGACTTTCATGTCTTGGCATCATAAAATCACAAAACTGAATTTAATCCAAAAAATTTGCATAACTCAAGTGTTCGAAGCACAAACTTAGGTGAGTTAACAACTCAATTACTACAAAGCAACAGCTCTGTAGACATGTATTTAGCCAACATAGAAAAAAATATAATTGACTATATTGCACACACGCTTAACACAACATGCAATCAAGGAAAGGTTAGGATTTTAAAAAAGTTAAAAAAAAAAAAAACTGATTTTTTTCTTTATTGAACTTTTGCATACCTATGCATGCAGAAGTTGCGTGAAATTATATTTCACTAAAGATTTTTTAAAATTTATGTTAAAAAAAATATGTATGTATATCTCTTTTAAGAATTCTTTTAAATTGTATATTTTTAATATTCCTGTGTCGAACACGGTGTTCAAACATGAACATATCCAATCTATAGATAACCCAATGTGTATGTGAAATAAAGATAAGACAGATCACCCTAAGCATACACTGACGGTTATCTACAGATAAATAGAAAGATAAGAAACATAGACATTAAGAATAGATAGATAAGACAAGAACATTGTATATATATAGAAGTAACGTAGTGAAATAAAATTAGTATTCATTTCGACTTACAACCGAGTTTTACTCAACATTTTGTCCTTCGAGCCGGATTTCCACCATGTAGTGTAGCTGCATGTGCTTCTTTAACGATCAAACAGGCTTATAGTTTACTTTGCATACTGAAGCCTTCCACCCACTCTTAAGATTCCTTCATCATCTTGGTAAGGTTTCATTTGAATTATTTTGCTGTTTAAAGGAATGTCATTTTTGTTTTCAATTTTTTGTAATTCATTGCAAAATTGAATTTTTTGCTGTTGTTTGATGATCAAAATTCTCGCCTGCGACAGTTCAGATACAGTTATTGATCCTGGTGTTAATTGTTTGTATCGAAACCACCGAATAAAACGAAGCACATATGCAACACACGGTGTAAATAAAATCAAACTCTTTCGCTATATAAATATGTGTTGCGTATTTAGTGGAATTGATATTTGATGGCATTTGACCATTTTGTATTGGGTGCTGTTCATGGGTCACTTTGAAAGCTTATTAGGCTTTAATTTTCAGATTTTTCAAAAATTAATTTACAGATAATTTTTTCAACACTTGCATTGAGTTTTAATTGTACTGTTAGTATCGATATATAACCAGGGTCTCAACCAACAATCTTTTTCCAGCCAGTTCGGTCCCTATAACTTAGTTATCTTCAGTTTCTCCACACAAGTTATTGTTGAGTTCCCCGTCACCTGAGTCACGGTCTGCCTCTACTGCGCGCCGGCCGTCACCCTTGGGGTAAAATTCAACTGCTTTCAAGAAGTTCTTGAAAAAATATCCCCACCAGTTCTTGGATCTTGAATGTTTTTAATTCTTTTTTAGTTTTTATTTAATTTAATTTATATTTAAAGGTAGACAGAAATTCATAAAAAAGTAGAAATTCATAATAATGGTGTTTTTTTTTTTTTAATAATTGGTAATATGCCTTATTTATTTATTTATTGTACTGCTTCTTATGAGCAATTAACAAATCCTCCAAAAATATCGCTTCCATGAAAAATTGATTACCACAGTCAAGTTTTGGACCTGGAAGAAAATTTAAAAAAAATTTATTGCTGCCGATATCACACACATAGGAATGGTTGAGAGTTTTTGTGCGACCAAATTTATTTCAATTTTACAGTGGAATTCTGGCGTTGAGGGCTCACAAGTCACAAGTTCTTGTAAGGTTAACTGTGATTCGATAACATTTTCGTTATTATTAGACAATCCTCATAAGAAACCTCACAAAAAATCCACCACGCAAGAAGGTGAATTTTTACTTGCGAGATATATAGCTGTTATATGGCAAGTTATGGATTCGAACTCGAGATTTGGATCAAAACTGACATTACGATGATATCGATGTCAAAAAAAGGGTGTCTTGCAATTCTGCCTGCCTGTCTGTCTGTCAATTCGACTTTAGTCTTAACGGGTGTGTCGATTTTCTTTAAGCGTTTAGCGTTTATTGGGCTTTCCCCCGACATGTTTGTATAAGGACCAAAAACAACGGTACCTGCCGTTAAAATTTTCTTAGCAAAAAATTAGTGTATTATTTCTCTCAAAACGTGCCCACAACTTACAAAAATCAGTAATTTTTTTTCACAAAAAAGCTACCCCATTTTATAAAAAAAAAAAAATCCGAAAAATGGTTATAAATGGTACCTCACACAGGACCATATTTTTGATTTTCTCAAAAACAGTTCATTTGATTGTGATAACTGATCAATTTATTTATGGAGGATGTTTCATAAAGTTTTAACAATATTGTATACCAAAATTAAAAAAAATTTTTTTTGGGAACTTAATAATTCGAATATGACTAGGTCGACTTTTTTTAAACTTGGCACCCAGCAATTTTTTTAACAGCTGATTTTAAAATGAAAATATTGCATATCAAAATTTTCAAAAAAAAGAAACAAATTTTGGATTAAAAAAAATCATTTTCAATTTTTTTTTTTGAAAATTCGATACTTCGAAAAGTGGTAGATAATTTTTATTTAAAATTAATTTTTTAACTCCGCATTAATAAATGCTAAAAAAATTTTTCTTAAAAATGTGAACTAAATTTTATACATACAAAATTAACTTTGTAAAAAAAACGCTCCAATTTAACAACAATAATTAAATTTGTTTTGAAAAATTACTATCTGGAAAACGAGCTTATGAATTAACTTAAAATTTTAAATATTAAATACTTAAAATTAACATTAAATTTTTTTTAGTATTTAAGAAATGATTTTATTTATTTATTAATGATTTTTGAAATAAATTCATATATTTTTTCAATATTGACCAATAAACATGGTAAATTAAACCAGATGTTTGCACGAATGGCTTCACTTCTTGGATCGACCTCTTCTTAAGGTAGCTATATACTAATTAGCTAGATACTTCATAGCATAAGACAATTTTTTTACTTATTAATTTTATAAAATATTATTATTAATCAATTATCTGGAAAAGAAGATCTAAAATTTATATTTCCAAAAAAATAAAACTATTCAAGTTAAAAAATTTGGCTGTTTTCTGAAAAAAAAGACAAGTTTTTCATGCAGTGCATGGATCTACCAGCTGGACTTTTAAACAGTTTTTGAACAAAGAGAACAAGATCGGAGCAAGAACACTTCCTTGTGGAACACCAGAATTTATTTCCCTCAACTTCTATAGGATCCGTTCCTTTTTCATTTTTAAAATCTTATTGTTCAAAATGTGATACATAATTCAAAAAAAAGTATGCACGAAAAATACTTCGTGCTAGATACCAGATTATCGACATTCAAAAGATTAGTAGAAGTTTCGTGAAGAAATATTTTAACAGAATTTTCTTAAATAACTTGGAAATCGTGGACTCATTCAATTGTCATATGTGAAAGTGTTGATGTGGCATTCAAAATATTTTGAAATTTAATCAATATTTTCTTGGAAGCTCCTCCAGAATTGGCCCATTTAATCAACCATATTCCACAGTCTCAGTGTATTTTCTCAATTAATTTTTAATAGATATTATTATTAAAGCTGTATAAAAAATAGATGTCTTCAATATGGTGTTAAGATACTTTGAAATATATTTGTGTGAGCAGATACTTATCATAAATTATATATATAACCATTGTAGTATCACCCCTTCGTTATGGATAAACCTCCTTCTGCACTTAAAATATTAACAAATATCCCACACTCACAATTTCATAATTGCAATAAACAAACAAATTCATGCATGACTTCTTATTTTAAGTGTTTAGAAAATTTACGCAACAATGATTTTAATTTTAACACCACTTTCTCTCTCTCAACACCCTCAAGGGTCTTATTGCTCCAATGGTTACGACTACGAGTTACGACCTATGTATGTACGTACCTACAACATGGCTATTGTTTTTGAAGAATGTGAATTTCAATTGACAAAATAACAATAACAATAAACATTTTGAAATCAAATAAATTTTAACATAACAAGCTAAAAGCACAATATTCCTTACCTCACCTTCTGTATTTACAAAATTATTCCAGAGCCCATTTTTATCAGATAAAATAAACGTATATAATGGTTGGTGTGTTTGCTTATATTGTTATTGGTTTCCTAATTTTTTCCAGTGAATTTAAATTTATTTTATTTATTTCTAGGGAAATTACGCCCTGACCTCAAACTGTTCTGTGTTTACAAGGAAATACCAACATTTTCCTTATATGCGTATATATTTTGTTTTAAGCTTAATAGTTAATGAAGTGAGTGTATTTATGGCCTCAAAGAATTTACAAGTCCTTTGAAAGAATTCACATACATATAATTTTCGTTTAGGAAAATTTGTAGCATTTTACCCAAAAACCATGCGGTCATAATGTATTGTTTTCCCCATTTCTGCAACTTTTATTTATTCATAAAGTCCGCATTTATATATATGTATGTATTCATGAAATACGCTAAACGTAACTAACGACGCTATTAACATCTTAGCTTGTGGTCCATTATCTGAGATTGTTCCTTATTTTTCCCAAGATTGCTTTTATATACATAATATGTATTCCCTCTTGAAAGGCTATAAAACGGCGCGGAGGCGTCCTTATATATAGACAACAACAACAATATCCCTTAAGTAAATTGTATTTCCTCAAGTCTCTAATCGTCGTTTTCTCTTTTGTTTATCTGAGAGTCTCTGGGGCAATTTATCAGTCTAACACATATGAAATTCAATTAACTTACAACACATACGAGCTCTCTCATGAGATTGGCGCCCAACGTGGGAATAAGAAAAGTGGCATTGCATGCTATCGTTTGTATGGAGTATTTATACATGTATGTAAGATCATGTTTGTATTTATATTATAGCAAAATTATCCAGTATTTTTTCTGCCCATGTGGAGATGGTGGATTGAACTGATGCTAATAAAGCCGTCTGGCGCCAAAATTATGATATTTTTTCAAATTTCCTTCTAACGCCTATATAGTTCGTCTGATATGACTTTTTTGATTTTTAAATCCAACTCAAATTCACACATGTTCCATGGCTATATTATCATAATCAAAAGTCATCATAGGAAATTCCTTTTTTAAAGAATTTCATTATTCCGCAATCGAGACTACAAATTGAGATTGAGGTGGAGGAGTATGAATTTGTAGCACAATGCCAAATGTCATTTCCGCACAAAGTGTTGGCGCATTATTATCTCCTTTGAACTTCATATTCCGGGATGTCTGACAAAAAAAAAAGATTCAACATATTATTATTATTAACGTATACATATATAAAAAGAGGGTGTTTCGCTCCTGAATTTTTGTCTTGGAAAACTTCCAAAAAATGCTCATTTATACATATTACTTTCCCTTTTTATATATTATATTTCTGTGTGTCAATTTGTTTCGATGTATATACGAATCGGGGCGTCGAAAATGACGTAAAAATTCAGTTTGATGGTTGTAAGTGCCACAGCTAATAGTCTGAAAAAGGGTATGTTGTTTTTTTTCCTTCATTCTTTCTTATTTATTTTTTGTATTCGTTTGTTAGCAAAAGAAATGAAAACATGGCAAAGGATAAGAATAATAAAAATAAAAATCAGTAAACAACCAACCAGACGGGGCCACATATTGGGTCTGCAAAGTTTGGCATTTAAGGAACATATTCGTTTGCCGGTTTTTGGAAAGTATTTTGATACCACTTATACTTTGTTGAACTTATAGCAGACGATATGGTTTAACGTGCGTTCAATTATGTGTGAGTGGAAGTTTATGGCTTCTTGACTCACACCAAGTTTTGTTTGTGTTTTGACAGAAGGCAGGATTATTTCAATGTTGGATTAAATGATGGGGGTTGACTATATAATATGGAGGAAGATGTAAACTAAAAACGTGTGAGATCATAGCAACGTTTTTTTGTTCAAAGAATAAATTAAATTTAAAAATATTTTGTGTACTTATTTGTATAGAGTGTGGAGCTGATACGTTAAATAAATAGATGGTAAGGAACATTTTTAAAAAATTATACCCTTGTCTTACTAATCTTGTGAAATTATGATAAAAATATTATTCCTCTTTTGACAACTAATTGTAAAAATGTTCATGGGAATATTGTGGGATTTTTATAACAATGGCCGGTGCCTGTGGAAAAAGGGAATTTTTGGGTATCAATGTGGAAAAAACAGCTCCCAAAGTCTAGCATCACTATTATGTAGTGGAATAGGTTACAATTTACTTTTAAAGTGCAGCTTTTCAATGTTTGTTAAACAACATTTGTATATATTTAATTAATCCGACTCTCTTCTATAAAATTGTCTGGGTATTAAAGGGGAAATACAAAAGGAGATTCTATAATTGCTTTCGGACCATTTTATTAGAATTTTCACAAAAAAATCAATTTTAATTTTTAAAAAATCAATCAATCATAAATGTATTTATTTTAATCTTCGTATAGGTTTGAAAGAACTACATCTCCCTTTTAATTAATAAGTAAGTCTCAAGTGACACCACTTTAGAAGAGAATTTTGCCAAAACTTCGTAGTATAAGGACATATCGACGGTTAAGGTGAAGAACCTCTTAAGTCGTTATTTGCATGTTTTTCATAAATCAAAAAAATTTACCAAATTTTGTATGACAATCTACAGTACAAGGTTTTGAATTCTGCCTTTTTCTGTAAAATGTTTAGAACAACATTGTTAGGCTGAATTTGTCAATAGATGGTTCTGATTGTACAGAATTTTTCGCATAAATAATATTTTTTGAAATTTTTTTGACTTATGAGGTCCTGGACTTTAACCGTCGATATGTATTTTTTTGTTAAAAACTCAAATTTTGAATTCAAAATCGAGTAAATTCTTAATTAATCTGTAACAGTAAAACAAACAGTTTTGAAAAGGTTTAAAATCATCACTTTAATTTTAACCCTGAATGCAGTCTTTCCCTGCAACATTTAAAAGTCATACACATAGGATATAGTTTTAATAATTGAACAAAACCCCCGGTTCTCAAATACTCCCCAGAGGTATATACGTTGTTAATACTTACACTTATGGACCTATATACAATGTATATCAAAAACTACATTAACTCGCGCTTAAAATGTTTTAAAATGACACTTTTGAAGAGTTGTACATGTGTCATGTCATTCGCGTGTAGGTACATGGCACTCGGACGTAGTTGTATATAGCTCTTTGTTGAAAGAGTACATTGTTAAGTGCGCTTTTAATTGGAATGCACTGTCTGATGCACACACGAATTGAATTTGAATTCTCATAGCTGGCATGGCACTGGCGTCATCCTCATTGTCGTCATCGTCATCATCGTTGGACTTCGTATGTCGATTCTAGATTCTCAATTCCCATGCATATGAAACGGATACAATTTCCGATTCCATCGGCACACAAAACAACCAATAACCAACCAGCTTCCATCGGACGACATTGGCATTGCCGCTGCCAGTCTGCCACTCGAAGTGAAACAATAGACTCGAACTTGATTCGAACCGAATTGAAATTGGAAAACTTGTCCTACAATGGACGACAACGAAGCCAAATACAATATTCGCTTAGCGAACTGTGTATATGTATGTATATACGACGATAAAGCGATAGTGGCGCCGCCATATCAATACGATATGAGGCGAAGGACTGACTGATGATGGTAGAAGCCACTGAGTGATTTATTGAATTTTAACAGTCAGCGTGAGTTGGTGAATTCAAATTGTCCATATACTCGTAGCTTCACTAAAAAGTTGAATGAGAAATAGATTTTTTTTTATATATATATTTTCAATCAAACTCGAATGGGCAATATATAGAACAAGAATGATTGTCAGAGAAAGATGAAACTTTGAACTAACGTATTGTCATTTCCATCTCATTGTTCACAGTTATATTGCAACAATATTGATAGAAGTGCAGAGTTGACGGAAACACCTTTATAGTTTTAGCGGTGATGATGCGAAGAGTAATTTTGGTATTGATTTGGTTTGATAATCTTAAAGTTTCACTAAATTCTGCTGAAATTTATTAAATTTTGTAAAATCTCACACTATTGAGCCTTAGTTGAATTTCCTTCTTCAAAGCATGGTTATGGGCTTGTTGGAATAGATCTTTGACTTGGTAAAAACCCGCCATAAAAGAAATCTAAAGGTGTTAAATCACTAGATCGAAAATGTATGGCACCAAAAATTTAAATTTAGTTCAATAATTGAAAGACGTTTTTCTCTCGTGTAATAATCCATTTTTACTAACCCTAAACTGTCAGCTGTCATATTGCTTTTTGGTTGTCCACACTTTACTACACAAATTTCATATCATGCATTAATTCTGTGGCACCTTTTAGATTATGCAAAATTGTTGGTTCTGTTTACTGAATTCATTTAAATTAAATAAAAGAGAAAAAAATCGAGTTGAATATACAAAGACTGTGCTACTGTCTGCTCGAGTATTATAAAACCTTGCATATATCTGGGCATTAAATCCAAATTAAAAATATAACGGGTGATTTTTTAGCTGGTTTGGTTTTGGCAACACTGGTTTTGACAGCTGACGTGTGTTTAGTACCTTGTGTCACTGTCAAACAGCTTCAGTTTGGTTTGCAATTTAACCATGGATCGTCTTACAAATGAACAACGCGTTGCAAATTATTGAATTTTACTATCAAAATTCGTGCTCGGTTCGAAATGTTCATCGCGCGCTGCTTCCATTTTATGGTCGGCATTCTCGACCTTCTGAGCAGTCTATTCGGAAGATTGTGACCAAATTTCGCACCAAATTTACTTTGTTGGACATTAAACCACCAACACGTTTACGTACTGTGCGTAGTGAAGAAAATATTGCGGCCGTATCAGCTAGTGTGACAGAAGACCGCGAAATGTCGATTCGGCGCCGTTCCCAGCAGTTAGGCCTTTGTTACAGCACTACGTGGAAAATTTTGCGGAAGGATTTGGGCGTAAAGCCTTTTAAGATACAGCTGGTGCAAGAACTAAAGCCAGCCGACCTACCACAACGCGAAACAATGGCGCAATTGCGAGGCGAGTTTGGTGAACAGTTAATTTCACGTTTCGGGCCGGTCAATTGGCCGCCTAGATCGTGCGATTTGACACCATTAGACTATTTTTTGTGGGGGTATGTCAAGGCTAATGTCTATAGGGACAAGCCCGCTTCGATTGACGCACTGGAAGCCAACATCCATGCATTCATTCGTGAAGATACCGGCCGATATGTGTGAAAGAGTATGCCAAAATTGGACTCAGCGGATGGGCTACCTGAGACGCAGCCGCGGTCAACATTTGAATGAAATTATCTTTAAACATTAAATTGCAAGGTTCAAACTATCGATTCAAATAAATATTTCATTCATTTTTTCGAATTTTTTGTGTTTTTTTTTTTAAAAAAGTTCTAAACCTCTTAAAAAATTACCCGTTATAATACCAACACTTTTGAATTTGGTTGTTATCAATTTTTAAATTTAAAATTTCTATTGCTGAAATAAATCAGCCATGAACAAGACAAGTATAGGCCAATGTAGTTGAATTATTGATTAAAAATAACTTTTAGAGGCGGTTATCTTACTAGGAATCATTCGTTGTTGACTAAAGATTACTCGATATTCTGCAATTCTAAGCACGTCTAATCTTTTATACCAAATTTTCTGGCATCCGTGCAGTCGACTGGAAATCAAAGTTCGATTTTCCTTGTAACCCGAAACTCGATGGGTTTGACTCGAAGATTTTCTAAGCTATTCTGACAAAAAAAAGATAAAAGAGGGTTCTAAAAAGCATTGTTTAGAACATACTCCATTAGGATGATTGCTCGACCATCTGGAGAACGTCAGGTTACTGTGAGGATCGTTTTTTTTTTTACACTATCAGATCTTTGTCGAAGAGAACTTAAGGCAAGCTACAACTAGCGACCAATGATTTGCCAACACAAACTTGTGAATACTGGCTCTTCACTTAGTGCAATGTTAATAGTTAGTAAGCAAATAACTACAACAAATGCACTCTAAATAAATAAATAATATCAAAATATGAAAACAAAAGAATACAAACAAAAAATAAATAAACTAAATCAATTACTAAAAACACATATTTTAATTATTAAGTACAAACATTTAAAAGCGTGGTCGGTTATACTTTAAATCAAAAAATTGATAATCACATACCCCTATCAAATAAAATGATATGGAACCAATTTTGTACAACTCATCCGAAGATGCGTTGAGCTTCTCTGAAGTTAATCTACGATTTTAGCGTCAGATCAAAAATATTGTCGGGCTGAATAATATACATATACCTACAACCTGATTTTATTAAAATTCTTCTGCCTAAGATTCTTCCACTTTTGTTTTAAACTCGATTATTTTGACAAATCAGTGTCCTTGTAATTGGAAATGTGCAAAAATAATTCAACAGTACCAAAGAACTCTGTAAAAAATGTGGAATACAGACCAACTGCTATTTTACCTAAGGTCTTTGCAGTCATTGCCAGCAGGCAGCAACCAAATCAATATTTTTATTGATATGTACTTTGAATTTACTTAACCCTTTGCAATCTAGCTTCAGAAAGAACCATAGCTGTATCACATCTCTCCTGCATGTTACTGAGAATATTCGACAAGCTTCAAAAGAAAATCAAACATCCCTTTTAACTTTGCTTGATTTCTCAAAAGTATTTTATTCGTTGGAATCAACATATTAATCAGAAAACTTTCTGATTTATTCAATTTCTCATGTGGTGCAATTGTTATCGTTTCTAAATTTAAGAAGGGGGTGCCACAGGGCTCAATCATCGGACCTCTGTTTTTCTCCATATTTATAAAAGACCTTCCGCATATGCTTTGAAGTACTATTCATATCATATCTATTCAGACGACGATCAATTATATTTTAGACTCGGTTTAGAGGTAGTTGAAGATGCACCCAAAAAATTCTTCTATTGATATTTTTCTTTTTTACCTCAGAGCAGATAACTGAGCTGTCAAAAATAAATTCTATGTTTCTTTTTTACCTCAGACATATCAGAGCACATAAGTCGTTTTTCTTTTTTCCATCGGAGCTAGCTCGGAGCATGCTCTGTATGCTCAGAATAAAATGACCGAGCAAATGGAGCAAAACGCTGAGCGAAGCCAACTTCATACAATTTTTATGTAATTGCTAAGTATGACAGTTCAGTGCTCAAGTGTATTTCATAATTAAAACTGAGGGCTCTGATCATAATCTCCTCAGAGCTTTGCTCTGATCGCTCAGGCTCTGCTCAGAGCTTTGCTCAGAGCCAAAAAAGAAAACCGCCATATAGAAGAATTTCCTGACGTAATTCTCAATAGTCTCTAAAGTTAGAAACCTTGGGGTAATTTTAAATAAAAGTCTGACTTAGGAAAACAAAATCAACAGTACTGAGTACGATTGCAAAAGTGTATGCTTCCCTGGGACGTTTGTCAATTTCAAAAATTGAGACTTTGAATTTACCAGTTTTGGGCTTTGGTTGTAACATATTTTTGGATCTAGACTTGGAATCACATCGTAATTTAAACATGGAATTGAACTCTGTTGCAAGATTTAAGTATGATCTTGGATCATACTTGGGTAAAGAAAAACTATTGACTGAAGGTTACAAAAAATTGCAGTTTTGAGGTTTGTTGAAATCAGTGGTGGGCCCAGGATTTGGTCATGGAGGGGGGGGTCCAATTACAAATAGAAAACTTAAAGAAAAATAAAACTGGCGTGGACTTTGTGCTACATTACTTATGTGTGTGAAGTTAGCACCGCCATTTTATAAACAATCACAAACTGAGCTTAAAACAGCATAATATGTATAACTTTTTAAAAAATCGTGGGGAATCCCCCGGTGGATCCGTCACTGGGTGAAAATAACAAATTAAAAATCAAACAGATTTATTAGGGTAAGGTTAGTTCCACGAAGAAAAAATCTTTCAGCGCTCATTTTTAGTGGCTTTAAACTGAGCTTCCTTGTCCCTATGTAGGCAGTTATTCAGTTGTTTAAACTCCACATTTATTTGTTTAGTAATTTTCAACATAGTTTCTTGATTAAAAACAAGTTATTGCCTATATTTTTTTTTTTGCAATTTTTTTTTATTAAGAATCTTATAATTCACACTCACTTTGGACTACAAAAATGTCAACAAGTGTAATGTGTATCCATCTTAATCATAATGTTAGTTTTCGTCTATTTAACAATTTATTTAAGATCCTTTTGTTTGTTTTCTCTCGAAGACAAAATATGTAGGTAGGTAGGTGCCTTTTATTTTTCTCATTCTGGTAAAAAGGATGTCTGAAAAGATACCACCAAATTCAGTTGAATGATTAAATTCATCTGTACTGATGTAAGTCTATAGAGGGAAACATCACATACATATACAGTATACACACCAGATAGGAATACAGAAATAGAACACATATGCAGTATGGGAATAAGCTCCCAGTCCTATATAAATAGTGCATACTTGCCGGGAAAGTCCTTTATTCAAAAAGTGCAATGGTGCGGATATTGTTTCCGCTGGAAAGTGCTTCCATAAAAGCCTCTTTCGCCTGCCAAGGACGTGCGCTAATTTCATCCAGTGCACCCCTCATTCCATCTGATTGTGTCTAGTTATATATTCTTTTTTTTTGTTCTCTTTATTTTTTTGCATATTTTTCTTCATTCAGTCCGCATAATGAAATTTTGTTATCGCGCGTCTGACTTGCAAATTTATGCAATTGCAGAATTGCAGAGAGACTGAGTTTCGTTCGGAGTTAGAGAGTTGGAGCTGGGACGCGATGGGATGGGTTATGAGTGCATGTTATACCCACGCCCGCCCGTCCGCCTGCATGTCATTTTTAGTTACTGGGACGCGGTGCAGATGCGGATGCTTGGATGACGGGTTGCGTCACGATGAGATCTATGTTTGGCGGATGAAATTCCGTTATGCAAATATTCAGCACAATGAGATGGTACGTATACCTATGGAAGAATTAAATTCATGCAGCAGAAAGGTTTTTTGGTTTGATTCATGCGATGACTAACGACGAACAACGAATGACGAAGACCGATAAGAATGAGGAAGAGGACGCAACGACGACCGACGACGGAAGCAGTATGGATGGCGGATCTGAGGCGGAATAACGGGATACACCTACCTACTTTACTTTGTATGTTTTTGAATTGAAACATTGTGCTGCGGTGGATGTTCTTTTGTTGATTTTGAGAAACTAAAGCACTCATAGACAAACAAAAGCAGCGGGTGCTCGTCACAAGGTTGCTTTTGCTTTCCTTTTTCATTGAGTTGTAGTTGTAGGTATAATATTCCCCTCACTTTTGGTTCCTCCAATCTCCGGTAGGGGCAATAGACTTGTTTTCAAAATGGTAATTTTGTGTGTTTTTGATGGTGAGGTAGAGGAAGAGGTATGAGATGGATGCAGTAAAGGCGCGATCTCGGTGCGCCTTTTTGTATATATTGTTTGCCTCTCCGAAAGACCACAAAATATGGTATATAAATTTTGCTGAATGCAAAGCTAAATGGATTGAAGGGAATCCTATTGTTATGTTGGAGCAGAAGATTTATTTAGTGAAATTTCCATCCATTTACCTTATAACTATGGGTTCTAGGATTTGTTTTATTTTTGTCTTTATTTTTGTATGCAGATATGGAAGTTATGTTGTAGGTTTTAAATGATATACCTATGAATATGGGTTTTGAGAGGACGAGTTATTAATGGAATTAAATTAGCATACAGTTGATGAGTCATTAGTCAATATAATTTTGCAGAGGCGTTCTTTTGTGCAACTAGGTACTGTATTTTTGGAAAATATCAATGCTATAATATATATTTTGATTTTAAAGGTAAACGGTGTCCCAGAAATAAGGACACTAAAAAGAAGAAAGACAGCTTGACAACTGAAAGTTTCGGGTTTTTTTTCATGTTTAGCAACAGTTTGAAAAAGTAATGAAAGTTTTGCCGGTGATTTTTTTAACAAAATCATTTTCAGCGATTAGGCTCATTTAAAAAAAACTTTTTGAGTGAATTTTGGAACATTATTTATAATTACAGTTAAAGTTGTCCCTCCTTTAGTGAAGGATTCGCATTCTAAAAACTTTCCTTTCCAATCAAAGCCTATATCTTCAGTTCTAATCAACGGATCTACTTACATAAATTGAGGAATAACACATTTTTGAATATTGCAGGGTATATCTATAATGGATATCAATATTGGATCAACAATTAACTAAGTACTGTGGGTGATGAAAACAAAAGAAAGAGATAGAATGACGATGTTCACAATATACTTCCTTAATTATTTTCTCCCTTTGTAATTATACGTAACTAAAACTTATCTTACCAGGCACGAAATTTTCAGTCGTTTTAACATAATTACCCTAAGAAATTTGTCTAAAGTAAGATAGCAGGAGAACGTGCTCAGAGCATGGTAGTCAATATAAAGAACTTTCCGAGTTTTGACCATGGTGCTGCATTTTATTCATACTGCTAACATGTGTTTATACTTCTAAATAGCTGGAAATCAAAAGACTCGGTAGCGTCCAGCCAAGTTTTGGCACTACACTCTTATTACAGGAACAAACTGGGGGGATTTTCGACAACCCTCTTACTTCAATAGGTACCAATAAAGTAAGGTACTTAATATTGGAAATATTTGCTAGGCTAGCAAAGCAACAACACCTTTCAACCCTTAACGTATAAGTGATTCCTGAGATAGAGGACTTCAAAAATCGTGAAAACCGTAATTGACTGACTCACTCACTCATTGACAGATCATCGAAATTATGGAGCAGTTACCGACACCGCAGAATCTTGTTCTTTCGCATACAAAGGAAAAAAACGGAATATAAGAGGATCTCCATTGAGGAGGCGTGGTACCTGCATCCTACTTTCTCAGAACTGAGCACTTCCGATTGCTAAAGAAATTTGGTAGAGCAGTAGATCTTGAAGTCCATACCAAGGAAAAATAGAAAATTTTAGGTTTTTCATTTAGGAGACGTGGTATCCACCCACTTTCTCAAAATTCCAATCTATTAAATGGAGCACTTCTGATATATGAAAGAAATTTATTATTTAATGATTATACTGACTAATATTTGCTTGGTTTACTTTAGCAAGTTTCCTTTTTATCACTCACAAATTTAAAACTTTTTGAAAACTTGACCAGTGAACCCCCAAAATTTTAGTAAGTAATCTTTATAAAATAATAAATTTCTCTCACAATTTGGAGTTGTTTCAATAATACTCAACTTGAAATATTTGTTATTAAACCTTTAGAAAGTAAGAACTTGACGTACTTTTACAGATTTAACTACTCTTCACGGCTGATTTGTTATCTTGCAGTTTTTTTTTTATATACCTAGAAGAACTGGACTTTCTTTTTAACATTTACGTTTTTGGTCTGATATGTCAATTAAATGAAATTTGACTTTAGTCAACAGATTTTATTGTCTAAGTTAGCCAACTTTTAAAATTTTTTTTAAAACTTTGTTCAGGACCTTGTAAGACAAGGTTTATACATAGCTATATACGACTGATATTTTCAAGGCGATACAATTTTTTATTTTCTGAAATTATTCGCCCTGAAGGAAATTTCTTTGTCCTGAAATCGTAAACCTATTTCCGATAACTGAATCTCAGCTTGTATATCTTCAATAAAATATGTATAAGTATAAAATATATATATTTATGTATACACGTTATTGGATTCATTTAATTTAAAATCGACGCTGAAGGCTTATTGCTTTCATATAACAGACTCCAAAATTTAATTAAAACTTGATTCAATTAAAATTCACCCTCCGACAATAATGTTTCAAGTTGTTGAAAATGATAAAAAAAAAACAAGATGTATTTTTTTATTTTTGTAAAATGATGATACCATTCTTATACGAATATTGCGTTATTGCTAGTCCTCTGGTGTCCTTTGGGAATTATTTTTCTACAACCAACTTATGCAGCCATATGAAACTATATACATATATATGTACTCTTCATATAGATTCCACCCATTTTCACTTAACAAAGTGTCACTGAAGGCGCAAAAATGTGACCACTTATCGAAAGAGAAACTTTCCAGCTGTGTCCAGAATAGGATTCCGGTTCGGACAAGGACGACCGTTTCGAAGTGCGGTATGGACGTTATATATAGACAAATAAAAAAGAACCATCCCATTGAAATGCTATTAATTGTGTTAAGCCAATATGCGTGGCAAAAAATAATTCGTTTTTCTTTTTTTTTTGGTATCATCCCTTTAAATACACTTGCTGCACTATAAATTTTAAATGTTATTGTTTTTTCGAAATCAGGAGCTGGATGAGATAGCGCCATGATAGCGACACTATATACCACTGCAGTTTTAATTATCAGCTTAAATTGGCTATGCAACAGGACACGCGTAGCCGTAGAGCACTGCAAAAAGGTGCAAGCTATATACGTCTGTAGTCTGTATACCGTACCGTGCGACCAGGATGCAACAACAGAAACAAAAAATAAAAAAACAACCAACAGGGATACTGAAAACAAAATGAATTATTGCTTCACATGGATATATGTATGATGGTGAAAGGTGGCAAAGGAGGCAGTTATAACGATGTTTTCATATAATATGTATATGCAACATCCAATACTCATGTTGTCACGTTGATTAAATATTTGCATACGAGAGTGGGTGGCAATTTAATTTGTTTTTCAATGAAACTCAATATTTTCTCATAACAAAATAATAAATATTGAAGTTTGATTTTTGTCTGTGGTCTTTTTTATTTTTATTTTAATAACTAACAGACATACACAAAAAAAATGGGATTAAAATTATAACAAAAAACAAATCATGGCACAAGAGGTTTTGAATTTTTTCCCTGTTTTTTTAATTGGTGGATTAAATACTTTTGCAACTTTATTTTTTTTTTTTAAATATGTAGGTACTAAAATTTTTTCAAAACAAAATCCAATTTTAACAAAATCAATTTAATGTTAATTTATTGAATTCTCATGACAGAAGTATATGTTTATTGTATAAAAAATGGGCTTTTGTATTTTTTTTTAAATTTAATTTTGTAATTTTTAATTAATTTGCTTTGATTCAATTTGCACGTATATCTGTTGTATAGGTATATAGTTTCTTGTTTTTAATTTGCATATAAATTAAATATTGACTATGACAGAAAATTTGTTAAATTTGCTTCAATTATTTTTTCTATTTCTATACATAGGTACACCGAGAATTAGAATAAAATTTTAACAAAAAACTGTTTAAAATTTTACATATATCGACGGTTAAAGTGCAGAGCCTCGTTATAGTCGTTTTTGCATGATTTTCAGAAATAAAAAGAAACCCGACAATTATTTTGTAAGGCGATGTATGGTAAGAGGTTTTGAATTCTGTCTTTTTCTGTAAAATGCTCAGAACAACTTTGTTATGCTGAAAATGCCAAAAGGTGATTTTGATTCTGCTGATATATTTAAAGAAATAAACGAAAAAAAATTGATTCACTCTACAATTTTACAAACCCATTTATGAGCGTATGGCAATAATTTTAAAAAGTATATAAAAGATATTATTTAATGTCTTTCAATATGTAGCCTCAAGTTTTTGAAAGTTGGCACACAGCGATATAGATATTTGAAAAATGTAACGTTATATTTTTTGATTTTTACTGAAATTGCTTATCCGTCTACAACTTCTAAGATAAACTAGTAATTTGATTTCAACAAATTTGGTCTTATTTAAAATAATATTATTTTTAGATGCAGCAGCCATAAATCCATGATCCAGTTTAACTGAGTGTCGAATTATACAGTCAAAATTCCTAAAAACATATACCTACATAAATATAAAGAAACTACATATTTCTGGAAGCATCAAACAAAGTTTCACTATCATCATAATATCTTTTTTATTTTTCCTAGCTTATACTAGAAAAACGTGCCTGTGTTTTCCAGAGACCATATAGCTATACATGTATACAGTTACCTCAAGTTCGTTCAAAAGTTCATTCAGGCTTTTTTTTAAACTTAACGTGAAAACAATACTTCACTTAAAAGTTGATAGGTATAACTACCTACTTTATTTGGATGGGCAAAATGCTAAATCTCATAAAGTTTTTTTTCGTAAATTACGTGAAAACTATCGCCACTCTTGTATATAGGTACATAACGAAAACCTGCAACGAAGTTAAAAAAAAAAAAAAAACAAGGATTATATGCAAACTTTTACGTTAACAACAAGAAGAGTGCGTTTTTCAAGCAAAGTTATAGTTTTCGTGTTCTTGTTAAGTTTTAATAAGGTTAGATATATTTACTGACAAGTTGTATAAAACTGAAGGAGTTTTAATCTTTTCTTTTTTTGTCCCCAAATAAACAGGTGCTGCAGCTGATGGGATTTAGAAAACATGTTTGCTTTGTTGATATATTTTAATTCTAACCAATTTTGAATCTTAAATAAAATTAACGATACTGTCGTATTATTTTAATCATGTGTATGTTTATTTCGAACACTAATAATTTTAAGAAAGCTGATAATAAAAAAATTTTATTAAATACACGACTAGGTCCAATGAACTTGCTTTTGTGGATCAAGTAAATAATGAAATAAAATTTAGAAGAATTTTCTTTCCTTTTATTAAAAGAGAAGAAGAACTCTATGTCATTTTGAGAGATTCAGATTCTGGACGCTTAGTGGAGACCAATTTACATGTATATATAAAAATGAATCGGTTTTTTGTTTGTACGAGCATATCTCTGCTGAATATCTTCCATTTTGCATGGGGATTTATTGTTGGATTCGTATTGAACTGTAGCTAAAAACACCACAGAACTAAAAACTGGAAATTTCGACAGTAAAAGTTGTAAGATCTTAAAAACCTGAAATTGCATACTTTCAAGAGTGGATGGTGGCGATATCTTAAAATTGCATATTGTATGGGAAGGATAAAATATTGATTCTTATAGGAATGAAAAACTCTATAATGGTATTGACAATTGGCTAATTTTGTCCCTAGAAAAAATGGGATCCCGACCCAAAAACTGGGAATTTCTACATAAAAAGAAACCCAAAATTGCATACTTTCCAGGGTGTGATGGTTAAAAGGTTCAATTTATAAAACCGTACAACATACATTTTTTCCATAAAACGTTTAACTAACAGACGAAATAAGCTAATGTGAATAAAAGGCTAACAATAGTTTTTTACCCACGTACGGCCCAATTACATATGTTTTTGTTGCTTAAAATAAAACATAACAAGCGGCTCGGAGAGTATACACGAAAATATATAAAACTTGTTGCACCCAGAAATACCATCACTGTATGCTTGTTTTTTTTTTATTTATTTATTTTGCTTTGCATTCAAATTTAATAAAATATATTTTTTAAAAAAGACAACAAATCTAAAATAAAACAATACTCTTTTACTCTTAGTACCGTTTTTACTAAATTAGTTGGTGGTCCAACAATATAGTTGGAAAAAATGATAGAAAATATTGCTTTTCGTCGACTTTAAAAGATAATAAACGGGGGTTGCACTGGATTCTGTTTAGTTTTAAGCAAAACAAAAAAACTGTAGGTACTTTTGCTTAAAAAACTTAAAATTAAAAAAATAAACGCTTAAAATTAAAAAAAAAGTTTGAATTTTTAAGATGTTTTCCAAACCCGATATCCAACCGAGCCTCGTAAATGGTTGCACTTTCCAGTTCTAAATTGGTAATAAACAGACCTTTCCATCAATGTACATCAATTTAAAAGGTCAATTTTGAGATGTCAAACAAACAAAACCCTATTACCCCATAAAAAACCTCTTTCTTAACAAAAATCTCACGCAAGTAAAGAAATAATTAAGATAATTAATTGTGTCAATTTACTGATCATTTTTTTGTATAATTTAATCTAAAGTGCTCGTACTGGATTTTTTATCATTTAATTAATATATTCTATAATATCAGCTCCAGACATTATATAGCGAGACCTTATTATTTATCATTTTATCAATTAAACTAACAAGATAATAGCAGAGAATTGTGTCTAAAGTTTGTGTTGTATAAAACGAACACAACTCTCAATTGGATTTCAGTAATTTTCGTTAATTTTCAGACGACGCGACTTTAGAATGAATAATTTGAGTTCCTTTTGTGTACTGTTTCTATTCGGGTCAGCTACTTGGTTGCTTCAAGTTGAGGTTTATAGTATTTTACCAACTATGTGTATACTTTGTTAAAACTAGAATTGTAAATTTTATTGAGTGTACTTTTTTGTTTTTACAACAACCGTTTTTTATAAATTTACGATGCAATTAAAAGCTAAAAGCTAAAAGAAAATATCTTTACCTAGAAAAATAATTACCTACTAAACGAGGGCATTTTTCGGTTTGTTAAAAAAATTTGTTATTTGTGGTTTAAAGTTACATAGTTCACTATATGTTAACTCTAACATAGTCAACTTGATTAAAATAAATTATTCAAAATAAAAACCTTAAAATGTTAGGATTCGCAATTTTGGAGGTCGTTTAAGTTTAATGAGTATAGCTTGATTAAATAAAATAATTATGTTTAGCTAATTTAAAAACATCTCTGAGTAAATTGTGTACTATCAGCGATTTAATACGTTTCATTAACTAACTTAATTGGTTATTGAAACCGAAAAAACTTACCAAGAAGTAAACAAATAAAATTTACTAAACTTTAACCGAACCAGTGTGTAGATTTAAATAATTTTGTTTATTCGAGTTAATCGTTTAATTTAACCTGGTGATTTTGCAGCTTGTATGTTAACAATGTTTGTTATTTAATTTAACCAAGTTTTACGTTGTTTAAATCGATAATTTTTCTGCGTGACGAGTAAATATCTTGTAAATAACAAAAGTAGCAGAAACAACTTTAGCCACATATTAGTGTGAAAGGTTATATGATAAATAGTCTGTTGTTTTATTAGACATATAGTGAGAAAAAAATCAGATCGAAACAGAGCAGAACATGAAATGGCGGCGGGCGCGGCGGTGCCTCTCCAGAGTCCATACACTGCCAAAGCCTTTTTTGTGGAGGTGTTATGCACTCTTTCATCCATTGTGACCGTAATTTGGGCGATTTCGGACTAAATATCGTCGACTAAATACGTTAGACTGCTAGGTCCAAATTTGCAAATTTTGCAGCAGAGCAAAACAAATTTCGATATAAGGCTCCATGAAAAAAAGTGATTTTCTCTTGAGGATTCTGCATTTAACATTTAACAAAAGTGATTAAAGAAATTTCTGCAGAATGTGTTTCTTAAGAAAATGGCATCAAATTCTCAATTTCGGCCAAAAGTGGACTTAGCAGCTTTACGTATTTAGCCGACGATATTATCTTTTAGAGCTACAAGAAACATGAGATTCCATTTCAGCATTGAATAAATACAAATAGAAGGTGACACTCGGCGGAGTCGTCACCGAAATTTTTATCGGCGCTGCCGTCGTCTAAAATAATATGATAGCGTTGTCATATTCAATTTTGAAAATTTCCATAATTATGAAAACAGTCATTTATTCGCAACGCTATTTAAATATTTGTTTCTATTTTTTTTTCAGTTACTATTGGAACGGTTGTTTTATTTTTGAATTTTTCTTATAAAACTGATTAAAACTCAATGGACCCACATAAAGTATCATTGCTGAAAAGTTCGAACATTAATATTAAAACCATCTCAATTGACTAATAAGCGAGTGGGTATTGATTAAATTTACCCCACACCACATACCATTTTATAAATTCCTTAATTATTATTTCGTATGTAACCACACCACAGGTACATACATACATATACTAGATAGGAAACGTTAAGTTATAAAAGTAGTAAAAGTAACAGTTGGCGTATATCTTTTGTTTGAAGTTGAATGAACAAGCCGCGAAAAACGGAAATTCTATAACACAATGACGTACAACTTTTCCGCAATCCCATCCCCCCATTTCAGATTCTCCCAATTTAATATGTAACTTTCTTGAAACGTGTCCTCAAGGCTTTTACTTCCCTTGGGAGTCATTTCCATTTCCGTCTGCCTGTTACAGTATATGTATATAGGTAGATCAGACAAATGGCAGTGTATGTTAACTTTAAATGATGCTAAGGAATGAGAAAATGGTGTTGCTCGTTTTTGTGTTAGGTTAGGCATATATAAACTTTGTGTGATATAAGTTTTAAGGCAATATATCTATACAATGATATGGCAAGAGGAATGAAGATAAACCTTTCTATATCATATACCTACCTATATTACTAAACAACTCAATGAACCGTTTCACCAAATTGTACTTTAATTTTCTTATGGTGATGGAAGCAAAAAGCCAGATCATAACTTTTACAACGACAACACGATTTGAGCGATTAAGTAGACGACAAGGGGTATGGTACCTATATGGTTTTATGCCGGAAGATAACGTTAGTTATGGCTTGAAGTAGAATATAAGAGTTTAGATAATAGTATAACTTTGCAGAAAGTTTGAATATCTCAATCTCAGGGAAAAGTTAAAAAAGTTATTGGTACCTAAATACCTATAACGTATAACGGGATGTTGGAATGTATATAAAAAGTAAGAAGACTTGGAAAAAAAAACAGTTTATTAGGTTTTAGCATAGAAAATGGTTAAAACATTAAAAGTGCTAAATGGCAAATAAATAAAATAAACAAATTGATAGAGTTTTAGCCATAATATGCACGCTTATAGCTTTATTTTATCTGAGGAGAAAATTGAGATAGCGAGTAACATTACTTTATAATATATTGTTGAATGTTTTCTCCTAGTAACTTTAATCAATATATTTAATCAAAACCTATAATAAGGACAAAGTTTTCACCAATAAGGCTTTATTTGAAAAGAATAGAATTAAAAAATGATAACTTAAGTCTCTCAGACGATTTATTGAAGACCTATTGTGGCTAGTTTTGACGAAGATGAACCAAAGAAAAAATCGATATTTAATTTAATTAACTGTGCAAAGCATTATGCTCTGCAAAGAACAGTTCATCAAATAAGAAAATGATTCAAAAAACAAAATGTTTAACTCACTGAAAAAAAATATAAGTTAGTAAATGTAAAGTGTATAACTTATTGAATAACGTTTTTTGTTAAATAGAACTAGGTAAGAATTATTTCTATAAAACCATGTTTTTCGTTTAAAATGCATTTTAATGAAACTTTTCATACTAAAAATGAATTTTAAGAAACGAAAGTCTAGAACGATTTAGAAGAGCCCTAGAACAACCTGGAACAAATTTTTGAATTTTGGATTTCTAAAAAGGGGGGCCAGAGCAAGGATAATAAGATATTTTCATTTAAAGTGTTTTTTGGGCTTAAAATCTTCAGTTTACAATATTTTTTGATGATTCTTTGGAACAATTGGATTTGAGGAATTCTGCACTTGGAACAAATTTTAGATTTTGGATTTTTGGAAAAGGGGGGCAGGGGTGTTTTTGAAATTTAAAAAAATCGGAGATGTTTTTTAAAGTTAGTTTTTAAGCTGGTAGTAAGAATGTAAGGTCAGAACTTTTTTTCAATACATGCATTTATCATAAGGTTTCAAAAGTCAATGCATTAAAAAAAAATAAAACATTAGAGAGCCGTTTTTTGGATTTTTGAAAAAATGTTCGAAAGGTTTTATCTTTAAAAATACACGTCCTACAATTTTGAGTTTTTGGAACAATGGTTAGAACACTTTTTGAAACCCGAAATAAATTTCAAAATTAAGAATTTCGAAAAAAGGGGGGCAAGAATTTTTTCGAATTTTGCCTATAACTTTTGAAATTTTGAACAAAGGGGTCCAAAAACTTGGAACAGTGTTCAGAACAACTAGAACAATCTGGAACAACTTTCAAAAATTTGATTTTCGAAAAAAGGGGGGCTAGGTCAAAAACGGTTTTTTGGCTTTAAAACCCCCATTTTTGAATATTTTTCAAAAAAAAACTTGGAACAATGCGGAACAAATCGGGAACAACCTGGAACAACTTTTAAAAATAGCAAATTCCAAAAAAGGGGGGCTAACTTCACGCACTCCAATCTACTTCACATTTTTCTTCAAATCTACTTCGACTTTTTTCTGGAAGTGCCAAAGTAACGCTGTTTGGCAGTGCGAAAAGAAACAAGTAAATTCGTAGTTACGGTTGACACTCTCAAAAAAACTTTCATACCAAACAAACAAAAATAAGGGGCCACTTATAGCGATCAGGAAAAACCGTCAGGAAAATTTGAAACAGATGGAAATAGGAATTTTTCCCTTATGAGCGTTTATAGGGAACATGAAAATTATGTCAGTGAGTACTGAGTAGGCTGCCAATCAAATTTTCCTGATTGAAATGCAAACGAATTTTTTATTCCTTCCACTAATCTGTTAGTGGAACCTGTAAAAGCTGGAACGCAAATAATTGGAACGATTTGTTTCATTTTGATCGAAATGACAATCAGCTGGTACGGATAGTGAAATTCAGTCAGGAAAATAAATAAATACATTTTTCACAAAAAAATATTTGTTCAATTGAAAATTTTATTGACAAAAAAAATTCTTTGAGTTATTTGCCATCGATTAGTGAATCAATTGCGCTACAAATCGAATGAAAACCTTTTTTGTTTTTCCTGTTTCGTTTTCCTGATCGCTATAACTGGCCCCTAACCTACCAACTCAAAGAAAAACATCGATCGTTTTCCTGATCGCTATAACTGGCCCCTAACCTACCAACTCAAAGAAAAACATATACCAAAGCAAAATCTGAGAGTTTTTTTTTGAATAAGTTAAACTAAGTTTGTTTATTATTTTTGTTGACCGGTGTTGAAAAAACCCATCAAGTTTGGTAGGATCCTACCAAAACGGCAAGTTAAAAAATGGTGAGTTATTGTAACGTTGTCTAAGTTGATAGCGGAGCCTAAGTACCCAGTCGGAATAAATATTTGACATGAAAAAATATTTACTATACACTTTTCTTTCACAATTCGTTAAAGGGGGTGATTATAAATATGCGGGTAGTTTTTCGGAAATGATCAAGCTGGAGCCTAAATTTTTTTCTTCAAAATTTTGAGTTTGAAAATAAATTTTTCAAGAAGTATTCCCTATACAATAATTTGATTTAAAAACGAAATCAAAGAATGGATGAAGAATGGCTTTTTAAAATGATAGAAAAAAGAAGAGGTAAGATGACACTGTAGGTAAGTGTTGCCGTTGTTTTTAAATATTTTTGATGTGTAAACATCTATACTGGCTGAAGGGTGAAAAAATAAACGTAACGTATCTTGTGATCGTGATTGTGATTCACGTTACGTTACGTATGTTTACACATCTTAACCGTGATTCCCGGCACTCACTTTTTTTTCTACTTTAAGTTAATGTTTTTTTTAGAACATTCAAGATAGCGCGTCATTTTGGCTTAATCCCAATTTTTCCGAAAAACTACCATAAATGCGCCTAATAACAACCTCTAACGAATTGTTAAAGAAAAGTGAACAATAAAATTTTTTTCAGATCAGGCATTTTTCTTGTACATAGCTATACTGGACTAAAAGTAAACAAAGTCGCTATTGCTGATATAGATGGTATGACAATTGATATTTAAATCAAAAATAAAGTTAAACAGTGGGATTAAATAAAAAGCAGAAATTAAAATGAACACCAACCGTGAAGTCTAGTAAAATTAACAACGTTTGGCTATAGTCCAGTCAATGAAGCCAAAGAAACAACCAAATACGGAAATAATCGCCGGGAAGCTGGATTTTGGTATATAGCTTCCTCATGGTGTTATTAAGAAACTCTCAAAAGTCCCCATCGATATGAGCGCCGCTAACAATTTTACGGGGGGTTGAAGGACCCCCAAAATGGTTTTACAAGAATAACTCCCAAATGGTAAGTTGTACAATAAAATTGCCAAAAACTAATTTATAGCTTGAAATATTTTCTACAAAAAAAATTAACATACTTTTTTTCATACAAATAACGGTTTTTGAAATAAACCAATCAGAAGAGTTAAGGGTTTTACTTTTCTATGTAGTTGGGCGACTTAATTCCAAAATTTTGCATTTTGTGATAAAAGCATACAGACATGATTTTAAGATATCGGTCCACTCTATTTGTGCACCCCTTAAGGTGGGAGGGGCAAATTAAAAAAAAAAATCTAAAATAGAAAACGAATATAAAAACACAACAGCAACACTTACAATATTACGTTATAGCTTATCTTAACTTAAAGCCAGAAACTCAGTCTTTATGAATGTTTTTGTATAAAGTTATTTTAGTGCTTAGTTTTTGAATACATGATTTTTTTAAACTCAAATTTAAACAAAAAAAAATTTGAAATTTTTTTAGGAGTTATTCCTGAAAAACCATATTGGAGGGCCTTCAACCCCCCGTAAAATTGATAGGACTTTTGACAATTTCTTAAGAACACCATGAGGAAGCTGTATACCAAAATCCAGCTTTCCGCCGATTTTTTCGGAGTCAAATGCTTTATTGACTGGACTACTATAGATATTCGTTGTTAATTATATACAGTGGGCCTTGGTCTAAGGACCCAATCTCTCTTCATCAAGCTCTTCCAAAATAAAAAATCAATGAGTTAGATACTGGATGTTCTTGCTGTAAACTAATCCAATTTTCCCATTCCTTCTAAATAGATAAAATTCTTTTATATGCTGAAATTAATCTTGTGACAATTAAACTAAAATTTAAAACTTCTTTGAATTCTAATAAACTTTTTAAAAATATCATTCAAATGCCAAAATCGAACTATTTTCTACTTAACTTATTCTGGAACATATTTTAGATATCTACTTAACTCATACAATATTTTGACTAGGCTAAGTATTAAATGAAGGTAGGTATAGAGCTATAGGTAAATATGTATAAGAAAAGCGTGAAATAAAAGAAAAATTTTAAAGTTCATTTACTAAACATCAATATACCGGATATACCTGTATACGTTGAAATATAATTTTTTTTTTATCTCTCCAAGAACAAGAACTGAAAGGACTGCAAACTTTAATCGCCTAAGTGCTTTTAAGTAGCTATGACCTAAAAGATTTATGAGATACAATCAGTGCTGTATATAGAGTGTAGACCATGAACTTGAACCCAACAAAACACTGTGAAGCCTGACAGAGCTTAAAATTTAAGGATAAAGTACGTCGACAAAGTTAAATGGATCGATGGATGGAAATGGACTTTTTTTTTAAGGAAATATCTATATATTATAGTTAATCGAAATATATACAAGAAAGATTTTAGTTTTATTGTTCTTGTTTTTATTTTTTTCGTAAGAATGTTATGCAAATATAAAAATTTTCCTTTCTTTAATTAATCTCGTAGAAAATATATAAAGTGTATAAAATAATACAGAATTTGGCGGTTTTTTGTTTATTTCTAAAAAAACATACAAAAACGACTTACAAGGTTTTTCTTTAACTGTCGATATGTGCCTAAGGTATGTGCAAATAAAGCTCTTCAGCTAAATTCAGTTTTTCTTTCGAATTTTTTGTGAATTGAAAGTCAAATTTTATTGGGTAAATACATATGTACATTCTTTTTTAAGCAAGTGAAAATGAAGTATAGGTATAATTGCAGTTCAATGATATAGGAATTTTTCTATGAAGCTTTTTTTTTAAAGTCATTATATGCAATATAGCACACTTAGAATGAAAGTGAACTACAAAACTCCAAATTCCTGAAACTTCTGATTTTGCAATAAACTGACCTAAAAGAGCGTTTTTGAAGACTTTCTTGCTCATTTTCAACAAATTGTAATTTTTAAGTTAGGTCACTTTCGTTCTAAGGGTGCGATTAGTAGATATCTTACTGTTTTTAAATTATTGATAATAATTTTTATTACTTTGCTTTTAAAATGAACTTATATTTTAACTTATTTTATAATACTAGATGACAGTTTTATGACCATTTTGTGACCTTTCAGATTATAAACTTCTTTTTTTCGAATTTCAATAACATTTTCTAAGGCCTTGCAAAAACCTTTAAAATTTAATATAAGACAAAATTTAACACCAAAATTTAATCCACATTTACTTTGCTGATACAGCATATTTAAAACCCGTAATCACTTTCAAATCCTTCTTTCAACTTGAAATACAAATGTTAATACATTTAAATTTTTAAATTTTCTATATGTATACCTTGTTGAAATTCTGTAATTTTAATTACGACCCAAATTTCTCTACTCTTCCAACAAAACAATGAGTACATCTCTCGTTTAAAGCATGAGGAGGTAACACATTCTTTGAATTTGATCAGAAATATTGTCTAACCTTTCATATTTATATACCTAGAGTCTTCTTAAAATTATTCCTTCCGCTCTAGTTAAAACAATTTTTATTTTTATTAAAGTATATGATTACGAAACAATGGCTATATATGGCTCTTAAAAATAATACCCGAATTTGATATTATTATATGAGCGCTCATCCATGTATAACTTTTGAATTTAGCTGGCGTATATCAAGAAGAACAACCCTCCTTTTTGTTGTCAAGTGTTTTATACAAAACAATTCAATTTTCAAATTTGCATAAACATAAATACACACTCAGCCATACCTATACATATATATACGAATATAGCAGTACTTTTATGACGAAAAAATGTCTTACTTATTTTTGAATACAATTTTGTGTTCACGCGATTTCCTTTCACGCACAAAAGCTTAATTGAATGAAGGTCTTTTATTCTTATTTGTTACACCTTATAGCGTGCTATTATGAAATTTAATAGCATTTCTCATTTACAGTTCAGTGAGTTTTAAAGGAATTCTTACTTCGTTATTATTTATTATTAATAAATAGATATTAACCCGAGTCTTTTACAATGCATGTATATAAAGAAACCCCTTTTCAAAAATGTGTAATTGAATAAATTTTTAACTAAACTTAATTTTTAACTAAACCCATCTCATCATTTTGACTCATCAAGCCATGATGGTTTAGGGATTTAAATATGTATATCTATTTATTAAAATTAATATGTAATTTCTTTTAGGAACTTTTTACCTTTTCATCTATAATCATGTGTCTTTTACATAAAACTCTGAAAATTCTATTAACTTGCAGAAAAATCGAATACGAAGTTCATAAAACACGGCTTCATGTGCTTCTAAAATCCCCAACGGCGCGGCGCGGCGGCGCGGCGTACTCGTACATATATGGTCGTATGATGCTAATATGAACTGCATGTTTGTAGTTTCTATAAAGAGTTCCCTCCATCAATAATTATAGATTACAGTTTCTAAAAATTATCTAGAATCAAGATTTAAATAAATTCTTATAGAATGGAACCAAAAATAATTATTGTAGGTAACCAACCTTTAATGGAACTATTAATAAAAATTAAGTGAAATTTTATTTTATTCAAAAACGGCTCTAAGATTTTAATGAAATTTTGTTTGTTTATAGTATTAAGCTGATCTATCATAAAGAAAGAAACAATTTCACCAGAAGCCTTTATTAACAGTATGTAGGTATATACCAAATGAACTGTTTCTTTCGATTTCCAACTTTCTCGTTTAACAATTTAATCGATTTCGGTCAAAAACTTAAAAAAAAGTTTTAAATATTTTTTTGAATAATAATACCATCAGATAATAACAATTTTTGGATTTTTTTTACCAAACATGTATACAGGTAATATAATAGAAATTTCTTGGCTGCTTCATACAGTGGTGCACTTTGCATATGGGAGTGCGAAAAAAGTTGCATAAAACTGAACTATACCTACTCAACCAATTTTGGTAAATGAATCGGATGAGAAATCAACACATTTAGTTTCGCACTATTATATGCTCACTTTTTAAAAAATATAATACATATTTTTTCCAAAATTAAATAAATTTTTGTGGAATGTTTTTTCCCACGCCTATTTTTTCGGGCGCATTTTTTACCTTTTTTACTCATTTTATATTGAGGCAGTCATAGTCATCTTACTCTTTTTGCTCTCACCGATTCTATACTCAGAGTACATAGCCAAGTTCCAACCGTAAGGGCATATAAGGGCGCTTGATTTCAGTTTAATATGAACTTCAACATGTCCACAGTGAGAAGAAATGTTTCTTAACGTCTGTGCAATAATTATTTGACTAGTGTATTATATTTTCTGACTTTATTTCACTCTTGATAAAATAACTGAAGTCCACATATAAAATGTCTATAATAATTTTACGTTGTGCCTCTAATTATAAACCGCGGCCCCACTGCAGTGTATCGTGCTTATCGAACTGTTTTGGAAGTATCGCATTTAATTTGTTCGTTAAAAGAGTATTTGTGTTTAATTGTTCTACATGTCACTTCTATCTAACCTCTGCATGACATAATCATAAGGTTAAGTCTCAAATTATTGTAGTTTTTACAGGAAAAACATCGAAATTTATCAAAGTGGCAGATATTTTTATTTGGGTAAATTTTTTCGGGGTAATAAAATCTATAGGCAAATTAAAATATTTATATTTGTATTACGATTTTTAAGGATTCAACGAATTATACAAAACATTTTTCTAAGTGTACACCTACACAAACACATGGGACGGCTAGTGAGCAAGAGCACAGAGTAAAAAGGAAAACAATTGAATCAAACACGACGCTGCACTCTTTGTATATGAACCCTTTCATTGCAATGCAATTAGTGTTTGATTTCATCGCTTTTCTCTTTTATTTTTGCACTTGCTCACTCTCCACTCTATGTTTGTATACACTAAGATTAATATTTATTTTTAACACACTTTCAAACGTCACTTTTGAGATGTCAAACAAATAAAACTCTATTAGCCCACAAAAAAGTCTTTCTTAGCAAAGATTTCACGCAAATAGAAATAATTTATTATAGTTAATAAAGATAGTTAATTTTTATCAACTTACTATATATTTTAAGTGCCCTTGCTAGATTTTTAACATTTAATTAGTATTGTAATACAGTAGATGACGGATATAACAAAATCCAAAGAATTCTTTTCTTATATCGCGGTGTCTTCTTATATAAAAAAATATATATAAGAAAGAAAATTTCTAATATAAAAATAATAAATCAAATTTAGCCGGTAATTATGAAGGTACATTGTGGCATGTGTCAATAAGTGGCCTTTTTTTGTAGGAATTTTGTATCACAACATTGGATTCATGATCTGATATTTAAAGAACACATAAATAATTTCATATACAAATTTCTACAATTCCTATTCAATTTTGGCCGCCTTTATATTTTTCTTTATCGCTCATCTTCAATCTGTCACTTCTTTCACAATTCAACAAGGGTGGGTTCAGGAATTCAGTGAAAGTTAGACGGCGCGTGGAGGTTTCTTATATGGATAAACGTATAATTTTCTACTTATTTGTAGTGTATGAGATTTTGTATCAGAATAAGTTTCTATAATAGGTAATAACAGTGTTTTTCTTATATGAGGTTAATACGTATCTTTAGTTTGTTTTAGAATTTCTATTTTATAAGCTTGTTTTTCTTATATGGGACTTTCTTATATCCATCATCTACTGTAACCTGTTTAAAAATAAATATTAAATATTGCTTATCCACACTCTTCCACAACATGTTATTGCGGGATTATCAACACCTTATTATTTATCATTTTATCAATAAAACTAACAAGATTATTACAAAGAAATGTCTCTAAAGTTTGTGTTGTATAAAACGAACGGCACTCTCTTTCGGTTCTCAGTTTTCGCTAATTTTCAGACGACTGTAGAATGAATAATTTGAGTCTCTTTTGTGTATTGTTTCTATTCGGGCCAGCTACTTGGTTGTTTAAGGTTGAGGTTAGTATTTTACCACCTATTTTGTTTAAATTAGAATTGTAAATTTTATTGAGTGTTTGTGTATTAATTATTTTTTTATTTTCACAATCACCGTTTATTATAAATTTATGATGCAAATAAAAGCTAAAAAAAAATATACACACGCAGAAAAATAATTACTATCTACCCAAGAGCGTTTTTCGGTGGGTTAAAAAAAATGTGTTAAATATTACGAAATCAAGGGTAAAAATTGAATAGTTCTAACAAAAACCTAAAAGTTTTATATTAATGGAGAAACTTACGTAGGATTCGCAATTCTTAAGCTTGCTTAAATAAAATAATTAAATTTAGGTAATTTCACAACATTTCTGAGTAGATTGGTTAATACGAGCGATTTAATATGTTTCATTAACTTACTTAATTGGTTATTGAAACCGAACAAACCAACCAAGAAGACGTAGATAAGTAAAATTTACTAAACTTTAACCGAATCAGTGTGTAGATTTAAATAATTTTGTTTAATCAAGTTGACTCGTATAATTAACCTGGTGATTTTGCAGATTGGACATTAACAATGTTGCTTAGTTAACTTAACCGAGTTTTACGTTGTTAATATAACCGATCATTTTTCTGTGTGTACGAGTGAATATCTCGTAAATAACAAAGACGAAATATTTAAACAAAAGTAGCAGACACAACTTTGGATACTTATTAGTGAAAAAGGCTATTATAATTAAGTGAACACTAACTTGTATCTATAAGGGTCAAACATTCACATATAAAGAAAAAGGCAACTTTCTGTATCTATATCCATAGGGGGATTCTATAAATGGGGTATCAAATTAAAGCTTAAGGCTCAACTATGTATAATACTGATAACATAATGAACAATGAATTTTTTAATTATTTTATATGCTGTTTTTATTTTTAAAGGGTTCTTCTCCAGCTGACTCATTCTATACAGCTGGAGTCGTTGAATATGAACCAGCCAAATACCAAGGTTCTACTCTGGACCAACTCAATAATAATCTTCGCAATTACATAGAAATTATAAATTCAGACGAAGCTGCAAGTACAGACATAATTGTCTTTCCCGAATCAACTCTAAATAATGCACAATATTTAACCTACATCCCAGAACCTAAATATAAAATCGTTCCATGTAATAATGCAACTTATGAAGCATTTCTTCGAGATCTATCCTGTGCTGCCAAATATACCAGAAAATATATTGTAGTCAATTTATTGGAAAAAGAGAATTGCACTCCTCAATCTCAAGCAGCGAAAAATGATCCAAGACCATGTGCTAAGAATGGTTTGAATGAATTTAACACAAATGTGGTATTTAATCGTGATGGTATGGTGATAGCCCGATATAGAAAATACAATTTATACGGTGAATCAACAAATGTCACCTATTTGCCAGAGTTGTCAACTTTTGATACTGATTTTGGTGTGACTTTTGGAATGTTTATTTGTTTCGATATAATTTTTTATTCACCAGCTAAAGAATTGGTGCAAATGGGTGTAACGGATTTTGTGTTCAGTTCGTTTTGGTTTTCAGAATTGCCATTTATGACAGGTTTGTACCTATACACAAATTTCTTATCATTTAAAATAATATAGTGTCCTCTATTTTACAGGTGTTCAATACCAGGAATCTTGGGCATATGCCAATAATGTGAACTTATTAGCTGCAGGAGCAAGTAATCCTTCTGGAGGAACCACAGGCTCTGGTATTTACTCTGGAGAACAAGGTGCTCTAGTATCAGTTATGGCAACAACTCCTGAACGAAAATTATACGTTGCTAACGTGACCAAAAGTTCTCATTGGAAAACTTCAGTGCCTTCAGTTTCAAGAAGTGATGATAAGCAGCAGAAAATTGTACGAAATAAACTTACCAGAGGAATTAGTCTAATGCGCGAATATCGTATAGATATTTTTACATCTGACCTTATTGATCCCAATGATAGTTTGACAGTTGAAAAAACCTTATGCCATGAGTCATTTTGCTGTCAATTTAATTTAAAATTGAAAACAAATTCGCCGCCCCAAGTTATTGATGGTACATCATCGTATAAATATCATATGGCTGTATTTAATGGAGATCGTAATTATACTGGCTTTGGATATTCAAAATATAAGATTTGTGCAGTTTACGCTTGCACTAATGAAACTTCAGAATCATGTGGAAAAGTTTTTAATGGAAATATTGAAGTCAGACCTGAATTAGTTTTTGAGAAGATATCAATTGAAGGTAATTTCCCAAATGCCGATTCAGTTCTGATTATGCCAAATAGCTTGGACCAAAATTTGATACCTTTGACAACAGACCGTTTTGAATTTAAAATTGAAAATGAAAAGTAAGTATGAAATACGTTACATATCAAGTTTTCATTTAAATACATTTAACGCACAAAATGTCCTTTGTTTTATAACATAAAACAAATTCTCGCGAATTCTGAGATCTCTGAAAAAAAATTACCCCTAAATCGATTGACGTTGGCATTTAATGCGTTTTTTTTTTTAGAAAAACACAGCATGTCCAATACACACTCTTAACCGGATCAGAGGATTTGCTGACCTTTGGTATATATGCAAACTATTACAATGGAGGAATGGAATCCAGAAACAGTGCATCGTCAAGTTGGTTAACTAAAATTTGCTTAGGTATTTTTGTTATTCAAAGATTAACACTATTCCTTCCAAAATGAACAAAAAAAATAGAAAAGGAATTGAAAAAAATTGTTTAATAACTAAAACTGATATTTCAAAACTAAGAAAAACAGTCTGTTGTTTTATTATAAATGTAGTGAGGAAAAGATCTGATCTGAAAAGAACATGAAATGGCGCCCCTCCAGATTTCATACACTGCCAAAACCTTTTTTTCGAAGGTTTTCTCTTTCAACCATTGTGACCGGGCAATTCGGGCAGTTTCGGTACGAATGTTATCTTTTAGAGGATATAAAGGAAAAATTCATTGAAATTCTTTTAACCAAAAAAGACAAAAAAAATTACAAGTCTGACAGGTGTCAATGTGTGAAGTAACAAGTTGACAAATTGTTAAATTTCTAACCTATACATTATTTGATATTTTGTAAAACTGTCGGAAAATGTGCGAAGATTGTGCATGTTTCGGGGTCATAAAAAACCATGAATTCTCTGACAAATTTGTACTGAACATTTTTCTATGACACATTAAAAAATTACAATTTACATATTTTGCAGTATTTAGTTGACAATTGAGACAAGCAATCAAATATTGGCAGTGATATGTGAAAAGTTTACGAGTCAAAATATGAGGTCACGACAAATTTGTTAAATTTTTATAATGACAAATTTGTTGATAGTCTAGTTCTTTTACTATGAAACTCTGTGCATTTGTGTGAATTTCTGCAAAAATGTCAAAGTTCATATAAAAAAATAAAATGTGTAGAAATTCACACAAATGGACAGAGTTTCAAGGAAAGTTAAGGAACACACCTTTATTGAACAATGAAAAAATTGTCATGACGAATGTTTCGTAGTAATTAAAAATTATTTGCCTTTCAATATTTTATGAACTGAAAATTTGTCAGACAACTGCGACATATTTTCTAAAATTATAACCTGTCAATGTTCATGAAATGAGTCCCCAGATATACACTAGCTGTGTAAATTTTGGCCCCATCTGATGGGAATCACACGTCATTAAGCTCTATTTCTTCAAATGAAGGCATGAAAAATTTCTGGATCGTAGTTAGGTAATGTGCTAAAGTCATCGTGATTATCAAGTAGAGACCGATAACTCCTAATCTTGAGGCTGGCTCACCATACACCCTCTTCGATTGTTGAGATTTTTGGTGAAGTTCCCAGGGACATACGCATATATTAACATATTTTTGAATTTTTCATTGTAGAAAAAAAGGAGTACATTTAAAAAAGCGGAGTGGCGGAGCAGATTTGGAGTAAATTTACACCGATTGGAATAAGGTTTGAAGTAAATTTACACCGGTTGGAGTAAGGTTTGAACGCTGTAGCTGTACACTTACTGCTGCACCCTTATTTCACCAATATATTTTATTTGCCTTAATTATTTCGCCTTCTAGTTATATATCTCTAAAAATCTACTCCGTATATTATATTGCTTTGAAGAACACATGCACTTCAAATGAGTTCAAGGATGAAATCGAATTTATTAAAATTAAATTCAATAAAGCTAAAGTCTTTTCAAGATATGTTTTCTATGACTTTCATTTATCCTATAAGAGATAGACGATTAGGTCAAGGAGCCATCTATTATATCTATACCTCCCTCACCTTTATGTACGTAGAATACTGGATAAAATCAATAAAAGTAAAATTGAACAAATCCTCCCCGCAATTTACTTTAATAGCTATCCTTACATAGAGCGTATATACACAAAAAAGTTAGCCCATTTGGCTATAAGTATATATAAGGTAAAGCATATAGGAGTACCTTTATTCATTCACCTACTAAATGGGGCAATTCTATTCCATCGGGACAAATTGCCATTTTTATTGTAGAAATGTATCCTGGCCCTTGCTTGCTATGGGTAATCCACTTCTTAGCTTTTATTATTTGTCCTCAAGCACACTTATAAGAGTTGGTCATAGTCATGTTCGCCGCCTTAAATAGTGGGTGCATCCTAGTTGTAGGTATATGTGTTTTGTGCAAAGTGAAATGTGCATCCTTTTCCTTTTTCCTTTACTTAGTTTATCTGCACACAACTTTGGTGTAATAAACTTAATTTATTTGATTGCAGCTCGTAAAATGTTTTTTATTTCTCTCTTTTTCTGTTTCGTTTAGTGTAGGTATATCTCCTTGAAAGAGTGTATAATATATTTTAAGTTGTAACTACTAGAAAAAGGACGAACTCAGATTTTATTTATGAAAAAATAATTCAATAAACTTGGATTATTTTTGTCGGTATGATCCTTGGTTTAATGATTTTTTCAGTACAAAAAAAAATGATAGAACAAGAAATAAGAAATATGAAAGTAATTGATTTTGTAGTGTCATACAAAGTAAAATGTACATTTTATTAAATTATAAGAAATTATTCTGAAAAGGAAGTTAATGAAAACTATTAAGACTTTTATAAAATATTTGCAGGAATAAATTAGGAGAATGTTTTTTAAAGTTTCAGGGGGACAAATCGTCACGAGTCTATATAGTTTTACTTGCGATATAAATTTAATGTTTATTATAATTTATAGGTAGATAAAATATGGAAAATTATGGATTTGTAAAAATTCAAACCACAAATTGCGATCAAACTTGACATTTCAATTATAGAGAAGACAAAAATAGTTTGCTTCGAAATTATGATTGTCTGTCGGTCTGTTCGGCTATAGCTTGAACGAAAGGGTCGATTTTCTCGAAACTTAGTACCTAGTGTTAACACTAGGTTATATTTTTTTAGGACCAAAAATAAGGGTACTGTGCCATATAATTTGTTTTTAAACATTTTTGAAAAATCTTATTTTTCTCAAAAATTGGTTGTTATCGTCAGATTAAAAAAAAAACATTAATAATTATATTTAAATAGGTATATAGGTAATTTCCGAAAAATTGTTATTTTTATGGCAACTCTCATAGAATATTATACAACAGCTTCCAAAAAGTTCAAAAGAAAATGCATAACAAAATTTTCAAAAAACAAATTTTGGATTTAAAAAAAAATCCAAAAGTATTTTTTTGAAAATTCGATGTTACAAAAATGGTTAGATGAATTTTTTCAAAATTTTATTTTTAACTCCGCATTGATAAATACGAAAAAATAATGCACACAATTTTTTTTTCTTATAAAAATATAAATACAAAAAATTGTTTTTTTTTTGTAGAGGCAATTCCGTTGAAATTCATCCGATTGATAGGGGGAGTTTTTATTGAATTTCTATAAAACCAGATAATCTACGGAAAATTGGAAATTTCAACCTGAAAATTAGGAAAAATCGTTAAAACCCAAAAATGCATACTTTCAGGGGTGGATGGTGGCGATATCTGAAAATTTCATTTTGTAAGTGAAGAACAAAATATTGAGATTCTAAGGAATGAAAAACTCTACGAAATAGATAATCGGATAGTTGTGAAAAATAGGATCGCCAATAGATGGCGCTACTTTCTCACACTGCTACATTTGTGTGTACAAATTATTGAAGCGTGCCAAAAAATTAATGGTATGGATTTAAGTTTTAATATAAATACATATTTTATTTTAACATCTTCTTAAATTGCTAAAATTGATGAAAAATTCGGTGCAAAATTGGGTAGACCGACTAATTTTTTATATAAAAATATTTTTTTTAAACCGCTCCAACGATATTTTTACATTTTTATTAATTTTATTTATTTTATATAAAAAATATTTTTTTAAAAAAAACCGCTCCAACGATATTTTTACATTTTTTTTTAATAAATTAAGTTTCTGTCTGAAGTCTGAAATTGTTGTTGGTATCAACAAATTTCAGAAGTTATTTAATCGGTTTTATTTATAATTATTTTGATTTTTACAAGTTTTCAGTTGAAGTTGTAAGTTCAAGGCATATGTCAAACTCGGTGCTATATTTTTAATTGTTATGTACTCCACATAATATTACCTTAAATTAAACTATATTTTTTTGACAGATGGCAGTAAATATATGCTTTCATAACTAATTTATTTATTTTAAAATCAAAGAGGTTAATAATATTCAGAATTTAAAACAAAGGTGTGAACATAAACATAACTGCAAATACGGCCAACCCAGTCTTGCTATTTTATTCTCAATTTTAAGTTTAAATATATGAATGTCGATTTTGATATCTATATATATGTGTGCTGCTTAAAAAAAAAACACTGCATTTATATAGATCATTGACCCTAGTAAATATCTAATGGCCAATAATTCCCCTCTTTACACATAAATCCAACAAAGAAATACAAATAAATAAATCACTGTTCTTATAAATTCATAACCTAAAAGTTCGCATATATGTATGCATATGTATATTATTATAAAACAGATGGGAAACCGAACGAAACTCCCACACAACCTTCAATTATATTTCATTGAACTAAAATGCCAAGAATAATATAGCAAATTTCTATCAAAAGCCTCGACATTTATACTATATGCATGTTAGTAATATAATAGGATGTCACATTGTCACCCCTCAAATACTGCTGCATATAGATAGATATGCTTTGTTTCTGATTTCTGTTAAATTTGTTATGAAAAAATCAACTTTCTAAATTATATGTTACCTTTTTCGCAGAAAACTCACCTCAAGATGTCCACACACCCTTATAATGAAGATATCAATAATTGAAATGTCAATTTAATTTTTTATAAACCTCAATTATTCTTAAATGTCATCCTTAATTTGCAAGTCATGTTTAATGTTAAGTTTTGACAGTCATGTTTTTGTTTTCATATTGTTTCGCTCTAAATTGTTATACTGCCAAAAACAACAGTGAAATAAATTATTACATCAAGTTGGATATACCTATACCTTTTTTATTGCATTTTATTAAAAAATATGTAGGTACTTATAATAAAGTTGATATTTAAAGACAACATGCTACAAAAATGTGAATTTATTAAACTTATTCCAAAAAAAAACCTGTGAAGTATAATCCCAATTAAAAAAATACAATTATATAATTAGGAAAACAATCCAGATCCTTTTATGATTTTCATTTGTTTTGTTCATAACAAAAACTATCTTGAAAAGTAAAAAAAAAAATTAAAAATATTTTTTTCCACAAGCTCCAAATCCTATGACTACTTAAATGGCACCCATTCTTCTATACACTTATATATACACTATCAAGTGTAATTCCGGTTTAATTGTACCAAAAGTACTTGATCCTTTTTAAATGCAATTGCATAAAGCACGTACATACCTACTGTAGGGTAGCCCATATCCTCGAACTCGAACTCATAATGGAACTTTGGCACATCAGGAATGTGTAAAGTATACACAAATGCAAACTGATTAAAAATTTTGGACACGTCCTACGTCCTCAGCATAAATTTGCTAACACATGAACTTATGAAATCCAGTCACATACATAGATTCTCATGTATTTAGCAATGATGGAGATGTTTGTAAAGATTTTTTTTTTGTTTTTTTATTTTTTTGTGGTAGGTTCTGATGGCAGAACCTTACGCAAGTAGAGTATAATTCACCCATAATTTAATGTCACGCAAGGGTTCTGCGGTTTTTTGGGTTTAAAATGAATTTTGTAATTTTTTTTTGTCATTTAAGTTCATATTATTCACTCAGTTTTAAAATTTTAAGCAGTATTTTTTGTATTATGCATTTAAAGATGTATACTTAAACATTTTAAGACGAAATCGGGAGATTATGATGCTGACTTATTATACATTTACATAAAGGCAGATAATTCTGGCCTATTTTTTTTTTTCTTAGATAATTCTGGCAACGGTAATGTTGTGGCTAGTTTTGATTTAGTTTTGTAGAAGCTGGTAAATTTAATATTTACATTTAAAATTTAAACTTAATTACTTAAAAATTTAATTTATTAATTTTTAATCATCTTTGCCAAGACCTGTCCTATACCTATATAGACTGATGAGCGACGAATATTTAGGGTAATTTTAGTCGAAAAAAACAGTCGCTTTTCGGATACTTTTCGGATACTTTGGGGATAGTATCATCTCCGAGTCTGTTATTGTATGCCAATACTTCGAAAAAAAGTTTATGTGTTTTCTTTTAGAGGCTAATAATTTGGGTTCTAATGGACAAAACTTCAAGTTTAATTTACCCAATTAAGAAATATAAAATGTTCAAAAAAATTCATTTAAAATTTCATTTAAAATCCAAAGTTATTTAGGTACTTCAAAATTTTGGTATGCAATATATTATTAAATTTATTAGCAGCTCTTACATAAAAAAATTAATTAAAAGCGGTTTAAAAGATAAAGAGATAGTCGAAAATCAAAAAAATGGATACGAGATTGAGAGATACCATTTATAATGGATTAATGGAATTTTTTTTTCAATAATATCGTAGATCGTACTGATAATTGATATTAGTTCAACAAAAAAAAAACAAATACCCTGAAGAAGTTGGAAAAAACCAACGAAACGTCGGGAAAAGGATGAAATAAGTGTTTTATTTGCATTCATAAGATAAAGTTCTGTAAACCCAAATTATTTAAATAATAAAAAAAAAAATTATCATTTTTCCATAATGGTTTTAAAACACTTGTATGGTACATATATGTTCTGTTGTTTTTGGTTTTAAGAATAATTTCTGTTTTAAAACTGCTAAAAGAAATTCAAAAACCATCATTTGCATTCATTTGCATTTTTTGTATTCTTTTGCATTTATGGAGGGAAATGGCAATGCAAAGAATGCAAAATAATGCAACGAATGCATGAATTCCCAAAAGATTGCATTCAATTGATTGTTGTAAAATGAATGAGAAACAAAATTATTGCAATCTTTTTGATTCAAGTTAATGGTGATTGCATTTATTTGAAGTCTGAAGTCTCAAAGTGAAATCAACGAATGCAATCTTATTATTGAAATTATTAACGATTGCATTCACAAAAGATTACATTGTCTTGCCTTCGAGTTAGAAACGTGCTATTTTTTTAACATTTTCTTAAAGTTAAAATCATCAAATGCTATTTTAACTTTTAAGTATCATATGCTATGTAACTACAAATGTCACTTTGACAATTAAACATGTGAAAATGGATTGTTTTCTTACTTGTTTGCACGAACTGACACTTTTTTTTTGACGTGTTCAGCTGGAGTTTATTAAGAAAAAAGGTTAATGGCCGATTTCACGAAGGCCTTTTAAACATTTAACACGCTTCTAAACCTTAAAATGGGATATTTTGGTTTCACCAAGCACTTTTAAATTAAACAACCTTTTAAACACCCTTATAAACTAAATGCCCATTTTTGGTTTATTAAATTCTAAAAGTGTATCATTAAAATGTCGTCAGATGCAGTTAACAAGAGGATTCATCAGCTGAAATTAATTGCAGAAAAAAAATTTTAAGCATTTTAATTTTCAATTTTTGGATATAATATCGATTAGCCCATTTTTTTGTGTAGTTTTTACCTCTTTCTCTTCTTTTTATATTCGCATTCATTGTTAAATTTAATTGAAACTCACTTTATAAAAACCTTTCGGCAGCGGCCCAATGTTTTTTTTTGATTTTGAAGAAGTTTACCGATTTATTTTGCAATTCTTGGAATTTGTTTAAATACATGATGCTTTCTCTTTTTTTCTTATACATTTCGCTTATTAGAAAGAAAAAAAACAATTTATTTTTCCAGGGATGTGAAGAGAACTCGATTTTAACAAAAATTTCTCTGAAATTTCCCTTGTAAGATTGGTGAAACTAGAAATATTTAAGGGCCTGATGAAATTTAAGAGGGTTTTCGATAAAAGTGCTTTTAGTGTTTGTTTATGAAATTGGGCATAAGTATGGTACTAGTTAAAAAAATTTTAATTAGTAAATTGTTAAGTTGTTTAATGCTAATACCTAAACAACAGGCTGTTTAAAATTTTGGACCTATAATATTATAAAGCCTATCGTTTGAATAATACAGCATTCTAAGCTAACATCAATTTTTGTGTCTCGATAAATGTTAAAATAAGTTATGGTTAATAGGTATGTACTATGTAGGTACCTATATCTGAATATTTAATTGAATGAAGTTTTTAGTACAATAGCGTTGGTTTCAAAAATGTTGAATTATTTTAATACAATTAAGTAATTGTTTAACTATAGAAAGCTTAATTAATTTTTTTTAATTCTAATTTAATAAAACAAAAAAATTCAATATATCGTAATTTTTATTTTAAGTGATGTTTTGTATATTTTTTACTTTTTTAAAAATATATAAGTAAAAAGAAAACGGTATACGAAATATTTTTTTCTTATCTATCCTGAACTCAACTCCTTCTTTCTTTTACTATATTTAGTATTTTATATAAATCCTTTCGAATTGTTGCGAAACCATAGAAAGTTGAATGTTGTTCGGCTAAAAAGTTCTTTTCGATTCGCGCGCTCTATTGCGGTTGTCAGGGAATGGATGATGGTACAGCGGGGTTGGTTTAAATTTTATGTTAAATAGAATTTCATTGTTGGAATTTGTGTACAAAGTTGTATGTATGAAAAGAAATCCACTTTTTGCTCGGCTGATTATAACCTCCAACCAAAGCTCTATATATATGTTTATATGTATGTATGTATAACCTATAGAAACCTAGCAGGGCACACAATGGAATGCAATTATAAATTTTAATTGTATACCCAACCACAAAATGAAATTGGTAGATTGTAGATTGCATTATAATAATGATTATGGTTAGCATCAGTGTGTCTGTATATAGAACTGTATACAATACGAGCAGATAAAATTCACTCTTTAAAGAGCATAAAATATATATGTCAATCTTGTTATGAATTTTCCTTAATTATAATTGGGGTTGAACTTATAGGGATTCAGCAAACTCTGGTTGACCTCTATATATAAAAATATTCAAACAAAAGCATCGAGTGATATTGATTGTAAATAAATAAATTATTATAATAGGTAAATAGAAAATTAAATGTTTTTAAATAAAATCTACGGCTCGCAAAAATAAATTATAACTTTAAGAGCTTATTTTTAAAAATTCGGTTAAACAGTTAACTGCAACACTCCTATTAATAAACAATAAGCAAACATGAATCATTTTTTTTTTTTTTATTTCAGTTAAATAATAGTTGTTAAATCTTACCAATAAAACAAAATTGAAGTATACTTATGTAAATTCATGTCAATTAGCTAATTCGCACCCAAGAAGGTGTTTTAAGGAGTAATATAAAGTTAAAATATATAGATATTTTTGTCAATGACTATAACTAAAAAGAAAAGATGACACATATGTTATTTACAATCTAAAATGAGAAAGAATGTGTGCAAAACTTCACATTTATTTTTTGTTAGAAAGTGTATGTGTGTAGACTAAAAAAATAGTCTTTGGCGACAGCAAAGTTCTTGTTGAATGTAGTATAGATATTCGTTAAAATTAGCTACTTAACGTGAATAACCAGTTAACTTTTTACTAATGAAATATTTTATTTTGCTAATTAATTTTTGATCAACATTGTGAGATGATTTGTATCATAGGTTCAACAATGGCGCCCAACGTGGGGCCATTGTTAGGAGCCAGGTTTCCATTTCTTTTTTACCGAAGCAATCCCCAAACTAAAATTCATAACTAAATTTATAGTCTGGATGAGATACAAGTATCCACGAAATTACAGTCTGAGATAGCAGACGCCACCAAATTGCAGTCTGTGATAGCAGACGTTATTAAATTACAGTCTTACAGAGCAGACACTGCTAAATTACAGTCTGAGATATAGCAGACACCACCAAATTGCAGTCTGAGATAGCAGATACCTATATAAATTACTGTCAAAGAAAGCAGACACTAAATTGCAGTCTGAGATTGCAGACGCCACTTACTAACTACTTTAAACTAGGCTTCCATTCTGCTGTCGCTTTTGGAGCCTTAGCTTTTGAAAAAAGAGTTCAACAATTACACGAGGTTGGTATTATATTCAGATTGTGACAGAGCTCGGTTTTCTTCTATTTACAATTTATATTTTTATTTTGCTCAAAGTGTCAACAATAGGTATTATTTACAATATTTTAAGTGTTAGTCTAGTATAAATGTTAATCTGCGAGCTCAGAAGGGGCTCTGCTTCGTTAAGTGTTGGTTTTAGTTTAACATTTTAAATAAAAATGTGTCTTAGTCTTACATTGTTTAGTTTCAATAAATGAATTTTTCTCGCCAGCTTGAGCATAACTGGCGATCGTTGTTCGGTTTTTTTCTGATGGTTCAAGATCTCTTACATATGTTTTGGTTCAGACCGAGTGTGAACCTTAATATTAAAGAAATAATAATATTCATATTTAACTATTCTTCACCAGAGATGTTTGAGATGATATATGATCAGGGATTTTCGGAGTGTTATGTTTGTTTCGGTCCGTCGGCGGTGAGGGAGAAAAAGTGTAATTCATCATTACAATATTTTTGTTGATTTATAACCAAGCATTTTTTATTGATACAAAAGTGTAAAAATTAATTATGTTTATAGTCAGGGCCGGAACAACCATATGTGCAAGATGTGCAAATGCACAGGGCGCAAAATTCTGGGGGCGCATTACCAGGAGCAAGGAAATGTAATTGGCGTTAGGCAATAACGCCCAAATTGATTTGGAAATATCGCCCAAATAAATTTTGACCAATTTACTCGATTTGGGCGTTATTTCCAATTTTTTTTTTGAAAGAAAGAACGCCCAAAATAAAAATTTTAAAAGTCAAATGGGAAATAATGCCCAGAATTTGAAATATCTCCCAAAAAAAATCCAGTAAAACCTCACTGATTATGCGCTTCTATTTTTTTTTAAGATTATCTTATCATTGAAATTTCACTTTGGAAATATCGCCCAAAATTTAGGAAAGAACGCCCATATTTACAAAAAATGTTTGATCGTCCAAAATAGAAGGAATAACGCCTAAATTTTACAAAATCAATTAACATTGAAAATATTTGGCGATATTTCCAACTTAAGATTGGGAAAAATATATAAATTTCGGCAATATTTACATTTTGTTTTGGGCAATAAAAAAAATTTGGGCGATATTTACAAATCGATTTGGGAGTTATTTCCTTGGGCGTTATTGCCTTACACCAATGTAATCTGATCTTGCGCAAACAAATATGTACTACCATTTGCCATGTGTATGTATGTGTGGAAATATATAAAAAGTGGCGCTTACTACAAATCTTGCACAGGGCGTAAGTTTGGCTGAGGCCGGCCCTGTTTATAGTTACTGTTTATACTCACAGACTTTAAAACGATAGAAAAACTACTACTACTATAAGACACCAAGTACATGCGACCCAGTGGTGCACTTTAATTCTTTTATTCCCATTTAAATTCCTATCAAAGGAAAAAACTATATATCTTTAACTATAAGGTGCATTGCAAATATGTACATATATTTTCTGATGCTCCTTCCAGGAAATAATGATGATCATAGTATTTTATTCGATACTTGTTATCTTCTGTTTCTTATTTAGATTCCAATATTCTAGTAAACAACCAATAGAAAAAAAGAAGAAGCAATCAATAAAATACTCCTCAACTCAACGCGGATCAAATTTATTTCTTCTTCTTCAAAAGGAAATGCCTAAAGGCATACAGGCAAAAGTGTATAAAGGAGATGATATGTTTGTTTGTTTGTTTATTTATTTGTTAGTTGTAAACAGGATCCTTATTTGAAATATGTTTGTTCCTCTTATATTAGTAGGTACATATAATATCCTTGAACTAGAAATTTTCAAAAGAAATCGTATATCCGTTTGTAAACAGGATGCAATGCTACACCAAAAATTGAATGATTTTCTTCACAACGCAACGTAATACCATGCTCCTTGGATGTGTGTTAAAGAGGGTGGATTATTATTGTTTTTTTTTTTCTACTTTTGTGTTATTATTATAATGTTTTGTTGTTTTTGGTTCTCTTAAAGAATTCCAAGAACCATTAGAATATTATTATATAGAGAAATTAATTTATCTTAGTTCAAAGTTCGAATTAATCACACACTTGACTGGATGACTAGCTTTGTGTTCACTTCTTCATAAATAGGTCAACCAATATGAACGCTTACTGCCTCCACCATCCCCCATTGATTAAGGAGGATATGTTCTATATTCTAAAACTATTCACACACATACGACCCGATGACGATGAAGACAATGATAAATTACAATGGGCTGGCATTGAGCTCTCTGAGTCTATAAATTTGTCCTAGATTGCACAGTCGGGAAGCGAATGTGATTGATTGCCCTTTTGCCAAAGGAAGAAAAATCGAAAGGTGCCATCATGCATCTGGAGCATGTTTTATATGTGAAGGTACGTTATAATATCCTTGATGTGGTATACAATTTCCCTATGGGATAGTGCTATCGAAAATTGAGAACCCACCATATTATCATGGCGAATCATGAATTAAGTCGAATAGATTTAAAATCTTTATAGCCAGTATTTCGAATTAAAACGAGTAGTACCTAACATAGGCGGTCGCTTAAATGCTCAGCAGTTTATAAAAATTGAGCCAAACTTCAGACGTACTGTAAGTATACAGATTGTTTCTTTAGCTGCACAATACGAATGTGCTCTATTTTCCCCGCCTTTTTCGATACACAGAACTTCAAAACGAATGTACATCGGTATCTCTTTTTATATCCTTCCTTTTGCCTCCAAGAGAATTTATCTCGTCTAAGCATTTCGACTTCGGCAGAAAATTGAAGGTCCCCTCCGAAATAGTTAAAAGAATTTAAAAAACTAGAACAACAATTAAAAAAAATGATATCAGTTAATTTATATTATCGTTTTTTTTTCAAACTAAATGTATTCTCCGTCCTATAGGGTCAGTATCCCCGGCTTAGAAGGTGGAATGGACATTGGACAAGTCTAAAACAAACTCCAGTTTTACAGAAGTAGCCTCTGCGGGGATTGGTACATTATTATGAGCGATTTTGATTTAGCGCATTTTGTAGTAAATCTCAGTGTATGAATCTTTGCTTCCGATTGAAGGATATGGCCTTCAGGTTTCCGTTGCATTTGGGTTGCCCAACATTGATATAAAATTGGCTCCCAATTATACATTTTATAGAGAGACTTTTTAAGAAAGGTTATATAAAAGTAAGAACAGGCTAAATGGATAGTGTTTTTGATGATAAATTTATTTTAATTTTTAGTTTGGATTTTAGATATTTTTTTCCACATGCAGAAAAATGATCGGTTAAAAACAACTTTTAAAACTCGGTTAAGTTAAATAAAAAATATTATTAAAATACAACCTGCAAACTCACTCTGTTAAATTATACGAGTCAACTCGGTTAAACAAAATCATTTAACTGGCTGAACACAATGCGACGGAGCTGCAGCCGGAGTCGGAGCTGGAACATATGTCAAAGTATTAAATACACCGAAAATCAATGCTACGAGCAGAATGGAACGCAACTGCAGATGGAGCCGCATTGGTTCGCGAACTTTTAACTTTTCACGTGCAGCACTTTTGACGTTTCAATTTATATGAAAACAAAAGAGCCGGGAAAAAATATTGAAGTTTTTAGTGCTTATTTGTGTCGCGAAAAAAATTATTAAATAAAAGAAAAATATTAAAAATAAAAAAAAAGGAATAATAAACTCGTGGCTGTTTTTTCTTTAAAATATACAAAAACCTGTACCTACAGCTCATTGTGGGCAGATAAAAAAACGACGTACGACATTTTGTGAACGCAGTTACAGCTGCGGCTCCGATTCCAGTTGCAGCAGGGCATTGTGCTCAGCCAGTAAATCTACACAGTCATTCGCGGTTTTATTAAACTACTTCTGGGTTAGTTTTTTCGGTTTCAATAAGGAATTAAGTTAGTTAATGAATCGCTCATAGAAAACAATCTACTCAGAGATGTTGTGAAATTAACTATCAATATAAGTTAATGAATCGCTCATAGAAAACAATCTACTTAGAGATGTTGTGAAATTAACTATCAATATATGTAATTATTTGATTTAAGCAAGCTACTCGTTTAACATGAATGATCTGCAAATTGCAAATTCTAACCAACTTTCTCCATTAAGACATAATAATATAACCTTTTTAGGTTTTTATTTTAAATAATTTATTTTAATCGAGTCGACTACGTTAGAATTAACATAGTGATAAGCGAACTATGTTATTTTTACCCTTTACAACGTTATATTTAACACATTTTTTTTAACCGACTGAAAAAAGCTTTTGGTAATTATTTTTCTGCGTGTAAAATTTCCCTCACTCTTGCTTGGTTGTTTGTATCAATCTTTGATCCCAAAGGATTTGTTAAAATCAAATAATCTACTCTTGATTGAATACGAGTAAATGTTGTGTTTCCTTTGCATATATAAGAGTTGCAAAACAGAATTAAATTTTGAATATTGTCAGGATATATGTATTGTACATAAATATCCGATATGGATACCTGTATCAAAAGGTACGGCATATCAAGTCCTTATATATACGTATATATCCAACTCAATAAACGAAACCAATTAATTCATTGACAGTCCAATATAAAATTCAAAAGCAAAAGCAATATTCCTACTGAATGACTTCACATCCGGTGAATTGATGTCAATATCAGAGAATCCATTTCCAGACCCATGAGTTCGGTATAGGTACATTTCTAACTCTTGTATGTATATAAATGTTGAATAAACATTTATACACCACGACGACGACTAGCTACGTATGTATATATGTGTTGTTGTTGCTGTGCTAAACCATTTAATTGCATATCTCACCTCATTGTTGTCTCTGAAAATGGGAAGTCCCGCAAAAGGATATCACACACCACACAAACATCAATATAAACCAAGTGGATTGTAGAGAAGGGTGGCAGGGCAGTATATAGCAGTGTGGCAGAAAACTATGGAAACTTGCCACAAAGGAGACTTTTGCGGTTTCACACAATCAACTTGCGGTCGGGGTCGATTTCAAAAACCAATCATTGTCAGGACAACGACAAAATTGAATCTTGGACGCGCACATCATCAGAGAGGCATTGGATAAAGGTATCATATACATAGATATTGTCGAAAGGTGATATCTTCAATTATTGTGGTTTAAAATTTTTTTTTTTTTGGATAGTGTGGCAGCAAAGAAGTAAGGATATTTGTTTCTTATTGTTATACCATATATGACAATTGGTTTTTATCCGTTCTTTTTCTTGTGACGAAGCCACACATATTGGTTTTTAATTAATTCTTTTGTAATTTGTTATATCTGATTTCAATGGAGACGCATAGAGGATTTGTAATAAAATAACTTTAAAATTTCTTAGGAATGCCATTTGCTGTCAATTCATTGAAAGTTATTATTTACTTGCCACTTCGTACTTGACACTTGGTACTCCGCACGCCCAAGTAACAATTTAACTTGTGTAAGGTCCATTTTTTTGAATTCGATAAGCTATAGCTAGCATATACATTGTATAAGGCTTTATTATGAAAGTCAACCATTTTATAAATTATGTTTTTAATAGTAACTTCTTTAATGCCTTTTAAAAGTTGGTACTCAGGTTCTATAAAAGGCTTGTATACTAAAGCCTGTACAAGGCCTCCCAAATTGTTTCAATGAAAGTGAAGCTTCTATAGAGCTTTCAACTGAAAGAAATTAACAACATTTTCTGTATGGCTTGCTTTAAAAAACTTTATAAATATTTAATCTTAATACTGCTCATAATTATACAGATGTCAACAGAAAGTGTAAGTACATTTTGTATAGGGCTTACTAATAAAATAATTATATCAAATTTGACAAATTCACCGCTTTTCATTTAGATTAGAAATATGTAGTCCAAAAAATGAAGTTTTTTTTCTCACATTATAAGAAAAACTAAATACCAATAGGGTAAATCCTTTACAGACAATAGTTAATTCGTCGAAAAAGTTTAAAAGATCAGGATCGCCTATTTGGTTCATAGGAATATTTTCTGAAACAAATAAGTGTACTGACTTGGAATAAAATGTTAACAGCAAACTTATGGAAATGATTGCCTTCTTTAGTGAACTATTTTACCTTTGTATAGCAACTATTAATAGAGGGAATTTATTTGGATTAAAAAGCGTCCATTTTGGTTTGCTATTGGCTTCTGTAAGATAAGATATAAAGCTTTTATAAAATGTTAATAGCAAATTCTACAACCATTACAACAAGCGTCCATTTTGTTTTGCTATTGGCTTCTGTAAGATGAGATATATAGTTTTTATAAAATGTTAATAGCAACTTCTACAACCATTACAACAGCGTCAACCATTACAAAATATGTCGCTGTAGCAGATACGTGAAGTATCAACTAATAAACATTTTAACATCTATCTCCTGTATTGCAAATTAGCCTGGTGGGTAGCGTGCTGGGTCTTTGATTGGAAGGACGCGAGTTCAAATCTCGGAGAAACCATGTAAGTAAAAGTGAAGTTTTTTTAAAATTAATTTAAATTCTATACATTTCAGATAAAGAAAAAAGCTATTTCAAACCCTAATATGAAGAAACAAATTCAGATAAATAAATAAAATAAACTAAAAATTTGAAAGGACGCATTTTTTTTTCAATTATACAACTTCATTGCTTGGCATAAGGCCTTAATGGAAAATTTAATGTGAGCTATTGCTTTCATAGCAGGGCAATGACTTTCTTAAGTTTGTCTTTATAAGACCTTATTACACTGTTCGTTGGAGACTATATACTTGCATAGCACTTTTGATGAAGTGTCTTAAGGAACTTCTATAATGTGCGCCAAAATGGTTTGCATAGGGCCTTCTTCTATTACTATACAAGCCAGAAAATAGCTTGCATTGAACCTACAACAACCTAAATTGTTAGTTGGGCGTGACACTCCACACTTGGCACTTCGCACTCGGCATTCTGCACTTGACACTCCGAACATGAAACTCCGCACTTGGAATTGCGTTTTTGTTTTTTTTTTTTGCATGTTTGGAGTTCTATATTTTTTCAAATAGTTGAGGCCTGACTACGAAGGGAACATCACTACTTATCTGGTGAGTTGAGTCGAGTATGGCTTGCATGTTATCGAATAAGTAGCAGACATTCTACCCCTTCCAAACCTCCTATCCCAACCTTGGTCGTTTTCGGTTTCTTCCAGAATTCCTTTCCTTATTTATAATTCCTATCCTACATATTCTTCTCAATCCTACATTCCCACTCCCTCCTATTACCTCATTTTAAATTAAAATCCTCACTTGGTACTCCGCACATGACACTCCACAGTCCGAACTTGGAACTCCGCTCTTGACCCTCCAAACTTGGCACTCCGCACTTTGGCACTCCGAACTTGACACTCCGCTCTTGACATACTCCGCATTTGACACACAGCACTTGAGATTCCACAACTCGGACTCGGAAAGGAAAAACCCCATATAAGTTATAGAAACTGGACACAAAGAATAACCGTTAGAAGAGAATCACCCAGCTATAATTAATGGCCGCGGTCGAGTGATAGGCCGATATGGGTATATCTAAGATCGTTTTGCATCGGATATGTTTTCGAACGACCAAAACCGGATTTTATATGTTATGGGGATACTGTTATGGGGATTCCTTTGTATCTTATTTCGCATTTCATAATATATTTATTTTGTCTGGTATTATATATTTATTTTATATATATTTTATATTTTATTTTGTTCTGTAAAAATTAAAATTTATGTAAAAAAAAAACCGCAAACTAAAAATCCCGCGTGTACTTCCATTGCCACAGAAATTGAGAGTTATAGTATTCGAAACATTTTAGGATACCTTTCAGATTTATTTAGGAAAACAGCTGGTTTTTGTTCATCAGCTGGTTTTTAGTTATAGGATTACAAAAACACCAACTAATCCGGACTGCTTTTAAATTTTACTCGAACGCGAGGAATGTTAGACATGCTGCATAAACGTTTCAAAACTCTTTCTTGATGAAACCCAGAAGAGTTGAAATATAATAATAAAGTAGAATCAATTTCCTCTTTAATTAATTCCCCACAATTTTTTTTTATTATTGTAATTTATTACGAAAGATTACTATGTGCAACATCATTTCCTCTTTGCCAAATTGAATCCAAAAGTAGTGGTACTGACTGGCATACCTATTATGTATATCGTATTTGTGGGTGTTGCATTCATTATTAATCGTGGTTCTTTCGCACATCGTTAGATTAATAAATAAATATATGACCATCCATATCTATTTCCGGGATATAGCATCGTATATACTATACTAATGGCACAGCAACATAAACGTACAATGATGTTGCAATGAGTTGCATGTTTTGGCTTTATGATGCGAACAAAATAAAAACCAATTAGGAAGCCCAAACTTCACTGCCAACGAAATATATTATATACCGATGGGTAAAATGCAAAATCAAATGTTTTATGGTTAAGCGACTAAAGGATTATTGTGTTGCGTGTACATATATCTGTATAGATATAAAATTAGTACATTATTATGGTCACTTAAATGAATTTTCGATTGGCATTATAGAGACTACTATAACATTTGCTATTTTATTTTGAATTCATTTAAATGGTTTGTGTTGCTAAAAAGATAATTATTTTGGTTAGAAATTCGAGCTTTACTGAATTTGAGCTAAATCTATAAGGATGATAGATATACATATATACATTTATAGTCTATTTTTTTCTGAATTATTGCTCAAAATATTGCCTCTATAGGTTCTAAACGTTCAATGAAACCATAATAGTTTCTTTAGAATAATGGAAATTTCTTTAGAATAATTTCAAAATGTGAATGAACTTGTAAATTTTAATAATTGCAACAAAAGAAAAAAGATAAAATTGTGATTAATCCAGACCATCTGCATAACAACTAGCGGGAAGCCATAATGTCCTCGATCTTCTCACGAACCATACAAAATATAGTACGCGAACGATAAAATTTTCGATCCATCTACATTTATAGTCCTCTCACGAACAAACTAAAAACATATTTTTTTCTGTATCTCGCGTTCCTTAGAGATCGGAAAAATAAAAGTCAGGTAGAATATGATTCGCTCGCGATCGGATCCGAAAAGATCCTCGAAACAAATCATTCTCCATCAAGTATCTACCTACCTATCCAATCAGTTCGGCTGTAAAGTGAAAATTTTGAAAAAGGTAAAAAAAATGAAGAATTTTTATAAATTTGAAAAAATTCAAAAATTTGGATAAAATTCAAAAATTTTGAAAAAAGTCAAACATTTTTAAAAATATGAAAAAAGTGCAACATTTTGAGAGAATTTTGAAAAAAATCTAAATTTTTGAAATATGTAAATGAATTATTTTTAAAAAAATGTGAAAAATTTTGAGAAAATTTAATAAAAAGTGAAAAGTTTTGAGAAAATTGAAAAATTTGAAAAAGTCAAAAGTTTTAAGACATATAAAAAATTTTGAAAAAATTGTAAGATTTTGAGAAAATTAAAAATTTTTTTTAAAAAGTCAAAAAATTTTAAAAGTATGGAAAGTTTTAAGTTAATTCAAAAATATTGAAAAATATGAAAAAGTGAAAAATTTTGACAAAATTAAAAAAAATTGAAAAAAGTAAAAAAATAAAAACCAGTTTATTTAATGGAATATGTAGACTAATATTTATGCAAAAGGAACATTTTTTTATTTCAACGGTTCGTGAATGGAACTTCAATAGTTCCCACGTGATAAATTCGGGAACGAACCATATCTTAGAGATCCCAACATATTTGATTCGATCGTGAAAACGAATTTTATTTTAAAGAAACCAAGAATAAGATTCGCGATAGAATCGAAAATAAAATTCCCTTTTGAATTTTTCACAAGAGAACGAATCATATTTTACCGCTCTTCGAAGCTTGAATTAAATATCACTTTTACTTAAATATTCAACCAAAAAAAAAACTCCATTGAATTCAAAAAGTTAAACATAGAAATATATTTCGATAAATTTCGATATTTTTTACAAAAATAGCCTTTTGTAGCTTTTGTATTCAGGACCCATGTTCTGTAACTCTGCGATAACTTTTCGAGGCGAGAAACGGCAAAAAATGGAACAAAAATGGAACAAAACTCATAGGAATCCTATGGGTTTTGTTCCATTTTTCGCCGTTTATCGCCTCGAAAAGTTATCGCCGAGTTACAGAACATGGGTCCTGAATACTTATTTATTCTAAAAATAAAAAAAACTATGGTCTCACGAAAGGAACATTTTGATAACTTAGTTAGATTTTTTAGAGAAACGACAGGTTCTCCCCTTGCCGGAAACATCTGCAAAATAAATTTAAATTAAGAGACAGGAAAACCTCTTAGATATACTCAAATTGACGGGCATAAAAAACTCATTAGATTAATATGACCTTGATGAAAATTTAAGCAAGCTTGAAACTTGGATCATCATAAATCCATCAAATCATAATTACTACATCGCTCTGCTGATTTTATCGCTTGACTTAAGTCTACCGAATCATATATTGCAATCTTAAACACTTGTGACACTCAAATCATTTCAGATATCCTGTCACTTCTAATACGCTATATAACTTAACAATTGCAAAACAACAACAACATTATTGTGCATCATGTACAGATACCCATCCTTTTTATCGCGTATATAGATTGCAATATGTTCCGAATCATATCAACTCGGTTTTCTTATACCCGTACTTTGTATAACAACAATGTCCTTATAATATCCTTGCCCTGCATCTGACATCATGATTCATGAGTGATTAATTGATTTTCACTTTTGCTGCTGCGCGCTTCCTGATGGTAAACGAAGAATCCCTTTCTCTATGCACGGGGGGTTATATACATATATAAATTCTCAATTAGGTAACTGATTTTCAGCTCAATGTAATAAGAACGGACAAGCCACACCAGCCATCAGGCATCATCAACCTTCAGCCACCACATCACACCAAGAGAAGTCCCACAAGCAATTTCCTAAGTTATGGCACCTGAGTAATCTTTGGAACGTCATTTTCATCTCTTGCACCCTCGTCCTGGATCATCCGCAGCGTGCAGCAGTATAGTCATATCGTCTAGGTGAATAGTTTGCATACCAATGCATACATTCTGCAACAACTTCGGTAATGTTATGCCTGGGATTTTCTTCTTCACTAAATCGCATCAGGTGTGCACGGTGCAATGATGGGGATTAAATTTTCACAGCAGCCAGCATCATGCACTTATACGTCGTGTACATATACATTGATACTCCCGCTGCATGTTTAAGATACCAAGTCTCATAAAATTATGCCCAGAATTTCAAAGAAGTTACTCAGTCTCTATATATCTCTCCTCCATACAGATTTTATGGTTTCAGCTTTTGAAAATATGCATAGGGAAAATATTATTATCTCCTGGAAATTCGAGAGAACATCCTAATTGGGTGTTAAATTAAGCAAAACAGCAAATTGTTTGAGGAGAAAATAACTTGGAAGAACTAAGTGAACCATAAGCATAATATAACAATAAGCTTTGATTTATCCATCATAGCTTATGCGCTGGTAAGCACCTATAGTAGAAAAATTATAAGAAAATAGCATAATAGAACTCTTCAAAATTGCTTTGATTTATTTTTAACTTTAAGCCTTTTAGTTCTTAGATCAATCATTTTTCTTACCACAAAACCCATTATTCGCACCATTTTAACAAAAACCCATACAATTGCAAGCAACACAACAATTACATCAATATTCCATCGTTTAATAAAATTCAAATGCACCAGAGGGCTCTGCATGTGAAGAGCACCACGGTGTCGTATTACATATTCCAACCAAAAAGCTGCTGTTTCTCGGGCAGTATTTGGTCGATCGCGAAAAAGTTGCGAAAATTCTTTAACTTTTCGAACATAATATGGATTCCTCAGGACTTTTGTTAGTGATTCTTTCAACGATTGCTCAGTTAGATTGCTGAGATCCAATGAAAATCCAAATCCACTATTTGTCATTTCGGCCGCATTATATATTTCTTCACCAAATGGCGAAAATAAAGCAAACATTGGAACTCCATGATATGTGGCTTCTTGAAATACTAATGGTCTTCCATCGGTGATGTATAGTTGAAGATTTCGATGGGGTAGAATTGTATTGGGTATAATGGAAGAACAAAATAAAATATTCGAGAATTCATTTGGATGATCCTCATATCGTTCCCATTCCCATACTATTCTCTGATCAAGTTTTGATAGTACATTAAGGATTATCTTAAGTTGATCTGGCTTTAAGTCAGTACCCCTAGATAATGATCCAACTCTAAATAGGATTGATCCATTTTGTGATCCATCAAGAAATTCCTTGATATCCTGCAAAAAGAATATTTGCAATTTTTAAATTTTAAATCTTGATTTGAATCAAAAACTTACTTGCGGTAGAAATTCTGATTGATCTTCGACTTGAATTCCTCCAATTTCAACCAGAGCCGGAACTAATGGACGAATTGGCATTTCAGAAAAATGTTTGTTGTACAACACTAGCGAGATATTTGATATCATTTCAGAATATTGTGGATAGGAGTCATCTGTAAATAAGTTTCTATCAAGGTTTTCATTAAGTCTTTGAGGAATTTTTAGTTTTACAAAGATTGATAAAGAAGTATTGATATCTAATTTAATCACTTTTCATCAACTTCCCTTAGACCTGATTTATGAATGGGAACACCTCTCATAACCGGACAGATTTCAAAGAAAAGAATTAAATTCATAATTTTTCATAGTAATAACTCTCCCATAAGCGGACTCTCTAATAACCGGATGCGGACACCAAATTTAATAACCCCATAGAGTTTGGCTCTCTCATAAGCGGACAAAGTACATGTGGAATATTATTTTTCAATTTTTATAAGGTCCATTTCGGTACTTTTGGATAGTAAATTACAAAACTTGTAGAAATAAAAAATAAAATTAAAAAAATTTCTTGGACAGAAATTCATTCACAGGTGAAATTTTGTTGTATCTCGCAAGCTACATTCTGTTTTCTTAAAGTACATTTCAATGTTAACAATACGAGAACACACTCGGATTAGAATAGAAAATTCTAGAATATGAATATGCTTATGTCTTTTTTAAAATGTTTTCAATTTAATTTTTTTTATTTTCTCATAAGCAGACACCTCTAATAACCGGACAAATTTCTGGGTACCATCAGTGTCCGGTTATGAGAGAGTTCACTGTATTCATGAATTCAATTTATTATTATTTTGTTGTAAACAATCAAGGTCGATTACCAAAATTCATGATAAATCGCTCTCATTCTAAATTTTGTTAGAAAAGTTTTAGAAACGTAACTCCTCGGATTATATTGTAAGAACTTAAGGTTTGATATGCTACGAGAAGATAAAATCCTTTTTTTTTTTTTTGGTAAAACCGAGCAGAAATTATTTTGGAAAAATATCAGAAGCTATAGAACTATGGTGCATGAGATGATAACTCCAAAAAAATTGTTATGCTAACACTTGATATGGTAACTTCACGCACACCTAAAAAGCTAAGTTCCTGAATCGGAAGATAAACAAATTTTGAAAACTATTGGAATAATACCATCCAACTTTAGTTGACCAAGGGCCTTTTCCACATCAATACAACTTTAATGTTAGAAACTGATATTGATTTGGTTCATATCATAGGATTGATAATTAAGAAATTAGCTGGTAATTTATTGTATCTATACATAAATATTTAAAAAAGGACACTGCCTAAATTATAAGCAGTAAAGAACTACATCCACTTTGGTATTGCCATCACCCGCTGCTTTTATTTTATAAATTTGATTTAAATCTCGTACTTTTAGATTAAAATTTTTTTTGATTAGATTTAGATATAACTTATTTAGATTCAATTATTTTGTAGTAAAATAAGTGTTAAGTGCACTATAAAAAATAAAAAAAATATTAATAAAAAAATACAATGCAAGTACAAATTGTCATTTATACAAACTTTCACTTATTTTTTGAAAAGTTTTAAATCCGCTTCTATTGAACTAGAGCAGTAAACTTAACACACAGACAAAATGTGTTCCATATATCATCAACCACACAATCTGCCTTTATCAATATTAAATTCTTTGACGTTTTTTTTTAGCGTTATCATATTCAAGTAGGTATACAAATAATAATTATCTTTAATAAGATATTACCCATAAATTTGTTGCATTCCAAAATCCACGTAGATCTGCACGAAAGGCTCGACTCCTGACCAAAGAAAGTTCGTTGCTCTCTCAACAAAACTCATCGGTTGACTTTTACCAAAAAATGGTATTTGTACATAGGACGTCTCAGCAGGATTACCAACCATTCGATTTATTGATCCAAATGGTGCCGCTAGACTTATAACGGCCACAGAACATCTATATCTAGCAGCCACGCCCACCATAAAATCATTATGAAAATATCCCAGCAACATTAAATCGAAGTGATTATCCTCTTTTAAAAATGCCTGAAATTGCTCTAATTCAAGAGCATTCTTTTGTGTAACCGTAAATGAATTGGTAGTAAGAAAAAAATTTCTGATAATTTTGAATTTAGATGAAGTTTGGTCGTTTATTTCTATCATATAATCATTTAATGTTCTTATTGTTTTGGGATTTGGTTTAAGGAAAATATGACGAAATGGTTTTCTAACCATCGATTGCTGGGGAATTGGGAGAATGGTAACAATCGTGACATTGTGTCCTCTTTCGATGAGCGTTTTAGCTACTGCCATAAAAATGACAAGCTGATTCTTAACCGGACTGGTGTACATACACAGAACATTCGCCGAATAATTAACGCGAACGAGTGTAAGGAAAATTAATATTAATTGAAATAATACAAAATACTTGCACATGGTGAACTTGTCACTGATTGTAGACCAACTGAATTCTAAATAAGCTCTTCCTGTTTTGTTATTATTAACGATTATAATATATTTGTATATATAGGTAGTAGGTTATACTTAATAATATTTTATCAATAAAAAGGTTACTGATAAAAGAAGAGATAGCAAATCATGCGGTAGATATTAATGAATTCTAATTTCTATGTTTAGAAATTATAGTTTATTGATAGGTAAACAAAGTTGGGAAGCGTGGGTGCAAAATTAATATACATATCTGGTATTTCGGCAAATATGTAATTTAAAACAGATTAATTGTACACTATCTTTTGAGTCTTGTGAATAAAAAATAAAAAAAGTTAAAGTTTTTTTTGGAAGAAGCTAAAGCCAACTAGTCATAGGTTTTACTAGCAACTAAAGCTAGACAGTTCTAGCTTAAGTTTGTTTTATATGTGAATAAAAAAATGATAACGCTAAATAGCTTGTGCTAGAAAATTCTAGTTTAAGCTTCATAATTTAAGCTGTTCGCTATTTATTCACATGTTTCGACCAGGTAGCTTTAGCTAGAACTGTTCATTTATATAGACCGACAGGTAGATTGTTTTGGATTTTGTTTTGCCACTATCTGTTCTATATAGGGCAAGTATTGGTTTCGGGTAAAAAATGTTTTTATCATATCGTCCGTCGGTCTCTGCGTCGTTCACTGTGGATCAATTGGTTTCAAATTTGTACATAGGTTGGGTAGCTCCAGTAAAACAGTTTTGATATTTTAAAAAAGTAGAAAGAAAATTAACAAACCTCCCACAATTTTTTAGTACCTGCTTCATAATTTTCCATTAACTTTGTAATTGTATCTTTTAATGCCTTATATACCTACATCCAATGCCTAGCCGCCTTATAGCAAGAGCAAGTTCGTGCGATTGAATCAAACATTTACATTCTGCAACTGTAAACGACAACTACGTGCTTAACAGTCTTAAATACAGAAGAACGGTTAACTCCAAGATCTTATCCCACATCCTAATGAAATCCAGGTTCACTTAAATATCTTAAAAATATCTACATTCTCTACTCAGAGGTCAGTGCACCTCCTCTACCCTCCATTGACTCTTCTTAAAAGTAATCTGAAAGCCACTACACATTTTCTTTTCAAAATCTAAATAAACTATGAAAATACTCATCACTAACTTCCAACAGTTTTTTATAAAATTTTAGTTTTCTTACGCGTATAAACTCGCCCCTATTTGCACTATAACTAAAGACTAAAGAGAATACTGAAAATAAGACTTAGTCAAAGCTTTCTAGGGTGAAAAAATCTTGAAATTTATGGAGCGTTAACTATAATAGCCGCGTTTTATTATCTACGGATCTAGATCGAATCATCATTTGACACGTAATATAACAGAAACTTTGGATCCTGCTCTGTATCGGGATCTATTTTAAAGATCAGAAAATAAGTTTTAACTCTGGCGAGTAGACGGCTATTTAGTCGGTAGGGAGTACAAACTGTAGTGTAAAGAAAGAAGATAGTAGCCGCGTTTTATTATCGCCATTAACCCATATGGTTCACCCCGATATAATAAAACGATACGGATCCTAATGAAAACACTGTTGTATGCTCATCTCTTTTTGTCTTATGTTTGTTTATTTTTCATGTAAATACTGTCTTTTTCCTCGCACTGCAGTTTACACTCTCTACCGATTGAAGAGCCTCTACCCGCCAGAGTAAGAACTTATTTCTGGTTCCATAAAGCAAACCCCGATAAAAACCTAGATTCAAATTTGTTTTTGTATTACGTGTTAAAAGATAACCCCGACCCAGACACGTATATAATAAAACGCGGCTAGAATCTACATGAAAAATAAACAAACATAAGAAAAAAAGAGATGAGCATACAACACTGTTGTCATTATGGGTCCGTTTCGTTTTATTTTCATAGGATGATCCTGATCCAGATCCGTAGATAGTAAAACACGGCTAATATTCTAGTTTACCTAAGCTATTTTTATTCACACAAATTGAAGCTTATTGAAGCACCGAAAATCTAGCTTTTACTTAAAATTCCAAGTTTTAGCTTTAGCTTTTTTTTTATTCACAATGCCCTTTAAAGTATAAAGCCTTAGACATAAAAGTAGAGAACTCAATTAAATCAAGATCATTGGATAAATGTATTTAATTTTACTGCGATTCCATTTGTTTTTAACATATTATTTAAAATTAGAATATAGCTTAATTCATCTACACTTTTATCACATCTTCTATGATTATATACCTGCAACATTTAGATCACCCACCTTACAACCAACCAAGCACCCACTAAAGCACCAAAATTCATTTGCACAACAAAACTGTCAGCCTGAAAATATGCAACATCATCATCTTCAAATGAAAGAAAATTTCTCTGCATTGTTGTTTGATCTCAAAGTAAATGAAATAACATTTAACAAAGGAACTTAAAATTAATAACTATAGCTACTATTATCCTGGAAGCCGGAAAGAAACTGTTTCAAAAGTTTAATTTCTAATTTGACCACAATCCAGACGACAGCATCCTTTCTTGATTTGTCTTCATTTTGAAAACGTTTTTCCCTTTCGAAACTAATAACAAAACTTATAAATGAAGTTAAATTGTTTTTCGAAACTTTATTTTTGTCTGGAAGTCTTTTCATGGAACAAAAGTGCCACACAGAATTGTTGACAATAATTGAGAACGGAGTTAGGTATATAGTGTTACACAACCATTACACTTAGTTTCAATGTTTATTTATGTTAAAATTGCATACTTTTAGGCTGACAAAAAAAAAAACAAGTAAAATGGTTCATTGAAAGCCAGGGGATACAATTTAGCAGCAATATTTCTTTCTTTTTTTTATAGGCAGAGTGGATGGAAATTGATTCTATTTAGCTTTCACTCAAAGCAACAGCAAAACATTGAACTTTTCACACACACAAAGGAATGTTAACGTGAAATAATATAAAAGCCTAAGCTTATACACTGAAAATCAATTTGCGCCAAATTCAATAGCCCCCATCATCAGTGCAAATAGGGTTGCTGCACGTTTTCTGTCTAAGCTGTCTCTGGCAGAAGTGTTTTCATATATGAAACCATGACGGGAGGGTGTTAAAAAAAAATCTATATGTTTGTCAGTGTGCAATGTGTTGATGGTGAATTACAGTTTCCAAAAATATCCTTCACAAAAACCTATATACTAAACCTATACCTACTGGTACACACATATGTACATGGTGCATGAAATAAAAAATCCCTTTTGGACAACAACAAAAAAAAAAAGAGAAAAATCAATTTTACTCCACCAAATCCAGGGGGTTAACTTTTTTGTTGTAAGCCTTGGCTAACAATAAAGGCTTTTATGGCACATTGCTTCGAGCATCCCGCAGAGTATGCTTCATTATGCGAACAAGAAGGATATTCAACCGCATCACACATCAGCCAACTCAAATATACTTACTATATGTCCGTATAATACATACCTCCTACATACCTACATACATCTATAAAGGGGACCAGACGGCAGAAAATCTTCGTCAAGCAAATCCGATTTTGGGGATGATAGGTCTTTAGGACACCTTTTCAAAGAACACGCAACAAGCAAAGCAATGACCATCACCTTTTGCAAAAGCGCACAAAACACGTCTGGCAAAGAAAGGAAATCCTGTCCTTGGTATATGTGAGGGGAGTTCTTATCCAAATTCAATTTGGTATTAATATTGAGGTTCATTGGTCAACGATATAGAGTTGGGGTTAGACGTCGTCTTAAGATAAGATAAATATTGACAATCTGTGGTTAATTCTAAATTGGATTTTTTTATGGTTAAGAAATAGATACATCTTATCGGTGTTTGGAACTCTGTCTAAGGGCGAAAATAATAATATAGGTATTATAGTCAAGCATGAAAATTGCATTTGGGTTAGAACTTAGAACTGGTGATCTCATATCTACTTCATTATTATATAAACCTCAGAACAAAAAGGCCGCCTTCTTAAATGAATAATAAATACCAACTTAAGGCTATTGTTCCGATGGGCTGCGATTAGACAGTCAACTTAAATTGTTGACTATAACCTGACTTCAAAATGAAGACAAATTCTTTCAAAAATTTGTTAAAAGGCGTGTGAACGTAAACGGAGAATACTGTCAATGACAACTGCGTTATCGACTGCGTTTACACTTGTGTTGACACGAAACTCAGGGACAACGTGTTGGTTTTTTTTGCGTGATGGTGTAATCACCCTGTCAAAGCAATCAGTGTTGGCTGTATCTCAACACTTAGGGAAAAAGTGCACTTTAAAATCAATAGTTCACATTTTAAAATTTAAATTGTTCAAATCTAAAGTGTTTCATGAGATAAAAAACAAAATTGCCAAAGTTAAAAGGAAATGTTTTCGTTTTAAAATGTTTAGCTTTGGAATTAAGAGACGTTGCTTTTAATACGTATTTAAAAACATGTAAATGTTAAATCGCCAAAATTTCAAAATTCAAATCAACAAATTCAAAAATCGTCGTCGTTCTGTGAAAACCCCCTTAGTCCATTTTTTTACACTTTGAAACATTTGCATTTGTTATGGATTAGTCACTGAAAACAACTTGAAATATCTTAAGTTTCGGGATTTTTATATTTAGAACTAAAGCAACATACGAATTAGAGACCTTTTACAAAATCAAAATTTTGATATTTGATTAACTATAGCTTATTTAAAAGAGGTATCTCATTTTCGAAAAAATGGACGTAGGTAGTGTTTTTAGAACGAAGACGAAATGAAATAAAATTTAGCAACTTGTAGAGTTTTTACATCAAAAAACCTTTGATTAAAAAAAAAAAACAAAACAAAACAATACAATATAAAAACTTAAGAAAACTATACGCCTTTGTTTACCTATATTATAGTCTTCTTCAAAAAATTCAATGTAGATATGTATCTTTTTCATATCAAAATTTCATTCGCCAAAAACTAAAAATATCGCCTTTTGGTGGTACATCGCCAATCCGATTTTCGAGTTGCCAAATGAAATTTCAAATCGCATGTTTCGCGATTAATCGCACAAACTGACAAACTTGTTTGGATAAAGTTCACACTAGTCGTCATGAAATCATGTAAGATGAACTGAACTAAACAAAAATTGCGTATTGAAACGTCAATTTTGTGGACATTAAGTGAAATTTAGCCGCTCAGCTTAGAAGCTCATGATAAGTAGCAATGGTTGAGGTCAAAAATAAGTACATGTATGTTGCAGCAGATTTTTGAAAAATTAAAAATTTGAAAATATTAGCTTAAAATACAATTTAAATTTTTCATTATTTAGGGCCAGTTTCACAGTGCACACTTAACAAAATAAGTGGCACTTAATTTTCCCATTTTGGCACTTAAGCCGCAGTTTTACTACCTTAGTAACATAAGTGGCCAACATGGGAGACTTAAGTGTCACTTATTCCGATAAGTTTACACTATGAAATTGGGAATTAGTTTTCCACTTAAATGACACTTACTTCACTGTGAAACTGGCCCTTGATGCTTTCAAATAACTTTTAAAAATGTCAGTTTCAAATTAATTGATGTTTTGAACTTAAAGTGTTTACTTTGAATTAAAAAGAAAGACCTTTCTTTGCAGCTAAAAATTGGGAAACTTTAAATTAAAAACGATACAACTTTTAAATTCAAAGTGATTCGCGTTGAAGTTAAAAAAAATCAAATTGTAACTTTCAAATCGAAAACTTTCAATACTGTTGTCTTTCATACATGTTAACTTTTAATGTTAAAGTGGTTTGTTCAGGTATTTAAAGTTGAGTTTTTTCCTGCGTCAACTTAGCTTGATCTTCATCTCATATCTCAAAAATATCTGACTTTTTAGAGGTTTTTTAATCCATCAACAAAGAAAGATGGGTACGAATCTGTCGATGGACTTTGACAATTCATTATAGCTCGACAGATAAAAACAAATTATGTTTGACGATTTCACGTTGACAGTATAGTATGTTGATGATATTTATAGTGACGCTTTAATGGCTTTATGACATTTAGAAAAGCGACTTTGTACTTTATAAAAGCTTCATACAGCCATATAATGTCAAAATATGTCAATTTTTTGCATGGATTTATGTCACGGCACCGTTAACGTCACCCTCTACTTTTAGGCGCCGTCTTAGACTAAGTTTTCTCTGCTGGTTTGTCCATTAGAACAAAGATTAGACTCGAATATTAGTCAGATTTAGTGAAATATATGCCCTCAAATTTGTACACATTTCAAAAATTCATTACCACTGTTTATTTGTACTTAAATCGCTCAATAAATTTTAAACAATACCATCCCACCTGTTGAACTAAAAGTTTGCATTTTCATCTAAAAAACTGTTCCTATAACAATTACGGCGAACAAAAAAACTTCCTGGCATAATTCCATACCCTCATCCCACACACAACACAAGAACAGACAATCTGCACAGCCATAAAGCACATAATTGCTTGCAATTTGGATTTTATAATTGTCACACTTAATGCCATAAACTTAGATCGGCCTTAATGCGCCCATCGTCTGGTTCAACACCAAAACCCCTCCCCCACTACCTAACACCAACTTATATACATACTATTTATCCTTTTTGCTACAATAATTAAGTCATTAGCGAGATAAATTTATACGTCTTTTCCCACTGAATTCAACTGTGGGTTGCACAAAATTTATTATACCCAGTCAGTTAATAAGGATAAACAAAACTTTTTTTATTGGCCACAAGTTAAAAATGAAATTCAACTCTTTGCCTGATGCTCATTTTAAGCTGCGGTTATAAAATTTTATTGGATTGTAGATATACCTATACCTACCTACCTATGGAAGATAAGATCCGCAAGTAAAGCTTCCTTCAGAGATTGCCACATGAACATTGAACAAACTTCCCCTCCTCACCCCCATCATCGAAGGTATACACAAGGACTATGGTAGTTTTTCTCGTCAAAAGATTTCCGCAGTAAATGTTCAAGTCGTGAAAAACTTTCAATAAATGTCTTGAGAGATAACGGGGTGATTGCATTTAAAAAGACCGTTGTGTCTTGCCGTTGCCAATAGACCGTTTCATATTATATCCCATTTGGTAAACCTTTATATATAAAAAGTGTGCATTTAATGAACCATTTTGCAGACCACAATCAGTGTGCGAGATTCACCAACTTTTAATTACACACTAGACACCGTATGAATATGTATAGGTAGGTATATAAGGTACATATATAAGTCTAGATGAACTTGCACGATATTGGCCATTTGGAAGTTCATAAAACGCCAGCTAAATGGTGTTATACTTTTCTGGGTTGTGCATGCAATGTGCAATCTGAATTGGTTCGTTTAGAAAATTCTTGCACAGTCTCGTCTGAGTAAACCAGGTCAACATTGCCAAGTACTTGGCTGAAAAAAAAAACAATTTAGTTAAGTCAGGTTTACAGTGAATTTAAGCTACACATCAACTCTTTGCTGTGACATTTAACCAAATGACTTTAAGTAAAGAAAATTATCAAATTGTCTTTTTTCTCATCCCAGTGGTGTGTGCCAATCTAGGGTATAGGTATCGGGCCGTAACGTAAATCATAAAAAGCTGTTTCGGTGACATCTAGGCATTGCTTAGCGGAGTTTACTCTGTTTAAGAAGCTAATCTAAAATGTTGGTTTTAGAATGTTAGGGACATTAATTAGAGTAGGATGAGCAGTTTAATAAGTATTGTTATTTAAGTGTATCATTATTACTAGTTAATACCTATTACCTACTATTCTTTATAAGAATTCCTGCCCGTTTCTTTACTGTGAGCTCCTCTTCAAGTTACACAAATTTCTCCTGCGAGAGTTTCGTCCGTTTATTGACCTGGGTTGCTTGCTAGGGACAAGGGTTTAGTTTAGTTCCTTTGCAGGGCTCCTCTTCAACAAGCTTACTCGACAAGGTTCTCCCTCAAGAATTATGACCGCTTAGTTCCCTAGGTCTATAGGGACATAGGGCCTCCGATAAGGACTCCCACATTTTATTTGTTCCCTGATCTCTTCAAATTGGACAAAGTTCTTCTCCGAGAGCTCCGACCTTTTATTTATCTAAGTTGTGTGCTAGGGTCAAGGATTTCTTTTCAGATTCCCGACCGTTAAGTTCCTTTGGGCTCCTCTTGAAGAAGCTCTTTGGACAAGGTTCTCTTCAAGATTTCCAACTGTTTAGTTCCAATGGGTTGTGTGCAGGGACATAAGGCTTCCGCGATAAGGATCCCCGAAACCGTTTCGTTCCTTCGTTTTCCTCGAAAAGGTTCCCGCTGGACAAAGTGCTCTTGTGAGAAAAACCAGTACAGGATTGTAAATCAACTTGTACAAATAAAAAAATCTTTCGACGTCTGACCCACGCGTCAGGTAATGCGTGCATGCATTAGCTTTCTCAGGTAGGTACCTACATACATCTTTTTAACCACTTATGTTAAGGAATTTTAATTTGGTGAGGCACTTTTGCTTGGTTAGCTTAGCAAATACTTCGATTACTTCGAAAAGATTCTTACTTTATTGGTACTGAAGTTAGAGGAGGGGCAAAAATAGACCGAGTTTGTTCCTTTAAATAAGGTATAAATATTGCCAGAACTTGGCTGGGTACTACCGAGCCCTCTGATAGTTTATACGACAAACTAAGCCATTTTTCCATGAACAGTTGTATATTAAATTAGAGGAAAGGTTTAAGCTTAACTTTTTTTTGTTAACATTTTTTTTCTTTTACTGAACTTCGTATATAAAAATTCTTCCCTGTGGCAAAACTAAGATGAAGTCAGTTTGTTAAACTATTTCTAAGCTAGTTCGTTTGTTTCCAATTTACTAGAGAGGAAAAAATAAAAAATAAAAACTCAAAAGAATTACAAACATCAGTTAATAAAAGATATACATTTCAAAGAAAACGAAAACTCAATAAAAACAAGACGAGTACGCAATATCTACAAATTGCAAAACGGCATTCCTTTTTTTTTGTCCAGGGAGACAAGACGATTCTCTTTATCTAAGTGAAAGACTTTCTGTATAAGAAACCATTGGAACGTCAAAAGAAAAACACCAATGAAATAAATACAAACAAAACAACAACAAAAAAATAACAACTAAATTGGAAATGCAATATGACTCAGGATTCAGGAACAAGAATCTTGAGATCTGCACAAAGGCGGAACAAAAATGGGAAACAGAGAAACGAAACCGGATGCTGAGGAGCTTTTGTTTCAAGGCGATATATTATGGCATAGGATTTAATCAGATGGGTTTAAGATGGCGCATATAAACACAAGAACTTGGTGGAGTGCAGGTTGAAGATATTTATTTATTTTTTTTTCGCTTTGGCTTCTTTGTCTATGAAATTAGAAACGCACGTGCCGTCAAGGGCAATCATCAAAGAGATAAACACCGACAAGGGAACGATTACAGCAATTTATATTAATGCCTCAAGCAGAAGCTTTTTTCAAATTAGGGAATTACTTACATTTTATTTTTGTTGTTGTTGTTGGCGTTTTTTTATTTATGAAATGGGTTACATATTATTTAAGTATATATCATACGAAAAACGAGTGTGTGAGTGCGTGAATGATTTAGGTTGGTACAACACTCAAAACTCAGTTATTATGTAAATGAAAAGATTATTAGAATAATCTTAATCTAAATACCATATTTACATTGGTTTTTTTGTTATTACACACATTATATGTAACTTACGATTTGCTTGGCGATTTTTGTATGGATTCGCATTGAGCAAGGTAAACAAACTACCGACCCAAAAATTTTAAATTTTGACCTGTGCAGTGGTTTAAAAAATGTGCTAAGTAAAAATTACATATTTTACTATATGTTAAGTCTAACGAAGTCGAGTCGATTAAAATAAATCGTTAAAATAAAAACCTAAAAAGGTAATCTAAATTAATTAAGAAACTTGCTTATAGGATTCGAAGTTTTGAAGATCGTTTATGTTAAACGAGTAACTTATAGGTATTTAGGTATTTAACCGATCATTTTTCTGTGTGATGTGAAAACCTGAATCTGCATAGGTACTTTCAGGGATGAATGGTGGCGATGTCTGAAAATTCTATTTTGTTGGAAAGGATTTTGTTTGTGGTCTAGTCTCCATGTTTTGCGATACATCATGAAATTTGAAATAATTCACAAATAAAGAAGAAGAATACTGTGAAACCGGAAACGCAGTTTTCTTACAATCGTATAAAGGCTATTTTAAGTACAAAATTTAATCAAGATCGTTAAAATTAAAAAAAAAAAAAAACAATGGAAACTGTTGTTAGGCAGCTAATTTATAAAGAAACCTTAATAATGTGATCCATCTATATGTCGAAGGATAAATCTTTAACCCTTTATCATCTATTTATACCAACGTCAATTAAGTGTCAATCAGAATACTATTCAATCTTAAAGTTTAATGAACTTTCAAATCTTCTATCGCCTTTTATTCATAAACCTTTCTCATGTATACCCACCTATATGTTCAAAAATTTAAATTGAAATTCCGTCCTGTTAAATAGTCATCCTTTCTTGGGAAAAGCTCATCCTGATGTCAGCACTCTTTACCAGAAAATATACAAAAATGAGACAGGTGTTTAAATGCAAAGTTTATCCTCTGACAGGTTAATTCTCAACAACATCAAAAAAAAAATACATCTTTTTTTTTTCTGTTGGCACATATACCTACATATTTATCGCTATAGCCTATACCTATCCTAACCTATGTATGTATGTTTGTACATACGTATAAAGCACACCACCTATACAAACAAATTTAAAGAGAAAATATTTTTCTGATTTAAAATATACAAATACCTATTTATTTTTTTTTTATTTTTTTTTTTATTTACATATATGAACTTATATAGGATATATTCCTTGCTCGGATCCTTTTCAAAAATTCTATTTGGATACACATCGTTTTTTTACGTGCTTGCTTCGTTTATATAAACGCCATCCTATTAAGCCTTTTTCGGGTTTGCTCTTTCATATTATTCTACATCCCTACTAACACCATATTCAATTTTCGTTGCACCATTTGTATGTACATATGTGTATGTAGTTTTGGTTCATACATAGAGAAAATACTTTTTTGGCTTAGTGTTAGAGTGAAACGTGAACAGGAATTTAAATATTTAAGTTGATACAATACGAAATGGAAGCAGATTTACATTATTTCTTTTTATTTATATTTACGTATCCTTTTTTTTCTTTTTTTTCTTTTCGTTCTTTATCTGTTCATTTCATATTTCGTCCATGACCTATAACAAACTCTGATATGGCTACGACGACTCTATCATAAAAAAAGAATCATTCGTTTTTATTTTTTAAAGATCATTTCTTTCAAATGTTGACCGTTAAAGTTTCAATTTTCGATGACCCGTTTGTGTATTTCGATTGCGATTTTGGCAAGTGACGCAAGTAATGTCGTACTCAATAGTTCCTGGCTTACCTATCAATATAGCAGTACTTTGGACTTTAATTACTGGCTGAACACAATGCGACGAAGCAGCAGGAGTCGCAGTCGGAACATCTGTCAAAATATTATATACACGCAAAATCAATGGCGTTCGATTGATAGGCCGATAGGGTATCTAAAATCGTTGCATCGGATATGTTTTTGAGCCACCAAAACCGGATAGGATAGGTTTGTGTGGTATTTTATTTTGTTCGGCAAAAATCAAAATCTATGCAAAAAAAAACCACAAACTAGAAATCCTGCGTATTCTTTAATCCATTGCCACAAAAAGTGAGAGACTAGACGCTGAAAATCAGCTGACACATATTTCAGATGTCGGCTATTTTTTTTCACAAAAATCCGAAAAATTTTAGGAAACCTTTCAGATTTATTTAGGAAAACAGCTGGTTTGTTCAACAGCTGTTTTTTCCTGAAGGATTACAACAACACCAACCAATCCGGATTACCTTTAAATTTTACTCGAACGCAACCATTGCTAAGAGCAGAATGGAACGTAACTACAGACGGAGCTGTAGTCGGAGCAGGGTGAACAGATTTATTCTCAATGAAAAGAGGACATTCAAAAAAATCTCAAAACGAATAATAAAAAAAGAACAAATATTTTTTTTTTAAGTGTAAAATTTAACCTTCATAAAATATATAACTTTTATTTTTCAAGAACTATTTTAGTTTTGATTTTAAAGGGTGTCCCAAAATTCACGCATGGTAGATATTGCGAATTAAAAAAAGACAGATTGACAGCTGACAGTTGAAAGTTTTTAAAAATAGAGAAGAGCTATACACGATAGTACGACGAGTTTTCATAAAGTGTCTTCCTTTACTTTGAAACTTTGTCCATTTTTGTATTTGAACTTTGACAGACTTGTGTAGAAATTCACACAGATGCACAGAGTTTCAAAGTAAAGGAACTAGACTATTATTAAGCAGCAATTTGAAATAAAAATTTAGGTTTACCGGTGATTTTTCCAACAAAATCATATTCAGCGATGAAGCTAATTTTCGTCTTGATGGCATTTGGCGTTAAGAAAATGCACGGGTTATTGTTGAGAAACAAATACATCCACAACGTTGAACTGTTTGGTACGAAATTTGGAAATTGAGCACTGTATCAACTACATTCAATCACATTTATGCGAAACGGTCATGAAAAATGTCAACAAAAGAGTACATGTGCCAGCAAAGCCATTCTATTCTATGCCATAACCCAATATCGCATATTTTATGATAAAAGGGATAAAATCCTAAATAAATTTCTATCAAAATTACTTTTTGTGTGAATTTTTGGGACACTCTTTGTTTTTCATTGTTGTTGAAAAAATTTGAAACCTAAAAACTGGGACAAATTGTTTATTTTTTCAAAAAGATACCGGAACAAATTTTTTTAGGTTAAAAAGAGGACGTGTCCTCTTAAAAGAGGATGTCTGGTCAGCCTAAGTTGCAGCCGCAAACTTTTAACTTTTCACGTACAGCAATTTTAACGTTTATATTTATAGGAAGAAAAAAAGAGCCGGAAAAAATATTGAAGCTTTTAGTGGTTATTTGTGTCGTGAAAAAAATTATTAATTAAAAGAAAAATATTGCAAATAAAAAAGTGAATAAACTCGTTGCTATTTTTTTTCTTTAAAATATTAAAGACCAGTTTCTTAGTTCAAATTTCCTGAAATAAGTAGGTATCACTTAAGATTCTTATAATGATACAACTTTTGAATGAGTGTATCTTTATTGTTATAGTTTGTTATTGATTTACAGCCAAATAAAAATGTGACGTTATAGAGATCCGTAATCTTAAAATATTTAAGACTTCTTTTAATCTTAAATCAAAAACTCATAAAGTAAATTTCTTGACGTAAAACTTCAATAGATTGCATTGATAATATAATATTTTATATGAGAATATTTTTAGAATATTATATTCTCAAGACAAAGCAATTATTATTATTATCTCTGTTCTTTTATTTCCCCTAACTGAAAATTTCTATCAATGTTATGGTCAAGGTTTGTATACAAAACTGGACTAAAATAATATGTAAGCAGAAATTGGCAATTTTGGAAAATAAACGAACAGACCTAAATTGCTTAACGAATTACTGTTATAGGTACAGAAAAACGGAGCATTTCCTGTCGGCATACAATATATATGTATTACAATACAAGGGAAAAATAATACAGTAGAATTAGAATTAATTTTTGAAATACTTTTTAGTGACGAAGTTACAAGCTCTAGTACTTTAAGTTCATACGGGGACAAGGACAAAAGTTACACCTTATACTGCCTATAAACCCAATAGAATGCTGGAACTGAAGCTGGAATAGCTGTCAAAAAGTGTCATATTATGTTCTATTTTCCTTCTGCTGCATATTATGTAAAACTTTTCATGTATTTTAAAGAAAAGGGTAATCTGGTCAAAAGTGCATCACTGTTTGCTTCGTGTGCAGTGGGTGTGACATTTTTAAAAATTTTCCAATGTTTAGTTTTTAATGTTTTCACAAAATTTTAAAACTTTATGTTGTTGAAGAATCTGGTCCCTCTTCGGCGTTTTTGGTAACTTGATATGCAATTAAAAAGTTTCCATTACTTTCCCGACGCACGTTTCGACAGGGATTGCTCTTTCCTCAGGGGATTTTTATTGAAAAAATAAATCACAAACACAGTGGAGCAAATCATGCATTATAAACAATTTAAAGAATATGTATATACAATTTAAGAAATATATAATATGCAAGCAAATTTACTATGACATAAATGAAACAGACAAAAATAAATTATAAAAGTTTGTCTAATAAATTGATTTAAAATCAAATTTAATAAAAAAATATATAAAAAAGCACTTCTTGTTACGAAGATCAGTCTTGGTTTGTTGGTGACAAAATTTTAAATTTTCTTGCAGTTTCAATAGAGCAGTAATATATAGAAATAGTGAACAAATTATATAAACTTAACCTTTCCATGTTATTCACTATGTACCTTGGGTGTATACAGTGAAAAAGTGCATCATGGGCGATTGCTCTCAGTTGGCTAGTTAGGCGGCACCAATCCAAAAATTTAGAGGAATAATCTCTATGAAATACAATTACTACGCAACAAATGACAAATATAATAATTATGAAGATAAATACCAACAATCTGTGGCATAGATAAGGAAAATTACCAAATGTGTATAATTTATTCTTAATTTCTACGGTACTGTGTACATGGTACACAGTGAATCAAGAATTTAAAATCAGTTTATTAAGTAAAAAAACATTTATATTTGTTAATCCATAGGTACACATACAATTATTATTATTTTTCCCTTAAACTATAAAAAAAAACAAAAGCATACAAATTAAATACAAACATAAAAATTTTGCTTGTAAAATAGCATTAAAAGTTACTTTTTTCATACATTTAAGGAAGGAAAAGACAATTAATAAAACTTGTAATTCAATTGCTTATAATTGCTGTAAACTTTTAGCTTGTAGCCTCAAACTGTGTACCACTTTGAATTGATTCATTGTGTACCATGTTGTCATTTTTGAAAAACATGTTTCTAATTTATTAATAAACAATGAAAACAAACACATCGACAAAATTTAATAAATTAAGGTAAAAAGAAGTACAAATATTTAACTCAAATGGAGAAAGGTATGAAAATAATACATAGAAAAAGAAATACGTACCGATGCAGAAAACACAAAAATAGGAGACGAACTAACTTCGTCTACGGCGAATCACGCAAACCAATGGTTTGATGCAAGGCGCAGGGAAAATGTGTTCTTTTCTTTTTTTTCAAAAGCGTTTTAAAATAAAAAGAGACAGTGTGAGTGGAAGTGATTCACTGTGTACCCTGATCCACTATTGAGCAGTTTACTTTTCCCATTTTTTTTTTCATTTGCATATATTTTCTTCTACTTTTAAATTTTTTTCGCGAAACAAATAACAATAATTTTTCCAGGATCTTCACGCAATTTTAAACTTCAAAGATGCTGTTCGTGAAAAATTAAAAGTTGGACAGCTCGTACCAGGGATGAAAAATCGTATTTCAGCAATGTATCAAAAGTTAAAAAAAAAGTGTATCGAATTGTACTTCTTGATTTTTGCTCAACAAATAAATGCTGTTTGAAGAATACCAAGACACAAAAAATAAGCATATTATATGTATTTACGTTTAAAATTTATATTCACCGTTAAACCGAGATTTAAGTACCTAGATTTACACTTATACTTCTTAAAATCTCAAAGATTTCTCATACAAACTTATTTCGTTTTTAAAAAATTCAAGTCAACTTCAATTTGATCGTCAAATCATCGTCATTTTTGACGCTATCGTCACATATCCAATCTTCCTACTAGCTTAAAATCAGGTTTGTCAATTTTCCTGAATTCGCATTTGTCGTTTATTATGAATCGGTCGATAATCAACACATTCAATTGTACATAGTGGAAACATGGAAACAAGAATACTTTGCGAACACAGCCACAGAAATAAACAGTGTACATAAAAGTGGCTAAAGCGTTTTATTGGTACTTGCATTACTTCGCTATAAATTGGCAATAAAACGCAACTGATATTATCGAACATATGACTTTAGCAAACTGCGTTATAGCAAAAAAAAACGACTTTGCATATAAAAATCTAATTTTTTAACTTACATCTGACGTTTATGATTATATTAACTTCAGTATGAGTTTATGATTATATTGCAATTGCATTTTTGACGCAAATGAAGTAGGAAACGATATTTGCATTTTGAAAAGTACTGTTTAAGTAAATCTTCTTGTTTATTTCTTTGCGTGTTTGAATCTAAACGAGTTTAACATTCGGGAAACATAGGAAACAATAAAAGGTAAAGTGGCGTAAGTCGATTTTAAGCATTTTCAGGAAAAAACATTGTATCAGCAGATTTTTTACTGTCATTAAATTAGGCCGTTTTAACATAACATGTTAAAATAAATCAATTATTCCTATTACTCATTTTAACTGTATTGTTATGAATTAACACAAAATAGAAAAAGTGTATCGAATTTTATAAAAGTGTATTTGTGTACTTTAGCCAAGTCGAATGTATCGAAAAAAGTACAATTGTATCGACTTTTGCAACCGTGGCTCGTACACTTCCGACTGCAGCTACGTTGCTTTGTGTTCGTAACATTTATATTTATATTTTGAAAGTTATTTCAAATCTAGAGAAAGTTGCAGCTCCGTCTTCAATCTCTTTAGGCAGTTGAGACCTTAGCCAATTATTCCATGAGTTAGGGGCCAGTTATAGCGATCATCAAAACGAAACAGGATAAACTTTCAAATTGATTATTTACAAGGTTTTAATTTGACTTCAAATACCTCAAAGAATTTTTCAACAAATACAATTTTCAACTCAATAATTTTTTTATTGTTGAAAATGCATTTATGTGTGTTCCTGTTGGAAATTCATTTTTCGTGCCAATGAACTGGGTTCCGACTTCTACTTATTTCACTGACTGGATTCTGGAAGTGTGGAAGAAAATTGGTTCGTGTGCATTTCAATAAGAAATATTCTGCAGTGGGACTCGCAAACTGACATATTTATTGACTTTTCCTGATGCGTTTTCCTGATCGCTTTAACTGGCCCCTTAAATATTTATGTTTCTTATGAATGCGTTCCGATCTCTATATATACATAAATGAAATTTATTTTAATTTATGATTTTAACCTTTAAGCACTATAACTAAAGATATGTTTTTGAAATACCTTAAAATAGCAATTAATAGTAATTCAGATGTTAGTACTTAAAAAAAACTGGTTGTAATGTAATTCAATACGCGTTACCAAAAAATTTAAATAAAAATGTATTTCTTAAATTTGAAACTTCTTGAAAATTCACATTTTCCCACCCCTACATTTTCACAATGTCAAATTATCATTGTTACACTGTTACACTATAACATATTCTCAATTTAAAATTTTCTCTATTTTTAATTTTTTTTTGTTTATCTACTAAACAACAAAATTCGAACTTACACAATAACGCAATAATTTTGATTGTTTGAAAAAAAAAATTAATTATTTAACTATTATTATTACATTCAATAATATCAAGGTTCTTGCAGCGTTATAGAACAACCTGTATTATATGGAGGTTCATTTTATTTTTATATCGGAATTTCTTATCAATTTAAACATTACGATTGATTAAATCTAATTTTATTTATTATTAATTTATATTATTAAAGTCACAAAATTTTGATAAAAGACTTTAATATCAGCTTTACACGTTCATGTCGCTCATGTATCAGTTCCAGTTGAATAGCTTTCCTATTAAGACCTAAATATAATGGACCTTTCCATTAAGTTGACGTTCGCTTTGATATGTATCGCTTGTGTTTTGAGTGCATCAAATTCAGCGAGAATTCTCGGTTTATTTCCTACACATTCCAGAAGTCATCATATAATTCACAGTGCAATAGCTGAAGCTTTAGCTGAAAGCGGTCATAATGTCACCGTTGTAGCAACACACCCATCAACTAAAAAGAATCTACCATACCGTTATATTCACCTAGATGTCCCACCGATTTCAGCGGAAATTTTTTCAGAAGCTGTCAATAAACGACCGCCAATTTACAAAGTCATGACCAATTTTATAAGAGCGGCTTCGGAACTTTCAAATGCAAGTTTACATCATCCACTTATGCAGAAATTAATGGATGAAGAATCTTTTGATTTGGTTTTGCATGGATATTTTTTGAATGATTTCTTATTCGGTGTGGCAGCACATTTTAAATGTCCCATTATATTGTCATTTACAATGAGACCATTTACTAGTGTGAATGACTTGGTGGGAAATCCGCAGGAATTCGCTTATGTTCCGACTGCAGCGAGCAGTGCATTGACGCGATTTGGATTTTTTGACAGAGTTACGAATTTCATCAATGTTGTAATAGGAAGAGAATTGGCTTATCGTCCTTACTTAAGATGGTCCCAGGAAATGTATTACAGGTAAAGTGATGTGATTTGAGTCAAGACCTAATATATACTTATATTAACTGCCCTTACTTAAGGTCGAATTTCCCATCAGATAAGTATCCATCGTTAGATGCCATGATGAAGAATGTGTCACTTGTTTTTACGGCGCAGCATTTTAGCCAGGGTCCAATTCGGCCAGATGTCCCGGCAATGGTGGAAATCGGTGGAATTCAAATCAAGGAAAAGCCTTATCCTTTACCTGAGGTAAAAAAAATGCACCTTGTTTTTGACTCACAATCACAATTAATATGGTTTTATTTCAAGGATATAAAATCAATTTTGGATAATTCAACTCAAAACGGAGCTATTTACTTTAGTCTTGGAACAAATATTTACAACAATCATTTGGATGCGTCCAAAGTCAAAATTATATTCAAGGTTCTCTCCAAACTGCCACAAACTATTTTGTGCAAATGGAGTGATTCAGAATTGCCATTAGAATCTCTGAATATATTTTACAAAAATTGGTTACCACAAGATGACGTTCTGCACCATCCGAACGTCAAGCTTTTTATTACTCATGGAGGTTTGGGTGGCGTTGCCGAATCACAATATCATGGTGTTCCCATGGTGGGTATTCCACTTTTAAATGATCAACATGCAAATATGGAGAACGTCCAACTTTCTGGCTTTGGCTTGACCTTGGACTATGCAACTTTAACCGAGGAAATTGTGCACAATACAATCGAAGAAGTTTTATCAAATCAAATGTATACGAATAATGTTAGACGATTTGCTAGACTTTACAAGGATCGCCCGTTGACTGCTAAACAAACTGCTGTCTTTTGGGTGGACTATGTATTAAGGCATCATGGTGCTCCTCATTTGCAAAGCCCTGCAATACACATGAACTATATACAGCTGTTGTCATTGGATGTTATTGGATTTTTGATTGCTGTTGTTTATATTATATTTAAGGTTTTGAAGATGATCTATACACTGCTTAAGCGACTTTGCAGTACAAATAAATTGAAAAATGAATAAATTATAAATAGGAAAATAGATTTAGATTTTGAGGCAGGAATGTATCAATTCTTTAAAGATTTAATGAAGTGAAATCCATTAAAAGCCTTTACAATAAAACTGTAGAAAAATGTCCAGTGTTAAACGTAGTTTTAGAGGTTTCAAGTTGAAAACAGATTTTCTACATTTTCCTAGATTATTGGTCTTAAAAAAAGGAAGCAGACTGAAATTTTTTGATTGAATGATAACTTTGTAAAATTTGTTTAAAATATAATTACATATATTGTTTTACTATAATTTTAATTTTATTATTTTTTATAGCAATGCAATTATTCTGTGCTTTTTGGAAGTTAAGAAGATTTGTTTGTTTGGTTCTTATAATTTAACTTTTTCTTCAAATTTTTATAATTTCAGTATTTTTTCGTAATTTATGTTGGCTATATCGTCGCCTTTCTTTCAAAATCTTGTAAGTCGAAAATGGTATATTTTCCAGGAGGTGCAAAAAACCGTTTTAAAAAATAAAAACAGGAAATTGAGAAGGTTTTTTTTTTTTACCTCGTAAGACAGACATATGAGTTTTTAAATGGACATTTATGGACTTAGGAGGTTTTAAAACTGGTTGATAGAGACAAAAGGAATCATGATGGCCAGTTACGAGGTATTGATACATGTTTAGATTCAGTGATTTTTTTTCATAAATATTGCATATAAATGTAATTTTTCATAATATTGGGACTTACGAGGTTTTGAAAGAAAGCCGACGGTATATGAAAGAAGAACACCACCATCACTTGTGAGTAGAATCTTTTGAAAATCATTTTATAAAATCATTTTATAATATATATCATATATAAAATCATTTTATGTTCCAAAAAAATTGTATGAGAAGTATAAGAGGTATTATCCATTATTTAATACAAATATGGTGTATAATATAATGTGTGTATGTGTAATAATTTCTTATAAAAATGATTTCAAACTAAAACAAAAGGCCTATAAAATATATCTCTAGGCAGTAGGCACCAATGAGTAGATTAGTTCCATCAAATTACGTATGGATATAGGAAATTATTACTCAATAACTGTTCCACAAAAACTCTTACATGTAACCATTCTCTACTAATTAATATAAGTTCCCAAAAACTGTCAATCCATTGAATATTGATCATATTCCCAATTGACAGAAAAAAGAATATTTTATCCATGTCACGTACCACAAATTCATAAAAGTATGAGAAAAAAATATTCTATGGATAAAAGAAATATAATATAGAGACTTCGATGTGTGACAGTATAAACAAACTCATATGAGAAAAGATTGAATTACTTTATATATACCAAACCTTCCCTCTCCTCACTATATACCGTGAAGGCAAAAAAGAAGTCTTGAATATAAAAGCCGAATATCTTATTTGGCACATATCAGCAGTAGGAATAATTATTATGGAAATGAACTCAATAATGATACGAAAAGTAATCTATCCAAATTTCTTATATGGATATGGTTTTTGATCTTCATTTTCTTAGGATAATAATAAATAATTGCATATAATTTTCAGAATGAAACAAAAGTAATATCCTTGAATGAATAAGATTAAAAGCCTTATGAAAGTTTAGGTATACTTTATTAAAGGACAACAATTTGAGAAAAATATAATTAACAACATCAAAGACCTTTAAATTTATTAAAAAATTAACTTTATGCCATCAAAAGATTTGAAAATATAATTTTCTATATACCGACATTTCTTCAAAGGTAATCTTGAATTTTATGAATAATTACAATATTCTGAAAGTATTAAGATTTTTGTTTGAATGAACATTAAATATTTCTCTCATATATATAATTGAAAAAAATAGAAAAAAAAATTGAAAATAATAATTAAGGTTCATGGGAAAATGCCTTTCTTAAGAAATTTTTGTTTAAAAGAATACAAAGGCAAAGTCAAATAATTATTTTGTGTAAATTTCTTGTTTATAAAATTGAATTCGAAGAAAAATTACATATTACAAAACTTTTTATTTAAAAATGCTTTTGAGAAAATGAAAATAATATTTTCCTAACTACTTAATAAATTAAAGTTTATTAGCTCATCCTTTAAATTTTAATTGGCCATTAAAATTTGGAAATTAAATTTTAAAAAATATTTTTTCACTCAATTTCACAAATTTTACGACAGAAAAAGAAGGCCTTTAATTGGGATTGAATAACTAACAAACTCTCCAGAACTAAGCTCTCGAAAATTGAAAAAAAAACTCTTATATCTGGAGTTCAAATCCCAAAAGTTTTGCAATAGGATTCTAATGAGATGATTAATGTTTGAAAGCATAATTATAGGATTTGAAAATTATAAATAAAATAATTTTAATATGCATTATTTTGAAGGCGCGCTTTGTTGTTTTCGAGGTAAAAGTTCAAATTAGTTGATACATTATCAACCGCATTTACATATTTTTTGGTTCCCATATATTATGTGAAAAACAACACAACAAAAAACAACTTACAAAATAAATACTCCACACTGCAAGCCTATCAGTTTTTTGACATAAGATATACACACAAAAATAAATAAAATGATTTAAAGTCTAGTTTGGATTTTAAAAGAAATAAATTAGTTGTGGGAGCATATATTTTAAACCACTTCATAAGAACGTAGTTTATAGTATAAACTATAAAGTATGTGAGAATAAAAATATTAACAATGTAGCACCGCGTTGCACATATGCATTACAGTTAATGTAAAAAATAATGTAAAATTATAAATAAATTAATTAAAATAAAAAATTATTTAAATTGTTTTGACACCAACGCTATATGTACGCCATCTGATTTCTTTAATAAATATAAATTTATGTGAACAAAATTTCAAAAATCGTTGAAGCGATTTTTTAAAAAATTATTTTTTATATATTAAATTTTGAAAACATTAAAAAAAATTGGTAAGTTATTTCTTAGAATTTATTAATGCGGAGTTTAAAAAATTATCTTCCCACTTTCGAAGTATCGAATTTTTAAACAGTATCTTATTTTTAATTTTTTTTTTAATTCAAAATTAGGTTTTTTTTTTTAAAATTTGATATGCAATATTATTAGAAGCTGCAGTTGTATACAAAATTTCATTGAATTTATGAACAGATAATGAGATAGCCGAAAACCAAAAAAATGTTTCTGTGAGAGATAGATACAATTTTATTTTCCAATAGTATTGTACATCGTATTGATATTAGCTCATATGTAATTATATTATAATATAAATAAAAATCGTAAGAGTCGTTTTTGAGAAAAATGAGATTTTCCTTACTAGTTTTTAAACACTTGTTTGTATGGAAAGTGCCGTTATTTTTGGTTACAAGAAAAGTTTTTACTTAAAATCTGATAGATAATGTTAAAAAACTTCTGGGTGCAAAGTTAAAAATCGTCGTTTTCGAATTATTAATTTCCCAAAAAAAAAATTGAAATTCAGAAAAAAATATTTTAAAAGTTTTTAAGACGGTTTTTGAGAAAATCAAACAAATTTTTTAGGTTGTTACGATTTAAAACCATTTTGCAAAAAAAAATAATAAAATGGGTGACTTTTTGTTAAAAAAAATGCTGCATTTTTTTTTTAAGTGGGCACGTTTTTGAAAAAAATAAAATTTTCATTAAATGCTTTAAATTTTTGATCCTACAAAAAAAAAAAAAAAAAAAAACGTGTCGGGGGAATGTCCAAATAATCGACCCACCCGTTTAGACATGCAGCTGAAAGGACATGAGAGACAGAAAGACAGACAGACAGACAGAAATGTGAAACCAACTTGTTCGAGTTCACTATCAATCGTTTTGGCAACTTTGTTCAAAATCTCGAGTTCAATTTTTTTCGAATCCATAACTTGCCATACAAGAATTATAGTTCCTATATATAGGTACATATATCGCAAGTACTTTTTACTTTTAAGTTTACAAAAACTCTGTTCTTTTTTAAGCACATTTCATTGGAAGAGACGCATTCTCATAGTAAGACTTTTACGAGGCAAAGAACCTCCCATAACTAGGCCATTTAACGCTGTAAACAGTGTTATAACAATCAAGTAGTATTCTTGACGATTGCTTTTAGCTCCCTTACAATAGTTTTACATATCAAAATTATCATACAAATTATGTTTCATTATATGAAATTTTTTCAGACAGAACAGTATGGCCCATCAGTACATATTAAATTTCTCAATCGTATCGTATGTTAATATTGCATCAATGTAATTGTTTTCTGTCGAAACTTTAACAATATGTCACTATATGTACTTATGGTTCTATACCTTCATACATATCTACATAACTAACTCACTTTTCGTAGATTGATGTACTACTGAAATTTAAACCAATTATTTAAATCGCCCAACCCATCTACACTTTTGATGTAGGAAGTTTGTCACCTTTCATTTATAAAAATTTGTCCGAAATGTGACAATAATTAATATCCTGTCTAAAACTCTTGCAAATTAAGGAATTACCTATATGTATATAGTCAAGCACATATGATACAATAAAATGCTTATGCTAAACTCTGTTCATATTATCGTGTTACTAACAAAATTATTTTCATGTTTTTGAGCATCTGACAGGAGTAAAAGGAACAATTTCACTTGCCTTGCATAACATATATCTATAAGTAAAAGTTCTATATCATCAGAATCATAAAACACTCACTATGATGACTGCTCATCCATCAAATGCATGAAACGAATGCAAAGGCTTCTCTATACATAATATATCCTTATACTTCCCTTTGGTACTATGCGGTCGAGTCCTTTGCTGTGCTAGCTAGCTAGTATTTCATATCTTGGCATCAACAACAGCAGCGCCAGATGACTTGTATACGTTTGTACCGAAAAAGGACACAAGGACTATATAGGACATATTATTATACTTGTATGATGTATGGAATACTTGCACATGAGATAAGTTCCATTATAAATCATGGCTGGATTTAGAATGTGAACAAAAACTTTGTAGAAATTTCTAGAACAGCAATTTTTGTTTGCTTAAACTTTTCGATAAAATGAACAAGTTTAAACAGCACTGGGGAAAAATAGTTTGAATTGCAAAATTTTGTATTTTAATATTTTCTAAGCTTATCTTCTGTCAAACTGCCGAACTTAAATTCGCAATCTACATCATCAGGACGCATTCCACAAGCCGACGAATATAGAAAATTCGTTCGAATTTAACATTAATCACTGCTTTATCAATTTTACTTGTCAATATTTTATGAGAATTCGCAGTTATCAGCGAACACTCGTGTGAATGAAATTTCAAAATTCGTGAAAATTTGCACTTCGCAGTTTGCTGATCGTGTCTCTTGTGCACGGCAGAGACCTTCATCAAAAATTTCATCGAGCTAACAAATGTGGTTCATCATCATACGGATGAACCTAATCAGCTGTCTTCGAGAATTTGCCAAAGTTGGACAACGCAGACATTTTTTTTAAAAGTTCTCGACCTTTTAATGCGAGAGTTTAAAAATGTCAATGATGAATGGTAAGTATAGTAGGTACTACGCCTTGAATTTGTAAAACTATAATAATGTGGCCATGCTTTTCACTTGCTCTACACAATTGCTGTTCTTAATTCTTTGTGCGACATATTCTAGCTGAGGTTCGCCTTTAGAGTTTATATGTAATTAAGCTGTGAACCAAACATCTCTTACAAATTTATGCAACGATATATTCTTACAGCATTTGAACTGGCATCGTGTTTTGTACACAAATTTTACTCACAAACATTCTCACCATTATAGCATTTCTCATTTTGACTATGAGTTACGAGGAGCAAATATTTAAAGTTGTGATCCTTATAAGGCGCAAAACAAGCCTACGCAATATCCCAAGGGAATTCAAATAATCTTCATACCACCAATTCACTATCCAACCCAACCCCCCCCCCCCCACCTAAAAATCTAGCCTTGATTTTGCCCCAAACAACATCGACATAAATGACAGAACATAAAAGTCAGTCTTTTGTGTCGAAAATCAATTGAATGTCACCACCCCAGTTTCAGTTCATCCTTGTTTCTCTCACGCCGCCGAACAATTTGCCTTTTGTTTTCATTTCAGCTGGGGATACCTTGGGGGGTGTGTGGTTAGCAAAGACTTTAGTCATGTTATAAGGACCCCATTATGGATGGAATAAAATAAATGTACTTCTCAATAAACCTCAGTTTTATTTAGAGTTTTTTTTTTTTATTTGTTTGATTGGAATTTTTATTAAGTTTATGATTTTTTTTTATAAACAAGTGTTTTGTTGTTATTATTATTTTTCTTTAAAGAGAGAAGGGTGGGTTGGCAGAAGACTTTTTTGAATTTCAAAATTTTGTTCTATTTAGTTTGAATTACTATGTTGGAAGCTGATGGTGTCTTATCCTCAAATGTCCCTAGAGGCAATGCAACGGAACAAGACTAGAAGAACAATCTAAAAGTTTGAGATGAACGTGTTCTGCGCATCAATTTCCAGTTCAGCCAAAATGAAGATAGTTTGAACTTTAAAGGTTTTTTGTTTTTATATTGGCTATATAGAGTCAAGTTGATTTTTAAAGCGGTTTCTTTACTTTTATACATATACATATAGGTAGTAGGTACATGGTGACACTGTATATGTAATGTAGCTATACGGTAACTAATGTTTGTTTGAAGTAAACCGTATGTCAAGTTAAATTGAATGCGGAAAGTGTTTTATAGAAGTGTGGTTGGAAAAAAATAATAGGTTCTTAATTAAAGACCACCCTTTTTGGGAGAAGCGATATTTCAGCAATCATTGGGTAATTTCTGAGCTAGTCAAAGTTACTTTTTCGAATGTTGTCACATCTAACTTTATACCGGCGTCCGGCTTGCTTATATGTATGAAGGCACAGAAACTGAATTCTGAGAAGCAAGTCCTAAATCTCAGGAATATTACATACTACTATCGAAGGAACTCGTTACAAACGCCTGCAATATTCGCCATATACATGCAACAATTCATCTAATCCTTGCTTTCTGCACACAACCTCGTCTTTTTATATAGACAAAATACTAATTAATCTTCAAGAAATTGCACACATTTTTTAAATGTATCCGACATTTCACCAAAATTTGTAATAAAAACTTCAAACTGTACGCCTGGCGATTGAAATTACAATACACATACAGCTGCACACAGGACGCAAACAATCGTAGTAAGCTTCTCTGACGAGACGAATCGTGTACGGAAGCCTATAAGAGTATAATTTTTTCTTGCTGACAGCCACTTTACGCAAAACATTTATTTCTAACCGAGAGCGTTTTTCGGTGGGTTAAAAAAAATGTGTTAAATATAACAAAGTCAAGGGTAAAAATAACATAGTTAACTATATTATGTTAATTTTATAGTATGTGGACTCGATTGAAATAAATTTTTTTAAATAAAAACCTAATGGATTCGCAATTTTGAAGATATTTTATGTTAAACGAGTAGCTTACTTAAATCAAATAATTACATTTACTTAATTTAACACATCGCAGAGTAGATTCGTTATACTATGAGCAATTTAATATGTTTCATTAAATACATATATCCAATTAAGGTTATTGAAACCGAACAAACTAACTTCTTTTGTGTTTAATAAAATTAAGTAGATTTTATCCGAATCAGTGTGTTGATTTAAATAATTTTAATCGAGTTGACTCGTATAATTTAACCTTGTGAGTTTGCCGGTTGTATATTAACAATTTTTGTTATTTAACTTAACCTAGTTTTATGTTGTTTTTAACCAATAATTTTTCTGCGTTTTCTCGACTTTCATAGTATGTATAGTATTAAGAAATTAAAATTTTCAATAGATATCGATAGAAATATCTTGAAAATGAAAGTTTTATTTGTTTTTAATTTCTCAATGATTTTTTTCAAATTTTTGAATTGTTTAGAATTTTTATTTGCTAAGTATTTACTTAGGTTTGTTTTCGTTTCGCAAAATCATCATTTCGCATATAACAGACCGCAGGTTTTATTTCGTATTTTATTATATGGTATACTACACTATTTTTAATGTCTTAATATGTTATACTTTATTAATTTAAATCTTTCGTTTTTTATTTCACAATTTGATTTTTCATTTCGCAATGTTTTATTTTGCAATTTCTTGTATTACAATTCAATGCCTTGTTTTGCAATTTCTTGTATTGTTATTCATTGTTTTGTCATTTAATTATTTTGCATTTTTATTTTTTTTTTTACTGCTAAGTATTTATTTGGCTTTGTTCATTTCGCAAAATTATCATTTCGTAATTTTTATTTCGCATTATATTATTATAGGTACTTCCCTATCTTTTATTTCAAAATATGTTACTTTAATCCCACTAATTTAAAATCTCTCGTTTTTTATTTTGCTATTTTTTGTTTCGCAAAATTTTTGTATTGCTTGCAGTTTTTTTCATTTTGGAATGAAATTTTGCAAAATTATCGGTTTGAGGGTTAATTCAAGAAAACTCACGAAAAATATACTGCGAATAGATTAAAATTCATTTTAATAATTGCGGAGTAATTTCTGTTAAATTATTTTAGTCCAAACGTAAGCCAGAGGCAAAGTTTAAAGAACCTATACTTTTGAATAATTTTTTAAATTCAAAAAATTCACACTTAAAATGATTTTTGTATTTAACTTTTTCATAAAGATCTACATATAATTTTTGCAACCAACAAAATTCTTTTTTCGACTTGGATATGTGTCCAACAATTCTGATAGAGTTTGTTTAAAACAAAAAAAAAATTCAGAGATTTCTGATTGATTTTTGTTGGTGGATTAACTATGCGAAATAACGAATTAATTATGTCTAAACAAAAATAAAGTTTGCTAATGGAAAATTGAATTTTTAAAAAGACTTGAAAGTACCTATGGTAAGCTTATACGTTTAGTTTTGAATTAAAGTATAACAAATAGTCTACATAAATTAAAACTGCGTCTATGAAGTCAGATTAATATAGAAAACTAATTAAAAACCAGTTACCAATTTTATGAAACTATACCACATTTTCTCTATGTAGTAACAACAACTGTGCTCGCAAATGTGCAGTCCTTATAAAAGTTTTCCTCTTCTATAACTGTCTGTCGCTGAATTTGTAAAATTTAAACGATGAAATTAGCTGCCAAAATTTTTACTCTTTAATTAATTGAAGAAATATTATAATAGTTTGCGCAACTGTTTCAAGCATCATCGTGTGTACATTTTTAGTTTGAAACTACTACTACTACTAATTTGCATATCAAAAATCTCTCTTTTTCCAATTCCACTTGGTAGTTGATTTTTCAACTTGACTCTAGCGAAAAAGTTTGAGTTTCTTTTTTTTTTATAGTTGAGGAACAAAAATAGCAGTCCGTAGATATAGCCCAAACTAAACTATATAACCCTGAAAAAAAAAACAAAAACAAAGTGGATAACTTTCAACTGCAGTTTTTAATAAAAACAAATGCAAATCGAAATTGTTCTCGACACGCAAGAAGGGAGAAAAGTTTTTGCATTATTATTGCTGGGTAAATATATAGATATATGTACGTAGAAGCGAAGCTGGGTGCTTGAACGTCAGAGGATTCTCCATAATGCCCCATTCTTAATCGACTTTTAGCTTTCAGTGCGGCAGGGAACAGAAATATACAAAAGAGTGCGGTTGCATGTGGAAACTGGAAATGGAAATGGAAATAAAAGAGTTCCAAATGAGAAAATAAAATTGAAAAGGTTAATGGATATGGTTTTTAAGTTCTCAATGTCAATTGGGAACCGCAGGGTGCTTGAAATGAGGTATCTAACTTCTCTTCCTTTTTTTTTTTGAATCAGAAAGGAATTTCAATAAAAATTTGTGAAATTGAGTGTTTTTTTTTTGAAAGAGGAAAACGATATTTAAGAGGAAAACTCCACAAACAAATTTTATTTCGGATACATTTATTTTATATAAGAAAGTTTGCATTAACTTTAATGTTATTTAGTTTTAAAATATAAAAAATAATATGTAAAAGGATTTTTATTGAACTTTCATCAGAAGAGAACATTTTTTTACAACTTCAGTCAATTTCGAAATCGAACTAAAAAAATAATGATTTTTAGTAAAACTATAAAAAATTTATATATTGTGTATGCTGTTTGGATTTCACGTTTATAACCAAAATTCTTCATCTAGGGCGAAGAAGTATTTATCAAAACCCTAAACTGACACTTTTGCAAACTTTCAAAAATCAACAGTTATAGCTGGTTTCTTCTTTTTTTTCCTCGAAATCTGAACAAAGAACTATTTCGTTTTCCAATTGAGCTGATATCATGCAATCATGCCTCTATATAAATTGTTTCCCGCTGAAATGGCCACTTGAGTTAGTGGTGCTTCTGTATACATACAAATACATACATATATATCTGCTGGTATAGAACTGAGCTGGGGTCCACAAAAGTGCGATTAAACGTATTTCGTTCCGAGAAACCGTTGTTCCATCGTTTGGTGAATATCTGTGTCTGCAATTTAATTCACTGCTCTCTGGCACCTGAGAAACAGAAATCGACAAACTCAAACTCCTTTATTACATTGTCATTTCCGCCCCTCATAGCTCTCCATAAAATCCTGGATTTTTTGTCCAATATACCTATACCTATGTATTTTTGAATCGGATTTTCACAATTTGCAGTTCTTTTTAATTGAAACTCGGATTTTAATTGAATTTTTGAATTTATTTCATGTTGATTGAGCATTTATTCAGTGAAGTGAAAATAAAAACATACAGTACATACCTAGGCATACAAGTACAGGCCGTTTCCGTCTCCTATATACATAAACCGGTGCTATGGTTGCATGGTAAAGGCATTGCCATTGGCATTGTGTCCAGGCATAACTTCTGTAGATAACATGACAATATTTGATTTGGAATTTATCTCCTGTTTGAAATTCTTTTTTTTTTTTTTGTGTTTGGAAATCAGTCAAAGCCACATAGATTTTTTGCTAATTTTTTTTGTTTTGCTTTTGCTTATTGAATGGTGTAATCCAAACTGATCTGATGGGCATAGGACTAGATATGTTATTTATTTTAATTAGGAAAACTATGCTGTCCGATTTCTAAGTTGTTTTTTTTTTCATTTGTTTGTATGCTATATGAATTGACATCCGTTTTGATGGAAATATTATAAATTTGTATATATGTACGTTTTTTTCGAAAACCTCTTTGTGGTCAACAGCAATTAGTTCAGCAATCATTTGATTGTGAATTGCAGAGTAAATTTTTGCTTTTTTAACCATACTCATTTTTCTTTTTTTTTGTAACTGTCAAATTGATTTATAAAAATGTTTAGATTGATATGACAAGAATTATTTCAAAATGACCAAGCATATGTAGGTATAGGTATATTTAGAATTTTTATAGATACTGCATAGTTTTGGCCTAGGATTTAGGAATTAAAAAAAAACCTTAGAGATGGGTGAATAAAAAATATATTTTATGAAACATTTAAGATGTGGAAGAGAATTATATATTTTTTTTTTAATTCTTATTCGAAATACTATTTTAATATTCAAGGAGCTTTTTATAAATAAAATGCACGAACGGGTCGCACGAACTTGATCTTATGTGCTATCACACTGTGGTTTTAAAATCTGAATATTTTTAAAACTATTTATGTGATAAAAGAAATAAATAAATTACGCGGGAGCCTATAGTTTGTGCCACCCTGCCAAAAATTTAAATTAGTTAAAGGTAATTGTATGTGAGTTTATAAATATGAGCAATATAGAACCTTGGTCATATAAAATATGCATGGAATATGCAGTTTATATTAAAAAAAATTAAAAATCGTTGGAGCGGTTTTTAAAAAATTAATTTTTTATATATATTGTATAAAATTTTGTAAACATTTCTAAGAAAAAAAAATGGTACGCAATTTTGTAGTGTTTATTAATACGGAGTTAAAAAATTAATTTTGAAACAAAATCATCCACACATTTTCAAAATATCGAATTTTCAAAAAATAATTTGGAATTTTTTTTAAATACAAAATTTGTTTTTTTTTTGAAAATTTTGATAATCAATATTATTTAAATTTATTAGAAGGTTCTGTGTAAAAAATTTCATTAAAATCGGTGTAGCAGAAAATAAGATAGTCGAAAACGAAAGAATCGGTTCTATGCGAGAGGTACCATTTTTAATCGAAAGATACGTTTTTTTACAATAATATGGTAGATCGTGCTAATATTAGTTCACTTATGAGATTTATGAGATTGAGATATGAGATATTCCTTGCCAATTTTTAAACACTTGTATGGGAAGTACCGTTATTTTTGGTTATAAGAATAATGTTCATTAGATAATCTTTAAAAACTGCTGCATGCCAAGTTTAATAAAAATTGATCAAGTCGGTTTCGCATTATTAAGTTCTCAAAAATAATTTTTGAAACTTATTTTAAAAATGCAAAAAATTTTGTTTGATAATTTTGGTATACAGTTCTTTTAAAACTTTATGAAACATTCTCTATAAAACTTCGACTTCGCTATCATCGTAATGTCAAGTTTGATCAAAATCTCGAGTTTGATTTTTTTACGAATGCATAACTTGACATAATATGTACATATGTATGTTACCTAAAGAGTGTTTTTTTAGACGTGTGGTTTTCAATCTGGCAATACTTTTTTCGGAGTTGGTCTTTTTGACAGCCGTCACTTGATTTATGCTCAGTTTGGTTTGCCATTTCATAATGAATAGACTTACTCCTGAACAACATTTGCAACTCGTGCAAATTTATTACCAAAATAATGGTTCGGTTCGTGCGACGCATCGCGCGCTGCGTCCAATATTTGGTTGACATAATCACCCAGCAGAGTAATTCGAGCAACCATGGATCTGTTTCGCAAAAAAAATTTAGTTAGATAGTTAGTTTTTACATGTTTTGTGATATATTTTTTTTTATTTATAGTTGTATTTTTTTCTGTCGATTAGATACTAAATACCTAGTTCTTTTACTTAACGTTTCATATAGATATTTAAAAAAAATTTAAACTGATGAAGTCGTATGTTTAAATTAACAACAGACCATGTAAACTATACAGGTGAACAATGTTTATTTATTCACATAGGTAGCTAAAGACTAGCTTAAAAAATACATAACTACTTTAGACCTATATTACCATTAAATAATTGAGTCAAAATTTGATATAAACTTAGTTGAAAAATGGAGTGATTGGTCAAATAAGTTATTACATCTTGGTATGATGGTATTGAATGTTATAGTAACAGTGAGTCATGTTAATTCATTTTGCTCAGCATACAATCTTAAACAGACTACTTAGTTAATTAAACATTGTTTACAAAATAATTAATTAAAAGAAGAATAAATAAAAATAACAAAGAAAACAGCAAATAAAATTAATTTTAAATAGATTGTCATATAAGTTTAACAGTAGTCATTATTTAAGGCAGTGTAAAGCTTAAAATATCACCATGATAACTGCTTCTATGATGTTTCTGTTTCTGATTACATGTTAATTTTCCTAAGGGTATAAATCATTAATAACTTCATACATTTTTAAACTGATTTGCTTTCGAAATTTTAAAAATTTCACAAATAGCCATTAACAAGATTTTGCCTAATAAATTATAATTTCCTTTGAAGCTATATAATATGATTGTTTAAAAATTACCTTATATCCAATTTTAATATTAAATATAACAGTTTTGCATTTATGAGAATGCATTTTTAATATTTGCGGGATATATTCCATCTGATTGTGGTATTGAAATTATCCATTTTATTTTAACAAAAGGTATATTAAATAGTCAGGAATAAATTACAGAACATACATATATAATAATCAGAACAGCTGGCAGTAGTTTTGCTTTGCTAAGAGAATTTCTCACCAAATCGCATTCCGCACCATTGCCTACTGGCATGGCAGAATATTCTATTTATATATGTAGGTATGGGCAAATAAAATTAAATTTCTTTGTGGAATAAAAGTCACATTATAATTTAATTTACTGTTTTATTCATTTTATTCATCAAATGTACATAATATCTACGTATATATATTTTTTATCAAGTCTAATTTAACGAAACCAGGATTGATTTCGAACTCGATGAAGTATATACGCATATATTATGTTTTAACCCCATCACTTTGAATAATTGAATCAAAAAGTATAACTATCTAAACTATCTATAGCTAAATAAACATTTCTTAGTGAGGCACATAAATTATTTGGAGACACATAAATGTTGAACTTAAAATTCTGTTGCAGCAGAATGGACGCGATGCGATCTGGTATACAGAAGAAAATTTAACAAATTTAATATCTCAAGTCATTTTCATTCGAATGTCTGTTGATTAATATCAAAATGAAAACCATCATGAAGGGAAAACCAACATATGCAATGTATAAATCCCATTCTTTCAAAATTTCGGAAATAGAAAATATCCTATCTAGAATCGATTTTTCGTGTTCATCAAGCTGTAGCATAAACATCAAGCTTATCTTCCCGCATCAGCATTTTACACATACTTATCAACGGATTCATGAAGCTCAAATTGTCAATCCAAACCACGCAACAGCACCAAGGGGAATTTTTAAAATTCATTTCACTGAAAATTGACATTTTTTTGGTCAGCCCTGAAAAGCTGGCTAATGTCGATCACTCATCCCCATTTCGTCTGGATCAGCCCTCTGTGCTTTGTGCTTCTTCCTGCAGTGTTGTTGTTTTGCACCATCATCATCGCAGAAAACACGTCTAATTTTTTGTTGTTGTTGTTCTTCATTTCATGCAGCTTCGTTGTCAAAATCCAATGTGTGTCAGAAGAATCCTTTCCAGTTTGTTGTCTCTCTTTGCATATATACATCCTTTTTTGCTATATATATTATAAGGGGTGGATAATATTAGCCAACTTTGTTTGAGGGTGTCACCATGGAAGCACATCTCGCACAGATAGAAAAGCTGTCACTGATTTAAACTTTATTTGAATTTTTTTAAAGCAAAACCATGGATGAATAAAATTCATTTGAAGGGCTGATGCAATGGATAGACGGATATCCACATCCGCATCCATACAAAATTGGCACTTTTACAACCGAAAAGATTTCAACTTGTATAATGGGGGGGACTCGACAGAGGGCGCTCACAGGGATGTTATATATCATGCCCCTCGCAGTCTCACCATGATGTCCTCCCACATCATTCGAAAAAGGAGTGAATTATATTATTTGCTTCATGTTCTGTGAGTTTGACGCGAAGTGCTTAATGGTGGTTCTCGAAAATCTTCCTTGTAATCGGATTACTTTAATTAAATTTAGTTCTATATAGGGGGACCTTTCACATCAGCTCAACTCAACTGGGCATGTTTACAAGAATTTTTTGTTTTGCTCGTTTTTATTATTTTTTTTCTTTGTTTTCTATCAACATCATACAAACTGTGAAGCTATATTGAATTTTAACTAATTCTGTCTATTAAAAAGCACTTAGGGTAATTTGAATTTAAAATTTATTTACACTCACTTCTTGTGTATATTTTGAAAACATAAAGTGGAAATGACATTGTTTGATAGTGTAAGTAGATAAAAAGCATTAACATTGCTTTTATGATAAGGGAAAAGAAATAATGGAGTCACCATAAAGTCTGGGTCAAGGGATATAAACTTCAACAATTCAAGCCGTTATAAAGATGCTAAAACAGTTTGGGTAGACTAGATATTATACAAAACAATAAAAATTTATTTGAAATCTTAAAAATACACAGCTGTTGTTTTTAATTTAGTATTCTTGTTTGTGAGATCTTAGAGATTTTTGCTCCATTAATTTGAATAAGTTTAAGATTTTTCCAAAATTAAGACAAAAAACAGAATTTTGACTTTGTTTAGCACAAACAAAAATTTAGCTATCCAAATCAAAATTTTGTCCTGTCAGATTTTTTTTTTTTTGAAATGAAGATCTTAGTTATGTGGTGATAGGTATATGGAATCACCTTAAGAAATTTAGTATCATTTTTGAAGAAAATAAATTCAGAAATTTGCTGCCTGAGTCTTCACAAAACAGACGCAAACGTGAAGTAAACGAATTTAGAGAAAGGTATGTCTTTTTCAATTTTAACACTTTCAATTAATTCCGAATACGGTTTGACCCTATTATATTTTATTTTGTTTTATTTAATTTAATTTTATTTTATTTAATTTTATTTACTGTTATTTAATTTAATATTATATAATTTAATTTAATTTTATTTTATTTTATTTTGTTTTATTTTATTTTATTTTTTTTTTTAATTATTTCATTTTTTTATTTTCGTAGCACATGACATTAAAGTTGAACTTCAATAAACTCACAAAATTTAAAAAGTACATTCGATTTTACCTACAAAACTCCTATGATTTCACCCTGAAAAATTTGTACCTATTTTAGTTGTTAAAAGTATGTATAGATATTTATTGTTTTTAATTATTTTTAAAGAAAAAAAAACATTACAAAAATTATTTTTATATAATCCACATTTAATTTTGAATATAAATTATAAACTATTCATTTTGGGCAAGAATTGTTTTCTATCTATACCCAAAAATTCACATTGCCATTGCAAAACATCTTACAAATCTGTTAGAAAGAAACCATTGAAATTGAAAAGAAAAATATTATATGTAATTTATTCACTCATTCTCCACTTCTCATGAATACATGAACACAAAATATTATTTGTCCAAAAAAACAAAACAAAAAAATTAATTGAAAAAGTTTTAGAAGCCCCAAAAGGAGCTTCAAGCAAAAGAAGTGCCCCCCAAATTTAAAAACAATATTATCCTGAAATAACAAAATCAATTTAGTAAGCAAAAAAGGACTTAACGACTTATGACTTTCTTTTTTGTTGTTGTTGTTTTGTTATATAGCTTCCGTTTTTGTTTAGTGTTGTTTTTTGTTTGCCTATATCAACAGAATATTATAGACCATGAAATCTTTGGCTTTGCACTGTGAAAGCCTAAAAGTAGAATAAGTTTTGGGTTTGTATAAAGGGACACACGAACGTTTTTGTGATGTTTACTAATCTTTGCTTAGCAACGTCATTTACTTAGATTAAAGTTTTTTTTTTTCTTGTGCCACTTTCCCATTGAGATGTTGTGGGTACCTAGCTATGGATTTTTATTATATAAGAAGCCACAGTTTAGTATTTCACCAAAATAAATCTATGTAAATAAAATTTCAATTGAGAATTTGAATTTTATCATTTTAAGGAGGTTTAGTTTAAGTAGATTCACAACAAAAATTCATGAAATTAAAATAAATAATAATAATAAGTTTAAAGACAAATTCTTTTATCAAATTTTGAATAAGGATTATTGGATATTGCTGAGAAAGACAATCCTAACTTATTAAATCCAGTTTTGTTTACCATGCCCTTAAATGCGTTGTCAGACTCTCAAAAATAACTTAAATCAAGAAAGAAGTTTATGGCTTATCTACACAAAGTCTATAAACCCCTATTATGTATGCATGCCCAGCCCATAAATTGTTTTTAGTTCCTCATGATGTTCTTTATTATGAGCCAACAAAAAAAAAAAACCTTTTCAATAAATTATTAATATATGAGTATTTTTTCATTCATAATAAATTATTATTTTTTCTTTCTAATAATCACGTATGAAAGTTTGATTTGAAAAAGATAAGAGCGACACTTATTTCAAGTTCTTTTTCAAACTTTATTAAGTACCTATATGTAGTATGAACCTTTCCTATATAAGTTTTTATTTAAAAAAAATTTAACGATGGCGATGACATAATTTCCCTTCATTCACTGCACTGAAAAAAAAATTGTTGGTATTACAGTAAAACCAGCTGAAGAGAAACTGCAAAATGTAATAGTCTTTCTTTCACTTAAGCGGGTTTTTCACTTAAACGAACCCTGCTTAAGTGAAAAAAAATTCACTTTAGCGGTGTCCGGATAAGTGAAAAGAAATTGCACTTAAGCGGATTTAAAAATTTCAAAAAGGGTTCTGACATATCAGAAATTCAAATGTCATTTTCGTGATGAAAATTTGGTGGAGGTGAAAAATAAAAAAAGAATTGTAAAAGTGTTCAGCAAATTTTTTGTTCTGTTCTATAAAATTTTTTATCACTTAAGAGAGTTTTTTTCAATGAAAAATATTTAATTTAACTGAAAATATGTTTCAAGTATCCGGCTTTTTGACTTAAGCGAGTTTCGCTTAAGCGGAGTGTTATTAAGGTAATTGGTCGACAAATACTCGGGGATGAAACAAGTGTTTGAGATAAGCGGGGTTTTCTTTTAAGCGGGTTTCTCTTAAGCGGATTTTACTGTACCAATAAACATCGTTTATTAACTATTTTTTATTGTTTCAATAAATTTTTTTTTGATACTAGGAACATTTCTTGTTTTAAAAATGTCTACTCAATAAACAATTTGTTGGCTCCGAAATAAAAGTTAAGTGACTTCAAATTTGATTCTTGAATTGTTTTTTTTTTTTACTTTCAAATTTTCAGAAGAGTAACTAGATAAGAAAAGGTGAATTAAGTAAAAGAAAGCGAGAATTCAAATTTTTCAATTTAAAAAATTATTTCATTGGCTGAATTTTTATTTGACTGTTTGTTTTTTTTTTTGGTTTGATTGAATCAACGAATGCACAACAAACGAAATTGATCAATTCAATAAACTATTTTAGTGTCCAAAAAAAATTCCCTCGAACAACAAAATACTACATTACGCAACAAACCAATTTTTTTTCAATTTTTGTAAACGATAAATAATAAATTAATAAACAGAAACAACTAACTTTTGCTTGTATCAATAAAAGTTTATTGGGCTTATAAACCACTTTTTACTGGTTTAATAATGGACGAAAATTGATAAAAAAAAATTACTATCCCAATAAGCAATAAAATAAAATTATTTATGAATTTATATTATTATTGAAAAATATCGAAAGTTTTGTTTTTACGATGGCACATATGATCAACTTCCTCTACGAATATTTTAATGAATTATTTTGATTCTATGTTATCAGTGAAACTTTTCTGCCAAATACATTTTTTTTAGTTTATTAGTTTCTGATAAAAATACTTCTTCACTCAATAGAATGTTTTTTTATTCCAAGGGCACTTATAACAACCTGTCGAAGCCTAATACAATTGGTTGTTAAATCGTTAAATTCGCTTATCCCTGAATATTCTATCTGGATTTTTAGTGCCAGATCTAACCAAAGTCTTATGCACCGTTAAATATACTTACGAACAGGGATTTTCTTAATTTTAAAACTTTTTAGTAAAATGTATGAAAGGTTGAAAGGCTGAAATCACAAACTTTACGATATATGAATCGAAGAAATTAACACAAAAATAAAGCTTGTTAGACTTCGGCAAGGCAGAGACCTGAGCGCGTTAAAACGAAGAGGAGTTGGCTGGTAAATTAATTTCTAACTCATTTTATGACACTGCAAACTAACTCTGAAATGCTTGGACTAACAATGAATTAACTCACACAAAAAATGGGCCAAATGAACTGATTATGAACAAACTTAATTGCAGACGAACCCTAGAAATCTAAGATTGATGTAACTCTTTGAAGTTAAATTTCACCGCACTAACTATGGATGTAGTGAACTACTGACCCGCATGCTACGTACTTCTAACAGTATGCTAAATTCTTTTGACTTCCAACTCTTAACCCCATAATCCTAACTCGAACCTCTGATCCGCTCCACTCTTCCGCCCACCTCTTAACCATGTTGTTTTTTCTCTTTTATTTTTAAGTTTTTTCTTTCTGTAGAAAAGTGGTGGTTGGGCCAGCTCTGTAATGTTTGAAAAACTTGTCTTTTCGATGCTTGTCAACAATACTTTAAAATTCTCTTTCCAAGACTCGCATCTCCTCTCAACTAGTAGAATGTTATACTGCAGTATTTTACGGATATAAGAAAAACTTATGTAAAAAAAACTCGCTTAAAAGAAATGTAATGCAATACACTGTGTCTTTCATTCTTATAACCGTTTTTGCATATAAGAAAAACTTGGTTATAACTTGTAAGAAAAAAATTTCTTGAATTATCAGATTTTCTTATATGCATGTTGTACTCTATTGCAGCTCCGTGCGCGATTATTCCGAAAAGAATTGAGATTTTCGTCGAAGTAGTTGCCTCGCAATGATGTATGGCTGCCGTTGATTTTCAAGACCCATCAATTTTTTAATTTAATAAAGATGTAAACTCAGCGAAAACATAATATAGAGCGATGAAGCACAAGTCCCGGTGTGTTTTCCGGGAGGCGGGAGTCTTAATATTTTCTTGATAAATTAGGTACTGCAATAGCTTTTCAACCTCCTCATACTGCAGATAACCCCATGTCCAGCATAGCAAATAATCGATCTATTAACTGCTTCAAAAAGCTCATTTTTGCGATCGGGGACACGTGTTTCTTTTTACCAAACACTTATTTCCAATTGCATTTAATGGCTTTTTTGGATTCAACCAGTTTTTTCTGAAGGTGCTTTTTGAAAGATAGCTGAGGTGTGATTATAATTTCAAGGTACTTGTACTCCTTTACTAAATCAAGGTTCATGCTTTCCCAAGTCCATTTTTCCTCCTTGACGTATCTGCCGGGTCCATTACGAAAAATCATTTATTTGGACTTGCTGGTGTTAACCGTAAAGTTCCAGGTACGACAATAAGTCTGGAGTTTTTGATGACGAAAATTTGTCAGTATCTTCTGTATATACTGACAAATTTTGTCATTTTAGCGGACAAACAACAGAATACCTAAAAACTACAAAAAATTACGAAACAAAACAATTAACCTTAAAACTTTAAATACAGACCACAAATAAGCTGCTATTCAAAAAGTTCACTATTATTTTAATTATTACCATTGTTATCTTTTATTCAGATAAAATTAAAAGTTTTATAGTTAGGTACACATATCTTTTCAAGAATCGCTCTAACCTAAAACCTAAAACCGTCTTAAAAAAAACTTATTAATTACTTTTCTTTTAAAAGTTGTTGTTATATATTCAGGACCGGCCCCAGCCAAATTTACGCCCTGTGCAAGGTTTGTTGAACATACATACATACACATGACAAATGGCAGTAAATTTTTTTCTGTGCAAGATCAGATTACATTTTCTCGCTTCTGGTAATGCGCCCCTAGAATTTTGCGGCCTGTGCATTTGAACATCTTGCACATATGGTTGGTCCGGCCCTGTATATATTGAAAACCAACATTACAATACAAAAAGAATAAGTTTCTTTGCCCACAACGAATTGACTTAAAAATTTATATGCATATAGTTCATTCTTCTTGAAAAAAGTTCTTTACCAATTTTCAACTTTGTCGGAATTTTTCTGAAACTGAATGTGTAGATATTTGTTTTGACTGAATTTTATATAAGTTTATAGCATATTTCTTTTAGTTTTCTTTATTATTTTTTTTCACAAAAATTAACCATTTTACTGACTCATTCACTTTCTATCAAGCTCGACAAAAATTTACATTTCAATTTACTATAAATCTTCTGTACATATAGACTGTCGCCGGAAACACTTATGGAATTAGAAGGGTTACACTTACACTACATTCAATGTAGAACTATAAACATGACAGTCATTGGACTGCAACAATATTATACCAAATGGATGAAGAAAAATTCATGTTGGCGCCAAGACTTTTTCTCCAATCAATGCAAATAAAAAAAAAATACATCAGCTACAATACAACCCTGCTGATATGTCACATGTGAACAATACTCTTTCGTTTGACAAGAATTTACATAAAAGTCCAATTTTTCTGGCAAACATAGACAAGCAGCACATTTTCTTGGAAAGAATAAAATAAATATAAAAAAAAAACAGATACTAACTTCATTCACCCTTTTTTGTAGGTTTTATTAACCATAGTCTACGGTATATATGGCAACTTTATTCCTTGTCAACCGTAAACAGAAATTGTTTGATTTAAAAAAAAATAACAGAAATTCTTAGAAATAAGCAAATCTCATAAAGAATTCTGGAAGAAAAGTGTGTGTCGGTACATAAATTTTTTCCAAACAAATTATGGTATTTAACTTGGAAATAATTGATTCATTTAGGATTGATATTTTGTTTGGTGTCCTCAATGAACCCTAAAGAGTCACTGGTAACAAATAGGAGCAAATCAACACATACCAAATGGTGAAAAAAACAAATTTTTCTGTGAGCAAAAAATTGCAATTGCCTGAACTGGATTCCAAATACGCTTTTGACGCAGTAAACTTTATCATTTCTGTGCTTGAAAACTAATGTGGAAAGGCCGCAGTAATGCAAAAATAGCTTAAGCATTGGAGGTGGAAACTTATACCAACATCCTAATTAAATGTGAAGAAATACTTTCCAACTACTATTGGATGGAATTTTAACCGATTTAAGAACATCACCAGATGTTTTCTAATCAACTCCGCTGGCGTTGAAGAAATAAGGAATACGAGAAACTTTTAGAAAAACCGGAACCGAGTTTTGTAAACAAATTAGAAGAACAAATTTCCAATCTTATCTTAAGTTGTTGAATTAATGTGTTGACAGATTAAAAACTTTATAAAAAAAACCATGTTTCGTAATTTATTTTTTTTTATTTGAAAAAGGAAAGAACTAAACTGAACAACAATAAACAAACTTTTACTTCTTTTTGTTATCTTCCATTTTTTGCACCAGGAGATTCTTCAATAACTTAGCACCTTCTCCATTGCATTTCTCATAATATGGCAACGCTGACATACGTTCAACCCATGCAAATAAATTCGGGAAAGCCTTTTGATCAATAGCAGCCACATCATTTGCAGTCGAAATTGAAGCAATGCAACAAAGATCTGCAATGGTCATATGCTCCCCACATACATATGGATGACCAGTTAAACAATACTCCATATTATCATAAGCCTTTTGTATATATTCAATGGTTTCTTGTGGAATACAGTCACGTCCAAAGTATAAGACCGGCTCAACTGCCATTCGAACTCGTGGGAAGAGATGGCCACAATCGAAGAAGAGACGCGTCATGACGTTGTTGCGTGCAACCAGTTCTTTGGGGAAGAGGTTGTCATTCTTGGAATATTTGTCGGCCAGATAGGCACAGATTACGTGGCTGTCTGTAATAACAACGCCATTATCATCTAGCACAGGAATTGTGTGTTGTGGATTAAGTTTCAAGAATTCCGGTGTCTTGTGTTCACCTTGCATAAGATTCATCGGACTATAATTTTACAAAATATGTATAAGATATTTTTTAGACAAAGTAATGTAAAAGGCCGAGTGAATATTTTAGTTTTGCTCACCGCAGATCTAATTCTATGTCCATTTCTGCGGCAGCTAATAGTACAGCTCGGCATGGGGGGCTTCGAGCGGCATAGTATAAAATTGGCTTGGAAGACATTGTTCAACCGGTTTTTTTTTTCTTAAAGACACACAAACACAAATTTCGTCGCCGACACTTCCGATTCCCGAACAAATAAACAGGTGCTGAAGGTTTGGAATTGGAATTCCTACTGAAGTTGATTTTATTACAAACTTGTGCGAGACCTAAAAGCTGTTGCTTACCTCATTTATTATGCGATATTTTATCAGCTGATGAGAAAAATAAAAAAGCTTTTTGTGCGTGCTTTTTGAAATCTGAAGATTATTTTGTTGTTTATATATTTTTATTTCATTATGATCTTGAAAAATAAAGCTCATGCGGGGTCAATATTATTTTGATCTTGTTGTTGAATGAAATATGATGTATTACTTATTACGACTTATGTAGGTAGGTACTGCAAGAAATAATGTTGATAAAATTAATAATTAGTCAAAATAAAAATTCAAAATTTAAAGTAGAAACAATTACTCAAAGATTTTTCTAAAAGTTCAATCTAGGTACATATTTTAGTAAGGTTATATTGTTGCCACAGTAATTTTTTCGATTTTTCTAGACTTATTGACTGGTAAGCTTTTTTCTAGAGGCTTTTTTGTTCAAAAAAATAACAACAAAAAGAGTTTTCCAAATTAGATTGATATTGATGGCTTTTTTGATCTTTCTATTTCAAGAAAGCTTTTAATTATTTCTAAGGTTTGACATCTTGGAAGGTGTTGAAAAAATTTCATTTATTTTTTTTTTATTTTATAAGTTCTGAATTATGGCTTTTCTTTATCGGATGTATTTTTCAGTGCCTTATTAAATTGCAGTAAAATTCATACTATTATTTCCTGGATGTTTACAATGTAATATAAAATTATGAATTATTAAGTAATTGCCCAACTTAAAAAACAAACAAAAATAACTCTAAAATAACATTAAAATGCGCGCAAATTCATTCTTTTTTTCTCATTAAAAATACACCTATGCTTAACCCGCATAGAAAAATTAAGTTTCAAAAAGCCAAACTCATTAACTCAACTATGCACCTGTTCACCTCTAATTTTGCAGAATTATCCTACTTAAAAACTTCATACACTTGCACCCTGACAAAGGATAACAATTATAAAATAAATAAGCCTTATGAAACCATGAGACCACCACCAGACCCACTTTTTTGCTGGACCAGAACAGAACTACATACTTTAACCCATTACTATTTCCATTCATAAATTCACGTGTAAGCTATTCTTGCCAGGGATCCGAAACGTGTCTAAAATTCAAATCAGATTCCATTAGCTCGAGTTCTCTTCTCTCATTCAATATTATGAGCTGCCGTCGCGTCGTTGGTCGGTCGGACGTCGTCGTCGTCGTAGTTGGTTAATTTTGTTCTAAGCGAGTGGAGTGCATAAAAATCGAAAGAGAATGCAATCACATTTAAAAAGGATCAGGGTTTCTGCTTCTGTTATACAATTAAAATGGAATCACAATTTATATAATAGAGCCCAGCATGGGCTGGACAGAATTTAACAAAAAAATTACAGGGTTGGTTTTAAATATACATAATATCTGTAGGAGCCTTTACTCAAGCAGTAGTGATTTTTAAGACAATAACGACTTTGGTAGTGATATATAGTCTATGTGCAATTAAATTAACAAAAAGTGTTTTTCCTGTTAGTTGTTTGTCGTGGGAAAAGAATAGAACTAATTTATCTATACAAATTTCAAAGTGATTGAAAAAATTATACATATTGTTACATAACTAAAATATCACTATAGTATAACCCACTTGAATGACTTTACCGTGTTTTAATTCCCAAGAAACAAATTTAAAAAGAAAAATTTGTTTAAATACTATCGATGACCAAGTTTTCTAAATTTTTAAATAACACCCGGGCGCCATTTACCATCTAACTCCACTAATTACAGCACACCCGGGCGCCATTTAGCATCTAACACCATTTAATTACAGCCCTGGAACTACTGACTGCTTATTATACAGTATAATCCTCTTTAAAAAAAAGTTCAGTATTTGGAACAAATTCAATAAATTAAAGGCCATTCGGGTGTAGAACATACATTTTATGTTATGAGTTAAAAAAAAATAAAGAATTTTAATTAAATTTCTCCTTGCTAGGTACTGTTCTATTGAAACACACAAGGGAAGATAGTGAAGAACCGATTTCTAAGATAAGTCAACGTGATTGAAATATGAAAATTAATATTGTGTATAGACACAAGCCTTAAAGGTTATAATGAAGAGAAATAGATTTAATCTGTAATTGACAAGTTAATAGTTTTGCTCAAAGCATTGTATAAAGTTTTTGGACAAAACTATATAATGTATCTACCTACAACATATTTGAGTGAAGAATGATTCTATAGGAAAATTATAACGATAACATATATTTCTGTCTTATCTATGTATCTGTTGTATCTGTATACCTTTATGTGTATAATGAAAGAATTACGTAATTGTTTCATATATGTGTACAAAAGATATGTTTGTCTTTTGAAAGGATAACAATTAATATTATTGAATTGACTTATATATGCTTACGACAGCAGTTTCCAATTATTTCTACACATCATTATTTTTTGTATAAAGAAGTGTACGCTGGCATAATGCTTATACTCGAAGAATTATATGTTTACTTATTGAATGTCCAAGAAATCTTATGATATATATGAGGGAATGTAAAGGCTGTTTTTTTTTTAAGGCGGAGAACTTTAGATTGAAATAAAACAGAGACAAATTATGTCTATATATTTAGATGTGGCTCATAAATGGCGTAATAAAGAGGTCCAATTTGGCACACTCTTCGCAGTAGATCCTGCTGTTTATTATCAATACCACTGCAAATATTCATTATACCCCGTTGACTCTAGAAAAGAGCCAATCGTTTGGTATAAATACGAAAACTTAAATCTGTCAAAACTCGCTACATCCGATCGCTGATGAAGTGCATTGAAATATTAATAGTAGTTATTCTATGAAATTATAGTCCACACTCGGTTTGAACTGAAATATATATATTAGAGACTGTGGACGAGCATAAGAAAATTTAGCTCTGCCGTAGTAAACATATCCCAAGTAACATTTTACTCTCATAATGTCATGCTTCAAGAGCTTTACTAGACTAATGTAAGGTAGCTAATATCTTGACGAATACTACTAGATTATTATAATCACTGTTAAATGGCCTGGTTGATGGTTATGGGAGGCTCCTACCTCACCTCAGCTATGTCTTGCTATGAGAATTCGTCTCTTCTAATGAGATGTGGTCAAAGAGAACAGAGTATTTTGTATTGTATTTGTAAACTTTAAAAAGATATTAAGCATTTTCTCAGAGGAAAAAAAAAAAACATAAATTTGTGTACGGTTGCCACTTTGATCATTTGTGACAAAATTTGGTTATTATTTTTTCACTTGGTGGCATTGTCATTTTTATTCCATTTGGTCATTTCTTTTACGAAATGAAAAAAGAAACTCGAGTTAAATTTTTATGCAACCTAAAGCGCTTTTCTTATCGTCTGATGTAAACGGTGCATTAATGTGTTTAATTGAACACAATGATTACGCATTTTGACATTTACACATATTTTTTTATCTTAATCTAATTTCGTTAGGTACTTTGTGAATTTGTTTGTATACCTGTTTTTTATGTGTTGAAATAAATGTTCTGTGTTTAGAAATATTTCTGACTTAAATTATTTTGGTCATTTTTAGCTACAGTTGGTCATTTTTATTTTCAATTTTGGACACAAAATTTATTTTCAAGTGGCAACGATGATTTTGTGTACATACATATATGTCATTTGTCATAAAATTGATAAACTTTGTGAAAGTATTTATTTTGTAAGTCAACATATTGGAATCGAAAAGTATATGCGGTTGAAAATGTATCTACTATCTGTGGCTGCATTGGCAATGTTTGAGGAAAGGTCAATTTCAATGGCAATTTATTGCATGGGTGGGACTTCCATTGTCAGGTAATTTTGATTGTCAAATGTCAGTATAGAAATTACGACCACTTTAAAAAGTTTTTTTTGCTCTTTAAATTCACTATTATAATAAAAAAGTTTAGTTTACTTGATTTCTCATAAATTTTCAACTTAAATTTCAAAACAAAGGGAAGGGAAATCGTGGAGAAACAATTTTGAAAAATAAGAATTATCAAAATTTATTGCCTCAGCCATAGAAATCAATAATTGCCTTGAATCAGCCGAGCAATATTGCCATTGCCATTGCCAAAGTCTCTGCATTGGCAATATTCAAGTCAATGGCAATGAACCAAGCAATTTATTTCCTCAAATATCGCCAATGGAGCCGCTGGGTTAGCTATAAAGTTTAAGCATTTTGAAACTACAAAAGTGTTCAGCTCTTAAAATGAAAATCTTCTGAGACCCATTTTTTTCAGATTTCGAAAACTTATCTCTGGAGAGTTTTTTAGTTGGGTAGTGCCATTCAAAATTAGTTACTTAGTGAGTCTCAATTTTTAAAGACTAGCAGCCAGTTTCACAGTATACCCTTAACAAAGTAAGTGACACTTAATTTTCCCATTTTGGCACTTTAGTTCCAGTTTTATTACCATGAGTAAATTGAACTTATAAGTGGCCAACATGGGAGACGTAAGTGTCACAAGTTTACACTGTAAAATTGGGAATTAATTTTCCATATTTGGCACTTAAGTGACACTTACTTCTCTTAAGGTTGCAGAATCGACCAAAAACTGTCAAATCGACTGTCATAGAAACACAGACTTTATCACGGTAACGGTTCGGGTTTCGTTTAATGTTCTCGATAGTTATTCTAGCGAACTGTTTCCCTTTTTTTTCCGCAAGGGTATCATGGCAATATTTTCGAAGTTTTTTCGTTTCAATTTTTCTTTCTCACATTTTTCTTATTTCCTTTCAAAGTTATTTCCAAAATTGTTTATATAATTTTAAAATTTCATGGGATTACACGGTCCAAATTTCACCGCAACTCTTGTAGAATCAGGGGGCAGGGCCTATTTGTATTATATATAACTCCCACCAAATCCTTTGTGCGTATTATTGGGGGGAATGCGGGGAACCTACAATTTTTTCCGCATCTGAACGGCTGAGGTGAGAGGCACTTTTCATGACAAGAGATACTTTTTGAGGATTTGCCAATTCCTCGCAATAGGCAGTAGGTATACCCTTGAAAAATATTTATGTTTTTGGTGGCATAGGCTATCAATCGAACACAAGACCTACGAATCAACATTCAAGCCATTTATTTGTAACGTCTTGATAAAATGTTGACGGTAATTTTATTATTGGTTGAGTTTTGTTATACATTTTGTTTATTTTGCAATTTACGTAAATTTGTTTAATCATTTCGCAATAAAAATGTCAGTTTTTTTTATGTGAAGCTTTTGTTTGAAATTTTTTCGCATAAAATTGCAACGTTTTTGCTATGTTTCATGATGGGTACTAACACTCAATCAAATAAAAACTGTGAAATGAAAAAAAGGGAAACGAAATTTGCAAAACCTTAATTGCGAGGCAACGAAATTCTTTGATAATAAAACCCAGAAATGAAGCCTGGTTAAACGTAAATTTGCCAAACAGTTATGCCGAAACGTACCATAACCTAAAACAAAATTCAATAATTGTCATATAAAATGAAACACACGCAATTTGTACAGAAATTTCTGTACAACATTTTAGAATCAATCCATTTCGTAAATTTTGTTTTTGCAAACATACATTACCTGTATATGTTTTTGAACCACTGATTTTAATTAATTTAATTCAAAATTAATTATTTTGAGTTGAAAAATGAATTTACAGTAACTGCAAGTAACCCAATTTTGTTTAGAAGATCATTACATTATGTACTCCTTTTTTATAAAAAATAAGTTTCTTAGTTTTGATTATGGGATCGATTTGGTTTTAGAGCATGGAAAAAAAAACAGAAGTTTTTCTTGAAAATATCCTAAAACCTATAGTTCTCAATAATTGAAACTAACTTCCCTCATTTTATGCTTTTATATCTTCAAGCAATTCGACCAATAAATATTTGCTTTCATTTCGACATCCTGACCTAAACAAACATGTTTTAAATCATTTCCATTATCCAATGCTCTCTATTTTTTCACAAAAATTTGAATGTCCTGAATGAAAACAGAAAAGGATTCCTTATATATATTTCAGCACCTCAACTCACTGTATCCCTTCCCAAGCATACATAGTTTAAAATAAACAGCCTATAGTGTTTTCATAGTAAAATAGCTTATTTTATGCAGTGGTTATTTAGAAGATGGGTTCTATTTGCCCCAAAAAAAAAAAAAAACTCACATCCTAAAATACATATGTGAGGTAAAATATCATAGATTGCTTATATACACAACAGCTGAAGCTATAACAACAACAAATTAGATAAAAGGACGACAAAAATTAATTTATTTTTACTGTGTGGCTGCTGATGCCGATGATATGAGATGGGAACTCATGTTGTGTTATTTTTGTAAACTTTTGTAGCCTATCCTTGAGGGCAATTGGTTCCCGAAAACATCATATGTATGTGTACGAATATGATATGATGTGCAACCAGAAGCATAATAATGGTCTCTTTCATCAAAATGGAAAACGTTTTACCCGAAAGTCCGGACTAACGGGGAATCTCACTTTGGCCTACCACACCGGGAGCAGCGCGACGCGGCGCGGCGCGCGTGGTCTGGTCAGTGTTGTTGATGGTATATTTCGCAGGGATTGTTGTCATTGAGCTCTCGCTTTGGTTGCCCCTAGTGTTTTTCGTCGTCATCGTCCTTTATGATGATGTTGCTGTTGGTAATGCTGGTGCATATGATGATGATGCTGAGATCGTTAGTGGCGAAGCTATTAAGTTTTGTTTTTATTTCGTCGTGATTACATGCGAAATAAGGTCCTGAAGCTGTACAGATAAACATAATTTAACACCCGTGGGCTTGGGCGAACAAAGTCATATGGGAAACAGCTTATATACCAGCTCGTCAACAAATTGGCTTCTGATAGCAACAACATTGGTAATAAAACGATATAGTGGTCAGATGTCCTTTTTCGCGCAGTTTGGACATAATTTAAATGGTTTCGTGGTAATTCTTTTTAAGCGATGGGGCTTGGTGCATGCAATTGTTGTATCGGATGTTATATTAGTTTGATGTTGTATGGATGAATTTTTTGGCAACCCATTGGAATTTTATTGATTTTAAACTGTTTTCGATTGGAATATTTTGAAATGCTATATATCCTCTCTCTCTTCCATCGTTGTAAAGAATATTAATTGATGTAGACGAATTACCTCAAATTCCAAAAATTCATTTCATACATACATCTGCAATTGCAAAGAACACACAGACAATATAATCGTAAATCATATATAAAGCAACTTGCCTAATTGATACAAATTGATATTTGCTCTCTCTCAGTTATATTATTGCAGTTGGTTGAGTGTGGAGTTTGTTATAGGCTGGTGCTGCTGTCAGTCGATTGGTATAATTCCGTAAATATCCTTTGTCTGGTGAAATGGAAAGTGATGGCTAAGCTCTGCATATGAAAGGTATGCAAATGATTTACAAATATGCACTCAGCTCATAGAACTCAATAAATACAAACACTATAAGAGTTGATGCATTTATGTAGGGAATATTATGTTCAAGGAACTGTGATAAGTTCCATAACAGATCAAATAGTAAAAGGTAGGTTTTAAACACACATGACTTCATAATAATAATTAATAATAATAATATTGTATAGGTGCCTTGAAATATAGAACTGATATAAAGGCTGTTTTCATGTGGTTTTCTTTAAAGGGATCCTTGTCGTAGATATCAATCGGAAAGTCTAAAAAATACTACAGTTTTGTATTTGTTGAAAATATTTACTTTTTCCATAAGGCAAATATTGATTTAGTGTTTAAAAAATAAAATACAAGACTGACTCGCACGAATCAGCTCTTATGTGCGATCACATCTGTGGTTTCCGAGTCTGAATAATTAGTCTGATTTTAAAAGAACTTCATTAGTTATATGGGAACCTATATTTTATGCCACCATAGCTGAAACCATCATTAAGTATAAGGTAGTATATATAAAAATACAATTATGTGAGAATAAAAAATTAATAATATAGCACTGCGATGCACATAATACATGCATGAAACTAACTGTTGAAACTGAAAAATTGCTAAAAAATTAAAATATAATTAGAAATAAATTAATTAAAATATAGGTACTATTAGTTTTTTTCAAACCAAAGCTATGTAGGCCATCTTATTTCTTTAATAAATATTAATTAATAAAAAATTCCAAAAATCATTGAAAATGATTTTTTTGAAAACTTATTTTTAATTTATAAAACTTTAAAAATATTTTTAAGACAAATAAATTAGTACGCCATTTCTTAGTGTATATTAATTCAAAAGTTGAAAAATTATTTTTGAAAAAAAATCATCTACCCATTTTCGAAATATTGAATTTTTAATAATTAATTTTTAAAATGTTTTTAAAAATCCTAAATTTATTTGTTTGGAAAATATAATATTCAATATTATTCAAACTAATTTAGAAGCTGCCGTGTAAAAAATTTCAATAAAATCGGTTAAACACACAATGAGATACCTAATCGAAAACCAACAAAATGGTTCTATGAGAGATACAATTTTTAAACGTTAGATACAATTTTTTTTCCAATAATATGGTAGATCGTGCTGATATAATGTCATATAAAAATTTATTTACTTCCAATTCCAATAAGTTTATAAACTGTTTATAATTAAGACTCGGCGATAACTTTTCGTGGCGAAAACGGCGAAAAATGGAACAAAACTCATAGGAATCCTAAGGGTTTTGTTCTATTTTTCGCCGTTTATCGCCTCGAAAAGTTATCGCCGAGTTACAGAACATGGGTCCTGAGTAGCAAAATCATTGCGAGCCGTTTTTAAGTTTAAACACAGAAATAACAACAAATTTGAAAATATATGTATATATGTATACAATTTTGAGAAAAAAAATGATAAAAGAAAAGTTGAAAGAAGTTTTTTTTTTTTAAGAATAATTAATTTAATTTAAATTAGAAATAGGAGCCGTTTTTTTCGGAACAGTTATTTTTGTTTATAAAAATAATTTTTATTTAAAATCTGCTACATAATATTAAAAAAAACTTCTTGATGTTTAGTTTAATAAAAATCTATTAAGTCGTTTTCTAATTATTAAGATCTGAAAAAAAAATTGTTTGTAAAAATGTTTGTAACTTGTCCAAACAAAAAGATCTTGAAAATTTTGGTATACCTTCAAATAATACTTTAAAATCATTTTGAAAAATTATCCACAAAAATATTGATCAAAATAGGTTGCACCGTTTTTGAAAAAAAAAAACGAAAATCAAAAAAACTGTTTTATGGGAATTTTTTTATAAAATGTTAGCCGATTTAAAAAAAAAAAATTTTTTAATAAAAAAAAAAAAAAAAGTTGGTGGTTCCTTTTTGAAAAAAAATAAAATTTTCATTTTTTGCTAAGAAATTTGTGCGGCATCTATAGTTAGTTTTTGTCTTAAAAAAAATGGAAAAACATGTCACCCAAAAAACGTGCTATGTACCAAGTTTAAAGAAAATCCACCCACTTGTTTAGGCTGCAGCCATAACAGACATAAAGACATACAGACAGTCGGACAGCCCGACTGACGGAATTGGAAGACTCACTTTTTCGACTTCCCTATCATCGTAATGTTGAGTTTGATCAAAATCTCGAATTCGATTTTTTTTTTCGAATCCGTAACTTGCCATTATCTTACCTATGTATCGCAAGTAAAAATAACTTGACGACTCTTTATTAAATCGGACATTCCGTGGCTCAAAATTCCCACTTCTCCTAAATTAAAAACATCTGTCCCTTTGAAATTTTCTTACTTTAAAATCGCAATCCAAGTCACCTCAATCTAATTTGATTTCATCCCATAATATCCAGATTCACATCTCTGCCTACCACTTACACTTCGAGATGTAAACACGTGATTTCAAAATTTACTCTGCGAACTCTCATTACTGTGTTCATTCATATCTATACGAATAGGTAACTTAGACTTACCCATGAAGAAGAAGATATAAATGTCAGAGAGTTGTCTCCTCGTCACATTTAATTTTACATTTTGAATCCTTACAGGTGTACCTATCCTGTATCTACACCCAAGTGCAGCATAACATAGATTAAGTCTTACTCCAGGTATAAATGACATAGTCGTCATCACTATATTATACTTGGTGACTTAATGCACCTTTAGAGTAAGTTCTATATGAGTCAGAGGAAGAATCAGAGTTTATATAGTTGGGGAATGTGTGAGTATATGTATGTACATATATGTTTATATAGGAATGTGCTCCAGGTAAACATAGAAAATGCAATGTCAATAGAAATCCAATCAAGTTAGTTTGCTAAAAGACAACAGGATCCATTAAAACTTTTGCTGATTGTTTTAAAGTGCTTTTGCGCAAAATGCACCCGAGGATTGCCTTTATAGCCACCGCACATATCCACATCAATTCTGTTTTGTGTGTGATATGTGTATACATGTATATATAGGAAGATCCTGTGTCCCAGGCTACCTGTTCAAGTTTGTGCATTATATTAGATAGTTGAATGTATATGATGGGGCGTTGAGAGAGGAAGGCGATTGAACAGCGCCCCCAAAGCAATTAAAGTTTTCACAAACGTCAGAGAGATGCCTTTGAAGATAAATTTGGTATTTGGCTGGAAGCAGTATTTTGAGAAAAATGAGAAGAAAAAAAACGAACCAGAAAACAGAGAAACTGAAGTGAGTTGATGCTTTTCGGACATTTTTTTTAGTCCATCATCGTCCGCATCCGTCATATACATATAAACAAGTCGACAGAATGATTTAGGTGTGTCTTTTTTTGTGTGTCCTTGTTTTCAGTTGACACCTTTGTGCTTATACAAACCAACTGAGTGATATGTACGGTGACCATCCGTTCATTATAAAAATGAATAATTCTGTATTTGAAGACGATGTTCATTATGAATTATTTGTTATATAAAAACGGTGGGATGACATAACGTCCGCGGACATAAAGTCCATGGACGTTAATTCCAGTCAAACGGACTTAAGGTCCGTGGACATTATGTCTTCTTCATAATGTCCATGGACTTAATTTCTTTTTAAAAAGAAGATAATGCCACATTATTTCCACGGACTTTATGTCCATGGACTTAATGACTTTTTTTAACAGACATAATGTCCATGGACGTTATGCCTGTTTAAACAAGTCATTATGTCCATGGACTGTATGTACACTTTGGACAGACAAAACGTCCATGGACTTTATGTCGTTTTTCACTACTTAAATCATGGATGGACATTATGTCCGTTGAAAAAGACATATTATCCATTCTATTCCATGTTCCAAGAGAAATTTTTGACGAGCAGTGCATGGAAAATAAAATTGCTACGCACAAAAGATAATACTTTAACAAGAGCTTTCCGTTTTCTAAAGATATCCAGAAAATGTTTGCAGATGAAGGTGTTCTTAAGATTTTTGGGACTCAAAGTATGCCGCTGGTGAAAAATTGTGTGCGAGCACAGTGATTGAAAAGAAGTTCTCCTACACCGTGTTCGTTTCGCCAAGTATTTGAAAGCTGATTTATATGCTCGATGGTACCTTCTTCGATGTGCCTACTTGTGGATACAAGCAGCTTTTGATTATATACATTCAGTATGAAGATCATGTAAGTATTTTGCAATAAAAGTTGAATTTGTTTATTACGATTTGAATTACGTCATACATATATGTATGTATTTTCAAATTATGCACCTACATATTTTATAGACAATTTTGGGACGCTTGGTCACCACGGCGGGGGGGGGGGAGGCGCGGAAGGTGCGACGTGGACGGCGCGGCGCGTCGGCCGCGATCGCCCCGCTCCGCGTTCACCGGCGCCGCGTTCCTCGCCGCACCGCGCTCATCCGTTCGTCGCGTCGTACCGCGCCTCCCCCCCCCCGCCGTGGTGACCAAGCGTCCCAAAATTGTTTATAAAATATGTAGGTGCATAATTTGTATATATGTACATACATATATGTATGACGTAATTCAAATCGTAATAAACAAATTCAACTTTTATTGCAAAATACTTACATGATCTTCATACTGAATGTATATAATCAAATGCTGCTTGTATCCACAAGTAGGCACAACGAAGAAGGTACCATCGAGCACATAAATCAGCTTTCAAATAGTTGGCGAAACGAACACGGTGTAGGAGTACTTCTTATCAATTTATTTTTTCTGATTGAACACGTTACAAAGGATGGACATAATGTCAGCTTGAAACAAAAACAATGTCCATTCTAAAATATGTAAATCATTTTTGCAGTTTGGACATTATGCGTGTTTGGTTTTCTTTGAATCAGACATATTGTCCATTTGGACATTTTGTCCTTTTCAAATGAACTATAAATATGCTGTGAAGGTAAATAATTTCCAAATGGACATTTTGTCATTATTCAATAGAAAATATGTCCAAATGAACATTATGTCTTATTTCAACGGACATAATGTCCAAACGGACGGTATGTCTTCTTTAAACGGACATAATGTTTATTTTCATTTTGATCTGGTCATAATGTCCATGGACCTAATGACTGTTTGAGATTGGACCTTATTTCTCGACATAATTTCCGTGGACTTTATGACCGTTTGTGCGGAATTAATGTCCATGGACGTTAAGTCCGTGGACATTATGTCATCCCACCAAATATTCCAGTCTGTTGGAACAGCAACTCTGCAATAGACGATGCACATCATACTTTCTTTGCCTGCAGTAAATGGGAAATGGAGCGTCGAGATCTGGAAGGAATTATTGGCTTCATCGTTCCGGAAAACACAGTTGCTCTGCAACGACTTAATTTGGCGAAAAATCTGCACCTACGTAAAAAATATTCTCAGAAACACAAAAAGAGAAGAAACAAATTATTGGGAATCAGTTGAGTCCATAAGATGATTCTGCTGGGGAAACATATGATAACAATGCAAACTGCAGTTTTGGGGGTGGGGAGTCAGAAGCCGAAAGGGTTTGGAGGAGTTTTGTTCGATATGTCGGCAATCAATAGATGAAAACAGAAATTATGGATAAACATTTCATAAACAAAAAAAAAATTTTCCATGATAAAAAACTTGTTAAGGCCCAGTTGTACAAATGTTGTTCAGATTTAAACCCACAATTTCAGCGGATCAACTGATATTCAGTCAGGGTTCAAGTTTGTGAATGACTATTAGTTATCAGAAACTTATAACACGATTAAGCAACAACAATCAACATTCTCAAAGGACGAGAAAAATGACAAATTTAAAAAAGTACAAATTTAAATGACATACCAGTCAATAATCGATGATTTTATTGCCCTGACAAGTTTTCCACTACAGCTAATAGCTTCTGAAATATTAATCAGTTCGTGTTTTCCAAAATGGTGGATATCGCCAGGTTAACGGTGTCCCGGAAATGTGAACTTAATTTTTTTTTAAAGGTTTTTTCAGGTTTAATAACATCTGCCATACCATATTTCACTTTACAAAAAATTCTATCTTAACTAACTTATTTTCTTAGGTCCTTGGACCTATTACTTGCATTAGGTTCGCCTTGCGGGGCATAGGGCGTCCACTACTCCTACGCGCCATTGTGTCCGATTTCTGGAGATGTATCTCATCTCTCTACAAATATTCTCCTGTTGTGCTGATTCCTACACCTCTCTGCTAGTTGTTCCGAAAAATCTACTTGGATAGATGAGAATAAGTTTATCTTTGCTGAATTAATTTAGAAAAACTACTGTAGTGATTTCCTCATTCTGAATCCCGCAATAACTCGAAGCTACTTATAGAAAGTTAATTTAGTCTATTAGACTTCTCTCTCTACCAAAATGCTTCTATAAGAAATTTTCTATAACATATTATTCACAGAAAAATTTTATCACCAGTCTTCTGACAACTTTTCAACGAGTATTAGAAATAGAAGCCTTTACAATGGAAAACTGGAAGGCTATACTCAATACTCATGTTTTTTATGACAGTACATTTTTTTTGTTACTTATTTAGTTTTTCTTTTGGGTATAAAGTAAAATAATAATTCATAATTTTTAAAATTCTTTAATAGTTGAATTTTCGTTTCTCTCTATCCGAAGGCTAATTTAAAATTAAGCAACTATTCTTATAGGCCTGGAAGATTGGTACATATTGGTTATTCAAATCATTCTACACTAACACCACCATTCAAATAAAAACAAAAAACTTCATTAAAAAGGTAAATCTGACATATCACTACGGTGACCATATTTTAGAGTTGCAAATAATGAACTGGTGAAACAAGAAACACTAAGTTCTTTTTTTTTTAATATTCTTTGAACTCTAAGCAGAGTAGGTACAAAATAGATTTCTTCTTTTGGGTTTTTTTCAATTGTCCAAATATTATTTAGAAAAAAAAAAGTCTTTCGGTAGAAGCATTTGACAAAATAAAATTGTACTAGATGTTCGTTCTTTCAATCGGTTAGGGCACGTTAGCATTATGTATTATTTTTTTTGTCATTGAATTTTGCTTTAATATTTATGATGTTACTTTTAAGAATTTGTACACAATACAGAATAAATAATGAACAACTTCTGAAATACAGAACATTTATGTGATTTACTTTACCTATCTTATGGAGGAATGCGTTGAAATATCCATGACCGGTTAAGAACTGGGTGACTTAGAAATTTACCTCACTCTATATTTCCAGTCGTTCTAGATAGTCATGTTCCTGATTTGACACCCTGTTTATCTTCCACCGCTTCAATACCGATTTCCGCTCATCTATCGTAGAAGTATTTTCGTATTGGCAATGGGGCTCACAGATGCAACTACAAGGGCGGCTGGTGCCCACAACGTTCGGTAAGAGCTGTATGTGCTCCCCGTCATGGCACTGCCGCCATCTGTTTCCGATAATTATGAAGTTCAAAGGTTATACCCGAATAATAATAAGCAGAACATTCTGTATTATTTAAATCGTTAGATTTTTTTTTGACAAAATATAAGGGGCTTATTGCTAGTTTCATTAATCGATTCAAAAGTTGATCATTGAAATTTTAATATGTCTTAATATGTTGCTACTAAATCAACTGCTTTCTGCTGTGTTTTTCCAAGGGCAGGGACCAGCAACTAAACAAATGCTGGCTCAAGTAGTTTTTGATATTTGAACTCAGATACGAATTTTATCATTTTGATAAACGATAAATGGGATTTTAATATTTTTTTGTTTTGATAAGATTAATTCTATATGTACCTACTATTGGAATACATCAGCCAAGTAGAAGACTTAGCACTATTTAATATAGGAACTGTTGAATTATTGATTCAAAATCGCTTTAGACAGCCGTTAGACTACATAATGTTTGTATGGCAGCTACCATTATTTTATGGTTAGGAAAAATTAAAATTCAATGTGAAAAAAGTAAGATTAACGCTAGGTCCTTAGTTTAAAGAAATTAGAAATTACAGAATTTTGAGGCTCATTTTGCATCGTTTTCCCTGTTATATTTTATTGAAATGTCAGGTGGTATTTTTTACCAATTCTTTTAAAAACTTGCCGTAGAGAAATCGTAACCAAACCAAACTATATCTATCGATTATGCATACCAAGTAAATTCTATTTATTTCTTGTGACATTAAATCCTTTGAATAAAGTTAAAATAAACTAAAAGTGACTTAAGTTTGCTTCCTATTTTACTTTTATACTCCAACACCTGACTGTAAAAAAAATAAAAATAAAAAATAAACAAAAAAACGAACATAATATGATTAACTGAACTGAATGTGTTTCACAATTGGATTTTTATTTTTGAATCCTTATAACTCTGGTGTTCAGCTCCTGTCAATTGCCATTATTTTTCCGAACAAACAGCAGAGAAATTCAATTTTAAGTTAAAAGGTTGTGCAAAAGTGAATTCTCTTTTAGTCGAACTCAAAACAGACGCGGCTGTTCCGCTCTCTATATATACTATTCCTTTATAGCGTCGTTATCACTTCACCGTGCCGCTCTCACCGTGGTCCTATTGTTATTCCTGTGCGTTATATTAGGAGGCACTCTTGAATATATGTATGTTTGTATATGATTATATAGAGTTATTATGATATGAATGTTTGTATCGTTCAGAAAAGTGTCGAAAATCCAGTTCTCACACACAAAAGAAATTAATTTCATGCACCGTAGAACTTAAATTGAAAATAATTGTTTGAAACTTCAACGAAGTGTATAATGGTTTAACTGCTTTTTTGGAGGTATGAGAGGTTTTGTGGTGTACGACACGTCGTCGTCGTCATCGTCGGTGCCAACATCGTCGTAGGTAGTTATAGGTTTCGGCTTTATAGAAAGTTCATGAACCTATACCTATTTTATCGTAGAGTCAAAGCTATAGCCCGCCTACATACATATATTGGAGCAATTGAAATGAAGTCTACAAAAAGTACCTCCCTCTTTGCAGAGGTAAATTATGAATTAAATTCAAAAACTAAATTAAAGGAATAATAGAGGGGGAGGGGGACCAACGTTAAATATTATTTGTCGCTTTATTTATATTTTCAATTTTCAAATAGAAGAATGAATAAACATTATACGTTTTAAAATTGTGTTTTTTTTTTGCAGAATGAAATTATTTAACTCGCCATTTTTTTGCTCAATTAAAGTAGAAATTGAATTATTAATTAATACGTTTTTGTTTTTCAATAAATCACTTTAAGCTTCGAAATGGTTTTTAAGTAATGAGTGCGAACAAACATCTTTGTTTTTCTTTCATTGGCTTTGATCTTGACTACTAGTGTCGATCGATAAATGATGAATTTTTTTTACGCATTGGTTATTAAGTATGTAATTGTTCATATACAATACATAGTTATAGGTACTATGTACTGAATTCCTTTACCTATACATATAAGTACATGAACTACATATATATATAACTTTTCTCTGCCAAGCCACAAACCCAACCTCTTGTCTTTAATCGGTAAATCACGAGCATCCTTTAGAAAGTATCACATATTCAATAGTGCAACCTCATAAATCTTTAATTCTCACATCGCTTTATTATTTAGCATCCTTCTTTTAGAACGGCCAGTATATATTATATAGGTATGGTTTCTATATATCTATAGGAAGCTTCGACTAAAGTGAAACACGGAAAAGTATATACTCATATACCTACTATAAGAGTCTATTGAAATAGCTGCACCCACAAAAAAAATGTTGCTTCATAATGAATTACCTTTTAAATCCTACCAAGTGATACTCAAATGCAAAGCTATATCCAAAAGCCAACTCCCTGTGGCAATATTTATGAGGTTATATCCTTGGCGTTCATTCTTTTATTACCCACAATTTCCGTTTTGAAAAAGTCAACCAATAGAGGCGAAGAATTGGTAGGTACACTACACACATACATACATATCTAAAGATATATAATTCGTAACTAAAAGGATATATAGGAGACTCCTCCATACATCATAGAGTCTTTTGCAAGGCCCGCAATAACACAGATAAAAGATCCTCCCTCAAAAGCAAAAGTAATAAAGACAGTTGTGATTTTTATGACATCCAATCCGCAGAGATAGATACCTATACAGTTTTTTTTTCAGTTATGTTGCAATTTTTCCAATGCGGTATAAAAGATGAGAAACGATCCTTTTGCACAGGACGTTATTAAAACCAATAATACGCCTAATGAAATATGGACCTGTAGCCAAAAATATAGTTTTCTCTCTGATTTTTGTTTGTAGAGATCCAATGGAAATTCTTTTGGAAGTTTTCTTTTTTGTTTCTTTATGTTTGTCGAAATATAATGTCCTTGCTCCGGTGCACACTTTACTCATGAATAAATCCGCAATCCTTGAGAAGAAAAATTTCAGAAGACAAACAAAAAGAATATATATGAAGCATAAAAGTCCATTCTGGATATACCTACTAATGTGATTAAAAGAAAAGAAAAAAAAAATAATTCCAATGTGCGGGAAAACAATAAACGAAAAGGATTTGTCTGGGCAAATTAATGATGGAACCTGTCAAAGGACACTTTTGTCCATCTAGCATAATTATTCAGTTTTTCCTCAGGATAAGATTTTTATCTTGATTTTTTTTTATTTTATTTTTTTTTTTGTTTCATTTTTCTCGATTTGTGCGGAAAAGTTTAGCTCATAAACAGGATAATGGTCGACATCATTAATCAATGTAATCCTGTATATAACCAGTGAGCACTGATTATATGAGAAGGATAAAATAGTTTTGTGTGGTAAATGCAGACCTTTTTTTTTGTTGGAATGACATCGTCTGTCTTGATTGGACACAAAGCAACTATTTAATTTAATCAGCACTAAAGAGACTATTTTTTTAAGAATGAAATCTAGATCTCGACAGATGTCTTGAAAGAAGAAGAGTTACAAAAAAATGCTAGTCGTGCCTTTCGATTTGCGAAATAAACTCTAGAAGGATTTGTTTATTTTTGTTTTTAGGTGCATTGAACTATAGTGACAATATTAAATTTTTGTAAAAATGTTTCGGAGGGGTTATTTAAATCAAAAGATAATAATAAATGTAGTTGAAAGCCTGATAATACCTGTTAAGGAAATGAGACTTTAATTTAGCAGCCATAATTGCTGTTTTTTAAGGTTAAACAAATTAAATCATACCAAAAAAGTTTAGAAAAATTTTTTTTTTTTGGATTATGGACTTTTCTTTGACAATTATCAAAACTAAACTTGTATGTGTATTTTTTTTTAATAATATAAATTCTACATACTACTGAAACACATCAGCCAAGTAGAAGACTTAGCACTATTTTATTTGGACTTTGTTGAATTATTGATTCAAAATATTTGTGTGTGTATTGTTAGTCGGGTGAAATACTGGGACCTACAATTTTTAATCACCACCATTAGAATATTATAAATACCTACATAGCCCCTTTAATTAATTGGATGTTAACAATCTTAGCTTAATAAAAAAATGAAGGAAAAAGTTCAAACTTAAAATAAATTAAAAAAAAAGTACGCATACGCCCAAGTGACCCATACAATTCTCGACTGGACTGCCTCGAATGAACTTATTCTGGTGGTTTGAAGTTTTAATGTAGTAAAGAGCTTAAGAATTAAAGTGTATAATGTTTTATTGAGAACTGACATATTAGAAGGAAAGTTAAAAAAAAAACGTCAAAAGTACTTAACAAAACTTTAAAGAACAAATTAAAAAAAAAATTCAGAATGAGAGTAAATGAATGAAAGTCAATCATCGTGTTGTGCGAGTTATTCATATAAGGCAATTAGGAAAGCAGTGAAATTTTAGGAATTCGTGTTTCCATATACTTTTGCGCAATTTCAAAATTTTTGTGAGAATTTCACTTTTGCACTTAAAAATTTTACAATTTGTGCGTTTATGTGTACAAAGTAAAGCATTTCTTTCGCCTTATGTCAGTGTGACGTTAACCGTGCTTGATTTTTGACTTAGACTGCTCAGACGATTTCGTTAAGTGTTCTGAACGAAAAAAAAAGTCAAGGCTTAGAGCCTGAGTTGTTAAATTAAAGATTGTGGTTCTTTTTTTTAGAAATAAAAACTTTTGTTTTGTGTCAGTTTTACATATCGACGATAAAAATGCAGAACCTCGTAAGTCGTTTTTGTGTGTTTTTTCCAGAAATCGAAAAAAAACTGGCAGATTTTGTGTGGCAGTTTAAAGAGATAAGTTGGTTTTAAATTTTGCCTTTTTCTGGAAAATGTTCAAAAAAAAAACATTATTCCGCTGAAATTGCCAAAAGGTGACTCTGATTTTTTTGATTATTTTGAATAAATAATATTTTTGTTGGATATTTTTTGAATAATGAGGTTCTGAACTCTAACCGTTGATATGTTTGAGTATTAGCATTTTTATTTTTTAATTTATACCTTCTGTGATGACTCATTAATTGTAAAAAATAATCCAAATTTTAGGTCGAAAGTAGTAAATATTTATTTAAATCAGCCCTATCATGAATTCCATCGTAATCGATCGTATCGTATTTGTACGAGATTTTCCACTAAGATGGAATCTGTTATAGTTTTTTTCGGGAATCGAAACAAGTTTCCGGTTAAGCGATGAAATTCGTGATAGGGCTGAATAACAATATCAGAATATTGCAACCAACAAATTTTATTTAGAAAGCCGCTAATTAATTGGCTATTAGCCAGATTTCCCCAAACTATGGATCACAATTGAAAATGGACAGTAACAAAACTTTAGTTAGTATGACGTTAATATTTAACCAGATAATAAAAGGTTTATAAAAGTGTGTTTTAAAAGTATTTTTGACGTCCTTTAGAACCGTTTGGATACCCAATTTTTAAAAAACCTTAAAATTTTAAAATGTTAATATGACGTTAATATTTAACCAGATTTTATAAAACTTTTAATATGTCCAAAATACTATGAAGGTGGATTTTTTAAAAGTTGTTGTTTTGTTTTTAAAGTTGTTTTGAAAGTATTACCCAAAATTAACCCAAGTTTAAAAAAAAAGGTTTATTTTAAAACAGAAAGATAACGTTCTGGTTATTAAAGGGTTAAAAAATATCCAAATTTTACCTCTAGTTTTAAAATGAAATTTTTTAAACCAATGTATTACGAAAAAGTTGGCTAAGAGAGAAAATTTTACCCAAATCAACCTAAGGTGATTATGGATTATGGATTGTTTCTGCCGTATAGCAAACGAAGTATAAAAATATCATATTTTTAGCCACGTTATGACCAGAGTAATCTTAGAGTTTTTGAAACCCCGGTTATTCTAGAGCTGGTGCTAAAACTTGTTGGTTGACGTATTCAAACTAAAAGAGTTTTGTTAATTTTGTGTATACATTAATGATAATGAACCATTGAGGGTTGTAAGGAACATTCAAATTAAATCACACGATTATTTAATATTCATTAACACGTCAATTTCTAAATAGCTTATATGGGTTCCTAGCCTCACAAATAGATATGTTATGATAAAATAAGAAAACAAATGTATCTTAAATATTTCATAAGGCAAAATGAAAATTTTAATCTATTTTATTTTTCTTCTTCCTGCACAAGCTAATTAAAAATGAAAACACAAATTTGATAATCCTAAAACTAATGTACAAAACAACTAACAAAAATCCAATAACATCAAGTGACAGCAACTGGAAGGTATTCAAATGAACGGCAGGACTTTGCATATGTGGTGCACCATGATGCCTCAAGACATATTCCACCCAAAATACAGCTGTTTTCTTAGCTGTCATTGGCCGGTCTTTATAAATTTTTGCAAACGCCCGAATATTATCGGTGTATTTTTGATTTGATAAAACTTCATGAATGGCATTTTTGAAATCCTTCTCTGTTAGAGTTTGATAATTCACCGATAAACCAAAACCCTCCTTGATAACGTTTAACATATTTGCAGATTGTTCACTGAATAAAGGAATCCCAACCATTGGTACCCCATGGTATTGAGACTCAACAACACTACCCTGACCACCGTGAGTGACGAAAAGTCTTACATTTTTATGATTGAGGATGTCATCTTGAGGTAACCAACTTTTGTAAATGATATTTGATGAATTTCCCGGCAAATCTGAATCACCCCATTTCCAGAGAACAGTTTGTGGAAGTTTTGAAAGAACATCGAACATTATCTTGACCTTTGAGGTATCTAGAAAGCTTCCTTGAACATTCGATCCGAGACTGAAATAAACTACCCCGTGTTCGGTGGAATTGTCTAAAATACTTTTTATATCCTGAAAAAATTGATAAGATTATTCATCCAATTAGGTGCAAAATTATTTCTTAGTTAATGGCTTTTTGTATACCTCAGGTAATGGATCAGGCTTTTCTTTGATTTGGATACCTCCAATTTCAACCATAGCTGGAATATTTGGGCGAATTGGAGTTTGACTGAAGTGATGATTTGTCAAAATCAGTGATACATTTTTCCTCACTTCATCGAAAGTTGGATATTTGGCTGGAGGGAAGTTTGTTCTGAAAAAGAGAACAGTGATTCAGAAAATGAAAAATCAACTTAATTTACTGAATTCCCAGATAAAAATATCTAGTACATTCAATTCTTTTAACGAAGTTTTTCCTCATTGCTTACTGAACTATATTGGCTAATATATCTAGTAAAAAATACTTACTTATAAGCATCCGACTGATACCAATGGTAAAAGTATGTGAGTACTATTTCTTCTAAAAAGTAAATGTACATGAAATTTCGAAGTCTATCTACAAATCCCAAGGGTTGTTTATCACCACTCAGCAAACTTGGAACATAAGCCACTTCCTGGGGATTTCCAACAATTTTATTTAAACTACCAAGTGGCCGCACTACCATTGATATTATAACCGGACATTTAAAATGAGCTTGAAGACCCAAAAGGAAATCATTAAATAAATAACCCAAAATAATCAGATCAAATGATTCTTCATCCATTATTTTTCTCATTTCTGGAGTATTAAGGCTGGCATTACAATAATAAGTGACCACCTCCACGTTATCTAAAGTTCTTTGATACCATGGTGGAGGGTCGTTTATTAATTTAGTAAACCAATTCGGCAAAGACATTTCAACTTCGATCTGAATGTGTCTAAAACGAGTATTGTTTGTTAACAAGGGAATTGTTGTAACAATTGTTACATCATGACCTTGTTCTGCTAATGCATTCATAATTGCAGTGTGAATTATAAGATGACTTTTACATGGTGTGAAAAATACTCCAAGGATGCGAGCAGAATTGCTGATGGCTAAATGTGATGATAGAAGAGCACACGCGATTACAATAGACTTCAAGAAAGGCGACATTGTCACGACTAAATATTTTCTATAACTGATTATAAGATTGGCTTTGAACTTTTGTTATCACTTTCGATTTTATTTTAATTTCTGTCATACTATTATTTCGACATATTTAAGTAAATATAAGTTCTTGATAAGAGAATTATAGTAATAAACTTATCAATCCCTTGATATCAATCCCTATCGATATCATATAGACGAATTATCATACATTGAATATGTTCTCGGGATAGAAAAAAAGTAATTACCAAACTTATTTTTATGGCAGGTAATATGTATTTGCCAATAATCACCGTTGGGATAATATTCCACTACTTTTGGGAAAACACAAGCAAAGTTAAAAAAATTTTGTCTCAAAAACTTTATGGAACGTTTTTTTGTTTTAAATTAAATGAATTTGCAGACAACAATTTTTGTCATTCTAGATTTTGAGATATTTTTGTTATACTGGATTATTATACGCGTTCGATATTTTGGTTTTCTAGATTTAATATAGTAATTCAAGATTTTTGTTTTCTAGATTTCGTGGTAGACTTCTGAAACGCATACCCAGAAACCATAGCGATGATGCAGAATAGTAGAAATTCTATAGTATTTAAGAGGAGCCCCCTTGGTATAAAAGTCCAAAGTTGGGAGGCACCTAAGTAACTTAGCAAAGTGGAGACATCAGGCTTTTAGGAAATTTTGAGAACGACTAAATTTACACACGCCTAATTTTTGTCTTATGGGACATACTGCAAACAGTTGTCAAACAATAAAACCTAAATTTGGATGGACCGATCACTCTTAGGGCCAGTTGTACAAATATTTAAACCGTGGTTCAGCAATTTTTATCCACCGATTCCGGCGGATTAATTGAGTTTCAACAGTGGTTTACTGTTCAAGTGCGTGTGATATTAACCAATTACATACTTGAACCAGCGTTGAACCTTAGTTAATCCGCCGAAATCGGTGAGTTAAGATCTTGAACCGACGCTGAACCACTATTGTAAAACTGGCCCTTAAGGAAGCTTGGACTTGTTTGACTCTCAGTGACGGCAAAAGTTTTTCCAAATAAAATTGAACAAATAGATTAAGCCCACTAAAAGAAGGATTGGCGTGCCGTGGCAGTCGTAAAATAGCTATAACTCAATTTTATAAATACTCTGTGGTAGCTCACCCAAGTGTTGTTGTTTGATTCAAATCTTCAAAATACCAAAAACGTTTGAAAGAATTTCAGTAAACGATGTTGTATGTGATAGAGCAAAACATACCGAAGGAAGCAAGAAAAGAATTTGTTTGGAGAAATGTCGTATAATGGCAACTATTTTTTGTGCACATACGACAAATAACCGAAATGTTACATAGTATATAGTATAGCACATACGACACAGTTAAAGTTGATAAAGCATGTTCAGGAAAATCATATCTTGAAGATCTCAGCAATCTCATTTACATGAACAGGAATCTTGAATCTTGCAAAATTTCTCAGTTTTGTTGTAAAAACTCTAAGTAAAAAAAAATTTTGAATTTGCTTGTTCACTTTTTTTGACGAAGCGTAATCTCTGAGATCTCATTTTACTGAACGCACCTATTATCTAGAAAAAAAAATTCAGAAATCGGAGAGGTAAGTTAAAAAAACAAAACTGCATTTAAATACCATACCTCAGTTTTGTACATACGACAATCTTTAATACAGGAGATGACGTAATGGAATTTTAAAAAGTAATTCATGAAAACAAACATTGACTATCCCTATAAATTTGGAGAATGCCTATATAAATAATCCATTTATATTTATATAGGCATTCTCCAAATTTGTTTTTTATTTTTGGTTTGGTCTATTGTTTTCGTGTACAAAAAGACTGACAATGTTGATATTTTTAACGTTTATTCATGGTTAAAATATTTGCTTTGAATTAATTTTATTTTAATATTTTTATAGTCCAGTCAGTGAGATACAAATAAATCCTTGCCCTACAGAAAATAGTGTAGTTACGATTTTTCCAAAATTAAATATATAGCTTTGATAGGTAGTATAACTCTTTAAAAAATATAACTTTTCGATAGATTAGTGAACGCTATCCGGCTTTTGAATTGAAGTTCTACAAACAGCTTTTCTCTAAAACACTTCGATAACTGTTCCTTTTTTTAATAAAAATAATATGAAGGCAAGACGAATAGCATTATAGTCAGGTTTTTAAAACCATCGAGTTATCGAGCCTAAGAGCACGTACATATCTAACATTATGTGCAACCCAGTCGTGCTTTTTATTTTTGTAGTTTTACTGTATATTTGTTACCAAAACTCATTTGTTTGATATTTCGAACAAATTAGTTTTGGTATCAGCAGTAAAGTTTTATTATTATATTGGCGAAAAACTTTTAACCGATAAAGAAGTCCAATAAATGTTTTTATTTTTCTATTTAAATAAAAAAATTCGTATACTTAATGTACATACTATGTATACATATTATGTATCTTGGCTCTGTTAAAACTTTAAAATTATTAAAAAAAAAATTTATTTTTTTATTTTATTCAACTTTATCCATTTTATTGATTTGTTTCGGTAAGTGAGGAATAAGATTGGCATATATAATTATTATCTCCACTAAAAAAAGGTGATTTTTGCCAAGTCATTAATTTCCTGTTTTTAACAAAAAAAAAATAAAATTTTACTGTTTAGAGGAGTCAATTTATTTTTTAGTATGTATTTGTATTTAATCGCTTTCTTCTTTTTCGATGTCAAGAGATGAGTTAGAGACTTAAAATTTTAAAATTTGAAACATAAAATGGATTTAATTCTTTTTCTTTTTAAATAAAATTAATCATATAATCATATAAATTAATAATTGCGTCTTTATTTTTTTATCTCAGAAAATATAATATAACAAGTTTAAAATATGTAATTCTGCATAATATCTAAAGTCATGCCATTAGAAAATTTTAAATTAATAGTATAATATTCTAGGCTTTAATCAGTGTGCTCTGCTGAAGCACAGATGTTTAATTCACAACAGAAAAGTATGTTTGAAAGTTAAAATATTGTGATATTTAATTGAACAATTTTTTTTTAATTTTTTCAAAAAGTTTTTTTATTCCAAATTGAAATTAAATTATTTTTTTTTCAATAGACAACTTCCTGTGTACGATCGAATGTTACGTAAATAAATGAATCTATTGGTTTTCTAAACACCTGCACACCTACCTAATGCAACAGTCAATGAGCAACGCAACATATATTTTGGGGTCAAGCGCCATCTATCGGAATAAAAAAACTTTTAATTAAGGACATATACAATTCGCAATTTTCAATTTATAACAAATATATTGTGTAAATTAAAGCTAAATTAAATAGTATGTTTCTAAGTTTAAGCTTATTTTGATATTTACAGTTTTCAGCATGATCTATCGAAAAATTGAAATCTTTTATTTCAAAAAAGTTAACTTCTCCCTTCATATCTACAAATATGTGTACTTATTGTGTAAGTTTCAGCTTAATCAGATACTAGTTAATTTTTGATTTTTAAGCAAATTTTTAGATTTTGATGTTCAACGACATTCTAATTTATCAGACAGAAAATTAAAACTTTTAATTAATGTAAACTTATTCCTAAGGAATATATATATTGAGAAAGTTTCATCTCAATCGAACGATTAGCTTTCACTTATTTTGATATTTTGGCGTTCAGCGCCATCTATCGAAAACTTTCAAACTTTTTACTTAATTACATTTTTCAATTGGCGAGAAATATATTATGTCTTTGAGTTTTAAGGTCATAAAAACAGCTATATATCTCGATTGAAAAGTCTATTTTAATATTTTTCAGGAAAGCAAAAAAACTCTTAAAAGAACTTTGTTCCTTAATATAAAGAATAAAGGAGTGAGATAGAAGAATGCGGATAAGACACAGCTGTTGCGCCACTATATTGGTAGCAAGGTTTATTTAAAACAGCAAATCATCTTAAGTCGACTTAGGATGCTTAACCTTTTCGGTCGAGGAGTAAAAGTAAATTAAGATAAATATATGTATATTTTTGTGACACATAAATAAAGCATCAGTAAAATATTATCAAAATATTTGAAGATATTTTTTTCTTATTGAAAATCTACGCCAAGTTTTTAATTTAAAAATTTTAATTTGTTCATTGGGAAAGCAAATACCAGTATATAGCAACTTCATCAATTTTTTCAAACAATTTTTGCATACTTTTCACAAAACAACAATTTAGAAAAAGATATATTCCTATAATTTATTGCATACTTTAAAACACAAATTTTACTCTATTTTATTTTTCTTCTTCCTGCACAAGCTAATTAAAAATGAAAACAAAAATTTGATTATCCTAAAACTAATGTACAAAACAACCAACAAAAATCCAATAACATCAAGTGACAGCAACTGGAAGGTATTCAAATGAACGGCAGGACTTTGCATATGTGGTGCACCATGATGCCTCAAGACATATTCCACCCAAAATACAGCTGTTTCCTTAGCTGTCATTGGCCTGTCTTTGTATAACTTTGCAAATGTCCTAACATTGTCGGTGTATTTTTTGTTTGATAAAACCTCATGAACTGCATTTTTGAAGTCCTTCTCTGTTAGAGTTTGATAATCCACTGATAAACCAAAACCTTCCTTAACAACGTTTTCCATATTTGAAGATTGTTCACCAAACAAAGGAATACCAACCATTGGTACCCCATGGTATTGAGACTCAACAACACTACCCTGACCACCGTGAGTGACGAAAAGTCTTACATTTTTATGATTGAGGATGTCATCTTGAGGTAACCAACTTTTGTAAATGATATTTGATGAATTTCCCGGCAAATCTGAATCACCCCATTTCCAGAGAACAGTTTGTGGAAGTTTTGAAAGAACATCGAACATTATCTTGACCTTTGAGGTATCTAGAAAGCTTCCTTGAACATTCGATCCGAGACTGAAATAAACTACTCCGTGTTCGGTGGAATTGTCTAAAATACTTTTTATATCCTGAAAAAAATGATAAGATTATTTATCCAATTAGGTTCAAAATTATTTCTTAGTTAATGGCTTTTTTTATACCTCAGGTAATGGATCAGGCTTTTCTTTGATTTGGATACCTCCAATTTCTACCATAGCTGGAACATTTGGACGAATTGGAGTTTGACTGAAATGATGATTTGTCAAAACTAGCGATACATTTTTCTTCACTTCATCGAAGGACGGATATTTGTCCGGAGGGAAGTATGTTCTGAAAATGAAAACAATATGGTTTAATAAAAAAAAAACCTGGAAGATATTTATCCAGAGATATAAGGACTCGATTAAACATTAAACGACAACATAAAGGTGCTTGTAGAGAACGAATCAATTTCTTATTGGTAAAGTATATATGGGTATGAGGTAAGTACCCACTAAGCTTTATGTGTCGAACTTTACAGACCAGTAAAACAAAACAAAAAAATACTTACTTATAAAGTTCGGATTGATACCAACTGTAAAAATGCGTGAACAATAATTCATCTATGAAAATGACATACATCAAATTCTTAAGTCTTTCTACGAATCCCAAGGGTTGTTTATCACCACCCATCAAAGTAGGAACATAAGCCAACTCGTGAGGATTTCCAACAATTCCATTTATACCACCAAGTGGCCTCACTACCATTGATACTATAACCGGACATTTAAAATGAGCTTGAAGACCAAAAAGGAATTCATTAAAAAAATAACCATGTATTATCAAATCAAATGATTCTTCATCCATTAGTTTCTTCATTTGTGGAGTATTGAAGGCGAACTTAGAGCAATTATTTGTCACTTCTATGTGATCAACAATTCTCTCAAATAATGGTGGAGGATCATTTATGTGATTTGAAAAAAAATTCTGTCGCGGACCCGGAATTTGGAGATGAATATGTCGGAAACGAGTATTTTTGGTTATCAATGGAATTGTTGTAAGAATTGTTACATCATGACCCTGTTCTGCCAATGCATTCATAATTGCTGTGTGAATTATAAGATGACTTTTACTAGGAGTGAAAAAAACTCCAAGGATGCGAGCAGAATCGCTTATGGATAAATACGATGATAAAAGAGCACAGGTGAATATAATAGACTTGAAGGAAAGCGACATGATCGATCACTACCGAATATTCTTTGCAACTGATTGACTTTGAAATTCGATTTCTCTTTTAGTTTTATTTTTACTTTCATCTCAACATATTTTAATACATACAATCGCTCGATGAGGCTATCGATAACATATAGAAGATAAAATATCACATTTGGAATGGAAAAAATTCAGCTATCAAACTGAATTGTTTTGTTATCTTGCTGTTGAGCCATATCCATTATCTACAACGGGTAGCTGCCATACAACAGTTTTGTTTTGAAATTTTGAAGAAAACTAATTTTCATCTTTTTGGTACTTTTGAATTTTATAACATTTTCGCGGTAAAAATATAATTACATTAGGTATGTGTTCCTCTGTGCCTTGTAGCTACAATTTTTATTAAACTTCCCAGTAGAAGATGAACGGAACGTTTTAATTTTGCCAAAAGAAAAATTTAACCTCAATGTAGATGTAGATTTTGTTGTTTGTATTTGTATTTTATTTTAGATTAGAGATACATCAACAATAATAATTTACTACGTAATTTTCTTACTGATGCGGTGTCCCTTTCTTTTTGATAGTTACTCGCAAGTGGACACATGTTTTGATAATCATCGGAGATTAGCTCACAGAATTCCATCGTTGTTCGTATTTTCCGAGTAGCAGCTGTCAAGAGTTTACCATGGTGAAACTGTCGTTTTCATAGGAAATCAATTAATAGAGAAAATAGTCCTGTTTTTAGGATTAATTTTAAGTGAATGAATTTAAATGATCCTGGTTTTGGATTACCTTATATTTTGTAATTTTTTTTCCAGGTTTGAACATGAGAAACTATTAAAATTTGATTAAGGCATTAGAACCAAAAATTTAAATGCCAACAAAATTTAATGTTAACGCCACACAGGTAAAACCATTACTCTTAAACGAATAAAGATATCGTATATGATATGAGGCTATACAGTATACAGGGTGTTTCAGAATTTTCGGTTGAAAAAAGAATTTTTACTGAAGGTAGACAGACACCTGTAGTTTAAATTTCAATTTACAAAAGTTAAGATTTAAACAAACAGCAAATAATATTAAGTTTATCTGATTGAAACAGTGCATGGGGAAAAAACAAACCAATATGAGCTAAAAAGTGGGGAAATAGGAAAATAAACCATTTTTAAATATTAGTTTTTGTTTGTTTAATAAGTGTATATTTTTGTTTTTTTGACATAAAAGAGTGTATTAAAAAATATTTCAGTGATTGATTTCAAGTCAAATAGTGGAAAAAATCTAAAGTGATAGATTACAAATCAAATAATCGAACAAAAATTAGGCCCACTAAAAATATACAGGTTGTTTAGTGTTGCAACTGCAACACTTATAATGTCATGTTGTTTGAAGCCAATTTTAATCAATCCATTAATTCTGTATTTAAATTAAATTGTTTTAGATGAAAGTTTGGAAAAATGAATTTTCTTGAAGAAAACCAAAAAAAAAATGGGATGACTTATCCAAATCAAAACTCTCTAGCACAGCTGTATGTAACATTATGCCACCATCAAAATTTCTACTTTGACTGGGTAGTGGCTCTACATTCAAACTATTCATCCAAACAATTTTTTTTATTTCTAATGGTTCCAATATTTGTTAATTCAGTAAAATTAAGACTTTTGCATTACAAACCCTCCACAAAAATGATCATTGTCTCTTCTTTTCCATAAACGGGCCACTTTGCGCTCTGAAATTTAACTTAAACGAAAATGTCATGACTTGAAAAAACAGGTAAAATAATTTTATTTACGAAATTGCTTTGACTATCTATACCCATGGTATAACCCATTAATTTAAAATTTTTTTTATTTCTTCAAAACAGTGAAAAAAAAAATTCAACTTTTGTGTTTGTAAGAATGAGTGCCACTTTAACTTCTTCCAACTATGAACTAGCAGGAAAAATATATCCAGAAGACACGGATATGAAAATACTCTCAGAAAATCAAGTCCCAAAATTTTACAAATGAACTCGTGATATTGAAATCTCGAAAAAAAAAACTCTCAAATTGACAGGCATCCGTGATTAACTCTAGAGACTTCAATAGGAAAATAACTCTCAAATGGATTCAACACTTGTCTTTCACTCATACTTTTAAAAAACTTTTTCCGGATTTAACCCCAAATTTCTCTGTTCTTCGCGAATTGATGACTGATTTTTTCAAAACAAGTTTGAGAATTACGAAAATACTATAACTTGTTTACTAATAACTATATTTAGAAATTCAAAACCAAAGCGCATCGGCATCATGTAAAATCCTTCCTTAATTTTTATAATTTCTTGTACAGTCTTAGTCATCTTTAAGATAGTCATAACCCATTAATTGTCATAACCCACTTTTGTTTATAAGCGGATAACTGCGTAAAAAACCGTTTATGAAGAGTTGAGTTTTGAGAACATAATATCGCACCCTTAGAATGATAGTGACCTGAGCGTCAGAATAAAAAATAAAAATGAAATAACTTTTATTTAATACAGGATTATTACAAATTTGTAGTTGTAAATTGTAAAGTGGTGAAATAGACCACAGGCTGTTTAAATTTTTAGGCCAATACCTTTAATTATAGGTAATCTAATCATATAGATTTTTAATTTTGATAACATGTATAACCAATTTATTAATCAATTTTAAATAACTTCAATTCAACTTAAACAGTTATAATTATTGATCGCAATAAAGAATTTTATACTCACCTATAAACATCTGCTTGATACCAATGAATTAATTTTCCTATCAGTAATTCTTCGAAAACATTCACAAACAAAAAATTCTTCAATCTATCCATAAATCTCATAGGCTGTTTTCCTCCAAACGACAAACTCGGAACATAACTAACTTCCTGAGGATTCCCAACGAAATCATTGGTTAAACAAGTGGTTCGAACCATAAGAATTACAACAATGGGACATTTAAAATGCCCAGCAACGCCCATCAGGACATCATTCAAAAAATATCCATGGAGAACAAGATCAAATGACTCTTCATCCATTAGTTTCTTCAGTTTTGTTTGATTTAAGGTTTTCACAGAGTAATCTGTCGTAAATTCAGCAAAATGTGAAAACCTCTTGTACCATGGTGGTGGATTGTTTATCTCGTTGGACAAAAAATTTTCCATATTTTTGGAAACTTCCAATTGTATATGGCGAAAACGATGATCTTTCTTAATCAGGGGAATGGTTGAGACGACTGTGACGTCATGTCCACGTTCTACCAACGCATCAGCCACTGCAGTGTGAATGATCAAATGACTTTTAGATAATGTCGAGAATAGGCCGAGAATGCGCGCGGAATCACTGACTACAATTAACGTAGTTAACATGCAAAATATGCATACAAATTGCGCTAAGTGCGACATGCTGCGGAGCAAGTTAGACAACAGACGTGACTGTGTGACGAATATTTTGAAACTAAATTGAATTCTAGAGTTTTAATTGCGAATGATTGAAAGAATTTGTAAACAAATTGTTTTGAGAATGTAGTAGATAGATATGACGAATGTCGATGTTAATAATTCTTATCGGCGCGGGTGCGGACGGAAGGGAGGTAGATACTTCATAATTGCACTGCCTTGCTTGCTGCACTGAATAGATTTTTAATACAATTATCCATAGGTTTAATAATGTTTATTTATAATAGTAAACTATGTAAGTTACCTACATTAATTCAGATATTATATATATGTTGACCTATAAGATTGTGCTTCGTAGATTCAGCTATAGGGGAGGCAAATGATATTAAATACATCAATTGAATTCAGGTAGATATGTAACTTTTATTATGATACACATTATTATTTTTATTATTATTTTTTAATGTATAGGTACATACTTTCATCTGATATCTTTTAAGTGGTCACTACCATTGTTGATCATGTATATCACTTGGGATCTTTTTATCGCATCCTCATAATAGATGTTCTGCTTGAAAACTACCAGAGTTCGAGGAATTTTTACATAAATCCATGATTTTAAATAACACTTTATAGGAAACAGTCTAAACTGATAAAATAATATGATCTTGCACCCCAGTGCAAAATGCTAAATCCCAATATCAGACATAGACCGTAAAACGCTATTATTTCGGTTATTCAGCGATCTTAAGAAGTATGGGAATTAATTTAATATTCAGAAAAAATTTAACTCTGTTTGTTTTGAACCGTGAATTGACACATTCAACACCATTTGTAACATCTAAATCTATAGGGTCATTGTACAAGCATATAAAGTTTCCTATTGAAGCTTATTGTGAAAATATCATTATTTTTTTGGGTTATTCCATTAAATTAAGCGCGTTTAGAAAAATGAGATCTCAGAGATTTCGCTCCGTCAAAAAGTGAGCAAGCGAATCCAACATTTTTTTTTCTCAGCATTTTGAAAGCAAAGCTGAGAAATTCTGTTGTGGAATCCTGTTTATGATAGGTAACTGCGATTGCTAAGACCTCCGAGATCTCATCATCTTGAATATGCCTATTATTTCGAATGCCGAATGGCTTAAATGATTTTGTTCCAAATTTACAAATATTTAGATTTTCCTTATTAATTCAAGTCGTAGTCCGTAGATACCTTCCCAAAATTTAAATTTACAACATTTTAATTAATAAATACCAAGATCAAATAAATCATAAATTTTGTTAATTTCTTTTGACATTTTTAGTTCGTATGGCGTAAAAATAACTGCGTTGGTATATCACTCCGTAAGTCAGACAATCGAGTCCTAGCCTCATACATTCTTGCATAAAATCAATTTAATGAAACAAGCGCATATCATCAAAACAACATCTAATCACTTTTTTCATTTTAAGCTGTATTGAATGTGTTCCGAAATGTCAAAATGATGCAAAGTAAAATGTATGCAAAGCATGAATAGTGTAAAGGCTCCCCAGTCTCCCAAATCAACACGAAACATTCGGACCGACACGATGCACGATGAAACTTTCGGCTGTCAATATATTTTACCTATGAGATTCGCTTAATCGTATCGTCGCATTGGTGTGGGTGCTCTCATTTATCGGCCTATAAAATATATTTTGACAGCCGAAAGTTTCGTCGTTATTCCGAATGTTTCGCGTTGGTTTTTGGGAGCCTTTTTGCTACCGCGTCAAAACTTTTTGATTGACGTTTTAGAATGCAGCGTCATGAAAAAATATCTCTCACTTTAACAACTTGCGGATTTGATAGAAAATTGAAATAATGCCATCTAATAATACGCACACAGAAATGGTTGAAAATTAAAATTTATTCTTTTGGTTTCCATCCCACAAGCTGTCGTGCCACCAGAAAATAATATAATACGAACAAAACTGGTTTCGTATAACTTTAACCAAAATTCGACGTTTAAATTTAAGCTAACATTATTATGATGAAGAAGTCCGAAGAAATGATTTTGGGTATGCCATCCATCACGTGTCGTTCTGTTCCAGGGTGAATTAAATTTAAATTTGGTACAAAGAACTCGTGTGATCCAGTCTTTATCCAGCTTTATCTATCGATGCCTCATTTTAACAAAGGAAAAATTCAAGATCTACTGTGACGTCATGTCCACACCAACGATGTCAGATCGTGAGATTTATCCCTTTTTATAAGAATTTCTTGTCGAATAAAATAAGCTAAAACGCAAAAGGTATTTTTCGAATGTTATAGTAGATAAACATGGAATTTCCATTATGCTCAAAATTTTTTCAAATTTTGTAAATTAAATAAACACAAAAAATTGATGATCAAATAAAACATTTTCATGTCTAAAAAGAACTCGTTCTAAATATCTGAATGCGATCATTTTAATTTCTGCATTTTACCTAATTTAGCCTAGAACGCTGCCAAACGAATAATTCCATACAAAAATTACATAAATCATAAACGAAGAGTGTCCTTCTGGATTTTTTCTGCAATACTTACTACGTTATTCTAAAAGCGAAAAGATAATTGTAGTAAAATATTTGGAGAAGTCTCGGCTCATTTTTTCGCTTATACTTAAATTGGCGGTACCTATATTAACTGTGTTCGAAAAAATAATATTTAGTTTTAGTGGGTTTACTTTTGTTGTTCGTATTGATTTCTTTGCTTCTATTTTTTTTTCTATGTGTAAATGGTTGAATTCATGCACTCAATGTTACTTAATGTTAAAATTTTTAGAAAAACTGAATTAAAATGAATTATGTTTTTTTTTCGTTGGAGAATTGATGGGATATTTATAACAAAGACGAGTAAAAAAAAGGGTATTTTTGGGTATCTCTGTGGGAAACCTATATACAAAGTCTGGTATCACTGGTCAAGACTCTGTACAGAGTGAATGATCACATGGTATGGTTTAAATACAACGAGAATACGGGGTAGTCGGTACTTACTGAGTAACACGCGATCTGAATTGTTACACTGCTGCAATTGCAGGAAATCGACTGCATTTTTCGTAAAAAAATAAATTAATTCCGCAAAATCAATTGTATACTGGATTTTTTCAAAATGAAGTTTTTTATTTAAGTTTTTGTTCAAAATATCTAGCCTCAGAGTGCTTTTAAAAAATCATTCACAAAATAATTTAAAATGATTAATTTTTTTTTTATATGTACTTACATTAATTAGCATGATTAAAAAAATTTAAAAGTCTTCTTATTTCAATTCCACTAGCTTTTTAGCTGAGTTTAGTAAAATAATAAATCTGATTAAAATTTATTATTTCACTAAATCGAAGAATTTAAAAATTTTTTTGAATCACTGTAATGTTTATAAATAGGTACCTACCTTTTTTTCAAAAACATTCAATACCGCTGTTAATATTCTTCAAATTGATAAATTTTATATTTTTATTTTACTGCGAAAAGGTTAAATCTAATGCATATTTTTTTAATAATCTGCTGCGCAATTTGTTTTTTCGAAGTGGCAATGCTGCTAGCGACTATATTAATGAAGGTAATTAATGATGCAAAATGTGTATACAAAATGCGCAAAGTACAACAACCTTCGACACAAGTAAGATGATAATAATTAGATTGATCTTTTGAAATTATATAATTACCTACATTCTAGCTTCGTAAATTAAAATATCGTTTGAAAATAGTCGATGTGTTGCATTATAATTAATTTAAATTTTATATTGTTTCTTTTGGATTACAATGTAAGATTCTGTTCTTGAATTTTGTTTACAAATTTTACTTAGTGATTTCGAGCCTGTTTAAAACTAGAAATTAATGCCATTTTGTAAAAAAAATAATGGAAAGTAAAAACAATAATTTGTCATTCCACAATTTTTTAATTACCGCGTTTTATTATCGCCAATAACCATTACAAAACTTTCTTTTTAACGAAAAATATGATTAAAAACACAACTTAATCAATTTAATAAAAATCATCTGTAAATCGTATTAAATATACTATAATAACCCTGAATGAATTATTTAAATCTGATTATAAATACCTTCCCTTTGTAAAGTGCTCATACAAATATTATTTCTCCTACATATGTATGATCGTGTCCTTGTTGGCATTTCAAGCACTCGTATGTAAGTATAGCATCACTGTGTATAAAGGGCATTTATATTGCATCATATAATAAATTTTTAACTTCATACACATACTGTGCATTCACTCCTTTAAATTCACTAAGTAGCCCCATGTGATAGTGATAACCACGATGATGTGCTGATGTTTATAACACTTATAAATTCTGTAATTATAGCCTCAAGTGCATTGGGACTTTAAACCCCCAACTCAACTCAACTCAGCTAACATTCATATCCCCATTTTCGCCCCATCATACTCGTATAACCATTAAAAGCATAATAATGATTGTAATAGCGAAGCGAGTTAATGCAACACATTTATTTTTTTAACTGGCGTTGAAACTGACTGAACCAGTAGTAAGTAGTATATAGCCCCTCGAGGGATTAAAATGAGGGAAAAAAAATAATTCGAATATTATTTTCATTATTATAAAAGCTTAAAAAATATTATGAATGAACTTCTCATATTTAAATATATAAATCGGTGATTTTGGAGTTCATTTTATGTGTTAATCTTTTGCTTTACCACTTTTTATGTTTTAACATTGAATTTCGGCGAAATCCGTTTTGAAATTCATATTATATTCTGTGATGAAATTAATCATGAATATGTTGTTTTATTGCTTTTTGTAAATATATTTAGTTAAATGTAAAATTTTCATTTATTCATAAATATTTTTATTTCGCAGCCTTCAAAGTAGGGATATAATTTAGATTTGATGAAACACGCATAAATGTGAAATGTCTGCCACCAGCGTTTGCTTAAAAAATTCCGTCAGAAACAGATTTATAGAAGATCAATTATCAGTAATTTGCTGGGATTGAGTCATATTGAGGCTCCTAGGCAATGCAAGTCATGAGGCTCCTATCTCCTTAGGTATATGTAGATAAACTCTACAGTGAACAAAAAAATCGATTATTACCTAGCATTCTACTCTAGAATATTTTTTTAAAATAAGCTTTACAAAACTTATCACAGAACTCGTAAAACTAAAATAAATAAAGAGTGAATTTGTGCATTTCTGTGAATTTCGACACCGCCTGTCAAAGTTCATATAAAAAAAAATTCACACAAATGCACAGAGTTTTTAAGTAAAGGAACACACCTTATAATAGATCGGTTCTTCATATATTTTTTTGTATCACTAGGGTGACGAATTACTGATTGTTAATTAAAAATTTTCAAATAAAATGAGAAATATTGTCAATGTACTTGGTTTTTCCTAAAAATTTGTCAATATTTAAATAAATTTTCACTGCTAAATTTTCGGTTTTCACTTTAAAGAATTTTAATTGTTAAATCGAGAATTTCAATTGTTAAATTATTAAATTTGTAATTTGAATTGTTAAATTTACAAATTTAACTGTTTAATTGTTAATTTTAATTGCTATATTGGCAATTTTAATGGTTATATTGACAGTTTTTGTTGTTGAAATGACAATTTTGACAGTTAAATTGATAATTTCAATTGTTAAATTGAAAATTTCGATTGTTAATTTTGATTGTTTAATTTTACAAGAGATTTACTTTACTGAACTTGCAAATGGAAATTTTTCGTAAATAGCTTACAGCAGATGCAAAGTTCATTGGCTCAATTATTTTTTTGTTGCGTTTCTTTTCTTTCATTATTTTTTAAAATTCAGTGTTAGGTGCCAGTTATAGCTTTCATTGAAAACGATCATTGAAAATTTTAATTGTTAATTTTGAGGTGTTTAGAAATAAAAATAAGTTAATATTTTGATGTCAATATAAAGACTATGGTTCAATTATTATTTTTATCCCAAACTTTCACATGGTATAACTTTAAAGCTTTCAATGATCAATGGTAAGGTAGTTCAATCACTGAAAAAATAAAAGTTATTTAATGCGAAATCTTGGGCCAAAATGAAAGTTTTTTTAGGGTAAATATAATAATTGAGTCATAACCTTCATTTTGGCATATAAATAAACACTGATTTTCCTTTCTCAAGGCCTCAAAATTAAATATTAAAATTTTCAATTATCGTTTTCAATGAAAGCTATAACTGGCCCCTTATAACTATAAACTTCATTTCAGGTTTTAGCCAAACAATTCGGATTACGAAATTAGGATTCTGGCGTTTTCTAAGGGAATATTTCACTATTTTTTAGTGAATCCCGTTAAACTTTTGAATGGCTAAATTGATTTTGCTAAAAATTTTCAGCCTGGTGCTTCTAAATAGTTAAAATAATATTGCATTTAAAATTTCTTATAATTATTTTCTTTAAACAATTTTTTAGTACATATATTTTTGAATTTTTGAACATTTTTCTTTAAAGAATAAAAATATAGCCATAATTTCTTTATCTACAGTAAAAACAATTCTGCAAAAACAAGCCAATTTCTACAATCTAGCTTCTGTTGCATCTTTAAAAAACACCCTGTACCTACATATATAATTTTTTTTTATTTTTTAAAGTCACGTCCTGTTGAAATGTTGAATTTTTGTAGTTTGGGATATTTTCAATTGGTGAGACTACGAATCGTGAAAACAATGACCAATAAAATATTAGAAAACTAATTTGTTGTAGTTATTTGTTCTTTTAGTAATGGTATAGTTAAAATATTCCAAAATGATATTTTTAATTCTCTAGTTGATTGCTTCTTTATTTAAAGTGGCTTATCTCTATGTTTTGTTTATGCCTATAAAACTTATAATTGGTATCCTTTGAGGTGTGGTTTTTCTATTTACATTTCGAAACCAAAAATTTCCTATATATGCATCAAGAATTATTACGATATCGTTTGAGAATTACCTACCAAAAGCAAACCCCATACACTTCAACAAGAACTTATAAGCTATATGATCTTATAAATGACTCGACGTCGCACGATAGGAACTTTCTTCCATAAATAATTTTTTTTTTTTTTTCAAAAACCTGTAATAAGATTCTGAGTGTCCTCCTCGAATTTCCTCTTCCTGAATGGATGAATTGATAAGTTCGTTTGTTTATTTGAGTATAAAGTGCACTTGGATAACATACATATCTCTCTATATCTATTTCTCTCTCTCTTTCTTTGAGTATAATATTGAATATTGCCACTTGAAGGCCAACTCTTAATCAATTTACGATTCTTTCGATTACTGTTGGTTGCATTGGCAACCTTATATGCACTTCAGGATTCATAAAACAAGACATGATAGGAAAATTGAATAAGAGATGTTGTATCTACTATCATTCTCAATATATGTACATATATGTATGTATGAACGAATGTGTTGATATTTTGTATGTTCAAGAATATAAAGACGATACGATGATGATGATGATAAGTTGTTGATATATCTGAGCAAAGAGCTCTTTTGGATATGAACTTCATTTAAAATGAGAGCCTCCTTGAAATTGGATATTATTCTTCTTGATGTGGAAAATTAAATTTTGTATTAATATGTTTATGTACATATGTATGTATGTATATATCTTCAAAATGTTGAATTGATTGCTTCATTAAGGATTTCGGTTTGGAGTATAATTTTTTTTTTTCTTAAGAACAAATATTGAGTTATGATGTGTAGGTACCTATGTATTAAATTTCTCAAAATTATTTATTGATATTGAATTTTGTATATTATATTGGAGATCCTGACCATGCCTCAGATTATTTGTTTTGTATTTCACAAAATAATTGAAAGGATCTATACAATAAAGTTGAATGTAAATTAAAAATTGAAATACAATAAACATGGACCGAGACATGCAAAATTCGTCACAGAAAACAGTAGATGAAATTAATTTTTCATTTATTTCAAATATTTTGTAGTAACCACCTACGCTTTTCTTCATGAATTTCTAAAATTTACCAGTAGACCGGAATATTTTCCTCTAAAAACTTATATGTATTTGCAAATTGATTTTGAATAAGAATTGTGACATTCCCAAAGAAAGATTCCCTTAAATAATTTATTTTTATTTAAAAATCAAATTCATATAATTGTAGAAAATCCAAGGAAACTCATATGATGCTGCAACTGCATTTATTAATAAATCAAATTATTTCTTAGTGAACATCTTTTGTTTTGCTGGACGCTGGTATGTATCTTGATGAAACACACAAACTATTTGGTAACTGACGACAAAGAGTAGCTAACAATATACGAAAACAAAAGTTGATAAACAGATCTATTATGCCAAATCACTTCAACTACCACACTGCACAGAAACAGAATAATGTTCCGTTTCCGTAGGAACTCTATACTGTACTAATGCCTTCATATGCATAAGAAGCGTCACGTCATCGACGCGTACTAAGATTTTTTGCGACTTGTGTGCAGTTTGAGTGTGCTCACGTGTGTCGTGTGTTTCAATAGACTCGAGGCGTAAGCTGCACTTATTCGTCGCTGCACACAAGCTGCAAAACGCTTGGCGTACAGCAGTGTCAGTCGCCAGGCGTAGCGTTCGACGTATTTACTAAACATTTTTGAGAAATGTATAAGGTCAAGTGTCAATACTTCCCAAAATAGTGGAAATCTTCAGCGTTTTATGTATGACGAGACGCTTTGTGTGCAGAAGGCTAGCTGTAATGGAATCGTGGCTGCACGGTGAATGGAGTCTATAATAGCAAGACGATACGATGTGCAGAAGGCACACGTAATTAAGTAATTGTTAATAATATACAAATTGCTGCGAAGAAACAAAAGATTGTTTGATTTTTCTATAAACATTAGGGAATAAGGTAAATTAAAATTCTAGCAGATATTTTTATTCGCGTCGTAGAAAAATAATTAAATTCAATCAAACAAATTTTAAATGTGCAAAATTTTTTGGACCGAAATTCACAGTCAGCGTATTTCTTTTTTACTCTCTCGAAAAGGCTCTCTTCTTTGCAAAACTAACAAATTTTTGAGTACGGAAAAGACTTTTCACTAAATTTTACAGCTGCATAGTTATGTATATGCACAGAAAATTACAATTACTCATACTAAGAGGACGATCCTGTAATTTAAGATTATTTCAAGTTATTGGTTTGTTGATCTAAACTTTTAATTCTGAAAATTTGTCAAATTTCTATAACAATTCATTAGTCATAATCAAAGCTTCATGCAAGACAAAAAATTACTTCTAATCATTTGGAAACGCATTGCGCAACATTTAAGACTTGAATTTTACTTGCGATATAGGTACAACAGGCACTGTATTGTAAGTTATTCGTTCAAAAAAAAACTCAAACTGGAGATTTTTATCAAACTTGACATAACGATCATAGGGAAGTAGAAAAAGATGGGTCTTGCAATTCTGTCCTTCTGTCTTTTCTTTCAGCTGCAGTCGATTTTCTTTAAAATTGATATCTTTTGGGCACTCACCCGATATTTGTTTTTCATTTTTTTGGGACCAAAAATAACGGTATCTGTCGCACAAATTTGTCCAGCAAATACTGAGAACCTTAAACAATTCAGGATTTTTTTAACAAAAAGGTTACCAAAATTTATTTTTTAACACCGCATTATAATAAAATGGTAAATTTTACAAATCCGTACTGGAAGTACTTTTACATGAAAGTGCACATTCAGTATATAAATTTGAGTAAATTTCTGACTTCAACGATGTTCCAAATTGTGAAGCCAGTTCTTCAATTGCAGAAAAATAAGCAGTTCCACTGAATTCATCGTTAAGTGTTAATTATGGTATCTAGCCAAATAGATACCTACCGTTATTTTTTATCAAAAAAAAAAAACCCGTATAGGAGAAATGTTAGAAATTCTACGTATGTACAAAATTTAACGAAAATCGGTCCATCCATTATAGATTATAGCTTAACAGACAGACAGTCGAAATTGTGAGACTGATCACCGCAATATCATGTTTGATCAAAATTTCGAATTAAAATTTTCTACGAATCTATAGCTATCTACACCTATAATATATAAATTATATATACGTAAAAGGAAATTTAAATAACTTTTGGATACGACTGAGTCGGTCTTTCATGTTTAAATAAATTGATGACTGATTTTTGGGATTATGTACTCATTCAAAATTATGAGATATTTGCTTTCCGATGCATTACTCTATTTAGACAATTTTCTCTTGTACAATTATATTTTACGTCTTCTGGTGCAGATATTTGGATAGGTGAATCCTTTACGACTTCAACGTCTCACATCGTGAAAGAAAAAACAGGAACACTCAGGATTTTTCCTTCAGTTATAAAGCTCATTTATTAACTTTTTATATGGAATTGAGAGAAGAAACCCTGGTCTACGAACTTTTTCTTTAGTTTGCTTTAGCGAAAAACCCAGGTAGATCATGTGCTTTGTTTTTAAACGTGAATATGACATATTAATGCATTTCCATTCCATTTAACACGATATATATCCTATGTAGCTACCATAATTCCTCCTCCATAGCTAATTGAATTTCATAAAAACAAAATGTGTCCAAACCATAAGTGGCCTCTTGCATTGCCATTATATTATAGCAAAGCCCATTTCTCATTATTTTTGTTATAACATTTCTCACATCGAAAACTATACCTTAATTGCTGACGTCTTAATGAATTTGTTATGAGCATATAATTCAATTAAAAGGCATTCGTATATATTTACGATTATTAATTGCGAGTTCTCTGAAGGATAACGTGCGTCGTTGTTCGTCGTGCTGAGGGAAATTAATGTGACTTGCAATTATTGTTTGCAATTAACAAATATTCTAGTCGGTATGTATATGTACCTATATGTGAAAGCATTATGCGAGCAATTCAAGTTTAACATTGTTTCCCTTTTCTCCTTATTCGCTCTTATAACTCTATAAATAAACCTTAACATAATGTTACGATGACAAGACCAAGTTTAGTCTTGGTGTAGATATATACCCGGATAATGCTTTAATAATAGAAAAAGATTTTTGGAGTAGAACCAACCAAGCAAGGCTAAAAGTTTTATATAATTTATTGCTTCATTCGATGAAATCAAAAGAATCACTTCCAATTTTTAGGGAATTAAAGGCACCATCAAGCGTCAAAATATCCAATCAAATGGAAATATTTTCTGGTTGACGAATATATGTAATTTACCCTCTAGAAATAAATTGCCTAAATATTCAATAAATAAACAGGATATTTAATATATACATACATATATGACAAGGCAATTTGTCAGCCTCCCACTTTATTCTTTTTTACTCTTATTCTTCGTCTTCCAAAGCTTCGATTTCACAAACAAAAAGATGAACTTGTTAATTTTGAAAATAATATAAATACAAGCTAATAAAAATCCAATAACATCGATTGACTGCAATTGGAAGATATTCATATGCACTGCAGGACTTTGCATATGAGGAGCACCATGATGCCTAAGGACATACTCGGCCCAGTATACAGCTGTTTCTTGGGCATTCATTGGTCGATCCTTGTAGAGTGTGGCAAAGGCTTGAATGTTGTCTTTGTATTTTTTATCATTTAGAACTTCGTTAATCGATTTACTTAAGACCTCTTCGGTTAATGTAGAGTATTCTACTTGCAAACCAAAACCTTGCTTGACAACACCATCCATATTCATAATTTGATCACCAAAGAAAGGTATACCAACCATAGGTACAGCATGGAAAGTTGATTCAACAACACCTCCCTGACCGCCATGGGTAATGAAAAGTTTAACATTTGGATGGGCTAAAATATCATCTTGGGGTAACCAACTTTTAAAGACAATATTTGGTGATTGTCCTGGATAATCAGAATCACCCCATTTCCAGAGAACTGTTTGGGGAAGTTTTGAAAGAGCATTGAATATTGCTTGTAATTTGGCTGGTTCGAGACCGCTTCCCTGAACATTTGATCCAAGACTGAAGTAAACAACTCCGTGTTCGGTGGCATTATCCAAAATTGACTTGATATCCTTTAAATCAAATAGGATGGTATTCAATGAACAGAAAGCTGATAAAAAAAGAAGCTTACCTCTGGCAATGGATCTGGCTTGGGTTTGATCTGAATACCACCAATCTCAACCATTGCAGGAATATTTGGACGAATTGGACCTTGGATAAAGTAATGGTTGGTCATAATGAGGGAAACATTCTTGAGCATGTCCTGGAAAGATGGATACTTATCGGCAGGGAAATTTTGACTGAAAGAAAAGTAACAAATTGCATTTTAGTATTAAAAAAACTGTGTATTAAAAAAAACATTGCAAAATATAAAAAAACTTCAATATTAGAGAAAGTTCAGGTTTTGGATTTGATGGCATGTTATGTGCAACATAAAATATACAATAATTATTGATTAATAAGAAATGAAACACAAGTTTAACAACTTACTTGTATAATTCAGCCTGGCACCACATTTTATAATTGTTCGTTAGCAATTTTTCAACAACATTTACGATCAGAAAATTTGAAAGTCTGTCAAAGAATCCCATTGGCTGTTTGCTTGAAGAAGATACACTTGGAACATAAGCAATCTCTTCAGGATTGCCAATCAATTGATTTAAATTCGTTACTGGACGAATCATGAATGAAAATATAACAGGACATTTGAAATGAGCCGGAACTCCCAATAAGAATTCATTAAAGAAATAACCCAGAATGACCAAATCAAAGGATTCTTCTGCCATTAACTTTTGCATTTCTGGTTGATTCAAACTTGTATTGGCATAATTATCCAAGACATTGTTGAGAAGAAAAAATCTCTTGTAAATTGGCGGTGGATCGGTAATAAATTTTGAGAATTCACTTTGTGAAAACCCTGGCACATTCACTTTAATATAACGATAGGGTGGATTTTTGTGAATTGATTTGTGTGTTGAAACAACTGTGACATCATGTCCTTGATCGGCTAGCGCCTTTGCAATTGAACTATGGATGATCAAATGGCTTTTTGAGGGAGTTGGAAAGAAACCAAGAATACGTGCAGATTCATTGGCTTCTATAAGTGTAGCTACTAAAAAACACACAAACACTAATTTTATTCCGGCCGACATGTTTGTCGTATAAAATAAAAACACCCGTTTCACGCGCTGAATTTTTCGATACTGAAGATAAATCCTTTATTTCTTATAGCTTTTATTTAAAAAAAATGAAGATATATCTTACACTATTTCTCTTATCAAATGAGTTTTAATTTTTTAATTTATCTATTATATCTTATCACATTCAAAATCTTATATATTTTCGTTGACTGTATTTTTTTTTTATATATTTTCATTCCTCTTTTAATTTAATTCTTAATCTAAACAAAAGTTAACCATAAAATATTAATATTGGGCACTAAATGTTTGCCATATTGAATCTTTTATGAATGTATATATAATATATATATTATATATATATATATATGTATGTATTTGTATTTATATTTTATTTATTTTATTTTTTAATGTAAAATTTGGTTTTACCCAAGTATTATTGAGTGTATTTCTATGAAATTTGGCCAAAACGATTCCAGTTGTTTGCCAATAAGGCGAAGAAACGCGTGCCATGCAACCATGCAAATAATTGTTTTCTCAGATAACACAGATCCGATTTAAAATTTTTTTTTTGTTTTTGAAAGGTTTTCATAAAGATTCATTAGTTAGACATTTAGCTAACAAAAAGATTGTACCCCAATTTAAAAATTCTTGGTTTAAAATGTTATATGAACTTGGAGGACAAATATTTTTCAAAAATTGGCTTTTAATTTATATGTATGTATACTGTATAGGATCAAATAATTATTACATCAGCTCATACACATGTAAGTATGGGTAAATTATACAGGGTGATTCGCATAAGCTATGGATAATGTCTGTTCGGATACAGCCTAAGTGGATAGATCGATTTTCCTAAAAAGTGGTATCCAACGTATTTTATAGACAATCCCCACGCACATTTTTATTCATTTTATTTTAAACTAAAAATAACCGTAAGTATAGGTATCCCTACATATATTCTTTTGGGATTTTGCTCAAAAATAGTTTCAAAGACTTAAGAAAAAATCAGTATTTTTAAAAAGCATATCGGCTACCATTTTGAGCAAACAAAATTCAGAAAATGGTTATTAATGCGGTTATTAATTTTTGGTTTCCTCGAAAATAGTTAATCTGATTTTGTTCAGTTTTTGGATGGAAAATGTTTTAAAAGACAAAAATGTACTGTGTACCTACTGAAATTATAAAAAATATTGTTTGAATTAAACAAAGGAAATCAAAATTACTTTTTTTCCAAAACTCAATAATTTGAACACGACTTGAGCGATTTTTATTAAATTTGGATCTCGAAAACAACTCCTACGATTTTAATTAAAATTTTTGTGTGAGCTTTTATTAGTACGATTAATTTAATTTTGAATTTGAAGCAAAAATTTTGAAATATCTCGACGTATCGAGGTCTCAAGAATCTGTATGTGTGTGTGTACGTACGTTCATGATACATTCTATCGTTCACCTTATCTCAAGAACGAATAGAGATATTGACTTCAAATCAATTTTATTTTACAGATAATAACATCATGAAGTGGAGAAAGGGGCTTTAAAAAAAGCAATAAGCGGATATCTTACTACAGCGATTTAAAAATAAATTTTAAAAATGTCATGAAATGAAATAGTCAATAACTGATAATGTTTGTAAAAACATTCAATTGATAATTTTTTTTAAATCAAAAAAAAAATGCAAAACAAGAAATGAACAAACGGCCCATATTTAGACTTCACTTGTTTGCATATTGAACACCCTGATAAAATCTTCGAAGATCTTGATTTGGGAATTTTCTTATAACAAAATAATTTAGTTTCTCTAATTTCCAAGAGCACCAATGGGAAGTCACCAGTGTGGGTCGCACCCAGCCTCTTTTTTATTTTAAAATCAGATATAAGTTTACAATATTCAGACAAGTTCCTGATGATTAAACGATATATATACATAACACATATTTTTTTTCTGAAAATTGTGCATGTTATACTGATAAAACATTTTTTTTTTCTTATACCCATTCATTATGTAATAGAATATTCTTTAAAATTTATTTTTATTGAATATATGTATTTATATATTATTATCTTTAAAGATGTAACTACAATTTACAAATTAAAAATAATATTAAAACTATAAATTCTTAATCAATGACTTGACACTTTTTCCTTATCATACATAGATAAATCAACAAACTTATTTTTCTTTTCATTATAAGTAAATAATATATTATACATGTGTATATCTCAATAATTTTATTCAAACTAATCAAGATAACCAAATCACAATTCCACACTTTGCCAAGAAATATATGTACATATGTAGAGTGTACAATTAAAGTATATTTATAGAAACATTCAAATTTCAAGGTCGATTGTAGATAGGTGTCGTAAATTATGCGATTGGTTCAAAGTGTCGTAAACGTTTCATAGAAGCATAATTAATAAAGTTGAAGTGTTTTGTTACAAATAACCACTATCTTTCTTTGGGTTTGTCGCTTGTTGAAATTTTACAACAAATGAAACATGCATTTATTGTATATTATCTGGTTATTGACAAAACGTCAGTCAAGAGCGCGTAATCGAATTTTCGGTCGTCTTTGATTAGGGAATTAAGTTCTTTCTTCGTTTAATGACTTTGTCAAAATATGCACATGTGGATTTCTTGTTGTTCCATAGCTAGTCCAATCACTAAAGCATTAGATTGGAAAAAATAGTGTGTTCTTTAAAAACTGTAAAAATTCCCCATCGCATCAGGGCCACTTATAATAATACCGGGGGTTAAAGGCCCCCAAAATGGTTTTTTAGGAATATCTCCCAAATAGTTAGTTAGTGCAGAAAAAATGTCAAGGACTAATTTGAAGCTTAGAAAAATTCTTACAATAAACATGTTGATACTTTTCTTCGTAAAAATAACTGTTTTCGAAATAGACCAATTGGTAAAGTTTAAGGTTTTATTTTTCTTTGTAGTACAGTAAATTATGCTATTTATGATAAAAGCATCAAATATTTTTTATTGTTGGTTCTGGCTCTCTTTGTCTATTGGAGGGGCAAATTTAAAAAGAAATTAAATGTCAAATAGAAAATAAATATTAAAACACATAACGACAACTTACAATATATCATTTTATAGCTTTTTTTAAAGCCAGGAACTCATTGTTTAATTATGTTTTTGTACTTCAGAGAAATGAGTAGTTTTTGAAATTTTCTATTTTCTAAACAGCTAAGGACCATTTTTTTTCACTATTGCTCAACTTGAGGCAAACTCTTGAGAGTTGACTTTAACTCGAGAGTTAAAACGCAAATTAAAATTTCTTTTTATTCACTTATTATATTCTCAACTCTCTAGATTGTGTCAGATTGTACTAAATTGTGAAAAAATAATTGAATTAATAATGGTTTAAAAAAAAAGAAAAATAATTACTTCGGCACATATGTATAAGTATTTGTTAATATATTTTTTCTTGCGATAACTGAAGCCAACACGCTTTTGACAAAAAAAAAAAACAAATATTGTACGTAAAACCTCAAGTTTTCTCGGTCAACTTCCACTTTTTCCAGAATCAACTCTAGAGTTTAAAATCGAAAGTTGAAAACGTAAACTTTGAGTGAATAAAAAGAAATTCAAAAGTTGAAAATAAAAATCCTCAAGTTGTGTTCAACTTTTAGTGAATATAAAATCGCCCTAAAAGACTTACAGACATCTGATTTTCAGCATTCGATTAAAAATAATTAAGAATATATCGAAAATTAAAACCAAATTAATACTCCATAACGTAAAATTTTTTTTAATTTTGAGTTTGAATATAATTTATTTAAAAATTAAGAACAAAAATAACTTCATTTAAAAACATATTTAAAGGATGAGTTCCAGGTTTTAAAATTAGCTATAACATAAAATTGTAATAAATTGTTTATTTCGAAAATGGTAATATTTATGAAGACTGAAAAATCATTTTTTGGGCCCCGTAAAATTGTTAGTAGTGCTCATATCCAAAGCGCTCTAGAAATCCAGAATTTTAAACACTGTATTGTAATAATGTAATATAATATCGAAGCGAATTCGGAATTATTATCACCTGTTCAAAAAAAATTGCAAAGACACTTTTTCTGAAAATGTTAAAATAAATTAATCTGGACACTGATCAATACTTAATAGGCATAGAAAATTTGTCTGCTTTGTGAATTCCAAAATCATGAATTTCAAAAATCTGTAAATTGTAAAAGAAAAATAATAAAAAGATGAAAATGAGTGCGCATTGTTTTTTTTTTCATTATCAAAACAATTTTTCTTTTAAAATTTACAGAATTTTGAAATACAGAATTATGTATTTACAGAATTTTGGATTTCCAGCATTTTTTGATTTACACAATTTTGTTATACAGAAATTTGGAAGCCGAATTTGGACATATACAGAATTATGACCTCAACCGGGATATTTTGATTATTTACAAAGAAGAGCTTAATCACTAAAGACGACCGACAGTGGAGTACGGTTCTGACCACGACCGAATTAGAATTTCGTTTGTGATTTTTAAGAACTTTGAAATTCATCATGATAAAAATGAGGTATTTTCAATGACAGATCATAAAGAAAGTTTATGGTTCAATTATTGTAAAAATATTATTTGAAAATACATTGGATCCAACTCTTATATTTCTGATTTTGATAAAAAAAATAGAATCGTAGTTAAATAAATAAATGTATTCATTCCAGGTCATCACAAAAAGTATTTTTTTCTTATGCTTCTTACGTCATTTCATAAAAAGGTGCTTCTCTTTTTGTAGCCGTTCGGACTTGGCAGTAAATTATGTGTCTCCTATATAGTGTCTCAAAGAATAAATTGAGTATAGGTAACTATAGGTCATGTTTTTGCAACAGCGCGAGCGCAGCGTGCAACATATTTTTTTAAATAATAAAATAATTTTATCAAAATGATTCTGCTGTTTTTTTTTGCTTTGTCATTAAATTTTATTTGCCATGTCATTCCTACATAAACACAAACAACTATCTTTGAATTGAATAAATAAACCAAATTTGAATTTCTATAAAAAACCACCCCAAGACATTAGTTGATTGTTCTGATAGAAATATAGAAATTCGAATTTGTAGATTAAAAGATAAAACAAAAAAAAACAATATTTTTTTTTTTGTATCAGCACAAAATTCCATATCAATCAATTGTAAGAAATAAGTTGAACCCAACGGATCATAATGATTTTGTTATCATTTAAATTAGTGTTTTCATTTGTTTTATTGACGAGTCTTTTAATCGCCAATTGTGATTCGAAGAGAATTCTTGGATTTTTTCCCACACCCTCAAAAAGTCATCTTATCATTCATAGTGCAATTGTCGAAGCATTAGCCGAAAATGGACACGACATAACACTTGTCACAACCATACCATGGAAAAAAAAATCTCCTCAAATTCGTCATATTCAATTAAAAACAGTGCCGAAATTTTCATCTGATATCTTTACACAAGCTACGGAAAATCCATTGCCATGGTATAAAAAATTAACCCAATTCATCGAAATGATGACCGACTATGCTCAGAATAGCTTACAAGATCCTGATATGCAAAAATTAATGAAAGAAGAATCATTCGATGTTGTGATATTGGGATATTTCACCAATGATTTTCTGTTGGGTGTGGGAGCACATTTTAAATGTCCCATAGTTTTGTCATTCCAAGTACGACCAGTTGGACAGGTTAATAATTTATTGGGTAATCCTCAAGAGATAAGCTATGTTCCTAGTTTGATGGGTGGCGGAATACAACCCATGGGATTTGTTGATAGACTTAAGAATTTCATCTTTGTTGGCTTCGTAGAAGGTGTTGTGCTTAATAATCTGATTAACTGGTTTCAAGCTGATAAATACAAGTGAGTTGTTGTTTTTATTTTTTAATATTAAATTGTTATACAGTAAAACCCACTTAAGAGAAACTGCAAAATGTCACAATCTTTTTTTCACTTAAGCGGGTTTTTCACTTAAACGGAGTCCGGATAAGTGAAAAAAATTGCACTTAAGCGGATTTAAAAATTCCAAAAAGGGTTCTGACATATCAGAAATTCAAGTGTCATTTTCGTGATGAAAAATTAGTGGAGGTGAAAAATAAAAAGAAGTAAAGGCGTTCAGCAAATTTAATTTTTTTTTCACTTAATAGAGTTTTTTCGATGAAAAATATTAAATTTAATTGAAAATATGTTTCAGGAATTTGGGGTTTTCAGCGAGTTTTGCTTAAGCGGAGTGTTATAGAGGTAATTGGTCGACAAATTCTCGGGGAAGAAAGAAGTTTTTCAGATATAAGCGGGTTTTTATCTTAAGCGGGTTTCTCTTAAGCGAGTTTTACTGTACACGGAGAAAAATTATTTTTAACCGAGAGCGTTTTTGGTGGGTTGAAAAAAATGTGTTAAATATTACGTAGTCAAGGGTAAAAATTACATAGTTCACTATGTTTATTCTAACGTAGTCGACTCGATAGAAATACATTGTTTAAAATAAAAACCTAAAAATGTTACAGATTATTTAAACGAGTAACTTTCTTGAATCAAATAATACTACATATTTAGTTAATTTCACAAATCTCTGAGTAGATCGGTTACTATGAGCAATTTAATATGTTTCATTAACTAACTTAATTGATTATTGAAACCGAATAAACTAACCCAGAAGTAGTTTAGAAAAATGTCTACACTTTAATCCACTTTAACCGAATCAGTGTATTAATTAAAATAGTTTTTTTTGAATCAAGTTGACTCGTAAAATTTAACTTGGTGATTTTGTAGGTTTTATAGTAACAATGTTTTTTTTAACTTAAACGAGTTTAACGTTGTTTTCAACCGATCATTTTGCTGCGTGTAGTATTAAGTAATAACGCGTCATTTTTGCCATACAATATACTATGGTTTTTCATAAATCGCGTGTTCTCCGATGTTATGACTATAAGCTGCCCAGTCCACTGGAATTTAATGAGGTAGATTTCAAAATCAGACAACTGTTATAGCAGTACCTACACATTGCTGTTTTAATAATGCTGACAATTTTTTACTTTCACAACAATAGATTTAAAGTATGTATTTGAATGAAAAAACTGTATCTAAGATTTTTGGATAATAAATCATATTATACGCGGAAATAGGGGATTGAAGTTTGTTTTGAAGAAATTCCCTTATTTATTGCTTAACTTATTTTTCTACAATCAATTGTCGTTGCCTTTGTTTATTCTTACTATGTTCTTTAGTACTAAATGCTGTTTTTAGTATATGTACATATATTAAATTCTATTTTTTAGTACATATGTACTAAGCGATATTTTTAGGCCATGTGCATATATTGTACACTAAAAGTGCTATTTTTTATTACATACTTTTTGTATGCAAATATGAAAGTCTTGCATGTTATGGTTGTTGTAATTGTTGATAATTCTGCATTGAAAATGCATTTTTTCCGAAATCGCAGATCAAAATTATAACACAGCAACTAAAACATTATGTTTAATAAAACGTAATACGATCCCTATAGACATGAATATATGGGGGTCCAAAACATCTTGGGTGGGAGTCTTCTGCATCCAAGACGAACCCAAAGATGAGTACGAAAACGGTTTCTAAATAATTGTTTATAGCATTTGGAAATATCGCTGATGCTTCCCCTCTGATAACAAACAAGGGGATCCAAAACGATTTCCATAGGCCCACTTTTCTGCCAGACGTGCTCAAAAAATGCAAAACATTTATTTGATAAATAATTGTGATAGCAAAATAATTCTTGTAGTTCCCCTCAACACCAAAATATGGGTCCAATCCAAAGGTATAGTTCAAAGACTATAACACCAATATTGAAAATGAAAGACTGTGAAAACAACGAGTGTGTTTTAGCTTGAAAACTATCTGTACTTATCTCCAATATGCATACATTGTACCCAACACTTATTTTGGTATTTGTTAAAATAAGATAAGAATTATTGTAGTGAAAATGATTCAGCTGATTTTTGGTGCCTTGTCACTTAATTTTATTTGCAATCTCATTGCTATGTATATGTATGTATTCAGATATGATGTATTATATAAATAATAAATTTAATATAACATAGCACTTGGAATTTGACATAATTTAAAAATAACTAATTTTATAAAAATACATTTTTTTAAAATTTTGTTATTTCAATACAACTAGAATGGGTATAATACCATTTCCTATTCAAACACGAATGCTGGAAACGCTTTACTGCCTGAACACAAATATAATGCTGCAACTGGAAACGGAGCTTGAGCTGGGACAGCTGTGAAAAAGTGTCGTACGTTCTATTTTTTGCATTCCTACAATGAGCTGTATAGCTTTTTATATATTTTAAAGAGAAAAAAAATCAACCACGGGCTTATAATTTTATTTTCAATATTTTCTTTTCATTATGATAATTTTTTTCGCTACACAAATAAGCACTATAAAATTTCAATATTTTTTTTCGGCTCTTTTTTTCTTCATATACAAATTGAAATATTAATCTTGTTACTAGTACATTTTTTTTTAAAATGTTCCTTATCCTTTATCACATTCTTTATTAGAATACAATTAATATTCAAAGATAGAAAATCGATTAATTTATTAATTTAGTTAAACAGTTCACAAAATATTTATTCACAAAAATCTTTTAAAGTTGGTTTTGCCGTGTGCCAGAATTGATATAATTTGAAAATTAAAAAGTTAAATAGATTATTTAATAGCAACTAAAACAGTTGGTTGAGGAAGTTCGTTATAGAACGCTTAGTTTGTTTAAAAAAAAAATTCTTTAATTTCATTCAAAATTTTCAAAAAAGTTTAAGTATATTGAGCTTCAACATGTGAAACATTTTTTGTGAATAGCAGGGCAGGAGTAGTCCCTGATATTTTGTTCCTTCTCCAAATTATCAAACAAAAATAGATTTAAACTTTACCTATTTTTTATTTTGAAATTCCTCCAATGACAGACGACAGTTTGATTAACAGAATTTACAACATTAAACATCCACCAGGCAACATAATAATAAACTCCTAACAAGAAGAACCAAAATAATAGCCTCCTCCAAGTCGGCAATATTTTTTATTCAACTCAACTGTAGTCTGTAAGTAGTTGCCTTCTATTCAAACGAGTTATTTATTTGGTTTTTCCAAAGTTGAGTAGTCATACTCAGTTTCTACAGAAATTATAATGCAATCAAAAATGTGTGCAAACTTTTACAAACTGGATCCGCACTGAAATCTACATGTTTGTAATGAATATGCTAATGCGTGTGAATTAGGTACAGTCGTGATGAATATTCAAAAAATAGATATGCGTGCCTATTGTTTCGCTTTTTTTACTTCGCATTTTTGTTGTTTCGCTTTTCTTACAATTATTTCTGTTTATTTTGTAATACCTTATTTTGTTTTTGTTTTATTTTGTTTTTCGATCACTTCGCCCTACAGTTATTTCGCCAAATAATTAAAAAAAATATTAATGAAAATCCTAAACAAGCGAAATGCGAAACGACTAAAGCGAAACAACAAAAAAAACGAGATAAAAAAGGCGAAACAAACCGCACCCATTATAAAATAGTAAAAATACAATTGGTAGGTACTGAAAGATTACCATAGTCACAAGAATTGATAAGAAATGAGAGATATCTATTGTGGAAATCAAATGACTAAACCCATAAACTTTTTTAAACCAAGTTTCTAACCGTTCGATCGACATTATCAACCAAGTTTTCAAGTAAAACAGACGGATCGGTAGCTATAATACTTCATTATACATAGATACGTCTTACCACCGAGTGTTAATATGTTGTTCGGAACAAAATTAGTGTTTGTGTGTTTTTTAGCAGCAGCTTATCTCATAGTAGCCAGTGATTCAGCACGTGTTCTCGGTTTCTTTCCAACACCCTCGAAAAGTCATTTGATCATACATAGTGCCGTTGCAAATGCCTTAGCCGAACAAGGCCATGACGTCACAGTTGTATCAACACACAAATTGGTTCAAAAAAATCCACCATACCGTTATATTCAATTGAGTGTACCTGGGTTTTCTGAAAAAAGCTTCTCACAAACTGTTACCAATTTACCGCCATGGTATAAACGTTTTACATTATTAATCGACTTAATGAATGAATATGCCAATTCAAGTTTAAATCAACCAGAGATGAAAAAACTTATGGCAGAAGAATCCTTCGATATGGTTATTTTGGGATATTTTTTTAATGATTTTTTCTTGGGTGTTCCAGCACATTTTAAATGTCCCTTTGTATTGTCCTTTATGATTCGATCTACTTCGACTTTAAACGATATGGTGGGAAATCCAGATTATGCCTATATTGGAATAAAACAACCGATGGGATTCTTTGATAGAGTTGTGAATTTTGTATATATAAATGTTTTAGAGAAAATTATTCTAAAAAATGTATTATCGTGGTACCAGTCCGATTTATACTAGTAAGTTTCGAGATTTTTATATTTATCTTAAATTTAAGGAAATTTTTTATTTCTTATAAATACAAAGGCACCAATTCCATGGATTATACTAATCTTCCTAAATAATAAATATGTGTACCAGTTACTGCCATATTATTCACTCGATACATCTACATGAAAACTTTAATCCAGATGTTAATCATATAAACTCATTGTAAATAAATCCGGATTTAAATTTTAATCTGGATGTACCGAGTGAACAATATGGGCGTTAATATTTACCTTCGTTAACCATAAGCTATTTGACACAATAAGACAATATTTTTTTTTTTTTTTTCAATTTCAGTAAAAATTTCCCAGCCGATAAGTATCCGTCATTTGAAGATATGAAGAAAAATATTTCCCTTGTTTTGACTAACCATCATTTTAGTCAGGGTCCAATTCGTCCTAATATTCCTGCTTTAATTGAAATTGGTGGAATTCAAATAAAAGATAAACCAGATCCATTGCCAGAGGTAAATTTGTTTGCTTTTATAAAAAAAAAATAATTTTTGTAAATAATTTTTAATCCTATTTTCAGGATATCAGATCAATTTTAGGCAATGCTACCGAACACGGTGCTATTTACTTCAGTCTTGGATCAAATGTTCAAGGAAATACCCTCGATACTAATAAAGTCAAAGTCATATTTAATGTTCTCTCGAAATTACCACAAACAGTTCTCTGGAAATGGGGCGATTCCGATTATCCAGGAGAATCACCAAATATTTTCTTCAAAAGTTGGTTACCTCAAGATGATATTCTACCTCATCCGAATGTAAAGCTCTTCATTACCCATGGTGGTCAGGGAAGCGTTGTGGAATCTTCATTCCATGGTGTTCCTATGGTTGGTATTCCACTATTTGCTGATCAAAGTTCGAATATGGAAAATGTAGTTAATCAAGGCTTTGGCCTTAAAGTCGATTACTCAGATATAACCGAGGAGTCCCTCAGTAGCTCGATAAATGAAGTTCTGAGAAATAAAAAATACAAAGATAGTGTTCAAAAATTCTCCAAGCTATATAAGGACCGACCAATGACTGCTAAGGAAACAGCTGTATTTTGGATGGAATATGTCATGAGACATCATGGTGCACAACATATGCAAAGTCCTGCAGTGCATATGAATTCCTTACAATTGATGTCACTCGATGTCATTGGATTCTTATTGGCTTGTATTTATATTTTGTTCAAAATTAATAAGATCATATTTTTATTTGTGAAATCTAAGCTCTTAAAGAAGAAAAACAAAATAGAATAAAGTATGAGGGTCTGAAATTTGTATTGTGATATTAAATGTTCATAAATTTTAGTGCAGTTTTTTTTTTGGTGTCAACAAAATTGTTGGTTTTCATAATGACAATGTCAATTGTCAAATTGAATGCTGAAATTGTCAAATTGAGTTTCAAAATTCTCAATTTTTTATATTATTGGCTTTCAATTTCTATATGGAAACAGAAGTTCTACTAAGAGGATCTTATTGACACATAAAAATTTTACTATTGAAATTATCTATTTGACAAATTCATTCGTTAAAATAATAATAAAAATTGATAATTAAAAATATCTATTCATATTATTGAGAGTTCCATAATTAGTGCCACATGATATCAGTTAAAAGAACCAAATTTTCAAATTTATAATTTTTTACAACATAAATTACCATTTATGAAATTTTTAATTTGGTAGAGAAGAATATAAAATAAGTGTCTTAAAAATGTAGGTCACATAAAGAAGAGACACTATTTCGAACCTAGCAATTAATTGCTCCGAAAAGCGGTATTAGATTATAAAACAAACTTAATTAATATCTTAAAATGAACAAGCTGAATGAAAGGGTATAGTTAAAGTCTTCAAGGTCTCCAAAAATGTATGATAAAATAATAAATTGATGAGATTCAGCTCTTAATGGAGAAATTTATTATAATGATTATGACATTCGATTCTCTTTCATTCTTGACAATCTGCAGTCTTCCCCCTCCCACTCAAAATTGATTGCATTCAATTATTTTTTTTTTCCATTTTTTTTCTTTTATAATAAAAACTCCTTATCCCACCCAGTGCTAGATTTAGGCTAAGGCCCGTGAGGCCCGGACCTAGGGCGGCACAAGCCCAGGGGCGGCAAAATCTAAAGCGAATCTGAAGCGTTTAAATTTTCGGGCAAAAATTAAATAAGAATTCATAATATAAACCAGCGTTTCTCAAAGTTGGGGCTAATGGTCCCGAGAGGGGGGAGGGGGGGGCGTCAACAGACCTGAGAATATTTTAACCGGGCCTAGGGCAGCAGCAAATATAAATCCGCCACCGCCTGCCCCAGGCTTCTTCTATATTAGTCATCAAAGATGAAATCCGGGAACAAACAATCTCTGTTAGATTTTCAATTAAAAAATTTCAAAGCTATGTATGTATAGGATAATGCCAAAAGCAGAAAAGAGGGCCAAAACCGAAGCAATTTTATTATTAGAAAACTTTCAATTGACCATTTTATGGAACTCATGGATCCATCTATCTCAGACAACATACAGATACTTCTATATATATATTTTATTTACGAACTAAAATAATTGAAGTTGAAGTATTTTGTATGTGTGTGTGTGTGATGCATCAAAGTACCTATGTATATCTATCTAACAAAAAGTGACCATAAACGGAGAGAGATTGTTGGAAGACTAACTGAAAATATATTGAAATTATTTTGGCAAGAAGTTTTTTTTTATTCAAACAAAAAAAGCCTTATATTATCGAAGCAAGAGAAGTGTCAGCCTAAAGCTGTCAGGATTGAGTGACATATTTTCCATTTTGAAAACTATAGCGAGTCTAATTGAAATTCCGGAAATTCTTTCTTTCTTTCATTCATTTTTCTGTATAGCTAGGTTGGTATTTGAATACTTTTCGGGGGAATATTATACTTTTTATGTTACTCATTGTGATGTCTTCCAATAACGGTAGTCTAGTCAGAAGACAAACATCTTTTTGCTATACATATACCTATTTGCTTGGAAATGAGATAAGTTTGTCATAAAGATTTGGTTATGACGAAGTCACATGATTGATTTATGTATTATTATCGTTGTCGAAATGTCTGGCAATTTGGAAGTCATATTTTATAATTTATTTTTCCAATTTATAATGAGTTTAATGTACAAGCGTTGAACTTAAATATATAGAACGAAAATTAAGCCAGAACAACACCTTTCTCGGATGGATGTGTTGTGGTGTGTCGTTTTCGCTCCAATGTGTGTATGTTATATGCGGGTAGAACCGTATTTGTATCGTTTCATTTGTTGTGCTGTAATGTGTTGTGTCGGAATTCGGTTTAGAACCTTAGTAGTAATATTTCGGAGTAGATTTGAACAAAAAATTGAGTAAACCACAAATTTTCAGGAGTAGATTTTATAACCAAAACAAAAATCACGTTTTAAAAAACTGGGGCGTCATTACGTAAAACGAAAACGATCGGACGATATCGTTTTGAGCATTGCTATCTCTATCATATCTGTGGAAAAAAATGATGAAAGCAATATCTACAAAACGATATCGTTCTATCGTTTTCGTTTTACGTGATGAGGCCCCTGTGTTTTTAATAAAGAAAATTATTTTGTACTAAACAAAAATCACATTAATTCCAATCGTTTAAGAACAGAATAGAATTTTAGACAAATATTCATGGCCATTGTTGTCATTTCTTTTCATGTAGTTTGGCTGAAGAATTTCTTAATTTTTCAGGGTGGAAAAAAGGAATAGATCTCAGAAAAAGCCGAGTAGATTAATTTTATTTCTTAAAATTGTAGTAAATTAACTCCGACTGGAGTTAGGTTCTAACACTGGTCGGAATCCATCTTTTTACAATGTAGGTAATATTTATTCAAATGTAAATTGGCTTAATATTAATAGGCTTGTGATTAATAACTAAGCCTCCTATACTCAAAATAACCATCTCGGAATATTTTTTTGAAAATGCACAAAAACGCAAAAAATCGACATAGCCACTTTATCTTTTTTGTAAAGAATTGTTAAATAGCTAATAATTAAATAAATAAATAGCTAAAAATAATAGTTAACAACACAGCCCTCTCGAGTCTTGATTAGTCGGCGGCCGGCGACACAAGAGAGCACTCCCCAACGTACTACACTAGACGAATGTGGTTCAGGCCTTGTTCACCTGAATGAGGGGTAAGGGCAAGGGTTAGTAAATATATTCACTGTTTTTTTTTTGTGTGAACTTCGCTTTGTGAAAATAAAAATAAAAATTTAGGAATATTTGGCAATAAAACAATTAATTTCAGACTAAGAATATACTTAGAATCAATTTCATTTGATTAAATACACTTGAAATAATGAAAACAAATTCTTTGAAATGGTTGATTATGAATTTTACTGCAGAGAACAGCTATTTTTTGTAACGTACCTACAGGATGTGACATCTTTTATGTCCGTATGTGAATATGAATAACTTTATAAAAAGAACCGATTTCCATATATCGTTCCTATATATCTCACGAACTGACTTAAGTGTTTTTTTTTTTTTTTACATTTTACAAAAACGCTTTTTATAAAAGTGTTGGATCTTGTTAAAATGATTTTCTTCTTATTGTTTTAAAAATTGCAGGATTTCTATTTTTGATTTTAATGATCGATTGCATGGTTTAAGGAAGAACTATAGCTAAAATATGTTTTTGAATGCATCAATCAAGTGGCCGCCTGATTTGACCAAAGCTCTTTTTCTGCGTTTTCCATCACTTTTTCGAGAATCTCGGGCGGTACACGTAGTGCTATGATTTTGCACGAATATTTGCCTTAAGTTCGTTAATGGTCTGGAGAGTACACTTTTCTTTTCAAATAACCCCATGGAAAGAAGTCCGAAAGGTTCAAATCTGGAGATCTGGTTGGCTAGTCAAAGCTGTCGCCATTTTTTAACAGCACACTTCTGGGGAATTTTTGTTGCAGAAACTGCATTGTTTGATTTGAAAATTGTACTGAATTGACGTTTCAAGAACATGTCTACTCAAATCAATCGATTGATAACTGTCAAATTTATTCAATATTTACATATACATGCATAAGAGATGGTGCTGCTATTATATAGTCTCCACAATGATCTCATGTAAAGAAAAGTGGTAGTTAATATTAAGTGTGATCTGTACACCTGCTTATATTAGGCTTTACGATTAAATGACGTCTGGGTAGCGCTACGGTTTCAAACAAACATTTTTGTATTTTTGTAATGCCTGAAAACCATGGAGGCTGAGCTGCAACTGCTGGAAAAATATTGAAACACAAATTCAATGTCACGATTCACCAACACAATAAAATGTCAGCTGCAATCAGAGCTGCGGGCAGAGCTTGAAGAGTTCACCAACTTCTTCACAACTGTTCCAGTTCTATGTCCAGTTCCAGTTGCAGCACTCTTTTGTGACCAGGACCCATGTTCTGTAACTCGGCGATAATTTTTCGAGGCGAAAAATGGAACAAAACCCATAGGATTCCTATGAGTTCTGTTCCATTTTTCGCCGTTTCTCGCCACGAAAAGTTATCACCGAGTTACAGAACATGGGTCCAGGCAGTTACTCGCTGATTCGTATAAAGTGACGTATGTAAAAATCGGATCACAAGCACATCTAAAAGCCATATATGTATCTGCTCCGGCTTGGAAACCCTATCATTTTATAGGTATACCATATATAGAAAAAGTAAAGCACCCGCATAAACTTTTCCTGTTTAATATGGGACTCATTGCGAGGTATATTGACACTCTTTCCATTTCCAACATCCACTTTTACACATTTATGCTCATAAAATCATTAAGTCCTTTGCACAGAGAGAAACTCATCCAAATTACTATACTTTTACACATTTTATTGCCACGCCCCTATAAAACTTGACAAGTAAAAATTAAATTTGTCACCATTTTCAATTGCCAACTTAATAAATGCATACAAAAGAATGAAAAACCCGAATGAACTCTCAAGTGACTCTTACAGAACGAGAAACTATATACGTAAATCGAGGAAGGTATAGGCGTAGATATAGTACCTATGTATAGGAAAGGAATGAAAATGCCTGAAACGGACAGATAAACCCTTAGGAGTGGTGTTAAGTTATCCATTTATTCGATTCAAAGGAGAATTTTGCACACAAAAGATTTGCTTTTTCCCATTTTCATCCACCCATACATAACGAGTGTCTTCACTAATTCGACATTCTAGACAAATAAAAAAAAAGTCAACTCAAACTCACCCTTAACTATAAGTTTTTTTTTTTTTTTATTTCTTAGCATGCACCACCCTTCGAATTGAAATTTAATTGAATTTCAAGAATCTCCTTTTCTCCAAGACCTGTTTGATGCTACTATATAGCAGAACTATAGGTATAAGTACAATTCGGTCCGGAATTGCGAATATAGCTAAAGTGATGGTATATCTAAAATAAACCAAAGAACCAAACTTCGAATAGGTATACTTGCTCTCGAGTTGAAGAATTGAAATAAACACATTCAACCCTCGTCACGTCCTTATTTGCATAAGGAGGACTTTATTCATTTTGTGTGTGAGTGTCATCTTGAGTGGCAAAGATTACTGTCAAACTGTTCTGCAATTCGAATTATTCACACGTCAAGCCCAGCAGCCCATCCTCACCTCGGTGTTTTTTAGGATCATCACATAGAAAGAAGATGACGACGACTAGAGACATATCCATCGGGGACAGGCGCTACCTACTACAATGACATTTAGCTTATTTTCAGATTTGTCATCAAAAAGCAGCAAAAGGTCTCAGCTTTTCAAAGAAAAAAAAAAAAACAAGCTTGTTCTTGTGGTGGCGACGCATACTCGTATAATAGCATTCAGTCTATCGGAAACTAGGAGTAGGGACATTTTATTTAAATTATGTCGCCTTATCATATACCTTTTTGGACCGACTTTTGTCGTGTATTTATTGAATTCTGTAAAATGTATCCGAATACCACCACCACTGCCGCTACTACTGCTGTTGCCGACAAACAAAAAGGACTTAAGTATTCTTCCAGTCTTTTGAACACGTAAGAGCCTTAGGGACTTGTCAAGTTCAAATGTCAATGAATTCAACAAGAAAGCTACAAGAGAAACAAGAAAATAAAAAAAAAAAAAACAAGAAAGAGGGACTTCGATATCCCAAAGGTCTTCCCTATGAGAACAAACTGGTTTCCACCTCTTTGTGTAACCATCATGCAGTTAAGTGGTTGTTGAAGAGTTCTCTGGAGGGTCCTTTAAACTTATTCGAAAGAAGTGCCTCATCATTTTTTTTATTCGCAGGTCCGAAATATATATTAAATGTGTCATCATCAATATGACTTTTAGGTAACCAACAACCTGTTAGCGAAATACCTTGGTGATTTGTTAGAGTTGATATTAAGAAAATGGAAGGATCAAACTGCCAACTCATGCAAACAATTTTAAAAATAAATTGGGTCGTTATTATATTTTATAATTTTCATATTGTCAAGACGAATAAAACACGAACAATTAATTTAGTAAACAATGGGTAACAAAATCAACTAGTTTAACGCACTTAAATAAGTTCTAATATTATTTTAAAACGAAGGGTAAGAACTTAGTCGACAAATGTTATATAAGAGTTCCCGAAAAATGTGTCAAAATTTCATTATATGCACTTTATAAAAAAGTGTTTTTGCTCAGCTTTTGGGAGCACAAAATTGGGCGAAATCTGTTTTTACAAATATCTTAAGGTATTGCGTCCGATAAACATACATATGGAGAATCTTACATAATGCAAATTTTGCAACATATAGGCACATTTTGGAAAGAATATTAAAGAATTCCATTAAAGCTTTCAATTAATTAACTGAATATATTGAAATATTAGACCAGTTGATGAAGCCTGTGAGACGTATTTATGTGTATAAGATAAATTATGTCTTTAAAGTATAAATTTCTCAGATTTTGCACTACACGCTTCAATCCTGGCATTGCTTACTCTGCACTTTGTACATCGAAGCTCGCACTATCCACTTCGCAATCCCCAATTCGCACTCCGAACTTTTTGATCCGCATTTTGATATCCACATTTTTGTGCGTAAACTTCGAACTCCAAACTTCTATACCGGCAATGCGAACTCTGCACTGCGTCGTTTGAACCACGAACTTCCAGCTTCACAATCCACAATTCGCACTTCGCACTTTATCGCACTCCTCACTTTTCGAGCAGCATTTTAGAATTCCACATTTGTATGCTTACTTTAGACTCCAAGCTTCAATCCCGGCATTGCGAACTACCTCACACTTCGCAAACCCCTATTTGCACTTCATACTCTATCCCACTCCTCATTTTTCGATCTGCATTTCAAACACCACACTTTTATGTGTACTTCGCATTTCAAACTCCACATTTCGCACTTCATATTCCTCACTCTGCACTTCAAACTGAACACTTCGCACTTTTAACTTGGCACTCTGAACTTCGCACTCTGCACCCCGCATTCTGAAATTCGCACTATTCACTTCGCCAACCCCTATTCTTACTTCATAATATATCCCACTCCTCATTTTTCGATCTGCATTTCGAACACCACACTTTTATTTGTACTTCACAATTCAAACATAAAACTCCACTTCTCACTCTGCACTTCAAACTGAACACTTCGCACTTTGGACTTCGCACTTTGAACTTCGCACTTTGAACTTCGCACTCTGCACTTTTCACTATGCACTTGTTACTCCGAAATTCGCACTCTGTACTTCGAACTTAGCATTCTGCACTTCGCACTCTGCACCTCGCTCTCCCCACAATAAGCTTTTTATTAAACATTTTCAATCCACACTTCGCACTCCGCACTTGAAATAGGAAAACACAACGACTGTACAAATTTTGTATAGCTTTGTACCTGTAATTTTTTAAGCAGTTTCAATAATACTGCATATCAGATGTTTGCCAAAAAAATCTTTCCATTTAGTCTAACCACCAACTCTCTCATGTAACTATAGCAGAATCTATGAACCTAAATGAATGAACGAACTCCAAGATGCCTTCTTCTACACCCTTCTTATATTACCACAATCGCATACTGCAGCTCGTTTTGTCATAAATAAATAGGTATCTTTACGAATACATTAGGCTGATGTAGTCTCCCAGCATTCATGTCCAGCCAAATGGTACAGTGGTTAAACATTATTTTCAGTCTGTGCTTCCGAACTCTATATAATATAAGTACCTATACTAGCCATGTTATCACGTTGCAATTTTTGGCAAATTTTGCACAAAATGATAAAATAAAATCCCACCAACATATAAGAACCCAACTCACACAAAATTCCCCAGACAGAACCGGAGGCATAGGATAAAACCCATCTGGGATGTTTCCTGCGGTTTTTTTTAAGTGATGGAAATGATGGCCACATTTTTTTATGAATGTACAAGGACGAAGGAGGCGGAAAGAAAAAAACTTATGACGCCCCGACAAAAATTTCAATCTCAAAAGGTTGATTTATTATTGCACTTTCAAAAGATGGAGTTTCGTCCTTTTGTCCTCATGATACGAATGGAAAATGGACAAAATAAAAAACGACGAAAAAAAAGAACTCATCATGAATGGACCGCAGGAAATTCATAAAAAAAAAAACAACTAAACGAAACGAGGCGAGCATCAGAGATATCTGGTGGTGCGTGAATTGATGAGTGTATTGTGTGTGTTGCGTGCGAAGAAAAGGCCATGTCTATACATTTTGGTCATAAATCAAAGATTTCATACATGCCAAACAAACAGGAACTCTCCATTTGAACAGTGATACCAATAAACAATCGACCTGATTTTCGTCCTTCCCTATATATACGGATATAATAGCATTTGTGTTTGTGTCCTTCCTATATCGATTGGTAATCAATTACAACCCACAAGACACTTTGTCCGAAATGGTCAATATATATAATATGTGGATGTATGTCTTCCTAGTCCACATACATATATACCCATCTTATATCAATGTATTCGAATTGATGTTAAATATATATATATAAACCAACATCTTTATCTTTGCGTCCTTTTAAATCTAAGTCATTGCCTATAGCAATGTCTATATATGAATATAATACAGAAGCCACAACTTGTTTGCTTTAAGAAGAAATTAATTGAAAAAGTTTTCTGTTAACAGCCGCAGAAGAAAAGCCGAAGAATAGGAAAATTGTAGGCAAAAACAAAGAGCCTAAAGATTTTTTTTTTTTTTTTTTCAAACCGGATCCGGAAAATACAAAAAACAAATCCAAAGAAAACTTACTATAACAAGAGATTGTTTGCTTTTATTTTTTTTTATCTATTTATCGGGCTTAGTTGGGGGATAAGTCTTCGCGCTATACGAAATACGGATGATGGCAAAGATGCGGGAAACAAAGGAAATGATACAATGGTTGTAAAAAGGATTTTCCGTTTTCAAAGAGTATGAGCTTTGTAATGTTGACAAATAGTCCCTAAGTGTAAGGCCATTATTCTTTTTGTATATTGGTAAATAATTAAATGCAAATTATGTTAATAAAGCAATACCAAGCATTTATTTATAACTAGCCTAATTTTCATAATACAAAAAAAGTTCCCAAAGAAATAGCCTAGTTGAGGCAGTTGCGTTAGGGAGATGTTGTCTTCGTCATGTACGTCATCTTTTTTCTCTGATAAATCTAAATATATGCGAAAAATAATTAAAAATCAATCGAGCGGTTTTAAATCAAATACTGGCTGGCCTTCCCGGCTTCGCACGGAAGTTTTAATCAACTTTATCATTTTATTAAGTGAAAATAAAATTTATAGGGGCTTCAAATAACCCTTTATAATGAATTTTTTGGCACGCTCTAATAATTTGTTCATATAAATATGGCAGTTTGAGAGCGTAACGTTGTGATCCCATTTTCGTGAAAAACAGAATTAGCCAATTATTATCAATTCCATAGTGTTTGTTATTCTTTAGAATCAATATTTTCAGATATCGACACCATAAACCCCTGAAATTATGCAATAATTACACTCAGGGAAACAAATGGTTAAATTTGTAAATTTTAACAATTTCCATAGTTAAATTATACTCAAGATGTATCTTTCCATAAAATCCAATGAAATTTGTGGAAAAACTTGGTCGCATGTATTGAGTTGAGCAAAACTGGTTATGACAATCATTTGTACATCGTTTGTACAACTTTTAGAATCATTTGAACACTCACCGTTTTTTTTTATAGAGACACTTAAAAAATGAATGAAGTTTGACCCAGAAAAATCTGTAAATGTATTGTTCGATAGATGACCATTTGTACACGTTGTCTTCTTTTGTTTGATTTTTACTTGTCCCAAACCTTTTTTTTTTTAATTTTATAAAATTTTTTTTAACAAAAATGCAATCGTTTTTTTATAAAGGTTTTTTATAAAAAAAAATTTTTTTTTTTTTGTTTATTTTTTTAATTTTAATTTTAGTTTATTTTTTTTTTATTTCTACCAACCTTAACGCTCGAAAAATTTGTAAATGTAGTCTATAGATAATAATCGATTGTAGACGTTTATCTTTCTTTTTGTTTTGATTTTACATGTCCCAATTTTTTTCTTTTTACATAAAATTTTTTTTTAATTTTTAAAAATTTTATAAATTTTTTGAAGAAAATGCAATCGTTTGTAGAATATGTATAGTAATTTGTCGTGGAATTAATTATTATTTTAAATTAAGTTTTATTTCTATTTTTAATCAATTTTTCAAAATACATTTGTACATATGTATTTGGGACAAAAAACCGTTATTTTTATTCGAAAAATAATTATTCAAAAGATTTTGAGACAAATCCTTGAGTTTGGTTCACCTATCTGATCGTTTGAAAAATACATAAACACAGTTCGATAGGTAATCGTTTTTAAACTTAATTTATTTTTAAATTTTGTTTAATCAATTTTAAATCATTTTTATTTTTAACTTGAATAATAAATAGTCAGCTTTTCCAATAAATTTGAATTTTCTAAAAAATACCCATTACCCATTCTTAAAGTGGCTAACCATTCCAAATGTGAACTCAACTATTGTTATACTAATCAAAATTTCAAATCATTCCAATAATTATTGTGGAACTTTTGTATGCCAATATTAAATGAACCTACCTACCTATACACAAAATGTGTTAACTGAAGCTTAAATAATTTTCTTCATATATGCAAACGTAGGTAAGGTAATCAAAATTAACACATCATTTCTATAACTATAACTTCTATAGTTTATATACATACATAAAACAACTTAAACCACAAACTTGCAACCATTTATTAAAAAAGCCAACCCAATTAGTTCACATCTTGCCTTTGTATACAATTGCTCAAACTGAAACACAAAAAAAAATCTACTTAAATCGTTTCGTTGATGCGTTTCTAAACGAAAACTAATTGGCAGAGTTGCGGGCGGGTTTCTACGGAAACACACGAAACACTTTTCACCACAAACTTATTCGACTTTTATGTCAGAGGAACACAAGTTTTGCAGTAATTAACACGTCTGCAACTACCGCATTCATAAATAAAATAAATTTTGCCATCCTCCATTTTATACTATAAATAAAAATAAAAACAGTCGCACCGACGACAAAACGACAATACAACACCATCAGAAATGTTGCTCCTTGTTTTTTGGAGTCTTGACATCATGTCTGATGGCGGGGGAGGGAGAGGGAGAGGGACTGGGTCTTCTACCAAGGACCACTTTTCAAGGAAATTTCATTTAAATCTCATTTTGCATCGGTCTCGGTCGTCAACACACAATATTGTCGCACTCAACTTAAACATTATTTTTTTTTTTTTGCAATTTCACATCGTTATTTAGATGAAAATAACCAGTAGAACCACAGTTGTTAGGAGACCATTTTTGTCACCAAATAAAGCTGCCCTCTCTCGCTCCCACTATAATATACACCATGCTCATCACAGAGCTAACTAATATAGGGAAGGAGAATAATTATGTCGCTACTTTGCTCCGAGTGCTCGGTAAACAATATTCCATTTCCGGTTTTAATTAAAATTGAATTATTTATGCAAACAAAATCGGGAATTGTACACCCGAGGACAAACGAATGAACGTACGAACGAACAGCGTGGCTATGGTGATGATGATGATGATGGCCCGGGTTTTATAACGAAGTTTAATTGCGATGCGAACCCCGCGCTTTTGTGCGAATCAATTTCCCAACACAACGACAACTTGACATGAATCCAAGTTTCGAGTCCTGGTTTTGTCTATTTGCGCAAAGGGCAAAATAACAAGGATATCTCTGTTCGTTGTGCAATCATATTCCTCCTCCACATCTCGCCACAACACATAAATTTATTCCATTCCAATTCCAGGACATTATGTTACGTGCGTTTTAAAATGCTAAACAGGAAAATTATAAATTTTGAAACGTGACTGAAGCCCAATCTACCCTTTGCCTTATAACCCTTTCGTTCTCTCGACTGATCCACCATGTTTACAGTTTTTTTTTGTTAAGAGATAACAACAATATACAGGAGTTCGGGGACAACACACGGCCAGTCCTACAATTAAATTGGCCACCGCATATATAAATGCTTATAATCGTTTTTATCGTAACGGCATTTTTTGTTGTTATATTATTTGAAAACGTAAAAATGAATTTTCAACGGTTGTCTGCAGCGGGGAGGGGTTTGTTTGGTTGATCTATCTATATATCCCAGGGTGGGTGGGTGTCTTTATGGGGGACAACAACTTATGGCGTGTGCTGAGGCCATTTAATTAAATTAGTTTATATTTTTTTTATTTTATAATTTCAACCTGGCAGTGATGAGATAAGGTGATTTAAATTTTTATGATTTTTTATTTAAAAAAAAAATATAATAAAATTTTTGTCTGACTACGAATTAGATAATATGGACAGACCTGGGTATTATAAGTGAAATTGGAGAATGGTTTATTTCAAGTTTAAGGGAAGGTGAAATTATAATAATTTGCCTATATCATTTTTTTTTCTACTCGTATAGACGAAAATTTTAAATTATCGTTGTTTAAAAAATTCAATTTGAAAGCAAAAAAAAACAGCATGAATCAGTTTTTTAGCTAGCTTTTTTACTGCCAGCTCAGCAAATTTTTACTCGTTAACAAAATGAAAACTGAAGGTAAGAATAACTCCGGTCAGTCATCATGCGGAGTGAATTTATAAAGTGGTTTTACAATGTTGAAGCTGAAGCTGCTATTTTGTGCAAGGGATTTATAGATTTAATGGATGGGTCTTTTGTATTTTCCATTAAAAAAAATATTTAGCAATATTTACGTTCTTCTTGGAAAATTAAATTATTATAATATTATAGGAGATTCTATTCATTTTAAATTGGTTTAACAGATAATGAGACATAGTCAAAATAAAGCGGTTGTATTTGAGATATGGTACTGTTTATAGTGCTTTGATTTAAAATGTGTTTCTGTTAAATGGTAGATCGTATTTATATTCAGGCCTTTCATAAAATCCATCGTGGAAAATTCCCGAATGAATTATTCCATCTATACGAACTCTGAAAAAAAGAATTCACAAAATCCGAATGGAATCGAAAAATGCCTCATTAAAAGAATTAATTCTGAATTTCGAAATCAGCTGTCCTATATCACACCAAACTTGCAGCTTTTAAAAACAAAAATCGTTTCAACTTTTCAAAAAGTCCTATTTTCTCTCTTTTTATCGCTACACTCTTTATTTTAATAAATATCGAAAAAAATCCCATAATCCTTGAGCACAGCTATTACAGCTGTCAAATGATTGAGAACGACAAAAAAATTGTGTTATTGATATTTGTTTATTTATTCTCAATTTTGAGCATTTTTTCCCAAGAAAATAGATTCAACATAAAAATAATTTAAAATTATAAAAATAAAGTGGTTTCAAATGCTCATGCGGAACTAATTTTAGCCCGGCTTATTTTAAAAGTGATATGTGCTTTTATACTTCCTCTTTTTTTAAAGTGCATAGTTTTGTTTAGGCTTGGTTTGTAAATTATTTTTTACTGGCATGGCATTCAATTATTTTAAGGGTTTATGAATTTTTAACTAAATAAAAATTGATTAATTTGAGTTTGCAACTATTGTAAATTTTAGGATTTGTAAAAAGAACTATTTTTTTATTGAAACACAATTTTTTTCCACTGAACTACGACAAGAACTAGTTGTCGCAGAAAAGGAAGTATTTGGGTGATTCTCTGCCAACTGTGATTCTTTGTGTCCAGGGCTTTATTTGTAACTTATTATAAAATTTTCTTATGAATTTCTAGTTTGAATTATGGAAATAAGTTTGTACTACAATTTACATTACATATTGTTTAAAAATTTGCTACTCTTTCCCCTTGGCATGTAAAAGTATACGCAAAATGTCAGTACCGTGGCATGTCCCATTCTTGTTTTTCCAATTAAATCTACTATTTTCTATTAAAATACATCATTGAATAAAAATGTTGTCCTCGGAGAAGTTTGAGTACAATAGTTGCTTAATTAAATTTTGACAATATCAAGTCAAAATATTTGCTCTCGAATTAAATAATAATAATGGAATGGTGTCCCTGGATTTCATTTTATTTTTGAATTCGAAAGATTTCCAGCTGAACCGCCATTTTGTTTTTAGTTTGATGGCATTTGTGTGGTACCGTTTGAAAGAGGGACTATTTATTTATTGTTTACAAAAGTCAATTTATTTTACTAACGTAATTTTGCTGTAAGAGTTAAGTGTTTTTATTCTAAAATCGTGTGTCACAAAATTACCTGTCAGTACCGTTGTAGTATTATCCAAGCGTGTTATGAAATTTTTATGGGTGATTTTTAGAATATTTTATTTCTTTTGCAGTCATATAAATAAAAATTATAACGGATTTTATTTTTCTCAGAAGCTTTGAGATATGAGGTTATATTAAAGCCTTAATGTCAGTACCGTGGGTGTCAGTACCGTGGTATATTTATTTATAATGAACGTAAATTAAATGATTTCAGGCAATTTTGCTAAAAATCTTGTTATTTTTTTTTTACTAAGAATGGTACCAATACTTCGGACAAAACATATAAAAACAAATCCGTGCAATAAATGCTGAGATATAACCTAGCATAAAAATTAAGACTCCAACCTCAAAAAACAAATTTCAAAAACTAAAAAACATAAAATTTTGAATAAAACATTGCCTTTCAAAGTTGAAAACGTCAAAACGTAAGAGGGAGTTAAGAAACTCACCAAAAGTATTGTCAAAATAAATAAAAACGTTTAAAAATTCAAAAATTAAAAATCAGTGTCAGCATCATGCCCTTCGAGATTTAGTACTTTTAGGATATTTTTTGTTCCTTAAAAGTTGTAGTAAAATGCTCTTTCAGATTTAATATCATGTCTATTTAAAGACAAATAAAATAAAAAAAATTAATTTTCAATGACTTTTAATTTTAGCAAAATTTTAATTTTAAAAATCACAGTTGGCAGAGAATCACCCATTTCTTTAAACTTTACTAACGAGTTTTGAGAAAAATAAGGTTTTCGTTAATTGCTAAAAATATTTGTACAGTATAATATTCAAACGTATTTTTGATTACAAAAAAACAAAAATTTAAAACTGCAAATTACCTACTTACAGTGCGGGTACCAAGTTTAGAAAAAAGATCTATCCGTTTAGGCTATAGCCGAATAGACAGGCAGTCAGACAGAATTTTAAGACCAACTCTCTTCTTTTCCCTTATCATCGTTAATGTCAAGTTTGATAAAAATTTCGAATATATGTAAGTGGTTGTTTACAAATCCGGCAAATAATTGGTGAAATACATGTTTTTTAAAATTGAAAGCTACAACTATAACTGTGTTTTGTACAATTGTCTCTGTACATACATACTTGTTGGAAATATATATATGTTACGTATTTGTGAAACAGAAATTCTGTTATTAAATTCGTAAAAGTATTTTACCAATACAATTTTTTTGTTCGTAAATTGTAATTTGGTGAAATAGGACCCAAGTTTAATTGTACGAGTCAACTCCATTAAACAAATTTATTTAAATCTACACACTTATTCGGTTAAAGTGTACTAAATTTTATAAAACTATACTTCTGGGTTAGCTTGTTCGTTTTCAACCACCAATTAAGTTAGTTAATAAAAAACTACTCTTTTATCATAAACGATATTCAAAATAATGCTTATCCTAACCACATTTCTCTATTAATACAGCCTTCTTAGGTTTATATTTTATACAATTTATTTTTATCGAGTCGACTACGTTATAATTAACATAGTAGACTACGTATTTTTTAATTTTAATTACATAATATTTAACACATTTTTTGTAACCCATCGAAAAACGCTCTAGGTTAAAAATAATTTTTCATCGTGTTTATTGACCTCGGTATATCTTTATATTTATGTTCTTTATCTATTTGAACACTTTCAATCTATTTATATGTATAAGTAAATGCATTAAGGTTATAATTTAGATGACAATCCAAAATAATTAATTACTCACAAAGTATAAAGCTATTTGTTTAATAGTTCTAGTGACCTTTATTATATTATAAATTATTTACATATTAAGGTTTTCTTTTTAATCGGTATGTAGTATCTATTTTTTTAGCGATGTAGTTTTTAATGAAAATACAAAAATATAATATTATTATGAAAACTAACCGTCACATTTTTAGTTCGTGTTGGATATTTTTTACCAGGGGCCTAATTTCGTAAAACGGAAATGATCAAACTATACAATTCTCGATGCTATACAATTCTCGATCACATCTAAAGAGAAATATAGAGACAGCTATTGTCAAAACGATATCGTTCGATCGTTTTGGTTTTACGGAATTAGGCCCCAGTATTCAGTATTCAGTATCAATTGAATTGCTTAACTTGTAAGACTAAAATATGAATCTTTCCATCAAAGTGGCATTATTTAAGTTTCTTTGGATCGCTTTAGTTCTGAGTGTAATTGATTCAGCAAGAATTCTCGGTCTATTTCCAACACATTCTAAAAGTCATCTAATAATTCACAGTGCAATAGCTGAAGCTTTAGCTGAACATGGTCATAATGTAACTATTGTAACCACACATCCCCGAATTAAGAAGAATCTTCAAATTCGTTATTTACACTTGAATATTCCATCATTTTCAACAGACATCATTTCGGAAGTTATCAAAGAGCCGTTATTTTACAAAGCTGCCTATAACTTTATAAAATTAACTTCGGAACTTTCAAATTCAAGTTTTCATCATCCACTTATGAAGAAATTAATGGACGAAGAATCCTTTGATCTGGTTTTGCAAGGATATTTCTTCAATGATTTTCTATTCGGTGTAGCGGCACATTTCAAATGTCCTCTTGTTTTGTCGTTCACAATGCCACCTTATTCGAATGTCAACGACTTGGTGGGGAATCCTCAGGAATTTGCGTATGCTTCAGCAGAGGTGGCGACCAGTGCAAAGCAACCTATTGGATTTCTAGATAGAGTTATAAATTTCATCCGAATTGCAGTAGCAAGAGAATGGATTTTAAGGCCTTACTTTAGGTTGATCCAGGAAATATATTATAGGTATGTTGTTTTTTTTTTGAACTATTGATACGTCAAACAATATGAATTTTTTAAACTTAAGGGCCAACTTCCCAATGGACAAGTATCCCTCTTTAGATGCGATGATGAAGAATGTTTCACTTATTTTAACGGCCCACCATTTTAGCCAAAAAATTCGGCCAAATGTTCCAGCTATGATTGAAATCGGTGGAATTCAAATTAAGGATAAGCCTGATCCACTGGCTGAGGTAAGTTCGCCGAGAGTTTCCTTTACTCACAAGTAAAATATAATGTATTTTTCTTTCAAGGATATCAAATTCATTTTAGATGATTCCATTCAAAACGGAGTTATATACTTCAGTCTTGGAACAAATATTCACAAAAGCCATTTAAATGATTCCAAAGTAAAAATCATATTTGAAGTTCTCTCCAAATTACCGCAGACAATTCTGTGCAAATGGAGTGATAAAGAACTACCTTTAGAATCTCCAAATATATTTTACAAAAAATGGCTACCACAGGATGACATTCTACGCCATCGTAGTGTTAAACTTTTTATTACTCATGGAGGCTTGGGAAGTGTTGTCGAAGCTCAATACCATGCTGTACCAATGGTGGGTATTCCGTTTTTCACCGATCAATATACAAATGTGCAGAATATTAAAAATGCTGGTTTTGGCTTAATTTTGGACTATGGAACTCTTACAGAAAAGAGTATGCGCAATACGATCGTAGAAGTTCTAACAAATCAAACCTACACCGATAATGTTCGACGCTTCTCCAGATTGTATAAGGATCGACCATTGACTGCTAAACAATCAGCAGTCTATTGGGTGGAGTATGTACTGCGTTATCACGGGGCCCCACATTTACAAAGTCCAGCAATACACCTGAACTACATTCAGCTGTTGTCGCTGGATGTTATTGGATTTCTGCTTATTATCTCTTACATTATTTTTAAGACTCTGAAATATTTTGTGTTGCTGATGAAAAGAAAGTGCAGTCAAAAATTGAAAGAAGAATAAATTTTGGAAAGAAAAAAAAATTATGTCTATAAAATATTAGGTACTGTGGCTATGAGGTTCAAACCTTTCAAGTTAAAATTATCAAAGTATAGAAGTTTAGATACACACCAACTGCAAACCACCTACAGAACGACATTTTTATTACTGAATTCCGCCTACAGCGCAATGAGAAATTTCAATTTCAGTATTTAACCTCAAACTGTTAAATATTTGTATTTGGGGGAATTATGGAAATCGCTTCGAGACACCCGGAAGAACAAATCTAAATCGCCTATCGCAATATTAGCCTTATATATTTCAACCCTTATATTGTTGAGAGTAATTCAACAAAGTCTATATAAAGCTTTTCAATTTCCTTAAGACTCAAAAGACATTGGGGTTGCATCCAGTCTTACAAATTTCTATTGCACTATAAGACTGTTTTTAAAAGTGGGGGGAATATATATAAAATTGTAGATTCGGCAAGCTTGATTGACGAGAGGATTTTTATTTTTTCAAAAGTGAATCCCCTCTAGGCACACTTTTAAAATTGGGAAATGTTTATCGAAATTAACCCGGTAGTGATGGGGGAGACCTAATAACTTGCATGAAATGAATATTAATTGAGGGGGGCTATATATATCTACCTATTGAATTGAAGACAAGGGTTCTGACAAAATGTCATTCCTTCGAGGGTCGATGCATCGATATCTGTATACGACTGTTCAAAAAAAAAAAAGATCCAAATCGAAACGGTGAAATTGGAAAATTACCAATTTTCCAATGCTCGAGGGGTTGCTTTTCAAAAGTGACATATACAAATACATATCTGTCTTCGTTTGAACTGTAGTTTGTTTTTTTTTTAAATGACATCCGCTTTTGATTCAAAAATTAGGGTGATTTTGTCAAGCAACAACCCTTATATAGACATGCCAAATAAGCTCCAACACTCTCTCTCTCAAAATTCAGCCCCCAAGTATATCTATAAGACTTAAAGTGACTCAAAAAGCGATTTCCAAGAATAATATTGATGACTATATGGAGATAAAAAAAAAATATACAACCAACAACAATTTGCATTTTACTGTTTATAGATACTACGATTTTAGTTCAACGGTCAAAGCTTACTTACTTACTTACTCCTTGTACATTAAAGGAGGGTTGATTTTTCTTAAGTTTTTATTTCGAAATGTGTCATTGTTGCGGGAATTAGTTTTGACTTTCATTGTTTGACATTTTATTGCAGTGTCAGAACTAACAGAACTAAAGGGACAGTGTTTTCTTTTTGTTTTCGAAGAAAGGACTGATGTGTTTTTATAATTGCAAAGGAATATTATTTTTTTTATCAAGAGAAAAAAGGAAAACTATATTGTTGCGTTTTTATATTAAAAGTTGGGAAAGTTTTTATAGGGTTTCTGTCGTCGACGGACACATAAATCACTTACGATAACACTTCAATAGACGCCAGCGCCAAGAACAACAAAAGAATCTCCCTCTGACTAATTTGCTTTCAAACTTTAATATTATGGAGGGATTTTAATGCTAATTTTGGAAATTCCATAACAAATAAAAAAATATATTCGGTTGGAGCTTCATTTCTGAAAGAAATATCATAATTTCTTAAATAAAATAAATGCACTTGTTTGTTTTAAAAAATAACCCCAACTAAACAATCATTGGAACGAAAAATCATCCCAAACAAAATGGCGACTTAAATCGGGAAAGGACACTAGACAAAAAAGAAATACAAAAATAATTGTATTCTCCGCGGTCAATTTGTCGCGAAATTCCTTAAATCAAAATGGATTATTAAATTGCTTTATACAATGGCTTTCAAAATTGGAATGAAACTATACAGAATTAATAAATTTGACTAAAGTGGTTTTTTTTTTTTGTCCTTCAAGTTGGGGTTTTTTTCGAAACCGGTGGGATTTTTTACATTTCATCTGGCAACACACACAACAGCTGTTAGAGTTGACTTACGAAATCGATGAGTTAATTCTGGATCTAAATTGACTGAATAACATATCTCAGGAGTTCGCTCGGGTTTAACTCCCGAGCCTTACCAATATTCATTTATATCATGAAAACAATAATTCAACAAAATCTAACTGTAATTGGGAAGATTTTTTTAGTTCTAAATAAAAAGGATACAAGAAATTCAAAGATATTTGTCGAATTTACCAAAACATTTACAAAACCACCACCAAAGGAACTAAAAACAGAATTCCCTTTCAGCTTTCAATCTAAAGAGCTTGTAACGTTTAAATAAGTTCAAAAATCCACTTATCTACGAAAATATGGAATTCAATATAATCTCCTCTTGAAGCCAGTTAACAAGATAAACGTTTGAATCTTCATTTCCATACCTACCTAACTATAATATAGCGATATATGGGATATGTTCGCCCGTATATATAAAGGAATGCATCATCCCCTTATATCTATTTGAGTTAACTTTGCTGTAGCAAATTGACGATGTAACCAACGCAACCGCCAATATTGGGTGAAAGTTGCCGCTCAAGTGGCAATAACAAACATTTTAGCCCTGATCCTGGAAGCTCAGAAGCAATTTACCCAGATAAACATAGTTAACGATAGAAGACTGACTACATATATAAGAACAATTTTGTATGCTGTTATTCTGTTAGGTAGGGATAAAGTAGGGACACATCATAATATAAAATACATAGCAACTACAGGGTTGCCGTATTTTTTTAAGAGGAATGAATAAAAATAGAGTTAGCCATTGAAATTTAAGTAAACTTGATTGCCTGATGTAAAAATCTTTTGCGGCAACCCTATTCATGCAATTCACCGAAATTCTCTTGTTCTTTGTGTACGAATATTTCAATTTTAGAAAATTATTTATTCCAGTAAGACGATAATGTTTAGAGAACGCTTTAGGGTTCTTCTTCCCTTTTATACGAGAAATACTAATAGGTATACGTCTGCATCTGTACCTACATATAAATGGATGGAGTCTCATTGATGAGTAACTAACTATACAGAATTCCACATGAGGGATTTTCAATGTTTTAACTCCTTCGTATGTGTGAAATGAAGTTGGAATATGTAGCTTGTAGATTAAAAAGCTGGATGAATGCATCTTCTCCTTTATTCATCAACAACATCATCATTATCATCATCAGCAGCAGCATCATCATCATCATCATCATCAACGTGAAATCATCGAATTTTGAAAAGCAATTGGGTTACTCAAGAGGGACTCGGAAAACGCTCATTCTTTTGGCCTCGGTGAATAATTAAACGTTACTTAAGAGCCAGTTTAGTGATGCCCTCATGATATACTCGCAGCAATCCTTTCATTTCAAATGAAGTTTCTGTATTTCTATATGTAAATGTAAGTAAGATGGTAGATATGGAAAATCGTATTACTTCAGGTTCGCTTGTATAGCACATTTCAATGCACTTTCGCATATACGGTTTAAGTGTAGTGATTACAAGTGTACTGTGCTGGAAAATGGGATTTTCATGGCAACCACAGAGGAAAATTTTCTTGTTTTGTGAATAAGATGCAAATATGTATATAAATTGCATTTAAGTATTTTTGGAATACTTTTTCTTTAATAATATGAAAAAAATAAAAGCATGTTTTAGTTTTAATGAACAATATGATGCAATAAAAATGATGCTCAGTTAAAATATTTAGTAAGCAAAGTTCCCAATTAAGGTTGGCTACGCACGAGACGAAACAAGACGAAAACTGCGATGAGACGATCAACGCAGAAATGGTTATCACTTCAAAATGACGTCAAATCCTTACCCAAAGTTACGAAGTCAATGCGTTGACGGTTGCAATGACAGTCACGTTGACACGATATTTAACGTTAACACGTTGATTATTTCATTGAATTTTCAATCCACTTTTCAGACAGACTTTTTGACAGACTGCTCATCAGTGTGTTTAAAAGTCGTCACAGTAGAATTTTTTTCCGCACCAACGTTACTTTCGTTGATTTACATAGTTATTGGTTGACATAATTTGAAATATTCGGTAGATATGCGGCTGTAAAAAGGGTATTTATTGCATTTTTGACTGGTCATATAGAAGCTTTCGTACCTACATTTTTACAATGAAAGTTCTTCCTCTGAAAAAGGAGAAAATGAATTACATTTTAGAAAAATCAGTTTGCACGTCAAGTCGAATTGTGATGTCTTCTTTCAGTAATAAAATTATGTGCGAGAAGACAGCAAAGAAATTTTTGTTTTGTAAAAAAAAACAACGGTTTTGATGTATTTTGCTTAACTTGGCTGCGATGTGCCGTAAATATTTTTGAAAATTTCCCAAAGTTGCAATTTTTATGGATGGAATTTTTTTTTAAGATTATGTTTTTCTAAAAACTTAAAGTTGTGCTTTTTTGTATTAAAAAAATGATGCTAAGAACAGTAAGTACCGAATAGATAGAACAAATTTGCGTATTTGCAGCTTTTACAACCGAACGAAAATGTTGCAAAGCACCTGGGCGAGAAGCTAGCAACGCCATTTTCAGTTTTCAAAAAAAAAAGTTGTACCTACTGTATTGTGCTCAACTTGTGTCGCCATGTGTCATAGATATTTTTTTAAATTCGGATGAAATTTTTTGTAAAATTCCGATTTTCAAAAAAATCAAAGTTTTGCTGTATTATGCTCATAAAATGATTAAAAAAATCGTATACAGCAGAATCTCGGAAAGATGAACGGTTCTATAATATGAACAGCTCGGAAAGATGAACGAAACATTTCCACTTTCGATTGTTCAAAAAGATGAACAGGTTAAAATTTTGTACTCGAAAAGATGAAAACTTTATTCCAAACATAATAATGTTCTTTTTCTTTGCATTTAGTTCCTCCTGAACAGTGTTTTGGGGCTTATTTTAACTCGTTATGTAAATAATTTTTAATGTTTTTATTTATAACCATATCTTCTTCCTCAACAAAATGTTGATGCTCGAAAAGATGAACAATTTGAAAAGATGAACGGGTCCTGTTTTATATCTGTTCATCTTTTTGAGATTCTACTGTATTTGCAGCTTTTAAGACTGAAAGCAAATGCTGCGAATTGCCTTAGCTTGAAGTTACCACCGTTATTTTCGATTTTCAAAAAAGAATTGAAAAAGAATTTGACAGTTCCTGGCTTGTCAGATAGAGGCCAAACCATATTTTGACGGATGTAGAGTGTTTTGTTACCAAATCTATTTCGAAAACCTTAAAATAGGGTTTTCCGAAAAAATTACTGAATCCCCAAAATGTTCAATTTGTCAATTTTGTAACGTTTGTCATTCCTCAGAATCAATATTTTCTCCAAATAGAAAGTGAAATAATCAGTTATCGTTTCCATCAACCCCTGAAAGTATGCAATTTCGGATTTCCAAGATTTTTCATACTTTTCCAGTCGAAATTTAAAATTTTTGGCCCTGTAGTGTCTTTACCTGGTTCAATACGAATCCAAAAACGAAATCCCTATGCAAATCGGATGATGTTCAGACGGAGTTATGTGCATAGGTACAAATAAAAAACCTATTCATTTTTATATATTTAGATTTCGTTCGGAATGGAATATAATTATTGTATTGTATGGGCCTTTTGCCATAGTTTCTTTTAAGTCCTATTTTTTATCTGTCTCACTCAAGTTTAAGACAAATTCTGGGATTTGCAGTAACATAATCATGAAAAAAGCTATGAAATGGGTCAACATCAGTATATCGTAGTTCTATCTTTTGTTATAGGAAATGTATCAGTAGTGCTCCACTTTTCTTACAGTAATTGAAATCATTCATTTTAATCCATTATAACATGAAACCATCTTAGTTATCTTATCAGTTAACAGTTTTAATTGCCATTTATTTCTTCTTTCAAAAATTCAATTTAATGACTCCTCAGACCCTTGATTATTATTGTTTGCTACACAACAACAACAACAAAAATTATACTACACTCCTGAATAATTTCCAAACAAACCCCAACTTTGACAACATTTTACACGATGTAAATCAAAGCTAAAACAAGTGAAAATTTACGTTTCATGCGGTTGTAAATAGAAGTTGGCTCTCCCAAAAAGCACTGAGGAAGAAAGAAATTCAATTGCAAAAAGGACATTTTTTTTTGCTTTCATTTCTCTATGCTTATTTACTTCCTCTTGTTGCTTAAACCAGAAAAAAAGAAAAAAAAAAAGAAAACTTAACATAAACTTTTCCTAGAACTGTCGTCCTTTTACTTCTCTGTTTATATAATATGTACTTTTATATCGACTTTTCTTTTTTTTATCACAAAATAAAATGTAGAGTAAAGGAAGAGAGAAAGAAAAAAAAAATAGTACAAGCCCCCGTGGTTGTAACATTTTCTCGAAAGGAAACAAACTTGGTGTTGAAATTAGCATCGTATATATATAAGTATTACTGCGCTGCGGTGGCTGTTACGGTGCGGTGGGGCATGGAATTTCAAAAGTCCATGAAAGGCAAATCATTTCCTTATTCAAGATTTCCGCTCGAACGATAGATGAAAAGAAATCACAGAGCCGCATCTCTCACCCATAAAGTAAAAGAGAAAAAAAGTTTGGTGTGTAACTGAATTTTGTTTCACAAGCTTTAACTTCATTTATGGTTTGGTGACTCTGAGGTCCTTGGAATTTGTCGTCCTTTTGCAAGTAATTTTTTTTTTTTTTTTTTTAATTTTATGAATGCAAAATAAAAGCAAGAAAATGTGTTTTGATGTCCTTTGTGTTTGTTGCTAATTTTTGAAATCTCGGTATTATATGTTTCGTATTTCTTTATAATAAACTAATAAAGCAGTTTGATTTTTTGTCTATAAGGCAGCGAGATGGTTAAAAAAAAGGTTTGAGTTAAATATGTCCACAGCCACGCCCACTTTTATCATATTGTAACTAGTTTCTTACTTAACGTCCTTAGAAAAATAAATTAAATTTTACAAAATTTTATTTTTTACTTATTGAACGTCCTTAGAACATTAAAATTGTGTGTACTGCCACGCCCACTTTTATCATATTTTAGTTTTTTTTTCCTTTTTGAACGTTCTTAGAAGATTAACATTTTGTGATAAAAGTCTTTTCAAAATAAAGCATGACAAGTGTTTTTGTACCACTTACTACCACACCCACTTTTTTTACATTCGAATTTTATCCTGATATACATATAATGGGTTTATGTCAAAAAATTTATAATATTTATCTTAATGTCTTAAGGTTAAAAAATTTATAATAATTCTCTCTTAAACCCAAAATCATGATATGTGTAGTTTTTTTTTTGTAAATCCGCCTACTTCCACACCCACTTTTCTTTTACTTATACTCTGAGATTCCACCTTACTTTAAATCCCCAGAACGTTGAAATTTTGTAATTAAAATCCCTTGAGCATAAAGCATGATATGTGTGATTTCATTGAAGTTCACTTACCGCCACACCCACTTTTCTTATATTTGAGTTTTTTTCCTTTTTTTAAAGAATAATAATTCAAATTCAGTTAGAAAATGGTCCTGAGAAATTTAACAATATAATTGATCTATTAATTTAACATTGAAAATTTAAATTAATTAAAATTAAATTTAACTCTCCAAAATTTTCCAATTTAATTATGCCTGCAATTTTTCAAAGCAAAAAATAAATCTCATTATTAATTTAGATTTTGCTTTCAGAAAAATCTCCCTCCTAGTCCAAGTTTTGAGAACCCAATGCATAAAAATTGCCATTTTTGTTTAAATTGCCATTTTTTTTTTTTTTTAGAACTTTGGTTGATTTTTGTTTGTTTGTTTGTAAAGCACAAAACAAAGCCACCAAATTGTGCCTTTTCTATGGGAAAACCCAATTTCAGCTCCATTGACATATCCATTATAAAATTAATTTGAAAATCTCACTTGACGCAGTTTCCTCAACGTCCCGCAATATTTCAATTTAATGACAATGATGGTGATGATGTTGACGTTGTTGGGCTCCATCAAACTTTGTTTCGCACCATAACATCCAAGTCGCATATATACACAAAACCGCTGATGCCACCAGCATAACTCTGACACCCCTTCTCGGAAAGTGTCTGATGATGGGTGCTTTGCTTGCTGGTATAGCTGTTTGGGTATGTATGTGGGTGCCATTATGTCACACAATATATAATAGACATATACACACACCAACATACATTCAAACATTTTACCATTGAAGAGAGGAAATTAATTTCTCGGTTGAAGGGATGTTAAGCGAAAATGAAATTTTAACACTTTTCCTTCCAAACCAACCGAGTGACACACAGCCCAGCTAGAGCCATCAAAAAATCCGTATACGAAAATTGGTCCGGGACCTATATGTATGTATATAGTAACTTTATATAGTTGAAAATTTGAAAATGATTTGGTTAGCAAAACGCACCCAGCGCCACCTTGTTCGCCTTTGTGATTTATAATTATGACAGCAGCAGAAGAGTTTTTGAACAATTTATTTTTTTTTTGTGTTTTGAGGCTTCTCTTTTCGTTACTATAAATTAATGATGGTAATTATTATGTTTCCGTTTCCCTTATACCAACCTCAACTCAAAGGAATTATTACAAAAAACTGCGAACCAGAGACATTCAGGAAATAAATTTTCCAAACCCTTTGAAATTATTTCAAAAGATATAGAGCTACGAAAACTTTCGGCTCATCAATCACGTTCGGGAAGTCTTCTTTTGAGGTGTAAAGATACATCTTAATTTACAGATAGGGTTGGTATTTTTATATGGGTATCATCTGGAAGCAATGATCTAGTAAACATGCGGAGCTTCTTAAATATACGACTTTTAGAAAGGAGAATATTTTGGGTGAATAATTCTTTCATGATAATAATAATTATCCAACCTTATAACCAAGAAATTTAGAACTATTTAACTTAGGACTTTTGAATGACATTTTTATTGTGTGTCAAAAATGGTAGGTACGTACTTTAATTTTTATATTTTTGGTACCTCGTCTCAATATACCAAGCGGAGAATTTAATTGCAATGAAGGGAGAATACTATATATGCGGGAACTGCATAATAAAATACAATAAAACCAGCTTAAGAGAAACTGCAAAATGTCTAGTAGTATTTCTTTCACTTAAGCGGGTTTTTCACTTAAAAGAACCCCGTGAAAAAGAAATTCCACTTAAGCGGATCTAAAAATTCAAAAGGCGGTGGTGACATATCAGTAATTCAAATGTCATTTAAGTGGGGAGAATTTGGTGGAGCTGAAAAATAAAAAAACGTGAAAGCGTTCAGCAATTTTTTTTCTGTTCGATCCACTTTTTTTCACTTAAGACAGTTTTTTTAATGAAAAATATTAAATTTGACTAAAAATATGTTATGTCCGAGTTTTTCACTTAAGCAAGTTTCGCTTAAGCGGAGTGAGTGGACGGTAATTGGTCGACAAATACTCGGGGATAAAAAAATTGTTTCAGATAAGCGGGTTTTTCTCTTAAGCGGGTTTCTCTAAAGCGGGTTTTACTGTATACATTTAGACAGAAAGATAGCAATAGATTTAATGGATTTTAAAATATAACTCATTCCAAAGCAAAAAAATACATCTCAATCATTTTTAGGTAGGAAAGCACTCATGTGTGATTTTTGAACATTCCGGAAGAAGTGTTGTCTTCATGGTTTAAAATTTTTATTAGAACTCATGCTCATATTAAAAAGAATCCAGAAATATCTAAGAACTAAACAAAATCAATAGATGAAATAAATTTTAAGTTTATGCCAAGTTTTCATTGGAGTCAAGATGAGCTAAAATTTTGAAACTCGTGCAAAAAACGTTTTTTGATTAAAGTTGTTTCTAGCTTTCTTTGACAGTTAGTAAGAATTAAGATGTTTATTTCACGATAGCTAACTCAAATTCTTTTTGTTATGTGAATGTTAGAGTGCGAAGTGGGAATTTTGATGTCCGAAGTGTGGATTGCGAAGGGTAGAGTGCAGATTATGAAGTTTTGATTGTGAAGTTTTCAATAGGAAGTTTTGAGTTCGAAATTCTGATTGTGAAGAGATGGGTGCGAAATGCTGAATGCGAAGTGTTTAGTGAGAAGTGCTGAGTGCGAATTGCTGAGTGCGAAGTGCTGACTGCGAAGTACTGAGTGGGAAGTGCTGAGTGCGAAGTGCTGTGTGCGAAGTGCTAAGTGCCAAGTGCTGAGAGTGAAGTACTTCCTTTATTCTACTTGCTTAAGTTTTTAAAATCTTTTTATTTGATGGAACTTCAGTTATAATCTGCAGAGATGCAGTGGAAGATGCAACGACTGCAAACAACTTTATAACTCGAGTCCAAATAGCTATATACCACCTGGTTTCAAGTTTAACATCATAAAGAAAATCCGGGAATGTAAACTTTTCCCTTATCCCTTAAAGCTAGTTACTTATTTATAAGTGTTTTACTTACTAGAATTTCCTTCAAATTAATATTGATTTGTTTACTATCTTACGTGCTTCTATGTAGGTATGTTATATATGAAAACCACTAAGTGGTTTGTAATTATAAAATTCCATCATAATTACACTCAACTTTGCAGACACAAAAGCACATCATAATAATAATATTTAATTGCATATATATGCAAATTAGAAAATGATTAATCAAACGTGTGAATGTGATTACTAAAGAAAATTCCCTCTGGATCTTGGTTCCTCGAATGCTTCATATAATAATAATTGTTCTAAAAGCTTTCATCTAGAATTTGATTAATTACATAGAATCGCTTTTGGCGATAAATTTAAATAAAAGTCTATTCCATTACTCACTCTCCTTATAGTTTAATAATTTTCAAAAGTTGCATTATGTTCAAAACATTAATCACTGACATTGCTACACGACAATTCACTTTTCACGCAATGTAAAATCATATCCCCATAGAAGCCTGCTTATGTATATAGACTCTTTTTAAGTTTCCTTTAATTTCTTAATAAGCCCGAGGACGTCCAGAAATTAACAAAAAAAAACAAGAGCTTCAAAGAGATTGTCGTTGGGACAACAGCTTACACATTTTGGCGTCACTATATATGCTTATGGTCTGCGTGCTTGACATTCGACAACGGATGTTGCATTTTAGTCCAGACCTTCATGTTGAGTGGTCATAACATAAAAGGAAATGATTGCCATACAAATGTTAATTAGCATAATTCAGGTGTCGAAGATGGGGGTATAAAATGCTCCTATATATCGCTGACTCCACCATCATGTAGCGTCGCGGTCGCAGCGCTGAAGGCTACAGGCGGCAGCTTACAACTCAATTACCCGAAGCAAGTTCAATTTATGTTTTGTTTCTTTTTTATTTATTTTGCTTGCAAAGCTAAGCATCGAAAAGGTGTGGATTATGAGCTGAATAATTGAGCTGTTTGCACGCTACTTACATACATGGAGTTTTTTGCCTTAGGAAAAAAAAAAAAAAACTTCCATACAAGATATGGAAAGGAGGTTTTAAGTTTCGACTCCTTGTGTCTTGTGGATGCAATTTATTTTGTGTTTACGTTAACAAACACTTTTCGTGGAGACGAACAATATTGCTGCTATCATCATCATCATCAACATCAAGACGAAAATTATGAAAAATGTATCTTGCGAGTTATGAACTTTGCAGTTGATTTTTCTTGTCTTGTAATATTTTTTGACAAGATGTTTAAATAAATATCAATCATTAAGGGTATTGTTCTGGTAAAGGATGCGCAACTTTAAGGACAATGAAAATATGTGTCTAATATTATGTTTGACTTCCATTAATTTAAGGATATTATTGCTTATTCATTTTGCGGTGTGCAAGGGTGGTTGCGAACTGTAGATTCCAAAGTGCAAAATTTAGAGTGTGAAGTTAATTTTTTTAATTTATTTTTTTTTTCGCGAATTTTTTTTTAATAAGAACTGCGAATTTTGGAGTTAGAAGTGCGGAGTGCGAAGGATGGAGTGCGAATTATTAATTCCAAAGTTCTGAATGCGAAGTGCTGAGTGCAAAGTTGCTGAGTGCGAAATTTCTATTCTGGAACGCGGACTGCGAAGTTTCAAGTGCCTCACATGAGCCGCTTAAAAAAAAAGAAGTAATTACTAACTACAATGTGCTGCACTTAAACACCCCAAATTAAATTATTTGTTCTCGATAAATTTTATTATAGATTTGCAAATCTTTTTATTTGATGCAACTTCAATTAATTATTCCCTATAAAGGGTACCTATAGACTATTTTTTTAATTCTAAAAATAACTGCATTTATGATTTTTAAGATTTTATAATGGGTAGACATTTATGAATTTAGATACTCGCTGGTCCGCACGGCTTCACACAGAATTTTTCATCAATTTAAGCATTTTAAAAAGTGAAAATAAAATTTATAGAGCCTTCAAACAACTCTTTTCAATTAATTGTAGCAATCTAAGAACTAAGTGCCATCTGTTGGCGGTTCAATTTTCGTGAGGGAAAAAATTAAATCAATTGTCAATGTGTTTGTCATTTCTTAGAGTCAATATTTTCTCCTTTCCATACAAAATGTAATTCTTAGATATTGCCCCCCCCCCATCCACCCCTGAAAGTATGCAGTTTCGTGTTTTCACGATTTTCAAACTTTTTCTGTTGAAATTTAAAATTTTTGGCTCTGTTGTATTCTTACCTGGTTCAATACGAATCCAACAAAAAAATCCCCAAGCATATCGGATGATGTTCAGCCAAGTTAGGCAGATACCAACAAAAAATCGAATTCATTTTTATATATTTAGATTATGGTTATGATTTTTGTGCTTAGATTCCTTAGAGTCTGGGTAACTATATTATATCATACAATTAAGTAAGGTCTTACCGGTGGTCCTGTCTCAATCTCGGGATACCAATTAACAAAGGTCTTTTCTTGTCTCGTCTTGTGGCCAGTCCTGAATTCAGTTTATCTTTATCTCTTTAACTGAGACCTATGAATGTCTTTTCCTTTTTTTCTTCTTCACATTTTCAATCTATTCCAATTTATATAGTGAAAGAGATCACTTAAGAAATTGAAAATCCAAAATTAAGATCTAATTCTAATTTTTTTCGTCTCACTTGAGATTATCCCACAATTTTAAAAACTTAAAGTTTTTCCAAAAAAATGCGTCTTTAACTTGCAGTACATGCCAATGCACCATGTGATGCATATGAATTTTTCTGTAAACACATGTCATTGTTTACATATTGTGCCTGTCCAATATTATGTATTTGATGAACGTTAAAAGCATTCAATGTAATAAAGCACCAAAGGCAATGTGTACTCTGTTTACCCTTCGCCTTCATCGCCATTGAAAATTTATAGCGTAATATTTAGCTAAGGGCGAAATATCCCCATTATACATATGGGGAAGAAAACTTCTCTTCCCCCTATAGGACCTGATATGGCATCTCATGGCCTCTCCCAATTTTGCTATACCATCACCACACCACACCGCACCCATACGGATGATGATGGCAACGAAACGACGCCAACGTACATATAGATGGTCCTAATTCAAGATGCATGTGTACATTTTATTAAGTAACATCTATCAGAGCAGAAGTTTACGTAAACGGAAAATATAGCCGAAATAATGAGAAATTCCATTGAGCAAGAAAAGAGAGTCAAGCAAAAAAAAAACATGCTCTTTATTCCCATTCATCGAATGGATGCCATTAATTAGAGACTCAGCGAGGGGTTTGGAAGTGGCAGACAGTGTTGTTATACTGGATTATTTTTATTTTTATTCCGTACAAGCTGCAGTACATGATTTTTTTTTATTAAGTTGTAGGTACAAATTGTACACATGGTAAAAATTTTGACGTAGAGCTTTATTTCTAACCTAAATTTTGACCAGGGTCTTTATTTAATTTTTTGAAAATTGCTTCAAAACTATCTGTAAAAAATTGTAGCTTATAAAATTCTGGACAATAAAGATTCTGAAACTTTTTTTGTAAGATGGAGAGATTATGAGAAAAACGTGCGGAAACGATCCTTAACACCGTGCGTGACAAATGATATTGTAAGTTGTAACGGGCCACACACTTTTCTTAGAGCGTATTATTTTAACAGAAAAAACTGTTATAATCTTTTTTGTGTAGAGTTTTATAAGCTATATTTCGCATCTCCACTGCCGCCGGTGCAATATCAACGTAAGTGCAGTTTTTTCCAAAACTGTGTTAAGAACGCTATAATTTTCAAAATATCAAATTATATATCGTTTAAAAACGACATAATTGTATACCTTTGCTAACGCCCAAAAGAGAGCGCAAAAACGTTATATTAGTCAGTTGCGCGCATAAAAGCTCAAACGATAAAGCTTTTCAATGCAACAAAGTCATATTAGTCAGGTCAGTTGCGCGCATAAAATAAGTGTGTATCTTAGGGAAATAATGACATAAATTTCAGTAAATCTACTGTATAAAAGTCTCAACTGTCGAAAAAAATTCACTCAAGTGGCAAGAATGACGCTATTGAGGGTCTTCAAATCTTTCAAAAGCCCCTAGCCTTCAAAATCCCACAAATTTAGGGTACTTCTTATGATGTGCTTAGACGTCAAAAAAAAACTCTCCACCAAAATTCAGCAGTTATGATGTGCTTAATACATCAAAATAAATCTCCCCACCGAAATTCAGCAGTGACGAAATTTTTTCGAAGTCAAAGTCAATTTTACTGGTAAAATCGGGTCTAAATTTGTATCTTCACTTCACACTTAAAGCCTAGTACACTGCTGATGCGAAACGAAAAATCCCATACAAAAATGACACAACAAAATCAGAAACGGAAAATTTCGTTCTCCTTTTCATTTTGCAGTACGCTGTTCGAAGAGCGAAATGTATAATTGTAGTAGATTATTTGGAGAAGTCTCCGCTCCTTTTTCGCACTGAATTAATTATACCGACTATTTATTGTTTGAGGAAAAATGACATTTGGGTTGATTTGTGTTTTTTTTTTTTTTGTTTATCATTTTATTACATCATGGGTTTCTCTGATTTTTTGCGTTTATGTTTGATTTTGTTTTTGGAATTATTGAAACTCTCCAAGGATATTTTCCGTTGTGTTTTCGCAAGCGTTTCGTTGTCTGTTTGGAGATCACAGACAAATTTCGTTTCGCATCAGCAGCGTACTAGGCTTAAAAAAAAAAACACTGATGGTTTTCGATATATTTACACAAACGTCAATATAACCCCACGGCCCACATCCGTCAATACAAAAATTAAGCCCTGTTTCAAATTTAGGGTATACTTTTAAGGAAATGCTAAAAACAACCCTGTCCTTTCATCAATAGCCCCAACCAGCTATAAGGATTCAAAATTGTGTTGCTCTGTCGCTCTGTGCCTTGTGCTGTTTGGTGTGTTTGATCCACCACATACATATTATATTCTCCCCCAGGGAGTGCATCAGTTCTATATCTACAAAAATGTCCTAGTGCCTCGAAGAAAGAACAAAAAAAAAAAAAAAAAACCATAAAAAAAGATGCTAAAAGTGCCTCGCACAGTGGGATATTGTTATGGTTATATGTGGCGCGTTTTGAGCTCCATCCATGGATGTTCACAATTTAATGTCGAATGTTTCGCATAGTTAATTACATATACACACATATAATATTATATATAAGAGCAGAAAATGCCAAGCGAATGGGTAATAATTTCTACTTGGAACTCATTGTGTGCCCTTGAAATACCCCCTCATCATCATCAGCCAGAGTGGTTATATAATAAAATATATATGTAGAAGAGGGAAAGATGGAAATCCCGCATTGCAATTAATATCAATTAATTAAAACGATTTAATTGAATTAATAGGCTCATAACGAATTCATTAGGCTTTGCATGAAGTCACATTCTTGCTTCTATGTACCTACATATGTATGTATATATTTTGGCAGACTTTGGCATTTTGCTGTCAAATAAGCAAGATGTCATTAAAATTTGCTGTAACAACCCTCTGAAATATTGTTATAGCCATGTCTCGCTCTCTATATCTCTTCAGTCCCAGGACATATAGACTATTTAGCTTTGGCATTTAACTGAAATTGATGCAGTTCGGGGTTAAATGGAACGAAAAATGCACGTCACCCTTTGTGAATTGGCTTCGCTACTCGTATTTACTCTGTAGAATTGCACGAAATGTTTGGATGGTTAATGTGCGATAGGTTGCAACAAAAGAATCTCAAGTGTTTGACGGGGAGATTAACTCGAGTGGCTTATGTCCTGATGATGGCAAGTAGGTACAGTAGAAAAAAATATCAGAGTTTTTTTTTTTTTTTTTGTGAACATAACTTTCATTCCTCGTGAAAGAGAATGCTACCTATTCAACGTTAATTCAAATGAAGTGGTCTTTCGTGTAAATTTACTGGAAGCCTGCTGAAAACAATTCAAATGGATGTGCTATAATTGTAAAGAACTGTTACAAGCTGGGTCTGGCCTGTGTAAATAGGTTTTTGCACGTGGATTGAGAATAATTTAGTTACTCTAATTCATTGAAAGTTATAGAGCATGGATAATCGAATTCTTGTTTTAATTTTTTTGTGTTGTACAAACATATTACCCAACCAAAAAATAAAAGTAGATTCTAATTATACATACTAGATATATTATAAGGAAAGATTTGTCTTCACAGGAACATTTAACTGCAGTGAATCTTCTCTTACCTTACTTACTTAATTTTACTTTAGTTGGCGCTACAGCGTAAGGTGCTCCTGGTCCTCGCCTTCACGTAAAAGACTCTGTCAGCTTTATCGATCTCTAGTGTGCTGTCTTCGATTTTGAACACCAAGTCGGCTTGTATCTCCTCTCCCTTAGTCACCTCTGTTTCTCGTTCCCTTTGGCTTAGCGTTAAATACCTTACGGGCTGGAGCGTCGATTTCCATTCGCTCTACGTCCTAGCCTTCTTACCCATTGAACACGTAGTTTTTTTTACCATGAGCACGTTGCTCTTGAGCTCGTATAGTTTATAGATATATCGTCTTTGCCATAGTGTTATTTTACCTATATCGACACAAACCGGCCCATACATCGTACGTAGCGTAGTACCTTTCTGTCGAAGACACGAAAGAAGCTTTAATCCGCGTGAGAGAGGGTACATGCTTTTAGACCACAGAGCAATACCGGAATGATAGATAGTTTTGTGCAGCGGCTCCTTGGTACATCTCCAAAGGGCTTTATTCCTTAATTGCTTACTTAGCCCAAAAAAACAGTGATTAGGAAGTTATTTTATTTATTTTATTTTTTATTTCAACGCTTATTTTAGTCATTGGAAGAGTTCACCGACCACCGCGAAGTTGTATCTATCAATAGTCACTTTCATGGGAATCGACTCTATTCGATGACAACATATACTTCGTTTTCTCCTCATAGATAACAAGACCTGTTTTGTTCGTACCTGACTCGATGCTCGAAAAGATACCCGTAACTGATCGTTTGGTTCTTCCCATTATGTAGAAATCAGCCCCATATCCAAGATATAGCGTGGATTTTTGAAAGATGGTGCCAGTTGTGTTGGCATGGGTATTGTATTATACTCTTTCAGGAACAGTATTTAAGCAGCTACATAACAGCGCAGCGGCTTGTCACAGTTCTCTAGTGGTTTTGAAGGTATCGGCTGAATCTCTTCCAATTTTGACGGAGCAGCATTCTCTAACGTAATAGCATAGATTATAGCGTTGTGGCGTTCTCTTCCAACTGCAGTCTTTCAACATTGAACTTGCTCCTCATGTTCAATGTTCACCTAAGAGATTCCTTGGATATTTGCTTGGCACCAACCAGGTACTGATCCGTGTCAATGTTAGCTGATCTGTTCCTCACGCCCAGTATGATAGAGGAGTGCCTTCCCGCGATAGCAACATGCCTCAGTCCATTTCCTGAAGTGTTATCGTGCAGGAGATATATGTTTTCCAGTTGTCTTACCAAAGATTTCTTTTTTACCTATACCAATTTTGTCATTCCAATCTCCCAGGAGTATTTTAATGTCATGCTTGAGGCATTGCTCATAAGTTTTGGCGAGGAGCTCGTAGAATTCTTCCTTGGTAGTGTCATCCTTCTCTTCAGTAGAGGCATGTGCGCTGATAAGGCTCAAGTGGAGGAATTTGGCCTTGCTACGAATTATCGTCACTCCCTCGCCAATATCACGCCAAAACTCTGCCTAAGTTTTCTTTTGACAGCAAATTCAAACAAACGTTTTTTTTTCCATTGAGTAAGTACTTCCCATAATAGAAATAGCAGCCTTCTATCTTCCTCTCGCCTAGTCCATTCTATCGCATCTCCTGGAGCGCTGTTACATCAGCTTTGATATTGTCGAGGGTATTGGTATGCTGTTTTGCTTTGCGTGTCCGGTAAAGTATTCGTAAATTCTATGTACATACACTTTTATATGTCATGGTCTGTTTTTCGTTTGCGGGGTTGTCATCAACATTATCAGTCCGTTCATCCGAGGCTAATACTTGTGTTTTCATCCCAATCCCGTTTAACTTTTATGGCCGGCTTGTGAGGCCTGCGCTTGACTAAGATCTTTGATCTGGTTCTTCAGAGCGATATATGTATGCTCCTCTTTTCTGAGAAGATAGCTCAGGTGTCGCACCTATGGATCCGATAGATCCAACGTCCATCGTCAGGTACGACGAGGAGGAAACGACAGGATTTTGCATTGCCTTTCTTACCTACTTTTCAATATTTTTGAAGAAGAAAAAGATTACAAATTTTGTTTTGCTAATTTTGTCGGAAAACTACCATTACAAGGAGGTGTGAAATGTTTCTTGTAACATTTTATAAGAATCACCTTGTTCAACGAACTCCTATTGGACTTTTCTTAAATTAATTATTTTATTTCTTTAATATTTACTCTTTTTTATTTTTCAACTTCGGTACAAATTTGGAATAAATAAAAAGTATAATCAATTTACTAAGCTTAAACACTAAGTAAAAAACAACAAATAAAAATCCTATAACATCCAATGACATGAGTTGGAATTTATTCAAATTAACTGCTGGACTCTGCATGTGAGGGGCACCTCGATGTCTCAAAACATACTCAATCCAAAAGACTGCAGTTTCTTTTGCACTCATCGGTCGATCTTTGTATAGTTTAGCAAACTTATGAACATTATTACGGTACATGGTGTTAGTCAAGACGTCATTAACAGCACTACCAAAAGATTCATCAGTCATGGTTGTATATTCTACAAGCCGACCATAACCTTTCTTTTCAACATTCACCATATTAGCATGTTGCTCTCCAAATAAGGGCACTCCAACCATTGGAATTCCATGATACAACGACTCAACAACACTTCCCTGACCACCATGGGTGACAAAGAGTTTAACATTCGGATGGGCTAGTACATCATCTTGTGGTAGCCATGTTTTATAAATGACATTTGCAGCCTGACCAGGTACATTAGACTTATCCCATTTCCAGAGAATTGTATATGGAAGCTTTGATAATATATCAAACATAATTTTAGCTTTATTTTTATCCAAAACATCACCTTGAATGTTGGAACCAAAACTAAAATAGATTATACCATTTTTAGCATTGTCCATAATTGATTTAATGTCCTGGAAAAATTAAAACTTTTATTATTGTGGAAGATTTATTAATTATAATAAAGATATTTAAGATGAGGATTTTTACCTTTGGTAAGGGGTCGGGCTTTTCTTTGATTTGAATTCCACCAATTTCTACTAAACCAGGAACATTTGGTCGAATAGGTCCTTGGCTGAAATGATGATTAACTAGGACCAATGAAACATTCTTTTTCATTTCATCCAATGAAGGGTAATTTTCAGGTGGGAAATTGTATCTGAAAATAGAAACTATTGCATTTGAAAACTCTACAACTATTCGAAACTATTACATCCCGATTGCGATTATCAATTATCCACCAATTGATAGTTGATGAATATAGAAATTTGGTACATTTAAACCCAATTTAGCAAACAAAATTTGATCAACTATTTCATAAAAATTCAATTTTTTTGGTATTCACAAAGGTTTTTACCTTACAATCTCACTAGTCAAAACTTCTCCCAATTGGGTTGTAAAAAATATCGATTTCCAATGTTTATCAATTGATAATTAATTGACAATAATTGCAATAGAGATGATAACTTAAATAAACATGTTTGCGGTAAAAAAAGAAGAAAATAATATTTACGATTACGAGTACGTTTAAAAGCTTTTTTTCTAATCTCTAGAAACTTGAGGGGATAATAAGTTCTAGTGAGCTCATTCGTCAAAGTTAAAAATTTAAATCGAGAAAGTATTAAAATAATATGCCTGTTTGGTAACTTGAAACATTGTACGACGTCACTCAATTTGCTGTCAAATCCAATAGAAATTTTGGACAAGTATTAAACTGTAGGAAGAAATTGCAGTTAACAAATGGACATACCTAATATATGATAGCTAACAAGAAGAAAAATGGATGCACAAACTCTCTCAAACTCTTTATCTATGTAAATTCCAAAAATTCGATTTAAGCAGTTAAACTGATATTTTCCTTAAATTTAGCATTTATTACTCCCATTATGATTTACAATGAGGGTACTTATTACTCCCATTATTATTCACTATCATGGTTAAGCAATACGACTCGAAGAAAATCAAGTTTTAAAATTTTAGAACTAGTGCGTTAACATTCTAGTGCTCAAACGAAGTCTAAGAGTCAAGATAACTCATTTTAACAAAAAACAAAAGAAAATTCTATGCCCCTATATTAGAGTCTTTCAGAAAAAAGTCACACTAAAGGGCTATTCAGTTCTTATAAAAAAAAATAATTTAAAAACAAAATAATCTCATAACTCACTGGTATAGTTTTTTCTGCTGATCTTCCATAAACAATCTTATCATAATCACTTCAACAGCTTCAACTAGAATGAAATTAATCAATCTCTGCCAGAAATTCATTGGCTGTTCAAATCCACTTAACAAACTCGGAACATAAGCTACGTCCAATGGATTACCAACAAACTGATTAATCGGACGAATTGGTTGAACCATAAAAGATATGACAATCGGACACTTAAAATGCGCTGCAAGTCCCAAATGAAAGTCATTGAAAAAATATCCCAAAATCACTAAATCAAATTTCTCTTCTGCCATCAATTTCTTCATTTTTAAACTTTGCAATGAATGATTCGAACCGATATTAGTCATTTTGGTAATCGATATGAATTGTTTATAGAACGGATGACCTTCACTGATTGTCTTACTAAAATATTCTTTTGGAATTGAAACTCCTTCGAGCTGAATGTGACGATAACGTGGATTTTCTTTGATTAGTGGAATAGTTGTTATCAAAGTGATGTTGTGACCACGCTCAGCTAAGGCATCAGTAATGGCAGTGTGAATAATTAAATGACTTTTAATTGTGGCAGGAAAAAATGCCAGAATTCGAGAATTTTCACCACATCGAAACCGAAGAAAAAACAACAGAAGTACGGAAAAAATCAACGGATTGAGAATCATTGTTATTGAAGTATAACACTATCAAATTTCTATCACGTCTAACACGCTGAGAAATAAGTATTAAACTAAAATCTATAACTTTAATAATATTAGAACCTTGCGTTGTGAATAATAATGATACAAGTGATTTACATCACAGAAAGTAGATTAAGTTAATATATTCCTATATGGACAGTAATTTACGGATATCAGAAACATTCAAAAACTTCTGTCTTAAATCCAAGTACCAACTTTCAGAAAAATCACTCATAGCCGTGTTTTGGTGAGACTGTATACTGTATAGTGTATAGTAACCTAAGAAATTTTTTTTTAAACCAACACACATTAAAAATAAATACTTTGTTATTGAAAGTTTGAATGCAACAACCAAAATTTTATATTATAATTATTTGTTCATATTTTTTTCGAAATACGTACAGTAACTTTTTTATAATTTTACCAGAGAATTATAATTATCAAAGAAATTAACTTCAATTTTAAAGTTGTATATAATTCTAAAACAAGCTAACTATCGAATAAAAATGTTCAGTTTAATACTTCTATGGCTTCATTCTACCGAAGTTAATTTAATCTTGTAAATCTAGAAGCTATATTTCGCTCAATTTAACTACTAATTACTATTATTTTCTTTTATTGTGTTACAATTTTCGGAAAAATAATTTGATGTTTTCAAAATAAATGACCTTTTAATCAGACATCATTTTAATTACAACCCAGTCACCATATATACATACAAATAACATCCGACCGGTTCATTTACGTCGAAACAGTGGAGGAAAAATTTTAATTTTATAACAGTTACTATTATTTTATAAAGTTAAAAAGTAGATATATGTTGGTTTATTGTGGTTTTATTTCTTATGATTTCAAAAAAACCTGGAGTTACTTATTCAAAAAATTATAAAAATTTTGAATTAACTGCACATAATTCACATAGCTTTTCACCTTACTCTTAAAATATTAAGCATAGGTTATAGGTACTATGTAGCAAGTATATGGATTCGTACAAAAAATCGCACTCGACATTTTGATCATTTTATAAAAACAAAATTTTTCAAAAAAAAAATGGTATAGTTCCCATAGAACGAAGGTCACCAGATTTATCCTCAATGAAAAGAGGACATCCAAAAAATCTCAAACGAATAATAAAAACAGAACAAATATTTTGTTTTTTAATTTATTTAATCGTAACGTAAAGTGTAGTATTTAACAAAAAACTTCATAAAATCTATCACTTTTAACATGAAAATCCTTCAAGTATGTAATAATATTTTTTTCATATCACAAAAAATGTTTTTTTTTTCAAGAACTATTTCAATTTTGATTTTAAAGGGTGTCCCAAAAATTCACACATGCGGTATTGCGAATAAAAAAAGACATATTTACAGCTGACAGTTGAGGGTTTTTAAAAATATAGAAGAGCTACACGATACTACAACGCGTTTTTATTAGGTGTGTTCATTTACTATGAATATCTGTCCACTTGTGTGAATTTCTACACATTTAATTTGTTTTATATGAATTTTGGCAGACTTTTGTGCAGAAATTCACACAAATGCACAGAGTTTCAAAGTAAACGAACTAGACTTTTATTAAGCAGCAATTTGAAATAATAATTTAGGTTTACCAGTGATTTTTTCAACCAAATCATATTCAGCGATGAAGCATATTTTATAAATAAATAAAAGAGATAAAATCCTAAATAAATTTCTCTCAAAATTACTTTTTTTGTGAATTTTTGGGACACTCTTTATTTTTCATTGGACCTTATTTTGAGCAGTTAAGACCATAATACATTTTTATTGTTATTTTACGAAAAAATTTGAAACATAAAAAAGAGGACAAATTATTTATTTTTTCAAAAAAATACCGGACAAAAGTTTATTAGGTCTAATAGAGGACTTATCCTCTTAAAACAGGGCGTCTGATAAGCCTACATAGAACCATTTCTTTGATTTTCGATTTTCTCAAAAACGGTTCAACTGATTTTGTTCATTTTTTATAGAGATTATGTACAAAAGTTTAAAAAATTTTTTACAAAAATTTTCAATTTTTTTTTTATTTTTAAAATAATTTCAAATTTTTTTTTGACATTTTATTAAACTTACCACCCAGAAGTTTTTTAACATTATAACAGCACAAGTCTGAATAAAAGGATCACTCACTCTATACGTTCATTTCAATAACTGAAAGCTCTATCGCCAGCACAGCCATCATTTTTTTTTACTGACTTCTTTTTCGCCAGCAATCAAATTGTTTTTGTTTGTCAAGGAAAATTTTGCTGCGCTGAATATGCAGCAATGAATAAAACACACCTATCATCATACCTACAGAATATTGGACTAAAATTTTATTAGAATAAAAATAGTAGGTACTGGTCTCCAAAATTCACCAATAACAATAACGTTTTGCTGTAACTTAGAATCAAAATATATACTTTTCTAAGGCTTTTGCTTTCTTGAATTCAAGTATCATCCCAAAATGTCTGCATCAGATCAGATTTGCGAGATACATAATCTGACCTAAAAGGGCAGAAATAATATTTTCATGTTATATTAGATAAGGTTTTTCTTATCACAATACACCATATGATCAAAACAATTGCCTATAGGCATGACAAACTTAATAGTCTTAATGAAAATCAATTTAAAAAAAAAGCAAACCAACTTTTACCAATTTTAACTTGTAAGTTGTAGGATGAACATTATGTAAATATTTACTCACTCGTATAGTGTTCTTTGCTGATTTGTCATAAACAATCGCATCATAATCGGTTCAAAAACCTCATTCATAGCAAAATTCTTCAACCTCTGCCAAAAGTTCATTGGCTGATCAGATCCACTAAACAAATTTGGAACGTAAGCTACTTCCAATGGATTACCAACAAATTGATTAATCGAACGAATTGGTTGAACCATAAAAGATATGACAGTTGGACACTTGAAATGGGCAGCGAGTCCCAAATGAAAGTCGTTGAAAAAATATCCCACAATCACCAAATCAAATTGTTCTTTTGCCATTAGTTTCTTCATTTTTGGATGTTGCAAAGTAACATTCGAACATTTATTTATAATTTGGGTAAGCGATATGAATTGTTTATAGAATGGCTGAGCCTCATTGACCTTCTCATTGAAATAATCATTTGGAATCACACATCCATCGAGCTGAATGTGACGATAAAGTGGATTTTTATTGATCAGTGGAATAGTTGTTATCAAAGTGATGTTGTGTCCACGCTCAGCTAATGCATTCGTGATGGCAGTGTGAATAATCAAATGACTTTTAACTGGAGCAGGAAAGAATGCCAGAATTCTAGTACTTTCACCACATTCAAGTTGAATAAGAAATACTACAAGAACCGGAAAGAACAATATTTTGCGAATCATTGTAGCTACGTTCTTTTATGTCTTATACGTTCGGAAACACGTTTTGAACTAAACTTGAAGTCTAACATTAAGATTTGCTTATCTTTGGAAATATTTTGAATTGTGTAAGAAGAAGATACGATTGATGTTTGCTTCATAATATGAAGTAGTACCTAGAGGTACTCAACTTTTTTAGTAGTAGTATTATTTTTATTTTTTATTTTATTTTATTCTATCTGTAAATATTCTAATACAATATTTTTGTATGAGTAAAAAGATAATTATGACGATTCATATAGGCACCCGTAGAAGGAGGGCACTCGGTGCGGTCTAACCTTAAAACCTTCCTGGCCCTTAAAATGAAATATAAGATAAGGAGGCCAGATGAGTATAATATTATAATATATACTTAGTTAGCTTCTTTCCACGGAAGCTTTATCGTTTGTTGCGATTTTTTCGTGAGTGAAAGTTAACTATTTACAATTGCTGCTTAAGGTTGTGAAACATTTCAAACTGATTGATGTTTAAAACATTGCAATGTTAGAAATTTTAAAATTAAATATTTACATAATATGTGTGTATCAAAATAAATTACTAATAAATACAAAAAAAAAACTTATTCTCCTCCAAAAATTTAATAGTAGGAAAGAAGAGGGAGACTTGTTGACCCCCTATGTCTTCAGATCCAAAAGTGTTAAAAATACTCATTTGGTTGAGTTGGCTATGTTTTCCCGCGGCACGTTTTCCCGCGTACGTTTTCCCGAATAACATTTTCCCGCGTTTTCCCGCAGAATGATATGCCGAAACACAGTGTCCCGTGTAACGTTTGCCCGCCGATTCCTACTTTTTTATTACAAATCAAGAGCGCATGAACAAAATTTATTTCAATAGTAGTTTTCTTGTACAAAAGTCTTTTCTTGTGTTAAGGTGAGGTATGTAGATGCAACCCCCCTGCTTGGCACACATATAGGATTTGGGGTAGGTGCGAGGTTGAGTGTATGAAAAGTTTCTTTTCATCATTTGGTAGTTTTTTTTTATGAAAATTAAAAAAAAAAATAAAAAAACGCTTAATATGAAAAAAAAATATTAAATATTTTAACAAACATAAAATATTTATTGCATGAATGCAAAATAGTATTGTCAAAAAGTACTAATTAGTATTGCCTATCCCGCCGCCAATCCCGTGGAAAATTTCATAGGCAATCGTTCCGCGGGATATCGTGCTGCGGGATTGTAGCAAAAAAAACTACCGTTCAAATCGGCGGGGAAAAGTTACACGGGAAAACGATCGCGGGAAAACGTAGTGATCCCATTTGGTTCCATTAACAAGTACTTTTAAAATCATATCAATGCCATTGATGTCAGTTCTTGGGATTTTTCCCTTTTTATGGGAATTTGTCTACAATTAAGCTAGAAGGGATTTTTCGAAACGCATAGTAGGATACTAAAAAATGAGCTTTAAGTTATGCTCAATTTATTTCCTAAATTGCTCATATTTTATGATTAAATAAGACATTTTTATGCCTGCAAAAAACTCCTTCTAACTTCCTGAATGCGTTCATTTTCCAATATACTAAATTAACAACTTAAACATAAAAGAAAAATGTCGTTCTGGTTTTCGTTCTGCTGCAGTAAGTTATTCGATAAGCAAAATCGATAGTTGTAGCAGAATATTTATAGAAGTATTCACACTTCTCTCGCACATATAATTAGTTAAATGACATTATTTGTGTTTTATTGGGTTTGTTTTTGTTGTTCGTATTTCGTTTTTTTTTTGGGTCGTTTTTTGAAAATGGTTAAACTCATCCATTCAATCTGAATATTCAACGATTATATTTTTTTTTTAGCAATGCGAATAGCATATTTGTTTCCTAATTTTCCTATATATACGTAATAATCACACTGTATTGCAATTAATTACAATGAAATTTATACTTTTTGAAAAATATTTTGTTGTTGAATTGTTGGATATTTATCACAATGGTGGCGTGAAAAAAGAAGGATTTTTTGGGTAAAATTGCGGGAAAACCTGCTCTCAAAGTCTACCATCACTGATCAATGCGTCTATACCATGCATAATTAAACTCAGAAAGAGAGAGCACTTGACATTTTCTAGTTTCTTGTTAGTTCGAACATTATATTTTGCGGTTTTGCCGATTCTGTCTGGCCAATTAAAGTTTAATTATGTACCAAAAATAAATTGTTATTTATTTTTTTTGGAGACTTGATCCCGAGATATCAGTGAAGTGTCTCAACTTGATGTCATTATAAAAAGTGTCAAATCCAACTTTCACGGCATATACCAAGCGTGTGTTCGTTTGTTTTTTTTTTTTTCCCAAAACCACTGCGGTTATTCCCAATCAAATAATTTTAAGAAAATGATATCCTACTTTTATGTTCCTTTATTTAAATTTTATACCAAATGAATTCGTTATTTATGTATTTTTCATTAGTTTTTCGTTGAATAAAAAAATTTAAAATATTTTTATTAAAGAAAATTGAAATATAAGGCAAATTCGATTTAGGGATCAAGTCTTACATAGGAGGGAAACTTAAGTCTCCCATAGTTTGGGGAAACATGATTCTTTTGACTCTCCTCACACGCCTTTACGTTATTTACAACTATAAGTCTTATTTTCTATGCATAAAACAGGAAGCTTATACATAAATGTGTCTTTATTTCAACATTGGAACGGGTCTTCATCGAAATCGTAAGTAAAAAGTTATGATACAAAAATTGCAAAGAGGATCAAGTCTCCCTCTTCTCCCCTACTTGCTCATTTCTGAATGTTGTATTTCGAGACTTATTCAACTTACAGGGCTGCAGTTGCTATGAAATATCTACGACTAGGTACTATATCTATTACTAATTGTCTACTTTGAAAACGTACTAGATTACTTTTTCTTATAAATAAGTTATAGGCCAAAATCTAAAAAAAATTTCACAGAGCAAAAGTTCATCCACTTAGGTTGGTTTAAAGACCACAAATTAATTGTGAACTTATAACCCATCCCTATTGAGCCAAAAGTCCACAAAAAAGTGGTTAGTTTTTTATTTTTGTCCTTCTTAAAAAACCAAGAAATCGTGTCGGGTAGGTAGGTAAGGTACATCAACCTTGAGTGGTTGTCAAAAAAATATTATTTCCTATTGAACTCTCATAGAAAGCCCCAAGCTTAAAAAAAAAACAAGACCTTTAAAAGTTTTTTTGAATAATAATAAACTGAATATTTTTTTCAAATCTCAAGGTGACTCAGAAATTCGAGAAGTGAGTCAAAATGACCACAAGTCTATAAGAATTTTTTCTGGAATCCTGCCCTACTGTAAGCTAGGTTAAAAATCCTCAGTACAGATTTAAGTACCTATATGTACTGCTAACCCACATAAGTGAGTGAAAAATCCACTAAGGAGTAAGGACCTTAAGCCTATGGACTTAATACTATGCGCCGATAACAGCTAAATTAATTACATAATCGTGTCGTGAGAACCGCGTTTGCAAATTAAAATTATAAGCTTTTCCTTACTATAAATTCAATGGAGATCTTGGGAATAACTGGTACCTTTACACCAAGACTGAAGAACACCGCTCAACTAAATTACTAGTAACTTTTTCCATCTTTTCTACCATTTTATAATCTTATAGGTTCGGATAGACCTGTAAAAAGTTCCTATTAAATTAAGTAAAAATTGAAATCCTTCATTATTTTCTTACGCCTCCTATAATGAAAGCTCAAAATAATTAGTCCATCTGATGTAATTTGCTAATTAAAATCCACTTTCATAAATTAGTCTTAACACATGCGTTACCATCATTATAGCCGCACACACTATAACCACAAAACATATCATATTATCGGCAAAAGCCAGCAAAAATTTTACCAAAATACCATCGAAAATTCTTTTCACAACTAAAACCACCCTCTGCCGTGAAAAAGGGGGTACGCATTTAAATATATACCATTTGCCCACCCCATCAACAGGAATGAATTCCAAACACATGCATCACCAGGAAATGACTCGCTCATCGGAACGAAACCGGCGCGGGCGGCAGCGGCGGTGGCGACCCGAACAGATGGAAGTTGTAAAATTCACTTGATAGTGTGGTAATTTTGTGCGGTTTAAGGGTTCATTAACACCCCCAACCACACGACATTCTATACAGTTATATAGAGAAAGCGACAAACGAAGGCCAAAAATATTTTCATTGCTCTGCTGTATATGTTGTATAGCTGCGTTTATGATCCACTCGCTAGTATAGCTGAATGTAATCTCTAGGCTTAATGTTAGGGCTGCACTTGCACCATATATATAGAGCTAGGTATATTATATTGCTTGAAATCACCCTTCATCCACGACCACTATTGTCATTCAACAGTAATGGCGACAACAACGACAGCGTTAATTTCTCTGCGGGAACTAGAGTGTGATTTATGGATTTTGGTTTTAGGAAACGGGATAGTAATTATTATTCCTCTTCTCATTATTTTCATCAATAAAATTTCCATTAGACAAAGTAGGTATGCTATGTATATAAAACATGCGAGAGGGTGACAATGATGACGACCGACGTATACCCCCAAAAACCCCTTATGGTATGACCAAACCCGGCTGAGGAGGAAGTGTAATTACTTTGTGGTTTCTTAAAAGTAATATGGGTGAAGTATGAAGATTGATTCATATATTCTACATATATGTTGGTTGGGGGCTTTCTATTCTATGTATACATATGTATGGCTTCAAGAAATTCAAGCTGTTTAACATAAATCCTTTGTGACGCAACTGAACTTTCTGTGATGGGCATGGGGACCTTTTTGAAAATTTATGATTTTGTAGGTTTTCATGACTATGAACTAGTTTTACGTGGCATCATTTAATGATCATTTGTTTGTTCGAGATGCTGGAGCTGAGTTGGTGTGGTTAAAATTGAAAATATCTTCATGATTCTGAAAATGATGTACCTACCTTTTGAACTGTGAAAAGTATTCTCAAGCTTTTAAGTTGTAATAAAATCCAGTTTCGTTGTTTTTGAGTTATTAAGAAGCTGTTTCTGACATTTATGTTATTCCATGCATTTTCAGATTAAAATTCTTAATTCTAAAATATGTATTTGCAAGATTTTGACATGACTGTAGAGTTAATTTTTATAATTTTTCACCCACCGTCGTGTTATAATGTTCTAAAATTGTAACTAAGTGTATGATAAAGTAATTTTATGGAATGAAATTTTGTTTAACCTGGGGCCGAATTACGGCATCAGTGACTGAACGACACGTGAGGGAAATTTCATACGAAATATCGAATATCATCGATATTTTGTATGAAATTTCGCTCACGTGTCGTTCAGTCACTGATGCCGTAATTCGGCCCCTGATAACAGTTATGTTTTTTCAACATGTCTTCTTATTTAAACACAAGTACTCTTATCAACCTGTTAAGTTTTAAAATTAACCAGAGAACAGTTTTGATTTAACCATTATATCTGTTAACATCAACTTACAGTCACACAAATAGATTATTTTATCTTATCTCAGGAAATATAGCAAATAAAATTTAAAATTCAAACAACTCATTACAATGAGTTTTTTAACACGCTCCAATAATTTGTGCACACAATTCTGCAGCAGTCTGAGATCGTAACGCCATCTATCGGCGATCCCATTTTCATGAGGGACAAAAGTAGCCAATTGCCAATTGCCAATTTAGTAGTGTATGTCATTCCTTAGAATCAATATTTTTTCTTTCCCATACAAAATGGAATTTGCAAACATCACTACCATATAGCAACCTCTGAAAATATGCAATTTATGGTTTTCGCAATTTACCGAATTTTCAGGTCGAAATATGCAATTGCCATGCTTATCAGATTCAGATGATGTTCTTATGCGAGTACGATCAACAAATATCTACAATTAATTTTTATCTGTTTAATAAAGGGTGTTTTTTTTAGACGTGTGGTTTTCAAGAAGAAATAAAACGCATATAATTGAATGTTATGGCCAATAATTTAGCTTTATTATAAAGATAAGGGTTTGCCATTATGTTTTAAAAATGATTTCGGGCAAGTGGCCGCCGCGATTGGCACAATCTTCCGTAAAGTGGATGGGCACAGCTCCAATTGTTGCGCGCGATGGCGGATAGACTCATTCGGGTCTTTTTCGATACTCATCATGGTCCACTGCAGCAATAGCGTCTTCGGTGTGCACTGTACGGCGTCTCTGAGGATGCACTAAAGTAAACTTGGTGCGAAACCGATCCATGGTTGCTCGAATTACCGACTCTGCTGGGCGAATTACCGACTCTGCTGGGCGATTATGTCGACCGAATATTGGACGCAGCGGAACCGAACCGTTATTTGCAAACGTTGTTCAGGAGTAAGTCTATTCATTATGAAATGGCAAACCGCACTAAGCATAAATCAAGTGGCAGCTGTCAAAAAGACCAACTCCGAAAAAAAGTATTGCCAGATTGAAAACCACACGTCTAAAAAAAACACCCTGTATAACTCAAAAACTTCTATTTACAAAATTTAATTTATATTTTCAAACGTTTACCTATATACAAAAAACTTTATAAAATCTATAGTTTAATTTATTAAAAACAAAAATTAAAAACTCTAATTTTGTTCTCAGTACTTTTTAAGGTTTTTAAATTTAACCTAATTCAATTTCAGATCGATACCTACTCTTTCTTATTTTTCTTATTTTTTTTCGAACAACATTTTGAACAAATAAATAAAACTGCAATCTTTATAATCTTAAACACAATATAAATAACAGCAATTAAAAATCCAATTACATCCAAAGATGCCAATTGCAAGGTATTCATATGAACAGCTGGACTCTGCATATGTGGTGCACCATGATGTCTCAAAATATATTCTGTCCAGAAAACAACAGTTTGTTTTGCTGTCATTGGTCGATCTTTGTACAATTTGGAAAATCGTTGAACATTATTTCGATAGACATTATTCGATAAAGCTTCATGGACAGTTTTTTCAAAAATCTCAGCACTGATTGTGGCAAAATCGAGACCAACTCCAAAGCCAGCTTTCACTATTGTTCCTACATTGGAGTGTTGTTCGGCAAAAAGTGGTATTCCAATCATTGGCACTCCATGATATTGTGATTCGACAACACTTCCGGCACCACCATGTGTAATAAAGAGTCTCACATTGGGATGGGCTAAGATATCATCTTGGGGCAACCAAGTTTTGTAAACTATGTTGGGTGATTTGCCTGGTGGTTCGGAATCATCCCATTTCCAGAGAACGGTTTGTTTAAGTTTGGAAAGGGTGTCGAAAAATATCTTGGCTTTTTGTTTGTCTAGGTATTTGCCTTGGACGTTTGAGCCGAAACTGAAGTAAACTACTCCATTCTTAGCATTGTCTAAGATGCTCTTTAAGTCCTGTAACACAAAAAAAAATCATGTTTAAATTGTTTATAAATATAAAAACAAATAAAAACTAATATTTTTCTTTTTTTTACCTCAGGAAGTGGAGCTGGTTTCTCTTTTATTTGAATACCTCCAATTTCAACCATAGCTGGAACATTTGGTCGAATGGGTCCTTGACTGAAATGATGGTTAGCAAACACCAATGATACATTTCTCTTCATCTCATCCAATGAAGGATATTTTCCTGCTGGGAAATTCTCACTGAAAAAAATAAATAAATATAATTTAATGAGAATAAAAATAGGAAAAATAAAATCTCTTATAATATTTAAATTGCATTTAATCTTAATTCATTATTTTGTATTCTTCTGGTTTAACTCGAGGGTTTACTGCAAATTTACTTTTAATATAAGCAGTAAGTCCATATATTATATCTTGATCCTTCAATATTCAATAGAAACTTATAAAGTCCTAATCTTGTACTATTTATAAAAAAAAATATACCTAACCTACCTATGTATTTTCAAAACAATATCAATAAGAAATCTCTTAAAAAAAAACGATGCACGTCGAGTTAACGATAAAAGCATTTTACCTATAGGAGGTATAATCTTAGAACAATCATAATTACGCAGCTGTGTTAATATAAAATCAATTTTTGAAAGTATAAGAATTCTACAAGATCATCTAATCAGCTAATAAAATTTAAAAAATTCTAATTACATTTTAAAATAATAAGTACCAATACATATTATTATTATTCACGTATAAAACAATAAATTATATGCATGATCATAAAATGGCTATTAAGGTATTTGTTGACATAATTTATTGTCTATAGGTATATTTATGTTTACTGTTTTTTTTTTTTTTTTTTTTTTTTTTTTTTTAAAGCACCAGTAAACACTGTATACAAAATTTTTTTAAGAGAGAAAGAAATTTTTAGTCTCTCAGAGAGTGATACTGGCACAATTAAAAAATTAAACGATATGATATTTGTAAACATAAACATCAAACCAAAAATTTTAAATCATTTTAACTATATTTTGTTTTTTTTTTTTTATAAAAAGAACCTTCAAGCCTTTTTCAATGCAATCAATTAACTCTGGACATATTTTTTACTTTTATAGTTATACTCACTTGTATAGATCCCTTTGTTTACGATCGATAAGCAATGGCGATATAACAAAATCGAAAAATGCAGTAAACACAAAATTCTTCAATCGTGCCCAGAAGTTCATTGGTTGTGCTCCACCAAGCATCAGATTTGGTACATAAGCCAACTCCTTTGGATTTCCAATTAAATTATTGATTAAAGTTACAGGCTGATTCATGAACGAAACAATAACCGGACACTTAAAATGTGCCGCCACTCCTAACTGAAACTCGTTTACGAAATATCCAAGAATAACCAAGTCAAAAGTTTCATTTGCCATCAATGCCTTCATTGCAGGTTGATGGAGGCTTTCATTGGCACATCTAGTCACATAATGTAATAATGTACCCACTTTCATGTAAAGTGGACGGGGATCCGAGATAAGTTTGGCTTGATAGTCAGGTGGAAAACCAGGAACATCGAGTTTGATGTGTCGGTAATTGATGTTCTTTTTAAGAATTGGAGCTGTTGTAACAACAGTTAGATCATGGCCCCTCTCTACTAAAGCATCAGCGATTCCAGTGTGAATGAGCAGGTGACTCTTAGATGGTGCTGTGAACAGACCCAGAATTCGAGCAGAATCACATTGTGATGCGAGTAGAACCGATATCAACAAGATAACAGGACTGAAAGTGTGCACTGCCATATTGTTTGGAATAAAAATACGTGCGAGATCACCGCAGTCTGGCGGATAACTAAAGAATTATTCTACCATGCGTCGATTTTTACATTATTCGCTCTGAAAATAAACTTTATTATTTATTTTGGGGCTTCTGATCGTTCGTTAGTCACAACTCACAACACAATGACGAAGCATTTTTTTTTTTTTTTTTTATCAAAAGTAAATATTATGTAGTTCCGCAGTGTGTGCATGGAATAATGGAATGCTAATTAAAATAGATTGGTCATTCGATTAGGAGATTGTGTGGAAAGAGAATAATAATAATCAAAGATTTTTGATTTACTTATTTTTTTGTTTTTGATTGAATTTAATTCAAATGGCCTCGTAAGTTTCATGAAAATTTTATCCGAATGAAAAAGTTCATTATTAGGTTTGTTTTCAACTGGCAACTTCTTACTTCAATTTACTACTTGTCATTTTTTTTTCTATGAGATTTGACAGCAAATTGTGCTACGTGCGTCGTACGACGTCGTAGCACATTTGACATACATATTTGAGCTTGATATTTTTTTATAATGTGCGTATACTTATAAATGATGCGCATGCGGCTAATGAACAGTCGACCCCACTTAATTGAAAAGAAAATTTGCAACTGTCATGAACTTTGCATTACTGAAACAAATTAAATTTTTATCTTTTCTTAATCAGTGATAAGCAAATTATCAATTATCAGAAATTCCACATTTCTTAACCAAAAATAAATCAAGTATATACGAAATGACTAGGGATAATAAATAAATATTGTGCTGTCATACATAACATGACAGGCCAGGAAAATTGCTGTATCTATGTGACCAGTTTAGTTGACGTGTTCAGTTGAAACAGTATATAAATTTATAAATTTCTCAATTTGTTTCAATTTTTTTAAAATAGAATTTTCAATGAAACAGATAAAGAAACAATTTAAGGTTTTTGCAATCAATACCTAAATTTTTTTTTGATAATACAGAATTTGGAGGCATTTTTAGCTGTGGTTAAAGTTAAATTTGTAGTAACTTTCAAGAAATATAGAACGTCATGGAGATAAAGAGTTAATAAATCAAAGTTCACATTTTCTGACGGCGTGTTAAATATCTATTATAGGACCTGAAACAATTTCGAGGCATTCTGTGCTGAAATGGTACAGAATAATTAGAAATTCATGAAACAAAAGCAGCTTTATGGTTGGAGTTATAGCTGTTTCAGGTGTGTAATACGTTTATTCCACTTGCAAAACTTAAAGAAAAATTATAGCTCGAGTGTATCCAGAAGCCTACGCAACACGCTACAAAAGCCACATGGTAAGCTTAATATTGGATGTCTAAAATGCAGGACCTCGTATAAGTCGAAAAATTCGACATAAATATTATTAATGAAAAATAATTAGAAAAAAATCCGTTTAGCAAATTCCAGCTTAACAATGTTATTCTGAACATTTTATAGAAAAAGGCAAAATTCAAAACCTAGGTCTATACAGATCGCATTAATTTCTGAAAAACTTGCAAAAACGGCTTAAGGTGTTCTGATGCACTTTAACCGATGATATATGTCAATTTTATTAGCATTTCAATACGCCCACTTAAGTTTGTTATTTGGTTTCCATTTATTTCGAACGCCAAGACTACAGCCAACATACAGTTTTCAAACAATTTACAAAACGAAGAAAATTATAATTAAATTGAATTATTGTAAAAAAAATGGAAGAAAAAATGAAAATATGGTAGGTAGTTGTTTAAATCAGTCCATTTCTAATAAGGCAAGTTCATGAAAATAGGTTAGGTTATAGGATCGTGGCTTTCAGCAGAAATGCTTGATTAGAACATATAGGTTGGTCCATTGTGATACCACAAGAATCTAGGAAAATAAGATCTCGGAGATCTCAGAAAGCAAATATAAATGAACAGGATTCCTCAGCAAAATTTCTCAGTTTTACTAGAAAAATATAGAGAAAAAAAATGTGTGTATTCGCTTCCTCAGTTTTTTTGACGGAGCGAATTTTATGAGATCTCATTTTTCTGAAAGTGTCTATTTTTTATTATATTTATAGTTGTCAGAAAAAGCTAACCAAACAAATATTTCATCAATAATATTATATTTTTATCAGATTGAATCAACAAAAATTGTTTATCATTAATTTTATCTTATATAATGTATAATGACAGGCATAAAAATATAATGCTTGAAATTTTGCTGAATAAGGGTGCATGTGATTATAATGAATTTTCGATAAGCACTGGTTTTCTTATATAATTTATTTTATTTTTAATTCTAGAATATCATCATTCCAATGTTCAACGTTCTCGATAGAAGCTTCAAAAAAATAGCACTGATGATTTTTTTTTCTAGGATTCCATTCCAGGTCGAATCGAAAAATGCAGCTCCAAATTGACATTGAAAATGCATCCATAATCATAGGTAAGTGTTTAAAATGAATGATATGGGTAGTGGGCATATCGTCGGCTAAGGATTCATACCCCGTTAGCCCACTTTTTGTAAAAAATGAGATTTTTAAAAATATATCATATTGGCATCGAAATTATGTCTGGATTTAAAAAGAAAATCTCTTTTATCCAAATAGCTTACACTTTGTAGGTACATAATTGAATTTTAGAAATCACTGTCCTACAAAATTTACAAAAATGGATTTACGAGGTTTGCATCTTTAGCCGACGATATGGCATTTATTGTGGAGTGGCAAACAAAATAATATTGTCATTTGTCAAACTTACTGTCACTAGAAGAAGTGTTGCCAATTTTAAAAACTAAACATCTTTAAAAAAAAGTTAATATCGTCGATCGCGAAAAGAAATACAACTTGAAAATAATTTTTTTCTAGTAAACATCATATGAGCGGAGTTGACTGTATACAACCCATAGTTTAATACAATTAATTTTATGAAATCATCTCTACATTCCATGTATTATTATATTTATAGTTGAATAGCTTCGAGTATCTTCTCAAAGTGGTGCTAAATTCACCAAACTTTTGTAGAGGAGTGCTTTCGATTTTAATTTCTTTTCAAGGGTGGATATGTCATTATTAATGTGATAATATCATTATACGACCATAGAATAGTGAATTTCGTGTTAATCATGGGTACATAAAAATAATGCTTTAAAATTATGATTTGAAACAGAAGTACCTACCTATTTTTATTAATTCTGTTAGTTTTTTAGATATGTTTCGAAGCGAACAAAAATGAGTAAAAATTACTAAATTTTTCGCTTATTTAATAGTTAAATTCTCGTGTACATATTGTACAAAATTAGAACAAAGATATTAAAGATTTTCACTATTAGAAATTTCTATTTTATGTCTTGGTTTTTTTAATTTTTCAAAAATTATATTAGTTAATTATTTTTAATCTATACCTATAAGCCAATACCTTAAGATATATTTATTTTATCAAGTCACTTAATAATGTTGCACCGTGAGAGTAAATACGTGTTACTTATCAGTGATGATTTGTATATCTTTTGTTTACTGTTTTAAATTGCTATTGATAAGATTGATTATTGTTTATTTTTGCCAAAATTAAAAATGAATATTGGAATTTTTTTAATTATGTGTAATGTGTATTTACTGATTTTTTTTTTTGAATAATTTAATTCCCATATGGGATTTCCTTTGTCCCCTATTTTGGAAGAGGAGTTATAAAAACATCAGCAAGAAGAAACTCAGCTAATATTGAATTTATTTTTTTGAATAATTAATTCAAAACAGCTTTGAATGGCTTTAATTCAACAAACATTGACGTTTCGTTTTGGTGATCTTACTTGGACAATTATGAGTAAACTAGGGAGAAACTTCTCAACTAGTCAACTGATAAAATTTTGCAAAAAATTTAACGAAACTTGGGGCAAGAACTTAAGACCACAATTTTTAACCATAAACGCAGAAAAATAATTGTATTACATACTTACAAATACATGAGTGCAAAATTTTAACAAAATATATAAAACCATTAACGGGATATTTAGACATAACTCAAAAATAAGACAATTTTTTGTTTTCAAAAAAATGTTAAAATCAAATTTCTGTTACGTGAGTTTTACATATGTCAAAAATATGAAATACTTTTTGATGTGTAAACATCTATACTGGCGGTAGGGTGAAAAGAAAACGTAACGTAACGTTGTAATCGTGATCGTGGTCGTGATCGTGATTCTGAGCTTTACGAAAATTGAGTGCGTTCAACAATATGTGCGTTCAGTAACTAAACGTTGAGTATTGAAATCGAAAGGTCGAGTTCAGTTCGGGTTGAAATTTGGTTGGCTGCTTAGAGGATATATTCAGCCCCTATTACATGATGATTCTTTGCGTCTGACTCTATTCAAACATAATGAGTGCGAAAGCGAAAAAAGATAAGATGGAAGACCAGTTGCCTTGTGAGTCGTGGGCCAAGTTTTACGAGACCCTTTTTAACGCTTCTTTAGCATTAGGCTACGCGAAAACCAACGCGATGGCGGTGGCGATCACGATAAAAATGTGGATGCCTCATATAAAAATCAAAGCACACTTCAATCGTGTAGATGTGTGCCTTTCCTTTGATTTATGTGTATGGCATCCACAATTTTTTCTTCATCGCCACCGCTTTCGCGTTTGTTTGCAGCTACCTTTATCCGTATTTTGTATTCTTTGCATTACTTTTTTTCAATTACATGACTGTTTTGAGACCAGCGTCCTATTTCACAGAACATACATCACATACATTGTATGAATGTATGTACCTTAAAGTAGACGCCAAAGATGGCTCAGTGTAAATTTTGAATTTTTTGAAAAACTTTGCGTCAACTTAGAAAACCCATAATTTAAAAAAAAAATTAAAATTTACGCCCACTCATCTCGTAGTCGTGATTCTTATCTTGTAGCCGTGGTCGTTATTTTGATTCTGAGCCAGAGATTAGTCTGCTATTACACGATGCATCTAGACGCATGCGACTTTTCGAACTACGTAAGTGCAAAAGAGAAAAAAAAATCGAAAAGATGGTACGGAAAAAAAGTGACCGATGTCGCGTGAGTAAAATTTTCGACGCAACTATTTGACGTTTCTCTTTTCTCCTGTCCGTTTTTTACTATTCTGCTTCATATGGTTTTGTTGTTCAAAGAGTAAATTTCGATGCAACGCACTGTTATTGATAGCCTTATAGGCTTTCCAGAAATGAGAATTCATCTTTAAAAACAACATATAAAAAAAATTATTGCTTTTCTTGACTGATATTCATTTAAAGGCTATGTTTGCTATCATCCACACCCTAAATTTGATGTAGGCTCTCGGTCTATGAGGCATTCGGACGAATGTTGATGTTTACACATCTTAACCGTGAGTCCCGGCACTCACACTTTTTTGTATTACAATTAGGTATACTTTGGAGGAACGAATTTTAATCAAAATCGTTAATGCTCTTTTCAAAAAAATTTTAAAGTACGCCTTAGTATAATTATTTTAAGGTAAACAAATGTGTGCTTTTATCAGTACCTAATTACATAGGTTTTCAAGTACATGTACACATGTTGGTATGTACATATTAATTGAGTAGATATCTATTATCTTTTTTTAAATATTTTTTGCTTTTTCTTATAGCTTTTGATGCGAAATATAAATGAAACAATTTGTAGTGATATAGCTATGTATGTTCATCACATCTTTGTATACTCACTCATATAAAGCTTCCTGTTGTCGATTTGATATCAATGGATAAGCAATTTCATCAAAAAATATTGTAGACACAAAATTCTGCACTCTCTGAAAGAATCCCAACGGTGCTGTTCCGGCAAGAAACATATTGGGAACATAAGCCATTTCTCGTGGATTCCCTACCATGCCCGTCAACGGTGTCATGGCCTGCGTCATAAAAGAAATAACAACTGGGCATTTAAAATGTGCCGCTACTCCCAATTGGAATTCATTAAAGAAATATCCCAGAATCACCAAATCGAAGCTTTCCTTTTCCATCAGCTGTTTCATAGCCGGATGATTGATACTTGAATTAGCAACTCCAGTGACTTTATTTATAAAATCTATAAAATCCGTATACGATGGTTTGCCTTTATTCAATGATTTCTTCATGTGTTCAGGTGAGAAACCAGGTATATCGAGATTAATATGACGATAGTTTATGTTTTTCTTCATAATCGGCCCACTTGTTACAACAGTTGCCTCATGACCTTTCTCAACTAATGCATCAATTACGGCTGTGTGAACGAGCAAATGACTTTTTGACGGAGCCGTAAAGAGACCCAGTATACGTGCACCATTAGATTGAGATGTAAATATCAACAGTACTAGAGAGAAAGAAAATATAAACGAACGGATACCGGCCATATTGGACGGAAGACAATGCGAACGTTTTGTGCGACAACAAGCCCGATCGACAACTAAACTAAATAACACATTTTTATTAAATAAAGCTTTCCGTGGCAGTGGATTTGTATTTTGTTTTGTGTTGTTTTCTCTTAAGCAAAGTTGCCGCTGTGCGACTTTAGTCACATTTGACCTCTTTTTTTGTGTCGTGCGACAATGAGACGATTTTTCTAAATTTTGCTACTTTTTTTACCCCATCGATCGCCTAGATGAACTGTTTTCTTTTTTGTGGAAAATTAAATTAAAATATCTATTTGCGTTCATTCCATAGATATTATTCGAAATTCACATACCGTAAAAGTTATATGCCTAGTCAGTTCGTTCAAGAAGCGAATCAATAAGCTAGCAAATAAATTAATTTATATATGCAGTTCATTGAAATATTGGCAAAACCTTGCATTTTGGGCAGCGTATTCGAATGAAATCGAATTGAAATCGAATTTCAATTTCACGTGAAAGTTCTACGATTCGTTCGTTTTCGAAAAATTTCGCAATTATTTCGAACTATAAAAATTCAAGGTGCATCCATTTTTAATAGTTTTTTTTTCTTCGTATGTTCTTATGTTTCCAACAAAAATAATAGATAATAAATAAATACTAAAAGTGATCAAAAATATAAAGTTTGCTTACATTTTGTATCTACGAAACTCTGCCGCCAAATTCACAAAACATTTACAAAACGGATTGAATACGTTCAGAAAACGGAATGAACCGAAATGGAGAACATTAATTTTCATTTTCGAAATTCCAATTCACAATTAACATTTTGAAAGAATTGTTCAATTTCAATTTCGTCATGTAAATTCAAAATAAGTGGAATGCAGAACATGGGCGTTGAAGATAAAAACTTCAGATAATATTTTTTTTTAATTTCCTTCCATAATTTGTACGGACTCCGTTAGATTTCCCTATTCTATTTTTTTTTTCCTTGAAGCTTTTTTGCGCGACCTTTTCAAAATCCTCAGCGCGGCAACACTGCTCTTATTATGTATCTCAAAATTCTCCATCTAGTTGTTTGTTGTTGTTCTATTTTTTATCGTTGAAATTTGAAACGTTCAGTAGAATAACTCAGCAGAGTAAATTGTGATAATAACACAAGATCAAGCTTTTTTGTTTTAAAAACAAAACAAAAAAGAATAGCGAACAAATTGGAAATGAAAACATTAGAACTTTTTGATCAAACTAAAACTTTTATTGGATTATTATAATTGATTAAGAAGCTTTTAGCGTGAATAGGAAAACATGAAAGAAACTCTATTAAGTGAAAATGATGATGCAAAATGATGGCATCCGAATTTTCGTTATAATTATCTCAAAAACTATGCACAAATAAAATGCATGACATTGTCGCATGATCTTGCTCTGATCGATTTTTAAAGATTTTATAAATATATGGCGACGCGGCATTAGAAAAACTTTGAATTATAAAAAATCAATCTTACTGTATTTTGTTCCAACCATAAAATATGTGTTTTTTTAATGATTTTCTCATAAAAACACATTGCAATTATTAGTTCTTGGGTGATGTAAAATTGACGAACTTTAAAAATAATTGAGAATAGAGGGTCGCAAAGGCAATACCTATTTCGTACAGGGTGTTTTTATAATTATTTGACTTTTGACAAACATTTCTTCTAATAATAGGATTCAATCGATTGGTTTTTAAAAAACAATAATAATGATTAGGTATATATTTTTTTTTCTTATCTTATTTGTTAAGTACTTACTCATATAAGGTTTGTTGTTTACCATCTGTTAACAAAGGTGATACGACTTCATCGAAAAATGTTCCTACTATTGTATTAACAAATCGTTTCCAAAATCCAAGTGGCTGCTTTTATCCCCACATTAATTTCGGAACATATGCTGACTCACTTGGATTACCAACCAAATTATTAATAGCTGTATAAGGTTGATTCATAAACGATATTATAACAGGACACTTAAAATGGGCAGCAACTCCAAGTTGAAATTCATTGAAGAAAAATCCCAAAATTAATAAATCAAACGATTCCTTATCCATTAATTGTTTAAAGTTAGGATGATGAAGACTTCCATTTGCAGTAGAAGTCACTTTTTCGATAAGATTGCTAAAGCGTTTGTACATTGGACCTGTATCGGAAATAAGCTTTGCATGGTAATCAGATTCGAAGCCAGTTACATTTAGATGGATATGACGATATTACTTGTTTTTCTTTAAAATCGGTGCAGTTGTTACAACTGTTGCATCATGACCCTGCTCAACTAAAGCATCAATAACTGAGGTATGAACGAGAATGTGACTTTTTGATGGAGATGTGAAAACACCGAGAATACGGGCACTTTCACATTGTGATACAAAGACCACAGCGAGGAAACAAAGTCTAAAGTAGCGGACCATTGTAAAAATACGCCGAATCACGTTAACAGCCAAATGGGAAACTATATTGTCACCTTGCTTGGTTTTATATTATATTATATAATAATTTGGCTAGTCATGATTATAGTGGTAATAAATCAGCCAGGGTGGAATGATTTTCATATCTTGACATTTGAGATAAAGTATTTTGGTTATTTTTCAATGACTCTTGTTTATAGCCATTAGATATCAGTGATTACTACGCAGCACTTTTTGAAGTAGATTTTTTCAATCCAACATCTCTGGAAAGTTTTATTCTCAAGCTAATGACTCCGTTAAATTTTAATTCCCGCTTTGTTGTATTAATATTAAATATTTAGATATTTTCAATTTCAATGTCGCTTAAATATTGGAAATGTTATGAAATTAATAAAAAAAATACGGAAACATGTTATGATTAAGCAAAAATCCTGATAAGTAATTTTATCACACTTCATTTCAGCAAAAAACGTAGCAAGTAAAATCAAAATCCTTTGCCACTTCGGAAACAAATTTGAAAAATTATAAAAACGTATAAGTTCTAAACATATTTGGTTTTTATACATCTTTGCAAAAAGGAGTGAGAACGGACCAAAACCATATAACAGGTTAAAGATAGCCAAGTTCTTCTTTTACCTATAGATCTGTATGTAACAAGTAGTGAGATCTAAAAAGTTTGCTAAGTTCTTTAATATCAAATATTTAAGGTATCTATAGTATTAGCGAAACAACTCCAAATTATTTTAGAAATTTATTAGATATTTAATGATTAAACTGACTAAAATTTGGTGGGTTTACTTGGCAAGTTTTCTTTTAATTACTGAGATTCAATTCAAATCGTGTTGAAAACTTTACCAGTGTAAACCCACCAAATTATATGGGATATAGCAGTTATAGATGAGCTAAATAAACAAAATACTCTGTACCAAATACAGCTTATAGGTTGAGTCTCAAACTACAGTTAACGCACATAGATGCACAGACTGACGGACGCTATGACAAAACCCACTTTCACGGAATTCTCCATTTATTGCAATTGTAATTTTGATTAAAACAAAAATTCTTTCCTTTTCTTCTATTCCTTCTAACTGTGCAATTGAAAGAGTTTTAGGTCTTATAGGTATACCTATAGTTAAAATTATTAAACCTCAAACAAACAAAATTTCAGTTTGACATTTAATTTTCGCACTTCCATATGACGGTTCCTTTCAAATATTTATGCAAAAAAAATAAACTGCATAATATTTAACAAGAAAAAGTATACTCAATAACGTAAAATTTTGAAAAACATCAATTTTAAATATTACTTTTAACTAGCTAGTGCCTAGTCCATCCGGTTTCGCTAGAATTTTTCATCAATTTTAGCAATTTGAAAAGTGAAAAGTGAAAATATAAATTAAAGAGGCTTTAAACAATTCTTTACAACGAATATTTTGGCATGCTCCAATAACTTTTATCCACAAATGTAGCAGTCTGAGAGCATAACGCCATCTATTAGATATTTCTTGAGGGAAAATATGAGACGATTGTCAATTCTGTATAATGTTTGTCATTCCTTACGGCTCGCGCTCACCTAACCTGTCATCGGCTGAAGCATGCTATGAAGACTGGACCAATCGATCCAAACGTATGTTAAAGAAATCACACCAATCCAACTGACATCGTCCGATACCGTCCGGGTATTACCGATCAACCGACGAATCCAAAATTGTTTGGATTTGTCGTCCGTTTACTGATAACTTTTGCCGTGAAACATACAAAAATAATGGATGCCTACTGAAAAATTAAGTACAAACTCAAGACTGCCATCGTACGAAAACGGCTGCAGTAAATGCAGGCGAACGTAAGATACAGTCGACACAATAGCTCCGACCCGAAATCGGCCGATGATTCGGTTTTGAGTGTGCGTGAACCGTTAGAATCAATTTTTCATACATAAAGGTAATTTTCAGATATTGCCACCATCCGCCCCTGAAAGTATACAATTTGGGGTTTTAACGATTTTCCGAGTTTTCGGGTTTGAATTTTCAATAATGCAAAACTGGAGAGCTAGTATATTTAAGCTTTTAATAAGAAAAACATTTTTAATTTAAACAAAACATAAAACTTATAATTTCCATTAAAAAATCTGTATAACTTAAAATGTTTGCTTGATCTTCAATATAAAAATCTTAAAACGATACAATATTACAACAGACATCATTTTGTCTTGTATATTTCTATACATTTTCACACCCCCCATCTTCAAAAAGGTATTTCTTTCTTCAATGCAAAAAAAAAAAAAAACGATGCTTAACAACAACGCTACAATTAACATCTTTGCTTGTAGTCTCCCTGCAGTAATTTCCTTCTCCCTGGGTTTCCGATTAAAAATAAAAGCAATTATAGACCGTGAGTCTTTAATTTTGCCCATTTTCCAAACCTAATGGCTTTTGGCAATTAGCCAATTTTCATTAAAATGCTAATAAAGTCAACACACGCTCGATTAGAATAGAAATTGATTAACTAACATTGGCATACACAATACAAAGGTATATAATATATTTTCTTTATGTATAAGCATAAAGGCTTGCACTCTTGTTTGGGGATTTTTTTTTTCCAAGCCGGAGGCATGAAATTTTTTTTTTACTAGAAATCTTCCTTTAACCCCCAAAAAACAACAACTAAGGCCAAACTTCTGACTCTGCTATTATATCTTAACCTTAAAATTCAATACTTAATTAAAACTTACAATCTAAATACAGAACACCAACAACAAAAACAAAAACGAAAACCAATTACTTGCTTTGGATGAGCAAACAAACGAAAGAAAAAAAAAATGAAAAAAAGCTATCCTGTCAGGATGTTTTTCGGAGAAGGAGGGTTATGCTCCCTTAGTTTAATTTCTAAGTACATATAATATCAAATTCATTGCAGATCTCCGTGCCGCCATAGAACTCCACGTTTTCACTTCTGTTTTCGCACGACACGGTGACAACGTCTCTTGTGTTTAATTAAAAATTTAAATGAACAAATTATGGTTGATAGAAAATTAGTGCGCGAACGCTCAGGAAACAGAAAATAGAAGACACACCATAATCAAAAGGTGTTTGGAAGAGTGAAAACATCATAAATGAAATAGACGTTATGGAACAAGGTGGAGAGTCTCCATCAGCATCTAGCAGAGATGCGATACGGTCTCTGTGCTAGAAGCTCTAATCGAATAAGATGCTTTATTTTCTTATTCTTCGTTTACACTTAAGACAGAAAGTCACTTTTCATATTCACATCACATCATACTAACACTAACACATTTTACTGATTGAGCTTTCCTATGAGATTACATAAACTCACTTGTTATGCATTTTACTCGAAAACCAGATTCAATGTAATCCGAGATTATCCCATGCTCCTCTCATTTCATCTCATGAGCCATCACCATCGAATTGATGTGGTGCAACAATGTGATATGTCAATGCCATTATGCCACTGCGAAATCCATAGTGCTTTTCTGGTGTTGACAAGATAGGATAAGAATAAAGTGAAGAAGTGGAATTTTGTTGGTGGAATTTAATTCACAACGTGGATTTATAGAGTGAACTGTAAGGTCAGTTTGTGCTTTGTATATATATTTATACGATTAAGAATTTCAATATAATATAAAAAGCTATGTAACTATAATGACTGTATGTTTGAGGTGAATAAGTGTATAGATAAATAAGTTTAATGGCCTCTGAGATTGTAGTATCTCATTTGTGGGATATTCGCAAACAAATTATTTCATCTAAAAAGTCAGTAATTGATCAAAAAAAAATTACTTGATGATAGTTTCAGAAATTGCTCAGCCGTAGAAATTTTGTTATGTATCAATGATTAAAATTGTTCAAAATCATAAGAGATTTTAAGAACCTCATTTTTGGGATATTAGAAAAAGTAAATCATATTTGAAAGGCACGAAATCGTCATAAATTATCAGTTAGTTTTAGTAGTTGGTCAGCCATAGATTGTTTTTTAAGAATTATATTTGCAAGGTTGTATAAATAGTAAGCAACTCATTTGTGGGATATTCGAAAAAAATATACCATCTGAAAGTTCAATTAATTTTCAGGGAATGTCAATAATGTAGTTTTTAGTAATTGAGAGACATTTTTTTATAATGAATAAAAAAATTCAAGGCAGCACATTTATGGGATATTCAAAAAAAATTATACTATATTTGAAAGGTCACTTAATCCTCTGAAAAAGATCAACTAGTTTTAATAAATGGTCAGGCATAGATTTTTTTTTAAAGAATTTTCAAAACTTTTTTTATTGTTATAAGACCCTCATTTGAGGGATATTCGAAAAAAAAATATCTGAACATTCAGTTAATTCTCACAAAATAAAAGGTCAACTATTTTGAGTTACTCGTCAGCGTTAGATTTGTTAACGAGTTTGTAAGGATTTTTCAACGTCATAATATGCTAGTGTAAACACCTTTTTATTTGTGGGATATTCAATTAAAAATATTTCATCTGGAAATTCAGTTAATCGTCATAAAATTTCAAGAAGTTTGAGAAATTGGTTAGGCATAGATTGTTTAGTGAATTTTTAAAGCTCTTTTCAAGTGGGATATTCAAAATAATATACCATCTGAAATATATACCATCATAAAGGTTCAAGTAATTTAAGAAATTGGCCAGGCATATATTTTTTTTTAATTTTGTGTTAAGATCATAGGTATTGTAAGCACCACATTTGTGGGATATTCAAAAAAAAAAAATACCACCTGAACATTCAGTTGATCCTCATTACTGGTCAATTAGTTTCAGTAATTGATCAGCCTATGATTTGTTTACGAATTTTCAAAGTTTTTTTAAGGTCGTATGGATTACTCTCATTTGTGGGATTTTCGCAAAAAGAGTACACCATTAGAAAGTCCAACCAAATCATTGTAAAAGGTCAACTTGTATAAGATATTGGTTAGGTATAGAGACTGTTTTAATCAATTTTTTTTAAAGAAGTGGATATTTTTAGCATCTCATTTGTGGGATATTCAACAAAAATAACCATCTGAATATTATAAATTGTTGGAAATGAATATATGTACCCAGATATATTTTTTAACTTCCAGCTCTAAATGCTCTATATCAATTCGAAGAGTAAGTACGTGGGACATTGACGTGCACTTAAGTTATTTCATTATAATTCTTTTATCAAGCAAATGTGTCGTATGTAATTTGATTTTTGAAAAATATCCTTTTTCAATTGAATTAAGTTAAAAGGATTTTTCAGCGAAACAACAACATATCCACGATATTACCAGAATTTTATTTTTTTCTATTTGATTCTCTTTTTTTTTTTACATTGAAATCATTCAAACAAATGCAGACGTCCCAATCCCTGGATTTTTTTCAACTTTGTTTTTTCTTTTTTTTTACAACAGAATAGAACAGAAAATTTTATTGAATTATATATCAAGGATAAAATCCAATATTCAAATGATGTATGTTGACACCACCACTCCTAAGCTGACACCCACAGGCTCACACGAACGTGAATAAACAAACAACAGAAATATGTATATATGAGAGTGTGGGGATGATGATTCCTATATAGCTCCAGCCCAGACCATCAGCCCACCCAAGCCATGTGCATAGTATATATTATAGTTCACAGAGAGAATACATACTATATCTGTCTGCTTATATGTTCCTAGATCAAACAACCGCCAGCCCGGCTGTCACTGTCGCCGCGTAAAGTGTCCTTATTTTTCAATAAAACATCGTTACAGATACAAGATTTACTCTCCCATCGATACTTGATATTTTACCGAGGCTTTTGCAATGGATGGATGCGCCGGAACTGTTGCCATCACTTTTTTAAAGGATATAAGAATATATTTTCTATAAATCCGTCTGACTGGGAATCAAATCCGATTTATTTATTTATTTTTTTTTGTATTATTATTTATTTATATTTTGTTCCTATAGTTGTTACCTTTTACTCAACTTGTCATTCCTGTATGCTGTGTTTGACTATGTGAGATATTTGACGATAACCTGAGTATTGTTGGCAGTTTAAGCAGTAAGTATGTAGAAACTTTGAATAGGGAAGTATATTTAATATGTAATTAATTTATTGTGAATTATTTTTTAAAAGTCTTTCTACATTTTTGATATACAATCGTCTATAACATAACAGCCCTATTAATAAACTTTAATTAAATATGAATTATTTTTAATAAGTTCACCTTATAAAAATAATCAAGTTTAAGAAAGTCCGAATTTTAAATTTTAAAATTATTTGTCTCCAAATTCTGAGTGATTTATTTGGTTTACAGCCCATAGACGCACAGAATGCATTGGGTGGTCGATTTATATTATAAGACCACAAAAATCCCGTACCACCACATTTCCTTGTTTAGGTATACATTTACCATATTGTCACCTGCACGCATTTGCACTTAAGCCCGCACTCATATCAATAAATCAAAGGTGAAAACAAATTACGATGGGACTGCGGTAACCCCAAATATGAGGCCACAGTACACATACATACATATAAAGAGTTAAGCTTCACTTGACAATCGCCACAAACTCGCCCATCATCACCAAACTCCATATTCCGCCCAAAAACAAATGCAAAGAGTATCAATCGCAAGAGGTCGAAATATTGTGACAAGGATATATGGATGGCATATATAGATTTTCATAGCCTCATGCTACCACAACAACACCACAGTCCTCTATACAGCTTCATATAGCAAGCTATTTCTCCAACCAACGCAAACGTACGTATATGTTAGTATATATAGGTACGTAAAGAGAGTGGGAAGATATAGCTTTTGCCTAAAACCAACCGCATCCTCCCATGATGATCCTCTAATGAAACCAACATCATCCCAATTTACATTCGTAATAAAACTTCAGCCTTTTAGCAAGGAATTACTACGACTCGAGCTAAACATCCTTGTTTATGGCCACCATAATCCACTTAGGTATAGTTTGCGTTATGTTATCCTGTCGACGACGACGACGACGAAAACGACTATGGAGAAATAGCGAGAATCCTTTTTGGTGGAGAGTGCTAGCAAATCTCTGGGACAGAAGGTAAATGTTACCCCTTGTAAACAATATACCCAGACACCTCCCTCCCTCCAACAACCCTCGCAACCAAACATAAAATCGTACCTAGGTTCCACTAACAAAAGTAGGTATCCTTGTTGTCGTTCATATATTGGTATATGTAGGAATATGCGGTGTGCATTAGAAATTCATTTGTGGCTTACCTCGAGTCCCCATGGCACTGGCATTGACACAAAAAACTGTGAAAACAGATGAATTAAAACACTTTATGTGCGTTCTTACTGAATGTGTCGTTCCATAGGTGTCATATTGAGAGGGTTCCAATGCAAGCTCATCCATTCTTTCGCCTAAGCTAGTTGAAAATTTACTCAAAGAAAATTATACCAAACGGTAATGGACACACTATAACTCTGCACACCTGAGCAGCCTGCCACACAGCGACGGGGAAACGAGTGTATTCAGTTTCTTCGTAAAAGAGACACAGTTTGAAGCTTATGGTGGTGATATAATTTGGTAAAACAGAGTGAGTTGCGTTGGGTGCAAATTATGTGAATGCAGAATATTTCACTTAGGTGGATACCTGTGGTATGGTAGACCACACAGCTGGATGAAAAAGAGCTTATAGGATAAGCTCCTGTGGAAAGTAGAGCAACCAGCTAATTTACATGCTTTATAAGTGTTTTTTTTAGACGATCGGTCGGTGTGTTAAATATGTTATCATCATATAGTACGACTATATGTATATTGGAGCAGTTCATTCTGAAATAAGGAGCATTTATGTTTCTCAGAAAAAAATAAACAATAAATAAATAATATATAAATAAGGCTTCCGATACCATCACAAATAGTTAAAAGAATTTATTTTTAGTTAATAACTTGCCTTAAATAATTTTTTTTACAAAACGCATTAAAATTTATTCAAATTTGATTGAATTTGAAAAAGTGAATTGAAATTTTCATATAGAATGTTTCTTCATATATATAAATTTTGACAGGGCCAACTATCTTAGGAAAATGAACCAAATATAAGATAAAACTTAAAAAAAAAAATCCGACATCATAGCGGCATTTTGTTTAAGAGTTTAAATTTAAAGTTAAATTTGGACTATCAGGGATTATATTTTAAGGGGGTAAAAGGGGGGCAAATTTCTTGTTAATATCTCGAAAACTATTTTCTTGTGGATTTTCAAAAAAAAAACATTGAATTCTAGATTTTGATCAATAACGAAGAAAATAGTGGGACTCGCAATTCTGTCTATCTGTCCTTCCGACTGCAGCATAAACGGGTGGCGTGGCGCGTGGGTCAATTTTCTTTAAACTTGGTCCCCGTCGTTTTCTGGGCATTCCCCGATACAGTTTTTTCATTTTTTTTCTAGAACCAAAAATAACGTAGGTACCTACAATTTTTTTTAGAAAATAATGCAAATCTTATTTTTCTCAAAAACGTGCCCATAACTTAAAAAAAAATTCAGTATCTATTTTTTTACTACACAAATTTTTGTTTTGATTTTTTAAAAAAATGTTTCAAATTTTTTTTCCCAGAACAGAAAACGACTCCATCGATTTTTATTAAACTAAGCACTCAGCAATTTGCTAACAGTATCTAGTAGGTTTTTAATAAAAAACATTCTTATAGCCAAAAATAATGGTACCTTCCATGCAAGTGTTTAGAAAACGGTTAGGAAAATCTCATTTTTTCTCAAAAACGACACCTACGTTTTTGGTTAAAATTTTTTGTGTGGGCTTATATCGCTACGATCTACTATATCATTGAAAAAAAAATTATCTATCGATTAAAAATGTTAACTGTTATATAACCTTTTCTTTGGTTTACGATTATCTCATTATCGGCTTAGACGATTTTTATGATATTTTTTACACTTGCATATGAAAATTTTCAAAAAAAAAAAAAAATTTTGGATTTAAAAAAAAAATTAGAAATTATTGTTTACAAAATTCGATATTTTGAAAATGGGTAGATGATTTTTTTTTCAAAATTAATTTTTGTCTCTGCATTAACAAATGCTAAAAAATTGCGTATGAAATTTTATTCTTAAAAATTAAAAAAAAAATTTATAGATAAATAAAAAAAAATATTTCTCAAAAAAAACCGCTCCAACAATCCAAAAAACTTTTTGTCTTGAATTAAGATTTCTTTAAGAAATCAAATTATTAAAATCATTTTATTTTATGAAGATTATTTTAAGAAAATAAGTATTGAAGAAATTTTTTTTTGTGGTTTTAACAAAAATTTAAAACTGCCTGCTTCTATGGCCGTTTTCGAAAGTGACATTTGCGTTAAAAATTCAATTGCAAGATGTTTTTAAACACAAACTGCAAATTTCAACTGTTCAAAAACCAAAAATTTTTATATATCTAGAAAAGCATTATTTTCGAAATCGCAATTTTCTTAAGTCATATGTTTGATAACATCAATTGTGGTGACTCTTTAGTAAAAAAAAATTGAGTTGAAGACAAAAATATTGAAAATCCAGAACTAAGGTTTTTTACTCGACTAATTACAATACGTGCACGTTCATATACTTCATGTTATTCCTTCTATATATTCAATTCAAATAGTAAAACTTATTAACACAAAACCTTAACATGACTATTCCCCAAATAGCCTAAAAATTTTGTATTTAAAGTTACCTGCTTTTATCTGAAAAAAAAAACTTAACTCACTTATCTGCCGAGTTAAATGAGCCCTATCATTGTTTATGGAAGCACTTTCCACTTCAAGGCAAAGCAAAGCAAGGCAAGGCAATAAGGAAAAGTAATATATCTTTTGTCCACCTGTTAATTGAACGCATCGAATGGGAATGAGGATATATAATTCTCTATTTCGTCCATAGCAATTATTTTACTCTTGAGAAAGTCTATGGTTACACTTGAAAGCTTTTATTTGTAACAGCACACTCACTGAAAGGCCAAAATTACAGAATTTACGAGGGGAGTTGTTCTTGGTTGGTATGGTATAGGGTATTGGTCTAATGCTCTAAATGGAATGTCCTGTAGGTATACCTACTGCTTTTAGAAGTGAATTAATGAAGTGTATATTCTTGGGAAAGTCAGAACACAGAATTAATAGAAAATTCCAATCTTTGCAAAGGTATATATGCATGTTGTATATAGATAGCTTAAAGTTGTTTATATAATTTCAAATATTTATCAAAAAGATTAATCCTATAAAATTGAAGAATACCTATACAAAAAAATTCTTATATTCTTCCTGCCACCTTCCATTAAATCATATAAATTTTTTGTTAACATGAATGAAACATGAGAAATATAGGTAACCCTTTTTCTTTTATTTTCCCCAGCTGTATCCTTGATGTAATTCATTTTGAATCCATCAACAACTAATACCTAAACATCTACGTCAAAATGGATTGGAAGACTCATAAAGTGTGAAAAAGGACCTCTTTATATACACCACCATGAATATTCATAGTTATATCGATAGCATGTTTTTATCCTAAATATATCGATTTACTTTACATTTAATTTTGTTTTTATTTTTTACATTTGTCTTTAAGGATATACTCGTCCTTTCGACCGTTTTTTTCTTTTTTGATCCAATGCACGCTTTTTGTAGAATATTTTTAGATATGAATTTGGTAACTCATAATAATTTCGATTGGTTTATTTCCCCAGGGATTCTCGGTGTTTGAAGTTGCTGTTTCCTTCTATTTTTTTTTTTGAAGCAGGAAGAAAATATTTCGCAAAACGTTAGCTATTCAAAATTGCATATAAAATGTATAGAAAATAGAAAACAAGAGGAAAGGCAAAATATTAGAAAAAATAAAAAATGAAAGAAAAGTCTGTATACACATGAAAATAAAAATAAAAACAAGAATTGGGTAAAAATAAATAAAAAAAAATCGTTTTCGCACTGCCCAAGGACATGAAGATGATGTTGATGGCAGGATGTAGAAATATAAAGCGAATAAAAATAAGAGTCTTGAGTTGTACTCGTATACTTCTTGTACATGTACATGGCATTTTATAAATATATGGGGGAGAAGTTTATTTTTTTTTTGTCATATTTGTTTATATTTTTTTTATTTTACTTTAACTTTGCGGATGCAGATAATATTTGTTCCACGTCATCTTCGTTTGAAGAGACAAATTTTCTCATTTGGTTTGTTAAGGACAGTTATATTGGGTATGATTTCACAATTTACCCAGAGGATGTTTTTTAAATAAAGAAGAAAATAAAAAAAATCTTATATGAGATAAAGAGGGATAAAGAGAGAAATACGAGTACATATTTATATCAACAAGGAAAGGAACACTGAATCAATAAATAAACAACGTTAAAGGATAAATAAAAATACAATTTCATTATTTCCGACTCTGTATATAGATTTTCATGTCGTTTTTGGTTGTTTGGGAGTTCCGGATGTCCTTACTGCTGTTATTTTTAAAAGTGGGTTTGGATATGTTTTTACTTTTAAATTAGTGCAATTGAATGATAGTTTTTAAAATATTTTAATTTAATTTCATTTTTAATTTCTAATGTTGGTTTAGCGGTAAAAAATTTGTTTTTCAAAATAAATTTTAACAATGTTTATTACAAAACGTTTCTCGAACGCACAGTGGGGCAAATTAACTTTTTTGTTTGCGGAAATGGTCTTCAATGAATATTCTATAATTTTTTTTTTTCTGCTTGAAGGCTATCTACATATACAAAGTTTATGAATTTTGAGAAAAAATATTAAGAGGGTGTTTCAGAAATTGTCAAAAATAAATAACTAAATATAAAACGGAGTGTCTTAAAGAAAAACAAAGTCACAGTGGTATTCATAAAAGTAAATAAACAATAAATTGTTAAATACTTTTGAAGGTGTATCAAAAGCTCTTTTATTTATTTTGCTGCACATTAGAGTAGAAAGAAATCTATTCACTATTTCAGGGTACATTTTGAGTCACACTATGGAGAAATTATGATCGTGCATCAGTCGTTACCAATTGGAGAATTGTCAGAAGATGCTCAGGTATCCAAAATATAAAGACTGGACTTAATAGGATTTATAATAAACCAGATACATTTTTCTATGGTTTTATGAAGAAGATTATAGGGGCTGTCGAAAAATCGTGAGTCTATTCATGACGAATTGTAATATTGAACTATAACCTCAAAAATAAACGACTGGTCGCACGAACCTGCTGTTATATGCGATCACACTGTGGTCTTAAAATCTGAATATAAGTCGGAATATATAGCGGCTTTTTTTTTAAATAATTTTGTATATACAGGGTGTCCCGTAACTCAAAGTCAAGCGGGTAACGGCTGATAGGGTAGGTTGTACCTGTTCTGGAAAAAATAAGAACAAAAATCTATCTCGCTTGGTTAAGTAATAATAGCAATATTTAGAAAAATAGTGAAAATCGATACCCTAGACCACATTTTTAGGTACTGTGGTCACAAATTTCCGAATTTTGACGTGTTTATTTTTTTAACGTAATCCTAAATAACCATGCTATTGATTTCAATCACAAATTTAAAAATAAATATTGTTTTTGCTACCTCGTGACTAAACGCTCCCAGAGTCGATATCTGCAGAACAATGTTGGGGAAAAATATGGAAGTTTTTAGTTCCTATTTCTAGATAATAACTGACACAATTTTTACAACAATAATCGAGTCCAGGGTATCGCAAAAACGCACGATTGTGAGAAGTTGCGACTAAAACAAGGAACGTAGCGTACCGAACGTAGATTGTAGCGTACCATATTGTATAATGTAGATCTGTCTCACTCTTATTGACGGCAAACAGTGTCTGATTCTAGTGCCTCTGTTTATGTCACGTACACCTTGGTAAAATGGATTTTTGAGTACAAAAACGCATTATTCTGGTAAAAGTGATTGAAGTGAACTGAGGTGTTTTTTGCAAATAAAAAATGAAAAATATTTTTTACGAATGAATAAGTAGCAAGTTTTGTACCATTTTGAAATCTTGACGAAACGCGCCAATTTTTTAAAAAACTTGCCAAGGTAGTGTAGTACATTTTTTTTTAAATATGAAGTGTCAAAGTTCGCTTAAAAATTTTGTTTGAAACATGACTCAGTCAAACTTTATTTTTCTTACGAAACTTACAATATTTATTTTTAAGTTTGTGATTGAAATCAATAGCATGGTTATTTAGGATTACGTTAAAAAAATAAACACGTCAAAATTCGGAAATTTGTGACCACAGTACCTAAAAATGTGGTCTAGGGTATCGATTTTCACTATTTTTCTAAATATTGCTATTATTACTTAACCAAGCGAGATAGATTTTTTTTCTTATTTTTTTCAGAACAGGTACAACCTACCCTATCAGCCGTTACCCGCTTGACTTTGAGTAACGGGACACCCTGTATATGTAAGATTTTGAAAACATTTTTAAGAAAAAAATTGGAAGGCCATTTTTTAGTATTAATTAATGCGGAATACAGAAATTAATTAAAAAAAATGATCTACCCAGTTTCGAAATATCGAATTTTAAAAAATAATTTTAACATTTTTTTTTAAATCCAAAATTTGATTTTTGAAAATACATATTTATATACATATATTCAAATTGTGTAGAAGCTCTCGTGTAAAAAATTTCATTAAATAAAACCTGCGTGGGCTTTGTGCTATATTATTTATGTGCGTAAGTTAGCACCACCATAAAAAAAGCAAACAAGCACAAACTGAGCTTAAAACAGCGCAAGTATAACATTTTAAAAGATCGTTATTTTGAAAAAGAAATTGCAAGTTTGCGAATTAAAAAAATATTTACGTCACATGGACGCTCAAGTTGAGCACAACACAGCACAACTTTTTTTTTTAAATCGAAAATGGTGGTGCTAAATCCACGCTAAGTTCCTTCGTAATATTTGCGTTTAGTCCTAAAAGTTGAAAATAGGTATGCGATTTTTTTTATCTCTTCGATTGTATCATTTTTTGAGAGCACAAAACAGCACAACTTAAAGTTTTTAGAAAAACTTAATTTTTGAAAAAATTCCATCCTCAAAGTTTTAAAATTTGCGTAATTTTCAAAAATATTTACGGCACATATATATGGCGTCACTAACTTCACACTAAAAATACGTGCCGACCCGAAACCCTCTCCCCCCCCCCCGTGGATCCACCACTGATGGAAGGTAACTTTATGTTTGGTTATAAGAATAATAGTATAATTTAGCTAATATAAAATCTGGTTGATAATGATAAAAAACTGCTGTGTGCCAAGTTTAATAAAAATCGACCAAGTCGTTCAAAAATTTTGGTAAACAGAACTTTTAAAAATGTTTAAAACATTCTTTGTAAAAAAAAATTAATCAAAATCGGTTGAACTGTTTTTGAGAAAATCGAAAATCAAAAAAGTGGTTCTATGGAAGATACCATTTACAACCATTTGTCGGAATTTTTTTTATAAAATGGTATCCTTTAAAAAAAATCATTGAATTTTTTTTAAGTTGTGAGCACTGTTTTGAGAAATATAAGATTTTCAGTTTTTGGCAAAAGAAATTATACGGCAGCCACGTATTATTTTTGTTCCTAGAAAAAAATAAAAAAGGAGAATGACTAAATAGGCTAGGTACCAAGTTTAAAGAAAATCGATCCACCCGTTTAGGAGAGACCCACCTTCGACTTCGCTATCAACGTAATGTCAACTTTGATCAAAATCTCGAGTTCGATTTTTTTTACGAATGCATAACTTATTAGTTGTAATAGAAAACAGTGCTGCCAAATCTTAAAGTTCTTCATCTCTAAAAATAAAAACATTCTTTATTTCATTTCATTCCATTCTTTGAAATCTGTCTGGTTAAAAATGTTTTTCCTTAGGAGACAGGAAACGAAGATAGACTCTCAAAAAAAAGTGGCAATTCCTTCTATAAAGCTTTTAAATATGTCCATTCATCAATAATTCAATAAGTATTTCAATCGCACACAATGTTTGATTTCTATCCTCACAAAAAAAAAAAAAATCACAAATCATGAGTTTACTACACCAAGGAACAAGTGTGTCTATAAATCTAATTTAATGCGGCACTTAATGTACTTTAAAGTGAATATCTTACAAATTCTGATTTATATTAGCAAATAAAAAAAAATTCTTGGAATTTCTCCAAATATAATAGAACACCATCACAATTGACAATCATTTCCACAGTAAATATATGAATTCCAGACCAGGATAGATAATAATGCCCAAAATGCCCTCACACACTTTATAAAAATAAAATATTTTTTTTTGGCTTCAAGTTGTGCTTTGCAGGCGGAGAGACTTGCTTTAGCATGAACCGTCATCTACCGCCCGACTTCTTATTATTGACGGTAATAAAAATCATGTTCAAATTTTCATTTTGACGATGCCCTTAAGTTTGTGTTCAAAAAGATTTCAGGACTCTGTTCTTCGTTTTTCTTGTTTTTTTTTTTTTTTGTACAAACTTGATCGTTTTTATTGTGTGTACTTTTCATTCCATTCCAGGGTGTCAACAATCGTCTGGAATTTACAGACTCACTCATGTATGCGCCGTATGAAAGTCAAAGCCATAAACAGCAAAAGTTATAACCGCATTTGTTCATCTTTTCATATACAAGTATATAAATATAGGAATAACAACAAAAACAAGTGGAAAGGAGTGGAGTAAAATACACCCACAGGATTCTATATACGAGAAGTTTTCTAATGGAATTTGCAAATGTCATGAAACTGGCGCCAGACGGGTTTATTAGCATCAGTCAGAGGCGGCTGCTGGCATGACAGTGTGTTCAAATACTCTTCGGTCTTCGAATTTTCAAAAGATGCAACACACACCATATATAGGTACACATATTGTGGCATATAGTATAATGTATCCTTAATAGAGTTGTGCAAAAGTGAATAACACAAAATACAAACACACACACACACACACAATAACATATAAAACCATTAACTTGGGCATGTTTGTTCATCATAAAAGAGTGTCGTTGTTATGTCCCCACATTGGGCGCCATTTGCAGATGAGTATCAGTTAATTGAATTCCTTGGGCGTTATTCTGATGAATTGATGATGGAAAAATCGAAACAATTAGCAATATGAATAGAATTATATATCTATATTGAATATTATAGATAAAATGGATGATGGTCATTCGTTGGCTAACCCTCTTCTTATAAATATAACCCAAACTTTATTGATTGGCAATGCATCAGCAACTCTGGGTTGATACAACAATATCTAATTAAGATTTGGCAAGAGTAACGAGGTTTCTTGATAAGATCAAGTTACTTGTGGCAAGAAACGCGCTCCTTTCAACATAACAATGCTCTTACACGATATATTCCCTGGGGGTATATTATGTATGCGTGAATCTGATATCCTGAGTCAATTCAGTTGACTCATTGCACCCTGACTGACACCCATCAACCATCACATGCAATCATGCACATGAAATTAATCTGAAATTCTTATCACAGTTCGAAAATTTGTTTCCTTCTTATTAACGCGGGCCCAGAGATGTCAATTAATTGTGTAATTTTATGGTGAGTCACCCTCTCCCATGTGTACCTAACCTTATTCATAGGTTTGTTACATGAAAACTGTGTTATCCCTGCGATGAAAGAGAATCCATAAAACAAATTGAGTTCTGAACCAAAAACAAAATAAAAAAAACAGAAACATGTTCACTCCATATATACGGATGATGAAGGAATCAAATTACCAATGCCACCGTTCGTATATACCCGAATATATATGAATAAACCCTAGGGGCAGATAAGCGTCGTTATCCTGGGACATTTGGCAATGGCATTGGGTATGACTCTACAAATATAGATTGTACTTACATAGAGTTGCATAATCAGGATCGAACTAAAATTCGATACTCAAATTTTCTCCCTTTATACCTTCATACTCCTCTTGCACTATATATAAGGACCACCCCCACGTGGCTTTTTGACGTGACTGAAAGAGATAAAATGGGGTCGTATACGAGTATACAGTATAATATTATGGTACAGGAACAGAAAATACCACTCCTGCAACAATTCTGCGTGCATGACATGAATGTCCGATACTCGATAACTGACCCCCGTTTGATGGAATTCATTCCAAGCCACGCACTGACTATATTGTGCGCCGACCGAGTCAAATCCATATAAGCACAATACAACGTCATCATTCTCATGTAATCAGCTCTATGACAAGCTGCTTGCTTCGGGGCTTTATTTTGAAATCGTTCGTTGTTGCAGTAGGTATACATACGTACACTGGAGTGCGGTAATCGGAGATATCGAAAAAAAAAAGTATCGAAACACAATTTCCTCATACATCAATGATTTTTGATTGGGTATAGGTATACCGAAGTCCGAGTGTTTGAGCAGCGATAAAGGTGTGGTTTTTCGTTCTGAGTGGCAAAGATAAGGGAAATGCGATCAAGAGTATTGTTGAGGGTTTTTATAAAGAAACTGAAAAAAATCCATCTGGTCCTTTTTTCTTATCTCGCTGTTTTTATATCTGTGAATAAAGAAAGAAACATGTTTGTTAATCAATAGTTTTGGAAAGAGAATCCCGTTTATTCGGACCTTGAAGCCAATTAAAAAAGACGAAACAAGTTGGTCTGCAGCTCAATTTTTCGATAAAACTATCTCTTCGTACTTCTGTATAAGCAGCCATAGCCAAATCAATTGGGTCGATTTCTTTAAACTCTGACGGAAATTTACACAGGTCTTGATCCCATAGGTTGTCTAGGAGTTCTAGGAGGTCTAAGAGATCTAGATGGTCTAGGAGGTTATGGAGGTCTAGTTGGTCTAAGATGTCTAGGAGGTGTAGAACGTCTTGGAGGACTAAAGGGTCTAGAAGGTCCAGGAGGTCTATAAGGTCTAGGAGGTCTAGGAGTTCTAGAAGGTCTAGAAGTTCTAGGAGGTCTAGGAGGTCGAGGAGGTTAGGTGGTCTAGGAGGTCTGGGATCTAGGATGTCTAGGATGTTTAGGAAGTATAGGATGTCTAGGAGGTCTAAGAAGTTTAGGAGATCTAGGAGGTATAGGAGGTCTAAGAGATCTAGATGGGCTAGGAGGTCTTAGGTGGTCTAAGATGTCTAGGAGGTCTGAAACGTCTTGTAGGGCTAAAAGGTCTAAAATATCTATAGGAGGTCTAGGCGGTCTTTAAGGTCAAGAAGGTCTAGGAGTCCTAGGAGGTCTAGGAGCTCTAGGAGATCAAGGAGGTCTAGCAGGTCTGGGAAGTCTCGGATGTCTAGGATGACTAGGATGAATAGGAGGTTTAGGACGTCTAGGAGGTTCAGAAGGTCAAGGGGGTCTAGGAGGTCTAGGAGGTCTAGGAGGTCTAGGAGGTCTAGGAGGTCTAGGAGGTCTAGGAGGTCTAGGAGGTCTAGGAGGTCTAGGATGTCTAGGGGGTCTAGGAGGTCTGGGAGGTCTAGGACGTCGGGGAGGTTTAGGAGGTCTGGGAGGTCTAGGTTGTCTAGTATCCCTAAAAGGTTTAGAGTGTCTTGGAGGTTTAAAAGGTCTAGGGGGTCTAGGAGGTCTAGGAGGTCTTAGAGCTCTAGGAGATCTACATATTTGATCTAGTTCGTATAGATTATCTAGGTAATCTTCATGCATTTTTTAATATAAAAATTGAATTATTCATTGTTAATAATTAGGAGCCTTAAGATTAAAACTATAAATCAATATTTCTTCCACAACAACGCGTCAAGACCGAAAATATACCGAGAATTATAGTTATGCGATACCGATACTGCAATTTTTCGATTTTAATGAGACCAACATGTGGTTCACAAAATTCTCGTCTTGCATCCCCTCGTATAGCCAGCCAAATGAATTTTTATTTTCCTGAAAAATTATTTCACAAATTTCAAATTAATGTAGGTTGTTTGTTAAAGCAAATGAGTTCTTGTAAGTACCTATATCTACCTATAGAACATGAACTAAAGAATGAAACACGCAGCTCTAAGATATAGACCCAGCTCATTGAATAACGTAAGCTCATTTAAGAAGGTATAAGTTTTAATCCCATCTAAGTAATTATTTGCGGAACAACACGCCCATTATACAACCTCCTGAGTTCCGGCATTTGTCCATGATTAAAATCCCTCGAAAACAAAAAAAACTGCTTACCCCTAAGGAACTTACCAATATTGGTATATATAGCCGTGAACTTGAACTTATTCTGATTCATTGCTTCAATTTGTATTAAAAAAATATTGTTGTCCATGTTGTAGTTATAACACTATATACTCCCCCAGGATAATCAGTCAACCAATTTTAACTAAATCCACAAAACAAACATAAAAAGTTTCATTGCCATATTAAAATTAACACCAACATCCGGTCAAATATTTGTATATTGCCTCAAAGAACAAGTTAACACAAAAACCAGAGAACATCTTATGGAACATTTATTTAATGGTTCATTGGCTAATATACATAACAGCTGAGCGTTCCAGGATTTCCTCGGACAACCTTAATTCTGGACAAAAATAAAAATAGCTATTCCTTGCTACCCTACATATACATTTATACTTAAAAAACAAGTCGCATTAGACCCTAAGATTTAGAAGAAGTATTCTATCATTTATAATCGTGGTCAGGGATAATTATCTTTCCGGTGTGGTGTTGGTTTGGTGTTGCAGTACCTACCTATAGGCAGTTCCATGTTTAGGACTCGTTTAGTTTTAGGTTTGGCCATTCCGGTTAAAGTTTCTGTTGGTATAATACCTATCAAGAGGGAAAATCTCTTGTTTGGGTAATCATTGAACACAGCTAACGCTATTTCAATGTAAATACAAAGCGAATTGGGTCATCGATTGGAGAGGAGAAAAAAATAAAATAAAAATATAAACAGGACACTCCCACCTTGAAAAAGAATTTCAGATCAATCAGGGATATCTTTTAATGCTTTCATTCCATCGTGTCTAAAATGTGAGTTTTATGGACATATTTGGCCTCGATATATAGAATTATTGATGATCACACAGACTAAAAAAAATTCTATAAAATCGGTTTTTGGGGCAAACTACACAAACACATACATACATATATCGCGATTGGTGAAAAGTGAAAATTTATGATGACATGATGGCCTCTGTGGCATAGCATACGGTGTGCTTTTTTAACTTCTTCTTTTTTTTTTTTTTTTGCTGTGCTAGTTTTTTCCTTTTTTGGGCCATCAGATAGCGATTGAAGTTGCAAAAGTGATTTGGAATACATATACCCGCTATATTTCAGCTGAATGGAATGAGTGTGCATATATTTCCAGCATATTGGAAAATTAGTGTTTTATAGATGAGTGTTTTTTTGAATTTATGTATAAAGGTACATAATATGTGTCTATAGCCTGCTGAAATCTTTTTGCTTTACGTTGATTAAGAACATAAACTGCACCATTTTATTTGATTTTCGATTTTTCAAAAACGGTTCAACTAATTTTGGAAATTTTTTTTGTAGAGAATGATTCATAAAGTTTCATTTTCAATTTTTTTTATTTAAAAAAAAAAGTTTCAAAATTTTTAACAAATTTTTAAAACTTAATTACTCGAAAACGACTTGATCGATTTTTATTAAACTTAGCACCAAACAGTTTATTTTAAATATGATATTGCACATTTTAAATAAACATAATTCTTATAACCAAAAAAAACGGTGCCTCCCATACAAGACGTGTTAAAAATCCGGTAAGGAAAATCTCATTTTCCTCAAAAATTACTACTATACGATACGATATACCATATTATTAAAAAAAAATGTATCTATACCGTTTAGTTACAGTATCTCTCATAAAATTTGTTTTTTTTTTTTGGTTTTTGAGTATCTCATCTGTTGAAACGATTTCATATAAATTTTTTACACATAAGCTACTTATAAATCTGAATAAAATTTTCAAAAAACACAAATTTTAGATTTTAAAAAAATTTTCAAAATTAATTTTTGAAAAATCAATGTTTCGAAAATGGGTGTATGATTTTTTTTTTTTTTTCAAAATGTATTTTTTAACTCCGCATCAATAAACTGTAAAAATGGCGTACCTACAATTTTTTTTCTCACAAATGCTTTCAAAATTTTATATTTAAATTATTATTTTTTCAAAAATCTGCTCCAACGATATTTGAAATTTTTTTCTCATTAATTAAGATTTATTTAAGAAACCAGGGGCCTATTTCACCAAACACTTTTCACTTTTCACTTTGCAACTTTGCAAAAAAAAAATTCCTGCAAAGTAAAAGTGCAATGTGTTTCACAAAATTTGCAAAGTGCAAAGACTTTGCAAAGAGGAAAACTTTTCAATTCAATAATTTCCTATTTGCAAATTTGCGTTTGGTGAAACAAACTTTGCAAAGTAAAAGTGCAAAGTTGCAAAGTGAAAAGTAAAAAGTGTTTGGTGAAATAGGCCCCAGATTGCCAAAACAATTTCAGATTTTGTTTAGTTAATTTATTTCTAATTATATATGGACTTATTAATTTTTTACCAATTTTTCAGTTTAAACTAAAAGTTAAAGTTAATCCCACACTATAACTGGGGTTAAATTTATTTACAGTATTGACTAAGTATTTCTAGATAACTCAGTCACTGGCCCTTTGTGTCACATCTATCTACTAAAATTTTGGGTGAATTTACATTTTCAAGAGTTAGAGTTGAAAGTACCTTATTTTTTGTTGACAAGGTGTTTAGGTTCCGATTATTGGACGTAGATAAAACCACTGCTTTTAACAGCTGAATTAAAGTGTCATCCATCCAACAATTGTCTTTTTGGGTTACATACATATATTTGAATACCGCTATCCACACTTCTTGTTGATTGCGAGATTTAGTTCCTTTACCCTTCTGTTTCACTTGTTTTTTTTAAGTCAGTGTTCCTTCCGTTAAGCTGACAGTCAAAATTGTTTCTTTATTTTTAATAGCCGAATTTTCTAATATTCTTCACAATAAACTTGAACTGATTCAATGCTACCTGATTTAAGATAAGCCATTGTATTGTATATTACGATTTTTACAAATCTAAGCTTGTTTTACTTTTAAACATAAAGAGCAATCAATAAAAAAAAAGTATTTCAAAATCATTAAAATACTTCACAGATATTGTAAATATTTTGTCCCTTTTTTATAGAAATGTAAAAAAAAAACTCAAACGCACCCTTTAAATCAATTTATTCCATTGAACTCCGCCCAATGATCCTTAATTAGATGCTAAATCTACCAAAATAGGGTTCACTCTCAAAAATTCCTTTCATCGTAGCGCAAAACATCGTAGTAAAACAACATCTTATCACAACACTCACACAGAAAGAAACAAAAAAAAGAAAACAACCCCATACCACCATCGTGCTATTAGTGATTTTATAAATTCAACATCACAAAAAAGGGACCCAGCTTTGACGCGTACCATACGAACAGAGAATAAATTATACCAAATTACCGTTTGCTCAATTGACCTTTTCATGACAAATTTACTCCATGAAATTTTAATTTCCTGTTAAAATCTCTTTTCTTTGTTGTTGTTGCTGTTTCTGCTGCTGCCTCCATGCTCCTAAAAACAAAATCCAACCCTTGTATAAATTGAAAGTCCACCCTGTGGGTCCTTTTTTTCCTAGCTGTAATTAAGAAACTTTTAAATTCTTAATTGATTCCTGCCAATGCCAAAGATGCCCGCAACATCAATGGTGCGGAGCATGGCGAACGACGATTTTTAGTCCCGAAAAAAGGCTCTCAATTTATACACAGAGAAAAAAAATTATTTATCAAAGTTTTCATATTTCTTATATTCTCGTTCCAGTTGAATGAAAATTCAATTATCCTTTTAGGCCTTATACAACCAGAAAGAAGAATTAATGCAACCCTATTTAATTTAGTCCCTATTCTGAGTTAAAAAAAACATTTCAAGGACTCCCTGTCAACACCACCAACAACCGTCAATCAGTTTGACATAAGAAGAACAAAAAACACAAGAAAGTAAAAAAAATCTGTCACTTAAACTGTGGTTAAACAAAGTGACAAAATCCCCGCCACGCGTGACAGAAACCTTAATTAATTCTGTCTGTCTGTCTGTTTTTACCTTTGGTGATTCATAGGAGATATACTTTCCTATATACCACCACCAACTAATAGCAAGCACTTTGAACTAAAGTGGCAATGGTATACGAAATGAAAGTCATTAAAATCCATTAATCCACCCCTAAGTACACACCCATATTACAATATCCTTCCAACCACCCACCCACAACCAAAACAAATTGACTGCAAATCCTTTTCTTCAACAAAACGCACATACGCTCAAAGTGCAATATTTCACACCAACCCTTAGTGAATAACGGTGGAAAAAAATCCAAGCCTTGTCACTTGGGCAAATATAAAGAAAATCCCTGGCTCTTATCCAGTGTAAACAAATCGTCTTACAATTGCACGTGCTCGGAGTCCTTTGACCGGTTGGACGAGCCCAGACATCGATCTTTGTTTTTTTTTTTTTGAAACAGGCTCTAGGTCTTTTCAAAAACTAATCTGTATATCCTTGTTCTATGGAGTGCTTCTTAGCCAGGGAGTGCCAGTCAATCGTGTAAATCAAATAAAAAATGCACTCGAATGCGAACTAAATCGTGCAATAATCGTCCTTCTTCACACCAAACATGCACACACACACAAACACACTCTGACACAAAAGTACGCATCCTGTGCGCTAACGATAAGTTATTCAATGGGGGTTCGTACATCGGGGTTGGTTGCGAAATGATTGACACTCATTCCAACGTTGAACGGAAATTAAAACTTTAGGAATGTTGGTCTTCTACTCAAAATGCAACAGTTGAATCCTGATGTGTAAGGACATTTGCGCGAGACTTTCCTCTCGCCCAAGGCCGAGTTCAAAATAGAGAGAGACGAACTGTACAGCGCATGTGACCTCACCGGAAAAAGGGGAAATGCGGGCACTCCAATATTCAGAACAATACCGTGCGACCAAAAATATCAACTAAACGATTTCGGTTTATCGTTATCCACCCAAGGTTTCAAGATTCAGTTTGTCGCGAATATCTGCTCAAAACGGTTGTACAGCGCCAGTTAGTTCAAAAAACGCAAAATATCACCCCCTATTTTATGTAGAACCCCCTTTCTCGACCCCTTAACAATCTATGAGCCTTATTTTGAATGTCTGTGGAAAAAAAACTGTCGTGCGATTACTTAACTTTTTAGTCCTATTTCGTCCTTCGAAAACGTTTCACTCGTCAAATAATGTGTCTCACGTGAAAGTTGGCAATAACGCTTAAGACCATCAAGTGCAAAAGGAGTGTGTGCTACTTTGTGTTCGTCGTTTATAGTTCGTGTGTGTACACTATGCAAAAGGTACGAGCGAAAAAAAAAGAAGTTATTAATTAAGGATATTCATGCTATCATTCGTCATCCGGTTACAATTGCCAACACAAACCACCAACAAAAATAAAAAGGATTACGTTATGTGTGTGTAGTATTTTGTCCTGGATTTAATTAAGTGGGTCTTTTAAATGGAGTTAATGTAATCCGAGATGGTATCCTTCTTGTTCGTGTGTTTAAAGATTGGTGATGAAAAATGATCCTTTAATGTTAAAGGAAAAGGGTAAAGAAATTAATATTATTAAAAAGGATACCTACCCCAAAAAATAAGGAGGCAGAAAAATAAAATCAAAGTGCGTGATATATATTTTGTCGGTGTCAAATTGAAAAGGGATAACGTTGTTTTTGATGTTGTTGTTGTTGTTGTTGTGTGCAAAACAAACACATTTGTATGCGAGCAAATATAAAAAGGATATAAAGGAGGTGGCAGTTAATGTGTAAGGATATTATACAAATGTTTTTCTTATTTTTTTTTTTTTTTTTTTTTGAAAAAGGATACCTATACCCAAACGATTGTCTTTATTTATATTTTTTGAAGGATATACTCCGACTAATGGTGTAAACCCACATCATATCGTTGTCCTTTTTAAGTTCTTTTGTTTTTTTTAATATGGACATGCATTGAGTTCTTGAACTCTGATTTGAATAAGATTGTATTGGTCTTGACATTGTAATGATGTGAAGATTTAAATAAGAAGATATAGTTGTTGTTCCTTGCAATAATGTTATCAAATTATGATTTTTAATGGAATTTATGGCTTCGGGGAAAATTAATAGAAAAAAAATTTTATGGGTGTAAGAAAAAGGTAAAATTCGACGTCAACAGGTGCTATGGTAAGAACTTTGATTTGATCTGAAATACTTTGTTTTTAATGCACAACAATTTAAAACTTCAACAATTATATAAACTAAAACTGAAGATGAATATTTCTATATATTGTTCTTGTGCTTTATGTTATTCGACTAAGGTTGTTTTTATTTGGGAGCTGCCAATAAAATATTGATTAATTTAGAGCTCATAAGTCGATCATATAAATTAATTAATATTTATTTAATTAAATTTTGGTAAATTTCTTATTGTGGTCTCATAAATTAAATAATGAATGTACATTTTTAGACATTTCAAGAAATAATTACTTATTTAAAAAAAAAGAAAATTAAGCCTATACAGTAATAACAGTCAATTTTTGTAAAGGAAGAAGATTAAGGATAAATGTAATAGTAATAGGAGTAAGGATAAATGTAATAGTTAGTGCATCTAGGACTGTGGAATTTTGATATTTAGTTTTGAGGCATTTAAAGAAATCAGTGATTATTTTGTTGCCAATAGAAAGCTAATGATTCAGTTAATATTTCTAGCCAAATTTTCTTAAGAAATGAATTTCTTTATTTCAATGATTGAACTTTACCTTACTATTGATCATTTAAATTTTAGAAATCATTGTATGTGAAAAGTTAGACTAAAATAAAATATTTGTTTGACTAAAAAAAATAATTGAGTTATAATTTTTACTGTCACACAAAATAATTATTGATTTTACTTTTAAATAAGAATTTTTCAAAATTATGCGTTTCAATGAAAGCTTAGGTTTTATTCCCAACCTATGCCACCTGAAAAAAACAGAGGAATTAACAAATCCTCCATGAGATTTTCAGATTTTCTTCTCTTATCAAGAAGAAATGCAGTTCAGATTCGGTATAGAATTGCAGGTCCCTTTACGATGTTGTGATAAAGACTTTCTCGGTGTGTTTGATACTGCACAAAATTACAATGATTCCTAAATTATTATTAAATACAAAATACAATTGCAACTGCTTTTTAGTTTAAGTTTTCAAGACAAATTTCTCAAGGAACACTGCCCTATTTTTTTTTTTTGAATCATGAAAGTTAATTATTTTTCTAAATATTTGGTTTCTCAGAAGACAAAAATTGTCTTTTATTATTCCTTATACAATTTGTCCCTTATCGTGTGTGGAAATGTGAAAATATCATCGAAGTTTTTCCAAAGATTCAGATTTTATTGAAATACATAAAATGCTCTCCTTCATACAAAATAAAATGCATTTACTGGGTCGTTCGAATTTGCTATTACATGTAGAATCACAGTGTCTGAATATTGTAAACCTATTCATCTGACCTAAAAACAAAAATAAAATTAATTATTGGAGCCAAACAATTTACAATGGATACGTTTTCGAGATATGAATTCTTTAATTTTTAAACTAACCCATTTAAAACAAATTCTGGTTGACAACACAACCTTTCCATTGATCCATTGAAAAACTTTTCATTTGTAAAAAATTTCAAATTCAGTGGGATTAAAAATGTACGAAAAAAATAACTGCATCAAGTGTCCCTAAAATTTTATTTTTTTTTGTAAGCTATAGTGAAATCAACATAACAACATATATTTGCAAACAAATTAAATAAAAACTTTCGCAGTTATCTTTCCAGCAACATGATATGATTTTCTTAACAAATCTAAATTTATGATATAATAAATAACTCATTTTTTATTTATAAAATTTTGTAAAAAATTTTAAGAGAAAAAAATTGGTACGACATAAAATAAATGTGGAGTTAAAAACACAATTAAAAAAATGAAATATCTCCCCAATTTTAAATTACGAAGTTTTTAAAAAATTATTTAGTTTAAATTTTTTTTTTTTTTTAATTCGACGAATTCGTTTTGACTTTGAAAAATTGTTAAACATCAACATAATTGAAAATAAATTGATTAAACGTAGCTTCTGCAAGTGAATGAACACATCTATCGAGTTACAAATTAAAATTATTCGTACGAACATCTATAAGAACAAATCTAACAAAATCCAATTCTAAACTCGAATAAACGTCAAAATATCCAAAGTAGGATACTACTTTAGCTTTTTATATGTCGTAATACTCCTGGCGATGTTGTATTTGTAATGCATATAAAATCTTACTATATACAACGGATTGATTTACCAATAAAACACGCCTATTATTTGAAATTACTACAAACTCTTCTTTTTTGAAAATTTTAGTACTCAAAACTTTTTATAATTTTGAAAATATTTTCCCTAAAAAAATTTCATCAAAACGCAGGGGAACCTGGGGTTCCATGATACATTTGTTTGTTTTTTGACCAAAACAAACTTTATAATTGTACTTATTAACAAATCTTTTCCATCCTATAATTATTTGGATATTTGCTCATAAATTGACGTTCAAAGAATTTTGTTTGTTTGGTTTAAGGGTCAATATTTCAGGGCTTTTTTTTTTTTTTAATGTACAAAAAAACCAGTTGGTGGAAATTTTACGAAAATTTAAAAATGTTTTTGAATAATTGAACTTTCCAACTATTTTTTAAATAATACTAAGTAATAGGTAAGTACTAGGTAGGTATACCTATTAATATTAAAAGGTATACCTACCTAACTTAAACTTTATTTTTAAAAATTATTTAAAAGTTAAACTCTTTAAATTTTTAATAAAATTGGTTAACCCCTTTTGCGAGAAATTCGAAAATTCAGAACCCATTTTCTGGTATTAGAAAAAAAATATCCTGTAAACATTTCTCAAATCTCGCTATCCTTTTTAACTGTTTTAATTGTTCAGTTATAGAAAATTTGTATTGCATAACTTTAATTTGTATTTGCAAAATTTAGAAAAATTCAAAGGAAGACCGAACTTATTTTTCTTTGCATTAGGGGCGTTCGTGAAACACTCGAAAGAAATTCTTCTTGAATGATTCCCACTTGGTATTGGATAAATTAATATAAACTTATCCTGCACTGAAGTGGAAAATGATTCTGCCCGCCATTTTTAATTTTGATTTGATGTTCCAGAAAAGCTATTGGAAATATTGTTGTATATTTATTTTTGAGTTACTCGATTTACAGTACCTTACCTATACATTTCGAATTTCGTAATGAAAAAATATATTATTTTTTAAATTAAAAATCATCATTGGACTCAAATTAAAGCTTTAAAAACATGAATTTAAATTTAAGCAATTTTTTTTATAAAATGAATGAAAATTAAATAAATTCCCAATATAATAATAAAATGAAACCAAAAACAAGCGACCGATATTATGTGTTTCAATTTTATTTATTTTTATATTCACGAATATACATATTATCTACGCTTTATCTTTTGGATTCTCCATTGTGAAGGCTTGAATTTCATTTTAATAACCAAAGGCTATAAATCAAAATTATTATTGCATCTTTCCAGTGATATATTTATATTCTGGCGGGTGGCGTTAGGGGTCTGGCGACTCTCTCTATAATGTATGTACATATTTTTTAATGTGTATACATCTCTTCCGAAGAGGACGACACAAGGGGTCCTTGGCAGGGTAAATTTCGAGCCTCAAGCGAATGCTGCCGGTGTCTGTTGTGCCGAGCCATGCCGTGCCGAGTCGTGCCATACTCCACATTCACACTGTTGATTTGTACCTTTTTGCTCCTGATGATGATGGCTGGGATCATCTTTCTCTTACGAAGGGACATTCTTTTTTCCCTGCTTTCTGTTATGATTTATGTTTCTAACAAACACACACCTGTATATATACACACATTTTGTCCCTGTTTTACACACAGTTGCAAAGTCAATATAGGGAGGATGGTGATGTTTTTTTTTTTTTTTTGAAAATTTGTGGCAACAAAATGTCGATTTATTTTAGGACAACCAAGTATTGTTTAGGTTTGGGGGGCTGGGGTTGTGGCTTTAATAACATGATTTGGCTTCAAAATGATTTGCACATAAATATTCAGCAGGAGCCATATACCAGGCCACATTCCAATTTCCATTGCGTTGTTGTTGTGAGTTAAACCTGTGGATGGTTTTTCGGTTTTTGTTGAAAAGCTAAAAAGGATCGTTTTATTGGTCGGAGACACCCCCCGGAAATACTGAATGGTCGTTAGTTTTAATTTATGAAAAATTTATTGCATAATAATTTTATGGCTGCGAGAACTTACTGTTTCCTGGCTTTGTTATATTCGTTTGTTTGGGTGCCACGATGTTGGTCCCCCTTGGATTGTTTGTGCGTGTGACATTATGCACCTGGGGTATTGCACCCCACACCAGTTTTCGAATACTAAAATTTGAGTCTCCATCAATATATGATGTTGGGGAGGGTGTTATAAATTTGTTGAAAATTAATTGAGATTAAACCGGAAGAGTGGGGTTTTTTAATGGGCCTTTATAATATATATACAAATATACCTATGAAAGTATGTATTTAATTTGCCAAAAAGACCATAACAGGTCCAGTCAGTCGTGAAATTGCCAGCGAATAAATTTATAAGCATTTTAGTGTCATTTTGCGAATGCTTTTCTGCCTGAATGGATGGAGGTATTTTTATGACATTTAATGTTCTCAATTTCAATTATAATGACCACAAACAGGATGGAGAAACTGGGAATGGGCATGCTTTATGGACAGTTTTTTTTTTCAGAAAAAAAATCGGGATGTTTACAAAGTGCACTTCACATGAAAGCGCTTTCGGCATATAGCTGATTCTTTTTCAGAGTAAATGGAATATGAAAAACCACTAATGGCTTATAATGGCAAATCAATTTTTATATGGTGATTACTTTTTTCTTAGAATAATAATAATAAATTATTGAAGGAATAAACCTATAAATAAATGAATAATTTAGGCAATTCGGTTGTTGTAAGTATGGTTCATGGTCATAACATCCCCATCACGACATAGACTATGGTGGATCTTATATACAGTTCAGTTCAGTTTTCTTTATTGAGACTTAAATTCACAAATTTAGTTTTGATTACAGTTTAGTTTTATATGCTGCCGACTTCATAATTATGCCTGGCTTAAAATAAAATTTTAATTAAAGAACAATAATTATAGATCTCTTTTCTTACAATATAATTACATATTTCAAAAATGTATCTTTAATGTAAATTTCATATGTTTGCTCCCGACATATGTTCGTGTAATGGCTCTTACAGGCCAAACTTAAAACTATTAAAAATAAAATAAAATAACAAAAGATGCATTTGACGCATATGTATGTTAGATATAAATTTAAGAAAAGCAGTTACTTAATTCATGATATAATCAAATATATTGGAACAAGAAACTTATTTTATCTATTTATATGAACTACTGGCAATTATATTGAATAATTTAAATACTAAACTTTTTTTTTTTTTTGTTTAATGTTTTTTTTTTTTAAACGCAAAAGCATTGATTTTAAATAAATATACATAAATCATATAGATATGTATAAAATAAATATAATATATACAATATACATATACCTACAACATACCTATATACATATACAAATGCTTACATACATATATAACACATGTATATTTTTTCAAAATATTTTTCAAAAAATAATAGAAAACAAAAATTATCCTCTGAGCACATTCAATGAGGCTTTCTCATAAAAAGGTAAAGTTAATGTATCATTCAACTGCGGTTCTAATAAAGTTCGGGATCTATTATGTAAAAGATTGAAAGGCGATTGGTAGTACTGGAGTTCTGTACTTTCAGTGATATTTGCATCCCACAGCTCTTTGACAAGTGGATTTGGATGGTTAGCAATAGTTTCTAATCGGGTTTTTAATAATGTGGTCATATAAATCATTAAAGGTTTAACCTTTGTTAAATTATATAACGTATAGTTAGAAAACCATTTTTTATTAGGTTTTCGATATTTTCCGCTGCAAAAACGTAAGATTGTTCTTTCAAACTTTTCTAACTCTTTTGCTGCCGTTGGAGAAATATTGAACCAAGTGCTGAAGCCATACGAGATTATTGGTCTTATAAGGGTTTTATATATTAGAATTTTTGTGTTTTGGGACAAATGCTTTGATGAAAGTAGTTTTTTTAAAAAAGAAGTAGCTATTTTTGCTTTATTTAATACATTCCGCGCATGTTTATTGAACCTGAATTTATTCTGGTAATGAATACCTAGGTATTTTGTTTCTGTTTTCAATGGAACTACATTACCGCCAATATGTAAAGATAACTCCTTACTTTCTTTAACAGCTTTTCGGTGACCTTTTCCGTATGAGTTTCTGAAACAGCCCGCATTTTTCAGTGTTTATTTTCAAGCCCCAAGAATTCAAATACGAAAGAAATCTGGGTAAGGCATTTTGTATTTTGTCTAAAGCATTGTGCGGCCTTATAGCACCAGCTACCAGTTTTGTGTCGTCTGCGTACAAGAGTGCTACAGGTTCAGATTCAGAGTTGCAAAATGGCATATCATGTAGAAATGCATTAAATAATTTTGGTCCGAGTAATGTTCCTTGAGCAACTCCTGAGATTATTGGGAAAGATTCTGAATATTCAGAGCCAATGACAACTGACGCTGTTCTGGAATCAAGAAAACTGATTATCATTCTTATTAAGGGCTTCGAGCAGTTCAACCTTATTAGCTTAAAGATTAGTCCTTTATGCCAAATAGAGTCAAACGCTGCCTCTAGATCAATATCAAGAACAACAGTGCACTTTTTTTGTCTCAGATTCTGAATAATTATGTTATTAAGGACTAAAAGACAATGTTCCGTTGAATGTTGTTTCTTAAAGCCAAACTGAGTATTTGGAATAGTATTCGATTCATCGAAAAAACTATCAAGAGCTTCAGCAATAACTCTTTCGAATAGTTTTCCTATATTGGAGAGAAGGGAAATTGGTCGAAAATCTTTTACACTTTTTGCATTATTTTTTTTAGCTATAGGCATTATTTTGGACTGCTTCCATGCAATTGGAAAGTATCCGTTGTTTATACATTGGTTGAAAAGACAGGTAAGGGTAAGGTCAAGAGAAGTTGGACATTTCCTTAAGATAAAGTTTGAAACTCTGTCGAGACCAAAGGATTTTTTGTTATTCAAATTGTTTCTAAATATATTGACTTTTTCATGATTAGTAAAAGGTAAAGAAACTTGGTTACATGCTGTGTTTAATTGAGTAAATGTTGTAAGAGGATTATTTAAGTGAGTGTTACAGAATTCGTCTACTTTTGAGAATACTTCATGGTTCAAATTTAAATCATGCAAAAACATTAGCATACAGATCCCTGAATGCATTAAGTTTACACTCAACATCAGCGAGTTCCTGTCCATCGTAATTCAGAATATCCTTGGCAATATCTGCCCCGAATAATTTTCTTCCTGTTATTTTATCAATTTCTTTAAAGGCATGAGGAGAAGGTCTTATTTTATTTAGACGTGCTCTGAACTCTTGGTCGATGTCATGTTTGACTCTTTCTTTTATTATTTTACCAAGACACTGTATTTGAGAATGAAGTTGTTGGTACTCCATGTTGCGCCTATTTAGATGCCTGTGAAAGATTCTCTTAAGTTTTCTTAGCCAAATGTTGCGAATTTTCAATAGATTTTTAGTAAAATCACTAATATTTTTGTATTTAATGTCTTTTGCATTTCGAATAGTTGAGTTGTTTTCAACACAGGAAACTATATTTCGTTGGACATTTTCTACAATTGAATCAATTTCTAAATTTGAAATATTTTTATCCATGGGTGCAGTCAATCTGGAGAGCCTATTATGAAGCTGCATTCTAAATACATCCCAGTCAGTTCTTTCAAAGCTGATATAAGTTTGAGGTGGTGTCAATATAGGGTAAACATTGAAAATATCAAGCTTTATTTCTATGCCATAATGATTTGAAAATGTAGGAAATGTTTTGCAAAGTCTATTATTAATATTGTTTGGGATATGTGAAAGTGAACTAGATATAACAAAATAGTCAAGTATTGATGATGATTGTGGATACGTTGGGCTAAAAGGTGATATGAAATCAAGATGAAGGTATGGTCCACTATAATACCATTTGTGGATAATTTTTCCATTTGCATTGCTCACAGAGTCTCCCCAAGTCGGATGACGTGCATTGAAGTCACCACCTATTATTGTTGCATCAAAAGTTTTAATTATATCATTGCGTCTATCCAATTCGATAGAAAGTCCCTGTCCTGCATTGGATGGTATATAAATACTTCCAACAAGTATGCGTTTAGCAATCCCGGAGTTATCTTTACAAATCAAAATACCTAGACAGGTTGAAAATATGTTACTATGGAAAAGTAGCTTGTTAATCTTTAATTTTTCATCAATAACGATGGCAGTTCCCCTGCCATCGTCATTGCGTATGATGTTATATCCTTCAAATGAAGGTTTATGTCTATTATTCAGAACAGTTTCACATAAAAAACAAATTTGTGGTTTGTGACTTTTTAGAAGGCTTACTAACGCTAATCTTCTTTCAATAGAAATTATTGAATTTATATTAATGGAAATTGTTTTTAGTTTTAGGGAAGAGTCCATCATATAACAATTGATGCTACAAATTCAAGATACGCAAACATCTTGTCTTCTTTGTTTTGTAGTTTCTGGTATTTTGGCCAGAATTCTCTGATTTTGTATAAGAGATCTTTAAATGAAATATTAAACAAACTCTTGGCTTCATCTAGAAACTCAGTTATATTGTTTGGTTGCAAATTTTTTTCTCTTAGAGTAGGATTTGGCATTTCAGAAGATGACGGCTGTTTTTTAGGATTGCTCTTTTGATTTCTCGTTATGTCAGCAAAAGAGATATTTTTGTCTGTGAATGTGTTAATTGAGTTGATAACTTGATTTCTAGTTCTATTTGCTAAAAATTTAGCATGTTCAACATTCATTTGTTTCTTTTCTTTGTACCTCGTATACGCTTCACACTCAAGAGAGTTTGCTGAATGTTCTTTAAAACAATTGGCGCATTTAAGAGCGGGAACTGGCTCATTTCTCTCTTTGAGATCTTTGACAGATTGAATACAAACCTCAGTATCATGAAACTCGCTGCACAAAACACATCGACTATTATAAGAACAACAATCACCTGTGTGTCCAAATCTCTGGCAACGATAACAACGGATGACTGATCTATTAAATTTTTTTTCCCAGTAGACACGCTGATGAAGGAGATACCTTATTTTCGTTAAATCTTTTAGAGACTCTCCAACTTCTAATTGAACAACAAATATGTTTAATTTGAGACCCTGCTCTTTGGTTTTAGCAGTGGTAAATTGCGATATTTTACTAATTCTAACATTAGGTAAGATTTCGTTCAAAGCACTTCGAATTGAATCTGGGTGTGTGTCACCGTCAATGCCTTTAAGCAAAATAGATGCCCGCTTAGTATCTTTTGGTGAAAAAGAGAATGCCCCAATGCCTGTTCCTCTAAGTTTTTCAATTACTAATTTATGTACATCTACGTTGTCTACATAAACTTTGGTTTTTCTATAACCTAAATTAACAAATTTATGATTTATTTTACTAACTTTACATTCGAGAGCAGCAACATTAAGTAAATCAGTAATTAAAGTACAATTTGCACCAAAAATAAAAATAGGAGGGCAAAAGTTTTTATTGCTTACAATAAGATTTGACGTGTCCGGGGAAGTCTCTGCTTCTGTTGATGGATTGTTGTTGTGGCTGATGTTGTTGGCTTCTGTGACGTTTGTGTTCGCGCCTTTTTTTGTTGATTGTAGATCGGGGAGGACGGCAGATGCATGTTCCAAACCCGATAATGGATAGAAGGTGTTGTTTGACAAACTTGGTAGATTAGAATATTCTACATTGTCGTCATCCAATTTTCTTTTTTTGCCAAAATGTTTGGCGGCATGCTTTAAATTTGAAAGCACTGTAGTCCAGTTGTTGTCAATGGGATCTTCATCATCATTTTCCATTGCCGAGCTTTTATCGGCAGACATATTTACATGCGATTGTTTAGACGATTTTAGATCAGAATTAGGATATTTGTGCATACTTTGATTTTTATCAAAAAATAGATTGTTAGTACTACGATGGGTACTACTTTCTTGTGCTAACACGTGCTCCAGAACTAGTCCTGGAGCACAGCCTTTGTTTTGGATTGTATTTGTTTCCACTTTATTATTTTATAAGAGTCACTGTCTCTAATTAAAATTAATTTTTAGGGCGATATGTGCCCCTTTATTTTAATGCGGAAATTTTTATTTAATTTTACGAGAGGTAATACACAGTAAACTATAAATTAGATCACACATGTGTTCACCACGGCGGTCAAAGTCGCACTCGGATCTTATATACGAAACTCTAGGAACTTCAAATCGATACCGATACTCACCCCCTTTTTATCGATGGTCACCTGTGACAAGACCTACTATAGTTTAATAAAGGTCTATATACAGCAATATCTATTTTGTGGGAACTTTTTGCATATACTCATTCGCTTGTGCAAGATATCAATGGAGAAAGCAGCTCCATAACAAAGGTCGCTAATAACCTCACCGATACATTTGATGCTAAAAAGTTTTCAGACAATGGAATGCGATATCATGCGATTTATTTGTATCGTTCTTGAAAGAATAGTTTAGAAATCACTCGCCCGACACCAGAGACATAATCTTGAAATAGGCCTTCTAATTACACGGATATACTACAACATGAAAATAATTAATTAGAAGAACACAGCGTGATGTCCATGTCAGTGGGATTTTTGTGATTATCAAGACTTAGGGGGTGAAACGCGTATTGGAGTTCAGATCACTTGAATAGCAAAGTAATTTTAGTGTCTATAGGATAATGCCATCTCGGTCGGGCAATGAGGCATGAACTTTCCAAAGATGTATGGAGAGACGCTTAAAGTTGTTTTAAGAGGAAAATTCTTCATAAGATTGTTGGTCCCAGATGCATAGACAGAAAGTGGAGTAGGCGATTCAACAATCGAGCTGTTCGGTGACATTGAATTATCAAAAAGACAAAAAGTCCAATAACTGAGATAAATGGATCATGTAAAGGTGATAACCATCAATGTTCTGTTGGTGGGAAGTCCTTAGGTCCACCCCAAGGGACTTTGCAGCAGAAAAAAGTTTCAATTCAGATAGCACACCTCTAAGTCGAAGAAGACCTCAATTAACTTGACTTGCGAAACTGGAGACAACTATATAGCTAGAAACTAGCTGGATAAGCTTGTCCAGGTCCACATAGGACTCTTGGTTGTAAGTATAAGCAAGTAGATTCTATTATTTCTGATGAAGTTTTATCTTCTGTACTTAATGATTATCAACCCGATGAAGGTCAAAATTTTTCTCAATCCTTATTCGAAATATAGAAAAAATCACTTTGTCAGCTTCTCAAATTCTCAAATTTTATTTCTCAAATCAACTTACAAGTAAGATAACAGTAATCTTTTTAGGTTCGTAAGGCTTAAAATAGGAAATTCAAAAGGTTTCACAATTTTAATATTTAAAGTTAAATTATTAAAGTACGTAAATTAAGTAAACTAAATTGCATAAATTTAATAATATTTAGATACAAAGAAAAAATTTCAATTAGGAATAAGAATGATTAGTTCGTTTCAAAGGCAAAATGGGAATAAAGGGTGTTTTTAAAACAATTTTTCTTAGGCCAATAGGCAAAGAGTTCCAAAGTCTGACAACTTGTACGAAGAACTAGCGCTCAGATGTTAGACAGGCAAATCTAGGTTGGATTAGCATTTGAGATCTTCCAGATTGCAAGAAGTTAAGGCGCTCAAATAAATAATCTGGTTGATGTGTATAGATTATGTTACACTCCTAAATATTTCTTTTGTGATTAAAAAATTCTGTTTCCAAGAGAACTTCCATTTTCTCTATATGTAATTCATATTCATAATTCATAAATATGGCTTTGAGATTTGTTTATTCTGAAATAAAAAAATCGACAAGTTATACATAGGAAATTAAATAGTTTTTCATTTAAAAATCATTTTCAAACAAACAGAAGTATAGTAGGGGAAATTGTTAGTGCGTAGGTTTTGGGTTCGATTACCTGCCCATGTCATCTGAAAAAAATGCAAACTATTTGATGAACCAGCTTATTAAATCTATACAACATTTACTGCTTTTTGAACCTTATAGGTTAGGTTAGGTTAAAGTGGCTGTTGGTTGGGAAATCCAACACACTTAGACCAAAATATGGTCCGTTGTGATACCACATGGATCAGTTGATCAGCTTAACTCGTTGAACCAATTGGAGCTTCGAATGAAGCGTAGGAGACAAATAATGTCAGAGTTTTTTAGATCGCTGGTATCGTTGAAGTAGTAGTCTCCAAGGTGGATTCTACGTCTTTGTGATAAGGCAGGGCATGTGCATAGAAGATGAGAGATTGTCTCTTCTTCCTCTTCGTCCATGCAACTCCTACAAAAATCATTTGCAGGGGCTCCGAGTCGAGTAGCATGCCTTCCTATTAAGCAGTGCCCAGTCAGGACACCTATAACGTAGCTAATGTGCAATCTACTCAGAGAGATTAATTGTTTTGAGCGCCTGGCGCTAAGATTAGGCCAAATTAGTTTTGTCGCTAAACAGGTGGTGGTGTTATTCCACCTGAAGTTTGTTTTCTCTATGGTATCTTGCTTTAGCATGAGTTTACATGTAGCTAAGGGGATACCTATGCTAGCATTGTGAGCCAGCAGAGGTAAAGTTGTTCCGCTTTTTGCAAGTTCGTCAGCTTTGCAATTTCCTGGAATGTCTCTATGGCCCGGCACCCAAAAAAGGTGAATGTTGAACTGTGTAGCCATCTCCGTAAGAGATAATCGACAATTTAGGGCTGTTAGTGAGTTAGTAGAGACAGAGTCTAGGGACTTTAACGCAGCTTGGCTATCCGAGAAGATGCGTATATCATTAGTTGATATAACGTTTTCTCTAAGCCAGGAAAGGACTTCTTTTATAGCCAGGATTTCAGCTTGGAACACGCTACAATGATCTGGTAGACGAAAGGAGAGACTTAAGTTTAGTCTATCTGAGTATACGCCTCCACCAACCCCATCCTCCGTTTTTGATCCGTCTGTATAAAAGTTTATAGGATCATCGGTCAAAAATGATGTATTCTCCCAAGAAGACCTGGGAGGTATAGTCACTTTGAAGCTATAGTTATTAAACTGAGGATGGGGTATGGTGTAGTCAATATTACTGTTTATAGTTCTGAACGAGTTCAAAATAGTGGTGTGGCCAATTCCATTATTGATCCACAGAGAGGAGGCTTGAAGCCGTATGGCTGTATTAGCGGCCGTTTGCTTGCTGAAAATGTCCAGCGGTATTAGATGGAACAGAACATCAAGTGAGGCGGAGGGGGTAGAGCGAAGTGCTCCTCCCATACACAGGCAGGCTGTTCGTTGGACTTTGCTGAGTTTATCGCGATTTGTCGCTGTATCTAGCGCCGTCCACCATACCGCTACTCCATAAGTAAGGATCGGCCTTATGACCGAGATATATAGCCAGTGTGTAATGCGGGGTTGTAGGCCCCATTTATTACCAATGGCCTTTTTACAGGAGAACAGGGCTACTGTGGCCTTGTTTATTCTCTCTTGAATATTAGGTTTCCAACTTAATTTCTTATCCAAAATGAGACCCAAGTATTTTGCTTGATCAGAGAATTTAAGTGGTACACCGTTTATGAGGGGAGGGTCAATGATTGGGATTTTGTATTTCCTTGTGAAGAGGACAAGGTCGGTTTTTTGTGGGTTAACGCCTAGACCACACCGATTTGCCCATCTGGTGAGCTTATTTAAGGCGTTTTGTAAGAGTTCTTTTAGTATATTGGGATGTTTACCAGTTACCGCAATAGCAACATCGTCCGCATAAGCAAACACTTTGTATCCTTCTCTTTCTAGAGTAATTAGTAAATCATTTATTACTAAGTTCCAGAGGAGAGGGGATAGGACACCACCTTGTGGCGTACCTCTGCTGACACCCCTTTGTGCAGTAAAATCGCCCAGTTTTGAATTGATAATCCTGCTTATCAGCATTTGATTAATCAATTCGCTGATCGACTTATCTACCTTCAGGGATGTCAATACACGTGCAATTGCAGATGTGTCGACATTGTTAAATGCACCTTCTATATCTAAGAAGGCAACTAAGGTGTACTCTTTATGATGGAGGGAATATTCGATTGTACGTACTATACTATGTAGAGCCGTTTCAACTGATTTCCCTTTGTTGTAGGCGTGTTGAGCTTTTGAAAGGAGGGACTTGTCAATACTTGCCCTTAAGTGAATATCGATCAAACGTTCAAAAGTTTTGAGAAGGAATGATGATAAGCTGATAGGTCTTAGGTCTTTAGGGTTAACGTGGCTGGATTTTCCAGCTTTTGGAATAAAAACTACTTTAACTTGCCTCCAAGACATCGGGATGTATGCCAATTTAAGGCATCCCTTGAAGATGTTTTCTAGGATGGGTATTAGAAAACTTGCATTTTCTTGCAGTTCAGCTGGAATTATACCATCCGGACCTGCAGATTTATATGGCTTAAAGCTGTTAATAGCCCATTTGAGTTTTTCCCTAGTGACTAGACCTTGAGGGGGATATAATGTATTGTCACAACTATTTGGTACAATGTTATTAATAATATTAGAGCTACCAGGAAAGTGAACGTCTAGTAGCAAGTTGAGCGATTCTTCGCTTGAATTGGTCCAGAGGCCAGAGGCGTTTTTCAAGCAGCTAGGCATGATTGGATTTTTGGAGAGGATTTTGCGCAACCTGGATGCTTCAGAGCCATCTTCCACGTTGCTACAGAAGTTTCTCCAGGACGATCGTTTGGTTTTCCTCAGTTCTTTTTTATATATCTTCAGTGATTCTTTATATGAATCCCAGTCAGACATGTCTCTAGAAGCTTTCGCTCTGTTAAAGAGTTTTCTGCATTCTTTTCGAAGTGGATCTAGCCCTGAGTTCCACCAGTGTGGTTTCTTTTTACCTCTTACTTGTATAAGAGGACATGCAGTATCTAGAGCTTTGTTTAGGGCTACTGTTAGATTATTGACTTTGTCGTCAAGATCTTCAGTGTTGGAGGGGGTATTAAAGAGTTCAGGTTTTACTAAACTATTTAACGTTCTCTTGTATTTTGGCCAATTTGTTCTTTTTAGATTTCGAAAGATCGGTTGGCAAGGTGGTTCATTTATAAAGTTAAATTGGATGTATCTATGATCAGAAAAGGAGTGATCTTTAGATACCTTCCAGTTCAAAATATTATTATTAATGAAGTCGGAGACAAGAGTTATATCTAAAACTTCCTGTCGATTTTTAGTAATAAAGGTTGGCTCTTTACCAACGTTACTTATGAGTAGGTTAGTGTTTAGAATATAGTCGAAAAGAGACTCACCCCTGTCGTTTATATCCGTGCTACCCCACACTGTATGGTGGGCGTTAGCATCACTTCCGATGATGAGGCCAATGTTGAGCCTTTGCGCTTCAGCTATTAATCTCTCCAGGGTGTCACCCGGGAGAGGGCCAAGGTGGTCGTGGCCGAGATACGCCGACGCCAGCCAGAATGTTCCTCTGGCTGTTTCCAGACTTGCGGCGGTGATATCTCGATCGCTGAAATTAGGGAGTAAGTATACATTTAGGCTACGTTTTACTAATATGCAAGATCTGGGTCCAACCTCACCTGATGCATAAAGCACGTAGTATTTAGGAGTCCTGATTCCTCGAACAATGGATTTAACAATCCAGGGTTCTTGAATCAGGACAATATCTTCATCGCTGCTGGATAGGCGAAGAAGAAGGGAGGCCGAAGCCTTTATGGAGTGTTGGAGGTTAATCTGGAGTAACCGCAGCATTTTCGCTACCGTACTCCCGATCAGCCTCCAACACAGTGATGTCGGAGTCATCTATATCAGAGGACGATTCTAAAAGAATGTCCTCATCTCCGCTGTCGTAGACCTCGGCCTCCATTGCGGAAAAACCTTGGTCGATAGGAACCTTATAGAATTCAATAAATAAATTAATTCAAAATTATTTCCAAAAAAAATTGAAGACCACTTTGTTTTATTTATAACCATCGACCGACTTTGAAGGAGTCTTAAATATGAATCTATATATAATATTTTTTATTTTCACAAACTTCAACAACTTGCATAATTCTTCTTTTCAAAATTTTCACTCATATAAAACCTTTAAAAGTTATGTCACTTTAAAGAGTTTTTCTCATGAATTTCAAAAAATAAAACTCTGTTATAAACGACCCACAAAATAAAGTCTGTTCCACTTCCGAAAATCCTTTATAAAAATACTTTAAAGTTTTCGATATGCATAATAATTTTAAAACTTCTTTTCTAGCACGCAATCTAAGCAACTTTCAAATTTTCCAAACTTTCTAACTCAAACTATTTTTTCCAAACATGATGGCAAGTGGCACAGCATTATGTGACTCTGACATACCTTTTTAATACAAAATAAATAGATACTTGTATAGTTATACATATATGTATGTGCTTCAAGTCACATTTCAAGGACCAGCCATACGACGAAGACTATGACGACGACCGACACGATACGACAACGTGCCTAGAATTGAACAGCACAATTTAAAGAATGGAATAATGCACCTTGCTTGCTAGATTCGAAAAAATTTCAGTATTGTTTGTATATACCTTGTATAAATGTATACCTACCTTCCACAACACAAGGACAATAATTGTAGAATAAAAATAAAAAAAATAACAACCAAAACATAAAAGTTTTATTGTTTTCGGTGAATTGATGACATTTATGTGTTTATCCATTTCCACCCACTCATGGTCTCAAAATCAAATAGAATTCCAATGAAACTTCTCAGCTATAAAATCTCAACTTTGTCCACAATGAAATTCTAAAAATTCAGACCCAAAAGTTGAACAAAAATAAAAAGGTTTTCCCACGACTGACCAACCAGTGCTCGAGACGGAGGGACACAGGACAACTTACGGTACCGGCACAAACGAAATTCAAAAACGATTTGTGAAGGTTGCCAAGCGTTTAAAATAAACAAAAACATTTTCCTGAACAATTTTTTGCTGAAAACACAGGAAATTTAAGTAATCGATCGGCCCACTTTAAAGAAGCTCCAAACATCCGGCGTGGCGCGGCGGCCGCCATGAATAGTTAAGGTTACTTGTCGGTCGTCCTTCCATTCGGCTCTGTGAATTTATTTACATTGTTTTTCTTTGTGTCTGCTTCTCGTCGTCGCCATCGTTGTCCTCATCGTCGTCGGCAAATGTATTATTTGCACTGTTTTTGCTGATTTCATGTCGAAACCGTTGTTTTCACAGTTTGGCGGGGAATAAATCGCGAAAGTACCGTTTCTGAGGAACTAATTAAAAAAAATCATTCTTTCAGGACTTTTCTCTCATTTTGTAGAAACTTTAGTGGCGGTGGCTATGATGATGGCGACGAAGACGACGACGAATATATAGGTATACTTGGTACGTGGGCAAATTATTTATTCGGCTTTTTGTTTGTAGTTCTTGTCCTTACACTTGGGGCCTTGTTGCCTTCCTCGAACTTAGTACAGAACTCTCTTTGGCAACAAAAAAAAATATAAGAATCAACTTTTTATTGGAAAATGGTTGAACTAGACAAACGAGATGCAGTATAGAACAAGATATCCCAATGGAGATGCTGATGATGATTTAAACCAACAAAAAAAAAACGTATTCTTCATTTCGGAAGCCGACCCTTGTTTTTTTTTATAATACGGCCTCACTCATGTTGAAAGACGTAATTTATTTATGCTGTAGCTATATCGAAGGAAGAATTATTTATTGCTCTGAGCCTTTGGAGTTTTCATTCATTCATTCTTCCCCTTAACCGGAAGAGAAAAACTACCGAAGGACGAATATATGTATAGGTATAGTGGAGTCTGCCCATCTGTGACTGAGGTTGTGCTTGTGATGCTTATGCCATCAAGCAGACCAGGATAATAAGTATCTGTGTGATGTCGCATAAACAACAATGAATCTATTTATTCATCGAGATGATGTATCTTTTCCTTGATATCTGAATATTGCTGTTTAAATATTTAGTGAGAGGGAGATACGAGAGGATGAATAGAAATGTGTTATAGGCTAATAAAGTCTTTATATACAAAGAGGAAAACTTTGCCAATTTCAATTTGAAGTTGAGTAGTTTCGTATATATTTTGTGGGGAGGGGAATGTTTTAAAATATACATAAATGTCAGAGACTTAATTTCGATAAATGAAATGAAACAGCCGCAGTTATAGGGTCTTTTGGAGCATTTAGAAGTCAATTATAAACCCATTGGGAAGTGTTGAATTGGAATAAGGTGACTTAGCAATATCCTGATTGTTAAAAGTGGGTTTCAATTTTTCAAATAAAATGTTTTATTGGAGATTAAAACCTATGTGCTTAAAAAATAAAGATTTTTAAAATGTGCTTTTTTGCAGTCTTTTAAATTTTCATATGTATTTTAGTAAATTTTTAAACAGTTGGAGCTAATGAGTTAATAAAGGGTTTAGAAATGGACTGCCATCCCAGGATATGTTTTCAGAATTTAGGGTTGTTTTAATTTATTCTTAGAATAATTTCAGATTTTATTGAAAGGCATTATGGATTGTCTAGATTAAAAAAACTCTAAAAAGCTGAAATTTAAAAAAAATAAGCATGTGTATTTTAAATTTTAAACAAATAAGTATGTGTATTTTAAATTTGTATAATTTTAATTTTTTACACCTCGCAATATTGTTCCATTCATATTAAACCAGAAGACGAAGTTTTGGCATTTATGAGAGGAGATGCTGCAGGCTATTTACTTACAACACAGAACCTTAAAACAAGCTTGATTGTAGAAACGACTTAAATAATGTGATGAATGGTTATTTTATGAATCTTAAAGTGTTATATTGCAACAAAAAGTACTTTCGCTGAAAAAAACTCCTGAGAGTTAGAGATACTCTCGAGAGTTATATTAACTCTCGGGCAAATAACTAATGTCCAAACCCAAATATATGAATATGAATCCCATAAAAGTTCCAGGTAATAGTGGGACGCAGTAATACCTCCCATTTGGATGAAATTTTTGTGAATCGTATGATGTTGACTTCAACACGTGACAACTTCAAGGGTGTATGCAGGATTTAAATCATGGGTTAAATGGTGATCAATCTTATGCAAGGACCAATTTAGCTGAATTTGGATCACTTTTCTAAAAACCCTTTTTCTATCATGTAATTTTGTTGACAAAAACCTGAAATGCAGAACGTATTATTGAAACTGATTTATACATAGCAAATCCATGGTTGATACAAGATCGTTTAGGTCGTTTTGGACAAAAATATAAAAAATCCAAAATATTCGTTTGGTAGTTAACTATTTTAGATACATATAACTAAATAAAAAATAAATTCCTCTGTAGAATCACAAAAAAATACGCTCTATACTAAATTTGATGAAAATTCGCCTATTATTTTAGACTTGAACTCGAAGTTCACCTGAAAAAAACAGACCGTCAACGCCCCAAAAACCACTTTTTCGAACTTTTTCGTCGTCGTTATGTGAGATTTAATTTAAACATCGACATTTTAGTCAAAATTTAGCTTATAATCTTAAAGTTACACAAATTCTGTTTAATTCGATTTAATAATAACGAGACTATTCAAAGACAAATTATTATTGATGAAAAAAATAGCAAATCAGTTCAACAATCAAACAAAAATAATAAGTTATCATTAATATCCGAGACTTAAATATTCAATTAAATATACTAAAACCCTAATCAAATACCATTAGATCATCCGGCATGTATATACATTAAGTAAAACCACCCTTTAAAAACTTTGTTATATAGAAAAAAATTAATTGAAATAAATCAGCGCATCTTGCTAATCAAATAAACCAACAACAAAAAAATCTTCGATTTTGCCATTCCCTAATCATCAGCATATTCCTTTATGACCCAAATTCACAAGCTTATGCATCATCAATTAGGGAATATTTCCCGCATCTTAATAACCCATTACCCCATTTATCTTGTCAAGTCATCATTTTTTTTAACAAAACCAACAAAAAAAAAAAAGAAACCCCAATGAATAATTCTATCATTTCACCAAGAAACAAAAGAAAAACCAACCCAAATAAAAGAAAAAAGAAGAACAAAATCTCAGTAAAATCTCTGCCTTATTTTTCCCCAAAGACAATTTTTCAGGATTGGATATTATATAGGATTGGGGATGGGACGAAGCACGACTAAGAATGAAAAAAAAAAATAAAACGAGATTCTCCTTAATCTACAAAAATGGCAGTAGACAGAGCCAATATGATTCAATTCAATCACGAGATATCACCATTCCATTGTTCAGAGCCTTTTCTTGGGAGTGCGACACAAGGGGAGCTTGTTCTACTCTCTGAAATTTTTTCTTCCCCCTCCTAACTCACCGTTAGACCCACAATCATTACACAATCGATCATCCTTGTCACACATACACATATATATATAAACATAGAAAGCCCCCAAAGAAAAATGAGAAAGAGGAAGCCTCACTCTGCAAAATTTCATTAATAATTCAAAAGACAAATTGCACAACCATCAGCAAGCAGGCAAGCAGACAGCCTTTATTCCCATCCATAATATCATCAGGAGCACAAATACCAACACGACGACGATGAACCGTGTGTCCTCAATTCACCGTTCACCGGTTTTAACTCCAATAAATTGCGGAACTTTACCAGCGAAGCTATTGATTAACCATTTAGGACAGCACTTGCAGTCTTTAATTATCTTCGCGCACATTCTGCTTTCGTCGTTCTCCAAAAATTAAGGGATGGAATCGTTCCCTGCGCCGCGGTGGGAGAGGGGTAGGAGTAGAAAATTTCAATCCAATTTGGTTACTTTCAACATATAACCGGTAGACTAGATTGGCTGTAGAGTGAATGTTGCAAAAAGCCCCTTGGGGTGATATTAAGCGTTTTGTGTGTGTAGGCTTAGTAGGTATGGTAGTGTATAACGCTCATTTATGCATGACTGTGGCTCATATGCATGAGCATGATATAGGTATACAAAACACTATAGCGGGGGAGTCCTTGAAGTTTATCGCTTTAACAACTCAATGAACTGCTTGAAATTTGCTAAAATTACTTTGCCGGATTTTTTGGAAGCATCTAAGGGGGAGGGAGGGACAACTATTATGGGGTGGCTTTAAAGTAAACGGTTGCTATAAAGACAAGGCCACAACCTTTAGACAAAAGAAGAAGAGGTTATTTCTTTTACCCTTCAAAAGCAGCAGTTCCTGGAATTGCGCAGGGAAACGCTCAGAGAATCCTGTACCATCTCTGTTATTGCGCTCAGATCGGTTCTATTGTGTGATGCAGGGAGCTGTGGCAATACCTTCAGGGTGTCTTTCATATTTCTTTAATAGGATGTGGCGCACCCTTGTATATAGTTGTCCTGGGTTACTTCGTAGTGATAATTGTGATATCAACCCTGCGGTGTTTGCAGGTTACCTAAATGTTGCAAACCTAGCGGATTTATGACTGCGTTTTTTTGGGTAAAATTCTACCATTCATTTGGCACGGACGCAAACTGTGCCCCCAAGGACTTTCGAACGAGGACAAGGCAGTGGGTGTGAGCTGTGCTGTGTTTGTAAGAAGGACTCTAGTTCTGCACTGTGCGTTCCTATTACAACTGGACGAAATTATGTAAATTGTTGTTGATTGCAATGAAGAATGAATGGTTGATGTATATTTATATGTTTGTGTACTTTACCAGGTCTCGTGTTTGGTTTTCGTGGACAAAAAGGACTCCAACCTACGTGGAAATATTCTTTCTGTTGTTGAAGTATTTTATTTTTTTTTCTTCTCCTGCCCTCTGGGTTAATGATGATGATGATGAAGAAGGTAACTTTCTCTCTGACCGTGTTCATTGCTCGGAAAAAAAAACAAGCAAACAAAAGCAAAGTGTAAAATGCCCTTTTGATTTTCCTGTTCAACAGTTAACTTATTGTTGTTACTTTTGATTTATTTTGTATTTTTTTTTATTATACAATGATTTCTCTTCTTCTTTGTGAAGTTTTTGGATTTCGGGGACACGGAGAAATCGCAAGTGCTTATTTTCAATTTAAATGTTTACTTGCTTTTTTACTTTTTCTTATACATAGGTAGGTTCTTTTATAGTCTGTGTGTCTTGTTGTATATTTTGTAAAAAGTTTTGTTTATATTTGGAAAATTAATGTCAACGCATTTCCAAGACAATTATTCTTGGAAGCAAATATTATTTTTGTTTATTTTTTCTTCTAATGTTTAGCGTGGCACAAAAGGAATGAGGGATTGTTATTTTACGCTAAAATGTATAGCTCTTGGTGTTCAATGTCAATATATACCCGGGAATAAAAGAAAAGCCATTATTTTGATGATTTGCAAGTGCTAATGGTTAAACATTACTTCAAAGCAAACAAATTTCGAAGAAATTTAATTGGAAATTTTTCATTTTCGCTTTTAAGTTGTTTTTTTCATAAAACAAGGCTGAAGTTATGGAGTGAGATATCAAGCGCAAATTCTACTTTTTTAAAGAAAATACTTAAACAAAAGTGCCAAGGTTTTAATTTTTTGAATTAATGCAGAAGTATAACGTACAAACAAAAATCCATTTAATAAAGCAACGTTCAGAAATCACCAGTATTACCTACAGGATAATTCAATTTGTGTTTTCTACGTTTTCAGAATCACAAATAATGGTTTAAATATATCGCTTTAGCATGGATCGGGTAGTGGATGGTATCGTCACCTCATCCCTTTGGTATTGCAAGAAATATGTCACGCAAGAAAAATTAGTATGCTATAAAAATATCATGCGAGAAAAATATAATGCCATAAAAAGCAATACAAATATCATGTGAAAAATATATCATTCGAGAAATATATCATGTGAGATAAATATCGTGTTAGAAATATCATGCGAAATATATATCATGCTAGAAGAATACCAAACGAGAAATTTATTGCTCGAAAAATATGTCTATCATATGCCAAAAATATCATGCGAGAAATAAATAATCCGAAAAATATATCATGTGAAAAATATAATATCATTATGAGAAATATTTCACTGGAGAGAATTATTACATGAGACAAATATGATAGAAATCTATCATACGAAAAATATTTCTCGCGAGAGAAATACATAAATCATGAAAAATATCATGTGAGAAATACTACTTTGGAAAAAAAAAATATCATGTGAGAAAAATATCAAGTGATAAATATAGCATGCGAGAAATATATGATTAAAATATTTCAATATCACGATATGCATAAGCTGTGTATTAAGGCTGATTCATTCCAGGTGGAGCGACATGCTAGACGCCTTTAAAACAAGGTTTAAACACCACCTTACCTTTTGCGGATGCTGCAGGACTGCCTCAGTGACCGCGAGCTGGCATACGACACTACAGATGGCCCAAGGAGACAGGGGATCACTTACAGAGCAACTCAGGGACCCATTTTGGATTCAGGATGGCATCGCCGTAGTGATAACGGCAAGAGGCACTAAAAGTGGACAAAGAATGAAGAATCAGGTCATGAGATGAAATAATTTCTGGATGGAAAAATACGGACTCACACTAGAAACTAAAGAGTTAGGAGGAGTTTTAGTCCCGTATATACCCTTTAGAAACTTAGAAATACGAGTCGGACACATGGGGTGGTCAGCGACAAAAGAACTCCTTATAGTGCACAAAGCATTCAAATATTTTATGCTGATTAGATTTTTTGTTCTTAGGGACGCATAATAAATATTGAGTTAAAATATTTTTTAATATTTTTATTTTTTGTTTTGATTTTGAACGAATAAACGACAGATAGGACCCATAGATCTGAGACGTGCTTTTAATTTTAAATTATATTTAAAAATACCTACATTTTAATAGTTAAATACTTGAAATCCGTTAAATCAATAAATTTAAATATAACATAAAATTGTTCTGAAATGTACAATTCAATCAAAACAGCCCTCTAGTTACCTTGGGTGGAGTTCATTAAAAGGGTATAATTTTTAACACCAAAAACTCATTTATTTAATCCACTTCATCTCAAATACTATTTAACTTATTTCAACCATTTAGTTTTTCAATTATTTAAATATTTAAGCAAATTAAGTATTTAAAAAAAAAACTTTGAAAAATTTTTATGTCACATGATGAAAAACAAAACTATATCAACATACGTATTTATTTATATTTTTTTTCCTTTTAGGTCGTCAACATTGCTACCATAAGAAAATCATTAAAATACATGCAAAAACATTCTTCACAACACTTTTCGAAAATGCAAAACCAAATAATCCCATTGCTCTCACTGACAGACGTGCCTTCTTTAAAAAACTTAATAATACAAAAAACACAACAAAAATAACAACTCAAACATAACATACAGTAGAAAACAACGACAGCAAGCAGAGATGAAAAATTGCAAATATTTCAAAAAATCCCAGCGTGTCCAGTGGTCAGACAGACGGAAAGACTGCGGTTGTCATCCGTGTCAGTGAAGAAGATGAGGTGAACCCTATACACAACTGCCATATCCAGGAGAGACAAATCGAGAGAAAAAAAAATCGAAAAAAATCCATCCACGATACACACATAGTTTTACATATGATGTTTGCACGAACAAAATTCACAAACAAGCACCACCGACACCATATCCAGCCATTGCCGGATGGCCTGAGGATATTGCGAAATCAAACGGAACGAACCCCAAATTTAAACGAAAACGAGACAGAGGCAGAAACAGAAACAGAAATATCAGACTCAGTGGCAAAGCGCTGCACCAGGCAACCGTGTTCTGCATAAGGATATACGTACATATATGTACATATATAGCAAAGCTTGTGTGGGTCAATAAATCGCAAAAAGATATCCACTGCTGATGTGCATATCTGTTACTGTACATTCCTCCTGCTAACCAGATAGAAAAGAGTGCAACAAAATCAAACGAACAACTTTGACAAAGAAATCAAACCGTTCCTAGAGCTTAACCACTATACACAACCACCACTGGCTATCTGTAGCCAAGCTGTATCTATATCCTTGCAGCCGAGAAATGTAATTCCTAAGTTAATACAGGACGACACTCACACACATTCATATATGTATGTATGAACGTATATGTATTCACCATAAGCCAGGTGGAAGTGAAACTCAAATAGCAGCAATCCTGCATCCTGCTAGAGTTTGTACAAAGTTTGAATCAGGACAAGCGGAAGGATAAACAAAGGAAGAGCCTTATCGTAAACCGCACACATAAGCTCACACTATACCTATATCCGGCGACAACGATACACATAAGGAATAAATTGGCTATAAAGTTCATCGGGCTGCGTCGTATAGTCGTAGTCATCGTCGTCGTCATCGTCGATTAACTATCAGAAAACCCTCCTTGCAACATGACCAAATTTTGGATTTACTTTTGGGGCACCATGGTTACGTGGTATCCATGCTTATCCAATGGATATCTTAACGTGTTCATTAGTCACAAGGAGGTCATGAAGCTTATGGGTGAGTTTTTTTTTATTGTTTTGTTTGTATACTATTTCTATGAATTTTTGGTGAACCTTTTGGAAAAACCTTGTGTTTCTGCCTTAAGCTAAGCATTATTTATTTTAAAATCTTCTTGCCTTTTACAAAAGAGTTGATGTTCAAAATAAATAAAAAAAAATTTAAATAATTGAAGAAAAAAATAGTGCGTATACGCCACCCCATACCCCATCTGAACTTTTAATGTTCTTCCAAGAAAAGAAACAAATATGCACGATTTAATCACACGAATTTGCCATTGTGGTTCAAGGCTATAATGTTAATACATATATTTTAAATTTATAGTGGGCAATGGTTCAAAAAATTTCGACCAAATTATCGACAGAAAGTGTGAAAAAAATTTAAAAGCACTACAAAAATTTATTTATTTTTTTCTGCTGTGATTTTTTCCTTTAAAAAAATTATTTTTAAAAATGTTTAAATGCAATATTGTTTCAACTACTTAAAAGAACTAGATTTCAAAATTATAACAAAATCAATGAAGTTATTCAAAAGATATATGGGAACATCTCAAAAATAAGTCAAGTTTTCTCAAAAAACGTCGAAGCTCTATTTTTAATCTGCGAATTTTTTCTAAAAATTACTTAAAACGCACCACTTTCATTTGATATGTTTTTGGTATAAAGTACTCAGAGACAACCCATTCACCTATTTTAGTTACTACATTTAGTTATAAAATTTTGAATGGAATATCTTTTTTGGCCCTAGCAGTTGACCAACATTTTTGTTGAGAAATATATGATATGGGGATGAATAACGATAAAATTCCTAATAATCATTTGAAAATCATTTACATCCCATGGCTAAAGATTTCGTGTCTTAACATGGGGGACACATCACAACAAATTGATTTTCTCTCATTTAAAGGGAAATAAGATTAGGGTTGGCATTTAATGCCCTTCTTATTGTACTTTAAACTTACTTATTTGTAAATTTTTAGCCAAACTACGTTCCATTATTTGAACGCTTAGGTATATATAATGTACATACATAACTTTCATGAAATAAATTAGTATTCCAAATGTAAACAGGAAAAGTCAAATGCTAATCGATTTGGTTAAAAAGCAAAGTTTCATCAAACACCATCACTGCAGCTCACTCCTATTTTTATTATACAATTCATTCAGCTCAACTTGTTTTCCGATATCATTTCCAGATAAGTAGTTTACCAAATCCCCACATTTGACCCAATTTCTCTTTGTCCCTATAACGCAATCACCAGTCTTTTGTCACGTATCAGTAATTAGCTAATCACAGTTTGTATATATAAGAATAAGACCGAACATACACACACTATTCATGACTTCATGCTTAGGGTGTATAAATACACATAGCGCATAAATAAATTAGTAGATACATTTGGATTTCCTGTGGATTTAACTTTGTAACTAAGAAAGGTTTTTGATTATAGAAGCTGCGATGAAAAAAAAAAAAATCCGTGTTCATCACAACACTCAATATGTAGTATGTGTATGTTGAGTCACTTATTTTCGTAACAAACTTTTCATCTAAAAAGAAAATTCTTATAAGCAGATATAATTAGTGTAATCAGCAAAAGTTAAGAAAGTTACTTATCGCTATAATATGGAGGATTAAGTTTCTGAATATACAGGATCATACTTTTGTGTTGCTATGACACCAACACTTGTTAAAACATCATAGATAACATTCGTGTAGTTTTCATACGGTGCAGTGAATATAAAACATAAGGTGCTCTTTATTAAAGAAAATTAAAAAAAAAAAGTAACGAAAAAACTTTTACAAGAAAGTTTTACTGCCATGAAAAAGTTGTTTTTAAAAACACCTTAGGGATTTATTGTGAGATAAACTGATACTCGCTTATTATGAACTACAAAAAAAATTTTATTGAAAAATTGAATGTATGGCGACATATATATGAGTACCAATATGCAAAGGAGTGTAATGAACACACCCGACACACACTAGACTACCAAGGATGCCATTTTACTGGAATTGCAATAGATGTTGAAAAAAAAATTTCAAATTTCTACTATACACTTTTTTGAAAAAATTTTTAACCAAAATTATGAAATCATTATAGCTAAAGTTAAATCTCATATAAGTGATTTGTTTTAAGATAGGTGCCTCTACAAACAATATGTATAGGTGGGTCTCTGTTATCTTGCCTTAAAGGCAAATTTTTTGTGTTTAAGTTTATTTTAATTTTTGCAAATGTAACCCAAGAAAATAAATTTTTAAAAGCACAAGTTTAACTTTTCAATTTTAATCAAAAACATAAATTTACTGTGATAAAGTTCAATTTACGGCATTTTTGTATGAACTTATGCGCAAATTTAATTTAAGCTGCCAACACTAGACACCTCATGCAGCTACGCTACTATTCATTATGCTGAGTTGAACATTAATTTGAAAAAAGAATTTAATACAAAATTCAAAAATTTGGGGTGTGAAAATCAGGCATGATTTAATAATTACATTGATCTTTCGCGCAAATTTTAAAACATTTTTTTTTAATTTTTTAATTTTTGGTAGCGTTCTTCAGAAAAGCACCAAAAACTATAATCTGCGTTCTACAGCATGTCCAGAATGGCGTCTGGTGTGTTTGTGCAGCACCACTCTCTTTGGCTGTACGGTTACGCTTAGATACAACGTTAGCATTGACGAGTACATACTACATGCATATTAGAAGGCTGGAATGGAATTGAATGATTTTACCATGTCTCTTAGATAAGTTCTATTTTTTTATCGGTCAAATAATTTTGACCAATCTGTTATCTTACAGTAAACATCCTTAGCTAGTTCTGCGTGTTTTATAGCATTTATGTCAAAAATTTCTCCTTCACTTAACGCCAAACTCCAACGGTCTCGAACTGTAAAATTGACGTTTGTGAAGTTAGCATTAAAATGTTCACCTAGACTATAATAGGACCGCGAAAGTTTTTTTACACTTCTATTCCAAACTTTGCAGTATACATAAAATATTCGTTATTATTGCGTATATTACTGCTTTTTCAACAACCGGTAAACCTATTTATTTGAAATGAGGCTCCAAATCAGCGGTTCAAGAAAATGTTTAAACCAAATTTTGAAGTCATAATTAAAAATAAAAAGTTCATACTTCAGAAGTATGAAGTCCTTTTTTCAGGAACCATGCAAGGTAGGAATTTTTGGTAAGGTTCCATATTTTCAAGTTCAAGAAAAGGCTCAAACTAAATTAAAAAAAAAATCATGCTTCAACGCTAACTTCACTGTAAATTCATAATGACAGTCAATTAGGAATCTGTAGTATAGGCTCCCAAATTGAACTGTCGTTGGCTGTTCAAAAAAAAAGGCTCAAACCAAATTTTGAAGTCGTAATAAAATTAAATTGTTAAAGGCTAACTTCACTGTGAAGTATCAGCATGAAAGTCATTTTCTCAGCAACCGATCAAGCTAGAAATATGCAGTAGGTTCTAAAATTTGCAATTTTGTTTGTAGACAAATAGATAGCTGGATGAAATTCTTTATTTTGATGAAAAATTTACAATAACTTAAAGCTAAGAATATAAGGACATGGCTGCAGTGCCGTCTGCCTGATAAACACTTTAATTAAACGTTTATACATTACGAAAGTTTTTTTTTGTTTTAATGTAAAAAAAAAAATTGCTAATTGTATTTTGTAATAACTTTACTTGACAATTTGAAAATACAATAATTGAATAATTGATAACCTTAAAGATTCATAAAAAAATTAAGATAAATAAATGGTTTTATACATCATATTTGAAATACAAAAATTAAGATATAAATGATCAGTTCATATAAACATTTTTTTTTTTCCAATTGTTATGATTTGAACCATAGAAAATTCAATTTTGAAATGATTTGAAACACAAAAATAAATATAAATATAAATAGCCAAATAAAAAAAAAATCAATTTTTCCATGATTTGAAACACAAAGCTAAACACGGTGAAACACGGTAAGCTAAAGCATGCTTGCAAAACTTATATAGATTTCTCCAACCATTCAACCCGTTAGGAGTATCAAGAAGTTGATCCAAAGATAAAAAACTCACTTGGAAATACAACCGCCGTATTTCTTGCAATATTGGACAAACTGCTAATTTTGTTTGTATAGAAGAACACAACTAACTAAATGTTGAAGTCGTTAATTAAAAAAAAAATCATACTTCAACTTTAATTTTCCAATAAAAAAAAAACTCACAATTCAACGGCAACATCCCCGTGAAGTTTACTTTGAAGAATTAATTTTTTTTAAATTGGGTACAACTTCAAAATTCACTTTTAGCTTTTTCTAATTGAAATGCATGCAAAATGGAGCTTTCGTGATTGCTGAGAAAATACCTGTCACTTAGCATGGAGCTTACCAGTTAATGAAACTTGAGTTAACATTATTTTACCTTTAAATTAAAAATAAAAACTACCTTTTTCGTTTTTCAATTTCACAAACGAGGTGCTTAAACCCCTAACTCCCTCCTATTCACAGTAAACCACCAACACAAAAACAATTTTCAATGGAAAATGAATTTAAAAACTCTAAAAACTCTTACGATTACGATACACCGCAACAAAAAAATAAACTTCTTTATAGCCCCATTAAATACACCTCATAACCTTTTAAAGACCACTCAATTAAAATTCGCATAACCCTCTATATAATATACATTTGCTCAAAAAAGAATCTCTTAACTCCTTTTTTTAATCTCAAAGTGTTTCTTTACAGCCCATTATTTTCTTGTCCTAACAATAGCCTTGGAAAGTTTTTCAAAAAAAAAAAAACTGTTCAGGTTTTTTTTAATTTCCACCGGAAAAAATGTTTACCGATGCAACACTATACATATACCTTATTTGGCTGTGGCTGTATAGTGTATAGACGACTTCTGTTTGAGTATTTCGTTTGTCCTCTTTGAGATATTTTCGTGTGCCCCACAAAAACATTTATTATTCATAATTATGTTTTCATAATTACTTCTTCATTTAATTTTTATACAAAACTTTTTTTCCGGAGGTTAAGGATAACGAAGGGTGAAGGTGTAGGTGTAGAAGGGTTGGTTTGGCTAGAATGTAAGGTTCGCTTTTTGAGCTTTCTATTTCGCAGAATTTTTTTGTACTATGTATAATTTCCCTTGAGGCAATTCGTCTCCCTCTCTCTCTCTCTCTCTTTCTTCCCATGTGGATAGAAAATCAAAAAAAGATTCTTTTCCGATACATTTTTTATTTGTTTTCCATCTCCTTTGATATAAAATGGGGGTAACATCAAAGAAAAAGAAATGCGGCCTTAATTTCTAGGCAATGATTGTTACAAACTATAAGAATGAAACAAAAAAAAAGAAACTTTAAGGTGGCCGCCAACATCAAACATTCCTCATCATTATCGATCTGTTTCCTCTTCCGATTGGCAAATAATAACTTTGCAATCATTGCACAATTTTAATCCTGACAACACGACCGACGACGATGGCAACGACGACGTCTCAAGATCATATGTACCTATATAGAAAAACTGCCTCCAAAAGAACTGCATAGGCACGTTCCATTGCTTTTCTTGTTTGCTCCTGTTTCCAATGGCAAACACCCCTCTCCATTTCTTATTTTGTTTTTTTTTTTTTGTGCAAAAGAGGAAATCGTTTGATTTTCCGCAATCTGCGAGTAGAGTTTGTTCTTTCCATACACACAACTTCCCTTCTATATTTAATGGGAAATTATTTCCTGCATCTCGGGACCACAGACTTCCGCATCCTTGAAGTGCGGCGTGCGCGTTTACTCAAACCCGCGACGCTAATGTGTCGTTTTGCTTTCATGTCTTACACCGGGAACTTGTCTCTTGTTCTGGGGTTTTTCTTCGCTTGATTCCATTTTTCTTCTTTGCGGGTTTCTTGGGATTCTTCCTCTATATATAGATTCCTATATTCCTCCGCCCTTTGCATGTATTATGTCCTTATACCTTTACATATATATTTGAAGTAGGTACTTATGTGCAAAAGTTCTGAGGGTTTTAGGTTTTGAGTGGAAACAAGCAGCAACAAATACAATATTATATTCTATAAGAAGTACGAGTATATATATGGGTATAGTCCCATTCCCATTTGAAATGAGCAGAGAAGTGGAAGAGTAAGTGTTATGGCAACATTATTGGTTTAAGCGGAAAATATTGAAAACATGTTTTCTGTGTCACGAAGGGAGGCACAGAATAGGACAATCGGGCTATATAGGGATGTTATGATGGCATGAATGCTTTTCTGTGTTGGGTAATTGGATTTTAAAATTCCTGAAAAACAATAAAAAAAAAAATTGTTACAGTCGGCACGAGCTCAGCGAAGAGTCATATTGAGTGTATGAGAGTTTTACAGGATGTTTTTCTTTGTCAGGATTAGTTTATGATCCCAGGGAATGTGAATGCGCCTCACTTGATGACAAAATGTAAACAATACTTATATTATACAAACAGGATGTTACATTTCGGTACAATTGAATGACATATATTGTTTGGTGTGAAAGAAGAGATAATGTTTTGTGTGGAAAAAATTCATGAACATAGATTTATTGGGTATAAGTATACACTACACATGCATACTTATGTGTCAAAATTAAATTTAAAAAAAAAATCTTTTTTCGAGTGGAGTAATTCAATTGCTGAGAGTTTTCTTTTTCAAATGAATCGAAGAAAATATTTAATTCTTTTATTAATTTCACGATTCAAATTTTGCTTTTGTATATGGCTTATTGGTTTAATACCTACTTTTGGTTACATTTTAAAGAGGATCATCCATTTATTTAAATACCGTTTATCTTCAATTAAAGTCGACAGCCTCAACAAAGAAGAAAGTCTGATTCCTATAATTATACCTATACCTACTCTTTTCAACAAAAATTGTCAAAACATCAGGCAAGATTATGACTTTTCCTTTTTAGTCTCATTTCATTAGGCTTGTATACACTCCTGCTCCCTCTGGAGGAAAGCCCTTGCAAATTCTTAGTTGAATTTTTGTTAATTCACCATTCATCAAAAACTTCAATAAGCAACAATATCCGAGAGCTCTTTTTTGAAAACCATTGAAAAAGTACTACTGATTTGTCTTGATAGTGATAGATCACCTACAATTTTTGTTGAACAGAATAAAGCTACTCCCAGGTACACACACCAAGTTTGTTGAGATCCTTCTAAATTTGTGCGCACCAATTAAGTAAGGTTTCCCTATTCCTTTCTCCATCATTTGAATATTTGTCGTTCTAATTGTTCGTTCTTCTCCATAGTACCTACATACAATCCAAGTTTCTCAGCATTGTATTTTTGGATTTTTGATACTGTAAAATTTATAACCCGCAGTTTGTTAACTTCTAAGTTTTTATTTTTATAAAAATTAGCAACAAAAGATAAAAGATTTGGATCAATAAAAAACACAACCACTTTGTTCGAGAATTCGTTTGTAGAATTTATTTATCCATATGGCCTAATGTATAGTCGAAAGGTATATTAGTTTCATCAATTATTTGACATCTAAACGTTTGCTGAATTGTGGAATGTATGTTTATGGTAAGTTCGTATGGCAATATTTGGCTTCAGACTTCAGTTTTATACGTGTACTTCCGTACAAGTTAAATCTTTAAAACTGCGAAGAAAAACTCTCAAGAAATGTCATCAAATTTTTTATCCGGCTTTCAATTCGTCTTAAAAGTCTTAATACATATAAATAATACGTAGCACATGTTCAGGGCAGGTGCTCTAGTTTTAAAGATATTTGTACAAACATACAAAATGGAGAACCTGCTCCAGAACGTGAAGTTTTGAGCTCCTTTCCGTTTAATTCATATACTACTCCATGCAGCGTGTCAGATGTTCTTATTCAATAACAGAAAAAGAATTTTACGGATTAACGGATTTCTTGTAAAGAAATATCGATTGACGAGAGTAATTTGTCGTTTAATATTTTTAATTCTGGTGTCATTTTGCGAGACACTATGTTAGTTGCTTGGTTTCCATAACATGCGATGAAGATCCAAGGCCATTTTTACCATATAGGGACTAAAGGGACGTAAGTTCTAGGTGGAAAATTTTGGAAGACGGAAGAAAATTCTGGAAGAGGCAAATTTTGTACAAAATTTAAGAAAAAATCTTCATTTCCGACCAGGTAAGACATGGCTAGGATACTGACCTGCTTTCGGCACTGGAAAGTTGGAGAACATGCGGCGAAACTAATCTTGATCCACAAGGTCAAACGAGTTATGGAATCAAAACGGTGCTGATTGGGTCACTGAGCTAGGTGCTTGTGGTCACCATTTCTACCTACCTACCTCATATACGAATATTTATCCCGCATTGAAAATATTTTTATTCATGCCTGAAAACGCATACAAAATTATTTTCTCAGTTTTTGAGCCACATGTATAAGCTCAAAAGCCTCTAAGCTGTTATTGGAATTGAAAATCACATCACAAAAATTGTAGACGTTGATTCAATTGCAGATTGATTTTCCTATTTAAAACATAGTTTAAAATTATATAAAAAAAATTCAGTTTTTCTTCATTTTTGTATTTTTCTTGCAAAATTTAGTGTAATCGTTAAATCGTTATTTGGATGCTACGGCATTTAGCTATACATACTATTTTCTTAACTGTGACCAACAAATGTTATGGGTGGCAGAATAAAAAATATCCAAGGCGGTAAATTATGTAAATATGGCTTTGTTAAGACCGGGCTATTTTCCTCATCTCTATTGATGCAATATTCTTATACAAATACGCTATTAATAACTCGCTTCAGTTTTTAATATATGTATCTATATCATCGCCACTTTACTAATTGGATAGATGAACGGAATTTTGAAAAAATTTGGGTGTGTTTTGCCAACTTTGACGGAACTTTCTACATAATAAACAGTCAGAAACGAAGGGTTTTCGAAATGCTGCAGAATTGTAGATAAATTAGGTAACGACCTGTACAGCTCGGCTCAGATAAATTTTAATATATCATTGGGGAATTCAAAGTTGGACCCAAACAAGAAGAAAATATTATAAAGTAGGGGTATATTTTACACTGTTTAAGTGGGGGACATTCTCTAAAAAGCTCACTTAAAATGGAAAACCAAATTTTAAAAATAATGATATCGCTTATAATTTATCATAACTTTTTTTAAAGACACAAATCTTTACCTTCAAGTCGTCATTTTTAATCATAAAAAAACAACACAGGATTAATGATGTTATCGGTTTTTGTAAGGGTCTAAAGCATCCCTCTCCCTGTTTTGTCGTATTTTTCCCCATTTAAAAAAAAATTAGGGTACAGTTCGCTGTCGCCCTAGGTGGCATCAACTAACAAACTTCTTCAGCCAACTTGGTCGCTATAGTCAACTATCTCCAGCTTCGCATGTCGAGTATTTCCATGTTCTTTTCCACTTTTGTGCACCTCTACTGCACCGTTCCTTGGGGCAGAACACAAAGATTTTCTGGAGCTGAAGCATTGGTCTTTAATCAAATAAACTACCTAATGTTTCGTTGTTAATGTTAAATAATTTTTTTAACAATTGAAATGTTAACATTTTTCTAATCAAATATTTAAAAATTCTAATTTTTCAAATAAATTCAAATAACAATGTAACAAGATTAATTTAAAAAAGGTCAAACATTCTACACCTACGCTCTGCCATATACATACCTCACTTGAAATAAAGTTGTTCTCGGCCTTCACTCTACATGCCCACATCTTAATTATCTATGCAATTCCTTTCGCTAAGGTTTCAAAATCTACTAAATCAATTAATCCCACCAAAAGACTTTCTCACCTACCTACACTTTTCGTCGAAAAAAAAACAATTCATTTGCACCCACCATTTCTCGAACATAAAAAAAAAAAACACAATGAATAGAATAACTATAAAATGAGGGTTCGAAGAAAATGCCAGAACAAATTAATATGTCATATCCTTTCTCAGCAGGAGGACCAACTTATTGAACTAACCGCCCAGCCAGAGGATAATCGAAAAAACATTGCACAGTTCCGGGGATCGAAACAGACCTGGGTGGTTGTGTGATGCAGCTCGGCGATCAACGGCATGGCGGCGGCGGCGCAAAATTACGGATTGAACTCTGCATGTGGGCTTACATTATATAAACATAGATTGAGTTAAGGGGTTGAGGGGTTGAGGGCAACGGTGGAAGGAATACTTAAAATTCGCTTAAGTCACAAAGTACAAAAAGAGTAAAGTCACGGAAAATCCATTAAACGATTTTCAAAGTACCTTCCTAATGGAACGAACCACACTGCTACCGACAACAACGCACTGAAAATGGACGGGGGTTCACCATCAGTTCGCCTTCAGTTCGGATTGAAGCAGATGAAGGAGGTTCCATCCACTTTACTCTATGTATAGTCATTGAAAAAAAAAAATAGAGAAAAGAGTGTACCTACGTTATGCGTTCACATCACAGCAAGAGGAACGTTCAAAAACTTTTAGCCTTAATTTTGAGGATAATAGGATGCCACAAAAAAGCTTTTTCTTAAGTTTATTTTTTTTTTATTCTTCTTCTTCTCCTCTGATATGAACTTTACAATGCACTATATGCTCAACCTTACTCAGGCTTGATGGGATTCACTGAGAATAAAGAAGAAAAAGAAAAAAAAACGTAGAGCAAGATGAAAAAAACCTTTATCCAAGTTTATAATCAAATAAAGTTGAAAGGAAGGGAAAAAGGCAAAAAGGGTCCTTTAAAATAGCATCAACTTTGGCTCACGAATATATGTGTACCTATATCTATACCAAGTGTATACCTACATATGGTAAGAGTTTGATACATCGCATTTGGTCCAAAACAGATTGTGTCTTAACCTCTCAGCGTGAGAGCTCTATGGTAAAATAAAAAACAATTGTGTCTTGCACCATCATCCTTATCGTATATGTCAGAGCATAATAGGAAGAATCCATATGATTGAAACAGTCAGTAAAAGGAGTTTGCTTACACTTCTTTTTGAGAAGAATTTAAGGCTTTATGATCAAAGTATGTATATAAGGGTATTTTTAAGTAACTTTAAAGGTCATATTAATACTCGTACGGAGAACAACAGCAGCTTTTATTTGGAAAGGGGTCCGTCGTTGAAGGCAAACCTAGGAAGTCTTGAGTTTCATCTATTTGAACAAGGTTTTTTTCACGGGTACTGTCTCTCTCTTGCTAGATAGTTATAAGTTTTCAAATGTATCCCTTGTTATGAAAGAGTGCTCTCATCTCAACCGATAAGACCCGGAAGAAAACTGAAGGATCTTCCATTCCTCCATTTGATTGAGACTGGTAAATCATTAGGCCCTGGTATTCTTCCAGCTGTCATGGTACCAAACCTATTTATTTATTTTTTAAGAAGCTCCTCACAAAAATTTGCATCAAGGTTAAATCGAAGCTTAAGCGCTCTCACTTTTCTCTCCAAATGTCAACCAAAACCTTAGCTAATTTTTCTCTGTCAAATACTTTTTAAAAGGCAAATATCGAATTTATTTTTGGACGAATTTTGTTCACACGCTCTGTGAACTCTTTCAAGGTATTTTTCATTTTGTAAAACCCCCTTTATAAGAATGTTTGAGAGATTTAAAATTAATGCCCAAACACTCGTTGAAAGAAATTATACCAAATAGCAAAATAATGTTTTCATTTCATTTAATTTAACAATAATAAAAATATATTTCTACCATAGTTTCATTTTTATCCTTCTCTTTCTCTCTCAACAGGCCTTGAAGCAGATTTATTTTATGTTCACGAGGGTGCTATAAACACATATGCGATGCAATTCACAGTACCTGTTCCGGCAGATGTGCACGACCTGGAATTCTCATGGCAGAGTCTAACAACATATCCGGTGAGTATATATTTGACCCATGAGAACCTCCTTTCAACCCTTCCTCTTGTCCATATGTACATAGTTATGTATATTCAGGACGAGAAACAAAAAAAAAAATAAACACACGGCATGCACTTGACAGGAACTATACACAGAGTGCTACAGACACAAGTGCTCCGCATAATATGTCTTGTGTGAGTGTGCCAAATTAACCTGCTCTCAAATCCATTTGTACAATTCCCATCATCCTGAAGTCCGTCTCTCTGCAGCTACATCTTGCTTTGATGTTATATACATACGTGAGAGAATCCTTGCTTCATAACCTAATTTGCTTTTCGTTCTTCCTACTGCACTCTCTTCTCCATTACGGCCTGGAACATCACTTAGCTGCCATATATAATCACCATTGAGTATAAATCCGACCTGGGGGCGCTGGCAGCGCCCACCCTCAGTATACCGCCCAAGGGCTATGTTCCACAAGCTATAGAAACATTCACCGTTCATCTGCCGTGCACGGGAAATGCAACCGATCAAGTACCACTTAGCATCAATATGCATGTTCGGGGTCCGCCCAGGACCAATGACACTAAATTGGGTTTCAAGCGCAATAAAATTTGCCTAAAAGGTAAGGATATATATATATACCTAAGGATGCTGCGGATCCCGGTCCTCCAGGGATTGACTTAATTCAATTTGTTTGTCTGTTTTATGTTTTATTTTTTTTTTCGTTTTTGCATCATATAGGTCTCTTTCCAGCGCCCAATCAGTCACCAGCTCCTGCTCAAGCCCCATCCCAAGGTCCGGCGTTGCTAGGTGCGGCAGCTTGTGCTCTCGGTTTAGTTCTGGTTGTCGGGCTGATTGCCAGTGCTATGTACGTTCGGGCGAGAAAACAAATTCGTCAGGATTCTTTGCAGTGAGTATTTTAATTGGCAAAAAGGTGTCTACGTTAGACTTATAGGTATATATTTTTAGACAAGATGTTTCCTATAACAACGGGAACTTTTTAAGTGAACAAGAATTTCAGCTATTTTTTGTTTAATGATTTTGTTGCTTTAAAAAAGAAACGGGGTAATAGGAGAATTTATTCAGCCAACTACTTTGTGAATGGAATTTAGGTAAAAATATTGGCGCATATTCATAGTCGTTTTTATACCCCAGTTTATCTTAGCCTGGAGTTTATCCAATGTAAATTAGATAGGATAAACCCAGTATTTTTTAGAAACAACTTAAATACTGACTATGAATATGCCCCATTGTATTTTTATTCAAAAAGTGGATGGATAGAAATAAAAGGGCTTAAAAAAAATAATACAGAACCTCAATGATATTTATCTGCATGAAGCAAAAAATAGACTCGAAAACAGCTATATGAACCAATTTCGATACAATTTAAAAAAAAATGTGAGTGCGTGAAGTTAGCCCCCCTTTTTTGGAATTTGCTATTTTTGAAAGTTGTTCCAGGTTGTTCCCGATTTGTTCCGCATTGTTCCAAGTTTTTTTTGAAAAATATTCAAAAATGGGGGTTTTAGAGCCAAAAAACCGTTTTTGACCTAGCCCCCCTTTTTTCGAAAATCAAATTTTTGAAAGTTGTTCCAAATTGTTCTAGTTGTTCTGAACATTGTTCCAAGTTTTTGGACCCCTATTGTCAAAATTTCAAAAGTTATGGGAAAACTTCGAAAAAATTCTAGCCCCCCTTTTTTCGAAATTCTTGATTTTGAAATTTTTTTCGTGTTTTAAAAAGTGTTCCAAACATTGTTCCAAAAACTCAAAATTGTAGGACGTGTATTTTTAAAGATAAAACCTTCCGAACATTTTTTCAAAAATCCATAAAAACGGCTCTCTAATATTTTATTTTTTTTTTAATGCATTGACTTTTGAAATCAAATAATAAATGCATGTAATGAAAAAAAGTTCTGACCTTACATTCTTACTATCAGCTTAAAAACTAACTTTAAAAAAACATATCCGATTTTTTTAACTTTTCAAAAACACCCCTGCCCCCCCTTTTCAAAAAATCCAAAATCTAAAATTTGTTCCAGGTTGTTCTAGGGCTCTTCTAAATTGTTCCAGACTTTCGTTTCTTAAAATTGATTTTTAGTATGAAAAATTTCAAAAAAATGCTCCCCTGCCCCCCCTTTTCCAAAAATCCAAAATCTAAAATTTGTTCCAAGTGCAGAATCCCTCAAATCCAATTGTTCCAAAGAATCATCAAAAAATATTGAAAACTGAAGATTTTAAGCCCAAAAAACACTTTAAATGAAAATATCTTATTATCCTTGCTCTGGCCCCCCTTTTTAGAAATCCAAAATTCAAAAATTTGTTCCAGATTGTTCTAGGGCTCTTCTAAATTGTTCCAGACTTTCGTTTCTTAAAATTAATTTTTAGTATGAAAAATTTCATTAAAATGCATTCGTTTAAAATGCATTTTATTTCATTAAAATGTATTCGTTTAAAAAACCTGGAACAAATTTTTGAATTTTGGATTTCTAAAAAGGGGGGCCAGAGCAAGGATAGTAAGATATTTTCATTTAAAGTGTTTTTTGGGCTTAAAATCTTCAGTTTTCAATATTTTTTGATGATTCTTTGGAACAATTGGATTTGAGGGATTCTGCACTTGGAACAAATTTTAGATTTTGGATTTTTGGAAAAGGGGGGGCAGGGGAGCATTTTTTTGAAATTTTTCATACTAAAAATCAATTTTAAGAAACGAAAGTCTGGAACAATTTAGAAGAGCCCTAGAACAACCTGGAACAAATTTTAGATTTTGGATTTTTTGAAAAGGGGGGGCAGGGGTGTTTTTGAAAAGTTAAAAAAATCGGATATGTTTTTTTAAAGTTAGTTTTTAAGCTGATAGTAAGAATGTAAGGTCAGAACTTTTGTTCATTACATGCATTTATTATTTGATTTCAAAAGTCAATGCATTAAAAAAAAAATAAAATATTAGAGAGCCGTTTTTATGGATTTTTGAAAAAATGTTCGGAAGGTTTTATCTTTAAAAATACACGTCCTACAATTTTGAGTTTTTGGAACAATGTTTGGAACACTTTTTAAAACACGAAAAAAATTTCAAAATCAAGAATTTCGAAAAAAGGGGGGCTAGAATTTTTTCGAAATTTTCCCATAACTTTTGAAATTTTGACAATAGGGGTCCAAAAACTTGGAACAATGTTCAGAACAACTAGAACAATCTGGAACAACTTTCAAAAATTTGATTTTCGAAAAAAGGGGGGCTAGGTCAAAAACGGTTTTTTGGCTCTAAAACCCCCATTTTTGAATATTTTTCAAAAAAAACTTGGAACAATGCGGAACAAATCGGGAACAACCTGGAACAACTTTCAAAAATAGCAAATTCCAAAAAAGGGGGGCTAACTTCACGCACTCAAAAAATGTACTTATTACTATAGATAAATGGTTAAGAAAGTGAGGTTAAGTAAAATTCGCACAATGCCACGCCCATATAGATCATTGATGTTTTAGATTTCTCCTTATTGAAACGCCCTTAAAGTTTTAAATTTTTTTAATCAAGTTCTTTTGAACCTAAACCTAATTGTCCCGGCCATGCTTTAGAAAGTGAGGTTAAATAAAATTCGCCCAATGCCTCGCCTACACAAATATCAAAGATATTTTAGTTTTCTCCTTATTTAAGTCGTTTAAGTTTTAAAGTTTTATTATCAAGTTCTCCTGAACCTAAAACATGGCCTGTGTTAATTGTCCCACCACCTAATAAACCCACTTTAAAATTTATCCTCATATAAACGTCCTTAGAACGCTAATACAAATTAATAATAAATCTCTTTTGAGGCAAAACCATGACTTTTTTTTAAATCTTGTATCTGAGACCCCTTCTTACTAAACATCCCTAGAAAAATTAAAAAATAAAATATCTTGAATCTTAACGTTATTTGTTAAAAGTCTGCCTTCTATCACTCACTTTTTATCATTTAGTTTTTACTTACATATTACACATGAAGTTTTCTTTCAAAATTGAAATAGTGTAGTTTAAAAAATGGTCAATAGATGGAGCTAAAAGGCATGGCAGGTTTCATCTAGTAATTTATTAATTTTACAAAAAAAACTACAACTTTGATCAAAAGTTTTTTTTTATATTTATTCTTCTTGGCTTCTCTAGAATATTTCACTGCATATAATTATATGGGGTGCCTTAGGGCGGTCATCTGGGGCCACTACTTTAATATTTTTTTCCAATAGAATCGTAGTCTTTGAATAGGTTGGAAAATTTTAGAGATTTTAGATTCATTTTGGATCGGATTTTATCCTTAATGAATGTTGTTAATAAAATAACGTCAAAAACAAGTTCCGTGGTTATATTTACCAAACGAAAAACAAAGAATTTTGCGGATTCTCTTGCCCTTTTAACCCTTTTATTTGCTTTAGAAGACAATCCTAGAATTTTTGGTGCTGTTTGGTGCCCTGCATTTAAAAAATCCAAAGAAAATCTACAAAACTTGTCTTTCCTAAAATGAGTTGGGGATTCTTATAGAGCTATGAAGAAAGATACCTATTTCTGGGCATTTCTTAATTGGATATCTGCCAAAATACTTATACAATATCCCACTTCTGATCACCGTCTATTAAATAGGTAAGTGATGAGGATACAGCAGGTACCAAGTTTTGAAATCAAAAAGCCACCCGCTGTACATATTTCTCTTGGGAATATCTGCGTTGCAAAAATAGGATGCCAAAAAACCCAAGCATTAAATATTCATAAATACAAAAAAAAACAACTTGATTCAACAAAAATTTGGAACTCAGTCAGTTTATTATACTTACTTTAACTTCACTGGTGAAATATATCTTTTTGTATTTAAAGTTAACTGCATTTGGTATTCATGATGTTGCTCTTCCTGTTACCGTTGTATAAATACCCTCAATTAAACCGGATTTCTTTCGCTCAGCTTCTTCTGCTGATAGTCACGACAGCGACAACGAAAACGACAATGGATGGATGAGTCCACCTCCCGCAGCGCTGTTGCTGGCAGGATATATATACGAAAACATGAAGGACGTGAGCGGAAATTTAAAATTCAAATGAAAAAGGCTTCATTTTGTTGGTTCAACCAACAACAATAAGGAAAAAAAAATATGTTACAGTTTTTGGCGATTTTTTGTATATCAAGTATCTACTCTACATATACCGCTATGTTTTGCAGCACCAGCATGAGAAGACGAGAAACCATCCTTAACTCTTCGTTGTGACTATATATACAAAAAAGGATTGAGAAAGTGCTAGTTGTAGGACATGTAATAAAGTGCGAAGATATCAGGATTTAAATTCCTTCTCCGACACCTTTACAATGTCTGACAGGTGTATTTTTGGGCAAAAAGATAAAAACTTTTCTTTTTTTTGGTACCTGACAGGTAATATACCCAGCAAAAGAGATAGGATGAGGGCTTTTTTTTTATTGATATAACGAAGAATTTTTTTTATACACAAAGAAAAGTCATTTCATTTTCGGCTCTTATTTCTGTTATTTATTTTTTTTCTTTTGCCATATAGTACAAGCTTTACAACTGCTGCCTATGGAAGCCACCAAAATGTGTTTATACGATTGGATCCTCTAGGACGGCCACCGAGTGTGAACAGCGGATCATATGCGACGATTGCCAGCCTTAATAAGTTCCCACTGACAGAGTCAAAAAAGTCATGTAATATATTTGATAGTAGGTGGTCTTTTTATACAAAAAAAAAAAAATAAACAGCATGCGATGTTTTTGGAGGAAATTGAATATTTTCTCTCCTCTGCATATATCCGCGTGCCATTTGCAGGATATACGAATGTGTCACTATAAGATGTGTGGTTTATTTTATAGGATTTCGTGGTTCGCCTACACCATCACCATATGCGACAGCTCTATTGCCAATGGGTGACCAAATAGCAGAGACTATATACTCAAAACCCGAATCAGTGTGTCCCTCGAGGATTTCGTATTATGCCTCATCGCAACTTACTCAGGTGAGTTTTATATTCTGGATTTTTTTTATTTATTTTCTTTTTTATCATCCTTTAAAAAAATCTCATTTCCCTGAAGGCAAAAAAACTGGAGAGGATTTTTTAACGTTAATACAGCTGTTAGCTTGAAATTCATGAAATAAACTTTCGAGGCAAAATTATATCGAATATAGGTGCGATATAGTTTTTTTAGAATAAATAGATAATATTATGGGTGATTTATTAGGAAGTAGATATGTACACTCTTTCAAAAATAACAAAAAGTAACAAAAAAAAATCAATTTTATTGGGTTATCTCTAGGAACTATGATCACAAAGAAGAATAATTATTTACATTTATTTTTTGTTTAGGATTATTTTTTACAAATAAGTTACAATTAATAAGAAAGTAACTGAAAAAAAAAATCCAAGAGAAGATTTTTAAACGCAATTGGCTTTATCTAAGCGAGTTTCAGTTCCATTGCATAATTCGAAAGTGCGATCTATTTGGAAACAAGCAAAGGTTCTTGGGATTTCGAGACGTTCTATTCACCAGATCGTGCATGAACATCTTCCTTTATATGCACATTGTGTGTCTATTAATACATGAATCAGCAATTTAGAAAAAAATAATTTTTTTTTATATAGGCCCCACTGTAAGTAGTCAACTGTCGGTAGTAAAAATTTTAAAGAATTATCAGTTCCCAAACAAATTAATATTATGATCTCGATGAATTTACAATAAATTAAAATAAGATCTCTATCAGAAACATGATATTGGTATTTTTAATCAATTAAAGATTATAATAATCGATTTTTGATGTTATCTCTATTTTTTTTTATATTTTATTTATGCGCATATGTACATAAATCTATTAGTTTAATTAATGACATATACGCGCTTTATAGGGCAAGTATTTGTTTTGTGTCGCAAAAAATCATTGGGAAGCCAATATTGTAGAGATTGCAGAGATTGATTTTTTCGTGTATTTTAAGTTTAAGATTAGATATTTTTAGATTGCGTGTCAAATGTCAATCAACCCCACAGAAGTAAAAACACTGCCGATACGAATTTTTGGTTACTTCTTTTGAAGATTGTGACATTGTGGAATTTGAGAAATTTTTGATTGTTATCTTTTATATTATAAAAAACGATGGATTTAAGGTCGTTTACAGGAAAAAATCTCACGTAGTCAACGCGACCTTAGATCAATAGGGTTCTAACTGCACACACATCATTTTTGAGAAAACTAAAGTCGAATATTGCATAACTTTTGTACATTAATTTTAATCAAAACGTGTAAATGTGTACCAATATTTAATTTTTTTCTGAATTTTTTACAATTAATAGATTTAAAATATAATTAATATTTATTTAGTAATTAAAGTTCAAAAAAATCGATAGAACATTGTTGCTCAACGATAAGGCACTTGGGCGTAGAACAAAGTGGTTGATAGAACTTTGTGTCACGATTTTCATATAAATTCAACAACACAATTAATTTGAATAAATAGAATGCCTATGCAGCAAGAGAGTTTTATTTGCATCGCAAAAGGTTCTATCTACAAAATTATTTGGTTTGCGTAAGTACGCAAGGTTCTATCTGGCTAGTTAGAACTTTGTGAACTTAAGACAGAATAAAATCTGTGCAGATAGAACTCTGTTTTCTGCTTTTTCCTTAATTATTTCCGAAACCGTAAGAGATAGGGAGATGTGGATAGCGGCAATCGAAAGAGCATAGCCTTTTTAGTAAGATGCAATATATAATTCAATTCTGTCAAAAATGTCAGTTAGAACCCTATTGTTCTAACTTCTAAAGTCGCGAAATCACGAGAGCATGAAGAAGGCTATAGTTAAGATTGTAAAGTTTTCTTTACCAATGGTCTGGCTTCATAATCACGAGACAGCAGTTCTTGGACGACTGCCATTTTATATATAGGTGTGCAATACCCATACCTACCTAATCCAAGGGTTTGGCCCGAAACTTAAATATAGAAATAGAGAAACCTAAATAAAGGTCCAATTGTGTGTGCATTTCGAGTAACTTACGCCAATGCAATGTAAAATAAAAATAAAAAATATTTGTTGCTTCTATAGGATCCCTAATAATGCAATGCAGCGGTAAAATCCTGCAAAAAAAGAGCCTAATTAAACTTACATAACTAAACTTCTGTCAGGGCTTTTCAGCATGTCGTTCCCTATTTAATATCTTTTATCATGTTTTGTTCCGATTTTATCGAAAAACTGCCATCCTTAAAAAAAAAATTAAAAAAAGTATAATAAAAAAAAACAAAAAATGGGCGTGAGAAAAATCTATGTTTATCTAGATTTCTTAAAAATAAAAAAAAAAACAATCGTCTAAAAGCTTACTTAGACAACAATTTGGTTTTATATCCATTTTGAAGACGATATTACCTACCTGAATTTATTTTAAAAGTGGGCGTGGAAAGGGGCGTATCAGCGGGCGATTAAGTAAACGGAAATTAATTGTTTTGATTTCTCATCTCACTTATTATAAAGCCTGGAAATTTCATCAAATTCGGTTAAGTGGTTAAGTCTTTATATAGTAAAAAAACACCCAAAATATGGAAGTGAGAATAAGCTTTTTAAGCCGAATTTCTAAAACAAAAAATCATTAAAAAGTCTAACTAAGACAGAAATCCGAAGTGTAACCCATTTTGAAGACGATATTTCAATTGCATTAATTGTAATTGGGCGTGGCAGTGGGCGTAAATTAATTGTTTTGATTTCTCACCGGATCCATCCATACGCCTGGAAATTTATAATCAAAATCATTTAAGTGGTTAAGTCTTTATTAAAATTTTCCCGCACTTCCATTATACAAACTGCCCCGCACTGTGCGACACTGACGCATATAGATTTCCCATTCTAAAGTAGTTGACTTACATTATAAATTTATTATTTTATGATTTTTTAATTTTTCTGGCTTCACATCATCATACGGCTATAATTAAATACCGTCAATAAAATTGGAACGTACATATACCCTTAGCAGACCAATAATTAATTAATTAGTTCCCTAAGACCTTTAATTTCTTGTTCAGCCACAGTTTCTCGTAATTGTGATTCCAATCATTAAAACAAAAATTTCAATTTCATTTCATTTAAAATTTTAATCTTCTTTTCTCTTCCCTTTTCCAAATTTTAAAATTAACTTAATCATCGACGTTAAAAGAATAATGAATATCTTATAAACAACAAAAATTATAACAATCAAAAATCCAATAACATCCAGCGACATAAGCTGGAATTGATTCAAATGTATTGCAGGACTTTGCATATGAGCAGCTCCACGATGTCTCAAAACATACTCCACCCAATAGACTACTGTTTCTTTTGCAGTCATTGGTCGATCCTTGTAGAGTCTGGCAAACCGTTGGACATTATCCCTATATTTCTTATTTGTCAGAACTTCATCAATTGTTTTGGAAAGCTCGTCGTGCGATAATGTGGCATAGTTTACGCCCAAACCAAAACCTTCCTTGACTAAATTTTCTACATTTGTACTTTGATCATTGAACAAAGGAATACCAACCATTGGAACTCCATGGTATTGAGATTCAACAACACTTCCTTGACCACCATGGGTGATGAAGAGTCGCACATTCGGATGGGGCAGGATGTCATCTTGAGGTACCCATTTTTTGTAAATTACATTCGGAGCTACACCAGGAACTTTGGAGTCGCCCCACTTCCATAGAACTGTTTGTGAAAGTTTCGAAAGAACATCGAATATGATTTTTAATTTAGAGCTATCAAGATGACATTTGTGAATATTTGTGCCCAAGCTGAAGTAAATAACTCCATTTTGCGTCGAATTGTCCAGGATGGCTTTGATGTCCTTAAAAATGGGTGTAATTGTTATAAGTTTTTATCAGCAAATTTGATCAATCTGATAATTCACTTACCTCAGGTAAAGGATCTGGTTTACTTTTGATTTGAATCCCACCAATATCAACCAAAGCAGGTACATGAGGACGAATAGGTCCCTGGCTAAAATGATGGTTAGTCATAATGAGTGAGATGTTCTTCTTCATTTCATCAAAAGATGGATATTTATCCGATGGGAAGTTAGCGCTGGAAGAAAATACCGACATTGCTTTTTCACTTTCATGACAACTCAAAACCACACTGGCTTTGTTTTTCACTTTGCACATTATTTTTTTCTGATAAATAAACAAAAGTCAAAAACTCACTTGTACAAATGCGATTGAGCCCAATACAAATATAACTCCACGGCTAGTTCCTCTACCATACCCACATAGATGAAATTCTTAACTCTCTCTATGAATCCCAATGGCTGTTTTCCACCGGCCATCACAGTTGGTACATAAGCTTTCTCCTGAGGATTTCCAACCATATTATTAATATTAGGAACAGTTTGAATTGTAAATGACATCACAACAGGACATTTAAAATGTGCTGCAACACCCAATAAAAATTCATTGAAGAAATAACCCTGAACAACCAAGTCAAAAGATTCCTCTTTCATCAATTTCTGCAGAGGTGGCTGATGCAAGCTTGCATTAGCAAAGTGATTCATCGATTCCAAGAAATGAAAAACCTTTTTATACCATGGCGGTGGATTATTTACTGCTTCTGCCATAACACTTGATGAGATACCCGGAACATTTAATTGAATATAACGATAGGGTAGATTTTTTTTTACTGGTGGATGTGATGAAACAACTGTTACATCATGACCCCGTTCGGCTAAAGCTTCAGCCACGGCACTCTGGATAATCAAATGACTTTTCATTGGCGTAGGAAAAAGTCCTAGGATTCGTGCCGAATCAGTGGCGGCGAAAAAACTTGCAAGGGTAACGACACTAGTCAAAATTAGATTCCTTGATGTATACAGCATGATTGTTGGCTTTAATTAACTAATATCTACTGAACTTGAAAAAAATTTTACAAAATGTTTTAGCTATGCGAGTGAGTGCTATCTAATTTAAGATAATATGATGCCAACATAAGGGTTTTTCAGTAACCTTGTTGTAATCTTATCTTTATTAGGCTTTAAAAAAAATTAAAAAAAAAAAGTATAGCTATGGAACAAAATATTTTAGTTTTTAGTAAGAAAATTATTAAGATTATTTAATTATTTAATATTTTCAATGCGCTTTTAGAAAATAAAAAAAAAATAAATCAGTTATGAAGCCAAACATGGAGATATGGATAAATATTTATAATTGTTTATATGGAATCAAAAATAACACTACGATGATGGAGAAGTCGAAATAAGTTGCTTCGTCATAGTATCAGTCAATATATGTGCGTCTATAATTCTGTACTTTTGTTACGTCCGTGCGCCTGTGAGCACAGAATCCACTGTAATTCGAGATAAAACCTTAATGGGTGGACCGATTTGCTCCAAATTTGGTACAGATCATTTTTATATATATGTATAATGTTGTAGTATCATTATCGGGAGTATGTTATAAAATTAATAAAAACTTAATTGGGTTGTTGTAAATACAGAATTCATATATTATTATATTTACAATATTAATATACCTGTAAATACCTAAACGACATATAAAGTTTATTATTTCTTAATTTGTTATTCCCTCTCTAGAACAATTGAATAAACACGTTTCAATTTTGACAATTCTAAATGTTTAAATTATAATAAATTATACAACTGTTTGTTTAGATATTTGCTTACCATGGGTTCGGAAAACATGTCAAAGGAAATACATTTTCTTTACACTTAATTCGAAGTTTTATTTTAGCTCATCTAGAACGAATAGTTGGCATACAACGATCTCAGTTTTTTTTTTCGAATTTTCTCGAAAACTGCCCTAGCAATTTTGATTAAACTTCGTACCGGCATTGAGCAAGTGATTGTAAGATTTTACAAAACCGAAATAGGGTTTTAACGATTTTTGAGAAAAGGATATCATTGTGGGTTATTTCCGTACATCTTTGTAATGGCTAAACCGATTTAGTTATAATTTTGCTTCTTAATATTTCAAGCAATACAACACTTAAAAAAAAATTTCACATAACTTTTTTTTTCAACGAAAACAAACCGTAAAAAAAATCAATTTTGTTCAGTACTTTCTTAATTATTTACACTTTATCTGTAAAGATATTTCATAACTTCATTGAATCATAACCATAATTTGTTCAATTCAGTGTGTTTAAAATAAAATTCACGAACGGGTCTCATGAACTTGCTTTTTTGTACAATCACACTGTGATTTTACATTCTGAAAAATTAAGATCTATTTGTGTGATTTTAAAAGAAATACGAATAGTTACTGGAGCCTTTATTTTGTGTCACCTGCTTAAAACGTATAAGGTAGTATTATCTGAGAATACAATATAGCACCGCATGCATGAAACTTAGGTATAGTTTAAACTGAAAAATTTGTTAAAAAATTAATATATATAATAAGAAATAAATTAATTAAATAAAATCTGAAATTGTTTTGACACCAACGCTATGCATTCCATCTAATTTCAATAAATCTTAATTTATGAGAAAATAAAATTCAAAAATCTTTAGAGTGGTTTTTAAAAAATTAATTTTTTATACATAAAATTTTGAAAACATTTTTAAGAAAAAATTGGTACGTTATTTTTTATAGTGGTTTATTGATGCGGATTTAAAAAATAAAGATTGAAAAAAAATCAGTTACCCATTTTCGAAATAGGTATCGAATTTTCAGAAATTAATTTTGAAATTTTTTTTAATGCACAAAAAGAAAATTGACCCTTCTGTTGAAAATACAGGACCGACATACAGACGAACAGAATTGCGAGACCCACTTTTTTCGACTTCACTATATATCATCGTAATGTCAAGTTACCTTACATTACCTTCATAATGTACATATATATGTATGTATATCGCAAGTAAAAATACTTAAATAAATACGTAAAAAATTAAAATCTCATCTTAACAGCAGCAATTAAACTGTTCTGCCTGAGAGCAGAGGTTTCATCACCGACAAAAATTTACGTTAGGTAGATACATATTAACCAAAAGAGCAAGTTCATATATATATTACATATTTCGGTGATAAAAATAAAAAAAAAGAGTTCTTTGTGTTTTTGGGTTTTATTTCAGGTGTCATATATATTTACATCCTCATAGCACATATTCCCATATCTTCGTATAATGCTTATTTCTCGTATTCTTCTCAATTATATTATTGAATCCTTTCTCCCTCACACTCATATAATTTTGATATGGTTTATATTGACTCCTGTTTCGGATTTAAATTTAAGGGCTATCATTATATATTTCAACCAGTGGTTATGGCTGACTCCTGAGGTATAATTCAATTAAGAAAACAACCACCCATATGTACCTACTTCAATTATCAATCTATACATATTATAAACTTACATTATGTTGTCTATTTAATTTATACTTATATATTCCTTAGTAATTTTACTTACATAATATATATATATATCAGTTGAGTGCAGCTTCTTGTCCAAAGTAGTAGCCATGTATAATTAAGTTAAATAAAATTATATTGAACAGTTTTCAAATATAATAGTACACATATCTATAGGAAGATTCTGAGATATTCAGTTATAAGGGCTACACAATTAAGTGGCTACAAACATTTGGAAATAAACATATAATATCAAATGTGTTTAACAAGACCCAAATTAAGATTAAGATTTCTACAAGCTAAACATTTTATCAAGGATGGGTTAATTTTGAAGGGATGGCATTTATATGGAAGAAAGGAGCATTGCAACATTGAAATTGAATTATTCTGTTTAAAAGGTTTAAGTAATTTTGTATCTTTATTTAAGAAATAAGTGTTAGATTAAAAGTATAAAGCCAACAGTTCACTAGTGTGAGCCTTAGGGGAGATTTAAACCTTTCCGTAGATAACTTTGAAGTTATACATATCTATCTATCAATATACGTATAAGGACATGCAGAATCCTTACAAGTTATAACTGCCTTGTTCGGCTACCTTGTAAATGCCATCGTACGAACCTTATTCTAATCAGAGCAAATTTACTCCACTTTGCTTTTTTGTTATCTGCCCCTTTTTCACACTGAAAATTCTTAATTCTTTAGGTGCCAGTTATAGCTTTCGCATTATAGCCGCGTTTTATTATCCATACGAATCATCCCATGAAAATAAAACAATACGGATCCTATAATGATAGGTAGAAAATAGTGTTGTATATCTATATTTTTCTTGAGTTTATTTATTTTTCATGTAAATACTGTATTTTTTCTTTACACTACAGTTTGCACTACCTTACCATTTGCAACAATTTGCAAAACTGAAAAGCCATTCTACCCTACAGAGTAGGAACTTGTATTCGGTTCTTTTAAATAGATCCGGATACAGAGCAGGATCCCAACTTGTTGTTGTATTACGTGTGAAAGTATGATCCAGATACAGATCCATGGATATTAAAACGCGGCTATTGAAACTCATCATTGAAAATTTTTATTTTTAGTTTTGAGGTAGTTAAAGGTAAAATTAGTAAGTATTGTGGGGCACAATAGATCTTCAGGTCGCAGTGCATTATACCCCAATATACTATTCATTCAAGTATTGTGATGTCAATATAAAGTTGAAAACTAAGTTATTAATTCTTGCCAAAACAAAATTCATAATTGTGAACTAACCTTCCAAATGAAATGAATTTCTTTATTTCAATGATTAGAATACCTTATCATTGATCATTGGCATCTTAGATATCAATATTTGATTTCGCTTTTAAAGTCCCTAAAAATTTGATGACATGATGACTTTCAATGAAAGCTAAAACTGGCACCTCAATCAAACCACGTAAAAGTAAATGACAGAACAATTTTCCAATCAACTCTGACTGAATATGTCTAAATTGTTTGCTATTTTGAAACGAATGGAATTTATGTGATTTATGTATTTTTTCTTTTTTTTTTACTGGCGCAATATTTTAAATGGCCTGATATTAAGGTATTAGCATTACATTACTTAACAATTTATTAACCTTTTAGGTCTTTACTAAAGTATCCTTAGTTTGAAAAATTTTTTAATTAGTATTATATTAAACCTATTTTCTCAGTCAAATTCGGCTGGCTTAAGATGATTAAAAAAGTTACAATCCGCGTAAACAAGTAAATAATCATACCATTTCCACATTGTATCTGTCAAAGTGACATTTGGAGTAATTATGATACTTAAAAGTTAAAAAAATGCATTTGGTGATTTTAATTTTAATAAAAATGTTTGAAAGATAGTACCTACGATGCTAAATCGTTTAAAATTTTAAAAATCTTTTTTTTTACCTAGCTGACTTTGGCCATACTAAAAATGCTTAAACAACGTATCGTCTAAAATTTTGCGCTATTGATTTTTATGTTTTTTTTTTTAATTACAATTTTTGAAAACTTGATTTTTTCATTCGTTTTCAAATTAACTCCGGAAATTTTCGATTAACTCCACTCTTTTTTACAAATGTCCACCGAAATTTTACTACTGAGGTTCAGAACGCGCGGCAAAAATATTCAAAACAATATTTTTATCCAAAAACTATAAGATATCAATTGATTGAAACTATAATCAAATACATAAATCACAGACACGAAGTTTAATCAGAATGGTAAAAGGCGTTATCGAGGCAATCTTAACAAAAACAAAAGCCTTCTCCTACATACCTGTTCTATAGATGAGCGTTAAAATATAAACTCCAAATTCTCCTATATAGGGAATTACATAGAAATATACTTTGTAACAAATTTATGAAAATACATTAAGAGCCCTTAGTCCCCTTAAACCATTTTCAAACTTTTAATTTCAAACATAAATCCAAAAATAATTAAAATTTCTTCATTTAAACAAATGTTTAAAGTTAAGTCTTCCATTAAGCTCATCATAAACCACCTTCCGAGGAAGAATATAAAGCAGTATATATTTAGTATAGCTTTGCCTTAAGAAACAACAAAATTAACTGTGCTGTGTTATACTTGCTCAATAAATTGGTTTTCCCTTTCTTTTTTTTTTCTTATTTAAGAAACAAAATAAATAAATATAAGAAGAATTAAGTATAAATATTAGAATTTATCTAAATTCCAGTCAACCAAAAAGTACCTATTTGGTAATTGATTTTGCCTTTATAATTTTGCTGTTTCTTGTTTCCCATTATCATTTTTTTACGCTTGAAGTAACTTTCATTGAGACTAACACTGTGGTTCTTTTTTATGTGTCTAAATATAGAAATTCGCAGTACAAGCCTATGTTTTCTAAATGGAAATTCTAATTACAAAACCCACAGAAACAGAGATAACAAAGAAAAATGGCCTACATTTCATTTTAACCTCAAATCCCCAACCCCACACACAAGACACACGACTCTCTCAAAACCAAAACCAAATGGAACAAAGAATACAAAAAAAATTATTATGCCGATTCATAACCCAAATAAACTGCGGCATCGCGCAAGCTTAGATCTTGCATAGCATTAGTCCTAATTCACTGAAGCAGCAGCGATTCTTTAGAAAATCCAATTAAATTGTTCCCATGGGTAGATGTGGGTGGTTAAATATAGAGTTGAGTGGTACGTACTGGAGATGACAAACACCCTTGCCACACTTCTTTTTTATTTTATTCCGCACTTAAATGAATGAACAAACTCAAAAAAAACAAAAGGACTCTCTCTAGTTTATCGTCTATGGTGAACTGGAGGCAACACGGTATACTCCAGCATTGCATCGCATATCGCTATTTCATCAAGGTAAACCTCTCCGACACGCCGAGTTAGCTAGATAAAGGTATCCAAGGAAGGTGACATTACAAAACGAATATAAAAGACAGATAGCAGATACGAGTTCAAAGATAAATCCCTTGCGGGGGGAGATGCTTCTGGCTCAAGATCACATGTAGTATCTCATGTTATTCACTGTAACGGAACACCATGTGGTGAGAAGTAGGCTGTCTAGAACAGCAAACCAGATAAAGGAAGGAAATTAAATGAAATACGAGTACGGAGATGCTTGTTCCTTATTTCCATTAAATCTAACTTAACACAGAAGCAATTGTTTTAATGTACCAAGGTACACAAAAATCGTAAAAGGGTGAGTGGAATTGGGAAAGAGGGCTACGCCATGTTACCGGAGGACTTATTGTTTTCATGTTTGAATTGCCTTTTCCCCAATAGGGTATTGTAAGGTTTCATATGATTTTCAAACGCAAAGAAACAGTTAACCGAAGCAGCTCTCCTAAGGAGTGTATTTTTGTTGTTAACAGTTATACAACAGTTTTATGTCTAGAACTTTGTACGAATGATAAGATTTCCTTGTAAATATATAATTGAGTAACTAAGCATATGATCTAAAGAATCATTTGCCTAAAGAATCATTTGTACCCTGAAGATTTTAATCAAACCTGATATTACGATAAAAAGAAAGTTTCTACAATTCGTATATCTGTCTGTCTGGTCTGTGACCTGCGTGTACTACAAGCTGCAAATTAAACATTATACTAGTTTGTTGCGGTGCTTATTGTATGAAGTCGTGAATTAAATAATATTTTTTTTAAGTTCGTTGATATTGTTTAAGAGAGAAGGTACTTAAACCTGGAGTCGTTTTGCTCTCTTCACTCTTCAGTCTTAACTGAACGGTTACACTCTCACTTCTTCTAAATTTATGACTTATAAATAATTCAGCATGACCTATCATTCAAGCGAAAATTGATGAGAGAATTTAATTTAGAATGTATTCGAAATACTCAAATACATTTACGAAATTTTGCACAACTTTTTGTGTTTTTAAGTTTATCGCGATTTAAAACCAATATATTAGTGTTACTTACTCATTAACCCCTTTGTGATATATCGGACGTCGACTCCCCCCAAACGCCATTTTATTCTTGACTTTCTGTTAAACTTTTGGTCAATTTCTGAATCTGAAATTACTTCTCAACTGTTTTGTGCTAAGTTTCCTTCTGGTCCTCATAGTCCTTCTTCCATCTTGAGTAAAAGGATTCATTTATATATCTCAGAGAAGAATTTTCTACATGCCGTATGGTTTATTATGACTTATCCACTGCCACTTCCTTCTATATAAAGATGGTGAAAGTTTTTTGCCTAATTTCCCTGGTAATGTTTCGAAGATATCATTATTCATAGCATGTTGTAGCGTTTTTGTAACAGAGTAGGTCACGTTTCAGATGTAGCAACTATTTAGTAGTACAAAATCTACGTTCGAAGGAAACAGTCGCAGTTTGGTTTTGAAACTGTTGATGTCATATTTCTGAGCTTTAGACATCAGCAGCTTTTGATGTGACAATTCGACAGTTGAAATCTTCATCCCCACCAACGTCTTTTGAGATAACGCCTCCTATAGAAATCTGTCAGCTGTCACTTACAACTTTAACATAAGCAACGTTTCCAAAATTTTGAGACTTTATTCACTTTCCAGATTGTCCACCATTGATGTATTTGTGAAAACTAGAAAATATGAATATCGTTTACGTAGTTTTGATGTTACAGAAAGACAATTAGTTTATATAGAATTCTAAGTATTTTTTAGGCTAGAGCTGCGTGAAGAATATCACCTGTTGCCACTAAAAAAATAACAATGGTGAAAGTATAACAACCCTGTCGAACTCCATTAAAAGCACTTCAAAGTCCTTGCTGATAGATACCTATTCGTTGTGCCAGACTTAGCAAATTGGACACATTTAGGGTGTATACTTCTCAGCATGAGCCAAACTAAATAAATTCTCGATTCGGACTATTGAAAGTCTTTTTGAAGGTGAAGGGGTGAACGCGAACGCACTATTCTATTATGATCTAAAGGGTATTAAAGTGATCGAAGTCGGATGAACCTTGTTGGGACCCTGCAGGGGTTCTTTGATTTGCTCCAAAATAATTTTCACCATTTTCTTTGAAATTCCGGGGAGGAAATACAGTATGCACCCCTCTCCAAATGTCGCATTTAATCAAATTTCCCTTTTTTGGTAATTTCATGATCATCCCTTTTTTTCATTCTTTCATTCGTCGGGGAAGCATGATTACGAATTGAAAAATTTTCCTTTAAAGGTAAAAATAGGGTATAACAAAATCCATATTTCTGATGAATCCTTTTATCCCTTTTGTGTTTTTAACTTAAAAGATAAATTCAAGAAAAAAAATTATATATATGAAGTCAACTCGCTTGGTTTGAATTTGAAGATAATAGAAGAACCACACCGAGCAACTTCGCCGCTAGGGGCATTAGATAAATTAATTTAACGAGGGATGAAAACTTTCCGTTTGTCATCACATATAAGAAGGGTGGATTAGTTATAGCAAAAGGTGATGGGGGTTGTGAGTTGAGTCTAAAGTTGGATTTGTTTGTATACCCGAGTATGTGTGCAATCCTTTTCACACCAACTTTGGCAACAACTTGCATCCGTTTGTCTTTGTATTCGTATATATAGTCTATACGTCGATCGTGAGCGTACATAAATGAGGATTTGAGCGTCTCTATAATACTATACAACTGTCTTTGGTTAGTCCCGATTTTCCGACCCTTTATAGTATATAGAAATGTGTTAAACCCTCTTCGCATATAGTCATGAGTTGGAGGAAACTTAATTTTTTATTTTTATATCCGTCTTTTGTCCAACTATAACTATAGGATGACTACGACGACGATGAGGAGATACATATATCGACGAGTGTGTGGTTCATTGTTTCTTCAAATCCTTTTTGGCATAACGACTATTCCTATATACGATTCCTCTAAAGGAAGTCCCGCTCGAGTCAGTTCTATATTCTATAACTATAAGAATATAAGTGTACATAGAAATTCGGAAGGGAAAATATTGGCCCATTATGGTCGAGATATATTTACGGAAACCATTAGATGGACATGAAGTAATTCTTCCTTATCCTCTGCTATACAAGTTATTGTGTCCAGAATCGGGACTCGGATACATGTACATATATTTTATATAGTATAGGAGGTGGAGCCGTATAGGGACATGGATTTAATGGTCTGCCCTTGGTTTTTGTATTGTTGTGGCTTTTATTGTCACAGAGAGCTCTTCGTCTGGACATTTAGAAGCCGGCTTCTGGCTTCTATTGCAGTTGGTCATCCATGCGATAATGATGATGATGATTATGGTGATGATGATGATGATGACGACGAAGGACGACTATAGGACGATGATGGTGATGGTTTTCCTGTTTTGCGGTTTGTTGGTCGAAATTGAAGTGAGCGACACTTTTACGATTGACCCCAAACCATATCAACCTTACCGCCCTCACTCCAAAAAATTAACCCTTATTGTAGTTGTTTGTCAGCTAGATCTTCTATGGACCTATATGGATACCCTATCTATCAGCCAGGATGTGTGTCTGTGTATATAGTATTTACGATGATGTGGTGAATGTGTTTGTTTGGTGTTGTTTTAGCTGCCGATGTCGTTGTTATAACATGTAGACCGCAAAACTATGTGTTGTTAGTGAAAAACATGATTTTGAGGGCGACAAATCTGCTGTTGCTGCTGCTGGTGCCATTGATGGTTGCCAAGAGACAACACTTCAGGATGCAGAAATGACAAAGAGTCCTTCTTATGGACGTGCAAATAGTAAGTTTAGATCATATACAAAGACAAAAAATTGGGTCAGACAGAGGGTGGGCTATACCTAGTTAGTTTTTTTTTTTTTCCTGGATTTGTTTCTTTTGACAAATGAACAATCAGGCCAAGAAGAGAAAACGGATAAGGAGGTATTTTGAAAAGTCTCAAGTAGTTATGGTGATGGGTACTTAGCACACAAACTTATACCTTCCCACACGCACACCCCAACAATTATTTGACAAATTCAATCCAGTAGGAGTGATGATTCTTAAGAGCAATCTTTTCAAGGAGTCTGATGGGTATAACGATTGTTTGGATATATATAAATGTGTGTAACGTTGGTGTCATGGAATCTTTGCTGAAATCTTTTTGTGAACACATTTCAAGGAGGAAATGTTATGTTCTTTTTTTTTCTTCGTTAACTCTGATTGTTAAAGGAAAAAGGATATTTTTATGCTCAAATTGATGAAGTGAACAACCTTTAATCAGGAATTTGGGTAGACTTGGTGGTTAAGAAAAAGGGAAAATGTTTTTTTTTTATAGCAGTGGGGGTATTTCTTTTTGTGGAATTAGTATAAATGGAAAAGTAGAAAAATTTAGCCAGGCCAACTTTTTTTATAAATAAGGAAAAACTAGATTGGTACTTGATGGACCAACACATTTCTTATACATAACAACAAGCCTTCTTTCAAAAAACTTTAAGGTTCAATAGAGAAATATATTATGTAAATGGAATTTTTTTAAATTTATATCTTACTCAGTTTAAAAAAAAGGGAATACCTCTTAGAATCTTTTTTTTTATGTTTCGAGAAATAACAACGAAAACTGAAAAACAGTTTGCTTAAACAAGACCATTTTTCTGTAAACAATTCTACGAGTCAGGATATGCTTAGTTTTTATTCTGGTGAAAGGTATGTTGGTAATTATGGACTTGTATACCTTGAATTAGCCTATTTATTTTTGCATGATCTCATTTTTAGAACTATATATGAAGAAGCTGAATATAAGAACCATTAACTCTATAAAGACAAAGTCCATTAAAATAGTGCTAAGTCTTCTACTTGGCTGATGTATTTCAGTAGTAAAGTACATATATAGAATTTGTATTATTAAAAAAAAACTTTCTATAAAGACTCTTTCAAGAAAAATTTACTCATATCTATTTCTATATGATTGGATGGGATGGCCGGAAGAAGTGAATTAACAGAATTTTTTGTTCTCACTTCAATTTTAGATTTGATTGACCAATGTTCAAAGGGTAGACACGTGCATTCAAGAAGACACAAGTTTTTTTTCAAAACGAACCTCTGTCTATTAACTCCTAAGTCCTACACTCATTTCCCCGTGGAAAACAGTGCCTATGTACCTACTTGACGATAGGGTCCCAATCCCTGTGGACTGTTTTTGATGGCAGTAAACGAGATAGGGAAGGGAATGTCCCCACTAAGGCACATTTCCTTCATCAGGCGGCAGCGGAATAATTCCTCAGCTGGAATAAACGGTTTTATCTACGGTTCCAGTCAGACTGAACTACTTAGTGAACAAATTATATGGGCTACTACTAAATATTCGGAGCTCCGGCCTTTAGGGATCGGTTTATTTGGCTCCCCATCCTTGGAGTCATACTAAAGGTCTGGTCCTCCAAGTTAGAGGTCGTGCCTTCCCGGCCACGTAAAGTTACGATGCAGCAACAAGCCTCGAATAAAGACGGATCTATTGCTTAAGGCCTGATCCGCTCTGGAGTGTAGCGCCACCTTAAGTAAGTAAGCAGGAGATTGACCATACACTCAACTTATCTGGTCATATTATTTTCAAAAGTTAAGAAAAGATGGTCATTTTCGCTTCTTTTCTAAACTTTTGAACCTAATCCCCATGTGTGACTATAAGGGCCAGTTTCAAAGTGCACACTTAACATAATAAGTGTCACTTAATTTTCCCATTTTGGCACTTAAGCCGCAGTTTTACTGCCCGAATAAGTGGAACTTAAGTAAGTTAAAAGATAAGTTTGCACTGTGAAATTAGGAATTAGTTTTCCATATTTGGCACTTAAGTGACACTTATTTCGCTGTGAAACTGGCCCTAAACATTAGCAGCCAGAACAGGTAGCTCAATTTTTGAGCGAAACTATGCGAAATCGGCCTTAATCGATAATAAAGATTGCAGGCATTTACCAGAAACTGCTGACATAGATCTATGGTCCCCAATTATTGACGAAGTTTGAGTAAACCAACTACCACTCTTTCCGTAGTTCAACGAAAGAACCCATTTTCAGCAAGACGCGAATATAGTTTCCGTGAAGAATCTCAGGGTATTTTGGTCCCAATAAGTTATTCAGAAAGTATGGAGACATACTCGGTCACTAGACGTTATATACTTTAATACTTTCGTGTATGGAGATATACCTACTTAAAATCAAATGTTTACAGTAAAATTCATGAACAATTCAAGGCCAAAAATAAAATATCCAACGTTAAGTTGTTGCCATTTAACAGTATAAAAATTCACTGCACCAATTTTCTAGATTTACCAATAGAACACGTTCATCTACACAACTGATCTAATTAAGTAAGCTAGTTGGGGTTCATGGCGGACCAAATTCTTTGGAAAAATTAAGAGCCCTTAATGGGACCATGACCTAATGTAGTAACCTGTGGGAAAAGTCGTCAATAATTATATAAACATAAAATATTAGTAGAAGAATTTAGGTGAGCCAAAATATGGAAAGTACTCTCCATGGTTAAAGCAAGCAAGAATTTGATTTGAGAATTACTAAATACCTAATTTAAAATTACCATACTTAACCTCTGCTATGTAAAGTCTCCTCTTCAAGTGTTTGAAAAATCCGTGTATACTCACTATAAGCTCAATAATTTTTTCCTCTATTCTATCTCTTCAACAATTCTTAAGCAAAATTAAAGCTAAAATACCGGCTTTCACTTTACGGATAATCCATGATTTTACACCTTCCCCAATCCATTATTCCCCGCCACTCCTTCTTTCGAAAATGGTTATATAGGTAAATATATAGGTAGGTATAGGCATATTCCCTTCCATTCTTGACTTTAACTCACAAAAACAAAAACAAAAAAAAATAGAAATGAGGTTCCGTTATTAAATGCTATTCATTTATGCGTTAAGGTTCTTAAAATAATGTGCTTGATAGATATGGTTATGTAAAAGCTAATATCCCTGTGCGAGGTGGTGGGTAGGTATAGGTATATTACAAAACATTTTGCGCCTTCTTATAACGAACCTAAAACTAAATATCCCACCCGAAATAAGAGCACGTTTCCTTTCTGCAGGATTTCCTGTGCCTGCCTGCTCTACTAAATCAATTCAAATTTATTACAATCTTATCCCCGAAAATTAATCAATACAAACAGTAATAAATCACGGCGGGCGGCTTAAAATTACACTTTTCTCTTCCACCAAGGACGAGCCTTCTTCGTTGTTTTCTTTATATACTCATATACCTACTTACCTACCTAAGAGTTTAGCTGTGGAAAGCCGTTCCCACGCCCGTTACAGTGACAAGCACTTATGCTACGGAATTAATTACATCGGGGCCTAGATCTCCTTCTCAACCAGAAACAAAGAAGAAGAAAAAAAAAAACAATGGCGAAAAAAAACGACGAAAAAAGTTAAAGCGGAAGAAATAAGTCCAAAACATTGACAAGAGTTTAATTTATTAAACAGAGAACGCAACCACTATATGGAGATTTATTTGCGTTAAACCGCACCAAACAGTTGGTGGCCGAGGAGAGGGGGAGGATGGGTGGGTTGCGTAATATATAGAAGAGGGAAGAGCTCTGGGTTTAAGCGAAACAGTGAAACAGCTAAAAAACGGAAAGCGGAAACATCAAACAAAATTTTACCCAAAAGCAAAGAAATTTTCAATTAAAAGCGAAACGTCACTGCGCTGAACCAAAGCGATAAATCTTGTTCAGAACTAACATAACGGAGAGCATAGAGAATAATCCTACACAGTGAGTAGAGCATAGTATATATGGAGTGCAGGCATTCACGTTTACCCGTTGCACCAAAGTGAAGCTCATTTTTATGTATATACGTGTGGGTGTATAACGTATATATGTGGGGGTCTAACATCAGGATGCTTTAGTGCGCTATAGCTACTGCAGCGGAAGTGCAATTCCACGACGATGGCGGGAAATTTGAAATTCCACCCATTTATACCGACTACACAGAAGGCGAACAACTTTAGGGCAAGGACGGAACAGTACTGGGACCAAGTGACAATTAAAATTCAATAAATCACTTCTTTATATAGGTACATATAGGCAAACTGTGTATATAGTCATCCAGTCAGCTATATCCAGCTATCCAGGCAGCTATAGCTAGCTCAGAAAGCCCCGGCATTGAGTTACACGTTTTCAGCTTCCTAATGAATGTTTCCCTAGCGACCGGAACCAAGCCTATTGTTTCAATTCGAGTAGCATGTCATGGGCGGTGCAATTTGATGACGATGACAACAGTGACGATTATATGCGTGATGAACGTTATAGGAAAGCCTTGTTTTCTGTGTATGTATAAAAGCAAATTGATCGGAGCATAAAGAAGGATATAAGCAATGCATTCGCAACGACGATGATGACGACGAAATTCTCCCGAGAGAAGCAATGCAAACGCAGCTTTTAAATAAGTCTGTTCAATGCATTTATAGCCGCATAGTTGCCAAATGAAGGACGATATTTAATGAAGGCCCTAAATTTAAGTAGAGAGCAAGTTAATTTTAAGAAAAGCGATTAATTCTAAACGAAAAGTTTTTGTGAAACAATATCGATCGTATTTATAATTAACGTTGTCTAACTTTAGTCAGCCGTCCAAGTAATAAAGATAAACATTTTTAGTTGATGTTTAAGAGTTATCTAACTTAGACAGTGGACTCGGTTGTCTAAACCTTGGCTAAGGTAATATTTTATTTAATCAATATTAAATCATATATTTCGAACTTTTTCCATACTTTCCGGACTATCAAGACACTGTCTAACTATTCAAAAATCTAATAAATACGTCTATATTAGTTTAACAGATTGTCTAAGTTGTTTGTTAAATTATATCTTTCAATATTACATTTCTTTAGTTTATAAGAGAAAAATATGCGTCTTTAGATGGTTTTGCCAATAAATTACATCTATTTACTTCAAAAAACCAAAATAACCTTAATGCATATTTTTTTTATTCAATAACTCTACATGGCAACCATATTCCATACACTACTGCAACTGACAGGACATCCCAATTAAAGAGCACTTAAGAGCATCAGTGTCCCATGTCCGATTTTGGTGTTAGAACATGTCATCACATCTCACATGTTGTAAGTACTTATACCTTGTTGAAAAGTTTCATTTCGAGCTGCTAAAAGAAGATGACATACAACCTATACCTAAAAACGGGTGGTTTTTGTCCTGTCATGTTTCTACCATATCATGAGTGCAATTTAATGTGGTTTGACGTTTCACGAAGACGCGACGTTGTCATCATGCTCGCGTGCAGCCTGCAGACTAAATGAGTTTCAAAAAGAATAGAAAAGTTTATATAAAATCAAATTCCCCCAAGATAATTTAAGAGAGGATATATAGAATTTTTTTATTGAAAACAAGGAGGTGTTTTCCACTCTATAGAAGTCAATTATCACGTCCTTGTTTTTATCGAGCTTATTCTTCTTCGTTCGTCTTATAAATATAAATAAAGAAAGTATAATATGATGATAAAATCTTAAGAATTTGTTTGCCTTCCCTTAATAGAAATAAAACGACGAAAACGATGAAACGGACGCGACGGTGGCAGGCGGGATGACGAACGAATGCTGTAGAAACAAATAGTTGATCATTCTTTTCGTTCAGATTAGCTTAATGGACGCAATTAACTTCTCTTCCCCCACATTTTGGGGAAACTGGGAGTGGAGTTATGCCGAAGTTCAGATGTCGAAAGAAAAATCATAGGAAAATACTTAGCTTTTTGAATTGAGTTAAGGTATACCTACAGGGAAACGGCACGAAGGCAATTTTTTATACGAGTATTTTTCGTTTGAATTCCAACAAGTCCTTGATGGAATGGGATTCAAAGCAGTAAAGTATCTTGTGACGGGATAATATTCTTCTTGTGACGGGATAATATTCTCTAATACGCGTCGCGTAGCGTCATGTCGGTCGTCTGTCTTCTATCACCCATAATAGCCCTCTTTCTAATGTAGGTGGGCTTATAGGTAGATATCCTACCTAATAAAAAAAAAAACAAGATGTTTGTTAAAAATTATAGAGTGTTGCCTTAATGAGCTGAAACATTGTGCTATGCATTTTAATTTTTGGTAAGGCAAATAAATGTAGGTATAGTTAGCAGAGAAGGTTGTTATATATATGCATAACTGAAATAACTCCTTTCCTTTTTGTATTCAACACGTATTCAAATAATTTTTTTTAAGATGCTCTTACAGGTTTATATAGTGCAATGAATCTTCAAAAAACTTACTGCTAAATGGAATACAAAAAATGGTTAGTAGTAAACTGTAAACATTATACATAATCGTTTTAAGTATTCTGACAGTTGCACTATGTCCTATGTCTACTTCTTTTGTTCGCGTTTCTCCATGTAACGATTTAGTTCATATTTATAGTACAAAGCATTTATGTACTTGTATATACGTGATTCGATCCCATTAGACCTTTTAAAGATATTTCTTTAAAAGTACCCTGATATTCTTATGCCGCTTATTTTATGAGTGGAAAGGGGCACATATTTTGCAAAATATTTTTATTTTCTTCGAAGAAATTCTAAGACAAAAATTGTAGCTTATTTACATGTATTGGTAAGAAATTTTCTAGTCCTTATTAGAAATTAATTTTGAAAAAAAATCATCTACATATTTTCGAAATATCGAATTTTCAAAAAATAGTTTTGAAATTTTTTTTAAGAATCTAAAATTTATTTTTTGAAAATTATGATATGCAATATTATTTAAACTTATTGGAAGCTATTTTATTAAAATCAGTTCAACTGATAATGAGATAATGGAAAACATAAAAATGGTTCTATAAGAGATACCATTTTTAATCGGTGAATGGGTGCTTCTCTGCCAACTGTGATTCTTTGTGTCCAGGGCTTTATTTGTAACTTAATATAAAATTTTCTTATGAATTTCTGGTTTGAATTGTGGAAATAAGTTTGTACTACAATTTACACTACATATTGTTTAAAAATTTGCTACCCTTACCCCTTGGCATGTAAAAGTATACGCAAAATGTCAGTACCGTGGCATGTCCCATCCTTGTTTTTCCAATTAAATCTACTACATATTTTCTATTAAAATACATCATTGAATAAAAATGTTGTCCTCAGAGAAGTTTGAGTACAATAGTTGCTTGATTAAATTTTGACAATATCAAGTCAAAATATTTGCTCTCTAATTAAATAATAATAATTGAATGTTGTCCACGGATTTCATTTTCTTTTTGAATTCAAAAGATTTACCGCTGAACCGCCATTTTGCTTTTAGTTTTATGGCATTTGTGTGGTGCCGTTTGAATGAGGCACTATTCATTTATTGTTAACAAAAGTCAATTTATTTTACTAACGTAATTTTGCTGTAAGAGTGAAGTGTTTTTATTCTAAAATCGTGTGTCACAAAATTACCTGTCAGTACCGTGGTAGTGTTATCCAAGCGTGTTATGAAATTTTTTTGGGTGATTTTTAGAATATTGTATTTCTTTTGCAGTCATATAAATGAAAATTATAACGGATTTTATTTTTCTCAGAAGCTTTGAGATATTAGGTTATATTGAAGCCCAAATGTCAGTACCGTGGGTGCCAGTACCGTGGTGCATTTATTTATAATGAACTTAAATTAAATGATTTCAAGCAATTTTGCTAAAAATCTTGTTATTTTTTTATTAAGAATGGTACCAGTACTTCGGACAAAACATATAAAAACAAATCCGTGCAATAAATGTTGAGTTATAACCTAGCATATAAGTTAAGACTCCAACCTCAAAAAAAAAATTTCAAAAACTAAAAAACATATAGTTTTGAATAAAACATTGCCTATCAAAGTTTAAAACGTCAAAACGTAAGAGGGAATAAAGAAACTCACCAAAAATTCTGTCAAAATAAATAAAAACGTTTAAAAATTCAAAAATAAAAAGTCAGCATCAAGCCTTGGAGATTTAGTACTTTTTACAATATTTTTTGTTCCTTAAAAGTTGTAGTAAAATGCTTTTACAGATTTAATACCATGTTTATTTAAAGACAAATAAAATAAAAAAATTAATTTTCAATGACTTTTAATTTTAGCAAAATTTTAATTTAAAAAATCACAGTTGGCAGAGAATCACCCGAATACATTTTTTTTTAGTAATATGGCAGATCAAAATCGTAGGAGCTGTTTTTGAGAAAAATGCAATTTTATTTACCGGTTTTTTAACACTTTTATTGGTGGTACCATTATTTTTGTTCTTCTAGATAATGTTAAAAAATCACTGTGTGCTAAGTTTAATTAAAATTTCTCAAGCCATTTTCGAACTACATAATACATACATATGTATTAAGTTCTCAACAAAAAAAATTTTAAACTTTTATTAAAAATCCAAAAACCTCAAAAAAAAACAGCCAACGAAATTTTTAAAACTTTTTAAAATAATCTCTATACAAAAATGGAAGAAAATACGTTGAATAGTTTTTGAGAAAATCGAAAATTAAAAAACCTTTTTTTTTAATTACTGAATTGTTTTTTTAGAAAAAGTTGAATAAAAGAAATAAAAAAAAAATGAAAAATAAATGTTATTTAAAATTGTTTAAAAATGAATTTTCAATGAAGAAAAAAACAAATTTTTTTTCTTCCTGGGGATTTAGAAAAATTTTCAATATAGTTTTCAAAGATAGATTTTTTTTTTAGAAAAAGTTGTGGTCACGTTTTTGAGAAAAATAAGATTTTCACCATTTTATTAAAACAAATTGAAGTCTGAAAGGACAGGACACACAGAATTGCCTTTTTACGAATCCATCACTTTCCATAAAGTACCTATGTATCGCAAGTTAAAAATGCTAATATGTACCTACCGACTTTTTTTGTAGGAGCAATTATTATAATATTAACGAGAAAATTTCGTTCCGTGTTCCAAATTTAAAACAAATTTTTGTTGGAATTTTGTGTTGAATTTTCCTGTGCTATAGATAAAAAATTCGATTTTTTCAGCTTATCTAGAACGGGAAAAATCTTAAATTAAAATATTCAATTATTTGCCCTTAGGAGCTAAAAAAATAACCCAATCATGATTTGAATAAAAGTTTCAAATTTGTATCTAAAATCTTTATTTTCTCTAAAAATTTCTCGATTGTTAAAATCAATTTTGAAACTTTGAAAAACTCTTTTCACTGCACCATTTGCTTCTCGATAAAGAATAACCTGCGGCAAAAAATGATTTCAACAAATTGTAAGCACTTTCAATCAACTGAGTAAACTGACCCAAACAGCTCTAATATACACTCAAAATATTGCCTTAGGGATGATCCTACGAAAATGTTGTCTTAAAAATCCTTTCCGCTTCAAGTATATATTAACATACGACCCCCCCACCCCCTTTTGTGTGAACCCAATTCTCCATTATACCCTACCGCAACGTCTAATACCCTTCCATTAAAATTACCAAATTAAACCATTCAATACCTCATTTACAGCGGTAGCTACTATCTATGCAAGTTGTCTCTATATATCTATATCTGTTCCTTATGAATTATTCACATTTCTCCCTAAAAGAAGACTTATACTATGACGGACGAACAAACGAACCCAAAAAGAAAATTAAACCAACCCGCAGGATACAAATGTGAAAAGTCCCTTCCCATTACATGAACATTTTCCTGATTTTAAGAGTCTATAGAAAAACCATCATTTCGAGTTCGGAGCTTTGAGGGCACAAAACTGCAAATCAATGATAAAAATTTCCTAAAAAGGGATTATTCCATAAATCTCCATTGACTAACCACTCTTCGTCTGCTTTTGTAGAAATATCAAAAAAAAAGGAACAAGAAGAAGACGAATCCCCCGGGATTCGAATTGACATTCAGGGATTGCTCAACATTATAAAGACACCAAATAATGTTGAACTCTTTGTTCGATGATCGGGGAGAGTAGGTTAGGTATATAGAGTGTAGAAATAAGAAGGTGTGAGAAACTAACATTTGTCAGGGGGAAGAAGACGAGAAAAGATTATATTTTCACCCTCACTTGCATTTGTCACTACGTCGATTATCATAATTTTATTTGACAAGGGAATCCGCTTCCTACGCATGATGGTGCTGCCAATGACGGAGCAACACACCCCCATTTTTATATTTCTGGCTTCTGGTATAATAATTTGACAATAATTCTCAATTTGATCCCATTCCAGGTATATAGTATGTCGACACCGAAAAGTACTCGTGGTAGTGGTAACGATTCGAAAGAGAAGCTTCGACGAATTCCTAGCGTTCAACCGGGAACTCTTCTTTGTCAACATTTGATCAAGGAGGGAACGTACGGCCGGATTTATGCCGGCAGAATAGGCGATTCCTGTGATATACTTATAAAAACTGTTGTAGATGGTGCTTCTTTGACACAGGTTGCATGTTTGCTGCAAGACGCATCGATGCTAATTGGTGTGAGCCATCAGAATATTCTGGCACCAATGATGGCGAATACTGAACTGCCAGGCCCACCTGAAATTGCTTATCCCAATCCAGCTAAGGGCAATTTAAAAATGTAAGTTGTATACGTACATTTATACGTTATTGTTGTTGTTTTTTTGCTCGAACCTTTTTGGTCAAAATTTTGGAATTTGTTTATATTAATTTTGAACTTTTTTGTTTGCAGATTTCTTCAAAAATCGAGAGAAACAAACTCTCCGCTCAGTACGCGAACGCTTGTTGAGTTTGGACTGCATGTTACTAAGGGCTTGGCCCATCTACACTCTTTAGGAATCTTACACAAGGATATAGCTACCCGAAACTGCTAGTGAGTACATGAATATTAGATCTTAGTCAAATTTAAAAAACAAATCCTAAATCATATCATTGGATACAGTTTATCACGGAATTTTACAACCTGTGCACCTTTTGTAGTTATTTTTCATATCCCTAAGGGAAGAAAATAAGGGCCTCTATTATTTATATTTTAAATACATAGTAACTTCACTTGCTATTAAATTTTGATCAAATTTTTACTATTGCTCTTCTAGCGTTTTAACATTGTCAATAATTACCTTTAATTTTTTGCACTCGTCTAAATTTTGTACTCCATAATTGAACATGTCCCTCTTCTTTGTATGCACTTTCTTAGTTTTTCCTCCGTTTGTTCCTTTTTACTTTATCTTTAGAGCAAGTATTGGTTTTCTTGAGTATTTCGGACAATCTCTGACTGTGTCTAGTCATTGAGTTAGAACCTATAAAGGGATAAACCGATTTTCTTCAAATTTAGTACGGTTCATTTAAATATGATTCCCTAGAATGAACAATCGATGTTTTGTTTAGCTACTTTAAAACACGAGTCGCTGCCATACAAGGAATTTGTCTTCCTTTTCAAATTTCATCAAAACCGGTCCCAACGGTTATTTTCTAAATTGCTCGGAATTTATAATTTTGTTCGGACAAAAATCAAGGACAAATTTGTAGAGCTTATAAAATTATACACTGCAGAGATTTTGACATTTCTTCCATCGGAGCTATAAACTTAAAGAAGACCATACCATAAGAATAATTTTTTTTGTTTTAACATTGCTCCAAAAAAAAAAAACGCGAAATTTACAAATAAACTAAAAATTTCACCTCACAAAATGAAAATAAGTGTCTCAAATTAAGGGTTTCCCTACATTATATAATTTTATTCAAATTTTGACTTTTTTGTTTAAATTTTATGGGCAAAACTTTCTTACTGATGTGGTGCTACAGTCCGGACTCCGGAGTGGAGCAGGGCCTCAACCAACAAATTTCTTGCAGCCAGCTCCATTTATATATAGCTGTCTCCAGTTTCGCACGCCAAGTTGGCTAAGCAATTTTTCCGAATCCGTTTCAACCAAAAAAATGGAAAAAAAATCAGTTTGGTGGGGATAATGATGGAATTTATGGTTTTTTCCAGTTCAAAAATGTCAAGATGTTTTTTTTGAATCCGGTAGGGTTTTTAAAATCTCATCTGGCATAACTTTAGGTCACTGGGCTAATAATGCTTTGATAAATTACAGAAATCCATCGATCATATTCTGGTGTGTCCACTACTTTTTTTTTCTATCTGAGAATTAGTTCCAATCTTCTGAATCGTCCTCTTTTAAATTCTATTATAGTTTCTTAATATTAGTTGGATGAAAACGTGGTAAAATCTTGCTCCCGCATCTCCAGAATAGTTCAAATGCATTTCAATGCTCATTTCTTCTACGATATTGAGTATTATTCTCATGTCTCGACTGCTGTAAATTCCAATTTGCTGTTTCACCTTCTGTGTAAATTTTTCACACCAATAACTTTTCCATAATGACAAAATAATTCTTTTGTAGTATTTTCAGAATTAATTTATTATAGTTACATCACAACAAATTTGGCCTTTAAATGTCGATCATTAAGCTATATGAGCAAAAAGCTCAGAATATTTATTCTATAACTTCTGAGAAATTAATGTAATTTGGTATAAAAATAGAACTCCTTTACATTTTATCTTGCCTTGATGTAGATTAGAAAAATTTTCTATAGAATTAATTTTTACCATCGAAAGCGACAAGGACATATTTTATTCCAAATACCTGTCCGCATGTAGATAATTACAAACATATCCGTAGAATGTAGATACAAACACTTTGCATGTCCCAAAATTACAACCATCATTAAAATATAAGGTACCAAGCTGTATAAGTACCTATAAATATCTTTAATAACAACTGTTTCCATGGGACCTTGTTGTGATGTCTTCACAAAATGACACTTAATTATCCCCGATTTCAATTAGTCGCTCTACAATATTGTTTATATTTCTATCTCTTTCTTCTTTTATAAATATAGAACCTATAGGAGCTACGACGACAAATTGAAGACAATTTGGAAACATCAATCGCAGGATATTCTCGCTTTACATACATATATACACAGAGAAGTACCTACCAATTCTCTTCATGTATGAACAATCAACTCTGTACCTCTATGTATATATGCATACACACATATCAATTTAACTACCCTCAACCCATCACAATCAACTATGAAACCACCCTGAAGCCATTAAATGCCATTAAAATCATCAATCAACCGAAAATGTTAAATATCGAATAAAAAGAAGAAGAGGAAATTTATGTGCCCGTTGATATGTTCCAATGACTGACCATTCGCAATTTGCCTATCCGGTCGCCTCTGTCTCTGTCCGAAATGGGCCTCGATTATCCCCAAAATATATACAACACCCCGAATCGAAACCATTCCCAATAATGACCATTTATATCAACCATCAACCCACGCACCAATCAACCCTCTCTGAATCCTTTTCTATACTTTACACATAAATATTCATGTATATGTGAGTTTGTGAAGCACAGAGGCTCTGAATGCCACAAATGGGTTATTATACCAGGATGTAGGGGTGGCAATGGTCGACTATTAGTGAAATCATTCGAACCGTGATGTCAGTTCCACACCATCAATAAAACTTTTGTCAATATTAAATTTTGTGTGGATACTAACTAACTATAAGCTATAAGCATAAACCGGGTTATTAATTGAGGCCTCCACCACCCAAAATGTTGAACTTAGATCTAACTACAGTTTTGGGTTATTTAAATTAAAAAAAATTATTTTTGTCGATGTGCTATGGGCAGATCAATGGCGCACGAACAGAGGTTTCAATAATTGTATTTAAAGGCTATCCTAAATTTTACCACCACACCACACCGTATCGAAATACATTCATCAACTGACACGCCCAGCCCACTTCTATAAATTAATTGTCTTTTATGAAAAAGTTTGTAAAACACATTATTTATAGTATAAACAAATTTAATGCAATTCCCCCGCGTAATTTTCTACGTAATATACAAGTTTTCATGTATGTGTCACTTTAATTAAACGGTCAAGTCAAATGGCCAACGTCTTGACTCCCTAGTCCCTGGCGTCAAAATGACGTCAAATTCACTCCATAAGTTGTTAAGTCTAGGACGGTCTTCACTTGTTTTGAAGTCTCTGTACTTTATCTCACTCCCACTTTATGGCGAGAAAGAGATGTCCTTCTTGGCCACCTCTTTCTCGCCATGAAGTTTGAGCGCAATAAGTATACAGCGATGTTAAAAAAAAAAATCGGAGGAAAAAGTCCAATGTGAACAGGCGTTTAGTGATCGTCAAGGTATAACAGCGTTCTGTTGCGTTGACGTTTGAATTGATACTTGAGTTGACACGACTTTTAGGATTAACGAGTTGATAATTTTCTTTCACTTCTTTTTGATTATGTTCCCACGTTCCAAATGTACCCCCAAAGCCCTTAAATCACCTTTTCCGCAGAAATTATAGTTATATGTCTCAAAATTTTAGAATTTTTTTTCAGTTCATGAAGCCGCATCCATTTCTTATTAAATTTGACAGTTTACTTGACAGGCGTCTCTTTATACGTCAAAATATAGTTCTTCTTCTATCTATCATGTAAACTGTCAACTGTCATTTGTTGCAAATATTCCTTTTTTTACGCGGCGACAAATAAAATGTTAATTTTTGGAATATTCAGATGTCTATATAACTAATCAATTAACATCGCAGCTGTCCTCCGTCAAAATTTGACAGTTTATTACTTGACAGTGTTCTTCAGGAACACTACAAATAGAAAACGCCATAAGATTTCTTTAGCCAATTTGGATCGTTTAATTGTCAAGTGTCAATCCGAAAAAATGACAATGACTAAAGCGCCAACGGTGAACGTGTTCGGATGTGTTAAAGTATAGGTCTGTTCGTTAACTTGCCTGAAACTGTCAGATTCCCCCTGTTTTATTTTTTTTTATATAAACTTTGACATCCTTTCCGGCTAAAATGGTAAAAATGGGTGGGTTTGGGAAGTAAACGAAAAAAGTTTATGTATGATTGCCAACGCGTTAACACCAAAGGGTAAAAATCACGTTGACTGCACATCTTCACGCGTCAAAATATTTTGGAACAACATTTAACTAATTGTTGGATCGATGAACGAAATTTATAGTTAGGTGCTAATTAAGTTCAGAAATATCAATTCAACTGTGGTACGATTTGGCTTAGAAATGCACTTCAACTCATTTTTTTTTGTATTTTTATCTTTTCAGTCTGGACTCGGAATCCTATGTGAAAATTTGTGATAGCGCGTTATCGCGTGACCTATTTCCCGATGACTACCACTGCCTGGGTGACAACGAAAACCGTCCTCTCAAATGGATGGCCCTTGAGACACTTCAGAAAAAATACTACTCCGGTACTAGTGACATTTGGAGTTTAGGTGTGCTTTTCTGGGAATTGGCAACTCTGGCAACGATTCCATTTGAAGAAGTGGATATCTTTGAACTGACGCCATACCTTATGGATGGATTTAGACTTGGACAGCCTATTAATTGTCCGGATGAATTGTAAGTATATAGATACTTTAAATAAGATGGAGTTTTCTCATCTCAAAATGTGAAATTCTATACCTTTCGATTAGCTTCACTGTGATGTCATGCTGTTGGCTAACCGATCCAAAACAGAGGCCGTCATTTCCACAGCTTTTGGCCTATTTACAGGATTTCCACGAAGACTTGGGCAAATATATTTAGAAAATCTATAGCATTGGTTTCTTTTTTTTCGTTAAAGAAAAAAAAAAGATCTAGAGTGGTGCGCTCACACAAAATGTTAATTTAAAAATCAGAAATAATAGTATTTCTATATAAAATGAAATGGACTGAACTGCAGACATTGAGAAAATAAATAAATTCTGCACACTTCTTGTTATAAAAAAAAAAATAATGTGAATTATTATTACATATTTAAAACATCGGGGAATATTAATACAAAACTTTATAACAAAAGTTTAGTTAAAGAAAAAAAATAAACTAAATTAACGTTCAATTTAATAAAAATAAAAAAATGAATAGAAGAAAAATTAGATCTTGAGCAGCTATAATAAGGTGGAACAAACAAATATATATATATATATATATTTATTGTAGTTTATAAAGTTATTAATAAATAATTTTTTAATTAGATAGACTTACTAGGAACGAAATAAAACAAAAAAATATATTTAATATTTATAACTAAAAAATAATTAAATTAAATGTAGTTACATTTTATACTTAAGATTGAGAGTAAAATCTGTAAAAAATAAATAAATAGTTTTTGGTAGAAAATTAAAAAAAATAAAACGAACAATATTACGAAGATGAAGATTAAAAATAAAAACAAAAATAATCAATTGCAAATGGTAGATAGGAGAAAATCAAAAATTAATTATAATAAAAAATTAATTCGGCTGTCAGACATTAAAATGTTTTTTAAAACAAGGACATGTTCCTTGTCAGATTTATACATATTATACAGATTTCTAGGTCGTTAGTTCCTAAAGCAAAAATAGTTGTTTTTTTTATAAGTTTTGTATGCATTTGTAGCTGAACAGGGCATGAGGATTTTATACTTTCACTTGAAGCAGTTTTGGGTAACATTATTTTCAAAACTGGAAGTTTTTAGAAATTGGGATCCGAACTCGATTAGATTCGTTGTAAAAATGCGTAAAAAGAAGAAAGTAGTAAAAAAAAAAAACTTTTTTTCTGTCCACTGGAATCAAACCAAGAACCAATCTTTTCAGAGGAGCTTTCCATTTTCAAGTATGTAATTCGTTTCCTTCTGTGAAAAACTTGAGCTCACTAGCAAATTCAAGGTATAGGTTAAGGAGATAATCTATCAGCCCAATTCTAAAAATTCCCACAGATAAAAAACTCCCTATGGGAGATGTGTTTTCTCGGGAGTAGAATACTCTTATTCCGATTTCCCCGGTAGAATACTTTTTCCTTAGAAAGCGGACATGAGAGTTCTGAATGTTCGAAGCAGCTGTTTTGTAGTATTCGGAATATACATAAATAAAATTGAAAAAAAAATAATTTATTCCCGAGGAAACATTTCCCTGGGAATATTCAATTAGAATTGTATAGTGAACATTAACTCCACGAATGAAACTTTAGTGAAAACACGTGGAAGCAGGATCCTAAGGAATTGCTGCTTAGTTGATTTCGAAACTTTTCTACAAAATCAACCCTTTTACTGCCATTCCTGCTTTACGTCAAAAAGACTTTGACCATAAACTGAAAGGGAAATTTGGTATCTACTATATGCACTTTCCACAGAACAATTCTTCGAAGCATATCCTCTGTTTGAAAACAGTGAATGTAGTAGAATTGATATAACCATACACTCTATAAGCTCTTCCAACATGTGGATTTAGTTGAAAAAGTCAAAACACTTCGAGCGAATTGACATATGGACAATTAAGCTCCAGCTCAGCCAGGTTTGAGACGACAATTAGGAATTTCGAACCTGCTGTTCTAAGCCTTACCAACCGCAGATGAAAGAGCTCTCGGTTAAGATGACTGTTAGCAGTGTGCTCGGGCTCATAAAGGATGAAAAGCCATCTTTTTTCGGGCGACAGAGACCCTTCACGGCTAGGTAGGGTAGATAACTCTTTCATTCCAAGTTATTGATACACTGAATTAATTATTTTTAAACTAAAACTGTTCCTTTAATTTTTTCCATAAGTCTTACTAATTTAAAAGTTTTCAGTGGATTTATTTTTTTAATTTCTGGAATTATTTATAGTTGAACACACTCGGTCCTATTTATAAACGTTGTTTAACTTTGGACAGTTGTCCAGGTAATATAATTATTTTTAGTTGATGTTTAAGAGTTATCTAACTTATTGATTCAAAATAGCTTTTAACAGTCTTTAGTCATCAAATATTGGCGTTTCGTCCCAGCAATTTTACTTGGTCTAATCAGTGACTAGTGTCAACTACATGCAACTTAGACAACGGATTTTGTTTTCTAAACCTTGGCTAATGTAACATTTTATTTTATCAAATGAAGCAAATTTCCAACTATTTCGGACTATCAAGACACTCTCTAACTAGTCATAAATCTAATAAATACTTCTACCTGTCTCTAAGTTAAGAATATAATTTTTCCATCCTGTTTAGCTCATACCTACATATTTTTCTTTTGTGTGCAACCATTCCTCTTCTACATACATACAAGTATATAATATAACAAATCTTCATCTACCTATATACACATAAAAATGAAACGGAAAGTTAAATGAATTGAAAAAAATAAAAAAATATTTTATAAATTCTTACACTAAATCTTCAACAAAGGACGAAACACAGGGTGACACTTATTTATTTTTTTATAAAATTTTCTATTGTAAATCGTAATGTAAATTTATTATTATAAACAAATTTGTAAAGAAAAAAAAAAGTAGGAACTTTAAAAAGTACATGTTTTATACCTACTACATATATGTTTATGTTTTTATTTTTTTATTAAGTTATAATTATATTGTTAAATGTTTGTAGTACTATATTTGTTTATTTTATATTTAAGTTTTTTTTTAAACTCATCAATGGATAAATTAAACCAAAAATACAGAGCAGAGAAAAGAAGAATGTTATAAAGGAAAACCAGTGTTATGTCTGTGTATGTTTCAATGTCATTTTTACTATAAAACTAAATGTCTTTAAAACTGTTACTTAGTAGATGTTTTTCACCAAACCAATTTGAAAAAAAAATAAAATTTTAAACAACAAAAAAAAATAAATTCATGATAAATATAACAAAACAAAATTGACTATACAATCCCAAAACTAAAAAAAGAAGAAATAAATTAAAGAAAAAAAAACTTAAATCTGTAGCTAACTTTCTCTTATTCTCCTAAAAATACTACTACATAAAATACTTACTTAACTAAAAACTACATTCACTTACACACACTCTAATCCTACTCAATGTGCAATAGAGAACTCATAGTTTAATCGAGTACAAAACGAAAACAAAATAAAAATCAAACCCAAAAAAAAATAACATAAATTAAAACATTTAAACAAAAACCAAAAACATATATTTTGTAAATAAAAACAAGGAAATGATGGAAAACAAAACTAATAGAATATACGTATGTAAATGTGAAACTCAATTAATGTTTTTATTGTATTTTTCTCTTACTAAAAAAAAAACAACAAAACATTAAACAAAAAAAAAACTTTTAAACAAAATGGTTGCATGGAATTTGGCCAGAATATCAAACGATGAAAACAAACAAATTATTATTATTATTATTATACACATGTATGTATAATTGTATGTATATGGTGACGATTTAGCATTAAAATGGTTCGAATGAATAAAGATTATATTATTTTGAAAAAAAAAAAAAATCAAAATCTGTTGTTTTTATTGAAATAAGCTAATGGTGGTTGATATATCTATCGTTAAATATTTTTTATTTAAAAAATTAAGGTGGGTAAAAAGAGGATTGAGGTTAAACAGTAACAAGCAATAATAATATTTTATAGTAGGATATATGCACCTCTATTTGTTTTGTAACAAACAATAAATTTAAACAAATCAGGTGAGAATTTGAAGCAGAATTTTCAGAATATTTGACGAATTAAATAAATGAATAAAGTTATAAATAAAACGTGGACCAATTCATGTTCAGATATATTGTTTGCAGCACTGATAATAAAAATAGCCAGCCAATAATTAAGCCTGGAAATTGTACAGAAATTTTACTTGCGCATCAAGTCCAGAAAAACCCAAAGTTTCTCTCAAAATACAAAAAAGACACCTTTTAATTTTTGCAAAAGTTGTAAGTCGTAACACAGACAAAAGACAAAAACTTGCATGATCATACAATAACCGAGAAACAGTACAATTAGATCCATCTACATAAAAGAAGGGAACTAAACTCGATGAAGACCATATTCTACATCTGTATATTTCTCTTGTCTGTGGTCGTAACTTTACTCTCGGGTTTTTCAATAAGAGCGGTACAAAAGTTTTTTTTAAATAAAACAAAAACGGTTTTGGATATCAATGAAATTCTTTATTCCTGTGAAAGTACGTTTGATGCCATTATGTATGGAACTCGATTTCTTTTGCATGGCCACCACGGGCACGCTTGCAGAAGTCCAGACGCTGAACCCAATTTTCGACGGTTTTCGAGCATAAATCGGCCGATACTGCTGCAATTTCACGTTCGATATTCGTACGAAGTTCATCAATCGTCGCTGGCTTGTTGGCATAGACCATAGACTTGACGTAGCCCCACAGGAAATAGTCTAACGGCGTCAAATCGCACGACCGAGGCGGCCAAGCGACTGAACCATTTCGTGAGATAACACGTTCTCCAAACTTGTTTTCCAATAAATTGATTGTGACATTCGCTGTGTGGCTTGTGGTGCCGTCTTGTTGTTGTTGCTGGGCCAAAAATATTCTGTTATCATTGAACAGTAGCGATCCCCGTTCACAGTAACGTGCCGGTCTTGATCATCACGGACGAAGTACGGCCCAATGACGCTGCCGGCCCATAAACCACACCAAACCGTAATTTTTTCGGGATGCAATGATGACTCATGGAGTACGTGTGGATTGCTGCCTGACCAATACCGCATATTTTGTTTATTGACGAAGCCATACAGCCAGAAATGAGCCTCATCGCTGAAGATGATTTTTCGATGAAAATCCGAATCATTTTCAAGTTGTTGCTCAGCCCAATTCACGAATATACGACGCTTCTGGTGGTCAAGCGGCTTCAGTTCTTGCGTCAATTTAATCTTGTAAGGATGTAGGCCAAGATCTTTTCGCAAAATTCGCCACAACGACGTCACAGAGATGCCCAACGCTTGAGAACGACGTGTGAGAGATACATTTGGGCTTTTTGCAACTGAAGCCTCAGCGGCAGCAATATTCTCGACACTACAGGTACTTCTTTGTCTCACTGGCACGGGAACATTTTGTACTGTGCCTGTGGATTCAAATTTTTCCACTAGACGCTCAATTGTTGATCTGCTAGGACGATTATGACGACCATAAATTGGACGCTCTTAACGTTGAGGCCACTGACTCCGAATTTCGGTAGTAAATTTTAATAATTTCAACTCGTTGTTGGCTCGTATATCTTTCCATCATAAAATGGCAAACTTTACTGAAGAGAAATATCAAAAGAGCGGCAAGAAATATGGCGTCGTTTGCTGTCCCTGTTACTCTACTTTTGTAGCGTCCCTGTTAAAAAACCCGTTACTTCGACGAAAAGAATACTGAGCAAACTTCAGTGGGTGAAACATTTTAGATTCAAATACAACAATCATGCTACTCGAAAATCGTATTCATTGGCTGTTTATTGTAAAAGGATCTAACATCACCCTATAAATTTACTTGTTTCTTTTAGCACCACCAAAGCTCACTGTATATACCAACAGCAATATCATTATATTAAAACTAGGTCATTCAATGCACTTTGCATTAATATCGGCCGCTCCCAAATAACGGTAGTTGCGACCGAAAAATAGAAAACATTTGCACAAAACAACATCATCAACATCGATTGCTCCCGATAATTGTATGGTAATTCATACATATAATCATCATAATCGATCATCGTCGCTCCCAAATAGCTGTTGTTGCGACCGATGAAAACGAAATTACGAAATTAGGTCATGTGGCATAAAAGGGAAGAAATGGGTATGGAAGAGAACACAGTCCATTATAGACTATAGTTCGTCATTGTGTTAAGACCTCGTTTAAAATAATTAATAAAAATTAATTAAATTAAATATTGGATTTTTGCATTTTTTCTTTTGTTCGCTTTACTTGATAAATATTTGGCTTAAAAGCCAGCCGCATTAATTATTATGAACTGTGTTTTGGTAAAAGTCGAGTAGCAAGCCAGCAACATTTTTACACTTAAACAAAATAATACTTTGTTATTGTTTGTACCTTCAGAAAAAAAAATGATTTCTCGTTGTTTGTGTGTGCAAATGTTGCTGAGTTACTATACACTTTCTCAATAAAACACGGCTATTTAAAGTTTTTGAGTCGTTTACTCATAAGCTGTTTTGCAACATTTAACTGCAAAATTTATAAAATTTCTATTAGATTTGATCAGGCTTTTTCTGAGAATCTTTTTTTTTTCATAAAAAAAAATTAACGTATGTGCTAATAGTACAAAAAATTAGTTCCTATCCTTTGCTTATATTACAAAATATCAGAAATGTTTTTTTTTTTTTGGTGGAGATCTACAAAATAAAACACATAATGCAAACAAATTCTATAGCAATGAGTCTTATGAACAAAGCGATTAAGTGAAGAAATTAATCTTATTCAATCCAAATTATCCCAGTTTACATTAAATTAAAGGAAGTTAAAAGACATGTCTCCATTATTTTTGCTACAGTAATAAATGAGACCCTCAGAACGTCCCTGGGCATCACGCCACTTCACCTTCAGATCTGAAATTTATCTGAAATTGGCTAGAACAAATAATTTTACCAAACTGTTAAACATGCATTCTGACAACTTTTTCGAAAACATCCGCGAGCAAAAAAAAAAATGACAAAACAATACTATTCCTGGATTGAAATCTTCCATTCCCCCATCATAGTTAACCTCGCACATTCAAGAAGGCATGAACAGTGTAGTTATTGCAGCAATATAGCAACAGCGCACAAAAACAGCAGCATAAAAGTCAAACGATTCAATTAAACGGTCATTAAGTCGACAATTAACACAGCAACAAAACATAGCTGGGAGCTATAATATGAAAATCCCAAATCTCACCCTTCTCATTTTTTCTGTTTTGAATCGAGAACGCTAGAATATATTGTTTTCGAGCTATGAGAGTTGAGTATATATAAATAAATATGTGTGCTGGTTTTTGAACGCGACGTCCTTCGAATTAACGCAGCGCGACACAATTGTTTTCGATTAATTTCACGCTGCTGCAGTGTTGTGTCCTGATCCACTTTACCTTCCCCATGCCACGAAGCATTCATTCCTCACGCAACGGGGGGTGGATTTGAGTATCAACTTCTCGCCCCCGGAAGTAAAAAAAAAAAAAAACACACATAAAAGGCTAAGAGGGAAATTGATTGAAATTGTTTTTCCTTTTTTTTGTAATTGAAAAGAAAAAAAGAAAAAATCGCATGTTAAGCGTCGTGTCACTCCCAGTCATCGGGCATGATGTGGAGCAGCAGCAAAATCACAAACAAGAAAAAGCTAAACACCACTTTCAAGGAAAGGAAACATATTTAACCCCAGCGAAGAAGGGTTGATTTTACAGTGTCACAAGTTGACATGTTGTTGCACCCTTATTGCTCTTTAATAAAAAATAAAAGAAAATAAGAAACTAGGAACGCCATCCAGCGACCCTTAAACATGGCGAAGAGTACCGAATAAACAAGCACAAATCTACCCCTCTCTCCGTCCACCACCCCACTGCCTGGTCGGCCGACTGGCCGTGCGTCCGATGCTCGTTTTTTTTCGCCCATTCAGGCTGACATGTGTTCCATAGTTTTAATTGGAAATATCGATAAAAGTAATAACGCTGCAGTTAAGTACATGTGGAGCAAGGGCAATCCTAAAGTAGCAACACAGGCATACAATCACGAAATGGTCCCTCTTGGTCGATGTCCTCATTTCAGTCCGATAGAGAACTTTAATGCTAACGAGACTTTCGAGGTGGTCACAATTTATATAATATAAGGAGACAAGGTTTTTGCCTCTTCCAAAGAGCAGGACATGGGAGCCTTGTGGGCTTTGAAGAAATTGAGGAAATTATGCCAGTCATAAAAGCCGCATGGGGCTTCTTTGGTTCTTATACCATTTTATGTATATATGCGGGTTCTTAGTTGTGTGGCTCTTAATGGTGTCTTTTGTGTTACCAGATGTGCTGAATTGTCAAAGCTTCTTCTATTCTAGGATAAGAATCTTTATAATGTTCTTCCTTTTGTGGTCGATGAAGTTGTTGCATTTGGGGACCCATTTTTTGAGGACAGTCATTTAAGATATTCTGCTACTACTTGTATATAATATGAAAGGGTATAGGTAAGTATGTTCATGCTCTTAAAAAATTATTGAAGCTGTCAAACAAATTAAAGGCTTAGAACAACAAAATGGAATAATGAAAACGTTTTAATTTTATTTTTGTTATTTTCAATTAACCTATTAACATATTTTCCTGAATAATGTAGAGTGAGGCAATGAAGTTAATTTAGTAAATTTTTTAAATCCTTTTTAATTTTTTGTATAAATTTAAAATCCCTTTCAACCCAGTAATGGGACACAGTTAAGAAAATCGGAAAATTTAAAAGAAACAAATCCTAGGGGAGGAAAAACATCCCTTTACTTGAAATTTTGTGCTGAGTCGGCTTTTCCCACTATCACTATTAATTTGAAAAAATATCAGAACTGGATTATAAACTATAAGCCCTAGTACAATGCTGATGGGAACAAAAATGATAAAATAAGTCGAGACACGATGAAAACTGAAACAAATCGTATGAGTTTTTTTTTCCATTTTACAAAGTTGCTCGACCAATCTTATCGATGCGATGAATACAGAACTTAAACGGCACTGGTCAAAAACAGGATACTTGCTAAAAATCCTGCTAGAGCTATATTTGCTTTGGTCTTTGATATTTACCTTCTTTGAGTTTGACCTTATCAAGCACTTGTTTAAAATGGTTTAGTGCTCAGCAAGATTTGTATTTTTATATAATAATAAATAAATAAATTTGTCGTGAAGAACTAGACCTTTGGTGACTTATACTCCCTCAACGGCTCAACAAAAAACTAAATAACTCTCCAAATCGAAGATTGTTTGCATTGAAAATGAAATAAATCTCCAAAAAAGGCAGGAAATAGGCTCCTAAACTTTAATACAACAAGTCCCCAAATCAATATATCATTGTCCACGGAATCAATTGACATATAGCACCTGCCTGGCTACTGAACATACCCCAAGGGGAGCGACGGATTTGCGTAAGCGGGGCAGAAGACCCAAAGAAGGAGGTAAAATCCTTTGGATCCACCCAAAATAATTAAAATCATGGAAATTTTTAAAAATAAAATCAATTTTCTATTTTGAAAATTTAATAAGTGGAGATTTAATAAGTCTCCAATTTTGGAGATTTAATAAATCTTCAATTTTGAAATAAATCCCCAATTATAACATCCATAAAATTGAAGGTTGTTATTTCACTTTGGGGTTTTATTTCATGGAGCCCCTCTCAACCATTCCCGTGTGCAGGTTTTTAAAGTTTGCAAAATTTGAAAGGACCTACAATTTTCTGCTGTTTTCGAATGCTAAAAGGTTGAAAGTCTATATATGATGGTAAGAGAAACTCAATTGTAAGATTTATTATTTCCTCGTAGGAAGTAGTTGGTAAAATTATCTTTTAAAAAAATGAAAAATTTTCGTTTTAAGTGAAATATTAAAGAATTTTTTTTAATGAAATAAATTTAAAACAAATAATTGTAGACTTCTTCGAGAGGCTCTGGCCTGCGTTAATTTAAAGGACAAAACCAAAAAGCTGTTTTTGAAACTTTTAGGGTGGATATCGCACACGATTATATATTTTTTTACAAAAGTGTTTATTGTATAAGATTATTTTCTTATAAGGATTTAAAAAATTTTATTTCACTACTAAGCAAAAACAAAAGATTCTTTAAATCCTTGGTTGAAAGCTTCGTTACAGATTATGATACAATTATGATATCATTCTTATTGCTTCATTGCCAATTTGAACAACAAAAAAAATAAAAAGAATTTGCAAATTTTCCAAAACCAACAAAAAAAAGCCCAACAGCATGATTGATTGTTATCTTTTTTAGTATATGTACGTATACCGTACTTTAAAGTAGCAATCATGACCAAACAGAAAAATCCTTACATTATGTTTCCTATATGTATGTATGTTATATAGGATACAAAACGCAGTATAACATACCCAAAAAGCATAGATGTGTAATCTTTAAAATTGCCGCAATTTATTTAAATTCCCTTGTAAATTCATTGAGTAATACGGATGTTCATCCTTTTTTTTATTCTTACATTTTTTTGTAACAAAAAAAAAACAATCTCCATCATGAGAAAATCTCGGATTATTCAACAGAGAGAGAGAGAGAGAGAAAAAAAAAAGAAACTTCATCAGAATATCCTATCCATGTCCATTTTGTTAGTAGATATACATATAGTATATATATATGGGAATTTGGGATCCATGGGAATGGGCTATTCAAAGGCGCCTACCAAGCATGTAAAATTTCCCTAAAATGGCCAAAATGGCAAATGAAACAACTCTTTGTCGCACACCAAACCAAAAATACATTTCTATGGTAAAATGCCGCCGGATGGCTCCGACCATTTATATAGATAAAACCCCTCTCTCCAACCACCACCCTTTAATGGTTAACCCAGAAAAATCAGCAGCTCCTCAGAAAGCCATTCAAACATATACCCACGGAAGACCCCCTCATCTATATTATATACACGAACATCCACAATTTCCACATCCATATAAGTATATTGTATATGCATACAATGAACGAAAGGTTCCTTTTGGACATTTGATTTTTGAAGTTGTGTTACTTTCGTTTTGGCGCAATCGTGCTCCTGCTCTTGCTCTTGCTTTGGCTACATCATCATGGCTACAAGACCATTATCTCTAATCAAAGGTATTTCATCGCCGCAGTTCTATACAATAATTCTCCTTCCATATATAGCAGCAGAAACGGAGGAGTTCTGTGGATGTCAATGCCAAGGATTTCCGGAATTTTTCTCTTCGACACAATTCTATTGTGTGCGGGTGTGGTGTTGCTTCTCGGTTCGAATTTTATATGATGTTTCTTCTTATATTTTTTTTTACTGCTCATCGACTACCGCTAACCAACATCGAATCGAGGATATGATCTCGAATTTTATCCACAAATTCAATGGTCAAGCAAAAGAAGGAGCAGCAGCTTTATAGCCATATATACACACAGTTATTGGTTAGGCAGCGTTCAAATGTTGTACTTATATGTAGGTACATATATCCTTTTTATAGCTATGATGTCTCTAGCAGAATAGGTACTGTTCAGTTATATAGGTGCGGTTGGTGCTGGTTTGAAAAGGACGTGTTACAATAAAGAGACAAATTTCAATGGGTTACACTTGAATGATTTTTATTTTTCAATCGACCTTTCGTTTGCAAGTCTTTGATTCTTTAATTTTACACTCGGAAAAAAAAAGTTCGATGGATATTTTTATTAAAGTTTTTCAAATAAAATCTACACATTTATAGACAATTAGTGTTATTAGAAATTGATTTAGTAAGAATATTAGTCATGCGATGTTTTCCATGTCTTTTTTGTTTAATATGAATGAAGTTAGCAAATAACCTCAACTCCCGTTCGCTAGTCTTTTAATATGTTGTGTTAAAATTTAGATTTTTGGCATTCGATATAAACTTGTAAAAGTGGAATAGTTATGTAATTGCTTAATAATAAGTTAGTCTTTAATTAGTTTTGTTTTCTATGTTATTGTTTATTTTCCTATAAAATCTGAAAAAACATATAACAGTGAAAGTTCTGATTTTTTTATTAGCTTAGTCTTTACTTAGACGTGGTTGTTTCAATTTTGTCATGCTATGTTTTCTATGTTTTTTTTGAAAATTAACTTGAAGTAAGAAAATCACCCTCACCCTCCGTTCACTAGTCTTTAATTAGTTGTGATAATTTTAGTTTTGATCGTGCGATGTTTTCTATGTTTTTTCGTTTTCTTTGGTAAATTCATAATATGAGCACCCCTCAAAAATGGATGCAAACTTATATTAGTAAATTGCTGGTCTTTAATTAGTTCTGTTCTTCTATGTTTATTTTCCTGATTTGTTAAACTGATATCAATTCATCGTAGCATCCCTCAAAAACTGGTACAAACATGCTACGGCAAATGTTTTTATATCTTTCCATTAGCTATAGTCTTTAATAAGTTGTGATAATTTAACTTTTCTGTGCGATGTTTTCTATTTTTTTTTTTTTATTTTAAATTCATATGAAGTTAGCAAAGCACCCCCACCTCCTGGGTTCTCTAGTATTTAAAAAGTCGTGAAAATTTTAATTTCACTGTGCGATGTTTTTTATGTTTTTCTTGCAAAATTCATGTGAAGTTAACAAAGCATCCCACCTCCTATTTTTTAGTCTTTAGTTAGTTGTGACAATTTGAATTTTTGTTGTGCGATGTTTTCTATGTTTTCTTTTGATAAATTCATATGAAGTTAGCAAAGCACACCGTCAAAAACTGGTCCAAACTTATTATGTATATTAAAAAATGTATTGCATTATAATTTGCTGTTCATTAGTCGATATAATTTTAGTAAGTACCTACACTCTGTCCAATTTATATTTATTTATATAGCTTTATGATAATAACAATTTTGCCGTCGAATATTTTCTATATGTTTTTTTATTTTAAGAAAATACGTATTTTCTGGATGAAATAAAAAATGATGATAAATATTTTTTTTTTTATTTCGAAAACGAGTTGATAATTATTTAAAAAATTCAATTCTTAAAACTTAAGTAATACCTTTCTCATTCTCATAAACAAAAATTTATTAAAAGAATCAGATGGTTTACATTGCGTGTGCATTGAGATAATACATATCGATACGATCAAGTCGTCTACTTTATTATTTTTTTTTTTTTGTCAAAATGTACGATAAAGTTTCTTTTTTTAAAGTGTAGAAGCTTCTTCTCATCATCACGTGTGTGTGTTTGGTATGCGACAGGACAATAGAAATGTAAATTCGTACAATTTACGAGTAGAAAATATTTTCTTATATCCACACAGAACGAAGAAGAATCTTCGTTTCTCTGAGATTTATAACTAAAGTGTGGATATATGATTCCATAAGGAAAGACAGGACAGGACAGAAAGGAGAAATACATTGACCTGAGAAAATATTATCCCACGTCGCCATCACCACACCGACCGGCCGTACCGTGTTGAATTATTTTTTGTTGACAAAAAAAAATGTTTATGTCCTTGAGCACAGTCGCCAACTGGAATACTGCGTCATTGGAATTGCTCAATTGTACGTGATGAGGCGTACAGAATGATCTGTTATTCCGATAAAATATATAAACCTAGGATGATAACGGATGAAAAAAACAGACATCCTGTATACTACCAACAGAACTATCTCTCCTTCATTGTAAACGATTAAAGGAACACGATGCCAAGGCATTTCTTTGCACATTTATTTTGTTCCAAAACTCATCCCACACGCACTTTGTTTGCATTCGGATTGAATGATTCTGTCTGTGTCTATTAAAGCGAGAACAACAACCTTCAACCAAAACGAACAGAGCCAGAGATATGTATAGGTATATATGTTTATATGTTGATGAAAAATCCCATCCATGGTATAGTTTATCCAAACAATGTGTTTGACAACATTTCGCTGTCGCAAAACATTGCCGATGATGATCCTATGGACCATGCTAAATGCTCGTCCCTATATTCTCGTCATCAACTCGGCCATTCTCGACCGGCGAGTGGCGTGGCGTGGCATGGCGCGTCACATCACATAGCTATAGGCTATACATTTCACATGCAACCCTTCTACCAAAGTCTCATCACACCCCCTTTATCAGAGACAGAATCGATTTTTAATAAATTTGTATAAGATGGACACAATGTCACTTGGAGTGGGTATTTATGCTTTTCTCCTGTTGAAGCTATGCATTCTGGGACCCCCATATATCACAGAGAGAATGTTGATGGACGATGGAATTCCATATTCTCGTGAGTTGGTGGGTGGGTTGGTTGTGGGGATGTGTGTGTGTGTGATATTTTATGAAAAGGATGTCCCTTCCGGATGAATTGGCTTAACCCCAACCACCATAGTATCCTCATTAGGGAAAGTGGATTTTGATGCGAGTTGAATTGAAAACGTTGTCGTCCTTCCACCATCCTAATATCTATAGTATTAAAAAGGTTTAGATTTTCAGGATAAAAAAAGATCTGCTTTATGACAACTTTAGCAACAAAATTAGTTAAAAATTCATTGATAAATCTTTAAAATGAAAAAATAAAGTTTGAAAAAATTAATTTCTTTGAGCGAGCTCAAATCCCTCTTTCTATATAGATACAATAAGTAGAAACCTTGAAGTTTATTCAGTTAATTATTTAATTATAAATTTTATTGAAAGAAGGTAGATATACATATATTCATAGACTTACGGTGTTTCTTCAAGGTATAGCTTTAAATTACACACAAATAAAAGGCATATCCTCGATCTTTTATAGAAATGGATATTTCTCTACTTACAAATTTTTAAATCGCAATTAAGGAGTAATTTTTCTAGAGTGTAATAGCAAGCAAATTAAATATCTTATTATGCAGGTTCAATTTGGGTTCAGACTCAATTTTAAAATGGCAGAATAAAACTTCATACTTATAGGTACAATTAGTATACAAAAGTGAAAAAATGTAAAATGTACTTTCCCTGTTGAAAATTCCTCACATAAAATTTGAATAATAAATAAAATAGTAAATCTCTGTCGATACGAAAATTAATTCACACAGTTTTGTTTTATTTGATAAAATATATACAAATTTTCTACACCCTACCATCAAATGGAAAGAAACATTTTGCGTTTTGATTCGCAAAAATTATTAAAATTTACAAAACGGTTTCGTCATTGATGAGTTTAAAAAAAGGCATATTTTAACCACAATATACCACCTTTAAATAATCATTCTTAAATGAACTGAAAAATATTTTAGGGTACGAGCACAGCTATAAATAAAAAAAATAATAATATGTAGGTATATCAAAAGAAAATAAAATCAATTTCTACACATTGAGTCAAAAACATTATTCCTATTCGTACTTCTCGTTTTAAATTCAAAAATAACCGTTCGCCTTCAGCAATTTCCGTTTGAAGTAAAAATTAATGGCGTCACAATTTCATTTCCGACTGTACAAACCATGTTTTACAAAATAATCAACTCTGCCATCTAACGTTCAGCTTTGAATACTCTCTGACATTTGTAAGGTTTTATGCCAGCTCAGACAACAATCAACTGCAATAATTTTCTAGCAAAGTTTTATTTTTTGCTTTTTATAGGTTTGTGCAGTGACTACAGTGTATGTAGTCACATCTAGAGGTGAATAGTTCAACTAATTTTAGATTCTTGCATTGCATACTAGATGACGTGATTTAAAGGAAAATTAAAGGCTTTTCAATAGTGCGACGTCATCACTTAGCAGGTATTGGATGTGGATTAATGCTAGCTTTTTAGGTTGTTTTCAAAAAAAAATTAGTCATAACTCATAAGTCATAACCCATGCGTAGATGAAGTGTGTGCATTTCTCTACATTCCCTCCCAAAAGTCACGATTTCTTTTCAATTTCTGTTTAGAAATAAATATGTTTTTTTTTTGTTGGGCTAAGACTTTCAACATTTTTATTTTGGATAAAATTTTGATATAAGCATCAAGAACAGCAGACGAAACAAGTTTTGACTTTGAACAACTCTTGAAATTTTGATTATTGAAATAGAGATCCAATTCCGGTTTAACAACATTTAAAGACTAATTGTACTTGTATAGGTAAGGATATTTGTTTTTATGTTATTAGATTTGTTAGGACACAATAGTTTATTATTAACACATTAATTTAACATACAAAATTAAAATTTATTTTTTTTTAGAATTATATTAAATATAATGATTACAGGTAGAAATCTATTCAAAAATTATTATCTTTTTGAAAATTAAGGTAAAAAAAACCGAAAAACCTTTAGCCCAGTCAATAAAACATTTGACTCGGAAAAAATCGCCGGAAAAATGGATTTTGTTATATAGCTTCCTCATGGTCTTCTCAAGAAACTGTCAAAAGTCCCCATCGATATGAAAGCCGCTAACAATTTTACGGGGGTTTGAAGGCCCCCCAAAATGGTTTTCAAGAATAACTCTCAAATGGTAAGTTGTAGAAAACAAATGTTAAAATTAATTTGTAGCTTGGAAAATTTCCTACAAAAAATATTAACATACTTTTTTTCATAAAAATAACCGTTTGCGAAATAAATCAAGTGAAAGAGTTAAAGGTCTTATTTTTCTACATATATAGTTGGGCGGCTTAGTAAAAAAAATTGTGCATTTTGTGATAAATGCTTCATTTTTTTTGTTGAACATGAGTTTCAGATATCAGCCCACTGTATTTGTACAGGTGGTAGGGGCAAATTAAAAAAAAATATATATTGAAAATAGAAAATGAATATAAAAACTCAACGGCAACACCTACAACATCATGTTATATTTTTTTTTAAAGCCAGTAATTCGTTCTTTAATTACTTAAGAACACCATGATTGGGCTATTTTTTTGGATTCATTTACTGAACTAGTTATCCTCACAGAAAAAGTTGTATGGTAGAAACAAATTTCTAACTGTTCTTGTTTAAAAAAAAAAATTCAAAAATCGGTTGTAGTTTGGCAAAAAAGACAAAGAATACAAATCATAAAAACCGCGGTTATAAGTCGAAAACCTCTTAAGTTTTTCAACTTGAAATGACCTCAGGAACTCATGGTTTTCTTCTGTGCCGATGATTTCGGGACACCCTGTTTACTAGTGATATTCCATAAGACAACAATGCTATATCATATGGTCACCTTTGCAGATGATACTGCCATTTAAGTTCCTGATAAATGCGTCGTGAAAAAAAATTGCAAAATGTATATCGATAAAGTAATTGAGTTTGGACGCAACAATGCGCCGTATCAAACTCAATAAAATAAAATAAAATAAAATAAAATAAAATAAAATAAAATAAAATAAAATAAAATAAAATAAAATAAAATAAAATAAAACAAACAAAAAGATTATTAATAATCCAAAATTTATCAACTGCAGAAAAGCTGTACCTTACTTCAATACTTCCAAATGCCTTGAAATGAAAAGAGAAGAAATTTATCTGAAATATAGGAAAATTTATTGGTAAGAACTCTGGCCTATCTATATCCAGAAGAAAATAGTGCTATACAAATTACAAGCATGACAACTGAAAAAATATCGTGAACTACGAATAGAAATGTTTACAGAAGGGGTTAGAAAACATGCTGTATCTATACATAGCGACTGTAAAGTCTCCGAAATAGACACTGTCTTAAATGTTAAAAATTTAAACTTCCTCCAATGCGATTTTGTATTAAGAAATCCACAATTTTTGTTGATCTTTCAAAGATTTTGGTCCTGATTTCCCAGTGGGTTTAGCTTTAGTCCCACACTGCTTGGTACCGAATAGGAAACTATAGCGGCTGGTAAATTACAACTTTCAACCAGTATATGTTTGTCGTGTTGACAGATTGCAGGAATGGAGGAGGCCTACAATTTTATACTGAATCCGAACGGTTAAAATGAACCATGACAAGAATCTTTTCGGAGGATTTATAACTTCCTCGCAAAAGGCATGTAGGTACCTCTGGATTGGGATTCAATCCCACAGACCTCCAGCGGCATGACAGTCTGACGAACTAACCATTACGCCACGGGTTACTATACTGGGTTTGTCTGATAAATGATGGCTAAGATAAACACATCACAAATAATCTGACAATCCTAAATCAGTGAGCAAAATTTGTTAGGTTGTAATTCACACCAAAATAGGACAAAAGTTGTGCAGTCAAGGTACCAATGCTGCTACTTTATGTGAAAGTTTTTACCTTAAACTGAAAAAAATTATCATATATAGATTCATACATATATGATGTGTCTGTTCATTAATGAATTAATGGAAACAATCGAAAAAGGCAAACATCAAATCAGATATTTACTTTTCAACTATCAATTTCCCCAGAAGACATTTCTATTGTTCACCATCACTGTCTGTAAACAGGAGGAAACAAACAAAAAAAAATAAAATATAATAATAAAATATCACAAACTCAAAGTAAGGTAAGAAGTAACATTTTTCTTAATGAGTTGGCTGTCGAATTTATTATCTCTTGCTCGTCACACAAAAGACACCCTGAAGCGGAATGAATGAACGCAAATATTACCAAAGGCAACATTAAAATGAATAAACTACTTCAGATCCAACATTTTTATTTTTTTTTTTTCGTCCGCCTTTGTAGTCCGGAACGCGTAAAAGCCTCATTAGGGCGGAAATTCAACACTCATTTGCTTCACCCACCTCCTTTCAGCGAACAAATGATTTTTATATCAACTCTAGGTACGTCTATACGATGTGATACCAGCAAAAGAGGGTAGTTTTATATATTTCGTGTCTGGATCTGGAGTGCACTCGTTTAGTTAGCTGTTGGAGCTGGAGCATAAATAATGGAAAATACCATACAAGCCATATAAAAATCATCCCTGTTCAAGAAAAATAAGTATATTTTTCATCCCTTATTTGGAAATGAAAACAAAAAGTATTAAAGCTGAATCTAAGGAAAAATAAAAAAAGAAAAAGAAAAAACGATCAAAGCGGCTTCTCATGGAAAGACCTTTTTTTATTTTTGTTGGTTTATGGCCGGTTTTGCTCAAATCAGTTATCTGCAGGAAATTGCAACCCAAATGGAAACTGGATGGGTGGACGTTTCAATTGTGCGAAGCTATGAAACTTTGGTCCTACATCGTTTCGTTATTGTATAGGAACCTTTTAGACTTTTAAATGAGAAAAAATGGGAAGATATTTATAATCTTTTTTATGGATAATCTCAAAATTTATTGTTGTTTGAAAAAGTTGCATTAGAGAGGGGATGTAACTCACTGGGTGTAAATTATCCATAATGACTGGAAGTTGGGAAATAAATTGACTTCATAATAAACATTTACTCATCATGCTGGTGGTAATGATAATGGTGGATGTAGTGCTGGACATGTTTATTACTTAGAGGTTCGAGTCGAACTCTGAGAAGCATTTTTTTCTCTATATATCCCTGATTCAATTGGAAAGCACTTGTGGGATTTCAAGAATTGTATTTAACAAATACCTTAATTTTATTATTATTATTACTCCCATTTGGCATAATGGTCCAGCTAATTCCACCTAAAATGATTTTTCTAATTGTATCTGCATGTTTATAAGAAGAAGTCGTGCCCTTATATTCTTTAGGATTGCTGAAAATTTTCTTACAGCATTGTTGAAAATTTTGGGCCTTCCAAAATTTGCCGCCCAAGACTTAGTTCTCTCAGTCCCTTTGGTAAAAATGGCCCTGGCTTGGAGACGTGTCACGTGTGGTTCCAAGCACGTGGGGCCACAACTTACACAGCATGGATTTGTATAAGTACTTTTTGGTCCTAAGGATTTATCGGTCATCTCATCCCGCCTAATTGGCAGTCTGAACTGGCCCGCATTCGCTTTCCTGATTGATCTCGTGGTTATGCTGCAACTTGAAATTCATTCTTTTTAGTTATATATCGTCGTCGTTCTATGAAAACTCCCTAAGTCCATTTTGTTTTTTTAATGGAAACATTTGAATTAGTTATGGATATTTTACTGACAAAAACTCGAACATTTTTGTGTTTGAGTAATTTTGAATTAAGAATTAAAACAACATTAAAGTTGAGACTTACATAATCTTAACTCTTGATATTTGATTAGCTATGGCGAATTTAAAAAGAGGTATCGCAGTTTTTAAAAATTGGACTTTGGGAGTTTTCATAGAACGACGACGATATCTTCCCAGGACCTTGAAAGCCCTTAACAATACGCATATGGTATACTCCTACACATCCATATTAATAATCTTTTTCTTGTACCGTGGCATCTCGAAGAAATTAAACACAATTTCCGGGCCAAAATCTCCCAAATCTCCACACCAATTGGATTCAGTACTATATGGATGGACACGCAATGACCAATGAAGAGCGCCATTTGACAAAAACGCGTCATTGAAAGAAATGTAAATAAAAATTACCAATGTTGCAAAATGAAAAAAAAATTAAAAAACTATAGGTATGCATTCCATCTTACACTGCGAGTTTCGCATTCCAATTCAAAACCAGAAAAGCGTTCCACTTCTGTTCAAATGTTCTCCCAAAATCATTTTTTGCAACTTTTACGCAATATCTGGTAACACTGCTTCTAATAGAATTATAATAGGTATATTTCCTGCCATGAAACCTTCTTCTTACAAAAAAATTTGAAAATTATTTTAGATTTCAATTAAGATGTCATTTAGTCCATTTAACGACTGAGCTATTTAATAGTATAGCCCCATTATTTTCGAATGAACTTTTTGCCATAACTTTAATACACGTATTAGGTACCTACCTATGTATATCATCCATCACTAATGTTACATAATAACTTTTAAACATCGCATGCGCCTAACTCATGAAAATTTGATTTCACTTCCATCATGTCGATTTTTTAAAACAGCTAAATCGATTGAGTCACGAAGTTATACACTTTTAATTATATCCTAACCAAATTGAGGTCTATCACTATGCCGCTTGATTGAATCAGCAATTCTTCATAAATATAAGTATTAATAAGCATATTCCCAAGACGCCTCTTTATACCTATCTAGTAGTGAATTACCCACTTTGTCAATATGTATAGATATACTTCATTATTCAATTTGCATGCACTGGCATCATTATTTCAAGTGCAAACAAAATCTACCATTCATAGGCCACGATATCTTACAAATTCTTTTATTTTATTTCCACTTGAATAGTGTTGAACTCCAGTCATAACTTGGGAAGGTTTATAATGAGCACATTCTTCGGTCCAAATGAAACAGAACCGTAAAAGGAAAAACCTCACTTCATGTCAGTGCAGCGCAAGAACCCAAAGAGCCACTATAGGTACAATATATATATGTGCTGGAGATTCTTGGTACAGATAGTTGGGGCAAAGAAATTCAACACCTTGTTCGAGATCGAGCTGCGGAACCCCAAACTGAGCCCGCCATTCCTCCTCTCCATGGATAATGGCAATGCACAGTGAAGTGAAGATACATAATTATATTACTGTCGGTTGGCATTGTGGACACGACAACGAAGTCGAAGTCGAAGTCGACTTGAGCCAGAGAAATCGTCTAAAAGGGCTTTGGCTCCGCTCGCCAAGCGCCTATAATCATTGACCGGAACGGCTACAACGAAATATATATATTCAACCAAACTCACACACAGAAAAAAAAAAAAAACAAACATATATCTGCGAATGCGATATCGTTTATCTTAATTCTGGTTGTGTATCACTAATGAGATAAATGTTCGGTTGGGTTTTCGGATATTTTGTTCAAGTAGCTATAAGGGGAGCAATAATAAACGATAAGCGACGCACGACGAGGGTGAAGTGAAGCCGATGGCATTCTCCAACTATTTCAGGAAATTGAAATAACAGCTCTACATACAGAAACACGTTCATATGTGCGTTTAGCTATTAAAGAAATCTTGAATTAATTCCACTGTATTCCATAAGAAAAGGTATCAGGGTAGAGGGCGGGGGGCGGGGGGCGGTGGGCGGTGGAAGAATCGAAATCCAAAGGGCAAACAAGAAATATGTATACTTCACACGCAATTAAGATGTTAACAATTAATAGAAACATGCTTACTAACTATTTTTCCCCATGGCCAACTACTGTTAATGCTAATGCTAATATACAAACGAACAAAAGGAACATTTTGCTGAATGGATAATTAACACTTACCTACCTATCTACCTACCCAGTACCCACCTTGTGTATTTTGTGGAGTGGGTAATTGAAAGTTATGAAATTATGAGGCTTATATGTACATACATATTTAGCGAAATATTATATCAATTCTGGTTGACGATGTACGCGGTGCGGCACAGTGGCAAATCACGTCCGTCGTGATCGTTAATAATTATTGTAATAAGAAGGATGATGGTGATGATGATTAGATAGATAAGTGGTAAGTTTATCTTCTTAATTTATTATAGTCTATTGGTTATAGATTGCTAACTAAGTTTGGGGTGTAAAGGTGAAGACAATGGCAAAAAATTCCATTCGATTTATAATAAAAGCAAAAGAGCAATCTGTTAACGAGCTTAAAGCATAGTATGTATTACCATAAAAGTAAAAAAAGTTTTGTGTTATGAAGGGCTGTTATAGGTACAAATAATTGGTAATAATCCAATTTTGTTCTTGTTTTTCCAATGATGATTTCGACACTAAATATTCAGTAAAAAAAAAAAAAAACAATAAAGATTTATGACCCCAATCAAAGGGCACGGTCAAGCTCTGACACTTAACCCTTGTTACAGGAACAATCTTTAACTTCAGTACAAGTAAAGTAAGAATCTCCCAATTCGGAATGTTTTCTAAGCTGACCAAGAACAGGCACCTCCCCAAACCCACTTCAAACACTTAGCATAAGTGTTTCCTGAGATATAAGGCCAGGCGCGCACTTACAACCAAACTATTTGGTTTCGATTTTGAGTACTATAGGATTATATGAGACCCCGCGGAAGTTTATGTGCGCACTTCCACATAAGCCCGTTGTGCTCAAATTGGAACCAAACTGTTTAGTTGCAGGTGCGCGCCTGGCCTAAGACTTCACAAATTGCAAAAACCGTAACTGACTGACTGTGAGATTATCAAAATTATGAAACACTTCCCGACACCGCAATATCTTGTAATTTCGCACAGCACTACGTTTTTTGATGCATATAGAAAAGAAAAAATTTAAACGATTTGAATTGTGAATAATAATAAGAAAACTTACCAAATAAACACCCCAAATTTAAGTCAGTAATTATAAATAATAAATTTCTCTCATAATTTGGAGTTGTTTCAATATTACTTGGCGTGTTCAGAAAAATAAGATCTCAGAGATTTTTCTCACTCAAGAAATGAGCAAGCGAATCCAAGGTTTTTTTTTCTTCAGAGTTTTGACAGCAAAGCTAAGAAATTTCTGTTCAGTTAACTGAGATTGCTGAGATCTTCGAGATATCATTTTCCTGAACATGCCTACTCTGTACCTACTTTAAATACAGTGAAAGCTCTACTTGCGGACAGCTCCAATAAGCGGACAATTCCCTCAAATGGCCACATTTTCTGAAACAAACTTCTTTTTCGAATTTCTCATACAAATTACTTTCCTATATAAACGGACACGCTCATAAACGGACGAAGACACTTTTTCTTGCTCATTTTAGGTAGAAAACCTCCCGTACGCGGACACATAATTTTATACCTATTTATACGGATTATTTTTTATCAACAAATTAAACAGACAAAATACAGAAGCAGTATTCCCAGTATAGTTTCTGTTTTATTTTTAAAATCAAATCCATAGAAAATCTCTGATACCCGGACGCGAACCCCTAATAACCGGAAAGAGCGATGTTATGTTCAAAGCTTATTAGGGGATTTCCCGAGTAACTAAATTAGTAAGTTTGTGTAATGTTGAGAGTGTATGGTTCCCATTTCTCAACAGTTCTGGCAAAAAGGTTTCTTTTTTTTCAGCCACGATATAAAAGACTATCTATATGCAAAGTTCATTGCCAATATAAATCATAAAAAACTTTTCTCAGGGTTACAAAATTGATCACATACATATGTGCAATGTGGATGAAAACTCTCGCAGATTGAAATATTTTGAGTGTTGTAATTTTTGTATAATACAAATTTGATATGAAGTGACAAAAACAAAGTTTTTCTATTTCTTTCCCTAACCGGACAGTTCTCATATAACCGGACAAAAATTGGGGGATCATGATAGTGTCCGCTTATTAGAGCTTTCACTGTATTTGATATATTATTAAACCTTCATATATAAAGTTAGAACTTGGCATACTTTGAAACACCAAATACTTTTCAGTTTTCACGGCTATCTTGTAACAAACATACATAGGTATACAGGTTTTTTATAGAAGGGTATCATGATTAACTTTCAACACGTCTTCTGTTTTTGGTCTGATAGATTTCAACGACCTTTAGTTAGAAGTTGTTTTTCTTCCCGTGACTTGGCTGCTTATAGCTAATATAGGTATAGGTATTTCAGCAGAATATAGAACAATAAGCCCCACGGAAATAAAACCCGGATTTTATTTACTAAAATAGATACCACACTCGAGTTTTTTTTTGCTTCTTAAAATAGAAACAAAAAATGTGGGGTTTCAAATCTTTTTTTTGTATGTTTCAATTCGAAGAATATAAGGATATAGACTATAATCTCGAAAAGATGAACAGATATAAAACAGGGCCCGTTCATCTTTTCAAATTGTTCATATTTTCGAGCATCAACATTTGGTTAAGGAAGAATATACAGTTTTATAAATAAAAACATTAAATATTATATACATAACAAGTCAAAACAAGCCCCAAAGTACTGTTCAAGAGGAACTAAAAGGCAAAGAAAAAGTAAAAATTTATGTTGGGAATAAAGTGCTGATGTTTTCGAGTACTAAATTTCAACCTTTCATCTTTTTGAACACTGAAAATGAAATATTTCGTTCATCTTTCCGAGCTGTTCATCTTATAGAACAGTTCATCTTTCCGAGATTCTACTGTAGGTATAAATCGCATTCACATAAAAAACTATTTATATGAGTTTTTCAACTGTTTGCATGGCCAGTTTCGCAGATTTCAAGGATTTTAACTTCCTTTGTTGGTCCTCTGTACCGTCCTCTTACTCGGTTGTTCCGATGTAATGTTTATTGTTAAGTCGTCATATGGCAGGCGCTGCAATGTCAAAAGTATTCTTGGACAACATAGTTTGTTTCAAATTCAAATTTAAAAAACGATTGTTGTTTTTGATTTTTACAATAATGTATGAAAATAAAGTCATATTTTAGCAGGAACTTGAATCTACAAAATAAACCGTAACCTACAAAATCGTGATTTTTGCGATAAATTAAGTTGGAAAAAGCTTCCATTTTTGTGCAAATTTTATCATTTTGTTTCTTTAATTTTTGCAACTGATTTAATTGGAACTAACTTTAGCTATGAGCTTGTATTAGCGGAAACTGAAATAACGGAAAAACATACAAAAACCGCGGTGTTTTTGGAGCTACAATTTTAGATACCAAAATTAATTTATTCCGTCAAAATGTGGGACGTAGTCTTATTTGAGCAAAATCTTGAATATTAAAAAACCAATTTGAGGTACGAAATTATTATTTCATTACTTATACTCTGTTCAATTTATATTTGCATTGCAGTACAGGCCTTAAGGGAAAGCTTTTTCAGAAACACTGGTGCCTGTTGCTGCTTGCACGGCACCTTTACTTAAGAAATTGCCACTGAAATAAGCAACAGAATCACTGAGTTACATTTAAATTGTTTGTGTAATTTTCTTTGAGCTCACGGGAGACTGATCGCAAATTGCAACTAACCAGTGGCGGATCCAGGATTTGGTCATGGGGGGGGGGTCCAACTACAAATAGAAAACTTAAAGGCAAGTAAAACTTGTTTGCGTTTTGCTGCATTATTTATGTGCGTGAAGTTAGCACCGCCAATTTCTATTTTCAGAAAAAAAAAACACAAGCAAGCACAAACTAAGCTTAAAACAGCGCATGATGTATAACTATTTAAAAAATCGTAATTTTGAAAAAAAAATTGCAAATTTGCGAATTTAAAAAAATATTTACGGCACAATGGCAGCATAAGTGGAGCACAATACAGCGCAACTTTATTTTTGAAAATCGAAAAAGGCGGTGCTAACCTCACGCTTCGCAGTATTCATTTTTGGCCATAAAAGCTGTAAATATGCGAATCATTTCTTGAGCAAAATACAGCACAACTTTGATTTTTTGAAAATCGTAATTTTGCAAAAAAAAACTCATCCCTAAAATTTGCGAATTTGCGAATTAAAAAAAAATATATACGGCACATGACAACACAAGTTGATTACAATACCTACAGCACAACTTTTTTGTTTGAAAATCGAAAATGATGGTGCTAATTTCACGCTAAGTTCCTTCGCAAAGTTACAAATAGTATGCGATTTTTTTTATATCTCGTCGGTTGTACCATTTTAGAAAAACTTAACTTTGGAAAAATGTAATCTTAAAAATTTTCAAATTTGTGAAGTTTTTAAAAATATTTACGGCACATCGCAGCACAATAACATACCTTAAGCCCTTGAACTAAGTTTCCTTCATAAAACTATTATGCAGTCACAATCTAATGTAAGCATGTATATCCCTATTTCCAATAAGATTCATTTGAAGTTTTGGAGGTATACCTAATCATTACGCACTTAAAGAAATTTTTAATAGAAATTTTATAAAAAGATGGGCTTTCTCGAATTAAGTAAGTTAAACGTAAGTATACTAAATTTAGGTCGAAGAGAAATAAATATTTAATAAATAAATAAATTAATATAAAAATATTTGGTTTAAAGGCTCATGGGGGGGTCCGGACCCGAACACCCCCCCCCCCCCCGTGGATCCGCCACTACAACTAACCCTTATTGACAATTGTGTTTACTAAAAAAATACTTTGAATCAGAGTTACCATTCCCCAGTTGATTGAAATTCATTCTTTTGTTTTTGCTATGTAACATTCAAGCTTTTTTAGAGCTTTTGATAGCAAATATTTCTACTTTAGATTTTAGAGAACAAAGTGTTGGCGCTTGGTGTTTCTCTGTTTTCTTGTTTTAGGTTTTCCTTTTATGTAGGTATGGAAAAACCGTTTAAAATTAAAATGTAGTTATACAAATTGTTGGCTTTTGTCTTTCAGAGAGGTGTGGAAAAAGAGAGATTCAATTTATTTAGGTCATCATTGTTTTTGATAATAAAATGTGCGTATATTTATAAATAGTTGGTAACTCTATCGATGTTTTTGTGAGATTTGCGGCAATTTTAAATGTTCACTGCTGCAACCCTGTAAAAGCTTTAAAATGAAGATAGCTTATTGAATTCCATAATGGTCAGACTGAAAGGCAAATATCTTATATTCCCTGTACTGCAAATATAAATAAAAAAATTAATTCATTTTAGATTTTGTCCACTAACTTCAGATTTTTTAAGCTGAAACGAATCTCGTGCTGGTGGTGTCGTTTTATCGCATAAAATACAGTAGACGCTCGATATAGTAAAGTAATGAAAACCAGGCCTGTTCACTATTTCGAGAGAGAAACTAAAAAGGCTTTCCAATGTGATTTTGATAGCTCCCAGTACAAATCAGTTTTTATTTTTAAATAAGAATGAAATAAAAACAAAACAATTCTGTTTGTTTGTTTCTCAACATTAAATTGACTTGCACTGCTTTTTTTTGTAAATGTTTCATAAATATCTTTAAAAAAAAGTCCACAATGCTGCGAACGCATTGCTGCTGGCATAATCTTGTTAAATAGGATATTGGAGAAAAAAATGTGAGTTCACTATATCGAGATACCTTTTGTTCACTATTTAGATTTGTGTGTTCACTATACTGGATAGTTCACTCTACCGAGATTCACTAGGTACATCGAGATTCGAGAGCCTATTGTAGCCGATGGACAACAATTGAAATCTTGGATAGGACCATCGATTTGGTTTCTCATAACGCCAAATAAGATTTAAAAAAAACTAAAAAGAAAATAACAAGCAACACTTCATTTACAACAAAAAATAATAAATAATAAAATAAAAGAAATATCTAGATAGGTATAGGTATTAAGGTTTAAAATATGTTAGGAATCGAAATCGCTGTTGCTGCAGTCGACGCATGTAAAGAAGTCCCATCACCGGCTCTTGTTCATTTTGTATGAACCCAATTTCGGCAAGTACCTATAGGTAGCACTTTGTCAACCTCTGCGCCGGGGAAACTTTCAGCGAATGATTCCACGTAGGTACCTACATCATTAGGTAAAACTATTATACCTAGTTCTTCTTCGGAAAATAGTTTTTATAAATAAAACAACCTGGCCCAACTAGGTTATGTCATAAATATAAAAACATTAAAAACCGTTCAATTTAACAGCAATTTATTCACCTACCTACCTAACGCTTATTTATCGATCGGCGTTAACTTTATGCCATTGGTAAAATAGGTAGGAAAGATATGATACCTAGGCCCTAGCATTAGTTAGTTATTTTAACCTACCTATTTAAACTATTTTTTTAACAGTTAAATAACTAATTTTGTATCCTCAATTTTATTCTTTTCTCCGTTTCCCACTTATCTACCTACTTACATATATACCTACCTAATTTATAATCTAATCACTAATGGCTTGGCAATTGACATTCTGTTGTCTTTGTATGCTGTCCCGTTCCATTGCCTTGTCCGTGTTTCGTGGTTATCAAGATTTTTCTTCTCGTTTTTCTTCACTTTTCCATTTACATACATATTATGTACATCTACAGCATACTTACAACCAATTCTCTTTTATATTCCAGTTTACTCTCTCTCTCTCTCTCTCACTATCTCCAGTCTCCACAATCCATCAGCTCTACAAAAATGTATACGTAATAACGCATGGCGGATGGAATATGAAAAAGACGTAGGTATGTAGATACAAAATACAATTTTCGAAAAGAAAACAAAAAAAAACAAAATAGCTTTCCACTTCCAGTTTCTAGGTTCCACATTCCAAAATGAAGCGAGGAGCGACTATTCAACTTCGGGTAACTTCGTTTGGTTAACCAAATGACATCTTAACCAATCACAATCAAGTAACGAAACTTCGTCAATATTCGTTGACGATGGGCTGGCCGTAGTTTTTCAAGGGGTGAGAATGAACCAATGCTATTAAAAGAGGGGAAATGAGAAATTGAAAGGGATAAGGAAACAGAAAAGTTGTTTTCTTCGATTGGCTTACACTTTTACAGTTAGTGTGTTGTCAGCCTGCATGTAACAGGAACTGTACGAAGTGTGCAGGAAGACGATGACGCTTGTAGGCTGGGATGTCGGTTTTTTTTTGTGGAAAGTAGTGATGAAGTTTACTCCATTTTTTTTAATTTGAAAGTTAATAAAACTTGAAATGAAAAGAATTTTTAAAAATCATGTAGCTATAGGTATTGAAAGTAGGTAGTTAAGAACCTAGGTTTATTAGGTAGTTTATAGGTATGTAGGTATGCAACAATTTCAGATATTTGAAGGTTATGTTAACTCGAGATAAACAGAAGAATGTAGGAAGGCATGCTCATTAGATGTGTGACGTTACAATCATCTTGTTTTGTTGGAAAAAAAAAATACCTATATGTAGGTCGGTATGAACCATATTGCATTAAATTTTATTGTTTTTCTATTTTTACAACAGTTCTTTAAAGGCATGAGCTTTAAAACTAGTTAAAATGCTAAATTCTAAATAAATATTGAGCAGGGTAAGCTTCATTTAAATTAGAAGGTAATAGGTACCTACTTAGAGATGAAAGTGACGTCACGGAAATACCAATATGGAGGTTTTGTTACTAATAATGAGCATACCACGGCTAAGCAAGTCTTATAAGACTAAGTTTGATAAAATAACAAGAGTAGGTATACCTATCTATAAATAACCACTTAAGGTGGTGGGTACCTATATCTACTCAGTACCTACCTACTTACATACCTACCTAATAAATAAGTTTTCTTATCACTCCGTAATTTTTCCATAATTTCCGTACCTACAGCTTAAACATTTTATTTTTATTTCTTTTTTTGAAAGGTTGAGTAAAATTTTCTCTATATCCTGATTCCTGATATACATTTGTAATTATTGAGAAATCAAGCGCATGCTCTGTATAAATAAACTCTTTATAAGTTACACATAGATATCTATCCATTTATAGGAGATATGCAGGTACACATATATGTACACATTTTACATATTGTAGGTATGTAGAAAGATGTAGATAGGTATAGCTTTCACTGCAGAAAAAATAAATAAGAATCTTTGATAATAATTAAAAGAATAAATGCCTTAAGGTATGAAGATATGTAAAATATCTACGTATGTAGGTAGGTAGGTAGGTAGGTAGGTAGGTAGGTAGGTACCTATAGTTTGAAGATTTTGAGGATTTTGTATACCTACCTACCTAAATCCCGTGGCAAGTTTGTCCCTACCTATTAGAGTTCCCTATTACACGGATATTTAAAAACACGGATACGCGTGTTCTTATAATATCCGGATTTGAATCCGTGTATTTCGTGTATCCGTGCTCCGTGCGTCCGTGTCCGTGTCCGTGTATCCGAAGATCCGTGTATTTTAAATAATCCAATCATCACTGGAGAGGGCCAAATTTATGAGATTTTTTTGATAAAAATACGACAACGACTTGGTAGTCGAATCTGTCAGTGGATTTAAATTTAGAATTATGTATTTTTTTTTTTCAATAGATTTTTTTTGGAAAATTACCAAAAATAAAAATCTATAATATCCATTATCCCTCAAAATCTTGTGCTTCTAAGCCCACCCTTTGAAAAGTTAAAAATAAAAACCATTCCGTGTATTAAGAATCCGTGTAATAAAGATCCGTGTATGCTTAATATCCGGATACACGGATATTAAGCAAATAAATACACGTGTTTTAAGAGAACGGATTTTTATTTGGGTGTAATAATTACACGGAGTCCGTGTACCCGTGTTTTTCAAATACACGGACTGAATCGTAGGCTCTACTACCTATACCTTTAGCATATAGGGGGTTAGTTGTTTAGATGGAAGGCCCAAGGTTTTTTGGCCCTCCGGAAGTTTTAGTCCACCCATTCTATCCCTATCCTGAGGATACCACCATGCATGTAGGAAAAATTATCAAAATTTAAAGTGATTCCCTTTGCATATCTTTTATCAGATTTTGTAATATAGGTGTCATTATAAAATAAGATATCTACAAATATGTTTTGTTAAGGGAATTTTAAATATTGCAATAAGCTGTCTTGGACTATGCTTCTAAACTTTGCAATTTAAACGTTGCGATTTTTAAGACCGTGCGTTGGTGGGGGAGGTATGTGTTGGTCGGGGTAAACAAAATTGCTGAGTTTCAAAAATTTCAGAGTTATCGTTTTTTCTTCATTGTTTTTTTTTTATAGTTCAAGACATAAACGGAGTTAAAATCTATTATAAATTGCAGTGTTTAAAAGCATCTTTGCAACCGAAAGGAAACTAAAAGAAAACCAAAAGAAAAACGAAGCTTAAAAAAAGCTTAAAAGCAGTCTTAGTTATTTTCTACAAAAAAATAAAAATAACTGAAAAATTTTACCTAATAGGTACCTACCTACTACTAATAATGTCTAGGTAATTTACGGTATAGGTATCGTAAATTGAAACTTACCAGTACGGCCACCTTTATATGGTAAACGTTAACTTTTCTCAGTAAAATGCCTTGAAAGTATTCCATATGATGTATTAGAATATTTATTTAGAATAGTTAGTAATAACTAAGTGCCTAGATACCTACATATGTAGGTAATGTAAAGGTACCTATTAGAGCCTACGATTCAGTTCGTGTATTTGAAAAACAGGGGTACACGGACTCCGTGTAATTATTACACCCAAATAAAAATCCGTTCTCTTAAAACACGTGTATTTATTTGCTTAATATCCGTGTATCCGGATATTTTAGCATACACGGATCTTTATTACACGGATTCTTAATACACGGAATGGTTTTTGATTTTTATATTTTCAAGGGGCTTACAAGCTCAAAATTTTGAGGGATAATGGATATTATAGATTTTTATTTTTGGTGATTTTCCAAAAAAAAAATCGCTTTTAAAGAAAAAATTAAATAATTCTAAATTTAAATCCACTGACAGATTCGACTACCAAGTCGTTGTCGTATTTTTATCAAAAAAATCCCATAAATTTGACCCTCTCCAGTGATGATTGGATTATTTAAAATACACGGATCTTCGGATACACGGACACACGGACGCAAGGATACACGAAATACATGGATTCAAATCCGGATATTATAAGAACACGTGTATCCGTGTTTTTAAATATCCGTGCAATAGGGAGCTCTAGTACCTATATACAAATAAATATGATTAGGCACTTCAAGACAACCTATTTTTTTAGGAAAGAATAAAGACGTATAGGTATTTAAGTATATTTTGCAGTTCAATTACAGGTACAGCGCATTGTGTTCAGGGAGTAAAAGGGTGATAGGTATCTGTAAAAAGTTTATAGGTATCTGTTATCCAATCTGATCGAATTTTTTGATTGTCGTGAATTATTCACTTAATTTGTCAGCTCAATCAATAATTATTTTTGTAGTTCTTGGGAGAATCTAATTGTTAAAATTATGTTTTTATCGCAATTTATATGCTCTTTGGAATACGAAAATTCACATGAACGCTTAGCAGAATAGGGCTTCTCTGAAAAGTTATATATGTATTGTTTTTTCATTTGAAACCATAGCTATGTATAATAGCCGTGTTTTTTTGGGATTTTATATATAGTAAAGTATAAATTCACAAAAAACCCGTCCGCAGTAGCCTACCCATTCGCAGTAGCCTATAGGATTCTACTTCTACTTTTATTGGCAGTAATTCTATTGTGGATGTTGTATTTGTAATTTGTGTACAATCCTACTGTATACTTGAATAGCTTTCCTAAAAAAACACGACTAATGTAAATGGGAAGTTTATGAAATCGTTAAGCCATACACTGCCTTTTTCAGAGTGAGTGACACACTCACCTTTTACGACAGCAATATTTTCATATACGAAAAAACGTTCATCAAAGCAAGTATAGTAGCCTATGGCGTACTGGACTGTTATGGCGAAGGTCTAGTGTTCAATTCCCAGCTTACGCCACCTTAAAACAGAAATGTTTTTCACGTTTTTTTTGCGTGGAATTGACAAATCCTCCAAGAGTATCGCTTGTCATGAGAAAGTTCTTTTCATCTTAGCCGTTCAGATTCGGCAGATGGTAGAAAATCGTAGGTCCCCTCCATTCTAATCTATATAATCATATATCTCTATAGGTCAACCTACAAAAGTTTATAATAGTAAGTACCAATACCTATCATCCAAAAGAAAAAAAAAATTCGTCTATCTTTATATAGGAAGTATGGTATAGGAGTAGGTATATGGTACTTACGTCGAACTTACTAAATAAGTCGCTAAGAAGTTTTGCGGGAAGGTAAAGGTATCTTTTTTTCATTATTTTCCACAATTTTAAGCGCATGTCCTGGTCATTTCCAATTTAAATACAAGTATAGGTAGATATAGATATATTACTATACCTAGGTATTCTCTCCAATTGTTTTCTTTATCAATCGTCTTTTACCTAGTTGTATGTTGGATATAGATAGGTAGCTAGGTTCCTACCTATACTCTTGTACATATCTATACCTAACCCTATGGATAGGTAGGTAAGGTACCTATACTAGACTACTACCAAACTTTAGGTATAGGTAGGTACCATACTTATAATTGTATATAGATATCTACAATTACATATAGGTCGGTACCTATACTCAAAATTCAGTTTTTAAGGTATTCCCAATCGCATCCGACTTGGTAGGAGTTATAGGTATAGGTAGGTATAGGTATGTACATAAATACAAACCCCGTTTCCCTTTTTTTATCATAATTCTAATTAGGTAATAGGTACCTACATATTTAGATACAATAGAGGTAGGGCGTACTTCACCTTTCTTCACCGTTCGTTTAAAAAAAAAAAACATAGGTAGGTATAGGTAGCTACTTTAAGATGGAGAACAATCGCGATGTACCTATTCTACCTATACCTACATAGTGTGTTTGAACTTCAAATACAAAAATTGACCAAAACAGATAAAGGTATAGAAAGGTAGCTAGGTACTGGTACCTGCGAAGGTTAGCTCTGTTTTAAAAATAAAATAAGAAAAACAAGCGTTAAAAAAAAGTAGCAAAAAAAACTTGGTATCCATTCCACAAATTGGAAGGAATCCAAAATCATGAGCAAATAAAATAACAAAAGGAAAAGAAAATCTCTTCGGGTTTTCATGACGTTTTGGCTTTATATCGTGTAAAACCCGAACATTTATCGATTTGGAGAGATTTCACATCGAAATTGTTGTTTCAGTCCGTTCACATTTTATCTAGTATCTTTTAGTATCTTTTTGTTCCTCTCGTTCGCCTTATTGTATTTTGTATAGGTACCTATTTGGATTTGGATTCCGCGCGCTGCTTGCGCTCCACTTTGCCGTATTTGGCAATCTCCATTTAAAAATGAGTTCACATACCTATATAGGAGAATATCAAATCTGCATTGGTGTTTGTGTACATTGCGTAGAATTTGTTTATTTTACACAATATCACGTAACGTTTACGTATTACGTTATTCCAAACTAACACACACACACACATACAACTTAAGTATATGTTAGTTTGATTGTGTTGGTTTCACGTCCGTCAATACACAAGAACACATATACATAAAAACACACACACTAAAAATACGAATGAAGATAATAAGAAAGGAAAATTAAAAATATAAATTTTTTTCTTGTTCTCAAGGTAGCAACAACTGCAAACAGCGCCGAATGTGCTCGTTCGACATTTTTGTTTTATTTTCATTTTTTTTTTGAGTTTTTTTTTTGTTCATATAAGTTTATCTGAATTTTGTTTTGCCATTTTTTTTAATGGCTTTCGGGCATATTACGTGGTACGTTGCCAGATTTCGTGTTATTTGTTTAAATAATGCTAACAGAAAATATAGATACATTAGGTATAGGTACTTTATATAGATTTGATTACGTAACGTTTAGCTCGCTATGTGTTTAAATATCTATACGAAAGCGTAATGTTAAGCTTCATTTCGTAGATATGTCTATTGTAGGTACATAGGTAAAAACTGTGGAGAGTAATTTTTGCCAAAAATTCTATACCTATTACCTCAGATTTCTGAAATGGGCTTAGGTACCCAGTACCCTATTATGCGACTGGCTATTGCACAAATGTAGCTTTGGTTAGTTTTCTGTGCGGTGGAAATTTTTTCGAAAAATTGAGAACATGCCGTGTTTTGGTGAGAATACCTATAGGTCAGTGAATAAAAAAAATAAATCAAGAAAACGATCCACAGTTCCCACTGATTTTGAGTAGGACAAACTACTTTTATCAAGTAAGATTTGACTGGAGAAAAAATTTAATGTAGGTACCTACCTTTCTTCTACCTTAATTCCAGTAGATTTTTGTTGTTGCATCTCTTGTTAAATTTTGACTGACTGGGTTGCAGTTTCTCACCAAAACACGCCTGTATTGTTATCAAATCACAAGTCACCACTCCACTAGAAAATAACAAAAAGATAGGTATAAAAATAACACATTTCAAAAATTGAACCTAATGGTATGGGGGTCGCCTAATGCCGCCGCCGCGCCGCCGCACAGTGGTTTCATTTATATGGGAAGAGCGGTCAAAATTAATTATAGATAAATACATAATTAATGACAAATGGGTAACACTGATAAAATAAATAAAGTCATTATTTTTACTTTTTAAATATTTTTATTAAAGCAGTTAGTGCAATAAGTGTTTTTCTATTTGAGAAATATCTGTGTCTTGGCAATTTCTTAAGTCAGAGGCTATATCGGGATCTAATGATGCAATGCTTGCAATACGCGTCTTCTCTTTGTTCTATAGAAGAGCATTCCAAAAATGTTTTTTTGGCCTGCCTTTCGACCTACTTGTATACATTGATCATTATTCTCATAGCTGAAGTCTTCTGTGGCCTTGAGCCAATCATCGTTCTTTGTTAAAAAAAAGTTCTCATTTCTTGAAGGTTTATTCCATCTTTTTGAAAAGGACTTGCATATAGAAAATTGATCTTTGCAACTAAATCATCACAATGTTCTAAGTTATAGACTTCTAAGAACATCTTTAAAGTTTCGTTTTGCTTGGAAGCATCTCTAACCTTCCTCACTTTACGCCATATATAAAATATATCAAGACGTTTTAAGATTTTGGTGGGTTCTAAAAATGAATAAAAACGAATTTCTTTGTCCAATTAACGTTCGATTTTTTAAACTTTAGCATATTTTCGCAAAAAAATGTCTAACACGTCTTGAAAGGTGATAATTTAGACAAAATATATATGTAACTTTTGTTAGGGGCAAGTAGGGGGCAAAAAAGTTATGCACTTTTGAAAGTCACCAAAAAAAATTCAAAAATCATATTACACTTCAATTAAGTACTGGTTTTCACATAAAAACCTGTCTTATTTCATACTAAAAAATATACAAAAATTGTCTACATATATACCATGTATATACATATATACCTACCTTGTTTTCTCAATTCAATAATAATAACTCAAATTTTAAAATTAATTGTTAAAAAAAAATATATTTTTAAGGAAATGAAATTTTAACTTTACTAAAATTGGAAAAACACACAACTTGCATGATCGATCTTACCATAATGAAAACAATTTACAGAAAGATTTGATAGTTCTCCACTAAATTGATATATAAAGAAAATTTCTGGCACACAAGCTCAAAACGAACTCAGATCTGTCCCCATCCAACCCTATAATAGCGTTCAAAGTATTAAAACAACCGAGAACTGCATACTTTAGAAAAAGTAACTAGGTACGCTTTGATATACTGTATAGGTACATTCATTTGTCAACTCATTTAAAATCAGTACTGCTGACTTTAATTTGTCTGCATAAAACACAAAATAACCAGATGGTTGTATAAAATGTGTGAAAGAAAAATATTTTGGCATAAAATTTCTACAGGGTGTGTGGTATGATTTTTAAAAGAAAAATTATTTATAACACTAACCTGTATTCCGGCAAAACAAAATCTTTAATTAAAAATTATTTAGTAATACAATTCTAATATTATGTAGTACCTACCTACCTACGCTTTTATTGAAAATTCTAATATTTCAAAAATCCGTTCCTTGTTCTCTACGGTGTAGATTTAAAACCGAAAATCCCTATATGTGTATCGGTATTGTTCCCTACATGTGGCATCAATGATGACTGAAAGAAATGGCAGTTTTCATTAAAATTAAATATTATTTTTATGAAACCAGTGATCAAGAAGAGAGGAAGGAAAAAGTTTAAAATTGCTAATTTTATGTAATATTTCTCTAGAAAACAACTGCCAACGGCAACTCTTCCCTATTAGGGAAATATATGGATTATAGGGAGTATAGGTATAGGAAATGAATACACAGTGCGCTTTTTTATATTTGGTAAACATTATAGTTATATTACCCAAATAACCAATGTTTCCCATTTTTACTCTAAGAAAGGAGAACATCGGCCAAACTTTTATAACTTATTTACTTAGATATTCGCTTAAAAGTATTCTACCGAATAGGTCAGAATAGGTAGGTACTTTATTGATCAAATAACGTCAACTAATTTCAGAAGTCAGGCACAGAAAATGTTTAAGACATTTTAACACATTTTTTGTGGTACATACTGCACATTCCCATTGAATGTTCTCAATCACAATTAAATATCAATTATTTTTAACAGAATATCAGAGCAAGTATCCTGTACGTATCTATCATAATATAACCTTAAAAAAGATTAAATTTGTATGTGATGCTAACCCTAATATTCTCCAGTAATATTGAAAAAATTTAAAACATTCATTTTATGGTTGACAAATTATACTTAAACTATATGTTGACCTTTTATGATGATTCGGTGGCCTCTTAAATGATATAATTTTTTTGCGAATATCCCACAAATGAGGTCCTAAAAATCTGTAATGACATCGAAAAACTTTAACAATTCATTACAAATTGTCTATTGGTTGACCAATTTCTGAAGGAAACTGGCCGTTTTTGCACAATTACTAACATCTAATATTGCATACTTTTTTTGCGAATATATCTCTTATATTTATATGGCATCATGGAGCCATATCTAAAAATGAAAATAAAATACGTAAAGAAAGGTTAGGTAACAGGTAGGTATACCAACCAACTAAGTACCAAAAATACGTCTTACCCCAAAAATATAGATAGGTAGTTTAGAAATTTCGCCTTGATGTTTCACAATAGGGTTCTTTAATCTGTATATCTATATATGAATAATTATACTCGTTTGATGATGATCATATCGCATTTTATTCAAAAATACAATCCACAGGATTAAGGTATACATAAGATTCAAAAACAGGATTTTTACAGGAGTTTTTATTTTTAAAAAGGAATAGGGAATTAAAAGAGTCACACATTTTGGTAGTTTGGTTATTAACTTAACACTTAATTTAAAAAAAAAAAAAAATGCAAAGATGGCACAAACTTGCTTGTGGGGTTCAAGTGTCTGAGAATTTTATATATTTTATACTTTAATCTATACCTACACATATGTAATCAATTTATAATAATAAATTAAAAAAAACTTTTAATGTCAAAATAAAGAGCACCGTCTGAATTCTTGAAAAAATATGAATTTATACAAAGAAAATTTCGAAAATAGTTGGAGTGATTTTTAAAAACAAAATAATATTTTATATACATATACATATTATACAATTTGTTTAGCATTTTGAATGCCATTTTTAAGTATTGTATACAGATAAAACCAAATTAAAAAAAAAATACATTAACCCGTAGGTATTCAAAATATTGATTTTTCAAAACAAAATTTGTATTTTTCTTTCAATATATTTCGACTTAAAAAGACCCTCTGTATAAAATTTTTTATCGAAATTAGTTAAGACGTTAACACAAGAAAGTCGAAATTAAAATTTCAAGAAAAGATTTTATAGCTTTAAAATATTCCAATTTAAGTAATTTTTTTTTTAAAAATACCACACAGACTTTTTATAGAAAACTGGACTCCGTCAAATTAGCTGAAATGTTGATCATGTTGTTGATTTACATATTTACTGACCGAGAGTCTCCATACATTTACATATCGAAAATATAGTTTTTTTACATATCGTCGGCTAAATACGTAACACTGCTAAGTCCACTTTTGGTCGAAATTGAAGATGTAGCCATTAAAATAACTGAAATGACAATAATGTCGGTTTTTCGAATATAACTTCTAAATGGTGAGTATTTTCGAAAACGTGTTCATATAAAGTTTGTAAATTATGCGAGATGCGACCCTTAAAAAGAAAACGTCAACATATTTTCCTAACACTGATCGTTTAAATCTTAAGAGATAGATATCATTATTTAAAAAAAATACCTGAAAAGTCAAAAATATTAGTTTTTCGATTTTTATTTATTTAATGGCAAAATTATCAAAAATTATTTATATTCATTTTGTAGATAATAATATTTTTTACGAAAAATATAATACCATTTTTTCGATATACGAGGGTTAAGTTACAAGATATTGTTACTGTAAAAAATTACGAAGTATCGAAAAAATATAGGTTTACTGCTCTTAAACGATACAGATTATTATACATCTAATGGTTTGTTCCAAAATTTTTAGATTATGCTAAACCCTCTACAAGAAAGCACCAATACACTTTTTCTTAAAACGTTTTAAGATGTTATTTAAAAAAAAAAATTTAAAAGTAAAAAATATCGTTTTTTTGCTTTTAGTTTTAACTCTTAAATGTTGAATTTTCAAACAAAAAAATGATGCTTTCTTTATTGATTATAACATTTATGTTACAAGATATATTTTAACATTTTCTCCATAGGTCTCATATACAAGAAATTGCGACTTGACTTTAGAAAATCATCCCAGAAAAAATGAACAAAAATAGGAACAATTTTCGAAAAAAAATCCGAGTTTCAATTTTTTACCGCATTAATATATGTAGATATATGTATGTATACCAATGTAATTTGATTATCGAAATTTTTTATTGATTTTAAATAAAATTTCCGGCTTTAAAAAAGGTTATAACATGAAATGTTTAGGGTTGCCGTTGTTTTTTTTTAATACATTTTTTTCAATTTTAATTAATGTATAGCCAAAATGATTTTTTTTTAAATTATGGTAGGTGCTTACCGACTCTTATAAAAAGTCCCTATATTTATATTCATATGCTGTTTGCTTTTTGTTTGTATATATTTTTGCTTTCATATTTTCAGAAGAGTTACTATAGAACTTATATCTACGAAAAACAAAAAAAGGGAAGCTGGGAATACAAATGGAAAGTAAATTTTTCCAATTTAATAAATTTTTACTTGACTCAACAAATAAGTTCGCTTAAATCAACGATATAATTTATTGGCTTAACAAACAAATATTGTTTGGTTTAATAAATTATTTCAACAATTGAGTTTTGTTTAACCAACGAAATAATTTATTGGCATAACAAAGGAAATTGGTCAATTCAATAAACAATTTCATTGTTCTAACAAATTTCGATTATTCAAACAATAAAAAAAGAGTGTGCGTACTTATGTACACGCGCTAGAAGTAAAACTTCTTTCACGACAACAGGGCAAGTATTTTTCAAGTCCTACCACTCAGAGCACCCGATTTGAAACTCAGAACCGTTTTAATAATCCAAACCACTTAAATTGTTTTCAAATGAAAGCGCTTTGTATACAACACTTGCATGAATTTTATTTTATTTCTTCTTAAAATCAAATACCTTATAATTTCGTATACTTGTAAAATTTTCATTTGGGATACATACTTTTTATTTATAGCCAATGCTCAACTTATATTAACGACGCAGTATTTTTCGGATCTTATAGCCAAATTTGGGCAGCTCCATTGTCAATTTCCTTTCTTTCAAAATAAAAAATAGAAAAAAATTAAAGAAAAAAAACTGAAAGTGGTTGAGTTTTTATTCTTGATTTTTTGATTTAATAAGTCTTAAGTATAAAGTATAAGTAATTAATCATCGTGTAATAGCGTGCGACTCACAGGATGATTTTCAAAGAGAAATTCGAAAAAAGAGTCAGGGACAAAAGAGTCATCGTCTAATAGGAGACTTGCTTCCTCGAGTCGTGCGACTGGCCGCACAACCACATCATTAAGCAGGTGACTGAAATCGCATGCGATTTATAATTCAGTTCACTTATAAATGTCAACACACACACACCCTTTGGTTCCCGTGGGTTCCACAAACAATAATGCTTTTCAAAGAATTCTCAATATTATTTCTTTTCACGTCACTTCCATGCTCTGTTGCACTCATGGACGCTGTTCACATTGGACTTTCTGCTCCGACTTTTTTGACTCGTTTTTTCAATCGTTTCGTCTTTCGTGTTTTTGACACTACTGTGTGTGTGAAGAGGAACGTCAAAAAAATCACTTCAAATCATTGAGCGGGGAGATTTAGTTTTCCCCTCCCCTCTCACTTCCTGTCCTTCTCCACAACAAACTGAAAGTTGCTAGCAACTCAGTCTGCTCATGTTAAAGGGCAATTACTGAATTGACAATACTACGGGATTTTCACGAAGAGATTTAACAAAAGAATGATTCATAATGCGTGAAAACGAGAGAAAAGTGTGACAATTCACTGATAAATTTTTTGTGATTGCAAAATCGTTCCTCAATTCACAAAAGCCGCGTTTTATTATCTACGGGTTTGGGTCTGGTTGACCCCGATAAAACAAAACGATACCGATTCAAATGAAAACAGTGTTGTATGTTCATCTCGTTTTTTCTTATGTGTATTTATTTTTCATTTAGATACTGCCGTTTTTCTTTACATTACAATTTGCACTAGCTTACCATTTAAAAAGCTTTAAAAGCCATCTGACCGCCAGAGTAAAAACTAATTTCTGGTTCCATAAAGCAAACCCCGAGAGAAACCTAGATCCAAATTTGTTTTTGTATTACGTGTTGTAAGATAATCCAGACCCAGACCCGTAGATAATAAAACGCGGCTAATGTGATGATATTTTTCACGACGAGATTTAACCAAATAATCATGTCGATTATGCAATCCGCAATACTGGATCTGCAGTGCAGGGCTCTTTTCTCTTTATTCATTTCTCGTGAAATGAAAAGAGAACACTATACTGCGAATCTCTGCGGATCCAGTATTGCGGATTCCATAATTAGCATGAATATGTGCCCTTTCACACGAGGGGACTGAGGTTCTAGCAACTTTCAATGATGATGTTGATTAGGGCAGGAAGTAAGAGGGGAAAACTAAATCTCCCCGGTCAACGATTTGGAGAGATTTTTTGACACTTTCCTCTTCACACACAGAGTAGTGTGTGTGTACAAGAGATTTTTATGGAAATTAAAGGAAAACGTCAACAAAATTTCCAGCAACTTGTTGCCCCGTGTGAAAGGGGACTATCGCATCCAATTTGTTCGACGCCTAAAGATAAAGAGATGGCAATGCTGTTTTAAAATTTGACAAAAATTTAGGATTATTCGCATATGGCAATAGTGGATTTGACATTTGCCGAGAAAAGGTTTTGTTTACTTTTGGTTTTTGAAATAATATAGTTAATTTGTGTTGTTAAGAATTAAATTTTAAGAAAAATTATGGATAAATGTATTTTAATATGTATATATTTTAAGTGGAATTAATAAAATGTAAAAAAAATATAAGTTTTTATGTATTTTTCTCATTAAATTGGTGGTTTTGTGTTCCGCTCCATGAACTTCGTTTTTAATTGTCTGAAATAGGCTTTAAATAAAGGTTTTGTAATGAAGAGTTTTGTTTAAAAGTGTTTCCATATATTTGTTGTCGTTTATGAATTAAAATAATATTCTTTTTGTTCAGAAATAGGGTTTTTTTGGTTGATATGTCCATTGCAAAATCGTGACGCTGAATTTTGTAATTCGTGACGAGAATTTGTATGTCGGTTTGACATGTCACTGACAGCTCCATAGAAAAATTTTTTACCCCCATGCCGCAAAAGAAGTTTTACTTCAAAAAGTACAATGCCACGACAAAATAATTTTGTAAAATATAAGTAAATGAATTATTAAACAGAATCAATAAACTTTTGCTTGAATCAATAAAAATTTATTAAAACAATAAACCGCTTTTAATTGGCCCAAGAAACCAGTTTATTAAACGAAAATACATACAAAATATAACTGCCAGAACAAAGGTGTTTTATTGTATCTCTACGTTCATTGTTAAATTAAAATATATGTTGTGATATTATTAAATAATAATAAATAAATTATAAAAATTTAAATTAAATGCTAAATTCTTTTATATTTTTACATAATCGATCAAAATCACACAACATGGAGACGAACACCTCTAATAAACATTCAGTATGTATTTTCTAATATCTAGCAATTACTGTTGGGGTAACCAAAAACCTGGTTAAAATTAGTTTTTAGAAATTTCAAAAAAACAATCGTTAATCGAAAGCCGTTATATGATTCGGTATGGACAATTTATACTTAATTCTTGTAGAGGTCATATGACTCATGACTTGGTCTATCATCAGATTAGATTTGGACATGGAACACCCCATGTAAAATACATATGTATGTAGGAGTAGGTATTTATTTTAAACTATAAGAGTTGTCTGTGTTGTTTTTGAAATAAAAATAAATTAATGAATTACCTCCATAGCTATAGGTATAGGTACTTAATCTAATGAAAGCTCATCACACATCACCATGACACATGAGCGCATTACAACATCCCCAACTACCAAAAGTGTGGTGTGTGGCGGTTGTCAAAATATATTTTGTCTGCCAAGGACAATTATTACCCGTTAAAATCTAACAGCTTTATGTGTATAATAATTGATTACCAATCCCTGGGAGGGCGGAAATTTGTTTACTATACGATGTACCCTTATATCCGCGCGTATCAATTTCACATTCTACCAATTGCAAAAATTTACTGTACCGTACACACTTCATTTCGTCTCTCTCTCCCTCATGCACTGTCATACATAGTTGCTTTAATCCTAATCGAACTTCATTTCGATTTATCCAGATTGTCGCATTAGATGGGGTGAAAAAATAAACATCAACCCTTATGGGTTCCACCCCCTGAGACTATATGATTCATTGAACAAGTATAAACATCTAACATAACAACCTCTTTCTGTTTCTGGGTTCTATTCTTCTGTTTATGTTTCGAGCTTTGAGTTGTGTGCTTTTAATTTCATTTGACAACAAAAATATAGGTATGTAGATACTAGATAGATATCCTTCCAAGAAATACCTACAAGAATCTCGGGGTGCTCTAAAAAGGCAAAATCATGATAAACTTTCTAAGCAATACGGTTCAATTTTCCTATTGTATTCTTTTTCCCTCTTATCGAAAAAGGATGTTTGAAAAAGCCTTTGGCTAAGCAATTTCGATGGGTCGTCGATTAGGACCGGAAGGGGGTGAAAGGGAAATGGAAAACACCGAGTATCTTTGTGCTTATCAAATAAATTGCGCACAGAGCAGCAGGACAAAGTGCTTATAGGAATGTTGTTGATTGCTATCGTCTGCAGAACTCAGCATCTAGGCTAAACGTAGTACCATGCCGTGCCTATGCGATCCATTTTCGCCCTTTTGAAAAGCTATTTCTATCGGCCTCTGTGGCCGTATAGTGTGTGTATCCCGGTTTTGTTCTTCACTTTGCTCTCCTGTTTCGTCAGAAGAAAATGAACACGAAGGCCAGAAAAGGAAACGAACAGCAACTCCATGACGTCGACTTGCTCTCCCACATGCAGGCAAACGAGATTCTGTTTCTGACTCCAGCTCCGACCTACGCGACGATGCCCATGGTTTGCGAAAAAAACACGAATGAAGGATGATGGCTCGGGACCAGGACCGGGAGGAACTCTAACCTCATGTGAACCCTTCGTTCGTGTTTAATTTTTTCATTGTTCCTTTTTTTCATCATCATGTGGTTTTTGCGTTGTGTTTTGATGTTGTTGTTGGGATTTTATCGTGGTAGTGGTATTTTCTACCTTATGCCTGGCATTGCCGTTTGTAGAATCCTCGCTGGCGGCGGCATTTCGCTTTGACGTTGGTTGGGAATCAAAATTTTGTTGTACGGTTGGTCGTCGTGTTTTGCCATCGTCGTCGCTGTCGATGGCCAACAAAATGGCCGTAGGTTTTTCAACGTCAAACAAAACAATGCAAATGCTGTCGTACACAGCACAACATATCACAATCGGAATTGTGGTTGGACAGTGAATGATTTTGCATAAATTCATTCAAATGAATGCCGAAGAAATAGGTATAGGTAGGCATGTATAGATATTGTATATGTCTATACTCATACCTATTCTTTACAAATTTTATTATTAAGTTATACCTATAGAGGAGAAGGTGAATGAAAATATTATGTAGGTACCTAACCTATAGGTATTGGTGTAGGTAGGTATGGATATTTCACCTCACGCTTCAAGCACTTTTGAAATTTTGTTGACAGCTGCATTAACTGAATTTTGACACTGGCTTTGTGAGATAAAGTTGTCAGGTTTTTTGACAGCTTTAATCTGCCCCCTAGAGTTGTTGAGCTTATTCATATCATAAGTTATTTAGCTACCTAGGTATATGTATGTATTTACATTTGAACGTAGGTAAGTACCTATGCCTACCTACCTTTTATAAGATAGGTATATAGATAAGTTAGGTACCTATTGGTTAGTATAGGGAAGGTAACTATCTATAATATAAAGTTATTTATTTATTTATTTATTAACTCAGCTAATTGCTAGCTTTAAAGGTTATAATTATATGTACATGTTACAAAATTGAAAAAAAGTTGATTTAAATTTAATTGAAGTATTAACAATTTGGTTAAACAAATTAGTATATTTACTGTTGAATGTTGAAAAAATTAAATAATTTAAACATTTTATTGAGAGGAGAAAATCGTTCGTAATTAGTCCGATAATTTGAAATAAATATGCATCCGGACAAATTCCTCAAGTTCCTTTGGGGAATATTAAAGTTTATGCGAGACAGAAGGTGCAAAAAAAAATCTTTTTTGCACTTGTTCTAATCTGGCTATGTGAAAGTCATAGTGGGGTGACCAAACCTGACAAGCATATTCAATAATGGGTCGCACAAATGTCACAAAAAGCTGTTTGATAACAAAAGGATCAGAAAACTGCCTTGACTCTCTCTTTATCCACCCAAGAATTGAATTAGCTTTATTAGTTATGGAGTTGATGTGTTGTATAAAGTCAAGTTTTTGATCAAATAGGACACCGAGGACAGTTAAATCGCTAACTCGTGACAATAATACACCATTAAGAAAATAATTTGCAGGAGATACAGATAGCTTTCTCGTAAAAGTAATAGTTTTACATTTATCAATATTGAGAGTCAAACAATTACGAACACACTAATCGAAAAACGAATTAAGATCACACTGAAACTCTTCACAATCTCGAGTATTTTCAATAGTTTTGAAGATTGCAACATCGTCCGCATAAATGAGACAGTTGGAATATTTCAGAAGAGACGGTAAGTAATTAATAAATAAAATAAAAAGTACGGGTCCTAAATGGCTACCCTGTGGTATTCCAGATTTAACCTTAAACTTAATTGATTCACAACCATTGAAAAGAACCGAATAAAATCTATCAAATAAATAAGACTGGAGCCACGATACAAACTGTTCGCTAAACCCCATCTTCCTCAGTTTTAATAACAAAACTCGGTGTGAGAGTTTGTCAAATGCCTTACTGAAGTCGGTGAAGACACAATCTACTTGTTTTCTATTTTTAACGAATTGCTTAACCGTCAGCTCAATTGGCGAATAGGTAATGGCAGGTACATTAATATCTTCATATTTATAAATTATAGTTAGGTTCCTAGGTAGTAGGTATACCTAATACCTATACCTACCTTATAATAGTTATTCTAATACCGGATAGATAAACGAGCTTTCTTAATAATTAATATGCTTCACAAAAAATGATGCTTTAAGTTGTTCAGGTTGTTTAGATCGCATAAAAGAGCTTCGAAAGTTGCTTTGGAACTTCTCGATTACCCCATACTCTTTTTGAATGTATAGGTACCTATATATAAGTACATGGTACCACCCAGTTCAATAGGGCTCATAAGGAAAAAAAAAAGTTGTTCTTATAAGTTCAAAAAATTTGAAATATGTATTTAAAACCTTGTGTTGCAATTGAGTTAAAATGTAATTCGAATTTGATGCCTATAATTAATTTTTGAAAGTAGAAACAGAAATTAAGCTATGTCTCTAGGTATGTAGGGTATAGTAGTATGATGAATAAAATTTAACCAAAATTCCAACATAGTTTCGCACGCCCACGCTCGAAAAGTCGTATTTATTTATAGATTTCCTTAGAACAATCTTCGACAATTGTCCAATGTTCAGCTAGCCATTGTCATAATAGTTGGACGAAGGGACATAAGGCCCAGAGACATAAAGTCCAAATTTTATTTTTGGGACTTACGCCCCACTTAATTTGGACCTTAAGTCCCACCCAAGTGGGACGTAAGCCCCAAAAATAAAATAACAGATAATGAGATAGTCAAAAATCAAAGGTAGGTACTTAACTAATTGAAATAATTTTTATTTTACCCTTTTTTGCATTGAGTTAATTGTATGTTAATTAGCCTTTATACTTTTGGTTTCAATATTTTATTTATAAATATGTGTTGTTTTGTCCAGCGAGCCATTTTGGACAATTTTTGTAAATAAGTAAGAAAAAATTTGAGCCAATAGTTGAAATTATAAAAACTAAAATCAATTATGGACAGGATGGCCAAAAACCTGTGCCTACGTTCTATAACTCTCGCATCGATTAAATTAGTCGAGAAACGATGAAAATTGAAACAAATCGTATGAGTTTTGTTCCATTTTCACAGTTTCTCTACCACTGCCTGGTTCAAAGAAGGGGTTTTTCGAAATTTCAAAAAATCATCCGTTAATCGAAAACCGATATGACTCGGAATGGACAATTTGCTTAATTCGAGCGGTCACTACCTGGCCTACCACCAGGGCCGGACCAAGATATGCAAATGCACAGGGCGCAATATTCTGGGGGCACATTACCAGGAGCAAGAATATGTAACCTGATCTTGCACAAACAAATATGTACTGCCATTTGCCATGTGTACGTATGTATGTGTGCAAATATAAAAAAAGCCGTTTTCAACAAATCTTGCACAAGGCGCAAGTTTGGCTTGGGCCGGCTTGTTTTGTCTTTTACTCTCAACCTTACGGTGAACAATCGCTCGCCTTAACTAAATAGCGTGGTGCGCATACACCAACAATAGGGCCCCAGTTAGACCACCCCATGGCGATCCTGCAAAATTCGAAGCTGAATTTCTGTAAGCATACAAATCATATATGGGACAATTCCGAAACTTTGATGCCTGTGAATACCGTAAAATTTGCTGAAACAAAACCAACACCAAACTAATTTGGCTACCATCATTATCATATATCGATGTCGAGCAACGAGATCGACAAAATTATAGAAAAGTGGGTGACGTACCTACTAGACCTGAAGGAAAAGAGGTCCGAAGAATATATACCCGAAATTACAACCGAAATAATAGAACAATGTTGGCGATGAATTTCTTACAAGTGTTCTAAATTGGTATTCCTCTAATATTGTCCTTTAAAAGTAAAAGGAAATGACTAAAAGAAATGTATGTATACAGTTTTGTTTATTAATGTAGACCTACTGTGAATGCGGCAGCGCAGGGCTAGAATACTTCGGCTTTAATTTTTGTTTTACAATCAGGCCAAGCAGGGCATACTCACTTTGAATGCCGATAAACTGTTATAACTGGATATAATAGTAGCGTTTTGTTATCGCCAATAACCCATATAATGGTTCATCCCGTGAAAATAAAACGATACGGGTCTTTAATTAAAACAGTTTTGTATGCCCATCTCTTTTTCCTTATTTTTGTATATATTTTTTCACCTTCAAAAACTGAAAAGCCATCTACCCACCAGAGTAAAAATTAATTTCTGGATAACTGAATAAAACTCCGATGGAAACCTAGATCGAATGTTGTTTTTGTATTAATCTGGTCCCATAGAAATTAGAAGTTCTGAGACAATTTTTAATTAGTTTTAATTTGAAAAAGGTTCTTCCAACTGTTGCTGTTGTAAATGGAATTAGTGTCCAAAATGTGAAGCATGCAGTGATTACTTCCTGGGAACTATTGAATTCAAAATTAAATATAGGTATAGGTTCTTCAGAAAGTTTCGTTATCGAATGAATTTTATCAATTTTAGATTTTAAACAGGATTTTAAAGCCAACAAACTATATAATAATTAAATTTCAAATAATTGAAATTGTGATTCGCATTCATTTTTATGAAATGTTGGACTAAGCTATTATTTTGGCACAAGGTCATAAGTCCCTGGGCAGTCATTTAATAAATGTTTACCTAACCTACCTACCTGAAACCGACTTCGGAAAAATTGGGGGATAGCTGATGGGGCGTTATTAATTTCTCGACAAAACATCTACGGATGATGTCCGCTTATGGCCAAACTCAGCTTCATAGATAGATATAGGTAGGTAGACATTAGGTAGGTACCTATAGATAGAGATGTAGGTAGACCACCTACCTGTCAGAGGGAGGAAGGTGGCTGTTGAAAAAATCAATAATGTAGGTATTGATATAAGTAGGTGCACCTTATGTAGGTTAGAAACCTACCTAGAAATCTCGACATTTTTTTAGTGTATAGGTACCTAGTTTTGGAAAATCTGAAGATGCCGGCATCGTTAACAAGGTATGTAAAGCTAGTTAGGTATACCTGCCCAACCCTACCTATTTTCGAGTGATGTACCTAATTAACCTGAAAGAAAGAAATAGGATAACAGCATTATGCATATGCAAAATACATCTAGGTCCCTACAACACTTGTTTTCTGCAATGTGTGTACCTTACACCCCTCCTAAGAAGTCTACATAGGGAAAACTTTTGTATTGTTTCATAACTGAAGTTTTAATGTGGCATTTTCTTTATGTCATCGTAAAGCAGGCAAAATTGTTCATCGTATCCAAGCGCTTAATCTTAACAAAAAGTCACCGTCACCGTTACCATTGTCGTTGGCGTTGCCGCTGCTGTCGCTTTGAAAACTTGACACATTAATTAATTTCTAGTTCCCTCCATCGCTCTTCCTGACGACAAACACCAACCACGTCTTTCTCCAAGTTCCAACTAAAGGCAAACCAACCACCCGCTCATCACGAAAAAAAAAAACTTCCATAATCCAACAACAAAAACTACCTACAAGGTATAGATAGGTAGGTACCTACATTCGTTCAGCCAACTTTTTGCTTTTTATTCGATTCGAACGCAGCGAAGCGCTTTCGCAATTCAAAAAGAAAAAGGCAACGAAATAGCTATTGTGATCAGTGTTGTCACTTCATATTTAAAAAAAGTGGTAGATAAAGATAAAAAAAAGTGGTAGATTCAGATTTTCCGTGGTAGAATTAATTTAAATAAAGAGAGAAACAAATTTAGTTTTTAGTTTTTATTTTTATTAAATATAGATTCACAAGAAATAATTTAGGTACCTTAAGTAAATTAAGTTAACTTAAACTCTTTATCATTTTCTTTTGAAGAAAAATTAAATTACAATTATTTGGAATCAGTTTATTTAAGCACAGCCGTAAATATAAAATATGTACATTCATATAAAGAAAACATATACATAATTCTTTAATTGAATATTATATGTACCAATTTTTGGTATATATGTACTGTTTTAAAATAAATTTCATAGTTTTTCAAATTTACCATCAACAAATTTAAATTTTAAATAAAAGCGAACCATTTCTAAAGATGGAATAAATATTTCATCTTTATATGTCATTTGTTTTGCAAAAATAATACATCAAGCTGGTTTCTTTTTTTTGTTGAAAATTGAAAATACTCTTTCCGCTGCCACACTACTGTGCGGTTAGAAAGCTAAATTGCACATATACTGGCTTATATTTGTGAACATATAGCTATTCTTCATAAATATTCTTTTCCTTACTTAGGTCTTATTATTTTATTTTTATGAAAAATTAAGAGCGATCTCCACTCATTGATTACTAGTGTGTTTTATTCATTGCTGCATAGCCAGCGCAGCAAAATTTCCCTTGGTAAACAAAAACAATTTGATTGCTGGCGAAATAGAAGTCAGTAAAAATAAAGATGGCTGTGCTGACGATAGAGCTTTCAATTATTGAAATGAACGTATAGAGTGGGCTTTCGTTTTATTCAGACTTGTGCTGCGCTGGCTATGCAGCAATGAATAAAACACACCTTGTCCTCTGAAATCATTGAATGAGAAAATTCTAATTAATGGTAAAATTGTTTGCTGCCGGCCTATTGAATTTCTTTCGGATTTAACTGGAGAAGCTTAAGATGATCGCTTCAAAAATCAAATCAAAATTTTCGCATTTTAATTTTTTTTTCACTTGAAATACAATTGACTTCCACTGACCACTCTTCTAGAAAATTTCGAAAACAATAAACGTTTAACTGTTTACCGTTAGTACGAAATCCAAGTAAACAATATTACTCTTCTAAAATAAGGCACAAGTAAGTAGGAAGTAGGATCTACTTATTTTTCTTAAGCAGACTAGAACTTTGTTTTTTTTACAAAATAAACGTAGGTATCTATGTACCTAATGCATAAAAAAGAGAAAACGATAGGTAGATACGCGTATGCGAAATGACAGATGAAAGCATTCACATTGAGTAAAAAAAGCATGGGAGATAAAGCCAATAAATGTATTCAGGTAAAACAGCATAATAAGTGGAGAAAAGATTTTTTTTTTTCAAAAATCGAAGGAGATATTTTATTTATTGTTTTTATTTTTTTTTTTCTGGACGAGGAAAAAGGGGTAGAATTTTTACTTCCGGGGAAGAAGTGGTAGATTATGAAAATGTTGGAGAAAAGAAGTAGATCTACCACAATTGTGGTAAAGTGACAACACTGATTGTGATGAAAAAAAAAAAAATATAAAAAACAGAAAGTTAACGTTGCAAACAAAAACAATTTCACCCAGAAAAACTTTTTTGCCAACAGTAAAAAGTTTGCCATCATCGTTGAGTCGACCGTTAGTTGCTTTAGTCGTTCCCGGGGGGTATTGGGTGGCAGCGGGTGGGCCATGCCACCCAAATATAAAAAGCTACAGTCGTGTTATTATTTCTCTATGCCTACACACACAGCATACACCCACACAATGAAAACCATAAATATAAGTGCGCGCTTAACAGAGGCAAAATCGGTAATATAAGCAGAAAGCAACGAAGAAAACAATAATGTAACGCTGCCAGTTTTCAAAATACTAAACACCGTCAGCAATCGTGAATATATTTGCATTCATCTCACACACACTTTACAATTCAGCCAAGAAATGTATGGTATACCATACCACAACACAATATTACAATTGGAATTGAACACATCCAAAAAAGTAATTTGTGCAGTATGTGTGTAAGTGTACTCGAGATAAACATATGTGCGTGAATACGATAAAATATGTATACATGTAGATATTTGCACAGTGTGGGTGTGAAGAGAGAAATACACAGCTAAACATCGTATAATGAAAAAGGTCAAAGCGATGTTGCCAAATTTATCTCAACCTGAAATAAAAATATCGAAAACCCACACAACGAAAACCGACTGCTGGCGCACTTCACCGCTTGAATTTTTTCGCTCAGTGAATTAAGCTCTTTTTTTTCAAGTTATCATTTGGCGCGCTGAAAATACAAAAAAAAAAACAAATTAGAGAAAGTTTGAGTTTAATTTTTCGATTTTTAGGTTATGCACGAAGTTGTAAGGGAAACGTACCTAAGATACAGATAGAGTAGGTAACAGTATAGCAGAAAGCGAGTGTAATTATTGCAGATAAAATAAAATGTCTGTCCGTAATCTGTATCCAGTGGAATACTGGAACGTTTGGTAGACTGTTTTGCTTTTGAGGGCGCAGGGCATTCTCTTGTTGAAAAAGTTTCCACTTTTTTTGAAAAAGTTTCCACTTTTTTTATTCGTCTTTACATCACGTTTCTTCATACATACATACATACATACGTACACATTATTGTGTAGAGATATTATTTTTTTTTTGTCGTATTGATATTGATAGGTGGCATGAATTATGCATGGGCTGCGCAACGAGATGGGTCTTTACTTTACTATAGATAGATAGGTATGTACTTATTATAGATGTTTGTGGTTGGCAGACTTTTTTTTCCTTTTGTGTAGAGTGGCTTTGATGAGATGTTGCTATTGCTATGACGGATTTGAATTTTTTAAAATTTGATTTTATTAATTATGCTTAACTTAATAAAAATTCATTCAAGACACGCATTACACAATAAATTTATTAATTAGGTAATTCAACAACACAATGCCTAATAGGCTAGGTAGGGAGGTAGGTATAGGGATTTAGATAGTGATTAGATATTCATTATTTCTAAGATAAATCGGTGCTTCCAAAATAAAAATAAATTTTGATTAGGTAGGTAGGTACCTAGGTAGGTAAACAGTAGATGACGGATATTAGAAAGTCTCGTATCTATACCTATATAAGAAAAACAACCTTTTACCTACCCAGTGGAAGATCCAGGATTTAGTCAGGGGGGTCCAACTACAAATAGAAAACTTAATGACAAATAAAACATGCGTGGGCTTTCTGCTATTATTATTTATGTGCCTGAAGTTAGCACCGCCATTTTCGATTTTCACATATTCCACTTGTATAAACACAAACAAGCACAAACTGAGCTTAAACAGTGAAAGAATAACTTTTTAAAAAATCATACCTAATTACCTATAAAAAAAAAAAATTTTAACACCACAATTGGCAGCACAACTCACAAGTTGAGCACAATACAGCACAACTCTTTTATTTTTAATTAAAAATGACAGTGCTTCACGCTTCGCAAAATTTATTTGTATCCATAAAAGCTATAGATATCTTTTCGGATCTTAGTATCATGTTTTAAGCAAAATACATCACAACTTTGATGTTTTTGAAAATCGTAATTTTGCAGGAAAAATTCATCCGCAAAAGTTTGCAAATTTGAAAATTTGCGAATTTAAAAAAAAATATTAACGGCACATTGCGTTACAAATTAAGCACAATACCTACACCAAATTTTTTTTTTGAAAATCGAAAATGATGGTGCTTGCTAACTTCACGTTGAGGTCGTTCGCAACATTTGCGTTCGATCGTAAAAGTTGCAAATATGCCATTTTTTTGTATACCTTCGGTAATCTATTAGTATCTATCATCAGAAAAACTTAATTTTGGAAAAAATTTCATCATAAAAATTTGCGAAATTTTCAAAATTAGTTATGGCACATCGCAGCACATTTGGGTGGGACTTGAGTCCCAAATTTAATTTCGGCTTTATGTTCTGGATAATAATATGAAAACAAACATAATACATTCCTGACTTTTGTGTACAGTTTTCTTGACAACATTACCTGTTTCGCGGGTTTCAAGGATTTGTCTCCCTCTTTGTGTCCCCTGTCCCTCTCACGCAAATCCGTTGCTCCCGCTTAGTGTATGTTCAGTCGCCTGCCTGGCCAATGTCAAAAGTTTTCTTAACCAACAGTAGGTACCTTGAGTGGCACGCTTACCAAATGCATACCTAGTGGCGAAAGTCCAATTTTCACAAATGTGACAGAGACAATGCATATTTTGAAAATAAGCACGGCTTAAAGAATTTAATCTTGGAACATACAGCAAACGAACATAATGAAATTTTAACCGCCGACTCCAATATCCGTAGTAAAAAAGAGCTACAAATATTTTTCTAGATTTTTTAAAAATTCTGTATTATCTATGTAATTCGAGATTTTTGTTCGTTCGCGATTTTTGTCATTCTAGATTTTTGCATTCGATATAATTTTTTCTTTTTTCGAGATTTTGTCCATTGTCATTCTATATCAAATTATTTCACTGTAAATTCTGGAATTACACATGGCAGCCATTTAGGTCCTCTTTTATTTATTTAATTTTTCAATGACCTACCATATGTCTTAAAGCACTCTAATTGTCTCAGTTATGCGGATGATGTTACAATTTTTAAAACCATCTCTAGTATTCGTGATTGTGAAATGCTACAAAGTGACCTTGAAGCGGAAAACACAAAGCTATACTTTTGTGTTAGCGTTGAGTGACGTCTTAAAGTTGAACCATAGGAATCGCTAACAACCTATCATACAATATAGCAAAGAGAACGGAACATATACGTAACTTGGTAAAAGCAGTTGTACAAGTTGAAATATTTTCTACTTTTCGTTGATATGGATATGTTTAAGCCACGTGTTTTCTACTTTTTTTGCTACGGATATTTTATTTTTTTTTTATTTTGAGGGAATTTTCAGAAATTAAGTGATTATTTTGTGAAAAAAATTGTTTCAATGATAAATAAATATTTGTGCGGGTAAAATGTAAAAATGGGTAAGAATTTTCCTTATTTAATTAAATTTTTTTTGTCTATTGGGAAAATTATTGATTTCAAATAATTTTAAATGAAAACAAAAAACAGCTGATCACCAAAATGACAGACTTCAGTCAAAGTACAATCGAAAGTATATGTAGCTTAACGGAGTCAGCGCTAACAGAAAAGTAACTTTGTGTTTTCCGCTTAATTCATTTTTCGACTGGTGTGTAGGTACTAACTGTTTATCTCTTATTATCAGTAAATGTAATTTTTTGAAGTTTACAAAAAAACTTGCAGTCACTCCTTTTAATTATTCGTTAAGCCTAGTACGCTGCTGATGCGAAACGAAAAATCCCATACAAAAATGACACAACGAAATCATAAACGAAAAATTTCGTTCTGCTTTTCGTTTTGCAGTACGCTGTTCGAAGAGCGAAATTCATAATTGTAGCAGATTATTTGGAGAAGTCTCCGCTCCTTTTTCGCACTGAAAAATTATACAGACTATTTATTGTGTGCGAAAAAATGACATTTGAGTTTTATTTGTGTTTTTTTTTGTTTATCATTTTCTTACATCATGGGTTTCTCTGATTTTTTGCGTTTATGTTCGATTTTGTTTTTGGAATTAGTGAAACTCTCCAATGATATTTTCCGTTGTGTTTTCGTAAGCGTTTCGTTGTCTGTTTGGAGATCACAGGAAATTTTCGTTTCGCATCAGCAGCGTACTAGGCTTTAAATAGAATTTCCTTATCATGTGTGGAAAATGTATCTGTCCTTGGTGTCTTATTTGATTGTAAGCTTGAATTCGTTCAACACATCAACTCCATATCTAATAGAGCCAATTCACTTCTTGGGTGGTTAAAGAGAGAGTCACGCCAATTTACAGACCCCTATGTTACAAAACAGCTTTTCATAACATTTGTTCGACCTATTCTTGAATATGCTTGCCAAGTTTGGTCATCCTATTATGAGTGTCATATAGCAAGACTGGATCGTATCCAAAAAAGATTTCTTCGGTTAGGAGGCTTAGGGTGGAAAAATCCCTTTGAGCTCTCCGCATACATCAATAGACTAAGGCCGATTTTATTCACTCGAAGTTGAACACAACTTGAGGATTTTTATTTTCAACTTGTGAATTTGTTTTTATTCACTGAAAGTTTGCGTTTTCAACTTTCGATTTTAAACTCTAGAGTTGATCAACTTGAGATTTGTCAACTCCTGGAAATAGTAGAAGTTGACCGAGCAAACTTGAGATTTTACGTAGGTACACAATTTTTATGTTTATATTTGTTACAAAAACACGTTCGCTCCTACTTATGTTCCAAAGTAATCATTTTTCTTCGGGCACATGAAAGTTTTGTTTGTCTGCCATTAATTATTTGTATTCACACTTTAGCACAATTTGACACAATTGTATTGTATTAACACAAAATAAAACACAATTTAACACAAAAAACACAATTAAACACATAAAAACAGTCAAATATGATTGACAAATACAAATTAATTTTAAAAATGACAGTTTTTGTTTTATATTTCACAAATATCCCAGGGATATTTTTCAAACGTGGAGTTGGCCAACTTTAGATCTTCAACTGGAGAGTTGAGAAAATAATTAGTGAATAAAAAGAAATTTCAACTTGCGTTTCAACTCTCGAGTTATAGTCAACTCTCAAGTTGGCCAACTCGAGAGTTTGCCTCAAGTTGAGCAATAGTGAAAAAAATGGCCCTAAAATTTATTGACTTGCCTAGTCGAGAGAACAGACGCTCTTATTTAAGTTTTGTTTTTATTATTAAAGTAATTAATGGAAATATCGACTCTTTTTACCTTTTGTCCCGAAAAAAATTTTAATATTCCTCAGAGAACCTTTAGAAATATACCAAACTGTATATATATTTCAAACTGTCGTACTATAATTATTATGAAAGATTTTCTCCTTTAAATAAAATGTTTAAATTATATAATCTTCTTAATAAAAGATGTAATAACTTATTTCACCATATCACTACAATTTTCAACTAAGTTCATATCAAGTTTTTACTCAATTATTTAATTGTACTAAAGACCTAAGTAGTTCTGTACTTTTTAAGCTAGTCTTTAGCTACCTATGTGAATAAATAAATAAATAGACATGTGAATAAATAAATATTTAACGTCATATGATTCTGCGGAGTAATCACCTCCCTAAAAGTGAAGTTGATCTGACTACGACTTCTATCAAAAACTTTGAAAACTCCAATTTAAGTTTAGAAAATAAATCTTCTTTGAAATTTTTGAAACTCTATTCGACAATGACGTCGTAAAGTTTATATAAGATGAAACTCTAAGCTTCCCTAAAACATCATTCGAGTTCTCGAAAGATCTTTTAAAATCAAAAAAAAATAATTCCCTTGACCGGGAACAATTAAATTGAAGCTGGATATAAAATAACAAATGTTTTGTATAACGGAAGTTTAAACAAAAAATGAGGCTTTATCTCCTTAGAATAAGAATATAAAGAGGAGGTGTATATCACAAATACAGTGTAAGTAAGTGAGGCACTAAATAAAAAAAAAATTAACTGTCATTTTGCAAAGCTATAGGAAAGTGTTTCGAGATTTTAAAACGTTAAAATAATGAAAAAACTAAAAGAAAAGTGAAATAAAAGTTAACACAGTGAATACTTGCAATAAATTATTAAAAAAAAACATAAAACAACAAACAGTGCTGCGTTAAATCGTTTAAAAACACCTATAATATGGAGTTTACAATTTTTCTTTTCGCGGGGTGATTGTGTCTAATAAAATATAAAATAAAGATAAATACATTTATCAAAAATATAATACGATTGATATTTCGTAGGATTTTGCTATATAAAAAAGCAAATTGTTTGAAAATAAAAATACACTTCAATCACTTGAATTAGCTGAACCCTATCTGTCAATATTAAAATTCTCACCGAGAGTCGAATTAGATTTTTTTGGTGATGGCAGGCGCTCAAATCCATTGCCTGAATTATTGTTTCAAGAGGAAAAATATAAAATACGCTAGAAATGACTTCTTTAGGTTGTTTTAAGACTGTTTTTTATTAAAAACTCAACCAAATACCCCTTACTGCATACGAAGCCAAATATGGCTTGTACACTTTTACCTCTCAAACGAGCAAGATAATAATTATTTTTTATAATAATTAAAGTTGGGAGAAAAAGGGACATAACTGTAGAAAGCCATATATGGCTTCGTATGCGGTAGAGGGTTAATAATAAAACATTTTTTTTAATTTTTCGATTTTCGAGGTCATACACTTTAACCATTGATATATGACTTTCGCATCGATGAACGGTGGGTGGTCAAGGACCTTCTTTCCATGGCATAGGTTCGAAAAGAAAAGGTTTAAAATAGTTTTGAACCGCTATTTCAAAACACATTAATTTAACATGGTATTAGATTTTACGTAGGTAAATCGTTTTAATAAAATAAATTTTATATTTTTACACATATGTAGGCATAGATATGTAGTAGTTGGTGTTATTATTTTCAATAAACAAAATTTATCTCACCCAAGACAAATTTGAGCTCACCCACGACCACGTTTGGTCCTGGTTACTCCCGCGCCGCCGTGATAACTTATCTATATTTAATTAAAATTTCTAATAGCAATTAAGGTTATGTATAAAATAAATTTCACTTTGTCACGCACTTACTTTCCTTATAGAGGTACATTCACAACTTAAAATATAACAATACAAAAGTTTACCAGGCTTCAACATGAACAACATACATAATCCATTTAAATAGAAGGCGTGGCAAGTGACTGTGAAATTGCCTTTAAAATGTCGGACAAGGATGAAAAGTATGCTAGTTTTTTAAACCTCAAAAGCAATTAATTATGGGTTGGGTTCTCTTTTGATGAAAAGATATGCTTGCACCAATGCACCTTGCAGAGGTAAAAAAGAATTTTTTTTTAAGATGATTGATATGAGGTGAATTTGACGTGTTTATATAGGTATATAGTGCACTTTTATACCTATAGGAAGGCATACAACAAAAAGTACTTAGCTAGTTTAGTTTAATTCCACTTCTTGATGGATGAAAAATTGAAGACTAATAGATACTTAAATACAGTTTAAATAATAGAATTACATATACATACCTACTCCCTTATAATATAGGTATGTCTTTTGACATTGTTATAGCGAGTGAATAACTTGTGTGAATTGTTTTATTGCATTAAATTATATCTATCCAAAGTTAAATTTTTGACACTCATAAAGGGGATCTATACATGAAAACGTCAAAATTAAGCCTCGCATAAAATTTAATCTAACTTATCAATTTTGACGTTTAACGAACCGATAACTTTTAAACACACACATGCTTACTACTACAATAATTATTTTCATATAAATCAGTGCATGCATATTTGATAAATGTATTAGAATGTTCATAAATCTGCATGACGTGGTCCCGTTCTTCCAGTGATAAAGACTGGAAAGATATCATTAATCATATTAATAACAAAAGTTATCGAAGGGACAGATTGTCCATCCGTGTGGCAGTTATTACGTAGGTATGTTAAAGAGTTTTTTTTTTATTAATATGTGTTTTTTTTTTTTGTAATCTCAGGAACAATTGGTTGAAAAAACCACAACGGGGATTAGTGATGCCATCACAGACACAAAATAGAGTTTTCATACAAACTATCGATAACAAGTATGTAATTTACGCCAGTAATACAGTTTTTCTGCACGCTTAAGTTATACAGTCGCCGAGAATTCTCTTGGGGTTTAGCTAAGACCACATGGGATTATTTTTTGTTGTGTTTAAGCCTAGTACGCAGATCTAGACAAACTAAATTTTATCTCTACCTATAAGTACATTCTTTTTCTCAAGACAAATTTTGAAGGTGATACAGATAAAAGTAAAATTCAAATGAAGACAGTAACGTATAGGTAAAAATATTTGTTTGGATTTTGTAAATCTACAATTAAAATAACAAACAAAAATCAGTACAAAAAAGGGTTTGCAGCCTTTACAGTGAGTTTATGCTGTCATTCAAAAATAATTTCTATGATATTTTCATGAATTAAAAAAAGTTGCCGCACTAGCATTTGCCCCTCTTGAACCCTTTCCCCTTAGCTACGCCACTGACAGAGTGAAAACAGCTGTTTTATATAATCTACTCCCGTAATTTTCTTTCATGTTTTGTTTTAAGTTTTTTGGTAATCATTCACATAATACCTTTCAGTATTGGAAATGCTAAAACGGAAATATGTTTTTGGTTGATAAAACAGTGTTATTCATGAAACGTCAAAATTTGTCTAGCAAAATAATGCTTCAAACATTAATTGTCTTGGAAAAATTATGTCGAGACTTTTGCATATACAGTTTGAAAAGTTTGGATTTTGCGTTTGAACTGCTTACTGCTCAAGAAAAATCCGAGACAAAATTTGTCCTGGGAAAAAATTTGTATTGGAAATAAAATTTTTCCCGAACTGCGTACTAGGCTTTAGCACTGACACTGGCAAAAAAACACGCCTTAAATAGGACTGAAAGTAATTTTCTAGAAGGACTTTAGCTATTAGAAAATTGTATATTTGTTATTTTTTATGAGGATGCTGGATGGGATAGTAAGAGATACATAGATAGGCAGGTTATAGGTACATACAAATTCGAATCGTTTTAGGGTCACCATTACCGAATGTTGAATAGTCCTCTGAAGTCTGAAAACAATCTGCATTTATCATGGATATACTGATTGAATTTTGTCAGGAAAACAATTTTAAATGTTTACTCACAAGTAAACAAAAAAATTTGTTCTAATGTTTTTCACATATTTCTAGGAACCTACTCTATATATATTTCTAAACTATAATATATTTCATGTTTATTTACACGCTTCGATAAAATCCTTACATTTCTACATTATATCGCTCCAATACCGATACTATCTCCTATCACTTTTTTCATAGTTAGGTATAAGTACCTTTTTTGACATCAGTTCGTGAAATCCAAAAATTGAAAAAAAAAAAATAAAAATTGGATTCAAATTTTGTAATGAAAAACTATAAGCAGAGTGTAGAGAGCGGAGTTATCGAATATCGATACGTTCTCGTTTCGATAAAATGTTCTTTTAAAAGGGTGGAGACATGGGGATTTGGAACGGTATTGGTGAATAGATATTCCAAATTCATAACAATTTATAGCATTTCACTGTTTTTCAAAGACTATAATATCATAAAAATCCATCTCAACTGCCGCTTCCTCCACTTTTGTCCTTTTTTATATTTGAAATTTATTTTTTTTGTATTTCTGTTGGAAATAAATATGTAAATAAGAAGAAAAAAATATTCAGCTTGCAATTTTGTACATTTGGTGTCAGAGGCCTGGATCTCTGTATAGCTAACGCCTAAAAATATAGATACAATTATAAATCAAACCAAAAAACCCGAAGTAAGCTAGTACAGGTTTTTAGTTTAAAAAAAAGGTCTTATCAATGAAGACGCTTCACGCTCGATCTTTAAATATAAATAAAACAAGTTGTTTGTGTTTTTGAAAAAAAAAAAAACATTTTAAGTATGAAATATAACGTCATTCAAATGTGCGACGCGGTTTTGCGTTGTTTTTATATCGCATAGCTCTGTTTGAATTCGCTCGATGGCCTTCGTTTTGTTGACTTAATGGTTTATTTGCATAAATGCAATTTAAGATACCATCCAAAGGAAGAAGTCTAAGGGCATTAATCTCACAAACTATAGGTGGCTATAGTTCACGTCGCCGCCGCCGTGCCACTGCACTGTATCGCCACGTCATGTCATGGGTATTATATGATCAGACTAGTTAAGTCTCAATTTCTATTCTTAGATTTTCTATGTACATTAATAAAATTGAAATAAAATTCCAATCAGCTTTGCAAGGTAAAATTTGAAGTCATAATTAACCTTTTAGCGATCTAATTTGTTCTTTTTTCAATTAAAAAAAAAATTTAATGTGATTATGGTTTATTAGATTGTGTGTACAATAAATCCTCGGTCATATGTAGTCAATCGATAACAATTTATGTCTATAATACTCTTTAACTTGTACCACATTGTATATAGGTACACTCTCTATTCCAAGTCCCAAGAACCCAAGAGAACCATATGGACATGGCAGTTTTTTTTTGTATACCTATTAAATATCTCAATTTCTTCCAGCAGATAATCCTCATTGACGTTGGATTGTTTATTGCTCTTAGATACTTTCTACTTTTATTGTACACATTTACTATATATAGGTATACACAGTAAAGACATACTCCTATACTTGAAAACAAAAAGAATTTTATTATTTCTCTGTCACCCTTATATATAAAATACAAATAGCTATATGGCGTGCTATAACACTGTCTTAATCCTAAATTGATGTCACTTTTATTTTGTTCTTTCTTTATACCCTATAAATTGCTTGAAAAATTGATTCTCAAACCTTTCTAGAGCTACTTTAGGGATTAAGAGGAGAGAATAATATTTCCAAGGTGGACAATGAGCCAATTTCTGTAACTTTATTATTACTAACCACAAGGGAAATATAAATAAAAAAAAAACATAAAAAGTTAAAAGGGGAAAGGTAAAAGCTGAACCGAAGGTAGGTATGCATTCATTGTATTTAAAGCATCATAAGAACTTAAAAGTATGTATATGTTGTGCAGTTTAAAAAACACACATAATATGGATATCAAAGAAAACCGCCATTTTGTATTTGCATGTTAAGTTCCGAAAGGCGCATTTTTACTTCCCATATATGTATGTACATTACATATGTACATATATATATGTAGGTAGGGGGAAGCAAGAGACTCGACTTTATGGGAGATTTGAACCACTCAAAATATATTTCATCACCGATCAGGGCCGCAACCAGGTCAAAGACCTGTAACCCCTCCCCCACGAAATTCTTAACAAGCATACTTTTTTCTTATATTGTTCACTTCAAATATGAATTTTCATGCAAATTAATTATGTATATATATTTAATTTTTGTATTAAAGTTTTTAAATTGCTGAAACAAATGTTTTAATCTCAAAACACTGTTTAAATTCATGGACAAAATATGAGTTTATGTTAGCAAAAAAAAATTTAAAAACGTTGGAGTTAGGTACTTTCTTAAAAAAATAATTTTTTATAGGTATAACAAATTTTTAAGAAAAAAATTGTGATCATGTCGATTATAGTATCCGCAATTACGAAATGATTCGCAGTGCAGTTCTCCCTTTTCTTCTTATCCTTTTTTGTCGTGAAAAGAAAAGAGAACACTATACTGATAATCACTGCGGATTCCATATACCTACCGAATTGACATGAATAATTTTTAAGTAGATATTTACTAATGCGTGATGTTAAAAAATTTATTAAAAAAAAAACATGTACCCATTTTTGAAATATTGAATTTTCAAAAATGATTTTGAAATCGTTTTCAAAGATTATTTTTTTTCTCTTTTTTAATTTTTATATACAACATTATTCAAACTTATTAGAAGCTCTCGTATAAAAAATTTAATTAAACTCGTTTCAACAGATAATGAGATAGTCGCAAACAAAAAAAAGGTTCTTTGAGAGATACCGTTAATAATGGACTAATGCAAAATTTGTTCCAATAATATGGTTGATCGTACCTATTGGTATTAGCTCGCAAACATTTTTATATAGGTAAATCATAAAAGCGGTTTTTGAGAAAAATACGATTTTCTTCAACGCTTTTTAAAAACTTGTATGATAAGTACCGTTATTTTCGATTAAAAGAATAGTTTTTGTTTAAGATCTCCTAGATATTTTAAAAAACAGCTTTTAAAAAAAAAATCAACCAAGTGGTTTTCGGATTACATATTAAGTTGAAAAAAAAATAGAAACTTTTTGTAAAAATCCAAAAAAAAAAATTAAGAAAATTTTGGTATATACAATATCTACCTTTAAATTTATTTTTTTTTCTACTTATCCATAAAAAAATTGATCAAAATCAGTTTTAACGTTTTTGAGGAAATCGAAAAATGATTCTATGGGAGGTGCCATTTATAAATGTTTTTTTGAACTTTTTTCGAAAAGGTAACCTATATGTAAAAAAAAATTGGAAAACATTTGTTGAGATAAATAAGATTTTCATTAATTCAAAAAACCTGTTGTAGGAATGCCCAAATAACGTTAAGTGCCGAGGTTCAAAAAAACGACTTTCGTCTTCCCTATCATCGTAATGTTTGATCAAAATCTCGAATTCAATTTTTTTTACGAATCCAAAACTTTACATATTATAAGAGCCTTCATATAATATTTCAATTCGATCCATGAAATGTTGTTTTATACGATTAAATTTTCTGTATTAAAATAGGTAGGTAAGTAAATATGCATTATACCTTACTTAGACATAGGCGACAAATCAGAATAAGAAAAAATTTATTTTTTTGCTCTATATGCATGCTAGAAAGTCACAATATGGCATCATTAATTTCCGTTTCGAAGCCCATAAAGAGGAAAGAAAGAAAGATTAATAGCCGCAGCAAAGTACCAAAGTACAAACATTTCGTCTGGCACATAACTTTCTGTCTGATGAGTTAATTTGTTCAAACAAAATAAATTGACTAAAAAAAAAAAAAAATCAGCACCATAAAAAAGTATCTATATATACATACGCTTACGCTTCAGTTGAACTAATTAGCCATACGTTGTGAATCCGGCTTTGAATGCACGTTCACGTTCACGTTCGACTTGTTCGTTGTTCCGTGCTGTGTTGTCGTTGTTGTCGTCGTCGTCGTCGTCGTCGCGTCTGTCATTTGGTCTTGTCAGTCGGCACTTGGCAGTCCACAGTCCGCTTCCCCATCTATAAATTCCAAATCACGCGCACTGCATTCACAGCTCGCGCGCATTTCGAGCGAGAAAGAAAGAGATCTTATCGCCAGAATCGATCTAAAATATGGGCATTCCGATTCCGACGGGGACTCGGAATGGAAGTTCGGAGCGAGGAGCATTCAAGCCCGCACATGAGTTATGTGTGCCCACGTCCGTGATTGCCCCAAGTATCGACGACTCTGTACAGCAGCGCGGTGACGGCGCAGTGGTGGGATAGCGACGACGATCAACGATCAACGCTGTCGTCGTTGTTGTGGTTTTCAATTTGTGACAGCAGCGCAACGAAACGAAACTGGTTCGCTTTCTGAATGACACGACAACCGACAACGACGAGTTCGACGAGACGTCCTTGTGAGAGACGCGCTCATAAAACACTTAAATTATTGACTCTTTTTAGAATAAAATTTGTTTAAATAAACAAATGCATTCCACATTAACATTATTATCGGTCCCACAATCCCAAAAGTTATACCATACCATATACTTGGATTTGGTTATAATATAATGGAGGGATTTATGCGATCATTGCATCCGCTTTTTGTCAGCTCAGAGGTTAAAAAGGTTGACTTGACACTTCCACCGAGCGGAGCGGTTTACTGCCCTCACCAGGTAGCTGCCCAAAATCGAGCCAATTAGCTGCGTCTCTCCTTGAATCCTCTATATGAGGTGTTCATTTTCGGTTAGGTTGGTATTTTTTTTTTTTGACCGATTGATGGATCACCACAAGCGTGCGTCGTCGATCGTCCATTGTTATTCTCTTCTGAGTTCTGCAGAAGTAGGAGGACTAAATTGTGGTCCAGCTCAAAGATGCTGTGCGCGGTGTGTGTGTTAAAAGAGAGTGGGTGTTGTTCATAAACACGACACACAGCACAGGTAGGTAGGTAGTTTCTCATTTGGTTTTATACTACTCATAAAATTTATCGATTAAATTAACCCCTACCGTATAACATATCAGATGATTTGGTACCTATACAACATTCAGTACCATTTAAAATATATACTGGCTTTCCGAAAGCAGAACTTATACCTGATTTACATTATGAATTGGATAATTAAATACGATTTTTATAGTCATTTTTACTTGTTTCTTTTTTTTTTACGGCTGATGGAGGTATTTTGTTTATCTTTTGATTGAATCTAAATTGGGATTTTAAAATTAAATCTGAAACTTGCTGTGTTCAAAGATGTAAAAGTTGTTAACACACGCGCTCGCATAACATAACCATTTAACTGGCTAATTATTTTCCAAAAAAAGAAGAAAACCCTGCAATGATGGAGTTTTTTTCTATGGGACAACATTCATTACTATTAACTATTAAGTAATTCGGGTATATGTATTATGTATATACTGTCGCAGTTTCGTATATTTTTCGATAATGGATCGAACGATTGATACTGAAGCTTCCATAGCTACAAATTTATTAAAATTAGAAAATAAAATTAAAAAAAAATGAAATCATATTTGTATGCGATTTTTATAAAATATTCAATTTGTACATTCAATATTAATTGAAAACGAGTCAATAGATTTGATTGAAATTTAGTTTGTAAGTGCTTGATGCAAAGTGATGCCAGACTTTTGAAGCAAATTTTCCCACAGCGATACCCAAAAATTCCCTTTTTCCCACATAAATATCCCACAATTCTCCCTTGACAAAATAAATTCTTAAAATCATATATTTCGTAATTTATGAACAAGTATGCATTTTGCATTAGCAAAAAAATATAAACTTTTAACTAAAATAAAAGCACAGAAATCAATATGCACAAAAAAAAAAAAAAAACAATAAAACTTAAATGCCTTTTCGTTAATTATGTTCGAAAAAAAGAGTTGAGGCTTCTCCAAATATTCTGCTTGTATTATCAATTTCGCTTATCGAATAGCATAGTTTTGCAGTTAACGAAAACTATATAAAACGACAGTTTTCACTTATGGTTTAGTAGTGTTATTTTTGTATGGATTTTTTTACTAGGCTTTCGTAGATCAAAATGTTAAAATGTCTGTTGTTAAGTATAACGTTTTCAAACATTGTATGTAAGGTATACACCTCTAATACTATTTTCAATTATCAATTGGTAGTTGATTAATACTGAAATTTTGTACAATGAAACTTTACTTATCAACTGTTTCATGATAAATTTTCAATTTTATTGTAGTTTACAAGGGTCTGTACTAGAGCTCCCTATTACTCGGATATTTTAAACACGGATACACGTATTCTTATAATATCCGGTTTTGAATCCTTTGTGTATCCGTGCATCCGTATATCCATGCATCCGAAGATCTGTGTATTTACTATATTAAATAATTCAACTATCCCAGATAGGGCAAATTTTTGATAAAAATACAACAAAGACTTGTTAGCCGTAGATTTAAGTTGAGAATTATTTAATTCTTTCTTTAAAAATCGATTTTTGGTGAACAACCGACTGGAAGTAAGTTGCCCGACTCTCTCTCCTGTTGGATTTGTCAATATAAAATAACTCACAAATTTCTAAGAGAAAGTGTGAAGCAATAAGTTTTGTAGAATATTATTTTTCAAAATTCTTAAATTTTTATCAATTTTTGCATTTTTAAAAGTGAAAATAAAATTGATGGCAGACTCAATCAACCATCTAGTATGAAATTTGTTGTTGTTTGAAAATCGAACCCAGACAGAACCCATGAAAAACGCGTTAAAACGTTGATTTTTAATGTCAAAATATGAAAATAAAAAATATAAATGAATTTATTATTTAATTTAAATTTTTATAATTTATTTATTATTGTTTAATAATTTCACAACATAAAATTTGTAATATTTTTAAGCTATGCGTTTCGGGTTTCAATCACCCATCTTCGGGCTTATTTCGTTGACTTATTAAAACGTTGGTTTCAGAAGATTTTTAAGCAATTAAATCTTGATTTTTAACAATTTTTCAGTTAAGATGTAGGTACAAAACATAATTTGATGAGTACGACAGCATCTAAATTATGAGCCCAACTGTGGTATACCTATAGGCGAAAAGCAATTTTTGAAGTTGAGATTTTTTTATGGGACAACATTCATTATACTATTAACTATTAAGTAATTCGGTTACCTATATGTATTATGTATTTGAATTTATAGTTTGAAATAACATTTTTACAATAACAAATAATTTTTTGTTTTAATTATATAAACTTTCTTATTGTTTGCGTGTAAAAACTTACCGAGATGGTTTTTCACTTCCTCAAAAAAAAAGGCTAATATACAATGTTAAGAATTGAGACGATATAAGTTAGATAGATTATTATAAGTACACGGTTAAAAATTCTGGCATTAATTTTAATATTTTCGGGGTTGTATATATGACAACACCAAAAATGTATTAAAGTTTAATACATCGCAAATATTACATTTTTACTTTTAATACAAAAATTATTACATTTTTAATAGAACTTTATTAGAAAAAGAGAGGAAATAAATTGAGGAAATTTCGCACAAAGAAATTTCTCACAAGAAAATTTTCTCTCAAAAGGATATTTCTTTTAAGAATTAATGCAACACAGAAAATATTATGAATACATACTCGTAATTCGTAATAGCAATAATAATGAATGTGTATTTTTGCAAGAGTACCTATTTATCTTTGTATGTCAATTTATTTCCATTTGGGAATAATTATTCTTATGATTTTTATTAGAAAAAAAACATTCTTTTCTCCATCGTTTTTCAGAAATGAGAATAGAAATCTTATTGCGATTGAAATTTTGTCTACTAATTAACATATTGTGCCTCGAAAAACTGCAAAGCGCCTTCAAAATAATGCATATTTAAATTTTTTTATTTTTATACAATATTTATACAATATTAATAAATTTTAATCTTGGGTGTATTAAAAGTGACGCCGTCTGTTCAAAATGTTCATATTCAATATGGCTGACAAAAAAGAGCATCGAAGCAAAAAAAGGGCGAGGAGGTATTAGAATGTAATCAAAAATTATTAGAAAAATTCTCATATTTGAAATGGCAACTGAGAGAGAAATGTTCCCTCTCTACAAGGGATATGTTTTATTCTTTTGGGTTAAAATCGACTCTTTTTTGTATTACAAATGATATTTTAATACAAAAATATTAGAATGTAATAAGAATTGATTAGAATTTTTTTTTAATATTTCCCTAGTATTAAAATGTAATATTTGCTGTATTGCATACGGCTGTAATACAAGAGCTGTATTAAAAAATACCCCAGAATTTTTAACCGTGTATAGATACATATAACTACATATGTATAACTTTTTCAAGTGGGCTGTTTTTAGCTGTTGCAGAGATACATATCTAGTTAGGTATATGCAGGTATATATGTGGGTCCTGTATATACCTGATCAATTTTCTTTCAATCGCATAGTACCTAAGAATATGTATACCCGGTGCCGAACCTGGAAATTTTGACGCCCTAGGCAAATTGTTATTTTGCCGCCCCAAATAAAAAAAAAAGTTATAACGACAAATTATTATTTACATAGGATTTTATTTAATAACAATCAAAGGCTTTCGACCAAAAAATTTTGAAACTTAAATGCTGTTGTACGCGATTTAATTTTTGGAAATACTTTAGCTTTTTCTTCTTCAGCAATGCAATTGAGCTCTTGGTTCATTGTTGAGCGAAGATATATAGGTTTTTATAAGTTTAAGCTTCGAGAGGCTGATGCAACACTTACGCCCATATTAATCACTCGATACATCCAGATTGAAACTTAAATGCGGATGTATATACATTGAATTTGTATACTTTACATCTGGATTTAAATTTAAATCTGGATGTATCGAGTCAATAATATGGACTTACAGAAAATGTTAATAGTACCATAGATGCTATTAATAAATTTGGATACAATTCAAGTAAGAATTGTAATTGTTTGAAATTAACAACAGCAGGTTTAAATATCAATTTTGAATCGATTGTTTCAAGTGATTTTTTGAAATTGATAACGGCGGCTACTAAAACTCATTGAATCGGAGACGATGAAATCCACTTGATTGTTCATTTTCGTAGTAATTTTTAAAGCGTCCTTGTTCAGGGTGTTTTTTTAGAGGTATAGAACTATAAACTGAAATAAAACACAGATTAATTGTATTAATTGCCATAAAATTGAATTTATTTCAATTGAACAATGGCTTGATGATTATCTACACTCCAAATGCGGCAGTTTTGCTTGTGGATGTAGCCATTCCACCAAAAATGAGCATCATAGCTGAACACAATTTTCTTGTGGAAATCGGCGTCAGTCCGATTCAGAATGAAATGGCAAACCAGAATCTAGAAAAAACACCCAATGTTTCAAACAAAGATTGCTAAGAGCGGTTTATCTGAAAGATACTGTCGCCATTTTGTCTAAATGCAAACAGGTTAAAATTTTTATTGGTTTTGATTTAAATATTTTCGAAAGGATAATTATTTGCATTAAAAATCGTTTCAAATTTTCTGTAAACTGAAATTTGAGTACGCGTTTAACAAGTTGAGTTGCTTTAAACTTGAATTCCGAACTTTCTGAAATTTCAATGAAAGAATCATAATTTTTTGCTAAATTTTCTGTGAGACACGTTGTTTTGATTGACCACCGGGTATCGGATAATTTTTTTTGAAGTAGAATATTCAGTATTTTTTTGAAGAATGACCCAAAGCTTCGGACAAAAACGAGGAACAAAAAAGTACAGGTGGGAAGTAGTTATTGAAGTAGACGGACATGTTACCCTTTTTTCGCTATGGAATTATTGTACTGATTTTGCCGACCTTGTCAAGTGCCGCCCTAGGCAATTACCTGTTTTGCCTACAGGCAGGTTCGGGACCGTGTATACCTAAACGTTACTTGTACGTAATGTAAATGTTTACAAAAATTAATTTCCTCCAAGTGACTCAAAATCGATCTATTAAGCATAACCAAGTGGCAACCTTGTGTATTTTTAATATACTTATTTGATAATTCATAAGGTAATGAGAACGTAAGCTATTAATTGCTTATTAGGTTGGTATTGGTATATACTTAGGTATAGATATAAAATGACCTTTATAAAACAAGTTTTTTTTGTTTTAATAATTCATCGCAGCAATTCAAATCACTAAGCCTACCCGTATTCACAAAAATTAACAAAGCATTTGCTCAGATTAAATACATTAATTAACTGTTCACTGAAATCAAGTGGTTTCTCAATGCAAACAAAAAAACACAAAACACAAACAATTTGTTATCAGCATAAAAAGCCAGATAATGATTTCCAAAAAAAAAAAAAAAATAAATAAAAAAATCTCATTCAAATCCCAAACGAACAGCACAATCAACTCAATCCAACATACCTACATAATATGTACATATGGCTACATATATCTACACACAACCCATCCATTCACTTCGCAATCATCATAAAAAGAAACCAGCGCCATTCGAGATTGGGATTAATGAAGGAATCATTTTCACCAATGTTCAGCTTCGTGTTATATTTTTGTTGTTGCCTTTTTTTGTTTTTTTTTTTTTTTTATTATTTATTTCGGCAACGAAGAATAGTCCCACGTCCCACTGTAAACGTCTGGGTGAACGTGATCAGCCGTCACAACTGCAACTGTTGGCTGGCTGGTACTGGTACGGGTCGATGCGTGAACTCCACGGGACGTCATTAATAACACTTAAGTCGCCTTCTATACCACTTCTCGTTTATACGTCCCTTTGCCCTACACTCCGCATCCAGCACCATTTTCCGAGTTTTCTCATTTTTGATTACCGACACACGCACCAGTGTATACCTATATCGGTATATAAACTGCCCCACAGGCGTTCGGGTTCGGGTTGGTAATCCTTTTGTGACTATTGCTTCAGGGTATACAATGCCAGTGCCACCACTTTCCCTTGCACGTCCTTTTCCGCTCTGTCGTCTGGTCGTGTCGTTGTCCTCATCGTCGGTCGTTGTCTGCTTTTATGTTGGTTTCGTCAAAGAAGTAAATTGCTTGGAAAATCTCTGGGACGTCATTGATTGCTTTTTCAATAGGGAAAACTATTTCCCCGAAAATATTCTCATCAGTTCGCTTGCTTCTAAAATTGATGCCTTGACGGACTTATGCTGGGCCCTTTTAGTTTTTTTTTAATGAATTTAAATTTGTTAATCGACTTTAAATGGTGATTTGAGGAAAATAATCATAAATACTTGAAGAATCTCGAAGTCGTATATGTATATGGAGGCAAAAAGATAACCAAATTTCCTTCGAGCCGGATTTGAACCAGCGACCTATGGATGTCCGCTTTTTGGAATTTTCTCTTCTACAGTCCACCGCTCTACCAACTGAGCTATCGAAGGCAGTTGGAGGTTCCCTAACTGATTAACAACCGCCATATTTGGATTTTTTCGATTTACCAGTAGGCAATCAACGATCCATTATTCACCTTTCACTGTTTTGTGTCTGCTATATTGTTGTCTCTGGGTAAACAAAAAATTGCTTGGTTCAAGTTTCTTTTGTATTTCCAGTGAGAAAATCTTCAATTGAAATAACGGTTTCAATCGCCTTCGATAGCTCAGTTGGTAGAGCGGTGGACTGTAGAAGAGAAAATTAAAAAAAGCGGACATCCATAGGTCGCTGGTTCAAATCCGGCTCGAAGGAATGAGTATAATTTTTTTCTTTTTAATTTAAAAATAATACATATTGTATGTTTGTTTCCAAAAATGCCAAAAAATATGCATCGATTTAAAAAAAAAAAAAAAAAAAAATTAATTTGGTATATATTGGAGACCTTGAACTGGCACTTAAGCTGGCGTTAAGGTTATTTTTGTTTCAATAAATGTCACACAATAATAATAAATAAATAAATAAATCTTGTAATTATCCCCCCGAAATAATTTCTAATTTTCATAAACATAAAACTAGTTAAAATTAATTTTTCTTAAAATTTAATTATAAGTTAAAGGAAATTACAATATTTTTAAATTAATATAATTGTCTAGAAATGTGTATAGGTATATTTACAAATAAAAAAAAAGTTATTTATAAATATTTATACTTAGTTATAATTTGTTTTCTCTCTGGCTGTGTGTTTAGATTCAGCCATTAGCGGATCGTCCGATTTTCTTAAAACTTAGGTTTTTGGACATTCCCCCGCAAGTGTTTTTTTTTTTATTTCACCGGTGTCTGCCATGGGATCACTACGTTTTCCCGTGTAACGTTTGCCCACCGATTTGAAAGGTAGTTTTTTTTGCTACAATCCCGCAGCACGATATCCCGCGGAACGATTGCCTATGAAATTTTCCACGGGATTGGCGGCGGGATAAGCAATACTAATTAGTACTTTTTGTCAATACTATTTTGAATTTATGCAATAAATATTTTATGTTTGTTAAAATATCTAATTTTTTTTTTTAATTTAAGCATTTTTTTTACTTTTTTTTTATTTTCATAAAAAAAAACTACCAAATGATAAAAAAAAACTTTTCATACACAACCTCGCACCTACCCCAAATCCTATAGTGTGCCAAGCAGGGGGGTTGCAGGGGGGCAGCATGCCCCCCATACATATCTCACCTTAACACAAGAAAAGACTTTTGTACAAGAAAACTACAATTGACATGAATTTTGTTCATGCGCTGTCGATTTGTATTAAAAAAAGTAGGAATCGGCGCGCAAACGTTACACTGGAAACTGTGATTCGGGATATCGTTCTGCAGGAAAACGTTTTGCGGGAAAATGTTTTGCGGGAAAATCTACGCGGGAAAACGTGACGCGGGAAAACGAGAAAAGTTTAATTTTTTGTTTGAAATTTTAAAACTTTGAAAACGAGAGTTAGGGTCATAGTTAATTTTTTGCCAAAATTAGGTTTCCAAAAAATTGTATTTCAAAATTCTGTCTTTCAAAATTATGTAAATTTAAAAATTTGCATTTCAAAATTCTGAAAATCAAAAATTCTATTTTTCAAAATTTATAAGTGGCGCTATTTTCTGTATTCTATAATTCTATTATTCAAACGTCTAAAATGCTGTAGATATGATTTAAATTATTTTTTCCAATATACTGTGAATGTCAAAATTTTGTATTTTTCATTCGGGAAGGACAAGTCCAATTCTAAGACTCACTCCAAACAAAATTGAGAACTTTTTACAATTAATTTTCCTTTATTGTACACTGGCATTAAGATTTTCATTTTATAGAAAAAATATATCATATAAACAAAAATACAGAATTTTGGTCACTTAAAATTTTAAAATACAGAATTTTATATTCATACAAAATTTTGTGTAACCAGAATTTGGTATAAAAGTATTTTCAAATACATATGTACAATATTTTAGAAACAGAATTTCGACTCTACAGCATTTCAGCCCCAACGTGAAATTTTAATATTTCGAAAACGAGGGTTGGAACATAATTCTGTATATGTCAAAATGTTGGTATTCCAAAATTCTGTCTTTCAAAATTCTGTGAATCTAAAATTCTGTATATTATTCCAAAAGTGTGAAAATCAAAAATTCTGTTTTTCATTTTTTACAAAAAGTAACTAATATGTTTATAAGGCTGTACCCAAGCAGGTACAGTGGTAATATATGGGTTCTAATTTTGTGTATGAAATTTTTTGAAGTATACCTTTTCAACGCACAGAGCTATGCCATACAAAGTTCACACGTCCATCTAACTCACATTCTTTGCATCAAGATTCAAGGGGTTTATCAAATATTTTGGGAAAATGAGGCCTTCTATAAAAGGAACGCTTGCTGAAAATGGAACGTTTCGACGTTGAAGGTTGAATTGTATGTCTTCTTATATAGTGGTGAGCAATATTTCTTTGAAATGTAGGTAAGTCATTTTGGGAATCCGCGGCGACTTTGTAAAGCTTCCAAGCGTTTACCTGTGTATAGAAATTATCTTTGAAGTGAAAAGTGCCCGCCACCATTTTTTTCCCCGAATTTCTCCCATACTTTCATTATAATCCGCAATGAGATTTGGCTGCTGCATAAAATCTTTTTTTTTTCGCTGTTGATAACCAGCGTTTGACGTAATGTAACGGTTCAACAGCATCAAAATTCAAAGTTTGTGCCCATAGCAATGACACTGTTGTCGTTCCATTTCACAAAAAGAATTCCATTATTGGGGTTGTAGACATGCTCCAATGACGCCTTTTCTTTTTTTTGAAAATGGGAAGAATAGAGAATAGTTTTTTTTTTTGCGTAACGTCCTTATGGAAAAGCTTTTCAAAAATTTCGACTGGAGTTTTGTTTGTTTTCCAAACTATAGTTTTCATATTCATTTTATTTATTTCAAAGTTATTGGTAGCAGTCATTGTCATATCTCCGACTCTTTTAGACCAGCTTGGTTGGGATTAAGATTGTCCGAGGATTGAGGCTCTGATTATTGATAAAGGAACAACGTCCTCGCTGTCATACTCCTCATCCCTAATAAAGAGTTCAATGTTACTTGGGACTTCATTGGGAAATAGATCTTTATCCAAATTTTCTACATCAATCTCATCTTGATCTGTGTTGTAATCTGCATCTAGTGCTATATAACTGCATTATCAAATTTTGATCATCTTCTTCAATTGCATGTTCTGCGTTTGAAAAATCCATAAAAAGAGGCAGTTTAAAATGATTTAAAATTAATTATCAAAATAAAATGTCTTCAGATTTTCCCATTGTACCCAAGCGGGTACACCTTTTTTTTTTTTTTTTTTTTTTTAAACAACACAAACATATGTATGCCAGCAAGACCTAGGGTCTTATAAATTAGGCAAATGTTAGAAGGAATAGAAGGATAGGATAGATTACTTCAAAGTTACTGACCTCAGGTAATAAAAAATGTTAACTTGTCTGTTTATACCAACTATTCGTGACCTTTTTTTGAAAAAAAAAAAAAAAATAAAACAAAAATAAAATTAGTAAAACAAATATTTGATTTGTTGCCAAATATAAAACAACCTCCAAAAAACGGCAAAAACCAAAATCGTACCTCACCCGGGGTAATAAAAAAAACTACAGTTTTAGTTTTGTTGTAATTTACTGAACTTAAACATGTTGTCAAGATGTCAAGAGACAAAAAAAAATCTAATCTCATTAAAACAAATGACAGATGTGAGATGGGTCAACGGTAAAACGATGAATTCCATCAATTTGTTGTACCCAAGCGGGTACAGTGGTGTGGTATGTAAATGAGTTAACATCGCTGCATCGAAAGAGAAAAAATCGCTTAGGAAGGAATTTGTAGTTAAATTGAAAAGATTTTTAAAAACTGTAAAAAGCATTGTGTAAGGCATAATTTTTTGCAAAATAAAAAATAAAAAACGTATGTAGAATTGGCTTTTAGACCAGCTTTACCCAAACAAATTTCGAGCAAATTTGGTTGAAATTACCTCATTTCGAAATATGTGGGAAATGAGATAATTTGGAATCGAATTTGGAAATTTTCAACGAAATTAACTCATTTGCCCCAATGAAAACGTAATATGTATGTATTTACTTATCATTTTACACAATTTTTAAACTTGCATGAATACCCTTAATTACGTTGATTTTTAATAATATTTCAGTTTAAACTGCGTAGATTTATGCTTGTATAATTGAAAACTGAAGTTTGGGTTTTGGAGTCTTTGTTTCAGGTTTTGCATAATAATTGAAAAAGAATATATTAGGTATATACATTTAAGTTTTTTAATAATTTTAAACTTTAAAAATATACACCTACACAACCAGCGAACTGCGAATTGCAAATGACTGTCAATTTGACATTTCATTCATGACGATCGCTGACAATTACTCCGAATTCTCATAAAACATAAATTAATAAAAAGAGTGTTTGATCCTGATAATGTGGATTGTGAATTTACGTTTAACAGATGGCACAGAAGATAAACTGTTGGACGCGTAGAAAATATTAAAATACAAAATTTTACTATTTAAACTAATTGTACACACCGTTTTCTTTTTAAATTTGATGATTGGATCATTTCATTCAACAAACCAAAAGATGATATTTGCTCTAGAAATTGCTTAAAAGATTAATACGCATTTGCAGGTTGCTGCAGTTCATGTGCAAAAGGCAATACAATAAGGACTTTGATTAGGTACTTGTTTGTCATTCAACCAAATCAAATAAAATCAGAGAACTGCCTCAGCACATTTTCAACTCAATCCCTTTTTTTGCACAACTCAGAAATTTAACTTAAATCCGATTTATTTCTTTTTAAAAGTTCTATAAGATAAATTAAATTTATACGCACGACATTGCCTTGATTATGTTTTAGATATAAATTCGATTATATTCTATTATATCTTTTAGGACTTTCTTTCATCACCATAAACCATGTCATAGAATTATTAAAAAAAAAAACTAAGCCCTTTTGTCTCGCATATATAACAAGGGATTATTTTTTTTACAACGACCATTTTATTATATCTCGGGAATTAAAAATAAAACTGTAAACAAACTCATAATAGCCTTCATATTAGTCCCCTCTCGCCTAACACACAACAACATTATGACCTGCAGTGTATTATCTTCATTCAAAGCAGATTAAAAATGAACCAAAAAAACACCACCGGCATACGCCATAGCCTTTATATATTCCAATAGCATGACCACACCACAACCACACCACAGCAGAAGCTAAAAAGGGCGACCCCACCAAACAAAGCCGGTGATAAAACAAATATTAAACAAAAAAAAAACTATAATAAAAAAAAAATATTTAAATTCTACTTAAAGTTCCTCGTTGACTTCCAATTACCTCATCGCGCGGGTTGACGCTATATATATGAAGCTACGCCATCATACCATGTCATCCGGCTCCCCATGGTTTTTTGGTGGAGCGGCGCAAATGGAGATAAAAACTAAGGCAAAGTTTGTGTTCGCTGTGCTGCTGCCCTGCCCCCTCCTCGTTGTCGACGAGCCCTGGTGGTAGTCGTTAGTTCCCCACAGTCCATATATACAAAGTTTTTGTGTCATATCGATTTATCTGGTTATTAGTAGCAGCATGGAATTCGCGGATAATGTTGCTAAATGCCAGGAAAGGAAGTCGAATAGAAACAGAAATGTAAAAAAAAAAAACAAAAATTGAAGTAAACATCCTGTGTGTGGCTTTGTGTGTGATATCTAGCGTAGGGCGTTTTACTAGGCAAACTTGAGGCCATGTAATCAATTTCAGGGCCGCTCTGATGCCACCAGCCAGGGACACACAATTCAATGTAGCCTCGCTAATGGAAGTCCCCCTCCAATCGGGTTCAATCAGCAACCAAACCCAATTACAGCATTCAGGATGCATTAAATCGGAATACAACGTTCGGCGCGCAGTCGTAGTCTCTGTCGCATGAGCTGAGCTGAGCTGAGCTCCCCTTTCTGGACATTGTCGCTCTCTCTTTGCGCACCACGGTTGCCATGCCATGCCATCAGACCCGCAGTGTGTATACTGTATAGGTAGAGGTACTTATAGTATAGTTTGAGGCAAAGTTATGTCAAGCGGTGACTATACAAGGAATTTTCTGGCGCAGACTCCGCGAACAATTTACAATCTTGTCGCTTGAGTGGCTTCGTTGATGGAACTAGTTTTATGCGGCACAAAAGACTCCAAGCTGTACATAATACATATATATGTTGATGCTGCGCACACTGTGCCCGGTTTTGCATGCACGCGAGTACACAAGATATCAATCTATTTGCTGCAAATCTAAAACGAATCCAATCCTCTCGCATGGATTCGCGTCGCGTATACCTACTTAATGCACGCATATCAAGCCTTCATACTCGTACAACAACAACAACAAAAAAAAGAAATAACGCGGCCTTTGCATGTAAATTGACACATTTTGCACTTAAGAGCTTGCTACGAGTATAATGCTCTATGCGCAGCTATATAGCGTAACTAGTTTTGGGATGGATGAAATGAGCGTGTTCGTGAATTTTTAGCTTAGCAATTTGCATTTCAAAAGATGATCAGCTATATGGAAAAGCTTGTCTGATGATGATCTCTTGGCTTGAAGTGTTTCGAAAATGTTGTGTTAATTGGATGACTAAAGATGATCAACACCTGATTATCTCATATGTCGATTGATTGGAGTTGGCTTGGCTTAGCTTTGAAGGCCTCAATATAATAAGGATGAAGTTTTTTTTCCTGTTGGTTGTATAATGACGCATATAAAAGTGTCGGGAATCACGATAGGGAACACTCTTTTTTGTTGTGTTATCATTAATTACAGGATCTTAAATTCACAGAACAAAAATTTAAAACATATTTTTCAATTAAATGAAAAAATATTCATTGAAAAAGATTGAAGATTTACAAGAACCAACATTTTTATTAAAAAGATTCAGGGTTTTTTGTTCGAACTTGATTTAATTTTATTGGTAATTTATATAGTTGTTTAAAATATTAATAAAATAAAATATAGTGTAAAGGTACATCTGTACAGCAAATTTTAATACTATTATGCTTACTTAAATTAAACTAAATATAAATTCTAAATTTGGCGTGTTCAGAAAAATAAGATCCCAGAGATTTTGCTCCGTCAAAGAGTGAGAAAGCGCATCCAAGATCTTTTTCCTCAGCATTTTGACAGAAAAGCTGAGAAATGTTGCTGAGGAATCCTTTTGCAGTTAACTGAGATTGATGAGATTTCCGAGATATTATTTTCCTGAACATGCCTTATGTTTCCTGAACTCTGCGAATCAAAATTGAAAGGGAGCGTATCGGAATCCCGCTTTTTAAAATCCCGTTTTTCGAAAATCCCGAAAAAAAGTTTTAAAATCCCGTCTACTAAAATACCGTTTTTTTAAAATCCCGTCTTCTAAAATCCCGCTTATTCATAATCCCAATGTATTAAAATCCCGCTTTTTAAAATCCCACCAAATCCCGCCAATCCCGTTTTTCGCAATTAATTTGGGTATTAAACTTGGTTAATTATATGAACTCATTCCCATCATTTTAGAAACTAACTGCCATCTACCAAAATGATAAAAAGAAATTTTGCATACACCCAACCTCGCACCTACCCCAAATCCTATAGTGTGCCCAAGCAGGGGGGTTGCAGGGGGGCAGCATGCCCCCCCATACATACCTCAATGTTTATTAAAATCGTTGGGACTTATTTCATAATGAAATAAGTCCCAAATGAACTAACTCCCAAATTTATGAACTAGGTCCCAACGAAATTTTGGTGGGAGTTAAAACATGTAAGTAGTTTTAATTGATAAAGCGGGATAATAAGAAACGGGATTATAAAAAACGGGATTATAGAAAGCGGGATCTTGAAAAAGCGAGATTTTAAAAAACAGGATTATAAAAAGCGGGATTTTAAAGCCGGGATTTTAAAAAACTGGATTATAAAAAGCGGGATATCGAACCCAACCCAAATTGAAAATATTCACTAATGGAAAGAGAGAAAAAATAACTGATATAGTGACGTAAATATTATTTTGACGTTTGACAACTCAAAAATTCGGTTCGTTTTAAATTTTCTTTTCTCAATTTGTTGTTCTGTTCGTTTCTTTAATTTGAATAATCCTTGTTTCTTTGATTTTAAGAAAATGTCATTAAATTAATTACATTAAACAATTATTTTGAATATGAATATGAACCCCAGACAAACAAAATGAACGTTCCGTGCATAGGCCAAAAACAGTTACCTACTTTGAATATGAATAGAGAAAGATCCCGGAAAATTCAGAAAAAACTATATATAGGATCCAGACAGATGGAAACGATTACCATATATTTCGCATCAAATTTTTTTGAGCTCCATCAACTGCAATAAAGATTACGCAGACTAATACATGGGTGCTCAATAGTCGCAGACCACAGTAGAATAGAAAACCATAGGTCCATGAATGAGGTCATTTTACACATATCGCGCTTAGTTTTAGCTTCCATACAAAATTTTCTCAAAAATTCAGCCAAGCTATAATGTTTATGCACGCATTTTAGTGGAGCAGCTAAAAAAATGTTATTTTCTGTCAAAATTAAGCGCATGCGAAATTTATTCGGCACATTGGGCAAGTGCAAAAAAAAAGACATTTCAGAGATCTCAGCAATCTCAGCTACATGAGCAGGTTCTTCAGCACGATCTCTCAGTTTTGGTTTCAAAATTTGGATTCGCTTCCTCACTTTTTTATAGAGCGAAATCTCTTATATGTACATAGTTCTCATTCCGAGCTAAATTTTGACAGATTCTTTAATTCTTAAATATTATATATATATGAACTTTGTAAAAAATTAATCGAAATGGGTAATTGTTGACTCATAAATCGAGAACGGAGAAAAAAGCAAGAAACCGAACAACTTTTGATGCTAAAAAAAATGCTGGTTGATTCAAATGCAGTTGTCAAAACTAAATTGGAATGGACCGATCGCAAGTAACCTTTGGTAGCGCAATGCGTAGTGATGTGGTTCTGAAGGAAGCTTGGTCTGGTTCGCCTCTCAGTGACGGTAAAAGTTGTTCAAATAAAATTGAACAAATAAGACCAAGCACCACTAAAAGAAGTCAGCTGATCGGCGGGGCAGTCGTGAAATCGGTCTGTCTCAAAAGTCGTAACAACAGTGGAGAACTTACAATTTTGTCTGACAATACTCTCAGCAACGTCATATCAGACGACCATCAATTGAATTAAAGAAATTAACACCTCCGTTGTAGAAGTATAAGACTCATCTTTATTACAAAATTTAAAAATAGTGTTATGTATACATAATGTTATAAAATATTGGCTGAACATTGTATTTTGAATATAGGACTATAATATAGATTAATTGTTTTATGTATTCCAGTGAAATTGTCAAACTTTGGAACAAAATCTGCCAAACATAGGAACTGAAAATTGTTCATTGTAAGGCTATTGTCAGATCATTTTCAGATAATTGACAGATTCTGACAGTACAATTGTAAGATATGACAATCGTCTCTACTTAGCTTAAGTATACCTACCTATACAAAAAAGTTCTGCAAAAAACTTTACAAACAAAGTCATTCGCACTTATACTTATTTATAGCTAAACTTTAATTCAACTTAGGTTCTGTAATGAAATCACTTATTCCACCAATGAATACCTACAAGAAACTCAAGTTGGATCCATAAGTTTGGTTACACAATGTTTGCTATTATTCTCACAATAAAATTCGAGAAACCAACAACAATATTGCAAACTTTTCTTAAATAATGACTTTCTCGTGTATATAAAACTTGTGCTACATTGTGCAAAGGGGAGAGAGTTCCTCTAATTAAATGACTGAACATTTGTTACATTCGCCTCCAAAGCCAATATACCTTACATATAAGCTATACCCTCTGCATCCGACTTGAAATTAATTACAAATAATTATTTTGCTTAAGTGGCTTTCCCGCCAGGAAGTCGATATGTTCAATGAAATGGATTGACATCGCATAGAAAATGTATAAAGCCATTTGCCGTTCCCCTTTGAAAATGGTTTTGCTTTTTTTATTTATTTTTTTTATTGCCATCAATCGTGACATGAAACTAAACGCCAGTGATGTTTCTGGTTACTCACTGTCACTCCGACTCATTCAAATCGATCAAGTACCCAGTTCCGTACACTCCCACAACATAGGTAGACACCGCGCTAACGACGACCGACCTCATTACCGCTTCACATCTCTATTGTAATAATGCAGTATTTGGCATTTGGTGCCATTTGTGCATCACAAACCAACTGCGGAGAAAAATAAAAAATAAAAAACGAAAAAAAACAAAAAAAATAAAAATAAATATCTAGAGAGAACTGAAGTTTCAAATTAAAATCCGATTGGGATATACATATAATATAAGGACTCCATTTGGGAGGGAAGTTCCACTTCTTGTTTGCCCATTAATTACTTCCATCTCCTGTGTTTCTGAAGTTTGCTCTTCGAGAAGATTGTAGAAAGCCGCACGACGCAGAATCCACAATTTGGAGAAACAACCAGAAGCAGCAGAAGTAGATACCAGGCAACGACATATAATGTGGCACACAGGGTGTGCTGCTGCGAGGGGTATTTTCACTCGTTGGCATTGCCAGCAGACGGTTTAGTTGACGTTCCTGAGTTTATTTTATTTTATTTTGTTTGATATTGTGGGTGGGTTGGGTGCCCGAGTATAGTCTAAAGTTATACAAGAACAGAACTTGCAGCCAACTGGCAGCAAGTGGGTGCCCATTGTTGAAAAGTTGCAACAAACAACGCGGCGCGACTGCGACATGACAAAACTTATTAAATACATCGGCGACGCTCTTTTGTCGTCGTATACTTATTGTCGGTCGGGTGGAATTGAGTGGAGTGGATATAGGTACAGAACAGGAACTGACTGACTGAACTTCTTTCGAGGTTATAAAGTGGAAGTGATGGGGTGTCACATTCACCGCGATCCCAATCCCACATTGTATACTTTCGTTATATGAATGCGAAAATGAAAATTGTCTAGAAAGTTTGTTACAAAAGTCATGGGACGTTGGTTTTCGAAATAGAATCAATTTATTATAAATGTTTTCAAACCTACTATAGGTACAGATCTGTGGTCTGAGTTCGAAGGGTCCAACACGGACTAAGTTGGTGGAACTTTCACTTTTAGAAATTAATTTTGCGGTTACTTTCAACTCGGGTATAAAATAGATGTAAGAGAGTATGCGTTAGAACACAGTGGGATTATGAAAAATCGATTAAGAGGAGGTGGTTGAAACGTATAGGACATACACATACTTCATCTAAAAAGAAAAACTAAAAAATATCCGAGGTATATAAATCAAAAATCGATTTTTACATAATTCAGTATATTAGGATTTTATTTTTGCATTTCGTCATTGAAGGATTTTTTGACATCGTTAGTCCACCATATTATACAGGAAGTTTGAGTTCGAGTTTTTACCAATATTGAACTCTTCCACTTTGAACAACGCTATTTTAAATTCTTGGAATGAAGTTAATTGTCCTTAGTTACATAAATGTTTGTAGTGCTTTTACGTTAAAAACCAATGAGAATCCTCAAATGGTCGCGGATAATATTTGCAATGGTTTTTGTTCAGACACTTATGTTTCAACACTTTGTACGTGTGTTCGAATCGAAAGATAAATTTATAAATTATTTCTTTTCTATTTCACGATCGCACCAATTCAGACGGAAATAATTATAGTAATGGAAATTTTCTTTATATTTGTTATATTTTCATTATTTTTTTGTAGCATATTAATAGAAGGCTTAAAGAAAACGTGATATCAATTGGCAGATATCTGAATCATGTCAGACAATCAATCTGCTATTAAATCTTTGGACTCTTTCAGTACGAACTCATGTAACAGACCTTAACTGTCGATCATTCGCATGGATATGGCGTAGGTAAATTTTTGAGCTTAAAGTTTGGAAAGAAGTGACACTGAATTTTAATATTTTTGAAAAACAAAACTGCGAAAATTCTCATCTACACAGCTTTTTGTGAATATCTCTCTAGTGGTCACAGACAAATATTTACTCCAAATATTGGCTCCGTGAAATAAGGCCCCAGGAAAAAAAACCTCAAAAGTTGAAATGAAAAAAGGCCAAAATATTCGGGCCATTTTCATAATAAAATTATTTTCCATACAATAAGGCTCCAACGATCCAATTTTCCAACAGCAAGGACACTTGTAGTTTCAATGCCTTTTAGTAATCGATTCCGATTGAATGTTGCATTAAGCACAATTTGAGCTTTTTCAGCTATTCTGTTACTCGATAATGGTTTTCAACATGATAGCTGGGTCTACAATAAGCGATATTTAACAAGCTCTGAGCCATCGATTAGCGGATTTTCATAATAGTTTTTCAATAAGACAATGTTGTTTTAGCAAACTTAATTAAGAGGCCCAAAAATGTTTTTCCAAAAAAAAATTTAAATTAAACCCCAAAATTAATGTTGGGGTCATATTTCATTGGGGCTTTATTTCATTATGAAATAACACTCCAACAAAAAAATGAAACAAGGCTCCAAAAAATGAAATAACACCCAAAAATTTTAGAATCTTCGTTTTTATTGTTTTGTATGCTTATAGTATTGGGGCTTATTTCATTTATTATCTGGAGTCTTATTTTCTGGGGCCTAACTTCGTGGAGCCTCGAAATGATGCTCGTTATTTAAAATGCAATCAAAGAAAGTATTAAAAGAAACAAGTGTTGATTGAACGCCTGTTAGTTAAACAATAACCTATAATGAGAAATGCAGTTGTTTTTATACAACATATTTTTGAAAGTGGAATTCGATTTTTTTTGGCTTTGTATAAAGCTAAGGAATGAAAATACATATATTCATGCTCATAAAGATATAGATATATCGTGTGTATTATCAAGTTCAAGTTTGCCTAGGCTATGAGCTTGATCCTGAAGATTGGAGATATATGATAGAAAATTAAATTTTACAGCCAATTCAGAAAAAAAACATTAAATCTATTAATGTAATTAGCTATTTCGAAAACTTTAGTTTCTTAAAAATACGAAATTTCAAATACAGCAAAATTCAGCGATTTTTTCTAAATCAAATATTTTTAATTTAGGGAATTACATAAAAATGCTCTGGACTAAATTTGAAGCAAACCAGGCCATCTATATTTAGGCTCCAGTTCAATGTGCAGTTGACGCAGGGTTACCAACTTCGAAAAAGTCCAGAACCGGAGGTTTTTTCCAAAACCATTGTTTTTCCTTCTTCTCTCCCGCAAATAGCCGCGTTTTTGTCGATTTTATGCCTTGTCGCTATGTTACTTTGACACTTTTTGGCTTTTCCGTTTTGCCATTCTGAACTTTGATACTTTTATGCTTTGAAACATTGCTCTTTTGCTGTTCTTTCGCTTTGACGCATTGTCAAACAACATGCCTGCTTAGTGTTTAGAAACCTTTTTTCTACAAACTTCCTATGGGTTTTGACAGCAAATTGCCAAAATTGGTAAAATTTTGTACAAATACACAAATTCACGTTACCAAACAGATCTAACACTTTGTTAAACAACACCACAACGACAGAGAAATAAACTTCAATTCTAACGCAAATGTCAGATCAGTGCTTACGTTATGTAACTCTTGCAACGATAAAAATTGATCGAGAACCGTTGAAAAATGGAAAAAAATTCAAATGATTTATTTCAACTTTCATCGTTTCGCTATTAATTTTATCGATACGATGCGAGGGTAATTGAACGTAGGCACAGATTTATTGGGGCACTCTATATTTGATATGTTTCTTAAGTTAAAATTTCTTAACAATTTTTACAATTTGCTGTCAAAACTCGTTTCATTGGCCGTGCTCAGAATTGTAGGTACCGAAAGCGATCTGAGTAATTTTGTGTTGTTGTAATCCCTTGTGAGAAAACAGTCGATATCACTGAAGCGAAAACAACTAATTGGTCATATTATCTTAAACATTTTTTAAAAGCTGTCTAGCGCAATGGATACTAATATATGAACGCAAGGAATGGAAAATTGCAATTTGTGTTTGTGTTAAGGAATGCGTTCAAGAGTGAAATAAAATAACTGAAACATTAACCGCGGAGAAATTTTGGCTAAGCCCCCTAGCCCGGAGGTTAGATCGAATTCCCGGAGTCTCCAGGCGATAATACCCCTGTTTGTAACCTGAGTTACCTGGAAGGAAAGGCAAAAATATCATTTTTAATTTCTCCATTATCGTAATATTAATTATCTTAATAAAAAACCTTGGTTTTTTTTTTACAAGAAACCCACTATCACAGAGCAAGTAAAAAATTTAACTCAAAAACAAAGCTCAAAAAACAAAAATACTAAAAATGCAAATATCCCATAAACATTTCTGGGAATATGGCCTAATGCACAAGTTCATGATCTCGGTAAAAAATTTTAAGTCAATAATTTTTTTAGCAAATAAACTTTTTATTTATAATGAGATTGGAAAATAAGGGAAACCATTATGTACATAATATTCATAATATGTATATGAAATAAAATGTGCATTAAAAAAATTATTATTTATGGAAAAAGTGCCTATATATAGTATTAATTATGCATCTTTTACCCCCGGCCAAAGATCTATGAGGAGCTAACTTTTTTTCGTGCATTGTAACCATGTGACATGAGGAGTCATCAATTTCACAAAAAGCTATAGAATTTCCACTTTGTCATCTTAAATAATTGTTGATTAAGAGCCAAATCATCTCATTCTTCCATTATAGCATGATGACGTGTATATGTGAGACGATTCCCAACATGTTCTTCGTCGCATTCGTCAAATAAGAATCTTTTCATCCCCAATTCATTGAATATACGACATTACGTGCCTAAATCTAAATAACTTAATATATGATGTGTGGAATTGTTTGATGACTTTTCATAATCAATTATACATATTTTCGTTTAAAAATATAATTTTTTTGTTTTATTTTGTTATGACTTATGAGTAATTAGAAACAGATCCAAAACTAGTTGTGCAAGCTGTTAAAATCAGCCTTTTATAATTATTGTTTTCATGATTTTAGAATTTTGTCCAGTTGTTTTTTTTTATATTTCTAGGTTAAGATATTATTTAACTTTACTAATTTTCGCTGATTTATTCAAAACTTGATATTCGAAACAACTATATTAGAACTCATTTCGCCGAAAAACTAGTTTTTAATCGAGTCACTTTATATTATAGCGATATATTCATTTGACCCTTCTCATTTGAAGTTATCAGTTAACTTGTAAGTAGTTGTTTGTCAGATTGGTTGTCCCATTAATCACATCACATTGATCTTATAGAAGTCTTCAAAGTTTAGACTTTATGTTTTGGAAAAATTCATAAGTTTTGATACATGCAGTATAATTTGGATTCAGCAGGTATGAATATTTTTTTGTAAAAATATAATAGGCGTGCTCACTTAATGTATGTGGGGATCTCGTTTCGGAAAACTAATATTTTTCTTAACTTTTGTTTTAAATATTTAATGCCCCATGATAGAAAAAAATTAAAGATTGAAAAACGGCACAAAAAGCTCTTTGACATTAAAGATCAAAACCATCACTGAAAACCAAGAATAAGGACGAAAAACTTCAGAATTTGTTTTTTTTTTCTGATTAAAACAATAAAGATATTAGGTCTGTTTGTTTACTTCCCAAAACTGTCACTTTCAATCCATTTTAGTCGAAATTTCTGTCAAATTCCATAATAACAAAAATTTAATTGGACTAAAATTGTTTAAATTGGCAGTTTTGGGAAATCAAGAAACAGACATATTGCAGAACTTATGATAATTTGAAGAATGAACTTCCTCTTAATAAACACATCCTGCTGTATATCCCATAGAATCTTGTGTCCGATGAACTTCTCCACATGGTTCATTTTATAGGCTTATGTAGGTTTCAAAAAGCACATTAAAGTCAGCACTCGAACTTGAAATGGATAAACTAGAGTATTTTGAAATAATATCAATTCCAAGTAATGACCAAAGTTTTAAGTCATCGATTTAACTTCTTACAAAATGTATCAAACCATCATCATCAAATCGTACCTTCTATCGTGTATTGTGATGATTAATTGCATATCTAACCATAAACTTTGTCTAATAATGTCATTATGTCACGGAACACTCGAACCAGATTGTCGTCATCAACCACAAGACCTGTGTAGCACATAAACAAACGCTTGTCATCATTCAAATGTATTCCGATCCAAAGACATTTACAATTTTAACAAACCACAGAATGCAGTGAAATTACTCTCAATATCAGTCTTTGTATGTATATGACTATTTATCGTACAACATCGATTCTCTGTCCCAAATATATATTTCCTATGCTAATCCCCAAAACTCGTAAAGTTCAGAACCCATCATCCCATAGCCATGCAGCCACACCCTGATACCTTATTCAGATGGAATTCGACTTCGAAATGTGGTGCAAAATTGTGTTCCTTTTGAATGCGCACGTTATACATAGCTTTGATTTCCTCCATTTCTGTTTTCGATAAGAAGCAATTCGTGTCCCGAGGAGAAATTAAATTTACAAATATAATCATTCTTCGACTTTTGACGAACAACAAGAAGATGCGACGATGACTCCTTCACCTCTCACGCTTTTCATCATTTTTCAATCAACGCCATATAGCATCGTCTCGGCATCGGCAACGGCATCGTCATCATCAACGTTGCCATCGTCGTCATCATCATTAATCTACCCTTTCATCACCATCATTTTGCATCAACTTCATCAGAAGAACATCAGTGGTCGTCATCGTCATCGTCAACGTCGCTTGTTATTTGGCTTGAAACTCACTCTTAAGCTTTCGCTTTGGATCCGGCCACGGAACGGAAGAGCGACAGCCACTGCTGAACACGAAGCAAGATTTTTTTTAGGATGCCAATGCCAAAGCCCAAGCTGGATGTTCTATAAGGATGCTCTGTTGCGGTCCACCTCATTCTCTTCTCTCCCATCCGACCACTCTTTGTGTTTCGTCTCCACCAGTATGACAGAGATGGATGCCATTGGTGGATAATGCGATTCCCATGACAGTTCTAAACAACAATCATACCGTGTAACCTCCCCCGTCCCCGTTTTCTCTTCGTTGCAAACAACAAGAACGACAACAACAAAATGACGATGAGGCGAACGGCAAAGATGCGATGACGACCGACGACCATACAGGATCAGGAGGACTATAGGATAGTGAAAAAGTGCTACTGCTTCTCTGCCAGATTTATAGATGTATGCATCTGAGTGAAGCATACCCTTGTCCCCTTTATCACAGTTTTCATTGTGGATGCCAACAAAATTTCAGATATACCTCAGGCATATAAGCACCATAAGGTGAATTTCATAAATAGAATAATTTTGTTAAAAAAAAAGATTTTTAACAATAAGCCCCTGAGAATATTGGAAAATTCAAAATGGCGATTAAATTAAAGATTGAAAAATGCAATTTACATTTTTTCTGTTGAACTTAGAAAATATAATCTACAAAAAAACGATTAAATGTCGCGTGCAGAAGTGCGAGAACCAATGCGATGCGAGAATCGTTGCAAGAAGCCATGCGATAAGAGAAGCGATGCAAAGCGAGAAACGATACAACTCGAAAAGCGATGCGATGCCAGAAGCGATGTGATGTGATGCGAGAAAATTGTGCATATGTATTCTTATGTAGCTGCGCAAATAGGAGTGAAATTTCGTGCAACATATGCGAGCTTCTCACATTCTTCTCTCAAACAAACTCTTCTAAATTCGTTATATAGTCCGAGCCATCATTTCATGCGTTAGAAAGGTCTAATATCTCTGTCATCTATATCGCTTGATAAAATTTTTAAATGCGGCTCCTCTTTGCGCGGTGCAGTGCAATATGACCCGCGGAAATAAAGCCCATGGGTCTTATATCACAAAATAAAGGGAAATAACACCCGCGAGCTGTTTTTCCTTTTTGAAATGGAAACAAGAGCTGTAGGTTTCAATTCTTTTGTCTTGTGGGTTTCAATTCAAAGAATAAAGTACACGTGACTGTTGTCCAAGAAAACTGTTGACATAGGTGCCTGCCTGACGACTGAACATACCCTAAGCGGAGCAACGGAGTTGCGTAAGCGAAACAAAGCCCCCCAAAAAAGGAATTAAAATCCCAAGGTACTAGTATTCAGGAAAACTATTAACAAAGTTCAAAATCGTTTTGATTTGAAATCATTAACTGACAAAATATTTTAAAGCTTTGTGTATTGGTGTTAATGCCAATTAGAAAGGCGAAAACTCCCGCGGTTCTTAATGCTTATTTGTGGTGGGTCTTATTGCCACTCTCAAAAGGAAAAAAAGCCCGCGGTTTTTATTTTCCTTTTTTGGGAAATATGACTCACGGCATTTATTTCCGCGAGTCTTATTGCACTGCACCTCTTAATGGCTATTTTATTTTTTTTTTTCAATATCTGCTTCAAGCTAGTCAAATTTGTTCTTCAGAAATAAATATTTTTGGCCCACTTCTCTTCTAGCAGACACCAATTCGGATTTATCGGACAACTTGATCTTAAGATGATATTCCATTTTTTCCTTGCCCTCTGGCCTTAACGTCTGCAAAAAACTGGTTATGCAAATGGAATAGATATTTTGAATTCCGGACATTTTGTACCGCCTTATATTTAAGGGGTAATTTGAGTAATTATATTCTTCCTCATTTTATCTAATCATTCCATTATACTTTTGATATTATGAAAGCCTCAAATAATTGTTGGTGGTATTACAAATATAAAATCGTTTTTAATTGTATTAACTTAGATTTAAAAAAAGCTCTTATTGTAAGTTTTAGTAATGCTTTGGCATTTTCTAAAATTATTTAAGATTCTGTAATATAAGACAACTGGAAAGTATATAAATGGCCTTTAAGTTAAATTGTTTTTTTTTATAATTATCTTAAAAAATACATTTTCCATCTCATGTCTTTGTTAAAGTTTTGTAAAATCCCCCCATTTAGAAATCGGCCAGTGAAAGCCAAAAACGGAGTGGCAGCATAAAAGTACAGCGCGCAGTAAACTACACGACCGACCGACCGTCTGACAACCACGAGAAGGCACAGTATGTATATGTATATAGAGAAACCAGCAGCAGCAGCAGTATAATCATCCGTCTATCTGTTGGATACATCTGAGTGCGGCGCGGCGCGGGGACCTGGGTGGTAAAGCGAAATCGTGCATTAAATTTGCACAACGCAAATTCACTCCACTCTCTGTACAAAGAAAGAGATAGAAAAATAAAGCGACAGAGAAAGAACATTCGGATTACATCGTGATGTCGGGATGCATGAGTAGAAGTCGGTAGATGTGTACGGGAGATAGTGCCACATAAGCGGGGAGCGGGATAATGAGGCATAGAGTGCAGCACAGCGCAGTGTATAGTGCAGAGTATACCTTATAGTTATAGCAACTGCAATTGTGCAATTGTTGTGTTGCATGCAGTCGAAGTATATATACATATATGGATGAGATTACGATGCGCATAGATTTTTATGACCACAAGTAGTATAGTGTTGTTGTACTTTATGGGTCCTTGTAGGCAAAGAGGGAACTGAACTTAAAAAAGAAAAATACAAAACAAAACCAGCACTGACAAGAAACAGCAACGAATTCGGATTCGAAATCAGAGATCTCTACCCTGAGATGCATAGCACAAAGCAAAAAGCTAATGAGGATGATGACGATGCATTAGGTAGAAATGGCACGTCGTGCACTTATTTTGCGCAAAGTCATCTGGGAATGCTTGATAGCAAATGGAAATCACTTGTTTTTCCTTACTCAGCTGCTTATTTGACTCGAGGGATCGTTTGGGGAAGTTCTTTAGACATACAAAGCACTTTGAGACAATTGCTATCGAGTGTTGGAACTTCAATTGATGTTGATTTAATTTGATTTTGATTATATGCGAGATTAGGTATAGAGATTGGAAAAATATTCAACATATTAAATTGCAAATAAAAATGTTTCAAATATATAAAAATTCCTGGAAATCCAAAGGATGGATTTTGAAGTAGAAAATAAATTTTGAAAATATTCACTAAGCTGAAAAGCAATTTTTTTTTCCTATAGTTAATGTTAATGTTGCGTATTTAATTGGGTAAAAATAAATATTAATTTAGAAAAAATAAGCTTTTTCTATACGTGATTTTTAAGTGATATCGATTTATGAATGTTTATAAAAATAATTTTTATAATTATTTTATTTTTATAAAATATTTACTTTTGAAAAATAAAAATACCACATTAAATTAATTTCGTTTCGTTAAAGGAAATAAAATTTGTGAAAAGAGTCCACACAAAAATCCAGTTTTACATAATTTTGTTTGCTTCCATTCGGTTTTGCAAAAGTCAGCTTTTCATGATTATGCAAATTCATTTAAAGTTAAATAGAATTCAGATAATTCTATGATTTTTTGTATTTCAACATTAATTGAAAAAATAAATAAAACCAAATAATTTTAATTAAAAAAATAGCCATTTTCAGTCATATAAATAAAGGATTTTTGTCCTTTTGTATAACATTCTTGGTATTGCGCTGTAAAAACTGCTTAAAATATAAATATTTCCCACACAAAGCGAAGCCAAACGGGACTTCTTAAGTCATTTCTCAGTCTCCTTAAAATTAAATAATTTCAATATACATATTCTCGGAAATGGTCTCGGGTCTCAGGCTCGTTTGCGTATAACATTGATCTCGTTGATTTAAAAAAAAATTAAAAAACAAAATTTTCAAATATGAAATATTCTTTTTATTATTAATAACAACATTTTCTTCGTTATTTTCGGAGTACGAATAGTATTTGTTGCTCTCTCTTGATATAGCCTAACTTAAAATGGTACAAACAAAATATACAATAAAATCTATAAAAACATTTATGGACTACAATTTTTGCCTTAAATATTGTATTGTCCAATTGATGATTTTAAATCAATAAACTCGAACAAAATTTCATTAAAAAATACTTTCGATTCTTAACTTTAAAATTTTGTCCGCTTACAAATATGTATACATACATAATATATCATATTTTACATTTTTTTAAAAATTATTCGAAAAAAGTGGTTCAAAGTGGCCGCCACTCAAGGTGCTAAAAACTGAAAAGGGAAAACTAGTTTTTGGTGTTGGTAATACCGCCACCTACTTCAGTCAAAATTTTAATGTGCTGCGATTTTAGTTAAACCACTCTCTTTTTTTTCGAAGATTGATTTTAACTGAAACCAACCTTACTGTATAGATAGCGTCGTGCATTTCATATGCTTCCATTAATTCTTCCTTTTTGTTTTTGTGTAAATATAAATTTCAATAGTAATTCAATACGACAATATTTCTGTAAAAAATAATTCAATTATATTTTTCACAAAAAAGTACGTATACGCCCAAGTGACCCTCAAATAAATTTTTATGACAATATAATGTTAGATTTCTTTCGAAACAAAAAAAGGTCGAAAATAAAAAATAAAAAGTTAAACGTCTTCTTTTATCGTTCTTCTATCGTTTATCTGTGAATATCTCTGATGCGATTTTGGTTATATTCTTAAAACACATCGTTGACATATGTTTCACTTTTGAAAATTCCCTTGAGATATAATACACGTGCTCACGTTTTTTCTCAAGATATTTGATACGAAAAATATTTTCGGTATTTTCTTGTGATTTATATTGTTTGTTTAAACAATTTTTTTAAATCATATATCAGTATAATTAAATATGGCATCGTGTATAGAAAAAAAATAGCACTAAGTCAATATCACTTCCAATAAAAACAAATTTGGTTTTATTATCGAACTTTTTGGGAAATAATGTGCTCATTTTCAGTTGAATAAATACTTATTTAAAATAAATAAAAACAAAAGAAAAAAGTATGCATTTCTAAAACAAATGTAGATACATACAACAACTTATTTTTTTATAAATTTAATTTAATGAGAAGAACATTTGAAAACATTTGAGTGTTTAAAAAAAAATAAAAACTACATAAAATTTTTATATAATTCCTAAATTTTATTTTAGTTAAATGTTTCCACATCAATTTTAGCAATGTATTAATGTGAATGCATTTAACTGAATTTTTGAAATATCTAATTTTTTTCAAAAAATAATTTATTCATTTTTTTTTTAAATTAAAAAAGTATGTGTACATATTTTTTTTGTAATAATTTGATACACATATGTTATTAAATCTTTTAACAACGACGTTCTGCGTTAAATAATTAAGTTAAATTGGTATAGCAGATATGTCAATAAGTAAAAATCATTGGTTCTATAAGAGAAACAAACGGATTTTGTTAAAATTGTTTCCTATTCAATGCAGAGAGGTAGGTTATGAGAATCGTTTGGATGTGCGTTAGACCAGTTTAGCGGATAAACAAACACATGTGCAGTTATGTTTATATTTTCGTCTAAAACTAAAAGGTTCTTTGTTTACTCATAGCATCATTAAGCATTGTTTGATTCTTGAAAATACCGAAAAAATAAATAATATTTTGTTTGTAGGTAGGAACCTACCGATAACTTGTATTAGGCAGTAATTTTTTGCGTGCTTCCCAACATTTAAATAAAATTTTTTTTTTTTTTGTGTTCCGTCTTCTGTTGACTCTAGTTTAGTGATAGGCCCTATCGAACGAAACGAATTGAATTTTGTACTTGCTGCTTGTTAATTTAATGATTTGCACTATCGGATTAACTCATTCATTTATTTGTAGGTGTATTTTATTCATTGCTGCATAGCCAGCGCAGCACAAGTCTGAATAAAACGATCACTCACTCTATACGTTAATTTCAATTATTGAAAGCTCTATCGCCAGCACAGCCATCTTTTTTTTTACTGACTTCTTTTTCGCCAGCAATCAAATTGTTTTTGTTTGCCAAGGGAAATTTTGCTGCGCTGGCTATGCAGCAATGAATAAAACACACCTATTGTTACAAGTTTTGTAGGGTAAATGTTAATAACTAACTATCTGGTAAGAAGTTATTTGCCGAATATTGGTATTTTTCCACGCTCTATTTAAGAATTTTTTTGTCGCACACAACATCAATGTATGAAAATGTAGAAAATTGAGTATGAGTATCCCACAAAAATATCTGCAATAATTTTCGCCTCTGACTAACATGGAGCGAAATAAATGTAATTTCTTGTTCCCAAAGCTCAACAGTCTTGTAAAAGTAACTTGAACTGTCAAAAATGTTTTTCAGCAAAAGTTTAAGAGAATATTCTTACTTACAAAACTAAGAGAAAAAAGTAGGTTTACTTTAGGACTTATATAAATGAGAGTCGGGAAAATCGTATTAATGCGTTTTTATTTTTTATTTTGTTTATTTATTTATAGAATGCTTATGTACAGTAAGACAGATTGACTTATAAGGAATACATATGCTAAAATTTAACAACATGAAAGCTTCGGTTTGACAAATATTTATAAAATACATCATTTAGGTTATAAATTTTATATAATATATTTATATTTAAAACATCAAAAAAAAAAAAAAAAAAAAAAAAAGTAGAAAAAAGAAGAAAACGAAAGAGAAAAAAAAAGAAAAAAGAAAAAGAAAAGGAAGATACCTACATGAATTTTTTTTTTTTTTTTAACTTTAGGGAAAGATGCAGTCTTATTTTATCTTTCATTCTCACGACATTTCATTTCTCTAATATATCTTGGCAAAGAATTCCACAAGCGAATTGAGTGTACAAAGAACTGACGATCGGACGTAAGGGAGGCATAGTGCGGGTGGATTAGCATTTGTTAGAAAGCCTTGCGTTAGAACGCCTTTATAAAAATGGCGGACAAAACAGACATATTTTTTTTTAACTTTTATAACTAGATAAAAAAAATGTTATTTAAAAATAATTATAATAACCGAAAATATGTATGTGATCAATAAAGTCACCAAAAAGTGCGAGATGGTTATTCTTAGTACTTTTTTATTTTACTAATTCAAAATAAAATATTTTTAAAATTTTAAAAAATTAATATTACATAAGTAATTTAATAAATATCTATATGTATATTGTGTAAAAAAAAATTTTATATATTTTATTTTGGAAAAATTTGACAAAATTGATCAAAAAATAAAAGTTTGTTTCCTTAAAGTTTCAATTTATTTTTGTTTAGTGTATTTGATGGTTTGATGCCATGTTGAAGCTTTTATTACAGTATATATAAAATATTCGAATCCTTTTACTTGTCTATACTAACTCGAACAACACGAATCGATATAAATGAATAAACGACATCTGTCACGAATGCATAACTTGTCCCTATTAAGCCTCTTAATAAATTGCAAAAAAAAGGAAATCTAGTACAATTTACATTAAAAATAACAACCATACCAAACCTTAAGAAACAACATTCTTCCCGCCTTTATATGCGGGACTCTCTACTCCATAACTACCTACTCACAAAAATTACAAATATTCGTTGCAGTTTAATATCTGCTTCTGCTTGCACTGGCACTCAAATCTGACTGCAATTATATATACGTATTCTCGTAAATGGGTGTGTGCTTTGTTTTGCAAGTAGGTATACTGTCATCTAAACTCACAGTTCAAGAGTATGATTCCACTTGAGAAGGTATATAGACAAAGCTTGTAGCCATATTCTGATGCTAAAACATGCCAAAAAAGATGCCAGATACATTCCCAAGATACCCGAGCGATACATCAACATGGAGTGGCTAATTAAAGCTTACATTCATTTCCAAGTGCTGCGGCTACCACATGCAATTTAATTGCATTTGCCACCATACACTGCCTGAATTACACGTTACCACGTACTTGCACTCCAACACTCGTGGTATTCCTGTTTCCTCCTTATTATTTTTATTTTTATTTTTCGTTTATAGCCCATCATGCCGAAGTGGATTTCCAAGAACCTAATAGCCATAATGCTGTGGCAAACTATGCGCTCCACAATATCGCTTTGGCTTTGGCTCTGAAAAGATTCGCATGTGTTTCTCTCTACAACAGCAGAAAAAGGCACATTGCGAATAAAACTCGAATTTCCTGCCCCATCAAGCGAGTGACTGCCTCCACTTTTTCATTCGTGCAACACCAAGCGCGGCCAAAGAACCTATAGCATTTTTTTTTTTCATTTGTATGTTGGGGCCTCTTGGATTTGTGTTTCTTTGGATCATGTTGTTCGCGTTTCTTGTTTTCTTCTTGCGAATATCTGTCGGTCGATTCGGAACGAAGGCCGAGGGAACAAGAAGCAGGGACACGCTAAGTGAAGGTACATATTCTGTCCGCCTAATGAGCTCGCTGAGTAGGTACTCCATACTTTGCTGCTATCTCTCAAATGCCACATAATCTCATCATAAACATCATTATTATCCCCCGAGCAGCGCACCATTCCCCCAGTGTAAACAGGTTACCCTCCTCTCATCCTGGTCAAACTATAAGTATTTTTAGATCCAATCGCAATATTTTTACTTGTTTTTTTTTATTTATTTATTTTTTTTTGTCCTCGGGTTCGTGAAAATCACGCGAAAAATCGCGCGTAAACTTCTTCGAAGCCAAAATGAGATTTGCGCCAAAGAAGTATCTGCTTACTGCACACAAAACCACATACAGATATAAACTCACATACATACATCGACAATATCGATAGCTGCTATTTTTGGACATGACCACCTCCGATGGGGTTGTTTGTTAGTTGGATTGACCACCACATACAACATCATACCATACAACATTACGGCTCTAGCGATCCCGGTCCTCTGCTGCAAAGATTCGAAGAGTCTATAAATTATTTATAAAACGCTGCCACTGCCCTTGCCCCCTGCCACCGCCGCCATCACCACCATTGCCACTGCGTCGAGCTTCTTGCTACTTGTATCTGTGACCGCAATTGATTTATTTTTATTACCGCATGTCTTTATAGTGATGTTTACTTTAAGTTTGGTTTTGTATTTGTGTAGTTGATTCCCGCCAAAAAAAAAAAGAATTAAAAAAAAAAAAAAAATAATGCTACCTATAAAATTGGTCCAAAGTTCAGATACAGACTGTTTTTCTTGTTTGTTTGTTTTGTTTGTCGATCATAAAAATGTCAAATTAAATATTCAATCTGCTTTGATGATGTGATGTTGAGAAAAATAAAATATTTGCGGATAAAAGTTAAATAAAAAAGAGGCTCGACATATATTCATTTGGGCGCCAGTTTTCTGCCAATAAAAACTCAATGCAAGATTTCTAGGTTAATGAAAAATTTCCGAGTGGTCATTCTAATTTGAAAAAAAAAGAAGTTTTTAACCTTCTAAATCCGCGAAAAACTAGAAATGTATGTAAATTAAAAAAAGGAAGGTTGTTCTTTTGTTACAAAAAATCTTTTTAAATATTTCAAAAATAATGGAACAAAAAAAAATGCAATGAAACAATTAAGAATTGCGTAAAATTCAATATCAGACAGGATTCAAATCAGATCTTTTTTTACCTCCCTCGTACTCGTCAAATTTCGAAAAGAGTCATGACTCTTGTGAAGTTTTGTAGTGGTTAGAAAGGAACAAAAAAAAAATGATTGTTTCAGCTTGAAACCAAGGAGGGCACTAGTATCACTGAGGGAGACTTTCCTAGGACTCAAAAATTATTTTCGTATTTTTATTTACCCAAATTTGCATTTGTATTTCCACTGACTTTCACTTAAAGGGCTGCTTCACAATTATTTAAACAAGATTTAAACCATAACCACTTTTTTGCATTCAGTGTCTACGTTCTGTAACTCTCGCATCGATTAAATTTTGTTGAAAAACTTTAGGTATTGGTGACCGAAACTCATGTTTTGTTTCATTTTTAATCGTTTTACGACGAATTTTATCGATACTAGAATTACAGAACGTACACAGGTATCTTTAAAAATTAAACACCACTCTGTTTTTTATTCTGCACTTTATGTACTTTGTGCTTCAGAATTTTTAGTTTAAAGTTTGACCATTACAATCTGCACTTTCCACTTCTTACTTTTCAGATTGCACCTTTTACTTTACTTTTAACTCTTGACACTTTTCATTTTATACTTGACGCTTTACTCTTGGCACTTTACACTTTACTCTTGAGTCTTGACACTTCAAACTTTACATATTATAACAATTTACACTTTCCTCTTGGCACTTACACTTTACTCTTGACACTTTACATTTAAAACTTTACATTTTACTCTTGGTACTTTACACTTTAAGGCAGACGGCAGAATAGCCACGACCTTATTCTTAAGTTTAATAACTATGTTGTAAATTATTTAAGTAAAATAAAGAATTTATCTATATCTATCTATCTATCTACACTTTAATCTTGACACTTTACATTTTACACTTTACTCTTGGAATTTTACACTTTTTATTTTACACTTTCCATTTTACTCTTGGCACTTTACACTTGACACTTTACACTCCGCATTTTACACTTTACTCTTGACATTCTCGAAACTTTACATTTTACACTTTACTTTTGGCACTTGACGCTTTACTCTTGAAATTTTTAACACTTTACATTTAACACTTTACATTTCATTCTTGAGATTTTACATTTTACTCTTGACACTTTACATTTTACATTTTAACTTTACTCTTGGTACGTTACACTTTACTCTTAACACTTTACATCTAACACTTTATTCTTGGCATTTTAAAATTTACTCATTGCATTTTGAACTCCCCAGTTTAAACTTTACATTTTGCTTTTTACATTTTAATCTTGACCTTACTCTTGAAATTATCGATAGTTTACACTTTACATTTTACACTTTATGATTTAATTTTGGCCCTTAACACTTTACTCTTGACATTTTACACTTTACACATTACATTTAACGCTTTTCAATTTTCAGTTTACTCTTGGCACTTTACACTCTATTTTTGGAATTTTACACTAAACATATAACATCTAGCATTTTAAACTTTTCAATTTGCACAAAGTATAAAGGTATACAATGTGATCTGTGCCACTTCTTCAGCTAAGTGTACACTGCTAAACTGGGTCAAAGGTCTTGTTTCGCAATATCTGTGGTAAGTTTTACGACATCTTTGTATGTACATTGTACATACATATATAAATTAAAAGATTGGTTAGGTCCATCAGGACAAAATTTCAAAATTTCTCTCTGACCAACCTGAATGATTTACCTATAAATCCACAAATCAATACTTTTAGTTTTTGAACTTATATGACATTGTCCGAAAATATTTTGTCAAAAAGTTCTCTGGTGAAAAAAAAAACTTGTTTCCGTTACTCATACAATTATTATTGATAAATATTGTTATTGTTGATTTCTTAGGCCGAATAATTCTTTATAATTTAAACTGCGTACACCGATTTCGTGTTACTCACATGTAAATTGAAAGAACATTGTTACAGTCATTGTTGATATTAATTTTTTCAAGAACCCTTATGAAATCAATTGTAAAATATTTATAATTTTCACTTTACGAGAAATTAGTCATTTCATAAAGAGATTTATGTGTTTCCCTTGAATACAACTGACAAAATTATTCCAATTTTTGAACTTCAATTAAAATTGGAGGAAATATAGCCCATTCAAATTCGTTCTCGACACGACCCTGCCAACGCCAACGTTCTGCTATCCCTCGTATATCCCCTATCACTTCTCGTTTCCCACATTCAAACTCCGCTCCCCAGTGCAGTGACGGCAAATGAAATTAGAACATCATTCAAGATCGCTATCGCGATCTTCTCCAGTCATTGTGATCGGGGTATAGGCTCTCGAAAACCAAACCTATTCTGTACCCCATTCAATGCACCCATCCATGAGACGATCGCACACGACTCGACGTATAGTTGTTGCGTTTTCTGATGTTGATTGACAGAATGGCGGCGAGAGTTGTTTCCATTTCATATCAGGATGATTATGTTACATTACATATTGATATTACAATACCAAGACTGAACGAGACTACATCACCAGCACCACACACCACATTCCGGGACAAGGGCAGCCCAAGTCGAATGAAGTTTTATTTCTTTGTATTATGAAGGTTGTATGATTCTTGTCTGGAATTTGAATGTGTGCCAAGTGAAGAGTAGAAGCGATTAAAATGAATGCATAGCCGACACAAATCACGTTTATGAATTTTTAACGACATTTTTGCGCATAATAAATCGGTTTGGGCTTTGTGTGTAATTTAGAGTTGTTGCGGCTTGGCCTGGCACTGGCGGCCACTATATTATATATTGTAATATCATTGCTGCCGTGTCGCCACAGTCAGGCAGCCACCACACCACACAGCCAGAGAGCCCAGAGCCCCAGACCTATACTGTACTGTAGATAGAGCCAGCAGCCGACTGCCGATTGTATAATATGATGGCCGATTCATGAGGTGTTCAATGGATTAGAAAATTTATTCAAAAGCGATTTCAAGGAGCGTGCGTCAGTTCGGGTGTGAAGCGAATTTTAAACGTTAACAAACTCTGGAATGTAAATTAACGAGCGCGCCAAGGAATAAAGACTGAAAAATTTGAATTTTAAAAGATCTAAGATATTTTTTATATTTTTTTTCTGTTAAATCTATAGCTGCAGTGGAATAAACGATAAGATGAAGTTGAGTTTCGGGATAACTTGATTGTTAATGACGCACATTCAACTGCTGATAAATTATAGATGATTTCAAGAATTTGAGGGGAAAATGAAAAATTTAGAAAAAAAAACTTATTTGTAGAATTTTTAAAAAATAGTTGTAGGATTACGCAGTAAATTTGTGTGATAGTAGGCCAATATATTAAAAAACACATGTAAAAAGTTTGCTTTGTTTAGACATATTGCCTGCATTCTACTGAATTAATAATATACATAAATAAAATAAAATAAAATAAAATAAAATAAAATAAAATAAAATAAAATAAAATAAAATAAAATAAAATAAAATAAAAAATAAATAAAATAAAATAAAATAAAATAAAATAAAATAAAATAAAATAAAATAAAATATAATAAAATAAAATAAAATAAAATAAAATCAAATCAAATAAAATCAAATCAAATAAAATAAAATAAAATAAAATAAATAAATAAATAAAATAAATTAAATACATTAAATAAATAATATAAGTAAAATAAATAAACTAAATACAATAAAATAAAATAACAAAACATAAAATTAATTTAATAAATTAAATAAATAAAATCAATATCTACAATAAAAAAAAAATCCCACCAAAAATTTAAATTTTTGGATCATAAATGGTGATCGATATAAGTATTTTTAGTATAACAGTATCTGTTGCAGATAAACTCATTTTAAATTTTTCAGAAATGAGGGTAATAGTACTAAAAAATTCGTTTTAAAACCACATAAATCTTTTACATTTACCGTTTTATAAATTCTTGACATTAAACGGTTCTTAAAACCAGAACTATTCTTAATTAAAGATAATATATGCTACAAGAGAAGAAGAAGACAATTTCTTCGAACAATAAAAAAAACTAAATATGTCCGTAGATTTGTATTTATGTATATTATTTATACAAGTGATCATTTCACCAAAAAAAAAAATAGTGTATACACTAATTCTTGGAAGCAACCGCACTTGAGCACCCAAACATGGATTGAATTATCTTAATAGACAGGCTAATCAGCACGTATTATCCATTTAATTTTATTACAAATTCACTTTGACTCATACTTAATGGCAAGAAATACAAAAACCTTTATTGTGAATTTTTGAAATAATACTAAGGAAGTGGTGTCTCATTATACAGTTTGTCTTTTTGTATAGCTTTGCTTATGACAAAGCAATAAAACATTTCATAGTAAAAAAATATTTTTTGTTATTATTATAATCTCGATGCCGAATTCTTTTTTTTATTACACCAGCTTGCTGTGTTCCAAATCACCCACTAAATACGAGCATTATAATAAAAAGAGCCAATGTGGTAATAAACATTTTTATGGTTAGAATAGGGCATCTTTGGATATGAGTGCTACTTGTTGTGTTGTTCTTTTATTTCAAAGAACACGAATAGAGACTTTGTTTAGGAAAAAAAAATATAATTTTGGTTGCCAAAAAATTAAAATCCGCCTTCTTTTCGTATTTGCTATTTTATTATACTGGATTTTGGTTAAGAAAAACAACCAATAAATTTAACTTTTTTGTTTTTTTTTTTTGTATATACATATTATGTATAATATCGCTTATAGAACACAAGATATTGCCATGTGGGTATTTGCCTGTGTATATAAAAAGGTATTGCTTTGATTTTGTCAATAGACCAAACTTATTATTAGTATACGAAAATTAAATTCGCGTCGGTACTAATTTAACTAAACAAATTGTTAATTTATAAAGTTATAAATCATTTCATAACTTTATATCGATAAAATAATAAAATAACAAATAATGAAGTGTTTGTGGGTTCAAATCTATAATTACTATTTCATTTGATAAACTGCAGATGTAAGCAGAGCCATTTTTATATAATTTTCCACCCTGGATATTTTTTTTTTGACACCCCTTAAAATTTTTGGCCACCGTTAAAAAATAGAATGTTCCCAAGTGTCCAAATAATGAGTTTAATGATAACATACGTAGATAGGTTGCGACTATCCTGGTCGGAAATGAAGAAATAAGATTTTATGTCTGACAATATTTTTGTCTAAAACAATTTTAGCAGACAGGGTTGTTTTGTTTTAATATCATTGATGTGCTGAAACTATGTACATAAATTATTTTTCAAAATTTTGAACTTCCAAAATTTGCCGCCCAGGACTTAAGTCCCTTCAGTCCTTATGGTAATAATGGCCCTGGAATGTGAGGAGAAATTTCGAATGAGTATATGTAAGTAAGTAAATTTAATTTAATCATTTTTAGTTTTTAACAATTTTCTTTGAACAAGATTATTCGCCAAATTCCTATTTCAGCGAGTCTAGTAGGGTCTAAGTACATAACACGAAAACGATCAAACGGTATTTGCCTTGACTTATGTCATATTTTTATATGTTTTCACTTTTAAGTTTGTAAGCGATTGAGGATAATAAAATAATATTACATTTCAAATTTCAGTTATTTTTTATTGACAAGTATAATTATAACAAAAGTAAGTATAGGTGAGAAAAAAGTAACAACATTCAACATAACAGGGTAACGAATTATTTTATAAAAGTAAATTTAATTGGCTGGACTTCTTTGCGGCAAATACATCAATATCTTCCTCAGTACTTATTTCAATCTGTCGATGAATTGACATTAAGAATAATCCAGTAACTCGTCGTAGAGTTACTTAAAAAAGTTTTAAATCGTTCCATCATCGAAAACGTTCTTTCTGGTGTACATGTTGATACAGGCAAAGTTGCCAAAATTTTTAAAAGTTAATGTATATTGGGAAACATATACATATATCCTTACTTCAGTCATCAAAAGCTGTTATTGCATTCTTTGAACGCTGTGTTTATAGTTGTTCATGACATTTTGTCTCCCACAGCCAAAATTCAGCTTTCATCTTATTGCAATCCAAAAATCTTCTATAAAATTTTAAGTTTTCTTCGATAAATTTTTTTCGCATTATAGTTGTTCATGATATTTTGTCTCCCACAGCCGAAATTCAGCTTTCATCGTATTGCAATCCAAAAATCTTCTTTAAAATTTTAAGTTTTTTTTTGGGATCAAAATATACAATGATGATAGAACAGACTTGTGGTTCTCGATACACGTTTTAAGCTGAGTTATGAAGTCATCTATGGAAGAGGAATCATATAATAACTATCCTAAAATTGTTTTCAGAATCTGAAGCGTTTACATTGGTCTTATGCTGCTGCCTTGATCCTTATTAATCCCTCATAATTTTCAATTTCAATAATTCGCTATGAATAACAGAGCTTAAATATGTAGCGTTCAAATTCATATTTTTAGAATATTTTTTAAAGATTTCAATCACCACATTTGCGCATTCGTAGCAAAGCTCGAAAGTTACCATCGTTTATTACTAGCCGATATTTTTTGAAAATTAATATTTGCACTGAAAAAAGTGCACGTCTTGTTAAGAATTAGGATCAAACCCCTATGTGATCCGCCCTGGTTATGGCCTTTATTGCGATCGTTGGAAAATGGGTATACAATCATCAGAATTAATTTCAAATGACTACCTAGTACCTATATCTTCTCTGATTTGACAAACTTTGCTTCGTTTATTATCTATTGAAAGGTTAACCGCAAAAACTTCAGAAAACGAGAAGCCAAATCTAATTAAATACTTCTCGACTGAAAAGGTAAAACATCTTAAGTCGACCTAAGATGATTTGATTTTTTTTTTTTTAATAAACCATGTTATCAAAACAAAGCTCAAATTTCTGTCTTATCCACATTCTTCTATCTCACTCCTTTCCATTTAAGGAAAAAAAAATCATCTTATGTACGAAAATGGCATGCAGGCCAGACAATAAAGACATCGAAGGTCGTCAAAAATTTGCGTTGTACTGTTTTTTTTTGGAAATTGTTAGGATAGATACCTGCAGTAGTGTAAAACCAAGATTGCAGCTTCGAAAGACCTGTGCTAACTGCGTGGTGGTTAAAAAACCGTGACTTTTTCGTACTTTTTTTATTTTTTGGCTTATAACTTTTAAAATGTGCATTCTATAAAAAAGTTACCCGTTACACTTTTAAAGAACACTAATTTTTTTTTTATTTAAGCGCCGCAGATCTGTAGGTTGTAGGTTGCTTTTCAGAGCGGAATATCGGCTTAAATATTCATCATGCAAGGTAAATCATTATGACGTGATGACTGTAGAGCAGTTATATAGCTTTAATCTAAGGATATATAGGGTTCCGCTTATCGGCCCCTTCCTTTATTATCAGGGAAAAAACACGAAAGCTGGAAACTTGGTTTTACACTACTGGTATATATCCCAAAAAATTCCCAAAAAATCAGTACAACACAATTTTTTGCGACCTAAGGCCCTTTTTTGTCTTTTTTGACATGGCCTAATGGTGACACAACTTCTTTTAACTGTTTTTTTTTTTGCTTTCCTGAAAAATATTAAAAATGAACTTAAGATGATTTACCTTTTCAGTCGAGGCAATTATTACTTATAGCGTAGGTAGGTATATCCGCCAAAATAATCATCAATTAATGTTTTAATAGAAAAAATATTGGTGACATGACTGAGTTATTGTTGATTGGACCTTAACTCTACAACCCGCGGCTAGGTGTTAAGTCTTTAAATTTATTAGAGTAACACCAAATTTCATTAGGTCAAGTTATCATGCTTACCTATTTCTTTTTAACTTGAAATTTCATTCATTCATGTACAAATAAAAACACATCAAAATGTTGGGCTACTTTAATATGACATTTGAAGTTAAGGAATCTATAAAACTCACGTTCATTCGAAATATAAAAAAAAAATAATATGAAAAAACAAAGTAAAAGAAATATACTTTCATGCCCCAACTAAACTTGTTTTTCTCTGAACTTACCTATACCTACATATGTTTTTACAAAAAAAAATATATTTTCGCCTATGTATTTAACACCTCCATAGTCCATACATCACCCAGCGTAGGTAAGTCTCAAGTCATCCGCTTGCTTGAATTTCAATTAACTTTTCTACCTACCTTTTTTTCGATTTCTCTACATTAACACCTACTATCCACGTGCGAAAGAAATACTTAAAGACAGAGGAGGAAAACAAAATTAATTAAAAGCAAAAGAAGTTTATGAACAAAAACAAAAAAAAAACAACAACGATGTAAAAATGGAAAATTAAATGCTGCCAATTAATTTCCATAAGCGATCCAATTACAATTCCGAGTGCTTCCAAATTACCGATAAAATTACTTTCTAAACTTTTCATGCCCTCGCATCATACCTACTCGCATAGCCGCATCACCCCATTTATATTGAAGCTGAGACTGTTGGTTTTTGGAGCCCAGTCACGAGGGTAGATTTTGAGAACCCCCATTAACACAAGTTCACAACTTTTTCAACTGAGAAAAGTTGTGATGTATAGGTGTACGCCAAAACGAATATACCAACAATAACAGACCTAAGTATATACAGGGAGGTTTGTAGAATTTACTCTTATAAGCTCTCACTATTCATTTCAAACAAAACTTCAAAACAAAAATGTAGCTTTTACTCGGAAATAAAAAAAAAAAAAAAAAACAGGCAATTATTTTCATAACGAAGTTATCGATAGAGCCACCCCCACCCATTCTGTTCTGACATCGAATTTCATATTGGCATCAACCCCCTCTGGTGGTGAATTTGATGGCATTACAGTTTCGGCGTTATTTTTCTTGTTCGGAATTCGTTTTCGTTGTTGATGCCTGCCGTGAAATTGCATTCGTGGCGAGTCCTCGGGGGATTTATCCCGAACATATTTTCATTAGCGTCAAGCGTGAAAAATCTGATGATCAGTCATCTGTGCCGGGGTATAGTAGTGTAAATCATGCACTTAGCGATGAGGGTTGTAGACACGACTCATCTATTTATTTATGAAAATTTTGCACACACGCACACATGAGGGGTTTTCTATACCTCTAAACCATACATTTTGCGAAAGGGGTGCTGTTCTACTCTCTATACGACTTTCAGCCAGCACTTAACCTAGAACGAAGAAGGCTTTTGGCAACGAGGAAGAAGAAACTACCCTTGAATGGGCAATATAGTATAGTCGCATAGAGCTGGATGAATACTATGATGTGGTGTTGGTGGTAGTTGAAGTGATGGTTATTTGCACGGTACTTTCTTGTTAGCTGAGCCAAGTTGGGCTGAATAGGACGACTTATAAGGTGGAACCAAATAACACAGAACGGGTATAGGGCATCAGAGAATACCTACTCAACTTCCCTTCCACGTGCTTAATTCGTTTTATGTTTCAACCCTCTTGTTGTTGTTGGTTTGGTTCCTCTGCCAGACGACGATGATGATGATGAAAATAGAAACAAAGCAGACAAAAAAATATGTGCTTTTCACCCCTCTGTTGATATTTTTATATTTTTTTTGTAAATGGAAATGTTTCTATTTGCCGTTTCGATTTATTTTTATTTTGTATTTTGTTCAGTTTCGTGCTTCATCCTATACTCAATGTGCTGTGAGTGAGTGAAGGTAGGTATATCGTGTGCCCACCCTTTTGAAGGGTAGTTTGGGCTTCGTATACTTTCTGGTGGGGCTCTGTTTTTTTTTTTTTTTTTTTTTATTTTGTTTTTGCTATCCCAGCGGATTTTATGGGGTTCGATTTTTTTTTTATGTTTACAGTGTACTCATATTTTGGGTTGACTTGTTGACTGCGGTAACAACTTGCAATTCAATAATCGTTTGATTGCGACCCCAAAAGCAATATTGGGAAAAAGGTTGTCAACGGCAACTGCAGGATGATTTGTGTAGCTATAAGGGTTTGAGAAGAGGGCTTCAAGTTGTTCTTCCTTGTTTTTACTGGGAAAAAAATATCGATGGATGTAGATGTTGGTGAAGTTTTCTGATGATATGGCTTCAAGAGTGTTTGTTTAAGGTATTAGAATTTTAAAGCTTTAAAAATAAATACATATGTATCATAAATGTTTTAAGAGTTTGTTGGGAATTAAATCTGATGTTTTCTTTAACGTACTTATACCTATAAAAGTAGAGCCCCATTCTTGCAGCCATACCTATACGTTCTTTTAACTCGTTAAGAACGTGCGTAGCAATATATCTACCTATACCTAGGTACGGTTTCGGTTATTTTTTTAATTTTCTCAGAAATCGTTTTAAAAAATTCGACTAAACTTTGTAGGTACATTATTTTATGTCTGACGCAATTTAATTTTTGCATTATTTATTAATTTTTGCATTTTAAGTTTTTGCCAACAAAAATTGAAATATATGTATACCTTCAATGTAGTTGCCTTCACTTTACATTTAATATAAGTACATAGGTACGAAGTTTAATACAAAATTTATTTGAACCGTTTTGCTAAAATAAAAATTCGAGTTTTTAATCTGAAGAATTACATACAAACGGATTTTGACAAGCAAATTGGTCAACACCTTAATGTTCTAGTTCGATTTACACTTCACATACAGAGTTTGATTTAAAGGCACACAATTACCTAAGGGCGGACCAATTTTTTGGATTTCACCTTAAATTAAGTTTTGTTTAATAAAACTATATTTTTTTACCAATACTTGCCCTATAGAGCAAGCAACAAAAAAATATAGAAACTGAATATCCGATTTAACTCAAAATCCACAAAGCCGAAATTTTATTTGAGTTACGCAATCATCCTTAATTCATGAATATTGCAGTGAAGCAAGTCCTGTAGATTAAATGTGGCTCTTTTAAAACTTAAATCAAATTAATTTTATTTGCTTAACTTATTTATTTTTAGAAATAATGAATCACCGTTTTTGATTTTCCTTAAATTCACTTGAATCAAGACTCACAATGCGACGATAAAACGGGACGTTAGCGTGACGAGATCTATTCCTAGTTTGCTCTTAAAAATCAGTTTCAGACAATGAAACAATACCTAATAAAGCATTTCTCGTCAAGTCATAAGTTTGTAAAATTGAAAAAAAAAGACGCAATGCGACAACGATAAATGTTTCATTATGTATTGTTCCATTCTTTAAAATTAATTTCTATGAGAGAACAACTCCGAAGAGATTTCGTCACGCTGACATGAAGTCTCGTTTCAACGAGTTGGTAAACAGCCTTCAGACTTCAACAACAATAATATGACAAGAAAATCAAAATGTGAATCACCAAGCCATAGACAATAAGGCGTATCACTTGTTTTGTTAACCTCTTCCGATTCATTAAGCACTCTTCTTAAGAGCTTTCTAGAATGAATACAGAAATTTCATCGAAAAACGGCTCTCTTCGCCCTTTGGAGTCCATTAATAAAATTGTATACAGAATTAAATGCGCATTGAATTCACTTCAAAACAAAAAAGGGACAAATATCGAACCTTGCGGAACTCCGATTGAAGTTTCCCAAAACTTGAAAATTCTTTAAATTAGTTTGTACGTATTTTCTGAAAAATATAAGTCCAGAGTCTGTAATAATAAAAATAAGTGCACATATCAAGGGAAGAATTACTCTTTGAAAATTCTTTGGGATCTATGGAAAGTTTAACTTATTATTACAAAGTCCTTTCACAAAAGAAAAAAAAAAATTCTACCTAATCATCCTGGACCCATGTTCTGTAACTCGGCGATAACTTTTAGCAGCGAGAAACGGCGAAAAATGGAACAAAAATGGAACAAAACTCATAGGAATCCTATGGGTTTTGTTCCAAAACTCATAGGAATCCTATGGGTTTTGTTCCATTTTTCGCCGTGTATCGCCTCGAAAAGTTATCGCCGAGTTACAGAACATGGGTCCTGGGGTGGATTTGCGATAAGTGAGAGTCACATTCAAACAATTCAGCTGTGTAAGATGATATCAAATTTGATAGCTAAAGAGCTATCACACCAAAAATGTGATTGTCATTTTCAAACAAATTTTACGTATCTGGCGCCGAACGACTAGAGTTACCACCAGCCTACAAAAATTGAAAAAAATTTTCAGAGTTCCTTTTTTTCCCATTTATACAAACAAAAATAAACATTCTTGTGACCAAAAAAGTTTACTACATTTCGGAAGATGAAGAAAAAATAAGAATTATATCGCAAGGACGTCATTTTCGTTATATATTTTCGATTGCTCATTACAAACATTTGAAACATTCACTATGGCAACCATGTTTTTGACCAATTACATTGGAAAGTATTGAATTGCATTGAATTGAATTAGTTGAATCACCTTACCCAGACGGAAAACTAAATGACAATCACATATGACTATGGTTGATATGGTCACCTTAGCCGATTCCACCCATGGAATTTCTGTCTTCCAATTTAGGGAATTCCGATCTTTGACAGTTGATAGTGCTACATCTGTCAAATTGGCTGTCATTATTCAGTCTGTTTTGCCAAATCACCATGGGCAGATATAGTGTACAAGAAAATTTGCAAATGATAAAATTGTTTTATCAAAATGGGTGTTTTGTTCGCGAGAGTGCAGTGCAAGAGTCCGAGGCAGTCGCGTCGCTCATAAGAAATCGGCCTTTCGCAGAGCACAGCTTTGGCGAATTTTGCTTCGTGACTTCAGCTCTCACATGTATTAAATTTAACTGACTCAAGAGGTGAAGGTAAACTATACCATATAGACAACGACGTGTGTTCTCCGAAGGTGCCGTATCATAAGGCGATGTTTTTGAAAAATGGCCGTATGACGCTTTAAAAAAGTGACATAAGGCCATATTTGAACATATGTACATGGTCTTTTGATGCTTTTATAAAGTGACATACGGCCATATGGCCTTATGTCACTTTCAACCGTGTTTCCTTAATTGATATGTATAAAATATATCTGTAAGCCCATAAACATGGTAAACCAAAGCTTTTAACTTAAATATTTTGATTTCTGCGAATTTTTTTTTTTTTTAATTGATTTCAAAATAAAATTTGTACCTATATTATTGAAAAAATGTAAGTGCAAGGTTCAAGTTAAGTTAATATGGTGTGAAAATGTAAAATTCGCTCGAATCACATCCTTAAACGATCTTCCCTTAAAAGCATAATTTTTCCCATAGTGCTTTCCGGGAATCAAAAGTCGATTCCATACGTATAACTCAAAATATTGCACACGAAAATTATCGAAGGTTCCGCTCTATAAAGTTTACGAATTAAGTTGAACTTTAAAAAAAGCCTAAAAATCAATCAATCAATTTGTGGTGTGATTGTGTGAGAATTAAAAATTCGGTGAAAATTTGCACTTCTTGAGAAGGCTTGAAAAAGTATTGGACAGCGAGGCAGCAAACCGATTTGATTATTTATTATTTACACCTGATGAGTGATGACAGAACAGGGAAGACTCCGTTGGACACACAAGTATTATAAATAAATAAGCAACCTCATCCAACTTAAATTGTGCTTTACTCTATATAGAGGAAGCTAACTATAATAGGCTCTTGGATATAGAAAATTTTGTTCATATTCGGTAAAAATAAAATTCCCGAATAATATTTTTTTTGTCGTTATATTAAAAAAACATTTTGGATTTCTCTAACGCGTTCAACAAAGATAAGTACATATTTAAGAAAAAAAAATTAAAAGCTGATTAAAAGAGTTTTTTTCTTTTATCATTTTAATATTTTTACTTCGAATTCTTGAAAAAATATAGCATTATAAGAAATTGCCTCTAAATTAATTTTGTTTTTTCATAAATGAGGTCTCATTTCCTGTTTCCGGGGAGCTAGGTATTTATTTTTATTTTTATTACAATCATTCCGATGCCAAAAAAAAATATGGTATCATTTTGTTTACGTTTGAGGAACGCAATCATATCCAAAATTCAAGTAACTTTCTGCATTCCTTTTTATGACCATCAGAACTATGCGAGTTTCTTGTCATTTAAACCTATATGCGATCATTATGCTATCGCATTAATTTATCTTTAACTCTATAACAACAATTTGCTTGAATTTTGCGTATATATGTATACCTATACTAATCGAGCGCACAGCTGCCCTGTCAGATACTATCGGCCAGCGCGGCGGCGCAAATCCAGTAGCCAGACCATAAAAATGGCGGGTGGGCAGCAAGTCTCTCTGTTAGATCATCACCTCGCCCAAGTAAGGAACGCGTTACAACCAGCCAGTTTAGACAGCCAGCCAGCCAGCCTTCCAGCTAGCCACGGCAAATTACAAAAACAAAAATCAACCACTGCCTCGACAGGTAAAACAGTATCACTACACACAGGTAGCACCACATCAGGTAACAACAGAAAAGTCGTTTGACCAGCGAGAGATACAAAAATACAAAATGTATCTGTGGCACCGCAAAGCAAGCAGCAGCATCTTCTACCAAGAGGTCCCGAATTGTGGGTGGATCCATAATGAGAAGCAGCGCATATATAGCAATAAATCGAGGCAGATCAGTACAAGATTATCTCCACGGATGTTGTTTTTTGTGTGCTTCTTTTTTTTTTTATTTTATTTCGAACAGAGAGAGGATTAGGTTTAAGCTTTGTCATGGATTTTTGTTTTACTTTTATCATTAAGTTGGGAGGGCAGTCATTTTAATCGGATGCATGTCATTCCGATAAAAAGGTATAAATATTTAACACCAAAAACCGATAAAAAAAGAGCTATCTTCAAAAGGGGGAACGATATGGTGGAATCCAATTAAGGCTTTTAGCAGCACCAACCAGGCGTGACTAATCGTCGCGTCTACTGTTGGAATCAACTTTATTCATCTCCTCCCTGGGAATATAATATAATCCAATTGACTGCGGAACTGAAGTTTTGCCACTTCCATGCTTAACCGTACCTCATCACCATCGAAAAGGACCTTTAACAATCGATTTATATATGAGCAGAGGGGTTAGAATTTTTTTTCGAAACAAAAAACTCGCACCAAAAGGACATCCTTTTTGCAACAACAACATCCACACGTTTATCATTGCAAAATTGTTTGCAGTGAATGTGACTACATTTATATATATGGGTAGGGAGGATGTTACATGGTGGTATAGAAGACTTCGCCTTTACCAACGATGGAATTGCAAAAATGAAAAAAAAAAAAAAAACAAAACCGACCACTGCAAGTGTCAAAACAGGTGACACATGACAAATGGCCACTAGACACGAGATCCATGTATGTGTATATATTTAACTTATATGTAGGTACAACCGACCGTTTTACAATCAATGAGGGTAGGACTGCAGCGTGGTCTTTCGCGTGCAGTTCAGGATTGTTAATCTTTTAACAATGCCCTGATATTTGATTTGATTATTCTGGGTAAAATGTGTTGTAAAAACACATAAATTGGGATATCCATAAAAAATTAGTAGTGTAGGTAGGTAGATATTGCTGTAACCTTTCGGTTTGATTTAATCTTTTAAGCGAGTACCTATGCATAGCATTATCAAGGCTAGACTGTAGATAAGATTCGGAAAAGAGATACTGATTTTAAAAATCAATTAGTGAGGTGGTTGAAAAAGAAAAAATTTTTTTTTAACTGCCGTTGTATTTATAAACGATATTTAACTTAAAAATATTGTTAAGAAACATTTTATGTTGTTGTCTAAGGGCTGTCTTACCAGAATGGGTTGTTTAACTTATCGTCAAAAACAACCTAGAAATTGTTGAAATTAATTAAAAAAACATCCGGGTAATATACAACCTGCAAACTCACCAGGTTAAGTTCCACGAGTCAACTCGATTAAAAAAAATTATTTAAATCTACACACTGGATTCGGTTTAAGTGTAGGTACTAAATCTTAATAGACTATACTTATGGGTTAGTTTCATCGGTTTTAGTTACCATTAAAGTTAGTTAATGAAACACATTTAATCGCTCAAAGTAACCAATCTACTAAAACATTTGTGAAATTAACAAAATACTAGCCTACCCGTTCGAGAATTCTCGCAATTACATACCAATTATACTTACATAAAAATAAAAGACGCACGAAAACAAACAAACGGAGTTTTTGGTTTGACACCTCATTTCTCAAAATCGGTGTAATATGACTTATGAGAGTCGGAAAGTGAGCCTAGACTATAGAAATAATATATAAGATAATAATAATTATTTGATTTAAGCAAGCTATTAACTTGCTTGGATTTAAGATAAACGATCTTCAAAATTGCCAATTATTACCAAGTTTCTTCATTAAAACACGGTGTTTTTTTAGGCGTGTGGTTTTTAATCTGGCAATACTTTTTTCGGATTTGGTGTTTTTGACAGCTGTCAATTGATTTATGCTCAGTTTGGTTTGCCATTTCATAATGAATAGACTTACTCCTGAAAAACGTTTGCAAATCGTGCAAATTTATTACCAAAGTAATGGTTCGGTTCCGCTGCGTCCAATTTTCGGCCGACATAATCGCCCAGCAGAGTCGGTAATTCAAGCAACCATGGATCGGTTTCGCACCACGTTTACTCTAGTGGATAATGCGCATCCTCAGAGACGCCGCAGTACAGTGCGCACCGAAGACGCAATTGCTGCTGTGGAGCAGAGTATCGAAGAAGACCCGAATGAGTCCATCCGCCATCGCACGCAACAATTGGAGCTGTGCCCATCCACTTTATGGCAGATTATGCTGAAATGATTTTTAAAACATAATGGCAAACCCTTATCTTTAAAATAAAGCAAAATTCTTGCCCGCATAACATTAAATTACCTATATATGTATGCGTTTTATTTCTTCTTGAAAACCACACGTCTAAAAAAACACCGTTTATACCTTTTTAGGTTTTTATTTTAAACAATTTATTTTAATCGAGTCGACTACATTATAGAATTTACATAATATTGCATTATGTAATTTTAACCCTTGACTACGTAATATTTAACAAATTTTTTTCAACCCATTGAAAATCGCTCTCGGTTCAAAATTATTTTCTGCGTATATATGTATGTATTATGTAAGTGGCATTTCATTCAATTGAATGAGGCATTCGTGTGTATCCAACTGTAACTTTGTCTTATTATAGATGAAACCAACTTAAACTCTTTAAGTGAAAGATTGTTAATTTATAATTGATATGATAATAAATCTTAAAGCTTTTCCCATTTTGTATTAAAGATGAAATTGCTTATACATTTACTGGAAGCTAGCAATTAACAACCAGATAAGCTAAATCAATTTTCAATAAGGCTCAAAATTAAAAGTTCAAAACAAGGTTCTGTTCAAATGTTAAACTTTGAAGCCATCTGTTGGCGTTCCTATTTTCGTTAGGGCAAAAGTTAGCCGATTGTCAATTCTGTTAGTATGTGTGTTTGTCATTTCTTTGGTGCCAGTTATAGCTTTCACTGAAACTCATAATTGAAAAATTTAATTACTTATTTTTAGACACTTTAAAGGCAAAATCAGTGATTATTTTGATGCCAGTATAAAGCTGAAGAATCAATTATTATTTCTAGTCGAAAAAATATTTCATTTTGGCCCAAACTTTCACGTTAAATTACTTCTAAGTTTTCAAAGTAAGGTATAGGTCAATCACTGAAATTCATTTCATGTCGAAGGTTGGGCCAAAATAAAAGTTTGTTTTGGCAAGAATTTAAGAGTCATCCAAATTTCAATGATGGTTTTCAATCATATATGTAATAACTGGCCCATTAGAATCAATATTTTCTCTATTTTCAGATATCATTGCCAACAAAATCCCCAGCTGACAGTTTATATTCAGTTTCAAATTTTTACAACTTTATGACTTTTCTGGTCGAAATTTCCAATCTTCAATTTCAATTCAATTCATGTTTAATGTGTCTGTAGATACCTAATATTTAGTATACTCTACATATATAATTATAAAAATAAAAAAAAATAGTACCTCAATCCTAGATTATAGGATAACACGTCAGATGTCACACATAGGTATGTACCTAACATTAACATGTGTTTCGTGTCAAAAGCTTGTCCATCCATGAAAATTTCACACTCACGTCGAGTACCTTCCATACATATATCGGTAACAAGTCTCTTATTCACGTTACAAAACAAAAGTTGTTTTTTACTCGCTACATTGAATCCAGAATGGTGTTTCTCAGCCTTGTCATATTTTCACTTTTACACGATTTGTAAGAAAAAAACCTACGAATAACTTCCTCCTTAGATTTGGTGTTCGTGTCAGTGTCAACATAATAAAGGAAGTCTTCCAACTTTCATTTTTTTTTTTTTTTTGGAGAATCAAGAAGATAGAAAACATATATAGAAAGTTAAAAACAAAGATTTTTTTTGTGAAATAAAAGAGAAAACCCATATGAGATTCGATTTAAAAAAAAAAACAAAGTGAAATTGCAATTCTTTATCAAATCCACTTCGAAGTCCAAAACTTTTGGGTAAAAAAAAAAAAAAAAAAAAAAAAAAAACAAATGTCAAATATACCATATCAACTTTGTTACAAAACTTTGTCAATCTGTTCCTCTTTCTTTCTTTTTTATTAAATTTTATTAGGCTCCATTCACCATCTCATTCCACAAGACGTAACTAACAACTTTTGATCCTTATACTTATAGCATTTTGTGGGGGTGAGTATTGAACACTGAATAAAGCATCTATATCCTCACCGAAGCCTTTTAAGAACCGAAAAATGACGTGAATGTGATCGGTAGTTTAGTGGTGTGCGTTTTGCGGTTACCATTTAGAGAAGTAAAGTTTTTTTTTCCCTATATAAAACCTTTTCTAGCCGCAAACTTTTCAAATTTCAGAACTTTCCACTTCGTTTCGTTGTTTTTAGATGAAGTGAGTTGGAAAAAGTTTTATATACAGCCTGATGGTTGTATTGTATAATTTGCTACCCCGTACATGACACTCCCACACCTACCATGAAATCTATAGTAAACTATTGTCTCTTTTGATTTTGTATCCCATACCTTTACTTACCCTACCCTCATCTCATATTTCTCTTTTTGAAAAATCCAATAAAGATATAGCTTTTTGATTAAAAGAAAGGGTTAGATTGGGTTGGTTGGCTCCCCCCTCTTTACCGTACGATATATCACACTTGGAAGAATGTAAATTTCACCCAACTTATACCTTCTATGGTAAGATATAAGAGTTGAATTCAATATAATTTAAGGCAAGGAAAACAATTTTCATGCGACACAAACTCACAGCTATTCATTTCCTACCACTGCAGGTTTTGGACATAATTAATGCTGTGGATTTACACAACTGACAAATTGTCAAAAAACTAAAACAAACAAATTCATTATTTTGCCAATTTTCTGACAGAAATACAGACAATTGTCAGTCGTCGTGTAAATCCAGCATAACTATGTAACATTGAAGTTAAAAATTTGGGATCTACTAAAAAATTGAAGTAAAAAAAAAAAACCCTCGCAGTCGGTAGGATTCGAACCTACGCTCCCAGAGGGAATCTGATTTCTAGTCAGACGCCTTAACCGCTCGGCCACGACTGCTTCTTGAAAATTTTTGATAAAATTACAACCTGTTATTATGTCGTTCACAGAATATATTATAAATTATTATTTTGATTATCGGGCTAATAGACGGACTTTACTGGCTCGAATTATATCTTTCTATCAGAAGCCACTCGAAAATTTAGATTTTTATATCGCGTTTTTGGTACTGAGGTATTGATTTCAAAATTTTCTCATAAAGCGATTTAAATTGAAGGTTTATTATTGATTAAACTGAATTCTGAAAAGGTATACGTACATATGTATATGCATATCAAGCAATTTAAATAATATTGCATTTCAGGTTTTTGCAAAAATGTTGGCTTATAGATATAAACTTTTTGGACTTTGACTTCGACTTTTTGGAAATAAAAAACATGTCCTTATATTTTTGGGTTATTCTCAAATATTCTTTTGGTTGGCGCGATACCTACCGATTTCGTTATAACTTCGGAATCCGATGATTCTAAATATGTAATTCAAACAATATTGAATTTAAAATATATAAATATTTTTTTCATGACAAACAAGAAAAATAAAAGGAAAAATAATTTTATTTATGTAGTATATTTATGTGGGTACCTACACTTCTGACTTTTTTAACATTTGTTCGTTTAAGATATCATTGCATTATTGAACCATTTACATACATCAATATGTACATATATGTACAATGTACATAGCTTAATTATAGTTTTCAATCAAAAAGCAAGTTCGTATATTCTATTTATTTTTTTTTTTGAAATAAAAGTTTTTTGAATGAAAGGTATTCGTAAAAAATATTTTCAAACTCAAAGTTTTTAAAAAAATTAAAAACGAAAAAAAAATGTATACCTACCTTCATAAGAATAGTTAAAAAATAAAAGTGGTAGGTAGGTATTTCTTATAATTCTTCTCTTAAAATTCCTTTTTTAGTATCCTATAAAAGTTTTGGTTCAAATTTATTTTCAGACTACCTACCTATGTAGGTACATAATAAACAGGCTAGATAAAAGTTATAAAAACCATTTTTAATTTCAAAATTTTTACAGTTTTTGTACAGTATATCATATGTAGGTATTCACTCGATGCATCCAGATTAAAACTTAAATCCCCATGTATTTACTTTGAGTTTGTATTATAGTTTACGTCTGGATAAAAGTTTTAATCCAGATGTATCTAGTGAATAATATGGGGGTTATTTTTAAATTTTAAAATCCAACTTAAAGTGTGCAAAATTTATACAAAATTGGAAATCTATTTACGAAATATAATGAAATAATCTTTTTACGAAACAACTATCTCAAAAATCACCAAAACTCTATTTCCCGTAATGTGAATTTCGTGCAGTTTTATTCCAATCACTTTGAAAATTAAAGGTCCGAAGTTTTATCAAATCACCAGCAAGGTGACGTTTTCGAGAAAATAAAAATTACCAAACTCGTATTTTCCGTTTTATACATAGATGATCTAAAATAAAAATTCGAATAATTTGATATTTTGGTTAGATACATGCATTGTACCAAAATTGAAGCAAATTCCTCCATCCGCTTACTTTTACTGAAAAGTTATATCTCTATCACGTTATTTAACTTTGTTAAAATAAATTGCTCGACTAAGTTTGCAGTCGGGAGCTGGAGATACAATAAATTTAGTAAAAAAAGAATCTGACTATAGGTATATGAGCACCCATTTTTTGGACCTCATCAAGGTTTCAACATCTATATATACCTACCCTACCAGTGGAAAAAGAAATACTGCCATTGGAGTTAATGGCAAAAGGAAAACTCTGATCACACTGACCCGACCCACGAGCCTTGACGAAAAAGAATCAAAGTACCTATATAGGTATCTTCTACTATTGATAACCATATAAAATACATCAAATTATGTAAAGTATCTACCTAATGGATAATAATAATCCTTTCACAATACCATATTTTAGTTGATGGGCAGTGGTTTACTTTGTAAAATCACAATTAAAACAAGTAAACAAACCACTTCGGATAATAATTTTAACTGCTACAATATATGTTGGTATGTATGTATATTCGTAAAGTAAATACATATTATTATTTTTATCAAAATATTAATTGATCGCCTGTCAAAAAATATCAATATCAATAAGTTACCGCACAATCATTTGTCAATATAAACATTTCAACAATAAAAACAGGTACATACAAACATATATAACTATGTACATAATTATATTATAGGTACTTATATTAGAAACGATGAAGTCAAGTGTGTATTGATTGTGTTCTTGACTGAACAAACTTGCCCAACAACTAGGTACGTAGGTATATGTATTATTTGCGCTCATGAAATCAATTTAGAAGTAATAAAGATAAGAAAAACAAAAAAATGTCGCCTCAAGCAAATGTATTTAATTTAAGTGATTATTTACAGTTAAATCTCTCTAAGCAGTGATAATATCTACGCACATACGTCTACCCTTATCGATATATTATTCAAGTCAAACAAAAAGTTGAATATTAAAATCTTTTATGACCTTTTTCAAATCTGGTTTAACTAATGTATATTTAATGGATCCGATTCTACAAAATGCAGCCTTTAAAAACGTTGGTAAAACGTTATACTTTGTTTTTTACTTGCGATAGCGATACATATAAATGTATGATGATGTAGATACTATGTACAGGGTTTTCCAATAAGAGGTTTCATTTTTGATATTAAAAAAGAACGAGTATTTTTTAAGAGAAATCTGCAGGGGATGTTTATTTCATTGTAAAGCGAAGGTATGCCGTTAACAATGGAAAACGATATTAGCCAAATATGGCCCCACGGCTACGGTTGCAGCACCATATCCTTTTCATGAAATTTTCAAGGACCAATTCGCACATTTGAGGCTGTATGTCCTCGATAACTTCACGAATTCCATCTTTAAGGTCTTGAATCGACTGTGGAGCGTTGGCATAGACCTTATCTTTAAGCGGCCACAAAGAAAATAGTCATATAAAAGGTTTTTAAATCACAAGATCTCGGTGGCCAATTGTGATCACCTCTTTGAGAAATAACACGGTCAGAAAACTTTTCTTGTAAAATTTCGATGCTTGTGTGGGAAGTATACAGGGTGTCCCGTAACTCAAAGTCAAGCGTGTAACGGGTGATAGGGTAGGTTGTACTTGTTCTGGAAAAAATAAGAACAAAAATCTATCTCGCTTGGTTAAGTAATAATAGCAATATTTAGAAAAATAGTGAAAATCGATACCCTAGACCACATTTTTAGGTACTGTGGTCACAAATTTCCGAATTTTGACGTGTTTATTTTTTTAACGTAATCCTAAATAACCATTCTATTGATTTCAATCACAAATTTAAAAATAAATATTGTAAGTTTCGTAAGAAAAATAAAGTTTGACTGAGTCATGTTTCAAAAAAAAATTTTAAGCGAACTTTGACACTTCATATTTAAAAAAAAATGTACTACACTACCTTGGCAAGTTTTTTAAAAAATTGGCGCGTTTCGTCAAGATTTCAAAATGGTACAACACTTGCTACTTATTCATTCGTAAAAAATATTTTTCATTTTTTATTTGCAAAAAACACCTCAGTTCACTTCAACCACTTTTACCAGAATAATGCGTTTTTGTACTCAAAAATCCATTTTACCAAGGTGTACGTGACATAAACAGAGGCACTAGAATCAGACACTGTTTGCCGTCAATAAGAGTGAGACAGATCTACATTACACAATATGGTACGCTACGATATACGTTCGGTACGGTACGTTCCTTGTTTTACTCGCAACTTCTCACAATCGTGCGTTTTTGTGATACCCTGGACTCGATTATTGTTGTAAAAATTTTGTCAGTTATTAATTATTATCTAGAAATAGGAACTAAAAACTTCCATATTTTTCGCCAACATTGTTCTGCAGATATCGACTCTGGGAGCGTTTAGTCACGAGGTAGCAAACTTTGTACACGTTGCACATAGTACGGGCTGAAGTAGTTCTGTTTTAAAATTCGATGAGCAATGACCACCGGGTGTTCATCTATGCACACCTATCATACTCGCAACGACGATTGCCTATAGTACTCGTATGGCGGCGCTGCAGAAGGGAGACTCCAAGGACATAACAACGAAGTAGTTTTAAATTAAATTGAATTGAATGTGATTCCAGCGCTTGATCAGTGCGATTGAAAGATCTACTGGAATACCGAAAAGCATTGCTCATCGAATTTTAAATCAAAACAACTACCACCCGTGACCCGAACCATATGCAACGTGTATACGAAGTTTGCTCTCTCGTAACTATACGCTCCCAGTGTTGATATTTGCTGAACAATGTTGGCAAAAATTTGTGAAGGTTTTAGTACCTATTACTAGATAATAACTGACATAATTTCCACAACACTATTCGAGTCCAGGGTAACAAAAGCGCACGATTGTGAGATGTTGCGACTAAAACAAGGAACGTAGCGTACCGAACGTAGATTGTAGCGTACCATATTGTATAATGTAGATCTGTCTCACTCTTATTGACGGGAAACAGTGTCTGATTCTAGTGCCTCTGTTTATGTCACGTACACCTTGGTAAAATGGATTTTTGAGTACAAAAACGCATTATTCTGGTAAAAGTGGTTGAAGTGAACTGAGGTGTTTTTTGCAAATAAAAAATGAAAAATATTTTTTACGAATGAATAAGTAGCAAGTGTTGTACCATTTTGAAATTTTGACGAAACGCGCCAATTTTTTAAAAAACTTGCCAAGGTAGTGTAGTACATTTTTTTTTAAATATGAAGTGTCAAAGTTCGCTTAAAAATTTTTTTTGAAACATGACTCAGTCAAACTTTATTTTTCTTACGAAACTTACAATATTTATTTTTAAATTTGTGATTGAAATCAATAGCATGGTTATTTAGGATTACATACAAAAAATAAACACGTCAAAATACGGAAATTTGTGACCACAGTAGCTAAAAATGTGGTCTAGGGTATCGATTTTCACTATTTTTCTAAATATTACTATTATTACTTAACCAAGCAAGATAGATTTTTTTTCTTATTTTTTTCAGAACAGGTACAACCTACCCTATCACCCGTTACCCGCTTGACTTTGAGTAACGGGACACCCTGTATAGAGCCGTGCGTCGTAGGGAATTTTAACAATTCCAATGCGTTGCCCAAATAGCGGGCTATTCAAAATGAAACCTCTTATTGGAAAACCCTTTATATGGCAAGTTATGGATTTGTAAAACAATCGAACTCAAGATTTTGATCAAACTTGACATGGTATAAGGAAGTCGAAAAAAGTGGGTCTCGCAATTCCATCCGTCTGTCTGTGCTTTCAGCTGCAGCCTTAACGGGTGGGTCGATTTACTTTAAACTTATCAGAACGATCTGCCAAATCATTGGAACAGGTTTTTATTTATCGATTATTATTTATTAACTGTGTCTCTCATACGCATATATTATATAGAACCATTTTCTTTTGGTTTTGGACTATCTCATTATTTGTTTAACCGATTTTAATGAAATTTTTTACACAAGAGCTTCTAATAAGTTTAAATAATAATATCATAATTTTTAAAAATACAAATTTTGGATTTAAAAAAAAATCAAAATCATTTTTTGATTGATATTTTTGATATTGATTGATATTTTGAATCAATAATTCAACAAAGTCCATTAAAATAGTGCTAAGTCTTCTACTTGGCTGATGTATTTCAGTAGTATAATAGGTATACAGAATTTGTATTATTAAAAAAACCTTCTTAAAATCATTTTTTGAAAATTCCATATTTCGAAATGGGTTGATGATTTTTTTTTTTTTATTAATTTTTTAAATAATTTTTTTATAAAAAAATTTTATAAATATGGAGGTCCTACAATTTTTTCATCAAAATATTTTCAAAATTTTATATATAAATAATTATAAAAACCGCTCCAACGATTTAAGCAATTTGATTTTTTTTTCATATAATTAAGATTTGTTTAAGAAATCAGATGGTGTACATCGCATTTGTGTGAAACTAATTTTAGAAGTTGTTTAATTAACTTATTCCTATAACTACGTATAATGATTTTTTAACATTTTTTCAGTTTAAACTGTAAGTTCCATGCATTCATTATTCACTCGATACATACAGATGTTTCCAGATGTAAATTATACAAATTCAGTGTAAATATATGTATATCCGGATTTAAGTTTTGATCTGGATGTTTCGAGTGAATAATAGGGCGTAAGTTTTTCGGTGGACCTTAGTAGATATTTCCCGCGGATTAATTTCATCTGCATCGAAAATTTTGATGTTTAATTCTAAAAAATTAAGAAAGCAAAGTCAGATGTTTATTTTAATGCTAAAAAAAGCTTATGAATTGAATTGTGTTTTAATTTAAGTAAAACGAAATTAGTAAAACGAAATTAGTTCACACTTAATTGTTTAATGACAACAATTATTTATATGAGTAAAAGTTTGATTTTTATTTAGAATGCCTTAACAAGTGCTTATTTTATACATTATGAGTAAAGAATGGGTTTTTTTCAGATTTATAAAAATATTCTTAAGTTTTTTTTTAATATAATAACAAGAATTTTTGTTCACACGCATACATTCCCCTTAATTTTGTCATTGAAGATATTAATAAACAAATAATTCACAATTTTTTTCATTGCTTATCCACTAAAAATATTAAACATTACCATTGAAAAGATGATATACCTATATCATAACCTATTATATATTTTTCGTACAGCAACAAACACCAAAAAAATGAGTTTTTGATTGGGGGAGTTTTTACTGTATAAAGACAATGTGTATGTAGTCTATTATTTTTTATCATTTTTTAAAACAAACATAATGTATTTATATTTTAACCTTTTTAATGCATGTATAACTTGAAAAATATATTCATGAGGAACTTATATTCATGAGGAACTTATCATTCCAATTACCAATTACCAATTCCAATTACCAATCCTCATTTTATATGGGTACGACGAGAGGCACGAAGCAACAAATCATCTGTATAATAGTTAAAATTAATAACAATAACACGTTTTATACAATTAAGAGAAAAAGTTTTTATTTCTCACCTTAAACATCACTTAAAGCATTTAATTTATTTTGAACTAATTGGTCATAATATTATCGTTCAAATGACAAAAAAAACCAACAGTTACCACAGCAATTTATTATTATCATTGAATTAACTTCATATAATATATATAGGTTTCATATATAATGGGCTATTTCAGAGCACACTTTATAGCACAAGTTCATCTATTATCTGTCAGATTCAGATACACATTGTGTCATTCTCATTACAATTCAACGAACCTGAATGGCGGCGCATGGGTTGGGTATAATTTTATTGCAACGAGTGTAATTTGCATTTCTATGTCATGTTAAGTGCAAATAATTGAGATCTGATATGATACGTATAGAGATGATGTTAAGCAAGAAAAGTGCGCCAACTCAACTCAAGATTATTTCATTGTATTATATAGATTTTCTATATACATATGTATACCATAAATGTATTTGCAATGGTAATGTTGTTAGAGTTGATTGTCTTCTGTCTTACGTTAAAAATAAGTCAGACGATGATATTATGTCTGTTAGAATTATTCAAGAATGTATCAAATGGACATGTTTCAGCAGGGCTTATTTTGAAACTTACCATCATTTTATGGGGCCAGAACACATAATGAACTAGATAATTTTAAATTCAAATACCTATATGTTAAATATTTTCTAAATAATTTATTTTTTTAAACTTATTATATAAACGGTTATAATCTCTTATTAAATTATTGTAGTTTGTCTAATTGTATATTATGTTTCTCAAAAACGGCTCTAAAAATTCCACGCTCAGTTTTTTTATTATCGTTTATTGAGATATACCTACATAATGCAAGTTTTCTTCTTATTCAATGTCCTTTTCATTGAAAGTTAGAAATGTATATCCTATAAGCATACTACTATGATAATATATTTTGAACAATATAAGAATATGTTTAAGGGAATTCGTGACCCAAGAAATTGCGATAGGGCTTTAAAGATTTAGGTGAATATGAATTTTCCAGAGTTTGCTTTTGGGGGAAATCGTTGTTATTATAAATTTGAACTAAAGAAACTATGTAGCTGCAAATAATATAGAGTACACTTAAATGATAATTTCATTAAAAGAGTCATTTTGCACGACACCATGTTTCATGATGTTTCCAATGCTTGGAATAAATAAAAAAAAAATTTCCCATACCGGGAATCGAACCCGGGCCTTCTGGGTGAAAGCCAGATATCCTAGCCACTAGACCATATGGGATATAAAAACTGGTAATCCAAATAAGGAATAAAACCAATTTATGAATTGAATATAAATTTTAAAATAATTAATATACGAGTTTTTAAACTATGTGAAATTAAAAAAACTTCTCATTCTTGAACTAGAATAAGAAGTTTCTTAGGTATTTAATTTACCCACAAAATTTTAGTAATAAAAAATAATTGTAATTATTGTTTATAGCTTATAGGTACCTCACACAAGGGTAGGAAGTGAGCGTCATATGACCACGCTTCGTGTGTAGAAAAGCCCTTAAGTGTACAATGTACCTACATACCTTTACCCTTCTGTATTGCAATCATCATCACTAAATAAAGATAGTGGGTACATAAGTATGTATGTACCTATATCTACGAAAAAGTTTGTGACAAAAATTGTGGTGATACCTATTCGGTCCATTGTTTTTGAAATGCTAATTAAAAAATTTGAGTTATTGATGTATTATCATAATATGCTGCTATAGAAACGGTTATTTTGAATATTTTCGCCGTTTCAATTCAATTCTTCATAATTTTACAATTCCCGTGAAATACCTATAAGCTCCAATATCAAGAATTTAACAATAATTGTTAGATGTGATAAATATACGGCGACTAGCAATATATATAATAAAATATACATTGTATATATGAGGTGAAACAATTATTTTTGGAAAATGTTCAGTTTATTTTGCAAAATTTAAATAGATGTATAGGTAGGTATAGGGAGGACAAAATGGTACAATCCATATTCTTCTATGAGTATAAAATCCTTAAAACTCCAGGTTAATATGGATTCACCTGGTTCTTGACCACCGCAACGGATATTACTTCTAAACCATTGCACTGTAATATCTTAAGTCCTTTTCCATGTTGTTCAATGGTCGTCAAGAAGCCTTCTATATAGAACCCTCAAAATGACATTTTTTCTTATGGATTTCATTTCAAAATCGAAACAGCTTCTGGAGGAAAACGACATGTTAATGTTACGGTAACTCTTATTTTAAATCAGAGATGCAATAAATATATCAATCTTCAATTGATTGCAATTTTTTAAAGGAAAATATAATTTAGGTTTAAATTAATTTTATCATCAATTTCAATTGGATATGTATGTATGTACATATACATTGTATAATGTACGTGCCAGGCACAATATTTATTATTTAATGTATAATTGTATGTAAACTGTTCCTTTCCTAATTCAAGTATTTCTATTTTGCCTCTGATGTCTCTTTATTATTTTTCAACGGCCGTCATTTTGTTAAATTATATACTATATATACCTACTGTTGGAAATTTTAATGGAAGTATTTAGACAATATACAAACATAATACTCGTATTTGGACTCCCTACTTGCAGATGCAATTACTATACTCAGCTATAGACATCCACTTGAACTATGCGACGACGAGACGATGATGTACAGTAAAATCATGAAAGCGATTGTCATAGTATAGTTTTTAAGATTCCCACACTTACTGCAGTCTGCAGAGTGCAGACCCTAACAGTATAAGATTCGTCTGTTTCTTCAATAAGAATGGTGATAAAACTTTAATTGTTTTTCCCATCATATGTTTTAATTTATGAATTTTTTTATATTGTTTTCCATACTAAAAGTTGTTTGCCATATTGCAAGTCAAAAAATAACATTGTGCGAATTTTTTGATTTAAAAAAAGGCAGAAAAATTGCCCACAATCTTGAAATTATACAGTTGATATTATAATCATAATTGTTATAACAAGTATGTATTCTGAATGTTTGTCATAACATGCTGTTTAAAAATAAATATAGGGGATTATCTCAATTAAATTTTCAATAAGGTTTACATATAGATACGACAATTTGTTTAATCAAAGTGTAAATTGTTCAAGTAGCTAACTTTTTTTTTTGATTTAAAATAATATTTTTCTATGTAGGTACACATACACATACACATATAAAATTTTGTAAACATTTTTAAGAAAACATTTGGTAGATATTTAAGTATTTAATAATGCAGAGTTCAAAATAAACCATATATATATATGTAAATGGAAGGTACCGTTAATTTCCCCTATACGTAATTTTTTAAATTAAATTCTTCTATAATATAATTCTGAAAAACCGATTAGTGCTAAATTTATTTAAAATCAACGTCTTTTTTTGGAAATACATATTATACCTACCTATTGATATTCCAAAAAAAATATGATAATTTAAAATTCAATAAATTTCATTTTGAAAATAATATTATAGGAACTATTTAAACTTTTGAAAATATTTCCCATTTAAAATTGAACAAAATCAGTACAACGCTTTCTGAGAAAAGCGTAAATCAAACAATATTTTTCGGAATTTTTTGGACCCCCAGTAGGTAGCCTAGGTATTTCTTTTAAAATTAACTGTATTTTTTTAATTTGTGGAGCTATTTTTGAGAGATTTTTTCAAAAATTGTTAAGAAAATATATATTGCAGGTACCTACCATTATTTGCTGTCCTTAAAAAAAGAAAAATCATGTCGGGGGAATGTCGAAAAAACTCATAGGGTATACCCAAGTTTAAAAAAACAGACAAGTAGACAAAGATTTGTGAGACCTCATTTTTTATCTTCTCTTTATCATCGTAATGTCAAGTTTGCTTGTTTTTATTAAATTCTGGAAATTTTAAGCATCAAATTTAAAACAATACACCAAAAGTGGGTGTGACTCGAAGTTTGTCTTCTTTAAAAAAACATATTAAAAGAAATACCTATTCGTTTTTAAATAGAATCATATAAAACAAAATGAAAATGATGCTATAGAGCTAAAGCCCCTTATTAATTCACTACCAAATCGTTAAGGCATTCATAATATAATGGCTCACCATTGTTAACTTTGAACTCTGTTCCACTGAATTTCCCTTTAATTCCTTTATGTATTTCCATTTCCATCCAATGTTGTTTCATAGGAAAGCAAAACCAAAGCACCAATTAAGCGTGGCATCACATCCAATAAATGCGACGCAACATCGAAAAGGCAAAAGAAACAAAATTCTATACCCACAGCACCAGAGACACCATGAGACACCAGACTCCCATCAGATCCAAAGCCTGGACTGGATGCTAATTTGCGTTTTATTGCACCGCATCACCAATTAAAGAGCCGAGATCTCCGGCCACCATCTCTCTCCATTTGCCACCGAAACAATACCTACGTCGCGCCGCAGCAATATGCCCCAACGCGCTCTGGTTGAATGTAGGTATACCTACTGATGGGGCCATCTAGGGTACTCCAATCGTGGTTCTGTCGTCGTTGTTGGTGCTGCAGCTGCCGCCTTTGTTTTGGGCTGCGACTCTTGCTGGATGGGTTATATTGCTTCTGCTGTTGCCTCTGACTCTGACTCTGCTGGCTGTTGCTGTCGAGATTTATGGCCCTGGCATGGATTTCACATCAAATGAAATGTTCCGCCCACAACGCAAAGGAAACAATAAAAACGTACAAACATGCATGTAAAGTGTACGCACGTCACGGCTGAGCTGGAAATCGAACAAAGTGCCGTGTGGAACAACTATGACGTTGTTGTCCATATACCCGGCACTGTTGGAACTATGGACCTGGTTATTTGCAGTGGTGCCCTTTCGACGGTGTTCCGTGTCTTTTACGTTGTTTTATTACCACTAACTCGACTTCAGGTATAGGGTGATGGTGGCATTTCACGCAATTCCCCAAGTGGTGTGGTCTTTCCCAAGTTATACTTAAATGCGGCCAGGACTTAATATATGAACGAAGATAAAACAAAAGGAAAGGTAAAAAACGTTGTTGAAGCTTTCAAAACAAAGTTGACTCACAATGTCCAATATTTACTTCAATTTTGCTTGTTTGTCTATTTTCAGTCTTTTCTCAAGAAGCGTGAGGAGGGTTGAATTAACCACAACCTAATTGGGGTGGAAAAACCTACCTTTCCTGTTGTAGGTATAGATGAACATAGTCACATTTATGCTGCACGTGACTCGTTCCCATCGCATCGGCAACGGCATGTTTATAGCAGAACGACGCACGGTGTATATAGATAGATAGAGGGTGGCTTTGAATTAAGTGAAACACGAATATGGTGGCCGACATCATCATGTGGTATATTAAAAAGCTATTTTTACACAAGAGAAATAGAATGATTCCAGGGCTGTTATCAGGTTTTTTATATCTACAATAAAGCCATCATCTTTAAAATATGAGGACGTATATAAAATGCGATCGGTTATCATTTGAACGAAATCAACAACCTCATTGCACGCACTTGATAGGTACAAAGATGTCTTATTGGTTCAAGACTTATTAAAATTTTGAAAATTTATAAAAACACGCACAATTTGCAATAACAGCCGCGTATTATTATCGCCAATGACTCATAAGGTTAACCACGTGAAAATAAAACAATATATGGCGATAATTAATGAAAACAGTGTTGTGGCGAAAAATTTCCAACAGCCTGATGTTAAATTATTAGCTCATGATACTATTTTTCAGTTTATTAACTTTAAAGCTCTTTACTAAAATTTTCTTAGTTTTATATATTTTTTTAACAAGTGTCATTCATAAACCTATTTGCTTAATAAACTTCAGCTGAACACCCCTAAAATGTGACAGTTCGTGAAAACAGTAAGCAACCATACCATTTTCACATTTTTAACTGTCAAACTTCAAGGTGACATTTGGAGTTATTATGGTGCTTTATAACATCGTACTTATTTTGTGGCTGTGAATCTTCTATGTTTCTAGAGCTTTAAACTTTTCGATGGACAATATAATGAATGTAAAATATGTTATAACTGTGAGTTAATTTCGTGAAACAACTATTCTTTTTTACTTTTTGATTTGGTCCTCCTAAACACCAAGAGGGTCTTGGTCATTTAGACGGTTAAGAAATTCGCCCCCTTTAACATCGGTTAATCTTCTCCTGATCAGCAAGTTACCAAATTTTTCAATAGGCGTGTCTTGATTTTTTTTAGACATTTTTGACATATGTATTTTAGTTTTCAATTAATCAAATCAAAGTAATACAAATCCACTGTACATATAGGAATTAATCAGCGCAGATGCGCGATATTATGAAAATTTTCTTTTCTGTAATTCGTATTCAAAACAAACATTTTTGGGAAGAAGCAAATTAAGCCATTTTTTTGACTTAATAATTTGTGAAAGTGCCACATAAGTCGCACAAACGCCATACGATAGTTTTGCCGAATAAAAAAAAATCATGATTGTTTACTAACTTTAAAAACAGTCTTTATTGTAATTTTCACGCGGAAAAAATATTTCACTATAAAATTTTTGTTCACCCGGAATTTTAAAAGCTATTGTGAGTTTCGCTCGAACTAAATTTCGTTCGTCTACTAAAAATATGTGAAAATTTAGGCTGAAATGAATAAGGGGAATTTTTCGAACATAAAATTTCGGGTGAAACTCACAATAGGCAAAAAGTGAAATGTCAAATTTTCCGGGTGGAATGATGGATAAGGATGATTCAAAACAGATTTTTCGTGAGGTCATGCCAAATGAAAAGCTCAATAATCGACTTCAAGCCGAATTCTTATTTTAGTTTTCAGAAGCGTATCTAACCGTGATTGAAAATATTCGTTCCATATTGGCTGAAGGATATGTGGCATCGAGAAAATTTTAAGCTATCGTCATATTCCAGTTTTGTTTTACCAAAAGATTGTCAGAATTTTTCATTATCGTAGATATATTACTTTGTCATTTTATTATATTCGCTTTATTTGATTTGAAATTCTAAGGGCCAGTTTGTTCACAGTGGGTTAAATCTGAACAATGACTTTCACAGCTTCTAACTAAATGGCGCTAATCAACCAAAATCGGCTGATTAGCGATTTCCATGATTAACAACTTAAATTATGGATTCCTTAAAAAAAAATTTGATTTCCATGCACATTCGATGATTTACCAGTTGCTATAATCCTTGATTAAAGATGATCAGCTGTGAACAAACTGGCCCTAAGTCTAAAAAAATATTTGATTTACTGTTTTGTTTTTTAAGAAAGAATCATGAGATTTTCAAAAATTCATGATTTCATGAAATTAGGGTGAAAAATCATGAAAATCATGATAAATCATGAGATTGGGCAACACTGGCTATATAGACTAAGGCCTGCACAGTGCACACGAAGTGTCTCGTCTTAATATGAAGCATATAATAATATGCGTACAAGAATTTTCATGCAGTGATTAGTGACGATTCCACTACGCCTAATTAAAGCCGAATTCCTAAACGCAAAACTTGAGCAAACAGTTCCAAAATGCAAACGTAAACATTCCTGCTAAAGCAGATTCTCCCTTAACGTAGTAGATTTTATTCTATTGCGCAAATGCAAATGTTAAAAATATCTTGCGTACACTTCACATTTCATTTGAATTTGTTTATTGTTTGGTGTGTCCCTGATTTATTTATTTGTTTTTTAAAGCAAAATGGGTGAAAAATGAAAAAAAAAGATGAAGAAAAGTAAGTAAAATGTAGTGAAAGACTCAATAATTATTAATTTTTTTTTAATTTCTTACTGTAGGTACTATGTATAGATTCCCAAAAAGAAAGAATTCGATTAGCCCATGAAGAGGATTTTAGCTCGTGAAAAAGTTAAAAAAAATCATCTGTGGTGTAATATAAGATATACCTAATAAGAAATTCACAAAATATATATGTTTTACATTTTTTGTATTTTTCTTTTTGTAAAAAATTGTAAAAAAAAAATTATTTTGTGGTGCAACAATTGAGCAAGATCTTTATTAATTTTTTTTTTTCGAATAAAAAATTCTTTCCGAAATGGTATACCATGCAAATCAAACATACCTACATATTATATGCTTTTGACATTTCAACATGCTTTTTGCATTTGCTTTGCTTTGCAAATCTTTCATTTAGGAATTAATTGGTAGAAGAGCCTGGTTACCGACGCACGGTTAAAGTCTAGTTATCGACGTTTTTAACCCTTTTTCAGAAAGCAAAAAAAAAAAAACTGCCAAATTTTGTATGAGGAGGGGATCTTTAATAAGAGGTTTTTTTTAATTTTTGCTTTTTCTATAAAATATTCAGAACATTATTGTTAAGCTGAAATAGCTAAATTTTCAATAAATTGCGCACAATTTTCCAATGTACCTATTTAATTTCATAAAAACTGTTCAATAAATACATAGGTACTTTACGCTTGGCTGTGAATGACAGTTCTATTTTATTAGTCAGTTCCGAAAATTAAATTTCTTTTCAAATTTTGACAATTTTAACTGGAAGTTGTGTGAAAAATCAAGGGAACTTCTAAATTTTAAAAAACGTATTCCAAAATAGGTACATGAAAAATATGATGTAAAAAGTCTCCCAGCGCGCGGTTTCCTGCAGCCTTTTCAACAATTGTGCAAGAAGTTCAAAATAAATTAATAAAAAATAAAGAGTTAAAGATTTCTGTATCTATATTATACCTATGAAACATCTTTTCATAAACCTCATTTAAGTTAAACGTGTAGTTTACAAAGAAAAACATAAAGGTTTTTTGAAGTGATTTGAATATAACAACTTCAGAGTATATCGACCCTTGATTCATCTATATATGTTTTTTCTTATTATTTCGAGCCCTTCTCAATGGTTTCGATTTACGTGCATTATGGGGAATGGTGCAGTCTGTTTTCAGTTGCTGTTATTGCTTGAAGAATAAAATCACTGAGACAGACAACATTAAAGCAACAGGAGGTTCCCTTGGGAATTTCACTTGTGTATGCCATTCGCATAAAGCTGCAATTTCAGCAGAATTCCTTAAGGTTGGATAAAAAAGACAATTTCCATTTTTTCGCTTTGTTTATATTCTTTTATTTTATTTTATTTTATTTTATTTTATTTTATTTTATTTTATTTTATTTTATTTTATTTTTATCAGAAATTTTATTGGCTTAGTGCAAAACGAAGAAAAAGAAAAAAATACCTAAGCTATATATAGGTACACTAGTATTACAGTAGAATCAAGTGAATGGATTGATGTACGTTTTGAAGATGGATTGGCATAATACATACCTTAACATAAATATATGTGTGTATGTATGAAGACGAAAGACGTCATCAATGTTACGGAGACGTAAGCGCAGAGCAATGAGAAAATGTAGATATATCTACATGAATGTAGATATATTTTTGTGTTTGTAGGTATATGGTGAAGGGTACTTTTTTATGATGTGCGAGACATGGATGCGAGAGGCTAACACGTGACTGCTGAAAGATTAGCATATGTTCGTTGGCAAAATTGGAAATAAATCTCCGTGAAGTTATCCAATTAAAGAGGAAACAATTCGACATTCTTGTGCAGTTTTTATTTTCTTTTTTTTGTATCTCGCTTTTGTTGGTGGCTATTGTGCTGAGCACGTCTATTTCTTTTTATATAAATTAAATAAATCCGTGGGATCAAGTACGTTTTACGTGCGTATAGAGCATAATTATGGTTATGTAAGAATAATGTGTTTTTAATGTATGTACCTTAAAGTAGACGCCAAAGATGGCTCAGCGTAAATTTTGAATTTTTTGAAAAACTTTGCGTCAACTTAGAAAACGCATAATTTAAAAAAAAAATTAAAATTTACTCACATTGGACCTATTTTACGTCACATACATTGTAATGTATGTGATGTAGGTATGTTCTGTGAAATAGGCCCCAGGTAATCATTATTTGAGAGTATACCTTACTATACTAGTGTTACTATAGGCTTACCATTATCCCAGATATCAGACACAGTTTCAATTGTTCCACCGCGACAGCCATTTTCTCGGGTGAAAAAAAAAGTTTCCGTAACAAATTTTCATAAAAAATTTAGTCTACCACACCTAAGGTAGCAGATTGCAGAAATCTAAATACCTAAAATATGGGGGTGCCTGTTGTTTCGTCTTTTTCACTTCATATTTTTGTTGTTTCTTTTTCCTAAAATTACTTTTGTTTATTTCGAAATACCTTACTTTGTTTTTGTTTTATTTTGTTTTTCGATCATTTAGCCTTTCAGTAATTTCGCATTTCTTTCTTTCTCTTTTTACTCGTTTTGCATTTTCGTTAAAAGTGCAAAGAGTTATTTGGGTCCAGGTTATTTCGCCAACGGGTTATTTCGCACTTGGTTTTAATTAAACTATTGCTTCAGCGCGGGTTTAATTTGTCATCAGTGGTGATTGTAACAGTGCATTAGCATATCATTTGTATATATTTATATAACAGCTGTTGACATAGGATATATATAGGATAAATTCAAAATTGCAAAAGAAACTTTGCATGCACCCAACCTCGCATCTCCCCCAAATCTTATAGTGTGCCCAAGCAGGGGGTTGCAGGGGGGCAGCGTGTCCCCCCATACATACCTACCTCACTGTTTATCGTAAACGATGGCGAAATAAATGAAATCGAAGTAAACAAAAAACTAAATAATCGAAAAACTCAACAATAAAAGGCGAAATAACTTTAAAACGAACTAAGTGAAAGACAAAATGATTTTTTTTTGAAACAATTATAAACCAAATAATTAAAAAACGTTTGAATGAAAATCCTAAACAAACAAAATATGTACGAAACGACTGAAACGAAACAACAAAAAAACCAGATCAAAAAAAGACGAAACAAACCATACCCCTAGTATGGTATGGTATGTATACCTAGATAGGTATATACATAACAATAAATTCGTGTTTGTGTCTATGCGCATAAGTCGACTTAACAACATCCGATTTGCATCTGGATCTGGTAAATATACTACGGAGCCGAAAATTTGGATGTTTTGGTTGGAAAAGTCGGAAAATCGTGAAAACTAGAAATTTCATACTTTTAGGGGGTTAATGATGGCGATATCTTAAAACTCAATTTCGTATGGGATGGAGAAAAAAATTTATTCTAAAGCCTAGTACGCTGCTGATAAGAAACGAAAATTTCCTGTGATCTCCAAACAAACAACGAAACGCTTGCGAAAACACAACGGAAAATATCCTTGGAGAGTTTCACTAATTCCAAAAACAAAATCAAACATTTTTCCGCACACAATAAATAGTTTGCACAATTAATTCAGTGCGAAAAAGGAGCGGAGACTTCTCCAAATAATCTGGTACAATTATAAATTTAGTTCTTCGGACATTTCGTTGTGTCATTTTTGTATGGGATTTTTCGTTTCACATCAGCAGCGTAGGTACGAGGCTAAGGAATAAAAAACACTATCTCCGAAATTTTTGGCCAATTTTGTCCCTGACGAACAATGGGATCCGAAATCACCAACAGATGGCGTAAAGCTCTCAGACTACTACAGCTGTGTACTAAGGTATTAAAATTATTACAGCGGGCGGCGCGGCGTACAAAAAAAAAATCATTGTAATGTAAGTGTTGTTTGAAGAACCATTACATTTTATTTTGACTAAAAATCCCATGCGAAGCCTGCAGGCGGACAGTAAATTTTGACGTTTGACCTTTTCCAAAATGGTTTCCCCACGATTTTAAATGCATTTTGCTTCGTTTTCAAATTCAAGTTGAAAATATGAGAAATTTATTGAATTCAAATATTTACTATCAAGTATAGTGAGTTAAAATAGCAAAAGAAAAACATTTTACAGTAGGTATATCGCCATTTCTATACTGGCATTTGACAGCTGAAATTACCTGGGTTTAAAATGATTTCCAACCCACGCATTGCCATCGAAAATCAAATTTCCTCAAATATTGGCAATGGAGCCACAGCGTTACTTACTCTCTATGTAAATGATTGAGAAACAGAGAATATTTTCTATCCGGAATGGGAAACACAAAAACATTTCAAAAATGTTTCGCGAAATGTCCAGACGAAAATAAACATTCCAGAAACATTTTAGAAAGTTTTCTTTGTTTCTGAAATGGTTCAAAAATGTTTCTTTAGTGTGGACACACCAAAAGGCAACTCATTTGTAAGAGCATCTAAATGCAACCCAACCATATGAACTTTATTTTAATCGTATTGTGCTTTCCACTTTCTCGTTTGTAATCTATATATAAGAAACACATGTATACTTTATACCTTCTTCTTCATATTATGCAATGCTCCTAACACTAAATAACAAATAAATTCGTAACACCACAAATTCATATATTATTAAGTAACACAAACCTAAAGCTCTGCTATTGTTAGAGAGATTTCCTTTGTTAACTCAAGTTTATTGTTTGCAACTGCAACCGCAAACTACGTATGTATGTACGTTCATATATCATAGACAGGAGCATGATTTAAATTCTATTACCAGAATGTATACATATGCATGTATGTATGATATGTACCTATATTTTAGCAATCGAAATTGTGTACCAGGAACACAAATATACCTATACAAATACTGTATTGTTTAATGTATAGTGTATGGAGATACCTGTGTATAGTCCGTTAAAGTAAATATGTGCAATGAATTAATAGCCCTGAACAAAATGTCATTTCGTAAATAATGAATGAAGGCGAACACAATAAAACCGATTGACACAACATGACCACTTAATTAATATTTAATATCATAACCCAACCCACATTTTTTTTTTGTATTTCGTTGTTATGGAATCACAACAATTTTTTTTAATAATCCTATATAGACATGTTTTATTGTTAGTTAAATATTGCTACATCAATTAAAAAATTTAACATTAAATCAATTTGATTTGTGATTAATTAAGTAAATTTAAATGATTACCAATAGTAATTTGTGAAATTTAACATCATACAGAAAAAAAGATTTATAGCAATCTTTTCAAATTCAATAAGAAACCAAGTTATTTAAATATATTTTATAACAATTTATTACTCCTTATTGATGACCTTTAAAATAAATAATTTTGTATCCTGAGTGGATTTTCGGTATTTCTTGATTACTTTGTATATAAATAAGACGACGCATGGTTTTCGAAAATTACTTCTTGAATATAATTTCATTCAAATGTTTGCCGTGACTTATTATTCCAGTCAATGAAGCCAAAAAAACAACCAAATTCGGGAATAATCGCCGGAAAGCTAGATCTTGATATATAGGTTCCTCATGGTGTTCCTCAGAAACTGTCAAAAGTCCCTATCGATATGAGCGCCGCTAACAATTTTACGGGGGGTTGAAGGCCCCCCAAAATGGTTTTTCAAGAATAACTCCCAAATGGTTAGTTGTAAAAAAATTCCAAAGACTAATTTTTAGCTTGAAATATTTCCTACAAAAAACATTAACATACTTTTTTTCATACAAATAACGGTTTTTGAAATAAACCAATCAGAAGAGTTAAGGGTTTTACTTTTCTATGTAGTTGGGCGACTTAATTCCAAAATTGTGCATTTTATGATAAAAGCATCAATTTTTTTGTTGTTGGTACATTATATGGACATAATTTTAAGATATCGGTCCACTCTATTCGTCCACCCTTTTAGGTGGGAGGGGCAAATTAAAAAAAAAATTCTAAAATAGAAAATGAATATAAAAACACAACGGCAACACTTACAATATTATGTTATAGCTTATCTTAAAGCCAGAAATTCATTCTGGAAGAATCTACAGTCTCAAAAAGTGAAGTATGTATGTATGTAGATACATAAAGGATATGTAATTTTTTCCATGTACTAACAAAAGCAGAAATTATAGGTACACGCTGACAATTTTTGGCAACTGTCCAAAATGGACAACCTAATTGGTTGACAGACCTATAAATATAGCATTTTATTGATGACAGCACAATCTAGGACTAACGCCTAATTAGATTTGTGTCTCCAATATTTGAAAATTATTTCTGAAGTATGAAAAGATACATATCCAGGAATATAAATTAGATTCAAGTCCTCTTTTTTCAAGAATCATGTATAAGGTAGGTATATAGTGGCCGCATTATAGTAAGGTATGTATATACCATTCTATATGGCGACGGTCCTGATCCAAGTGCTGCTGAGTTTGTGTCGCCATTCATCATGTCACCGCGCAGCGTCAATTAATCGTGCGACGAAGGAACTACTTGTCATCGTCGGTGTTGCTCCCCATAGTCATATACGACCCACAGATGCGATGTATCCAGACCAGATGCCAGCTAGATACATAGATACTCTCCACATAAATCCATAGCCATCGTTATACGTTAACGTAAATATCACCGTTGTCGTCGTCGTCATCATCGTTGAATCTAAAAAAACTCCTGATGTCGATTGTTTGGTTTGTGGACGAATGTAAGAAAAATTCCCACTTTTCAACATTCAACCCAGAGCTACACTCCACTCTATATTCGTTGAGTCTCATATTATAAAGTGGAGTGTTTCTCTCATGGAATTATTCATGAGACACGATACAGTGCCGAAGTTCTGTACCAACCACCACGACTGTAACGACGAAACGATACAATCACGTGAACGCGGTTGACTATACCTAGTCCTACTCTAGCTTCTGGGCTGCCTTTTCCGTTGACAATGATGTTGCCTTAGCCATACCATTGCTGGTTTGCTCAAGTCACTCATTAAATTCTTATAATGAAGGTAATTAACTCTGTCTTTCCCATTCTTTCTTATAAGCGTAGACTATGGTGATTGTTTTGTTTTTCTTTTTTTCAAAAAAAAAAAAATATACAGAAAGAGTCCAATGGAACCGGACCGTAACGACCAACTACGGACTTTGGTACTTGGTAGACGTTATAGTTGGACAATTTGTTGCTGCCGGCAATTGCTACTCGGGTCGGGGTCGATTTGAGTGTAATTATCGTGCATTATGCCGAGTAATTGAGAGGTGTATACACAGTATATATACGGTATACCCTGTAATTGTGTACGCACATGAACCTAAATGTCTCGCCATGGCCCATTGTTCCATATGAGGGGAAAGTCAACTTTTGCTGAGAAACACAACACATCAGACAATAAAAAAAAAAACAGAAAAATAAATCTCATCGTTCAGTCAATGATCAATCAGTACAGTGAATGTTTACATGTATAATTCATAAATGTGCCTTTAGATGGCGCTTTTATAACAACAAAAGGATATGATAACAGAGGTAGGTACATATATAAGAAAACAATATACCAGTTTATAGTTTTAATTCATGTTTCTTTTTAGACACGGATCAAGGTTTTCGTTCATAAACCTATCACATATCAGAAGTGAATTATCTTTTGAATATGAAAAATTGCAAGAAAAAAAAAAATACATATATAAAAAGTCCAAAATAAATGAATTATTGAGAAAGAACGTATTTCAATTCAAGAAAAAAAATTTGAAACCAAACTAATTTTTTCTTATTTTACTAAAGAAGAAAAAAAATCACGAACTGTGATTTCCAATTCCTGTGAATACAAAATCACAACATGTGATCGATTAACCAATAAACTGTGTATATAAATCTCAACATCACAATTTAAAACTTGGAACGAAGAGAAACGACTTACAAAAATCAAGACAAAAACAACAACACTGTTATGAGGTCGTGACGTGATACGTGATTTATTTTGGGAAGTGGTGAATGAAATCATTATATATTTAAAATCACAACAAAATCTCACAGCTGCGATGAAGTTTTCTTATTGTTCTCTAGAATCTAAAGCGAAACACGGATTTTTTCAATAAACCTACCAGACTTACTTTTTTATTTTTGAGATTTATCCTTATATTTTCGATAATAAGCAAGTTTATTTTGTAAGTAAGATCTCTAGAACCTTAAGCACAAGATCAAATTTTTTAGAAATACATTCACTTTTTTCTATTTTATATAGATTTTTCGTCAATCTGTTACTATAGGTAGTAAAGGTAATAAAGGAGACTTCCGAACTTTGACAGTTGATAGCGGCCATATTTTTTAAGCTACATCTGTCAAATTGGCTGTCATTTATTCAGTTTGTTTTGCCAAATTACCATGGAGGGATAAAGCGTTCAACAACACATGCAAATGATAAAATTGTTTTATCAAAATGGGTGTTCTGTTGGGTGCAATGTTCCGCGCACTTCGCCTTTTTACGGTCGCCATAATCGTCCTACCGAGAGAACTATTCGCAGTGTCTTGGATACATTTTTAAGTCCACTGGTTTAGAAAACTATCAACCAACACCCATACGTCGATGAAACGCTGGATCTACCGAAAACATCACCGCTGTCCGTGAGAGTGTGCAGGAGAATCCGAGGCAGTCGATTTCGTGTCGCTCACAAGAACTCGGCCTTTCGCACAACACTACTTGGAGAATTTTGCGTCGTGACTTGTACCTGCACCCTTACAAAATTCAATTGATCCATGGAGCTGATGGTTAACAGCCATATAGACAATAAACCATGCCGCATGCATCGGTCAAATTCAGCCTGATTTATGTGCCGAAGTCATGGAAAATTGGACTTTTCACATACCTTTGAATTGTGATTGAAAAATCACGACCAAGCTCATTCACAACGTTTTTATAAGCTCGCTTTCATTTCTTCTTATTTGGATACTGTTTTCAAAACTCTATATTTATATAATTTTACAGAGCCTTTCTATGCATTTAAGAAACCTTACATCGCAAAAATTACTCCCCGTCGATAAAAATCCAACCTACATTTGATTGCGCTTTTTATAAACAGATATTATGGTTTTTCCATGTATCTATACAGTTTAATATTTTATAAGCAGGCTATACTGTATAATGATATAATCCTATGACTTCATTTCCGTGGGGTTTACACATCTAAGGATTGGTTTCTCTTTTTTTCCGGGAATTTAAATATGCATGATGAGTAGGGTGATTAAAAAATAAAAATAACACTTTTCTCGAAATTCAACCGAGACCGCTGTCGAAATTATAAATCTTAGATTGAAACCAAAATGATGAAAACCAAATGATTAAGACCAAAAAATTCAAAAACAAACACCATTAAGAGGTCGCTACCAGCGTTTTTTTCAAAATAATTTTGCTTGAAAACCTAAATTTTTCACAAATTTCAAAAGCTGCATACAAGTTTTCGAGTTTTGGTGATAAAAGCATGAAGTTTTCAAGAATTTTCCGTAATTAGGTACCTACATATATTTTCCGAATATTTAGCCAAAAAGGTATATACCTACCTTACCCTTTAGGATCCGGAAATTAAAATAACGTCATGTTTTTTTTTTGGAATATTCTATTACCGAAACTTGATAAAAAAAACTTGTGGTATCGCATCTTCGAGTTCAAAGAACGAGATCAATTAGTTTAGCTTAATAAGAAGTTGGTAATATAGGTGTTGGTATACCTACCATATACATATATTATACACTTTTAAAATGCGGTATACCTCCAGAAGTTCTCCCACGAGTTAATATTTGTTTGTTTTTTATTTATCAAGTTGTATAATAAACCTGTTTTAGTTATATATATAAACAATAAACATATATATATATATGCAAGTCAACAATATACAAAGAAGAAGAAACAAGATTTAACAGAAATTCCCATGAAATCAAATTTAGATATTTTAAAGAATAACAGGGTGTTTCAGAATCTTATGACTAAATAAACTTTATTAGTTATAAGATATATATATAATAATAATAGCCGTTATGACCCATGATCCATATATGGATCATCCTACGAAAGTAAATCAGCCTCACATTGGCGATAAGCAGAAGCTGCGATAAAGTAAAGACCATGGTTTATGTTGTTATGTATGTATGCGGTGCCGAACCTGGGATTTTTGCCGCCCCAGGCAAATTCAATTTTGACGCCCCAAACTTTAAAAAAACAAAAATCGTACAAATTAATATTTAAAAGTTTTATTTAATACATTTTAAGGATTTTCGATAAAATAATTTTACAAAATATTGACATTAAAATGCTGCTCTTCGCGATTTTATTTTTGCAAATCTTGTAGCGATTTCTTCTTCTTCAATACAATTCAGCATGTCTTTTTCAATGGAAATTGTTGCCAAGGCTGTTAATCGCTCTTCAGTCATAGTTGAGCGTAAATATGATTTTATTATTTTAAGTTTTGAAAAACTAGCTTCCCCTGTAGCAACACTTTTAAGAGAATTTTAAACGCAGTTGTTAAATTTTGATACAATTCAAGCAAATAGTTTGAAGCTAAATAATTCAAAATTGATAGCGGTTTGAGATCAAAAAGATTTGACGTTTGATTGAATATATTAATTTCACTCAAGAGATCTCTAGCTCTTACATCCTTTTGAACTTCGTCGTCAATTCTTGTTGTTAAAATTGCTTCAAGTTTCTCGCAATCCTTAAAGTACACATTCTTTGAAATATCGCAGAGAAAACCGAAGTTTTCGTTCAGATATTTATACTGTCCAAAACGCTCGTCGAGAGAAGTTAACGTCACATCGATTACGTGGTAGGAAAAATCAACTTTAAATTTAAATTTTGGATCAATTGATTGAGATTGTTCAGACTGATAACGGCGACTATTTAAGCTCATCGAATCGGACACAATGAAATCTACATGCATATTCATCTTTGTAGCAATATCTATAGCGTTCTTGTATAATGCTTCAAATAAAGATTCCTCAGAACGGTTTGCCTGAAAGTATTGCCGCAGTTTATCTAAATGTTCTAAGCATGTTAAAAAGTCCATGGATTTTGACTGAAGCATTTTTGAAAGGACGTTAATTTTTCTTAAAAACACATTCCAAATAATCGTTGACAAAACAAATTTAAATTTGTATATGCGTTTACCTACCTACTTCACTAATTTTGCCGCCCTATCTGAGTGGCGCCCCAGGCAACTGCCTGTTTTGCCTTAAGGCAGGTTCGGCACCGTATGTATGTTACATGTATTTGAAGATTCATATGCATCAATTCTGATAGTAAAAAATGACTTATTTATATTATTATTGTATATAATTATAATAATATTCAACTAAAAAAAAATTTAAGTAAATGAAGAAACAGCAACGTCTTAAATGTCTTAATCTTGTTCGACCGAAACAGAGAAAAAACAAAAATTAACGGACCTTTTTTTAAAGCAATATAAAATTCAAAAAAAAAAAAAAATTGGCAAAAGAAAGTTTTTCCAAGAAAAAAAAAAATCAGGGACCTATTTCCCCAAACATTTTTTACTTTTCACTTTGCACTTTTACTTTGCAAATTTCGTTTCACCAAACTCAAATCTGCAAAGATGTTATTAAAATGAAAAGTTTTCCTCGCTTATGCAAAACATATCGTGTCACAAAATGCAAATTTGCAAAGTATCTTGTTAAAGATGTCGAAAAATAATTTTTTTAAAATGAACCGCTTTGAAAATGAAGAAGTAAAATATAATAAAAAAAATTAATTACGCGCTTTAATTATTTTGTGTCACCCTGTTACTCCCTGTCAACGCAGTTAGGACACATTGCCAGAATTTTCGCCAGAGCGCGTAGACTGTATCTCAACGTTGACACAACAGCCTATAAGTTGTCTTAATTTCAACTTTAAAAATTCCTCATTTTGTAGAGATCGTAGCAACCCTTCAATGGAATTTGACAGTTTTATGGCTTGACAGATAGGCAACAAACTATATCTTGATGTATATTGAATATTTCGATCCGAATATCATTCAAAAGCCCTAAAACGAATTTTTATAGAGCATAAAATGTAATCTTAAAATTTCGAATTTTTTTTTTAAGGTTTTTAAGTGCGTATAGGCATCCTTCACCGAAATTTGAGAGTTCATACATAGCTTGACCAATTTAATATTTTTACGTCTTGTAACTGTGAACGCGTAAAATTGATGTTTTTAGCTCTATGTCAACTCAGAGTCAACACTCGAAGTGTTCGAATGTGGTCAAGTCGTGTGATAGTGCATAGTTTAACATGTCAACCCTGTATGACGACAAGGAATTGAAAATGCGTTGACACCGATAGATAATCCGTCAATAAAAAAATTATAAAAAACTGATTTTGGGACAATATTGAACGACGGGTGTCACTCGTGTATTCGTCAACGTTTCATGCATTGACACTGCAGTCAACCACGTTGACAGTATATTAATGATATTTTTGGTGACGTTAAGGATCCCACTCATTAGCGTTGACCACCTAATCGTAGCTTAATTGATCAACTTTTACTTTGCAACTTTGCAAAATACAAATTTAAATGCAAAGTTCTATTTAAAATTCTTCACTTTTCAAAAATAGTCTGAAAAATTGATAAGTCTTTTCACTTTGCAAATTTTCTGAAACAGTTCGCACTTTTAGTTTGCAGGAAATTTTTTCAAAGTTGCAAAGTGAAAAGTGTTTGGTGAAAAAGGCCCGGTCATATTTAAAAAAAATATCAATACCAACCAGAATAAAAAAATGATAATAATAAAATAACGTATGTAAACCATTACGGTTAGTTCGTTCATAAATGAATTCATTACTATGAAACTCTGTGATTTTCTTTCCAAAACTGCGAATTTTATTTTTTTTATTTGAACTTTAACAAACTTTTGATTAAAATATGTAGAAATTCGCAGTTTTGCACAGTACGGAAACAGACATTTTAAAATATAAATAAAACCAAATTTATTTATCAACGAAGTCACAAAATTATGTCAAATAATAATAAAAATGTCTGCTTTATTTCAATTTTGTTTATCTCTGTTTCATATAATAACTATGTAGCTCTGCAGATACGTCACCTCCTTTCTTCATATACAATACTTCATATATGTACATATACATCAATCTAATGAAAGCTATTTCGCTCCCATAAAGTTATAAGAAGAATAAAAAAATATAATATTTCATTCGTCCATGAAATATGTGTTTGTTTACGAACGATATGCTCTGTTTCAAATGCAAACCGGCTGTTCATACATTTGCATGCATTGAAATTTATTATGAAGTTTCGTACTGTATGGTACTGACCAAACGTTAAAAATAAATTGTATCTACGAGTATATATCTGTATCTATAACGAAACAGAATACAATCTTGGCGTGGAGAAGAAGAAAAAAAAAAACAAAAATAAAAAAAAAAAAAAACAGGCATCAAAATTCAAAAGCAATCGAATGAGTCAGCCAGCTGAATTTATATAGTGAAAATAGAAATAGCAAACACATTTTTATAGACGAGATTAGCTCAAAAAAAAATCTGTTGTTTTTGTTATTTGTGCGCGAATTCAGGATACGACGAAGAATTCGTTAAACCATGTTGCTCACATGATTGATTTACGATCAACGGAAATTATGCTGAAGTATGTGTCTGATGTTCTTAAAAACTTAACATGTTTTGTTTTTCAATTACGCTCCTGTAGTTAGATTTGCATTTAATTATTAATTTCTGCGAATTAAATATAAAAATAAAAAGACGCGACGCATGTTTTGTTTGCAATCAAGAGAAGATGTTTTTCAACGGAAATGAAAAAGATATACCTACTCGTACAAACAGGAAATGATATTTTGTTTCCTGAAATAATTCCGAAGGTTTTTTTGATTTTATTTATATAAACATTTCCTGCATTGTATGAATTTGTATGTTTATATTTGCGAACACACAAATATTATAAAATTATTTAGAATTTTGAATGAGGTTAGATTAAATAGATATACCTATGGATTTGTTTCTTGGTGAAGCCAAAGATATAAGTTTGAAAAGGGTGATGACTGATGATACAGTAGATAAGCCTCATAATTTCACTCAAAAAGTGCAGAAATTGTTTTTCAATAATAATGTGTTTGAAAGAGTGTGTCTTTCCCCTCCCTCTGATCGAAAATCTGCCAGCGTATATACATACGTCCTTGTTATCCGAAAATTAGATTCATATTATTGCTATGTATTTTTTTTTTTTTAAGTTAAAATATATTTATTTTTCAAAAATTATTAAGGAACTTAGATTTAAACAATTACGAAATAAGTTTTCTGGTTTTGAAAAAGTTTAGTATAAAATAATATTGAAATATGTTCTTTTCGTTGTTTTAAAATTTTTGTAAGCTAATTTTATAGAAAAGTGGTCGTCACACCTAAACGGGTGGGAACAATTCCTGTAACAAACTGTATGTACCTATATTTATGTCTTAATTTAATTTTATGTTACATATTTTATACCTATTAATTTATTTTATAGGCAACAAAGTGCAACTTTTTTATTTTATTTTATTTCCTGTCTCTTATTTTATTTTATTTCACTTCACTTCATTTTATTTTATTGTATATTTTGTTTTGTTTTGTTTTATTTTATTTTCATATAGGTAGGTATACCTATTTTATTATGTTATTTTAAACAACAAAGTGCAACTGTCTCTTCTACAATAAAAATAAGTTCGTTTATCGTGCGATATAATTTCTGATAACAAAAAGTGAAATACAAAAGGAATTAACGGCTTTAAACGATTATGAATAAATACCTACCAACATATGGTAGGTAGGTAACCCGCTTTGATAAATAGAAGGACCGAGGATGTTTAACCAAAATTGGTAATTGCAATGTATTTTCCCACCAACACTTAATTATATAGCAAACAAAAGAGTACCTAACCTACATATGTACATTGTACATACATGTATAACAAACAACAAACAATCAGTTTTACCCAACTACGCATTTTTATCAAACAACCGTTTAATTACTTTAATAAATTTTTTAGGCCAGAGATTTAAAAAAGTAATAGACTACAAAAGAATTTATATCCCATATGGTCTAGTGGCTAGGATATCTGGCTTTCACCCAGAAGGCCCGGGTTCGATTCCCGGTATGGGAAATTTTTTTTTTAATCCAGTTGATCTCATAAGAAGAAACTAAAATACATAAAGCATCAGCATTGAACAAATATTTTGTATTTATTCAATGGCATCATCTTAAGACACTTTCCTTCCAGTTTGTTTATAAAATCTTTTAGTTTCAGCAAACTTTGACTATGAATGCTTCTTACTCACTCTTACACTATATTTTATCTCTAAAGTTTTTGTCGTCGGTTGTCGTGGTGTGCGTGATTTCACGCAACCATAAAACTTAAAACTTTTCTCAGAGGCAGAAAACCTTCAACAAAGATAGAAGAAACAACCATCTTGACAAACATTATCCGTCGAAGTTTTAAAAAAGATGAGGTAGGTACCAACAAAATAAACTTTGGGTGTCATAATCAAGACTTCTACGGAATAGAAATTGTTTATTATTCTTTTTTTTCTTTGCAAATTAATGTTTATTTTATTTTTTTTTTTTGTGTTTGAACTTTATGGATAAACGCAGTTTGCGAGGTGAGTTAAGACTTCCTATATTTTTATAGGTATCTAGTTGTTTTAGAAGATAAAATAAATTACCATTGATATTTTGAAAACACAATAGAAATGACAATATACGAGTTAAGTTTTGTGATAAAAATTTTGTTATAAAATTTATCTTTTATTAATTGAAATTGAAAGGGTTATTATTAACCTTAATTAAATTATTCCAGCTTAAAATCCGCACTTTAATATCACGTAAGTAGGCTGGGTTAATAATAATTGCAATATTTTTTATACCCATGCATAAAATATCCTTCAAATAAATTTATGAAAAGAATAAAATGAGTTCATAAAATTGTTAAAACAGCAAACATTGAAAAAATAACAAAATTACCTATACCTACCTAAATTTTTGTTATTTAAGAATTTTTTTTTATCGTGTTTCTCACTTCTGAGATATGTAAAAAAAGAAGATATTTCATTGACTCACCATGATTGTTTCATTTTTAATCACATAAAAGATTGACTGCCCAACATTTCGAGATGGTTACACTTGTCGTGGATGGCGTGGCCAAGAGTTGACTAAATGGCTTCTCGTTGGGTGTTTTTTTTTTTATTTTTTATTTTTTGTTCGTGTACGGGTGTGTTGTTTGTGCTTGCATTTGTTGTGAGTTGACGTATGCTTGCATTCATGCTAAGCTTATCACATCTGATAACCACCTACTATATACGCTTATTTATTGATAGTTTTTGATTTGTTTATTATTCCAGTTACAGTGTGGAAATTTAAAACAAAATAATTGGCGAGTTATTTAACCAAATATACAAAAATGTACGGGAATAATTTAGAAATATGTAAGACAATTTTCTCAAAAAACTTCGAACTCACTATTTGATTTTTTTTTTTGTCAAAATCATGAAATGCTATTTTATTACAAGTATATAGGTACCTAAGAAGATTAATCGAAATTGTTAAAGCAGTTCTCGAGTAATTTCTAATTAGAAAAAACCAAAATCGTTGAAAGGGACCTATATCTGTTTGAGGCAAGCAATCGAATTTCTCCTCGAAGGAATCTCACTTTAACGTTCTGTACCGAATTTGAATCGCGAATCTCCCAACAAATAATTTTTCATGAAGAACTTAGTTGCGAAATGTTTGCATTGAAATAAGGAAAATTTTTCAATTTTGATGAAAGATTTCCCTAAAAAAATCGAAGATGATTCCTTATAGCAAATTTCCCAAAATGAGAAAAAAATCCGAGTAGTTTTCTTTCGCGCTGCAGTTCTGTACATTTCTGTCAAAATTCATGATATAAAAAAGTAAAAATTCGTGCGATCTGTCCACTACGATCTAAATGCATATTGGTCGATTTACTTTAAAACTAAATACATACATATGTGATATGTTTAACGTTATTTGGCTTTGTTCATTCCTCCGACACTTTTTTTTTATTGAAAGGACCAACAATTTAGTACAAAGATTTTATGCGATAAGGAAAATCTTTATTTTCTCAAAAATGATTACACAATTTTTGCAGGGGCAAACAAAAATACGAACATTGTTATTTTAATGGTATAGGTAGGTACAAATCCTTTAGAAATGTTTGTATATTTTTGAATTTTCTCCAAAACGGTTCAATTTTTTGCAATTTATGACATTTTGGCTGTTTTTCTAAATGTCAAATACATGCGTCTGTTTCAAAAATTTATGATGCTTTCTCACTTTGTTGCTTTTAAAGTATAATGCTTTGTGCCTGCTCACATTTTGTGACGTTGTATGATGCTTACGATCAGTTGTGTGTTTTTACCGTTTTCGTTTCTTGAATTTTAAAAAAATGTCTAAAAACAATTGTTGCGCAAACCTAATTATAAATAAACTTCTGAACAATTATTGTTAAAATATTAGAAGTCTATTCAATTTTTTTTATTTTTTTTTGCAGAAAAAATGTGCTTTAAATCGAAGTCTGGTTGTTATTAATATTTTAATTTGGTTATTGAATCATCAACAATTCAACTTAAATATTTAATAAATTACTAACTTCGTAGGGAAATGAACCAACTTTGCGTCATACGCATCGCGTTTAATTACGATTCGCTGTTTGCTATTGCTTATGTGCAGTAAGATCTGTTCACAATGCATTTCAGAACTTGAAGCAATGAAACGCTAAATAGGTTTGCATTTAGGAATATTTGGATGCATTAAATAAAACAGCCTTTGTTTTAGGGGCCAGTTGCTTTCATTGAAACTCATGAATTGGAAATTTTAATTTATTATTTCGAGAAACTCTGAAAGCAAAATCAGTGATGCCAATAAAAAGCTGATGACTCAATTATTATTTCTAGTCAAAAAAATATTTCATTAATTTAGTCAATAGCTTGATATTAGCATCAAAATAATCACTGTTTTCGCTTTTTAAGTGCCACAAAACTTAAAATTTAAATTTTCAATGATGATTTTCAATTTAGAAGAATCTAGAAAGTATAAATAGTAGGAATTGTACAATGAAAATTTAAAAAAATATGTTTTCTGGAATAAAAAAAATATTTTCTTAAGAGCTATAACTCGAAAAGAAGTTTTTCCAATTGGAATAAATTTTGTTTTGCTGAAACCTTCAAGGCAACAGCTATCTAAAAGGAAATCTAATAAATTTGACTTATTCTTTACAAACATAAACCTTTCAGATACTTCGTTTAATACTTACAACAAACTGATTTTGCTTTGAGCTCCACTTTTTTTCTAAATATTATACTTATATAAAAGCGTCTTCATATTGCTTGTTTAGAGTGATCTTTACTTGATCCTTTGTTTTCAGGACAGATACCTACCTTAATACCTGAAAAAAAATCGAACTTCCATTGAAATTACCAAAATGTGAACCCATCGATGATCTTGAAACTTCCCAAATAAAAACACAATTTTATTTTTAATAATATTTTATTTTTTTTTGCTAAATGACATTTATTTTAATTTTAATATTCCATTACAGGTATAATATCATTATTTTGCTTTGATTACATTATTTTAAAAGATTACTTTTATTTTTATATTTTTTTTTGTTTTGAATCTTAATACATATCTTCTATTTTAATAATTTGTTTTTTTATAAATAAAATCTTTTAAGGAAAAAACAGAACCAATATACAATCGAGAGATATTTTTTTAATATTTTAGTCTAAAATATTTTTTTTTTCTTTATTTTAATTTCAAAAAGAAAACTTTGTTTTAATTTAGATAAAATGAATATACATACATATATAAATGAGAATATAATATTCGGAAATATATTTTGTTTTTAAATATAATTATTTTTTAGGAAATTGCAAGCCCGTCATACATACAACATATATTTTTTTTTTTTGAAAATAAAATTCAAATAATTAAAAACAACCTAAGAGCAATCCTATATAAATTAACAAAAAAATAATTAAAACATATTATTTATAATTAAATTAGTTAAGCAATAAATATACATATACATGATATAGGTACAAGGTTTGTGTTTCTATTTCTAAATTGTTATAACATTTATGTGTATTTATTTTATTTTATTACTAACTATTTTATTTTTTTAATTAATAAAAAGATTCTTTATCTTAACTCATTTTTTTTCTCTGTTATTTCCAATCAAATTAATTTATTATTCATTCGTTGCCATCTTTCATTCTTTCTGCATATAATAATAATATCAACTAACTGACACTTGAAACAAATCACATGGCCGAGAGCGCGATAACAAATTATACAAAATAGCATAACTAATCTATTTTATATGCGCGCCAGAAATGTGTATTTTTTTCCGTTTGTTTTTGTTGTTGTTGTTGGAACTCTCCCGCCAAAGTTGAGTGGTTTATTTAAATATTTATAAGTGTGTCAGTAGGAGAACTTTATTTATATTAAAATTTAGATAGATATCAACGACAAACAACACTGGGTGTTAAAATGTTAAAATGTATCTCTCGAGTTCATATTTGTATCTTTTTATATTTTTATTGTATCTCACACTTTCACTATAACTCTATTCCGTTTTGAATCTGCTAAAATGCTGAACTATTCCTACATAATATATACCTAATTTAATTTACACATTTCTTTTTTTTTTTTTAATTTACTTTTTTTTTAAAGAGGGTTGTGCCAGTACATTTGATGTGCTACACATCACATTTTTGTAATTTAAAACAAAAAGATCTACGCAAAAACAAAAAATCTTATGAACTTAATGAATATTTGTATGTTTATATTTATATTTATATATTTATGCTTAGAGTGTAGATAACTAGATAACAGATCATATAATATGGGGCGTAGTATGTTGAAAATAAAAAGTAGGTAAAATCGATAGATAAAATATTTTTTTGGAAATAAAATAACAAAAAAAAATATAAGAGTCAAAACGAACGCGGAGAGATATATTTATTTATATGGAGAGGAAAACATGTACAAAAAATAACAATAAAATACCCTTGTGCCACTACACTACACATTGTTTTTTTTTGTGTATCCTTTCGGGTATACGGCAAACCACAATTTCTGTACTATAGTATTTCTTTGTATACAAAATGCATATAACATTGATGTGTGTGTGTAAAATACATACATATACAATAGGCCGCCTGTTGTTGCCGATACTTTGTGAGTCCTTGAAGAAATTATTGTGAATCCACAACTAAGCGGCTCGTCCTCCCCCACAAAGTCTCCTTTTATCGATGCGAACAAGGCAAAAAAAAAAAAATATTTATATGGGTTGGCTCATGGTGGAGAATATAGCCGAAAGCAGGATAACTTCAAATGCAAACATGTATTTGTATATATAAATGGTCGGTCATATGGGGGTGTTCACGACGGACGACGACGACGTGTGTAGTAAGCCTATGTATGTGGGTGTCCTTTATCCATGTCAAGTGATTCTGACTTTCTCTCCTTTCCTTTATAGCTAGAAAATTTTCCTTCCATTCGTTTATTCGAATGGAAACAAAAAATTTATGGTAATATGTAGGTATGCCTCTTTTGTATTGCGGAAAAGGATCTCTCTACAATGCAGTGTATCCTGTAATTAGGAAGAGACAAGAAAAGAAAAAAAAATATAAGAATATGTAGGCATTAGATTTATTAGATATTTATTTGGTGAAAAGAGGAAAAACTCTTCGAAGAGAAGATAAAGTGGGAATATAAAGAAGAAGCAAAAAATATACCGAAAATGATGAATAATTCATGGCGGCAAAGTTTGAACAAGGTTTTTTGAGGAAAAGTATTGAGTTTATAATGTTGAGGGTACCTAACTTTCTATATATTTATATGAGGTTAGGATTTAGAAATCATGCTGTTTATCACAAACAACATCAATTGGCTGGATTTTTTAAATTTTCCTATTTATATAGGTTAAGTAGGGATACATACGCCTTAAAAATCTGTACATATACCTATAGCCTTAGATGCTACTCCATCACACCATTTATTTATTTATTTTTCAAATAAAAATTAAAAAACAAATTATTTCGAAAATGTAAAAACAGGTTTTTTTAAACATTTTCGAAGTGACTTAGAAGTTTTTTAAGAATTTTGTAGAAATAGGGTGGGTAATTTAGAAATTTTCCTCAGTTTTAAATTTGAATTTGCAACAATTTTTCAGAAAAAAAAGTTCTATAGAATTTAATATCTATGATTTCTTGAAAGAAGTCTTGTTATAACGTAGGTAAATTTTACAAAAATGTTAATAACTAAATAAAGACTACAGGGGAGGCATAGCTTAAGTCTATTCAAATCGATTCCGAGAAAAACGAAAATAAAATTTTATTAAAACCCTTGAAATTAAAATTGACTGTAGAATTTAAACAAAAAATGGGGGTAGGTAGATAAAATAAATCCGTGATAGACTGGACTTTAAATTTTATAGTTCTTTCCCTTTGATTAAAAAAATCGATACACGTTTGTAAAAATATGTATTTCGATTTTAATTTGTCGTAGTGAAAAAACATGTATTCAAAAAACATTCAGTTCGAAATTTTTAACATTTTCGATGGTGTCCAATTCCGTGTACTCAGAGCTCAAAAGGTTAGAAGGCATTCAATTTTTTTTTATTTTTTAAGGTTATAGAAAGAAAATACATATTTTGGACACTAACTACTAAAAGTTTGATATGATACAAACAAAATTGAAAATTTTACATTATGTTTAATCCTCTTCCCGCTCCCATCAACATAGGAAGCAAAATAAATATGTTTTTACGGAATAAAATGGTGAAAAGGCATTCGAGGCAAGTGAAATACATAAAATGTTTTTGGTGTGATTCAGGTATCCAGCCACTTACAAATGAAAATTGATTTGTAAAGTTTTTAAATGCTAGGTATACTGTTTGAACGACTTCTTTGAAATACAAGATTTGTAAAATTATAACAAAATCGGTAAAGTCACTAACGAGATATTCGAGATGACCGAGAAATAAGGCAGTTTTTTCTTATACATAATAATATCAAAACCTCATTTTGGTTTTTTCGAATTTTTGGTAAAATCATAAAGTGCACTATAATTTCTTCAAATACTTTGCGAATTACATGTTCCTATGTACGAAATTTAATCAGAAATGTTTGACAAAATTTGAAAAAAAAAACAGGAAGCTTTAAGGAGCTAAAACCGAAAATTCTCTTCTCTAGATTTACATATGCAAATAATTACAGCTTCAATATACATAGGTTGAGCTGAAAATTAAGACTTTCGAACGTAAGGAACACTTTAAAAGTAAAGTGGGTTAAATCTACACCATGACTTTAACAGGTTCTGATTGAATAGCGTTAATCAACGAAATTTTGACTGATTATCGATTTTCAGGATTACGAACTCAAATTTTGGATTCCTTGATAAAAATTTTCTACCTTAGGTATGCACATTCGATGATACCAGTTGCAGTATTCCTTTGTTTATTGATAACCAGCGGTAAGAAAACTGGCCCTTAAACTCACTATATTTTGAAGATAAAAAAAATGTTGTCGAATCTTCAATTCTTTCTAAAATAAGTTAATTTTCCACAACAAAGCATGTCGTTTATTTTTGTGAGTATACCTATAATGTGAATAATGGTACTTTGATTTAGGACTTGATAACTTACTCGAATATTATTGTCGATTTGGAATATCTGTACTACATAATTCAAACAACCCTTGATCACTGATTTCAAGGAATTTTTTTTTTCAATTAAGAGCTCCGTTAATTATTCAGGACATTTCGGAATAAATTATGGCTCTTGCGAATTCTACATACAACTCTTTGTAATATAATTATCAATTACCAACAATATTTTGTTGTTGTTTTTTAATTGGGCCTGGGAGAAGAGTCTCAAATACTTACTCATATACATAAAATATCTGTTTGTGAGAACCTTATACCAATGTTAGATTATAACTTCCATCAGATATATTATAACTTCTCAATTCAAAGACAAAATGTCCTTTAGTTATAGTCGAACTCATTTTTGTTCACGGCCAAAGACTATAGTGAAAGAGAAAAGTTTAAAAAAAAATAATTCTACAAACATGTTTGTGTCTATAACTTTATACGAGTAGGTATATATAACATCTTGCGCCCTTTCAAGCTTATAAAAAAGTAGCTACCTTAACTCTGAGTAAACTCTTTTACTATTCAACTTTTATTTACTCCTTGAAATCCGCCCGATGATGTTCTATTCTCTATTTTTTTTTTCATTTTTTATTATATTTTTTGTGTTAAGTCTATATCCTTTGAATCACGACGCCTACTTACATCCTTCGAGGTTTAACTAGGACGAATCCCCTTCCTGGCATTTATCTATAAACTTTTCTACAAAACTATATAGTCTCAGTCAACAATATTTACCCCACCACCCACCCCCCAAACAACCCAAACAAGCTATACTATACGAACAACGAGGTCGCATCACGACGACTATGATGACGACGACGGCAAAAGCAACAGCAAAGCCATGTGAAGGTAAAAGTGCAGAAAAACTGTTAAAAGCAAGGATTCCATATCCATCCCTGCATGTTGCCGAAGGGATTTTAACTAAGTATTAAAATGGAGTATAGAAAAAAATAACAACTCTTACACTCGGAAACTTCTACCTCAATTCATACCCCAAAGTATAACCCATCAACACCCTTTTTTGCAAAAACTCAAATAGAGGGGTACATATACATATATTTATATAGAGTAAGGTATTTTCACTGGATTACTACGAATTCATATAAAATCTCTATGTAGGCAAGAACGAGGCACTGCGGAAGAATTGTGGAAGTACAAAATCTTCTCTCGCTGGGATTCATTATAAAATATTTATGATAGGATAGATATAGAACCCTGGGGGCGGGCGGCCGGAAAGAATGCATACCTATAGCATTAGATTTTTTCGGATGGAAATAGATTGCAGTGATTTTATTTTTTATTTATATTTAATTTTTCCAGTTGTACCTATAGAGATTTTTTTTATGCCTTATAAGCATTTTCTTAAAAACATACCCTAAATTTGAAACATGGTTAAAGTTGTTTGGGAAGGGCGGTGTTGAAATACTTAGGTATTTTGTAAATACATACATATGTATGCATAATTTAAAAATTTTTTTTTTTTTTTGAAAAAAAAGTGAAGGTAAAAATTGTAGTTTATGTTATTCTGCACAAAAAAAACAGGTTTAAACAATTTTTTAAATGAATTTTTTTTAGCAATGAATTTTGAGAAAAAAACATTGATCAACAAAAAAACGCTCCATGGATGTAGAAAAGATTTTAAATTAAAATTTTTGCTCTTTTAGAAAAATAGCCAGAATATTTTTAAAGTAAAATTTTAAAGGCTATTTTACCTATCGTTGCCTCGAAATTTCTTAAAAAAAAGTGATATTTTTCAAGCCCTAACATTTCTTCGAAAAAACAAACACTCCATGAACATGAACAAACACACATGGAATATATTCAAAATAGCTTTTAAGGGCCTTTTGTCCACAAATATTGATGTTTTGTCTCGGTGATCTCACTTGGACTGTTCACTGTTCAGTTGACTAGTGAGGGCCTTGTCAACACGCATTTTTTTTGTTATCTTTCAGTGAAGTTCGAAATCTTATCAATAAAACAGACATTACCTAAGATTATTCACGTTAATAAGCTAATTCATGTAAGTGGATTAATGATTGATTAACGAGTAATTAAGTTAAAAAATCCGAAATTATTTTTGCCAAAGACTATAATGGATTAAAAGAAAACAAGTTCTAGTGACACATTGTTATTTACAAGCTCAAATGAGAAAGTGTATGTACAAAACGTCGAACTTTTTTTAGAAAGTGCATGTGTGCAGACTTAATATTACTCTTTGATGATAACAAATTTCTTATTGAAAGTAGCAGATTTTCATTAATATTTGCTATACAATTAACGTGAATTAGCAGTTAATTATTATGCATTAATAAATATTTTAGTTTGTGAACTAATTTTTGATAAAGGTTTTAGTAATTTGTAAATTAGAAGATAATTAACTTTCATTTATTAATAAATGTGAAATAGTTTTCGAAATATTTGTAGAGAACTGCATTCCATGTTTGGACTTCTTTCACTTTTTGCAAAAGCCATAAGAAATTTAATCTAAAGGTCACCTTTCTGGTATTTAAGACCCGATTGCTCAGCTTCTCAGTTTTCTAGACCCAACTGATTCTTATCGATCTGTAAGAGCAAATATATGCGACCAAGTCGTGCTATTTATTTTTATTATGATATTTTATTTCTATTGTTTTTGTAAAGACAAAAGAATGAAATTTGAACTTTTTTTTCTGTCTGGCCAGCTATATACTACATACAAACAGATATATGAATATTTTGTTTCGTTATATTTTGTTCATAAATTTTATGAGCTCATATTTCATGAGCTGTCCCCAAAAATAATAACTTAAAGCCTCAAAATTTTTGAAAAACACACAACGTCCCAATTGACGTCATTGCCGTCATATCATTCAGAGAAGACTAGGTATATGAAAGAAACAGAATAGCGAAAATCATCGTCGTTGTCGTCGTCGCGTCGGCGGCGGCCGGCACCCAAAGCGATTATTTGCTCGACTTCATGACGTTGACATTTTAATTTGCACCTTGTGCCAGTTTGTTAATCCATTGAAGCTATCCAGCAACAACAAAAACGTTATAGGTATATCTACACAAAAAACCTCGGAGAAACGTAGATATAAAATAAAAATGAAAATTAAAAACAAAAAAAAAGAGAAATCGACGATGGCGACGCTATAAAGTAATGAAAACAAATCAAAGTGCAAAAGAATGGAAGAGGGCTCCCACTTTGGTAATTGACTGAAGAAAAAATAAATGTCATTCTGTAAAAAATATTGCAGTTAAACGTTTTAAATTTTACAATTTCACATCACTAAACGTTTTATTTTGGTATATAAAGATATAAAACACATATAAAGATATAAAACACCTACCTACTTAAAAAAAAATTGATTCCTACAGTACTATGTTGGCAATATTTGAATAAAAGAAAGAAAATACTGCGTACAATTTGCTAAGCATAATATAAGTAGATCAATTTAAATTAAAATTGAACATTTTTGAATGAAACAACAACTTAAGTGCGGGCTACGACCAGGTTTAGGCATAGAGTTATAGATATTTCAGAGTTGTCAACCCAGCAACTACTTTTTGTGTTGCTTCATCTTATAATTATGTTCGTTTTTAGCTGAAAAACTTTTGTCCACCATTTAGGGACTCGAGCTTAATGGGAACTATAGAACTACGAACAGGAGTAGTGCATCAGCTTCATCGGCATTTGGTTCATGGTCAGTGTGAAAATGTCAAAGTGGCATCCCTGTAAAATGTCGTCCGAAAATGTACCAACTTTGAAGAAAAAAGTAGTTCAAATGGCGCGAATAAAATCCGCAGAAAGAAACGATCATAGTAGATACACACTATATGGGATCAAAGAAGACCAAAAAAGACAAGGAGTACCATTTATACCTCCATACATATATGTATGTACATATTTAATATGTAGGTGCCAATCCAAGTCTTGTATCCCAAATGTCCCCACATTTCTTTCTCTAGTCGCATAGTCCGGATTGGAGTCGTAAATCCGTTCGATGGCGACCAACATAATATTACACACATTCATCGTTGGTTGTCTCTCATGCATATCCACTTGCCATTGATAGACAGGGATATCTACAACTCACGTTACCACCACCACAATTGTGTGCATCAAGACTAAAGAGTAGAAATCTGCTATTGTGCGGGACACAGGGAGTATAATGCCCCTCTATATACATACATGTATGTATATGATGAATGCTGGACTTTGGAGCGCACAAGCACAACACACAACCAGCCTCCATGAATTGCTCTATAAATCATTTAATTTCACTCGAGCACCACAGAGTATATTTTTATAAAGACTACTATAAGGCTGCATTGGTGTCTGGCCAGTTCCATTGCCAAGTGGGACATGCTTATGAGCGCGTGCGCGCCTTCGTTTCGCTTGTATTTTCTGCGGGCTTTGGTATCCTCTATATAGAGTTGACAGCCGAAAGGCGCAACGAGGTGGAGATTAAGAGTTCTTTCTGCCCGGTCTTTGCTGTCTATATTCCATTTGAATGGGAGACTTGGGGGCCTTTTGCAGAGGGCTATAGTATAGTGGTGTGACTACAATAATTGTTAGTGCTGTAAGTTAAGGCTTCAAGCAGCCTCATTGCATTAACGCCCGGTTTCTCGTTTTTTTTTTCTGTATTTTTTTTTTTTTATTGTAATAATTTTGGTGCGGAAGAAAAACAGATACAAGAGTGCGGAAATGGCTTGCGAGGTTTGTACTTTAAATGGAAAAGTTAGTTAATGTCTTCAAAAGGTATATAAGCGGTTTCTTTGTTGCCAGAGTAATCCACTTTAAGTCCGACTTGAAGTGTAAAGTTGTGATTGACAGAAGATGGGATGGGTTTCTCATAAAAAAAAAATTGGAAGATTTTTCGGAATATTATCAAAAATATTGAGGTAATTAAGTTTATTCGAAGTAGAATTATTGCAGTAGTTGATTTGGAGCAGCTTTTTACTAGGTTTTTCAAAAAAACTTGTTCAAAAAATTCACTTTGCTTCTTCAAACTTAGGGTTGACGGTTATAATCATAAATAATAAAATAACTTACCTTAAATCTAAGCTGTTCCAGCACTAACTGTCGAACTTGATGAAGATGGCGCCACCAATGATGAAATACTTTTAAATGATGTCTTCGGTTGGGTGGGTGTAACTGCAGTAGATTCTCGACTTGATACAGCACTAGTACCAGATGAAGCCGATGATGATGAAGAAACCACATTAGACGATGTTGCTGGACGACTTGTAGAATTCGTCACACTTGTCGTTGAAACACCGGATGCAGTTGAACTAGCAGCAGCTGTTGCTAAAGCCTCTGACTTATCTGCAGCCGCAGCTGCTCTTAGATTAAGATTAGCGGCAACTTGTTCGATGTTCAAGTTCTTCTTTAGCCTCGGTGGTGATCCAGGATTTGTACTGCTCGAAGGACTGTTATTTGGTGGAGTTGGGGCTTTGAATTCGGGTTTTGATGGAACACCAGTTGGGGATGTCGGAGTGGAGGTTGGTTTGCTGCTAATACTGTTGAGCATAGGAATCTGGGGTTGATTTCGGAAGGCCAGTGCTGAGGGATTTGGAATATTCCGAACTGAAGCGTTTTGCTGGCGAACCGGTGTTTGTGCGGCACGAACTTTGGAGATCTCATTTAATTTTGGGAGAGCTTTGATGGCGATTTTTTCGCGATTTGTTGCTGATTCAGAGAGCAGATGGAGATTTTGAAGATCATCGGTTGAATTCTCCATTTTTGAAGATTTATTTGCCGAAGCAGCAATGCTGTCGGGAACTGTGCTCGAAGTCATGTTTTGTTTGATTTTATTGAGGGCTGCTTCTAGACTGTTGCCAGCTGTTGGTGTTGGGGGGGTAGGAGGCTTGGAATGGATTGGATGTTTACCGGAGAGGTCCAGAATTTCAACACTGTTATCTCTAGATGAGGGTCTGCGATCCTTCAAGGATGACGACGAAGAAGAAGATGCCGATGATGATTTTTCCTTAGATGGCTTTCCATTAGTTTCTGATGAAGGCTTTTCAGGTTGTTTGGGAGCGTTTTCGGCACTGCTGGCTGCAGATTTACTCGCCACGATAGCGGGAATGTTGCTTCGCATGCTGATAAGTCCTGGTGGCGAGGCCTGTGAATGGCCAGTTGTGCTTTTTGTGCTTACAGTAAGAGCGGGTGATCTCACTGAGGGAGAACTTTGGGACTTTTTAATCTTCACCAAGGGAATGGGCGGTGGAGGTGGTCGGGTTGCTTTAGGTGGACTGGACTTCACAGAAGCTGGTTGTTTCTGCTGCTGATCTGCTGGACTTGTGGGAACCCTCAAAATTTCCAAAGCCGGTTTTTGACTTATCTGACTGGTACTTTGACTTGTATAGGACTTCTTCTGGCTGGTAATGGTGACAGCAGAATTACTTGAGGAATGTGTCATCTTTCCGTTTGGACTTTCGGTCATTTTTGTGACACTTATCGAAGAAGGTGGCATCAGCATTGCCAAAGGTTTTGGTTTGCTTATTTCATGAGTGTAGCTAGAGGCAATGGAAGAGGTATAGAAAGGCTTGTCTTGTGATTTAGTTGGTGCCGATAAGGTCGATGGGTTTGACGGCTTAATAGGGCGTTGATGATGTTGGAACATTGGACCATAAGCTGATTTGCGCATCAAGCGATCCTGTTCGGTCTTCTGTTGCTTTGTCAACAGAGCTGTTGGATGAGGTCCGTCCAGACTTGCCGACCTTTTAAGCAGATTTGCATGTTTGTGCGCAGAACTTGCTATCGAAGAGATGGGACTCAGTTTGTGGGAGTTCTGCATTACTTTTGGTGGAGCTTGAGGCACTACAAATTGGGCCTTTGGTGATGGAATTGTCACAGGTAGTTTGGGAGGAGGACGGTTGGGTTGTTGGATTGGGAGGGTTGGAGTTGGTGCAGGTGTAGCCACAGGAGTCCGCGGCACTGGTTTAAGCGGTGGAGTAGCGGGTTTTGTTAATGTGGGAGTTATAGTTGGAATGGTTAGGGGGGTAGTTTTGAATAGACTAGGGGGAAGCGGTGGTGAAGCCGGTATTTTCATTTCTTGAATAGTGGTAAGGGATTTAGAAATGGGTACGGGTGACTTAATAGCGGTTGTTGATGTCACTTGAGGAGAGGGTTTCGAAGGAATTCTCGCATGTATTGTTGTCATAATTTGTGGAGCGTTGCTGGATTTTGATTTAGCTTCCTTGGTGCATGCATCCCTGGAACTGGAATCCTTTGAACTGACCTCTTTAGAACTGGCCTCCTTAGAGCTGACCTCCTTAGAACTGCCTTCCTTTGTTGTGTGGACCTCTTTTGATTTTGAGTCTTTCGACTTAGATTCTTTCGTCTTAGCATCTTTGGACTTACCGTCTTTAAGTTTCATTTCTTTTGATTTTGACTCTTTCTTCGAACCATCAGTGTCTTTGTGGCTTGTTTGACTGGTCTTTTTCGAAGATTCTAAGGGTCGAATTGGATTCGGTATGTTTAGGCTGGTAGTTGAAACACTTGGAATCAAACTCGGAATTGGCGTTGTCGATGATGGTGGAGAATATGAAACCTTCGGTTTCTTGGAATGGTGTTTTCCATTCAAGGTTGACTCCGGCATTGGCGCAGGAAGTTTCAAACTTATCGGCGTTGTGACAATAACATCATCACTACTGCTACTCGATTTTCTGCTTTCGACCTTGTGTGCTCGATGATTTCCAGTGATTTTCACTTTCATCTTGAGACTTTCATTTTCAGGCTGTGATGATATCTCTGCATGCAGCTTCCGACGTTTGCCATTGGAGTCCTTTGGTTCTTTTGAATGCTTCTTCTTTCGTTTTTTATGCGAAGACGAAGACGAAAATGCAGGATATTCATCTTTTCCAGAAAATGAGAACGTTCCATTTGATGCGGATGAACTGGCGGATGATGAAGTCGACATTGGTGAAGCATCAGGACTGGTCTTTGGCTTGGGTAATTCCAAAGGATCCTTTGGCTTTTCCGTTTCGATTGGTTTCAAACCGATATTCTTGGCATATGTCTTCAAGTCTAACTTATCTGACAAAGGCTGCTCATCAACCGAAAACTTTCGCTTTGATATCTTCTTCGGTTCTTGCCGTACTTCTGCTGATTTCGGCTTGGGAATGGCTATTTTAGTCTTTGGGCTATTTAACTCAATCTTGAGCTTAGGAACGTTCTTGGGTTTTGGTGGACTGTTCGAAGGAGATGGTTTCTTGCCAGCAGTTTTCAATTCAGCCAAAGAAAGATTCTCCAAACTTTCGTCGGATGAGTTTGGCGAACGATTTATCTGTGATTGTGGGATACTTACCACAATATCACACTTTGACACTACTGATGATGGCTTTGAATCTTCTTTAGATGTCTTCGTTAGATTACTGCCACTGGTTGAGTTCGAGGTCACTGTATAGTCACAATAACGCATATCATTGCTTCGAAGACTCTTAAAATCATTCGTGATATTATACACGGACTCTTCGGAATTGGAACGCTTAGGGCTCTGTTTGCGGGCTATAATCATTTTCATAGCTCCAGTACTTTCGTTTTTTTCCCGTTCCATCTCATTGTTATTATTATTATTATAACCACCCGAGGAATCTTTCATATCTAGCGACTTGGATTTGTAAACCGAATAGGTAACCTGTCTGCTGCTATTCTCTCCATTTTTGTCAGCTTTTCGTAAGGGCTCAACGAACCTCACTGATTTCAGTGGCACAGCTGGTGCCATCATCATCTCACTATCAGTGGGTGACTTTTTGACACGTTTAGCCTCTGGACTGCCCGATTCATTTTGATTATTCTCCCCCAATACTTTTGTTGTGGAGAGAGGAGTAGTCATCGTCTTGGAAACTGCAGGTGCTGGTGTGTTGCTATGCAAAAGAATTCTATAGCAGAATCTCATTGGAGCCACCTAAAGCCAGGCGCGATTTAGAGTAAAAGAAGAAAGCAAGCAGAAACAAAAGAACAATAAATTTTCTTTATCGGTTTTATATTTTTTTTTTTTAGTATTTCACAAGGATTTCTTTTGTCCTTTGAAAAAAAGGTGAAAGGGAAAATTAAAAAAAAAAAAAGAAAGAAAGGCCAACTCACCCTTTTCCAATTATAGCAATAGCCAACATCCATGAGACTGAAATCTTCTGGCAAAATTTCATCCTCATAGATGATGTCAATGTCCACCCGTTGGTTATCTGGATCGATATCGTACTTGGAGCAAAGGAATCGTTTCAAATGATGAACTGTCACTCCAGCAGGACACTGCAGATATCTCACTGGTGGGATTTGAGATTTGTTGCAAGACACCAGCAATGCTGGATGGTATTCCAGCGAAAGGCTATCGAAAAATAAAATAAAAGAAAAACCAGACAAAAGAATGAATAATTGTTTTTTTTTTTGGTATTTTCTGCAGAAGAACAAAAAGGACACAACCTTGAGAGTAATAGGGTTATAGTATAGGAAACTGTATTGAATGTTTTGTTTACCTTATTGGTTCTGCAGGATAAATGAATTCTTCTTCCATCATTAACATATCACAGTCAGATGTTGAATCTAAGGATTTCCAGAAATTCAACTGGCGTTCTCTTTCTTGTTGTATAAGACCCGGTACGAGCTTGTATACCAAGGTACGCAGGATATCATCAGATCTATATAAGTTCAAAAGTTAGGTTATATTTGGTACATGATTATTTAGCTGACGAAAATAAGAAACAAACCTTAAATTGCTAAGAGTGATGAATCTAAGTTGCGGTTTGCAATTTGGACAATTGCTATCAGTTTCAAGGTACTTGACAATGCAGGATCGACAATCTGTAGAAAAGGTTTACGTAAGTTTAAATAACGTCTTTAATATTTATATTTGAAAAAAAAATGGTTCACTAAAGTCGAGATAAAACCAGTTAAGCTCAAGTTAACTTTTCAAATTGGTGCGTTAACTCGAGTTTAATTTCAATTTTGAATCAAAAATCTTGATTATATTATGCTAAAATCCCTCCTCCCAACTTACATGAATGCTCGCATATATCCACCGAAGTTGCATTTATCAAATATCCACGACATAAATTGCACACAATAGCATCATTGAATTCTTTAACTTTAAGCTTCTGACGTTGATGTTGTAAGTGTCTTTGATGCTCTGATGATGATGATGATACTGATGGAGGCTTCATTGTTGTTTCAACATCAGCATCACCTGAAGCAGAAGCAACAGCCGTAACAACTGATTTGTCCATTGTCGATTGAGTGAATGTAGTTAAAGTTCTTGCATTGGCATTACTCGACGACGAGGTGGACTGATGGTGTTGCAGATGAAGATTCGTTGTGATGCTGCCATCTGAAGTTGCTTGATGTGAAGCAGAAGTAGACTCTCTGATATCTTCACGTTTGCAAATATTACTTTTGTGATAGTCGGCTATCATATCTAGCATGATAAAGCACCAGCACCGTGAAGAAGAATTATTTTCTGTCTAAACTTCGTCTACGAAGTTAACGGTCTAGTTGCATTAGTTATATGCTGGGCTATCTGTAAAAAGAGAATAAGAGAAGAAAATATTAATGTGCGTCAAGAATGTGGAGTCAGGCTAAAAGAAAATAATCTATTATTTGTATATAAACTGCAATGTAACATTCATGCATACAAATATTTTAATATTTTTTTAAAAACTTTTTTTTTTTTTGAGGAGCAATTCAAACACCGTTTTTAAAAACGTCATTTGTGTCAAAAATGCCATTTCAAGATGTTCCTGAACGCAAACTACAAAAATCCAAACCCAAAACGAATTTTGTAAGGAAAATTATGATTTTCGACATCACAGTTTGCTCATATGCTCGATAACGCATCATTTGCATAGCAACTCTATAACTAAATTGAGTTTACGACAAATATATTGAAAAGCCCAGAGAGCATACTCGTAAACGTCAAATGCGTTTGCAAGTAAATTGGTTGACGTTGATCAAATAGATTTTGTGAAAGCAGGGTTAGTTATTTGACATAGCAACATCTGCGTCAAAAAATGACGACCATTTGACGATTGAAGCGTATCGGAATTCCAGTTTTAAAATCCCGTCCACCTATACCAAAATACTATGTTTTAACATCCTGTCTTCTAAAATCTTGCTTATTTTAAAATTCCGATGTTTCATATTATAATCCCAAATAGACAAATAGCTTTGATTGCGAGTTATTAAGAACCGCGATTATAAGCTGCGATTATAAAAAGCGGGATTTCGGAACAAACACGTTTATTTGGCTTTTTCGAAATTTGATTTCTTCCAAAATCAAAGTTCCAAGTTATTGACAAAAATCTAAATTTCACCCTTTCACTCCACAAAATCAAAAGTCTTGGTAAGGTAATTTCTAGAAAAATGCCTCCATCAAAATTCAGCTGTGTGGAAATTTTATTTGAAGTGAAAAGTAGACCAAGTAAAAAAAAAAAAAAAAAGAATTTCACAAGTGTCGAATTATTGCCTATATAGGTATTTAACTTTAAAAACTTGTTTTTGAATGATCGTAAAATTCTATTTAAACAATTGATACATTCACATTCTTTATGTACCTATAAATATATTTCAGGCTACCAAAAAATTTAATGAGAGTCTAAGTATTTTTGTTCTGTTGGTTCGTTTAGTCATTTGTTCCTTGTCATTAACTTCGAATGAGATACCCTTTCTCATTTTTACTCAATACTAAGCTGATCTGATACTTTATTGTGGTTGTGTGTTTTTTTTTTTTAATTCCCCTGAATATTAAATTCAGATGGTCGATTCTTTACAAAGTGTGTACTGCACAATAATATGGTCAGGCCAGTGCCGGAATGGTCATAATTGCAGGGCAACATGTTTATGGAAACTGTTGCTTGAGATAGAATATTAAAAATTACCACATAATACTACGTTTTATTTGTTAAAATAAAATAACAAAAATATTATTCAATATCTAATAATAATTATAGGGGTATATATTTTTGACATTTTGAAAAAAAGCGTACACTTACGCTGAGGCTCCATTACCATTATTTGAGGCGATGACAAGGGCAATGGCCACGTTATTTCAGGTGCCAAATTTTAGTACCTATAAAAATTATGACAAAATCACTATTATTGGTAATAATAAAACTTTAATTCACCTAATTTCTTATATTTTCAACTTCAATTTCAAAACGAAGTCAATCGAAATCGCATAGAAAACATTCTTAAAACGTCAAAATTTACTGCCTCAATTGCCTTTCATCTGCAGGGCAATATTGCCATTGCCAAAGAGTCTCCATTGGCAATATTCAATGCAACAGCAATGAGCCAAGAAATTTATTTCCTCAAATATTGCCAATGGAGCCACTGGGTTACCAATTTGTTGTCAAGAGTGAGGATTTTAAGCAACAAACATTTACTGGCGATTTGTTGCTGAGAGTTGCATTAAACTGCTACAGTAGCAATAAACCAAATTGGGTTTTTTTCGCCTAGAGCAACGCAGAACATAAAAAAAGCTTTTGTCAATAATTGCTATAGGGGTACATTTCTTTCGTAACTGACGAAAAACCTAATTTGACAAGATATGATGCCTAACACTTAAAAAAGGGCAAAAGAAGAGTCATTAAGCTATTAATGTTTTTGTATCGGCCACCATCTTGTTTCATCAAAGTTATTTTATCGTCAGTTGCGAATTAGATGTAACCTTTATAACATAAACTTGCTTATTAAGTTTGATAGCTGAAATTCTGTCAGATAAGCCACGAATAAAATTTCAATGAATTTATTTTATGATCAGTAAATTATGAAGTTTAGTAAAAACACGCTTATCATAAAAGTCACTGTTTGACAAAATTAAAAAAAGAATACGAGTAAAGGGACCTACGAGCAAAGATGCTTATAAATGTTTTATAAAAGGCCTCACCAAAGCTTAGTCTTGCCCTGATAACGACTATGGAACAAATTCTAAAGTTTGTTCTTAAATTTATCGTTTTGCCATTTGCATAACAGCAGGCCTGCGCCTGGCTATAACACGACGCAAATCCACAGCCACATTGAAGAATCTTAAAAAAAAAAAACGAAAAAAAAGTCGACGCCTTATAACCACTGCAAATAGACACACACAAATATCTTTAATCTGCAACTGGCACTGGCACTGTGTACTGCCCTGACTGACTATACTCAGAGTAGAGCCCACAATCAATGACAGAAAAACAAATAGAAGTGGCTTAAGTGACAGAAGCTGTACGTATATAGCTTGGGGAAATGACAGAAGCAGCAACTGACCCAGCCACACAGCACAGTAGTAGTTCTGCTATTAATGACTTCATAATTAACGATCCAATAAAATCCGTTATATGACAGCAAGAGTTAAGATGAGATATTGCGGCTGTTGAATGTTGATGCCACGATGCTGATGATTATCGCATGAAGTGACCGAAGCGATGGTGATGGTGATGATGCAACGCACAGATGATAGTCAACCAAACACGTCTCTAGATAGATAGGTATAGCTATACGTGCGAGGTGCGAGAGAAGACAAGTTGACGTCAAAGATTTGAAGTATATCGACGACTACGAGGTACCGGAGACGACAACGACAACGGCGACGCCAACAACGACACGGTCGATGGTGTATAGAGATGAAAGGAATCGGAAACAAAACAAGAAAAACCGAAGAAGCAGCAACGTAATTTGCATTTAAGTATATTTGAATTTTGAAAGTGTCGGCAGCGACGCGATGCGGTGCGGTGACGGCTGCAAAACATCTTCGTAATAATCTCTCTCTGGCGCTGCTGATGCTGAAAGCTGTTGTATATATATCCAAATGGATGAAAATGAACAAACGGTTTTTTGGGATCAGAAAAAGATTGTGAACCGAAAGTGTCTGCCATACATGTATGTTAGGTATACATAGTTAGCTGGAAATGTAATTTAAACGAAAAATAAATTTCATAGGAAACAAATTTACATTGACCGAGTTTTGAAGAACATTTTCTAACAAATTTATGACCAAAACAGTTCATTTGCATATTATTTCGGACGTGCGAAGATGGCCAAGAAGCTATATATGAAAGCTGTTGGTAGGTTTATTTTCATTATACTAAACTGGAACTTGCTAATTTCAGCAAACTTTGCAAAAAAAAAAAAAAACATGAATTCATCAACACCAGACCTTGAAGATTCTCCTATAGATATATACAATTTAGTTGTGATGACACTATAGGTACTGGTTATACGGTTAGGCGTGGGTTTATGTTAAATATCTATACTGAAATTAAATATTTATAGTATACCTATACAGTATACATATATGTAGATACAGGTCTTATTTTAATAAGTTTTACAATAGTTTGGGTATAATATTTTTGACGTTAAGCCTAGTACGCAGATTGCGCTAAATTTAGATCCCACTTTTTTCTCCAAAACATCAACTTAAACCTTTGATAAATTTTGACATAAGAGCGTTATGCCGATTTTGTCACAGAAAACAACTGTTCTCTGAGAAGAAATTACCCCAATGTTTCTTTCCAAAACTTCCAATTTCTACCAATTTTAGTCAAAGTCCATATAAATAAAATAAAATTGGACTCAAATTGGTATGAAATTAGCAGTTTTATAGGTAGTAGATAAAAGATATTCATCCAAATTTCAAAGAATCCGTTTTAGACCGAGAGCCCACAGCAGATTTTGGGTGTGAAGGATAGCAAAAATTCAGTGGTATTTTTAGATAGGTCTTCACTTTTCATAAGCAAATATGAAAGTCTTGCATTTCGTGATTGGGGCCTTTGTCTGTAATAGTGCATTAAAAATGCGTTTTTATTTTTAAGCCCAGGTGGAAAGTATAGCAACAAAATTATTATATATTATAAAAGATCTGAGCACCCTAGACACAGAAATGGGGGTACAAAACGTCTTGGATGGGGTCTTCTGCATCCAAGACGAACCCAAAGATGAGTATAAAACCGATCTCTAAATAAAATGTGATAGCATTTAGAAAAAAGTTTTCACTGACAGAAGCTTCCCCTCTGATAACATAATATGTTAATCCAAGACTTTTTCCATGGGGCCGCTTATCTACCAGATGCACTAAAATAATGCACTTTACTGACAAATGCCCCAACTACGGCATGCAAGACTTTCACATTTGGATATGAAAAGTAAAGACCTATCTAAAAATACCACTTAATTTTTGCTATCTCTCACACCCAAAAATAGCTGTGGGCTCTTAGTCTATTTTCATTATTTCAAGTGAATTTATAATCAAATAAAATGGACCTTTTTCTTTGGCTGGGGTGCTCAATGAATTTCTCGAATTGAACCATGTTTTTCAAAATAAATTTGAAAAATTTGTAAACGTTTCTCCGGCGTCGGTCGGCGTGAATCTATTTAGTAAGTTTGGTCTAGCAATATAACCTCAAAACAACCGAGAAATGTCAAATCGGTTGTCAAAGAAAACAGTGTTGCCAATTTAAAGCTATCCACTTCTTAAAAAAACACGTTTTGTATGTACCTTTTGTATATTCGGTCGAGTGAACGTCCAATTTTAAACACATACTACACCAGCATGAATGCGCAAACAAAAGTACAGAAAACATAATACATATTTGAAATCACACATGTACTGACATTTTCTTAAGAGTACTCTAAATTTGTACTACGGCTAAGGTTTTCAGGGCGTAAAATTCTGTTATTGTTAATTTCATAGAAAGCTAAGGCACTCAATATAGAGGCAAAACTGTGACACTTTTTCGTATAGTTGCAATAAATTTCCGAAAAAAACATGCGCAAACGTAAAGTACAGTAATTTATGAGTTGTTTATTCGAAGCAAAACAAACACAAACATATTTTTTTAAACTCAGAAATTGCTCTGAAATTTGAAAAAGGAATAATTTAGAAATATGATTTTGTTTTTTTACTTTAAAAACATAAGGTAGGATAACTATGTTATTCTTTTTGAGCTCATGCTTTGTGTCTATAGAAAATGCTTAAGTTTACTGAAAATACTTGAGGATTTATTTAAATTTTTCTTATTTTTATTTCGTAATTGGAAATGGAGTTGATCAATAAATCCGTATCTATAGTGAGACTAAAATGTCTGACCAGAATTTTTTTCGAAACTCCTGAACAAATTAGTCGGTAAAATCATACATTTATAATTATTATTTCAAAAAGAAAAACTTCCATTTTAATTACTGAAAATAAAGTTTTTCCTTTTAACTCCATTTTAATTACTGAAAATAATTAGTTTTTCCTTTACACAGTTTGTAAAGGGTTATTGAAATGTGTTCTTATTTTTGTAAATATCGTAATTTTAAGGTTTAAAATAGCAATAGCTAACCCTCTTTTTGTAACCAATACTTGCTATAGGTGCTATAGACCTACATATGTCTTTTGCTGGTTTATCTCGTTAAGCACAATTGAATGTCACCCGTGTTAAGCTCATATTTTCTTTTAATAAAAGTCAAATGTGTTCTCAAATTTCAAACACGAAAAAAAAAAATAAAAAAAACAAATCATCATCTTTACGTATAAACAACCACAATAATCTATGACACATTCATTTGGATATAGAATTTGATAGTATTTTACACTCTTATCAGTGTCCTTGTGCCAACGACAAAGACGTCGTCATGTGACACAACACACAACACCCTTAATATACCCTTATCATCATTTCATCTCACACAATATATTATTTTTTTTTCATAATTTCCTAAAAAAAAAACCCTTGATAAAATGTATTCCTGGTGCGATGGTGATACCACACACATCAGGGACAGGGGTGACTTCAAACTTCAGATATTGATAATCAAATTACGTAGATTCGAATGCAGGACCACACGTTCTTTACCAGCAGCATGTATAGAAGCTATATTATGCCTATATATAGTCTTAAATGGGCTTGGATTAGGTATAAAAGGGTAGGTGGGTATATGACAACCGAAAAGAAGAGACACCACTTCTGCATCCCTTCTGATTTTTTTTTTTTTTTTTGTTCATACTTCTATCACATCCTTAATCCTCATGGCTCTATAAATGGAGTTGATTCCATTTCGAAATTAAAAGTTCCTATTTATGTATCTGTATCTATGTATATATGTATCTATATAAATATATACGAGTATGTCGTGTGTTGTTACAAGTGGAATTTTTAATATCCTCCCGAGGGTGTAGTGCAGGATAATTTTCATGCAACGTAAATATTTCGGTTTATACATCGTTGTTGTTGGTTCATATATTATTACTTTTTTCCTGCACGAAATATCTATATGACAGTCACAGATGACGGCAAACCAACGATGACGATATTTTAAAGAGGGTTGAAGTATTATTTCTATCATTCAATGGTGAACAAGGGGTCCTTCAGTTCCGTTCCGTTTTTTTTTTTTGTCTTCTGAATTAGTGGAATTTACTTAATTGCAGGCTTTGAAATTCTTGTTTACATACTAATGCGATTGCAAAAAATATATATTATGGTCTGGTCCCTTTTATAGTACTACTCGATGCTTATTAATTTCGGTTTGATTTAAAAATTGAAGGGGTGGAGAGGGGATGGATGCAATTTTTATTTGTATATTATTTTTTTTTGTAATTTTTCTAATAAGCTCTTAAATTTAGTAAAATATGGTATCATCTGTGTTGATGGAAGAAGAATATGGGATTTAATTGATGTCCCATGTGAATTATTTTTGATGGAATTGGAAAACATCAGAGATCATAGAGGCTTTTGGGCAACACCTTGTTTAATATATCTCATTTTTAGTATAAAGGCCACCCTTACTATTTTAAAATTTAAAAATAAAATCCACCGTTTGAACAAATAAAAATCCATGTTCGAAATTCTTACATTTTTCTGTGTGAACGTCAAGGGTGAATGCATTTGCTGGATGTTAGGAGTATGCGGTTTCTTAAGTACTTTTAATTATTTTTAATTGAGGGAATTTTGTAAAATACACAGATAACAAAAAATAAAGATAAAGAGAGTGGCGCAAAATTTTAAACAGATTGATGTTAAGGTATTATAGCATTATATACTATTTAACAATTTTCAAACTTTAAATGAAAGTACAGGGTGGGATTGCAAATTGCAGAATATTGTAAAATTTAGTTTTAATTGATTTTAATAAAGTTTCACGGTCAAGTGGCACTTTCCAGAGTCCATATATATATTTATTGAAGTTTTCGTGAACTCTTTCAAGCACAGCAACCAGAATTTCTGCAATTTCGGTCCTGAATCATTTATTCCTTCAAAGGGCCTGGGACGATTTTTAAAACAATGGATTTTAGTTGGCCCGAAAGGAAAAAATCGTACCGGGTCAAATCAGAAAATCATACGGTCCAATTTTGTTTTACTCCTAAATGAGATGAAATAACCAGGAAGTCGTATGATCGACTTTCTAAAAAAGTCGTTTAAGTAAAAAGGTAGTGTGTTTACTTTTCTTCCATCGGAAGTCTTCGGTCTTGTTTCATTTTTTCTTGATAATCAAGTGACCATCGTAAAGTCTTCCTTGTTGCTTAGATACCTACTTATAATATTGATTGATTTAGCATTAAAAAACCAAAATCTTAGACAATTGCCTCTGAACTGTGAAGGAAGATATTGTGCTGTTTCAATTACCTAATTGTCCACTTGTTTTCATTGGTATTCGTTGTCCCTTGTTCTCACTATAGTAGATTCAATTAAACTGTAGGATTAAATATCAATTTGTAACAGGTTGGTATTTAATTTTATTCTTCTCCAATTTCTACAGAACTATACAAACCAAAAAATCACCGAGCATTCGCATAAACCAAAATTTCTTCGTGATTTCCTATTTTTTCGAGCTGGAGACTTGGAACAATGCAGACCTCTATTTTGTTGGGCTCGGACAAAAATTGTGTATAAAACTTTACGCTGGACATATTTTAGATATTAAATTTTTTTTAGAACCGAGATAAATTAAAAAAATAATAAGGAAATTGGGGGAAGCGATTGGAGGAGAAATAAAACCAATTATTTGTAATTTTGTCTTAAAGAAATAATAAGATCTTAAAAACAAAGTGTTACAAAACCACACAACTCAATAGACATAGTTTGGACTTGTGCTAATCTTTTAGAATAATTTTTCGAATTCTATATTGTTCAATTCTGCAGCAAGATTTTTTGGTAAAATCGTTTTATTTATTTTTTTTATTTTAAAAGAACAAAATTTCTTTTCAAAAAGTACAGTTTTGATAAATTTTGAAAAAGCAGTAGGTAAGTATAGGTATCTTCTTGTCCCTGAAAAATTGAATCAGAAAGAATTATTTTCTGCTCGAAATCTTTATATGTATATCTATATGTAATGTAACTTAGAAAATTAATTTCACAACACCCAACTCCAAAGGTAATATGTACCTGCCTATTTCATCTAATAAAAGTAGTTCAATTAGAATTCATTACAATCCTATCAAGTTGTAAACTTACACTTCCCATAACACTTAATCTACATTAACGTATGTCGAAAGGTATAGTTACTATTATTTTAAGTAAATACCTACTTCTTAAAAAAAAAACCTTACTCCAGCATTTTCCTGTCTTGATGATGGAGCTATCGGTCGTAATCAATGCTTCGCAGGCACCAATACCACCGCCACCGCTGCCGCCATCGAGATGCCGTCAAACAAAGCCCCCCAATGTTCATTGCACCTATTTCTCTCAACTAATGCCACTAATGGCCAAGTGATGAAACATCAAATGCGGCGCACCAACAACGGCATCATCAACATAAGGCCAAGGGGCCACCTGACTACATATACAATACCTACACTTAAATATCTAAGTATACATATAAAAGAAAAGGGCCCTCAAAGTCCAACCGCTATAAAAAGAAGAAAAAAATCCCATAAACGAAACGGGAAGTAAAAAGGAAAGAAAAAAATATGAGAAGAATGAAAACGTAACCCAAAAGCCATAATAATACCGAAAGATATTTCAATTCCCCAAAGGCCCCAAAAAAATTAGAAAAAAAAGGCCGGCAGAAAGGTGGCAAGTTGGTATATATATATTCTCTGTACGTCATTGCATCGCATCACATCATCATCGCGCGGCAGCCGGCGGTGTTGAATCTTTTGGATCGCATCACATATAGCCAAACTCAAACGTCAAACCCTCCCATTGTATGAGCTATACGAACTATTATTAGATTGGCCTTGTGTTCCCCTTTTTTTGGTTGTTGTATTTATTTCTCCATTCAAATACATACCTCCACTCCATATATGCCTCGTGTGTTATCTTTAAAGCCATACACATGCAATATATATGCACGGCATCATAGCACGGTGCGGACCGGTGGCAGCGGCCTATTTGTTTTGGATTAATAAATGAAGGAATGAAATGTGAGGCTAAGGCACATTAGAGAGCTACATATTATATTAGGATGCGATTGTTTATTTTTGAACTTAGATGACTTTGTTTGTTTATGTTTTGTGGTCCAACAAAGTTAATAAATCCCCAACGATGATTGAAATATATTGATATGAGTTTTTCATTAATATAGGTGGTTGGAGATATTGGAGCAATATTGTAAACAAAGAAAAAGAGTTTTTTTTTTAGTTAAGACAATTTATGAAAATTTACTAATTTTAGGATTTATTATTTTATAAAATTAGGTACACCACCTATCTATAGCTTTTATAGATGATATAAGGGTCAGCAAGTCTTATGATTGTAGTACCTACCCTCTGAATTATCAGTTGTAATAGTGCGTTTAACTGTCACGCCACCTCCAGGGGTCTATGATGGGTACCGAATTCCAACCTATTTTGTCTAACGAACCAACAATTCAGAATTCTGCATCTTATAAGGAAGTTAAAAATCCAACAAAACCACATTTTCTTATATGTATAGGTATATAAAAGTGCCTTAAATTTTAAGCTTTTCCGAAAAAAATGTAGGTCCCCTTCAATCCTGCCGACAAAGAACACGTGGTTAATTAAGAGGTGTAATTACCTGGACCTGGTTTTCCACGGGTCTTATGATTTTCATAATTTTAAGATTTTGAAAAACCAAAACTTCAAACTTCCACAAAGTTTAAAGAGAGAATTTTTCTTGGAGTTAAAGGTTAGGTGACAACATATTAAGAGATTGTTCTTTCACTTTTTAAATGTGTCTCATATGTCACAGTAAATAGAGCATCTATGTTGTACACGGTGTGTGAGCACCTCAAGGGCAACTAACTGTAAGAATATAACACTGGACAAGTTTCTACCGTTTTTGGTAAAGAAGAGGAAACATCACTTATTGCCCTAAACCGCTGATGACTAAAAAAGTATCCAACTCAACCACAACATCCCAAGCCTAAGGTACATCAACGCATTCGAAACACCGGACAAACATATTATTTCAACAAACATCGATAAACCAGTATACCCTTCTAAGAGTTGCCTCAACAACTACTGATTAAAATCGAAGACTTCTTTATCCCTAATTCACGCAGTATCTCGCAGATGAGTCCTATTAAATCTTCTTATAATCTTTAATATCAATGTGAAGATCTTCATACAGACATTGTAGAATCTATTTTTACCAATCTAAGTAGTGGAATCACTTTTAAACGTTCATAAAAATATCACAACAAAAAAAACTGTTAAATAGCACACTCAATATAGAAAAACAAACAAAAATTCAATCTTCTCACGTTTCAATATGGATAATGGACTTCATGTCTGATTGTTTAAGTATTCTTATAGAATCTGAAGTGCCGAATATTTTTAACTACATATACAAAACCACATCTACCAACAGTGGCAACTTTTTTTTTTTTAAATTCAGTTCAATATAAAATTATGGTCATTATCTTATGACACTTTTATGAGTCTTCTTTTGAAATTGGTATTCCATTTGAAGTTTTGTCATTTCCTGCTTTATATTGATGGAGTGCTATAGACAATTATTGTGTAGGTATATGTTTGTACTTACCTACACTATTTTCGTCATGAGAAATGTGAACATTAAAAATATCTTACCGGAGGGTGTCAGATGACTGGAATCTTAAACACAAGAAGTTACTTAAATCGAGAGTGTATTTTTTTTTGTATTTTTGAAGAACATTTAGATGCGCGCCTTTAATTTTTTTCTCACATATATTTATAGTTCTAACCCCCAGTTTCACAGTGGAAGTTTAAACTTCACTTTTGGTTAAAACTTCAGTTCAACAATTAATTCGGTTTCACAGTTTTGTTTAAACCTTGAACTGAGTTTATTTTGTAGATTAAATTGAACGACAGTATTCTGCCGTTTAACCCTCAGCCCAACGTTTATAACCACCTGAAAGCACGGTTAAATTTTCGTATTTGGTCTTCAACATATCCGATGAACTTTACCAGTTTTGTTTTGTTTTCAATAATGAGCTTATTTTTCATCACCAATTTCGTAAGCAAATCTATGTCTGCTTTTGAAAAATTATTACTTCTTTTTTCCTTGCACATATCGTTTTCTTGATATTACTATCCCCATTTTAATAAATTTTCATCTCCAAGTCAAAGTTCACCAGGGTGTACCTACTTGTAAACAAAACAAACTTCCCGATTGTCATCAACGCAAAATATAAGCTGTTTCGCGTGTTTTTTGTTTCAAAGACAGAAAGAGAAAACAAGGAAAGATTTTGGATAAGATGCAAAAAAAACAACGTACTGTTTACATTACGTCACATAACAGAAGAACGTCGTAAAATGCTGCCAACTCCTATTCATACAATTTATTTAAACTACGTTCTATTGAACTTAAGTTCAGATTACGCTGTGAAACCGGAATAGTTGAACTTCAAATTTAAACTCAAGTTCAGGTTCAGCTGAACTTAAGTTTAAACTTCCCTCTGTGAAATTGGGGGTAAGTGGCGTAATGTCTTCAACATTCTTCACAAATTGTATTAATTTTAAAGATTTGATAGTTTTTGGTATCAACATTTTAATTAAACTGTTAGTTCTGAATTCACAGAGCAGCATTGTAAGTTTGTGGGAAAACCTAAGATACATATTTTTGATTTTTTGCATTTTAACTTGATCTAAACTAATTTTTTGAAATCTCTGCTATTGTAAAAATGTAGGGCTTAGAAGATCTTTATTAAAAAACCTAAGTTCTCTAAAGAAAATATAACAATTTTTGTTATAAAGTGTCTTCCAATAGGGACTTCCGAACTTTGCCAGTTGATAGCGGTCATATTGTTGAAGTTACATGACGTGTTTATTCAGTCTGTTTTGCCAAATTACCATAGACGGATATATAAAGTTCAACAATACATGCAATTCATAAAAGTTTTTTATCAAAATGGGGGTTATGTTCGGGAAACTCTCCGCGCGCCATACCTAGAGGACTATTCGCAGTGTGGTGGATTAATTTTAGTCCCTGGTTCAGTCAATGATCAATCAGCACCCGTTCGTCGACTAAACGCAAGATCAGTCGAAAATATCGCTGCTCTCCGTAAGAGTGTGCAGGAGAATCCAAAGCAGTCGATTTCACGTCGCTCACAAGAACTCGCCCTTTCGCATACCACAACTTGGCAGATTGGGCGTCGCGGTAGATCGCGAGTCTGCACCCGTACAAAATTATAGACAAAATAAATGAAATGCATGAATGTTTCGAACCAACTTGATCGAAATACATATATCTTTTTTTAATGTCAAAATGGGAGTGGTGCTGGGGAAATGGGTATTTTCTAAGTCTTGAGTATTTTAGAAACAACAAAATTTAAAATTCAATGCTGTTTTACTAAAAATATCGGTTAAATGTATAGGTATACTCGAGGTGCATACTAAAAAAATATTTTTCAAAGAAAAAGTTGTTTTCGGAATTTTTTAATTTTCTTAAAAACTAAAATTTATTCAACTTTTTTTGACAGTCGATTAAAAATTTATAAAAGCTTTGAATACTGAACAAAAATTGGTATTAAAATTGTTCTTAAATTTTTAAATAAAATCAATTTAATTTTGTTTTCAAAATTTGTACCTACTTAAAATTTTTTTATCGAAAAAATATTATTTTGAAACAATTTTTTTATCGAAATCTGGGGAGTCGTTTAAGAGAAAATCGAAGATTAAAAATGCGATTTTATGGTTAATATAGAAGTTGGTAAAGAAATTTCTAGTAAATTTTTTTTACCAAAATGTTGAGTCGATTTCGAGATAAATATGTTTTTTTTTAACATTGGCAGGTATCTTGAGCACATTTCGATATTTTTGTAAAACATCCGTATCCGTCGAATACTTTTGCAGCAAAAGATCCATTCACGTGGATAGATAAAAGTGACGGGTTGGAATAATTTTCATTAATAAAAATCCATAAACTCATTCTATAATTACAAAAAAAATGTATGGGAAAGCGTTAGAAAAAAATAACTGACAACTCATGTCAACGGATCGAACGGAAACAAAAGTTAAAAGTTCCGCTATTTTTTCAGTGTTTATCAAAATTCTGCAGTTTTTATTTTCAATTTTGTTAAGCGACGCGCCCACATCTGATATGATTTTGACACACTTAATAATTTGTAAATCAAATAAATCGATTGAAGGTTTGAATGAAACAACAACACTTGGGTGAGCTACCACCAAGTTTGTATATAGGCTGGAGTTATAGCTATTTCAAGCCGATTCATCAGTCTCCTTTTAGTGGTGCTTGGTCTTTATATTATTCAATTTTAATTGAAAAATTCTTGCCCAGCTGGGACTTAGACCAAGCTCCTTCAGAACAATATGCACTTCGCATTGCGCTACCGAAGTCTCGTGATCAAGTTTATCTTAATTAAGGTTTTATTGTTTGTATTCCTCTACTGAAGATCATCGTCGACACAGGATCAAGGAGACAAGTTTTATTGTACTCATATAGTACTTTCGTCTCGATCGGTTTTTCTGTATTTACCCTCGACTTCTTCTCAAAAACAGTTTTAAGAAGATTCACTTAAAAAACAATGTTTCTTCAGGTAAGTAAACAAATGCATTTTAATCCCCAATCAATTCTATTAATGCCATTCCGAAGGATAGCGTGCCAAAATACAGATACATAATTGTAATAATTTTCCAAAAAAAAAAAAAAAAACAAAAATGAATGAATTTTTTCACACGCAATCTTAATTCGTCAATTTGTGTCAGTGGATCATTGAAATAAATTAAATAAAAATCTACTATGTATAATATATAAAAAACAAGTGTGGATAGCGTGCGAATCTTTCTTTATTTATGTATATATATTTATCGTTTCGCATGCGAGGTGAAATCCGCGAAGCGTTAATGATCCATTTCGAGGTTCCGACGTGTGTCCATTTCTATAGGTATACATTTCTAGTTTTTGACTTTTCAAATATAAACACACAAAAAACACATGTTTATGGACCATCCATCATTCGTTACGGTGTCATAGGCACAGAGAACACTCTGCGCCCGCCATTCAGTGGCTATCTCTATCTTTATTCTGTTGTATCTAAAAAAACACAAAACAAAAAAATAGTCAAATAAATAAACAGATGATGTTTAGTTTTCGACCGGGCGGTGCGCGGCGGCGTCATATTCCTCGAATAGACGACATGGAGACAATCAAAATAAAAACAGACGGACAAACTATGTATGTCTTGGCTTATTATGCATGATGTTGAAAAGGAACTTCATGCATTCAGCTGGTTTAACATTTTCTTTGTTTTTCTTTTATTTTAAATTTTCTTTTCCTTAAACAACTTTAACACACTTTTTTCTTTTTACCAGGGACGATCTAACAGCAAGACAAACTGATGATTCCACAGGGCCCAAAAATTATAGCTAGAAAAAATATAACATAATTAAAGTAGGTATGTATTTATTTGGAAGTGAATAAAGAAATTCTAATATATAACAGTTTTGCTTATACAAGAACTGTTTATTCGGCCCAGCAAGACCAGGGCCCTTCACCGGTGGTAACCCAGAAGTTTTTTTTTTCAAGGCGCGGGAAGATCGTTAATGCACGCCCACTTTTAATAGCGATAAACTGTTATAACTGGTATATGTGAATTTCTCTGACCTCGTCTTTTTTTAAAAATTATCATTTTATTTTAAACTTAAATCTCACTTATAGCAAGAAATCTTTGATTAAAATCGTCAAAGAAGATTAAAAAAAAAAGACGATTTAAGTAACAGATCAATTTTAAATTTTAAGAAAATTAAGCCATATATGCACCATATGACGCCTTTGTTAAATAGCCACCACCGGGCGCCATTTAATGTTCAGCCGACTCTGAATTCATCTCTCACTAATGACTACTTTTCTATTTTCATTGATGTCGATCATAGAGTCAGTGTGAGGTAAATGAATTTTTTTGTTGTCTGTTCTGATATTTTTTTTCCGAAGGTAAACGGCATGGCGGCAGCAGCGCGGCGGTGACGGCGGCGGTATGCATGCCGCCCGCATTCCTAAATATTGTCTTTCCTCATTCATCTAAATACAATAAACGTGTATCTTGAAGATGTGAGAGATGTTTATTATTATACATGCGGTGTGTGTGCGCTTGTTTAAATGTGTCTCTTTTTATGCAGTTTGTATTTAGATATACATATATATGTGCATAGATATATACCTACACACGATCGACGCACGGCACGAGCTATTTTTATGATACAAATAACATAGGTATATAGGTAGGTGGCTCTATACTAGGTACTCGTATGCAGGCAGAACAACAATAACAACAAAACGTCTAGCACCGCATAGTACCTACATTATATGCACTACACAAAGCAAGACGACAATATTGTCTATGGGTTTACTTCTCGGATTATAGAAAATGAAAACAAAATGATAATAAAATAATGGGAGAGTCGTATTGGAATCAAGAATAGATAAAAATTGCTTCCGGAGGAGATGGGAAAGAAAATATAGGTGTTCACCTGGGTTAACTTAATGTAGGTAGGTACCTACTTCGTTCGTCCGTTTTCTGTTTGGTCCGTTTGTCGTTGTTTGATGATCTGTGTTTGTGCCTTTTACCATTTTTTATCTAACAATTTGAGGTAATTTTCGATGACTTCCTATTTCAATTTATGAGGGTATATTATTTTGTTGAAAGGGTTAACATTGCGGTTGAGAAAAGGTTTTATTTTGTTTTGTTTGTTTGTTATCAATGCTTTCTTATTTATTTAATCGCTACTGTTTTGATTAAATATTTCGACTTAAAAGTAATATAAATCTGATTTGTAAATATTTACCTTTATTAACAGTGGTAGTTTGTTTATCGATACCTAAATCTTTTGCTTAAATATCTGGAGGAAAATTTTAATAGGTCTGTTCATAAAAAAGTACTTTTTTTATACACTTTGAACAACAACAAAATCTTTTGCTTTAAGAAGAATATTAAAATTAAAGTGGGAATGACCACAATCAACTTGTGCGTATTAGTTATTACAAAATTAATTTAAAAAACAATAAACAAAAATTTAAGTTCTACCTACTAGGACTTTAGCTGTGTGTAGGTACTAAAATTGTTAAAGGAGCCATACATATCAAACATTCGTAGAAATTATCAACGGATATCTGGTCACACTAGACCCATTCACGATAGTACCTGTCAATTTTCCTTTGAAAGATCTCTTCGAGACAAAACTGTTCAAATGACCATCTCAACTCAGAACTTTAAAGAACTTTGATAAAACTTTTTTATTCTGCTCGAAATATTTTATTCGCTTCATTCCGTACTCTCCAAAACTCTTTCCCATACAAATTTCGATAACCGTAGGTTAAATTGCTACATTGACAGTGTGCAATGGCCAATTGAATAGAAAGCAAGTTTAGTTTTGACGCCTCCAAGCTATTGCTCCCGGGCGACTGTTCCTTTTACCCCCAATCCCTAGCTAAATCACTTGGTGTGTTCAGAAAAATGAGATCTTAGAGAATTTTCTCACTTAAAAAGTGAGCAAGCGAATCCAAGATTTTTTTTGCTCAGAGTTTTGACAGCAAAGCTGAGGAATCCTGTTCAGGTAACTGAGAGTGCTGAGATCTTCGAGATCTCATTTTACTGAACATGCTTAGCTAATATAACCCACCCTTAGAATGAAAGTGATCTAACTAAAAATTTGCAATTTGTGGGAAATGAGCAAGAAAGTCTACAAAAAGTGCGGACTCTGTGGTCTAAACCTTGGCTAATGTAACATTTAATTTAATCAAATAATAAAATAAAAATACGCCTGTAAATATTTAAATATTAATTCGTGAATAGAATTTTTGTCTCCTACAAAGTATTTAATTGCAGCAAATAAAAAACCGTTTCAAATTTAAGAAAAAAAAATACAAAATTCTTTTTAATGAACTTCAGCATCCTGATAAACATTCTTCTTATTTGCCATTAATAAGCATAGGTACCAATTCTATTGTTATTCGAAAAGGAATAAGAATATCTTTAAAGTCTTACACGACCATATAAGTTCCCTACATATATATGGTACATACTTTGCTTCTTAAGGTGGGAAAGTTCAATTTAAATTATACCAAGGTTAATAGAAAAATTAGCACATTATGACACTTACATAGTAATTTTACTTCACAAAACGAATAAAGTAGGAATTTAAAATTGACAAACACAAATGTACTTTCTCACTAGTATTAAAGTGTTTAAAAATTTGCGGAAATGTTAACACGTAAGCAAAAAAATTAAAGAAACATTCCAGGGGGAAATTCTTACAAATAAAAAGGGTCAAGCAGATGATGTCAAATACATTTGGAAAATACATTGACGGCTAGGTATGTGTTTTTGCAAAGCACAATATATTGTGAGGTGACATTTTGAAGGGTTGGTTGATGGCAAGGAGCAATATAGTCTTCATTTTGAGAATTTATATATATAAGTAGTAGGTATGATGATTTATGAATGCTGTCAATGGATTTAGAAATACATCCCTATAAAATATATAATATAGGTATATAATATTGAGTTTATGGGTTATATGTACATAGGTTATAGGTTAAAGGTAGCTACACATATATACACATTTTAAAATATCGATGTGAACAAATAGACAAAACTTTTAATAAGTTTTGATTTTGAAAATTTAAAATATATACCTATTTCTATACATAATACATACGTTATACTTTGTTATAGCTAAAGAGCCAAACAGTTTTCCTTGTTAATTATCCTACCGCTTGTTCTTGTTTCCCAATAATTTGTGTCTACAATTTTTGAATTTAATGACTTTAGTTTAAATTTTTAAAACAGACTTACCCGACATTTTTTTTTCACCGCTATAACAAAATGACTTGGTCACTGTTCAGGATTTTATGCACGTATACTTTGCAAGATATATGTACATACAAATATCTCTATATGCTCTATAGATAGTAATTCTACAAATTCGAACCTAAATTCCTGAGAATCAATATGCATTTATTGCAAATCGATAAATAACATAATATTTTTGACCGTCAATTCGATTTGGAATGAAATTGGAAAATCGAACTTCATTAATACGTCCTTGACCCAAATACATGTAGACCTTCAGTTCGAAACCTATACCTACATAGATAATATCTATTTGCTTCACCTTTCTGTTATTTGAAATTATATTTATAATATAATATGTGTTCAATCAGTGTAGAAGGTATTGAAGCCATTTTTAAAGCCTTTATTTATGATTTAATTGTATATCGATATTTTCCATCTAATATAAGATAAGATCTGGGTGTAAGATATTACCCTCAGCACTTTATGCTCTGATATAAAAATAAGTGCATTTAGTCAACTTATATTTAAAAAGAGATGTGTAGACCAAAAAAAAAAACTTTTTAAAAAAGTTCGTAATTGAATAAATCCAAAAATATTGAAAGGCTTTATTATTATGTAGGTACTATTAATTCAAAGGAAAATTTTCGCTATCGATTTTAAAGTTAATCTATGTATTTAATTATATGAATTGAAAATTTAAATTTTAAGTTTTGAGGCACTAAAAAGCAACATCAGTGATTATTTTGATGCTAATATAAAGCTATTGACTTAATTAACCAAGTTAACACGTAAAATGAATTTCTTTATATGACTGATTGAACTACCTTACTATTGATCATAGAAATCTAAGAAATCATTTTATGTGAAAGGTTGGGCCAAAATGAAATACTTTTTTAACTAGAAATAATAATTGAGTCATAAGCTTTTTATTGACATCAAAATATTTACTGAATTTTCTTTCAAAATGTCTCAGAATAAGAAATTAAAATTTTTAATGATGAGTTTCAACTAAATCTATAACTGGTATTTTTAATAATTTAAAGTTTTTCTTTATTACCTATCTTTTTCAAATTTTTTTTTCGTTTCAGAAAATTGGCCTAAGCTGACGATACTTTAAAGTTTTATTTCTTCAAAGATGAAAAATACTAAAATTTAATCTATTTTTAGTAGTTCTTTCCTTTTTCGCAAACAAAAAAAATTTTAATATAAAGTTTTGAATTCAAAGGAAATTCATTAATAACTCCCGGGCGCCATTTTCAATATGATATATCGATAATCGAAATTTCCCATTGGAAATGAATTGCGAGATAATGGGGGTATATGGATATCACAACCGGTATTAGTTATTAATAAACATATGTATATATGTATGTACATTAAAGCTACATAATAATATGCTCTTAAATGAATTGTAGACTTTTTTTTTTTAAATATATCATTTAATTTGAAACTTTCTCGCTTTCGAGTTTTAATTGCTCGGGTGGTTTTTTTGTAGACAAAATGGCTGCTTCCTAGTAATCCTTGAGATCAAGAGATAAATTCGGATATCCGGTTTTCGAACAACTGAAATTTGTTACATCGATATCGTTGCTTTAATTTACAACCGATTTACAAGCTTTTATATTGTCCCACATGTTTATGTGCAGAAAAGCGTAAGAAATTTTAAAAAATTGGTCCATACAAAAAGTCATCAACTTCTTACTGTTACGCAATTTGTACCGAATTTTATAGATTTTAGTTTTCGCAGGTGTAAACCAAACAACATTTATCATTTCAACTTTTCTGTACCAAATGCTGTTTGTTCCAGGAGATTTTTTAATCCTTGACCGGAAGTCAAAGGTCACTCTTAAAATAGATTTTGTTAAAAAAAAAAAAAACTACCCCTTTTTACGAATGGGATGGATAAAGTTTTGTTACATATCCAGCAGCTGGTCATCATGACGTGCGTTTGTATATACTATACTCTCGGATAGGCACAAAGTTATAGTAATGGGATGATGCTAAAGTGGGTTGATGCACGCAAAGTGGTTTGTTTGCAACAAATATACAACAACTGGTTACAGCATCAACACGTTTCTTTTCAATTTTTTGTTAGAAATTTATGCAAAAAATCAGGATTTTGTGTCCTATTTCGATCTTATGACATCTGCTTTTTTTTTAATATATGAAAACTGTACCAATTTAACTCAGCATCACTATAACATGAATCAGTATCCGGGACGAAGCAGAAAATAAATGAAAGGTGTTTTTTTAATAAACATTCCAGTGTGCATAATGAAAACTGAATTACGATTGAGGGGATGGTCAAAGTAAAATCTTTGTGACCTTTTATAACTAAGCATTATACCTACTTAAACTACAATTAATCGATTTCAACTTTAACCTCAACATTTTAACCTTGTTGAAAAATTAAGACCCAGTTTAAGGCCCGAATCGGAATACGTTGTGTAAAAACTTTAGCTACCTTTGATAGTTGCCACGTTGGCAGAGGACTGGAGATCGAAGGTTGTATGTAGGGGTTCAACTTCTAGCGAGGAAGTAGCAAATTCACCCGAATATATCTTGTTATGAAAAAGTACATCTCATATTATAAAAAATTGTAGGTCCCCTCCATTTATGCCAACAAAGAACACGCACATGGAATGTTTCAATGTCTAAAGTTACCAGCGAGAACTAAGCGATGATTTGGTGGAACTCAAAAGGCTATTTTGTTGAAAAACTGGTTTTATAAACTATCCCAGTTAGGCTTTTTGCACGTCGAATTAGACCGAGTTCCTTTCTGGTTCAATGCTTTATTTTGTCGGAAAAAATGTCCTATTTTTATTGCAAAAATTTCGCGTATAGTATTATATTCCAACTCTGGTGGTCTTATTAATCAAAGGCAGCTTCTGCGACACTGCTTCTTTATTCGTCTATCGAAATATGAATATTGATCAATCCAGATCCATTATATACAATATTTTTAATGGTCGGTAGATGTCCCTGTGGCACCAGTTCATTCTCGTATCCTTTATTTAGTGATCAAGCAACCGAGTACCATTTCAACTTCCAGTAGTCACAATTTCACTGAAACTTGTCGAAGTCACGATTCAAAATAATACCTTTAAGATTTTATTTTCCGCTTTAATCAACAACACCAACTCTTAGCAACGAATAAGCTTTTCATGCACGAGATTCTTGAGAATTAAACAATAATCGCCATTTGATATTGTGTACCTTGGAGATAAATAACCGTTAGGTGAAACGTTTTCCTCAAATAGTTTATTACTGTTTTTTGAACTATACTTAAAAAGTTAAGTTGGCACTATAACCCAGAGTGGACCAGAGCCTCAACCAACAATCTTCTTCCAGCCAGCTCCCTATCTAGCTAACTGTTTCCAGTTTCGCACTGCAGTTGGTGGAGGTCCCTTTCTACCTTCGTGAGTCAACCGAGTCGCGGTCTTCCTTTACTACGCCATCTCTCGGGGTTAGATCCAAAGACACTTATATACAGTGTACACTTGCTTTCATTGACCAATTATTTTTCATTAATTCTACGCCATAAACTTCTAGAGATGACGCAATCGTTCCTGGATATTCAGGATTTGTTGATTTGCTCTTTCGTTATTAGGTCTATCTTCCTTTTGATCACGCCAATAGGGACGTCTGGTCTCATATCTGACTGGCTACTACTGTCTCCATTTGACATTGACCCTTCCCTTACCAGTGCATCTGCTATGTCATTCCGATCTATATTGCTATGTGCAAGAACCCAGCAGAGTTTGACTTGGTTAGAGTTACAAATATTGTTCAATGTATTTTGACATGTACTGCCTTGGATCTTATAGTCTCACTATTGCTTTGATAGTAACTTGACTGTCCACGAAGAATGTGATCTCTGAGGAGCTCAGTTTCTTCCTGTGAACAATTTCGGCTGCCTTTTCAATAGCATAAATCTCCTGAAAGACACTACACTCATCTGGGAGTTTACATATGATTCTCTAATATTAAGAGCTTCACAAAATACTCCAGCTCCTGTTCCTTCTTCCATTTTTGACACATCAGTGTAAAGGGTAATGCCCTGTTCTTCGAGTAGTGAGTTGGGCTCCCATCCATGCCTTTCGGGTATTAGAATCGAGAAGTTTTTTCTAAAATCTACTACATTAAGTCCCTCATAGTTTTGCGTTTTGCAAGATACACCCATGACAATAGGTGCTGTGCTTCCAAGAGTCCATTTCTTTAAGTCAAAATGCACTTTTGGCTGTTGTACCCCTTATGTATTCGTCCAGGACTGAAAGGTTTAGAATGATCTCCAGTCCTGCTTGTGGCGTAGACTTCCGTGCCCCCGTTATTCCTATTCAGGCTAGTCTTTGTACCTTGTTTAGGGTTTTGAGATAGCTTTCCTTTTCTACGGCCTTCCACCTTACAATCGAACCGTAGGTAAGGATGGGACAAACGACCGCCATGTACATCCAATGGCTGACTTGCGATCGCATTCCCCACCGTGTACCGAATTTTTTGTTTGCATGTATAGAAAGCACAAATTGCTTTCTTCATTCCTTCCTCTGTATTCTGTTTGAAGGTTAGCTTGGAATCAATGATTACGCCCAGATATTTAGCTTCTTTGGAAAGTTTCAGAGGAATTTCATTAAGCTTGGGAGAGGTAAAATCACCTAATTTCCTTTTCTTGGTGAACAGAACTTTGCAGAGTTAACCCCGAGACCGTTTTGTGCTGCCCAAAAGGATAGTTTCTTAAGCGCAGATTCCATAATATATTTGATGGTGGTACTATGTATGTCGTCTGCATAGGCCTTTGAAAGATTATACCTCTAGTCTTGATGGCAGAGTTTTGCACTATTCTTTTAAGAATTATGTTAAAGAAGCCGCATGACAGCGCATCGCCTTGTCTAAATCCATTTCTGACATTAAAGGTAGATATTGGTGTGATCTTTATTGACCTTTATGGGGCAGCGTGCGTTCTCCACCGTAATTTGGCACAAACGGACTTGTTTGGCAGGGATGCAAAACTAGACATTGCTCTTTATAGAAGCTGTTATTTGCGACCTTGAAATCGATAAAAAGATGGTGGGTATTGATTTGAAGTTTCTAGGTTTTTTTTCCAAGATCTTCCGTAACGTAAATATTTGGTCGTTGGCGGACTTTCCTGGCCTAAAGCCACACTGATATGAACCAATCAGGTTGTTGACTAAAGGCTTTAGGCGTTCACATACTACGATTGAAAAGATCTTTTAGGCGATGTAAAAGAGACTGATGCATCTGTTGGCGCAAAGGGTCTCCTTTCTTGAGAATCGTGCAAACAATGGTGAGGTTCCATTCATCGGGCACGCTTTCCTCTGACCATATTTTGTAGATGAGCTGGTGCATACTCCTAACCAGGTCATCGCCTGCCGCTTTGAATAGCTCCGCAGCAAGGCCGTCAGTTTTATTGGACTTATGCTTAGATATGGCTATCTTCACTTCGCCGAGATCGAGTGGACGGAATTGTTAGTTTACGTCGCGTCGTTAAATTAATTGTTAAATTTTGTTTAGCACTTTCTTTAAAAGAAAGTAGGTAATCAGTAGTTTCTCGTGCAATAATGAGTACTTTAAAAAACTTACCTATTTATATTTACATGTGCAGAAATAAGTATGTAGGTACCTACCTAACTATGTACATATATACGACTAGGAAAAAATCAATCAAATCAACAGGTATTTATACCTAACCATTCTTATGAAGGTAGGTATGTAGATAAATATTATTTCGATGTCAATGTCATGTGCCATTTAATTAATCAGATACAGATAGGTTCAAAACTTTAAAACTTTATCAAAAGCTTCAAAATAATATACCTATAGTAATGTCTGTTCCAAAATCCAAACCTCAACAACAACTTCCGCACATATTTTAAAATTTGATCACTTTTTCATTGCATAATTCCAATGTATAGTCGCTCTATTATCATAAAATGAAATAAAAAATTAGCATGTTTGACAGTAAAAAAAAAATTTGAATTGAACAGCAGAACTAAAAATAAAATTCAAATGCAAAGAGGCACTCCATTTTAAAATTAAAAAAAAAAAACTTAAAACGTAGGTTGATATGTATTGTACACATATTATGTATACTCATACATCTATACCTACATAACCTACCGACTCAAATAAAGCTCACCATTACCATAAAACTCAACAAAAAAAAGCTCAAGCACATTGCACATAAGGACACTTGCCAGTACATGGACTCTTCTACTCCATATGCTCCCTCTATCTTTATCCTTAACAAACATCGCAATTTTTTGTTTTTTCAATTCTGTGACTTTAAAGCGCAGGTTTTCAAACAAAATACACAAGTTGAAACTTCGTCGGTCTTTTTGCTAAAAGGGGAGAAGGGTCGCAAAATGGGGCCAAATAAAATTTTATAGAAACTTTAACAACAACAAAAATACATGTCTACCAACAAAAAAGGGTCGATGGCATTTCAACAAAAAATCTAATTTTTAACTAAAGCTTTAATAAATAAGTATAGGTAGATAGATAGGTACCTGGTATTGAAATATATTTTTGTTTACTTCTAAACTTTTTTTTTATGCTAAAATGAAAAAGAAAACAACATAAAAATAAAGCGAAATGTTTTAATCATATTCATCATCATCAAAAACCAATTAGAAGAAAAACAACAAAAACAGCAACACGAACAAAAAAAAAATCTGAAAGAAAACGTGTCACACACCGAGTTAAAAGAGAAATAGAAAAATAATATTCAAGAAAGTACACAAAAAGGAAAAGAAACAACAAAAGCCAACAAGAAAACAAAAAAAAGTAATCAACATCTTTTCATGCTGATGCCCTCTTCTTTACAAACACAACATACACACACACATTCATCAGACACTTGACAACACACATACACCACCAGACGCATTAACAATTTTAAGCATAATATCTAATACGTAAATCTAGTAGAAAATCGAAAAATCTACAATCTACTACAACAAAATATACGAAAAATGTCACAAAAGGGAACACAATAAAACCGCATATATATCATAATATTTCATTTTCACTAAAAAACACAAACACACACACCAACAAATACTTACATCTAAAATCCACTAAAGCATCCATCCATGAATTAATTTTCTTTCGTATTCCTTTTTAGAGTCAGTTTCTTTAAATTTTTGTGCGGTCTTCTTCCTCCTATCAGTCCGATTTATTATTATTAAAATTTTTAAGTGTGTGCTGCTGTTTTGGTTCACAGATGTATTATCTGCGAGCATGTATGCTCAACACATACACACCACACAGAACGCGTAATCCACAAAAAAGCGAGTATAGTGAACGGACGTAACAGCAGAAAAAACACACCAACACACCCTCACAGCAAAAAGGTGACTGGAAGGGGCAAAGTAATAAAATAAACACACGCTACTCTAATCCACAAAAGGCCCGTAAAATATTGTAATAAATTCTGACGTATAAGACCGTCAATTATAAACACAAAACACACACAAACACATCGAACGGAATACGCACTTCGGTTCATATCACACACAACCGTACTGAAGGCAATCTTATAGCATCGCGAAGTACGTGCGAACGACAGACAAAAAAATTGTGTGTACCTCGTAAATGTTTTCTGCTTCGTTGGTTGGTTGGCTGGTTGGCGCGGTACGGTACTATGATGAAGAAACTTCGAATACACGACGCGGACGACCTCTGGCGGCGAATGCAGACGCAGTTCTGAATCCGTATCGGATAGATACACTCGATGGAAGCAAAAGACGACGAACAACGTCTACGGCGACGACGATGGAAATTGCGCAATCTCTCCAATTCAACTACACACTATAGCAACAGCACATCATCAAAGAAAGTCACGTGTTTGTGTGTTAGATTTTCTCACAAACACAACATTGACAGTTCGAGAATTCCACCACTTTCTGCTGCTGCTGTTGTCAAACACACCCGATACACGGCAATAAGAAGAAGAACAGAGATAGCAGAAATGAAAATTGGAGATAGAGAGAGCGAACTAAATTCGTATTAGATTTTCTTCTTCGTCGTTGTCGTCTTTTGATTTTTTTTTTTATAAAATTTTATATTTTTTCACTTAGTTTTTCTCAATTTAACTTTATCAGTTTTGTCTGAACAATATGTCAACTTTTAACTCAAACAAATCACTTAACTGTTGGTCAAAGTGACAGAAAGATTTTCTTAAATTCCAGCTGTTTTCTTTTTTTTTTTTTTACAAATTTGCCTGAAAATTTTCACTTTAAATTGATTTTTTTTTATTATTTTCACCGGCACCAATTTCTTCTTTTTTCACCACAACTACTGTAGGAATTCCACCTAGGAAATGTCTTTATTGTTTGTCACAATATGGAATTACCGTCAAATAGTTTTATTTTGATGGAGTTTCCTTGAAAAAATATTTTTTAATTGAATTTGTTTTTATTATTTTTTTATCTCACTCAGAGAAGGTTTTTGGTGAAGACGATAACGGTACCTTACACCACGAACACTATCACTCGACTAAAGTACATCGGACATGGCGCACAAGATACAGGTCATCGTTCCTACAAAATTCATTGGTACGAGAGAGATGGAAAACAATGAAACGTACAAAATTGCCCAGCTAACTCCGCCCATAATTTGAGTAAACCTCTTGGCGATTGGTAGACGAGGGGTGACGTCAATCCGACTTAAGCCGAACACAACCGAGCAAAGCCGATTTTGTCCATTTTGTTTGTGTAACGAAGGGAAAACTGGTTTGTTGTTGCAGCAATTGTACGTTAAAGATACGTGGTGTCGCTAGTATCGTCATCAGATAGATACACAGAAAGTGTATCTGCTGGTGGATTTTTCAATAAAAAAAAAGAAAACAAAATTATTTGTGCAGGGTGTGTTGGCAGAGCGAAAGGGATGTATTCGAAATTCAAGTGGTGAGAATGAGAGACGAAGTGACGCTTACCCCGACCACTTTGTTTGTTTCGTATATTGGGTTCGTTTCGTTCGTTGTTCGGTGTGGAGATTTCAGGTTCATGCGATTCAATGGAGGCGATTTTTTTTGTTTGATATTCTTGTTGGTGGTGTTTTTTTTTTTTTTCTTATTTCGATTATATTTCACATCGTTCGTTTGGATGTTTCTATTTTATTTTTAAGTATGAAGGCTGTTTGTCGGATTGTGGATGGACATAAATTGAATTTCCGAGAATTTTATTAAGAATACTGAAATTAACTATGTGGATGTGTATGTACATAGGTATAGGAAGCCTAATAATAGTTTTATTGGTTTATTGATTTTGAAATTTCGTAGAAACGAAGCTTGACGATGAGTGATTTTACTTATCTACCTTACCTTACCTCCCATACATACACTGCCCTTAAAGTTTTAAAGCACGAAAACATAACTATACCTGTCTACATACAATCAACAGGATTTTCACTGAAAATTAATGCCTCTTTAAAAATTCCATTTTCAAGAGTTGTCCGTCATATTTCTGTATCTTCGTATACCTACATATGTGTCTATCTTATAAGAGGTTAGATGGAAATTGATGGTATAACGTTTGGTGTTTGGTGGATGGTATAACGATGAATCCATCTTTAACATAAAGTATAACCTATGTATGTTGGTCCTATAGGTAGGTACCTAGATTAACTTTAAGTGCTGTAAATATCCTATAAGTGATGTAAATAATGGTTCACCCGCAACTTTTCTAAACATAAAACAGCGACTTTCACTTGAAAGTTCGCTATTTTTTTTAATACGTACCTACCTAGTCCTATAGTTCACTCTTAACTAATATAATTTATAAAAATATAAATAAAGAAATACCTAACTTTGAATAAAAAAAACTAAAGCAACCCCAAGAAAGAACTTTTCAAAAGATTCGGCTAATATGGGCCACCCAGACCCTAGTGTTAAATATATGGACCAATGTGACCAATATGGCACTTAACCTACTACCTTTCTGTGGTGGGCGATATTAATTACCCGCACAAACCCTTTTGGTTTTTGTACCTATAATTTTAACCCACTTTATGAAATAGGTAGGATACTTATGTATTTGCATTTTTTGTTTAAATGTCGCCATTTCGTTCTTTTTTTTTGTTATAAGCATTATGGTAATGTTTTTTGTTATCATTGAGGTTATGTTTACAAAAAAACTGAATTTTAACCACTTGCACACACCCTTAAAACTTTAGTCTTATTCGAAATTTAGGTTAAGCAAATTTTTTAGGGAAATGGCATGAAGTCTTCAATTCCATTGAAGTTTGGTGATTTTTGGCGATTTTTGGTGTCTAATTATATAACCCAGCCCAACAAATTTTTACACACAGTTAAATATTTCATATTCGACTTCAAATCATTTCATTTCCAGCGTACCATTTCATCATTTCCCAGTATAAGCTCGAAATGTCATAATTTCAACGAAATTAGATTTAGCATTAAGTATGACTAGGTTTGAAAATTCCTTAGACCAAACGCTTTACAAAGCCAAGAGAGGAATTCACTTCGGAAATAATTTGATCAAGTGAGAACGGAAATTGAGTTCTTTGTCACAAGTTACTCGAATGAAGGATACTACGGGAAAAGGCACTGTGCGAGAGTTATAAGTACGAGGGAAAGAGGAATAGTCCATTGAAATGTTACATTGACTTTGCATTTTGTATATGGACATGAGAATGAAAATTAAAGAAGAGATTTTTGGCTTGTCAAAAAGGTATAGCATAACATTGTAAGTTTAACCGTTGTTTTTAAATTTTTTTTTTTCAGTTTTTAGTCAATTTTTTTGAAAATTGCCCCTCCCGCCGATTTTTTTCTTGTCTTTACCCAACCTACTTGCTCTCTTTGGTGCACCTTATACCGATCACCCTGTATAAAAAAAAAACAAAAACAATAAAAAAAATTGTTACTTCTTGGTGTGAACCCATTGTAAATGATGGAATTTAAAAACTGAGTATACCAAATTTTTCGCAATAAAATTATTAAATTCTCTACAAAAATGTTCTACAAATTTTTTTTGTCACACCTTTATTTGGGCCATTCTTACCCCTTTTTCAAGATAGCGGCCAAATGGGAGGGTTCCAGCCCCGAAAAAAATTTCGTATACTCACACTGATTCACTCTACACATTAAAAAAAAAAAACTTTGTCCTATACTAAATGCAAGGTGCGGACAAAATTTTGTAACATTTCAATGGACTGCAAGGCGTTTGCGAAAAAAGGTTATGGATTGACATTCAATTACATTGAGTTCAAGAAAATTTTTACTACACCAAGCCAGAAAAGATTTTAAATCTTGTTGAAGCAGGGAAGAATCGGCCGAAGACGAAATTACTTTAATAATTTTAATGTCGTCAGCATAGATATAGAAAGGAATCAGTAGGAAATAATATTATCAACATCGTTTATGGCTAAGAAAAACAGGAGAGGACCTAGATGGCTGCCCTGAGGGACACCTGACGAGTCTAAGTCCAAAATTCTAAAATAAGTTTTTGTTTTCCGAGAATTTCCTACATATTCCGCATTTTCTTACTTGCAGTAGTTCCTACAAAATTTTAATAATGAGGGATACAAACATAATGTAGAAACGCGTGATACAAACATATAGGAAGAAAACATAAAGATTGTAGTGAGCAGTTACGTTTCATATCCGAAATGTTCCATTTAATACCATTTTTTCATTTTTGGCTTGTTCATTGAAGGGTGAGGTATGATGAGAATAAAAATAAGAAATGTGTAGTTGGTCAAGGGTATATCGACACAAAAAATACTTATTGAATTGGTGGATTGATAACAGCAAAGATGCTGAAGTAGATTTAATTAATAAATTGCAATTTCTGCGATATTTTGCAACTACTTTTATTTATTTAATTTTAAACTCAGGGTTCATGGTGCTCAGAATCAAATGTTTCAATTCAGAGATATTCCATCAGAGTTCAGCGGTACTCATGACTGAGAAATTTCGAGTGTAGACACGACATGACTATTCACTACGTAGAGAGCATGTCACAATCTAAACAGAGGTCTAGGTTACATACAACGGTTGTACTGATATCGGCTCAACTCCAGTTGTATCGACCGATTGTATCGGCATGTTCATATACTTTATGTTCAATGGTCAATCTGTAATGAGAAACAACCGTATGATTGAGTTCAATATTATAAAAATCAAACATAGTCATTTTTAAACAGTTGCTAAGTTAAAATTAAGATCGATTGAATTTTATTTCATTTATTTAAATTTGTATATGATTGTCATTCCAAATATAGGTAGGTATTTAAAGTCAAATAATTCAAAATGGTTATACATACAGAAGGGTATATGTTATTGCTTTGATGTTAGGTTACCACTATCTGGGTTGGTGTCCCTTTCAACCTGATGAATTTCCAATTACAGATTGACTATGTCTACTAGCATTGATTTTCCAGATCACAGATATCAGATACCAAAACTACCTACCACCATACAAAGACAAATGTATACGAATTTGGTATAAATTATATGATACAGCCGCCGAGATTTCCAACAGCAAAATTTTAATTTTTAAAGTGCTTGTTGATTTTGGGATGTGAATATAATTACTCTGAATTTATGAATGGTGAATAAAAAAGCAATTCGTAATTTTAAAGTAAGAAAAGTAAAATGTTTGTGTTTGATGATGTGAACAGAATGCGCATGGTAGAAATTAAATAGATATGACCTGAGGAAATACATCAAAACCTATACCTATACATATTTTTACTTAGGATATATGTATATAGGTATGCATGTATGTACACAGCAAATTTTAAAATTCGTACAAAAAATTAAACTCGAGTTTTCAACCAAACATTAGAATGATAGAGAATACAAAAAAAGTGGATCCAACAAAAATTTCTGTCTGTAAGCATGTCTTTCTGTACCTCGATCTACAGCTTAAACCACCAAAGCGATTTGCTTCAAACTTGGAACTTTAGGTTCTAAGGTGATTCCCTAAAGGTGGAATTGATTTTTTCTAGGTAATTTAAATCGGAAACGGCTCTTAAAATTTTATTTTTGTATGTATACTTATACTTATATTACAGAAATTATTGGTTTTTTGGTGAAAAATTTTTTCACCAAAAGCTGTTATAATGGTATATACCTTCCATGGTAGGGGGCTAGCTAGCGGGGCTAGTTGGGCCACGGGGCAAGTTGGCCCACGCGAATTATTCACAAACTGAAAGCACTACAAGAAAATGATCATTTACGAACAAAGCGTGCTCTCTTACCAGCACGTGCCATACCGGTTTCAGTTGCATAGGGCCCTCCGAAGATAAACTACACACAGATTTGTCTTTTTCAAGTGTAAAAGTAAAAAATGTGGATAGGATAGTTTTTTTATTTTCCTAGTGAAAAATCCAGGATTGAGGACTGTGGCAAAGTTTTTTTTATAAGTGAATATATTGTATTTTCATATTTTGTGAGTTAAATTTAACAGTTTTGAGTATTTTCATATTTATGACTAAATATGCTTCTCAAACCAGATGTGGGGTTAGTTGGCCCAGGGGGTTTTTGTTACAAAAATAAAGTTCTGAAGAAGAAGAGGAACTGGGATATTTTTGCCTAATGTGGATCGAATCATTCGCTGAAAGATTTTAGGGTTAGGAGTGGATATACAGTACCATACTTACAGAAAGTGGGCTCATGCAAACTAAACAGTAGCCGGAGTTGTGTCTTTCTACGATGCGTCAATTATAACAGCAATTACGATTCCAAAACACATTTTAAACCTTAATATATTTCTATTATATTTATTTTTAAAGTTTTATTTAAAATTTATTGTTTAGTTTGTTTGACCGTTTTAAATAAAATTCCTTATAAAATTTTGGATTTGTTTCCCTTTATGAGACTTGCTTTGCCACTTTTCAGGGCTTGGTCCAACTAACCCCACACACTGGGCCAACTTGCCCCGCTATAGGGGCAAGTTGGCCCACTTGCACTTGATCCATTTAAGGTAGCTTTATTCTTTTGCGGTTGCATATTTTCAAATTTTAAAGATTTCATTTAGAAGCCAGAAGTTTATCCTTTCTTTTGATACCAATCTCCATAGTTGTACTATGAGTAGTTTGATAATTATGATACTTCAAGTAAAAAGTGGGCCAACTATCCCCGCCCTACCCTACCATTGTTTGATTTCAATCAAATTTTTTTTATAGGAGGTCCTTGTAAGTTGAAAAAATATTGCATATTGCATATTAAAAATAAAAGAATTAAAAAAACCTGTCGGGGGAATGCACAAAAAACGCTTTGTACCAAGTTTAAAGAACATCAACCCACTTGCTTATAGGCTGCAGCCGAAAAGACAGAATTACGATGACAGGATGCCAATTTTTTTTTTAAATCAATATTTTGAAAACGGGTTTGTATTTTTTTAAAAAATATGGTTTGGTTATAGTACATAAAACCTAAAAAATCTACTTTTTTTTATTACCTCCTGTCGAAAACAGTAAGTCGCGCAATTCTGTCGGTCTGTCTTTTCAGCTGCAGCCTATGCAAGTGGATTGATTTTCTTAAAACTTGGTACATAGCATTTTTTGGACGCTTCCCGACCATTTTTTTAAATTTTTTATTAGTACCAAAAACAGCAGCTTCCTTACAATTTTGTTTGCAAGAAATGAAAAAAAATTTACAAAACGGCTATACCTACATATTTTTACTTAGGATATACATGCATGTGCGTACAGAGTACATAAAAATGGTTTTAAATGGTACCTCCCAAAGAACGATTTTTTAATTTTCGATTTTTTAAAACGGTTCAACTGATTTTGATCAATTTTTTATGGAGCATGTTTCAAAAAGTTTTAAAAAGTACTTTCAAAAAATTTTTTTTGGGTTTTTAAAATTTTTTTTGTTTAAAAATTCGATATTTCGAAAATGGATAGATGATTTTTTTTATTATTTTTTATTTTCTGCGTTAATAAATGCTACATTTTCGTATCAATTTTCTTTCTTAAAAATGCTTGCAAAATTTTATATTTATAAATAATTTTTTTTTTAAAACCGCTCCAACGATTTTTAAGTTTTTTGTTCTCTTATATAAAGATTTATTAAAGAAATCAAAACAATTTTAGATGTGTTTCAATCAATTTATTCCTAATTAAATTGATTTAGATTTAGATCTAAACTATTCAGAGTTTAAAACAATACAGTGTGATCGCACATAAAAGCAAGTTTGTGCGACCTAGTCGTGCGTTTTATTTTCATTGCTTTCTTTAACCTATTGGTATTTATTCTAAGTACAGAAAGCTCTATACATTTCAGCATTTGCAAAAACCGAGTCATACAGTTTTTGTGATTAACGAAAAAAATTTATTGAATTTGAGTAAAATCAGCGAAAGAAGATCTTATACGTTCTGATAAATTGGATTCCATACATTTTTGTATAGTAGATAAAAGGTAGGGAAGACACCCAATATAAATTCTCCATTAGGACACCCCAAGGCACAAGTGTAATTTTAAATTTTATTATTTTTAATTTAAAACATTATGGTTAGAGAAAAATTGTAAAATAACAGGGCGATTTTGGCGTAGTGACTTGTGAGGACTCAAGCTCTTGTAAGGTTGTTGTGATTCGATAACATTTTCCGTATATTCTCCGATAACTCTCACAAGAAACCTTACGAAAAAACTCACCACAATAAGCTGAATTTTGTATTGTGATTGATAAGGTCGGAATTTTTGTTGAACGCACCCATTGAACTCATCGATGACGAAGATGACTGTACACCACATACCTTCTCTATTCTAAAACCATCGTACTTGTCGAATTGTTTTGTCAACAATAATAATTTTCGTCCCGGCGATCTCACTTGGACTCATCAGTTGACTAGTGAGGGCCTTTGTCAATACGCAACGTATTGACAAAGGCCCTCACTACTACAACTGATGAGTCCAAGTAAGATCGCCGGGACGAAACGCCAAATTTTTGTAGGACTAAAGGCCGTTAAAAGCTATTTTGAATCAATAATTCAACAAGTCCAAATAAAATAGTGCTAAGTTTTCCACTTGGCTGATGTATTTCAGTAGATAGTATATAGAATTTGTATTATTAAAAAAAATCCTTCTTAAATAATAATTTTCATTCATGGATTTACGACAAGGATATAAGTTTTTCATAGTTGGCATGTTTATTGGGTTATAAAATTTTTTTTTTTTTCAAATAGGAAAAAACAAAAGTTTCTATGTATTTAAAATGTGAAACTTGTAAATTGTGAGCTCCTCAAAAGGAGAGGTTCAATAGTTGTGAGGCTGCTGCCAGAATACGAAAACCTTAAAAAGTCAAGTTCATCTCATCTTATGAGGTTGTTGTGACTTGTGAGGTATCGTGAAGTTTACCATAATTTGACTTTAAGTCAAAAGTGCTACAAAAATGGGTGATTATTGATTATTTGTAAAATTTTGTTTGTTTGAACTTATTAAGTAAAAGTAAAGTTTCTACAGCCATTAAGAAGATAACCCAAAAATTCGGCAATTTTCTCAAAAAAAAAAAATCTAATTCCTAAATTTTTGTCAAAAACCTGAAACACAGTTTTCTCGTCACCTCTTTGGCAATAAGAGGAACGAAGTTAAATCAAAAACGCTATATGAGTTTTTTCTGGAGAAAAATTGAAAAAAACCATAACCCGTTCTATGTTATTGCGAATTCTATCTCTGGCAGGGAATTACATAAAAATACTCTATACCAAATTTAATTTGCAGTAAATCGGTCCTCTGCACCGGTCTAAGTTCTATAGCTCAAAGTATAATTTGGACGAAGAAAAATTTGAATTTTTATTTTAGATCATCTAAAGTTTTCAAATAAACTCCGTATATTATGCAGAATATTTAAAAAAGTTTTAATAGTTAATTGCAATATTTTCAAAAAATAAATATTTTTTAATTAAAAAAAAAATTTGTTTTATTTTTTTTTTTTGAAAACTCAATTCCTCAATATAAAGGGTGATTTTTTAGCTGGTTTGGTTTTGGCAACACTAGTTTTGACAGCTGACGTGTGTTTAGTACCTTGTGTCACTGTCAAACAGCTTCAGTTTGGTTTGCAATTTAACCATGGATCGTCTTACAAATGAACAACGCTTGCAAATTATTGAATTTTACTATCAAAATTCGTGCTGGCCGAGGATCCGCTTTTTTATCGAAAAATTGTGTTCAGCGATGAGGCTCATTTTTGGTTGAATGGGTACGTAAATAAGCACAATTGCCGCATTTGGAGTGAAGATCAGCCAGAAGCATTGCAACAGCTACCAATGCATCCCGAAAAAGCCACTGTTTGGTGCGGTTTATGGGCCGGCGGCATTATTGGGCCATATTTCTTCAAAGATGATGCGAATCGCAGCGTTACTGTCAATGGTGAACGCTACCGAGCGATGATAACAAACTTTTTTTTGCCCGAAATGGAAGTTCTTGACTTGCATGATATGTGGTTTCAACAAGACGGTGCCACATGCCACACAGCACGCGAAACAATGGCGCAATTGCGAGGCGAGTTTGGTGAACAGTTAATTTCACGTTTCGGGCCGGTCAATTGGCCGCCTAGATCGTGCGATTTGACACCATTAGACTATTTTTTGTGGGGGTATGTCAAGGCTAATGTTTATAGGGACAAGCCCGCTTCGATTGACGCACTGGAAGCCAACATCCATGCATTCATTCGTGAGATACCGGCCGATATGTGTGAAAGAGCATGCCAATGAAATTATCTTTAAACATTAAATTGCAAGGTTCAAACTATCGATTCAAATAAATATTTCATTCATTTTTTCGAAGTTTTTGTGTTTTTTTTTTAAAAAAAGTTCTAAACCTCTTAAAAAATCACCCGTTAGTATGGTCGATTTATTTTTTTTATTGAACTGATAAATTTGATGTCCCAGGCAAGATTGGTCAACGATTGTTGATTTCATCTGTCAAATGTTAATGATGTCCTGCTATGCCCAGAGATTTTTCATTAAACAAATTTTCCAAAGTGCAGATCAAGGTCTTGTGTTCTTGCTGCCTAGTAGGTATAAAGTACCTACATGCGTTTAGATTGTTCAGGTGCCGATATTAATCCAATTGAGTTCCCTAAGATCAAGCTCCTATACTGAATTTAATCCAAGAATTAATTCATGCGCAGATAGTATAAAGATGAATTCAATTGAGACCTCATGCCATGCGAAGAATGCAGAGATTGAAATGTCATATCGCTAACATATAACTGGAGGACAAAAATATATAAAATACAAAATAAATTATGTTGAAAATTAATTAATAACTGTATTTATAGGTACGTATAGGTACTTGAATTTTTTAAACCATATTGTTTGGTCATTAGAATGTTTGTGTCTTGATATACACACTACACAGTGTATTTCTGATGGGATAGCAAAACATGCCTAACAAGTTTTTCCTGGCAAGGAATTTACAAATATTTAATAAATTTCCCTCGTCTAGATTTTCCCTACTGAAAAATTTTCAAAGAGTCACTAAACCTGCAATTTTTCCAGCTTTTGAGCTATTTTATGCTTTGGCCCCAATTTCTACCACCTATACCTATACATATCTAGGAAGTATATGTACAAAGGTACCTTCCTAGTCCTACAATGATCCTATCTTTTGATTTGATCTTATTTTTTCTAAATTGAATTTGCATGGGTATACGTAGGTATCTACCTAATTTAAGATTTTTTTAATAGGTATAGTAGAGATCTAACAGCCATTTTCTTCACAAAGTTCTAACACTAGTTATACCGGTACTAGTCAAATCAGTATCAACTCATTTCTTTACAAAAGATCTAAGTTCTAAACCTGTCAATTTGATACCGAGTATTAGTTAGGTCTCGGTACTAGCTAGCTCCGAAAAATCAGCTAGTACCTGGTTATTATACCATTTGTTAGTACTCAAATCGGTACCAAGTATTTTCTTCACACAAGTAATAAGCTCTAGTCCTGTCAAATTGGTACCGAGTAGATTCTAGTTAGGACTCGGTATTAGCTAGTAGATTAAAATCGGCAGACTAGCGCGTTAATACTCGAATCAAGCCAAATAATTTTATTCGTTTGATAATTTATTGGCTGTCGTCTGTTTAGAAGTAAGTAATAAATGAATTTTTGTTAATTTTGTTGAATTTTATGGGTTTTTTTTTTAATTTTATATATTCGGTCACTATCCGCATAAATAGTAATCGCAATGTTAGGGAAGACATTCTTTTGCAATTGCATCAATAATAATTAAAAAAAAACTGTATTATATTCTGATTATTTTATTTTTATATGCATTTTTTCGCGAACGTTGAAATCGTTTCCGATGTGTTTGGTTCATTCGAGTTGTTTGAATTTGGTGGCAAACTATCGCAGTCGTACGATTGCAGTCCGGAATGAAGATGACCGTAGTAAGAACGAAGTTCCAGCATAGCCCCAGTTATTTCCATTTTTAGTGCAGACGACGAACCACCACATGTTTCTGTTGCATTGTTCCTTTCGAGAGCGAAATAATTTCGCATTACCTTCATATCACGTTCTTATATCGTGCGATAATAGCATCAATATTGCGCTGAGATGCAACTTTCGTAAAAAAAAAGACAGTTTGTAGTAAATTACATATTTTAAAAAGAATTTACACATTGAAGGATGAGAATTAAATCTCTCAGCAATGGACATCCAATCCGCCCTCTTTATTTCATTCGTGGTCCCATGTGTTCGAGAATAAAGAACACATTTTATGCCAATCTCTCGTATACCAGGTTGCACAGAAAATCTGAATCACTTTGACTTTGATTCCAGTTTGCACTCCGTAACTTTTTTGCATCGTCGCGTTGGCGTCGCTTCCGTTCTTCACTTCGCGTCTCTTCATTATAGCGTAAAAAAATTATAAATACTTTTTACCAAACGCGAGGAACAAATACGAACCTTCTGATATTAAAATTACTTCATTTATTTCTAAATGCGAAACATGTTAAACAAATAACTATAGATAGATAATAGATCGCAAATGCATATATTTAAAAAATTGCATACCTATTATGCTAAAAGGTATTCTAAAAACGATTTTTTTATTTTAAAACATCACTATACATTTTCAGTTAATATCAAAATATTATTTAAATATGTATGTCAAAATAGTCAAACTCTGAATTAGACCAGTTTTAGACGTATTAAGTTCCTAGTACCGCTTTGAGAACTTAGATCCGGTACTAGTGATGTGAAGAAATGCTCAGGTACTAACTTTACGTTGGGACCGAGTATCAGAGCTAGTACCAGGTCTAGCTAGACTGCGTACTAGGTTGGCTTAGTAGGTAATTGTGTGAAGAAATTGGGCGTAAGCTTTTCAAATATGTGACAAAACCAGATTTTGAAAATATATGTATGAGAAGGTACCTACACCTATACCTAGTCGTACTTGGATCTAGATAGGTATGTCGCCGCTGAATGGAAAAGCCATGTGAAATTGATTGGAACATTTAATCTCACACAATTAGGTACCTATGTACCTATCTAATATCAATCACATTCAAGAAAAATAAGAAAAATCAGCCGATGTAAAAAAACTCAGTCTCATATAACTTCCAGCATTCAACTTACATTTCAAGCGACCAAAACACTTTTCACTTACGGAATTCATTCAATATCAAATTAGGATAAGTCGTAAAATTTTATGCAGGCGGGTATTTTTATTGTTTCCAGCATCATAAAAAATTCCAATAAGAAATTCTATCCACCATTTTGAAAAGCCGAACATTCATAAGGGAAAAAGTGAAGAAACTAAAAGTCGGCAATGCAGTGCCACACATTGCATTAAAGACATGTAAACGAAAAAACATGGCATTGAGTCAGGAGTAGCTATAGGTATAAAATATCGAATAAAAAAATGAAGAAAAAAAGAAAAAAATAAAACAGGAAAACATGTAGGAATGGAAGTAGGTATATCTATGTAAGTGTATGAGTAAGTATTTATGTACATCTTTTGCAGTTTGAATACATGGGCTTAGGAAGGTTCAAAAAATAAGATACCTACCTAATACCTATCTACCCAAAAGTTTAAAGAGTCTACCTTGTTAGGCTTAATGTTGAAGGTATACCCATACTAACTCACTAATCAGTTATACGTGCATAGCATACCTTCCTATCATAGCTACATACAATTTGGTTGGATTCACTTTCTCTGATTAAATAAATTAAAGTAAATTTAACTGTCAATCTACCTATAAAATAAATTAAAGCAAATTCAATGAAACTTCCTACCTGCCTAACTCTTAAATATTTCAAATAGGTAGGTAGCATTTAAATTAACTAAAATTCTATTCCAAAAATATCACATAACTGAATCTTTTAGGCACGAATTTGTTTGTTTGTTTTCTCGCTGAACACACAAAAATTTAAACAATTCAATCTTCGAAACAACGTAGATATTTATACTAAAATGAAAAAAAAAAACGAAATAAACATTAAATTAATTGAAAAGTGAATAACGAAATACAAACACACTCATACGCTCAAACACGTTTAATTAAAATAAATTTTCATTGCTGTATGCGTATCGAAAAACCTATATCTTCTTTGTAGCTGTATATACATAAAAACTGATATAGGTCTTTAGAGTGTGCGTGAGTTATGTGATATAATTCAACACAGGCATACAAAATTTTATATATGTACCTACATTGATTCTCCTTACTCCGCATTATGGATTGACTATTGTTTGCATTTTTTTTTACTTGAGTGACAAATACAGGGTGATGCGGAGAAAAATTATGTTTTTGTTAAAAAAAAGAAGAAAAATATACAAAATTGAAAGAGACTCAAGGGGATTTTTTTTGGGCTAGATAATTTTCTATTTCTTAAAATATTAATTAATATTTTCCCATACTCAAGTACCTAACTACATGAAAAATTTTGTCATATTTTCAATAAAATATTGTCATATTTTTCTTATTTACTGTAATTTGACATTGCATTAAATATTTTCAATAAATAACTACAAAAATAAGCAAAAAAAAAATTATTAAATATCTATTAGTATAGTAGGGCCGTCACACACTAGAGCAATTTATCCTGGGAAATCGAAGTTTGTAGGCCAGGGAGCTGAAGAGTTAATACAAGTTGTTTGTCTCTAGGCGAAAAAACAATATGTTGGCATGAGCTCTTGAATTGTTGTTTTTCTAAAAGCAAACGATTTATTGTTGTTCAAAGTATGAAATTGAAAATAAATACTCCTACAATTAAAGCCGTTACATGAACACAAAATTTTCCGCCAGCTCCAGAAGCAAGAGTAACTTTGGGTTTTGTCTCGTTCAAAATTGTGTGATGGCCCATAAACATTAAAAAAATTATTCACTTTATTTTAGTAATAGTGACCAATTTAGTATCTAATAATTTTTCTTTCCATACATTTTTCCGCAAAATAACCAACATTTTATTTTCAAGTCACCATGACAACATGTTGGTATTTTACCCCCAAAAAATAATTTTTGGTGTGGTTGGACTAACTATGAACATATGTCTAGCAATTTTCCTGCCAACATAAGACCCTGATTCTTCCAGATTTATCCAGAAATTTATATTATGTAATCATAGCTTCATTTAATTCAAAATAAACCACGATTATGTCGTAAAGGAATTAATATAAGAACTGCGGCCAGTCAGATCCAGGATCATCCACGGGTGGACTTACTTCGGGTACCCAGAGATTTTTTCAAGTCAGGCGAAGATCCTTAACGAATGCACTCTTTTAATGGCGAAAAACTAAAATTTCTTATAGCCAAACAAAAAACATCTTTGGCTTCGTAAATCGAATCTTCAAAAAATATTCTCATAGCAGTAAATAATCATTCGAACATACATAATTGAGTACATACATATATACAAACAAAACTACACACATGTTTTTTTATATTTACATTTCAATTTTGATCACTGATAATTCTTACGATTTAATTGATTGCTAAAATGAATCGAAATTATTATGTGTATTATTACGAAAAATGTAACAGCTCCATAAGGCTATAATAAAGTTATTAAAAATAATAAAATTGGAGGTGACATTAACAAATGTAAGCAAAATTTAAAAAAAAGGTTTAAAATTATATTTTAAAAAAAGTGCGCATACGCCCAAGTGAACACAAAATCAACTTTTTCGTAAAAAAATGTTTTTGATCAGAAATAATTAAATATATTCTTTCTTATATTTCAAAATAGATAGATAGATATATAGTATATACATAGATAGATAGATATATTGATAAAATAATTTAATTTTCTTCAAAAATAGTTACAAAATCAAGATTATACTGGTTGACAAAATTAATCTGTTAATCAGGTCAAAAAGTTCTACAATCTAATTTATCTATCTCAAGATATTGTTTTTTATATTAACTCTTGAGCGCGATCTTTATAATATAAATTTACGTATTCTCTTAAAGTCGTTTATCTAGTTATATTATCAACAAACTGAATGATAAACTAAATTGTAAAATTAAATTAAATGACAAAATCATTTGTTGTAAATTATAGTCGTCCAACGAAATGAACAATAAAAATAAAATGCTGCTCATTAGACATTTGGGACCATTAAAACACATTTAAAAGTGACCATATGATAATCCACGTTATCTTTTGCGCATATTTTACGGCGAATTTATGACGGCTACGTAAAACTTTTGTTTTAAATTTGAACCTGAAAATTTTAAGCTGTCAAAAATTCCATCAAACAAGAAAATTAAAAGTTCAGATATCCATTATCTGAAATATGGCCATAACAATAAAAAAAAAAAAAAACCTCTGAGAAAGTCGAGTAAAAAGGCTAAGTGCGCTCTATATTTGCCGTAGAGCTTTCAAGGTTTAAACAAACTTGAGACAAATAATAAAATGCAATATTTCATATACATAATATCTTTATTGGCCATAGGATTACTTTTAAATTTCGAGTGAGATTTAGATAAGATAGTCTTGTTTTTAGCACTGAGCCATTATAACTTCATTCATGAAAACCTTCTCGAATCTCGACCTGGCTAATCGATTATTGATTAGATGATTCTTTATTGATGATTTTTTTTTAATAGTACAGAAGGCAACCCCAATTTTGAGCCTGGGTTTTGTATATCTGATTCTGATTTCTTAAGCCTAAGTAATGAAAGAAAAAATAATTTTACTTAATAAAGTTTGCTTTTGTAGCTTGTGAACGAAATTTCAAATTTTAAGGAAATTCCCTATTTTTATAAACTCAATTATGTATAAATACATGTAAAACAAATAATAAATACAAAAAAAACATTTACATACAAGTTTTAAAATTGAATATTTTTAGGGCCAGTTTCACAGTGAAGTAAGTGTCACTTAAGTGCCGAATATGGAAAACTAATTCCCAATTTCACAGTGTAAACTTATAGGTATAAGTGACACTTAAGTCTCCGATGTTGGCCACTTAAGTTCCACTTACCCAGGTAGTAAAACTGCGGCTTAAGTGCCAAAATGGGAAAATTAAGTGCCACTTATTTTGTTAAGTGTGCACTGTGAAACTGGCCCTTAGTATTTCTTCTCTATGAGTATGAAATTTCTCGTATTAGTCTTTAAATGTCATCTCTCATCATTTTATCATTATATTGTCCTTGAATACGTTTTTCAAAGTTCAACACATCTTGGAGAAAACGTTCCCCTTTTTTTCTGAATATGCCCCATATGTTATCCTTAAATTGATGCAAGTGGGAATGTAAAATGTGTACTTTAAGTGACATTTTACAACCCATGAGTTTATAGTTATCAAGCATAGTAGAAATAAGTTTGAAATAAACTTCATAAGCTAAACAAAGCTTTATATTTGCAAATTTTTTTGTTTTTACTTTAATGAGTTCGCCAAAAATATAGCAAAACTCATCAAGGTCATTTTTACACTTTGCTACTCAAAAATCCTCTACCCTCTTCCTCTCTTACGTATTAAAAGCCGGTATTCCTTCAACAGTCTGCCAAAACCTTAAATATTTATTTATCACTGTATAAAGTACAAAAGCAAACTTTATGAACTATGAACTATGAATGCAGTTTTTTTTTTACTTTTTGATGTATGACAGTCAGAAAATTTTCATTAAATAATAGACTAAAAAAAAATATATATATTTTTTAATTGGGGTATCCAAATGACAGATATCACTGCAAGTTTCTTTGATAAACAACAGATTTTTCTAATAAATCAAGGATTTATCCAGTAATATCAGGTTTAATCAATTAATTTTCTTCGGTTAGTCTTTAAAATAATAGGTATATTTTATAATTTTCTATGTTAAAAAACGCACCTTTTTGGTTAATATCTGGTTCCCTGGTTAATCGCACTTCTTACGGATCTCTTCGGTTAATAGCTAACAGGTTTCCCTGGTAAAGCTCAAATTTCTGTGTCATATCTCTCCGGTAATCTTCAATTTTTAAGGACATAGATTCTGGTTGAACACTGATCTTTCCGGTAAATCTCAGGTTACCTGGTATACCAGGAATTTTCTTTTTTAAATCACGGATCTCAGGAAAATCGAATTTTTTTTGTTAATTACACATTTCTCTGAAAAATCGATTAAATATCATAATATCTTCTTTATTTATAACGAATTTTATCGATTAATGTCAATTTTCTAAAGTAAATTATTTTTTTTTAATGTTAGTTAAGCGAACCTATTTTATTGTAATATTTTTATTGTAATATTTTGTAATACCATACGAAACTTGAATCAATTTACAAGATTATTATCTTAAGATGCAGGTATGCAATGAAATAAATAAAAAAAAAAAATAAATAAATAAACCACAGATTCCTCTTACAGATCAAATCACAAATTTTACTGGTAAATCAAGGATATTACCTGCTTATTACCTGGTTATCTTTGTAAATCATAAATTGTCTCTGGTATCTAAATCACAGATTTCTCACGTAAATCTAAAATTTATTTATTTAATCATAGGTATATTGCTCTTGTAAATCACGAATCTCTCCGGTAAATCATTAGTTTTCTTGATAAATTACAGATTTTTGTTTGTAAATCTCTGATTCAAAGTTTTATTTGAAACCTTTTTACCTATGACACACCCTGTGCTGTGAACATCAGCATTGTAGGTAATCCAAAAGCAATCTTTAAAACGAAATTCAACATAACGAATACACAAACATAGATAGATCCATACATAAAAATCAACCTCACATTCGACAATAACTTCACCCGACTTGTTTCATCATTATCATCAACATCGTGCACTTCAATTGACTTTACTTTTTCCCCTACCAAGCTGGGTTATTTTAGATACATAACTTATTCACTATATAAATGTATATACACTTCAAATCCCGGCCACATGTATTCACACACCGAAAGGATGAATTTTGTATGTGGCTGTGTAGATACATATATTTCATTTCAAATAGAAACAACAAGCCGAATGAACATGCAGTAAAAGAAAAAAATTAAATTAAATACTTCAAGGGAACATGAACATTTTTGTTCGTTTGTTCCAAAAAGGGATGGAAACGATGATATTCAAGACCGAGTCGTATTCCAATCGAACGGACCGTCTCGTCGTCGTCGACGAGCTGTTTTCGTTTCTTTAGTGGTAACCTTTCTGGGTACTGGCTCTGGTTTGGTGTTTTTTCCATCACACAGCAAAATTGTATTTCGAATCCGTATCTGCAAAAGCGAACTCTCTCTAGCTGTGCTTTGGTTGGCAATTTATTCCCTTTACCCTTGCGGCATCGGAGTTCAGTTGAACAACAAACATCCGTTTTGCACCGATGAGTGCTGGTTGCTGCTGTTTTTGCCTTGCTGTTGCTGATCTGGTGCCACTGCCGTTGTTGTTGCTTTGCCGTCAGTCATCATCATCATCATCGTTTGCTTTCTATGTTTCTGCTTCGTGTTTGGTATTCGTTTGGGTATAACTAGGTATCTGCAGTTCTTTTATTATATGTTTGTTTGTATGTAGATATATTTGTTCGTACCTCTTGTATCTATCTATCTATACCCTGTACTTCTGCTGTGTACATAAAACCAAATGGGGTTGTTATTGCTTTTGCTTGCCCACTCGTCCGGGCTTGCTGACTTGGTATGTATTTACCTCAGTCCGCTTGGCTACCTTGCCATGCTGCTCGGATCTGCTTCGTTCTTAAAATTTATGTACTGACTTCGCCGCTGCTTCCACCACCATAAGGTTTATGTGAAACTCGATTATTGTTCGTTTATATACTTCGCAGACGTTTAATGTTAATGTACGAGTATAAATTGTGGTGGTTTTGAAGCAAGCTCTACCTTGCCAACACCCTGTCGTTTACCAACAACTATGACAAAAACAAGGCCAACGATTTGCGCTTCAAAGGTTTGCCAATAGATGGAGCGGTATCCGAAGTTATGATTAACAGCTGGAATTAATGTAGAAATTGCCGGCGGACGAAGTTGATACGTAGTAAGTAGGTAGGTAGAATAGATAGAAGATAATTAAGATATTGAATGAGAATCTCGTTTTGATGATGAAAACATGGATGTTTTACCCAAGAAAAGGTAGGTAGGTAGGTATTTAGGTTTTTGAAAAACGGAGAAGGACGATTTTACCCTTGTTTGAAGCATAGAATTAAAAACATGCATACATTTAAAATACCAATAAAAAAAGGATTTGGAAGAACCAGAAGAGCCATTGTAGGTATGTGAATCATACTACGCTACGTATAGATATGTTTTGTATACATATGTAGGTAATGTAGATAGGTCTAATTAAGGTAAGGCAGTGTCGATTTAATGCTAAACAGAGCTTTGTATGAGGAGTCCTATAGGTAGGTATGGATATACAAAACCTATCTAAGTGTTAATGAGTAATGACTTTGTTAACCTATCAAACAATGTTCCTAGGTAATTTAATTTCTAATCAAGAATAAGTTAGTAATAAGGATGGATTAAAATGCCAGCTATAATTTTAACAATGCCCATCAGTATAGTTTACTTCCATCCGATCTAGAAGACGACTACCGATTGATCAAACGTCATTCGGTAAAATATTTCATAAAAAATGTGTCAACACTTGGAGAATAAACTTGTTAAATTTTTCCGACGGGGCTATGTGAAATTCAATGTTTTTTAACAATCGTCACAGGACCCAGGAAAACCTTAATAAAAACCGCCCCAATTTTTATTATAGGTATACCTACCTGATACTCCATACAAATCGGAAAAATGCTTACCGGAATCACTGAAAAAAATCGTTTGTTATATCAATTAACACCGTTCATTAACTGGGTTTTCACTGTCTCAATAAATTTTTTGTTGGTGTTAAGAACATTTTTTGTGTTCAAAATTTTTACTTAATAAACGATTTGTTGGCCCAATTAAACTCCGTTGATTTAAATGGCACAGTAAACTCATACGACTTTTTTACTTTGAAAAATGCGTTTGTTTGCGCAATAAACATTTAAATTTTTGTATTATCGTAATAAACTGTTATTGCCGCAATAAAGTGTTTTAAGGGTGAGGAACCCAATATAAAACCAAATACTTTTTTCCAAATTATGATGGATGCTTATTATACCGACAAGCGGCGAGGCGGTAGAACCTCACTCGAATTGGAGTAGATTTAGTCCAATTTTAAGAAAGGAAATAAAACTACTCCACTAAAATAAACCACTCCGATTTTTTGAGATATGTTTATTGTGTACTCCTTCTTTTCCACACTTAAAAATTCACAAATTCTCTAGTCCAAACCTAAATAAAAGGAAATGACTGCACTGTTTTGTTCAATTTTCTAACCAACTCTGATTTTGAATGTTTGAAACTTAAATTTTATTCTGTTCTAAAAGGAATGGAATTATTATTTTTTTTTGTTAAAAAATATTTATTTTTGTTTGAATAAATTTTTACTTAAAATAATTTTTTTTTGAAATCTTGAAGTTTTTTCCGTTTTCAAATCTACTCCGGAAATTTTTGATTAAATCCACCTTTTTTACAAATCTGCTCCGAAATTTCACTACTGAGGTTCTTACCCTAACCAACTCAACTTACAGGTCATGCTGTGATTTTATTAGAGTTGGTAAGTATCGACAATAATTTGCGTCTTAGAATTGTTTAAAAATATTTAAAATTGCTTTCATATTTTCAGAAGAGTTACTAGAACACCAATTTATAAGAAAAAATGATTGGAAAGTTAATGTTTACAGTGTAAAAAATTATTTAATTGGGTCAACAAATAAGTTTTCTTCAATCAACGAAAGAATTTATTGGCACACCAAACGAAATTAGTCATTTTAATAAACTATTTCACTGTCCTAACAAATTATTTCCTTCAAAAAATAAAATATTTCATCGGTACAATTAAAAAGTACATTTACACCACAAACCACTTTTGTGAAAAATAAATAATAAACATGGTCAATAAACTATTGCTTGTACAAATAAACCAGTTTATTGGCTAAAATTTATAAAAATATTTACTATAGCAATAAACTTTTCTTTTGTATCTATACGTACTTTTTTGGATCAGTGAAGTATATGGTCTCCATTTCAATTACAGGTTATTTAAAACTATGTTTATACTAAAAATTTTTAATTCGATGCGAATGTATGTAAATATAACAAAATATGACAAAAGTAGTTTTATGATCTCGTTTGAAATTTTAAACCAGCTCCAAAAGTTACACCATATTGATTTTGAAAATTATAGTTTAGTCATTAGTGTATACAACTTTGAAACCAAAATGCCTGCAAAACAACAGTTTCATTGCAAGTTTCAAATAACTCGAAATTTTTATTATGATCGGGAAGAATATGAAAAATGTGGTTGTCGAATTTTTTCCGTCTGATTGCCTGTCTACAGCCTAAACGGATGTGCGACTGTTTTTAAACTTGGAACCTAACGTTTTTTGAAAATTCATATTTTTTGTCTTTTTTTTAGGACCAAAAATCCTGCTACATACCTGCTACATAAGTTTGTGTAGCATTTTTAGAATGCCAAATTTTTCTCAAAATTGACGTCACAACTTTGTTTTTAATTCAGTGCCTAATTTTTCAAACCTACATAGGCAGACAACTTTACGAAATTTTAAAAACTTATATGTATTTCGAGAACGACTTGATCAAATTTTACTAAACTTGGACCCAAGCGTTTTTTTTTTTCAAATAACATATAGCAGATTTTAAATAAAAAATATTCTTATTAGGTATGTAGGTACGGTAGCTTCTATACAACCGTTAAAGAATCTGTACCTACTCCTACGATTTGTATTATTTTTTTTTTTGTCTGGTAATGTTATTTTGATTTACCATTTAACAGGAAGAAATTTTACATTCAGAGATAGTAGGTATAGGTATACCATTTTTTATGTTCAACTATTTTATTTGTTTTACCTTTTTTTTAATTATTATAAAGAAGAGCTTCTAATAATTTCAAATGATATTTGCACATTAAAATTTAAAAAAAAAACTGCATTTTGGAGAAAAAAAAAAAAATCGAAGCTCGTTCTTGAAAATTCGATATTTTAAATATGGCTGAATGATTTCTTCGAAATGGAGTTTATTACTCCTCATTAATAGATAGATACTAAAAAATGGTTTACCAACCAATTTGTTTTCTTAAAAGTGTTAACAAAATTTTATATACGTACCTGTACGGCGCGGCGCACAGCGGACAAAAATCGTTAATTTAGTGGTCAAAAATCCATAACTTTTGAACCAGTTGTGTTTTCATTTTTTTTTAATAAAATCTGCATATAGTGTATATAGGTTTATATATACCAACAAGACAAAAAACTGATAGGAAATTATTCTTATATGTTCTAAAAAAAGTTGTTTGGTTGTTTTTCTCCTTGTGTGGGGACAAATTTTTCAAAACTGGATACAAAATAAATTACAAACAGAAAAAATTAGAATATTTAATTATAACTTTATTTTATTTATAAAAAACAGATTATGTTATGTCAACAGTTAATTTTTCAATTTTTTAGTTTTTGGACTAAAAAAAGTGAAAAAAAAAAATTAAAACAAAATTTGCTACAAAATTATTTGTTTTTATGAGTACCTACTCGTATGTTATTATATTTAATGCTGATATTAATTTTAAGTCGAGTGTTTAAAATCTGGGATTTAAGGCCTTTCAGTTTTTTCAGAAAATTGAAAACTATAAAAATTGTTATTGGGTTAAGTAAAAAAAGTAAATAAAAGAAGTTAATTAATTGGTTATTCAAAAATATCTAGAATTTCTGTAGGCCATTTATCTTGAATTTCATTTTTTGTTGAAATTTTCTCAGTGACGATATAAAGGGGTCTGATGATACCAACATCATTCGAAATAAGTCTTCGTTTGTCCTCGTTCTTGAAATTTTGCAAGTGTTGTTTAACCGGAACTTCCTATATAGCTTATGGTTGGTTTCTTGAGCCTCTTCACACAGCTCTCCTCTTGGCAAAATATGAGAACTTATTATATACTCTCCATGGCAGAGAATTTTGTGAACAGTTGGTTTAATACTTTTTTTTTGTGTAATGTTTTTTGAAGTCATCTAATGTGTCCTTGGCGTTTTTTCCGTATTTTTGCCCATTTAACTTTAAACCGCTATTAATTAAATTTAAAATGTTTCTGAATCTCATTACTATTTTAACTTTAATATTTAATATTTCCGCAGTTATTTTAAAATTCTCAAAAGATCTTCTTGCCGTATTACCGTCATTGATGTTCCCGAAACCTTGTTTAGGATTATACTCAAAGCAAAATTTTGCTTACAGAAAAGTCGCTATTTAAATTGTTTTTTCGCTCTAACTCGTAAATACGGATACATGCGGATATGAATCATTCTAGTTTCGGTAGAGCACATATTCAATTTTCAATTCGTAAATAAATTAAAGTTGTGAAAAGTTGTGAATATTTGTATCGCCTTTATAGACTTGATAAATTGGGTAAAATTGAGATGGGTTTTTCAAAATCAAACGGTACTAATCTACTTAATGTTTCTTTTTTGCTTATTGTTTTTTTTGCGTATTATAACAGATAAATATGTGCAATACTATAGCTATAATTAATTCAATTACTTTCCAAAAATATTTTTGAGAAAAATTGGAAATTCAAAAGTATGCCAAAAATGCTTCATACAACGATTTATATAAGTGTTTCTAAGTTTGAATTTACTTTTCTCTTAACCTCAGCATATTCAGATAAAAAAAAAGTCATACATTTTATTTCTTTACTTAATTAAAATTAAATTTATGTGATTTGAAAAATAAAAATATATATTTTTGACCACTTAAACGACGATTTCTGCCCACTGTGCGGCGTACATGCATACCTACATACATATAAAAATTTTTTTTTTATTTTTTCTCAAAAATTAAGATTTATTAAATAAATCAGAAAGTGCAAATTGACTTGGTGTCAAAACAAATTCAGTTCCCAGCCACTCATGCTTTTTATATTTTAATAAATTAAACTTTTTCTCAAGATTAAGTTATTTCAATTTTGTAAGTTTATTTAGATTCTAATAAAAATATTTAATTACTTATGGCCGATTTCACGAAGGACTTTTAAACATTTAACAGGCTTCTAAACCTTAAAATGGGATATTTTGGTTTCACCAAGCACTTTTAAATTAAACAACCTTTTAAACACCCTTATATACTAAATGCCCATTTTTGGCTGATTAAATTTTAAAAGTGTCATTAAAATGTCATCAGATGCAGTTAACAAGAGGATATATCAGCTGAAATTTGCAGAAAAAATTTTGAAACATTTTGATTTTTCAATTTTTGGAGATACAATATTAATTACCCCATTTTTTTTTGTGTAATTGTTGCCTCTTTCTCTTCTTTTTATATATGCGCATTCATTGTAAAATTTATTTGAAACTCACTTTATAAAACCTTTCGGCAAAGGCCCAAGGTTTTTTTATTTATTTTTAAGGAATTTACCGATTTATTTTGCAATTCTTGGCATTTGTTTCAATACATAATGCTTTCTCTTTTTTTCTCATACACTTCGCTTATTAGAAAGAAAAAAAACAATTTATTTTTCCATGGATATGAAGAGAACTCGATTTTAACAAAAATTTCCCTGAAATTTCCCTTTTATAGATTGGTGAAACTAAAAATATTTAAGGGCCTGATAAAATTTAAGAGGGTTTTTGATAAAAGTGCTTTTAGTGTTTGTTTTTGAAATTGGACATTAATATCTTTAATATTCCAAAGGACAACACTTATGAGTTTTAGGTTTATAACAACTTGACTTCTTAGTACCACTGGACTTACATATAAGAGCTTGATAAATCGCATAAAAGTCACTTTCATGAATTCGCTAAATTCACTTAGTTCTCGCTAGTATAGTCGTATAGCCTTATTTATAATCTAATATTTATACATATACATACATATACAAGTCAACAAAAAGAGCTATAAATTTCCATTCTTAAAATTTGTTGTACCTACTGTTTTTTATTTACAATACGATTTGCCAGCCAAATGTGTAAATGTGTACACATTTTTCTGAATGGAAAATATAAAAAATCTCATAAATATTTATCTCTCGAATGTTATAACTTTTTCATAATTTTTCGCCAAAACAATTTATGCCGGTTTTGAAATATACAATCTGACGAAGTGTTATATTTATGCTGTCGTTTTGTCTGATGAAATAAATATTTATGTCTACGAGTACGAGAGCTATATAAACCAAAACAGCAAACATCAAAATTGCGTTTGTTCCAAATAAATATAAATGTATAGCTTAGCTACAAGGGCAACACTTTGGTTCATCTGAAATCTCGTAAAATAAATTTTATAGACTTACACTGTGTGTGATGCCAAAAGAGAAGAGTGTATAGCTATATGTATTTGAAAAAAATCTTATTTGATGTGCAAAAATGCTTTATGTAATCTTCATCTATTTTTAATCGTAGCGTAATAGCGTCTGCGACTCTACGTCCGGTCCTCCCTTCGTTTTTATTTTCCGAACGCAGAAAAATAAAAAGTCTTTTTACGTGTAGATGATGTCTATTAAAGGTATAATTTTATTCAAACACGCAATCGGTGTTAACATAGGGAATTAAAATTACGTGGGGAACCACCCCTGCATATAGGTAGGTATGCATAGCTTTTATAAGTTGATTTGGATTACCTATACAAATTGCTTCCACTGTAATTGGACAAAATTGTCCAATGTGTTTTCTCATGCTTGACATTATTTTTATCGTTGTTGAATTTAATTGGTAGAAGGTTTTTTTTCAATTTTGCCTCCCTTACTTGGGTTTTGTTCTGTTGTCTGGTGCACGTAAGGCTTTATTTTTGTTTCAAGCAAAAAACAACAAAAATAATTGTTTTCTGATTGAAGTTTTGAAAGTAGGAAAAAGAAATAAATTTTGTCTCAACAGGAGGTTTTTATATAATCTGAAATGAGCTGAAAAAGGTGTGTATATATTTAGGTATTCAACAACTAAAAGTATAGAAGCTACCTATAGAGAATAAATAAATCACCAGATAAAAAAAGAAGAAGCAAAATAAAACTTTACTCTTAAGCTAACGTAAAAAATCCATTATTAAATTCCATTGAAAAATAAAGATACAGCTACATATTTTTAAAAATTATTATCTAACTTAAAAAAAAGCAGATTCTCGCACCACATCACTCAGTACTTTGTGTTACCTATCCATTGCGCTCCTCGTATAAATTTAATGTACTGTACTGTACGCGGTACGATTTGGTTGCACGTTCTTGCAACGATTTAATATAATAAAAATTTAGAAAACAATTTTATCAGCCAATTTTCTAAATACCAAATTTTCAAAAAAATAATTTTGAATTTTTTTTAAATCCAAAACTTGTATTTTTGAAAATTTCTAATAATATTATTAATATTAATATTATTCGAACTTATGAGAAGCTCGCATGGGTAAAAAGCCGAAAACAAAACAAATGGTTCTATGAAAGATATAGGTACCGTTAATAATCGCGATTTATAAAATTATTTATCGTACTGATATTAGCTCACATAAAAGTTTTAATCAAAATCGTAAAAGTCATTTTTGAGAAAAAGGATTTCTTTACTGGTTTTTTTTTACAAAAAAAATTAAAATTTTTTAAAGAAGTTATGGGCATACACAGTTTTGAGAAATATACAAATTTCATCAATTACTTAAAAAGTTTGTACCGTTATTTTTGGTCCTAAAAAAATTTGTCGGGTGATTACCCAAAAAAAACGCTAGATAGGTACCAAGTTTAAAGAAAACCGTGCCACTCGGCTGCAGCTATGCTGCACAACTTTAACCAAAAAATTTGTCGGGTGATTACCCAAAAAAACGCTAGATAGGTACCAAGTTTAAAGAAAATCGTGCCACTCGGTTGCAGCTATGCTGCACAACTTTAACCAAAAAATTTGTCGGGTGATTACCCAAAAAAACGCTAGATAGGTACCAAGTTTAAAGAAAATCGTGCCACTCGGCTGCAGCTATGCTGCACAACTTTAACCAAAATCATGAGTTCTTGGGGATCCATCACAATTGCCATATGCACATTAAGATATATGTACATATTATGTACTACTTATATCGCAAGTTAAAATCATAAAACATTTTTGAAATATTTTCAAAAAATTATTTTTGTTTCTTAAAAAAGGTCTTATTTTTTTTTTTTTTTTTAAACTCAGTTTTTGGAAAATTTGTTTATTTTATTTGTTTATTTTAAAAAGGTAAGATACTCAAGAATCCAATCGAGATTTTGTATACTTATTTTTTTAATATTTTTAAGAATAATGTTATTCCGCCAGTTTTGAGTATTTATTATTGCAGTACAATGTACATATACATACTTATTAAGAGTAAGACCAATAAAAGCTATGGTACCTTCTCATAATTAAAAAATAAATAAGAGTTTATTTACTGCAGTGGAACTTTACTACCTATACCGTCAAATCGGATAAATATTGGTATACCCATCGCTACCTGTAAACTTTTGCTAAAGCAAGATGCAATAGAGAGAACAAACCTTAGGTGGAGGAATATTGCCACATGTCAGGCCACAAAACAGATCTGGCCTGTGCTGGATCTGAAGCGCTCTAGGAATTTGTTATCTCTAAGCAGACTGCACATTAGCTCTGTCATAGGTGTCATTACTGCACGGAAAAAATTATTAGATCAGATCAAGAAAAATAAGCTACAAATCACGAAAAATGAATCCAGTTTTGTACCTTGGCTTCGAAATTAGTAAATTACGACTTTTTGTTTGCAATTTCATAAAATGAGCGAATTGAAGATATTGACCCTTAAAAATCATAATTCACCACTTTTGAGTATCAATTATTCGATCGAGGAAAAAAAATATTGCCGGTTTTGATAGTTATTTATCTTTAAATTGCAACTTTTGAGTCGTAATTTGAAACTGTTTATTTGGCAATTTGCAGCTTTTAAAGATTATTCTACTTTCCATTTTCAAGCAATCCTGTCGAGATTCAAGAACAATTTTTCGTTTACAACTTAAACCTATGGATTTGCTGCAAATGAAAAGCTGCAAATTAAGTGAAAATAATTTCCGACTTAGCTACAAAGTCTGATGAGGTAGTGAAATTGCAAAATACATACCTCAATTTATAAGTTCGAGTGACCTTAACTCCAAAGATTGTGTTTTGGCCAGGTACGACAGTTGGGCTCATCAGTCAGATGCTGTCGTACCCTACTAAGATGCGAATTATCAATTATGGTCGATGCTTACCGATTCTTATAAAACTCACAGCAAGAATGCACTGTGAATTCTATATTTCTAAGAGAATTTGATTAAATTCAGACACTAAGAAAAAAATATTAGTAGCCCGTGGTCTGGTTTTAGTATCGAGAGCATGCAAATCACCATATAAATGTTCAAATTATTCCCCTGAAGATAGTAAATTGCGACTAAAAAGTTTTAATTTACTGTTTAGTTTTGATCTTAAATCAGCAAATAGGTATTTCATAAATTACGATCGTGTGGGCTCAATATTTATATATCGTGATTACATTTTATTGGTTTGGGCATTGAGAAAATGAAAATCACCATATACATTTCGCAAAACAAGATTAATAATTTGTAAAATTAAATTATTCCCCAGAAGTAGTAGATTGCGACTCAAAAGTTGTAATTTGCTTTGAAGTCAACAAGTTCGAATTATGACTTATGATAATAAATACCAAATTATAAAATTTTGTATTTTACGAAGATTTGAATGCTAATTTACAATTTTTTCAATCATTTTTAAATAAAAGCGTCTTGATTTACTAAAAAAAAGAGTTTTGTAAATTACAACCTAAATTTCGCAATTAGTGATTTTTCAATTCTTTCCGTGTGGACACTGTCTAATAGGCAAGCATGCAACAAGGCTTGGTGTATTTTCTAACGACTTCTGCAGGAGTTGTATGGACGAAGAAGAGGAAGAATCGATTCCTCACCTTCTCTGTACATGCCCTGCTCTATCTCAACGACGTAGGCTCCACTTAGGAGAATTTTACTACAATGATCCTAGTGATCTGGCAAGTCATGACATTAATAGTCTCGCTCGCTTCGTAAGAAGCTCTAAATGGTTCAACGAGTAGGAAGAAAGTTTCCTCTATTCCTGTGGTATCACAATGGGCCAACCAATGGTCTAAGTGTGTCCAGCGTTCTGCTTGACAACCACATAAACCTAACCTAACCTACTGCAGTGGACAATACGTAGTTTAAGACATGATGTAAAATCTTAAAATTTCAAAGTTAAAAATCTAAAAACAAAACGTCAATCATTAAATATTTAAATTATCTATAATCTTTTTACAGTTGACATCTTCTTCACACTCTTTTATAGATATATGTACCTACACCTATGTAAATGTTAACCTTACAAAAAATTTCCTTATTACCTTATTCGGGTGATTAAATTTAAGCTATCCACATGGCTTGGTAATTATATGGTAGATTATTTTAATAAAATCATACCTGATGTCTTTTTGACCTTTTACATCCGAAATTCTATCCCCACATATTATAATCATAAGGTTTAATCTCTTCATAACGATACCTTCGTCATACTTTCATGAAAAGTCCTTTTATCAATTTTTTTTTTTTACAATATTTACATTTTAACACTCTAAAGAGTCCAACAATTAAAACCGAACCAAACATAGGTATAGGATGAAGTTATACAAGTACGAGTACAAACTCCATATATGGTGACCTACCCCCAAGAGAATTTCCAAAGTGATTGCTTGTTGGTTCTTTTTAAGTGGACACGAGCGCGCACACACAAGGCACATCAATGATGGCCAACAAGGGAACAACGCTGACGAAAAACGATTCAAGCGATTTTAATGAATCACGTGTCATCCGCACTCACACAACAAATTGCCAATGTGAGAATATAAAAGGGTGCCAACTATAATACTCGTATACACCAACTATACATTGAGTAGTGATTTAGGTTTTGAACAAACCCCAATCGGAAAAACTGTCTATATATGTGAGTCTATATATTATAGTTCACCCCCTCTCGTCGAAATGATTAACCTTTTTGCAGCAGTCAAGGCTGCTCAACCAGCATCAGTCACAATCTTATAACAACAACAGTCCGGTTGGTTTATTAGGGTAAAGGCACTAGTATCCGGACACTTAACACATTTCTTCACTTTGGTCTCAATTTATATTCATACTATGAAGATTTAAGAAACAAATTATGGTTTTTCTAAGAGTTTGGATATTTGTTGATAATGTTACATTTAAATAACTTACTAATTTTATAATTGCATAATTTATATAATTTTTTTTAAAAAAAGTTCGATTTGCGCTAGTTTCCGGACAACAAAATTTAGTGCCCGGACACATTTATTTTAGTATCCGGACGCACCAGTTTTGTATGAAGTTTAAGTATATAAAATGTAAAAATTGAAAAAATCTCCTTTTTGTTAACTTAACATTATGTACTTACTATGTAAATACAGTGTATTTAGATGATTTCTGAACCCCAAACCGGCTCAGGGTAGTCAAATACCTACCAAGTATAGGTATTAGGTATAGCAATTGATAAACTATGAAACTTATCAATTGATAGAAATATAGAATTGATAAATGTTATTTTTATTCTGAATATTAAACAATCCTTATGATTGTGAGTAAATGCTTATTTGATATTTCAGTTGAGTCTCTATAAAGTTTGTCGAGTTTTTTGGATAATGATTACTTCTATCTTCATAGAATCACAGAAGGTCTTCAGAATTGTCTTATAGAATTCCCCCATTTTTCATAAAAAAAAACCTTCAAAAACCTTCGTAGCAAGGAAAAATATTTTTAGAATTTAAATCCCAATTTTTTGGCCTTTGTCTAATTAATATTTTCTGTTAGATGGTTGATCATATTCTCAAGGACTTAAATTACGCAAGCCTCTTATCCTTAAATTATTTAAAGATTAAAGACAAAAAAGCCATACATTTTATAAAAAATCGACTTGTCCGGATACTGAACTCCATGGATTTTTAGTATCCGGACAGAGTTTTCTGAGTGATAAAACCCTTGTTCTCACTGATAAAACCCTGTCCGAATACTGAAACTATATGAGAAAAATATATTTCTCTTCTTCTTAATCATGTAGAATATGCGTAACTATCATTTAAGGGCATTAAAATAAGAATTTAAGATTTTTCTCTTATTTTCAGTATCCGGACGCTATGTCCGGAAACTGAAAATGATATAAATTTTAGTATTCAGTATCCGGACACCAAATATTTTGGTCAAAACTAAGTTTACTTAACTTTTATGGTTTAATTATTAAAATTTATAATATTTTATAGAATGAAAGTTCACTTTCTTTACCAATAAACTAATAAATACTCGGTAAAATAATTCAATCTTCAAAATGTTCACACTAATTTTTTTTTACTCAAATCGTCATTTTAATCGTTCTCTTAGATCTGAGAAACTGAAAGGTCCCATAACTTTTATATTATATCCTTAATTTACTTGAAACTTTGCATATATGTTTGTGATACATAAAGGATTGTATTTTGATTGTTATTTGGGACTATTTATGAATGATATGCTTATTTTTTCCAAATAAACGACGAAGTGTCCGGAGACTAGCACTGTCCGGATACTAGTGCCTTTACCCTATAAGGGTGAATTTATCCAGTTCGCTAGAAGTCTAAAGTCATGAGGAGTTGGAGGAAACATCTTATAGCCCAGATCATCTAGCCCTTTTAGTTCTACAGATTTTGTCACATAGATATAAGTCGAGAGACAATAAATCCTAAACTTATCAAAGCTACTTAAAGCTGAGGAAATTTTTAATAGGCCATACCCATGTACTTACTACACACCTTCTTTGGATTATGTGTTGAACGGGAAACCTGGGTTTTAAAAAGGGCGATAAAGTGAAAAAGTGGAAATTTTAAGTGAACATATCACGAACAAAACTTATTTTTCAGGTGGTGCTAGGGTTTTTTAAAGAAATGATTGATATTTAAACTTGTACAAACACAGTTTTGGTAAAATTTCTCGCTAGCAGGATGGCACTAATGTGTGTGTGATTTTTGTAATTTTTTTAATTTTTGCAAAAGTGAGTTGAAGTTGAGATAGTAATAATGTGGAAATTAAAAAAAATCCAAACTAAAAAGCTTAAATTTTTGCTAAAAATCCCAAACTTTATCTTTTGTGAAATTCATATTTGCATGAAGGGCGTAAACGTCTCTACAGATTTTCTGTTATATTCAAGTCAGCCACCATACGGTCACAGAGTGCAAATGACTTCAGCTCAGTGGCATATCAGTTTCATGGGTTTCACATTACCTACCGAGGGAAAGTTTTGATTCAAATTTCATTCGGTTTGGGCTTTTAGCTGTGGGCGGTTGATGGCTAAAGACAAACACTTCACTGCACAATACTCAACTGAGCAACAGAGATGTGCATCACTGTGTCTGGTTCTATATAAACCATTCACCCTCACACCAAAGATTTCAGCTTCCAGAAAGATTTATTTCTAAAAGAATTCCCCAAGTTGTTAAACCTTATACTCTAAATAAAGATTGAGTGGGTGGCACAATGGAAATGAGAAGAGAGAGTCAATAAATCTGTGTACTCTTTATACTTTAATTACTTGAAACAAAAGTTAAAACAGAAAGAATAAAAAAAAAAACTATAAAAGTCTAAAGTTATGTTAATTTAAGCAAAGTTAATCCTCAGACCAACATACGACTTACTCTTCGGTTGGCTAGAAGGAAGCCAATTCAAGAAGAGTTAAAAATTCAAATTTATTCATTTGAAACAGAGAATTTATCATAAATGTAAACCACAATCGAGTTAAGGTAGAAGTCGGTGAGTTTGGCTTCTTTATAGGTGCTGCCTGGAGAACTTCAATTTAATTGGGCAATTTAACTTGGATTTATTCGATTGTAAATTTAGAGTATATATTGATTCATATCATGCAGGATAAACTTTTGATACAAGCGGTAAGATAGATATATATATATCGTGATAATTTATGGTATTTCATTTCAATAATGGTGAATTTGAATAAATATGTTTCATTTAACAGAAACGTGCAAATAAAATGTATACAGACAACAACAGTTAAAGTTTTATTTTTAAAACGTTTTGGGTTAATACAAATGTTTAGGTCAATAATTCTGCTATGCCCATACGCCTATATAACCAAAGACCTATAATGTCAATTTTTAGTGTTGGATGTATGACATATTAATTAAAAGGTTGTTTACAAAATAAAAATCAACTGCAATATTTAAATAACAAGATGATTCTTCTTATAAACTAACATTTTCTGTAGAATCTGAACGCCACTTCACATTTCAATACAAGAAATACTCTTGAGGAATTTGCATTCACTGTCCCACATGAATGAGCCCTTAAGAATTCCTTCATTCATGAGTGTGCACTCTGAAAAGCTTCCCCATCGTGAGTGTGCAGTGAGCACATGCTAGGAATCTCGTTCATGTGTTATTTTTACTTTACTTTCATACATTTTAGGGTCAACGCGTTGATTATTTTCTGTGTTCGTGTAATCACTCTGTCAACGCAGGTAGGACACATTGACAAACTGATGTCTGATCGTCAGCGCGTTAATTGTAAAAGCCCTTCCACATTACCCCGCACTGAGTATTAATTCATGTCAAATTGAAAGTGGGAAAGAATTATTCTATGGTATACTGCCAAATTTTTGGGAGAGAAATAACTTTTTTTGACCACAAACTTTAATTTAACCTCAATAAAAATGTGATAAAATGTGTGATAGAATTAGAACCATTTCTAAAAATTCTCATGTATTAATACATGTCAAATCGTGTAGGCTGGAATATCATGCTGTATGATGGGCTGTCATATTTTGTTTCCACACTATTATACATGATTTGTTTCCTACTTTTTTGACATGTGTTAATACTCAGTGGGATAGTTTGGAAGGGCTTTAACTCAACGTCAGTTTTACCGCAGCCAAAATTATTTATGAATCCCTCCGAATGAAAAAAAAGAGTGCTTTTGAAAAAAAATAAATGAAAATAAATGCAAAACTTTTAAAAATGTCGGATTTTAATTATTATCAAAGCTCTTTTATTTTATAAAACAAAAATTAAATACATAAATTCATTAATAAATATATACAAACAAATATTTTTAAATAGCACAATAAAGACTTTTCATAAAAAAACTAAACATTCTTGGAGTAATAAGGATTGTGAAAAATGTGTCGTTAAAAAAAATTTATCCCGAATCACACCGAAAAAAAAAGAATCTCCCGGGATACAATTGTGTCCCAGTGGTAAGAGGTAACTGGTGCTCAACGTTAACATAGCAGAATTTTTTACAGCGTCAAAGAAGCCTGCGTTGACTTTCATCAGAATTTCAAAAACTTATGATTTTGGAGACGTTTTTTAATCCTTTAACATCAAAGCCATTCCTTCAATAGAATTTGACAGTTTAAAGCTTGACAGATAGGCAATAAATTACCTAAATTTTTGACGTATAAATTGAACATTTCTATCAAAATTTCATCCAAAAACTAAACACAAAGAAATAAAAACTCTTAAATTTCTGATTATTTTGAAGCTTATTAATCCATTGACACTGTAGACACTATGACATCCTTCAATGGAATTTGACAGTTTATATGTAACTTGACAGTCTAAATTAGCAGCGAAAAAGTAACATTGGTGAAACATATTTTAACATCAAGTGGTCGTCAGCATAAAACATTGTTGATTATCTTGTCAAGCCAAGTCGTGTCGTCGTCATATAGTTTACTGTTTAACATGTCAATGCGTTGACACCAAAGGGCGAAAAACGCGTTGGTAGGTGCAGATAACATATCAACCGATTTTGGGACAACATTGACCGACTGGCCATACTCGTATGTAATCCTCAACGTTTCATGCGTTGACACAGTCTATATGTTGACAGTATTTATGTATAGGTACATATATTGATTATATTTTTGGTGACATCAACGCGTTGATCATTTATGTTGATCGTAGCTTTAGGCTTTGCGTACAGTAGCGCAATGTGATACGAGAAGTGTTTACATTCAAGAAAATTGTTTATATTTATTCTTAAGCATGGTTGTGTACTATACATTGAAGCCAAAGTACACATCTATTAAAGATAATATCATTAGCGTTTTCATTTTTGTTCAGTTCTGCGCATCTGTCAAAATCGAGGAAAATGGTGAATCCAGTGCCCCTTTACTTGTCTAATTTCAATGTTCTGTTGTTGTTTTTAATGATGCGGTGAATAGTTCCTGTGGGCACTCGAACAGCCATTTTTTAATTTTTTGACACTTTCAACTTTGACAACCGCAAGCGCAATTACCTTAGATTTGTGTAGTTACTGTGCCTTAAAGTGATTTTTGGTATATTAATGCTAGCTTCTCTTAAACCTCTCGCATCACTTCTATAAAACAAACTCTTTTGATCACATTTTTAATCTATTCTATTTTGTTTAGAAAAATCTAAATAAAATAAAGTAGGCACCTTACCTACTTCCTGTTTGTGAAAGGTCTTCACAAAAAAAAAAACAATAATGTAGAAAGTATAAAAACAGAATTTTTATGAAAAAAAATGCCACGAGTTAAAGAAGCTGTAGAATTATAAGAAAGCCTTTTGGTTTCATTAATATTTTGTGTTTTTGTATTGCTTAATCTAAGACATTTTAAAATCGAACAAATTTCACCAGTTATCTCAAACAAATGGACTTTGCTTCGTTAGATCACTCTTTGCCAATTTTTGACGTGTAATTTTAAGGTTATCTTAAAACAAAACAATTTTATTAAATAACTTTTAGTGTGGGTACCACTACCATGTCGTATTTCGCATGCCATATAGAGCTGCTTCTTTAATCACTTCCCTATTCAATTCTTCAAGTATATTGTTGATTTTCAACTTCTTTAAATCTGCGATAGTATCGATCTGGGGTAAGTGAGTCACAGAGAAGGTCAAACCTTAAAGTTTGAAAAAGAAAACTGTTAAAAACAGATATTGTTATATTAACAGTATTGACGAAGTCTGATTTCAGACACATAATCTGACTTCGTATACACCCAAACTTGAAAATTATTAAGAAGATAGCAAGAACTTCAGCTCACACTCAGGGCCGGCCCCATTAAAACTTGCGCCCTGTGCAGGATTTGTATAAAGCGCCCCTTTTTTATATTTGCACACATACACTGATACACATGCATAAGACTTTTCCACATTACCTAGAACAAAAGAAGAGATAAAAACTTTCTTTTCTTCATCTGACACGATAGATATGAGGATTTTTGTGAAGAAAAGTAAAATAATGTGTCCTTTCATCAGTTAACGAATTTTATCATACATCAGCTGAGCAAAGTGTCTGAATTTAAACAAATTCCCTTAAAAAAAAAAAGTCACAGTCTGTTCATGCTTTGGTTTTTATAAGGGTCAAACATTGGACCATAGTTTGCGTCTTAGAGACGCATTTTGGAGTTTAGTTCACTTGATCTTTTAATTGAATTAATTCAATCGCTCCAACTAAGATGAATAAGCAAGTTACTTTTGTTTAGTGATTTCTTCATTAAATATTCATCATATTTTTCATTGGAGTCCTCAGTCTAACTGGTGAATAAGAAACATCCAAGGAAGTAGTGATTTAGTTCTGGAATTTTTATCGAAAAAGTGTCATTTGCACCCTGCCAATGACATGTCCATGTTTAATTCCTCAATGTATTCCACACAAAAGAAGTGGGTGCAGCTCCCTTTGTACGGACAGGATGGAATATTTTGAGATTAGGTATTCGTAAGATTGAACTTGCATAGATCTAGTGTCTTTAATTTTACGATATTTTGAGTTAAATTATTCTTGAATGCAACAATGAAAGTGATATTAGTTAGTGTGCAGGAAATAACTTAGCACAGTTATGAATTATGATAGATGTTATTTTGGGATTATTTGAACAAGTTTTGTGGTTATAATGCAAATACATATTTGTTTGCGCAAGATCAGATTACATTTTCTTGCTCCTGGTAATGCGCCCCCAGAATTTTGCGCCCTGTGCATTTGCACATCTTGCACATATGGTTAGCCCGGCCCTGCTCACACTGCATCTGGCCCATGAAACAAGTCATAATCTAAATATTAAAGCGATCTTCAAGTAAGTATTTATTTCTTTTTTCCTTTGTTTAACCGAAGTATACTTTTGTCAAATCCAATGAAGAATTTTAATTTCAAGAATTGTTAAAATAAAAATAACTACAGAATTCTATATAGTTTCGTTGAATCACTGGACAGAAAAAGGATAAAATCAATTCATCAATGACAAACGAATTCAAATAAGAGCAATTCACTTTGGTGGTAGGTATGTCGATCTGCTATCAAAGAATAAGCGAGTTTACTTCTTAGTCCCTTTTCACTCGAGGAAACAAGTTGCTGGAGATTTTTTGATGTTTTCTTTTAATTTCCAATCTCCACCAATCGTAGACCGTTCACTTTTCGCATTTGTTGCACAATTCTCACCTAAAAACTGAAAGTTGCTAGAAACTCAAGGTCCTATTTATAAACGTTGTCTAACTTTAGACAACTGTCCAACTTTGGAAAATGTATACAAAAACCTTTTTTATTGTTATCTTATAGCCGCCTAACTTAGACACAAGAGTAGATTGTCTTAACCGTGAATAATTTGACATTTACATATTTTTTTTATTAAATAAAGCATATTTCTACCAATTTGAAAATAGTTAGACAGTGTCCTAAGTAGACAAAAATCTAATAAATACGACTGTCAGTTTCCTCGTTTGAAAGGAGTCTTATATGATTTTTAATATATTGCGGATTCGTTTAAGCACAATATTAACAAAATATCAGTACAATGGGCTATCCGATAGGCCAAACATTTTCAGATTCGTTTGGTTGTTTTTGCATCAGCTATTTTGCCAACAACACAAACCTATCCGGATAGCTTTAGATTGATCCCCGAACGCGACCATTATCATGTGGTTAACTCAAAAAATAAAGAAAAATTGAGTACAAAATTATACCTGTAACAGTGTCAGACAGGTAGCTGGTGCGCAGCACAAAGATCCATCATATAAAATGGAAATGTCATTAAAGGTGGGAACAGATTGCTGTTTTTTTTTAAATATTATAACGGATGTCAATTTACAAAACAGTGATGATTTCCTTATAAACTAGTTTTTGACACAAACAAAAATGTCTTACACATAAATAGATATACGTCATGATGTACATACATATAAACCGAACCTGTTTTTATTTTATGCAGAATTCGAAAGCGTAAAAGTTTCTTGTATGGAATTTTCTCATGTGTAAATAGATATAATCTCATATATTTCTCACATTTGACAATCCTCGAAGTGTTTCATGTCACGCAATAAAATTTATGTAAATTAAAATATTTTAGATTTTCCCCCAATTGATAAATAATCTTTTACACATACGACTTTCTATACCTATACGTATATAATGTATACCTATATGCGCAGAAAATACTGCAATGAAAAGTAACAAGTAATATTTCAATTAATTTATCGATCAACAGAACAAAAATAAATCTCTATCAACACAACACACACAATAACTCACGTGTCCCTTTTGTGCAAAAATACCATTGTTGATTAATTCGTGTGGCACGAAAATTTATCGCAACAAAAGTATCTCTCATTCCACATCGAATGTCAATAGAAATTAACAACTTTTCTTGGTCGACAATAAATTAATCAGCAGCGGTTGAAAATTGTTTAACCAAATTAAATGCACAACTGGGTCGCACAAATTTGCTTCTATATACGACTCAATATTATGTATAATTAATCAAAGCTTTATTTAAGGACCTTTAATTTGTCAAAGATTAATGGAGGTTTCGGCCACAAAAACAGGATTACAACCAATGTTGTTCGACTTTTTTACTTTACGTTTTTATATAGTTTCTTACGTTTTTTACCTGCTTTATTTTATTATGCTTATGTAAAAAACGTAAAAAAAAGGTAAACAAAAACGCGAAAAATAATTAAAATTGGTTACCTTCAATATTGAAGATGACAGTTGGATAAAAAACTATTGGGTTTTCGTTTTATTTTCGACAAAATGATTAAAAAACAGATTCTCTAATTTTACAGTCCAAGTTTTTCATTATAAAATGCTTGAATTATTTATTTGTTCTTTCGTTATTTTTGAACATCTGCCAAATTTTCTTTATTTATTTAAAATTTGACAGAATATGCCTCTCATTTTCTCTCTTTTTTATCAGTTATTTACTTTTTTTTACCACTTCTTTACCTTTTTACGTTTTTTACGGCATTTTTACGTTTTTTACATTTATTTACGCTTTTTTACCTACTTTAACGTAGAAAAGGTGAAAAATAGATTTACATGGATTCGAACAACACTGATTATACAACAGATTCTGAATAAAACTGAGAGATGAAAATTATTTGAGGTTTATTCTGGAAAATCTATAATAATTAATTTTTTCTTAGGTAATATTTATTCAATTTTTTTGAATCCATGAATCGCACTACACTCATAGATAGTTTCAATATACCGCAAGTAAAAAAAAAGGTAGATAAGGTGTTCCTATACTTATACTTATGCATATATACACACTACCTCTCCACACAGTGTATCGAACTTCCATCGAATTTGGCTTTGGTCATAAGGAGAGGGCAGTTAAAGCCTGTTACTTCTGCTGCATTATAGGATTACATTTTACATCACGCACATAATTCTTTCTCTCATTACATAAAATTGCGCTGTGGGTTCGAATCTCGAATGCTTCATTCCAATGAATGTTTCAAGCTGCAAACAGAATAAGTATATACATGACTAAAATGTGTCTACCTATATGTGTATTATATATACTCAGTTTGTAGCCGAAACACACTCCAGTTTTATAGGTATAGGTATAGGTATTTTCCCCAAAAACTGGTTATGCTTATAAATGCTATATGTGTCCCAATGGCATGCTTGGGACAACAACGTTATTTATGACCATGTTTATTAGGATGTACCGCGCCAGGGATGACAAGTCAAACGCACGATGTATCACGCAGTCAAAAAAAAACAAAAACAACAAAAAAAAAATAAGTATCTAGATATAAAATATTTATAAATTTCGTAAATGCTGTCCAGATCTTGAGCCAATTGACACGATATTGTGATTTATTTTTATTCAATAACATGTCACGTGATATGCGAATGTAACATACGAGCTGACAGTTTGTGTGGTGACTTGTGAGATCAAAGAGTTTTTATCTTGTGTAAGGATGCTAAGAGTAACTAGGTATACAGATTTGTAGCGTTAATTAATGAAGTTGGAAATTGAATAGGTACTTTGGGGACTTTTTTAAATTAGCTTTCGAAACTTTAAGCTGACTGCTTGCAATAGACATGTTTTAGTGAGAATAGTGCAGTTAATTAAAATAAAACTTTCTCACCAAAACGTTTCAAAATCAATTAATATTTTAAGTAGTTTTATTTATTCATTATTAATAGCCAGTTTTTTAGTGCCTTAGTTAATTTTAAGTTAAATCAAGTTTAGTTAATCCTGTAAATAAATTGAACCCGACTTAATTCAGAAGCAGTTTTCCACTAGTTGTTAGCTCTAACTCTCAGTTGCATCGAAACTTCAAAATGCGCCTTCACTATCGAAACAAAGATGGCGACACTATGTGGCACTATTAGAAGGGTGATTTCCGTAGTGTCACCCTCTTAATTTCGATAGGTGTTTTAACAACAATGTGTCAGAAACATCTATTCATTTAATCTAGAGTTAAGGAATGATCAACTTAATTTTTAAAAATCGATTTTTTGAAGGGTAGCGTTCTTTTGACCCCCTTTTTTCAAAATCGATTTTTTAGGTAAAAAAATGATCGTCATTTAATTGTTCATCCTTAGCAAAAAAAATTGAAAACTTTCTGGCAAAAATTAAACAAATTGGCTTTATCTTCATTTATAACGGTACTAATTTTAAGATGTATTTATTCGTATCAAACGAGACGACTTTTGGTCTTGTTAAGGTAGGTAGGTACATACCTAGAAGTATATGTACTATCTAAAAAAATCTCAGATATAAATTTAAAGTAAAGTGTCTACAATTTTTCACCCTGTTTTTTTTCAAAAAGGTATACCTTCACCTTCATCAAAAATCAACCATAACTTCTGACAAAGAGTTCATTCATAAATTCATCAAAAAAATCTATAGGTAGTACCTATACCTACGGCCCAACATCGCTGTATTATACTTTTCAAGCCGGAAGGTAATCATGTACACGGCTATAACTCAATTAGACATTTCCAATTAGCGTGTGCGCTCTCAGTAACTCTTCCTGCATTTTCTACCGCTAGGTATATATATAAAAGCCACAAAAGATTCACTCCACCATCTACATCATCGCGCGTCCTCATGATGATATTGCTTTTTCCAACAATTGGATCTAAATGGAAATTTTAATTACCTCGAGACTTTTAAAACTGATGATGACGGCATCGTGGAGCAGGGCGGCCCGGCGTGGTGGTGCAGTGCAGTTGCGGTATCGAGTAAAAGTTTCGCGTGACATTAAGAAATTCCCTTATGAGACCTTGTCAAAGGCATAATGTTCGACCTCCGCCACCGCTGCCGCTGCCTTATAAAAGTCCTAGCTCCTAGGGCATTTTTAACCGCAGACCAAAATAAATATTAATTTCCTGTGCGCCAAAGTGTCCTGCTTTCTTAAAGAGCAATAAATTAAGTGGAAAATTTAAATGACGCCAATTATGATTACAACGCGAAAAAATAAGAAAGAAAAATGTTTATGTTTTTTTGTTGCTGTGCAGTCCACCCTTTTGAACGAAGGTCCGTGTAGAGAGAATTTTTTCTTCTTGAATATAGAGATGGGTACGGACCAAAGCTTGTGTATACTATACCTTTAAAAGGCAAATATGACTTTAATGTTCACATTCAAAAAATAAAAAAAATAACCATCAGAATCTCTGAAATTGGAGAGAGGGACTTTTTTTTTATTTTTTATTTTGTTATTTATTTCAGAAAAATTCCCAACGGAGCACAAAATTGGAATAAAAATCCATTTGAAATGTGTGACAGACAGAAGGGGGTAATCCATTTCATATGTGTGCACTGCACATGATGGCAGGCGTATATATTATAACAGAGATAGATACTCGTATATCCCATCTAACATATATGTATGTATATCTGATGGATATTCGGAAATGTCTTCCGAGTCGTTTGACTTGAAGTACATACTCGCATTCGAGTGAAAGGCGACAATTTGAATCCTTTTTGTGTATAGATATGCTTCTCTTCCGTCTGTCGATAAAACTCTAAAAAAATAAAACGTGGGCGATAAAATCCAATCGGATTTGGTGGACACGTTGGAGCAATAACACCAAAACCAAATGGCCATGGTGTTTTTCTCTCTTTAGGTAAAAGCAGTGTTGTTATACAATTTTTTTTTAAAGAGGGGATCTCTAAGATACCGCTACGCTTAGTGTTATGAACATTGTTAATATATGTATATATGAATGCGTCTATGAAACCTGAAGTTTGAGGTGTTACAAGAAAGGTAACGGCCAGGGCAATATTTTGCTATTTTAAAATTTTCTTTCCGACTACCACATGTCACTTTTTTATACGTCAAAGGTCAAAATAATTCAAGTGCGTGTAGCCTGAACGGATCCATCTATTACAGGGAGTTCGAGGTGTTGATGCAAGAAAGGTAACAACCAGGGCAATATTTTGACTTTTTAACATTTCCTTCCCAACCACCAGATGTCACTTTTTGTTAATTCAAATGTCAAAATAATTGATATGCGTCTGTAGCCAGAACTCGCCCATAGAACCGGGAGTTTGAAGTGTTGCAAGAAATGTAACGGCCAGGGCAATATTTTGACTTTTTAATATTTCCTTCCCAACTACCAGATGTCGCTTTTTTTAAGTCAAATGTCAAAATAATTCAAATGCGTTTGTAGCCTGAACGCGTCCACGAAACTGGGAGTTTGAGGTTTTGCAAGAAAGGAAACACCCAGGGCAATATTTCAGAATTTTAAAATTTCCTCCCCGCCTAGCAGATGTCACAATTTTTAGGTCAAAACAATTCAAGTGCCCCATTTACCGCATAAAACCAAACGCAGTAAGTCGTAACAAATTAAGACAAATATTTTGGGTTCAAAATTTATGTTTGTTAAAGTCTAATTTTATTTAAATTATTTAAATTTTCTTACATTTACAAACTTCTCTTATTCATAAAATATGTATAACAACACTGACTTAATACTTTAAGATTGAATTTTTATTTTTTATGCATATTCCTTTTGCACAGTGATTGGGACAACATGTCCTTGTTTTATGGTTAACATTGTATGCAGAAGCAGCAACTGTACCAAAAAAGACCCTTCAAAGAAGCAATCCTCTGTGTATATAAAGGGCCCTACCGTCTGCGGTGTTAGTGGCAGATCTAATAATCCCACAGAAACTGCATCTCAACAGGTGTATCGTTGTGTGTACATATGTATATAAAGTAGAGGAAGGTGTGGGGACATAATAATAAAACGAAGGAAGAGGATACATGAGTCGAGATTGAGACAGCAACAAACCGGAGCGACCTCTTTCCCTAACTCCTGAAAATATATATGTAGGTAACGTTCCTGTACACCATCGCATGCAATCTCATCTTGTCCCTCCGGCTTGAGTGCGGCATTGTTCTCCGATTTGTCGACGTCATGTTTGGTCCTATTGTGGCAGCGCGCTGGGTTGGCTCAGCGCTAACAAATCCTTTTTCATCATCATCGTGTCGTCTTAGCGGTGGGGTTTAGGGTGTCACCTCATATATACTGAAACGAAAGCACAGTTGGGTTTAGTACTTTATCCCCAAAAAAAAAAAGCAAAGGTACGAATGCAAACTTTTCGGTATGGATTTAATGAAGTTTCCTCGGGCACTTTTGTGAGAGAGTTCATAAGATGAGACAGATGGAATTCACAGGACTTACCTAGCTATCACTACCTACGTTGTTACGGATTGTCGTCGCTCGGTCGTTTACCGTTTTGTTTCTGACGACGACAACGATAGAGAAATTAGAGTTCGAGTTACAATTTCATTCACTTTGGTATATACATTGTCAGCTTTCGTCAGGTATAGGTATATACGGTATACCGTCTACCTATGGAACACGATGGGTGATACATATATCCATGTCGTCGCATTTTATTTTATACTGTGATGAAAAATCCTGAGCATCAGCGGCGGAGCGGCGTAATGGTTTCTGCTTTTAAAAATTCCTGGAATGAGCTTAAAACATTTATTTATTATTTTCATTTTAAGTTCCATTGCGGACACATTTTATGCGCTGTTGAATGTTGGTGCTTTGCCGTGGAATTTTTTAGCGAGTGATTGTTAATGGAGTAGGTATAGGTATGTACCTACCTACCTATATACCGAGCGCACATTCATAACCAAAATAAACCACTCTGAGTGCTAAGAGATTTTGTAAAAATAATTCCAGCTTAAAACATTTAAAGGTCTAGGGTGGTAGGTAAATAATTCCTTTGTGTTTTTATTATTTGTATGTTAAATAATTAAAATAAATGTCCCTTAGTATATAAAGTTGGTTGGGAGTGTTCCAAGATAAATATGTATTTTTATTTGTACTTATGTATAGGTAGGTAGTTGGTGCTTTAAAATTGTATACAATTTGTGAAACTAGTACCTATAGGTTTTAATTGTAATCGTCTGTAGGTATATTTTATATACGAGTATAATCCTTAACGGCGGCATGCCATTAAGCAATACTGTTTTTGTTACCAACAAAATATGTAGGTACATACATATGTAGTTATGCTGTATATGTATTACATATGTATACATACCTATGTATATACCTATGTACGTCAAATTTCCAATTTCATCTAAATGGCATATTCCAAGGTAAATGCATCTAATAAAAGTTAGGTTGAATGTAAAGACCCATTTTCTGAAACGAAACTTGAATATTTATAGGTTATAGTATTCCACTTGAACGCTTATACCTATTCTCCTTTTTCCTCAACGTAAGCTTTCACATATAAGCTGAAAGCTCTTGTGGTGAATTTTAATAGATATACCTATTTGAATTTCGATTCAGAAAGTAGGCCTTAATGAACTTTTTAAATACATAATTCAATTTTAAAAAATTTAATCATTGGTAGGTACCTAAGAGACGTTCCTCAAAATACCCAGCAGTTCACGTCGGTTAACGTCGGTTAACGTCGAGTGGAAGCCTTCATTTTTCTTTCATCTTATGTAAGTGTCACCGCTTGATACCTATATCTGATAATTTTGTGTATAAGTCTATAATCTCATTTTCGTTTCATTCACAATTTAGTCACAACAATGAAACCCATCTTTATATACCTACCTATAAAAAGTTATTTCCGGAAACGAGAAAAGCAAAAGCTTTATTACTTTAACTTCCGTGACCTCTGTGGCTTAGGTAGACATGTTGCCCATATGTTAAATAAAAAAATCAAAACTACAGGTAAAGAAAACTTTCCCTCCGAATGATTTACTTCTTTTTGTTAAGTTTTTCTTTTTTATATACAATTGAAGTTATAGGTACCTATATGCAGTGCAACTACCCTAACAGATATAAAGTTGGGCCAAGATGAAGTTAGCTACCGACACGACGCACGTTGCAAAATACAGAATGAAACTATAGCTTGATTAAATTATCTGGTAGTCTACAAACGGGCACTGAATTCGAATTTAAGAGAAAAATATAGAACAAAATTATGATTGCGGCAAGCTTCAGTAGAGATAGTCCCGTTATTGCAATATCATTGACAATATAGTGGATTTGTTTCCCTTTTTGAGCTCATAACTTGAGTTCTTTTGATCAGATCTTTTTTAGTTAAAGTTTTAAAATCATGATGAAACAACAATTTAAATACTTCGGTAGGTATACAGTGTTTCGAAAAAAATGTGGTGATCACAAAAAAAAATATACATATGGGATGGGTGTATACGTGAATAATATATATAGGTGTATGTTTCATTGTGTATGTTTGCGCATTGGTGCCACATTGATAGTAAACTCCATACATGTGTTTCTTGAGAAAATTAAGATTTTAGTTAATCCAACAATTTATTTTTATTGTTTTTGAAAAAAATATGATTTTAGTTTATCCTACAATTCTTAACCAAATTATTATATCTTCATACCTTTGACAAAAATTCCACACCATGCAAATTAAGCTAGAGCTGCACCCACTTTTATTTACAAGCGCATGTAGAGTTTACTATCAATGTTGTACCAATAAAAATGTTGTACAGATAAAAAAAATAATTAATTTTAATCGCGGTATAGGTACATTAGGCATCTTTTTTGTAAAAAAAAAATCTGAAAAATAGTTATTAATGTCACCTCCCATTGAATCTTTTATTTTTTTATTTTGACTTTTCTCGAAAATGGTCCAAAAACTTATTTTCAATCTATGGAGAATGTTTTAAAAAGTTTAAAAAATATTTTTTGAATTTTTTGAAAAAAATTGAAGTTTTTGTTTTGAAAATTTAACTTTAAAATATGTCGTCTTTTATTGGTCGTCCAGAAGACTTCTTTAATTTTCTGGATTTCATTTAATTAACTGCATATTTTTTTTATTTTCAACTATCTCATTAACTGCTTGACCGATTTAAATTAAATTTTGTATTCAAAAATTCCTTGGAATTTCAAATAATATTGCACATAAAAATTAAAAAAAAAAGGATTTTTTTTAAATACATACATGTGTAATTTCAAAATATTTTTTAATTTAATTAGATATTTTGAAAATAAGTAGATCGCTTTTTTCAAAATTGAGTTCTTACTCCGCATTAATACTTTATAAAAACTATAGCGAATATAGGTGACAGTTTTTTTGCCTTACAATAGTTTACAAAATTTTAAACATACTAAAATCTTCTTTTTTTAAAAAAAACACTCCAATGAATTAAAAAAAAGATTCTCATCAATTAAGTTTTGTTTAATAAATGAAATAACTAATTTATTTTTTTTAATTATATGAAAAGGTTTCAGACTTTAAAATCAGATTATGGTTGTACATATAAGATAAAGTTCGAAGTTGTTATTTATTTACGTGACCTTTGTTTCTATAATTTTATTTGAATAGAGTTTTAGCGGGCTGTAGGTCAATAAAAGATGTTTATTCTTGTAATGTAACGTTTCGTTTTTACGTTCTTCATCAGGCCTTTTTTATTATTCAAATATAAAAATAAACAAAAATACATTTTATATTAGTTCACCAGAAAAGTAAAGTCAAACAAATGAACTTACAAAAACTTAGGTATTTCACTATTTATAAATACCGCAGGTATCACAAATCCACATTAAAAAAATTTTTATCAATACTGAAAAACAAAATTTGCAAATAAGTAAAGTTGAATTTACATGTACAATTATGTAATTAAAAATTGAATTCTTTGAAACAAAAATCAAGAGAGAATATTAAAGAAGAAATAAGAGAAATATCGTGCGACTAAGCTGTGTATTTTATTTTATTTTATTTTGTTTTATTTTATTTTATTTTATTTTATTTTATTTTATTTTATTTTATTTTATTTTATTTTGTTTTATTTTATTGTATTTTATTTTTATTTTATGTTCGCTTAAAATTCTCAATTATCAATTAATTATATAAATAAATTGATAAAAAAAGCTATTGAAGATCTGATGACAACCAACAAAATCTATAAAGTAGGAATAATGAGAACAAATTTTAAAAATCGTTTGAGATATTTTTTTGAAAAAAAAAAATGGAACTTCAATTATTTTTATTATAACTATAACTTTCCATTATGGAGCTATATAAACAAAACTTTATATGTACATTCTTTTTTAAAAATCCAAACCATATTTTTGAAGATTTTGGTTCATAATATTACTTAAATTTTTAAGAACCTTCTGTAGGTATACCAAAAAATTTAGTTCAATCGTACCTATAAAAGTTCTATGTGAAGTCTCTTCTCTCCTATACTAAAAATAGGTATATCGTTCTAATTTTAATATAATACAAATACCTATGTAATTATATTTTTAAACGAACTCGTATTTCGTCGGTTTATCATGGAAGAATATCAAACGTAAGATATGACAAATTCATGGAGAATGTGAAATCACCGAATTGCAGGTATAAGTCAACCAATGATGAATTGATTTTGTTTACTACTCCATTACTCTTTTTTATTTTGTATCTTTGTACTGTTACAATAACATTCTTTTAAAATGTCTAAAAAAATAGCCGTATATATAGGCTGACAAAATGGTATAGTTTCAAAGATATCTATTTTAGCCGTTCTTTGCCATTTTTATGACAAAAATAGTAAGAAATGGCAGAAAGTACTACAAATGTGATGAAAATTGTTCAGTAAATTAGTTGTTTTAAGCTGGTAGGTATTTTTATACTGAAAAGTTAGATTTTGAAATTTTTGTTTACACTGAACACGCAGCTAATTTACTAACACCCATTTCGATTAAATCACGAAATTGGACTGCTTTTTGTTTATTATCATGTACCACTATAATCCACTCGCAAAAAGAATAAAAAGGATGAGGTTATGTCGTTGTAAATATTCTAACGGAAATGGTCGTACCTAACTCCATTTTCATATCCGTTAAAACTAGGCGACTATTCCGTAACCCACTTGGCTAACATCATATATTTACATAGTATATACACAATTTGTTACACTAGGCTAATTCCATATCCTTTGCTTGCTTATAGTCCGGATATAAATTACAATTCCAAAGAAAAAGCTATTTCAAATAAATTACCCCGTGCAGAACAAAATACATTTACACAAATCTGGTCTTTTTGTTGCCAGTCGCCATAAATTTAGTAGAACAACAACGTTATAGCGGCGTAGCATCGGCCAAACTCGAAATGGCATAATCCGAGATGGCTACAACAGACATAACTTAGAATTTTAATCCCTTGTTGCCGCCAGTCCATCCGTTGTCCAGAACCTACATATCTACCTAAAATATATATTTTACTTTGCAACTTTTGTTCAAGCTTGAACTTACGTATATATGTAACCATCTCCTGACATAGACGACCCCATCTGGCGGCAAAATGGCAATGGATTACTTTAATTGTCTGCCACCGTTTTCATATAGACGCTAGAATTCAAAAATTCCTCCAGAAGTATTTGCATTCAGGAGATGTTAAAGGTACGAGAATATCCAGATGTTATTGTCCTCTCCGACTATACTGATGCTGATTGCCAAATAAGTTGACACCATAGGTATACCTATACTTGCTCGAAGTTTCTCTGCAGATACATATGTAGGTATATAGAATTTCAGCTATACACTAAAGTTTTAAACGGCTGTGCCAAAAACCCCATCGACAAAACTAATGCCGCCGCCGAACCATCTCAAATTACACTTTCCGTTTGAACGCTGGGCAACAGGTCGTGATGGAACAAATCCAAGTGCCTCAAGCCAGAATTTTAGCCCAATGTTGGAAACAAAACAAAAACAAAAAAAACATCGTGCACCCTATCTTCTCTTGTGCATGTGCATCGCATGCGATTTAATTAGCTGAACAATAAAAAGCCACAAACACAGTACCTTTACTGCCCCTGCTTCGGCCCCATCATTCCATGGCCAGAATTGTCCGCTACAGCCGCGCCACAGTGGCAGCAACCCCGTTCGTCATCTACCACATCGAGTCATTTACAATATTAAACGAAGCACAGGCACAGTAATACACAGTGCCCAATCTGGCATCACATTAACTGCGGCAATTTAATTGGTAAACGACGACGACGCGCGGGCTTTCATTATAAGCCGGCCGAATCGGAATGGCAGGGGCGACCGCACAGCCCATAAAAATGAAGAAAAATTGCAAAGTGCACCACCACACCACACAACACTGATGGTGAGGCGAGCCGTCCAGGAACTTAATAGTCACGGCTTTTTGCTTTGTTTTAACAATTTTTTTTTTTTACCAATACCTACGAATCCATGTCGATGTCGGCTCTTACTGGTGCTATAGTTCGGCACGTCAGCGCAGCGCCATCCAGTGTGAATAAAAATGGATTTTGCGATAGCAAAAGGCAACACAAGGAGCAAAGAAAGAAGAGATTTAGTAAAATAATAATAATAAAAAAAAAAAAACAATAAGTAAAAAGTGAAAACAAGTAATGCCCCATAAGGTCGCAGGGGTCAGCTCATATCTAAATTTTATGAAAGAAATTCATTAAAGAAACCAAAAAAAACTCTTAACAATGACTTCAGCGCACATAATATCCGTCGACTGGACACAGGAGTATCAAAAAGTATAACCCAAATTAGTACTTAATAACGCAAATAAAAAAAAAGTTTTTTCTTTAATTTTAATTTTAATTTGAATAATTTAAATAATTTATTCGAAAATCAAGCAACAGAATAACCTTATGTTAAAACATAATTAAAGAAGGAATTTAAAAAAAGCTATAACATATAACATAGTAAGTGTTTCCGTTGTTTTTTTTAATATTTCTATTTTATGTAACTTTTGTTTAACTTGCCACTCCCACCTAAAGGGGTGGACATATAAACTGGCCAATACCAGTACCAAAATTATGTTCATATAATGGACCAACAATAAAAACAATTTGATGCTTTTATCACAAATTGCACAATTTTTAAAATAATCTGCCCCGCTACATAGAAAAATAAAACCTTTAACTCTACCGATTGATTTATTTCGAAAACGGTTATTTTTACGAAGAAAAGTATTTGCATATTTTTTGTAGGAAATTTTCTAAGCTACAAATTATTCCTTGACATTTTTCCTGTACAATTACCCATTTGGGAGATATTACTGAAAAAACATTTTGGGGGGCCATTAACACCCTGTAAAATTCATTGTTACCAGCGCTAATATAAATGGGGACTTTTTACGGTTTCTTAAGAACACCATGAGGAGGCTATATACCAACATTCAGCTTTCCTGCGATTATTTTCTAATTGGGCTGTTTGTATGTCAAATATGACTGAACCAACAGGCTAACCGGTCGTTGTTTTGGTATTATAAATAGAATGGATATTATGGTAGCTCTCATATACCTGTCGATCAAAACCGGACCGGTTTAGCCGGCGCAGCGGCAGAAATGTCGCTTGCTTCCGCAAATCCGTTAACCGATCGTTAGAATTATAATAGCTATGAGAGCTTTAAAAACGCTGAAACCAGGCCCAGGATCAGTTAGCCGAGTTCTGAAATGCTGCAACCTTCACTCAACGCATATCCGGCTACCAAAACCGGATAAACGGTATTCAAATCAGTAAAGAATACAGAAAATACAAATTCGCTTGGTTGTTCTTGACCCCAGAACTTAAAAATTAATTTATAGTTGCCGGACAAGTGCGAAGCCATATACTCATTTTTTAAGAAACCGGCTAACCGGCATGTTCTCCGGATATGTGTAAAATGTTCCTTTCAAAATAATTCAAAGCCTCGAAAATTTAAATTTTAATTACATTAATTTTTCCTAAGTTTTCGGCGTTTTTTTTTTTTATTTAAAAGTATGTATAATGTATATACAATGAACACAGCACAGTGAAATACCACTTTCAATGGTATTTCAACTTTTTAAATCCAATTATCTTCAAAATCATCATTCAAAGGAGGGAAAGTCTTGGTATATCTTCTTTACAACTAAAAGCTTTTTAAAAAAAAACTTTTGCCCTCCTTCACAACACAATTTAACTAAATTATTCAATTGCTTGTATAATTAAATAGAACGGAACAGAAAAGAAATTTTTCCTCCAATCCAATAATTTTCCACAAAGCCACATAATGAATGAAAAAATACAAAAAAGAAAAAAAATTAAAATGCAACTTAAAAAGGCTGCAACTTCACGTCAACGGATTTCAAGAAATACTCGTACATAAGGTCGGCTTTGGCACAAAAACGTGAGAGTGCACAGCAAGAGTCAGAACAACTGTTGAATATAGCCAAAGATTTCGCAGTGCAGGGCGATTTTATTACCATTACCACATCGAACTCTAAGCAAAAACAGGTGATTATGGACATTATTATGCTCCAAGTGGTGTTCTGTGCCTGCGATGCGATGGCGATGCCGGGAGTTTCCTTCGATTCCCCCGTTTTGATGCGATGTGGCTGCGCGCAGGCATAGTATAGGTATGATGGTGGATCGAAGGCTTGCAGTTATGGCCATGGGATGGGTTGATGGTTGTTGGGTTTTTGGTGATTTCGTGCTGGATATAGAAGTTCTTCGACTTGCCTTGCCAATACTGATTGCTTTGCTGCTGATGTTTTGTTCGGATGATTGTTTGGAGCATGGGTGTTGTGTGTGTGTGTTTTTATTTTTTGTTTGCTGCCTGCCGCTGCTGCTGTTCCTGGTGAGAAACGTGAGAACAAACTGGCCACATTGAATTGTGATTTATTTCCACGTATAGGTACCTATATATTGACGACTGAGGCTTTGAACAACAAAGGTACAGGAAGCGATTGCAGTTTTGTGAGATTATTTTGTGCTGATGGTAGGTACCTATATAAGAATCGATATCTCCTGATGGCATGGCCTTAAAGTGCCCTTAGCGTTTTCCGATTGTTCGCTTTGGCTTTAAGACAAGGACGAAATTGATTATTTTTTTGAAATTTTAATCGCGTTAATTGTGGGAATCATGATGATGATGGAAGCTACTGAATGTTAGTCCAGATAGGTTCAGTTTATTCATTAGATTCTGGAGATTGTGAATTGTGATTTTCGATGCTTTTTGATTAGTTGGAATGGCTTATTGGGATGACTGATTATTATCAATATTTATTTATTATTAAACGCTTAATGTAACTTAAATAAATCACTATTCTCTTCCTACAAAAAATGTATTTCTCACAAGTTTAAGACTAATTTGTAGCTTAGAAAATTTCATACAAATAATATATAAATATATACTTTTTTTTCATAAAAAATTATAATTTTTTATAATTTGTATAAATGTGACAAACAATTATTAACCAAGCAAATCCAAAATATAAATCCCGCCTTTGACAGTGAAAGTATGAGGAATCTCAGTGAGGAATATAGCGTTCAGATTTCTGGGATCTATAGATATTCTGAGAAACCTCAACCCATTGCTACATAAAAAAAACGCTATATCCGCTCTTTAACGCATGTGATATGATACCTGACACATCGCAGATAGAGAACTTGTACGTCTGTGGCAATAGTACCTACGTACAAAACAAATTGATACAGGTACATAATTATAAAATAAAAAACTAGAAAACATAAAAACAAGATAGCGAATATACCTACGAAAAATACGAAAAAAGAGAACCACAAAACACGAATGCACAAGGTGACATGTTTTGTTATCAGTAAATACAGTGATATACATACACAAAGCAAAGCTACGTTGTACCTCACGACTATTACTTTTTATTTGCGCAAATATATAGACCTCAAACTGAAGTTCATACTCAAATAAAATTAGAATGAACGACTTTGTTCATCCTGGTTGTAGCTGCATGAAAAAGTCGCAAACACGCAAAACAATAAAAATATTTATAATTATTATTGTTTTAAGTGTGGTTTTATTGTGCCTTTTCTTTGTAATGACTGCTTTCTTTAAATACGCTGTAGTTTGATTAATGCATACATACCTATGATAGTACCAACCCAGTACCTAGTACCTACATACATACTTTTTTTTATTTCTGTTTGAAATCCCCATGTGACGATTAATTTTTGTTTTTCAATCACAAAAACTCCGTTATATGCAGATTGTTTTTTTATCTGATATTTTTTTTTGGAAAGCTTGCGTCATATTGTTACGTTTAAACTTAAAATGTCAAATGCTTCAAAATGTCCACGTACCCTTATCCTGAAGCTGGTTTTACGTAAATGTCACTATTATAAACGTCAATCGAAAATTTCCAAGTCATGTTGAACTGTTATTTTGGAAAGTCATGTTTTTCTGTTTCAAAAACTTCTTCTATAGCAATATTGTCTAAAAAACACAAGAAATAAGAAATTGATCATTATATATACTTGAACCATTAAAATCATCATCATTTTACTTTCTTGCATTTTATTTATTTTTACAATAAAGTTAACTTTGTGAAAACACATATTCATAATAATATATTGATTTGTGTATTTTTACTTGAAGCTATATACAAATTACAAAGGTATATGAATGTTTACTGACATTTTAAAATCGTGTTCAGCATTGGAAGAATTAATTAATAGATTTGCAGAAATTAAACACGAAAAATGATAATTTGAGATTCTGTTGTTGTTTTTTTTTACTTGCGATATATACATACATACATAGGTAGGTACTATATGGCAAGTTATGGATTCGTAAAAAATCGAACTCGGGATTCTGATGAAAGTTTATATTACGATGATAGCGAAGTCAAAAAAAGTGAGTCTCGCAATTCTGTCCGTCTGTCAGTCTGCAGCCTAAACGGGTTGGTCGATTTTCTTCAAAGTTGGCACCTAGTGATTTTTGGGCATTCCCCCCAAATATCTTTTTCATTTTTTTTAAGACCAAAAATAACGGTACCTGCCGTACAAGCAAAAAATGAAAATCTTATTTTTCTCAAAAACGTTCCCACAACTTCTTTTAAAAAAAATTCAGTAATTTTTTTAACAAAAAGGCAATCATTTAATGAAAAAAAAACGAAAAATGGTACCTTCTGCATAGAACCATTTTTTTGACTTTCAATTTTCTCAAAAATACTGATATTGATCAATTTTTGTATGAAGAATGTTTGAAAAAGTTTTTTATACCTACCAAAATTTTCCAAAAATTTTGTTTTGGATTTAAAAAAAAAAGTTTCAAAATTTTTTTTGAGAACTTAATAATTTGAAAACGAAGAAGGTTTTTTAATAATAGAAATTCTATATACTATACTACTGAAATACATCAGCCAAGTAGAAGACTTAGCACTATTTTAATGGACTTTGTTGAATTATTGATTCAAAATAGCTTTTAACGGCCTTTAAGCCTTCGAAAACGACTTAGTCAATTTTTATTAAACTTGGCACTCAGTAGTTTTTTAACATTATCTAGCAGATTTTAAATGAAAATTATTCGTATAACCAAAAATAACGGTACCTCCCATACAAATGTTTAAAAACCGGTATTTGAAAATCTCATTTTTCTCAAAAATGGCTCCTACGATTTTGATTAAATTTTTTGTGTGAACTAATATCTATACGATCTACCATATAATTGGAAAAAAAATTATACATCGTTTAAAAATGGTATCTCTTATATAGAACCATTTTTGTTTTATTTCCGACTATTTCATCATCAGTTGAACTTAATTTATTGATTTTTTTTAGGAACCAACGCAACTTTTGCGCCGGGTAAGTTTTTCATTTTAACAACTTTATTTTTTTTTCCCATAAAACAGCGTTCTACCCATATTTTATAGCCACGTTATAGTTTTAAACCAAAATAGCAAGTTCGTGTGATCGGATAGTCAGCGTTGTTTAAATGAATAATACTCAAGAGCGGCTTACGATTATTTTCATGTTGGTTTGCGTGATGCTTAGGTATGCTATTCAGAGGGGCTCAGTTTTCGAAATATTCATCGTACCTTTATAGATTTTCATATGACTTTCACACATATTTTTCATTTAATTACAAATTTTTAAAATTAGCACTTCCCTCTTAGTAGTTATATACATACCTTGTCGGAAACATTCACTTCCTCTACTATAATTGTTTCTAATTGTCTCAATTCAACCTAATAGTTTCCCTATTATAATGTAGGTAGCTATGTAATTTACCTTTACCAATTATAATGCCTATACTTACGCCATTCTTCCTTATTGACCCATTTAATTAAAATGTTCAATGTTAGAACATTATCTCGCATTATTCTACATTAGCTTGTTAAACTGCTTCATAATCTGTGCCAATTTAAAAAAAAAAAAAAAAAAAAAAAAAAAAACAAATTAATAAAGAATATGGCTCAAGTGTTTTACATTTCAAACACTTGCCAATTGAAGTAAAACAATATAGCTAGAGCATTATGAAAAACACATGATACTTGAATTATGAATAATAGTCCTCGATCAACCCTTAAAAACGCTATCTGTTCTGTCTATGGCTACAAAACTTATACACATAACTCACCAACATAACTTATTTTATACAAAGCAAAAACAATAGGGGAAGAGTCTAATTGAAGTATCTCTTCAAATTGTAATAATGTCCTTCATATACAAATACAGTACGTTTTTTTATTACTGATGGGAATATGCAGGGGGATGGCTTTCCGCTTTGGCTCCGGCTTCAGAAACTACTGGTCTAGGAAATTCGTTATTTTAAATGAATGCCATAAATTCCATTGGAACATGCCTTTTAGTTTAATGGAAAACAAGGTTGTTTATTTAGATCTCTATACATATATATATTTAAAAACCATACAGATGCATAGAAAAGTCTCCTCTTCGCCGTCACGATGTATAGAAACTCAACAACAAATACGCTTCAGATTGCAGGACGCAGGTTGGTGTATATGTATGTGAGTGTTTTTTTTGTATCCAATGATTTAAGGGATGCGATTTTAGATATTAAATTTTGTACCTACAAGTAGGTAGGTATTTCATTTAATTTTCAAGAGCTTTTCAAGTGCCTGCATATAAAATCGTCTATAGTACATAGGATATGGAAGAAACCCTTTTTCCACTCAATATATCTTCCAGCTGCCCTTGCTTTTGCTTTCAACTGTTTTGGGTGATGATTCAATGAAATGAATAAATGAATGAAGTGCGAAAAACACCCTATAAAATAATTTTGTACGAGGCAAAAGCTATATGTGTATCAACCGCTTTCCAATTCGCACCTCAATTGTTTATAAATAATTGAATAATATCGAATTGGAATGCAGGGGGAAATTCAATTTAAAAATTATGCCCCACATACCGATATCCATTTCAAACTCTACCTAACCATCAGCATTCAGCTATATACCCACAAATCTAATCAGGTTCAAAGCAGCTCATTCGATTATGCGGATTCCTCTCTCAACAGCATTTTAGATGCACGGACGCACAGACAGATGGATGGATGGACGGTCTCTATAGCTCAGCTCGCCTTCACCCACGTAGAAGTAAAGGTCCACTTCTTTATATACGTCCCCGTCCCCGTATTTATGTTTCAAAAAACAAATAAACAGCAAAACATGAGGTTTGCATATTTATTATCGCGTTAGCATAAACAATGAGCTATCCGGAGAGGTATAGAATATTGTAGAACCCACAGCTACTATAGGTATACCTACGGCCGGCACAGCGATGGTGGTCTTGAAAATTTCAAATTCGCTTGAATAATTCACAAAATATCTGAAATTTTTCGGCGCCAAAGAACCGTTCGTTCGTTTGTTCGTTCATTTGTTGGTTCTGGTTCTGTATCGGTTTCGGTCAGTTCTGGGATAAACTTTTTTTTTTACTTTAACGACCCTCTGCTCTGCCTCTGTGCGTATATACCTTCGTATAGCTTTAATGTGAAAACGATTTTTTTTTTGTTCTTGTTTGTAAGTTGACCGTGTGCTTTCAGCGTGGAGTGCATTTTAAAATTCAACATCAGTCTAGCTTATACAATATACCTACAACATTCGGAACATATTTTTTTGTCTGTCTTCTGGCTTTGCTGTATTCAACTTTTGTGTAGGAAAGATGTACCTACGTGGTCCCGCTCCCGAGTTTAGCAAAAATAAAAAATCGTTAGCACGTGACGTATGAAGTATCAGTAGATAATACCAAGTATCTATTCCACCTAAATACTTATGTATTCACATAGAGTCTGTCTGTAGATATATATACGTATAGGTTAGGTACTACGTCGCACATCATATTAACTCCAAGTGGCGACGCGCGGTGAAGTTGGGGATTGATATAGGAAGGCATGATGGGACAGCCCCTGGATCGGTGTTGTTTAAAGAGCTATATATTAGGTATATAGCATATATATATGTACATATATGTAGGTACATTCAGTCTCTTTGTTTTGTGAATTTCACAAGTTAAACTTATAAATTTGTTTTTTTTTTTGTACTTATACCTACATATATCGGTATTAGGCCGTTGATAAGGCAGGTATGGGCCTTTGATAAGCTGGTTTCAAGTCGTTGATAAAGCCTAGTACATACTTCCTCGTGAAGTGAACAACCATCAGTGGAGAAAGTAAATTTTTGACACAATTTGCTTGACTTTTGCAGCTTTTATGGTCAAATTGTCAAAGCTACGCCAAAAATCAAAGAATTCCCGTACATTTTGCGCGTGAATATGGTTCACCGCGCTCGTGAACGCAAACTCTCCACTTTTTGTCATGGCTTCACGAGCACGCTCACGGGTGAACAAAAATGCAACTTTGTATGGATTCACGACATGATTCACAAGTATGTACTAGGCTTAAGCCGGTTAGAAGTTGTTAATAGGCCGGTTTAAAGTTGTTGATAAATGGATTAAAAGCTAGTTAGAAGCCGTTTATCAGAAGATTAAAAGCCGTAGTTAATCTAGTTAAAAGCCGTTTATAAACCTGTTAAAAGCTGTTGATAAGTCGGTTAAAAGCTGTTGATAAGCCGGTTAAAAGCCAATGATTATCCTGCCAAAAGCAGTTTATAAGCGTGTTAAAATAAGATGATAAGCCGCTTAGCACCCGTTGATTAAAAACCGTTGATACGCCGGTTTAAAGTCGTTGATAAGCTGGTTAGAAGCTGTTAAAAAGCTGTTAAGGTTTAAAGCAGATGATAAGCGTGTTAAAAACCATAGACAAGCCGCTTAGAAGCCATTTATAATATGGTGAAAAACCGTAGTTAATCGAATTAAAAGCCATCTACAAGCCGGTTAAAATCCATGGATTGTCATGTTAAGATCCATTTATGTGTGTATATGTTTTTATTATAGCGAAATCATTGTTTTTTCTTAAATCTATATTGCACAATTTACAGAGATTGGTATATATAAAAACTACCTTACTACTTCCAAGTAAACATTTGGTTTATAAAGAGATGAGGTGATTTAAATTGTCGAATTGGAGGAAACACTACATTTAAAACCTCCATTTATAAGCGTGTTAAAAACAATTGATAAGCCAGCTAGAAGCCGTTTAAAATCCGTTGATAATCCGGAAAAAAAAATGTTAAGCCGGTTAAAAGCCTTTGATTATTTGGTTGAAGAGCCATTGATAAGCTGGTTAAAATCCGTCAAAATGCTAATAAAAAGCTGTTGATGAGCCGGCTATGGAAGCCTCTGATAAACCGGTTAAGAAATATTCCTATATTAGAACAGAATTAGAGTACAACGACATATTATATATTTAATATTCCCGTGACTATGTTTCCTTTTTTTTTTTTGAAAATCCTCCGTTAAAGTCTTATAACCTGCAGCCACAGTTGCATGGCTTTTTATAAAACCTGAGGCTGTTTTTTTCGATCGCAAGAATTGTCTTCCTCCTTCAAATATAAGAGTCGACAATCGACATTTCAACATAAAATCATCAAATCCCGCGATGTTGAAATACACCTTTCATCCCTTCTCCTGTCGTTGATTAGAATTCGATTGGAAAATGACCTTTAGTCGGGTGTTCAAATTCTCATAAAGAATAAAGATATACCGAGTGCTTGTCTGAACTTAAAACACTGTATTTGTACCTATACATACACATAGATATTGGCTTGAAAGAAGAGAACAATTTGAAATATGTATATTGTTTTAAGAGGTTATTTCATCAGACTAAGGACTTAAATTTTGACGAGCTAATCAACTGGACTTCTAGTTTTAAGTCTGAAACAGGATTATAGTATATTATTGTCAGTTGAAATGTTATAAGTTATCTACGGGTAAAATTCTGTTTCTGACCTTTTCTCTTAATTATATAAACCTTCTACTATACCTAGAATATAGTACGAATATTTATAGGTATGTATGGGTAAAATGTTGCAAGGAGGCACAAATGAAGAATGGACTTTGTTATTTATTATGTATTTGTGTTGCACAAAAACGTTTTGTGTCCGAAGACGTGTTTGGTTATGTTGTATATTGAAGTTAATTATGCATTCAAAGCACATATTTATACTTGCCTTTACATTGCGTTGAAGAAAACTTTGTATACCTACCTAAGTTTTGCTTTCCTAAGGGGATATTGTAACTATATGTAGGTTTAAGTGTCTGCAGATCGAAAACTTCTTAGGTTTTAGTTTTAGCTTTACTTGTCTTCGTTGGAATAAAATATTCAAAGAAATGTGTGAAACAATAGATAAAACATATGTACATGAACTTGGCAGGTTAAACTGGTTTTAAATATTACGAGAGGCTATAACTGCTTGCTTTGAAAATAGAGGAAGGGTGTTTTTTATAAAAACTTTATCTGGAATTAAAGTTCCCTCTATATAATTCTACAAAGTTAAGATTGGAATCAAGGTAAAATCCGAATGTCAAGAACGAATATGTTATTATTGAAAACTATTCATCCTGAATATAGTTTGAATATACTTTTTTGCTATAATTTAGTGTTTAGTGTTATCGAGGTTATCTTTATTCACCAATCACTGGTTCTTATAATTCTAAATTCTAATACATTGATTATATTTGTGCTTTTAAATATATTAAATAAATAAATAACAACAACACAAACATATATACCTATGCCAGTAAGACCTAGGGTCATAAATTAGGCAATGTTAGAAGGAATAGAAGGATAGGATGGATTTTTGTTGGCACAGTGGATTGAGAAATTAGGTTTTGATAATCTCATTAAATCCCAGGGGTGGCGTTCTATATAACAGAATGCTGCCTAAGCTGGGGATGGAACCCGCACATCCAGGTTAGCAGTCAAGAGCTATTTCCACTTTGGCGTGTTTTTTTCCAAGCCCGAAGGAAATTGAATGTAAAAAACGATTCGGGAATAAATAATTTACATGTTAAATGCAACAACAACTAATCCCCAATGGGCTTATCTAAACCCAGGTAATTTTCTGGTCTTAACTTAAGCACGAAGAAAAACTGTATTACCGGCGGGAATGACATACTTGTTATCGATAGTTTGTATGGAAACTCATTTTTTTTTTCTGTAATGGCATCGCCAATTCCCGAAATCGTTTTTTTTTTCAACCAATTCCCTCCGGGTTTGGTTTAAAAACACACCTATTACTTTATATAAACCAAAATTCATATAGATTATAATATGTTGGCACAAAAAGGGGGCCTAACTTTTAAGATTTTGAGTTTTTTGCTTAAATTATTTTTAATTGTCATTGTATTTTGATTTTAATTCTAATTCTTAACTAATGTCCGCTTCACGTCTCGGATTGTTCAGGTCCGGTTGTCACTGGAATGGTTTGGTGGTGTTTTGTTCAGGCTTTCAGCCACGGTAGTGAGCTGTGGCTGGGGTGGCGCGGCGTGAAAGGGGATATTCCCTTCGTCGTTGGTTGATATTAGATCCTCATCTAGTAGTTCCATTGCTTCGAGGTACCGCTGGTCAGGATGTCTTCATCTGTTTGTTCACAGTCTCTTATATACATATACATTTTGGTTCAAATTGAGTGTGAATTATGATATGGCGAACAAAATAATATTGGTGTTTTAGTACACTTGAGCAGAGATGGTTGAAGTGATATGCGGTCAGGGGTATCGCGAGTGTTGAAAGGTGTGTTTCTATTTTTATACTCGGTGACGGTCGGTCGATGGTGAAACGCAGAATTTTGTTATTATATACATTTTACTTTAATGTAAATACAGTAGAATCTCAGAAAGGTCACCGAAAACATATAAACCCATTCAGTCCATCTTTTCAAATTATTATTCATCTTATCGAGGATCAAAATTTGGTTGAGGAAGAAGATATACGTGATTATATAATTGTATACTTACCTAAAGTGTGACAAAGAGCTAAAGCATGCAGCTGGTTTGATCGAAAAAGAAAAAAATGGTCTATTTCACCCCGTTTAGCTGGAAACTGAAAATTTTGAAAAAAAAAAAAATTAAAAAAATTTGGTTCAAACTAATTTTGATAAAAATTTTACGTTATTAAATACTATATTAGCATCTGCTTTTAAGTTGTTTATTAGAAATTGATAAGAGCATTGAATATTAAAAACAAAAATATTAAATTTTGAACAAAATTAGTTCCATCAAATTTTATTTTTTTTCAAAATTGCGGGTTTTTGGTGAAATTTAAAAAAAATTTTGAGAAAAAGAAAGCATAAATAGATCCTATAAACTTGCTTATGTGATTAACAACTGTAATGTTGCTACATGTTACCGAAAAAATGTTTAAAAAAAAAGTCAAAAGAACTAATCCTTTGTTTTTTTTTTTTTTTTTTAATTATTTTCAAATTTGTTTAAATGTTATATTGCTTAAATTATTCAGAAGCACCAGATTGCAAATTGTGAGAAAATTGGTAAAGCCATTAAAAAGCTATACGTGAATAACCACAAAATAAGACATTTTAATCAAAAATCGTCACAAACATTTCTCCGTATATAAGTATTGGTAGTTTTTCGGCAAAAACTTAAAACGCAGTTTTCTTCCAATTACTTTGGTCATTTTAGGTACCTACAAAGTTTAATCAAAATCTATAAAGCCGTTTTCGAGAAAATTTGAAATAAAACGAAACCGTTGCATGACGATTTTACACGTTTTAGATGAGATGATGAATTTTTACCCACACAAAAATGCTCTGTACCAAATGTTGAAGAAAATCGGTCCACCCGTTTAGGATCTAGTTCAAATTACAATGAACGCCTATAGACCAATCGACGGATAATGTGACGAAATTCAATTTTTCGTACTTCTCTATCATCGTAGTCTTAAATTTGATTGCAAACTCGATTTTTTCTTATACGAAACCAATACTTGTCCTATAAAGCAAGTAAAAAAGGAGCGGCAATTTTTTTTACCCAACTTTTTTAACGACATCGAGCAACAGTTATTGCTTAAATAAATTCCATACCAAAAAATCACTTTTAGTAGATAAAATATGCAAATCAAAGCTGTGGTAATAATGCATTAATTGAAAAATGCTTTGATTGAAAAACAAAAGGTATTTTGAAATTTAAATAGCTAATAACCAACTAAAAAGATACAAATCGAAAGCAAACCAAAAACTGACCACTAACATTTATTTCTTGTCATTTTTCCACTCACAAAATAGAGATTTCATATAAAACCACTTACGCATCTACCTATATAGTGTTATTTCTTATCAAATTCAAAGATTATGATATTTGTAGATGACGTAGCACGTTACATTTATCTCGATTTTTTTGGAAAATGGACTTCGACCACTTTTAAAATAAAAAAAAACCCAGACCTTCCAGCAAACAAAATCAATTATCCATAGAATTTATTTGCCAATGAAAAATTAACAAATCAATTTCTTCCGCAACCTCATTAATTCTGGCTAAACATACAAAAAAACACTTATAATTTGTTCATTCAAACTTCAATATTTCTTTATTGCATTGAATGGGTACAAAAGTCCACCATTGTATAGGTAGGTACGGTCAGTTCTTGTTTACCTTCCTCTGCTCTCCTCATCATCACTTAGCTACTGAAATCGAAATCATTAACACAAATTCATTAATCATACTACCTGTCAATTCATGCCATTACCACGCCTACCACCAGGGAATTGATTTATTTCTTCCTTTTTATTTGGTATTGGTATATTAAAAGTGGATTAAAGAAGGTGGATTTTTGTATTATTTCGGCAGGTAATGGAAAAAGGGGAAACCTTTTAAAAAAAAACCCCATTTGTTGCAAGAGGCAACGGTCGGCCCGGCCGTCGTGCAGTGTACAGTCGTATAGAATGTATTGATGTATTTCCAAATACTATATGTGGATCAGTGGTTTTTGAATTTTGTTAGTCTGCAAGAAAAGGGGGGAACATCATTTAAGGAATAAAAGGTGTTTCCCCAATTAATTCCTCAATAAATTAGTGAAAGTGAGAGTAAGATGGAAACTTATTTTGCAGTTGACATCTTTTTCAAAGAAATTAAGATTGAAAGTTGAAATTCTTCAATTTTATTGCTGTCCGTTAGCTTCTTGAAAATATCATGCTGTTGCAACTCCTCTAAAGTAAATCAATTGTTTTCATTCTTTATTCTATACCAATACCTAATCTAGAAAAATAGCTAAGCTATTTTCCGTCTAGCTGAAAAATATAGGCACTGGAATATTCTGTTAACATTGTAATTATGTATTACACTGCGTCTCCCCTACCACCGACCGACCGGTACTGTGTTATACTGTACATAAATGCAAACAACCGTCAACACTCCCGACAAGACAACCCTGACCATACAACTTTAACCATCTCTGGTGAAGCATATTAAAATATGAATATTATTTTGATTGCCTTACTATAATTCACACTCAGTTTGAACCGAAATATGTATAAGAGACTGTGAACAAACAGAAGAAATCCGAGCTCTGTCATAGTTTGAATAAAGTACCAAATCAAACCAATACTTGGTGAGTATCTCTTTTGCAAACCTACTGGCTGAAAACAATGCGACGGAGCCGCAGCCGGATTCCGAACCTGGAACACCTGTAAAAATATTAAATACACACAAAATGAATGCTGCGAGCAGAATGGAACGCAACTGCAGTCGGAGCCGCATTGCGTTCGCGAACTTTTCACGTGCAGCACTTTCGACGTATATGAATATATGAATGAATGTTATATGAATTGAAAAAGAGCCGGAAAAAAAGATTGAAGTTTTTAGTGCTTAAGCCTAGTACGCTGCTGATGCGAAACGAAAAATCCCATACAAAAATGACACAAAGAAATCATAAACGGAAAATTTCGTTCTGCTTTTCGTTTTGCACTACGCTGTTTCAAAAGCGAAATTTACAATTGTAGCAGATTATTTGGAGAAGTCTCCGCTCCTTTTTCGCACTATTATTGTGTGCGGAAAAATGAAATTTGAGTTGTATTTGTGTTTTTTTTTGTTTATTATTTTCTTACATCATGGGTTTCTCTGATTTTTTGCGTTTATGTTTTTGGAATTAGTGAAACTCTCCAAGGATATTTTCCGTTGTGTTTTCGCAAGCGTTTCGTTGTCTGTTTGGAGATCAGATCACAGAAAAATTTCGTTTCGCATCAGCAGCGTACTAGGCTTTAAAAGAAAAATATTGGAAATAAAAAAGTGGCTGTTTTTTTTCTGAGCTGTGGGCAGATAGAAAAAACGACGTACGACATTTTTTGAAAGCAGTTGCGGCTCCGATTCCAGTTGCAGCAGGGCATTGTGTTCAGCCAGTTAGGCTCCAGAAAAGACAGTGTAAGCTCAGGTTAAAGTAGTTAGTTTTAGTGGCGCCTGCTATATTAGGATGTAATTTAGTGGCGTTTGCTATCTCAGACTGTAATTCAGTGGATACTGCTATTTCAGTCAGCTTTCTTTTGCATTATATAAATTAAGTTTTAAGAATATATGAATTTTGGTTTAAATTAAATTATTATAAAAGTAAACATTACCATTGTATTAGAATTATAAGAATCAGTGATTGGGTAATAAAGATAACTTCGATAAGACTAAAATTTGTTGCTTCTCTGGTAAAACCTTACACCCGACGAGCATACCTCAGTCTATGATAAAAAGCACCTCACAACATCTAGAACCGGTTTTTATGCTACATTCCCAAGATCATTTGGCGGTTGGCCTAACACATTATAAATGCGATAAAACATTCCCAACGCGAGAGCTGTGTATGTAGAACAGAGCTGAGTAAAATTAATGTCGAAATCAAACAACAAGAAAAATATCCGAACAAAGCTAAATTTTTCCGGTGAAATATGTATGTCTTATGTCCAATTTCATAAACAAACACTAAAAGCACTTTTATCGAAAACCTCTTAAATTTTATCAGGCCCTTAAATATTTTTAGTTTCACCAATCTATAAAAGGGAAATTTCAGGGAAATTTTTGTTAAAATCGAGTTCTCTTCATATCCATGGAAAAATAAATTGTTTTTTTTGTTTCTAATAAGCGAAGTGTATGAGAAAAAAAGAGAAAGTATTATGTATTGAAAAAAATGCCAAGAATTGCAAAATAAATCGGTAAACTTCTTCAAAATCAAAAAAAAAAACATTGGACCGCTGCCGAAAGGTTTTTATAAAGTGAGTTTCAAATAAATTTAACAATGAATGCGCATATAAAAAGAAGAGAAAGAGGCAAAAATTACACACAAAAAAAATGAGTTAATTGATAATGTATCTCCAAAAATTGAAAATTAAAATGTTTCAAAATTTTTCCTGCAAATTTCAGCTCATAATATATCCTCTTGCTTGTTAACTGCATCTGATGACATTTAATGACACTTTTAAAATTTAATGAACCAAAAATGAGCATTTAGTTTATAACGGTGTTTAAAAGGTTGTTTAATTTAAAAGTGCTTGGTGAAACCAAAATATCCCATTTTAAAGTTTAGAAGCCGGTTAAATGTTTAAAAGTCCTTCGTGAAAGTCTTAAACATTTCCGAAGATCATCGATCTTTAAACGAGCAAGGAAAAGTCAATTACAACAGGGTCGTTATATTTTAACACTGGTCTGACTTAAACTGGATATTGTAAATGTCTGAAATTGTGGTTTTCAAAGAAATATGGTACCAAAATAATTAAATAATTATAAGATGAAAAAAGGACTCTTCACGGCACAGCTAAGATAAAGAAGACATTCTATTTTTCTGACTCCCTTTTATATACATTAGGGTATTCTTAAATATAATTTGTCTTCCATTTTATGTCAATTTATTAGAAAAATTCCCCTCCTGCCAAAACGGGAGGAAATGCCTCATGATTTGTTTCTTGTTTTGACCCAACTTATATGCGTCTTCGTCCTTTTCCACATCTTATTCACAACACCCATCAGTATATTTCGTTCCCAAAAGTTTCAGAAAAACTTACAAAAATACCCCCATCCTATAACAACACCCCCTTTATTTCTAATTGACAAAAAAAGAAAAGACAGAATAATCTTGTCGTCTTGCACTTAACACTTTGAATTCGTCTTATATTCAAAGCTAATTTGTTTCGAATAATATTACTTGGGTGCATTTAATTTTTTCATTTAAAACAAATTAACTCATTTAATGACACCAACGAACTTACATAAACGTTATAACTTACTTAGTGATATTGAATTTAATGTGCTAAAAATAACCTTAATTTTATATTCGGTTTATATTTTCCTCATATACTTGTATCTATATAAAGCTCTCCCTATATACATATATAGAGATGGCCGATGGCCAAAGCAGGCAGACAAATGTCATTATTAATTTAATGCACTGGACTCATCTATAATGCATTCGTTGAGTTTATATGGCCATTAACTGTGTTTTATAATGCACTAACCTCGTAGTATAAAGTGTATATATACATTTTAACTAAGGGTTCAGCATCATAGAAGAAAATCGATTTCAGTATATATGTATGTACCTATAGCTTCGAGCACTCGTATAATATAACGGAATTATATGTTAATAGCTTTAGCCATAACTGCTATTGGTATTATATTTTCATATATATTTTAAATTGATTTAGTGCATTATGTGGACATAAACTGCAATATTTAGCAATTCGCATGACAATTTAGTTACGGTTGGTTCGGTGGATAATCCAGAATTGACATGCTTTTAGATATCATAAAAATTTATGATTTAAAGATCATGAATCGAAAACAGGAGCGAAATATGAAACTGATGTTGCGAAGATTTTATGGCAGTGTATAATGTATATACCTTCAAAAATCTTTTGTGATGTCTACAGTATTTGAACAATTGTCCATACAGTGAGAAGACGATTAAGGGATCACAACTTGAATTCCCGCGCATTCCATCGAAAAGTCCCATTTCTTAAAAAACAAACATAACAAAAAGAAAGAAATTTCCGCGAAAGCTTCTGAAAAGTGGAGGAATATACTGACGAGAGTAAATTTATACTTTATGGTGGTAAAGGATCTCGGCAGTATGTAAGAAGACTACCAATTACCGCATATGATCCTAGATACACAACAAAAATGATAAAGCACGGAGGATCTAGAATCATGGTATGAGGATGCTTCTCTTACTGAGTTGTTCCAATATAATATTGTATCAAAACTATAATGAACCACCACTCGTACGTATAGCTTGAATTGAACCAAATCACTTGGCCATTTTACTGCGCAGCTCTCTTTTAATTTCTCTGCAGATACACACAAATAATACGAAAATCACTGAGTTTTGCTTATAGCTTCGCGCACTTTACTCATTAAATATCTTGCGCACCAATTTTGTTCTCTCCTGCGCAACCGACCGTTGGCCAAGTGATTTGGTTCAAGCTAAAAACATTTTTGGAAAACATCATGCTATTATACGCCGACTTCGAAATGCCGCTTAAATGGGTCTTTCAGCAGAATAACGACCCAAAACACATACCAGCAGGACAGCTAACCAATGGTTTCGGGACAACAATATGAAGGTCATGGAGTGGCCTGCTCAGTCTCCCTACCTTAGTCCTATTGAAAATCTTTGGGCGGACATAACAAAAGCAGTCTGAAATGCCAAACCAAAGAATAATAAAGTTTTGGACCGTAGTAGAGCAGGGTTGGGGTTCAATTAAACTGTAAAGATGTGACGGTCTTGTGGACCCAAATGAAACGCCGCGTGCGTCGTAGCGATGTTGTGATAACAAAATAAAGATCATGCTACTAAATACTATAGTTTTCCTAAAATAAAATAACATTGAATTGGACTTTTGGTACCGTTATTTAAATTAAACTATACACAAATTAACAAACACTGTTATTATAATTTACTCCCAATACATCTCAACACATACAAGTCTTGTCCAAATAGTGTCAAGTCGTATGATAGTCAAGGCAGAATAGGTACTGGGTACGTTCAGCAGACACTAGGGACTACATGTGTAGTCAACTACATTCACTGAACGCAAAATTGAGTAAGGAAACAAGTTATTTCTTACGATGTCAAAATTGGGTCTGTACTTCAAATGTTTACATTCTTATAAATTTATTTTCATATACGCAATTCTGGATCTGCAGCTATTCTCAGTACAGTATTCTCTTTTCTTTTCACGACAAATGGGTACAAAGAAAAGAGAACTGCACTGCGAATCCCATCAGATCCAGTATTGCGGACTGCATAATCGATATGAATACATTGTTTATCTGAAAACACCTCACAAAAAGCAAAAATCTATATTTCTTACATTTTTAATTAAATCCTTTCCATAATATATGATAAAGAACCACTTCAACCAAAACTTAAAACAAACGTGAAAAAAAAGAAGTTGCAGAACAATGAAGTTCAGTTGCTTTCCAAAACGTCAAATTCATAAGTCACCCATAATGCACTTGAGTGGTTGGAAGTGATTTTTTTGATATTTGAAGCTAGCTGTCAGTCCACGTACGAAAGAGCGGTCGGTGAGCGCTCTCACGTCCGACGGCAAAAGTTAACGAAAACTAAACGAAAAGTTCCAGATCGCAATTATATGCGCGTAATATTAATTTCTTGTTTTCGCTCGGTTTCGTACGACCACGTACATTGGCTTCCGCCTATTCTAGTTCTACCTTTAATTGGAAGGCAATTTTTTGACAGCTGACCAATCAGAGACTAGAAACTTGCCTTAATTTCTAGTCCCTACGTTCTTCTGAATGTATACCCACTGTCAATGCGTTGACGGCTGCTTTAACAAATGAATTTTAGGATCGACACGTTGTTTATTTTGTGTGATCATGTAATCGCCCTGTCAACGCAGTTAGGACTGAAAGACTGCTCGTTAGCGCTTTGACTGGTATCTCAATGTTGAAACAGCAACTCAAGCGAGTTATTTTGACGTGGATTATATTTCTATTTCTATTGTTCAATGTGAACACAACCAAGTCACGATGACGTTCAGCAATTTGTTAAAACAAAACACAAATCTCTTTCTCATCATGAAGTGGGAGATAAAAAAGTACAGAAACGTCAAAAAAGTCGGTGGTGAACAGCCTCTAATGTTAAAAATGTCATTTTCACACCAAGAATTAATTATACCCATCATAAATTGTGTCAAATAACATTTACAATTGTTCGTATGTTTTATTATATCTACCTATACAGGTATAGATATAAAAAGACAAAGTTGGTTTTGCGACCTGTAGGTATAGGTATATATGTATCGAATTCAATTCAACTTAAAATTCTGGAATTAGTTAAATGTCAAAATATGTGAATGTAGAAATTCAATAGCCTATATACCTACCTATACTATATAAAATCCCAAAATCAACACAAACAATTTGCATTAACATAGGTAGGTACCTACTTCACATGCGCAAACATTAAAATTCAATATAAAATTGAGAAAAAAAAAAAGAAATGCAAACCTCCACGCCTTGTCATTTATTAAAAAAAAATAAAAAAAATAAAATAAAACTGCATGCCAATGCGACTTTAAAAACCAGCAGTAGTCCAATAAATCATCATCTACTTTAAATGCCCTGTCCAGTGTGTCCGTCCGTTCACATTCTCGTATTTCGTATAGTTACGCACAGCCATCACAATCTGTCATGATTTATGAAAAAGGACACATAAATCGATGATTTACAGCCACCGAAGATAAATATTTTCACATTTTTTTTTCACCGTTTGTGTCTTGTTTGTACACTCGTATAATGCGCCTTTCAAGCAAAGGTACTTGGCGCCTAGTAGGTATTTATGAATAATAAAATATTTACAAAAATAAAAACTCCCTAAAAAAAGAGTTAGTGAAACTAAAAATGCAATTTGAGTAAAAAGCCTCTAGATATAAAAAAAAATCATTCATTTCTATCTATCTTTTCGCCTGAGCCGTCTATATAATCTACAAGTCCTCAAATCCCCGTAAAACAACGCGCATTAATGCGCTAACAAGTGTTTGTTCTTGTTCTTGTTCTTTATACAAAGTAGGTATGGTGAATGTATAGAATATTCAATCACATTACACTCTCTTCTTTTGCTAATGCATTTTTTCTTCTTCTTGTAGAGTTTTCCAAAAAAAAAAGCAGTTGTGGGGTTTAAGAGTGAAACGAGGAAAGAAGGAAAACATTCAAATCTTGTGCAGCGGAAGCTCGCACCTTTTAGCTCCAAACACAAGGCTCCCTTTTTGCACAACACAAATGCGTCAGTCAGTTCAGTTGCATGGGGTGTAGTGGTAGGTGGAGCATTGTTAAACACGCGATTTATTCGTTTTTTGCTGTCTGCTGTATTTAGCTCCCCATTCTCATACCGCATTCTCTTTCACTTTAGCCAAAATGTTTTATTTAAGTTTACTCCTCTGTGCTTCGTGTCGTTTTTATGCTGAAACAGCGAGTACCTACGGTTTTCTGTTTTTCGAACAAAAACCAAAGCACATAAGCTCCCCATTATGCTCCCGGCTCTCCTCTCGCTATAGGAGAACTCACAATATACCCACCGAATTGCGGATATAACTTTAATATTAAAGAGCACGTTATCCTTCGGAATACCTATTTATAACACGGTGGCTCTCTGAGTGTGGGAGTTTTAAGAGTGTGAGTGAGTGGGTGTCGGAGTCGGTGTAGTTAGTTGAAGTGAGTGAGAGAAATGTGGGGTTTTCGCTCTGCAACACCACACCAAGAAAAAAACACGTTTGCAACACAAAAGGTCCTCGACAGCTCTCATCGGGAGGTATAGTCGTTGGATTGGAGTCCTTGTTTTTTTTTTCGGAACGGGACGAAGAGAACAAAACGGAATGATCCCATTGTTTTGTGATGTTTTGTGTAAATAGATGCGAAAAGGATTGTGCCAAGGACAAAACAAAATCCATCCAACAAAATCGAGATAAACAACAACACGGAGAGGTGGATTAATATAAATAATTGTGATTGTGAGTGGGCGAGATTCAGGGAGAGAGATGAACGGCTCGGTTAAAGGTAGGTTTGTTTTTTTGTGTTGCTCTTGCTATGTATGTATGTAGTTGATGCCTTGATGGTTGGCGTTGGACTTTGAATTCAAATGGAACGTGCCTTGCCTCACTTGTTGAGTTGATGTATTGCAGTGCAGTGTTGCTATATAAAGAAGAGAGAAGGAAATAAAGGACGAAGATAACTTTTGTCCGTTCGACCAAAGGTGAAGTCATCAGTGATGATGATGTGGTAATCTTTGCTTTTTTTTATATTCCTATTTTTATGGACTGGACACACACTCTCTGCCTTAATGGGATAACTTATACCGGCGGCGCGCGGCAACTGATGGCCAGTTTTTGTGTTACCTGTGCTGGTGTACGTTTGATTGGCTTCCTTTTTTTTTTGCTGATGTTTTTTTTTTTGTTGTTGGTACAAAAATAACATGTAAATATTTTGACGCGCTTCGAGTAGATGTGATGGCAAACGCCGAACAGTTTGACGTGATTGACAAATGATGACAGTGATTGTTGAAGCCGAAGAGATAATTATGGCGTAAGTGGCCGTATGTAGGTAGGTAGTATACCTATAAAAAGTTATTAATTAATGATGAAGGATAGATCCTTTTTTGATTATAATTAACAGATATTTAGGTATGATAAGTATACCTATGAGGTCTTTAAAATAATAAGTAATTAATTGTAGATAATGAACAGGCTAATAGTTTTTCATTTAATTCTTAATGAGCGGATATGACATTTTAATTAGTCTAGCAAATGAAATACAGTAAAAAAAGGTGCACTTTGAGATTACCCATGGATGTTTGTGTTAGTATATGTATAGCTTGGTAACTACCTATAATATGTACCCCAGTAAACATTTAACATCTGAACTGTATCATTAACAATTGACAGAAGTGAATAAAACCTTCGATTATGATTAATTTCTGAATCGATTTGAATGTGCGCTACGGTGGTGCTTTGCTAATAAAACTCCAAGAACAAAAACTTCAAAAAGACTGAAGTTGGCTCCAGGTGTCAAAGTATAAACCTGTTGATGATTTTCGGGAATTATTCCCGTTTGTACTCCGGATGAAATGAGAATTTCGTAAAGTAATACCGATAATTTTAAAAACGCCATGGACTTCGATTTTTTTTATTTTTTTACAGGTTATCAATCGGTTTCACCAACACTGAACCAAAAAGGTACATGATTTTCATGAAAAATTTCCTACTTTTAATGCACACATACTTAAAAATTGAGCCATAACATCGCGTCCATACGATTTAGGTATAGTTGTATGAATTGATTCCTAAGAGTATGACCGAGTTATGCGGCTCATGAATTATTCATAAAATGTATGTAACTGATGTTCATAAATCCAATGTTTGTATAGGTACTTAAGTTATATGAATGAATTTCATTTAAAGTGAATTTTCTGTAGGTGCTATACATACAAATTATAAATATGTCCATGTATGCTATGAAAATTTTACGTAAAGCATATGATCTCAGTCATTTATTTTATGTTTTATTTCATAACAAATATGAATCGTTGATTATTTTTTATGAATTTTTCATAAAATTTATGAATTCAATTCATAAAACCTATAATTCTGTTCTTAGATAGTATGAGTGCATTCTTTAAAACTATGTATAGCTTTCATGAAAAATATGAATGGTTCATTATTTTTATGAATACCTTATCATACAACGCATGAATTTTTCATAAAATTTATGAAACCCATACATGAAATTTTGCAGCAAATGAAAAACTGCAAATTAAATGAAAATAATTTCCGTCTTACCTACAAAGTCTGATGAGCTAGTGAAATTGCAAAATACATACCTCAATTTATAATTTCGAGTGATCTCCGGTCCAAAGATTGTGTTTCGCCCAGGTACGACATGACAGTTGGACTCATCAGTCAGATGCTGTCGTACCCTACTAAGACGCGAATTATGGTCGATCCTTACCGATTCTTATAAAACTCACAGCCTGAATACACTGTGAATTCTATATTTCTAAATTTTATCGAAGAACTTTCTCTAAGACCAGTGATCATAATTTTCATGAACAGTTCATGCTCTTGCCGAGATCATTTATTTTAAATTCATAGAACCTAGGAATAAATGCATTAAATTTATGAAATTGATACATGAAGACTTTAAAAATCCAGGTTCATGATTCATAAATTATAGGAATAGACATTAAACTCATGAATTGATACATGCAACCTGAGAAACCATACATAAAATTAAGGACTGTATTCCTAATTTTTTATATATTTTTCTTAAAAAAGTGCAAATTTTAGAGCATGAACCGTTCATGCTCGTATTAATAAAATCATGAAAACTATGATCAGAGATTTTAAATGAAATTCTTCCATACATTTTTTTTAGGAATGGAGATTCATAAAAACAACACCCGTTCATGAAATTTATGACCGTTTCTTCATGAATTTTCGGAGAAAATCTGCTTTTTTAGCTCTAAGATTGCCGTTCATAGATTCTATGTACAAAATTATTTTCAATGAACTTTCTGCGATTTATTGTTATCCGAACTTATTGTGAGTAATTAATTGGCTTCCAAAGAAAAGTATGTCCAAATTTCTAAGAGGCTTGAATATTTAACTGTAAAAAAAAGGAATAATTTATTAAAAAAAAATTATCTTAACTGGTAATGTTGTAATTAATTATGTTTGTCTTTGGAATCTTCTATACTTCGTCGGCTAAATGCGTAAAGCTGCTAAGTCCACTTTTTGCCGAAATTGAAATTTTGATGGTGTTTTATAAAGAAGCACATTCTGCACAAATTGCTTTAATCAATTTTGTCCAATATATCGTAGTTGTTGCAGAATCTTGAAGCGAAAATCAGTTTTTGTGAGGAGCCTTATGTAATTTTTTTTTTGTTTTTTTTGCTCTCCTGTAAAATTTGCGATAGTGGACTTAGCAGTTTTACGCATTTAGCCGACGTCTTGTATTAAGCGGATATATTTTTAACTACAAGTTTTTTTTCCTTAATTCTGAAGTTAGTACTCTTTTCAATATATAATATACATAAATCAATTGACTAGTTTTTATTCCTGATATCACTAAATTAATACATTGGTATAGTGGTGAAAAATGTATATGTTAAGCAGCTCATGAAAATTAAGATCTAATTGAAGCATTTTGACAGGACCATAACAATGAACTGAGCAGTAAAAAGTTAAGGCAGCTGTGAGCCATTTTTGATACAGAATACAGTCAGCCTAGAAATATACAAAGAAAACAAATAATATATAAATGAAATAAATGAAGGATTAAGGTTCCCCCACACCAACGCGAATTTTCGGTGGCGACAACGAAAACAACAATAACAACACGTGGTTGTCAATGAAAACAACACGTTGTTATTATTGTTTTCGACGTCGCCACCGAAAATTCGCGTTGGTGTGGGGGAATCTTTATACTATCAAAATTGAAACATTTTTACTAATAAAAATGATTTTGCGTATATTCATTGTCGTTTGATAAACTTAAAATTCATATGAGTTGTCTAGCAAAATTTGGTCGCGATTGTTTAAAACGGATAACTTCTATTTCAATTGTTCGATCCTAACTCAAACTGTATAGGGTGTCCAATACCACTTCAAAATGTTCAGTACTATTTGTAGGTAGGTACTATTTTTATAGATTTGAGAATAATATTTCTGCAGGGTTTGATAATTTTAATGGACAAAAAAACAGCTCGGGACAACAAACCACCACCAATCACCAACCAGCCACATAATTTTTAATATTCTTCCCACCATGGCCAAATATTTACCAAGCAAAGCACTTAAAAATTAAGAAATTTTCTTTTTTTATTACTGGGTCCAAGTTTAAATCGTGCACTTATAATTTTTCCTAGAGCCTCTTCTTCTTCTTCAAAAAAAAATGGAATACCTATGCTCTTAACGCGGGCAAAATTTGTTTCCTAGAATCTCTTATAAAAAAAACAATTGGAACACCTGCTCTTAACCGGGACCATGCATAGCAACCCTGATTTAAAGCAAACACCCTCCTTTTTGATCTAAAGTTTATAAATTTTCATTATGTTTTAATTAAACATTTAACCTTTATTTAAACTTAAATTTTCAAGTTCCGACAGTTAGACCTCAAGTTATAAGACTCTTAGACTAATTTGTGTGTGCCCCTGCATGAATGTTGCATTAATTGCATGTATACATATATACCGCGATAACTGAAATTTTTGTAGATGAGGGTCGTAGCAATAAGGTTGTATCATATGGTTTTTTTTTTTCAAAATTATGCGGAGATTTTTCGTCTTGAAAATCGAATATAATACAGTAGAATCTCAGAAAGATGAACGGTTCTAAAAGATGAACAGCTCGGAAAGATGAACGGAAAATTTTCACTTTTCAGTGTTCAAAAAGATGAACGAGTTAAAATTTTGTACTCGAAAAGATGAATACTTTATTCCCAACATAATTTTTTACTTCTTCTTTGCCTTTAGTTCCTCCTGAACAATACTTTTGAGCTTGTTTTAATTTGTTATGTAAATAATTTTTAATGTTTACTATATCTTCTTCCTCAAACATACGTTGATGCTCGAAAAGATGAACAATTTGAAAAGATGAACGGGCCCTGTTTTATATCTGTTCATTTTTTCGAGATTCTACTGTATTGTTGTAGTATAAAAAAGGGTGATATAAATTCTTAAAAAACAATATATGTAATTAGAAATAAATTGATACAACAACTTCTGAAATTGTTTCGACACCAACATAATATAAGATTGATTTCTTGCCCTATAGGGCAAGTACAGTGAAAGCTCCCTTGGGCGGACAGCGAAGGTCGCAGAACTTTTGTCGTCTAAGGGAGTTGTCCGTCCAAGGGAAAAATTAAAACCGATTAAAAAAATATATATACAAGAAACAATATAAAAAAACAGACCACAGCTGCAGAAATAAAATCCGTTATACATTTCATAACAAACATTGATTTGGTGGCATGCAGCACTCATGCACTGTGCTAAATTGTTATTTTTGTTGTTGTTTTCGTTAGTTTTGTTAGTTAGTGTGTCTTGTTCGTTCGCATCTATTGCCGCTGCTAACGAATGGGAACGTTTTTAATGCAAGAGAAGATATGGGAAAGATGTTGGTGAAAATAATAGTTGATATTTACAAATTAGAAAAGGTTTTTGTTCTCCATAAGAGAATTAAATTTGAAAAATTGCGAGTGATATTCTTGTCCGCGTCCGGGTAAGGGAGTGTCCGCTTAAGGGATCATAAAATGTATATGGAATTTAAATTCAAGATCCACGGTCGGGAGAATTTGTCCCCTCAAGGGGATTGTCCGCTTATAAGGGAGTTGTCTGCAATAGGAGCTTTCACTAGTATTGGGATTTGGGTTCCTTTAAAAAAAAATGTTCGGTTGTATTCACATACGATGATGGAGAAGTGCAAAAAAGTGGGTTTCGTTATATCGTCCATTGGTCTGTGTGTCTGAGCGTCCACTATAATTTGAGATAGAACCTAAACAAGTAACCCATTTGTTTCAAATTTACAGAAGGTATACAAAGTACATATTTCTTTATAAAGTCACTGTAGAAACCCGAAATTCTGGAAATTACCGCAATAAAACTCAGATTTTTTCAGGAACATTGTTAAAAGTTGGAAATGTTTTGTTTTCATATGCGTATTTGGTAAGCAATCAAATGAGAAAAAGAGCACATTCAAAATTCTTGGAACGTGCCATTAAAATTACTGTTGTCCAAGAAAACTTTTTACATTAAGATCCGGAATGAATTCATGAAAACAAAACATTTCAAACTTTTACCAATTTTGGTTAAAAAAATTCTTAGCTTTACCAGTAAATTTTAAAGTTTCTATATACATTTCGAAGTTTTACAGAACCATATTATTATCATAAATAAACATTGATATTAAAATGTGCAGTGTTAAGTTGAAAACCACTTTGATCACATCTTATCACAAACAACTGCAGAGAAAATTCAAAGTTGAGCAATCAATAATAAAAATCGGTTTTACATAATATTTCAGCATGGAGTTTTGGACTTCCCTCTCTCTGGTTTTAAAAAACTTTATTTTTTTTTTCAAGCCACCACAGTAGTGGTCAAACACATTAAAAATACGGTTATCTTGAAAACCTGTTTTTATTTATAGAAAGGTATATAGAAATATGTACATATGTACAAGTATATTTACAATTTTACTAAACAAGAGAAAAACGTTTTACATCTCAATTCCATTTCCAGTTAATTTTTTTTAATGAGGTACTTTTTACTTTGTACTGCAAAAAAATAAAACACTTTATATGAAGGTAAAAATATATTTTAAAATTTCAATTTAACAAAGCGTATAAATTGAATGAATAAATTCAGTCACAAAAAACACAAACGAAGTAAAAACAATTTGATAAAATAATTTAATTAAAAAAAAATTTATCAACTACACAATACACCAACTGTGGAAAGTGAACTGCTCGAGAAAACCTCAAGTACCTACCTTCTTTTAAAAATATTTTAATTATAAAATGGTAGATTATGATGGTTTTTATGTACCTATATTAGTCCAATGAAATGTTACATTGACCTTGCATTTAGTATAGGACAAGTTTTTTTTTTTAATGTGTAGAGTGCATCGGTGTGAGTATACGAAATCATTTTCGGGGCTGGAACCCCCCCCCCCATTTGGCCGCTGTCTTGAAAAAGGGGTAAGAAGCCCCTTTTCTCAATATCTTGAGAAATAAAGGTCTGACAAAAAAAATTGTAGAACATTTTTGTAGAGAATTTAATTCTCTACAATTTTGGTTAAGAAACTTTTTACCGTTAAATTGAAAATAACAAAGATATAGCCAATAATCGACGAACATTTTCAAAAAAAATTACTTTAAAGGGTTATAACTTTTTTTCTAGCAAATTTATTGAAAAAACATTCAAGATGTTTTTTGTAGACCATTTTATTGCGAAAAATTTGGTATATCCAGTTTTTAAATTCCATCATTCTAGAATGGGTGCACACCAAGAACTAACAATTTTTTTTTATTGTTTTTTATTGTTTTTTTATACACGGTGATCTGTAAAAAGTGCACGAAAAAGCTAGAGCAAGTAAATTTAAGTTAAGACAAGAAAAAAATCGTACAGGAGGGGGGGTCTATTTCCCCCTGTTTAGGCGGGAGGGGCAATTTTCTATAAAATTGACTAAAAACAGAAAAAAAAATATTTAAAAAATCTCTTCTTTAATCTTCATTTTAAATTTAGTGTAGTATAGTGAATAGTTTTTGAAAAATTAATTTTCAAAGTCGAAATTTTGAAATAAAAATTAAGTTTTCAAAAACTATTCACTAACACAACTTAATTTAAAATGAAAATTAAAGAAGAGATTTCTGGCTTTTCAAAAACGTATAGCATTACATTGTAAGTTTAACCGTTGTTTTTAAATATTTTTTTTTTTTGTTTTTAGTCAATTTTTTAGAAAATTGCCCCTCTCGCCTAAACGGGGGGAAATAGACCCCCTCTCCCTCTTCTTGGTGTGGACCCGTTGTAGAATGATGGAATTTAAAAACTGGGTATACCAAAGTTTTCGCAATAAAATGATCTACAAAAAATATCTTGAATGTTTTTTCAATAAATCTGCTAGAAAAAAAGTTATAACCCTATAAAGTAATTTTTTTTGAAAATGTTCGTCGATTATTGGCTATATCTTTGTTATTTTCAATTTAACGGTAAAAAGTCTCTTAACCAAAATTGTAGATATTTAAATTTTCTACAAAAATTGTTTACACATTTTTTTTTTCAGATCTTTGTTTCCCAAGATATTGAGAAAAGGGGCTTCTTACCCCTTTTCAAGATAGCGGCTAAATGGGGGAGGGGTTTCAGCCCCGAAAATGATTTCGTATACTCACACTGATGCAGTCTATACATTAAAAAAAAAAACGTTGTTTTGTTGGAATGTTAAAAGGCTCAAACGTTGATATATCAGAACTGATAAAAATTGGTCAACTATAAAAAATAAAAAAAAAACTTATATTACCGAAATATAATTTTGAGGATGAAAACATGCTTGCTTTTTGCGATAAGAAAAATTATATACTTAACCGGGTAATTCATTTTTATTTTCTCATTTAGACGGTATTGGGAAAATTTTCTAAATAATTGACTTTAAAAGGAGAAATTAAATTAAAGTTCAAAAATACCCCATCAACTCTTTATCTTTTAAATCAAATTATTTTAATTTATTATTTTTTATACCTACAGTGGACGCTTGTTAACTTGAACACGTACGAAACTATGGATTCTTCAAGATATTGGATAAAGATAAAAAAATGTTGATTTTTTTAATAATAACTCATTTTAATGATTTTAAAACGTAAATAGCTACATATATCATAAATATAAAAAAATTTAAATGAGACGTTTTAAAGACAACTTGGAAAAAAAGATTGGTTATATTACACGGCTCAGCATATAATATAGGTGCAGCACATTTTGAAAAGCATGATTTTCGGGAATTCTGAAGAACTGTTAGTTCTGAAAAAATTTTTTGGATTCCCCTTTACAAAAATCGTTTGCATTTTTACCAACTTTGTTCAAGTTACATAGTTTGCAAAGATTTATGTGTTCAACTTTTAGAGTATCTACTCAAGAGAAAAAGTCAAGGTATCGACTATCGAGTTATAAAAATGGTTTGTTCACACACCAACGCGAATCTGTCGCGGCGACGACAAAAACAATAATAACAACACGTGGTTGTCAATGAAAATAAAACGTTGTTGTAATTATTGTTTTCATTTTCGCCGCGACAGATTCGCGTTGGTGTGGGGGAACTTTTATATGGAATGCGTATAAAGAAAAATTATTTGTTCAAATCATCGTTTGATCAAGTTAACGATATTCCACTGTGTATCAGTCAGATGCCCAATCCATATAGGAATCTATCAAGCTTTCTGTTAAAGCTTTATTACTACGCCGTTATACATAAATTTATAAGTGGTTATAGTTAGCGACAAAGGAATCGCACTCAGCTTATCTAAGTCCTAACACCCACTTAACATCTCAAGTGTATACCCCAAGGTAGTCATCTATATAGACCTCCTTCTTTTTATCCCAGCCAATAATGACCTTATTCAATTTCCATTTCATTTGCTATAGTGACATTAGTTTATGGGGGTATAGGTATATACTGATGGGACCCCTCAGGGCCAGGTATCTTCGTAGGGGCGCATACTTCCGGTACCCACAGTTTAGTTTTATTTCAAGTCGCGGAAGATTGTTAATGCAAACCCAACTTTTTTCTACCTATATATCTATATTCTGTTTGGCCCCATTTTAAAACCCGTTTCTATATTCATAATAATACTCCAAAATGATTAAACGATAACAATACAACATGGATAATCAATTTATATTACTTACAAAGAAGGCATATTGTAAAAGTCTCCTAACCTTCTATCTTAAATGGTATATGGTGGGCGTTAAAATGTCACGTTTCACTTACTCCAACTTTCAACATGAAATTACTATGCATGTATGTATGTATTTTGACATCTTTAGCGGCCTTATCGTTCCACAAATTAAGCATTAAAGCAGTTTTTGGTCATTATGTTGGTGGTAATTTGACTAATTTCAATTTAACGCTCGCCCCCTTTACAAACGGTTGTCCTTATATTCATTAATAGATATACGCGCGACGACGGCGACGTTGTGTCTCTGTGTGTGGAAAATGTTTTGCCATAACAAACATTTACCGCAAATAATTATACACCTTCGTCCGTCTCCCACATCATAGCACCACATATAATTATATTGGATAAACCATCATCAACCTCTTTCCGAGCTCTAGGTCTTTGTTTGTTTAGGATTTATGAGACCTATATCTACACAAAGCACACTCACACATCCTATACCTATACCTATACCTATACAAAAACAAATCTATACAAAACGCATCTTCATCCTACCTCTTCGTATTTCTATACGATTTGTCGGTGTTAGATTATGGCTGATATGTTGATGTGTCACACAAATTTCGAAGGCCTAAAAGATTTCTATCTTTAGAGAAACTTTTGTTTAGAAGGGTTGGTATAGATTTTTCACGATTCATTAACATTTTGTACGTCTTTGAATTTTCGGCGACTATATATACAAACCAGATGCCTTTCTTTTGTAGAAAAAAAAAACAAAAACAATGTCTTAAATCGTTATGTTGTGTTTGGTTAGTTCAAAGATCCGCATCAATTTATCATTTTTTGTTTGATGCTTATAAAACGTTTTGTTTTGAAAGATGTTGTTAAACCATTGAGAAATGTTTTCATAAAAGTTGCAAAAACCAATTGAATGGAATGATAAATGAAAAGAAGAAATATGTTGACTGAATGCAGCGTATTGTAGTATTTGCAACAAGTTTTGACTGAAAAAAAAATTACCTGATGGACAAAGCAGTGAATAATTATAGGTTAGGTAACCTTATTGCACGTGCTTGCTCAATGCAAATATTTTCAATACAATTGAGTCAAAAGGTGAGAGTAAAGGTACCTTTAATTGAAGATAGATATAGGATTTTGTATACTACTACCAAAATTTGACATGTAAAGCAGCAATTAAGTCTTCCCTTCAACTGGATCCATTAAAAGTGAAGGCGACGCATCTCGTGAGATTTACCAAGGAAGGAAGGAAAGAATCAGGACATGGAACTGGGATTAGTATGGAATTATATCTCCAGGTCTAAAGGGTCTTGACAACTAAAAACGTAAAACTTTACCAAAAACTTTCGAACGAAGTTTGTAGATATTAGATTAGGGGCAGTAATTATAGCGATCAGGAAAACGAAACAGGAAAAACTTTCAAATAAATTAATTACTATAGGTTTTAATTTGATTTGTAACGCAATTGATGCAATCAATGGCAAATAACTGAAAGAATTTTTTGTTTCAATAAAATTTTCAATTGAACAAATATTTTTTTGTGAAAAATGTTGGTATTTATTTACTTTCCTGACTGAATTTCATTTTCCGTACCAGCTTAAGGCCTGGTCAAACAGGGACGGTCAGCTTTCTATTGATTTAGTTGATCGTCTTGCCCATCTAAGTCATGTCGAGTGTACTTTCACCAAACAAACAACGAAAATACTTTTCAAATTTATAAAATCTGAATTAAAATTGAAACTTAATTATTGATTTTCGTAACAAGAATTCAAGAAATAGGAGTTTTTGTTAATATTTTGTATTCTTTTCAGTCTGGAACCAGCTCCAAGAAATAAACACATTCAACAAAGTGCAAAGAGCTAGCGATTTTGTTTTTTTTTTTTTTTCTGTTTTGTCTTTTGACCGTCGCGTTCTTTGTAAAAATCTACAACTTCAATTTTACCGTCGCGTTCCATTTTTTTCCGCTGAATTTGACCTCGTTCCGTTTGTACAACAACATTTAATTCTCTAGAAGATAGAGAACGCGACGGGCAAAATTGTCTTTTCCATCAAATTGAAACAAATCGTTTCAATTATATTTGCATTCCAGCTTTTTACTTGTTCCACTGACAGATTAGTGGAAGGAAAAAAAATCGTTTGCATTTCAATCAGGAAAACTTGAAAACTTTTCGTGTTCGCTATAAACGCTCATGAGCAAAAAATTCCTGTTTCCATCTGTTTCTACTTTTCCTGATGGTTTTTCCTGATCGCTATAACTGACAGGACAGGAATTTTTTCCTTATGAGCGTTTATAGCGAACACGAAAATTACGTCAGTGAGTGAGCCAGTGAAGTTTTCCTGATTGAATAATGCAACCGAATTTTTTGTCCTTCCACTAATCTGTCAGTGGAACATTGCCATTGATTAGTGCATCGATTGCGCTACAAATCGAATGAAAACCTAGCAAATAATCTATTTGAAAGTTTTTCCTGATCGCTATAACTGGCCTCTGGCCTTAGCAAGAAACAATGAGTTCACGGTACACTCTCAAAGCAAATTCCATCAAATGGGTATGGGCAATGATGAATCGAGAATGTCTTTATAAGCTGGTGCACAGGAATTTTGGGTCGAGAACCAAAATTTCGGTATATAAACATCGGTGGGATCACTTTCAAGAATGAAGTAAGTTTGAATCATATTTAAAAACGCATGGAAAAGATAAATTCTCTTTTTTGTTGAAAAAATCTTTCCAACCTTCCATTGAAATAACTTTTTTCATTTAACTCAGCAATCAATGGTATCTATTCCACATCGCACAGGACCAGTCATTTCACATAGAATTTCAATCTGTAAAACAAAATCGAGTTGAAATGTGTTTCGACTCGTTCGCATTCGCGTTCGTTTAGTTAGGTTGAAACTTTGCTATTCTCCCTTTAAAATCTAGCTCGACTTTTCGGTTTTGCATATAAACATTAGCTGCGTTTTATTGGTATTTATATTTAGCACAGCAATACAAGTTCCAATAAAACGGTTTTGTCACTTTTACATATGTATATGTAGATAGTAGGTAACACTCTTTATTTCTGTGGTTGTGTTCGCAATTTTGTTTTGTTTATATGTCTTGATTTTAGATGTCCTGATGGTATGCAGCGCACTATTTGTGAAAAGTGATTTTTAGCTTTGGTGAATTTTGTTTCAATAAAAAATTAAAATTACTCTAAAACATGTTTTATCTATACGGATTTCCTTTGATTTTACAATCTATTAAAAAAATTTAAAGTGCGACGTTTTTTTCTCGTGACCCCTTTGTTTGTGACGTTTTTGAAATTTCTCAGCGGCAAAACTGATGGCCAAAGATCCAAAATTCGGAGGAACAACTCAAGAAATTGAGAGATGTCGAATCTGTAACACACGCATCAAAGACACAAAAAGGTACCACAAACTTCTCTAAAAAGAAGATAGAACTGCCTATAAATAGTACATATCGTCGCTGTAGACGAATACCAATCGTAAACCAGAAAAGTTAATTTTTCAGGAGAAACAAAACACTTGATATAAAAGTATTGTGGACCAATACCATTGACCTGCTATTTATGCGTTTAACTTTGAAACTATCGTTCTTAGGCTAACAAAGTATTTTTCATTAGATCCGGAAAGTTGTTCACAATAAAAGTGCATCATTACCTAAAAAGTGAACTTTTCTGGGTTACGAGGTATTCGATCTACAGCGACGATATTAAATAATACCTAGGCCTACTCCAAATTTCTTCTTATGTTTCTTTAAATAACAAACAAATTTGGAGGAGGAGCTTTAATAAGGGCAATCTTACCCAGCTATATCAACAAATGGGAACAATAATTAATTATTATTCCTAGATCTTTAGGTCGCAATGCTCTTAACCCCAATATTATTCATCCATTCATATATACCCTTGGGTAGCAAGAGGCTTAGTTGCTTTTATCTTTTAAGAATACAAATAAAATCAATAAAGGTAAAAAAATCAATGATGTAAAACACTAGATAAGTTTATTATTTGATTAAGTTTACGATTTGGTAAATGAATTTGTCAAATTTTGTATATGAGAAATGATGGACACAATTTGGTTATATTAACCATTTTTTTTATAAACTTAACCAAACGTCATTGTGACTTTTTTTCAGAATATTTCTAAATCATTTAAAGTCATTTGTTTATAATCCAATAAATTTTAGCTTTAGCTTTCATATTGTTAAGAATTAAATTCTTTAAATTTTTACGAGTTTATAGAAAAAGAAGTAATTTTTGTGCACAAAAACAAATTTTTGACGTTTAACAAATAGTTTATTCAATTACATGTATAGGTAGGTTATAGGTATTTAACCAAATAAATAAAAGAGCGTTCATCCTAACTTTTGTGTAAATTTATCATTTTACACAATTTGTTAATATACCAACGTTGTATGAATAAGTGAGATCAAAAACATTTTTAGGTTATTTTAATTGCAGCCTAAATGTGAATCCACTGCCACCATAAACGAAGAAGTCAATGAAATTTCGCAATTTAATAAGGTAAGGCCGCAAAAAAGTTTATATCTTTCTTTTCGTATAGGCACTTATATAAAGTTTGAAGAAAAAAAAAACAGCTGGTTTAAAGTCTAAAATCTCCAAAGTTAAATCTTTAATAGGTAGGTATAGGTACCTAACCTAACCTACCTCTGCTCCCTTCTATACTACTTGTCTTCCTTTCAACATTATTTCACTTCGTTGCTAGGTAGGTAGATGGGTAGGTATTTGCGTTCATTACTCAATCCAAGCGAGCTTAACTTAGCATAACAAAAGCCCTTGGGAATCTGCAGATGTAAATTAGAGATGAGAATAAAATTAAAGAGAAAGCATGGATTTAAAAAAAATTGGCAATACAAGCAGTAGCTATTTTATCTAGAGTTTTTGGCTTTTTCGTATAGGTTCATTGTTCAACAGTATTAGTAGATAGATATATCTACCAAGGTATAGGTAGGTATTTATCTAAAATTCATGCCATCATGAATGGATATTTTTGCTCTGAACAAAAGTAGACTTTCAGCTTTAACATAACTGCGCATAACCATTTTCTTATAGACGAAGTATGCTCTCAACTCTGAGTAACATAATCTTTTAACTGGTCCCTGCTCTCGCCGAAAGAATCAGAGGAGAATGGAAGAAATGACTGATAACTAGCGAACATTTGGCCTCTTCTTTTTTTTTTTAATTTTCATTCTTCTTTATTTTGCAAATCGAAATTTGAAACGAAACAAAGCGACCCTTTTTTTTATATATGTACCGATACGTAACACTGAAGCCTGAATTCCAATAACAAAAAAAATAAATCCGAAGGTGAGCAGGGACTCGTTTGTGAAGTAGATACTTAAATTGACTACTATAACAGTGCTGCTGCCCTATATACTATCTTACTATAACAAACGATAGGTAATACCTATCGTAACCTTAACTTATGCTGCAGGTATGTACCTATGTACATATTACACTATTTTTTAGTCAGAAAATTGGTAACCTGCCTATATTTTGTTTTAAGTTCAATTTTTTTTTTTTTTTAATATGGATTTTTGTTGATTATTCACCTAAGTATCTCCTACCTTTAACTTAAGTAGGTATGTACCTACCTATTTAAATTTTCCAAAAACTGACTGTTGACTTTTGAATTAAAAACAATTTTTCTCCCATATTATGTATGTAACATTCTCTTTAACCCAAAAAATTAAAGGTATTAGTCAATTTAATACCAATACTATTGTACTATGTACTACCTTTCTTAAAGCAATTTTATATAGGAGCCAGCACTGGCTCATATCCATTTAAATGCTTCAAGTTTATTTTTTTTCTGTATAAGTAGGTAGGTACATAAGGTACTTTAAGCAGAAATTTGTTGGAAATTGGAACATATTGGTTAAAATAGGTGCATACATAGGCAGGTAATATACACCACCGTAGACCTATAGATGTTATTTATATCTTTTATCTTATATTGGAGGTAGGTAGGTATATAAGAAAGTATCTACTAATTGTGGGAATAAGTGGAATGAGGTTGAAAAATCGAGAGACCTAATTCCTGTTGCTTCATGCTACACTACCTAGGTAAAATGACGGACAATAGCAATAGGTAGTTTAGATCTCAGACTCATAGAACGGGTAAGACCGTTTATGTATCTATCTTAGATTATATACCTACCTAGCTATCTTGGCGCTACTGCTGTGGGAATACCAATTTATGGCAGACGTTATGTTTTTTTTTGCTTGTCATTTTAAATGTGGAATGTCATTGGATTTTCGGATGAAGATAGCGACGTTATGCTGAGCTGGGGATTTGTGGGTTGATTTATGTAGGTAGGTAGGTTAGGTATTGCCTGGGAGGCTGATGGCATTTTAAATTGAAAAAAGGATGTTTTGCATTAGGTAATAGAGTTTTTTGTTTATGATATTCTTTCGGCAAAAGCTTAAAATATTTTGTGTACGTACCTATCTACCTATGTTTTGGTTATATATGCATTTTATGTTTTTTTTTTTATTTTTTTCACCCATCCTAGCCACAAAAATAAATTCTTTCATAAATACATAGGTAAAAACTTTATACCGCACACAAAGCATCTCGTCATATAGCCGCGTACAAGTTTGTCATGGATGCAGCTACGCCTACCTAGCTATAGCCTTTTGCGAATGAACCATCTCGTCATAGACAAAACACCCAATGTGTATAGGTACAGAAAAAAATATTACGGCCGCAGCGGTAGTTATAGGTATATAACGAGGAAGTAAAAGGGAGGAAAGAAGATCTTGCGTTTAGTTTCGCGATCTACACTGACTCCCGACTTTAAGACCCGGAACGCAAACTCTGATGTGAAAGAACGAAACTACTTATTTTTATAATAACTTAGTCACTGAGAAACAGGGAAGGCGGTAGGTAATAACGCCCAAATCGATTCGGAAATATCGCCCAAATTTTTTTGTATCGCTCAAAAAAAATTGGAAATATGTATCGCCGAAATTTATATTTTTCCAAATCTAAAGTTGGAAATATGTATCGCCCAAATATATTCAATATAAATTGTTTTTGTAAAAATTGGGCGTTATTTCTTCAATTTTAGGCGATATTTCCTAAGTGTAATTTCAATGACAAGATAATCTTAAAAAAATCGCGGTGCATAAGCAGTCAGGTATGTATGGGCACGTTGCCCCCTGCAACCCCCCTGCTTGGGCATATTATAGTCTCTTTGCATTTAAAGAATGCAGGATTTAAAGAAACTTATGCATACACGGTACACCCAGCCTCGCATCTACACCGAATCTTATATAATGTGCCCAAGCAGGGGGCAGTGTTTACACGCCGCGCCGGTTTAATTTTCCAAAATCCATATTGTAAATGTTAGTATTGAGTTTTATTAATATTTGGGCGTTATTTCCTAAGATTTGGGCCTTATTTCCTTTTTATAGATTTCTTTTTGGCGATATTTCCAATTTTGGGCGTTATTTCACATTTTACTTTTAAAATTTTTATTTTGGGCGTTATCTCCTTAAAAAAAAATTAAAAATTGGAAATAACGCCCAAATCGAGAAAAAAACAACAACAATTGTTCAGAATTTTTGGGGCGGTATTTACAAATGGATTTAGGCGTTATTGCCTAACGCCGGAATATTAATGTACCTATATATGGCGTTAGGCAATAACGCCCAAGAAAATAACCCCAAAAACGATTTGGAAATATCGCCAAAAAAAATTCTGAACAATTGTTGTTGTTTTTCTTTTCTCGATTTGGGCGTTATTTCCAATTCAAAAAGTAAAATGGGAAATAACGCCCAAAATTGGAAATATCGTCAAAAAAAAAAATCCAGAAAAAGGAATTAACGTCCAAATCTTAGGAAATAAGGCCAAAATAATAATAAAACTTAATAGTACTAACATTTACAATATTAATTTTTGAAAATTAAAACGGCGTATAAACACTGAGGTACATATGTATGAGGGGGCATGCCGCCCCCCTGCTTGGAAAGATTATAGGATTTGGGGTAGGTGCGAGGCAATGTTTCTTTAAATCCAGATTCTTTAAATGAAAGGGACTTTGCATACACCCTGCCTCGCACCTACCCCAAATCCTATATAATGTACCCAGGCAGGGGGGTTGCATACATACCTCACTGTTTATGCGCAACGACTTTTTTTTTTAAGATTATCTTTGAAGTTTCACTTTGAAAATATCGCCTAAAATTTAGGAAAGATTTAAAATTAAAATTAAAATTAAAAAAACATGTTTGGAAATATCGCCCAAAATTGAGGAAATAACGCCCAAATTTTACAAAAAAAAATTACATTGAAATATTTGGGCGATATTTCCAACTTAAGATTTGGAAAAATATTAATTTGGGCGATATTTCCAAATCGATTTGGGCGTTATTTCCTTAGGCGTTATTGCCTTACGCCCCTATATGTATCTATACTATCTATTCAAGTTAAATTTTTCAGCAGGTGATAAATTAAGGGACATCATAATGAAAATAATAGTGATAGGTCAAGAACACTTATTGGATTCAAACGGCTAGATTCTAGCGGTTAAATGCTAATATGATCAGATTTTAACTTCTAAATTCTAGCAGATAGATTCTAGTGAATAAATTCTAACAGCTTGATTCTTGCAGTTACAGATTCAAGTAACTTAATTCCAGCGGCTTAATGTGTTTATATCTTAGAGGCTAAATTTTAGCAGTTCGATGCAAATATGGCTAGATTCAAGCTGCTGAATTCTAGTGGGTATATACTAGCAGTAAGGTGCTAGTGCCTAGATGCTAGTGTCTTAATGCTAGCCGCTAGATTCAAGTGGATAAATTCCAGCGACTAGATGCTAGCAGCTAGAAGTGCAGTCAGTATACATTTTGTATTTTATATTAAAAATAAAAAAACATTTTGTATCAAAGAATCTACACAGAGTTACGGAGAATAACTACACAATCTTAAAAAAGGTTTCAGTAGATAATTTTGAGGCGTTTTTTTTCGAAGAAATTCTCGGAGCTCTTATTTTAACCTGAAATAAGACCTCGGCATGTTGAAATGCGCTTCGTAGATGCAATTAAAAAGGATCTTTGAAAAATTCTTTTTATTTTCTGTCTCTATTTTTAAGTTAAATAAAATTAATGTTTATTTGATTTTTTTTTTATGAATTCGCTTCTTAAACTTAAAAAAGGCATGTTGATGCTATTGAAAGTTGTTGCCCCTTCCACCCCAAAAATTTCACAAAATCAGCATTTTTGTTAAAAATTTGGTAATCCTAAAGTGCATGTCCAAAAAATACGTATCTATAGACTATAATCAATTCTTCACATAACAGCTCCTTTATCTTGATGAACGGTTAACGATTTAACAAATTCCAGGCAGGGATTTTTTCCAAATGAGCCGTCTCAGAAGCCGCATTATGCCTACCTTAAATTTTGTATTTCTCTTATATAGCGGTTGAATTATTTTAATCGTACCAGCTACCAGTAAATCGAGCTATACCTATTTATCAATGACACATATTAACTATATGGTAGGTATATGTAGGTACCAACCTAATTTACATATAAAACGATCTCAAGGCGCAGATAAGCCAAGCTAAGGATTAACTTGTATAGGTACACTCTTTACAAGTTTAATCAGATTCAAAGACAGAAGTTGAACTGAAGTTCTGAAACTGAAAACAACTGCATAGGACTGTGGTGGATAAACACCCTGCAGATACAGAAGTATCTATGCCTACCTACTCCAATTTTCAAGTCCAATCTGCGGTATCTGGTGTTGAATTTATAGGTAGGTATGCCATCGTCGTTGTCAAACAATGAAGATTGGATTGGATTGAAGTTGAGCTGTTTGAGATGTCATTGGAATCTCTCTCTCAAATAGTAGGTACAACAAGAGAGCAAGAGCCAAGAAGAGCTAACCCAAAACGAGATTGTATTTCTCGTAATTTGATATCATACCTACCTATCAAAAAATTTATCACGCAAGGGGAACAACGGGAACAGTGAATGTGAATTTATATACAACTCACTCACACAATGAAGCCGGGAGCATATTATACATAATATGTATCTATAATTACATAAATTGAATTGATAATGCAAAAAATACCCAAAGAAATGAAGTTTGAAAGCATTTTTTCATACCTATACCAATGTACATACTGAACAGAAGAACGAAGGGTGAAGTAGAGCGAAAAATATTTTAAAAATCTAGAAGTAGGTAATGTATGTATGGATGCATGTATGTATTTATGTGATGTGCTATTTTACGATTATCACTGATTACCTACATATGTATAGGTGGGGTATACACAACATTATGCAAACACGTTCAGAGTGTTTCACTAAATTGAGAGAAAAAAGAGTACCTTCCTATGTAAGTGAATGCCGCTCCACTACCGAGTAACGTCTACCGAGTTCGAGTACCGACAGAAAAAATAACAAAAATGCTCTCTCCATGAGCATTGCGCAGAGCAGCAGTATTTTATCTTTATCATTCATTTCCCCTCTTTACTATGCCGCCCCGCACCGCACCAACCGACGACTCAGGGCCTGGCCCTTGTTGTTTTATAAATTCATTATTTTTTCTTATCTTTGTTGGTCTTCCGTTCCAACTTCATAAAGTTGTTCCATATTTTAATTCGCACAAAACAAGAAAAATGAGCCAAACTATACTACAATCATACAAAAAGAAAAACTTGCCAGCTAGCTAACTGATACGGGGATTGAGCGCATGCTACGCGCTGACGTCACGACAGATGTTACGGTGCGATAGTTTTATTATTGGATTTTGCTTTCCTTTTTGGCATTTGTTTTCGTATAGGTACCTATCATTCGTCAATCGTCATCGCATCGTCATTCGTCTTGTACGTATGGCTCTTGCTAGGTGCGTATTAAATAATTTTTTTCATTTAATATTGATGAGCGAGTGTGAATTAAAATTGTTTGACAAACTCTTACATATCTACAAACGTAGGTAGGAACGTAGGTACATATAAATGTTATTTGATTTTGTGATGACTGCGTAAGATGATGGCAGACAGAACATAGGTTTGTAAATGCAACTGTGGATAATACGTATATTACCTAGTTAATAAATATATATCTATATGAAGCCATGGTCATTTTAGTTTTAATTTTAATTTTAATTTTAATTTTAATTTTAATTTTAATTTTAATTTTAATTTTAATTTTAATTTTAATTTTAATTTTAATTTTAATTTTAATTTTAATTTTAATTTTAATTTTAATTTTAATTTTAATTTTAATTTTAATTTTAATTTTAATTTTAATTTTAATTTTAATTTTAATTTTAATTTTAATTTTAATTTTAATTTTAATTTTAATTTTAATTTTAATTTTAATTTTAATTTTAATTTTAATTTTAATTTTAATTTTAATTTTAATTTTAATTTTAATTTTAATTTTAATTTTAATTTTAATTTTAATTTTAATTTTAATTTTAATTTTAATTTTAATTTTAATTTTAATTTTAATTTTAATTTTAATTTTAATTTTAATTTTAATTTTAATTTTAATTTTAATTTTAATTTTAATTTTAATTTTAATTTTAATTTTAATTTTAATTTTAATTTTAATTTTAATTTTAATTTTAATTTTAATTTTAATTTTAATTTTAATTTTAATTTTAATTTTAATTTTAATTTTAATTTTAATTTTAATTTTAATTTTAATTTTAATTTTAATTTTAATTTTAATTTTAATTTTAATTTTAATTTTAATTTTAATTTTAATTTTAATTTTAATTTTAATTTTAATTTTAATTTTAATTTTAATTTTAATTTTAATTTTAATTTTAATTTTAATTTTAATTTTAATTTTAATTTTAATTTTAATTTTAATTTTAATTTTAATTTTAATTTTAATTTTAATTTTAATTTTAATTTTAATTTTAATTTTAATTTTAATTTTAATTTTAATTTTAATTTTAATTTTAATTTTAATTTTAATTTTAATTTTAATTTTAATTTTAATTTTAATTTTAATTTTAATTTTAATTTTAATTTTAATTTTAATTTTAATTTTAATTTTAATTTTAATTTTAATTTTAATTTTAATTTTAATTTTAATTTTAATTTTAATTTTAATTTTAATTTTAATTTTAATTTTAATTTTAATTTTAATTTTAATTTTAATTTTAATTTTAATTTTAATTTTAATTTTAATTTTAATTTTAATTTTAATTTTAATTTTAATTTTAATTTTAATTTTAATTTTAATTTTAATTTTAATTTTAATTTTAATTTTAATTTTAATTTTAATTTTAATTTTAATTTTAATTTTAATTTTAATTTAATTTTAATTTTAATTTTAATTTTAATTTAATTTTAATTTTAATTTTAATTTTAATTTTAATTTTAATTTTAATTTTAAAATATATTTTTAGATATTCTTCCACTGCCAGTTCACACAAAGTGAACAAAAATCTAAACTTGTGTCTTCCCGACCGATATACATCTTTCATATGATTTGTCCAGATTAGTTCAAAACTTTTTAACTCAGGATGGGAAGTTTCTTCTTCATCCCACATTAAGGCAAATCCGTGTTAAGTGAAGATATATGCGGTATAATTCTCATCTAAATTTTTAATTCTTTTAATGGACTGTAAACATCAACATTATTACTGAAGCGTATCATTAGAATAATTTTTACGCCTTGGCTGTCTAAATGTACATATCTAACTTTTGAAAATGAAAAGTGACCAAGACCAAGAACTCTAGCGTTTATATACGAGTTTGAGCACGTGTCCAACTGAACAAGCTTTTATATTGTGGTACTTTTAGTACTTATATATTAATTGTATTCTGGTTTGGCCTTCTAAATATACGCAACACTCCAGTTAATCGATATTTTTATTACGCAAGACACGTGCGGATGAATTAAAAAAAAAAAAATAGTAAAAGTGTAAATAGTCCATTTAATCTTGAGTTTTATTCTACATACAATACAAGATACCATCGTTAAGAAAAATGTTCGCCCCAACCTTTTTACATAAGGGTGGTGCCAAATTTTAATTTTTCTTATAAAAATGGCAATTCATCATCAATGGAGAAATGTTTGAAAATTTTTTTTTGAAAAACATTGTCAATTGGACTTTATCGCTCATTACGTGCATTTGACTGCATTTGAAGGGCTTTATGAGCAGGTGGAATCATTGGTCCATATAGGTACACATGTTTTTAAATGATTATATATGCTGTCAGAACGTTACAGGCAACGGTGAGACATATAAGACATGATTACTAACAATTAAGAAGAGCTGCTATATAGGTACTTATTTTATCAGAAAATTAAATTACAGAAATATATTGGAGCTACACTACACTATACATTAATTGGTTGGCGCAACAGCAGTTAGTTAGCTTCAGATTCACATATGTATCATTTGATTCCACAAAAAGAGTGTCCCCCAAAATAATAATAATAATAATAGATAGGTGTACCTAACCTATCCTATAGCAGGAAAGCAAAATTCAGAGCGTTTATTATCAAACAACCTGAACTAATTGTACAGCTATACATACACATTACACAACCTTCAATATTCATATATGTATAGGATCAATTCCACTATACGTACGTATAGTTTATATTTATTATTTATGTGTATATGGTCGTTATTTGTTTTCAATTCCAAACCTATCCTATATATACATTTTTGAAATAATAAAAAATCAACTACAATACGCATATTAATATGACATCATGTAGGTACCTACCTGTGGTTTGTATGAAATTTGACATGAAAGGAATAAACTCTCATCAAAAACGCCTTATTTTAAACCAAGCAACCGTAAAGCAGTTGTTTGCCACCAAATTTTAAATCAGGTCGATAAAATGGTAGGTATATTCTACTAGGTTTAACCTAAATTCAGATCCTTATGTTTTCATTTAATCACTCTTTGGTATATATAATTTGCTGACCTGAATTAAAATGTTATGACATGGAAAGTGATGTTTGATTTTTCATTTGTATGTACATTGTGTAAGTATGGATGTTTATATTGAAGTGGAAATCTGTATTTTAAAAAATTGTACCTAAATGATAAATAAATACATAGATGTAGGTACATTATAGGTAGATTCATTTCATACCTATTTCCCCTAACATATACGAGAAGCAAAAGCAATAGACTTTTTTTAAATTTGGTTTGCAACTTAAAGAGCGAATCGATTTTAATATGTACAAGTACGCATGGTACCTACATATATGCAGTTTGTAAATAAAAATTCTGTAGTCGAAATGAATATAATTTATTAGAACAGATATTCTCAATCTGTTTATACCTAAAATGACCGACAAAAAAGTAGTTTATCGTAGGTAATTAGATATTGGCACTGTCATCTGCCTCGCGATTCAACGACCTTGGACGGAGTAACGGAGTTTCATGATTGGAGCAGAGGACATAATAGGTGTGTTTTATTCATTGCTGCATAGCCAGCGCAGCAAAATTTCCCTTGGCAAACAAAAACAATTTGATTGCTGGCGAAAAAGAAGTCAGTAAAAAAAAAGATGGCTGTGCTGGCGATAGAGCTTTTAATTATTGAAATGAACGTATAGATTGAGCTTTCGTTTTATTCAGACTTGTGCTGCGCTGGCTATGCAGCAATGAATAAAACACAACTAATAATGGAGTTAAGATCATTGGAATCCGAAAAACGGGCTACCTACTGTTGTCCAAGAAAACTGTACACTAGACTGCGGAATGGATTACCTAAACAAATAATTTCAATCTTTTACCAATATTGCTGAAAAGTTCTAAATTTGACCGTTGAATTCTGGAATTTCCACATTTCGGAGTTGAACAGTATAACTTGTATTTTTCTGATTTTTTATCTTAACTCCCAACAATAACTGTTAATTGCATTATACAGAAAATTTTTTATTTCTGCGTTCTTATGGGATCACATAAAAATTACTTTCTTAAGTGCGTAGCAGTGGAAAAATACCTTTATCAATTAGCCCTTGATGATTTTACACTATTTAAAGACAACATTAAGAAATGAACAGGAAAAAGTGGTTCATTAAGAATGTCAATTAATATGAAAACTATACTATATGTTTTTACAAACAAATAAACTAATAAACAATAATTAACAATTAATACAGAATGGATTGATTTTCTAAATTTCAGGGATGTTAACAAGTTTTTGCATTGCAATGAGAAATTTTCTGTTTTAAATTGTTTTTATTGCTGTTCAATGAATCTGTCTGTCTGTCTAAAGTTTGGAACACTTTAAGAACAGAATTTTCTCCACTTGTTTATTAGACAAAAAAATTAAAACAGATTTGTGAAAACTCAGCCAATAGAGAATTGCTACATAATCATTGGTAGCTATATATATGTATATAATATTTAATCAATGCGGTTTCCAGGGAATCAATTGAAATCTTTGCATATATGAATTTAAATTACAGATTTTCAAATTCGCAAATTTTACTTTTTTATTAATCAGTTATCTATTTAGTCTAATCTCTGCAGTGGACATCAAAGAAGATACATATATGTACATATGTATACCTATCAGGCGTGTTTTGTTAAGCTCCTTAAAGTGCACATTAAAAAGTACTTCAACACTAAGGGGCCAGTTGTAGCGATCAGGAAAACGAAACAGGAAAAACTTTCAAATAGATTATTTAATAGGTTTTCATTCGATTTGTAACGCAATTGATGCAATCAATGGCAAATAACTGAAAGAGTTTTTTGTTTCAATAAAATTTTCAATTGAACAAATATTTTAATATTTTAATAAAATGTAGGTACATATTTATTTATTTTCCTGACTGAATTTCATTTTCCGTACCAGCTTATTGTCTTTTCGATCAAATTGAAACAAATCGTTCTAATTATTTGCGTTCCAGCTTTCACTGCAGGTTCCACTGACAGATTAGTGGAAGGTAAAAAAAAATTCGTTTGCATTTCAATCAGGAAAACTTGATTGGCCGCCTACTTACTGACGTAATTTTCAGGTTCGCTATTAACGCTCATAAGGAAAAAATTCCTATTTCCATCTGTTTCAACTTTTCCTGATGGTTTTTCCTGATCGCTATAACTGGCCCCTAAGCCAAATTTTCATACCTATGCAAATTCTTAATGTGAAACATTGTTGAATCAGCACAATAATTAGCTCAACAAATCACATCTAAAATTTTGAAATATCATACCTACTTAGTAGGTACTTACCTAAATTTCAAGTTATCGAAGCAACATTTCACCGATCGAAAAGTATTTAGGTGATAATAATTGTCTTTAAAATAAGTCATTAATATAAGTTGTGACAATTTTGTCGTGGAATATTTTTAATGGTATCTAGGGACCGATAACGCGAACAGGCATGTTAGAAAGTGAATCAAATAAATGAATTTCACGCATTTATATCAAAAACAAAAAAGGGCGATACTGGGGCCTCCGACTCACTGCACGTAAAACGAAAAAGTTCCGACTATATCTTTCCGCCATTGCTATCTCTATCATAATCTGTAGAGAAAAATAAAGATAGGTTGTTATTTTCAAAATGATATCGATTCCGATTTACGTGAAATATAAATTATGCCGTTCACCGAACCAATTTACAATTTCCCCTGAAATTCATGCGCAGTTATCTTAATTCTGTCATTTTTCTTATTTTTCGAAGAAAAACTCAAGAGATAGACATAGGTACATAGCTTTTTGTTTTCTTTATGGATTGGATAGATAACGATACCTACATAATATGGTTGATTCCCTTTCAATTTTTCAATTTGAAAGTTCACATTTTGACGTATCGATATGATGATTATGGCGTGGAAACAAATCATTCATCACTAATCATGTCGATTACGGAATCTGCAATACTGGGTCTGCAGTGATTCGCAGCTGTGCAGTTCTCTCTCTTCTCTTGACTCATCTTACCCATCTGTCTAGAAAATGACTGTGAATTTAGTATTGCTTATTCCATAATCGACATATTATTATGATTATTAAAGTTTTCAATGCTTAAATTTTTTTACATAGAACAACCGGAATCATATTTAGTTTCAAATGGTGAGTTTTTTGTTTCACTTTTTGACAGATAAAGAGTTGGCCAACTATAATAGGTGGAGTGTCACAACACCCGCGGGTGCCCAAGCAGTGGGGTTGTAGGGATGCAACATGCCCCCGATACATACCTCACTGATTATACGCCGTAATGCTGGGTGCTAGAACTGCATTTATGTAAGAAAGCAAAAAACAAAAAAGTGAAAAATAAATGAAAAAATAATTTTGTTTCTTATAAGTTATAATAAACGTTGTTATTAATTTACATAGGCCTTATTTCCGGTTATATCTGGCCATCAACCCCCACATAAAAAAAGGAATTAACACCCACGCCCCACGGGTATTATGGCCATTTGAATATGCAATTAACAACCGTGGATGTTAATTCCCATTCAATTGGGAATTAACCCCCGCGGGGGTTGTGACACTCCACCCAACTAATATGATCTTGTAGAACATACCTATTGAAAATTTTTCAATTTTTTAGAATGCGTAGGTAGATATAGTTAATCATGCTTTTGGCATGAGGAAACAATTTTTTTAAATAATACAAATATTTTTTTATTACAAAGATATAAATAAAAAAAAATTGTTAATGGAAAGAAAAGGGATTCAAAAATTAAAAAGGTAGTAGGTACCTATATAGGTACATATTTATTATATTTATTTACACATCATAATGTCGTATACATTTTCTTTCAGACATTTATGTTTCTAATTGATAACTAGCAAACCAACTAACTTCTGTTATAGGTGCCTATAAATACATATATAAGGAATTTAAATTTATTTATTTACATCTACAAGCATCTTACAGCTAACAGATTAAGACTTAAAATTAATATAAATGCGATAAATATAAAAATATGATATGTACAATCAAAACATAAATAAGAGTAAGATATAAAATTTGGACGCGACTAGAGAAACGCGAATTTACCTATTTATAACAGTTTTTTGCCATTAAAATTCTGCCATTAAAACTTCGCTCGACTTAAAAAAACTCTCGACGTAGGCTTACCGGTGAAGGGCCTTGAACCTGCGTCGGTGGGGCCGCATAAACAGTACCTACTTTATAAACAAAACTGTTATGAATTGTCCGCAGAGTCAGGGCATTGAAGCGCTTTGGGAGACCTACACAAAAACTTTGGAGCCCGAAGTATATGCCCACCGGCGGCGTAGGGCTCTGGTTCAGCAGGGCCGCATAAACAATACGTTTATAAACAAAACTGTAAGTTGGCATTTTTGCTTACTTCCTTTACACAAGTATGCATACCTATACATATGTAGGTATGTATACATATCTTCTAAGGACTTTCTTTTTATTCATTGTTCGTTATGTAGGTATATACAGGTAGGTAAATAAATTTACACTTAACCTATTATGTGCATTGTGCATATATGCATCTAGGTATAGGAATGTATTTATATTATGCATATCTATATGTAAAATATACATATAGGTACGTAGGTATGTACAAATTAAAAAGGTGAATACCTATATCTTGAGTAGGAACTCATATTATACCTATAAGTACATACATATATATATAGGTATATTTATTTATTTATTTTTCCTTCTCATAGATAAAAACAAAACCCTACCCTCAACTAATGTTATGTATATATAGCTGGTATCTACGTTATGTATATTTCTCTCTTAACTAAACACCCTTTATGTTTGTAGAAGGACATAAGAATCCCCACTTAATAGGTACCTTATACCTATTCATATCTTCCTTTAGAAACCTAGTTAGGCAGATAGGTAGGTACCTACTAATGGTTTATGAATTTTCCTAAAAACATTAATAAGAGAACACATAGGCTATAGGTCAAAAACCTATAAAAAAACATCTTCTTCCTATTTGCTAGGTAGGTAGATAAATAAAACAAATTTTAAAGCCCTAAAAAGCTCTTCTCAATACCTACTTACCATTCTCAGTAAGTTCGTAAGGTTTCAAAATATGTAAGATTTTGGTGTTACAGTAGGTACCTTTATAGCTACTCAGATATCTAATCCGCACCTATGTAGGTACATATATATAGGTATCTCGTATCTACCAAAGGTACCTATGTTCATGTGAACCTTCAACTTAGGATAACAAGGCTCCCCAAGAGGAGCTCTAAGCACCAAACAAAATAAAAGAGCTTGAATATGATTGGTACCTAGGTAGGTTAGATATAATTGCTCTCGTTTCCTATGTTATTTATAGGTATGTACCTACATATGTACAGGTATCTAACTCTATTAGATAGGTAAGAATATTGTACCTATCTAGGTACCTACCTAGATACCCATGTTGGAATCAGTTGGTCCATTGCATCGCAACACATGAAAGGCAACCAAGCACATGAGGTTAAATCTTATACCTACCTACCTACCTACCTATTTGCTTTATGATAATTTGTCGAAATCTTAAAAACAAGTAAATAAATTTCTAGCTATGTACCTACCTGATTTTATTGTGCATATGCATATGTACATATATACATGTATACCTATGTAGGTACAATACAAAAAAATACATGAATGGTGAGAAAATTTTTTTTCAAACAGAATACAAACAAAAGAATTTATATAGGAACAGACACATAGGTATCTATCTCATCTTTAACACAATCAACTTCATAAAATATTTATTTACCTTTCTGGTTTTCGAATTTCCTATACCTACCCTATTTCTCAACCACGCTTTCAGATCAAGTTAAGACAATTATCAATATGTTTTCATATGTAGGAAAAGGCACAAAGAACAATCTAATTTCAAACTTTTGTGGTAGCAAAAAGATACACAGATAAAAAAAAAAAAAGAAAAAAGCAACTGAAAAATTAGAGGAGGGAAATGAGAAAAAGTAGAAGAAAAATACATAAGTGGCACTAATTCATTGGCAGCGACAGGCAAATAAAGAAAAACACACATAAAAAATAAACCATACATGACACACCACCCCAGACCCCACACTTCTCTAGTGAAACCCATCACGATGGAAAAGAGTGTTGAATTGCAGCTTGTTGAGATTTTTGATGAGATGTAGATGAAGAGCACTTCATTGCATTCTCTCACTTTGTTTCAAATTCTCCTTTCGTTGGTATAATATAAACCTATAAAAATGTAAAGCGAGCAGGGATGGGACTTTTTTTAAAAATGTCTGAAGTAGATTTGGAAAAAAAACGCAGTAGATTCAACTTTTTCGCAGTAGATTTTTATATTTTGAAAATAAAAATAAGAAATAACATAAATAAACATAAATAATTTAAAATAATAAAATATATATTCTGTTTTAGCTCTGATCGTTCAGGGCTTCAAATTTGTGTTTCTTTTTTAGTTCTGAGCATGTTCAGGCACGCTCTGTGAGCTCAGAATAAAATAGGAGAGTAAACGGAGTAAAATGCGGAAAACAAACAAGGGAAATTAAAAAAAAACGTCGTCAAAACAATAAAAAATGGCGGAATAGGCTGGTTGCTCTAGTGGAGAAGGTAAAATAATAATAATAAATAAATAATTTATAATCATGACATTTCAGTGATTAAGTTGTTTCATAATTAAATCAGAGAACTCTGAACATACTCTGCTTAAAATTTATTCTGTTCGCTCAGACTTTGCTCAGTACTCAGCTCAATCAGCTCTGATCTAAAAAAGAAAAACGCCTATTGAATGATTTTTTTTCGTAAAACCAAAAGTGCAGTAGATTTAATTTAAAGGCAGTAGATTTATTTTTCGAAAAAAATGCAGTAGATCTACTGCAATTGCAGTAAAGTCACAACCCTGAAAGCGAGACTTCTCCAAACACATACCAAAAAAAACATATTAGTTATTTTGTATATTATATACTTTTTTGTCTCTAGATTTATATACATTCTCAATTTTGTTTGCTCTCTTTTTCATTAGTTTTCTTTCTAGTCACTCTGCCTTTTAGTCTCATTCGCATATTCAGTTAAGTTTTGACGTTCGCAGTGATAGGTCGATAAAGTAAATTTTAGCCAGTTATCAAACTGTTTCATTTTTAACATTCTTCCTTATTTCTGTATTTAACCGGAATTATTTATGAATTAAAACGCTAATTCAGTTAAAAAAAAAAATACAACAAATTAAACTAGATTTTAATTTAATCTCTCACTTCTGAACATTCGTTTACCTAAATGTAGTGTAAGAATAAAAAAGCAGTGATATCTCCAAATTAGAGCGAGATAGTATTTCTCCTTTTTTGTTATCGTTTTGAGTGAACGTGTGAGAACAAAACCCCCTTCGCGTAGTATATAAAAGATCAATGAACGATTATGAAAGGAACGGTAGAGTGAGAAAGAAAAGAAACATAACCGACAGATGGTAAATAAGTTTTGCCACCGTGTCGTTCTTATATACTTTGTGTGTTTGAGTATGTGTAGTTTTGGATTCATATGAGCTAAACCAGACGACCGTTACCGTCGGCCAGACATTATACGACCAACAGTCGTACGGAAAGGAGTTGTCGCGTTTTAGTGATTTTGATAAGACCGTTGTCCGCCGGATCTCGGATGTATAAATAAAGAGAGAGAGAGAATTCACTTTTCCAAAGAAGCCATTCAATCTAATGCACTGTGCCGGTTCTCTATAAAAGTGTTTGTGTTTTTTTTTTTAGTGAAGAGAATTAAATTTTTATACATTTTGCCTTCGCGTTGTTATTCGCTGGATAAATTACCGTCGCGTCGTCTTTTAAGGCCAACGCGCAGTAAAAGATAAAAAAAATAAATTTAAAAATAATTATTCAGGTGCATGATTAGTAAGAATTTTAATCAGATAGTGAAAGTGAAATTTTTAGTGAAAATTTAAAAGAAAATTGAAGTTGAATTTTCTTCTTTTTTTAAATAAAATTCAAAAGTTACTATCATCTTCGCTTGAGCTTAGCCTCCCCTTCTCAAATGTGGATTATTAGGTACCCCCCATCGAGAATTTTACCCCGAATGGACCAAATGCTTCGATAAATTCAGAGTGGATTAAATGATTTATCAAGCAGACCAAAGGTATTTTCTATTCTTTTCGATTTTTTTTTGTAGGTACATTATGTATCTTCTCTTGAATTCCTTTTTGATCTTCTCTTTCTCCCTTCCTTTGAAAAAAAAAAATTATAATTACCTTGGTTTTTATTTTTCGAAAATCCCTTTCTATTTCCCTTTCACTGATTCGGGTTCTTTTTTTTTTTTTTGGTATGTTGCCCTCCTGTCACGGGTCGTACTGTGTCGGTCGTACTACAGATGTTTATTGTCACACACTGAAGTTTTATTTTTTTCTTGTGTTAGGTATATATTTTTTTTTTGAGTATGGTTTATTTTTCCAACGTTTCTTGTTTTCTTATTTCTTTTTCCCTTTCACATTTTTTTCTACTCTGGCGCACATGCACATTATGTATTTTTTTTTTTTTTGTTCATTCAAAATAGCGCCTGAATCGAATTGAGTTTTTATTTTTTTTTGTAAGTGATTAACTTAGCATGCGTGCCGTACTGTTTTGGGACAGTCTGACAATCCTAGTGTCATTCTGCATGCATTTAGACAGCCATGTTGGTTTTATTGTCAGTTGTGACAGGTGTGTTGAATATGGTGATAAATTAGAAATAGAACTGGTTGATATAATTATTACTGTGAATAAGTAGGTAGGTTATAGGTAGATTTTGCCGGTAAAGTTGTACATACGTATAAAATTATACATAATACACTAGGGACCCCTAATTTCCTTTTTTTTGGAATGGATGGCGGGTAGAAATGGGGTGGTGGATTTATTGCGATTTTATGTTTTGAGATGACTTAAAAAAAATAATGTGTACCTATACATAGGTTAGATAGTTATGTACCTATATTTATGTAAATACAGGGTGACCCAAAAACCCTTTCCTATCTGGTATAAAACTGTAACAACTTAAAAGATGGATACTGTAATGCAATAAACTGCAAATCGGTATTTGTTTTATTGATAGGTAGGTAGTACCTACTTTTTACATGAAGTGTGAAAAATTGTATCGGTTAAGTGATCTTTTTATAACATTTTGTATGACCGTGATTTGGAAAAAGAATTTTACAAATTAGGCTCTTTCATCAAGTTCATTGTCTTACGAACAATGTGAGAATGTGAATAAATACAAATGTTTTTATTCTCTGGTTTTTATCTTTAAAGAAATTAATGTTTTTCCGTCGGCAAAACAATTGTCGCTAAATTTCAATATTTATTGAATTGATAGACTTTTGCAATATACATAGAGAAAATTATACAATTATTATGTATCTACTCATATGTAGCCAACATTTGGTAGGTATACCTATGTAGGTAGGTAGTTGCTGGAAAATCAAAGAGAATAATTTGGTAAAAAAAAAAGAAGTTTAGTTAGGTGTTAGTTATACCTACCTACCTACAATGGTATTCGGAGCTGACTTTATTTGTATATACGTAAAAAGAGGAGGTACTTACCTACTATTAAGTGTGCAAAAAATACCCCCATTCGTTCAGAAAGAAACTATTTTTTTACATCCAATGTATGTACATAGGTACCTCTTAACATGATTTTTCTTGCGTGTTTACGTCCCTTATCATCCCTACTTACTTACGTATGTAGTACATTGAAAATGACAGAAAGATTATATCATTTTGACTGTACCTAGGTCTTGGTTTTCTCTTAAGTATGATAAGGATAGGTTGGTAGGTACATATCCTTAAAACTTTATTGTTTGATAAAATTCGGACCAAAAGAGTAGGTATATGTATAATAAAAATGAAGAAAAAAATTGACTATCAAAAGCGCATAGGTACCTACACCTACCTACCTACCTAGGCAAGTACCTACCAACGTACATGTTTTAATAAAATGAAACAAATGGAAAAAATGATATGCTACCTATGTGTATTGTAACGAAAGACACTTATCCGCAAGAATCTCACATATAGAAATGTATAACGAAAGTTAGTTCTAACTTCCAAGAAAGACTCCAATCGAGAAGGTTGTCGAAAAGATAAATAAACTGTGGTTTTTTATAACCACTTAAATTATTCGTGTTTTATTTATTCAAGGCAAATAACTAGAGAACAACCTACATAGATACCTACATAAATCTATAAAACTAAAATATCAGGCAAACAATTCAAAAGTTGCACACAATATTCGCACACCCATTCAATAATTAAAAAAAAAAACGAATGTCAAGATATACGTTCACAAGTATTAAGTATACATATCTACCTGTCTGACCCTCACAGCTGTTGCCGCTGGCGGAAGCGAAAATCCATAATTTTTCTTGTTGACAGGATGTGTCAAAGTGACTATTACTTTGAATTAACTTACCAGTCACAATAAATCTGAATTGACAATCTTATAAATAGAATAAAATTATTATTTAAATTTATATTTCTAGCTCCCTACTACCTACTTTGATTTTATTTATTTCAATTTTAACAGTTTTGAAATGGTACCTACATTTTTATTACCTTTTTGTTGAAATGAGTTCAAGGTCCCACTGTTGGTTGATGGAAATTATTGATGTCATCTCGTTGTATTTTTCTAAATTTCAGGAAATTTATTTCATTCAAGATAAAATTTTTAGGTTTTTGTTTTTCAATGCGAGATCATACAAATTTCGGTGTTAAATTCGAGTTTACTCCTCGAAAATGGTTTTCAATCAATTGAGATTCCGAGTTAACACGATATTAGTGAGTTAAATTTCGGGGGAAACTCACCATAGGCGAAAAGTGAAATGTCAAATTTTCCGGTTGGAATGTTGTTTGGGCGAAACTCACAATAAGGCTGATGGTTTACCTCAGAGTTACCTCAGCCATTGAAAAACTGGCTACAAAGTAGACAAAGAAATGACAGCTACAAGTACGGAATTACTATGCCTAAATTTTTGTCGTTTTCAATTAAGATGTTTAATGCTGTCAATGATAAAAGACCAATTATGTACATATGTAATAGACTTTAAGATAGCATACTCGCGCATAAGTAATGTAGTGACTGTCCGTCTGACGTCACTTTTAGCTTATTTTTCTCTGGCCTGATATACATAAGTAGGTATATGTATTTTGTTTGCTGGTGACGTAAAGTTTCGGGGGCAAGATGTCTTAACATATCTGCTCCTTAATGTCATTTTCGGTTGCATTTTGGGAGTGTTCCATTCTTATAGAATATGGAAATTTCATTCACTTCTACTCCAAAATTTTCCGTTTTTGATAGAAATGGAACACTCCCAAATTTCAACCGAAAAAGACAAAACCTACAAAAAATCCATAACTTATTGGTCTTACGATTTTGAACTTTGGAACAAATCAATTTATGTATTTTAAATAACAAATTACAAATAGCAACTAATTCTTCTGTTTTTTTGCCATAAACCTTAAAAAATCACACCCCTTCTTTTAAAAAATGACAAAAAAAAAACTGCATTCTCATCTTAAACTATTGTGGTTGGACGCCAATTTACCCACATCAAATAGTTAATTAACAGAATGGATACCTACCTAATTTGTCCCAAAAACCAATCGAGTTAAGTGGTCATTAACTGGCTCTTTTATAAGTACATACACATACATATTCGAATGTATAGGTAATTTGTTCAAATAGAAAGTTGTGGTGGGGAATATATGTATATTTAGTTTGGTAGTGATGAAGCATGGTAAATAGTTAATTGTTTTTCTATGGCAGGTTCATGATTGTACGGTTAATTGATAGTTTTATATTTTTTTTATAAGGGATGTAAACATACCTACATACCTAGAACTTGTGAAGGAAAAGTTTTAACATTTATCGACTTGTTGTAAAGTTTTGTCAATCAACTAACCAGACTACGGCTTAATTAAATTTGCAAATTGTTTTTGAAGAGGAAAAAACCCAAGTTTTGACAAAAGAACGTTAACCGATTTGAATATAGGGGTTGTTAAATAACATGTTTCTATGGTGAGTTAGGAGCAATATCACACAAAAATAGTCAAAGTTTAAGACATCAATTTCTTATGACTCGCTCTCACTTATTGGCCGTACCTACCTGACACTAGCCTAAGAACACCTAATTTTTCATCCCCCATCCTCCTTATAGTAGATACATACATTTATGCGTATCTCAATATTAACAAACAAAATATTCCCCCTTTCAGTTACAAATTTTACCTTTTTAAGCTCATAGTATTTCTTATATAGACTGGAGTAGAAATTTTCAAGCCATTAGTTTATCAAAGTTACACTACACACCTCGTTTTTCGGCACCGAAAAATGTTTATTGATCAATTTCAACAGTTCATTCAACTCTATTTATGGTCACAAAGTACAATGTCAAAATACTGGTGGAAAAAGATCTATGCAATTTTCATTTCACAGGTGCTGAAGCGGATAGATTCAAAACATACATTCACGAATATCTATCTAAAACCTAAATATGAACTCACAATGCATTAAAGAAAGGATAAATTAGCTCCTTTCTCTGTTTGATTATCCTTTTTCTATAACCTAAAAATCATAAAACAACAAACAGCTTTTCTACACAGCCTCTTAAAATAAGTATTTTCTCTTCATTTTGTAGAAAATCCTTGAAAAACTGCACCAAAGGTATCAAATTAACTTGAAGCACATTTATTAGGCGGTAAAAATAATAAACTTATAAACATTTTTTTTCTTTGTGTAGGTAGGTATACTTGATCCCATTTATCGGATAGCTCACCCTTACCTTTTATCATCTTCTTGCCCAGGTAGAAGAAAAATAAAAATTAATTGTTTGAAATTGCGCAGCTTATTGAAAATTTCGTTGCAGTTTGCACCCTAAACTAATTAAATGGCGACAGGCTATACACATTTCTTTTAATTCTCACCATGAAATATGCCTGCATAGCATTCCATCATTTGAAAAAATAAAAATTGACAACAATAATAACTGTATACTGGGGTTTATTCTGTGTCAGATGCCATATAATGTTATGTATGTATTATGTACAAAAGTATGGTTCAAGGACTATCAACCGAACCAACCCCAGTTGATGTGTCAAACGATTGTGTTTGTTGAGATAGAGAGAGTGAGATATAGAGGAGAGAGTAGAAAGACATTAAGAAGGGTCGCTAAGACGACTGATATTGATGCACACGACTTCCTTTTTTCATCCTTACAACATAGATATATGAATGTACTTTTACGTAGGTACCTATGAACGTAGCGTAGATGTGCTATTTTTCCAATTTCCTTTTCTTTTCTTTTATTTCTTTTTTTTTCGTGTGTGACTGTTGTTCGTTTTGTTCTTTTGTTTGTCGAATTGCATTTAACTAGATGATGCCTAAGATTTAACACGGTTGAGTGCATCATTTTACTCTTATCTTGCCCCCTCATTCCATGTTTTTTTTTTTTTTTTGTTCATTGTCAAAGGTATTACATTTTCATAGGAACCATTATTAATTTTCTTATTGTTGTTTGGATTATCATTTTTGTGTTTTTCTATTTCTTTTCAGGTTGCATGAAGCGAAGATGTCGCCAATGCCACTGCCAGGAGCTACAACCATAATGGCGCCAACTGAAACTCCATCACATTCCATGCCAATGACAACAATTGCGGCATCTGTCACTTATAATAAGCAAATAAACACAAACACAATGACAAACAAAAAAACACAAGAAAAAGACAAAAAACAAAAACAACAACAACATGAACATAAACCGGTTGATAGTAATGACATCACCAAGAGTAATAAAATAAACCAAAATGACTTTTTAACAATCAAAGACAATAAAGACCCATCTTCTACTGATTGGCCTCCACAATTATGTACATCATCATCATCTTCTTCGTCATCATCTTCATCGTCCTCATCATCTTCGTCTTCCTCGTCGTCATCTTCATCGTCCTCATCATCTTCGCCGTCCTCATCTTCTGCATCGTCAGTATCTTCGTCGGCAACAACAGCTAAATGTGATAGTAGCAATATACAAATCAAAACTGAATGTAATGAAGAAGAAGCTGTTCAAGTTGACAGTTCAAGTTCTTTGGAAATAAATCCACAAACAACATGTTCTACATTACCGACGACTGAACCGACAACGACGACGATAACAGTGATGGTTGACAGCAGCACTAATGGAGATTCTGCAACTGCTGTTCCTGCTGCTGCTTCTGCTCATGATGTTGCTGAATCGACAAGTCAAGAAGAAGAGACTGAAAAGGATGATGAAGATGATTGGGAGAATTTTGGCAAACCCCGACGGCTTTTGGTAACAGATTTAAATTCACATATCATATGTAATTTATGTAAAGGATATCTGATAGATGCGACTACTATTGTCGAATGTTTACATTCATGTAAGTATAACGAAAGTATTTTAACTTATTCAATTAAAAAAAAAACATACTTATGGTACATACAAAAAGACAAAATACATACAGTTGAAACTCGATTATCCGGGATTGAATGAATGAATGAATAGGGGTGGGTATTGCACTGCGACCTTAGGATCTATTGTGCCCCCATTATGAACTGGTTGAGGTTACTCATACTACAGTTCGTCCTCCAAATTCGTTCCTTTGAGGAATTTGAGAATTTGGAGTATTTTTAGAGATTGTATTTTGCTCTCATCTATATGGTGACTGCCCAGATATCTTTGTCTTTGATGCACTAGAGCATCACATTTACCTAATATGTGGTCCGGTGTCTCCTCATGAGCGTTGCAGAATCTGCAAGATGCACTGCTCACTAGGCCAAGGATATTGAGGTGTCTTCTCAGCTTGCAGTGGCCTGTGAGGAGACTCGTTATTCTTCTAAGGTTATTCCTACTTAAGCTGATGCAGGATAGGAAACGCTCTCGGTTATAGTTCCCGAGTAAGAGTTTAGCCTGCCTCAGTTTGGGGAGTTCTTTCCAGATTTTTGATCTATTTGCCTCCTCTTCTGATTTGATTTTGTTTTTAATCATATTCTCCCCTATACCACAATAGGGCTCTGGCCCCGTTAGGGGTGTCGTTGCTCCTATTTTTGCTAGGGTGTCAGCCTCTTCATTGCCTTGGACACCAACGTGGCCTGGTACCCAATAGAGAGTGACCTTGTTTTTCTTGCCCAGTTCATTTAGCCTGTTCACGCACTCCCATACCAGTTTCGATGTAATGCCGTATGAAGTTAAAGCCTTTAGTGCGGCTTGGCTGTCTGACATGATAGCAATGTTTTGGTTTTTGTAGTTTCTTTCGAGGTTACGTTCTGCACATTTTCCTATAGCGTTTACTTCTGCCTGGAATATGCTTGTAGACTGTCCCATCGGTAGAGAGATTTTGGTTCTAGGCCCAAAAACCCCTGCCCCAGTCCCTTCAGAAGTTCTCGATCCATCTGTATACCACTTGATGGTGTTTGCTTTAAGACTGTAGTTCTCCGTTTCACCTATCCAGTCTTTTTTGCTACTTAACTCCGTTCGGAAGTGTTTTTCAAAGTTATATTTTCTGATCATGCCGTCTCGAGGAATGTCAAGAAGGTTTGTTACTGTGGACTTGATGATGGTGCTCATTTCTCTAAACCCAATGATCTTAGTTGTCCCAGTACCCTCCTTTGCAAATCTCATGATGGCTCCCTTAGCAGCACTTTCTATGACCACGTGTAGTGGACTTAGATGCAGGATATTTTCCATTGCTGCTGTAGGGCACGTTCGCATTGCTCCGGTTATGCATAAGCATGCAAGCCTTTGCACTTTCTCTAGTGATTTCCTAGTTGTTGTTAATTCGGTTCTTTTATGCCACGCAACCGCCCCATAGGTAATGATGGGTCTTACCATCATGGTGTACATCCATCTAATTATGTTTGGTTTGCAACCCCATGATTTACCTGCAAGTCTTTTGCATATCATAAGGGCTTTTGTGGCTTTCCCGACAGTTATTTCGACATGTTTATTCCAGAGGAGCTTACTATCTAGTGTAATGCCTAGATATTTGACCTCCTTTTGGGTGTCGATTACTTCTCCAGCCAACCGGATAGGTTTCATGCGTGGTAGAAGTCTTTTCTTGGTAAATGGTACTATTGTCGTCTTCGTAGGGTTGATTTTTAAACCCACTGAAATACACCATTTCCTAGTTATAGTCAGTCCTTTTTGTATTATGTCACAAAGAGTTTCTTCGAACTTTCCCAAGGCTGTTATGACAATGTCATCAGCAAAGCCGATGCAGCGTATTCCTTGCGAAGAAAGACTTTCTAGTAATTCATCCACTACTAGACTCCACAGTAAGGGTGATAATACCCCTCCCTGAGGACAACCTCTTGTTGTGATGACTTTCTGGACACTTTGTCCTGCGTGTGATTCCGCCGTTCTTGTACTTAGCATTTTACCTATCCATCTGATTATAGTGATGGGTACTCCCTTTCTTCCAAGAGATTTGTCAACAGCTTCGTGAGAGGTGTTATCAAAGGCTCCTTCAATATCAAGGAAAGCACATATGGCAGTTTCTTTTGAATCTAAAGCTAACTGTACAGTGTTTGTGAGTTCATAAAGAGCGGTTTCTGTAGATGTAGTAGTAAGCATGCTGGCGATGATTTAGAGGCCTGCTTACTAAAACTTCTGATCTAATGAAGTTATCAACTACCTTTTCCAAAGTTTTCAATAAAAAAGATGTTAAGCTAATTGGCCTGAATGACTTTGGATGAGTTGTATCTTTTTTTCCCGCTTTGGGAATAAAGATTACCTTTGCTCTTCTCCATAGACTTGGTATGTACCCAAGTGCTATACTACTTTGAAGCAATCTAATAATATAGGGCATTAATTCCTCTTTCCCTTTTTGTAGAAGGGCTGGGAAGATGCCATCTACACCCGGTGATTTAAAAGGTTGAAAAGTACTTATCGCCCATTCAATCCTATTGCCTGTGCAAATAGTCGAAGCTATCTGCCAGTCTTCCCGGTTTGGCCTGAGAGGTATTCTCTCTATCACATTTCCTACCGTTGGTAAACTTCCTGGAAAGTGAGTGTTTAGCAATAGGGTAGACCTTTGCTCCTCATTTTCAGTGAAGCTACCATCGGGGTAGCGAAGTGCCAGCGAAGTCAACGTATTTTCTTTTGCTAGAGCTTTGTGTAGTCTAGCCGCTGCAGGGGAGGAAGAAACCCCCTCACAGAATATCATAAAACTATTCCTTTTTGCCCTTCTAATTTCCCCGTTATATTTGGTCAACTCTGCAGAGTAATTATTCCACTCTCCAGTACTCTTTGCTTTATTGAAAAGTCTTCTTACCTTGGATCTTAGTTTTGACAGATTATTGTTCCACCACGGAGCATCTTTCTGCCTTCTAATGGATTTGAGGGGACAACTGAGTTCATAGGCCTCATTAATTGCCCCACTAAACTCATTTACTAAGTGTTCTAGCTCAAGGTTACTATTTGTCGTTTCTACTACACCTAATCGTTCGAGGTTTGTCTTAAGAACGTTTTTGTAAAGGCTCCAGTTTGTTTTCTTAGGATTCCTGCCAGAAGTATTCTCTGTGAGCAGGTTATCTAAGGTAAACACTATAATTCTATGGTCAGACATAGACGGTTCGTTGGATACTCTCCAATCCCTAATCAAGCGACTTAGGTTCTGGGTTCCAAACGTTAAGTCCAAAACTTCTTTTCTTACTCTAGTTACAAAGGTAGGTGTATTCCCTACGTTATATATATCTAGATTTTTCTCGATAATAAAGTCTAAAAGGTACTCACCCCTTTGATTGATATCGGTGCTACCCCATGTTGTATGGTGGGCGTTTGCATCGCATCCAACCAACAACGGTAGTCCTTTGCTGTTGCAGTAGTCCACTAGCATCTTTACTTCGGTTGGTGGAATATTGGCATCATCACCGGCGAAGTATGCTGCTGCTACAACCATCGTGCGGAGGTTGCCCTCGATGTCCATTTGGGCCTGTATAGGCACCAGGTCCCGCGTCATAAATTCTGAAAGACATATAAAATTTATATTATTTCTTATTTTTATGCATGCTCGGGGCGAGTCACTTCTCGTATCCCATATTACTTTAGAGTTCTTACATGTTAGGCCTCTAACTTGGCCCCCGTAAATCCAGGGTTCTTGGATCAGAACCAGCCCCAGGTCATCAGCAGTGAATTTTCTTGTTATGACAGCTGATGCTGCCTTAGCGTGGTGGATGTTAACCTGGGCCAGTCTGGTGGTGATCCCGCGTCCAGTCATTGGTCTGTTTAACAGATGGGGGCTAGTGCCCCCTCATCTGCAAGCAGACTATCTTCCTCTTCATTTGTGGGAAGCACCTCATCTAAGCATGATGGGCTAGGAGAGAGGTCAATGCCCTCCATCTCTTCGCTCATTTGGCTAGATTCATCTATTGCCAGTTGATGTACCTGGCTTGAAAAAACTGCTATTTCGGGGTGGGGGTTGGTACTAGGTTTGGGAGTTTCGGAGGTTGGAGTGGGCTTGGGAGTTTTGGGAGGTTCAGTGTTTTGGGTGGGTTGGATGGGTTGGGTGGTTGTTAATGTGGAAGTGGAAGGTTTAAGGGTGATGGGAATGTTGGGCGTGGGGAGGATAGGAACGTTGGTAGGATGGGTGATTTCTGCAGTTCTTAGGCCTGCTATCTCCATATTTTGTACATTTGGTGCTCCCGAGCTTTTTGCTTCTTCGCTAGGCTCAAAGAAGTTGGGAGCCGTAAGCTTTCGGAGACCGGTGACGGTGATTTTCCCGAACTTGTAATGAAGCTGGTGATCTGCTTTCATTATGGCCTCTGCGGACTGATCGTCGATGCCGATCACCAGCAGCTGTCCTTTGCCTTCAGCCTTGCTAGTAAGGATCTTCCAGGCATGCACCATTAGTCCATCATTTTGGGCTTGGATGAGCGACAGTGACTTTTTGTCAGCTTGCCCCATGCTTCTTGGCAAGAATAGCGTGATGTTGTGCATTTTGGGGATGTCATCACCCATGCGCGCCATTAATTCACTGCCCTTCCAAGTGCTCAGTTTGGACGCTTTCTCCTTGAGCCACTCTGCTGTCTCTTGCCCAGCACAATCGACTAACAGAAGCCCCGCTCTAAAGTGCAGGCCATTGAATTTTAGTTTGTGCCTCCACCCAAGAGACACCTCCTCAATAATGGCCTCCTCCAGCGCCGATAGTTCGTCAGCGCTGAGGGTAACCTGAGGGTATTTGCTAGGCAGAACCGCAATTCTAACACTCTTGGCCGTATTTGTGTACGAGAGCTGTTGTTCGCCAGCTACTTTGTTTGCGGTGCTTGGTCCCGCTGTATTTGTGGCCGACGTCCTGGGTTTTTTGGCAATTTGCCTTTGGGGAGGAGTTAAATGGTGGTTTTTCCTCTTACCCTGATCCAGGCTTCGTGCAGGTCCTTTGTTAGGATCTGTCTTCCTCTCATCTACCTTTTTCCGGGCTTCCTGCGGGGACATCCCCTGAGCCAGGAACCGGAGGTACCATCTCGAGCCCGCTCCACTTAAACCTTTTCTGAGTGGGTCATCCCGACCTCCTGGCATCCCAAGTTGCGGAAGTGGACCAGTGCTCTTTGTTTTTTCATGTAGCGGGATGTTCACGGATGTGGAGGCAACTTGTGTTGGTGTTTTCCCAACTCTGGTGCCTTCTAAGGCTTTGGCATCATCCTTTACTGGCACACGAGGTCTGCTCTCAGTACCAGCTCTTGATGTGCTTGGAGTTTCGTCTTCTGCTCGTCTGGGTGTTATTCTCCCCTGACTATTAGCTGACGATCCCCCCTGAACTGCCCGGTTCTGTTGTTTACCAAGAGACTTGCTCTTCAGGTAAAAACTAATCCCCGGTCTCGAATCATTTCCACGGAGGATATTCTCCATATGATTCGCATACTCATTCGCGGTGACATCCCGCGGAATGTCCGGGATTCTATTTGATATAAATATCCGTAAAAAAAAATCGTTGGAATTCTATTATTGGGAATTAACTCTACTATCCGTAACATAAGAACAAGACCGAACAAGTTTACTTCACTTCTAAAAACTATAAAGGAACTTTGTATCTGTTCGATTGCATTTAACAGATACGCACAAAGAAGTTAGGTACCCACGGAATAATACACTTTTCGGGTTGTTCAAATTTATTTAGAAAATTTTTTACTTTTTCTTCGTTAAGTGCAAATAAAAGATCACATTAAACTTAACCTGGATTTGACAAATGAACATTGTAAAAATAGTGTGCCTGTGAAAATGTTGGTTGAAAAATACAAATTCGGCGCCCCAACAGCCTATGATATTTTAAAAGCAAAACATTTATTAACCGAGATTTTCGATTTTCTGTGATGGGCTCTGTCCCAGAAATTCCGGTTAGTGGAGTTTTAACTGTGCATACATTTATATGTATATCGTATCGATCCAAATAAAAAAAGAAATTCCTAAACAAACAAACCTTCACTGTTCTACCAAAAAAAAAAAAACAATTGTCATAAACTTAATGGCGGATTTATTCGTTTCTCTTGCCATGTACCAGCTATATACATATGTAGGTGATGTGCTTGCATGTGTCATATCAATGGGAAGATACCAGACCACCATGCCATCGTTAAAATTTATGAATCTCAATCCAAAGGAATATATTCAGAGAGCTTATATATAGGCAGGGGTAAAAGATTAAAATGTAATAAAACTTTTAGCGACTTCTTGGGTGTTATTGATTCGAATTACATCAGTTTGAAGAAGAGAAAAACAATAAAATGAATATAAAAACAAATAAGAGTACCTACCCAAATAAAATATGATAATGAAGAAAGTCTTTGAAATTTGAAAGATGCTGTCTCTTATAATGTTGTGTATAGTCTCCTCATACATAATACATATGTATTGAATTTGCATATGTTATTAATATTTTACTGTTAGAAGGCTTTTATAAGTTTTGTATACGATTTTTCATAATGATTCAATTACCGACGACTGTTTGAGACTTTGAGAGGTGACAGGAGGGGGATTTAAATACAAAAATTTCATTTATTCATTGATTTTATCATTAAAATTTATTCGATTCTGGACTTCTTTGGTTCAATGAATGGAGTCATTAAAACATTAATAAAGTTGTTCATTAAACAATGAATTTTCATTAAGTCAATTAAAATATTTCATTAGTCAATATGAAAGAAAATCGTTCATTATATTATGTGAGAAGCTAGCAACAACAACATGACCATCAGCATCAACCAAAAGCAATGACGAATCAGTCGACACCGAAAAAACTCCACTGAGGGAATTCCAACTCTATAGACATCAAAATAACAATTCAACGATGTCGTCAACAAGATCAGCAAATTGATATATTCTGAGGGTATCATAATGCAAAGCAGTAGTATTGCAGTTGAACAGTATGCAAACAATTTATTATGAAATTAATGTATAATCGCCGAAAATATTATTGAGTAAGAAATTAAGGTTCGATTTGAGTCATTTTTGCTAAGCGATTTGATTCTTCTTCAATAACAAAAGAAAGATCAATATTGTCACAACCAGTTTTACATGGAATAGGTTTACAATGAAATCCACATCTCACACCCCAATCCCCTCTCCATTCACGGTTTCGTCTAGAATAAGTGTAAGATTATACAACAATTATTTTTTTCATTGATTCAATGAACTTAATTAATTTATCAACTTTAAGATCAATTTTTTTCGTTGTTGAGTTATAATATTAAAAAGTTTTAAAAATGTTGGTATGTTTGTTTATATTGCGGAAGGTATAGGCTAAAGCAGGACAATTTATTGTTTTCCTTCAATTACACCTTCAATCTTTTAAGATAAGCCATTTAAACATGAATTTTTATAATAGTATAGAAATCTTCTAATAGCATTATATATCACCATCATAAATTCTTATCCTTAGTTTTGCTTTGTGTCTTTTTTGATATCCCATAGAGACGTATACAAATACACATATCAACTTTGTTTTTTTCCGAATCCCTTTAAAAGTTTTCTAAAACATATCTGACCAGTTCTTCCTTCTCTATTCCATCGTTAAGCTCACTCACTAACTTTGTCTAGGCTTCAATGGTGTAGTGAAAAAAAAAGGTACCGAAACTTTCCGGAGAGTTACATAAAAAACACTTGACTTTTTGAAAAGGGCACAAACTATAGCCCCCACATTTATAACACAATGCTCTCGTTCATATTTGCATATCTCTTCAGAAAAACTCAGTTTGAATATTTCACATTATAAATGTTTCGTTCCCTCTTAAAACACGGTCTACACTCTGGTCGTCGAAATTTTGAAATTCAAATATGAACACAAAAAGAGAGTATGAGTTGGAGAGATTGATCGAGGAAGGGAGGGAGTTAGACTTGAATATCTTTTCAAACTTTTTTTTTTTATTTTAAAAGTTCCTGTTTTGTCAGAGAGAAGAAGGATAGTCCCCGGATCTGCTCACATGAAGGTTCCTCTTGATTTATTATTCCAGCAGAATCACAAAACATAAATGTACCTACATATAGCTTTTTGTATATAGGTAGGGGTATACTATACTACCTGATACAGGTTCATATATCAAATTAAGCCCAACACAGAATAGGAAATTCATTGCCAATTCCATTTGCTTCGCTGCACTTGAATTGAAAATTTCCCAATTGCAGTTGTGTCTGTATATTCCTATATATAGTTCCACAAAATAATGATTACACACAGACACATACAGTGACAAAAGATAGGATACAAAAAAGAGCTCAATTGCTCTCTGGGCTGCGGGTATATTGTTTGTTATATGTTGTGTCCATTGTTCAATTCCGGACGTTTGTCAGACAGAAAATTCTTAAGGTAAGCGTAGCTATAGGTACAATTTTTTTTTTTAGCTAAACTTTTGGGTTTCTTACAAATTTTTTTCTTCGTCAATCTTTTCGTCCATCTAAAAGGATGATTATAAAAAAATAAAAGTTTCTAATGGATAAAAAAAATAGATATGTATACAGTATATCCACAGGAACAAGCATTGCCCTTGAAAATCATCTCGTTGTCGTTGCTAGAAATATAGGAAAAAAGTATACATATCTACAAAAAACTTCAGCCTTAATTTTCTCCCTCTGGTATATATGAATCCTGTCGTAAATGACACAGCGGGTAAAAGCAAAAAAAAAAAAAACAGCCCCAATATCATCAGGCACAGCGACATCAGTATAGCAACGGGCAACAGCAACGGCATGGCACCATCAGAAAATACATCCCTTTCAAACTATACACAATCCAGTACCCAGGGGTGTTGGGTAGCATTCTGGTTGGCATGGGGTTGTTGTTCTCTTTTCATCATCCCAACTCCTCTCCTATACGTCTCACCATTGCCATTCCATTATTCACCAACACCACCATCACCACCACCTACACTGCTGCTGCCGCCGCCTCCACCCCACACCATCATCGTTCTCCTGTCATTCTGTTGCTGGCATTGACATTAAAGCAGAACTGCTACGATAAGGCCTACTGGTTTTCCAATTTTAGGGGATGAACATTGAACCTCATATTAAAGTTGTTCATGGTTGTGTAGGTATATATTCGATGTTATTGCAGTCTTTGCTCCTCGCATAGAGCTTATCATCAGACGGATGGATGGATGGTGGTGAATTTCGGGCAACATTGTGAATTTGAACCTCATTGGGCCACTGGAGTTTTTATGTTTTTTTTTCTGTTCATATGTAATAGGGGCTTTATTACAGGAATATCTGTTGTCTTCTTGGATCTTCTTTTTTTTTTGTTCTTTCATTTAGCAAATTTCCTTTGTGAGACTAACTTACTGTTGCAATAAAAACCAACAAGTCTCTATAAACAAAAAAAAAAAAGGGGCTAACAAAGGATTGCGGAAGTAAAAGGAAAACGACGGTTTAGCTTTATCGCGGTTTTTCCTTAAAACCCTTTGTGGTTTTTGTCGGTTAAAATGTTCCCCCAACGCACATCACATACATACATAAATATATACACATTGTTTTTAATATTCCTCCTTGGGGCAACCACACAAAGTCTGTTCTGTTGCGCGTTCCGCAACAAAATTTGTTTGGTAACGCAATTGTTTCTATATGTATCTACCTATACCCACCTACTACCGTATATAAATCACGGGACGTGTTTTTTTTTGTTTTACTTACAAATTTGCTAGGACTAATTTTTGTATTTGTTTTTCCCCTTTTTTTCCCGTCCCTCCTGCACCATTGCTGTTTGAAATTTGGAAAGTTATTTTTATGTGCGAATTTGCGCATTATTTATTTACTCCCGGAGGAGACAAGAACGAATATTCAATGCGTGTCTAGATTGTGGGGGGCTTACTCACACCATTTCGAGGATTCTCATTCAGGGGACATTTTTTGAAAGGATAAATAAAGAGAACAACTTAACCGTAAATGACTAGAACAGCGACGACGACGATGACTACGCCACCAGATCGAAGAACAGAGTAGAGTTATAAAGTCTGAAAAAAGAGAACTCACACTCCGTCGACAAGCCAAAACTTTGTATGTGGGGTACGTTTAATGTATAAGGAAATTGAAGCTGTAAAGTGCTAAAGCGTCTAAAACTTTTCTACTACCACTTGTCTTCTTTTACAAATTCCTCTTACTCCTTTAGCCGTATATATACGTACCTTTTGGTTTTTTGAGAAAATTCTATATTCGGTGTCAGAATTGTCGTCAGCACAAAAACAAGACGTATACCCTCCTTTGAGCTTGTGTTCAACATTATATAAGAGAAAAAGTTTAGAAATTCTACTGAGAAAGTATAGATTTCAGTGTGCCCAGTGTTTTTTTCTTTCTGAAACTTTGACTTTATAAATTATTTTAACACTACAATGATGTACACACACAGCAAAAAACTCATTTGTGCTTACAAACGTCAAATACAGGGTGGTACAATAGCTGTCACCGGTTGCAAATGGCGGCAAATATCTATTTAACTTTGACATTTGTGAAGTAACCAGACACAAAATACACGTCAACAAGACATGATTCACTATAATCCCAAAGAATGCGGAATAATTGTTTCAATTTTGACATTTTCCACCTTTTATATCACCATATGGTGAATAAAATAAAATTTAAATTGCAGTTTTATTTATATTTTTGTAAAATATCTCTCACTTTCACTTATTTTTCGGCTCGAAGGACCAAAATGTTGTGGGTCTTTATAAAAGTCACGAAAAATTGAATACAAATTCCAAATTATGAATTTGACATTTAAATTTATATGTATGCATATTCATTGCATTCAACTTTTTGGTATGGTCACACTTATGTCACATCAAGTGCTAAAGCGATATGAAAACTTCTTTCATGTCCATCGGCTGATTGCCCTTACTCTTGTTATCTCTTGAGCTCTTTCACAGCTTTTTTGGTGAAAAGTTTTCGTTTGCATATTTACACAAAGAGAAATTCATGACTGCAACGACAGACGACAACAACGACGATGACTATGACGACGTCGTTGATGACGGCTACTTCAAAAGCAAACGAACATAAGGGAGAATGAAACCAAAGCCCAACGATGAAAAAAAAATACAAATTAAATTGAAACTTTGTTGTAACCAATCACGAGACCAATAAACCCTCTGATGCCTATATTCTTCCCGTCTCCAGACGTTGCATTTTCTCTGTAAGTGACTCTGCCTATAGTTTAAATGCGGTGCCAACCACAAACGTCCAATGTTTTGACCACCCTAAATTATACCATACCTACTTATATAAACATATTTACATTTATATATAGGAATCTACATACATTTGAAATTGAATTGGCAATTTATATGGTGGTGTATGCCGGAAGTTAATGAAATTCATGAAACGCACTGAAGGTAGGTATATATACTTGTTAGTAATTCATTAACTGAGTGTGGATGCATCCATAGGGTTCCACACATATAACACCATCTCAATGACCCAACGACCGACCAGTCGATAATGTCATCCAATTTCCAACTTCACCACTGCAGAGTGTATACGACGTGTGTGCTTCTATTGTATTAGTGTGAGTAAACAACAGCTATTCGAGTGTTGAATTAACTTGGGATACCTATGCTCCCGGGGGTATAAGGACAAAAACCACGTATATCTATATAGATATAGAGGCAAAAGTTCAAAACCTCTACTGCTATCGCCGCGCCGCGCCGCCACCATTCGCCATCGCCACCCACCACATCACATCAGAATACCGAATTGAGCACGGAGGCAGTATAGACACCCAACTAAATTCATATATGCATACCATGGACCACCGGGACAATTAATCACTCGACAAGTAATCGGCTTAAATGGAAATTAGCTCCACAGGCAGTCCGCTGCTCGCTGTATAAGCTAGCCCGGCTTTTGCTATAGAAACAGCTCTAGGCATACCTACCTCTAGCAGCAATAGCCACAATTCCAACAGTGCTCCGGACCAGGGAACAGAACAAACATCTATAGGTTCGTCCTCCTTAATGAGACGACTGGTGGTGTGAGCGGTGCTTTAGAGACTCTGAGTCCGTCACAAGTTCAAGTTTGAGTGGTGTTTTTGTAATCAGAACCTGTTTAGGCAGCCCCACGAGTCGGTCGTGTCTCATGTATGTTTACGAAACGTTGCGTTGACGACGACACAGCGGCATTGGTACTGTGGTGAAAATTGTAAAGCCGTCGCGTCGGTCGGCGGTGGCAGCAGCGGCAGGGGTGGGTTAGGTGTGATATGTAAAATTTACAAAAGCTGGGAGCGGCATCTCATTTATACCATTCGTCCATATTGTTTGAATTATAAAACTCAGCTTGATTCTGAAAATTTAATTTGTGTTGGTGTCATATGTACTATATATGTGCTTATAAAGTATAGAATTATTCTGTGATTATGCCCGGACAGGAATGCGAATGTCAAATATGCTTTTTCAAACCAAAGTATACCAGTTAAGGGGTTGATAATGTGATTTAAATAGCTTTTAAATGGCAACCAGCTGTTTTTTTGAATTAATTAATTGTTCTATTTATTATAATCATGTTCAGAATTGTTATAGCATTGACCAACTATTTTAACAAGCATCGAGAATTTAATAATGGTATGCGTGGTTTCGGCAATACCATCAAGTGAGGGTATATAAAAATCTTTTTTGAAAACCTTGATGAAAAAATTTTCATTTTAACTGCATACTTGCGATAAAAAAAATAACAAGAGAAACCGATTTATTCTTTGAAAGTACAAAACCTGGTTAGACTACAGCGTTGTTGTAGTGACACGATTGTGCTCTTTTGACTCTTTTCATCGTGGCACGGTGGCACGAAAAAATTCATTATTCTAATTTCAATTTTGCTTCAAATAAAGCTAATTTTGATGAAATTTTAGAAAAATTGCCTCAACTATAGTCAAAATGGCAGAAATCCTTATTTTTTGACACGAATAGAGCAAATTATATATTATGTCTTCCAATATTTTTTTGTATTTCACTCAACAATTGAATTATATATATGTATTTTTTTTTTAATAAAAGAATCACCATTTTTTTATATGGCACGAAAATGACACGGTTTTTGAGAAAATGTGGCACGGAAATTTTTGTTCGGGCGATAACGCTGTTTCTATATTCTACTTAAAGTAGAGAGATCAAACAGCACCGCAAACAAATAATGTGCTTCTTCGATTAAGGTATATGAACACACCGTTTTCCTTTTCTTCACTGAAAAAGACCCTGTCATAGGCCTAAAAGGTATAATATACTATAGATTCTCGTATATAGAGACCATAGAACCTTTGATCAACATGATCACAATCACAACTGTCACTTTGACAGAAACTCAAAGAATTGTTAAGAAATAAATATGTTCTGGGCTGTTAGTTCTGTAATTCGTTTAATAAAAATACAAAATAAATCAACTGATATCAAAATAGCCAAAGTAAACTTATTCCATGTGTTAATTAAAATCGTGTTCATCTAAATACACATATTTTGTATAAAAAATAAACAAAGAATAATACTCAGACATTCTTATCTTTGGATCTAGAGAGAGAGTGAGAAAAAAAAGCAGATACAGAAAGCAAACATATATGTATTCGTTGACAGCTGTCACTCACTGTCAGATCACTCTGATGTCTATTTATTCAAATTTTGTAGGGGTGTTATTTCAACAAATAGCCATGATTATTTCTTGTTATAAAATATGTATTTATGAACTTATATCCGGACTTAAAATATGAATTTTCTTTCAAAATTTCAAACTCTTTCATATGAAGAGTCAGACGACATGACTCGATGTTGCCATGTGTCATAACTTTTTGAAATTATACAAATTTTAAAAATATGTTTCTACTCTACATGATCCTAAATTAACTTGAGACCTTTTGTTTTTTTTATTTCTTTCAGTTTGCCATAGTTGCATTATGAAGCATTTACATACGGAACAATACTGCCCTCGGTGTGAAATGATGATTAACACTGCCAAACCAAATATAAAGTGAGTAAAAATTATACTTGTATTTTTTTTATTAGAAAATTATGGTACCTGACAAAAATTTAATAAAATACAATTTTCCCTGACAAATTATGGTAGGTATACCTACTGTTCCTAAATCAAGTTAATTCATCCTCTTAATTTTCTTCTTTTTTTTTAACAAACGTCAAATAAATTTAAAAGCTTAAAACGAGGCATCCAAAGACAAGTAGGTAGATAGGTAGTTACAAAAAAAGATCCTCGTGATAAAAAAAAATTGGTTTCTATCCTTTGGGGAATAATAAATTTCCAAAGTTAACCCAACTGTCAACAACACCAGTGATTTACCTCAAACCATTATTTAACATCTTTTTTTATTTTTTTTTTGTTCTTCATCTGGCAATGCTGTCAAGTGACATTGTCCTCTTCTGAGGTTAATACCGCCATTTAAATAAAATCGATTGACTGTATGGTAGGTATAGGTACTCAGAAATTCCTCTATAATCTCAACACGTAGGTATAGTCTTCATAGGCACTTATATGCATATAAAACTCTGACTGGATAATGACAAAAAAAGAAGAAAAAGAAAAAAAAAAGTTAAACAGAAGGGTTATAATAGGAATAAACAAATATATACCTATAAACGTAGACACATATACATAATCCTATACCTACATCGAGAATCTGTCCCCGTGGTTTTTTTTCTCATTATACCTATCCTTCCAAGCTTACATATTTTTTAAGGATTTTTTTTTTGTTGGTCTATACCTATACCCATATTTTTTTTTTAACTTTTTTAGAGTAGGAGCATCACGGATAGAATCATGGTAACAAGAATACAAAAAATACGATTGCTGGAAAATGTAATCCCTGAAACCATTCGTTGGTTCAAAAATGGTCACTGAGATGAATTTAATGACTCCCCCGGGCGATATACAAAAAAAAAAAAATTACGAGTCAAGACGATTTTCCAGAGCATTTGAGAGATTCCATCTTCCCAACTACGAGATTTGAATGAAAAAAAAAATACAGAAAAAAAGAACATATTTTCCACCCCATTTTGTTTCCGATTCAAGTCTCTAGGCTATAAAAACCGTTTATCAGTCGATGGCCAAACGGAAGTCCAATCCGAATAACTATAGAAAAGCCGTCTTCTTGTTCTTCGTCTTGTTGATATCAGATTGGTAATCGAATGTCTTATGTGATGTGCGGTCAGGACGCAAGTAAATCTAATTTTAGTCCTTTGTATTACCTATATATACAAGGTTAGATAGATATAGGTAGGTATAACCTCACTCAAGAAAAGGAAGGAAAAAATAGCAATTTTTTTTTCTGAGACTTCGGATAGGGCCAAAGGACAAGTGGTAAAAACAAGTCGTTAAAAGACCAAAGCAGAAGAATGGAGAGAGAATTTTGTCTGGGGCAGGCTTTAACTGCCATTATTTTTGTCTCGCGTATATCCTTGCTCATGAGATAACAATTCTGGTTAGAGCTAGGTAGAAAATGTTGTTTTCTGATAAATAAGGAACTAAAGACATGATGAGGATGCCAATTCATTCAAGAGGAACTAAATACGAAAAGGGATATAAGATACAAAAAAAAAAAACAACAATAAAAACAATAAAAGAAAAGACAAAAATCCGAACCAACATCAAGGAGGGTGCGCTATGAAAGTATTTGTTGCTTGATTGAGAACCCCCCAAGGCCCAAGGCATCATGCATTTCATATATTATAGAGAGAATCAAAGTCTGAGAGTAAATAAAAAAAAAAAGGGAAAATTCATTCGATTTGATTTGTCGTGCACATTATTATTATCACCCCAGGAACAGGAACACAACAACACGATGCCAACATCAGGAAAATCTGCGGTACGTGGTTCAGAGATAAAGAGAGGGTGCACTATACTCGTATACGTATAGCACCATTACCGCCAAGTACGGTGATGTTTAATGGATGTGCGACAATTTCCGGGGTTTATTTTTTTTACTCAGGATCAAGCAATTTCAGAAATAGATTGCATATATACACCTAAACGAACACGCCCCAACTCAACGTTATAAAGATTTTCTGCTTCGATAAGCGCGTTGCTTTTTCTAACGTAATCTATGTAGGTATAGGGAGCCTAATGTATGTTCTGTGATGTGCGATATACTGGAATAAAGATGAAAAAATAAAAAAAAAAAAAAAATTGTATAGAACCAAAAAGGGCACCGACAACAATTAGAATGGAGTGCGAACAATAAACACATATCCTAAAGTTATTCACACTTCCCTGGACGTAGACTTACTCTCAGACTCTTTTTATTTTTTTTATTATTATTTTGACCTGACTTCATCATTGTAGGATGTGTAAGAGCTATATATATATACCTAGGTAGAGTATAGTGCAGCAGTATATACAAGAGCAAACCGCTAAGTGCTAATTAAACCGTTTTCAAATGGAATAGCAAACAAATTAGAAGGCGAGTGTGTATAACCTTACCATCCGAACAGACCGAAAATGTGGCCGCTGCGCTCAATTCTGGGAATTCTCTTCTTTGCATCAGAGCATATACATACATTTTATTATGTCAGTATGTGTGTTTGTATAGTTTGATGGCTACACAAACAGCAGTAATAAAATGCTCACGAAGTAAAAAAGGTAGAATATTTTGTAAAAGAAAACCACGGAAGAGTGTTGCCAATTGGGCATGATTTGGAAAAAACTTGAACATTGAACATAAGAATTTGACAATTGTATGACAGTTAATTAATTAGATCTATTCAGAAAAATAAGATCTCAAAAAGTTGGATCTATCAAAAAGTGAACAAGCGAATCCAATTTTTTTTCCTTTAGAATTTGACAGCTAAAATTATAGAAATGTTCAACATTAGTACTTTTAGATATTGCTTAGTTTGCTGAGATTTATATGATCTTATTTTCACGCATTCAGTCACTAAATCCATAAAAAATCTTTATGAAAAAAAGATTGTCTTAAATATTTCGACAATATCAATTTTAAATGTGACAGTTCCTTGGCTTAGCTGTTTCCAATGTTCTTACGTTAAAATGTTAATAAATATTAACCTTTTTCGTTTACTTCCCAATCCTACACATTTCTACCATTTTTATCCCAAAAGACAGTCAAAATTCATAAAAAAAAAACTGGTAGAATCTAGCAGTTTCGGGGAAGTAAGCGAAAATACTTATTATATCTGTAACTTGAATCTTCGTACGAAGTCCCACAATTTGCTGTCAAACCCCATAGTATTTTTTGACAAGCAGTAAAATATTGCAAGAAGTTGTAGTTAAACCAGAATTGTAGATATGTCATTTTTGTTAGTCAAGCGTTCATTTTTCTTCAGCATTGTCTGATTCGCAAAATTAACGAAAATATGTATAGACCAATTCTAAAAATTTCTAGGAAAAAACTACCTGGGACACGTGTTTTCTCGGAAGTAGAATAGGTACTTCCGAGAAAACGTGTTTTTTCGGAAGTAGAATAGGTAGGTACCAGGAAGGTACTCCTATTATATTTAGTCCCGGGAATAATCATTTAGAATTGGGCTGATAGAAAAAAATGTCATACTTTACTTAAAGTAGTAAAAAGTAAAAAAAAAAATAGTTTGCCAGTTTATAATATCTGAGGATCCGTAAAGTTGACAAATTTATTTTCCGTTTTTTACATCTGATTTGACTATGACATTTGGAGTGAACGTATACAAAATGACGTTTCTGTTCACTTCAAGAGACAACAAAGTCCTTTCGAAGTTGATCACTGCTTTCGAAACCGGAAATACTAATATTATGTATATAGGTATTATGTTCGTTAAAAGAATTAACCTAATTAGTAATTACACTATATAAATGGCAACACTGCTATGTTAAGATGATGACGCGATGAAGAGAAGCATAGCAGCAAGCAAACTTGTGAAATCTACAAAAAAAAAACTAAATAAAAAAAGAGCTCCAAAGGAAGTCGAGGGGGGAGAGCAGCGTAAAAAAAGGTCGAAATGTGAGAGATGGAGAAACGAAGGTTGATGGAATAAACTGAACAGTAGGTACACAAGGCAAGCAGTAGCAGCAGAGCTACATACATATAGACGAAACCTGGAAAGGTGGTAGTGCTGCTGCTGCTGCCAGAGAGTCATGTTTGTCGGTGTGCCGATGTTTTGTGTATGCTATTGGGAATTTTTAATGCGCGTCTGGTTCTCGTTTGTCTTGTTTGCTTGTCAGTCAAAGCCAGGGCTTAACCTATGGTCGCCGGAACCGTACCAAGTTGAGAACCGCCTGGCAAAAGCAACCGACGACGACGGAGACGACATAAGAGCAGCAGCGATGACGACGACGAAGCACGGTGGCGAATGGTCTTGGTTGGTTGGAGAATATATTATTTTGTGTCGTTTGTTCCATTGGGGAGCAGCACCACACCTGAGCGAAAGACTCCACGTTTTCGATGGCGGTGGGTCGTCCTCTGTTCAGCTCCACCATCGATATTGGTTGAGAAGATATTTTTTTTTTTTTTTTTTTTTATTCTTTTTCTACTTCGTCTGTCTCTGTTTTTCGTTCTGTTCATTTCGAAGTTTCGATCTACCAGTCGTCGAGAGTTGAGAAGGCCAACGTTGTAAACATTAATGCCCGCGTTAGCGATGCTCTTTTATGTGCAGAGCTTTTTATGATTCCAAGGGCGACAGGTCTGTCATTAAATTAAAATGAATCGAAATAAGTACATACATATATGTATTGTTTTTTGTGTTTGTGTCTGTGTGTGTGCGTGTACAAGAGACGATGACACGACGCACGTCACTATGCGGTGTCATAATTCCCTCGTCTTATTAAGATGTCATTATGCCGACGGCACGACAACGACACACCACACCATTCTGGGCGAAAGATGAGAGAATCATTTGTCATCTCCGTTCGTGCAGTGATGAGCTTAACCCACCTTTTCCGTGTTATCTGTGTTTTCTCATCTCATCTTCTCGTAGAATACCTATATACCTACTCATCATCGTCGTCGTCTTCATCGTTATAGGATCAGAATGAAAATCCTTCCAGGATTTGATTTATGAATAACATTTCTTCTTCTTTGTTTATTTTTTTTTTCTTTCTTTTTTTCTTTCTTTGTCTTTCATTTTCTTTCATTTATTTTCTTTATATTCATTCAGGTAAAGTCCTTGAATTTCCCGCTTATTTTTGCGTCACAATAAGACCCATATGATTTCTATTTCATGAAATGTCCCAAAAGTGTCCTTCTTCCGAAGATTTCTCTTTTAAGAATTTATAATTCCTTCAGTTGAAGGAGGATCCCCAACGAACCATGAAAGAAAGACTGAGTGCTTAATGGGAACACAAACGAGATATGATAATAATCCAAAGTAAATGATAAATCCTTATTCTTCTCCTTTTTTGTTTCTGTTTGTGTTGTTTAGATCCGTTCATGCTGTTTGTTTTGTTGGGATTTCTTTCATATCGCACTGGGACAATCATTGTTGAATCAATGAATTGTAAAAATCATGATAACGAGTATTGATTTTGGGTATTCCTCTTCTTCTTTTTTTTGTTGCAGTTGTTGTTGGTGGAAGATAAAATATTCCAGAAAAGGACGAACTGTGCTATCAGGTTTTTCTTAATATATTTTTTTCTATATATTTATGAAGTATATATAAATAGGGGGATGATATATGTATGTATGTATATAATATAGAGTGTCGAGTCGGTCTTTCTATAATGTATTAGGAAAAAGCCTATCTACTTTTGGAGTGGATTGATTGGCAGGAAGTACATTATAGTAGGTATACATAATATATTCACCTAGACAACAGAGCGTATAAGTAAGCTTTTTGCAATATTAATGACGTTTCATTGTGTCGTCATTGAGTTGCTTGTCAAATTCAAGTGACAGATTAAATGGAATAACTTTATGAATTGAAAAGAAATAGATATATAGGTAAAGGTAAAGGAAGGCTATATTTCTTTAATGGTATTTGTAATAAACTTTTTTAATTAACTTAATGCAGGATGGGGATTATCTGTATCTTGAAGGGGATTAAATGGTTGAAAAAAAAAGCTACTCAGATCGGACACTTGAATTTTTTTGTGTGTTTACGAAGGGAGATGACATCAGAACAAAAAAAAACTTATTTTATTTTGGATTTCATCTTAGCCTTAAAAAAATCTGTCCCTAACCTGCAGTGTGGGTAGGTATGGTGAGGAGGGTGGCTGTCATTTTGGATATAATTTTTTTTTTTAAGTAAATGAAAGAACTTTTTGTGTTTATTGTTAGGACAGGACAATTATATCCTGCCTCCACAAAAAATTTTATTCAGTCCTATTGTGAAATAAATTTCCCCGGATTTTTTTTTTCTCTTTTTTGGGAAATTTGATATCTTGAATCAAAATATTCCTTTCAGCAAAAAAGTTATCGTGAATAATTTTTCCAGGGAACTTGCAATAATTTTAATTCTGACAATGCTCGGATATGATATGACCGATTTTTGACTTTTGCAAGCATTTTCAGCTTTACCATATAGTTTTCATAATATTATGTGTGTATAGGTAATAATACATAATTTTTATTTTGTTGTTTATCTTGTTGCTTGAAAATGATTTGAAAGTGAAAAACATTTTACTATTTGTGTGTATAGATACATACCGATATGTGAGTGGTGATATTATCGGCTAAATACGTAAAGTTGCTAAGGCCAATTTGGAAAATTCTACAGGAGACAAAAAAAAAATATATCATAAGGCTCGATATAACAACTGATTTCCTCTTCTGCATAACACCTACGATACATTTGACAAAAGTGATTAAGCCAATTTCTTCAGAATATGTTTCTTAAAAAAATGACATCAAAATCTCAATTTCTGTCAAAAATGGACTTAGCAGCTTTAGGTACGTATTTAGCCGACGATATGTGTTTTAGTTGATTCATATTAGCTTTGTTTAAGACCGTCAGATTATTTTTGGTTCGAAGGCGAAGAATTTGTGACTAGTGAAACGATTTCGGACTAAATCTGGCGGTCTTAAACTGTTTGAAACTATAGGGGTGGAACAAAGCTAATCTTGATTCATGAACTCCTGCTCTTTCAACTCTTCGAGAAATTCTTTTTCTTTAAGTCACATTTCAAAATTTGTTTTATTTAGTTAAATTTGCCCTTTCTTCGAGTGGAAATAGGTGTTAAATTTTAACATAAAAAGCTCCTGTTTAAATAAGAATTAAACACCTAAGACTTAAATGATCGGTCGATTAAACGATTATCGTTCAGACGATAATATAACATAGTTGTCTTTATTACACCCATATGAATATTTTTCAAACGACGATCATTTAATCGACCAAGTTTGACTCAATCAATTCATATATCAGCTGACCAAAGTACCTATATGTATATTTCATATAATAAATTGAAATATTTCCGTCCGTTTCTATACAACCAATTCGATTACTATACACAAATCGGAAGTAGGGTTTTACATTAGAAACATCTTTAAATATGAGCAACTGACCGGAAACGGATTTTCTCAAATTGCAATAAATTCGATGTAATATCCTGGGTAAACCTACCAATCATAACCTATTTCCTGTCCGAAAGTGTTGCGTCAAATCTTAGAGTTTATATAAATTTTCAACACAAAATAATAACTTTCTTCTTCTTGAAGTTTCTCTAAGATCTTATTTGCTAAACATCCTTTTTGGAAGAAATGTATAAGTCCTACCTTCCTTATTTATTTGATAAAGTTGTATACCTAACCTATACAGATCTATTTATAGGTAAATCTCCTCTTATTCTTTTCATCTTCGTCTTCGGTGTATTTATATAGGTACTAATACTTTCTTGATTGGCATTCGTTAGATGAATTTTCTTAGGGTAAGACATTCAAACAGGAAAAGTGGTCAATTTCCTTCTAGAAAAGTTACCCATAACTCTTATACAATTCGACCATCATTCAACCAATATATATCGAAGAAACTTTCATCGGGCAACTTCTTGTTGGTAAGGTACTTCGGTAGGTAGAGTTTTCTTATGAAAATGTCAAGAAATTCTTGTGATATTCGTTCACTCCCACTTGATATATTAATTTTGTTTTTCCCTAAAAATATATACTCGTGTATACACATAGTTAAAAGATTGTTATCCTTGCACAAAATCGTTTGTATAATGTAATTTTATTTGTGAGAGATATATTATATAAGATTTTCTAATGTATATTTATGCCCTTAAGGGAAAATTTAATTTCCAAGCAAGCAAGCAAGTATTAGAAAGGATGGCATGTCAAATTGATGTCCAATTACCTATAAGCAGAAAGGCATAGGTACTTAACTATAAACTTTTGACAACAAAGTTATAAGGGTTAAGAGATTATCATAGCTATAGCAACCTGTTTAATATCAGAAGAAACTATAAACTCCTTCTATATATCTATATTCTATCCCCTGTTCTGTACACCCCGTGTAGATGATATAGGTATATCTCGTATAGGTAAATGTTTAATAGTAGTTTTTGTTTGTATTTCTGTTATAGAAATTTAAAAGATTATGTGTTTATGTGGACATGCGTCATTATCGAATTTATAACTGACCGGAAGGTATAAACTTAATTTCGTGTTTTGTATAGTTTGGGGTTTTTCAATAAATGCATGCAGCAGAAGGGAGAAGAATAAGAAAGTGTAAAGATTCCTGTCAACGACAAGGTATTTTTGAAAGTTATTTAGAGAAGCTGTACAAGTGGTGAAGAACAAGGGTGATAGAAAGAAATTAAGGGATTGTATTTCTTACAAGAAATTATATATAAGAAGGGTCAATTTTAAAGCCAGAAGGAATATTATAGGCAATGCTTTAAATATAGAGTAAAAATTACTATATACATTATCTACTGTGAAGATACCATTTATATTCGTATCTAACTTAAGATAGATAAATATAAATAAGGGATTTTACGTATGTAGGAATGTACATGTATATTATATACTTTATATAGTAAATAAGTATAATTTGAGATGGACATTATATGGTCTGCAGTTTTCCTTTTGTCTATTTTAACATTTCTTATAATATAGCAATTTAGCAGGCCTTAAGGATATGGATATTTAATGAATGGTTTTCTTCTCTTAATCACGTCCCTTTTTCTTTTGGTCGTTTGAAATGGAAATGTTCTTGTGGTTTTGCAAGTATGGCAATTAAATAGTTTTTGTCTCCTTGAATTATTATCACATCCTATACCCTAGAGTTCTATTCGAAGATGTATATTTGTATATAGAAATCCTTCATTGCGAAAGATCTATTCATCCTTCATTTAATTCATTATAACTCTGTACACTGTAGTAAGTTAGTTTACCCGTTAAAAACCTTTGAAGTTTTATAAACCTATAGTACCTGGGGATTGATTAGTTTTGAAATTGGAAAATATTTTTGACAAGAAGCTTTGGTTCGGCTTCATCAAAATCTCATTAGACATCAAGCAAATGCCTTATTTCTGTTTTTTTTTTCTTGATGATATGGAGAATCCTCTAATTTATGGCCATACATCACACTCTTGTGCCAATTTGGGCCTTGAAGTACAGTTTCTACTTATATAGTACAAAATAACTGAATTGCGCATGTGCCATGGCTGCTCAAGATACCACTACCACTTCTTATTAAAATTTTCATTATTTCGCAACTACAAAATCCTGGTTTTTATACAACCTCGCAATTACAAAAACCGTTTTCTAGAACAACGCTCATGCGAGATTTTAATTTGCAACATTAATATTTGCGAGATTTTTAAAAACGTGCTTTTTTAATTGCGAAATTATGTAAAGCGGGATTATTAATTTGCGAGATTTAATTTTTCGATACTTTATAGATATTTAAAAAAAAGCGAGATTTTGTCATTCGAGATTTTGTTTTGAGGGATATCCTAGCGCTTCCAAAATGAATACACAAGTGAATATTTCACCCAGAATTCAATTTTTCTTCAGGCTTAACTAATTCGTAAAATTGCTATTTTTTATTAAAAGTTTACTCTTTTGAACTAATCGTAAATTTTAGACCTATGTAAAACTCATAATAAACAGATACAAAATAGACGTCAAGAAGACATCAATCACTATACCTATACTCCTAAATAACGCAGAACAATTGTTTTGAATTGACATTTACCGCCATTTTCAACTTTCGCACCACCTTGTAGACAAATACATATAGTGATAAGCAGCTGTTTTCAATAAACGTTGTTATTAAAACAAGCTCGTTTTTCTTCCTTATACTTACCTATAAAGAGTTTTATAGGTTTTTAAGCTCTCTTGTATGAAACGTCAATTTAAAAAACCGGTTTCCTTTCTTATTTACATTACGTTTACCAAATCAAAGCTATATAAACTATACAAATTAGTCTTTTTATTTAATTAACTCCATTAATTGCTCAAACATATATATGCATACATAAAGGTATGCCTACATACTACATACATCAGTTTTTCACACTTCTTCCCAAGAAGCAGAAGAATTCTCTTTCCCGGTAACTTATTCTAGTGGACTTCTGTATAGGTATATCTATACCTAGGTTATGTCAAAGAATTCCTACAAAGGTGTTCACTTAGTAGCTCCGCCTGACTGAAGCTGTATACCTATTTACCTTATAACGCCTTAGAACATAAAAAGTCTAAGCCACTTACCAACCTACATGGAAATGTCTTATTGCCCACACTTTCAACAGTTAGGTAGGTGTACCTACCGCAGCAAAAGATACATATGTCGGTATATCCGAGATTCACCATCCTCAAGGCAATAAGACAGAGTCTCTAGAAAGTGGAAATGCTTCTGTCACCACATAATCGCTCTGTCTAAACCTTTGACATCACATTCAATTAAAAATTACATAACGCCATCAAGAGTTCATCCTTTATATCAAGTGGTTTACTCTGAATCTTAAAAATAAAAGCGAACTCCCCTTTGCTAATTCATTTCTTCACGACAACGACAACGTAAACCGACTTCTTTTCTGCATTCAACCTAGGAAGATATTATTTAACTGCCATACAAGATGCGATGCCATCCCACTGTTACTTATATCATCATAAAAAAAAACTTCCTTTTTATGTCTTAATATAATGCAACACAGTCCTTGTCGTCGTGATTTTCCGTTTTTTTTTCAGACATACGCTGTCTTATTAGCCTCTGTAAAAAAAGACTCTTTTTTTTTAAATAAAACCTTCAGATTATCTCACATTTACTTTTCTTTTAAGGAATTTAAACGAACATTTCCATGAATACCTATCTACGACGAAGTTTAGTTCATATCTACATACATTCCAACCCTTCTGTCATCATAACGTTGGTAGAGGTATAGAATACAAAAAAAAAAAAAAAAAATCCTGTAAAAAATGTCAACAATTTCATTCAGAGCGCTGAGATTTAATTTCACCAACAACGGTACAGAAGAGGAAAATAAAAATGCAGAAACCATTTCATCTTCACACAGGAAGTGTATAGAGAATGAATGGTGGAGTAGGGGAACACCATACACGATGACGAAGTGCCGACGGGAAAGGGGGGAGAATAAAAGTGGGTTTTATGTTTTATGTAGCTATGTATATACCTATATTATATAATATGTATATTTTGTTCCATGATGTAGGCGGGTAAAATGTGTGTAGATACTTGATTGTCGTCGTCGTCACATGCTGCTTCAGATTTTCCTTTTTGTGCATTTTCCATTCATCGGCATCATCATGACGTTTCTTTGCCGCTGCTGCTGCTGCTGTTGTTGAAGCTGATGCTTACATAAAAACTGTACAACAACTGAACATACAAAAAATCGCGCACCCCAGGGAATCGTTACAGAACTTTTTACTCAGAAGTCAGCAAAACCCGAATAGAAACGAAACCAACAACGCACCACTCTAAATCTTATCCTCTTTTGCTTCCCTCGTCAGTTTGCCCATTATATTCCTTATGTACCTAGGTATGTATTTATTCGGGTTGTTTTTTGTTTGTCCCAATCCGGAATACACACAAAAATTATGGGAAAACTTCTTCTATATTCTATGCTGCCTGCTGACTGCTGCTTTGCTACCCATTGCCATCTTTCTATTTAATTTAATTCCCGTATCTATTTTCGGGATCAGCAGTTTGTTTTCCATCCATCTTCTCATATTCTCCTTGTTGCCTGCTTTTTTTGTGTCCATTCCTTTTGCTTTGTAAAATTCTAATACATATCTCTCCTTCCTCAGTTTTGTGTATCTTGACAGAATAAACAAATAATCCGCCCGTGTGCCGACTGCCGGCAGTGTCAGCAAATTAAAGAACCAGAAGAAGAAGAAAAACTTAAAGAAATAAACAATTTTTCTTCTTCGTTGATTTCTTCTTTTTGGTATTTTTGTTCGTCTTCGTAGTACGCAGCATTTACAAGACAAAATCGCACAGCTGTTGTTGTTGAAGCTGGTGCTTCTACTACTTCTTTCTACTACTACTACAACTGAATACTGATTCATCGGTTGAATTTTGTTTTCTTCATGATTTTCTTCTGATAGTAGTTCAGTTAGGTTATAGGTATAAGCATGTATTAAGTTTTGTTTTCATATTTTCCTTCTTCTTTTCTTATTCTTCATCTTATTCTGCTTCGTTTGCATGTTTTGTGCGCGCTTATAAACTTAGAGGTTTTGTATCTTTTGCTTTGTTATTCAATTCGTCACGATACACATTTTAGATAAGGAATTTGAAATATATATTGTGATGACGTGCTTGTGAAGAAGTAGAAGAAGAAGACACAGATGAAAGAAATTCAATAGAGTAAAGCCGTGATAAATGTTCGCGAGTTTTTTTTTTCAGAATTCGTTTTGTATTAAATAGCAAGAAAACGAATAAATATAAGAATGAAAAGAAATAAAAAGACGCTTCTTTCACTCTGTTCGTTGGTAGGAACCACACGCATGCTTCGCTATTATATACTTCACCTCCAGTGCCAGTATACATAATTATAACCAACTCAAACCTTTGCAGTTTGGCTTTTTTTTTTTTTCATTTTCCTTGGCGTTGGAGTGTACATAATTCATGTGGAGCAGGGTGTAGATTGAGAGCATTGCAGAGCAGCAGCAGGGGTGGGTGTGTTCGAAAAGTATGAAAACACATAATTATCATTCTCAAAGAGAACGAAGAATTAACAAAAAAAAAAGAATTATTTTCCGTGTTCGTGTATCTACCTAGTACCTACCTATGTGTTATATGTTATGTACCTACCTACAGTGAGTTTAATATTCTTTTTTGTTTGTTCGGATTTCATACGAATTGTGAAAAGAGATTCCGCTTCGCCCTTGTTTTTTTTTTTTTTTTCTACCTAGCGATAATGCAACAGCAACACAATGTTTTCTGGTTGCTGGCATGCTCTTTGTGTTGTTTGCCATGTGAAGAAATATTATGCTGTAATTATAGAGTGCGGTGGTGGAGGATTTTGTTTAAGGGTTAATGCATCTATTATTAATTTTTTCTTTTTTTTCTTTTTGGTTAGGGAGGATAGGATGTGTTAAAGTATACTTTTTGAAAATTTAATTCCATATATTGTGTACCTATACCAAGGTATATGAACTGCACCTACAAAAGGAACACATGCATGGCGGTATGGGCGCCATTTTTGTATAAATTTATAAAGGTACATAGGTATAGGTAGGTAGGTATTTAAATGACGTTTTTCCTGCATCAGTTAGGTAAGTAAGTAGGTAAGTACATAGCTACATAGGTATTCCTATGGAGTTAAGAATTTACCTACATACCTATCTAGGTTTTAAAAACAGTAATAAAATGTGAAACGACATTTACCTATTTAGGTACATGTTGGTATATTGTATAGGAAAGTGTCTAATATACATAATCGTCATGCAAAAGTCAAAATAACTTGATAGCACAGGCTGCAGAAAGTTCAGGCTATTGAAAAACACATTTTTTCAAAACGATTTAGTCTCATTTTATGTTTCTTGCACAATGACGAAATATTTCGAAGAAAAGAGAGCCACCAAATTGAATGGAACACAAAACTTTTGAAAATGCATACCTACCTAGTTAAGCGTCTAAAAAGATTGGTTGAAAAAAACTGTTGTAGGTACAACAAAAACAAAGTTAGTGGAACTGGTTATTCAGAGCTAATTTCGAGACAAGGTAGTAACAAGAGATCACAAAAATCTGGTGGATTCCAGATTTCTAAAAGAATAAAAACTTTTACCAAAGAAATTTTTCAGCTTGGAGATGGTATGGGATTGAAAAGTGCTTCCCAACCTACTCTTCCAAATGTTAGTAGGTAGGTACCTACCTGAATAAGTTTCAGAAGATCTTTTGTTTACTGGGTTTGGCTGAAAATGTATAAGAAGCTTAACTTTGGTGTACCTATAGGTAGGTAGAGTTAAAAAAGGCAGTGTTCAATAGATCATGGATTCATGAAGTTGCGATGCAGAAAGCTTTTTGTATCTACCAAGAAGCATCTGCTCTACAAAGGGATAAGCTTCCAAAAATGATATGATAGGTATCTATGGAGATTTTACTTTCTAGAATACAATGCTATAAATACCTATTACTATAACGTTGTCATTAAAGCCCAAATGATCAAATTTTAAATTATCAGAAATGGTTTTATCATAAAAAAGTTTGCTAATTCTGTTGATTTTTCGTTATATTTCTTGTTTTATGTTTTTTATGGAGAAAAACTTAAACGAACGCTAATCATCTATTAAATCTCTTTTTCTTGAACATTCCGAATTGCAAGAGAGAGAAAATGAGCAGGTATGCTTCATGTAAATCAAACATACCTACTTAAGAATGGCGATGACATTTTACTTCATACATCGCCACACAACAACCAACAACTTGACAGAAGCAAAAAGAATTGAAAAATTGAGTTATATTCATCTGTCAAATATAGATACCTACTTAGTCATATAATGTAAACAAAAATATTGTTAGCCATTATGAAAGAAATATGGTAAAAGAATAACCCACTCAACCGAAATGTATGTACAAACACTTTAATACTGAAGCACCCATTCTGATGGTGCTCCTTATGTGTCTGATGAGTTTTTTTGTTTTTTTTTTCTTCTTCGGCCTCTCTTTTATCTTGCCCACCACTCAATTAAGGCAATCATCCATCATTGAAAAACGAACACACAAAAAGAAAGAAATATCCAATGCATGCATTCAATAAAGAAAAAAAAAATTCACTGACTGAGAGGACCAATATCTGTGGGTCTTCTTTGGTCCACCAAATAACATTTACCTTTACTTGTGTATCGAACTCGAAACGACGACGACCCACACTTGAGTTGGTTTTCATGCGTTCTATGTCTCGTCTTCTCTCATTTTCAACTGATGGAAATATCTTGTAGCTTTGACAACCATGACACACAATGTAGATTAAATCATTTTTATGGGGTCCACCAATTCCCAATCATCTTAAACACTGTTCATTTAATGATAAGGTTCTCCTCATATCATCTACCTTGGTATAGAATAGATTTTTTGCAATTTGATTTAACAACTAAAACTAACGTAATTCTATTTATTCTTCTCATTTCAGACCAGATACGACGTTACAAGCGATTGTCTACAAATTGGTACCAGAATTATATGAAAAGGAACTCAAACGAAAACGTGCCTTCTACAAGAATCGGCCTGAAGATGCTGCATTAGTAACCCCCGAACAGAGGGGTGAAGATACCGAACATTTGATATTTAGTCCGAAGGAGTATATGTCGTTGTCATTGGAATACGCTGACATGGAGTAAGTTATAAGATTCCTATACCTACATATTACATTTTCTATTGATTCTTCTCTTTCTATATTCCTGTACAATATTTTGACAGACAGATCTTTGAACTGTCAGTATATTATTATCTTTCCATGTTAACACACACACAAACACAGTTATATATAAATAGAAATATATGTGTACTTCTGTGGGTGGTTGGGTAAACTTTGTGGGATAATCCCGCTGTCCCACAGAAGATTAAAATGAAAAAGCAAAGTTTATATTAAAAGGGATCAGGAATAGATGCCGTATATAGGCACACGGTGATGTTTTATTAAAAGCCTCTACATGTCGCGTCAGTATAGAAAGAAACAAAGCTTTAAGTAAATAGTTCCCATTCAATCCCGCACGAGAATGCTTTTATAAAAAAGAGTTATATACTCGTGTATACCTTTGTTTGACATCTTGTATATACAATTTCCTTCGTACAGCGCGAACCTTTTTAAGAGAATCTATTTTTGTTAACACAAAGTGACATCTAAAATATTTTTAAAAATTAATGTCAAAAAGGATTTTGCTTTTAAGGTTCTGGCTGGACATTTTGTCTGACGTACCTAAATATATCAGATGTCAAAAAAAAGAGTTGACATTAAAAAATTTGGTAGGCAAAGCGGAGGTTTTCTTGATTCTGTAATGCTTTTACAATTAAAATATCATTCAGCAAACTAAATGAGAATGAAAGAAAAAGAACTTTAAAAATGTATGTTTTTATTTTATTCTCATTTCTCTTTCCACCTTTCTACTTCACTTTATACAACCGTTCTCAAGTTCTAACCTCAAATTTAAATTTGTTTCTTTGCAGTGAACATGTGAATATCAATGACGAAATGATGACACCTCTTTTAAAACCTAAATACCTTCAGTGTCCAGCGATATTTACCGTTAGTCATTTAAAGAAATTTGTTTATGGTAAATTTGATATCGATAGTAGTCTCTTTAGTGTCGATATAATGTACAAAGTAAAGACAATAGTGCTCCTAGACCACTATACCTTAATGGATGTAGCTTATATTTACACATGGAAGCGTGATGCCCCAATGAGATTTTACTTCAGAGTGAAACAAAGACTAAGGAAGATCAAACCGAAAGTGAAAAATAATAACTCTAATAAAGTAGTAGTTGTAGTGCCAAAGGAAGAAATTCCTGTGGTTGAGAAATTGGTCTTGAATTTGCCACCTGTGGGTATGACAGTTGTTCACAATGACCCAGAACCTGTTCCGATTTCAGATCTTTTGAAAATCGCCACCGAAATAAAGCAGGAAATTAATAAAAGCCCAGTTAAAGAGGCACCAGTTTTAGAAAAAGAAGTTCAGCAAATACCTTTCAAGGAAATTCAAGCTCCTTTGAAAGAAATTCAAATTCCTGTGAAGGAACCATCGACTGAGAGTGAATCGCAAAAGACTAATAAACTAAAAATAACTCTTGTGAGTAAGCCCAGTAAGCAATCAAAATCCCTTTCATCTCCGAGTAGTGAAACTCCGGGAAAGAATTTGAATAAATCTCACAAACAGAAGGATAACTCTCCGCCAGAAAAAGATGAACGGAAAGTCGAGAATATTAAGCTTAAAATAGACTTGTCCAAACAAAATAGTGTAACCATTATTAATATGTCTGATCCTAATCGAAAAGAAATAGTTAAACCCGTGAAACCAGAAAAAGAGTGGAAAGTCAAGAATAAGAAAGACAAGAGTTCGAGCAATGCTGCAAAGGTATTAAGAGATTTTAGAAAAGGTCGTGCTTCTTCCCCGTTGACAGTTCCCCCATTGACGATTAAAGCTGGAAGAGTCAGTCCTGCCAGTTCAAAATCTACAAAATCTCCTAAGTCTCCAAAATCTCCTAAATCCCCAAAATCTCCATCTCCACCAGCTGTATTAGAAGATCCACAATCACAATTTCTAAAATCGTTTGCTCTCACACCCAAAAAGGATCTTCCAACATCTCCTCCCAAAAAGGAAGTTAAGAAACTTGAACCCTTGACTTTGACCTTTTCACCTGTTCCGAAGTCTCATGTGCCTTTTCCACCCGTAACTTCCCTGATGGGTCCACCTTTGAATCTACCTTCGAAACGTAAGAGCAAGGATATAATCAAGAGCGCTCCAAAGAAGCAAAAGTGTGTCTTCGAACCAACGCTAACTCCCGATAATTTCAAAATCAAGTTGCCACTGTTTCCAGCAGAAGTGAAGAAAGAAGAAAAAGTTGGTAAATCAAAAGAAAAAGATTCTCGCAAGAAGGAAAGTGAAAAGGCTGACGAGAAGTTAATGCCACCACCTGTGTCTGTTGGGCCCATGTCTATTACACTATCACCTCCAAAGTTAGTCCCCAACCTTCCTTCACCGGCCCCACCAAAGAATGGCATGAAACCGCCAAGTGACACAGGGAAGAAAACCAATAAGCTCCCTGTCAAATTTGCGCCACCTGGATCTCTAACACCGCATCCAATGAATGCTCCACACAAGGCTTCACCCGGATGTCGTACTCCTGTAGCGAAGCGATTCCAACCCATCCTACCCAAAGGAGGCAGACCCAATCCATTTGCAAACATTCCCAACGACATGAATAAGATCTTGAAAGATGCCGGAACTGAAATTAAGTCGATTTCATCCAATGAAGGTTCAAAGAAAAAGATTTATGGTCCGAAAACACCTGTAGTTGGATCTCCTCAGCCAGCTGGCAATAAAACTCCAACTCCCATAGCAGGAAATACAACTCCAAATGTCAAGAATGGAAACATTTCAAATTACCTTAACTTTGCTCTCTTTAATGCTAGTAAAACGCGAGGAAATGAGGTTCCTCCAGGCTGTCGGACTCCAATGTATACTCCGAATTCACCCATCTACTCGCCCAATTCGCCGCAATATGTGCCCAACTACAACATTCCAACGCAACCCACCTATAAATATACCCCGAAACCGAACTCGAATTCCAACTATTTGCAGAGTGTCCTTGGCGGAAACAATAACCAGATGTCTAGTTTGTTCCCAGCGCCACCTACAAAGAAGCCTGAACTCGCTTGTAATAATCGGTCTTCGCCGCCAGCTCAGACACCATCTCCACAAAAAGGGGATGACAGCATTTTGGAGCAGCACCTGAAACGAAGCTACCCATTTTCGAAAAGTCCAAATGCTGTCGAAGATCCCCCAGAGAAGCAGCTAAAAGTAAAATCCTTGCTTAACTCTTGCAACATCAGTATTCCATCTTCGCTGTCAATCACAATAACACGTGAAGACGGTGAACTGCCCGCCAATAGTTCATTTAATCCCAAGCACAAGAGTCCTGTGAATAACTACATCGAAATCTTAAAACTTCCCGATACACCAGCGGCCGGAGATGATAATAACAAACAGCGACAGCCTCAGGCGCTAAAACCTCCCCAGTCTCAAAACATTAACCAATCACTGACCATCCACAGTATTATGACTCCCAAGTCGCCACAATCTGTAAGAAGTAATATGTCAGCAATAACAACCACCACCCCAACGATGACAATGACAATAACACCTGCTGCCAAACAAGTTCCACCGTTGAACCCGATCGAGAAGAAGAACAACAACAATAAAACTGTTTCGAGTACGACATCGCCTGGTGATGGTAAAAAGACTCCAAGTCCTGATAAACGTTCTACCGGATCAGCACCGAACTCTGCAGAAAAAAGATCAGGCTCCGAGTCTGGTTCACCAAAAAGTACGTCGGAAATTCCAGCTTCCAAGAAATTCCGTCACATTTTGCCACGGACAACACCAGACCAAAAGGCAACTGAGATGCTTAGCGCATTTCTTCAAAATAACCCGCCTTCACCTGTTAATCAAAAATCTGTCCAGAAAAAGCCTTCAACGTTAAAGAAATCTCCTACTCTGCCGAATTTTAATATGCCCCCTATGAACGCCAACCAAGCGAAAAAATCTCCTCCATTAAATCTAGCAGTTAAGGCTTCATCTCCAAATACATCCCCAGTTAATGTGCCCAACAACAACACAAACAACAATAACAATACTGTTAAGAACAAGAGCTCTCCAAAAATGCAACAAACAATGGGACCAGACTTTCCACTTCTGTCGGTTAAAAAGCTGCCGCCACAGATTCAAAATGTCGTCATGCCACCTCTAGGAGTACCACAGCCCTCCCAAGCTGAACTTAATAAATTCATCAATGAAACTATTCTCCGAGCAAAAGCTCAAACAGCAGCAGCCCACCAGGCTGGACATAATGTGTCTCCTCCAAATGTATTCTTCCCCTATCAACAACCCCAATTCGCTTCGATTTACAGCTACCCTCAGGCATACATCATGGAACACTTTTCACGTATGCGTCGTGCTGGCAATGAAGCCCTTGAACAATACATGCTTAAGTTAAAAAATTTGGATGCTAAAAATAGCGAACATCCCGTCCCGCTGGACGCCCAAAAAAGTCCGACATCTACCAAGTCCACTCCTGTTGTTTCAAGTCCTACATCTGAAGCCAGAGCCTCATCCAAATAAGAATATTAATGGAATATAATTCCTTTAACCCAGAGCTCCCTACGATTCCAAACTAAAACGTTCCTTTAACATATTTTTTTTATTGTTTTGTAAAATAAAATAAAATTCCAGGGCCGGCCTGGGCCCGCCTTTGTAAATAAAAAAAAATAATCTAAGACCAAGTAAAAGAATGATAATTTTAAGTTAAAAAAAAAAAAAAATAATTATAAAAATGCCATTTAGTTAATTTTTAATTTCTCTTGTTAAATTAGTTTTAAAAAAAAATATTATTTTTATTTAAAGAAATTATTTCCCCAATAAATGAATAACAAGCAAAAAAAAACAAAATTATGTTAACAAAAAATAATTAAGTTACAGCTTTTTAAAAGATTAATCTAGTATTAGTAGGTATACTCATAGCATGCTCAGTAGTTATTGTGTTCAAACACGTTTTTCGATATTTTAATGTCACAATATTGTGCTTTTTTTATTGTTTTGTTATACTTATATTTTAATATAGTAAGTAAGAAATGGAATGTAAATAAATTATTAAGTATTGTATTATGTATTTTAGCACTCTTTCTAAATTATTATTTGTATAATTAATATAACATAATTAAATAAAGTGTAAAAATTAATTTTAAGATGTGTATACGCATAAGTATTAGTATCTATATTTATGTTTACAATGAAATAAACAAAAATATTTTTTATCGAAAAAATTTATGAAATCAAAAAATCTTTGTTTTGTTTTTGTTTTCCACTGGGAAGTTGATTCTTAAATTTTTTTTTTTTAGATTGAACATGAAATACATAGGTAAGCCATTTTTTCCAGAAATTTAAGTTCTTATGACTTATGTTTAGATTGTGACTTTTCACTACGCCATGACCAGTGACGCTGTAGGCTTCGTAAGTGAAACCAATAATATAAAAAATTATGTAATGTGCAGGCAACAATGAACATCACAACCGCATTTAAGGTTATGCAAATTTTTTAGCCAAAAACCTGAAATACAATTTTCTTTCAACAACTTTGGTCATAGAGGACTTCTCCATCATTGTACTGTTAATTTTGTTAAAACATCCAACATTAATTAAAATTAATAGACAAAAAGATGCATTAAAAATTTTTCGATTCATTTTCAAAAATATTAATAATATTTTTCTTGATCTTGTTTTCAATTTTACGCTAAGAAGTACTTGAAAATAATATACTACAAAAATGTGTTAAAATTTATAATTATGATTTTCAGGATTTCGCGAAAAACTTTTATTCACTTTTAGTTTTTAAATGTCGAGAAGACATACAACCAGTAATAGCAGCAGCTGCCGTCAGGTTTATGCATTCTCAAAGATTGTTTTCAATCATGGGAAATATTCGTATAACAATTGGCTTGTGTTTCAAAACGCAACAGAGTTTTTTGATGTAAAGTCATGAGTTCCGAAAGTCAAAAGAATAAATGGTGACAAGGTCATGAATTTCTAAACGCATCCCAGACAGTCAGCGATACGCATTAACTCCATCCAATTTTGGTTGGATGCTTTCATTTGACTTTTGAACTGAAAGTGACACAAAAATATGAAGGCCAAATTCATAAACGCAATATTTGTAAAGTAAAGCAAAAGAAAAAAGCAACTTGCTTGGTCTTCCATTTATTTTCTTTGTTTTTAAAGCAAAATGGATGAAAAAAATTAAGAAAATTAAGTACAAATTATTGAAAGACTCAAACAACATTATTTATAAATTTGAAAAACTGTTTTTTTGAGTCTTCTAATAATTACTTTTCTCCATTTTGCTTTAAAAACAGAAATAAATCCGAGTCATGCCAAACAATAAACAAGTTCAAATGCTGCAAGTGAGGCATGCAAGATATATTTGACATTTGCACTAATACATTTGCATGTGCAAGAAAAAAAATTAAACTACTACGTTTGCATTTTGGAACTGTTTGCTTAGCATAATTTGCGCAAGTTTTGTGTTTAGGAATTTTGCCGGAGTTTCGAGCGAAATAAGTTTATTTTTCTATTATTATTGTTTTTTTTTCGTAAAAATCGAAACAAATGATCATCAAAACGACATCTAACCGCTCTTTTTGTTCGATGTTTTGGAACTAAGTCTACACCTGTTAAAAGATAAAATTCTGACAATAACCGAAAAGAAAATACCATTCTTGACTTAGGAAAGCCCTTTATAATGTACCTTACTCGGTTCAAATAAACATGCCTAGCGACACACGAAAGTGGCACACGCGAATTTATTTGACTTCCATTACGAAACGATCGAAAACCGGAAAAACTTTGCTTGTGTTCTGCTGAAGTCAATTGACCAATTTACAAGCGGAACTCCAAGTGCGTTATCATAACTTAAAACAGATGCTATTGACTATAGACCCCTGTGCTGTTCAAGTCAAGACAGCTTCAGAAATGAGAAGAATTCTGAAATTAAAAAAAATTCTAATTTTCATTTTTTCTTGATGTGGCAATAGCTATAGGGTATAGGTAGGTATAGGTCAAGATTTCTTTAATTTATCTTTTTTCTCACAGGAACTTTAATGTATGTAGGTATATGAGTCAGATCTTTTGCTACAGTTGATTATGAAACTTGGTCACAAATTAAAGATACAAAACGGCTATATGGACCTTGTTTGCTTTTCCTCTGTGGTGGTCTTTAGTTAACCTTACAATCATAAGCATCTACCTATTTCATTCTATTTCTCCACATCACATTTCTTTCCCTTCGAAACTCATCTCAAACCAACAAAATATTTTACCTATACCTTGTATAGGTATATACCTACCTAACCTAACCTTAGATCTTTCTATACTTAGGAATATCCTTTATTAAATTAACATTACAATAAAGTCATGCAAAGCCAAACCTGTATAAATTATAATTTCAGCATTAATTCTCACCAAAGAGATCGTGTATCTTCTTTTCAGAAATACCTACCTATACCAATACGCTGAATATCCGACGTTTTTTACGCCGTCCGTATGCCAAATACAAAATACACATCACATTTCTTTGAACTTATACGAGATACATACAGTACAGATAGATATACGGCGTAGACGTGGGTATCTATAGATATTCGAAAAGAAAACAACCAAAAAAATCATTAATTATCAAGCGTGGTTAATTGGTTTAAATATTTCACCATGAACCTCAAATAGATAACCCTTCTAAATATAACCAAAACCATTGTAAAACGATAAAAATTTCAAGTGTTTTCTTAAGCTTTCTATTTTTGCGTACAAATTGCTGTTGCCTCTATATGTCGGATGATGAAAAAACTGGACAGACCATTACAAAAATTCCGGTCTCGAATTTTATTTGCCTTCCACTATAGCAAAAATAAAAAAGAATCTTCCGTCCTTTTTTTTTTTTAATTTTTGTTTTCCTTTCAAAAACAATAAAAAACAAAACATAAAAATTCATGAGAGGATTTCGGCAAAATCCGCTAACAACCCTTCAGAGAGCAATTTCATTAAAAGAAAAAAAAAAAAAAAATACCTATAGCCCTTTTAGCTTCAGGAGATTCTCCTACATTTTCACTACGCTGAACATACATAACAAATTCAAGAAAATAAAATAATAAAACACGTAAAATATACCTATACCTACAACCAAAAGCGAAAAACCCGTTGAAAGGTGTAGAAAAAATATAGGTAAGCACCAAAACGTGGGGTTGAACAAACCGCACCGTTCACAAAAGTTTCCCGCAACAAAACACCAACAACAACGATATAATGTATAGAATGTCGATTGCTCAACAACGATGGACGAGAAAAAGGACGTTAAGGACGACGATGACGGTGGCGGTGACGACGTGAACGACAAGCAAACACACACAACACTCACCTTCCATAAGTGCATACCTATTCGAAGAACACTTTACATAGCCTTCACTTATATGAAACAAATAATCCACGCCATGGACAATTGCCCATAGCACCGTTTCTGGTCCCGTTTCCAATGTGTGTTTGCTTTGGACATATTGCTCAATATCCTCGAACTCCCCCACACTGCCTACATATATCGTCAACAACGTGTGGGGGTGAAAATGAAAAACCCTTTGAAAGAATAACATCATACTCGTATACTCGTACGAAGGACGAAGAAAGAACAAATAAAACAAAAAATGTAGGAATATAATTTAACATAAATATGACAGGTAATCATTCAATTAAATTGCTAAGCTCGCAAAGCATCAGTTGGTATGGTGCTTAGACTTGATTTGGTGCTTATTCGGAATTGAAGCAGGTCAATCGGCTTCCTCTTTTCCTTTCTCCTACATCCATCAACGTGCCTACTCCAGCTTTGACGTTAAGCGCCCACGTTTCGACTTCGGTTTACCACTTAAGGATTTCTCTTTTTCTTTATCTTCGTTTTCGTCTTATGGATGTTGGGATATAGATGTAGTCGTAGATGCTTTCCATTTATTCCGACTTGGGTCCCCAACGCATATTTGAGTAGGATTTGTGCCACCATACTCATTCCTATTCGGTTTCTTATAGTTTCACCATCAGCTGAACCGGCTTAAAGACGCAACTTTTGGTCGGTCGTTCGGTATAATGTATATAGGTACATAAAAACATAGCTAGGTTAGGTTTCGTATTCCCATTCCCGAATCCAACATTTTGTGGCCGGAGAGATTTTCATTTATTCGTCGTTTTGGTCGTTGGTCGTCGTCGTCATCGTAATCATCATCGTTGTCGTCCAGATTACGCCACAAGAAGAAAACAGAGCAACAAAAAATCCCCCTCAAGACAAGAAGGCAAAACCGGAACAGAAGTTATTATGCATCCAAAAAGAAAAGACAGCATGGCGTAAGGTGACAAGACCACTAGACATGGCCGTATTTGTATACATCTGAATCCAACAGAAAAATTAGTGCATTTTAGGTATGAGATTATGGTAAAACTTTTGATTATATGGAATCGTAGAAATTTTAGGTAGGTACAATGTTGGTACTCTCTCCTAAAGGATACCTCTAATAATCGAACAGATTTCAAAGAATGGAATTAAATATCTATGTACGTACGTAGGTACATGAATTTTTATAATAATATCTTTCCCAAAAGTGGACTTCCTTATAACCGCCGCTTATGGGGATATATGTATGTTTTTTATACATTATAGTTTCTATATCCCGAAAAAATGAGTATGAGTTGAGATTTTCGTACAACCAACAACATCTGTCATCGTCCTCTGAAAATAGACAAAACAAATGTGAAGATGTAATGTGCGTGAAATTAGCACCGCGAGGCCATTTTCGATTTTCAACAAAAAAAATGTGTTGATAAGTGCCTTGGACTCATGGTTAAGATGTGTAAACATCAATGTTCGTCCGAGTGTCGCAATTTTGTTATTGAACGTACCCAATTACAACGTAATGTGTGACCCGGAACGTATTACACGTTACGTAGCACTTATGTTTTTAGTTTACCCTACCGCCTCGCCAGCATAGATGTTTTCACATCAAAAAGTTGTCCTGTAATAGGATTAAATTGTGCTGCAATGTGCCGTAAATATTTATACAAAATTGCAAATTGCAAATTTTGCGAATGATTTTTTTTTTTGTTGATTAAGATTTTCTTAAAAATTAATTTTGTGCTGTTTGAACTCAAATTATGCTGCTATAAGAACCAAAAAAATCAAAAAAAAATCGCATATTTGCAACATTTATGAACGAAAATAATTTTTGCGAAGTATTTTAACGTAAATTTGCAAATTTTACGAATGAACCATATTTTAGAATTCCAATTTTTCTAAAAGCTTAAGTTGTTGTTTTGTGTTCATATTTTTTTTTTTTGCCATGTGCCAAAGAGATACAAAAAATAGGCATATTTGCAACTTTATAACGACCGAAAATAAATTTTGCTTAGAACCACCGTCATTTTGGATTTTTGTTCAAAATTATATGATTTTCTTAAAAATGTTCTTAAAGTTATACGCTGTTTTGTGCTAAAATTATGCTCCTATATAAGAACGGAAGAGATTTGAAAATAGTTCCCATATACTTGCAACTATAACGGCCGGAAATAAACTTTGCGAAGCGCAAGCGAAGAATCTAAGCACCACCATTTTTAATTTCAAGAAAAAAAAGTTATATGGAACTTGTGCTCATATTATGTGTTGTAAATATTTAAAAAAAAATTTGCAAGTTTGCAATTTTTGCGATCGAACCATATTTTAGAATTTCAATTTTCCCAAAAGCACAAATTGTGCTCTTTAGAGCTCAGCTTGTTTTTACAAGTGCCTAAGAATTACAAAAAAGTTCGTATATTTGCAATTTTTTACATCCAAAAATAAGGGGCTTCGCAAAGTTTATTTTATTTTTTAAAATTAAATTTGAATCTGTAATCATATTTGACTGTTATTTATGTGTTTCATTGTGTTTTTTGTGTTAAATTGTGTTTTTTGTGTCAATACAATACAATTGTGTTAATTTATGCTAAAGTGTGAATAAAAATAATTTATGGCTGACAAAAAACTTTCATGTGCCCGAAGAAAAATGATTACTTTGGAACATAAGTCGGAGCGAACGTGTTTTTGTAACAAATACATAAAGGGTGATTTTTTAGCTGGTTTAGTTTTGGCAACACTGGTTTTGACAGCTGACGTGTGTTTAGTACCTTGTGTCACTGTCAAACAGCTTCAGTTTGGTTTGCAATTTAACCATGGATCGTCTTACAAATGAACAACGCTTGCAAATTATTGAATTTTACTATCAAAATTCGTTCGAAATGTTCATGTTAGAAAAATTGTGTTCAGCGATGAGGCTCATTTTTGGTTGAATGGGTACGTAAATAAGCACAATTGCCGCATTTGGAGTGAAGATCAGCCAGAAGCATTGCAACAGCTACCAATGCATCCCGAAAAAGCCACTGTTTGGTGCGGTTTATGGGCCGGCGGCATTATTGGGCCATATTTCTTCAAAGATGATGCGAATCACAGCGTTACTGTCAATGGTGAACGCTACCGAGCGATGATAACAAACTTTTTTTTGCCCGAAATGGAAGTTCTTGACTTGCATGATATGTGGTTTCAACAAGACGGTGCCACATGCCACACAGCACGCGAAACAATGGCGCAATTGCGAGGCGAGTTTGGTGAACAGTTAATTTCACGTTTCGGGCCGGTCAATTGGCCGCCTAGATCGTGCGATTTGACACCATTAGACTATTTTTTGTGGGGGTATGTCAAGGCTAATGTCTATAGGGACAAGCCCGCTTCGATTGACGCACTGGAAGCCAACATCCATGCATTCATTCGTGAGATACCGGCCGATATGTGTGAAAGAGTATGCCAAAATTGGACTCAGCGGATGGGCTACCTGAGACGCAGCCGCGGTCAACATTTGCATGAAATTATCTTTAAACTTTAAATTGCAAGGTTCAAACTATCGATTCAAATTAATATTTCATTCATTTTTTCGAATTTTTTGTGTTTTTTTTTTAAAAAAAGTTCTAAACCTCTTAAAAAATCACCCGTTATAAACAAGAAAATTTGTGTACCTATATGTACGTAAAATCTCAAGTTTGCTCGGTCAACTTCTACTATTTCTAGGACTTGACAAATCTGAAGTTGATCAACTCTAGAGTTGAAAATCGAAAGTTGAAAACGCAAACTTTGAGTGAATAAAAAGAAATTCACAAGTTGAAAATAAAAATCCTCAAGTTGTGTTCAACTTCGAGTGAATAAAATCGGCCTTAATTCTTTAACAATATCATAATTTTGCAAACAACAATTCAGCCTTAAAACTTGAAAGTTTGCGAATTTTTGTTTAGGACCTACCTTTTTTTACGAAAGTGAAAAATGAAAAATGGAGGTGCTAAGTTCAAGCACATGAAAACTTAGTCATAATTCCAATAAAGCGAATCAACTTTAGTTATTAAGTCCCCGTCAATCTGACACGAGCATGAAAAGTAATTCAAGGTCAAGTGTCAAAAATATCGATTTTTCGTACATACATAACGGTGAATTTTAACAAAAAGTAGTTAAAATAAAATGTTTACATCGTGAAATTTTCTATAAAAAGATTAGAACACTTTTTTCGTAAGACCGATCATTTAGAAAATATCGCTCATTTAAAAAAGTTAAGTTTAGGCTAAAATAATGGTTTTTCACGTACAGCGGCAAATGTCTACTTAGCACCATGGGCACTTGTAACCATTAGAGCCCCTCCCCCGTGTATATAATACAATACTAATATATCGCACCCTTAGAATGAAAGTGACTTCTTATTTTTCAATAAACTGACCTAAAAAAGTGAAATGAACTCTAAAACCAGGTGGTAAAAAAGATGCCGAATTTTTTAATTAGGTCACTTTCATACTTTGAAAAATAAATATACAATGTTATAACTAGGTTTTTGGAAAATATTTTTTTCTTTTTTAATCTGCCCTAGCGAGGTAGGAGGTTCAAAGTTCATTAGAGATGTCAAAAATATCACTTCAAAACACACTTGATCGCACTGCAACGCCAAACAACAATGCACGTTCCATAATGTCGGAAAAACGTTACGAACGCTGTTCGAAAGAATACCTCGAAGCAAAAATCCTCCGATTCCGCTCCGACGGATACCTCGCTAGGAAGATTATAAAGTTGTACCTAAAAACCGTTCTTTTAAACTGTACAAATTTCTTAAAATTGCTTCACCTCGGTATAAGTTTAAAAAAAAAGTGACGCTTTTATAATTACACGTGTATTTTTTTACACGTGTATTTAGAACTTAAACACGTGTACACGTGATTAATTTGTTTTAGTACACTTCGCCGGCTGAATGCTTAAATGCCCCACAGACCACTTTTTCGGGAAACTGAGTTAAAGATGCAGTTATACTAATTCGTATGTTCTCTTTCGTTTGGTGCTATTCCCGTTGCTCTATCTCTATTATTAATAAAGTTACAGAAACCAGTTTTGCTCCATAGACCACATATTTTCGGTTCTGTTCGTGCTTATTTGCCGCATATCAAAAATTTGTACGAGGTGGGGCAGTTTTTCTATTAAAGTTTTAAAAACAGACGCTTAATGCTTAAATTCCTCATTGCAATGGGCAATGGATATAGATCAAACATCACTCAAATATATTTTCAATGCTTAATTGCCCCATATCCACATGAGATGGCATATAGAGCATGTAACCTCTCACAATCTATTGAAACCAAGTGACATTTTTCCTGCTTATGTGCCCTATATCCATGGACAAAAGTGCAATCAGCTGGAAAAGTATAAATAGAAGTAAATGCTGTCTATAATTAATTAAATATTTATTGATTATTTTTCGACGCTTCAATTCTGGTTTTGATAGTTTTCAGGGCTGATTAAGTAATATCTGCTGTGTTTATAAGGATAATTTCTCAAAAAAGGCCATAATATTTTTTTTTTTTTTATATTTTAAAAAAAATTAAAACGAGGTAAAAATAAGGGGAAAAAAATATTTTTAATAAGACTATTTCTATATCTTCAGGTTCACAAACTATATAAATGCATTTAGAGTATTCTTAATAAGGTTTTTATCGATAATATTCAAGCATTTTTTTTTTGTTTTTACTAAAATGGATAAAAACAAAAAAGGTAAAAACCAAAAATAATTAATTTGAAAAACTGTGAAAAAATACTAAAACTTAATCCTATGAATGCTGAAGTATTTTTTAAACCAATTCCGAATAAAATTGAATGTATTTTTCTAGGAAATTTTAAGAACCAAAGTTCAAGTTGGGTATTTTTAATTGTAAAGTGTGAAAATACGTTGTCATTTTTCATACTTTTTTTATCGACTTAAAATTAAGCCAATGTAATATAGTGAAGGGCTAAGCCATTATATTAATATTCCTTTTTGTTTTATATTTTTATCACTACAAATAGATTTTAAAAAATTAGAAGTGCTAGAAATTTTATATTTTATTATTATTTTTGCTATCGTTGAATTCCCAATGTTAAAAGCATAAAGGTTCTATATCCATAGGAAATTTGCAGTTTGGTTTTCATAGATTTAACATTCGTATGGAAAGGGTTCTATATCCATTTTTGACTTTTTCTAAACTTTTATTTTTTTTTAAATAACCATAAATGTTTTTAACCCTAGGACTTCAAATTTAAAAAAAGAAATATTCCATTCATGTATATAAAAATTCAAAGGTCGAAATTTTCAAATGCAAAATTACGAAATTATGTTTCAAACCTTAAAATTCGTTTTCTGAGGAATAATTTTTTTGTATATGGGGCATTTAAGCATTCAGCCGGCGACTTGTACACGTGACACGAATACACGTGTAATTAGATACGCGCTTAAATTCGAGAACTCTATGGTTTCCATACATATCTACAAGTATCCTATAACTTAATTTTTTTTTTTGGAAATTATCGGTAGCAAAATCTTGCCAGCGCAGCGTCGTGGTCGTGGTCGCCTATTCTCTTTCAATTATAAGAAACGGTCCTGATGCTCACAAAGACTACCTATACTCCAACTGCGGCTTCAAGTTTTCAATGCGACTTCCACTTTGGATTTAAATAAAAAAGAAGTTTTCCACTTTGCCTAGTATATATAGGAATGAGGATTCACCCGCTCAAGTGATGATGCTGTCGAGTGTCGGACGACTCCATTCATTCGACTAAAATTGTGCAGACAGAAACTTTTGCGTTTATCTGACTGGTCCACCACTGCTACCGCTACCGTCACCGCACAGCCACAACAGTATCACGGCTTGTAAATCTGCTTCTTTTTTTTTATTACAAATATAGGTATAGGTATAGGCATCATAGTGCAGAAAAAGTCGTTGTCTCTATGGACAACTGATGTGTTCCTAGCTACTGAATCTGATGGAATCTCGGTTGCATTTCGTTGGATCTACCACAATTCATATACTTTCTGTTCAATGGTGCACATAGCTAAGCTCTAGAGTCTAGAGTCTTTTCTCTGCAGCTTCTCTGTGAATAACGAGTAATTTTTGAACCGAAACTTGAAACCCAAAAGCGGTGCGGCGCGGCGCGGCGGTGGTGGAGGAGGGCGAAGAGATCAAAGCTATTTGCCATTTATCATTCATCTTGGCTCCCGGTTTGTATCCATTCTAGAGATATACAGCAGAGATATGATATGCGTAAGGGTAGAAGCAACTCTAAGCGAGGAGTAATTAAAAGGATACTCCATGTAGATTGCATGTTGCTGCCGGACAAAATCATAGAGATTTAAATACAAATTATAATGTGGAAACAGAGATAGAGATAGACCGAGAATATATATATAGAGAAAGCCATCAAGTGTGCAAATACAGTGTGAAATGAATTAAGAGGGCGTGATGTATCTTCTATAGACATAAAGATACAAATCCATATATTAATAAAGTTCATTATAAATATAGATATAGAACTTCATCCTATTTGTGTATGTATATCTAACTGTTTATTGGCACGCCAGGCTTAATTAAATTTTTGGAAATAATAAAGGCAGATAATGATAATAATAAATTGTTTTCTAAAGAAATGTTTTTCTTCCATCAATATACTGGACGGGGGGTATTTTTTTAGGGTAGGTGGGTTAGGTATTTGATGTCCTGGGGGAACGACCGAAATGAAATTTCTTCATTTGTTCATATCCAATCCACCAACAACGGGTCTGTCTTGAATATTTAATTCATGTCGAAAAGAACATTTTCTCTGGGTAGGTATAGGTATAAGGTCTATATCTATATATAACTTCCTACTAAGGCAAAATCGTAGCGCAAAACAAGTTCTTGATGATTCGAAGTTGTTGCGGCTTTGGGTTTTATCTTCAAAGTGTAGCCGGGCATAGCTCTGATGTCCGCATGGGGTAAGTTATAAGAGCTCTTTTGCAAAAAGATATAAATTCAACAAACCTGTGAAATAGAACACGACGGATTTGTTTTATGCTCTCTGTATGTGTGTTGGTTAAATTATACTTATTTTGAATATATAGCTCTATATACAAACAAAATACATAGAAAGATACTTTTATGTCAAAACAATTGTTTGTATCTTTTGGTACGTGGTTAATTTATAAGCACATAGACATCAAATTCATGGACTGGCAAGAGAAATTTAAATTTTGCAAAGCTATTTTATGATGAAATGAAACTGAAGATATGCCTGGCTATATATACACTGGCTTTGGATATATGATAGCACATTCAAAGCTATATGAGATACATATATAAATAGCTATATGTATTTACATTACATAAATTTCTATCTCTTCTTTATGTAGATAAATTCAAGCTTTTAATTTAATGAATGCACACGAATGCGTATAATGGGAAGAATAGATGATGCTTCATGCTTCGTTCTACATACATATGTATGTATTATATGTTGGGGAAACATTAACAGCAGGCTTTTAGCTTCATATATATGAAAGTACGAATGTGTAATTAAATAGCTCTTTCAAAGAAATAAAACTTCATCTTGGCATGGGATGGAGTTGAGCACACATGCGGCGAGGAATATGTTAGCAGCAGGCTTGATAAGAAGAAGTAGGTATAGAAGAAGTCAAGAGGGGAGTCGCTTTGTGAAATGGGAAAACATAATGTACATATAAGAACTTTGCCTAGGACATCAGAGTGAAATATATTTTCAAAGTTTTTCAAGAGGTGAACTCTTTTGTTTTTGCATTTTATTTTAAGGTTGTTGCTCCATACACCATACCTATCTCCATCATAGGTATAAGTATGTATATAGGTACTTTATTTTCATGGAAATATTGTTGGTATCTACAATGGCGATTGGTGACATTTGCACTTCAAAAACTTCTATTTCATCCTAGGTAACTTTAGTACAACCAATGTCGTTTGAATTAATGTAGCTATATATGTAAGTAGATACATATGAACAGATTTTTTTTAAGTTGAACACTCTGGCTGAAAACAATGGTGTAACTGAAGCTGTAAATAGTAGGATACTATAGGTTAGGTAGCTACTGTCAAAGTTGAAATAAATGTCAAGTTAGCGAAGCAACATTTGCGGATCGAAAATATAGTAAGGTGGATAATTATAGACGTTAATTATAGTCGGTAAATAGTTGTGATAATTTCTATAATACGTCTTTTAATTAATTCCAAGAATTTCATTGCTGATTTTTTAAGTTAATACCTAGGTAGGTATATGCCTATCAAATTATCGAACCACACTCTCAAAGAGTTAAACCTATACTTATACAAATTTCTTAAAGTGAGTGATTTAATAATATATAGGTATTAGCAATTTTTATTTCGTCGTTCAATATTTTCTATGTTTTTTGAGTGATTTCGCTAAATTAATATGAAGTTAGCAATGAAATACCACCTTCGAAAAGGGGTTTAAAACTTGTATTGCCGATTTGATGCATCTTTATAGGTATATGCGAACAATTCTAAAGATTAAATAAAGTCTCGCAAGCTGCAATCTGCAAACATATTTTTTTATTGACACATCCTTTAGTAGGTACCTATAGATATACACGCTAGCCAAAACCTGTATAACCAGAACGTGCCATGGCATCAGGGTAAAATCATTCAACCGATATTTCAAACCCTTTGTATTTAATCTATCTTACAGTCTTTTATAACATTTGTTGACTGATACATCAGCAAAAGGTATTAAATTTTAATGGAACAAAATATACAAAATTCCGAAATCGGACCCTCAAATTGTATACTAAAGACATTGTATTCTGTGTGGGTCAAAGATCGACACAGCATCACATGCTGTAACTATGGCACACTCTATAAGTGTATAAGGGTCCATTTTCAGTTTTCTTTGAAAATTATCAACAAAGTGTATTTATGTATAGATATTATGATGGCTATACCCCTTTTCTAACCTCAATTATCTGGCTCTAAGCCGATACCGAGATAAAAAGGTGGTCAGAGATTTAAAAAGAAATTATTTTAATAAAACCTGTTTAACGAGTTATCAAATAAAATAGTTGAATGTCAAAAATATAAAATAACAACAAAAATTTCAAATTTTCATATAACATAATTAAGTTAGTATTCCAAATCCAAAAAGTTCGAAAAATAAAATTTTTATACGCGTTTTCCGCTATTTTTAAAAATGCGTTATTATGTGACTTTGCATTATCTGTTAGTATAAGCTCAGAGAAAACATCTGCACTATATACTAGCAAACATTTAAGTTAATGTTGATTCATTAACAATTTAAAACAAAATTAAAAATTTTAACACTCAATATTTTAAAATCGACTATTTTATATATAATTATATTTTTTACTGCATTTTTTTTAACCGCTCGCTCTAACGATTTTTAAATAGACTCCGACTAGGGCGGATAAAGAAAGGGGTCAATGTAAATATATAAATTATTTTTTCCATATTTATACAAAATTTCTTTAACCTTTTCTAAAAAAAATATTAGTAGGTACCTATATCAACTTTAAGTAGGTATTTAATAATTTATAACATAAATCTTAATTTCAAAAATTTTACCTAACTTATTTCGAAGATATTGATTTTTCAAAAACACAAAATTAGAATTAATTTTTTTAGATTTAAAAATATTTTTTTTTCAATATACCTTTACATACATACAGTAAAACCCGCTTGAAAGAAACGGCAAAACGTCACAGTATTTCTTTCACTTAAGCGGGTTTTTTACTTAAACGAACCCCGATTAAGTGAGCAAAAATTTTATTCAAGCGGAGTCCGGATAAGTGAAAAAAAAATTCACCTAAACGGATCTAAAAATTTCAAATATGGTGACATATCATAAATTCAAATGTCATTTACGTGGGAAAAATTTGGTGGAGGTGAAAAATAAAAAAAACATGAAAGCGTTGAGCAAGTTTTTTTGTTCTTTTCGATTCAATTTTTTTTTCACTTAGGAGAGTTTTTTTTAACGAAAAATATAAAATTTGACTGAAAATATGTTTCAGGGTTTTTCATTTAAGCAAGTTTCGCTTAAGCGGATTGTTTTGAAGGTAAATACTCGGGGATGAAAAAAGTGTTTCAGATAAACGGGTTTTTTTCTTAAGCGGGTTTTACTGTATATCGAAATCGGTAATGCCTCGAAAAAGTCAAAAATAAAAAAAAAAGTTATAATTATATACCATACTGCCGTTGATAGCAGTTCTGGTACATTTTTGTCTCACTAAAATGCAGACCGTTCCTACAATAAACCGTTTGAGCCGTTTCCGAGATTAAAAAAAAACTCTTTCAATAAAGTTGTATGAAAGATACCATTATTTTTGGAGCAAAAATAAATAAATTTATTATTTTTTATAAAAAAACAATATTCAAAAAAAAAAAAAAAACAACTTGCGTAATGAGGCAAAATAAACGTTAAAAACCATTATTTACTTAAAGAATTCAATGATTTTTCACCAAAAACTCTTTAATGAAAAGAGTGACATAAATGTTGTTGAGCAAAAGTTTTACAGAGTTATTTTTCTACAAATCTTAAAAAAACACTCTAAGGCTAATGTATGAGTCGGAAAATTAGCATTATTACGTTTTAGCTTCATTTTTGAAAACAGCGAACTTATATTAGCAGTTTTTTGTTCGAACTTTATTCAAGGTGCAAAAAAGGCAGTGTGAAATTTAATTTCTTATATTCGCTGTTTGCATACAAGAAAAATTAGGATATTAAAAAAATATTTCTGGGAGTATTTTATATCCTTGTTGTACTGTACCTATAGGTATATATAGGAATCTAAATAATTCTTCTAGGTTACATGGCATTGAAATTAAGATTTTGAAGTAAGTGTAGAAATAATTTTATTCAAGTAATATACATATACAATATAGGTTAGGTACATATATGTCCACACTGAAAAGACTTGTAAGCTAAAAACACCTTAATATATAGATTTTTTGCGTTCAATGGTGAACCAAAATCAACCCTTAAAATTTCATCCCAGCCAGCAGTGGTTAAAATATGTTTCTACATATTACATTTCCAACAATGTAAAATTATCACTATTTTCAAACAACATTCTGATTGATTGCAAATTATATCTTAAATATCACCTTTCTATAGTTTTTGGCTTTTAAAAGTTCATCTTGATTCTTTAATCTGTCCGCGAATTTGTTGTTATAATAAGGTTTACTTTAATTTTAAAAATCTATCGATTAGAAACAAAGAAATTTCTCTTCTCCTTGCGTTACTAAAATGGCGAAATAAAAGTTGAATAAAGATGGTGGAAGCCCGATAAAGGGGTTGATGGTCGAAAATTTTAACATACCTACTTATATAAGGTGCTTTAACGATGGTAAGAACAATATGTCATTCACAATGAATTATTAAATTCCCATTATAGGAATAGCTAGCAAAACAACAAATATAAATTGCGAACGACTGGATCACACGAACTTGCTCTCATAATGTTACATAAACTATAATGTAGCTTTTAGCTAATGATCTTAAAATACAAATTATAACACGTAATTCAATAGTCTAATAATATGAAATAGTTTCATGTAATCACCCTTAATAAAAAAAAAAAAAAAAAATCAAATTTATAATTTCATGTTGTGAATTTATTTATTATTTTAGTATTTAAGCTAAAGAACATGAATTGTTAAACAAATTTTAATTTTATAAATTATATATACCTTAAATTATTAATTTTGAAGATATTAAATAATATTAATAGATATAGTATCTATACTTCTTCTTTTTGATATTTAATGAATACCTACGTTCAAATTTCGACAGAATTTATCTCTTTTTTGTATATATTTTTTAATCTTAAATAAAGAATTGTTTAATAATAATAATAATAATAATAATATATATGTAAGATTTTTTGTTTCTTTGCTTTCCTGATGTAAAATTTGTTAAGCATTTAGAGTTTAAAAATTCTTAATAAAAAATAGTTCTTTATTTATTAGAAAAAAAACATTTTTAAGAAACAAATTTGGTACGCAATTTTTAGAACTTATTAATAAGGAGTTAAAAATTAGTTTTGAAAAAAAAAAACATCCACGCATTTTAATTTTATAAAATAGATTCAACAGGTTATGAGATATAGGTAGAACTAAGGGCATGGTCGCAGAATCTAAAAATTACTTCCCATCCTAATTTACCATTTAGAATATCTTTGGTTTCCAAGCGAGATAAAAAGCTCTTATGAAAGTATAGTCTTCGCAATTCTTGAAGAATTGGACAGACTGCTTAGAAGTGGTAGACGTCTTCATTTTCGTTTCGATTACATAAATTACAAATTGATGAGATTTCCTGCCGGTGAGGCTTGAAATTGAGTCCCAAAATTTCTACTCTAGCTTTAAAAATCGTGCTTATTTGGTGGGTGGAGAGATAATTACTGAAGTAATTGCTACTGCCTAAGGAGTGGTTCAGTTCTCTGTAAATCAGCCGACTTGAAGAGGATTGTGCGCTATGAATGCATTGTAGATAAAAAGATTCATCTACTATTGAAATGCAATTATAAAATGCTTCGCGCCAGCATTCAATCGGCTGATTAGATAAACTGAGATCCACTCCGTGGACACCAGCAATATCATACCATTCCCTGAACGGAGTGAGCCTGCACCTAAAAGCATATTTCATTATTCTACTTTGCAAGTTAGTATCAGGCCTTGACAATACTTTGACTATGTAATCTGCATTTGCTTTCAAGTTTTTTACAAAGATTTGTGGGATACTCGATTCAACGTGCAAAGCATATGTTGGCGTTGTCGAAGGGAGCCTAAAGATGCGTTTGAAAAAGAATCGTTGTACAGCTTCGAATTCTTCAACAAACATGTACCCAAAGACTTGATTTGCGTAACAAAGACAGGTATTTATCGTTGAATCCAGGACTCTAAATTTAGAAGATGAATCTACTTTTTGATTACAAAAGAACCTACTCCACATAACATTAATTGCAGTTTTGGCAACTAAGCATTTTTCTTTAATGTGGGGACGCGGATCCAAGTTACTTGCATATATATAATTAGGCTTCATATAAAAACTGATATTCTCTTTAAGATTCTGCAACAACTATAGATACGTTACAGTTGACAAGAGTGATTAAAGCAATTTCTGTAGATTGTGTTTCTTAAGAAAATGGCATCAAAATCTTAATTTCGACTAAAAGTGAACTCTACTTTTAGTCGAAATTAAGATTTTAGCGTACGGTGTATAAAAAATGTTTGTTTTTATTAATTTATTTTTTTTTGTTTTTTATAAAATTATTTCATTAAAGATAATAGGTGTGTTCCTTTGTTTTGAAACTATGTGCATTTGTGTGTATTTCTACACAAAAAACTTTCAAAGTTCATACAAAAAATTAAATGTGTATAGAAATTCACACGCTTATTCGAAAACCAAAAAAAAAATAGTTCTATGAAATATTCCATTTTTGATCGATAGATAAAATTTGTTTGTCCAATAATATGGTAGATCAAAGTGTTATTAGCTCACATAAAAAATTTAATCGAAATCGTAGGAGTCGTTTTTGAAAAAAATGAGATTTTCCTCACTGGGTTTGTAAACACTTTTATGGCAGGTACCGTTATTTAAAGTTATAAGAAAAATTTCTCTTGGAAATCTGCTAGATAAAGTTATAAAACTGCTGGGTGCAAAGTTAAAAAAAAATCGACCAAGTCGTTTTCGAATTGCTAAGATCTCAAAACAAAAATTTTGAAACTTTTTTAAAAATCAAAAAAAAAAAAATTGAATTACAATTCTCTAAAAACCTTTTGAAACATTCTCCATAAAAAAATTGATCAAAATCAGTTGAACCGTTTTGGGGAAAATCGAAATAAAAAACTAATTCTACGGGAGGTACGATTTATAACCATTTCTGAAATTTTTGTTTTAAAATGGTAGCCTTTTTGTAAAAACAATCACTGCATTTTTTTCAAAAAAAGTTTTGGTCACGTTTTTCAGAAAAATAAGATTTTCATTTTTTGCTAAGAAATATTGTACAGCAGGTACTGTTATGTTTGGTCTTTAAAAAAAAAAGAAGAAAACGTGTGGAGGTAATGCCCAAAAATCGCAACGTTATGTACCAAATTTAAAGAAAATCGACTCAACCGCTGCAGCCAAAAGTATACACAAAAGACAGACAGAATTGCTTTTTTTGAATTCACTATCGTCGGTTATGTCAAGTTTGATCAAAATCGCGAGTTCGATTTTTTTACGAATCCATAACTTGCCATATAGAGTAGGTATCTATAATATCGCAAGTGAAAACAGAAAAATTGAACGACTAAATTGAAACTTTCAACAACTAAATCACGACTTTAATTAACGCAAATTACCCACCTAATCGCTTTTCAAAAAGCTGTATGTTTTACGAGCCAGCCCATTAACTAATTTTTGCTTGATTTAAAAGATCACTTAAAGTTCGTGTATGGTTGCAGAAATAATATTTATCTAAACTTTGAGGAATAGAAGGAATTTATAGCGTGGGTCATGGTAACAGGAGATACAAATTTTTCAATTTTTTTAATAAAATTGAAAAATTGAGATAAATCTCTTTTAAAAATTAATATACGTAAATATATTTTCAATTTATGACGGTAAATCCAAGGTTTTTACATATTACTCAATTGCTGGATTGGTCTTTATGTATAGTAAAAAGGAGTTGTGTTATATGGGTCCTCTGGACTAAAATTATGGTAGTTTTTTATCTCATGAAATACCACGGATGGCAGTAGAAAAGAGTGATGTCTATATACAAAGAGTTGGTATACCTACATAATTGCAAAAGAAATAATATGAAACCCATGAATCCAGATGGTGCTTTGTGCTCAAAAGCAATTTCAATCGATTTTTCAAACCACTCTGCTATAAAGCATATACGCGTTTACCAACCCTTTGTTACTTTTATACTTTTAAAGCTATTACTCCACTTATAAAATACCTTCTATATGTAAGTAGGTAAGTAAGTAATGTAAGTACTTCTTTACTTTTTTATCTCGCCTGGAATCTTTGACTACCTAATACCTCTATATACACAGGTAACAGATTGAAGATGTTTTTGATTAAATAAAAAATTAATTCGAGTGTTAAAAGCACGCAGACGAAGTCAATATTTTAAAATTTGAAGTAGAGAGTCGGTGATAAGAGGTATATATCGCCATCATATTGGCACGGTGAGTATGTATTTATAGTACCTACTTTATATAATGCTACTGTAAGATTTATTGCATCATATTATACACTTTGCTGCAACGTTAAATGGAAATGTATTCTTAGAAGCCACAGCAGAGCACGATAAATCTTTGTTTACATTCTCATTCCTCGCCGGAGCCGCTTTCAACATCAGATATCTCTTACAATTGAAAAATTACGATTTCATGCGATAGTTACAAAACACAGGCAGATTTTTGTTTAGTTATTTGAGGTATCTATCTAATATATCATATTTCTGAACACGCCTACATCTAAAAGTCACGATGACGTTTGGCTAAGTTTATCCAAAAAATTTGGTTAATTTTATTTCCGCAGCAAAATCCTTGGGGAGTTTTAACCAAACGGTGCAAATCATTTCTCATAACAAAATTTTACAGTTCATTAGCCAAATCGTAAACTTAACCCATTGCCCATTGCATGAATACAGTGGCGGATCCAGGATTTGGTCATGGGGGGGGGGTCCAATTACAAATAGAAAACTTAAAGAAAAATAAAACTTGCGTGGGCTGTGTGCTACATTATTTATGTGCGTGTAGTTAGCACCGCCATTTTCGATTTTCAAAAAAAAATAGAAAACAAGCAAAAACAGCAGCAGCTTAAAACAGCACAAGTATAATTTTTTTTAATCGTGATTTTGAAAAAAAAATTGCAAATTTAAAATTTATCCCTAAAATTTGCAAATTTGCGAATTTAAAAAAAACATTACGGCACATCGCATGCACAAATTGAGCACAATACAGCAAAATTTTTTTTTTGAAAATCGAAAATGACGGTGCTAATTTCACGCTAAGTTCCTTCGCATGATTTGCGTTCGGTCGTGAAAGTCGGAAATATGCGATTTTTGTATCTCTTCGGCTGTATCATTTTTTGAACACAACTTTAAGTTTTTAGAAAAAATTTATTTTGAAAAAATTTCATCCTCAAAATTTTCAAAAATATTTACGGCACATCGCAGCACAAGTTTAGCACAATGCAGCACAGTTTCTTTTTCAAAATCGAAAATGGTGGTGCTAACTTCTTTTTGCCCTTATAATATTGAATAGTATTTTAATATGTTGCTTTGGAGAGGTAGATATGACAAATTGTCTAAATCTTCAAAATTTAACATACCGTAAGCCCTTGAACAAAGTTTCCATCATATAGGCTTTATAGCCTTTACACACCGAATCAAAATCTAGATTTCGATCAAAAATCACCAAATCTCATCAAAATCAACAAGATTTCCCATACATTTTCAGATTTCGTAATCTAGTAGATTACTGCGAAATCTCCTTTTTTTTAGTTTCTATCAACACTGAAATTTGATTGAAATTTCAAATAAAATCTAGGTTCTAGAAATCTGGTGTGAACGATTCAACGAGATTTGGAAATCTTGTGCCGAAATCCGAGATTTTGGTTCGGTGTGAAAACCGTATAAAACTGCTACGCAATCTAATGTAAGTAGGTGTACTCCTTTTTCCTTTTGCATTTGAAGTTTTTGAGGTAGGTATACCCATTCATTACACTTGAAGAAATTTTAAGTCGAAATTTTATAAAATGATGGGCTTTCTGTAATTAAAACAACATTTATGTCGAAGAGAAGTAAATATTTAATAAATAAACAAATTAATACAAAAATATTTGGTTTCAATGCTCATGGGGGGGGGTCCGGACCCGAACCCCCCCCCCCCCCCCCGTGGATCCGCCATTGCATGAATACCCTTAGTATAGCATTATACTACTTAACAAATTTTCTAACTTTTAAGCTCTTTACTAATATGTTCTTAGTTTTTCACATTTCTTACTGTATTTTCATAAAACTCCAGTTGAACACGCCTTCATGCAAAAAAAAGGAAAGCAAACATACCATTTTCACGTTTTTAATTGTCAAAGTGACATTTGGAGTAAGTAAGATATTAATAAGATAAAATAACCATTTGATGATTTTAAATTTAATAAAATGTTAAAAAGATAGTATGTATACTTATTTATCTACGATACTCAGGAAGGTTTGGTGATACTACACATAACGATTTAAGTTGAACTTAATTTCTTAAGTATCACTTTCTGACATGGAAAAAGTACCCCTTAAAAATTTAAGTTCAACTTAAATCGTTATGTGTAGTATCAGCAAACGGGCCTTACTCGTTTAAAATTTGGAAAATCCTGTTTTTAACCACGCATTATGTTAAAGATGCTTCAATTTGTCGCCATTGTAGCTGTCACTGTCTCCACTTAGGACTGTATAAAATGTAATACATAATATGAAATTTGTTTTCATAAATTCATATTTATAATAAAAATCAAACGGAATTTTTTTTTAGCTTAAATTATTTTCGGGATTGATTTATAGAAAACGTGGATTTTAATAGAGAAAAATGTTAAAATGCATGAATTTTAACATTTTTATCTATTAAAATCCAAGTTTTCATTACTACATAAAAGCCTTTAAACTTTAAATAATATTTTAACTATATGAGAGCAAATACATTCGACACAGTAATTATGCATTTAATTTAGTGATGTTTTTATGTAATGTCCTCATTTTATTTTTCCTTAACCTACATGAAGTACAGTAATTAATTGATTTTAAATTTTTTAATTATTGTTGTAGAGTTTCTACTCAAAATATACAGCTACAAAGGTATATGTGTTAGAGGTAATTAACCAATGTATAGATATGTTTTATTTACAAAAATTGTATTAACGACCGACCGACCGACGGTTTATATACAGAAATTTAGAGATAAGTTCATTACAGGTATATAAATATATAATGTGCCCATCTCAAAATTTCTGATTCTTTCCACACATTTTTCAAATCCAATTTTGACTTTATTAAAAAAATATAATTTTTAGTTTTTATTTTAATGCCGTGCAAGCCGGCCAGCGGCGGCGGCGGTGGCGGCTCACAGTAGTGCACTTTGTTTGTGATAGCGGACAAAATTCCATTAAATCTGATCCGCGAAAAGCGATTTTGATGAAATTTTCAGTCGTGATATTGAATGGGAGGAGAAATCAAAACAAAAAACTTTCGCCCACTGCCACACCCACTTTAAAAAAAATTTAATATCGTCGTCAAAATGAGTACAAATTCGGGTTATTGTTTAAGTAAACCTAATATGCATACATAAATTGTTTTTCTTAAGAAATGAAACGTTTTTCCCACGTCCAATTTTTTGACGTTTTTTTTTTGTATGGAGGCAGTCTTAGTTCAATAAAATCTGAACCGCTTTACCGATTTTAATGTTTAAAGAAATTTTCAAATATTATAAAGGATGGTATATGGAATTTCCACCCACAGACACACCCACGCCAAAGTTCATCTATGATCTAACGCAGAGGCGGATCCAGGATTTGGTAATGGGGGGGGGGGGGTCCAACTAAAAATAGAAAAATTAAAGAAATATAAAACTTGCATGGGTTTGGGCTACATTACTTATGTGCGTGAAGTAAGCATCCCCATTTCCGATTTAAAAAAAAAATACAAACGATCACAAACTGAGCTTAAAACAGCAAAAAATCGTAATTTAAAAAAAAAAAATTGCAAATTTAAAATTCATCCCTAAAATTTGCAAATATGCGAATTTAAAAACAATATTTATATCATATCGCAGCACAAGTTGAGCACAATACAGCATAACATTTTTTTTTTAAATTGAAAATGATGGTGCTAATTTCACTCTAAATTTCTTCGCATCATTTGCGATCGGTAGTAAAAATTGCAAATATGCGATTTTTTTATCCTTCGGTTGTATCATTTTTTGAGCAAAAAACAGCACAACGTTAAGTTTTTAGAAAAACTTAATTTTGGAAAAAAATTCATCCTTAAAATTTGCAAATTTGCGAAATTTTCAAAAATATTTCCGGCAGCACAAGTTGAGCACAATGCAGCAAATCGCAAATGGCGGTGCTAACTTCTTTTTGCCCTTATTTAACATACCTTAAGCCATTGAACTAAGTTTCCCTCATAAAAATGAAAGTAGGTATACTCCTTTTCCACTAAGATGCATTTGGAGTTTTTGAGGTATTAGGTATACCATTGCACGAAGAATTTTTAAGTCGCAATTTTATAAAAGATATGGGGCTTTCTGTAATTAAATAGGTCAAACGTAGACCAAATTTAGGTCGAAGAGAAATAAATACTTAATAAATAAATAAATTTGTATACAAATATTTGGTTTCCATGCTCATGGGGGGGTCTGGAACCGAAATTGGCAGGAATAGAGGGGACCTACAATTTATTGCCAAATCCGAACGAATGAGAGATAAGCATTTTTTCATGACAAGTGTAACTCTTGGAGGAATTTTCAATTCCTCGCAACAGGCAGTATCCCGTGAAAAACATTTCTGTTTTTAGGTGGGATATAGGCTGGAAATCGAACCCCACACCACCGTGTAACAGTTCTATGCTCTAACCATTACGCCACGGCACTGGCTTTTCGGATTCAATAGTTTATATAGTTGTGTTAAGACAGGAGTGTAAAGTAGGTTCGAATGAAGTGACACTATCTTGACATAAGTCAACTCAAGTTCGCACAAAATTTCCAATATTTTGCCTTTGGATCTAAGTATATTTATAGGAAGTTCTTTACTTGAGTTTCGGTCCAAATAGTTTGTGAGAAATATATTCTTCAGCTAATCGAAATCAGTATCTTTCTAAAATCGTCCACCTCGGCCCTACTGTGTAGCGCGGCGATGAAAAAGATAAACCAGTATTTTTGATTTTTTCTTCGTTAACTGTTGCCAGTTTTTTTTTTTTTTTTTTTCATCGCTACAACCACATAATGATTACCTAGTTAGTTATTTTATACGAAGATTTATCTTATTTTGTCTTTTCATGTATTCGTATCTTCTTTTCCAAACTATAGATATGCTGAAGCGGCCAATCGAAAACTAAACCTATTATTATCTTTATCCAAAAGGTTTTTTCTTTGCCAGAGAGAACAAATAGGTACCTACATAAATAAATATCAATTCAAAGCGTATCTCATGGTAAATTATATGTGTAGATGTAAGAATTTTAGGTTATAATATAACTATATATATGTAGATCACAAACAACCTCGCTATATGCCATACACGATACACAAAATATTAGCATTTCGACCCCCAATGTGGATAATATAGTTCTATTCTAGGAAATACATTTACACAATTTTGTTGCTTCAAAGAGAAAAAAAGTAGGTAATGTAACGCCTTTAACATGTACATTGTATACAGTAACATACATACCTAATATGTAGGCATCAACATGTCCTTCGGCACTTAATCTCTTTTTTGAAACGTTTCCAAATTTTCGTTTGTTCTTTTTATTTTGTCATTTTTTTTTTGTATTTCTGTTTCTTCTTAAACGGAGGTTTTTACAGACTAATGGTTCCTTATATTTATTGTCACTTCCAGCCTGACAAAATCGTATATTAACGAACCCAAAAGCAAAAAGACCTTTATAGTCATCACATCATCATCATTGTGGCACAGCGGGTGACATTCCATATTAGGTTTCCAGTCACAGTCATTCACTCAATGCATGCGTCATTTATTTACTTTTCATGGCCTGAAAATATATAAAAGCAAAAAAATAAAAATCTCGAACTTATACTTTTTGAATCGAAAATGAAGATTGGAAATCCAAATTTAGGATTTAATTTTAATGTTATAAAGGTCTACTTTACAAAAATTGCTTGTAACATGTGTCGTGTAAAAAGTAACAGTGAGAAAGAATGCCACTGACCACTAGGTACTTTTTTGTATTGGTACTTTTTGCAGTAAATTTGTTTTAAACTAATTTTTACTTACTTCTAACATTTATGACAATTTGTAACAATTTTTGAACAATCTTTATAAAGCAATTAAGTCATCCAGAATCTACAGAAGTAACGTTTGTGTATATGTATAAGCTTATATGAAGAGTTTTTTCTTTGTTAAATTCCTATTCAAAAATGTTTATCTTTGGTTCTTTTTCCTAATTCAAAAAACATTTCGCAGTGAATGCCATTTTATTCTTTTCGCAAAATTACATAAGTGGCGAGATAACTAAAAGGCAAGATAACAGAAAGGCGAGATCACGAAACGGCGAAATATACAACATAACGAGAATAAACAGTATACTAGCTATATGCATAAATATAAACTTGAAAAACAACAAATAACGAAAAAATAGGTTTGCGGGTTAATTCAAAGAACAAAAGAATTTATTCGCGAAACATTTACCCATACATACTTATATATTGGGAGTCAATTAAAATACATTTGTATAATTGTGGAGAAAGATTTGAGAAGTGACTTTTGTCTAAATATACGAGTGTCGAGTAAAATAACGTGACATCACAAAATTCAAAACAATTTGCGACACGCATGGCACAAAGCATCAGTTGATTTGATACGTCCACGTCATGACGTTGTTACTGCATTAAATTGCTCAATGCCAAATGATTCAGATAAACGCGTAGGTCGGTGCTTTCCCTCCGAACTGCCGATATAGTTGAGAATTGGAATAGTTTCCGAAGATCAATAAATTGAAATTGTTTTATTTGACACTTTTATTTTTTGGGCGATATTGTCATTTAAAGAATTGGGATTAAATGTTAAAGATTTCGGACAAGGGTTTGAATGCTGATCCCAAAAATTGAAACAAATTTTTTGGAGAATCGAAATAGATTATAGCAAAAGCAAGGCCAATGAAATAAAAAATTAACTGATTTATTTTTACTTTTAAATTGCACAAATTCATTGAAAAATGTCAGTTAAGGATGGATTCGATATCTCGCTATTTATGGACCCATTTTTTGAAATCTTAATTTCTTCTAAAAATAAACGAAGTTTCTACCACTAGAACTATAGCAGAGCAATTTTTGTTAACATGAGTCAGGGTATACCAAAGTAAGCGTTTTGTTAAATCCACTATAAATGATGTCAAAATTGGAGATAGGCCTTTATTGTACAACGATTTTTTTCTTAGAATGTACCCAAGAACTACAACCTAAAATACTTCAAACCAGGTCCGGGACACCCTGATGTATAATCCCACTTTTTTAAAATCGTTTGTTATCATCACGCGGTTTTTTTTAAATAAAGCGAATAACGACAACTAGTTTTCTTTGCAAAAGCGGAATTATAAGAAATTTTATATAAATTTAATAATGAATGATTTTTTAAATGCATTTGAATTGAACCCGCTTGCCGCATCCCGCTTTTGCAATCAAAACTAGTTGTTTTAATATTTTTTTAAAAGAATTTTTATTTAAGGCCAACGCGTTTTGTCTTATTAGGACATCTTCAGGGCACTAATACAATTTCTTTATCTGTCAAGTGATCGTGGTGAATAATTAGAAGGAATTAAAAGAAAGTATAGATCTAATTATTCACCACGATCACTTGACAGATAAAGAAATTGTATGCTTTAAATTAGTGCCCTGAAGATGTCCTAATAAGACGAAACGCGTTGGCCTTAAATAAAAATTCTTTTAAATTTGTGGAAAAATCAAGTGTTTTCTTTTATTATTAAATTATTTTTAATTTAACAATATGCTTACTAGTTGTTTTATTTAAAAAAATCACGCAATTTTTTTTAAATAAAACAATTAGTTTTGATTGTAAAAGCGGTATAATAAGAAACGGGATTATAAAAAACGGTATCATATAAGAGACGGGATTCTAAAAAGCGGGATTTAAAAAAGCGAGATTATAAAAAACAGGATAAAAAGGATTTAAGAAACGGGATTTAAAAAAAAAACGGTAGGTAATATAAAAAGCGGGATATCGAACAAAATCCATTTTAAAACAGGTGTGTTTTATTCATTGCTGCATAGCCAGCGCAGTACAAGTCTGAATAAAACGATCACTCACTCTATACGTTAATTTCAATAATAGAAAGCTCTTTCGCCAGAACAGCCATCTTTTTTTTTTACTGACTTCTTTTTCGCCAGCAATCAAATTGTTTTTGTTTGCCAAGGGAAATTTTGATGCGCTGGCTATGAATAAAACACACCTTATAATATTTTAAATTGTTATTTACGTTCTCAAATAATTTATTTATACAATAAATATTGTTTGATATTTTTAAGTTTAATATTTTGAGCGTAAAGGCTTAACTACATAAGCCAAAAAAGTGAAAAAGAGCAAAAGTAAACATTTTCAAACTCATTTTAGGATAGTGTTTCTGACTGGAAAACTTATAAAAATGATGCAGAAAGCTTAAATTTTGGTTTAAAAACAAATTTGTGTATTCTTTTTCACAAAACAACGGCGCTAGCGGTAAAAAAAATATAAGCCAAAAAGTACTTTTTGGCTTATGTAGTTAAGCCTTAAAATAAACGAAGTAGAAAATATTTGCTAAATGTAGCAGATATTTGTTTTTCTTAAAAAAAATTGTGCTATTTTATGGATAAAACAAAAAAAATGTACATCGTAAAAAAAACCAAAAATCTAGTTTTTCCTGCAAAAGGTTGTACCTAGTAGTTTTTTTTCGACTTTTTAATTTTCATAAACATTTTTTTTTTATTTTTGGCTTTCTTATTATCAACTAAACAAATTTCAATAAATTCAATAACCTTGTTTTGGAGTAATAAAAAATTTCAAAACTATTTTTGGAAAACTCGATATTTCAAAAACGGTTTCATACAATTTTAGAAATTCAATTATTAGGTAGGTGGCATAAAATATAAATGCTACCGTAACTAATATTTATGTAAATATTTTTTTTTAAACCAGACGCAAGTTCAAAATATTTTCGTTCTCATAAAGGAAGTACGTGCGTCCAAGCCGTGCATTTTATTAAAGTTAAAAAGATTTTCTTTTCTAAAAAATCAATAAAACCAAACCTACCCTATAAATTCTTCGTTATTTAATTAAATTTAAAACATAGATATACCTAACTAAATATTGATTTTATTCTAGAATATACGGTAGAAATAACTGTAGGTAGGTATAGTACGTCTCATTTATAAACGTTGTCTAATTTTAGACAACTGTCCAACTTTGGAAAATATGTTCAAAAACCTTGTTTATTAATGTCTTATAGCTGCCTTACTTAGACACAACTGTAGATTGTCTTAACGTGAATAATGTGATATTATACTTTTAATAAATAAAGCATATTTCCACCAATTTGAAAATAGATAGATAGTGTCTAAGTAGACCAAAATGTAATAAATACGATTGATATGGTTTAAAAAAAATCAAGATTTCGCTTGAAAAAGGAATTTTTAATCGTTCGAACATATTTTTTTATATTTTACTATAGATTACTCATGAATGTGCTTAGAATCATTGCAGACATTTTTAATAAAAAATTAATATTTAAAACATTTTAAATATAAAAACAAACATTTCAAGAAAGATGCATACGCACCTTAAAATTGAATTCATAATAATAATTGATATTTACCGAAATAATTCACTTCACCCTTAAAAATCATAATATTCAAGATGGCGGCCACCCTTTGTTGAAATTGAGACGACACAACAACTAATTTATAGAGTGTTCTGTTCTGGTGTTAGCCGCTACCTACCCTTGAAATTTCAATCTACTTCGTTTTAATACAAAATCACAAACTAAAAAGCACTACCTATTTGGCTGGACTATAACGAAGAACTGTGTTGCTATATGAAATTCATTCGCAAAAAATTCTTCGGTTATACCTACATCTCAGTTGAAGTGGAGCATTACTTTTCGATGCACAAATATCTTTTTAGGTATAAAAATCATATCAATAAAAATTTAACTTAAATTTTTGTGTACCTAGGTAATCGCCGCAAATATTTTCACGAAAAATTACATTTATTTCAAAATAAATGTTTGCTTTGTCAGTGTTCAACACGTACATTTTATTTTAATGAAGTAACGATGCATTTGTACAGTGAAGGAATTATATTTTGAATTCAGCAATGTGAACATTTCGAATTTGTGTAATAAACTTGCCACAAAACTTGTCACAAAAAAAAACAAAGTGTTCATGCGTGAATGTGACACAAACATTTTTGGAAAAACATGACGTGTGCATTTACATATAGGTATACAAAATACTTGTCCCCTACACTATGCTAACGTAAAATTTTATTGTTGTTTGATATTTTTTACCATTTTTTTTTTTCGTATAACTTTTCCACTGTATATTAAGCTGTTTTAGTCTTTATAATGGAAATGCGAATAAAAACAATATTTATTCCATTATTTAAATTTAATTTAATTTTTATTGATTTTCAACTTTTGTGTTTTAAGAACTTACAAATCGTAGCCCTATAGTCAGGGGCGTACATAAGGAGGGGATGTCAAGCGATGGTCAATAAATTTTTTTTAATAACTTTTACGGGAGGGTTCATGATGGATAAATTACCCAGCGGGTATTTTTTTTTAATTCCGCGATTGTTTTTTTTTTAATTCCTCGATTGTTTTTTTTTAATTCCTCGATTGATTTAAATATTGTGACGTTTGTGTGTTTCACAAACTATAGCTCTATTAATAAAAAATTCTTGACTCACCTTTTATCACGAGTTAAAATTTCTTATTAATAAAAATAAAACGTTCGTGGAATAGCAAATTGACGTTTATTGAAAATCCTTAATGAAAATCTACTTCTAAAGAATATAATACTATTTTCACATTCAACTTGCATTTTGGCAGGACAGAGGGAGCTTATATTTTTAATATAAGGATGTAAAAATTTGTTTTTCACGATACCTTGAGAACCACATAGTGTGACAAACAAAATTTTAGCATGTTTTTGAAGATAATTAAAAATTTCTACAAATTTGGGTTAAGATATTTTTTACTGATAATTTTAAAATAAAGAAGTTATAATTAAAAGAAAATGAATATTTTCAAGAAAAATATTGTTCGGGGGTTTTTACTTTCTTCATCTATTTTTAATAATATTTATTTATTTTCAATTTTCTTGCTAAAAAAGTTTATATTTTTTTGACAAAAAATAATGAAGGTAGTATATGTACAGATTACGATTCTCAAGATATAGCAAAAAAAAATTCCATTTTGAAAAGGATTTCAACTTCTAAAATAGTTTAATATGCTCCCACTGAAATATTAAACTCTGACAACACTTTCTTTGGTGAGTTAGCTTACACGCATTTAATTAAGGTCAATCAGCAGAAATTTTGTTTTATTAATCAGATTTTGTTTTTAATTCACGCAGAAAGTTGATCGGTGAAAAACAACGTAAAACTCGTGAAACCCGCCGAAAAACGCTCTCGGTAAGTATTTTGTCTGTGTGCAAACATTACTCGTTGCTAACTCCCATTTATTAATAATGGGTTGTGATTTGTGAAGTTAACGTATATCAATATAACTATCGTTTTTTTTAATGTAGGTAGATTATATAAGGAAATCTATAATTAATCCTTAAGTAATACCTATTAAAAGAGCTTCATATATATATATACAAGGTATAATATTGGAATAATCATAATGGCTATAATTCTTTATATTAGAATAGTATACCTACATTAGATTATAGATATGCGTAGTATAGATTGCTGATATATGTACAAGTACGAAAAAAGCTTCAACCCTTATATCTGTTAATTTTTTATATGTGTTTTTGAAATTGTTAAGTTCTTACAATTAACACACACGAGTAATCAATATAATTGGCCATTTATAATCAACCACCACCCACTTATGCGACTTTTAAAACTATAATGAATGCAAATCCTTTGTCATTTCATTCAATGTTATACAAATTAGTTTTGTCACGATATTTTAGTATTTTTGGGGAAGTTTATGGGACAATTCCATCTAATTGTTTTCCTAAATGTGGGCTTCGTTATCGGAGACATTTCATCAGCTTTATCTATACCTATAACTATTTCAAAAGAAACTATAATTGAACCCCAACATTCACAGATTTCTTTTATCATTAATTAACCTCTAAACAAAGTTCACAAAATGTCATTACAGTGTCTCGAATATTTACCCCGTTATAAGATTGAAATTGATACTATATACGTATATTCTGTCGCGCCGCCGGGTTATACAATATAAGGTTCACCTTGAAAAACCCTTTATACCTACAAAGTTCCTTCATAGGTCATAAATTTTTACTTTAGTACAATTTTGATTTCATCAGCCAGCAGCATTGAGAAAATGGTCCATGGTCCTTTATTAGATACAATAGGAATTTCTATATTCTCTATTTCTGTGATGCCATAACTCTTGACCTTATATAGGACCTAAGTTAAGGGTTACTCTTACAATTTGTCCGTAAAACAGAATGTGCGGCCAGTCATGATCTTATCTAAAAAATTTCATTGGTCCATCGTCCTTCGTCGTCCATGCGACCGACGCACCTCAAGTTTTGGGAAGCTGTATAATCCCCGTTTTGTATATTTTATGCAAAAGAAAAAGACGTAAATTTAATTTTGTTCTCTTGGAAGGCCCGTCGCATGCTATAAGTTTAAGGGTTGAAATGAGTTCAAAGGCTATCATGGCAGCAGATATTTTTTCAACCCTTCTACCTATATAGTTTAAAGTTACAAGATGGATACAGAGAATGCGTTATCGTTGATCTCGTGCATAATAATTTGCATCATTGTCCGCTTCTAGCAGCGCCGCGGACTAAATATAGAATGTCATTTTATTTCAGACGTAAACATTTTAATAAAATCAAAGTAGTATTTTCAAAGTTAAAAGCGTTTCAGTCTTTAACGCTTAAATTTAGTTAACCTAAGTTAAAAAACATTTTTTTAAATATATACGTGATAGGCGTTTAGTTAAATATTTCTTTGGGGAAGACATTTTTGTTTTGCCATCATTAAGTACTTTATATTATAAGAAGCTTAAATTCGAGTTTTCGATCATCAATGCCTAGCAGGGTTTCCGCCATCTTTATTTAAAGAGAATAAAATTCGCTATTTTCTGAAAAAAATTTATTTTGAAGTCCATTGATTTAAGAAATAGTTTAGAATGGTGTACACGTTGATAAGGTTGATAAGAGTACGCATAGTTAGGTACTTTCTAAAATTTCGCATGATCGAAGAGGCGGAATGTACTTATTTTATATAGTATAATTTCTTTTTAAATTTTATGGAACTAAACAAATGTTTTATTTTATGTTTTTCTTATTCAAAATAAGACTAGGTACCATTTTTTTATTTTGGACATTCTCATTTCGGTATTCAAATAATTGGTTCAGGTTAAGTACTACTTGAAATTTTTTTGAAATTGAATTTTAATTCAACACTTTAATGAAAATATGTAACTAAAAATTGGGGTACCATTTTCTAGGTACCTAGTACTAAGTACCGACTTGAATTTTTTTTTTAATTGAATTTTTAATTCCACACATTAATTAAAATACTAAAAATTGGGTACCATTTTTTTTTCTTCTTAAAAATGCTTGTAAATTTATTTATTTAGGCAGGTATATTATACAAAACTTTTTTTTTAATTAGAGATTTTTTTCAAAAAAATCTGTTGGATTCGAAATCATTTGAGAAGTTGTTTAATCAATTAATTTCTAATTCTGTTGATGTTTTAACAATTTTTGCAACAAGTACATAGGTATATAGCATACTATATTTTTTATTTTTGTGTATCCTTGATAAACTTTTATCAATATAATCAAATAAATTTATCTATTTCACATAATTTTCATAATTTTTATCAGTTTGACAAAATACGTGATATAGATAAAATGATTTTGTAAGTAATTTATTTTCAAGAAAAAAAATTCTTAAATATTTTTTCATCATGACAAAACATTGGTTTTTGTGAGACAAACATTAACAAAAAATATTGTTGTACGAACAAAAATTTTTATTATTTCAATTGAAGAAGCAAAATATACCCATTATACAAAAATTTTATTGGTAAGAATAAATAATTGAATTATTGCGTACCTTTACCTACTTTGTGCCATTTGAAAAAATAATTGTAAGATAAACAAAATTGATTTGTAAGTAAAACATTTTCGAGCTACAAAATCTCTTTGTCGATTTTACAGAAAAAAATTGGTAAAGTGCATTAAAATATTAATATATAAGTTTTTCCGTAAAACTAAAATTAACATTTAATTTGAATCGAAATGTAAATAAGACACCGATGAAAGCACACAAGAAAACCGACTCTGATTTCCTAGATTTTGGTTAATCTGAAAAATTATTTTGGTAGATTCAACGAACAAACAAAAAATCATACCGTCAAAACATTTTTGTTACTATTTCAGCAAATAAATTTGTTGAGCTGACAAATTAATTTTGTGGTTTCAACAAAACAAAATTGTTGAATTGAAAATTATTTTATCAATACAACAAAAAAAATTGTAAATATGAAAAAAAACATTTTATAAAATTAATAAAATTCTTGTTTATTCAACCAATATTGCGATGTTTTTTGTAAATATGACAATTATTTTGTTAATTATCTATTGATAAAACATTTTGTTGGACGTATGTTGATAAAAACTTTGTTGTATCAGCAAAAATTTTTGATTGTAATGACAAAATAAAATTTTGGTTTGTTACTTTTGTCAATTTGATAAACCATTTCTGTTGGACGTATATTGACAGAAGATTTATCAACTCAACCTTCATTTTTATCACATATATATGTCTACCTACATTTTGTTTTCAGTGCATGTTATTCACCAAAAATTAACTCAACTTTAATTTAGGCTAGCGGCAACCCTGCAAGGGGATGATGGTCGCAATTATTTTACATTTTTATGACACCATGGAAAGCGAAACAAAATTTCTTCCACAATGACAAAAAAAATATTATACTTTATATATATAACTTCAAAGTATTCGGTGTTTTTAATTCGGAATATCAATTCGAAATAACGCTCTTTGATTAAAAACGTTTGGCCTTGCAAACGAATATGATTACGGCCGTGTTTTTTGAAAATTTATAAATAGCCAGGACCCATGTTCTTTAACTCGGCGATAACTTTTCGTGGCGAGAAACGACGAAAAATGGAACAAAAATGGAACAAAACTCATAGGAATCCTATGGGTTTTGTTCCATTTTTCGCCGTTTATCGCCTCGAAAAGTTATCGCCGAGTTACAGAACATGGGTCCAGCTTAGTAAAATTTGTACACGCAAGCAAGTTAAAAAAGTGAATATAAATATATACTCAGCTGTTATCATGTTTGTACACAAACATAAAATGATTTGTAATTTACATACTTATATTGGAATCATTTTATACTTTTGTATATTTGAATTTTGTTTTCTCCCTCGTTGAATAAACATAAATAATTAATTAAAATTGTGGAGACCAAAAACCACCAAAAATATTACCAAATTTCCTTCGAGCCGGATTTGAACCAGCGACCTATGGATGTCCGCTTTTTCTAAATTTTCTCTCCTACAGTCCACCGCTCTACCAACTGAGCTATCGAAGGCAGTTGTAGGCTTTCTAACAGATTAACATAGCGACATATTTGGCTTCGATTGTCTGAAGGTAATCAACGATCAATTATGCACCTTTCACTTTTTGTGCGTCTACGATTGTTTTCTCTGAGTAAACAAACAAAAAAATGTATAGTTAAAGTTATTTTCTTTTGAGGAAATCTTCAATTGGAATAACGGTTTCCATCGCCTTCGATAGCTCAGTTGGTAGAGCGGTGGACTGTAGAAGAGAAAATTTAGAAAAAGCGGACATCCATAGGTCGCTGGTTCAAATCCGGCTCGAAGGAATGAGTATAATTTTTTTCTTTTTATAACTTCAAAATAATACGAGTTTTGTTAAATAATTAATCAACGACTGCATTGCACAAACTTGCTTTTAAGGTTATAAACCATCATTTAAGATGTATTTTAATGGTTGAATAGGTAATGTAATAATATTTTTAACAAAAACATTTTAGAAAAAAAATAAACTATTTAAAATTCTAAAATAAAATTGAAATTAATATAAATATTAATACACTACCAAAAAAATTAACTAACTATAGTCAGACAAATAAAGAAAGATAAACACATACATTTATAAAAATATACGTAATTTGAATTTTAAATAAAAACCCTATTTCCCGTGGGCGAATTTTTGACAGAAACCTAAAATGCAGGAGGTATTATTTAAATTGCTTAAGGAATTAAACGAACGAAGTTTAATCTAAATACTTAAAGTAATTTTTGATAAAATTAAAAAAAAATATCGTATTCGAATTTCGTCTCTAAGGAATCATATTAAATTGACCTGCACGACGAACGGCATGCCGACAACTACTTTTTTGGAGTTATTCATTATCGACTATCGTAATGTTAGTTTTGATTAAAAAAAAACTTTTTTTTTAAACGAATCCAATACTTGCCCTATACACTAATTGTAGAGAAAGTAAAAATATCCATATTGAATTTTATTTTTTAAATATTTTAATCTTTTATTTTGATGACTTTTGACTTTTAGAAAGAGATAATAGCTCGGAAGACAATATGACAGTTTATTCACATTTATGATACATGAATGAACAATTTATAAAGCAGTAGCAGTTTTTATTACTTTATTGTGGTTTCGTATTATAAAAAAATTTTTCCAAATGTCTTCTGTCGGTTTGTATATCTATTGGTTTGTTCATTTGTGCGGTGCGTCTGTGCGTCTTTAAGTCCGTTCGTTTGTGTGTGTGGCAAGTGAACATGGAGCTAAAGCCTAAATGGATGATCAGATTTGCTTGAAATTTGGTTCAGAGAACGTTTATGTGACTAGTGGCAAAAAATTAATTTTCATTTTATCTCATCTATAGAAAGGGCAGAGATGCCATACAACGGTTTTAAAAATTGGATTGAACAATTTTGAATATTTTGTACATGTATAATTCAATTTTAATAACACTGCATTTCAAATTTTTGCCAAAAAAAAATTTGCGTAACGTTTAAAATTACATACCTACCATAATTTTGGATTATATCTCTTTAATGGCTGGACCGATTTTGTTGGAATTTTATGTTTTTGAATAGTTTAATCAATATTCTCTAAAAAAATTACAAATAACTTTTTTACTAACAAACAAAAATAATAAAACAAAAAGTTTTTTAGATGAAGGTCGAGCGATCCACTATAGTGCATTTTATTTATTTTACTTATTTCGTTCTTCTTGTTCTTTAAGAAGCTTATTTACTATATATGTAAGTATAAAGAGCGATTTTTAAATAATTTGCTGCCCTGGATATTTTTTTTCTTTCGCTCCTATTAAACTTTGTTTGGTCATAGCTAAAAAAATAGTAGACTACCAATTGTCACTACAACCAACTATTGATTATTTAAACTATTAAATATATCTACCTAAAATTGTCAAAAAAAAAATCAAGAAACATATCAGTCTTTTTTATATAATTGTATGGCATGCTTTTAATTTTAATATTATTGATGTGAATTGAGATTTCATACAACATTGTTGAAAATTTGCGCCCTTATCTTAAGTCCCTATGGTAAAAACGGCCATGTTGCCCTGTGTATAAGTATATAGGTATATTGTTCCCACACCTAATTAACGTTGACAAGCTCCTTCTATTCTATATTCATCAACAATTCCGAGGCAAAATAAAACGCCCGTGAATTTAAATTTTACGCCTATAATAACGAACACATTATTTTCACTTTCAGAACTTAATTAATTAATCCAATGTTTATTTTCATTTACATATATACTTAAGAAAAACCAAAATCTTCCATTCTGTTTTTTCTATAAGCTAATACTTGTTCGGAAATCTTTTCTTAAATGGTTATATCCACACAATTAACACGCATGCATAATCCTTATGTAATCAGATATTTATAACCATCCACCCACTTATATGTGACTTAAAACTAATTAATGCAAATCCTTTACCATTTCATTCAGTATTACAAATTATTTTTGACACGATATAGTTTTTGGGGAAACCTTGGACGTAGGTCTGATTCACTTGGAATATTTCATAAGGTTTATCCTAAAAAATAAAAACATATGCGACAAATTGCTTAAATTTGATATTTTTTTGAAGGATTTATAAAGACATTACAATATCGAAAGTGATAGAATTTTTGTGGTGCGAGCAAGAAATATGCGGCATAATATATTTTTATATTTTTTAATGCTAGACAGCAAAGCCAGAATAGTGTTACCAATAAATACGTTAAAAGCACATACATATAGGTGAGGGAGCATACATACAATGAGGGAAAAGTGGAATCAATAGTTCCCATTTTTAAATTTAAATTGTGGAAATCTAAAGTGTTTCATGAGAAAAAAAAATGTCAAAGTTAAAAAGAAATGTTTTCGTCTTAAAACTATGAAATAAAGAGAAATTGCTTTTAAAATGTATCTAAACACAACAATTTTGAACATACCTACCTATAATATGAAAACATTTAATTTTACATTTATTTTATTTAACTTAAAAAAAAATACATTTAATTTGACAGCATTCATTTAAATTTGGCATTTAAATATAAAAGTATGTATTTGAATTAAAAATTCCAGCAAATTCGAATTTAAAAGTAAGGCCGTGTCCAAATTGCGTTAAAATGTTGGTTAAAACTTGACGTTTGGTAAAATTTTGACACTAGCGTGGTGAATAAAATGGATTAAAAATTACCCAGCTCCAGAGCAGGTTAAAATTTGACAGTAGTGGTTAAATTTTGACGTTTCTCAAGAAAGAGAGGAAATTGAATTTGAAATTATTTTTAAAAGTGCAACAATGGACCAGCAAACAAGGAAACCAAGAGCTTCTGGAAAACCATACTCTAAATGCAAGTTTGAACAAATTGTATTCTTGATTCAGGGTCGGAACTCGGAAGGAGAAAAGTTGAGGCTTGTAAAAATCAGAATCTTTTTACATCAAAAAATGCAAACATGATGGATGGAGGTTTGTTCAAAAGCGATTACAGTTTTTATTAACCGTAATTCCATTTTCTGTTAAATTGCAGATTATATAAAATATAAAATATTTCCTCAAATTATTTTTTTAAATCTATGAATCATTAATAGGAGGTAGGTATGTTATGTACCAACCTAAGCTAAGCTACGCTTTAAAGGAATTCTTTGATTCAGAATTTTAAAAGTATAGATAAATGTATACCTACTATTGTAACATCCTTTACCACTTTTGCAAAGGACTTAAAAGCCATATAATTTGCCAATTGTCATTTATTTACATATAAAGTACCTTACCTACCTAGTTCGGTATACCTACTTTATTGTCAAACACATGGGTCTTTTAGAGCCTCCAATGAAGAAACTGTTTCTTTTCCTGCCCAACATAGGTACATATCTACATAGTTATAGCTGCCTTATACATATACAAACTGTTTAAAAGTCCCCCCTGTTTAAATATTTAAAAATCCCCAAATTCAACTGATTGAACTTCATGTTCAATTTTCAATTCTAACAAAGTGCTCTACAGATTAATACGATATCCAAATCAACAGTAAAACATTTTGCAGGATAGTTAAATTGAAATATTGTTGCTTCCCTTATACACCCACCAGTAAAACAAAAAAAGATCATCCTAAACACACAAAACATTTGTCATATCTACAAAAAAAGGACCCATAGGATTGAAAATTCAGCCCCAAGAGCTCATAACTAATCCATTTTGAAAATTGTTCCCTCTGTTTATGTGTGCCTCTGTGTCTCCCTACAGTATAAAGTTATTCATGCTAGGATTTCAATTATCCTAACACCAGCCCCATCTTAAAATTCTTCCACCCATCCAGCAAAGCCGAGAAAGGACATCAGTACTCAGGCAGAGGTGCCCTTTCCTCAGAACACAACGCAACCAACATTATAAAAGACAAAGCAATGCATTTCACATCAATTCAAATGTGAAATAAATCAAAATAAAAACATCACGTTTGTCCCTTTCGCCTGCGGTGATTTCTATAAAAATGTAGACATAAACGTTTGGTACTGTTCAGTGTTCAGTGTTCATCTATCACATTTTTCACATGTGAGAGAAACCATCATATATATAGAGAAAGAGAGAATGAATTCAGTTCGTGATATGTGTAATGCATAAGGACACTCGAAAGTCCTGCGGAAAAAAGAGCAATCATCAACAAGAAGGCATAGGTATATGAAATAATACACACGGATATACGGACGCAGCTTAAGCGATAAATAAATGGCTACCGTTCTCATTCTCACATCACACGTTAAACCAGTCGCACATGCAGCATAACAGCATCCACAGTTAGTTGAAGCATCAGCAATCAAAGGGATTGTATGAAAAAGTACTTCACATCAGACTGAACCGAGTATGGTATATAGAGTCAGAACTCATAGGACCATCCGAACCATCCGAACCATCAGGACTTGGAGAAACAGTTTTCTGCTATCATCATTTAAAAGGATTTCTAAAGGTAGGATAGGTATAGGTATATCCTTGTTCCGTTGTCTTCGTCGTCTTTGCTTTCACGCTGTCATTATAGTGAACGGTTTCTTCCACTATATGATGTTCTCTCACCCATCAGCCAGCACAACACAACGAGACGAGCGCGTCCAATGCCTTCACAAGCAAAGCGTCAGTCACACGGTTCACCTTGAGTTATTGCTCCATATTTTTGTTTTCATTGGATTCGCTCTGTGTCCTTTTTTTTCTGAATTCTTGCCACGAGAAGCCAAAGCTATCCCATGCCTTATCCCAAACTTGGCCCCATAACTACCTCTATATATACCCATATCCATCTCCATTCAACGAAGACCGAACGAAACTCTCTATGGGATACTGCCAGTCTTCCACATGAATTGGTTGGTGCTTGGTGGTGCTGCGAAAGAACAGTGGCAACCAGCCAACCTGTATACCAGATTGTCTACTCAATCCTCAATGTATATAGAAAAAGGACCCTTTTTTATGTATCCAGGACCTGTCACGGGGAATAGGGATAAAGAGACATGACACGTGGGGGGAATCAATCACATAAATTGTTTCGTCGTTTTTGCTCTATTCCGTTGGTCGGATGGGTGTGAGTAAGTTCGACTGAATGGTAGTTTCAGGACTTATATATTTTTTTCATTCTTTCAGCTGAACGCTATAGCAAAGGAGCCGTGAAATGAAGCCTTTAAGGAGCTCGAATGCCGGTCTTTTAATTTATATACTACATTCCTTTCGAAAAGCAGAAATTCTTGCGTCGCGTCGGTCGTAGAGGAGCGTTTTCGTATCTCTTATGTTGCTTCTTGTATTTAAAGCTATACATTTTGGGATCCTTTAAAGTTGGCTCCATTTCTATGGCTTGTTTACGAGATTATTACGCTCTTTTATGTGAGGGGCGATGTACGATGTTACTATTTTGGAGAATTGATTGGATGATATGTCAGGATGGCAAATTGAATAGATTCACCCCATTTGATGAGAAAATTGTTATTTAGACGATTTAGACGAAGCATCTTACTTCTGTCTTGTCTTCTCTTGTCCTTTAACTTTAAATCGCAAAACATCTAAGTTTCCTCTCTTTAATTAAAATTGTACTTTGGACAAGGTTTATATTATATACCTACCTAAACCCATTCTGCAGGAATTAGAAAATCTTTCCTTTTGAAGAAAGATATTTCTTTGTTGTCCTTTGACTTTGTTTTATAATATCCACGGAGTTGGCTAATTAACGTTGATGTCGCTCTGAAGATATACCTTTTGTCAGCAGGCGATCTGCGAGAGTTTTGTGTTTTTCTGTGGGTGTGTTTTGTGTGTGTGCTTTTTTTTAGAGGTTTTGGACATTTCAAAGAAAACGTATTTCATTTAAATATTTTTGTCTGGCTTTGGTTTAGTAATAAAACAAAAAAAAATATGTTAATCCACGACTACGAGTTACATGAAACAGCTCATGTTTTTTTATGAACATTTTCCTTAACGGATTTTATCTGAGGTAGATTGAAATGTTTAAAAAAAAAGCTAGACATTTCAATAGAGTCCTTAACGGATTTTATATGAGGTAGATTGAAATATTAAAAAAAAAAATATTTGCTTGGAAGTTATTTCATATTTGTATTTTCTTTGGAACAGTTAATTGGTGGTCTGCAACCAAACCCAGTCCCTTTCACCAATTTAAGGATTTTTTAAAGAGCGACACAACATAAGGTATCCTTGGTCAACCACCAAAAATTGGAATCTTTCAAATAATTAGTGTTTTTCTTTTATTTTTCAAATGCAAGCAACCCACATACATCAGCTAACCCTTAAATGTTTCTTCGGACATTATTATCAGATATTACAAATTATTATTCTTTGGGACAGCACTAATGGCGGCTAATCCTCTCATCCCCATCAACTATATATACTGTATAGGTAGCATCCTGAACCCAACTCAAATTTAGTCAAATGCTAAGGAAATTACATCTTGCCTTTCTATAAAATCAATGTCCATCACAAGCTATACTATATCTTCTAATGAAATCTCTCTTATATTCATTATTATAACAAGGGTATATTATTTTAACCATCCCTTAAAGTGCGCGAAAACTTTATTTCAACTAACACAGAATTATACCTATACATAAATATTTGGCAATCATGATGAAAATGAAAATCTTTGATAGAAGGGTAGCAAACTAATAATAGCTTTCGAGTACGAGTCGGAAACAAAAAAAAATTACAAAATGGCCGATAATAGTATCTAACTATCGTTTTGTTAAGGGGTTTATTTAAATTATAAGGCATATTCGCATTATGTCAGCTTGGTGTGTTTGTTAGTGTCGTTCGTAGTTAGTTGTGATATATTTTTCAACTACGAAATAGCACATTAATTTTTGAACTATGGTAAAACCTTATTTAAATTCGAACCTATAGTATTTTGTATATATCTATTTTATATTCTCTTGCAGTTAAAATGAATTTACATTCCAAAAATATAAAATCGATGATAACTGTTTTAAATATTGAGACAGGGTTGCCATTAATACAGTTTTTTTTCGAATTCTTAAAAGAGTGACACAAAATAATAAATTTAACGATGTAGGACACAATCAAAATTTTGAACGAGTTCAACTGGAAAACCCTTTAAATTTTTTTGAAAGAACTTTATAAATACATATAGGATTTTATTAATAACAAAATTTGTACAACTATTTACTACAGTTTTATTTAATGTTTAACTATTTATTTGTACATGCAATAAAATAAAATTAATAAGTTCAAGTGACTTCAACTCCAGGTGCGTAAGTGCGTTTGGCCCAGCTACGACAGTTGGGCTCATCAGTTAGATGCTGTTGTACCCTTCTACAATTATCTAACCGAGCTGACGGCAAAGACATAGCTTTAAAATTCGTATTTTTGTTAAACAATTTATCGATAACAAATAAATGAATTACTTCATAAATTTAAACTACGCTGTAGGTGTCGCATTTGCAATATTAGACATAGAATTTTTTTCCACAGCTTTTTCAATGTTTATAGTCTTTTATGTTATCACAAAAATTTTAAACTTTATTAATGTTGAGATAGTGCAAAAAAATGTATGAACTAAACCTTTCCATGTGATTCACATGGGTGTACAGTGTACACAGTAAATAAGTACGTGGTACACAATTAATCAATACAAATTATTAAATAAAAAAAAACACAATTGGTACAAAAACATATATTATTTTTCCCTTAAAATAAAAAACAAAAAAAAAGGTCTTTTAGCATTAATAAAAATAAATAAAAACTTACAAATACAGCTTGTAAAAAACTCACAAGTTACTAATAGACAAATAAAACTTGTATGTACATAATGCAGTTGCTTATAATTGCTATATGCTTTTACCAAAAATCCATATACTTGAAAAATCGACATTGAATAAAAAATTTTAATTCTGGAGTCTCAATCAGTGGTTCATTGTGTACCACTTTTAATTGATTCATTGTATACCATGTTTTTTTTTTGTTGCAAAAACATTTTTATAATTTATACACTATTTAATGAAAATAGGCAAATCAACAAAATTTTATAAATTTAGGTAAAGAGAAGTACAAATATTTAACTCACATGAAGAAACTGCTTTATTTGTAAGAATGAAAACAATACACAAGTACGTATCGATGCAGAAAACACAAAACCACGAGATGAACCGAACCGACTTCATGCAAGGCAGAGGAAAAACGTATTCTTTTCTCTCTTTTTTTAAATTCATTTTAAAATGAAAAGAGTCAATGTTAGTGTAAATGATTCACTGTGTACCCTGATCCACTGTTGCCCAGATTACCCTACATGTTTTATAATTAAAAAAAAAAATTGAAATTGCGTTCATAAATTTTAAACGGTTAAGAAAGTTGATACACGAAAACATTCTTTCCAAACAAAATAAATCTTGTAGTATCTACGTTTAAACTTCGTTCGAAATTGTTCTATTTTGAAAACTTATTAATTATTATAAAGTGTCAACACTACTTATATGATACTATTTTGTTTGACAGCTTTCAAAAAATATAATACACAAATTAAATTAAATTAAATTATTTAAGTTTTCGCATAATTTAAAAATCAATTTTCTCAAAAACTAGAAGACATTTTAGCATCTGGTTTTCAATTTTTGACTAAATGTTGATATGTTAATGCATTGAATATTAAAAACAAATACAGAACTTAATAACATAAAATTTTGTTTTTTTTTCTGTTCAATAAAACATCTTTGTATAAAATAAAATAAAATAAAATAAAATAAAATAAAATAAAATAAAATAAAATAAAATAAAATAAAATAAAATAAAATAAAATAAAATAAAATAAAATAAAATAAAATAAAATATAATAAAATAAAATAAAATAAAATAAAATAAAATAAAATAAAATAAAATAAAATAAAATAAAATAAAATAAAATAAAATAAAATAAAATAAAATAAAATAAACTAAACTAAACTAAACTAAAATAAAATACCAATAATTTTTTGACCGGAAGGTTTTCAAACATGTTTGAAACTGTCAAATGACACTTGTTTATATGAAAAGAGAAGAAGATTCACAGACGATCAAAAAGACATGCCTTTTTAATTATAGTTCTAAACGACAGTTTTAATTTTTTGGTATATTTTTTCTATGTTTTTTGGCTGCTTAAATTGATAAGGAGTAAGGAAAGCAAACCTTCGAAGTGAGACATATACTTAATTTTTAATTAATTTCCGTTAGTTATTCGCTAATTAGCTCTTACAATTTTAATATCGCCGTTCTATGTTTTCTATGTTTTTCACCCGATATTTTAATAACTTGATGTCATATTTAATTTTTCATTTTTCTGCAATCAACTTAAGCATGTAGTTAAAAAGTGTGGACCAACTTAGAAAAAATCATAGAAAATACATAGGTATATTAAAATTAAACAAAAACATAGAAAACATAGAAAGTCTAAATTAAAATTGTCATTAGTAATTATCGAAAAATTAATACAACAAAAAAGCACCTTAAAGAAAACAGAAAATCTATAAAATGAAAAACTTGTTACTAAGTTGGCAATACAGCGAAAAACATCGATAAATTAAATCATAAACTTGAAATTGTTACGACTATGTTAGATACAATAAAAAGTTTATTGGGACAGTAAATTTTTTTATCAATTTTATTGGACCAACGAACGTTTATTGATACAAGCAAAAGTTTATTTATCCTGTTTATTAATTTATTTATCTTTTACAAAATTTTGTTGAGGCAATGTATTTCTTTTGTTGTTTGAAGGAACGAATTTGTTATGACAATGGAATAGTTAATTGAATTTACCAATTTAGTTTGTTGTGCCAATAAATTATTTCGTTGATTCAAGCAAACTAATTAAATTATATATTGTCTCTATAAAGTGTTTATAAGGTTACCCAACTCAAATGCTTTTTTTTCAAATTATATAGTCGACTCTTATAAAATTCACAGTATATTCATGCTGTGATTTTTATAAGAGTCGGGAAGCATCGACCATAATTTGCGTCTTAAAAGAGTACGACACGACGGCATATTACTGATGAGCCCAATACTGTCGTACTTGGGCAAATCGCATTTTGGAGTAGAGGTCACTACTCACTTGAACTTTTTTCTATAATGGAATTGTCTCCGAATGAAACAGTAGCATGGGTATTATGGCGAAAAATGTCATAAATCCGTCTTTTTACATAGTGGTTTTGTGTCAAAATCATCTTAAGAAAATTATCTGGACAACTTTTTGAGTCTTGATTTATATTTTTTTAATATTTTATGAAGTTTACACATTTTGGATTTTTTGATTTACTGGTTATTCCTATAAGTGATAAATTTTGTATTTTAAATTAAGTGAGTAAATGAAAGAAAGACAACGTGTCTCGACTGTGAACATATAAATGATGAAATACATAATTTTGTATTGATCAATTATTTAAGAAATAAAAAAAGATCCTATTTTCTGCTGCTAGTAAAAATTTGTATCTTTAGCCTTATTTTCGGCTTTTCGACATAAATTTAATCTGAGATAGGTACTTTATTTCTGAACAATATATAAAAGCGGAAAGGACGCAGCTATATCTATTTGCAGCACAACACAAACACAACAAAAACTGTTTTAATTTATTGAAAACAAAATTTATTAAATTGAATTACTTGTTTAAAAGTATTTAAAAGTGAAAATACTATAATACTAAAGTAAACTGAAGTTAACGAATCGACATGGAATACCCTTGTTTTGTTTGCATATTAATCAAAATTTTCAAATAAATTCAAGTAGTAATAATGGACATTCATCATTCGTAAATATATACGTATACCTATACAGATTTCCCAAATATAAAAGATTTCCCTTTTTCCTTTTAAGAATCCATCCATTTCCGCATAAATTTAAGATTAATGAAATGTTCGAGAGATTACAAATTTTCGTTGAATACAATATTTATCCTTCAGAAAGTAACTTGAACAAAAAAAATAAGTCCGGATAAAAGGTCCACCATCCCAACTTAACTCTCGTCGCATTCGCAGAAAAAAAGCATATTTTAATATTCCGTGATATTTTCATAAATTTTTGTCCTTTCAACTCTGACTGATGGAAATAGATTTTTTGATACAAAAATACAACAACTAAAAAAATGTAAAAATATATTATCAACCCTCAGGGCACTTTGTCTGAGCGTAGAATAAATATAAAAAAGGAAGGGAAAGCGGAAAAGGAAAGGGATCGTCATGGACGACCCCATACGTGTTGAAAATATTCGCTACCTATCCCTATCCTGGGGGGCTCTTTATCCTCTATAGTATCAGTGATGGTAGAGTGAACCGAATTAATTGAAGATTTTTTTTCGTCGTTGGTATTTCGTTGGGACTAACTTGATATGCGTATGAGTATATCGTATGTCCTTGTTTTTTGTTGTTGTTGTTATTTTTGATTTTATTGACAACGGTATTTAGTTTCATAATTATTTTCAATACGAATTTCATGTTCAGATGGATACCCTTAAATTCACCTGTGTTTGTGCTTTTTCCAGTTGTTTATTTTTCATGAAGAGTGATCATTATTGAAAATATTTATTATATGTTTGTCTTTTTTGTTTTTTCATTGGGTTGGACTTCACCCTTTATACCTATACGAAAGGAATGTGTTTGAATGTTTAAATCTAAAATTGTATGGGCAATCGTTGAATTGAGAGGAGCCACATTATTAATTCTCATTGTACCTATGTAGGTTATGTGATGTGGTGCATTGATTTTTTAAAATTTTGTTTCAAGTTTAAATTTTGTTTGCCTTTTGACAGTATTGACATTGAAACGAAACGAAAATCGATTGCCAGCAGAATCTACAAAGTTCATTGTCAGTCAAAATTAAACGTTAAAATTAAATTAAAAATTACTTATCCCAGATAAAAAAAAATACTTTAAATTTAGTGCTGTCAATTTTTGTTTTTGGAATCAGACAAATGCAATGAGTATGCGTTTTTTTATATGTTAACAATTAAATTCGAAATAATTTAATTTTTGAATTTGGATTTCAAATAAAAAATTCCATATAAAAAGTACAAAATTGTTTTTTTTTTTAAATATAAACGAACGTCATAAAGACTAAAAAAAAGTTCTAAATTTTATACGTTTTGTATTTTATTAGCTGTCTTTCTAAAATATCTAATTTAATTTGGAAATGTACATTTCGAAATTAAATTTTGAATTAAAAAAAAAAATAACAAAAGTAAGAAAATCAATTTTTGCTCATCATCACCAACAAAAATATAATTTCCGTCCTCTAACTTCAATGTTATTTGAACTAAAACTTGAATAATAAAAAAAAACCGTTTGGGCTACAAAAATCGTCCTGTGCAACAAATTACCATTACCATTTAATGAGCTACAAATTCAGATAGGTATAGGTATATCAAAGTTATATTTGATCCAGTCAAAAAGTGTCCTCAAAAATTAGAATCTCTTTTAAAGAGCTTCTTAAACAAAACTTCACTTTAGCAACCTAGTTATCTAAATAATTTTTTTTAATTCTCTTATCCCAATCCGTACAAATGTATATAACCTCTTTTCATATAATATATAAAACACTCTTGCTTTTCAAACAGTCTCAGCGCAATAAGTTCTAATAAATCTGTCTTTTGAAAAGTTTTTAATAAAAATTCAATTTTCCAATTACCTACTTACCAAACTCGCAACCGTATAATGCGATTCAGGCAAAAAAAAAATCCATCTTAACCAAACATTGTGAAAGAAAATTGAAACCTTACACCCCGGGTATACAGTTGAGTAGTCGCGCCCACAATCTGTAGCCACTATAGGATGACCAATCCGCCAACCCCACCAAACTCTACCTAGTTTATAGTCCCATAGCCTTTTATATGAATCAATTTTTTTTTCACCGCTAATGAGGTTAAAATTGCCACCCAACTCCCACCCATCATGATGACTTAACGCGAAATGAAGTGAACGCTGGCTCGCGCGCCTACGTCCACACCTTCCGCCGGTAACTAACTGAATAATAATCAGTGTAAACGTAAAGGTGAATACAGAAGCAGTCCGTTCCGTTGGTCGACTGTCCTGTTTTCATGAAGTGTGGAACCGTGGGGTGCCGACGCGGACGGGGATCGCAGAATAAAACGGAATAACCAACAAAAAACAAAAAAAAAACCGGCAAAGTCGCGTTCGTGTTCGGGAATCTAATAAATCAACTTTGTACTTGAACCTGTGCTTCATTTGTATGTACATCCAGATGCTGGAACTGTAAAAGGGGATACCCTCAACCCAGAGTCCACAACGCTGAGCGTCCAAGGGTATAGAGGGGAGAAGATACTGATCCCAGCATCTCGTCCAGCTTGCAGTTTATTTCCATTTTTATTGGTTTTTCTTTTTTGTGTTCTGCACCTTTTTTACCGTTTTTATTTTTTTTTTATTTTTTTGTGTGCCTCAATTCAGTGGCCGTTATTCAAGCAAACTTAATATCCTTTTCAAATATTTTTCTTTGCCGGACGGAACACTAAGCATTTTTCATCTTCTTTGGAGAGTTGAGTTTACTTTTTCAACTTTCTTTGTTGCGCGTCCTTTTTGTTCTTGTTTTTGTGTCTTGTAATTGCACTGGGATTGGATTGCTTTTTGTCTTCGTTTAGTTAGAAGAAACTGACGAAGGAGATGGAGAATCGTGGCGATGATGGCGATTAAATAATATAAAATTAGCGTCGTTAGTTGGAAGCTATATGAATTTAATTGGAGCAACTACTTAAAATGTGCTTCAAACGGTTTCCAAGGATACCTTTTTTCTTCAAGAGAAAAAGAAAATTTATATGATGAATACCTGTAATAGGTAAGAGTATTATGATATACGATACGTAGAATTTCGGAGGGAAATAAGGAATTTGTAAAGAAGAAGATGGCAGCCGCTAGCAAATATTGGATAATGGGTGTTAAATTAAAATTTATGATTTCTCTGACTTTATTTGATTACATTAATCTTTCATTCAATTTTTGGTCATCAGTAAGGTAATAAACATTATAATATGATGAACTGGATGCATCCATAATTTTTTTTTATCGTGCGAAGTAGGTAAGTCGATGGATCATTCTTTTTATCACAAAGGGAATTGTACACGGTATAAGGGACTATGAAGATGAACGTCTCAAGTTTGTTAATTCGTAATTATGGGTGTAAAATAAGTAGAAATACCTAGTTAAGCTATTTGAATTATAAGAAGTGCGTCGTCTTGATTTTTCGACATCAAAGGGTATGGGGAATGGGGATGTTCTTGTCGACTGATATAATATCGTTGGTCTCAGTGAAATAGTTATAAATAACCAGCAAAAATCTTGCACACAAGTGATCAATATTATATAGAGAAATATTTCGAAAAACTACTCCTTAAAAGTATTAACTATATAACGGGTGATTTTTTAAGAGGTTTAGAACTTTTTAAAAAAAAAAAAACACAAAAAATTCGAAAAAATGAATGAAATATTTATTTGAATCGATAGTTTGAACCTTGCAATTTAATGTTTAAAGATAATTTCATGCAAATGTTGACCGCGGCTGCGTCTCAGGTAGCCCATCCGCTGAGTCCAATTTTGGCATACTCTTTCACACATATCGGCCGGTATCTCACGAATGAATGCATGGATGTTGGCTTCCAGTGCGTCAATCGAAGCGGGCTTGTCCCTATAGACATTAGCCTTGACATACCCCCACAAAAAATAGTCTAATGGTGTCAAATCGCACGATCTAGGCGGCCAATTGACCGGCCCGAAACGTGAAATTAACTGTTCACCAAACTCGCCTCGCAATTGCGCCATTGTTTCGCGTGCTGTGTGGCATGTGGCACCGTCTTGTTGAAACCACATATCATGCAAGTCAAGAACTTCCATTTCGGGCAAAAAAAAGTTTGTTATCATCGCTCGGTAGCGTTCACCATTGACAGTAACGCTGCGATTCGCATCATCTTTGAAGAAATATGGCCCAATAATGCCGCCGGCCCATAAACCGCACCAAACAGTGGCTTTTTCGGGATGCATTGGTAGCTGTTGCAATGCTTCTGGCTGATCTTCACTCCAAATGCGGCAATTGTGCTTATTTACGTACCCATTCAACCAAAAATCAGCCTCATCGCTGAACACAATTTTTCGATAAAAAAGCGGATCCTCGGCCAGCTTTTCAAGAGCCCATTCACCAAAAATTCGGCGTTGTGGTAGGTCGGCTGGCTTTAGTTCTTGCACCAGCTGTATCTTAAAAGGCTTTACGCCCAAATCCTTCCGCAAAATTTTCCACGTAGTGCTGTAACAAAGGCCTAACTGCTGGGAACGGCGCCGAATCGATATTTCGCGGTCTTCTGTCACACTAGCTGATACGGCCGCAATATTTTCTTCACTACGCACAGTACGTAAACGTGTTGGTGGTTTAATGTCCAACAAAGTAAATTTGGTGCGAAATTTGGTCACAATCTTCCAAATAGACTGCTCAGAAGGTCGAGAATGCCGACCATAAAATGGAAGCAGCGCGCGATGAACATTTCGAACCGAGCACGAATTTTGATAGTAAAATTCAATAATTTGCAAGCGTTGTTCATTTGTAAGACGATCCATGGTTAAATTGCAAACCAAACTGAAGCTGTTTGACAGTGACACAAGGTACTAAACACACGTCAGCTGTCAAAACCAGTGTTGCCAAAACCAAACCAGCTAAAAAATCACCCGTTATATCATGGAAGAAGTAAAAAAAAAAGAGGCTAGGTGTGACCCACACTGGTAAATTCCCATTGGTGCCCTTGGAACCTAGAGACCCAAAAATTATTTTGTAATACAAAAATGCACAATTCAAGATCTTTGAAGGCCTTATCAGGGTGTTTAATATGCAATTAAATGAAGGCTTAAAAGGGGCAGTTTGTTCTCGAGACATTCGAGACGAAAAACATTTTTGAACAATTTTTATTATTTTTGGTCTGCATTTTTTTCGGTTTAAAACAAAACTATGAATTGAATGTTTTTACAAATTTTATCAGTTGTCGACTAACGTCATTGTGGTTGGTATAAAATTAGCATGGCGTCGAATTCAGTTTTTATTGTCACGATGTTCGAGACGAAAAATATTTTTCAAGAATTTTAAGTATTTTCTTGTGGTTTATTTTGTTTTTTTCTTCGCAATTCTTCATTACGTCATTATGTGTAGAATAAAACCAAGCTGAAGTCATTCGCATTTCTTATCCTCGAGACATTTGAGGTGAATGACATTTTAAAACTTTTTTTTTTAAATCGCTACGTTAATAAAAAAATTGGTAATTGAATTTTTTGAAACTCCTTTCTGCACGTCACGATATTATTATCTTAAAAATAAAATTCATTTGAAGTAAATATTTCTATATGTTCTTGAGATAAGGTGAACGATAGAATGTAACACGTACGTACGAACGTATGTACTTATACACACATGTAAAGACATCTCTCTAAAAACGATGGATTTAGATTCTTGGGACCTCGAAAGGTTGAGATATGTCAAAATTTTCGATTCGACAAATCGTATTAATTACAATAATTTTCAATGGGAAGTTAATAAATGAAATAGTGGTGGATCAGCTCGTGCAGTACAGTGGTCACGTAACTTATATCAGTCTTAACAATTTTTGCGTGCTTTAGTTTTTAATCGGAAGGAATGCAGGGCACATACAATATTCTGCCGAGTCTGAACAGCTAATATGAGCATGGCAAAGAGATACTCTTGAAATATTTGTCATTTCCTATCTCAAGATGCAGTACCACTGAAAAAACATTTAAAGTGACAGCTGGCTGGATTTGAATTCAGATCTCTGAAGTGATATAGTTCAATTCTCTATAGACAATTAGTGCATTCATCTGCAACTTACTTAAAAACTGCACAAGAACCTACCTATATATAGACATTTAGGCAATAATTTTACTAAAACCAGCTGTTATTTTAACCATTCACATTGACCGTTTATTTTTATTCTCTACTTTCTCATAATCGCCTTAACCGATTCAAATTTAATTTTGTATGACGAAACTTGCTGGAACTTAAAATAAAATATGCATTTAAAAAATGCAATAAAAATGAAGGTTTGTATTTCGGATTGTTATTTTTTAGGGCTCGATATTTCAAAAACAGGTTGATGGTATTTTATTACTGACAAATTTCGGAAGTCAACTTCTTCTTCATTATGTACGTGGTTATCAGAGCGAAAGTCTCTTATATTTCTGCATCGGTTGGTTCGCCATAACACGATAAATTTCAACTATGTAAAAAACTTAAGCTTGAAATATCCTTAATTAAGTTATGTACATACATACACATAATATGATCACCACATAACTTTTTTGATGAACAATACGAAATGATTTTGTTTTTGCCGCCTTCAGCATCTTTTAACTAATCTGGGTAGGTATAGTATTTGAATAAAATCAGTGCACCTTTGAAGTTCAAGGTAACTAAATACACATAAATATATATTGTATACGCACAGATGAATAGAATCGCGGAACCAGCTTTTAACTTTTTCCCTATATGCCCCAACACATCTCTATACCAAATGAAAATCTTCTTCTATTGACGAAATAAAACAATCAATTTTGTCAAGGAGATGTGCCACCGCAGTCTATGGATAAAGCAACAATATTGTCGTAGTGAAATTTGTACGTACATTCAGAATATCCTATTAGCTCTTACAAATTTTAAATCCAATTGGCTTCCCTTGCAAATATTCAAATCAATGTACCTGTATCCAGTGTTGCCGCAAGTCAAAAAAAAAGTCTCTAGATCGACCTTAAAAATCCGCTAGATATGCTAAAATTTTTAAAAAAGTCACAGTACAAAAAAAATTTCAGTACAAATATATCAACAAAAAAAATAGTAAAAAAAACTTATAAACATAAAGTTAACATACAAAATCTTAAAAAAACAAATTCAGTCTCAAAAATTTTACTACTTATCATTTTTAAAGTAAAAAGTAAAGACGTTTTAATGATAACTTCAAATACCTATTATAAAAATAATTATTCAATCACAAATAAAATTATATCCATTGCATCTTCATCAATTTCATTGACTTCAATATCTAAAGCATTATTGAAATTATTTTTTAAAAGAACATTTTTAGGGATTTCGTTATTATGACAATTTTGTGTTTATATTTTTATTTTATTTCTAATGAGCATTATTGAATTCAAAGTTTTCGTTGACATTTTATTTCTCAACTTATTTTTAACAATGTTCATCATGCTAAAAATGCGTTCCACTTCGGCATTTGAATGTGGAAGCGACATAACTGTTCTAGCAAGCTGGAATAATTTTTCATAAGTATTGATTTAAGCCTAGTATACAGTTCCTCCGCGAAAAAAATACATGTACTTCTTATGGGAGTGATTTTATCGCAAACAAAATTTTTTACGTTTAAAATTTTACTATCGAACTGTGAACCAAATTTATATTCACCACGGAAACTTTTTCGTGCAAAACAATGTTGGTGACATTGTTTTGTGGAAAAAAAGAGGACAACGTAGGTATACAAATTTTTTATTTTAACTCAGATTTTTTTTCTTTCGAAAAAAAAAAAAATCTTACCACTTACGTTTTTTTGTTCAAAAGAACTGTATACTCGGCTTTATACAAAAAAAGTTTACTCCCGAAATCTCCACTTCAGCCGACTCGACAAAACCAAACAAAAACAATTACAGTTTTAAAATTTTACACAAAATAAAATATAGAAACGAAATGACTAGGTAGTCTAGTTTCTAAAACATATACCCGCTCCGCTCACTCGCAGTCACACTCGTTTCGGTCTTCTTTGGTGTGGTGAAGTTTCAAATTACGTTCAGTGGTCGTGGTAAAAAAAGAGTCAATCGAATATCATTTCAGAAGTGCCAAACTCGAATGCCAGGGATGTAACATCACCAGGGGAGTAATATTTACAAAAAATATATTTTTACAAAAGAATTATCTAGTGACAAAAAATAATTTTTTGTCGCTAAACTTTTGAAAATTCCGCTAAATATAGTGACAGAGTCACTAAAACGGCAACACTGCCTATATCTGTCGTTCTTTTGTGTAAATGTGGGGAGCATATAAAATGTTTGAATTTTCTCATTGACTTTATCCTCAAATTACATGGGTATAGTAAAGGTACATTGTTGTTTTTCTTCTCTATAGAACTTATATATATGTACAAAGGTCTTGTGCGACGTGTGTCGCTTCAAAACCATCAGGTTACATATTGATCCTGTGGAAAATTTTATTCCAAGTAAAATGTGACGACTGCAGACAAATCAGTAAATTAAGATAAGTAATATTATGAGGAATATCAAATTTGGATTTATAAACAAAAACTAAATTAAATAGTTTCCATATGGACTGTCACACGCATTGCTAATTCATTTTTACTTACTCTTCTATATAAGGCGTAGTATATGTATGCAATTTCGCATATTTGTGTATAGCAAAAATGTTGGCGGTTTTAATCAAATTGATAACTAAAAAATAATGGAAAAATTTAGGAAAGTTTTCGTCATATCATCTTTCCCATGAACAATTTTAAAAATATTTCTGTCATACAACAAGCTCAACGTCACATTTCATTTTATACCAAACTCATTCTTGTACACCTCTTGGTCAGAAATGGGCAATTACCCTTGAGATTTCTTTTCAGGTTATTGTGTTCAATCAAGAAATTTCGTATAGCAAACAGCTTTTCTGACACATGTTTATTGTTTATAGCTCTTATCACATCACTTGCTCATTTCACGACCATGTTGGATCTAATCAATATTATTTCTTTTAAGATATTTCTGCTCGTATATTGGAAAACAACTGGAAATATAAAAGACTATGAAGAAAGAAAACGAAACATATACTGCATAGGTATATATATTGCTTTGTTTTATTTTCTACTCTTATTGATATTGTTGAACGTTTTTATGGTCTAAAAAAAATATACGAACAATTTAAGACACGCATGAAATTGGTTATTTGTTCATACCTTAAAGGTATACATAGTTAGTCAGTTTCCTTTTTTTTTGTTTCGCAGGATAAGATTTTTTGTCATACTATAAGGGACTAGGGTATACGGTAGTACATATTTCAGGAGATGAAAGGTTCTAGAAGGTGAACAGTTCGGAAAGATAATCGAAATATTTTCACCCTTAGTATCTCAGAAAGACCAACGGGTTTAAATTTTGTACACTTTATTCCCAACTTAATTTTTTACTTTTTTCTTTGCCTGTAGTTCCTCGTATTATATTTTTATTTAACGTTTTACATATTTGTAAACGGTACTTTCGGGCTTTTTTATCTTGTTATGTAAATTTTATTTAATGATTTTATTTATAACAATTCTTCTTCAACCAAATGTTGATGCTCGAAAAGATAAGCAGTTTTAAAAGATGAACGAGCCGTTTTATATCTGTTCATCTTTTCATGATTCTACTGTATGTATTATGTAAGCTTAGTTCCGAGTTTTACACCATCAACCCTTTGTAAGGTTTGCGCCATTTTGATTTAAAAAGTAAACTTGTTTTTAGCCATTCAAAACAAGGGAGATATTAGAGAGAGTTTTTTTTTTTTGCAATAGATGGATTTTAAATAAAGGGTGTTTTTTTTAGACGTGGTTTTCAATCTGGCTATACTTTTTTCGGAGTTGGTCTTTTTGACAGCTGTCACTTGATTTATGCTCAGTTTGGTTTGCCATTTCATATAATGATCGATAGATGTGTTTATGGAGTAGATATAATTGTTTAATAGTTCTAAATGTGAATATAAAAACGACGATACTGTCGATGTGTTTCTTTTTTAATTTCTCACTGTTCTATGTATAGATTCCCAGAAAAACACGCCTATTGATGTTAAATCATTAAAAATAAAAAGTAAGAACGGTATGAGTTAACTCACGTTTAAATATATACATACAAATTGTCGATATGGAATTAAACAATTTTCAATCCTTTATCTACCGCAACACGAGTTCTCAAACGATTTCTTCGAAAACTTCTCAACAGTATGAAGTTATTTTAAGCAACCAAATTTTTTATACAATACCTACTACATTATAAAAACACATAAAAGAAGTACAGATACATCCCTCGTGGAATATAAGGACCACATCCCCAATCATATTCATACTTTATGCATCGGCATGTATGTATGTAAGTGTTATCAATATTTTCACACTTGGAGTTTGAAACATAAATTAATGAAAAAAATTAATCTTACTAAGTGTTACATTTGTGACATAAGATCTCTTTCCTTTCAGTTCACAAGAGCTTTGTACTTGTACTTATATCAGCTTGTTTATTGATACTGCATGTAGCATAGATATTACATTATGCACTTAACTTTTCAGTGAAATCAAAACGGTTTCTATTATCCATATAGGAATCATACATATATGAATTTTATTCTCCTCTTATAAGTATCAATATGTTTTTATGAACTTTTGTTTTAAAAGAAAAAGGTAGAAGTACGCATGAAAAGAAGTTCCAACTTTAAAATTGATGGTATAAAGCAACACACAAACTCGCAAGTTTTTCATAAATTTTAAGTTTAATTATAAATTATGAGGATTGATGCAGCTACGGCTGACAATTTCTAACAAAAAATACTTTATACTAACCGAGAGCGTTTTTCGGTGGGTTAAAATTAATGTATTAAATATTACGTTTCCAAGGGTAATGCGGCCGTGTCGATTAAAATAAATTAAAAACAAAAAAAAGTTATAATAATGAGGAGAAACTTGGTTAGGGTTCGTATTTTTGAAGATAATTTATGTTAAACGAGTATCTTGCTTAAGTCAAATAATTATATTTAGTCAATTTCACACATCTCTGAGTCTATAGATTTGTTATAACGGGACATTCATTTCGTGGTTTCAAGTTGGTAGCGCTGGAATTTGACACCTGTCAAGCTGTCATTTGAAGTGACATAATATTAGTTGAATGTTCGCCATTTATACGATAGTGGATCGCTTAACAATCAAACAACGCGTTAAAATTATTAAAACAATTTCTACAAAAGTAGTTATTCAAACGTAGCCACTTTTCGCGCATTACGCGATGATTATGGTCGTCATAATCATCCGACTACGCAAGAAATCGGTAAAATCGTGAAGAAATTTGAAGAGAGTGAAAGCGTTGATGGTGTCGTAACTCGTAAGGCCTGTGCATCACCGTAATGCACTCTCTGTCGGAAATATTTCTGCTGCAAGTGCAAGTGTTGCTGATGATCCGAATTTAACTATTTCCCGGCGATCGCAGCAATGGTCGAATGAAAACCGATTTGTTTTTATCGTGCGATTGAAGATCATGACTTGGACGAAATGTGGTTCCAATAAGACGGGTCAACAAGCCACTGAACACGATCAATTTTGGCTTTATTGCGTGGGAAGTTTCCTGGTCGCATAATTTTACGTTTTGGCGACGTCAATTGGCCACACGGAAAGAATTGAAAAATCACTAATTGCGAAATTTTAGGTTGTAATTTACAAAACTCTTTTTTTTAGTACATCAAGACGCTTTTATTTAAAAATGATTGAAAAATTGTAAATTAGCATTCAAATCTTCGTAAAATACAAAATTTAATAATTTGGTATTTATTATCAAAAGTCATAATTCGAGTTTGTTGACTTCAATGCAAATTACAACTTTTGAGTCGCAATCTACTACTTCTGGGGAATAATTTAATTTTACAAATTATTAATCTTGTTTTGCGAAATGTATATGGTGATTTTCATTTTCTCAATGCTCAAACCAATAAAATGTAATCACGATATATAAACATTGAGCCCCCACGATCGTAATTTATGAAATACCTATTTGCTGATTTAAGATCAAAACTAAACAGTAAATTACAACTTTTTAGTCGCAATCTACTATCGTCAGGGGAATAATTTGAACATTTATAGGGTGATTTGCATGCTCTTGATACTAAAACCAGACCACGGGCTACTATTTTTTTCTAAGTGTCTGAATTTAATCAAATTCTCTTAGAAATATAGAATTCACAGTGCATTCATGCTGTGAGTTTTATAAGAATCGGTAAGCATCGACCATAATTCGCATCTTCGCCAAAACACAATCTTTGGAGTTAAGGTCACTCGAAGTTATAAATTGAGGTATGTATTTTGCAGTTTCACTACCTCATCAGACTTTGTAGCTAAGTCGGAAATTATTTTCACTTAATTTGCAGTTTTTCATTTGCAGCAAATCCATAGGTTTAAGTTGTAAACGAAAAATTTTTCTTGAATCTCGACAGGATTGCTTGAAAATGGAAAGTAGATTAATCTTTAAAAGCTGCAAATTGCCAAATAAACATTTTCAAATTACGACTCAAAAGTTGCAATTTAAGGATAAATAAGTATCTAAACTGTGATCGTCATTTGCAAATTGCCGAATAACCTGTTTCAAATTACGACTCAAAAGTTGCAATTTAAAGATACATAAATAAGTATCAAAACCGGCAATATTTTTTTTCCTCGATCGAATAACTGATACTCAAAAGTGGTGAAATATGATTTTTGAGGGTCAATATCTTCAATTCGCTCATTTTATGAAATTGCAAACAAAAAGTCGTAATTTACTAATTTCGAAGCCAAGGTACAAAACTGGATTCATTTTTCGTGATTTGTAGCTTATTTTTCTTGACCTGATCTAATAATTTTTTCCGTGCACCAAAGATCATTCGATTTGACACCGTTAGATTTTTTTTTTGTTTTTTTTTCCCGAACTCTAGATGCATTAAAAAGAAATTAACATTAGTCATGTTATGGCCAAGATACCACCCGAAATGTGCGAAAAAGTGGTTAAAAATTACCTCAAAAGAATCGCATGCTTCAAATCTTCCCGAGGCGGCCATTTGAATGATATTGTACAAAGTCCAAACTTTATAATGACATAAAATTTTCATCAAAAATGTATCGCTGTGTGTGTTTTATTTAGCTATACTTTTGAAACCGAAAAATGAATGACCTTTAACTATGAGCGATTTAATGTGTTTCATTAACTAACTTTATTGGTTATTAAAACCGAACAAATTAACCCAGAAGTAGTTTAATAAAATTTAGTACACTTTAACCGAATCAGTGTGTAGATTTAATTGATTTTGATTAATCGAGTTGACTCGTATAATTTGTTCTGGTGAGTTTGCAGGTTGTATATTAACTATGCGTTTGTTATTTAACCTAACCAAGTTTTACGTTATTTTTAACCGATCATTTTTCTGCGTGAAGGTTAATTGGATGAGACTAAAAAATTGCCAGTTTATCGCCATTAAAAGTGGAGTGTGCAAAAATAAGATTTGAATTGAAAACAAACAAATTGGGTTCTCGAGGTATCTATGCATGTCGGTTGAAGGCCCTGGCCCTTCATATCATTATCATTTTAAATAAAACTATGTTATAAAAAGTTTAATTCTTTATTTATTTTGTCATAATTTCACTTTCACTCATGTTTTATTCTATTTTTTATATTTATTCTAGGTTCCGAGATTTTAGATTCAGTTTTACAAACTTGTTCAATCCACGGATCAAAATTTTACCCTAATTATTTCAGCTAATTAAGGTTCAACCAGAGTTCAAGCCTGATTCAAAATGGTTTTTTTGTAAATGCTTTCTCTCACTAAACCGTTTTCAAATTTGATCCGAGGTTGAACTACGTTTGTACAAATGTGACCCTCAGTATAACATGTTAACCCCTTAACTATTCTAAATAAAGTCATAAAGTTATCTAAATGCCAACCTCAATATTTCGATCTTTCAATTAGCCCCGGTTTTGAATAGACTTGAAAACTTACCTACTATTATAGTTTAAGTAGTACCTGGGAGACCGAGCTTGGCTCGGCTTTTTCTAATTGAAAAAAGTGAAATATGTATGAGAAATATAGACATGGCAGTTAATAGAAAACAACATATGTCATCCATTAAATTTGTTCACTTTATAAATGCGTTCAATGGAGATGCTTCCATATTATGTACGTGGAGATAAATATGTAGACAGTTTGACATAATGTGGAGATACATGTGGAAATACCTGCACGCATGTGGAGATACATTGATGCATCGACATATGTTTGGATAAATTTGTTGGAGATAAATATGTGGAGTTACATTTGGAGATTCCTCCACTTGCATATATTAAATACAAAATTTCCTCCAGATAGTTAGAACTGTTGCTTTAGCGCCCCTTTAGTTAAGGGCCTGGGTGATACAACAAAAGTGGGCGTGGAAGGGCGTGGGCGGTTTTTCCAATTTTTTTTTTATTTTGTTCTTGCTTATCAGTACACTTCCTGATAATTTCATCCAAATCGCTGAAGCCAATTTCATGCAAATCGTTGGATCCGTTTCGGATATTTTTTGTTTTTCAATTTTTCTCACTCATAAGAATGAACTCTAAAACTTTTACTCAAATAGTTTGAGTAGCTTCCGAGAAATAGAAATAATAAAAGTAGTCGTGACATTGGCGGATTTTATTAAAATCAATTTTCAATTTTTTTCTTGTTCATATCTAAAAATAAACTGAAAATTTCTAATTGTCTTCGAGAAACCAAAAACTAATAAAAGTGGGTGTGGCAGTAGGCGAAGTCTACATATTTCTTTTAAAATGTTGTTCCTACTTATAAAAGAGAACGCTCACTGAAAATTTTATGCAAATTGTCGGAGCCGTTTCCGATAAACTAAAAACGACAAAAGTGGACGGAGCAGTGGGCGGATTTCACTAAACTTGTCTTAACTTTTTTCTTCTTATTGAGGAGAAAAAACTCTGAAAAATTCATTAAAATGGCTAGTTCCGTTTCCGAGAAACCAAGCAATAATAAAAGTGGGCGTGGCAGTGGGTGGATTTTAGTAAAATAATTTTTCAATTTTTTGTTATTAAAATAAACTCTTATAACCTCATAACCTCATTTAAATCGTTTGAATTGTTTTCGAGACACTAAGAAATAATAAAAGTGGGCGTGGCAGTAGGTGGATTCTACTTATTTCTTTTTAAATTTTGTTCCTACCTATAAAAGAGAACGCTCTCATAAAATTGTATCTAAGTTGTCGGACCCGTTTCCGATAAACTAAAAACGAAATAAGTGGGCGGTGCAGTGGGTGTTGCTGTGGGCGGATTTCACTAAATTTTTCTTAAAATTTTTCTTCTTATTGAGAAGAAAAAAACTCGGAAAAATGTATTAAAATGGCTAGCTTCGTTTCCGAGAAAGCAAGCAATAATAAAAGTGGGCGTGGCAGTGGGTGGATTTTAGTAAAAGAATTTTCCAATTTTTTGTTATAAGAATAAACTCTTATAACCTCATTGAAATCGTTTGAATTGTTTAAGAGAAATTAAGAAATGATAAAAGTGGGCGTGGCAGTCATAGAATTTTACTAAATATATTTTTTTATTTTTTTTTTCGATCATAACAATAAACACTGAAAATTTCATCCGAATCGTTGGAGCCGTTTTCGAATAGCCAATAACTAATAACAGTGGGCGTGGTAGTAGGCGGATTTTACTGATTTTATTTTTTTAATTTTTTTCTTTTCCATGAAAGTAAACTCTGAAAATTTTATTCAAATCGCTTGAGCCGTTTCCGAGTAATAAAGATATTTCAGACCGATTCCGTCATACTTAAAAGTAAGAAAAGTGGGCGCGGGGTGGGCGGATTTTACTAAATTTTATTTTTTATTTTTTTTCTCGTTCATCGTAATAAACTCTGAAAATTTTATCAAAATCGTTGGAGCCATTTCCGAGAAACCAAATATATATAAATATATAAATATATAAATATATAAATATATAAATATATAAATATATAAATATATAAATATATAAATATATAAATATATAAATATATAAATATATAAATATATAAATAAATATACAAGAATAACTCGTTTAAAGTAATAAGATTTTTTTAAATATAAAAAAAAACAACATTTCTCAATGCCTTTAAAGCCATTACCCTTTGAAACAAGATTCCTATTTTGAGATACTACAAAAATTACCTAAAATAATGTCAAGGTCAAAGATCTGATCCGATCTGCGATGGTCCAAAGAAAACTTTCTCAAAGAGGCTGATAAACGCACGTGGCGAGTTGAGTTAATTTTATATAAGAAAAAGAAGGCAATTTCAAGTGAGAAATGACATGGTCCTGGGACGAGAGATTCATTTAAAGGGTTGAACTTTATAAAAGGTGATCTTGGTTCGGTCATCAATTTTTGTTTGTTGATCTTATGAGGGTCGAATGTGGCTAGAAAAGTATTAGAAAATAATTTGATACATAATCTATACGTCCCATAAAACCCTGCAGTTTCCACTTTTTACTATATGAACTTGGTTTATTTTGACTCATAGCTTTTATCTATTAGTTCATATTTATTTTGAAAGTGAATTTAACCTTGCTTGCCTTGTTTTTCTTTGATTTTATTTAAAACAAGTATTTTTTTCTTCAAAATTATCTTCAAGGTATAAAAGGGATATTTTATCGTAGAATAAATTACGAAAGTTCTTTTCATAACAAAAAAATATGAGGGTTGTTTCGAAAGCAAAAGCCTTTCATAACATAACTAGACATTCAAGTTTCAATTATGCTAATCCGCATGACTCACAAATAATTTTCACCCCATCTAAATGTATATCTTAAAATTTTGAAGGAACTTATAATAAGAAAACTATACTTATAAGAAGATATGCAAACCATAACCTAAAACTTATATTTTCATATATATATATGAGGGGTAAACTTATACGTGCTCGTGTAATTGTCATTTTTTGTATGTGACTGAGTGAATTGGTTTCTATTTCAGATGGTGAATATCGCACATGCTCAGCTCTGTCCCATATGTAGATATATCTACATACATAATATGTAATAGAAATTTAGCTTAATTGAAACTAATTTATATTACATATATTAAAAAGATAACGAAAACGAAAGGGTTTAGATTTGTTATTTATTGTGTGAGTTGAAATTTTGAACAAAATTCGAGCTAAGTTAATCTAGGATTTAAAAGTTTTGATATACAAAGTGAATTATATATAGTACTTCTACTTAAGTTTAGTTTTAAAAAGTAAGAAAAAGATTATCTAAAGAATTTCTATGAAGCATGCGGCTGTATACGAACGTCTCAACGTAGGACCCATTACTTACTATTCGGTAGTTTTCGAAAACGTGATTTACGTCAAAAATGCATTTGCAAGATTTTCTAAACGCAAACTGAAAAATTCAACTGCTCAAAAACCAAAACGCAATTTATATCCAAAAATATATTATTTTCGATAACGGAGTTTGCGAAAAAGTTTGCATATTTGACGATAGCAAATAGCAATGTCTTCGTCAAAAATGATGGCTGATCAAATTGACGTGGATTTGAAGTTTTTGAAAATGACCTTTTCTGTTTCCCAAGTAGTGTGGGACTGTTACTGTAGGAAATCACTTATGAATCGGGAGCTATCAGATCAACAAATGTGTTAAGACATCCAGGTTAACAGTCAAGCTCTACTTCCACTGTGCCGTACGCAAAAGACAGTCTTCTTTTGCGGAGTTAATGTGACTTTGCAGTCCCTGATTATGTGATTTAGCTGATTTTCTAACCAATTATGTAACCATTTCTTTATTTGAAAATTGAAAGTTACGATGTGAAATGCAACAGATACAGAATTGGTTCTAGAACATATATATTTATTTACTTTAGAGAATTATTGCTTGTATACCTTACTCTTTAGAGTTGGTATGAAATATTCGATTTCAGTATTTCAAAAGTTGTATTGCCTGCAGTCTCATGCCTACTAAATGGTTAACTATATTAATTTTATCACAAAGAAAATATGATTTCAGAAAAATACCTATTGAGTTTAAACAAAAGGAATTTTTTTTCCCTAAAAATTAAATTTTTTTTAATACACTCAGAGAAATACATCAGGTAAATATTTAACAATAAGTGTCTGTTTAAGCTTACAAGGTGCACTTCCCCATATTAATTTGCAGAAAACTCACGCGATTTCAGTAACATTATATACGGAGTTAACACGGCACTAATTTGATAAAATTGTAGTTGATTTATAAGAAGATGTAATATTGTTTCAACAGTGTCGTTTTTAACCATGTTCATGCTATTTTAACTCTGCATCTTGTAAATTTAAATTTTACTACATTTTCTTATTGAATTAACGTTTTGCAGTTGTTGTAGTTGTTATGATGTAATCAGTAGGGGCCTGGACCTACAATTTTCAGCAAAATTGGAACGACTAAGTGAGAGGTTCTTTTTAAAAAGAAATACTTTATACCAGTGGCGGATCCACGGGGGGGGGGGGGGGGGTTCGGGTCCGGACCGCCCCCCCATGAGCATTGAAACCAAACATTTTTGTATTAATTTATTTATTTATTAAATATTTACTTCTCTTCGACCTAAATTTTGTGTTAATTACAGAAAGCCCATATTTTTTTTAAATTTCAAGTGTAATATGAATACCTACCTCAAAAACCTCAAATGCATCTTAGTGGAAAAAGGAGTATACCTACTTACATTAGATTGCGTAGCAGTTTTATACGGTTTTCACACCGAACCAAAATCTCGGATTTCGGCACAAGATTTCCAAATCTCGTTGAATCGTTCACACCAGATTTCTAGAACCTAGATTTTATTTGAAATTTCAATCAAATTTCAGTGTTGATAGAAACTAAAAAAAAGGAGATTTCGCAGTAATCTACTAGATTACGAAATCTGAAAATGTATGGGAAATCTTGTTGATTTTGATGAGATTTGGTGATTTTTGATCGAAATCTAGATTTTGATTGGGTGTGTAAAGGCTATAAAGCCTATATGATGGAAACTTTGTTCAAGGGCTTACGGTATGTTAAATTTTGAAGATTTAGGCAATTTGTCATATCTACCTCTCCAAAGCAACATATTAAAATACTATTCAATATTATAAGGGCAAAAAGAAGTTAGCACCACCATTTTCGATTTTGAAAAAGAAACTGTGCTGCATTGTGCTAAACTTGTGCTGCGATGTGCCGTAAATATTTTTGAAAATTTTGAGGATGAAATTTTTCCAAAATAAATTTTTTCTAAAAATTTAAAGTTGTGCTCAAAAAATGATACAGCCGAAGAGATACAAAAATCGCATATTTCCGACTTTCACGACCGAACGCAAATGATGCGAAGGAACTTAGCGTGAAATTAGCACCGTCATTTTCGATTTAAAAAAAAAAAATGTGTTGCTGTATTGTGCTCAATTTGTGCATGCGATGTACCGTAATGTACTTTTTAAATTCTCAAATTTGCAAGTTTTAGGGATAAATTTTAAATTTGCAATTTTTTTTTTCAAAATCACGATTTAAAAAAAATTATACTTGTGCTGTTTTAAGCTGCTGCTGTTTTTGCTTGTTTGTATTTTTTTTTTTGAAAATCGAAAATGGCGGTGCTAACTACACGCACATAAATAATGTAGCACAAAGCCCACGCAAGTTTTATTTTTCTTTAAGTTTTCTATTTGTAATTTGACCCCCCCCCCCATGACCAAATCCTGAATCCGCCACTGTTGTATACCAACTCTTGCTTTTTATGAGTTTCTGGTAAATAAGATCAATCCGAAAAATTCTAAAACCAAAATATGTTCTGTGGTGACCTGTATAGTAGAACTATGTACTTACAAATTGTTTAAAGAATCTAGCAATGTTTTAGAATTATATTATTAATTTAATGTTCAGTTTTCATTGAGATTTCATTCGATAAAACTATAAAACTAATAAAATTATATAATGATTTATTTAACATTTGTTGGAGATTATTACATGTACTAATACATATATGGTTCTTTCCCATTTACCACAATTTTAAAGGTTGAAGTCTGCCAAAATTTCAAATCTTTTGAACAATTACTTTCGGCAGAACAGAATAAAAAATTTACCATTTCAATGCCGAAAAGCCTATATACATATGTGCTATATTCTCATACGTAACAACGGATACACGGCGGCATGGGTTAGTATTAAGATAAATAGTTATATGTATTTCATATTTGAAGAATATTTTTTTTATTTATTTCGAACACTGGTCCTCTGGAGGCATAGAAATTTAAGGACCAATTGAGTACTGTCCTAATGAGTTTTATGAAACAAGTAGAAAAAGAATTTTTTTTTAAACATATTCCAAAAAAAAATTGTTAAGGATATCTCTTCCTGCTGCATCAAAGTCACGGAAGCAAACTCTGATCATAATATTATCTTTATACATATACCGCTATCTACTCAAGATTTAAATCTTCTTTATACCTATGGTATGTTGTTTATATTATAACAGACAGCTTCATTAAAATACCTTCAAATCTGTTTGAATAAAGATACATTTTTGTTTAATGTGTTGATGATCTGATAAATCCAGTATCGACAACAATCTCATTGAACTACGGTTCTTATAATCAACCCTTTTTAAATCTAAAGAAGAACTAATAAATTAAATGCATTCTCTTTGCATTAAATCATTGCTCCACACATTCATCCTCGGCTTTATATGTAAACAAAGACTTCAAAAGTGCATTTTATTTATTACAATGTGGACACGTGTACTTCATCGCAACCAACCAAACACCTTCAATGTTGTTTGCCAAAAAGATAAAATCTGCAGATGAAATACAAATCCCAACACTAAGGTATGTAGCTCATGTCTCGCCCTTTATCAAGTTGCAGAAGTTTTTTTTTTTTAAAAAAGGACCAAAGAAAGGGGTTGAAGCTTGTGCATTCATTAGTTCCGTTGCGTTTTGTCGTTTGTCGTTTAGTCGATTTCAAAATTATTTTTGGGTTTTCTAATTTCCATTCAAAGTTTGTGAAAGAGAATAGCAAAACCGCAAAAACCACAGAAGACAAATTTTCCGGCTGTCTATATCACAGAATGATAAATCGTCAAATTATGTCACCCGACAAAAAGGAAAGGAAAAGCGTTAAAATTTGATTATCGACTTTCCATTGAATACCAAAACAACCATCAACCGAACCGACCGATTGCTTGATAGATTGACTAACGAGTTGGGTGCTTTGTATATATGTTTATTGTTGGTCAGGATGACTTTCGTTTTTCTTCTCATTGAAGGACACCCAGGAATTTCTTCATATAAATATATCTATCTATCATCATAGACGCTCGCTGACACTTTTATGTGTGTGTGTTGAATTCACTTGGAGCTGGCACTTAAAAAGCGACAAATACTTCGACTCATGTGTGCCGTGAATTCACTTTGCTTACTCAGCTACTGTAAGCCCAAATATATGTATATGTAGGTATGTTTATATGGAGGTAGGTGGCGAACCTCCTTTTATTTATCTACGGTTCGGCTGGCATGTTTACACAAATGACTTCGGAAAATCAGCTTGACTCCCCTAATTGTTGCGACAAGACTAAGGGCATTACGTTGCAGAAAAACTTTTTTTGACGGTCGTCGCATATAGGTGGTGTGGTACTCGACGTTATTATATACCTTCACTTCATACACTCGTGTAGATATATGGTTGAATTTGTATCTACAAGATACAGCTGTGTGTAGGGTGTTGTTGTCATGTTTTGATGGAGGACAACGATGTTGTAAACAAATAAATGAGCTGTGTATAGCTCTATATGCTACTATAGCATGAGTGTAAGTACGATGGTTGCGGTGGTTGTCGCGTTGGTAGACATTGCCCTACCGACCACTTATAGTCAGCCAACGCTGATTATATCCAATTATAGTCGTAAATCTATGCGACTATAGGTACTTCATATCCTAGATGAGGGTGGTGTCTTCACAGGAAGACAAAATTTCTCAATGGTGAATTTCACAAGTTATACATGAATAAGTTTTCCCTTTACAACGTATCAAAGTGGTTTTTGAAAGGTTTAAAAAGGAAAGTTGTGTGGAAACCCCACAAACTTGTTATAACTAACGACTTAATAATAATCGGTTTTTTAATTCAGTACCAGAAAAATAAAAGGTCTTGTACCTGGGTTAAAGTCGAATGATATACCTATGGCACCCTTTAAATATTTTCCACTAAATAATTTAACTTTTCAAAACAAAGATACAAAAATACTATCAAGTTTTATCTAAGCGCACAGTGGGTCCAGATTCGTATGTATAGGCGAGTTTCTCAGTGTCTTTGTAAGGTCTGAGTTAAACAAGAGTTAGTTCATCCTTCAAATAAATTGAACACTCGTTAATTCAGAAGCAGATTTTAATTGACTATAACATTTCAGCTGTCAAAAGTTTATCGAAATCAGAGTGCGGCACTAAGGATATGCGCTTCCACTGTCGAAACATAGAGGACGCACTAGGCGGCCAGTTTCAAAAAGACGATTGTCACGCTCTCTATTTTGATACAGCCGTATTTATAATTATAGATTTCCTAACAACACTCTTGGACAGTTGTATAGCTATAGCCACTATATAGCCAGTGTCTAAATAGTTGTAAACAATTCAACAGTTGACTAAATATGTATGTTCTCACTGACATCCCTGTAATCTGTCAATTTCGTGAGTATTTAGAATTTGGATGCGTTCAATGAACATTTCATTAATTTCAATTCTTTATTCATTAAACGTAGTCACTTTATAGAATGGGTTTGAACAACTAATTGCAGTGTCGATGGAACATGTTTATTGTTTATAAAAAAAGTTTTTGGAATTGGACAGCAGCTGTCCAAAGTTAGACACACTTTGGAATGGGTTTATAAATGAGACTGATACTTTTTTAACATACAGCTGATACAAATATCTATTCAGTTAGTTCAGCGACAGTTCATGTAGAATAAAGGTCTAGTGACTAGCGTCATTGGCAGGTTTGGTTATCTACCAAGGGAAACATATAACATATAATGATCAGTGCTATGAAGAGAAACTGGAGAAATTCACAAATATTTTTTGATGCAGCACATAGCTCATGAATTCATAAATAGTGTTCATTATGAGTAAGTGTGCAGTGCGTTCTTTAACAGCTATATAGACATACGCACTTTAAATAGTGCATTGTAATCGAAAATGTGATTCTCGATTCGCAAATGCAATCGGTATTCTGCATTAAAATTACGGCGTATATATGTAGATACGCAGATAGGTATATAAAAACATTTCTCATCCTGCGTAAGTACATAATAATCGTACATCCTTGTGCCTCGAAATAAATGTATTTCTCTAAAGAATAAGGGAGAGGTTGAATGATTAATTTTATGATGGGAATTCACTAAATTCATGTAGTGCCAGAGTTTACTCTGTGTCCTTTTCAGGCAGTATTTTTCATAAAAAAAACAAAAAGCTTAAAAATAGGCTTAAAAAAGGTATTCGTATCAAAATAAAAGTAGAGCTAACTAAATGTAATTAAAACAAAATTGTATGCTACTTATTTAATATTCAATTATTTAAAAACTAAAACTTAAATAATAAAAAAATGTTATTTTCCATATCAGATACAAACAAGTAAAAGGTTCGATTCTTATTTTCTTAACAAAATTCCGCAAACAGTCAAAAGAGCAGGGTAAAATTTTCCACACTGCAAAATGTTTTTGTTGCAATTGTAAGGTTTAACCTTATTGGCTTATAATTTTCAAAATTCAGATATTTAAAGGTTGAATAGAATCGCAATTTAACTTTTCTTTCTCAGCAATCTGATTTAGATGAATATGATTCCTCAGCAAAATTTCTCATTTTTACTATCAAAATACTAAGGAAAAAAATTGGATTTAAAATAAAGCTACATATCTGCAGGATGAAATGGGGTAAAAACAAAAAATGGTATCTGACTTTAAAAACCCTGTTTGTGTTTTAAATTTATAATTACATAGATATTTGGAGATTAAGCGAAATACATATCAGCTATTGTTTTTAAATTAAGCTACATACATATTATACTATATATAGGTATAGGGTGAATTGGGGTAAACCGAAAAAATTTAGTATCCGCTTTTAAAAATTCTTGTAAGGCAAAGGATGTTTTTTTTAGACGTGTGGTTTTCAAGAAGAAATAAAACGCGCATATAATGTTATGGGCAAGTTTTTTTTCCAGCCGAGAGGCCCAATTTCCGACCACTTTTTGCAGCAATTGGGGCCGTATGTCAGCAATAACGCGCAGCAATTCTCTTCCAAGGCGTCAATCGTCTCGGGCTTATCTGCGTAGACAAGCTACTTCACATAACCCCACAAAAAATAGTGCAGCGGTGATAAATCGCAAGATCTTGGAGGCCACGCCACAGGCCCACGACGCGAGATAATGCGCTCACCAAAAATTTCCTTCAATAAATTGATTGTTTCGTTGGCTGTATGGCATGTAGCGCCATCTAGTTTGAACCAAAGGTCGTCCACATCCACATCCTCCTATTCATTATGAAATGGCAAACCAAACAGAGCATAAATCAAGGACAGGTGTCAAAAAGACCAACTCCGAAAAAAGTATTGCCAGATTGAAAACCACACGTCTAAAAAAAACACCCGTTATAATATTTAGAGGATGGACTTGAAAGTTCATTTTAAGGCTACATATTTTTTTCCCAAATTTCCCTATTTATATAGGGTGAATTAGGATGAAAACGACAATAATATTTAAAAATACTTTATTTTAAGAATGGCTTAGTAAATTTCATTGTGCTTAAAAGTTTAAATTTTAAAAAGGCTTTAAAATTTAATGTTCAAAACTTTTTTTACTTTAGTTTTATTACGGTAATTCATTGTATAAAGGATACCATATATTTAGAAGTGAAGCCTCATATTTCATAATAGAAGTATTTATTTATATAAAAGGGAAAATAATGGGAACAGAAATCACTTTAAGAAATATTTCCTTAAAATTCGGGGCCAAATGGTCATAATTAAAAAGGATGATAACAATGCTTCCATAAGTTTCATCACAAAAATAAATTTAATTATGCTATGATAAATCGATAAGGACCTTATTTATATAAATGTGGCATACTTTAAAACATATAACCATGCGCTCCTTACTGTTATGTTTTGCTCTTCTTTTTCTTTTCGAATCTTATTAATAAAACAAGCGAATAAACTTGTTGGACAAATACAAACAAAATTTTAAAAATAGATGAAAAAACAACACCAAAAACCACCCTCACATAAATTCACCAATCTTTGTTCCATGAAATTCCCTTAAATACGTTTTGTTGAAAAGCACACTGAGATATGGCTTATAATTAAAAAATAAAATTATCAAGTTAAATTGAATATTAATCCATTTTTTAAATGAAAAGGATGCTGATGCCGATAAAGTAATTAATGGAAAAAAAGTTAATGAGAAAAAAGAAAATATTTACCTAAAAACACGTGAAGGTAAAATATAACATAAAATATAATAATATAGGTATGTATATATAGATACAGAGCATGTACACCACGTGACGTAATATAATTTTGAAGAGAGAGAATTATTGATTTTATGCATTTATCATTTTTTTTCTGTCTCTCTCTCTCTTTGATTTGATTGGATTGAACTGTTCTGCGCCACTTTAATAATAATTAATACAGGTATGAGGTATATGAAACAAAAATATGTAGGCCAGTGAAATTATATTCATTGCATCGCATTTAGATCAACTTAAAGCTAAAATAATTTGTTTTCTGAATATTTACATAACACTGTGCTACCTACATTGATGTTGAGCTTTTTAAAGTGACCCAGTATAGAGGTTGTAAGTCTGGTCGAATAAATCAAATAACAGTACCTATATACCTTTATTTAAAAATATTTCTATATCCTCAAAGTCACAATAATGTATTGTTCGTAAAACGGTTCTAGGTGACTTTCCGTTTTAACGATTTTTTTTAACACACAATCCGTAATTTGCGCACCGATTTTCAAATTTTGTTAATCCTTTAGAAAGAGCTTTTCCTTTTAAAGGTGTACCTACGTATATAGATTGCTCTGTTTTGTAGATTATTGTATTTTAAAATGCTTTGTTTACTGATTTACTGCCTGAACACATTTATGGAGACTGCTGCAACTGGAATTGGAGCTAGAATAGCAATCAAAAAATGTCATACGTGCTATTTATTAACGTGCCAACAATTTAAAGGGTGTTTTTCAATCTGGCAATACTTTTTTCAAAGTTCGGTCTTTTTGTCAGCTGTCACTTGATTTATGCTCTGTTTGGTTTGCCATTTCATAATAAATATAGACTTACTCCTGAACAACGTTTGCAAATCGTTCAAATTGATTACCAAAATAATGGTTCGAAATGGCCACCGATCCCGATTTTCACAAGAAAATTTTGTTCAGCGATGAAGCTCACTTTTGGTTGAATGGGTACCTACGTTAATAAGCAAAATTGTCGTATTTATGGAGTGATCATAATCCACAAGCCATTTTTGAGATGCGCGCCGCGCCGTTACATCCTTAAAAAGTCACTGTTTGGTGTGCTCTATGCGGGAAGAGGGAATCATTGGTCCATATTTCTTAAAAATGAAGCCGGCCATAGTGTTACAGTCAATGGGGAACGCTATAGAGCCATGATTAATGACTTTTTCGTACCTGAATTGGAGGGTGTTGATGTGGACGACCTTTGGTTCCAACAAGACGGCGCTACATGCCATACAGCCAACGAAACAATCAATTTATTGAAGGAAACTTTTGGTGAGCGCATTATCTCGTGTGGGTCGTGGGCTTGTAGCGTGGCCTCCAAGATAGTACGATTTAACACCGCTGGACTATTTTTTGTAGGGTTATGTGAAGTCACTTGTCTACGCAGATAAGCCCGAGACGATTGACGCCTGGGAAGAGAATAATCGGTGCGTTATGCCCCAATTTCTGCAAAAAGTGGTCGAAAATTGGGCCTCTCGGCTGGAATTTATTCCAGCCAGCCGCAGCGGCCACTTTGCCGAAATCATTTTTAAAACATAATGGCAAACCCTTATCTTTACAATAAAGCTAAATTCTTGGCCATAACATTAAATTATATGCGTTTTATTTCTTCTTGAAAACCACACGTCTAAAAAAAACACCCTTTATATGCTGTACATTATACAGCTTTTTGTGTAGGTATTTTAAAGAAAACACAAAACACGGACTTAGTATCCACTTTTTTAACTCAAATATTTGATCTTTTAATTTATATTTTTTTTTCTGTGACACAAAAAAGCACTGAGAGCTACAATATTTTTTGTCGGTTCTTTTTTCTTAGTGCAACTTTAAACGTCAAAAGTACTGCATGTACAAAGTTAAAAGATGGCGAACTCATCCAGCTCCGTCTGCATCTTCGATTGTAGCTATGTAGCGTTGTGTTCGAAACATTGAAGTTCGGTGTATTCAATATTTTCACAGTTATTCCGGCTTCAGTTGCAATTGCAGCTCCGTTTCAACTCCCTTCAGGTAGTTAAACAGCTTTAGCTCATCTAAATCATGTGTTTTTTTAAGCGCAATTCTAACTTCAGGCAGTTATATCTGTCAAACCAATTGTCAGATTGCTAACTCTCTCTACATTATCTACACGCTTAAACAACGTATAACCAACCATTTTTTAATAATTTATTGTTCCGTGCGTAAAATTTTGCTATTCCATAAGAGTGAGGTGAACATTTTTTGACAGATAACGTTTATTCTACTACCCAGACATGTAAATTAGTGAATAGAAAGAGTGTACCTACACGGAAAATTTTTTATATACAATTTACCTACCTACGTATAATGTAATTCTGTAAAATAGGCGCAACATTTTAGACTATTAAGTACGATGTTAAAGCATTTTTAGTATGATTGTATGTTAAAATAGGATTTTCCAAGTATCATAGGCACTATCTTTTTTTATATTTTAAATTTTAATTTAAAGTTAAAATCCCGAAATGCTTATTATTTTATTTTAGTACAATACTAACTCCAAATGTCACTTTGATAATCACAAAATTACAAAAAAGGTGTGTTTGTTTACTTTTTTGGATGAACATATTCAGCTCGAGTTTATTAATAAAAATAGGTTTAGTATGATACTATAGTTAAGAAATGTTTAGAACTAAGAACATTTTAGAAAAGAACTTTAAATGGTAGAAGATTAAGCTAACTATGTATACAGTATCATGCGAATACCTTGGCATGAAGCTGTATAAAATTTTTCCGCCATTTGCATTTATTTTATAGAATTTTTATGTTTAAGAATTCTCAATTTAACAAAAATGAATTAAAGCTTGATATCCTGGGTGCATTATGTCAGTGCCATTAGTATTATTTCATGACTATATATAAAGCATTGCGTTGCTTATTCAAACGTTACGTTCAACATATTATTTCCTTGGCTATAATTTATGCTATACATATAGCTATTTCTATATATGCTCACAGTATACAATATATAAGACAGGTAGACAACGAACCTATATGTAAAAATAAAAACCGTTCAAAAAGGAAGAGACGGATTTAAAATGTTATTTCGAAATAATTTGGGACGAACGTGTCTGTTTTTTATGCACTCTATTTACATTTGTATCTATATATTGTAAATTGTATGGTAGCCCCTCATTAAAAAGACATTATAAAAAGAAATAAAAAAATGCAAGTCAGTCAAAGGATCAGGTTTACTCAAATATTATTTAGATGAATAAAATATTGTTTTTTTTTTTAAATTGAAAAAAGGGAAGGCGAAGTGTGTGTTTGATTGATTTGTTTTTATAAGCTGATGTAAGGGAGTTATTGGAACCACAACCTTTAACTAAGTCCTTACTATATATATATCGTTTTGATAAAATAATTTTAATAGGTAGATACGTCTTTAAAGGATATTAGTGCTAATGAATTGTTAATTTTTTTCACATTTGTTATACGTAAAAAATAAACCGGAATTTAATATCAGATACCAACGGGCTTTTATCACCAACTGCAGTCAGAATTATAAACAAAGCAGCTGTTCTCTGGTTACTGGCAGTCAATGGACTTGTTCAAAATGTATTTCGTAACTTCTAGAAGTTTTACCTAGTAATTATTCTTCTTGTTATTTAAATTTAATTTCAATACCTATACACGCACCTATATTATCTATAATGTGGCAAAACCATTTCAATAATTTGGTTCCATTGACCATTATTAATATAACAATCGTAATCAGCACAACAAAGCTACACTGTCCAATAACTTATTTCTGTCCGAACAATTTTGAAGAAAGGGGGAAAAATAAGTATAAAATTGTATCGTGTATAGGTAAGCCTCCTCACTTTGACATTATTTCTTTGATGATATGAAAAATAAAGAAGGGTGGGAGGACGAAATAATTTCCTTTACGAGGGGTGCTATACATTAAATTCTCTCATCCCTTTTGTAAATATATTATTTTAGACTTATGGTAAACACAACTATACCATGTCGTCGTTTGATAGAACGTGAAAACTTGACCAATTGTAAAAAAAATCAAAACTAAAAAAATGGCTTCTTATATTAAGGTTGAAAAACAAACATTATGGAAGTTCGAATTAAAAAAATGGAGTCTTTCTTCTTCTATCTCTGCTTCTTAATTAAACTCGGACAATCTTCCAATTATATACAAATGGTTACTAACCATTGTTTATGTTAACAACAATTTTTTCAAATGAATGAGCTCTTTTTGTACTGTTTTTTTGTTTTGTTTATATTTTATTTTATTTACATTTTATTGGTAAGTATTTGGGATCTAAACCTACACAACACACTTTTTTTTTAAAGTGTGCTTGCCCAGTGGTGGAGGGCGCTGGTACTCCTGGGCCACATTTAAAGTAGTATTATAAAAAAAAATTATAAAAAATTGTTATATTTAGGGGGAGTTATAGCTATCATTGAAAACCATCATTGAAATGTTTGTTTTTAAGTTTTAAGGCATTTAAAATAACGAAATCAGTGATTATAAATATCTCTAAAGTTCATATAAAAAAATTAAATGTGTAGAAATTCACAGTTTTGGACATAAAATCATAGAGTTTCGAATAAAAGGAACACACCTTATATGATCCCCATAACTGACACCTTACGGTTTTACTTCCCTCAATCAAATTTAGCATAAAGCCCGGGGGGAATTGGATGAAAAAAACGACATTGGTGCTAAAAAAAAAAAAAATTTACATGTAAAATGCAACAAAACTGTGTTACCGGCATGACTTACAGGCCCAGCAGGTAATATGGGTAGAGTGGGTAGTAAAACCCACTCGAAATTTCAGTACTTTTTAGAAAAGCTTAAATATTTTCAATCTCATTAATGAAAAAAAAATTACTTAAATAAATTTCTGATCGGAACGGAAATTTCTCCGACTCATACAGAATATTTCTTTATTTTTCATTTTAATGATACAAATTTCTCATAAATCGGTTACATCTCCAGAAAATTATTTCAACGTGCGGTTGAAAAGGGACAAATTGAAGTGATATTTCTTATATTTCTTAAAATTCGGAAAAAATTCTGATCAGATACTACGATAGGGCTATTGACCTTTGACTATTTGTATTCTGGTATTAAATTTAAAGTTTATTTTCTCATTGAATTTTGGAAGATATATATTATATTCTTTTTCAAATACCAGGGTGTTTTGCGTTCTAATTTTAAAATATTCAAAAAATAGAAAAGGGGAAAAATTAATGTTGTCCTTTTCCATCTTCATCTTCATCTTCATCAACTTCTATTGAGCTAGCCATTTCTGTTTTTTCCCTCAAGACAGTGAGAGCAAACTATGCTCAGCTGATGCAATTTTTCCATGATAGTTCGGTAAATCAGCCAAAGCGTCAGGTTGTTATGAATACATGGAGTCTTTTAAATGCATTTGAAATTGAAATCTTAAACAAAGATTTGCAGAATTCAGATCTCCAGTGTTGTGGAATCGCTTCAAAAAGCAGAAGCTGTTATTGATGTGCTGGGCGCTTCCCGTGATTCCAAATTTGAGGCAATTTGGAAAAATTCCATAACAGCGGTTTTTGATCTTGAAATTGAAGAACCCAAACTCCCTGTCAACGAAAAGCACCAAAACTTACCGATGAAGGTATTTCAGAAAATTACAAATTCAACACACCGAAAGATTTTTACAGAAAATCATTTTTTGAAATATTTGACCAATTATTATCACTAAATGCAAGATTCATAAATGATTCTTCTCGTTTCTTCAAACTACTGGCACGATTCGCTGTAGGCCAAAAAGTAGATGTCGATGTTGTAGTTAAGTTCTACAAAGATGACTTTGATAAACAAAGACTCATTAGCGATAGGGACGTATTCCCATAGCTTTTGAAAAGACAGAAGCAAAAAATTTGAGAGAAGTTGTTGATTTTTTGCAAAAAATACCCCTGGAGTCCAGGGATTATTCCCGAGTTTGTACGGTTCGTCCGGTTGCTAATCACAATCCCAGGATCATCGTTCTCCATTCTTCATCGTTTAAAATCTTACCTAAGGTCAACAATGCTGCAGGATCGGTTCAACAATATTGCTACATATATGTTTATTCCGACCACACGGAAAATCTAAATTTGGATGAATTATTAAATAAATTTATTTCAAAACACTCCAAACGAAGTGCGGTTTTCGCATTAAGAAAGTAGTGTTTCATCGAAAGAATAAATACAAAACTTAAAATGAAAAAATTTTATGACTTTATGATTAGTGAATTTAAGCTTTTACATCTTACACCAACTACCCACTCGGGCTGAGGCTGTTCTGCCGGGCCTGATGACTTATATACATGTTATCGATGAAAACTCCATGTTTTTTTCTGTGATGGCGTCGCTAATCCCCGTTGTCGTTTTTTTCAACCATTTGCCCCCGGGGTTGCAAAAAACACTGCACCTTTAATTACAATGGCGAAGAAGTAGTTGATAAAGTTATTTTCATATACGTCTGGACTCTGGTGCTTCTGTGCGTCTATCTCTACCACACATTTATAAGTATAAGCAAAACTACTATAACTGACTTCCACTCGCAATTTTGTCATTTTTTCACAATTTTTTTTAATATTCATAATATAATTTTTAGCATAAAACTGCGTTTCGGGCTAAAAATCTAATTGAAAAATATCCTTAAAATGTTTGCTTTTGATTTAACAAAGAATTCATGAGAAACCTCTTGAGTTAGGTAATTAAAATTTAAAACTAAATTGGTTTTGTCACTTTCTGAGTGCATCAGCTATTTTGTTCGTATATGTATATACAGAGCAGAAATTGAAGAGAAGCACAACGAACGACGATCAACTAGCAAAGAGATCGTATTAATACTTCAACCATATTAGGTGTCAGCTGTCGCTGTCATCGGAGAAGTCATTTCAATTGCTTCTTTTTCTGTTTACAATTATTTTCAATTTTACCAAGGAGTGTTTTCAAAACATTCTGTCAATTCTTGTCTATATATTTCAATGACCCAGATACCTATAATGATTTTTTTTCCCATTGGTTTCTACATACATGTTGTTGTTTTGACATATTTAAATGCTTCCTCTGTTGATTTTAACACGAGTAAAATGGAATTAAAGAAATCATTTCGAACCAGTGCTCTACGGTCGTGATTGATTTGTATTTTTTGACAAGAGACACTTTTGTTCTGTATAATTCGGAATTATCGTTTACTAATTTACTGTATATTATTTATAATTTTGTTACTTTGTGTTGTTCTATATTTGCATGTGTTGTTAGTTTGCATTATTTTTACTAATTTACTAACCACTAACACATGCACTTATGATGCACAGTACACATATTAAAGGTAATATATTGCGCAGGTTGTCAAAGTTGGAAATGTCAAAAAATTAAAAATGGCTGTTCGAGTGCCCACAGGAACTCAACGCGCATCATTAAAAACAACAACAAAATATTGAAATTAGACAAGGAAGGGGGCACTGAATCCACCATTTTACCACCATAATACCTCGATTTTGGCAGAGGCGCAGAATTGAACAAAAATGAAAACGCTAATGATATTATGTACCTTTATAATATGTATGTGTACTGTGCTTATGATGAGCCTCTGATTGTAGTTTGCAGCTTGATCTAAGCTGACTACAACAAAGAATCTGAAGTGTTAAAAAAAAAAAAAATATTGGATTCATGAAGAAGAAACAAAATAACGATTTGACATTTCTAACTAGACAAATGAGAGAATCTATGTGAATTGTGAGATTTAATTTAAAAAATTGTAAATTGTAAGAATAATTGTGTTTATAATAAAAATAAGCTTTTAATGTGGACAAGATAAGAAATAGAATCATTATAATAAACCCGCATGTTTTGCGTAAATTGTAAATTGTCAAAATATTGAATGTACATATATCCGTATAGTAGGTAGCTTTGACTTACTAACCGGGAATGCAGTTCAAAGTGGAAATGTTTTATCCAACAACAACTTCAATCTTATGTTTGCCTTTGATTCGAGCCGAAAATTAAAATACAAAAGTTCAAAAAGTTACAGTCCCCATACCATATATCATATCGGCTTGGTGGCGACCGACGCACGGCTTAAAAAACTATTTTTCATACCAAATAAAAATAAAATCAAAGCTTATAATTTGCTTTATATGCGATGCGGTAAAGCGTATATCTTCGAATGATAACCTATACGTTTGTGTCAAACGAATAAACGACCCACAAGCGGGCTGTTTGTAACTTTTTCCTTTGCAGTTTGCGCACTATAAAGTCGTTTCAGTTTATTTTTTTTGACTTTGTTTTTTTTTTCCTTGTAGGTTACCTTTGTTGATATAAACCTTGCTTTTAATTCAAAGGAATTATATCCCTTTGGCAATCCAACCAACTTAAATTTACAAATGAAATCCTTGGAGTTCCATAAAGCGTCAGAAGCTCCAAGAATACTCCAATTTATAGACAAAAAAAATAACAACAAAAAAAAGTGAATAGAAACGCACAACAATAGAAAAAGGTAAGTGGAACGAAGCCTTTTGTTCTGAAATAGTATAGAGAGCATATAAAAGTTTATTTCTGTGGTATGTATATATATTTTGTGTGCAACCCGGATAACATGTTATGCCATTTCAATTCGAGTTTGAGTTTCCATGACAATTTTCACTATAACCTTAGATAATATCCTCGAGAATGATTCTATGTGTATAATATAATTGTTCTGGGTATAGGTATAGGTCGTAGGTACGTGCCTGTCTGGGATAGGTACATGAACTTCTATATAAAAACTATTATATTCTAAGGGTATAATGTGAATGGCCTTCACGTGCTTGGTTTGAATAGAACTTACTTCAGCCTCTAACCCCTGAAATATTCATCATCATAAGAAAATGCTTCCATTAATTTAGATGACAATAATGGTTTGTATATCTTTCGACATAGTTTAGCACGTTTATCTAATTGGACATTCCGTTCCACATGAATGCCTCTGATAATTATTATTTGTAACTTGAAAATAGCCTCTGTCTTATACTCCTATATATATGACTCAAGTCTGTTTATACATTTCGATTCTTATGAGAAATTATATATGATAGCCAGGGTTCGGAATATGGATCTTACTCGATTGACACCTTTTGCCGTTTATCATACAGTTCTAAAACGATCGACCATACTATATGCCAATTCTATGGACATTTTGTCCTAATCCAGATAGGTATACGTTCAGACCTCCAAAAAACTGACAGGTTTTAGCCATCTTGCAACATATGGGAAAGGTCTTCGTTCCTTATTTTCGCATGAATATTGGTAAATGTGGGGGAAGCGTTGAAGGTGAACCATGTCTTTCTCATCGTACAACAGCTGCTTGGAGGCTATAAGTAGGTAAACCTGAACAGTTCAATCGACTTTTGTAACAATTTTCGACTGAATGACCCTTTTTTGGACGGCCAGGTTAATATAAATCAGACAAACTCTGATGACTAAGAAGAATTAATTTTTTTGTCTCATCGTAACTTAAATGTCGCGTGGTCTTCATATCGTTGGGCGCCTTATGTTGGTGATGTTGATCGGGGAATCATCGCTTGTGAAGAATTTTAACTTTTCCCACATCGATCGAAGGAGTTACTTTCTTATAGAGGGTGTGAACTATATGAAAAACTATTAAAAAAATATAATTAGCTCACCTAAATAATTGATGAAGAACTGCAAAGATACAGAACTTGAGCAATAAATTAATTATCAATACTAACTTAGTAATTAGTAAAACTAATCAACGGTAATGGAACATTTTTAACGGAGCTCTTGGGTCGACGGTTGTTTATAACCAACTTCACTATATCAAATGCATCGCACCTGCGCGGTGCGCCTCGCTTGTTAATTTAATTTTATTTTTAAACAGAAACAGTCCGAACCCTGAGAATATAAACTCTTTTCATATTCTTCACCCCCAACGCCCAAAACCCCTCTCTATATAAGCTTATAATATAAGCGATCGTTAAATTCATTTGCACTTCTCGAAAATTATGTTTATTCTTCAGCTCTTGAAAACGCAATCCCAAATGCGGTCGGGCCGTCAAATGTATATACGTTCTCGTCCGTTACTTCGAGTGGATTTGGTATTTTTATATTTATTTCGTTCGGTAAGTGTTTTTTTTTTTTCTTTCTGCTTTTTTAACGACACAAATTTATTAGAGCTACGTTGAAATATGACTAAAGCCATAAACGTGACCGACCCTCACTTGTATTATATGCATACATATATATGCGTGGCGGTGATGATGATGATGACGATGACGTTGTACGCCACCACAATTATTGGTTACGGATCGAATTCAATGAGATTCAATTTAAAGATACATTATTATGGTTTCCTCCCTGACTGATTGGAACTTCAAACCATGTGGAGCATTCAACTATACGACGATGACGATGACGAAGTCGATGATAATAATGATGATGACGGTAATAATGATTGTATAAATATACTCAGTTATAACTGAGACACAAAGTCCAGACCACTACGGCACCAGCACTTCATAATTTCGTACACGATAAAGGTTTTGTTTAGAAATGGTATATTGTTGATGTTAGAATCATGCCATTCGTTCATGTATGTATACCTATGTTATGTATGTTGCTCTTGACATGTTAATACTTTAATATATTTACTTTCGAAACAAACTTATAACAGTAATGTTATAGAGAAGGATTTTGTTAACCTAAAGTCTAAAGAATTAACAAAATAAGGTGAAATGAAACCCTTAAGAAGAGACATTTATTTAAAAACAAAAAACATTAATTAATACTAGATACTATAGCTTCTTAATTTTTCAAGTAAAAATCGCCGTAGACTGATTTAATTACCTAAAAAAGGTCTTAAGTTCCTCCTCTATTTGAGGATCAACACGTATATATATGGTCTTATTTATAAACGTTGTCTAACTATGGAAAATGTGTTCAAAAACCTTGTTTATTGTTCTCTTATAGCTGCCTAACTTAGACACAAGAGAAGGTTGTCTTAACCGTGATATAATGTGATATTTATTTTTGTTCAATAAAGCATATTTCAGCCAATTTAAAAATAGTTAGACAGTGTCTAAGTAGACAAAAATCAAATAAATACGACTGATAGAGCCTAATTTAAAGATTCGACTTAATTTAATTTAATATTTTAAGCAGTTGGCATTTGCGAAGCTAACTTGGTGTGCAAAACTGGAGACAGCTATACCTAGCGACTGAGCTGGCTGGATAAGTTTATTGGTTGAAGCGCCTTGCCCCAACATAAGTAAGTATGTTAACTGCTAAGGTCCAGTTTGATATTGCATACTTAGCTGAATGAGTGGCACTCACGTCTTCTTTAACTACTTAAACAGACTATGAAATTTGGGCTAAGTCTTCGTATTCATTTTTTTTATGAAAACATTACTTGCCTCTTTATAATATCATAAAAAATTAATACAGCTAAACTAGAATAACAATTTGTAATTAGGTATATGGGTACCTAAGTTATGATTAAACTCAAGGTGGCAAATATTTATTTTGTTTTCAAACCAGAAATGTAATATGAAATGATTATTGTATAGAGCGAATCACCACTTCTTATCGTAACAGCAATCATAGATTTTTGAGAAAAGCCTTGAAATTTCTTCGAAAATTTTTATAATTTTCGAGAAAATAACGAAGATGAAGAATATTAGAAAGAATTACTTCTGTTTAAGTGAAAAGATTGGTATAATTCAACTCCAAACTGCGTTTCACCCATTGTACGACAGTATGAGCTGATCAGTAAGAAGAATTACGACAGCATCATTATAGAGACTTGTGGAAAATTTCAAATTTATTTTCTGTGATTCGTGAAAATTTTTCATTAGATTTTGAAGTAGGTACCCTCTTGGTGACTTGGAACTTTAAACAAAATTGTTTTCATTCAGTTCTGAGCGACATATATTTCACGTATCTACATATCTCATCACTTAGTTAGTTTAAAAAAGATTACAAAATCGGCACTCGGCAGCGAAAAAAATAATCAGATACACACACAGAAGTTACCCAACACTTTTACATTTAAAAAAAAGTTTTACAAACGCATGTTTGTTTTACAAACGCATGATTGCAGCACCGACTGCATGCTCCGATTGCAGCTCCTTTGCGTTGTGTTCGTTATTCGTAACATTGAATTCATTGACGTAATATATATGGACTGCTAGTAACCAACTTCACTCGTTTTCCAGTTTACAGCAGCGCTCTTGGGTCTTGGTGGTCATGCTATGAAACTCGCCATTACGAACAGCCAAAGATACTCTATTATTGATATTATATTGTAAGATAATAATGCACTATATTTCCAAAAAAAAAACCAATGGGAAAGATCAGAAAAAGTAAGTTCGAGCAAAATTTGCAAAAATTGTTCAATTCGTTGGCCAATAACCCGAAAAAACCTAAAGCAAAAATGTCTTTTATTCAATTTAAATAAAAAACGAACTTTTTCGAATGCCATCTACTGTCGGTTCTTCTTAAATATTTGAATTTCAACGATTTTTTTTGTTGTTTGGCATCCATTTAGTAACAAATGTGTGCGCTCAGTCCCAAAAGCGCTGAGATATCTTGGAACATTTTTCTGCGCAGGAAATGTATGGAAGTGACAAGTAACTAGCAGTCCATATATAATACGTCAATGATTGAATTTGTGTATATTGAACATTTTGACAGCTATTCCTGCTGCAACATCAGTTGCAGCTCCATCTCCATTGTGTTCAGCCAGTAATCTATAAAAATGCTTAGCTAAATTTTAACTTGGCTAAGTTATGGATATATAGTATGTAAAGGAAGTATATTAAATTTAGCGGAAGAGAGAGAGAGAGGAAAAATGAGGATGTTTTTTTTTAATTTTTTTTCAGGTAAAGACAGAAAAGGCAAATCATCTATCCAGAATATCCTGAACTGAATGGAATAAATAAAGAAACTGATTTTAATGGAAAGAATATCCAACTACCTATCAGCTGTTTGTTTTCATGTAAAAAAAAATATTTTTTTTTTAAATTTTTGTGCGTTATCAAATTCGTCTTGATATGCTTCATAAAGCCCTATGAGGCATTTTATATCTCCAGGAGACCATTTGGAAACGAATTTGCATCTAAAAATAGAAGAAACAAATAAATATTTCACTTGGTTGATTTTCTATATATTTCTTAAAATATATTTCATTCATAACGCGTTTTTACTACATTAAACACGCGATTTTACAAAAGATCAAGCGCAGAAGAATAACCGAAATATAAAAGTTGCAATGATAACAAATTATACACATATTTTAGTTTGAAATTTTTTTTTCGTACATGCATGAGCTACATGAAGACAGATGATTTTCATCCATGGCAGACGGCAGACAAGACAACATGTAGTTGTTAACAATTAAAAAAATTTAAAGTACCTACCTATATATATGTCAAACTAGAAAATATTCCATTAAGAAGGAATATTCTCTAGTTTGACCTCTTGACTATGAACAAAAAGAATGCATTTCAATAATTCTAAAAGGAAACGAATAAAGAAACAACAAGAAGTTTATCCGGAATATTCTAGTAAATATAAAAATCGCAAAAGCGATTTTCCAGATATTTCGAATAATCGGAATAAAAAAATGATGGAGCCGAAATATAATTTATCAAAATATTGAATTAATTCTGTCATTCGAAGTTTGTACCTATATATGATATTAAACTAGTTCCTTTACTTTGAAACTCTGTGAATTTCTACACCAAAGTTCATATAAAAAAAATAAAATGACGTAGAAATTCACACAAATGCACAGAGTTTTAAAGTAAAGGAACACACCTACTATAAAAGATAAAATATTGATTTGTTATTCTTAACTTTATTAAAATATTAAAACAAATATGTAGTTCGATGCTTACTCGTGTGAAATTTTGAAAATCCTACTTTGAACCTTTGCATTATATACTATAAAATGCTCTAACATCGTAAATTAATTTTCTAAAATTTTGGGCCATTGATTTTAAACATTTTCGTCAATTTTTGAATCTAATAAATAAAAATCTAAAAATATTTTCCATCTCCACCAGAATTTAGCTCGGTTCAAAGCATATTTCAAAAGCTTATCGCTTGGTTATAATTATAAAACTCAAGTTACTTATTATAGGCTCCAAAATGGAACCATTTCGACTACATATTCTTAAAGTGTATCCGATTTTCCTTGAATTCGAATTCACTAATTCAGTGCAATTTTAATGATATTTACCTCACCTGACAACTCTTTAAAATAAGCTTTTTTCATCTTGTCTGATGTTTGTTCAAAGTGAAGGTATACCCTGTCAACCTGTATCTCGCACTCTTCTTGCCGCTAACTCCACCAAGTTTCTATGGAAATATACACCCTCTATTCTGAACCCGCTTAAAGAATTATGAATTTATAAGTAGAAAGGAATCTATGGAGGAACTTGAAAATGCAATAGGTAATTTTATTTTCATTAATTATTGAGGAAATATCAAATTATATCTATAACAATAACTTTACAATCTATTCTCTTTTTGGCGGAGATAACTTACATGGATTGAAATAACAAAAGATCAAACAATCTCTATAAGATATGAATATTGAACAGTTTATTATAGATGTTCCAGCTTTCCCCTTCAATCATTCACATTCCAGCCATATCAAGTGTGTTTTAACATTCAATTTGTCTTTGTCTCAGTAGTCAGTCTTTGTCGCTCAGTTAAACTTTTCACAAAGTATCAGATCATTTGAAATAATCACAGTCATTTTCAACTGTTACCAATACCTAGCTACATATCTTTTATCTACCATCAAATATGTATAAATGATGTAGGTATCTATATGTATTATTTATGAACTGAGATTCCCTTAACTTGTCATTGCCAAAAGATTTCACCATTAAGAAAATCTATATAAACAAAAAACTACACACACATGTTATACGCTGCCACCTCAACAACCGCCACGACATCAACGCCATAACATTCTATCTTACAAGTCAAGTCAACCCTTGAAATTTCGCTATCAGGCGGATTACATCTTTTGGAATTCTTGCGAAAAAAAAACAGTCAAAAAGATACATTTTGTTGTTTTTTTTTTTTCTATTTTATTTCTTGTAAATTTTTAGGTAATCTCTTTTTGTCTTTTCTTCTTAGAATCTCCAAAGCTATACAAAAAAAATGCTGATTATATCGATTTTTATTTCTACAGTTTAGTTGTATCTAGTTCTTCTTCATTCTTGGCTGTAAAATTTAATTTTAAAAGCAAAAATAAGAAAAAAAAGTAAAAAAGTAAAAAAGTAGAAGAGCTTTCACTTTCTCCACTGAAAAAAAAACGCAATATCAAAATAATATTTTTATAATATTAATTCCATATTTTTGGTGATTCATATCAAATTAACCACAAAACATGATAAATTTATGGTAAAAATGTTATTCTGATAGTTTTTTTGTTTTATTGAAATTGAAAATGTTACTTTGATAAGATTGTTTTTAACATTGTAATATCAATTTCCATTATCAAAACTAGGCTGATAATTTTTACTACTAGCATATCATACAAAAATATTAATTTCATATTTTTAGGCTAAATTTGATGTCTTCAATGTAAAATTGATAAGAAACATTATGTTTTCTTCAGTTTAATATAAAATTGATATGTGGAGCAATGTTAATTGAAAAAACGGAATATCATTTCAATATTTTTTTAATATCAAATATCTACAATGATTCAAAATGTTGTATTTATGACAGTAAAAATATTACAGCAATATTTTTAAGATCAGATTGATATTAAAAATCTCAAATTAACAATTATTTTTGATATTGTAATATCAATTTATAATGTAAAAATTTGGTTGGCATTGAAGCATTATTCATAAAGTTATCAATTTCCCACACATTCGTTCCGTATTGCGAATTGGCCCAGTGGAAGTGTTTTGGGCTCGTAAGCCGAAGGTTCCAGGTTCAATCCCAGAAAACCAAGTGAGTAATTTATAAATTTTTCAAATAAAATAAAATTGTTACATTTTCAGAATAAAAAATAATCAGCAGCGTTTACCACCATTATGGGAAAAACAAAATAATAAATTAAAATGTGTAAAACTATAAAAAAAATAAAACAAAATTGAAACCATCGTCAAACCCTACAAATGCAGAATATTTTTTTTTTTTTCATTTCATTGGTCATATCATAATTACAATTTTCATATCATAATGATAACTTGTTCATATCACAATGATATGACGAGAATATCAATATTGACATTTTTCTTAGTAGCTCACTTTTATAAACGAAAAATGTTAATTTTACGGTGGTTTTTACAATATTTTTTTTTCGGTGTCGACGAGTTATTAAGTGACAGTCATTAGCCGCCGCGCCGTCATGAAGACCCAAAGTTGAAGTGGCAACTGTGATAGCAATCCGAGCGTATGTACCACTACTTATATAAAACGACGAAACAAACTGGAGGCATAGGTATTATATTTTATAATATGTATGTTATGTGTAGAGAGATAACAACTTTGGTCTTATGCGGTGGTTTACAAGTTGATAAATATACACATAAAGTGTTGGGGCTGGGCAGAGTGATAGATGACAAAAGATAGATAACCCTTGATACCGCTTCCACAACCTTTGCCACCGCATAATGTAGATTGTATATAGGTATTGATGTACAGAACATACCCATTACCCATACCTATAAAATGTTGTATAGAAACAGTTATTATCTCCTGCTGCTACTTTTCGAAACATATCTAAGCTAATAACTTTGGTGTAACACACACTCATTAAATCATTTAACGAGTTTCAGAGCGTATAGGTAGTAAGTAGGAAGCTCTGTGGTTTGGTTTTGTCTTCATATTTAAATATAGGCGGATATGCAACCATGAAATGTTTTTTTTGCAAATTTCAATGGTGTTAAAAATTTCAAATTGTTTTTATGGGTATGGTTTGCTGATTTTATATAGGTAGTCTTTAAAACTTACACTAAGCTGGTGGTTAACCAGAGAGTCTTGTATTTTTAAGAAGGATATAAATAGGTTAATGTTGGAAGGAGGTTAAAAGTAAAGAATATTACCTACCTATACCTACAATACCTATAATTAAACTTTTTTTAAACTTGTACGGACTATTTCGTTATATGTTGTGGCTTCTGTTCGAAAAAGCTCTTAAATAATGTAATAACCTTCCAGAGGTCCTTGACAACATTGAACCCCGTTATGTTTCAGATGCTTTGATGGAAATGTTAATGGTTGTTGTAATAATAAGTTATACCTATAGGTATATACACTGAGGGAAAAATGTATGCACTCAGCAAATAAATGCATTGACTCATCCTATAGTTTTCTGCACACATAATTTTTGTACTGACTACATATTGAAATCTTTACTGGGTACATAATTTAAAAGAAGGTCATGAAATCAATAAATAAATCTTTGTACCTATTACATAAATATTTGCAAGTTTTCTTCATTGAGTCCATGTTTATGTATAGTGGCTACAGTCAATTATGTTATGACTACATAAATATTGAAAACACCCAGGCCATCAGCATAAAAAAAATGTATTCACTACATCACGTTATGTTCTGAGTACAAGCCACGTGCCTTGAGTCTAAATCGACATCTAATGAACACAGAAATGATGTATTCAGTACAATATCAATTAAATAGGTACAGTTATACATGTAATGACTAAATAAATATTCAAAATCTCCTAGCCATCTGCATAAAATAATGTATTCACTACAACACGTTATATTCTGAGTACAAGCCACGTGCCCTGATTCTAAATCGACGTCTAATGAATACAGAACTGATGTATTCAATACATTATCAATTGACTAGGTACAGTTGTACATGTGCTGACTACATAATTATTCAAAATCTCCTAGCCATCTGCATAAAAAAATGTATTCACTACAACACGTTATATTCTGAGTACAGGGTTCATGTCCTGAGTATAAATCCACGTGTATTGAATACATACACTATGTATTCGATATATAATAAATGTACCAGCTACAGGTGTACATGTAATGACTACATAAATATTCAAAACCTTCTAGCCATCCTCATAAAATAATGTATTCATCACAGCAAGTTATATTCTGAGTACAGGGTTCATGTCCTGTGTATAAATCCACGTGTATTGAATACATACAGTATGTATTCGATATATAATAAATGTACCAGCTACAGGTGTACATGTAATGACTACATAAATATTCAAAACCTTCTAGCCATCCTCATAAAATAATGTATTCATCACAGCAAGTTATATTCTGAGTACAGGGTTCATGTCCTGAGTATAAATCCACGTGTATTGAATACATACACTATGTATTCGATATATAATAAATGTACCAGCTACAGGTGTACATGTAATGACTATATAAATATTCAAAATCTTCTAGCCATCCGCATAAAATAATGCATTCATCGCAGCAAGTTATGTGCTGAATGCAAGCCACATGTCCTTCGACGTGTATTGAATACAGACACTATGTTTTTAATACATAATGATTGTGCCAGCTACAGAAATACATGTAATGACTACATAAACATTCAAAACCTTTTAGAAATCCGCATAAAAAAATGTATTCATCACAGCAATTTATGTGCTGAATAAACATGATTGGTATTCAATACATGGACCAGTTACAGTTATACATGTAATGACTTCACGTTTTGATCAATTTGTATGCACTCATTACAAAATGATACAATTGAATGTACTCACTAAACACTTACGTAACGGTAATATGTAATGAGTACATATTTTTTTACTGGGCACAGTTTCTATGCACTGATTACATAAATATAAATATTATATGTACGCATTACATAAATATAAATATTAAATGTGTACTTATTACATAGCTGAATACGTATCTGTTATTTGTGATGAGTACATGCGGTTATGTGGTGAATAAAGTTTCTATGCAGCATTGAGATGATTTCTTTTGGGCTCTTTGAAGGCTGTTTTTCTTGTTTATCTTGATAAAGACTTAATTTTGGCATTCATGAAATGCGTATTTTCGGCTGGAAGCAAACTAGAAATTGAAATAGAAAATACAATTTTTTTTTCATTAACTTTTTTTTTTTTAATAATTACTGGTTATTGGGTATATCGGACATACATACATACATATATAGATACAAGCTTTACAAATTTATTTGCTTAAAATTTTATATAGTTTGGCAATAAATTCCTCAATGCCAATGGTATTTGCGGATTTGATGGGCTTCTTTTTGACATCATTTGTATGAAGGCCCATACGTTTAATGAGTCTGCCGGGTATTTTATATCCAAAACGTGGTACACTTTAAAACAAGTGTCAATAGCTCCGGACATACTGCTAGCTATGTATTTTATTCCGTCAAAAAATACAAAAATGGCAGCTGGCTTCAGTATGTCCTCTCCAGTTATAGCTTAAGAAAAGAAGAAAGAAATAGGTACAAGTTAGTTTTAAATAACATACAATATAGTATTTAAGTATACTTAGAGCCGATAATATAAATAGTCAACTAGCTGTAAGAGAATAATGACAGCTTAATATATTTTTATATTTAATATATTTTTTAACTAGATGTCATACTCAGGGTTGTGACTTTCCTGCAATTGCATTAGATCTACTGCATTTTTTTCAAAAAATAAATCTACTTCCTGTAAATAAAACTACTCACTTTTGAGTAGATTTTTAATTTGTTTTCTTCGAAACAAATTAAATACAACCACTTTGCAAAATGTTATTCTTTGTAAGGAAAAGGGCCACGTTGAAAAAAATCGTTGGCAACCGTCTGATTCCGTGGGGCTTATAGACCGGGAACGGGTCGTTATTCTGCATTACAAAATTCTGTATGACCAAAATTTTGTAAATGGATTGAAAATTCTGTATGAACATAATTCTGTATTTCAATATTCTATAAATCTATAATTCTGTATTTCAAAATTCTGTAAATCCAGAATTCTGTATATCAAAATTCTGCAAATCCATAATTCTGTATATCAAAATTCTGTAAATCGAAAATTCTGTGAATCAAAAATTCTGGAATTTTTTAAGTACAATAAATAATGTTTGTCTCTCATTTAATCCTACATTTTAAAATATAAAATCACCAATGTGGCAATTTTTTTCTCGTTGTCTTCGCGATATCAAATCAACAAATTTTGACTTTTGTGAACCTCATCCACGCTTTAATAACGTGGAATTTACTTTTGGTTTTCAATAAACTCTTCACACTTAAAATGACCAATAGACGTTCCTGTAAACGCAACTGTTAACTATGTTGTAATTGAGATGAACACACGGAAAAGGTTAAAATACACTAATTTGGATTCTATATTCAAAGATTAGTAGGTATAAACAATGTTTGTATTCTGAACTGCAAAATGCTGCTTTTCAAAATTCTGTAAATTAAAAAAGAAAAATTGTTTTGATAATAAAAAAAGTGCGCACTTTTTTCATTATCAAAACAATTTTTCTTTATCAAAACAATTTTTCTTTTTTAATTTACAGAATTTTGATAAAAAATTTTGGAATACAGAATTTTGAAATACAGAATTTTGAAATACAGAATTATGGGTTTACAGAATTTCGAAAAACAGAATATTGGATTTGCAGAATAATGACCCCAACCCTTATAGACCACTTTAATCAGTTTTCGTTCTTCGACGGACAATTAAAAAAAAACAATGAAAATCTAGCTTTTGAAAAAATGTTAAGACTGTTATGAATATAAATTAATGAATCTTTGTTTGTTGTGTTTTTGTTATGTTTTTTAAAGAGAAATGAAAATTTATTTTATTATATTAAATTATTTAAGTTATTTCTTATTTATATTTTGAAAATATAAAAACCTACTGCGAAAAAGTTGAATCCACTGCCTTTTTTTTTCCAAATCTACTTCGGACATTTTTTCAAAAAGTTCCATCGCTGGTCATACTAAACCTAAAATTAGCAGTTCATTCACAAAAAAGAAGATTGTTTACATTCAGTAGACAATAGGGACTATACATATTTACTCAACTACATTAATTGAACGCAGTTCGTAGGGAAGAGAAGTGTTGGGTGAGGACTCTCGTGTGGCTCATCCCATACACAATGCCCAATTTCCAAAATGATAATATGATGATACATATAAAATTTTAATTAATTCGTAGAAACTTTAAGTTCAAAAATATAAATTAATTATCCACCTACTACCTAATTGCTTTATCTTGACAATATAAAAATAAGTTATAATTATATATATGAATATTGGAAATACACTTGCTTTATTAAGTGTACTAAACCCCGTATAAACTAAAATTTTTCTTAATTTTTAGCTCATTAAATCATAGTAAATAGTATCACGCTATGCCGAAATTCGACACCATGGACCACATTCTGGAAATTAATGCTCAATCAAAAGCTAGCTAATTTAATTTTTGAAAAATGATCTATTTTATTATAAATTTGGAAGAAATCGCCATAAGTAACAGACAAAATATTCAACAATTAATGCGACAAAAAAGATTTAAGTTTTTGAGTTTTACTCAAATCTATCATGTCCATTCCTAGAAACTTAGGCATCTAATTTTTTTCCTTCAATATTTTCAAACAAATTATATTTTTTTTTAATATGCACAGTGTCCGACAGTGCAAAAACAAAAAAGGATCCACAGTGCTTAAATGCGTGTCTAAAGTATATCTTCGCAATATAAAATTTATCGAAATCGGTCAAATACTTTTTGAGAAAATGTAACCACAAAATTAATTTAAGACTATTTATATAAAGATTAAAAGTAAAAAAAACACGGTATTGGATGATTGTCAAAATTATTAAAACAAAAGCTACGAATATTTCTTATTTTCTTGCTATCTTTATCCTTTCTTATGCTGCTAGATTGAAAAAACTAACGGCACAAAAATAATGAATTAGAAATGATAAAAAATATACCTAGTATCATACGAGCATAACTGACTATTTAAAAATTGGCTCTTATTTGATTTTTTTTTTTCAATTAACGGTAGGTTTGTTCTTTTACTTTGAAACCATGTGCAATGAGCATTTGTGTAGATTTCTACTCAAAAGTCTGTCACAGTTCATATAAAAAAGAATAAAATGTGTAGAAATTCACAGAGTTTCAAAGTATTGGAAAACACCTGGTAATAATTAACTAAAAAATATTACCAATGATAGGTTGGAAAGAACGATTCGAGGATCTTGCATATTCATTCCACATTTCTACGGACTTCGAATGGTGAAAAAATGATGAAATGGAATCTTCTATCGACCGCTTTGTTCGAACTTTCATGCCGTCCACAATTTCAGTCTTCATCGATGTAGGTTTCAATACCTCGTGAAGCAAATGGAATGCTATTGTCACCATAGCAGCTAAAAAATGCAAATGTAAAGGGAATTAGTCCGGAACATGTCCATTTTTTCATTTAATAAAACTTACATTCGCCAATGTCTTTATCATATTTTTTCCAGATAGCTCTGCATGTTTCATTTTTGAATCCGCGGTGCTCTCTGCTTTTGAACAATTGAATTAAACATGCAAGAAAGCTTTCCATATTGAAAAAAATATTATTTATTTCTCCAAACATCTCTGTGATATCCATGTCAATCTTTCAAATAAAAAAAATAAAATTATAACAAACAAAAAAGGATTACATACAATATAATATTATATTAACACAGTTCGATTGAGAAAACAGATATTCATTGAGCTTTTTAGCACCGTGCGAGGGAAAATATTAATAACAAAAAAGCTTGCATACACATTTTATCTGCATTGGGAACCTATTCATTGTTATTCAATTTTTCCGGATAGAAAAATTGTTATTAAAAAAGAAAAAATTTGGTAAAAGTATTTTTGTTTTAATTATAATAATAAAAATATAATTGTTAGTAATTTTTGTTAGTATCTAAAAGTTTTTAAATAAAAAAAAAAAAAAAGACGAAGTAGGTACCATTTATGTTTTTTCAACTCAACTATAGTACGAATTACAAATTCTCTTTGTAAATGTAATTGAATTGCTTAAATTACTAATTCAAAGCAATAGTGGGTAAAGTTAATCGATTCTTTTTTTATTTCAAAGAGTAATGGGTAGTTTAAGTTTTTGTAAACAAACTTAATTTGTATTTAGTGCTAAGATCGAGCTCCATAAATGTCAGAATTCAGAATTAGACTGCTTTATGAATAAAACCTACATAAACATAGCCTTGCGGTTCGGTATATTGCTTCCATTTGGCATAGACGGCTGTTAAATCGCCAGAATTTTTTGCTATGAAATCAATTCGATTTGGGGCTATTTGTCGCCAAAGACTTTTAATTTCATCGGCAGTTAGGCTTGGATTGTTGTTTAACGTTGAAATAGCTTTAATCATATCCTCGTCATCAATGCGCGATTATTTGTATCTTCAGTGATTGAGGATGTCATTTTTGTCTTTTGTTAACCTATGTTTATAGTTGAATTTCGTGATCAAGCGACCATTCGTTGGCTTGTGGTATGCACTCTCAATTTCGTTCGGAAATGTAGCAGTGATTTCCGAGGCCAACATTCGACACGTACAAACATTCAATTTTTAATCTTTTACCACACAATAATTGATTATCAAATCGCATAAATTGGCGCGCTCGATATCGTTCAGATGTTGTTTTTTGTCGTATGAATCAATCAGAACCTTTGCCATTTTACCTCCCCAATCGAAAATATTTGTAAGCGTTATATTGACAGTACTATCTTTAGATTCGTTTGGCGAATTATTTTTTACGGCAGTTTTGATTTGCCCGCGTTCGGTTGCGTATTTACTTGGTGCATTAACGGTGGTTGTCACCTGTTGATTTTGGTTAGTGTTTGATTCTTCACTAAGAGATTTCCAGATATTCCAGTAATATGAAAAACCAAAATCGTTGCGTACAAGTAACAACTCGACTTGTTTGATGTCCAGAATATCAAGTACATCAATAAACAATTGATGGGCTGTAAGGTGTAATATTTATAAACGTGAATACAACTGCGGAAAAGAGGCAAACCCCGATACATAAAAAAAATCGAAATTTTTAGGAAATCTTTTTGTAAACAAATGTCAAATCGACTTTTTGAAATAGGTATCGGGGTTTGCCTTTATACCCAAAAGGGTAAACTTGTTCGACCTGCATGAAATTTTTTGAAACATTTTCTATTTTTAAAAATACAAATCTGGCACAAATTAAAATAACGTTTAGAAATTTGAAAAAAAATATGTATTTAAAAATAATATCAGGTTTGCGAGACGATATTAACTTTACTTATTCACGACGAGAGGATTTGGATTCTTGGAGGATTTCTCAATTGCGCTTGTAAGAGCCATGACTCTATACAAACGTGGTAATTACATTGTAATAAACAATCATTTTGTTGGAAATATTTCTGGATTTGAAATGAAATAGGGAGCATTGTGCCTTTCGTCACCTGCTCTGCAAAAATGACTTCGTTATACAAATGAACCTCGTTAACACTATTGTTAAGAGTTATTTGTTGAAGAGGAGCAATTAAATCCTCTTGATTAAGCTTCTTCATTAGTCGATATTCTGAGGAGCAATCTGAAAATGCATCTTCAATATTTAAAAAAAAAAATTGAATGTGTAGCCGGTCTTCACTCTTCGTGGAATAACGTTGTTTAATGTAATCTCCAAATGAAGAAAGAATTGGTTGAATCAAGTTCGACAAGATATTTTGCTCAATATCTGCCACGTTTTTTCTCGTTAAATTGGGCAAAGCATGTAAATTCATAAAAAATTTTAATACATCAATAGGTTTCAACTCTATGAGGTTAATTTTTTCAAAAGCCTTTTCAGGCGCAGATGTTGAAGCAGAAGATTTGAAAATGTTAGAATATGAAGGAGAATCCGGAGTAAAATTAGAAGCGTTTAAAAAAACAGAATCAAAATTGGGAACATAAGACGATTTCGCATTATGTTTTTTAGATGTTTTCACTCGCAACAAATGCTTTCGAAAATGCCGGCCAAAGTCGTAAACATTGTAAAATATGGCCGTGCAGGCTCGGAATTTACAACGATACTCGGCGTCTGCCTTTAAATGGTGCTTGGTTTTGAAATGAAATAGCAGGATTTACCACTCCTCAACAAATAAACCACATTTAAAGCATTCCATTTTAAGATAGTGAATAATGTATTAAATATTAAAAATAAAATTTACAAATAATAAGAATAATAAAAGTTCATATAAAAAAAATACTTACCGTCTTTTATAAGTTTCTGTGACTAAAAACAACAAATACAACACGCGTTTGTGGAGTTCTCCACGAGCTGTTGTGCCACCAAATAGTAAACCACTTTAATATAGGTTCTTAATTGTTTATATTTTACAGTTTAATGAATTTAATAGTTTAAATTTTTTTTTAATATATACATATACATATATATTATATCTTTATCTTCCAAATTTTAATCTCACTACAAACACTTCACCAATTACAAGATAACATAAAAATACTGGAGCTAGCTGTCCGAACCATATGAAAATTATCAGGCGAATGATACTGATAGATGGAAATTATAAGAAACTTCCTTAAATTTACCGTAACCGTAAAATAAATATTTATGTTGTCAATACATTTCTATGTAGCAGGTCCATAGATAATGTACTGAACACATACAAAATGTATTCAATAAATGTCGATATAGACCCAGGACACGTTGCTTGTACCCAGTACATAACAGGCAGGGACAAATACATTTTTGTTTGCGAATGGCTAGTGCATTTTAAATATTTATGTAGTTATTACATGTTTAACTTTACCTAGTACATTAATTGTGTATTGAATAACAATCGCGTGTATTCAATACACGTCTATTTATACTCAAGACATGTACCTTGTATTCAGCACATTACTTGCTGTAATGAATACATTTTTGTTTGGCGATGGTTAAAGGGTAGTTTTATATTCATCACAGTTTTGACTGCAGCTGGTCCATAAATTATATAATGAATACATATTGTTATAGGTTTAATACATGTCGATACAGACTTTGGCATATTGCTTGTACTCAGCACATAGCTTGCTGTGATGAATAAATTCTTGTGGAAATGTTGTGTGCAGAAATCTATGTGATGAGTCCATACATTTAATATGTGAATACATTTTTTTATGCGGATGGCTAGGGCATTTTATATATTTATGTAGTCATTACATGTTTAACTAAAGTTTCTCCCTAGATAATGTACTGAACGCATATTGTCTGTATTGAATATATACGTCGGTATAGAATCAGGACACATTTCATGTACTTACCACATATCGTGCTGTGATGAAAAGATTTTTTTTATGGGGATGGCTAGAAAACTTTATATAATTATGTATTCATTACATGTCTATCTGTAGCTGATACAATACTTATGTATTAAATAAATACATGTTTGTTGTCAATACACGTTATGGACATATTCTTTGTACTCAGTTTATATTATGTTGTGATGAATACATTTTTGTATGCGGATGACTAGAAGGTTTCGAATATTTATGTAGTCATTACATGTATATCTGTAGCCGATACATTATATTTATGTATTCAATACATAAGGGTCTGTATTCAGTACACGTTTGTCTTTACTCAGGACACGTTGTTTGTACTCAGCACATATTTTTTTATGATGAATACAATGAAAACATTGTAGTGATTACATAATCATGAACAAATCTGAGATTACAGACATATATTTTTATGTAATGGGTGCACAGATTTATTTATTGACTACATCAGTGCTTACAAATTATGTACTCAGTATAAATTTTAACATTGTACTGAGTGCAAAAGTTATGTGTGAAGTAATTACATGAATACATTTTATTATGTGGATGGCTAGAAGGTTCGAAATATATAATATGTTGTAATTACATGTATAACTGTAGCTGGTACATGGTGTATGTATTGAATTAATATATAATCGTCTTTATTCTATACATTTCGATATAGACTCAGTGCACGTTGCTTGTATACTCAGCACATATTATGCTGCAATGAATACATTTTTTGTATTGGGAAGACTAGCTATTTTGAAGTATTTATGTAGTCATAACACGTGTGACTTTAGCTGTTCCATAGAATATGATTTGAACATTTTTAGTTATTTATTTATGTATTGAATATATATAGTCTGTATTCAATAAAAGGAAATATAAACCTTATGCACGTTGCTTGTACTCATCACATTGCCTGCTTTGATGAATACACTTTTGTATTTGGATTGTTGTTGGGATTTATAAATTTATATATTCATTACATATTTCAATGTAGGCCATCAATAAAAATGTAGAGAGTACATACTGATTGTATTTAATACAGGCAGATTATATATTTCTATAGAATATTGACGGCACATAAAGTGGATTGTAACCAGCACACGCAAACTATACTCAGTGAATAGAGCTGTCATGGCAATCCCATACAAACTCCAACACATACTTTTTACATAGAAGTCTCTTTACTGAGTGCATACATTTTTCCCTCAGTGTAGGTATTTGTTTTAAATTTCCTTTGTGATTGAAATTTGTTAATGGATAATTTTTTAGAAATAAGGTAAAACAACAACAATATTTGAAGTTCATGGATTTAATGGTTATATTCATTTGATTTCAAACATAAAACAAAAAAATGGTAGTTTGGGAATTTTTCCAACTTTTTGATCTAATTAATATTCAGAAAAAATATACATATCACTTAAGAATTATATCTTGCGAGAAAATTGTCATGCGAAATGAAAGTCATTTTTTACTAGAAATAGGTAGGTATATCATGCGAGAAATATAGCTATCGTACCTACAAGAACTTGATATGCGAGAAATATATATCATGCTACAGAAACATATCATGCGGGAAGAATGTTTATCATGCGAAAAATACATATGTACATATATCATGCCAGAAAAATATCGTACTAAAAATATACCAAACGAGGAGTAGGTAAGTATGTCATACGAGGAATTTATCTTTAGAGAAATACATAATTCGAGAAAACATCCAAGAAAATTATCATGCGCTAGTACCTAATATCATGATAGAAAAATGTTATGGGAAAAATATATCGTGCTAGAAATTTATCATACGAACAAAATAATTAATTTTCTCGATTTCGCTTCGTTTTCTGAGTGGACAACGGTTTTCCCGCAGTTTTTTATCAAACACTTTTTTAAGCATTTTAAGGTTGTTTCTTGACTTCGATATGATTTTTTCAAAAAAAAACACTTCATGATGTATATTTTTTATTTTTTTATTATAAAAGCCCAATATGTGTTCTTAAAAATACTTAACATTTTTTTATCTAAAAATACATTTAAAATTAGAAAAAAATAGAAAACAAAAAAATAAAGGAAAATCAAGAAAGTATGAATATTTGATGAAAACGAATTAAACCGAATAAAAAACTACGGTGAGCGTTGAGTGTTGAATGTTAGAGAGAATAAAGTAAGAGTAAGACCGTTAAAAGTTTTTATTCGTTTTAATTCGTTTTTATTATAAAAAAGTTGGTTGATGCAACAGTTGGTGTAGAACCAGGGCCTATAGGGACTTACAACTCTCAACCATTCCTGCAGGGTGCGTGTTACTGGCTGAAATGGAGGGGACCAAACGGCTTAGGTGAGAAGCACTTTTTCATGACAAGCGAGATATCTAGTACGTAACTCATGAAAAACATTCTGTTTTTAGGAGATATAGGCTGGGAATCGAACCCAAAACGTGATAGTTGGCGTGATAGTCTTATGCACTTACCAATCCGCCAAGGGCCACTACGGGTGAGAAAAAATATCAGACGCAATAAAGGTAGGTATAACATGCGAAAAATATCTATGTCATTCGAGAAAAATATAATGCGAGAATATTATTATTAGCGAAAAAATATAACCAAAGAAAAAATACCGAGCTGGAAATATATCACGGGTGAAATTTATAATGCGAGAAATAGGTAGCTCTAGGTATATCATGCGAGAAATATATCTTGCGAGAAATATGAATGACTCATGCAAGGAGATTCGTTGGTACATTATGTTGATACCGAATCACATAGGCATGTTGACAAAAATTTCTGTAGGTACCTACCTATAGTTGTTTGAATGATCGAGATTTGCATTCAAGTTTGAACTTAATTTTTCGAAAAAATTAAAAAAGATGGGCTGGAAAAAATGTAGATACCTGCATACACCTACAAATGTAAAACAATAATACGAGTAGGTATAACTATCTTCAATTAGAAAAAATTGTCGCTGACATGGAAAATTTGGAGTCTAACCTACGTAAGACGTTCCTATCCTATACCCTTACCTATCTACCAAATTTTACCTTCATAACTTACCTACCTACATGCCTCCCAAGTGAAACATTTCTCTTCTATAAATTTAACTTGGAAGTTATAGGACCTAGGTACACAAAAACTTTATTCCTTCTCAAGTTACATTTCTTAATTCAAACCAACAATAACTTTCAATAAATTAGCCTTTAAAATCTTGAATTACCTTATCCTTTCATTTCTTACCTTATTATTTGGTTGTTAGGAAGGTATTGGTATAAATATCTAAGACATTGTTGATCTCCCGTTCCATGTTTTAAAGTCAGATTTTCTTATTAAAATAGGTCCACAAATGTTCAGTTAAATATTTACGAAATGTATGGGGGTCATACGCATTCCTAGAGGACAAAACTGACCAAATATTTCTCCATATATACCTACTCTGTCTGACCTTAGCCCAATAAATTCTCAAAATGTATCCTTCTTTGTTACTTTATATCCATATTCAAACTTATAATTGGCCTTAATACCTCAAGCTGTTCAATAATGCGCTCGATAAGACATTTTTGGTTCATTGCTTTTGCAAATTAACCCCCATACGGTCCATTAAAGCTGTCGCAACCAAACGATTTCTAGGTAGGTAAGTAGGTAGGTAGGTAGGCAAAGATGTATCGCAACGTGTCGAATATATTTTATAATTCTGTCAGGAAACAGGAAAAGATCTTTACGAATGCAAAATGCCTCCCTCACTCATATATGTAGATTGTAGGTGCCTTTATGTACCTTTATTAGTATTAATTTCTTCTTTTCTGTGTACCAAACCAATTTCAATCCAATCCAATCCAACCTATGCTAAACAGCCGAATTGCATCCCTTTCGATGTCAGCTCATTCAGCCATTCATTCACTCATTAAAAAATATGAAAATCAAATTATAAAATCATAAGAATTTGCATTATTTATCCAATTTCGAAACCCTCCTTGCCAACTTCGACTTATTGCACAGACGATGACGACGACGACGAGCGATGGCCTTACATTAAGCGTCCTTTTTTATCCTGACTGAACGTGTTCACCTTCCTCACTCACTCGCATTCTCAATGAAGCCATCTAGTTCCCACTTTCCAACAAATAATGTGGAATAACAAGGATGTTCTAACCTTGTAAGGCTACACGACAACGACGAATGATTACGATACGACTGATGACGGTGGTACTGCAGGTCTGCAGGCACAAATTCTAAAATGAAAAAAAAAAAATACTGAACCCTTCAGCGACCTTCTGCTTCCATCCGTTCTCGGTCGTTTTTAGCAACGTGTTCGCAAATTAAACCTTAATAAAAAAAGGACCCTCTTCCAATACATTTCTCTGAACGAACGACCAAAGCACCGAGAACGAGGGTATACTGTTTTTTATGCTTTGCTACCCAGAAAAGATAAAACAAACAAAAAATGTGCCAAGGGAGCATGCAACTGTGTACTTTCTGGGCTGCAACCAATCTCAATGACGGACGAGGACGATGTTCATCTCAACCACATCCATTCATTGCATCTCATCGTTTTCAAGTGAAACTCCACTTACCTACTAGGTCGTACAAAAAGTGAAGCTGTAAAGAGGGAGCCTTGCGTGCCCCCTCAGCTCTTGGGCTTCGGCACCTTCGTATTTGTCCAGAAGAAACACAGAAATCCCACTCTGCTCTCTATGTAACCACCGTTGATTGATGCCGGGCCGGTTGCGTTTACACTTGTGAGACACCAGAGGGGGTTTCCATATACCTACCCACATGCCGAACGTGTATCCCAAAGTTTGAGGGACAAAAAGCGAATGAAAAAGCGAAAACATACGACGAAACACTCGCTCGCAGGCAAACAGTTGGTGCGTGTCTGTAAATACATACATGTAGGTAAGTATGTAAATAGCCCTGGCTTTATATACATGCTTCTGTAGTCTCTGTTCTATTCCATTCTTTGAAGCTATTGATATAAAACACACTCTTTGCTCCAGTATATAATAATGGAGCTTCCTGATAGAACCGATGTTATATGAGAGCGTCGCTAGTGTGCTTACAACACAGTGTATGTGTATTAGCGAAAGCAGGGCAAAGCGAAAATACAACTGACAAAAAATATGTACTGAACTGAATACTGATACGAATGGTGGTGGAAAAAGGCGACATACAGAATGCGATACAATACAAGGAACGACAGCGAGAGCGACAACGTCGTCATCATCATGGGACGGATGGATTATTTCGACATAGTGTGTACTGTGTGGCTGTCGGCTGTGGCGGTGTTTGTTCGTTTTTTTGCTTTTGTGAAGTATTTTTTTTTTCATCTTTTCTTTTAATATGGTTTTTATATAGAGTTATATACCGCGCAGTTGCTGGTTGCTGCTTCTGCATTCCTCTTGGTATTTCTATCTATAATGCTGATGCGGGGTTTTCGTAAACTGTAGATGAAGTAAGCTATGTTTATGCTCTGTTCTGTGCTGTGCCGTGCCACACATAGTAATTGAACACGCTGGAAGGGTAGAAGAGTCGGTATTTGGTAGAATGAGTTGTGTTGGTTGCTTATATTTTAGGAATTATATGCGATGGTTGGACTTTATTTCTCTGAGATTACCTACAGCCATTGACGGCAAATTAGAAACGATTCTATTTTTCTGTATTTTTTCACATGTGAATAATTAGGTAATGTATCTCACCTAACGGCTTATATTGCGATCTTATTATGATCTTTCTTTCTTCCTCTGTCAAATAATATACATAAATCATCTTGATATTAGGTACAAACCGTTACGATTTTATTTTAAAATTTGATTCTGTGGTGGTCAACAAATTTAAAACAATTGAAATTTTCGGCATTTTTTAAAAAAATGCCGCTATTTAATAGATTTTCATATAAAATGTCTATTTTTACCAAAAAACCGTTAGGCAGGCGGTTTTCACAATGGGCAGAGGCAAGAGTTGTACACCGGCAATGCCCAAAGCTATTGAGCTTAATTAAGCTGAATTGTCATATCAACATATTGCAATTTGCAACCCAGCTAAAATGCTTTAAAAAAGATGGTTTTCGGTGCAATTGCACACTTGCGTAAATATAAAACATCAGAGAAAATGTTCATCGCCGAAAGAGACCACAGAAACCTCTTCAGTGTATACTGATATACAAATAGTTCGGCTATCGAAAGCAGACCCCAGAGAAAGTACAGCAGTCATTGGTGCGAAACAATGGATGGAAACAATGAATTTGATATCCATATAGGTAGGTATCAAAAAAACTTTTGCACGTTACTTATGTGTAGCTGCACTTCATGTGCGTTTGTAGTGTTTTTTGTTGAAATAGGGAAAATTAAGACATTTGAGTTAAATAAATATGTTTCTTATGATGAAGAAGCTGGCAAATCAAGTTGCTTTCATTATAGGCGCTTTTCTTTTTTAGCCCCGAGCGGGCCACAGAGCTGGCTCTGAGCGAATAGAGCTCACTCCGAACAGAACGTGACCTGAGCACACCGATCTATTTAAGAAACTCAATTGAGCACTGAACTCTCATATGCTTAGTGATCTGTCAAATTACATGAAAATTGTCTGAAGTTAGCCGCGCTCTGCTTTGTGCTCGGTCATTTTTTTTCCGAGCTCATCGAGCTAGCCCCGGTCGAGCTCTGAGCTAAAAAAGAAATGCAAGTTGAGATCCGAATTAAAAAGTAACATATGTAGTTTTCTTTTTGAAAGCTCAGTGCCACGCTCGGGGCTAAAAAAGAAAAACGCCTATTGTGAAAAAAATTTAAACTAAACGTAACAGGAAACAAAAAGACGCTATAAAACAACATAGCCTTAACCTTCCTATACTCGCGCATTGGTCTCTCAGACCGACAAATCATTAATTCTTTGTTTTCTTGAAAAATATTATCCTTGCCTCCCTGAAGTTTTCAGTAGCTTCCCAAATAAGTGTTCTCCATCGTTTAGCTGGGCGCAAGCGCACGTGCCGAGTAGACATGTTATTTTTTTGTGAGTTTTTGGTCCCTCAGACCGACGCGAGTACAAGTGTTACAATTTTTAGGTAGGTAATTTTTTTATTTTGGAATATTAGTGAGTGTATTTTACTTTAGGGGTGTTTATATTTTACTGATTATTACATATATTACATTTCTAAGAACCGTCTCGAGCATGCATTTATGGTATGTTCGGATTGTTACGCTTTACACATAAATTAAGATTGATTATTTTTTTATACTTTTTTATAATAACTGTTATTGTTTTTATTGAATTAATAAGTTTTTTTTTTATTGAAGAAAATATTTATTTTTATTATTTAAGTTAAGGTCCAAAAAAAAAATGAACTTTTTGATAGGCTAGTATTTAAGGTTATTGCTTCCAAATAAAGTAAAAGTTTCTGTGTTTTTCTATTTGTTTTATTTAATTATATTATTTTCTTAAAAATAAATGGCAGATCTACTTATAGAGAATACATATTCAAGAAAATACAGATGAGATAAAATCTCGGTCTGAGAGACCGCGCGGTGCGCGAGTATATGTGTGTTGCCAAAACGCGCGAGTAGAGGAAGGTTAATTTAATTTAAATGATTCGGCCCTTAATTAGCATCAATCAGGATTCAGGAAGTGGAAGTGTGTCAGAAAAATGTAAATCGGTCTTAATTGATATGAAGAAGAGTGATTTTTTAAAATTTTGTGTGAATTTAGTTACTATAAGAAATATCTCTTTTCGAATTTTCGACGATGAACATTTTTTCAGACAATTATTTAATTTGATTTAATAGCGCTCTACCAGTTTTATTGATAAGAAAAAAAACAGAAACAAACTTTCAAAAGGAACAATATATGATGTCTTGTTAGTTAAACTTAATGCAAATGTATTTGAAAATTTGAATATGTAAAAAAAACTTACTTTAGCACTAATGTTTTTTTTTTCTATAAATTAAAATACATAAAATTAAAAACCAAGGACGAAATGTCAATTTTTGTAGGATAAAGGCCGTTAAAAGCTATTTTGAATCAAAAACCAGTTTATTTAAGATAATATATGAATTTTGTTCCTATTTGAATGGTTCGTGAATGGATCTTCAATAGTTCTTACGTGATAAATTCAGGAACGAACCATATTTTACAGAGAATCAACAGATTTGATTCGATCGTGAAAACGAATTTTATTTTAAAGAAACCAAAAAATAAGATTTGCGATCGAATCAAAAATAAAATTCACTTTTGAATTTTTCACTTGATAATGAATCATATTTTATCGTTCTTCGAACCATGCTAGTGATTAAACTACATATTTAGTTGTGGTAGAAATTCCAAGTACCTACGATTTTTTTTAAATGAAAAAACTATGGAATTTTTGCAGAGGAAATAAAATATTGGATTTTGAAGAAGAAGATTAGTATTTTCAGATTTCCCAACCAGTTTTTTGGAGAAAAATTATTTCGCTATGTAGGTAGGTAGCATAATTTGAAACATATCTACTGAATAAATGGTATTTTTTTACTTTTAGATTAGACTATAGAAAATAGTTAAAGGTATGTATATCGAAAACAAAAAATGATTGAGGAATTCTGATGTCGGATTAGAATTGGCAAACACTATAATGAGGCTCTGAGTGTAAAAGTGGCCCAAATTTTGTTCGTGATCAGATTTAAATTTAAGTCGATCAAAAAATATTTTTATACCTGAACATTTTTCTAGAAATTCGAAAATTTTATTAAGATCTTACCTCATTTTTTTGTTTTCCAGCGAATTAAACTAAAGTTTTTACATTTGTTTACAATTAACTCAAGAAACAATTTTTCAAGTTATCATGCGGATCGACCCAAAAATCTCGGAGGATAAAACAACAAAAACATGTTTTAAGTAAATCTAGAGTTAAACTCTGGTTTTAATTTAATCTCTTTTCCTCACTGAAAAACTAGTTCTCAATGTTTTTTTTATTTTTATTGTTGATGAAACTTTGCAGTGTGTAGAGGGAAAAATGAAGCCCGCTCCACAATGCGACGTGAAACGAAACAAATTTTAAACAATGAAATAATATATGGTAAAGCATTTCTCGTCTTCAAGTCGCGTCATGAACTTATACAAAATGCAAAGATGACGCGACGCGACCGACGTGACAACGAGTTCGTCATTAACTGGCTGAACACAATGGATACGGAGCTGCAACTGGAAGCTGCAACTGAATAGCTGTCAAAATATTGAATACACACAAATTCAATGTTACGAACACAACGCAACGCTACTGCAGTCAGTGCTGCAGACGGTGCTGCAAAGGTTCACCAACTTTACGTGCAGCACTTCTGACGTTTCAATTTATATGAAGAAAAAAAGAGCCGGAAAAAAATATTGAAGTTTTTAGTGCTCATTTGTGTCGCGAAAAAAATATTAATTAAAGAAAAATATGGGAAATAAAAAATTGAATAATAAACTCGTGGTTGTTTTGTTTCCTTTAAAATATATAAAAAGCTGTACAACTCATTGTGGGCAGATAAAAAAAAAGTCGTACGACATTTTTTTTAAAGCAGTTGCAACTGCAGCTCCGATTCCAGTTGCAGCAGGGCATTGTGTTCAGCCAGTAAGAGGAAAACTACCAAGAGATCTCGTCACGTCGACGTCTCGTTTTCACGACGTATTGTGAACCGGCAAGAAAGGAAGGCAGGAGGAAATTAAAGGAAGAGAACTATTAAAGTTGTATGGGAATCAGGGATGGGACTTTTTTAAAAAATGTCCGAAGTAGATTTGGAAAATAAACGCAGTAGATTCAACTTTTTCGCAGTAGATTTTTATATTTTGAAAATAAAAATAAGAAATAACATAAATAAACATAAATAATTTAAAATAATAAAATATATATTCTGTTTTAGCTCTGATCGTTCAGGGCTTCAAATTTGTGTTTCTTTTTTAGTTCTGAGCATGTTCAGGCACGCTCTGCGAGCTCAGAATAAAATAGGAGAGTAAACGGAGTAAAATGCTGAAAACAAACGAGATGACGGGAAATTAAAAAAAACGTCGTCAAAACAATAAAAAATGGCGGAATAGGCTGGTTGCTCTAGTGGAGAAGGTAAAATAATAATAATAAATAAATAATTTATAATCATGACATTTCAGTGATTAAGTTGTTTCATAATTAAATCAGACTCAGACTTTGCTCAGTACTCAGCTCAATCAGCTCTGATCTAAAAAAGAAAAACGCCTATTGAATGATTTTTTTTCGTAAAACCAAAAGTGCAGTAGATTTAATTTAAAGGCAGTAGATTTATTTTTCGAAAAAAATGCAGTAGATCTACTGCAATTGCAGTAAAGTCACAACCCTGATGGGAATACCTACGCGTGTTTGTGCCTTAATGCAAAACTAATAGAATTATAGCTTTACATACGTTTGTTAATTGTAAAGTTGTTCAGTGGGGAAAAGCTTGTAGGAATAAAGATCGTACCGGAACCTGTTGTTGGGAATATTTTGAATACGGTTTGTTATTGTTGTTATCACACCTTATTACCAAGTTACCTTTTCTGAGAGCCACTTTACTCATGAACGCACATGAACAACTTATACAAATCTATGTTAAATTGCGAAGTGCATCTCCGAACTTTGTTTTTCTCCCCAAATAACACCACATAAACCAATTTCCTTATAGAATCAGTTCGTTCTTTTCTAGCCCAGGGGCGATTTTAGGTATATGAATGTTAAGCGCTGCCAAAGTGAAGCCCCTTTTTTGGAATCACATTAGCTAGTTGCTTTTGCTGTTGCCAGTTTTTGTCCTGCTGCAAAAATCGTAACCTCATCTCTCATCCTCGTCATCCTTTGCCATTGCCACTAGATTAAACCTTCAGAGTCCTCTTTTTTTTTTTTTTTTGTGAACTCATTTCATTACTTTTTGCTTGAATCTTCTTTCTTCCCTATGGCAGCAGAGCGCAGAGCCTTGCCTTGCTATGTGATGTGTGTTTTTGTTGTTGTTGGTAGGTATATCTCTGCAGAAGAGAATTGAAGTTTCTCTAGTAAATTCCAAATTTCTGAAATTCCCATTGTTCAATTCGGTTTCGGTTCGGTAGATTGTTTTTGCGTATAAACCCTGGTGCGTGCAGAGCAGACAGTAAAACCCAATCTAAGAACAATAGAAACAACTGCGCCAACACCAACAACAACAACTACTATCACTTGATTATATTTATATTTTTATGTACCCGGTTTTTTCTTCTTTTTTTTGGAACAAGCACAGAAAACTGCAAAAAATATAAAGAATACAGGCTGAATAAGGGTTGCACAACCACATACGCCACCAGAGACTCCTTTTGAACAAAAAAAATAAAATAAAATCGAAAAATTTGGGAAATGGAATTTTTAATAAAAAAAACTACCACCAGGAGTTGGTAGGTATTCAGTATTTTTCTATACCCTTGTCGCGTCGTTATACATAATTCGAAGTTTTTCTAGGGGGTTGTTTTTGAAAGCCCTTTGGCCGGTTATATGATATTATGTACACAACCAAAAAAGCGGTAGATACGAGTACATAAGCAGTTATAATTGATTGGTATATAAGTAGAATACATGACACGTTCTTTTGAACTTTTTCTTTTGGCAGAGTCGAGAGTAGCATTAGGTATAATGTATACCTATGTCCTTTTGTACATAATCCATGCCTCCGAGGCCGAAATGGAAAAACTTCATTTCCATGGTTAAATATATTCGTTTTTCATTTTCATTCCACTTATAGATACTTTAGCGGTAAGGGGTAGGTAGCTGAGGGATTTTCTTTTTCATTCAACTCGACTTCCCTTTGCTAATGGGAAATTTCTGTTTACACGGACAATGTGTGTCCTGATAGACGATCCATCGGAGATGACGAGGATGACGGCGACGGTGGCGGAGAGGCTAGACAGAAACCTAAGCTCCGAGGGTGGATTTTCTATGTCTATATGGAATTGGAATGGATATAAAAAATCATTGTCCTGGGGAGGATAGATTATAGATAGGTATAGAAGAAAACTTCAATATAAAAACCCTGGACGACCGGAGCTCTACAATATGACGACGGACAAATTCAAATTCTGACGAATGGATGTGGATTTCGTATGTAATTTATAATGCAACGTTCGACGATGATTTGCTTGCGATGATGATGGAAGGAACTTATTCGTATAGCTCCTGACGTCTCTGCCGTCGGCAACAGATGGTGTGTCATTTTATGTTGTTGTTTTTAAATGTGTTTATACTTTGCATATTGCTTCCGGAGAGAGGATGTGTGTGAATTTTATTTTATGTTTTTTTACATTTTTGAGGGTGGATGATGCATACAAATGAGGACACTATACCTATCTATACATAACTGTAAGGTTTTGTAATATGCAATAGCACTATAGGTGGGTATTAATGGATTAAGACGGACAGCGGCAGTCGTCCATCGGACGAACCAATATTAAAACTAGGTGGGTAGGTACATAAAAAAGGTGGTGGTAATTTGGGTTTTGTTCTAGGTATGTAGACAAATTTGAAGAGTCAAAGATAGCTAGATGGACATATGGAATTGGGTTGGCTTAATGAAATAAAAAAGTGAGGATAGAGCCATTTTTTTTAATGAATGGAGTTACTTGGTAGGTACCTATGTTTAGCTTTTCGGTATAGGTAGGAAAGAATTAAAAAGGTTTATAGGTACATAGGTACCTAGGTATGTACCTAGATAGCTAGAAATATAAAAGAGAGAAAGCTTTATTATGAAAGCTTACGCCTTTCATTCGCAATTAAGTAGGTTCATTAAAGTTTTTTTGTCAATTCCTCGATAGCATTAAGGAACATGGATTTCTGCTTTAAGGGTAAATACCTACCTATAGGTAAAATACCTACCAATAAGCTTTCGTTGAAAATGTCTTACCTATATGTCGAAAATGTCTTATTTTTCCAAAGGAAATATGAATTTTATATAGGTACCTATTTTATTATGGGTGTATCTATAGATAATTATCTACCTATCTATGTTTAACTTTATAAATTTAAACATAAACTGTTTTAACTCAACATTTACAAAATTAAGTAGGTATTCACCGGTGACATAAAAAGTCTATAACTAACTGCATTTCCCGTATGCAGTGGTTACAAAATATACTAACGATCATATACCTATAGGTACTTACGGAGTTTGATAAATTTCTAGATGAGATTTATTTTTTTCTCTCACCGATAAATCTCACTGGTTGGCAGAAATATTAAAAAAAAAAAAAATAAAGGTTTCTTTCAGACCTTGAGCGAAAACATTATTTTTTAGAATAAAGTTTATTGAGATGGACTTTTATTGAAAATGACAACAGATATGTATGTACTTAATAGTTTATTAAAGAACCATTCAAAAGGTTAAGATTTATTTCTAATCTCTAGGTTGATAGGTATAGGTAAAATTTAGTACTGCCCCGACCCCTTCCCCACTCGGATCGGCTATACAGCTGGTAAATGTTTAGTTAAAGAATCTATTTTGGTATACCTACCTAATTCTAGCATTAGTTCGAGATGGGTACCTACCTATAAGTGTGCTTTCTTAGAAAACTGCTTATTTTTGATTCCGGAACATCGGAACCTTATATTCTACGTAACGTGGGTACTGAAATGAACATTATGAAACGTTTTGTAGGTTCTCTTTGGAATTGTTTACCTTGGTACAAGGCCGACAAGAAATGGACTAAATTGGGAAATGTGACTCCGGTGCAATAAAATTTAATGAGCGAGAACCAGTAGTAAACGATGGTAACACTCGAGCTTTGCTACATATGTGGCGATAAAAAATTAAATATTCTGAAAATTTGAATTTGAGCGCTACATATTTAAGCCCAGCTATTGTAAACGCAATTGATTGCTTTTCATAGATATGTGGTAATATTTTTCAGACTAAAATTGGGCAATCAATAAATTTAACAGCGTTTTTTGCAGTTTTAGCAGATGAATCATACTGACATTTCACGGAAAAGACGACATTTTTATGTTGTGAAAAGATTTCTTAATTTATAGAACTACAGGAAAATATTTAACTTAGAAAATTCTCACTGTATTACAAAATTTTGAAAAAAAAATTATAGCAACTTAATTGGACAAAATTATAATAGTGCTTCCGCTTTGAAGAGTCGTTTTAATGGTGTTCTAGTAGTTGTACAGAAGTTTTACCCAAAAGCTTTAAATAGGTTCATTGCAGTCTACTGTCATAAAACCTCGCAAAGCGATTGGGTATTAGAACCTTAAAATTAAAAAGTTATTTCTCATAAATCATATCCCCTCGAAATATTTGTCTGGCTACGGCCTTGTCTAGGTATTTGACTTAAGTAAGAGAGTTACAAATTTCGATGCATGTCTTCATATTCTTCATATCGACATCTGAAAACACACATTTTGATCATTTCTCTTTAGACCTAGAAAAAAGCAAATGCAGAAACAGAAGTCAAAATGACTCCCATTATGTAAGTATACATATATCTCTATACTTACTATTTTTAAAGCCCATTAATATTAAACCTATACCTATTTAGTATTTACTCAAAAAAAAAATAATATCTTCATTGTCTATAAGTCATGATACATAAACGTATGTAAGTATACATAATCATAGCTTAGCTAGGTATATACTTACACTTATATACAAACTACACAATAAGGTTAGGTACCATACCTATACACCTATTCGATTTCAGAATAAAAACATCATCCACAGCCCTCATGATTGTCTCATGTTTCCAAAGTAGGTATTAAAATAAAGAAGGATGGACGCTTGTCAGATCAATTTTCACCTATTTCAGTCTTTCTGATTGATTCGCACTCCTGGGAAAATATTTATTTATTTATGTTTCTATATATTCCATTTTCCATCCCATCGCCCATATGCACAGCATATCCATATCATCAATCCAAATGGGCGAAAACATAGACATCATTATAACTTTCAACAATTGACACTTTGTAGGTTTTTGCACTGTGCTGAGTATCCATATATGTATATCTACCTGTTCAATTCATTGTATAGGTAGGTTCCCATAGGACATCCAGCCATCAACAACTGCAGGTGGTCAATTCTAATCCTTTTATGCGAATCAGTTTGAATTTTGAAATCTTGAAGATAAGTGTGTCGTTTCTGATGAGCTGATATAAAAATCATCAATTATTCTGACGAGGATCGAAATGATGCGAGAACCATGATAGGTAGGTATATGTCTACCAATACGATTGCCTTTTTGGTATAATAAAAATCCCAGATGTTTTTCAGCTTTTGGTTGAGGATGCGGTTGAATTTTTCAAACTGACTTTTTTTTTCGTCATAATTTTACATTATCTATTCAGTATCAACTTTTTTTCTTAGAATAACAATTTTTATAGTTTTGCAAGATTGTAATTTTAATATTTTTTTTAAATATCAGAGTCTAATAAGCAATTACCTATCTACAATAAAATGACAAAGTATCAGATTAGGTACTGGACTAAATTGGCATGCGGTGAAAAAATCTATAACTACTCAACCTATGAACTTATTCATTTCTTGCACCACCCGCCACGCCGCGCCGCGCCGCGCCGCGCCGGTCCGTAGACCTTCCTACCTATATATACTATATAGGTATGAAAGTATTGATAAAATTGGCCTATAATAAATTTATTCCTGCAGTTTTAGTGCCAGAAAGGATTCATATAAAGGTAAACTTACACGTAGAAAAATGATCAGTTAAAAACAACGCAACACTCGTTTAAGTTAAATTTCAAACATGGTTAATAAACAACCTGCAAACTCACCAGGATAAATTATACGAGTCTACTCGATTAAAAAAATTACTGTAATGTACAGATTGTTTCGGATAAAGGGTAGGCACTAAATTTTATTCAACAACTTCTGGGTTAGTTAAACATATCAAATAGCTCATATATAGTAACACATATTCTCAGAGATGTGTAAAATTAACAAAATATAATTATTTGATTCAAGCAAGCCACTAGTTTAACAATCGTAGCCAAATATATCAAGGTACTTGAATTCAAAATCTAAGCTAAAATTGACTACTTTTCAAATAACAACATTCCTCAGTCCTTACCTACTTTATGCTGTCAAAAAGCTGCGACTGAATTTGTTTGGATTTTCTTTTTTTAAGTTTTTTTTTTGTTGCAGTTGTTGGATTAATGAAAATGAGATGGAGCGAGTGCTTTGGACTTCTTACAGAAAATCTTGTTATGGTACACAGCAGACGCTGCGAGAGCCTTAAATAAGGACATAGATATATATCTATGTCTATATTCAAGGCAATGCTACCAGATTACTATAGTATATATACTATAGTGACTTACATACTCTCAATTATTCTTATGTTCGTGTGTGTGTGTGTTATTAGCAGGAATAGAACAGTCAGCAGACCTACAATTTTCTGTTGAATCCAAACGGTAAGTGTGAAAGGCACTTTTTCATAACAAGAGATATATCAATTCCTCGCAAAAATATTGCTGTTTTTTTAGCATGGAATTAGGCTGAGAATCGAACTCAAGACCTTCGCCCTAAAGGTTGTGAGTTTCATGCACACACACTTACAGCCAAATGTTTGCTAAAACTTCCCTAAATGAAGTGTTTTTGCTTAAATTTGAACAAAAACTGAAATGTTATGTTTATAAATTTGTAAATAGGTACCTACCTACCTACTTTTAGGTATTCAATAAATTAAAACTCGACATTGCCGCTGACACCGCCAGTTCATAATTTTAAAACTACGAACAATTTTAGAAAAATTAATCTTTTTTATAAAGTGCCTTAAACCCTTTTGAGAAAATTTTCAATAAAATTAAAAAGTTGACATTCATCTCATCTAGGTAGGTAGGTAGGTACCTATATGAAGCTTAACATTAAGTTCTTCTGAAAGAATATCGCCGCCAAAAAATAACGACGCACGTAGCTATTTCCCGTAAGGTTGGGCATCGGCCAATAATGGAAAACAAGTCTTTGGAAATTTCACTTTCCCGACGGGAAATTAAAGGTGAGGGGGACTTGCTGATAATAACTTACTTAGGTATAGGTACCTAGTTACTTGATCTCAGGTTGAACCTCAAGTGGGTTACAAAATTAATCCAGGGATAAACCACGTTAGTAGGAACCTACAACTAGCCCTAAAATTAATTATTTAGGTATGGTTAACTTCGTGCAGACAAACGCAGATGTAAAAAATGTGCTAACGTTCTGTTAAGTAAATTTATATTGAAATTCTAACATTTGATAATTTTGTTTGAAATAAATTTCAAATTAAAAAAATTAAAGTTGAAAGAATTTAATTTTTATCAATGCTTCTTGCTTCAAATAAGTTTTTCTATGTAATTTTTGTAATTTTATATGAAACGTTCTGTTAAGTAAATTCCAAAATATCCATAAATTAGGTGTAGGTATATATAGGTAGGTACCTATAGTTGCCTACACTATAAGTTGGTAGGTACATACCTATCTAATTGGTTGTGGAAAAAATGATGTTTATAGTTAAAATGTTCAAATAGGTACCTACCTAGGTGGTTTAATAGAAAGCCATTCAAATTACCTAGGTATCTATACCTAAAAATATGTTCATCGTTCAATTATAAAATACAGACAGATATCTAAATAATGTTGGTAAACCTTGTCTTTCCTGCTAAAACCAAAAAACAATTTCAAGAAATTCATTTAAATTTTGTGATAGGTACTTAAGTAGAAGAAGAAGAAATGACAATGCCTGAAGCTCATTATTCCCATTTTACCAACAAAAAAAAACTATATAAGTACCCATACTTACCTACTTATATAAAGCAAGAGTGTGTGGTTGTATGTTACTGGTTTTTTTTTTTTTTTAATTGACGATACATTTACAAACAAAAAAAGAAACAATGGAAAAACCATAGCTCCACCCTTGATTCAATTATATTAAAGTAGGTTGACTCCACCTTTTTTCGACTTCTCTTTTACCTACTTGTTATGTATTCAATTTTCCCTCATCGTCTTGTTCTTTGATGAGTAAATGAAATGGAAGAGATTAGGTATTGTATGTTATTCATTTCAACTAAAACGAAGTTGTCAGGGGCAAGCAGGCAGCAGAAAATTTAGGTATACCTATTACCTACCTATGTAATTAAAAAAAAAAATATCGATCTGGGTAAATTTACTTTACAGAACGTTCATAGGTAGGTACTATATTAAAACAAAATTTTTGAATAGGTATTAAAATTTAAAATCCATTGTGATAGGTACCTATGATAACATAATTAGTTATAGAAATAGGTAGGTACCAACATATTGGTTTTGACAACAATAAGGGTATTTTAAAAAAATAAGTTTACTTAACAGAACTTTTTAAAGTAATCATTTTGCCGTCGCATTTCGTGTTATTTTTTATACAATACCTAGGTACCTATGTAGGTGCATGTAGGTAGTGTTCCTTTGAATGTGAATAAATTTCTAATACCTACTCATAAGTCATGAGTAGATACCTAGATGCGAGTGCTTATAGGTGGGTAAATGTACCTACTTAGGAACCTGGGTCCTAGGTACCCTGTTAATATTGTAACTTTTCCCTCCGTCATGACGATGGTTTTGTGGTTGAAACCGGTAAAGGGTACAAAACTTCTCAACGCGGCCGGCGCGGCGTCGCGTCGCGTAGTGAAAAGTCACAATCTATACAGGGTCAAAATTCATAAACATATAGGTAGTACCTAGGTACTACAAGCTTCAATATTTTTTTCCGGCTCTTTTTTTATTCAAACAAAATGAAACGTCAAAAATTTTTTTCGTGAAAAGTTAAAAGTTTGTGAACTATTTCAGCACCGTCTGTGCAGCACCGATTGCAGCTGCATTGCGTTGTTTTTGTATCATTGAATTTGTTTATTGAATACCAACTGTAGAATTCTAGAAATAAAAAGCGCATCGCTACAACAACTGTAAATTTCAGGTTTGGTATAGTTTTTATAGTTTTTGGCTCCAGTTTTCGCAACTGTTCATTCAATAGTAAACAATAATCGTGTTTTTTTTGGGAAAGTGCAGTAGGATTTTACACGAGTTGCAAATATAACATCCACACTAGAATTACTGCCAATAAAAGCAAAAGTAGAATCCTACTGCGGATGGGTAGGCTTCTGCGGACGGTTTTTTTTCTGGGAATTTCTACTTTGTTATACCTATACCTATAAAGTCCTAAAAAAAAAACACGGCTAATAATCGTCTTCACTAAAATGCAGCGCGCATATTCGTCCATATTTAATATATACATTTTTATTCATACTTTATATTTTGAATAGCGAGGCAATTATTCACACAACAGTAAATCGGCATTTTTAGGGTCTGTTTTACAATATCTGAGTAAGACGCTGATTACACGAGTCTTTTTTTCGGTCGTTTATTCTTTCGTCTTTTTGACAGCTTGTAAAAATGTATGGATTTGTTGCTTCATTCCCCCTACATTTCTACACCCCTCACCCGAGCTGTCAAAAAGACGAAAGGAAAAACATCTGAAAAAACGAGTCGTGTAATCAGCGTCTAAGTTCTGATTAGTTACTCGACACAATATTAAATATTGACACAGGGTCATAATTTCACAAGAGAAAAACTAACAAATTGGGGCATACTCATAGTCACTGTTTAAGTTGTTTCTAAAAAAATACTGAGTTTATCTATTTAATTTACATTGGATAAACTCCAGGCTAAGATAAACTGGGGTCTAAAAACGACTATGAATATGCGTCACTGTAGCTAATCAGAACTTTATTCAGACATTGTGAAACAAGCCCTTACACTTAATTTTTTTTATTTATTTATTAAAATTTTATAATACATGCGTTTTTCTTTTTTAGTTCAGAGTAGAGCCTGAACTGTCAAAAAAATATTTGTGTTTCTTTTTTAGCTCTGATCGTCCAGGGAGCTTATTATGTAAAACGATAATCGTAAGTAGATAATACCGCGTATTCGTTAAATTGCGATTATGAGAAACGAGAATGGTAGTAGAAAAAACGAAACTCGTATTTTATTTGCGATTACGAGTAACGAGACTCGTTAATAAAAACAAAACTAGTTTCAAATTAACGAGTAATATTTGCTTTCGTTTTGGATCTGCTGTTATTTGATAAAATTGTGTTTTTGTTTCGTCCTCGGTTGTTTTGATTGAAATTAAAAAATGTGAGTCAAATGTAGTAGGTACCTAAATAAAAGTGTGAAAAAAAAAATAAGACCTGTTTATATTTCTGAGCCTCCAACTAATAACAAACAATTGCATTTGCTTGTGTCTTTTATGGAAACCAAATCCAAGCATCGCCAAAAACTATTTGTCGACAAGCCAAGCCAAGGCGAAGTCAAAAATGCTTTGGAACGCTTTAACCGATCGCTTGTGTTTCTTTTTAAGTTCTGAGCATTTTCAGAGCACGCTCTGTGGACTGTGAGCTCAGAATAAAATAGTGCGAATAAACGGAGTTAAATGCTGAACACAAACGAGATGACATTTGAAAGGCGGGAAAGTAAAAAAAATCCTCGTCAAAATAATAAAAATGGCGGAAGAGGCTGGTTGCTCTTAGTTGCAGAAGGTAAAATAATAATAATAATTAAATAGTTTCTAATGATGGCAGTTCAGTGCTCAAGTTGGTTCATAATTAAATCAGAGAGCTCTAAAGTCTGAACATACCTATTCTGCTCAGAACTTACTCTGTTCGGTTAGACTAATGCTCAGCTCACTGCAGGCTACGTTCTGTAACTCTCGCTGCTCGCATCGACAAAATTAGTCGAGAAACGATGAAAAGTGAAACAAATCGTATGTGTTTTGTTCCATTTTTCAATGTTTCTCGACCAATTTTTTCGATTCGAGAGTTACAGAACGTAGGCTCTGAACTAAAAAAGAAAAACGATAATAATATTTTTCACAATCATCACATATTAAGCAAACGAAGTAAACCGCAATATTGAAATTAAAATCAACTACCACTCGCGATGACGTCACACAAATAAAATATGACAACCCTGCATCTCATATACAACTTACCTTGTATTTTTTTACCATCAGTTGTAGCTCCGTCTCCATTGGGCCTCACCAGCGTTACCACTGCCGTAAAAAAAAGTGGAAGTAGATTTCAAGAAAAAAGTGAAAGGATTGAGAAAACTCGAAGAAGATTTCAAAATGAACCTTTTTTATATAAATTTAATCTAATTATAAACGAAAAATAGTTATATTTCCATATAGGTACTAACTTAAATTTTTGAAAATAAGCTAACATATTTTTCGGTGTTTCGAATATTTTGTTTTTCTTTGAAGCATTTTCTTGTTTGATGAGTTCTTTGCAGAGCATAACAGTTTCCACAGTTCCGCAGAGAGAGTTTGTTTGTGGTTTGAGGTTTCGTATTGAATAAAGTTCATTTCAGAGAACTTGCGCCCTGCTGCGGCGAAACGGAGAGAAAGAAGTACCTACCTAGGTACATTCGGTCCTTTTTCTGGAAAATTGAAGTTCGTTGAAACAGTGATTTTTTAAATAAAGTAGATTTCAATATTTTGGTGATGGTGCGAAGTAGGAAGTAGATTTGATTTTTTTTTTGGAAAAAAAAAAATTTATCTACCTCAATTGAAGTAAAGTGGTACCACTGGGCCTAACTATACATACCTAATATTGTATAATAACCAAATTTTATTTAAATGAAAATATCCAGATTTAAGTAAACCTATACCTACTGAAGATGAATTTAGTCTCCAGGTTTGTCACTAGCAAGACGTTAAAATTTAATGGGTCCAAGCTGTATACCTAAGTAGCCTACACTACACTTAACAAATAAATTGGCATTTTAATGCAAGTGTTGTCGGTTGTTCTATTTTATAGCATACCTATGCATATGTACTTTTAAAAATGTATTTAATTTAGTAGGTATAGATACACTTAAATTTATTAGATGGGGTTAAATTTACTTAACAGAACGTTGGCTTAACTATTTTGTAACTTTAATAAACGTTAAAACAAATAACTGTTAAAACAAATAACCTTTGTAAATTTAAATCCATTGTTGATCAACAAATAAAATTAAAAAAAAAAGAAATTAGTTTTAGGAATAGATACCTACCTACTATTTTTGAAAACATGAATTTAAAAAAAAAAATTTACTTAACAGAACTTTTCAAAGTCATCATATTGCGGATCCACGGGGGGGGGGGGGGTTTCGGGCCGCCCTGCGGACTTGTCCCTATAAAGTCGCTATAAAAATTAAAAATGGTCCTGAGCCATTGATCGCAGGTATGTATATAGGGTTTGGACTTGGTCCGTCTTTCATAGAATGCCTGAAGGTCTTACATATACTCAGTATCAATTCAAACCAATTGCGTTGTCTAAGTTGTATTAGGTATATATATGGTACCTACACTATGCCATCCCTATATAGGGTCTATTAAGGAAACCTTGTGAGATTACAATGTCGTGTACAATGTTTTACCAAAGAAACAAAAACTTTTGAGTTATCGAGGTTATCTTAGAATTCTAATACAATGCTTATAATATTTACTTATAACTAGGTAGGTAAATCCAGTGCTAGATTTTAGCTATTTATGGAGTGAAATGCAATGTTAAAAAAAAAATGTTCCTTCCATTAAAAAATCTTAAAATTTTAGATATTTTTGTGGGCAAAAAGAACCGTTCTAAGATGTCAGTTTCTTTATTTTTCAATTATTGGAACTTGCTGGTGAAAATACATTCTTATCCTTCTACTTAAAAATATAAACCACAATTGTTATATTATTACAAATATTATAGCACAAATTTTAAATGCAAGGGGTTGAGGGCTGCGGGGTTCCACAAAGCGGGTTGGTATCAATAATAAAAAATATTAAAACATTTTAAATTGATTTATTGGAATAGTTTTAACGCCAGTTGTATCAATATTTCTTTGCACTCGAGAATATATTGCTAGATAGGCTATTCCACTATCCCAAATTTTTCAAATAGGTTGAGTTGTTATATATTTAGATAGGTACATATTAATATATCCTTTTTTTAATTTTTTACGTAACTAAGATTTGTCAACCCGTGCGAAGCCGGGGCGGGCCAGCTAGTAATTTTATATAAACCAAAATTCATATATTTTACAACTAACATTATATAATGCAAAGAAGGCTGACTGAGATATTATCCACTTAATTACAGTCTGAGATAGCTATACGCGTAAAAAATTGTGTAGAATATGTAGTGTAGTTAATTTGGTCACCCTGACTGTAACAATAACCCACCACGTAATAGGAGTGTGTTTTGGAGAGAGTTAGACCCTCCCAACATTGAATATTGAATGACACTCTGGGTGTCAGGACCGTGGTATATTAAATTATAATGAGCTTAAATTAAATGATTTCAAGCAATAGTGCTCAAAATCTTGTGATTTTTTTCATTAAGAATGGTACCAATACTTCGAAAAAAAAAAAAATAAAAACAAATCCGTGCAATAATTGCTGATCGCACATAAAAATAAAGACTGCAACCTCGAAAAACAGATTTAAAAAACTAAAAAAACATACAAATTTGAAAAAAACATTGCTTTACAAAGTTTAAAACGTCAAAACGAAAGACAGAATTCAGAAACTCCAAACAAAATTGTCAAAAGGAGCAGGAACGTAATAAAATTCAAAATCGTCTTCGAGATTCAGTAGATACTTTTCACGATATTTTTTGTTCCTCAATGTCTATTTTAAAGACAAAAAAAAATAAAAAAAAAATTAGTTTTCAATGATTTTTAATTTTAGTTAAATTTTGATTTAAAAAATCACAGTTGGCAGAGAATTAACCAATCTATACCTTGATTTTGTATTCCATAATCGATATATGTATATATATACTTCCTCTAAATAGTACCTATATCAACCTAGTTCGTGTCCTGTATCTGGGTATGCCTATTCCTCCTTAAAAATCAGGTTTTTCATCATCCTTATTTTAATCTACCAATCTGTTAATGTTACTCAACTTTAAGTTAATTGGTATTTACAGTTAAAAAGTATCATTTGATCGTGTTTAACCCACAGTTTGATGTATGGCCTCCCAAAAGTCCACAAATCAGGTGAAAATATGAGGAAAATTGTCTCTTGTGTGAATACACCGCCTGCTAAAATATCCAAATGGCTAATTACTAACATCAAACGACATGGACAATTCAAAGGTGTCGCGGTAAAAAAAACAGTTTCGATTTAGTTAAAAAAAATTAATAAATCTGTTGCTGGTCAAGTCATATGGAGCGTGGCATTCGAACACAGTCGGCTATTTTCCATTGATTTAATTGTTACCTTTTTTTATTATTTGATATTTAAAGAGAGTCTTCAACACGTCTTTTACATTTTAAAGTACAACTTATCGCAACATGATGCACTGAATTGTTTAACAATGGAGATCCAACTTTATAAATTTTGAAATCAATATTATTTTCTGGTATGAAAACCAAATCAAGGCATTTGTTATTTTCATTTTGTACATGATTAATTTGGACAAGACCCATAGAAATAAAGTCGAGTATAAATTTACGTTGAAAACCTTTTTTCTCAAAATCAGGAATAAGAGCTGTTTTATCATTAGAAACAATCCATGTTACTTCATGTAAGTTATAGTCACCAACTATAAATGGATATTGATTTTCCGACAAATTACCAACAACTTGATTTACATTAGAAATATGACGTTCATATAATTTCTTTGAACTTTTAGGAGGTATGTAGCTAGCTATAAACAAAATTTCTTTTTCTAAAAACTTCACTTTGACACATATTTGTTCAACATTATTTTCTTTATCAAGCAATGGTAAACATTTACTATTATAAATTGTTTTAACAGCAACTAATATTCCGCCTCCCCTTTTTATTTTCTCATTATAGTTACGATCTAAACGATAAACGTGATAAGAAGAAGGATCAAAAATCTTAGAAGATTCAGTGTCTGGTTCTAACCACGATTCGGTTATTATAATAACATCATATTTGTGTACTGAATTGGAATGAAGTAGTTGTTTAGTTTTCCTTCTGATGCTACCCGCGTTTTGGTAATAAACATTTAACTTTTGCATTTTTATTGTCGTTTTCTGTTTTGGCGATACACCTTTTTGCAAATTTGATTTTGAGTTTATTTTCATATTGTCTCACAATTTCCTTATAAAGGGTGATTTTTTAGCTGGTTTGGTTTTGGCAACAGTGGTTTTGACAGCTGACGTGTGTTTAGTACCTTGTGTCACTATCAAACAGCTTCAGTTTGGTTTGCAATTTAACCATGGATCGTCTTACAAATGAACAACGCTTGCAAATTATTGAATTTTACTATCAAAATTCGTGCTCGGTTCGAAATGTTCATCGCGCGCTGCTTCCATTTTATGGTCGGCTCATTTTTGGTTGAATGGGTACGTAAATAAGCACAATTGCCGCATTTGGAGTGAAGATCAGCCAGAAGCATTGCAACAGCTACCAATGCATCCCGAAAAAGCCACTGTTTGGTGCGGTTTATGGGCCGGCGGCATTATTGGGCCATATTTCTTCAAAGATGATGCGAATCGCAGCGTTACTGTCAATGGTGAACGCTACCGAGCGATGATAACAAACTTTTTTTTGCCCGAAATGGAAGTTCTTGACTTGCATGATATGTGGTTTCAACAAGACGGTGCCACATGCCACACAGCACGCGAAACAAGGGCGCAATTGCGAGGCGAGTTTGGTGAACAGTTAATTTCACGTTTCGGGCCGGTCAATTGGCCGCCTAGATCGTGCGATTTGACACCATTAGACTATTTTTTGTGGAGGTATGTCAAGGCTAATGTCTATAGCGACAAGCCCGCTTCGATTGACGCACTGGAAGCCAACATCCATGCATTCATTCGTGAGATACCGGCCGATATGTGTGAAAGAGTATGCCAAAATTGGACTCAGCGGATGGGCTACCTGAGACGCAGCCGCGGTCAACATTTGCATGAAATTATCTTTAAACATTAAATTGCAATGTTCAAACTATCGATTCAAATAAATATTTCATTCATTTTTTCGAATTTTTTGTGTTTTTTTTTTAAAAAAAGTTCTAAACCTCTTAAAAAATCACCCGTTATATATCACGAAAGTTTTATCGTTCTATGTTCGCCTCTTAAGTTTTTTTGAATACTGTATATGACTTATATTATAATAATTTTAAGCTCAAATCAGCCGCCTCATGAAAATCATACAATTTACGTAAGTTTTTTTGAATACTTTATAAGCCTTATACTATATTAATTTTCAGCTCAAATCAGCCGCCACATGAAAATCATACAATTTACGTAAAAGCACATACAAAAATTGGAATACAAATCAATCTGTACATTTAATACCAAATGATAACAATACATTTTTTGTTTCAGGCATAAGTAACTGAATGAATTGCAAGGAAGAAATGGATAGGACAGAATTTTCGGTTTAGTATTTCTTATATGGTTGTCATTTTCAGCTGAAATTACCATCTCCTCTAAGTTAGCAGTCAAACAATACATCAACTGTGTCATTTCCACACGCAGTGACAATTAATTTAATAACCCACATGCACCAGCGCAAATACAAACAACAACAAAACAGAAACTACTTAACTTTCCCTAATATTAATATAATAATTAAGTAATTTTAACAATATGCCTTTAAGAACTAAATTCTTTTGATTGCAATCTGCATTGCACGGCACTAGTAACAAGGAAGAGAAGAAAAGGTATAAGAACTTTTGTTGGCACAGTGGACTAAAAAAAAAGGTGTTTGTTTTATAAATAAAAGAATGCTTCCCTAAAGTGGGGCTCGAACCCACACCTTTAAGTTATCAGTCAAGCACTACATGCACTGCGCCATTGCCACCCGCTATACATATATCTATCTAAATCTTCCATATATGAATATACTTATACCGACGTATGTACCTTAATGTCGAAATTTAACTTTGGGAGGAAGGCATGGTCTAGCTCTCTCCAAAACACACTACTGTTTTTTTATTTAAATTAATTTCATACCACACAAACTTAAGCTAAAAATAGTCATAATACATTTAGTAAATATTTTACAAATAAAAAAAAAGTCAAGAGTCGAATGCACCATTAGGTTAAAAATAACACTTTTTTTTAAATATCGATGGGGATTAATATAGGAATAAGAAAATATGTAGAATATTTTTTGCGATTTATCAGTTAATTGAAAAGTTAAATAGAAAAGATATAGTTTGAAGTAATTTATGTGCAGTAGATCAAACTATTACATTTAAAAATGAACATATTTCAATGTGATCAAAAGTAAATAGCAAAGATTTAATTTTTTTTAAGAATACCTTTTTAAGTCTCTCATCTCTCATCTAATTTATTAAATAATCTAGGTGCGGTTACTTTATAGAAAAGAGAAAAATTCTTTTTTTTTTACATTGGGTACAGTTACCAAATTTAAATTGTTCACACGTAAATTATAAGAATCATACAGTCTCGAGGCCGAATACCCAGAATTTTCAAAGAATGTTTTCAAAACTTCATAAAAGTATAAATGTCTTAGAGGTAGAATCTGAAGGTTTTTAAACAATTCAAAGCTATGAGTTATCCGGTTAACTTTACACAAGAATAACATGTTTTTGTTTAGTTAGCAAAGGTTCAGTTTTATTAAAATGAGTACCACCCCAGCAGGTCAACCGATATTGCAACCTTGATTTGAACAGAACATTATAAACTAATTTAAGGACAGGCTGGCTACAATGTAGGCTTAAATGGTAGATATGTCTAACTACGATATTTAAGTATTGTTTTAAGTTAGCAGTATGATCTTTCCAGCTTTAACTATGATCCAATGTAATACCTAGGTACTTGAAACAGTGAACACGCTCAATGTTAAAGCAGCCAGTGCAACAATTTTTATCGAAACTACATATATATGTGTTTGTTTCAAAAAAGTTAACACAAAAATTCAAGTGAAACTTAGAACAGTTTGGTGAACGGTATCTCAACACCATATCTTCACATATAGGAACTGAAAGGTTGAAAATCATAAATTTTGTTTTATCACTTATTACCAATTTATGTTTAAAGAATCACTGCCGAAGTATCTCTAAGTCATTATTGACACAAACAAATAAATCAAAGTAGTTTTTGGTGGAGTAAGATATAAAGCTGTGTCATCAGCAAATGCTGTAATTTTGCCATTGAATCTTTGAGCAAAGAGTGAATTTACATAAATTAAAAAAAGTATTGGACCCAAAACAGAACCTTGTGGGACACCTAGATTGATATTTCTTTCAGAGCTAAAAGTATCTTGTATCTTCACTTTTTGTTTACCGTCCACCGTATCAAAAGCCTCTGTTATGTCAATGAATAAGGAAGCAGGAATATCAGATTCATTAATGGTAGTATAAATTTCACCACAAAGTTTTAATACAAAATCTTCTGTTGATCTGCCTTTCCTAAAACCGAATTGTGAATTATTAAAAAAATTATTTCTGCCCAAAAAAGAAAGCATTCTCGATTTCGTACCTTTTTCAAAAATTTTTGAAAAAACTGATAGCAGCGAAATAGGTCGGTAATTGTCAAGATTAGTAGTTCCACCTTTTTTATGCAACGGTATAACAATTGCCACCTTTAAGAATTCTGGGAAAATTCCCTTTGTGATGCTGAGATTAAATAATGGGTGTTTGTTGTAGAGGTATAGAACTTTAAGTTGGCAACACTATTTTAACTGGCGGCCATCTTTTCAGCTGTCAAGTGATTTATTTTTAATTTGGTTTGGCATTTCAACATGAATAGACTGACGCATGAACAACGCTTCTAAATTGTGCAAATTTATTTTGAAAATCATGGTTCTGTACGAAATAAAAAATAAGCGAATTTTGTATTTTTTTAATCTCATTATAACGCAAATCAAGAGTTATTGGTTCATTTGTAACAACATCGACCATGTGAGCCACAGCGATAACTTCATGGGATCCAGCAGCAAGAACTAAGTTGGCAGTGGCGAGAGATGATGTAGCAGAAACAGCAGCAGATAAGTAGGAAGCGGTTGGTGAGTTAGAAATTACTGAATCATGACGTTTGATGGTGTGTAAAGAGGGAGAACCATTGATAAGCAATTTATCTAAAGAAATATAACACCTCGTTGTTTGAGACAATTTTAACACTTATGGGCAGTTTTGTTCTTTAGCATATGATGATTTGAGCTCTTTCTAATTTCGCACACTTAGCATGGTAATATTTACTGCAGATATGGCAGCGAATTTTTGGATCGTTTCAATCAATATTTTTATCACACAAAGCACACTTCATTTTAGATTATGAAACACCTTACTAAACTTCTTTATAGTTGTTTTAAAAAAGACATAATATAGTTGTAGTTGATAGATTTTTTTTTATATTAACAAGCTTGGATAACAATTCTCAGGCTAAGTGACCCCATCAACACACGAGTGAGGGCCATAACTATAAAGAATTCTAGTTTTAGAAATATTAACAGCTGTAGACACTTAGATGGTTTGCTGGGTCTTATCCAAGTAAGATTTGTTGGTACACTTCTTGATGCTGATGCCGATGAAGAAGCTCCACTAATTCCAGCTCTCTCACCCGTGTTTGGCCCACAAGACGACCCGCACTCTCCGTCGTATCCATACGTTCAATTGTGTCATTTCTATTCTGTGCCACGGTATTGTTTGCCACAGTACCGCTATCACTAAAATCAGCAGCTCGACTAGATGAATCTGGTGAATAATTAGCGTGGTCGCTAGGTAAGTACTGATCAAATTCAGTTGGGTCTGCACATACCTGTTTTGCGGAGTTTGGGGTCGTGTCGGATATCGGCACATCGTTTACCCTATGGTCTAGGTTGCTGATCTTCTCCGTCGTCCTCGTAGCTTTAATTATCACACTGACCCTATTTATATGGGTCTGCATTCTGCAACGTCTAAATCTATGCCGTAGTTTGCTTTATATATTTCGCGCAATTGCTTCCAATAATGAAAACTTTGTGAAAACGCCTGACGTTAGGTTGTCCTTAAAATTCTGAATAATTTTCATATGCCAATTTATTCCAATCCCAAATATTATGCAAATTTTGTAATTTTGGTTCTCTTATAAAATCTGCCCAATTTGGTATTTGCTTATCATCTTTTGGCGTTCTAGGGTATTGTACTTTGTAAACTCTTTCGATACCATATTTAAATCCGATGTCCAAGTATACCAGCTAGATCTGCAGCACGACCGTTCGCTTTAAAACCCGTCCAAAAACTACTGATTGCTTCACCATAGGCAGATCTGTACTATTGACAATTTTCTCGTGATCACTCAAATCTGAAATCATTGCCCTGCCCCAAGTAATTGTAACCGGGCAAAGTTAAACCTTTGTTAGGCATTGTATAAATACTACTGACAACCACACGCTATTAGTCATAGTATTATATTCAATTAAATACAGAGCTATAGCTGTGGCTATATAATCATCCAACCTCACATTTGTAAAACTATAATACTCTCATTTACTGCGACGACGACGACGACGACAACGACAACGACAAGTGTTTGCACCCATGCGGCGTATATAGCAAGGTGGCTCTGCGAGCCATTGCCCGCTAGCAAACACGGTTTCTTAAAGCTAAACAATTCAGTAATGATATAAGTACTGCCATAGTGGCTTTTAGATAATAATTAATACATTTTAGTACACATTGTATTGTATTATTGTTATAACAAAGTCTTTATTCCTAAAAGGTATCTAAGCACATAGGTAAAGATCGTTACTACTGGACTGGTCCATATTTTTAGTTGTTTTTTACGATATTTGTTATTTTAACGGAGTTTAACGGAATGTACGTAGAAAGAGTTTTTTTTTATTGACTAAATATTCTCTTTCTCCATAGATACCTGCTAAACTTTAACTTTATTTTGGATTCCACATTCGGTATTGGTATACATTAGGCTTAAGTGTAGTCCACGAACGAATTAGTTCAAAAAGCAGCTACTGCATTATCGGCAATAACCCATATGGTTCAACCCGATATAATAAAACGATGCGGATCCTAATTACAGCAGTGTTGTATGCTGATCACTTTTTTTCTTATGTTTCTTAATTTTTCATGTAGATACTGTCTTTTTTCTTTACACCACAGTTTGTACTCCCTACCGACTGACCTGCCGTCTACCTGACAGAGTAAAAACTTATTTCTGGTTCCATAAAGCAAACCCCGAAGAAAACCTAGATAAAGATAACCCCGACCCGTAGATAATAAAAGGCGGCTAATATTTCATTCCAAATGTCAACGGATTGCCCTTGCCCGCCGTCAGCAACTTAATCGCTGGAAAAAGCACCGATTTCGGAACAGTTTATGATCCTACGCCGTCTACCTCTCCCGCTGCTGAATCAAGCTCCATAGCATCGACAGCCACCGGTTCTACCAGTAATTGGGTTGATAGAAAGAGAATTGTTCTGTCGACCACCGCCGAAACAACACCCATCGTGCCAACTATTGCCGTTACCGAAAGATGGTTGACCGTTAATGACTTACGCTTCCCGATTTCAGTCAGAACAGAACGGATAGACCACTCTTAGCCGATCCAATCATTGTGCAATGAAAACATCACCCCTTAGCCCCTTCCTAGGAGTCAACGACAAGCTGGAGGAAATTCGATCCGTACCCGATTCACGGCTACCGATATGCACTTCTATTTATCATCTTCAGTGGCAGCAGTGAGTGTGAATCGAATGAAACACAAAGTGCAACTCAAAAATTAAACAATTTTGCTCAAGTAGGTATAGTGTACTTTCGGTGCCTTGGTAAGTACCAAAGTTGAGCAATAAACATTGCTTACTTTGAGGAGACGTAAATGAGGTTGCCCCTTTATTACATACATACTTCGCTTTGGGCTTCGTTCTTTGTTCGGCTAAATTGTACTTTGATCGTTGATCGGTGCATGAAGAACGGTTGCGGGTACCTCGTTAATTTTCATTTGTGTCATGTGTGGTGGTACGTAAGTTGTTTCCGGGGTTTGTTCGGATGACCCCTATTTTTGCAATTCCAGCAATGGGTGAATCGATCGTAAGGGACCGCAGAAGGAAGGTAAGGGGAAATCGGAGCAATAAGTGGACTGGTGTTTTGCGTAGGATGGACGTTCCGTTCGTCGATTTTGATTGATTCGAACTCTTCAGCCAACTGAGCTAGTTCGTAAATTATTTAAAATCCGGGCGTCGTATGTACATAATACCGGTATTCCGGTCGTAGACTGTCGAAGATTCGATCGATATTTTCCGAGATGGTTATGCGATGTTGGCGGATCAAGTACTGCCTAGCCATAATGTATTCTTTAGCTTTCTCACGTGGACCCTGGTGTCGATGATATCGTCTTCGAATTTAGTAACACAGCGTGCAGGAAGGAACTGTCAAACAAATGCTTTGTGGAAATCATCCCAGGTGGAAAAATGATGACCTTTGATGCGCAACCATTCTAAAGCGGTTCCTCTGAATAATTCTGGCAAGGCTCGTAAAATATCGGTCTGAGCATTGAGCAATCTTATAACAGCGTGTTAATTCTACTACCCTTTCGATGAAATCTAAGGGGTTCCCTGAAGCATCAAATCTGAGACCCCACTTCCGGACGGTGTTCATAACTTCGGCCTCATAGCTAACGGTTAATCGGGTAGGTCGGGACAGTCTTTGATCGGGACGGGATTTTGGTCCACAAGAGGACTAGATTGCGAAACGGCTGATTGACCTTGCGGTCATGAGGGAAATTCTCCGGTTCGGTCTCGAAATTTGGTTGCTGTGCTGCTGCTCGAATTGTCAAGTGTTTTGGAAAGTGAGGTACAGGTACGGTAGTTTGCACGTAAAGTGGAAATTTAACCTATTTTCCAAAATTTATCGGTGCGGGCATTTGAGATTCGGTGCGGGTTAATTTATATCAAGCTGAGTTTCGGTATACCCGGATCTGCGTTATTCCTTGCGTTGCCGCAAGGTTTTCACACTTCCGGTGGCATGTAATTTCTTCGAATTCAGCATTTCAATCAATTCCTCTTTCTTAGGAAAGTAGATGAATCTAAGGTTCTTATTAGGATTCAAGTACTGATCGTCTTGATCTTCGGAATCGGACATGGTGCGGCAATTGGGGTTGATTCTGGATTGGTAAAATCAGGTATAGGATGGTCGGTGAAACCTCTTAAAAGTCTTAAGAGGAAGTTTGATTACTGCGGTGGTACCTTTCGAAGAATCTTGGTCGGTCGGCGGTCTGAGTTTGGTATAAATTGGCTGAGGTAGGCTCATCGGTGTCCAGGGTTTATCCCAAATAAAGCACAACACTTGGGTCAAGAGTTTGCAAACTCAGAATCAAATTTAAATTTAAATTTTTACAAATCATTTAAAAGGATCCATTATTATTAAGCTTAAGATTAACTAAAAAATTATTTCATATAATTTCAACATTAACACGGTATTTCATATATTCCTGTGTAATTGAGATTATTTCCTCGCCTCCAGCGCGGCGGTAAGCTGGAGGAAATTCCATCCGTACCCACTGGCAGCAGTGAGTGTGAATTGAATGAAAGCCAAAGTGAAACCCAAAAATTACACAAGTAGGTATAGTATACTTTCGGTGCCTTGGTAAGTACCAAAGTTGAGCAATAAACATTGCCTACTTTGAGGAGTCGGTAGTGAGGTTGCCCCTTTATTGCATACTTCGCTTGGCAGATTGATTGGGGATGCGTCAAATTATAAATTGCAATAGGCAGGTTCGGTGGAGGGGCGTGAAAGGTGTAACGCTTCGTACAATGTTATCATTTATCATAAATAACAAGCAGAATTTTTAGAAGAAAAGGTTCTCGTTTCGGAAGGGGGAATGTGATGTAACAAAGCGTTCCATGCTACATTACCTATCCCATGTGTGAATTGAATTATAGCTTAATATAATTCACATCCACTATAGAGCAGTGACGTCACCAGAAAACAATTAACATTTATTATTTACATTCATCATTAAATAGTTCACACTCACTTTTGACCGTAAATAACACAAGAGGGGCTGCTCGGATGGTCGAAAGGCACCCCACCCAGTGATAATCAGATTATTATAGTACTCTGCCAGTAAAGCTTTGGTTCGGTCATTTTAGCTTCGTTTTACTTTCGTGAAGCTTCCCCCCACCAGTGGTAAGGGGTTTCATTAAAAACCAAACTTAGATAGGCGAGATTGTCCAGCTATTTCCTACGAAGGCTTCTCCCCACCAGTGGTAAGGCGCTTTAGTTCGAAGACAAGGGGGTTCGGTACCTGCTGATCTACCAGAGCGAGAGGCTGCTGTGTCGAGTGCCGCCAGGGACCTAGTACATGCTGAATAGTGCCACCAGGGGCGTAGTACCAAAGTGTAAAGCCTGCTGTGTCAAGTGCCACCAGGGCCCTAGTACCTGCTGAATAGTGCCATCAGGGGCGTAGTACCAAAGCGTAAGGCCTGCTGTGTCGAGTGCCACCAGAGCCCTAGTACCTGCTGAATAGTGCCACCAGGGGAGTGATACCTGCTGATCTACCAGAGCGTAAAGCCTGCTGTATATATATTTTTAATATATACATATTTAATTTAATGAATATTTCTTTGCAGATGGACTACAAAGATTATATTCATGGAATCATTAAAATTCCAGAGCACATAAACAGCATCATTCAAACTCCACATTTTCAAAGACTAAAAAGGATTCAACAACTTGGTTTGACCTACAAAACCCTTCCACAAGCGAACGGTAATCGCTACGATCATTGTATTGGGTCTGTATAATTGAATGTTAATTATACCAGTGTATGAATCAGTTTTTTATTTTAATTTTAGGACATATTACTTAGCTGAGAAAACATTAGATGCACTAGAGAAGAATACAGAAGGTCTTACTATACCTGATTTCTATAGAAAAGTGGTAACAGTAAGTATTGAATTTATTATAGTGTTTGTGTTGAACAAGTTAGCTGATTGCACTTTTAGGTGCCAATGAATTAGATGGTGATTTTCAACTCTATCTTAGTAGGGCTGCGGGCAGTACATCTATCCACAGTACACATATAAAAGGTTATATCATTAGCGTTTTCATTTTTGTTCAGTTCTGCGCATATGCCAAAATCGAGGTATTATGGTGGATTCAGTGCCCCTTTCCTTGTCTAATTTCAATATTTTGTTGTTGTTTCTAATGATGCGCGTTGAGTTCCTGTTGGCACTCAAATAGCCATTTTTAATTTTTTGACATTTCCAACTTTGACAACCTGGGCAATATATTAACTTTAATATGTGTACTGTGCATCTATCTATACGGATGAATATTTAGATGGACGGATTGGCTTTGAATTTGGTTAAAAATTCATTAATCTTAACACCGTACTAATCATGGCATGCATGAGCCTTTCGAATTTGAACGAAAGCCTATTTGATTTCAATATAAATAAGAATGGTCTTAAAAATGTGTTCAAAACTAGTGAATGCTCTTAAATATTCAATTACTATGCATTTGTATATTTCTATGACTAGAAAATTTTTTTGTTTTTGTCTTATCTTTGAATTAATATACACGAATTCATAAGTGTAAACACAAATAAATAATAATAAATGAACAAAAGCTTTCTGCATTTATGAATTATTTAATTAATGTTTTATATAGTTTTTTTTTTAAATATGTATAACATTTATACAGTTTGCCTTTTTCATAGCTTACTAACTACTAATACTGGTTTTAGACTCATTACCTCCTCCTCCTTAACTAGTAACTCACATTTTCAATAAAACACATTCCACTGTATTGTGGAAAATTCTCACATAATCAAAATCCTTGGTTATCTCCACCACGCTTCGAAGTGAAAGTCTAATTTTCCTTTTGTGTGGTATTTTTGTCTGCTTAAATAAAATTGTTTTATTACATGAAATTTTCTAATTCAACTCAAATTAATTTTTAGATAGCTGCGTTGCTACACGATATTGCCCATGGTCCATTTTCACATGTTTGGGAGTTCGTTTGTAAACACCAGTATGAGGTGGGTATATCTTTACAATGTTCGTAACTATTCCTCGAAGAATTGTTAAAATTTTATTAATTATAGCATGAAAAGAATGCCTGTGCCTTCATAGATGAAATTTTCAAAGTTTGCCTCATAGATTGGGATGTAGATAGACCTTATGCCATAGAACTAATCAAAGCTCTCATCAATGGCGATCCTAGTTGCCTTAAAGAACAGGAATATCGTTTTCTATTCGATGTGAGCAATAAAATTTCTTTGTTTGATGCAAATAATTTATTCAAGTTCTAAATTCATAAAGATTGTGAATAATACAAATTGCGGAGTAGATGTTGACAAATGGGATTATTTGAAACGTGATTATTTCCACGCCAAGGACACAATATTAGAAATTCCAGAATTGAATATGGATTTTGAAGACGTTTTTTTAAGTAAATACTTAAAACCAAAGATAATTATTAATGCAGGTTTTAAGAGTTTTTGTATTCCAGAAGCTCGAGTTAGTGCCGATGGATCCCGTATTGAGTATCGTTATTGTGATTCTCTTAAGATTTATAATATCTTTGAAGCGAGATCTGTATTACATATACACTTCTATCGGAGACCAATTACTATTTGCTTGGAAAAAATATTAAAACTTGTCATTTCTAAATGCGGGAGTAATTTGAAACTAAATGGGTAGTTTTTTGTTTCTATTCTAATTAGTTATATGTAAGGAGTTTTTATTTTAATGATTTTTTTTCTTCAGATTAAAATTAATTGATATTCGAAGTCGACATGTGGATACTTTCCTTCAATTCGATGATGATTACATCTTGAAAAAATTGAAATTGTTACAACAACCTATGGAGATTGTGAAGCTAGTAAAATGCTTGGACAACCCCAGAGCTCTGTCTGAGATATACCCGGAATCCGATGAAGAGAAGGTAAATAATATTATAACCTTATTTTGTTTCCAATAATTATAGTTATTTTATACTATTACTGTATTGAGTGGAGGGCGGTAATTATTTATGGAATAGAAGCATTAGATGTTAAGCAAACTTAATTATTCTTTTTATTTTAGATTTTTACCGCTTACATTACTTCAGACTTATTTTAGTGAAAATTTTAATAACTCAGAAAGTATGCTAGGTACACATTTTTGGTCTGTGCAGCCAATTACATAATATAGCATTTAATAAGCTACAAATTCAGATATCAAATTTTTTTAATTCCACCTAAGTAAAGGACGTGATATCAACGGATTAATTGATTAGATTAGAAGTGCGTTCCGCTGCATTTTATTATCTACATGATCTGATCCGGATCAAATTTTTACACGTAAATACAAAAACAACATGTAATTCTGCTTTTTTTTCTGGATCTATATCATGATCCAAAAACTAGTAATTTTTTATTATTATTGTAGTAAGATAGTGTAAACTGTAGTGCAATGCAAAAACAGGTGGTTATTTTAGTTATAAACCCTGGCTGATCCTTTGTTTTTTGTTATGAGGATCTGATACAGATCAGATCATGTGAAGCTAAAGTCAAATTTTTGTTCTCGAAAAGCACAAGGTCCAAGTACCACTGATTAACCAATCAAAAATTGTAAGATAGTTAGTATAGCTAAGTCATATGAATCTCTATATTATAGTCTCTGCGAAATATTTACATCATTTATAGATAAAAATAAAATGTTTACATTCTTTCAGAGCCTAATTTCAGATCATATGAGAGCTGAAATTCGGATAGCTCATGCCGGAGAAACGTTCAAAAGAGAAAAAATCAATTTTTACGGGAATGAAGCGTGAGTCTGAGTTATATACTTATACGTTTACATGCTAAATAAAAGCATTCCAACCCTCTTTTTTTTATTCTAGAGAAAAACCTTTGTTCGCAACAAAGAAAGGATTTCATCAATCTATTTCATATTTTAAAATAAAATCACTTTGAATACGATCATTAATTTAAGATAGATCGTATGCAAAAATCTCATTTTTTTTACTTTTTCCACAGATTATTATAATTATTATAAGCTTTATTCATCAAATTTTATACAAAAAATCAATTCTTCGATTCAATTTAAAATTATAATTAATTTGATATCAAGTTCAATTTCAATTTTTTTAATATTATAATATTATTATGTAAATGTGTTCTTTTTCATATACTTTAAGGAACGATTTTTAATAAAATATTTCAATAATCAATAAATGGCATTTTAAGAACTTTGTTGTTAATTTTTGTCTTATTCTTGAGGATATTGTTTTGGACATACGACTTTTAGGTACTAAAATGAACAACAATCGACTTTGCCCATAACGTCGCATGAAATTTTTATAATATTCAGCCTTATTGTGAGTCCCCCGAAAAATATTTCACCTTAAAATTTTTTGTTCGCCCGGAATTTCAAAAGCTATTGTGAGTTTCGCCCGAACAAAATTTCATTCGCCTACTAAAAAAAAGTGAAAATCTAGGTTGTCTATGGCATTACATTCCCTCCGAAATTAATGTTCACAATAAGGGGAATTTTTTGAACATGAAATTTCGGGTGAAACTCACAATAGGATAAAAGTGAACTATCAAATTTTTTCGGATGGAATGTTGTTCGGGTGAAACTCACAATAAGGCTAATTATGTAGGTATATTTTGTTCTGTTTTATTGCCCAAAATGTCGAAGTAAGAGTCGAAGATCAGTAATTTCGAATCTAAGAAAAAAAAAAATATTTACTCAACATCCAAGTTCGAAAGTACTGATTTGGAGAAATGAGGAAAAGCTAAAAACTCGAGAGTACAAGCAAAACTGGTTATTTATGTATTCTGAAGGAAAACCGGTTGAACGTTACGAATATTTCTTATTTTTGTAATAAAAAAAACACTAATTTTGTTGAAATATGTAGATATAGGATATATGACAGAGCCGGACCAACCATATGTGCAAGATGTGCAAATGCACAGGGAGCAAAATTTTGGGGGCGCATTACAAGGATTAAGAAAATGTAATCTGATCTGGCGCAGACAAATATGTACTGCCATTTGCATTTTAACCACAAAACTTGTTCAAATAATCCCAAAATAACATCCATCACAACTGTGCTAAGTTATTTCCTGCACACTAATTAATATCATCTTGCATTGTAATATTATAGACACAAGACCTATGCAAGTTCAATCTTACCTACCTTATCTCAAAATACTCCACCCTGTTCGTACAAAAGAAAACAAAATTAACAAACCTCAACACAAAAAAGTTCCACGACACCTCATCTGTGCAAGTTTCATTTCATACACACTGAGTCCCAAAATTTACATGGGAAAATATGACAAAGAAAAAAACTTATTCATACTGAATCATGTGGGCTAGAACGTGTATAGGTTTTGTATTATACACCGTACCTACATATGTATGGGACTTCCCAGTGGAACATTTCTAAAAATTCGTTGGTGAATAAACTGCTTTTTCCTTGAGGAAATTGAACTGCAACCGCTTCATTTGTGTGGAATATATTAAGGAATTTAACATGGGCTTGTCATTGGCGGGGAGCACATGCCAATTTCTCGATGAAAATTTCACAAACAAATAATAACTACTTCCTTGGACGTTCAGTTGGACTGAAGATTCCGATGAAAAGTATGATGAATATTCAACGAAAAAATCACTAAACAAAAGTAACTTGCTTATCCATCAGATCATTAATTTTTGATGAAAAATTTGATGAAAATTCTTTTAAAAACTCACTGAATAATTTGGACTTTTTTTTTGTCATTACCTCAATAATTGCCGATGAAAAATGTGATGAATATTCAACAAAGAAATAACTAAATGAGTGTTACTTTTTACCTCTTGTATTTATAAATTAGAAAAATACTTCTGCTTAGTTGGAGCGATTGAATATAATTCAATTAAAAGTTCAAGTGACCTCAACTCCAAAATGCGTCTCTAAGACGCAAATGTTAAATGTTAATGTTAAGGTAATGTTAAAAAGTCCTATGCATGTGTAACAGTGTATGTATGTATGTATGTGTGCAAATATAAAAAAGGAGCGCTTTCTACAAATCTTGCACAGGGTGCATGCTTGGCTGGGGCTGGCCCTGGATATAGATCTTGTAAAGTATATAGATTGAAGTATAATAACAGCATTGAATTCTAGAATAAATAAAATGCAAAATGATTATATGGGAGGTACCTACTACATATTTATATCCATTTTTAAGTTTTTTTAATGAAATGGTAGCCTTTTTGTAAAATAAGGTTTCCATTATTTGCTAAAAATAATTGTACGTCCAAAAAAATGAAAAACCGGAGGAATGTCCCAAAAAGACTAGGTACCAAGTTTACCCACCCACTGCAGCCGAAAGTACAGACAGATAAGCGGAAAGAATTGCGATACCCAATTTTTTCGACTGCACTATCATTATAATGTCAAGTTTTATCAAAATCTCGAGTTTGCACAAAATCGACTATAAATCGAGAATATATCTGTTATTTTTAAACAAATAAAATTTTTATTTTTGTATCTTATATATGCGCTGCCACATGAAAAACATAGAATTAACGTAAAAGAACATACAAAAATTGGAATACAAATCAATCTGCATATTTAATACCAAATGATAACAATACATTTCATATAATTAACTGAATGAATTGCAAGGGGGAAATGGATAGGACAGAATTTTCATTTCAGTATTTCTTATATATATCGTTTTCATTTTCACCTCAAATTAGCAGCTCCTCTAAGTTATGAAATCAATGCAACGTGTAATAATCTATATTCGCTAATTTTGTTCAATCAAACTATAATATAGATCTTATATCCAATAGTGATAGTTTATATAATGGTATTAATTCTCAAGTGGATTTCGATGTTTTTTCTTTGACAGATCGAGAAGTACATATTTGACGGTTTAACTCATCTTGATCTTTGAAAAAATATCTAAACGGCATATTTGAAGAAACCTTATTGATTTTGAATATTCGACTTTCAATAAGAAGAAAGATTTTATTAAAACTTATTCATTTTAATAATTTTTTCTTCAAAAAATTAACAACAAATTTTTGTCAATATCACCTACGAGATTTCGTCCAGTTAACGATTTGTGTTTGTCAATATGACGGCATTTCTTACTTTTGAATAAATTACTAAATCAGACAGCGCATGTGAAGAAATTTTTACTGAATTTGAATATTAAATCTTCATTAACAATAAAATTTTTATGAAAAATTATATATTAAATACATTTTTCTTCAAAGATTAACAAAATATTTTCTTCTACGCGTATTTTTCCAGTGCACACCTCTAAGTTAGCAGTCAAGCACAACATCCACTGCGCCATTGCCACCCGCTATAATATATCTATCTATTTATATCTTCCATATAAATATATGAATATATCTTAACGTCGAAATGTAACCTTGGGAGGATGGGAGGGTCTAGCTCTCTCCAAAACACACTACTATTTTAAAGTTTTTGCAGTGGTAGACAATTTTTGCTTGTTAATTTTATTTTGAATTTTATTTTGAATTTGATTTTGAAGTTTTTCAAAATAAAAATCAAAATAAAATTAGTTTTTAAATTTATTTATTAAGAATATATCTTTGGATCCTAAATTTGTGGGCTTAAGACCTAAAGCCCACAAAATTATGATCCAAAGATATATTATAAATTTAAAAGGTCACGAAAAAGGAATTATTATTTTGTTTTATAAAAATTAATCACGTATTGATATAACACAACTTGGAGACAAATCTAAGAAGATACATATAGCAGGTAAAATATCCAAATGGCTAATTACTAACATCAAACGACATGGAAAATTCAAAGGTTTCGCGGTAAAAAAAACAGTTTCGATTTAGTTAAAAAAAATTAATAAATCTGTTGCTGGTCAAGTCATATAAAGCGTGGCATTCGAACACAGTCGGCTTTTTTCCATTGATTTAATTGTTTCTTTTTTTTTATTATTTGATATTTAAAGAGAGTCTTCAACACGTCTTTTACATTTTAAAGTACAACTTATCGCAACATGATGCACTGAATTGTTTAACAATGGAGATCCAACTTTAGAAATTTTGAAATCAATATTATTTTCTGGTATGAAAACCAAATCAAGGCATTTGTTATTTTCATTTTGTACATGATTAATTTGGACAAGACCCATAGAAATAAAGTCGAGTATAAATTTACGTTGAAAACCTTTTTTCTCAAAATCAGGAATAAGAGCTGTTTTATCATTAGAAACAATCCATGTTACTTCATGTAAGTTATAGTCACCAACTATAAATGGATATTGATTTTCCGACAAATTACCAACAACTTGATTTACATTAGAAATATGACGTTCATATAATTTCTTTGAACTTTTAGGAGGTATGTAGCTAGCTATAAACAAAATTTCTTTTTCTAAAAACTTCACTTTGACACATATTTGTTCAACATTATTTTCTTTATCAAGCAATGGTAAACATTTACTATTATAAATTGTTTTAACAGCAACTAATATTCCGCCTCCCCTTTTTATTTTCTCATTATAGTTACGATCTAAACGATAAACGTGATAAGAAGAAGGATCAAAAATCTTAGAAGATTCAGTGTCTGGTTCTAGCCACGATTCGGTTATTATAATAACATCATATTTGTGTACTGAATTGGAATGAAGTAGTTGTTTAGTTTTCCTTCTGATGCTACCCGCGTTTTGGTAATAAACATTTAACTTTTGCATTTTTATTGTCGTTTTCTGTTTTGGCGATACACCTTTTTGCAAATTTGATATTGAGTTTATTTTCATATTGTCTCACAATTTCCTTATATATATCACGAAAGTTTTATCGTTCTATGTTCGCCTCTTAAGTTTTTTTGAATACTGTATATGACTTATATTATAATAATTTTAAGCTCAAATCAGCCGCCTCATGAAAATCATACAATTTACGTAAGTTTTTTTGAATACTTTATAAGCCTTATACTATATTAATTTTCAGCTCAAATCAGCCGCCACATGAAAATCATACAATTTACGTAAAAGCACATACAAAAATTGGAATACAAATCAATCTGTACATTTAATACCAAATGATAACAATACATTTTTTGTTTCAGGCATAAGTAACTGAATGAATTGCAAGGAAGAAATGGATAGGACAGAATTTTCGGTTTAGTATTTCTTATATGGTTGTCATTTTCAGCTGAAATTACCATCTCCTCTAAGTTAGCAGTCAAACAATACATCAACTGTGTCATTTCCACACGCAGTGACAATTAATTTAATAACCCACATGCACCAGCGCAAATACAAGCAACAACAAAACATATATGTATATTAATATATATGTTATTAATATAATAATAATACAACAATATGCCTGTAAGACCTAAAGTCTTTTGATTGCAACATGAATTGCACGGCTCTTACAGTTAGAAGGAATAGAAGAATAGGAAAGAACTTTTGTTGGAACAGTGGACTAAGAAATAAGGTGTTTGTTTTATAAATAAAAGAATGCTTCCCTAAAGTGGGGCTCGAACCCACACCTCTAAGTTATCAGTCAAGCACTACATGCACTGCGCCATTGCCACCCGCTATATATCTATCTAAATCTTCCATATATGAATATACCTATACCGACGTATGTACCTTAATGTCGAAATTTAAATTTGGGTGGGTGGCGCGGTCTAGCTCTCTCCAAAACACACTACTATTGTGTACAAAGTATAAACCTTTATTCCTAAAAGGTATCTAAATCTAAGTATATAGGTAAAGATCGTTACTACTGGACTGTCCATATTTTCAGTTTTTTTTTTCGATATTTTTTATTTTAACGTAGTTTAACGGAATGTACGTATAGATAGAGCATGGTATGTTTTTTTTTAATTGACTAAATTTTCGCTTCCTCCATAAGTACCTGCCAAACCCATCTACCTTTATTTTGGATTCCATATTCGGTATACCTATCCAACCTAGTTCTTGTCCTACTATATATCTATGCATGCCTATATTCCTCCTGAAAAATCAAGATTTCAACATCCTTATTTTAATCTACCAAACACGCCAGATATTGTTCTGTTGCTGTTGCCCAAACTGGCGCTTAACACTTATTTAAAAAGAAATTTAATAAAATTAGCATTTTCTTGTTTATTTATTTTAGGTAGGTAAACCTATTAAATTTTAATGTTTCGTTTTTCAGTGTTCCGTTATCAAGTTTCTTCTCTGCCCACGCGCACTGCCCAGTACACATAAAAAACAATACATACATATGTACAAACATATCTAAAACATGTTTAATTCAACACGAACCCACTCGCTCAGTTTGTTTAAATTTTTATATTAAAATTTTACGAGTAACAGAGTAGATATTGGGAGAGCTTATAATAGTATGTACTATGTATCTATGACTGACTGAAGAGGTTTACACACAAATAAATATAAAATATGATAGATAATTAAAGTAGTCGTCATTTTCAAGCCATATGGCAGCTATATAGTTATGGTATAGTCGGTTAATTCTGTTGGGGTTAACCGTCATACTTCGCCACTTTAGAATGATGAATCTATGAAGATTATAGCCATATCTCAAAATCGCGTTCTTTTGCGCCGACTTTGACATCGTATTGAATAGAAATAATAGATTTAATGAGACATTCTGAAATGTTATACAGATTTCTCACAAAGTAAGAATTATTGTTTTTAGTTTTCATTTCCAGAACATGGAAGAGAAATTAAATAAAAAAAAAAGAAAATTTTGGGGATGAAATGTTTTGTTAGTGTTTTTTTTTTTTGCAGGAGAGTAGTGGGTAGGGTTCCCAGCTCTAAAATAAGCAAAGCCTGACAGTAAAGAAAGAAAAGCCTGATTTTTGAGAAAAAAGCCTGAAACTTCTTTTGTTTATTTTGTTTATAAATAAAATGAAAGCGTCTACAGAAAAAAACCGCAGTGATCTGGGACTTGGTGTTGATCTGATGTGTGTTGCGATATACCTTTTAAGAAATTGCAAAACTAGGACAAGATTTCAAAAGTAAAAAATGTTATTTAGTAGTAGGATTTTTACATAAAAATTTAAATAAAAACTACCAAAAAATACGAACAATCCCTGGTGCTTTTAGCACCAAAATTCAAAGTTATACAGCTTTTAACATTAATTGAGACAAATTACGATTTTCAAAGACTTTCAAGCAAAATTATTATTGAAAAAGTGCTGGTAGCGAGATCTTAATGGTGTTCGATTTTAAATTTTTTTTGGTTTCAATCTAAGTTTTATAATTTCGCCCGGTCCCAATTGAATTTCGAGAAAGATGTATTTCTGAATCACCCTATTTCAAAACTTCTTGTCTTTTTCTAAAAAGTGACAACTAAATGAAAAAAAATAATATACAGCGTTTTACAAGCATTTCGATTAGAAAGCATTCAGTAAACGTTTTTCTTCTAACGATTATATTTTGTGCGATAATTGTAAAAAAGCCTGACAAAGAACGAAACCTGGCCAAAGCCTGATTTGACATTAAAAGCCTGACGTGTCAGGCGAAATCCTGACGTATGGTAAGCCTAGTAGTGGGTGTTTGTGAAATGTCAAACGAAAACATGTATATGTTCGGTGTGAAACCCAAACATTGCCTGCATTACTCTTGATATATAATCTCTGATCATTTTTCAGTTTTTATGAATATTCAGTTGCAAAGTGCCTCTCCCTTTTTCTCTTCACCTCAAAATTTTATTTGTTTTAAAAATACAAACTGGATGAACTTAAACCGATCTCTTAGCTCAACGCTTTGCGACTTTACGGTCCCTACGGACAGAAATCTCACTAATGACGAAATTGACTCTCATATCTCTTCATTCACTAATAGCTTGTCCAACTGCATTTCGAACTTTAGCGAAGTTCAATCCATCAACTCAAATCGCCTAAGCGTGTCGGCAGAAACCTTAAACTTATTTAGAATTAGGAAGCTCTGAAAAAAAAATCTTAAACGTATTTTCAATCGTCTCGGCGATCGGACTAACAACAAATATGCTGAACTCTCGTCTAGAATTGGCTGCCTAAGCAAAATAATCAAAGATCGTGTCAGAATTGAAGCTACATCACCAATTCTGTTCGCTTTTTGTAAAAACAAATTAACAAAAAATGTATAATCCTTGTATACAGGCCAATTCTAGGTCGGCAATTTATATGTATTATCAAATGTATTAACTTTAGTTATTTAAAACATGTAAGCCGAAAGTTAAAAAAAAAATCTCAATAAAGTACCTACTACTACTACTAATGTTCGGTGTGAACGCTTTTCGAGATTTCGAAAACTTTTTGCCGAAAACCCGGTTTTGGGTTTGGTGTGAAAAGGTTATTACCTCAAATGTATCTGCTTTAGATCGTTAATATCGTAAGCTGGAACCCATAGTCAAAATAATCACAGATTTCGCTTTTTAAGTGCCCCAAAACTTAAAATTAAAATTTCCAATGATGAGTTTCAATAAAAGGTATAACTGGCCCCTTATACATATATTAGGCGTAGTAGAAGAGTTGTTCTACTGTACCTACTCGGCTGTATTTTTATACTGGACTTACGTGGATCAGACTTCTGTTGTTCAAGAAAATGACATCTCGCAGATCTCAGCAACATTAGTTGAATTGAATTCCTCAGCAAAATTTCTCAGATTTGCTGTCAAAATACTGAGGAAAAAAATCTTGGATTCACTTGCTCACTTCTTGAGTGAGAAAAATCTCAAGATCTCATTTTTCTGAACGCACCAGTTAAAACAAAAGAAAATATTAAAAACAAATTATTAAAAAAGTTTGTTTCAAAAAAAAAAATTATGTATTCTATAGTATTAAAGCCCTAATGAAAAAATATACAGACGGTGAGGAAACAAATGTCACAAAAGAAATTTTCATAAAAATCCACAAATTTAAAAAATAATTAAAAAATCATTCCTTTCTTTGTTCATAACTTTCCGACGAATGAGGTGGGAGATCTGAGCTAAAGATGCCAACAGAAACGTCACAAAAAAATTCAGAGGAGATAGCCCAATGTGAACTTTCTTTAAATGTCAGTGCGAACAAGAAGAAAAATTTGATTTCTGTTCCTTATTATTTCCCAATTTTAGTTCAATTTTATTAAGTAAATTTATATAGTTACGTGCCAAGCGTAATGTTTGATTAAAAAATAAATTTAAAAGTCCAACCACTTGGCTATTAATAAGCCGTTGTAAATTTATTTTAAACAAACTTTATTTATTTTTAAATTAACTTTACAACGTTTATGGTCTCACAATGTCTGAGTAAAGTTCTGATTACTTACTTGACACATAAATACTGGCACAGTGTCATAAGTCCACAGAGGACTTTTTGGTTTGTGGACTTATCACCCTGTTTCAATATTTATGTGTCGAGTAACTAATCAGAACTTAACTCAGACATAATGAAACAAGCCCTTAGTTTTATAAAATGATTAACTTTTAATTAACTTTTATGTTGCTGGCCCCTTACCACTAGGGGAAGTCAGATGGAAGAGATCACCCAATTTTTAATATTCACACCACAAATTGATCTTTTTTGGCAAAAAATTGTTTCCGCTACGCTTTGAGTGAATTAAAATTCAACCAGGACACTTTACTTTATAGGCAAACCAAACTGAGCATAAATAAAGTGACAGCTGTCAAAAAGACCAACCCCGAAAAAAGTATTGCCAGATTGAAAACCACACGTCTAAAAAAAACACCCTATATTAATGTTTAAACTAAATTTTTGCCCAAGGGAAAATACAAAAAGTGAGAATTTTTATTTTCAATTTTCGCAACCAAAATTAATTTTATTCCTTCGGCTAAAATTTTTGTCCGCTACTTTTTGTGCGAATTTTTAAACATTATCTATATGATTCTAAAATTTAACTCGTAACGGATAATTGAAATCAGTTTCTTGTTATTTTCCAATTAGGAACAGAAGTTTTGATTTTCAATAAATTTAGAATTAAAACTTGAGGGTTTATACATATTGAGTAACTTATTAGTTTTATCAATGAAAATTTAAATTAATTGGGATAAGATAAAACAATAACAGCCATTTTAATAATCACAAAATAGATATGAAACAACACTAACACATGTTTTAACTTATAATTCTTAATAATATCTAAACGTGTTTTAGCCTTAAATGACATTTGACAATGAGCGGATAACTTATCTCACCAATTTTGGTGTTCAACGAGCGGATAACTTTATCGTTCACAATTCAATTCAAAGCTGATATGACAGTTAGCTTTCAAAAATGAAAGAAGTACTTGAATATTTAGTACAATTGAGGGAAGTGCTGCCTACTTTTCGTTGTTATTCAGTGAACAGATAAAATGAAGACCGAATAAGTTTATAAATATTTTATTTTATCAAACGGATAAGTCCACTATCCATGTGTTAGGTAAAACGTGTATTTACGAGCAGATGGTGTATTTTTATTAATAGGGCTGTAATTGCTAAACAGCACTGTATAATACAAAAATATTGTTTTCGAACGGTGAAAATCAAATTTTCTCACTTAACGAAAGTATTATGAGGCCATAGTTGGATATGGCATTAAGGTAGAACTATAATAGGCGCAAGATGTCGGAAGAAAATTCTCTCAGTTCACTTACGCATGGAGCGGTCGGTGAGCGCTCTTCACTTCCGAAAGCAAAAGTTAACGAAAATTAGTCGAAACGAAGCAAACCTCAATTATAGACACGCCATATGAATACTTTGTATTCGTTTCGTTTAGTACGACTACTTACGTTGGCATCCGACTATTATAGTTCTACGGTCTACCTTTAAGTCGCAAAAAAATATGGCACTATGAAACTTCATCAAGGCGACAAAAGGCCATTTGTTCGAATATGACCTTCTCTAACTTTGCTAAAGAATCATTAGGCCGCATGGCCTTATGTCACGGCACCGTTTCGGACTTTTTCCATTACGGTGGATTGTGGAATTAAAAACAATATCGACAGAACGAGACAAACATAACAACAAGAAATTCACATACAAGAAATATTTTGTTAATCTGACAAAATATAGTCTTAAAATCAGGAGAGGATCCAAAAATTCTGTTTGACAAACAAAATAAATACACAAAAAAAATTGATTCAAAATATTATAAAATTTTATTTGAAAAAAAGGAACATAATATTCGTAATTTCTATTCTATTGAAATTTATAATATATGTACTTTAAGATAAAGAGTCTATGATGCCAGTTATAGCTTTTATTGAAATGCATCATTAAAATGTTTCCTACGACGCGACGGGGCCCATAGATAATACCTTTTTTCGGGATTCGTACTGCCAATCCGTAACGACGGAACCTCTAATGGGGATGCGTATGACTAAGATTTATTTTGCTTCTAGTTACATCTATATACTCAATCAAATAATATTAAGTTTTCACTCACTGGTAATGTACCATACATAGCAACGAAAATAATAAAACGAGACAAATTGCTTCTTTTTGATAACTACATCATTTAGAATTCTACTTTACACTTTTGAGAAAAATACACTATACAGCCATTAATGTCTCATTTTAACATGCACACACTTATCATGGTTCGTTGTTTAATCCTGGATGTTAATAGGTAATTATCGGTAAATAATAATTTAAAACTTTGAGAATATATTCACTTCGAATGAAAGATTTATGGCAAATGGCACTCATTAAACATTAAACAATACTTTACCTTTCACCAAACAACTCACGGAATTAACACAGTTTTCAAAGCCTACTAAGAAAATATATTTGAATAATTTCAAAACTGAAACGGCGCGACGAACGTACGTATAGGTAAATTGATATAAAATTATTTTAACAACGGTTACGAGATGAAGACACGGTTGTCTTTTTGGCGGCGGTAAGGAATTTGAATGCGGCGGCAGTATTATTTTCGAAATATGTCACAGGTCATTGTTTTTAATAAATTGGATAGCATTTTTGTAAACAAAATTGCATTACTAAAGGCCCAACTATAATAGCCATGAGCTAGCTTATGCTCGCTTAAGGCAACGAGCGAATATATGAAATTCCTATTGAGTAGCCATAATGGAGTCCAGCTCCGTTTCATCCAATGTTTCTAAGTTTCGTTCAATTAACCATACATAAGCAAGAGCGGTCCGGTTCGCTCAGCGCATAAGTGAATTTGACAGATCCGGTTCAACACATACAAAAATAAATAAAAAATACACATCAAACCCATCGTCTGTGTAAATTATTCGAGATTAATGAAAGTGTATGTGTGATATCTTTGCTATCTCGTTGTCGTTGATTTCATTTTTAAGGAAACTAGCAAGACTCAACAAAATTAAACAGCTGTGAATTTGATTTTGACAGATGATTTTGCGCGCGTTAGTTATTATGGCTATGTCTGCGACTTTTTAAAACTTAAGCAAACTTTTCGATGGGTTCTGACATTAGTTTATGATTGCTTAAGCCTATTATAGTTGGGCCTTAGGTGTTTACTAGTATGCAAAAATGCCCGAGAAAATATATTTTTCCTTACCATATTTCAACGAAGCATTAAGTTTTGAAACTGTGAATCCGTCAAATATTTTCTATACGGGAAAGGGGTATTGCGTATAGACTATTGCAATTAAATTAATAAAAAGACCTATAGCAAGATAAATATAAGAAGTTGATTGCTTTTGTCCTTTAATTAAATGGATCAATGGTTTTTATTGTTTAGTGTTTTCTCCTAGAGCTTTGGGAGGGGGGTCATGACCCCATGACCCCTACCCTGGATCCGCACCTGCTTGAAATGTGATACAATTGTTGTCAACAAAGTAACCTTGATATTTATGATTTTGATTTTTGACTTCTATTATTGATAACGATAACTATTATAAGTAGGTTGTGTCGGTCATATATGTGAAACAAGAAACATCATCGTAAAAGTACCTACCAGAAAGCTCAACAAGTATCTATTGACATCGACAATGGGCCAAAACCAGAATCGCAAAATTAAATTTATCGCTTAAAAGAATTTTTCTCGTTTTTATCACAGAACAGAACCGGAATAGCGCCCTAGAAGTATTTTATGGAATACCTACCTATCGTAATTTTTTTTGTAATTCTTTAGCAAGCACTGAACAGGGAGGGAAAAATGCTTTTTTAAAAACATTGTCTCGCTAGGTACATGTTGACAGTCAAAGTCAATTTTTTTTGTCGTGAGGTAAGAGTATGCACCCCATCATTTATTTACATACCTACCTAACCTATTCATTCAAATGAATTGTTTGCTTGCACTCTCTGGAATACCTACGATGAAATGAACCATTAATCAATTTATTCCATTGGCTGAATTATGACCAATCACAGAAGTACAAATGGAACATAATGGAAACATCAGAGAGAGGGGTAATTCTGGTTGGAGTGTCTAATGTTCACTTGCGACCAGGGATGGCTGAACTGTGACTTTTTGGAGTTTATGTAGTTAAATGTAGTTAATGAAATAAATTATAGCAAACGTAGTTTAAAATGGCAAATGATCTGTCAACTGTCACTTTGAAGTTTGAATTTTGAGTTGAATTGTTCACTTTTTTATTGAAATTTTATTATTTCATTAACTATGTAGGTATTTAGTAAATAAGACGTGTAGGTTATTCAATAAACTACGAGTAGTTAATGATGTAGAAAATGTAGTGTAGTTAATTCGGCTAACCCTGCTTGCAACATGTTGAGTTGGAAATGTTCAGATCAGAGATTATATGAACTATAATGGTCAAACCACAACCACGCTTCGGACAGTCGGGCTTTTGAAAGGCTTTTCAACGACTTTACTTTACTGTGTCATAAAGCGTGACCTTATAAGAATTTGTAAAATGTAACGCTTCAAACCTCGGGCGTTGAGAAGTTACTTATATGAGAGGATAAAAGTTTTGTTTTCTTAAAATAACATCGCGCAAATTCTTTGCATATAATAAACCAAAAATGTCCCTGTATTTTATTGTTTCCTTTATGTACTTACAAATTGAATTAAATAGCATTGCTAATGAAAGTATTTATTAATGTCGTTTTCCATTGATATTTTCTTTTTGATTTCTATAGAATATGAAACACCATCTTACGGAAAGAATAAAAACCATATTTCGATTGCTGTGAGTAGTTTCGAAGTTTCGGTAGAAGTAGGAAACATCAATTATAAAATTTGCACTATTGCAGTAATGTTTTCAAAAAGCAAGTCACATTTTTTTTAACCTTAATACATAATAGAAATTTTGGAGCAAACTATTTATACTATTTTACTCTACTCATTTTTCTATTTTGTGGCCTTTTTCCTTAAAGTCTTGTGAGGCCTTTTGACTCCCAGTCCGCCCCCGTATCCATGAAATGCCCCTGTTAAATTCCTCAATGTATTCCGCACAAAAGAAGCGGCCGCAGCTCCTTTTCCTCAAGGAAAAAGAAGGTTATTTAACACAGGGGTCCCAGGTTGAGGGGAAAATCAACACTTTTGCCGATTTTTTAAGACGGAAGGGGACGGGGAAAAAAACTTAACAGGGAAAATATAATCTTATCAAAAACAGTAGACACAATTTTTAAGAATCAATTTAAATAAAACTAAACTTCGAAATAAACTATCGAATTCCACGATAAGTGGCATTTTGCATACGAAAACCTTATTATAAAGACTTTTAATTGTTACAACTTCGTTGTTGAAAAAGACTTCCTTAAGCTACATAACAACTCTATGTGTATATTAAATATGTAAGTATTTATCTTTTAGTTTTTCGCTCAACATGTGAACTTTTAGTTTAAGAAATGTTTTTAAGTTTCTTTTTTGTTAATTTTTGTTTACCAACATTATAAAGTGTTATTTTGTATGAATAAAAATCAAAATGTTTAAAAAAGTTTAAAATGCTTCCATTTTTTCTTTGGGAAAAAAGGGGATTTTGTTTTTGAAAAAGGGAAAAAAAACACTTTGGTGCCAAAAAAAGGGGATTTTTTTTTTGAAAACCCGGGAACCCTGATTTAACATTGAATTTTTAGAAATTTCCCAGGATATGAGTTTTCATGCACACACACACTCACAACCAAATTTTTGCCAACACTTCCGAATTGAAATTTTTTTCTTAAATTTAAACAAACAAAAACAGAAATGTTATGTTAATAATGTTCATAATATATTCAATAAATTAAAACTCGACATGGTACTCATTACTCAAACAGCCGTGCAATTTTTTAAAATTGCGAAAAATTTTAGAAAAATTAATCATTTTTATAACGTGTCTCTCATCGGGACATTAAATAAATTACTTAGGTAGGTACATAATACATACATATGTAGGTACAAGTCTTTGGAAATTTCACTTTTCCGACGGGAAATAAAAAAATCAATGGCCACGTTCGTGATTCAATCCAAAGCTATCCGGATAGGTTTGTGTTGTTGTAATCCCTGGTGACAAAACAGCTGATGCAACAACAACCCAACGTATCTGAAAATTTTTGGATGCGTGGATAGCCTATCTGATAGTTTACCGAACGCAAGGAATGCTTACATACCTACCTTTCTGTAGGTCTGTGCAGGGACCTCACCTGCTTGCAACAAAAGTTGCTGATAATAACTTACTTAGGTAGATACCTATTTGATCTCTGGTTGAGTTACAAAATTTTTCCGGGGATAAACCACGACCCACGTTAGTAAGAACCTACAAATAAGTCTAAAATTTATTATTTTGGTACCTACCTATGGTTAACTTCGTGCAGACGACACACAGATCTAAAAAATGTGATAACGTTCTGTTAAGTAAATTTATATTTAAATTTTAACATTTGATAATTTTGTTTGGAATTATGTAATTTCAAATTAAAAAATGAAAAATTGAAAAAATTTAATTGTTATCAATGCTTCTTGATTTAAATAAGTTTGGCTTTATAAGTTTTGCAATTTTATGTGAAACGTTCTGTTAAGTAAATTTAAAATTGTCCAAAATTATGTTCATCGTTCAGTTAGGTATACACAAATATCTAAATAATGTTGGTAAACCTCGTCTATCTTGTTGAAACCAAAGAACAATTTCAAGAAACCCATTAAAATTTTTTAATACCTAGTAAGAAATAACAATGCCTGAAGTTCATTATTATCATTTTACAAAAAAAAAAAAAACTACACACACTACTTACATACTTATATAAAGCAAGAGTGTGTAGTTGTATAGTACTCTTCTTTTTTTAATTGAGTTTACATTCACAAATGAAAGAAAAAAACAAAAGAAAATTAATAGCTCCACCCTTGATTCAATTATATGACTCCATGGAATTCTTATGCCATGGGTTGACTCCACCTTTTTTCGACTTCTCTTTTAGCAAGATATCACATCCAATATGAAAACAAAACGTAACACAAAATTTAACGCTCCGTATCTAATAACAGATACGACAACTCACAACATGTTGCTTGATAAGTGTTGCTTTTCAAGCCAGAGCCAAGATACTTTCTGGATTAGGGGTAAGGGGGTTTACAATTTACATGGACCAGCATGGTCGACAGCATGGCTCGATGGGATCGGAATAAGTTTTCAAAATATTTTGAAAACCATACAACATGGTTGGTCAAGCGATTGTTTCTTGCGTTTTAATGAACGAACATTGATGGTTGTCGAGCCATGTTGTCGAGCATGCTACTCCATGTAAACCCCACTATTCAATTTAAAATTGCATTCTCCAATTTTGTTGTTGTTGTCCTTTGAATACGGATTGAGTATGAATATAATGTAATATTATCAAGCGAAGGAATGGATGGCGGCGGATTTTTTAAATTTTTTTTTGCTTTATCCTTTATTTGGGTGATCGATGCATGGTGCAAGTACCTACATTTTTGTTGTTTTTCTTTTAGTAAACGGATAGAATTTTCTTTATGATATTATTTTTGTTTTGAGGATTTTTGTGCTGGTTGAATAACAATTTTTATTTATGTACCTACGTAAGTACGTACTTACATAATATGTAGGGTAGGTATGAACAAAAATTGGTTCTTCGAAATATTTCTTTGTTTTCACTTGTAGGGGTGGTGAGCAAATGTTTATCATTTAAAATATGAAGATGTCTCTATGCACATACAACATACAATATACATAGCTGGGTTTCGACGGCTAAAGATGATAAATATCAAATAGATAGGATTTATAAATGCGTATGCATGTGTGTAAGTACAATTTGTAGAATATATAATTCCACTAACACTACTATTCTACTGTATACATTAACTTAACTACTCTCTTTGGGTGAGGTAAGAGGTTTAGGTCTCGTCTCTGCTTACATTCTACGAGTACCAAACCAACAATAAATTGGTATAGAGTATAGACTCTAGAAACGTTGAAAATGGGAATACATATAGGTATGTTTGTTTCAATTTCCATCGTTTCTCGGCAGACTTTATCAATGTGAAAGAGAGAGTTACAGAACGTATGCATGTATACGGCACCACACAGACGTTTTTTGTTGAACATTTTATATTTACAATTTGCTGGACGCTAGTTCATCTTTAATATATGTACATAGGTAGGTACATACATTGATTATTAATTATGTGGGTTTTTTAATCTAAATTTGTATTTAATTATGATTATGTTTATTTTCAATCTATAAGTATCTATAGGTTTCACAATCACATCTCGAATTGTAGGCACAGTTGTTGTCATTGTGGTGGTTGGAGTGTAACTGATTTGAAACAAAAAATCGGAATGGTAGAGATTTCTGTTTATGTCGGTATGGTATGTATGTAAATATGTTGGCATCAATTTGTAGAAGAAAATTAAACATCTTTTTTAAGCAATCAGTTTCTAAGTAGGTAGGTAATTTATACCTAGTTTATTTATTAGTTTAGTTGATTTTATTAGGGAGACAGCGAAAACTGAAAAGGCTCCAAAAACCTATTATTTTTTGTGTGGTTTTTTCTTCCATTGCTAGATTTCATTGTTTAATTGTGTACCATTCCCGTCACTTTGCTTTGCTATATGTATTAGTTCACCTACTCAACATCAGATGGCGGTAGGTACATATATTGGTGGCGTTGGTTTACAATTGACACTTTTTTCTAAATTTTAATTATTATTTTAATAATTATTATAAAAGAAATAACAGCTTATTGATTATAATTAAGTATAGGTAGGAAGGTTAGGTACGCAAAATAAGATACATATACCTAGGTAGGTACCTATAGGTACAAATAGGTATAGGTATAAGTTAGTATAAAATGCAGAGCTATTGTTTTGAAAATATTTATTTATATTTATTAAATCGTTAATTGATTTTAGTTTGCTTATAAGAATATCCATCTAGAATATCAATGGGTCCATCATCCATGTGAATTGGGAGCTTGGTAGGAATTTGAATTTCTATATAACGAACTCGCTATCTACCTACATAAATAGGAAGGTACATACTTTGCCAACATTTTCTCATAATATGCGGACTTTTGACATATATATAAGCACCCTCAACCCTGGAACTCGATCATGCGCCCATGGCTATTATACTAAACGCAATTTGCAAAACAAAAGTTTTTTTATGCGCAGTATAAGTATGTATGTATATGAACAACTAGAGTAATTATATAAGAAATATCATAAATGAATAAAAACAGTATACCTACATTATTTGTTAGCTTTGCCATCATAGCTTCTGTTAATTTTAGAAATTTAAGTTAAATCTTTCGAATTTATTTGTATTCTTAAGTTAGCAACAAGAGTTTTGATTTTTGTTTACCCAAAGTAGTATAATGTATAGGAACTTTATGACCCTTTGACGAAAAAGTTTATAAATTTTTCTTATCTGTTTCAACTTAACCAGTCAGAAAAAAAATCAGATTATTTTGTTTACCTACCCTCAAACTAGTTCAAGAGTCGAGTCGATTCTAGAAATTCTTATCTTAAAAGTGGTGAAGTGAAAAGTCACTTCGCACTGAATTTGAATTAAACAATTGACAATCGAAAAAAATAATTTTTTAACCATTTAATCAAAACTTTATCAAAAAAAAACTCCAATACATACACAGAAAAACTTCAATACATACATAGATATCTATACACAAAATTAATTTTAATATTTAAATAAATTTGTATATTTTTTTAATATCTCCAATCAAATTAACTTCATCTTCTATACACTATACACGCGTAGTTTTACTCTAAGATCTGACCAATACTTCGTAGTCATGAAGTCTAACTTCCTGTCCACCGAAGGGAATATACAAGCAGTGATGAGATGGTTGAATTTTGCCAGGTGTATGACTTCCACAGTGATGGCCACGTCCAATGTACAAAGGTTCACCATCAGAAGTGTGCCCGCAAATTAAAGCACCTGGTGCAATACTTCCACCAGAACCATGCACCCATCCGTATCCATAGCCAGTTAAAACTTCAAAGTCATATTTGACATGTTCTTGACCACCCCACGCAACATAGGCACATCCCTTACCGGGGACCACTTTAGCTGGCAATAGATCTCCCTCATGGTATGCACGTCCAACATAGATAGCATCGCCATCGGCATCTTGACCAGCATGAACTGTTCCAGGAACAACACAGCCTCCTGAAGATGAAACCCATGTTTCTGGTTGCACTAGTACCTCGTAACTATCCAGTCTGTGTTCCCGTCCACCATATGGAATGTAGAGGCAGTGATGGGAAGGATGTACCTTTCCTGGAGTTAAACTGCCTTCAAAGTGCCCACGGCCAATGAAGAGCGGTTCACCGGTGTTGGTTGGTCCAACACTAACAGCATGTGGAGGAACTGATCCACAGCTTGATGGCATCCAAACGTAATGGTTTCCTGTAAGGACTTCAATATCGTGCTTGTTGATTTCTTCCCCACCCCATGCAACATATGCTTGATTTTTATTTGGAACTACTTTAGCTGGAAGAAGATCACCATTGTGGTAAGCACGACCTACAAATATCGCATCCCCATCGCTGTCATGACCGGCTTGAACGGCCATTGGAGGTACTCCGGAATAAACATTTGTTGGCACCCAAGTTTGACCTGGAATTACAAAAAAAAAAAATTAAAATTTTAAATATTTGAAACAATTTTTCAATTTATATGTAAATCATTTTTAAGACCTCTTCTCGAAGAAAAGATATAGGTACCTATAAAAATATAAAAATTCTTTGTATAGCTATACCAAATTTGAAGCAAATCTGTTGAGAGGCTCTAACTCCATTATGTACCCTATATACCTGAACGCACAGGCGAACTTCAAACAAACAGAACAGGTATGACATAAACCGTATACAGTAAAACCCGCTTAAGAGAAACTGCAAAATGTCACAGACTTTCTTTCACTTAAGCGGGTTTTTCACTTAAGCGAACCCCGCTTAAGTGAAAAAAAATTTCACTTAAGCGGAGTCCGGATAAGTGAAAAAAAATTTGCACGTAAGCGGTTTTAAAAATTCCAAAAAGGGTTCTGTCATATCAGAAATTCAAATGTCATTTTCGTGATGAAAATTTTATGGAGGTGAAAAATAAAAAAGAAGTAAAAGCGTTCAGGAAATTTTTTGTTCTGTTCTATTAAATTTTTTTTTCACTTAAAAGAGTTTTTTTCAATAAAAATATTAAATTTAACTGAAAATATGTTTCAGGTATCCGGGTTTTTCACTTAAGCGAGTTTCGCTTAAGCGGAGTGTTATAAAGGTAATTGGTCGTCAAATACTCGGGGATGAAAAAAGTGTTTCAGATAAGCGGGTTTTTCTCTTAAGCGGGTTTCTCTTAAGCGGGTTTTACTGTAATATGTTTTAACTACATCTACTTACATCACGTTTGAAAATCGTGAAAATTTATTACCAAAATAATGGTTCGGTTCGTACGACGCATAGCGCGGTGCGTCCAATATTCGGTCGAGATAATCGCCCAGCAGAGTAATTCGAGCAACCATGGATCGGTCTCGCACCACGTTTACTCTAGTGGATAATGCGCAAAGAGAGACGCCGTACAGTGCGCACCGAAGACGCTATTGCTACTGTGGAGCAGAGTATCGAAGAAGACCCGAATGAGTCCATCCGCCATTATCCGAAATCATTTTTAAAACATAATGGCAAACCTTTATCTTTATAATAAAGCTAAACTCTTGGCCATAACATTAAATTATATGCGTTTTATTGAAAATCACACGTCTAAAAATAACACCCTTTATGTCAAACGACTTATGGTAACCAAATGGTACCTACACTCCAGTTCTGCAGAGGTTGCTTGTGGCTTAAAACGTAACCTCCCGCAATGCAAGATTTTGCATGTAATAGAATTGGAATGCAAATTACCTAATTTGTTCGCGGCGAATTCAAAATCAGACGACAAATTCATCGGCATAAATTCATAAGTTTCTAAAAAGTTCATAAGTTTCATAAAAAAAAATGCTTTAAAAAAAACATTTCATTATAATGTATTTTAAATTCATTTAAAATTTTCAAAACAGCCAACCCGTGTGCAGAGGGCACCATTACAGTTTTATGCTGTCTGAGTCATGAAATTTCAGTTAAAATAAAAAATAGTTCGATTAATAAAAAAAAAAAAAAACAAACTGAAGTGTTTGTTATTCAATTACCTATATAGATAGTGTGTCGTAAATTATATATTGTGACTTACCACCTGCCTGTCCTTTCATAAAAATTTTATCGCAATTCTTCGAATGAAAACAACTTTATAAACATTGTTCGAAAAGATTATGATAATTTTATATTGTTTTATCAGTTTCCATTAAAAAAATAAATAAATTACTCTGTGTATAGGTATACAAGTACAGCGATGTATCAATATATTCGTTTTCCGATAAATATAATAAAATTAATGGATTATTATTTTTAGATATAAGTCAATTTTTTCTAAATGTATATATTTAGTTATATATGAAGGTGTTTTTAATGTCGATTTGACACGATGGTTTTTTTACAATTGTTTAATTTTCTTTTTTATAGAGAAAACAAAAATAATACCTATACTTAACTAAAAGTCTTAAGGTCATGATATTCATATAGTCTATATAACATTGTTCTGTTTTTAGCTTTTATCACTTCAATCAAACTTTGTCTTTTGATAAGATAAAACTTAACAACAATGATATTTTCTTAAAAAAAAAAAATAATATTAATTATTTTACTTTGAAATGAGTTCATTGTGACTGTGAGATAACCTCCCATCCATTGTTGTCAGATTATTTTTAGAAAATGACTTTTTGTATTTTTAGTTGCATTTTGCAACTATGTACATATGTAATTATAGGTATATTTACACATTGAGTCAACGTTATACAATGATCACATGTATGCAGGTAAATTTAAATTAACTGCTCTAAAAATTGTAATTTCTGTTGTTATATGTTTCGGTTTAATTGGAACTGTACTTATGTCTGCCACTTTACTTATTTGAAAAACGATAGAATAAGGTTAGGTTAAAAAAACAAATATCTGAATAAATGATTGACAGAAAAGTTTTGCACATTTGACAACTTGAAGAGTGATTTAACCTGTTGTTGTGACTTGCACCCAAATAGTATGCACAATTTGAGTTAGAGCAGTGCAGAATATTATGATTCAGAATATAATTTTTTTATAAGTAAAAAGTAAAAAAAATGAATTCTGATTAAATTGATGAAAAATTAACAGCGAAATACATAGTCCGAAATATGCTTTATTTGATTAAATAAAATGTTAAATTAGCCAAGTTTAAGACAACCGAGTTCGTTGTGTAATTAAGATAACTCTTAAACATCAACATAGATATGTTTACCTAATTACTTGTACGTCTGTCCAAAGTTAGACAACGTTTATAAATACGACAGTAAGTTTATTGAAGCAAAATTTAAAAAAAAAACTTCCAAGTTATTTTGTATACGCTTAATCTGATAACTTTTTTCGTGTCAATAAAAAAATATAAAGTTGTCAAAAACCTCGATCCAAGATGGTTTGTCTTTCAAATATACCTAGTGAATCTTATTAATGCTGTATAAAATTTATCGGAAACAAAATTGTATACAAATATTTTTGTTTTTTAAACGCCATCTATCAAACCAAAATGGAAACATAATGGAATGCAAAAAAATATAGAAAAATTAATTTTGAAAAAAACATCTTAAAAAGAAAAAGCGATTAAAATTTAGTTAAAATCATCCAACATTAAAATTTTGCAAAATATTTTGCATATATACACAAATTAACTCTTTTTCATTTTATTTTTGTTATTTGAAATTATTGTATATATATCACATTAAAATTGTTCAATTTAAGATTCATTTTTATTTTCACTATCAGATCCCTTTTCACGTTTCTTCTTGAATTTTTTTTATTTTTTATTTTGATAAATTTTATAATTCAATCTAATTATTCTATAAGAAAATAAGCCTTTAAATTTGTTTTTTTTTTATGAAAATATAGTAAAATTGATTTCACTTCAATCAAAGATGTATGAGATTTAAAAAAAAATATTTCTTTAACAAAAGGAACGATTAAATATTTATATAAATGTAAAAATTTCGACAGCAAAAATATACAAAATACTACACTCCACTTATATTTGTTAGTAAAATAATGCGTTTCATTAAATTGTGTTAAATTTTTCATGTAATTCATTTATATTTATTTATTAATTTAATTAGTGTATAGGTTTTTATTTCTATATTTTTTTTTAAATTAAAAACTTTCACATATATATACTTACTCATTTTTTAAAATTTAAAATTTCAAAAAAAAAAAATACAAAAGAGTGGTAAAATAAATTAAATAAAATATTTAACGAAACTCAATCCGTAACTTAATGAGAAATTATCAAGACTAAACTTATGGCAATAATTTCTGTTGGTTTTATTAAATAAGACAAAAATGATAACAATATCTATACGTTATATCAGGTTGTATTTCTTTATATATAATATGAGAAGGGGCTCTATAATACACTTGGTGACAGATAAAACTTTTATCTTATCGCAAAATTCTCACTAAATATGATAAAATTTATTTTTTAACCGTGCGTTGGTCGGTCGTTGTTGTAAGTCATACACATTCATATATACTTTTCCCAATAAGTGCAGTTATAATTGCAATCGATATTTACATGTAATTAAGAATGTGGACTATATACTTTTGTTTTATCATTTCAATACACTCATTCTTTTCCTGATCAATTTTGCAGTGCTTAATTGGGATATTTGTATTGTCAAAAGTGGGATTAGGGTTGCCACTTTCATGAATATCGATAGATTACAAAATGAGTGATGGTTCCGATTAGTATGTATATAATTGTACAGGTAGTGATATAGCTGGTAGATATCTATACAAATTTTATCAAGCCAGTTTCTGGCTGACATTGCAGTTACTTTTAACGATATAGCACTTATACCTAAATAAAATTGCAAGTTCTGTTCTGACTTCAGCGATAGCGAACAGAAACTGCATTGCATTTTTGTTTATTACTTGCTTATTATAGGCATGTATTGGTTTATGGCAAAAAAAATTGTAAAGGTTGTAGTGAAACAGAACATATACGCTAGTCCATTTGCACTGCGTGCCTGAGCGGCAGCCGCGCTGCGCCTCCCGTGCGCGTTCGTACGTCCACTGTATTTCGAGCTAGAGCCTAAATATAGTGCTGCAACTTACCACTGTAATAAAGAAGTAAACTATGGCAACTGGGAGATGAAACTTTCTATAAGGGGCCAGTTATAGCTTTCATTGAAACTCATCATTCAAAAATTTAATTTCTTATTTTGAGATACTTTGAAAGATAAATCAGTAAACATTTTGATGCCAGTAAAAAGCTGATAACTCAATTATTATTTCTAGTCAAAAAAGTATTTCATTTTGGCCCAACCTTTCACATAAAATGAATTCTATGATTTCAATGATCAATGGAAAGGTATAGTTCAATCATTGAAATAAAGAAATTCATTTCACGTGTTAAGTTGGGCCAAAACGAAAATTTTTTTTGACAAAAAATAATAATTACGTCTGTTGCTTTATACTGGCATCAAAATAATCACTGATTTTGCTTTATAAGTGTCTCAAAACTTAAAATTTAAATTTTCAATGATGAGTTTCAATGAAAGCTATAACTGGGCCCTAACATAGATTTTTCAAAAATATATGATATAAGAATACTTCAAGGACAAAATTACTAAGAATTAGTGTGGCGGAACATGCTCAAATTCTATTTTAAAGGTGCCTACACACTGTTTTCCTATATATATGTATGTACCTATTTCATTATTTACACGTTCAAATTATAAACAAAAAACAGAAAAAAGCAGATTTGTTGTGGAAAAATTGATTTTGTATATTTTACGCATCATTTTCTTGCAGGTTTCACACTGGAAAACTAATGCACAATTTCAAAGTGTAAATCTATTGGGAATAAGTGAGACTTATAAGTCTCCCATGTACTAAGACAATAAAACTGCGCCTAGTGCGGTGTGCACTGTGAAACTGGCAGTTAAGGTTAAAAAATGTTGCAATGGCAAAGTAAATTGCTTCGAACTATATGAAATTGTTATAGGTATTGTTTAAAGAAACTATTTGCGTATATGTTTCCCACAGTGGAATAAGGTTAAATAAATCTTAATATGGTTGCCACGATTTAAAGGTCAATTTTTGGGTGTATACAAATTATTCAAATATCTGACCCATATTTTTCGAAGGGCCCTGGTGCTTTCAACTAGTAGTAAAGAGACGTTTTCTCTGATCTTATTGTCAATCAATAAACTTATCCCGAAAACCTTACAAGATTGATTTCATCTTAATTATTTATTTGATTTTGAGATTTCTTAACAGTTGTATGGCAGTCACCCAGGCTTGTAAAAGAATGCAATCTTTTGTGAATGCAATCGTTAATGACTTCAATAATAAAATTGCATTCATTTATTTCACCTTGAGAATTCAGACTTAAAATTATGCAATCATACCATATTACCTTGAATAAAATAGACTGCAATTATTTTTTCCCATTCATTTTACTTCCATCAATTGAATGCAATCCTTTGGGAATTCATGCATTCTTTTGCATACTTTGCATTCTTTTGCATTATTTACATTCTTTTCATTATTTATATTAGCCGTGTTTTATTATCTACGGATCTGGATCAGGATCATCCCATTAAAATAAAACGATACGGATCCATAATGACAACAGTGTTATATGCTCATCTCTTTTTTTCTTATGTTTGTTTATTTTTCATGTAGATACAGTCTTCTTTATTTACACTACAGTTTGTACTCCCTACCGACTAAAGAGCCGTCTACTCGCCAGAGTTAAAACTTATTTACGGATCTTTAAAACAGATCCAGATACAGAGCAGGATCCAAATTTGCTTTTGTATTACGTGTTAAAAGATGATCCCGATCCAGATCCGTAGATAATAAAACACGGCTATTGTCATTCTTCTCCATAAATTCAATGGATTGCAAAAGAATGTAAAAGAATACAAAAGAATGCATAAATTCCCAAAAGATTGCATTCAATTGATTGTTGTAAAATAAATGGGAAAAAAAAATGATTGCAATCTTTTTGATTCAAGTGGAATGGTGATTACATAATTTGAATTCTGAAGTCGACGAATGCGCATTTTTGTAATTAAATTCAATAAATGATTTTTAAAGACTACATTCACAAAAGACTGCACTTTTGTTTTACAAATCTGCAGTCACCGTTACACCGTTATTTTTGAAGTAAAAAAAAATTCAATTTAAATTAATTTTCTATAGGAATTCACTTAAGTTCCAATTTTGAATATAATATCGCTTCAGCGCAGTGGTATAAGCTTTAGGTCTAAGTTCGATATATTTTACGAATCCAAAAAATATAGGTACCGTTACTAGCTGTCTGTAGATTATACATCCGAAAAAATTGTGAATATTTGTTTTCTATGGAAAAGGTTCAAAAGGGGATTTTTTAATTAATGTCTACATTATATATTAAATTATAGATAAGTTGTTTTGTGTTTTTGTTTTACTATCGAAAGGAAACGTTTAACTAGGTTTATCTAAATCTAAATATAATCTTTTTGCACCACCCATAGTCATATTTATGGTGTCATTCTCATATTTCATAGCAAACATGAAAAAATATGTGCACGACTGGGTCGCACGAACTTGCTCTTATTTGCGATCACACTGTGTTTTTAAAATTTTAACATTTCAAAAACTATATTTTATCTTATAAAAGAAATAAATTAGTTATGGGAGCCTATATTGTATATATATTGCCTGCTTAAAACGTAGTTAAGTTTTAGGTAGTATTTAGGTAGTAGGTACATTTATTTATGAACAATGTAGCACCGGGTTGCAAATATGCATTGAACTTTCAGTTTAGACTGAAAAATTGTTAAAAAAAAAATATGTAATTAAACATAAATTGATTAAACAACATTTGAAATTGTTTTGACACCAATGCGATGTACATCATCCATTTCTTAAGGAAATCTCAATTTATGAGAAAAAAAAATTGAAAATCGTTGAAGCGGTTTTTTTTTTAATAATTTTTTTTATATAAAATTTTTAAAACATTAAAAAAATGGTATGCAAGTTTTTAGTCTTAATTTATGCGAAGTTAAAAAATTAATTAAACAAAAATATCATCTACTCATTTTTAACATATGGAATTTTCAAAAAATAATTTTGAAATTTTTTTTTTAAATCAATAATTTATTGTTTTAAAAATGTTGGTATGCAATATTATTAGAACTTATTTGGAGCTTTTGTGCAAAAAAATTCATTAAAATCAGTTCAACTGATAATGAGATAATCGAAAATCAAAAAAATGGTTCTATTAGAGATACCATTTTTAAACCATAGAAACCATGATGTTTTCAATACCGATTTTTAAACATTTGTATATGGGAGGTACCTACCGTTATTTTTGGTTATAAGAATTTGTAATGTTAAAAAAACTGCTGGGTACCAAGTTTAATAAAAATTGACCGAGTAGTTTTCGAATTATTAAGTTCTCAAAAAAAATTTTAAACGTTTTTTGAAAATCCAAAAAAAAAAAATGTTTGAAAATTTTGGTATATGTACAAAATTTTTAAAAATTTTTCAATCTTTCTTCATAAAAAAATTGATCAATATCAGTTGAACTGTTTTTGAGAAAATCGAAAATAAAAAAAATGGTTCTATGGGAGGTACCATTTTTAACCATTTTTCGGAAATTTTAGTTTTTTTTTTATATAGAAAAAATTACTGAATTAAAAAAAAAAAAAAGTTGTGGACACGTTTTTGAGAAAGACAAGATTTTCATTTTTTGCTAATCAAATTTGTACGGTAGGTAACGTTATTTTTGGTCTTATAAAAAATAAAAAAACGATGGGTGGGAATGTCCAAGAACTTTGAAGAAAATCGACTGACCCGTTCAGGCTACAGCCGAAAGGAAAGACAGACAGACAGACAGACGGACAGAATTGCGAGACCCACTTTTTTCGACTTCGATCTCATCGTAATGTCAACTTTGATCAAAATTCCGAGTTCGATTTTTTTACTAATCCATAACTTTTCGTATATAGCACCTTTATATCGGAAGTAAAAATTACATGATAAGCTGCCAGAATTTTTGTCTGACTTCAGCTAGCAAATATGTTTGACTTAATTCCGGACTTTAACTTAATCAGGCCTATTCTGCCACATCAGTTATTCTGCTGTTATGAATCGTAGAAAAATCTCACCGTAAAAGAAATATTTAAGGTGTGTTCCTTTACTTTGAAACTCTGTGCATTTGTGCGAATTTCTACACAAAAGTCTGTCATAGTTCATATAAAACAAAATAAAATGAGTGGAAATTCACACAAATGCACATTGTTTCCAAGTAAAGATACACACCTTTTATAATTCAGAAGTTCGACCTTTTATAAAATTCTGTTCCGAAAATTTGAAAACGAAATATTTAAGTAAACAGAACTTAAGTCTGTTGCCACAATCAGCTATTCAAAACAAAAATGTTCATTACTGACAAATAAATTGAAATGGTTGCTCGCGAATTGAAATTATTTTTTTTTTATTTGTATTTGTAATGATAGTTTGTGTATTTATGTTGGTTAAACATCGAGATCCAAAGTAGATAATAATAAAGCCTTAAATAAAATAAAGGACGAGTTAATTAATACAAAAAATGTGAGCTATATAAGAATCGCACATCGGGAAGGGACTACGTTTTACTCCTTAGCTCAAACAAAAGCATTCTTGTTCTTTTTTTTACATTCGTCTATGTATTTATGTTCCTATTTAAATACTATATTTTCTTACATTTTGTTTCCTCTAAAGAACATTTTGTTGACGAAATAAAATATAAAAAAGGCACCAAAATTTGTCTTTTATTCTTTTATGATTCATAACAATTTTTGGTATGCTGAATATTAAAAATGTGATTCGTAAAAAATTTTCTTGAGAGTTCGAACTGTTAATAGTTCATAAGAGATTTCTTAGCAGATTTCATAACACATTTTGCCATGCCGAATACATACCAAAATTATAATTCATAAAAGATTTTTTGACAGCTCTAACTTTTTTGTGGAAATTCATAACAAAATGAAAGAATAACAGAATGGAAGATCTTGCCGAATAGGCCAAAATGGAATATGGTTAGGACCATTGATTTCTACACATAGAAACTCAATGATTGGCCACAGCCACAGACAAAAGAAATATTTATTTATAATATTTCTCTTGTCTGTGCTACAGCTCAGAACCAGAAAGAAAGAAAGTATGCAATAGTTTATTTTGTGTGTAAAATCTGAAAATAGGTGTATATTTATAGGATTATATGAACGGTTTAATTTGAAAAATTAGTCACTTGCAATGAGATTTGAATTTATAATACAGACAGAAGATACAAATTGTGAACTTTTCGTTGAAGATTCTGATTATACCCAGAGTTAAGGACTATTCACATGAAAGCGACCGACGAATAAAAGAAAAAATGGGATTTGAAACATTAAATAAGCCTAAATTCTTCACAAATACTAGAAAAAATAGTAGAAAACTTATTCAAGTTAATGATAAGATACTTAAATTACATTGTAAAGGTAGAACTAGAAAAGGGCGGTAGCTGTCGGAAAAATGTCAAATTCACAAAGTCACCCATAATGCACTTCAGTGGTTGGAAGTGATTTTTTTAATTTTTGAAGCTAGCTTTCAGTCCACTTACGAAAGAAACGAAAAGTTCCACTTCACATTTATGTGCGCGTCTTATGAATTTTTTGTTTTCGCTCTGTTTCGTACGACCTGCACGTACGTTGGCTTCCGCCTATTCTAGTTCTAACTTAATTCTGATTGTTACGAACTGTCAAACCCTATTCTCCTTCCACATACCATCCACACTGCAACGAATGAATTGTTTGCGAGCGAATAACCTCAAAATCATTCTTGTTTTTGTTTACTTGGTGATTGGTTGATTGGCTGAAACAAATAAGTATTAAAAATGTCATTCCCGACGAATAAAAAAAATTTAATAAAATCGAAATGTCAAAAATTCGTCGGTCGTTGGTCGCTCCGCTCTCTTGTGAATAGTCTTTTAACCATATATGTCAATTATAGCCTTCTAACACCAAACAATAAACACTTTTTTCGCAAAAAAATGTTTTTTCAATTCATTTTTGATACCAAATACATATACTACATTTCCACCGATCACTGAACTGAGACTTAATTAGATTTAATCTTTCTTTTCTATACAAATTTCAAAGATTTACCACACTCATTTATTTCATTAAACTATAATAGCAGATTTGATATTAGTCTTGCTAACTGTCATGTTATTCACTCGATTAGGGCTAATCGAGGTTAAAACTTAAATCCGAATGTAATTATTCAATCTTAACTCAAATAAACATTTGGTGGAAACAAGTTGTAAAAATCACAATTAAATCACTCATTTGCAAATTTAAAGATGAATTAAGCAAACACACAATTTTTAAAAATTCAGCGCTCAATGAAACGTGAACAAATTATAATTATAATTATAAGCTGTCTAAGAGATATTGTCGCAAAATTATTAACTGCCTGATAATGATATCTACTTATAACAATTTACTAACTTTAAAACTTTTAACTATAATGTTCTTAGTTCTAAACATTTGTTTGCTAGTATCATACTAAACCTATTTTCTTAATAAACTTCAACTGAACGCGCCTAAAAAAGTGACAGTTAATGCAAACAAGTAAGCAATTATGTATATGACATTTTCCCATTTTTGATTGTCAAAGTGACATTTGGAAGTATTATGATACTTAAAAATCAAAACAGGCATTTGGTGATTTTAACTTTAATAAAATGTTAAAAAGATAAGCACGATGCTAATTCGTTTAAAATTTGGAAAATCCTGTTTTTAACCTAGCATCATACTAAAAGTGCTTTAACATCGCGTTACATCTAAAATTTTGCGCAGTTAATTTCAATGCCTGAACACAGACAGGGGTGAACGCAGGAAAAAAATTTACAGGAGGATATTTTGTACTCTTAATACAAGAAAACTGTTAAAACATTTGCCATAATTTTTTATTTTCATATGGCATGTTCAAGGTCCATATACTATATTGGTTTCGTGTGAAAACAAATTGTAGCTTGTAATCAAAATTTACACTGCGATGATTTAGAAAAAGTGGGCTTAGTCATACCGTCCATCGTCGGTCTGTTAGTGTGACAAAAACAAGTAAAAAAATACTCAGGTAGGTAAATTCTTTTTTTTTTTAGTATAGGTAATGTAAGTGTAAGAAATCTTGTAAAATAGAGCATTAATTTTTTTTTTGATATTTTATTTCCCTGTGATTTAGTTCGTTGTGGTTCCAATCTTTTAATGAATTCCCAGAGCAGCCAAACCATTCAAACGGTGCTAAAAGACCAAAAAAAACCCAATCATGAGTTTTATATTTCGAATTGTTATTCACATGATGAGAAGGGAAACAAATCACTTTTGCCCTGTTCCTTTGAACCGTTATTCGTTTTGATCTAGAAAATATTCTTTCGCTAAAAGACGTTGATATCGGCAGTTCAGCAAAAATCCTTAGCAACATATCAATGTTGGGAAAATTTTTTTCTGGGTGATTGTCTATCCAGCACTTCAATTGAATTTTTAAGCTTGATATGGCTTCGACGAGACCATCAAATGGCTAGCAGTAAGAAATATTTGATAAAAATCGACAGTAATTTTATCAGATGCTTTGTCAATTTCGAATGAATCATGCTTGAAGAGTACGAAAATTCCTTCTAATATATCGACGTTCAAAGCGTGGGATTTCGTAAGTCAAAAAATTCCCCAAAAAAATGTATAAATACAAAAATAGCAGCAGAATCAGAACCAACGTTTGGCAATTTCAGCGTAACATTTTTGTTCTGAACATTTTACAGATCAAGGAAGAATACAGAACATGGCAATTTTTTTTTTTGATTTCTGAAAAACATACAATAACAACTTACGAGGTTTTGCACTTTAACCGTCGATATTTTCATTACTTGTGAATCTCCTCAAATTCCATGAAAAGTCCAGAAATAGATAAAACACCGTCATACGAAATTAATTTTCTGTACTTTTGACTTCAGGATTGGAACGATTCTTCTGTCTGCCCACCATTTTGTTGTGTTCTAAAATCAAATATTATAGATATATTTTTTGAAGCTTCATAAGTTCCAGAAAACACATCTTCTTCTACTCAAATTTTTTTATGATCATCTCATAAATCTTTGGCGAGATCCTTATAGTTAGCTTGTATACCAAATCTAAATTTACCTTTTTGTGGCTCAAAGGCACCGAAAGTTGTTGGTTAACCAAATTTATATAATGTAAAACTAATTAAAAATCCGAAGTCAATATACTTTTTTAAACATTTATGGTGTCACTATATTTATGCTATATAATAAAGTGAAATTTGTTTCCATTCGTTTATGATTAAGTAATTTGCATTTAAGCTATCGACTCGTTGCGGGGGGGGATTGATCCGTTTGATCTTCCCCCCTACATTCGAATTTTTGTTTTAGCCCATCTTAAACGGGTAGCTGCCATACAACGATTCCGTTTTTTTAAATTTTTTCATAAACGGCTCTAACGCATCTGATTAAACTTTGTACCAGTAATGACCAAAAAAAGATTAAGTTTTTGCCATTAAATTCATATTATGGAAATTGGGTTTTGAGAAATTTTTTTTTTTATTATTCACGTATAGTGTGACTTGACCGATTTGGTTATAATTATGCAGTTGGTGGTTCTGGAAAGTATTAATAATATTTCATTCAAAAATTTTGAAAATACAAAAATTATTACTACGAATTATAAAATTATTTTATTAATTCTTTTGGATTTAAAATCTGTTAATTCTACATGCTATATTAAAGTTGTCAACCACAAGAGCAAGTTCGTGCGAAATTTGTTTGTTTGTGTTGTTCTTAAAAATCTTAAGCATAAATCACGATTTATTTTTCTTATTTCCCCCTATATATGACCTCGAATCATGATGCAATTTACGCAAAACACCCAGTATAGAGTATAATATATAACCATCATTAACACTAAATTTATTAATTCGTCTTATTCTTATATTTCTATATGGAAAACAAAAATGTAATATCACGAAAAAAATAAATTTTTCATGACACATTTTTATGACAAATAGTTTTTTTTGTTTTATCAAATTCTTAAATTTATTTTGTTTTAAAATATGTAAACATATTGTTTAAACATGACTACAACTAAAATGGCATCTACGAGATTTTATTTTAGTAAACAGCGTGCCAAAGCGCATAATAAGTTTAAAAAGTTTTAAAGCTGTCAAATTGTTTTACTAAAATTCCTTTTTTATTTTCAATTCCAAAAATTCGTAGAGTGAAATTTTATTTGATTACAAAATAACATAAACAAAAAAATATAAATTTTCATCGATGACGCAAATAATGAGCAAAGTTTTGTTTTAAGTCAAATATAAGGTCGCTGCTCTCTTAAAAAATAATTTTTAAATTCTTTTGTTTACAGATGTTTTTTTTTTTTAATTGACGACCTCTTACGACCGTGTGAACATAATACCTCTTCATTGCAGGGATATTTGAAGTCGATAAACCTGAGACATTCGATTATCATGGAGGAAAATAATATAAGCACAGTTATTGTGCAAAAGTGCAATTGCTCGAAAAAGTGATACAAAATTGGACTTCCAGATTGCGTTTCATTCGAGCTTCTAAAAGAGTAACTTTTAATGACAGAAGAATTGTAATCACCCTTTTTATGAACAGAAATATAAACAATTCAAATATGAAAAATGAATCAGAAATATTTAAAATTTTTCGATTTTTTCTTACTTCGAGAAAATTAAGTCAGTTAAATTAACTCGCTCCTCCGTTGAAGACACAAAATCTTGTTCTGAATTTTTTGTTAGTAAAATTAATTAATTAATCTTTGATTTTTTAAATCGTTCTTGTTTTAATATTTTCTTTTGAAAAATCTATAATGGTGCCTAATGCTAAATATGTCTGGCTTTGTATGGATAATTTTGGCGTTGCCAAAGCTATTGGAATTTTAGGTGCCGTTTTTTCATATCTTCAATCTATGTTGTGTGTAATGATGTTAGTCAGTTTAGATGTACGCAAAATTCATTTCATAGATATTTTTGATAGAAGTCATGTGGAAAAAGATTTTGGTAAGAGAAATTTGTTTTTTGTAATATTAATTTAAAATAATATACTACCTATAATTTTTAAGATGATGTACTCATTTATACGTTTTTGAAGTTAGCTGCTTTCGTTGTTGATTTTATTGTGTGTATTTTACTTATCATCGCAGTTTTTCGGGTAAGTATTGGATACTTAATACGTTTTCTTCTTTTTTTTATCAAAATGAGAATTTTTCTTTTCTATATAGCACAACAAAAATATGATGTTGCCTTGGCTGATCTTCAAATCGCTTGTTTTAATTGTTTTAGTTCCGTATTCCTATGAATTATTGAAAAATGGATTATTACATCGTGATTTAAAGCAAATTTTTGAAGCTGTAGTCTTTTGTTTATTAATTTGTAAGAATTGTTGAAAAAAAAAAAATACAATAATTAGTCTTCCTTAATTTTCTTACACAGGTCTCGTACTTTGGAGCTGGACTACTATTCTTTTAGTATTTCAATCATTCAATTTGGAACTAAAAAAGACTAATATTAAAAATAAAACGATAAGGCCTTTATCGGATGAAGAGCGAGAAATAATATTATATAATTTTTTGAAATTAAATTTTCGCTAATATTTAAATAATTAATGTTAGCAAAATAAAAAATGATCATTTAAATAAAATTAATTTGTTTCATATATACTTATGTATGTACTTTGTACATTGTATATATTATACATAGCTTATACCTACATTGAGAGACACAGCGAAATCCTTAACAAATTTTGCGGTGGGATATGAAATTGAAACAAAACTAAATTTGTAGTATTATTTTGCGTTCTTTCTCATTGTATAGGGGAAATATGAAATGTTTATCCAAATTAAAAAACTGTCTCTCCGAGATTTTTGACAGTTTCAACATATTCGATGTGAGACTCTAATTCTTGATATAACTAAACATTTTGATTTTTTTTGGGTTCAAAATAAGACCATTTATGTGTAATCAATTTAAAATTCTCTTCATTGACACTGAAACCTCTATACTCAATGCGAGTCCAAGGGCCAAGGGGGCCTTAGCTGCCCGTTATCTTCATACATATGATAAGAGCAGTTCGTCGGCTAAATACGTAAAACTGCTAAGTCCACTTTTGCAAATTTTACAGAAGAGAAGAATAAAAAAAAAATACATAAGGCTTCACATAAAAACTGATTTTCTCTTTAGGATTCTGTAACAACTAAGATACATTGGACGTAAGTGATTAAGCCATTTTGTGCAGAATGTGTTTCTTGAGAAAATGACTTAAATGGACTTAGCAGCTTTAAGTATTTAGCCGACGAGTTATCAATCAAAAATGAAAGTTCGTTAACGTAAATAGAGAACAACAATAGAGGACCCAGTATCGACCCCTAAGGAACACCGCTAGCAATTGGCAGAAAATTAGACAAGCTGTCTCAAATTTGGACTAATATTGCTTTCTATGATGAAAAATTAAACTATAAGCTTTTTAAATAAATTAACGTGTTGGAAGCCTTTGAGAAATCAACCAAAACCAAAAATTTACCTCATTTTTATCCAACGCGTGCTTTAATACAGCTGTGCTTTTTACGAAAACCAGATTGTTTCGGGGTAAGCAATAAGGATTGAGTTTCCCATAAAATAAATATTGAATATATATAGGCCTAAATTCAACAGGTCATAAAAAGATCAAAATTATATAAAACTCGAGCGTAAGATAAGGCAGCACGATTGGTAGAATCATAAACAAAAATTTGGGTTGAATAGTCCAATGGCATTTGACTTAACAGAAAGTAAACTACAACATCCAGTACTATATACGGTGCGAGCAAAAACCAAAACCAGGATGATCTAAAAGATTCGTAAAAGATAGTATTTCAGATGTACCTACTCGACGAAGGAACCAGTTTCGATGGTAAAGAAACGAAAGTTTTATTCAAAGTATTAATATCTATACCCTCACTCAGTTGGTACGTTTCTTGACTTTCCAATACCAAGTAAGTTTTCTATATCACTGTCGCCCATTCAACGAGTTACTTAGCTGATGAGAAAAAATTTTGGATTTGAATAAACGTATTTCAGCAACAATTTTGTTGTACGGACGTCGCAAATTAATCCGACGATACATTGTTAAAATCCCAATAACTTATTATCTTGATAGAATAATGACAGCTAAATCTTAAAGTTAAAAGAATTAATCCATGCTTTAAAAAGGAGGTGCGGAAAAGTGGTTCGGCTGGTCTCAAATTAAACGTTTGCATGTCATGAGTCAGAATATTAAGGTAGAACCCGAATAGGCGGTAGCTGTCGGATGCTAGTGTCAAAACCGAACGAAAAGTTGCTTTCCAAAACGTCAAATTCATAAGTCACCCACAATGCATAATGGAAGTGAAAGTGAACTATATTTTATATAAATTAATTAAAATAAAAGAAAATTTTAGATTTTACTTGACTGAATGCTTGGACCAAACGCTACCAAATTCTTTGCAATTTATTTTAATTCCACCATTTTGATTTTTGAAGCTAGCTGTCAGTCCACTTACGAAAGAGCGGTCGGTGAGCGCTCTCACGTTCGACGTCAAAAATTAACGAAAACTAAACGAAAATTTCCACTTCGCAATTATGTGCGCGTCATATGAATTTCTTGTTTTCGCTCGGTTTCCACCTCCGCCTATTCTATAGTTCTACCTTTAGGGTTCAAAAGGTTGAATGAAAAATCTTCGCAATTAGAACAATAAATAGAGGAACCCAGCGAGATTTTTATAAAAGTGAAAACAGAGGGGAAAAGTCGATCTGGCGATTTGGACTATATAGATTGCCCCTAAAAGTAGATTACCCCCATTTTCTTCTAGATCAACAAACAAAAAAACTACAAACAAAATACAAAAAGTCAACAAACAAATACTCAATATTGCTGCCAGCGCCAGATGATAGCCTAGGTTTACATTCTATAGTCGCTTTATAACATATATTGCCCCACCTCTCCCAGGCCAAACACGATCTTTTCTATTTAAGCAACACACCTCGTCATGCACATTATAGATATTCATCCCTCAACCATATTTCCGTAACACAAACAAAATCTACATCCGATTCTACAAAGATATTACAAAATTCATCAATTTTCAACAGCAAGCAACCCTTAGACCGCATTTCTGCTTGCTCCGTAGAAATTTATTTTCGAAGTAAATAAACTGTTTTGAATTTACAATTCCAAACAAGTTTCATTCATTCAATATAAAGGCGCGACTTTCGCAATGGACATTAACAATTAAACCAATTTAAGGCGGAACAAAGTTCGCCGGGTTACAAGTCTCCCATCACACTGTCCTATCCTCACATCCCTCTCTCTTTACTTCCTCTCCAAACCTCTAGCGCCTTCCCGCCTCCCTCCATCGTCCATTCTATCCTTCATTTTTTCTCCTATTGATCTTCCTTCGTCTCCGCCTGACCAGCATCTTTCTATCACATGTTCCCACGTCTCTTGCTTCCCTTAACAAACTCTGCACATTATTGGATTATGTGAATCAAATATCTAGATTTTATAGAAGCTCCAAATAACAAAGAACAAATAACATATGAACGTTATTTAATTATGATTTATTTGATAAGAATGAAGAAATATAGTAAAGTAGTTGTTGTTCTTGAATACCCAACACACATTCTCTCTTCTTCTTGTTTCCAGTACCATCTTTCTCTCACCTCATTCCCTAGCCAGACTCTCGGTATTCTCTTTGTTCTGTTTGCCTTCCATCCCACTTTTAAAATTCTATTTGTCATATTTATTAATTTATTATTCTTCTCTATAAAAGGTAGGTACTTATAAATTTCAATAGTATTAACTATTCTTAACAAGCATTTCGTAATTCTTAATCTTGTGTTCTTTTCCACCATATGGTATGTAAATGCAGTATTCTCCTGGATAAACTTTACCTGGAGTGTTTGAGCCATTATAATAACCACGTCCAACATAGACTGGCAGACCGTTTCCAGTTTTTCCCGATGATACAGCTCCTATAGGAATATTATCTCCAGAATGCGAACCATCTACCCAACCATATCCTTCACCTACCAAGACCTCGAATTCTTTTTTGAATACTTCATGCCCACCGTGGCTAACGTAAGCACTTTGAATGCTTGGGATTACCTTGGCTGGAAGAAGTTCATTTTCATGATGGGCGCGACCGACATAGATAGGAGAACGATCAGTATCTTGGCCAGCGACAACTGCATTTGGTGGAGCGCGATGCAAAGAGCCAGTTACCCAAACGTTCATTGGATCACGAATCAATACCTCATACGTTTCCAAACGATGTTCTTCTCCACCGAAGGGAATATACAGACAACGATGGGTGGGATGAATTTTTCCAACTATCTCACTTCCTTCCCACATACCACGCCCTACATATAGAGGTTCACCATCTATTGTGTTTCCTGCTCGGACAGCACTTATTGGTACCATGTGAGAGGAGCATTTAAGAAATCTATAATCCTCGCCAACTAGGATTTCATATTCGGTCTTAGTGTATTCCTGGCCACCCCAGCTGACATAAGCACAATGTTTGTTGGGAACCACTTTAGCTGGCAGTTGTTCGCCTTCGTGAAAACTACGTCCAACATAAATTGGTGATCTATCTAAATCGTGTCCTCCAAGAACAGCAAACGGTGGTATTGGTGAGTTTGATGTTGTATGAACCCAACGGTGTTCTGAAATATAGTTAACAAAAATTCACTTTAGGATTAATTTCTTTTTTTTTGTCATCTTAAGAAGAATTTTATTTTATTTTTAAATAAATTGTTTCTTACCCATTTTGTTGTTTTTTTTTTATTAAAAAATACTGTTTTCAAGTTGTGTTCTTTATTAAATTCGTCCTCTTTACCTGATCGTTTTGTGCAAACTTCACAAAATCTATAGTATAACTATTGATTTTATAAAAAAATGTAGAACGATATAAAGCTAAAACTTGAGGTGTTAACAGGTTGAATACTGATAACAGTAGAATAAATAACAAGTTAAGTTAAAATGAAATCATATGAGTTAATATAAAATATAAACAATATTCGAATACTAGAAGTCCAAATAAGATAACAGAAAATTTTTTATCAACATATTTTGGAATATCATTATTCTGGTTCATAACATATGATTTAAAAAAAAGAAAGAATTTAGTTGAATTTGTAAGCAAAAAAGTTCTTCTTTGAAAAGTAATGCTTATTTTATTAAATGAAATCAAAATAATTTTAATCTATTAATTTTTTACTCGCGATTTATAGGTTCTATTATTTGGAAAGTTATAGATTCGTAAAAAAAATCGAACTCGAAATTTTGATCAAACATGATATTATGATGGTAAAGAAGTCGACAAAAAGTGGGTTTTGCAATTCTGTCTGTCCTTCAGGCTGCAACCTAAACAGGTGCGTCGATTTTCTTCGTACATACCATACAATGTTTTACAATGTTTCGTAGCAAAAAATATAAATCTTATTTTTCTAAAAAACTTGCCCACAACTTAAAAAAAAAAAATCATTAAAGTTTTTTACAGAACGGCTACCATAATCTTGCGTTTTGTCGACGTACGGGTGTTGGTTGATCGTTTACTCAACCAGTGGACTCAAATTTGACCAAAAGTCAAAACACTGCGAATAGTCATTTCGGTAGAACGGTTATGGTGACCGTAAAATGGGGAAGCGCGCGAAACGTTGTCCGCACAAAACACTCATTTTGATAAAACAATTTTATCATTTGCACGAGTTTTGAACGCAATATATTCTTCCATGGTGATTTGGTAAAAAAGACTGAATAAATGACAGTCAATTTGACAGATGTAGTTTCTACAATATGGCCGCTATCAACTGTCAAAGTTCGGGAGTCCCTATTGAAAGACTCTTTAGAGTTGTCCGTATAGATTTCAGTCAAGCTCTTGTTCACATTCTAACGAGGTAGAGCACTCAAGTTCATTACCGTCGATCACTTCTGCATGAAACCATGTTATTGTGTGTATGTGATATGTTTTGCAGTTAAAACTTGGGAATAAAAGACGGATTAGACATACATATGTAGGCCTGTAATTATAAATGTCTGATTTGTCACCTTTTTTTTTAATTAGTGTAATAAACGCTTTCTTCCATATAATTGGAAATTTACCAGAACTAAGATTGATTTGCACTTTTTCAAAATTATAGGAGGGATACTGTCCGGCCCTGGATGGTAATCTTCATGAAGTATGGAAAGGTAATGTGAGACTCTGTCAATATCAAGATGAACACTATTAAAGATGGCTTGTCCATCCAAAGTAGTCAATGTCAATATTTACTGGGGTATCTATACGGTGCCGAACCTGAGACTTTTGCCGCCCAAACTTAAAAAAAAAGAAAAACGTACAAATTTAATATTTAAAAGTTTTATTTAATACATTTTAAGGATTTTCGGTAAAATAATTTTACAAAATATTGACATTAAAATGCTGCTCTTCGCGATTTCATTTTTGCAAATCTTGCAGCGATTTCTTCTTCTTCAATACGAATCAGCATGTCTTTTTCAATGAAAATTGTTGCCAAGGCTGTTAATCGCTCTTCAGTCATAGTTGAGCGTAAATATTTTATTATTTTAAGTTTTGAAAAACTAGCTTCCCCTGTAGCAACTCTTACAGGAAACGTTAAGAGAATTTTTAACGCAGTTGTTAAATTTGGATACAATTCAAGCAAATGGTTTGAAGGCAAATAATTTAAAATTGATAGCGGTTTGAAATCAGTAAGATTTGACGTTTGATTGAATATATTAATTTCACTCAAGTGATCGCTAGCTATTACATCCTTTTGAACTTCGTCGTCAATTATTGCTGTTAAAATTGCTTCAAGTTTCTCGCAATCCTTAAAGTCCACATTCTTTGAAATATCGCAGAGAAATCCGAAGTTTTCGTTCGGATATTGATACTGTCCAAAACGCTCGTCGAGAAAAGATAATGTCACATCGATTACGTGGTAGAAGAAATCAACTCTGAATTTAAATTTTGGATCAATTGATTGAGATTGTTCAGACTGATAACGGCGACTACGTAAGCACATCAAACCGGACACAATGAAATCTACATGCATATTCATCTTTGTAGCAATATCTACAGCGTTCTTGTATAATGCTTCAAATAAAGATTCCTTAGAACGGTTTGCCTGAAAGTACTGCCGCAGTTTATCTAAATGTTCTAAGCATGTAAAAAAGTCCATGGATTTTGACTGAAGCATTTTTGAAAGGACGTTTATTTTTCCTAAAAACTCATTCCAAATAATCGTTGACAAAACAAATTTAAATTTGTATATGCGTTTACCTAGTTGAGTTGCTTTGACTTGAATTTTCATCAAATTGTGCACTTTCTGCCTACATGGCCAACTTCAATGATTATATTTTGATGCTATACAAACGCTGCAAGCAACGGTGAACTGCAACAAGCTTCCCAAATATTAAATGCTTTTACAGAGAGGTATGAGAAATTTGTGTGTATGCCCTCGTATACCTGGAATGAACAAAATACAGTGCAGTAGTTGTTGATATTGTTTTAGATTCAAGGAGACGCATTTGTGTTACCCTTTTTTCAGTTTTAAGTTTGTTCCACCAATTTTGCCGCCCTAGCTGAGTGGCGCCCCAGGCAACTGCCTGTTTTGCCTTAAGGCACCGTATCTATGAAAGAATGAAGAAAATTATTTGCAAATACGCCACATATTTCCGGGGTACCCTTTAAAATATCATTATTAAAGGTAAAATTGACTGGATATCCACCAGAATTCTTTTTATTAAAGTCTGTTGTTTTTAATAATAGCCGTGTTGTTTTTGGGATTTTATATATAGTAAAGTAGAAATTCACAAAAAAAAAACCGTCCGCAGTAGCTTACCCATTCGCAATAGGATTCTACTTCTGCTTTAATTGGCAGTAATTCTACTGTGGATGTTGTATTTGTAACTTGTGTAAAATCCTATACTGTACTGTGAATAGCTTTCCCAAAAAAAAAAACGACTAATAACGATTTTATTAGAATAAATATAAAAAACGAGATGTTGTATTAACAACGTTTGAAATCGGAATGAACATTTGTGACAACAAATTTTCTCATAATAATAAATATTAAAAAACGATTGCTATAGTTTTTCAATACTTTAAGCTGTTGACAAATTTCCAAAAACTTTTAGGGCCAGTTTCACAGTGCACACTTAACAAAATAAGTGGCACTTAATTTTCCCATTTTGGCACTTAAGCCGCAGTTTTAATACCTGAGTAAGTGGAACTTAAGTGGCCAACATCGGAGACTTAAGTGTCACTTATTCCGATAAGTTTATTCTGTGAAATTGGGAATTTGTTTTCCATATTCGGCACTTAAGTGACACTTACTTCACTGTGAAACTGGCCCTTAGGGTCAAGTTTAAGTGAACTTTCCATATTATGTAAGTATTCGGTGTATAGATTTTTAGACTTTAATAAAAGGTTGAAAAGATAGTAGGCATACGGTTTGGAAGATCCTCTTCTTTAACCTTAAGTATCATACTATGATTGCTATAACATCGTAATAATTCGTCTAAAATTTTACGAATTTCTTTTTTTTAAATTCACCAGAAAAAGTAGTTAAAAATGTTCTCATTAAAGGAAAAAAACTAACTTCTGAAAATTTAAAATTTCATAAATACCGAAAGATATATAGTATTTCTTTGAGTAACTATTTTAAGAGAAATTTGAAATATCAATTTATTACACAAAATAGTTTCCAGGTCTTGCCCGCATTTTCAATAACAGAATTACTTACTCAATATATTATCTAATCTAAACCTTTAACTGATATTTCGAAAACAAATTTTTGTTTTTCCGTTTTTGCATAAGAAATAGAAGGACAGTCTATAATGACGTTGATTTATTATGATTAATATGATTAATATTTAAAAAAACAGCTAATATATATAGCTGAAGAAAACTTAAATATGATAAAAAATGTTTATCTTTGCAAAAAGTTTCTTATCATGTCTAGATTCAATTCAACTAAAAAAAAATTATTTTTCCAGGTAATTTTTTCTCTATAAATCATATTCTTATTTTAACTCAACTGGTGATTTCCCCTCGTTGTTATCACATTCGATATAACTGATATTCGCTTATCAATTTTTCGTTCGTGCCAGTAATAGGAACGGATTTTTTTTTATAATACGCTGCCATTCAGCCAAACGTCTATTCAAAAACAAGAGCTGATCGACGAAACATAATAAAATAATCAATAGATCAAGACTAAATCAGTGAAATATACAGTTAGGTTTGAGGTTGATATTATAGAAACGTTATTAAAATCAAATAAACAAAATGGGTAAGAATTCATTTTTGATTTTATAATTTTTATCAAAATTACTTCATGGAGAAAAGAATTTCAAAATCTAAAGAAACAATTTTTGCGTTTCTATTCTAGATCACAAATGGATTCACTTGGCAGCATATTCACCACTTCCACCATTTGCAGTTGTCGGAGGACACGATTGTGATGGTTCACCAATTTATGTTGGACGTTCATTTCATGAAGGTGATAATCTCCCAGCTAAGGTGGTTCCTAGCAAACATACTGCTTATGTGTGTTGGGGTGGCCGTGAAATCACCAAAAGTCACTATGAAGTCCTTACTGGCAACAATTATAGATGGATTCCATGCGTTGCTGGTTCGGTACCACCAAATGCTGTTCTAGCTGGCAACACCGTCACTGGTGAGCCACTCTACGTTGGACGTGGTCATTGGCAAGGAAGTTTGACAGTTGGAAAAATTCATCCCTCACATCATTGTCTGTATATACCATTTGGTGGTGACGAATGCCGTTTAGACTGCTACGAAGTTTTAACCTACGATATGTCACATGGTTTTGGTCATCATCACATTCAATCAGAGCCAGTTATAGTTAACCCTTCTGGTTTTGGTGGTCATACTTGGTTACCGGGTTCGATGAATCAAACTCCACCAGGTGCAGTTGTTGCTGGCCATGACTCTGACGGATGCACTATTTACGTTGGACGTGCTTACCATGATGGTGAAAATCTACCAGCTAAAATAATTCCCTCCAAACAAAGTGTTTATGTTTGCTGGGGTGGTCGTGAAATATTTAAAGAACATTTTGAAGTCTTAGTTGGCAGTGGCTACAATTGGATAACAGGACATCATAGTGGTGAAGTTCCAGCTGCAGCTGTGTCAACTGGACGAACTCGAAATGGTATGCCTGTCTATGTGGGACGTGCTCATTATCATAAGTCTTTGACTCCGGGCAAGGTTCACCCATATGAATATTGTGTTTACATTCCATACTCAGGGAAAGAAGTTAAAGAACGTAATTATGAAATTCTTGTTAGGTGCGGTTAATGTAAGATAATTTGTGTATAATTAATAATATCATAGAATTTGACACATCAAATATTTTATCAAATAAAATTTCATTTCATAATTTAAATAATAAAATTCAAAAATATAAATTTAAAATTGTTGTTTTTTTTTTTAGTTCAAAACCATAAGACAATGCAGTTTGATGAATTTTAACTATTTATTGTATGTTCTGTACATATTCAAAACTTTATGGACAAAATTAGTATTAACTCTCGTTTTATTAATAAAATATCTCATCTAAAACCTTGGACCAATTGGCACGAGTTTTAAGTTTCACATCCCAAATTGAACTTCGTTTGGATAAATTTTTGTTCACATTTTGTGAAAATTTTAAAACATTATTTCATGTTTATAATGTCTCGACGGCACTGGCACAATGGAATGCATGCTTATGTGTGTATGTATTTGCACTTTGCTCTGATGCACAATTCTGTTACATTTAACTCAATCTTGTAGCGAAGTTTCACGAAGATTAAAAAAGAGTTGGTGAGAGGCACTTTTTCCTGAGAGGTGAAAGTTAGGTTAGGTAGACGTAGAGTAGAAGTGGCTGTAGACGGAGAGACACTTAGACCAATTCATAATGTGAACAAAAACTGGTAAAAGTTTTCAAATGCATACATAGATCAAACGTTCAGTTTTTATTAATGAGATACTCTCTCTCTGTTTCTTTCTACTCTCCTTTTTGAGATAATGGATTGAAAATATTCTTCTAACGGACATCTAAACTAAAGGTCAGAATTCAGAAATAACAATTAACGCTTATTTTCGATTGGTTTCTCTCTGAGAGTTAGGTACTGCAGATTTCGGTTTCGATTTGAGATTAAATTAAAAAAACAATTATGTTATCGGGTTGAGATATATTTTTTATTTTTAAAAGTTTCTCTCAATGGTTGAAAAAAGTAAATGGAAAAGTTCAACCTTTAAGCTGTTTAGGTGAAAATAAATTAAAAATGGTTTATGCAAAGGAAAATTTAGAATATCAACCATATTCTGCTATCCGATCCGATCGAATTTTTCGATTCACGTGAATAGTTCAATTAATTTGTCACAAATTATGCTTTAAGCACTTCAATCTTTTGAGTTCAAAGCTCTATCAATATAATTAGTTTTGATGTTCTTGAGAGAATCTAATTGTAAAAAAGTTATTTTTATTGTAATTTATTTATACTTTTTGGAACGTTCATTTTCCTTTAGAATAGGGTATCAAGAATGTATTTATTTTCCAAAAAAAAATATTAAATTTGTATATTCTTGGTTTTAACTTTTGAGAGCAAAAATGCAAAAAAATTGAACCTTAAGGTACAATCAAAGTGTGTTTGATATTCGATTCTATGGTTGATCAATCCAACTGAAATAAAGTACTTTTGCGTACTAAATATTACTTCAACAGTACCTATCTATAATATAGTACGCAGACCCGAAATATAGTACAATACTATAATATTATAGAACGCTTGGGAATTCTAGCACTAGATGGTGTGGAGCTTAAAAATGAAGACTCGGAAAAAAATTTCTCTTAATTAGTTAGTCCTCAAATAATACTGCATATCATTCCGAATTTATTGATTTTATTACAATTTTAATTTAAATTTAAGTTTTAACTTTAATTTTAATTTTAATTTAAGTTTTTTTGACAAACCTAGGTATCCCAAGAAAATTAAAAATTTTGTTAAACAGGCAAATCATATGTATTTAGAACTCTAGAATCTGTGAATCCAAGCTCTGCATACAATTATTTTCCTTTTATATCCACACCAAAAGTGTTGCGGTTCAAAAACAAAACATACATTTATGTCCTCAATACTCCGGTAGTCAAATATTGCGGATTTCATAATCGGTATGAATCGAAATTTTTATTACTTATATCTATGTATTTCTTATAGCTGTTACCCATCCGCTTAGCTGAGTTGCCAGAGCCAGCAACTTCTGTTGGCGTAATAAAATAGTATCTTACAACCTTATCAGTTCAAACGTCCGAAATGTTTGAAATATGAATTCATAAATAAATTCTAAATCTTTAGCGCATTTCACCTTATAATAGTTTTAATAATTTTGACAGCATAATTGAGAAATTTTTCTAATGAAACGTATTTCCCTTCTCAGTATAGCGGGTGTTGCTTTCATACCCAACAATTGCCCCAAATTGTGCTGTTTTTTCTAAGAAAATAAGTATATAAAAACACGCGATTATTCGAATGCAATAAATTTTTGTTCACTACATTTTGTGAAAATTTTAAAATATTATTTCATGTTTATAATGTTTCGACGGCACTGGCACAATAGAATCAATAGAATGCATGCTTATGAGTGTATGTATTTGCACTTTGCGGTGCAGCACAATTCTGTTACAACTCAATATTGTGGCGAAATTTCACGAAGATTAAAAAGAGAGGTGTGAGGCACTTTGTCATGAGATTAAAAATAAAATCAAAAAAAGCTGCGTTTAGACAAACATAAATATTTTGATGTGGAATGGTGGATCCGCAATAATTATACCTACACCAGAAGCTGTTTTAGCTTTATTTCCTTTTTGCAATCAGGATTTGTATCCTAATTGGAGAAAGGTATAATTGAAGTTCTTTATGTGCTGCTATAGTGACGTCTGCAGAGCCAGAACGTGGCTGAGGCCTGAGGGCCACTAAAATCTGATACTAGGTTTATGTTGTGAATCAATTTGGGCTAGTTTTAGTGATACCGTAAAAAAATTCCTCCGCAATTCAGACTAAGCATCTTCAAAAAAAAAAATCCTGTGTACGCTACTGGATAAAAGTACATTCATATTACCTATCTTAAAATTCAAAGTGAGAAATTGAGTATTTTTACCCAATTAATTCTTTCATGAATCATGAAAAAAATTTCCAATTAAATTCATTTCCTTATCAGCTTTTTTTTCTTCCAGCGCAAGAAAATATAAATCACACTTTTATATCAAGTTTCATTCCAGTAACAAACCATAATTATTGGAGGAAGCACGACGAAAAATTCTTCACTCACTTCATATAGAGAGCAGTTAGAGGGCAGTTAACAACGACGAAAATATATTTATTATCATAAAACTTAAACTTCGAATTCATAAAAAAATAAAGTGCATACGAAATGGGTAAGGATAAAATTTAATATAATAATTTGAATTTTTGCTTTTGTCGGCTTCTGTACCATTTGTGATTATGACTACCTTTTTACAAAAAAAATAAGTGTTATCAGGTGTTTTGACTTCAATTAAGTGACTTGACTGTGATAAGATAAAAACTTTGACTACACTTGTATGGATCAATATATTATTATCTTTGTTTTTCTTTTGCGTTTTGCAATATAATTGTTTTACATTGGATTTATTGAAAAAGAAATTGACTCATAGCTAAAATGTTGAAAGGCATTAAAATAAATAATTATATATCGCGTGTTTTTTTTTTTTTTTGCTACATAATTTCAGTATATTTAGTCTCAGAATATAGTTTAATAATACAATGAAACATGCAGTTAAGCTCGAAGCACATTGCAGGAAAATAACCTATGAAATACCATCACCAACTAAACTATACAGATATCGTTAGTCTGTAGATGTCCATCCTGTGGTCTAATACACCACTTTACAATTTACAACTACAAAATTTGTAATAATCCTGTATGAAATAAAAGTAATTGCATTTTTATTTTTTTTATTCTGACACTCAAAAACGCTTCAGACTAATTTTAAAGAATACAAAATTGTAGAAAACTTTACAGATCAGCTTTCACCTGTAAATTTTTTTTACAAAATTCCACAAATTTGTAAAATAACTAATGCAATTATTTGTATTTTAATGCAAGATCAGTACTAGTTTGTAATTGTAAATATTGTAAATTGTAAAATGGTGAAATAGATTACTGAGGTCTTATCCTCTATAATTTCTTATAGCCGGTTAGAAAAAATATTTCAGAAGCCTTGAAAACTATCTAATTTGTATCTGGCTAGGGAGTATGAACATAAGCCTTAATAGTTATTCTATTTTCTTAATGAAGTTTTTTGTCTAATTCTATATACAGGGTGTCCCGAAACCCAAGTCAAGCGGGTACCGGGTGAAATGTTAGGTTGTATACCTGTACAGGGAAAAATAAAAAAAAAAATCCATCTCGCTTGGTTGAGTAATAATAGCAATATTAAGGCAAATAGTGAACATCGATACCCTAGGCCACATTTTTAGGTACTGTGGTCACAAATTGTGACGTGTTTATTTTTTTTTACGTAACCCTGAATAACGATGCCATCGATTGCAATCACTAATTTAAAAATAACATTGTAAGTTTCGTAAGAAAAATAAAGTTTGACTGAGTCATGGTTTATATACAAAGCCTAGGGTATCGATTTTCACTATTTGTCTTAATATATTGCTATTATTACTTAACCAAGCGAGATGGATTTTTTTCTTATTTTTCCCAGTACAGGTTCAACCTACCCTATCACCCGGTACCCGCTTGACTTTGAGTTTCGGGACACCCTGTATATTGTCTCCTATTTCACGAACTGATGTTAGTTGTTTTTTTCACATTTTACAAAAATGGTTTAAAGAAGATTTATGGCTGAAATATTCGTTTTCCTAAGATGCTATAGAAAAGCAGTTACGTCAGTTCGTGTGATGAGGGACGACATGTACAATGTACATAGATTAGCAAAAAAAAACATGGCTAAATTCTTATTCGATCCTTTTGCAGGAGCTAAAATTTCATTACAAAGACCAGAACGTGTCCTTCAACCAAGTAGTTTTTTAGTTAGTTTTGTTAACCATATGGAATATTAAATTCTGTATAGGACATTTTGAAATCAAACTTAGGACCAGTTAAGTCCAAATAAATTAGTCTTGATTTTTTTCTTATTTCTATTCAACCTGTAGATGTTCTAGTCTTTCGTTACATTTTATGCTGAACATGGTATAGCACGATTTCAGGCTACAAATTAACTGATATTTTATTTTTTTTATTTTAACCTAAAAGTATACTTTGGTTTTTCTTATTTTAGCTTAAATATGTGCTTTAATGACATTTTGGTAGGAATTGAGCTCTCTTTCATTGAACAATCCAAAATGGTAGACTTCTCAATCCGCAGTCAAAATTGGAAAAAAAAACTTGCGCAGCTTAATTAAGCATACATTTGAATACTGTTTTCTGATCTCAAGTGCTGATCGCCTCGCATCCAGTAAAGCGATATTTGGTGCCAAAAACGTAATCCTTTACCGCATATTTCTCGGAAATGATAAAGTCTTCTGATTACTTTTTTATGTGAATCTGTTTTCGTCAATAAGCTTTCATTCTACGTACCATTTTTGTGTTTAAAAAAATGGCTTCCGATAGTTGCGATTAACTGAATTCTTTATATAGTTTTTGTGACTTCATTGTTAATTCGGGAAATTTTGCGAGATAGTTTAACATAATGCTGACGAGTGACGACCCTGAAAAATGCGAAATACCTACCTCATCACTATAATATTTTAAGGTCACCTTATAAATTTCAAGACAAATGTTTTTTTTTTTTGAGAAACTTATCTACGTTTTTTTAGATATGTATATGTAATTGAAACAAATAAATAGGTTGCAAATGTTGTATGATTACTTTATGATTAGTTAAGTCGTAACCACATTCATTTTAAATTTGATCTTTTTATGTTTATCAAAAACTAATTCCTGGAAAATGTTTTTTTTTTTTTAGAACACAGTTGGGTTCATTCATCACCTCACGCTCCACTTCCACCATTTGCAGTTGTCGGAGGACACGATAGTGATGGTTCACCAATTTATGTAGGCCGTTCCTACCACGAAGGTGATAATCTCCCAGCTAAGGTGATTCCTAGCAAACATACTGCTTATGTGTGTTGGGGTGGCCGAGAAATCACCAAAAATCACTATGAAGTCCTCACTGGCAACCATTATAGATGGATTCCATGCGCTGCTGGTTCGGTACCACCAAATGCTGTCCTTGCTGGTAACGCTGTCACTGGTGAGCCACTCTACGTTGGACGTGGACATTGGCAAGGAAGTTTGACAGTCGGTAAAATTCATCCCTCTCATCATTGTCTGTACATACCGTTCGGAGGTGAAGAGCATCGTTTGGATTGTTATGAAGTCTTAACCTACGATACAGCACATTCTTGGTCACATGGTTCGGCGAATTATATTCCACCAAGTGCAGTTATTGCTGGGCATGACACCAATGGATCGACAATCTATGTCGGACCAGCTTTTAATGATGGTGAGAACCTTCCAGCCAAAGTAATTCCCAACAAAGGTAGTGCATACGTTAGCTGGGGTGGGGATATGAGATATTTAAGAGTGAATTCGAAGTCTTGACTGGTTTTGGGTACTCGTGGGTACTAGTTTACCATGGACATATTCCATCGAATGCTGTTTCGACGGGACGCACTCGAAATGGTGAGCTGGTATATGTAGGTCGCGCACACTATCGTGGCTCCTTGACTCCTATAAATTAAATAAAATAATACAAAAATATTGTAATTCCTATATACTCCTATGCCATACACGTATGATCTACCAATTTTAAGAATGAAAGATCGACAGAAGACGTGCAGGGATTTTTTTAACAAATTGTACCTACTCTTTCATTTCAGGTCACAGCTGGGTCTCAACTTCAGCTCACGCACCTTTGCCCCCACTCGCCGTTGCTGGTGGTCATGATGTGGATGGGTCCACCATTTATGTTGGTCGATCATTCCATCAAGGGGAAATGCTGACTGCAAAAGTGATACCATCTAAGAGAACAGCCTACGTTAGCTGGCATGGTCAAGAAATTCCCAAGACACAATTTGAAGTTCTTTGCGGAAACCATTATATATGGCGTCCATGCTATGACCATGTGATACCACCTAATGCCGTCGAATGTGGTCGAACCCAATCCGGACAGAGAATCATTGTTGGACGGGGACATTTTGAGGGCAGCTTGACTGTAGGTAAAGTGATGTCAGTGCACAGAGCTCTTTTCATACCATTCGGAGGAATAGAGCGCCGATTGGAAAGCTATGAAATTTTGGTGAGACAGACACCAACTCCAGGGGCAATTTGGGTTCCATCAACTGGATGTAGTATTCCTGCACATGCTGTTCATGCTGGCAATGATACTGACATGGCGACCATATATGTTGGTAGAGCTTCCCACAATGGAGACCTTATCCCGGCTAAAGTTATCCCGAACAAAGCTTGCGCATATATATGCCATGGTGGTTGTGAAATTGTTAAAGATCACTTTGAAGTACTCACTGGCTTTGGCTATCGATGGGTTCCTGCAGCCGATGGATATGTTCCACCAGGAGCTGTAGAAGGTGGTCGAACAGTTCAGGGTGAACCATTGTTCATAGGAAGAGCTAACTACTGCGGAAGTTTGACGCCGGGAAAAATACAAAAATCCCACGGTTGTTTGTATATTCCATTTGCTGGACAAGAGAGACGCGTTGTTTCCTATGAGGTACTCGTTAGCAATGATAAACCACCAATGCCAGGAGCTTATCCTGTTCTTCCACCACCATATTCAAAATCCGATGGCGGTGACGGTTTTCATGGCCATCACCACCATCACCATCATTCACCTTCCCCACCACCACCCTATAATCCAGCTTATGGGTTTAAGGGTGAATTTTAAAATGGCAACTTAACTTAATGTACTTAATTTTTTATGTACCTAATTTTACAATAATTATTGTTATAAATTATACTTATCTTTAAGTAAATATTGAAGATATGTTTTTTTACAATTTTTCAAAATGCGAACAAATATAAAAAAGTGGAGTTTCTTTTTATACCTAGATTTATTTCAAATTGAATTTTTTTAAAACAATTTCACTACTGGATAGCCATAGTTTCCTTTAGAGGAGACGAATGGTGGAATCAATCCGTTTAGTCTAAAGGCTATAACAGTGGCAACTTATGATATTATATCAGCCAACAAATTTGTAATAGGTAATAAATAAATTTAAGCTACGATTATAAGCTGGGTGACGTTATATTTATCTGGTTTTATTGTGGGAGGAAAATGATAATTTCATTTCATTTGATTTTTCTTATTTTTTTCTATTTTTACAGTTCTTATCTTTATTTAAAAAATATTTGCACGACTGGGTCGCACGAACTTGCTCTTATGTGCGGTCACACTGTGTTTTTAAAGTTTTAAAATTTCAAAAACTATATTTATCTTTAAAAGAAATAAATTACTTATGGGAGCCTATATTGAATACCACCTGCTTAAAACGTAGTTAAGTTTAAGATAGTATTAGCCGCGTTTTATTATCTGGGTCTGGGTCGGAGTTATCTTTTTACACGTAATAAAAAAACCAATTTGGATCTAGGTTTCTATCGCGGTTTACTTAATGGAACCAGAAATAAGTCCTAACTCTGGCGGGTAGACGGCTCTTCATTCGGTAGAGAGTACAAACTGCAGTGCGAGGAAAAAAGACAGTATCTACATGAAAAATAAACAAACATAAGACTAAAAGAGATGAGCATGCAAGTTGCAACAGTGTTTTCATTAGGATCCGTTTCGTTTTATTATATCGGGGTGAACCATATGGGTTATTGGCGATAAACGCGGCTATTATGCGAGTAGGTACATTTATCTATACATATACATATATATTGTTGCAAATGCATAGAACTTATACAGTTTAGACTGAAAAATTGTAAAAAAAATGTATATGTAGTTAAAAAAAAATGGTACGCAATTTTTTAGCCTTTATTATTGCGGAATTTAAAAATTAATTTAAAAAAAATATCATCTATACCCCTTTTCGAAATATGGATTTTTCAAAAAATAATTTTGAAATATTTTTTAAAAATCAATAATTTATTTTTTTGAAAATTTTGGTAGGTATGCAATATTATTAGAACTTATTTGAAGCTAAAATACATTAAAATCAGTTCAACTGATAATGAGATAGTCGAAAAAATAATATGGTAGATCGTATACAGATATAAGTTCACACAAAAATTTTAATCAAAATCGTAGGAGCCGTTTTTGAGAAAAATTATGTTTTCAATACCGGTTTTTAAGCATTTGTAACGGAGGTACCGTTATTTTTGGTTATAAGAATAATTTTCATTCAAAATCTGCTAGATTATGTTAAAAACTGTTGGGTGCCAAGTTTAATAAAAATTGAACGAGTCGTTTTCGAATTATTAAATTCTCAAAAAAAAAAATTTTGAAACTTTTAAAAATTCACAAGGAAATTTTTGGAAAATTTTGCTGTACAAAACTTTTTCAAACATTCTCCAAAAAAAAAAATTGATCAATATCAGTAGAACTATTTTTGAGAAAATCGAAAAAATGGTTCTGTGAGAGGTACTATTTTTAACGATTTTTCGGAAATTTTCTTTTTATAAAATGGTTGCCTTTTTGTAAAAAAAATTAGAATTTTTTTAAAAAAAAGTTGTGGGCACGTTTTTCAGAAAAAAAGGTTTTTTTTTTTTGGTACCAACTTTGAAGAAAATCGACCGACCTGTTTAGGCTGCAGCCGAACAAGCGAATCAAAGCATTTTGACAGCAAAGCTGAGAAATTTTGGTAAGGATCCAGTTCATATAACTGATGGTGTTTTCGATTGGTAATCCGGAAGAGAAATGCCAATGGAACGCTTTTATCGATTATGAAGTGTATTAGTGCTGTTGGTTTCGATTCTGAATTCAAATTCAGAAGCAAGAATGTTCAGAAGGTTTTTGGATGACCAATTGAAAACGCAATGAAATTGCTTAAATCGTGTTTCAGTCAGCCAACTTTAATATATTTTTTTTGTCGCTGTTTCACTTCTCTTTGAGAGAACAATTAACAATTTTAAAAGATTTCAAATCAAAAATTATTGTAAAGCAAAAATCGAATCGACTTTCAATGCACCTTCCTCAATTCAATTTAATAACGATATTCATCCAATGTTGTAAAACAAGATAAGTGCAGCATTTGGTTAAGTTTACGATTTGGTTAATGAACTGTCGAATTTTGAATGCCATATGATTTACACAAATTACATAAAATTCCTCAAGGATTTTGCTGCATAAAATTAAAGAAATTTGTTTGATAAACTTAATAAAACGTCATCGTGACTCTTAGAATTAGACGTGTTCAGAAATATGATATATTAGATATCACGGAGAACTATAAAAAAAATCTGCCTGTAACTGTTCTGTAACTATCGCATTGGGAATAATTGGCATAAAAGTAGTGATTTAAAACGTAGTTTAGTTTATACAAAAAAATAACTAGGACGTCTACATTTTCCGACTGTTGTTTATCGGCATTATTAATTTACACAAATCCACATAATGGCCCATATGGATAAACAAAAGTAAACGCTTCTATGTACTTGTATTTTTATGCTTTCCGATTGTCATCTAAGACCACTTTTACTACCGAAATCAAAAGTGATCTAAACTGATCTAAACATAAAATTCCCTTCGGGTTTTAGAAAAAAACGCGACTTTTGTCGTGATGTCTTACATCTTTTTTAACCGTTCCGAGACATTCTGCTTCGATTTCAGGTTGGTTCAAAAATAACTCCGAAATCTAAACACACTTGTTTGTATACATATTTTGAAATTTAATATTTGACGTTTCACATACAGCTGATTCAATTACACCCGCATTTTTAACCAAATTAATTAAAAATGCATTCACGCAAACTTTTGTGAAAACTTATCATATTACACAATTTGTAAATTTACGACGTTGCATGAATAGAGTACCAACCCATAATATTTGTGTGGTCATAATTCATATATCAGCAAACCAATTTGTCAGTTTTAAAGAGCTCTGGTAATTTGCGAAATCACGACCATGAGCAAGAACATCGTTTGGTGTGATAGCCGGCTTAAATAATTTAAAGCCGACATAAAACAACACATACACAAATCTGTACATACACACATAATAATAATTGTGCTTAAGTATGTAACACAACTGAGGGGATTTTCTTGTTGCAAATATCTCTGTAGATCACGAATTAATATACGAATTCAGAAGAAAAAAATGGAATGTCGATGTTCCTATAACTTAACCAGTAAATTTATCAGTTGATTTGAAATAATAATTTAATTAGTTGCTCGATGGAGACGAATTCACATCGGTTTACTGGCTCGTCAGTGATTGATTGATTTTTTTAAAAATTCGAACTTTATAAAAAAAAATTCGGCGTTATTTGAGTTACTGCTTCTGTTAATAATAATTTTAAGTGTGATATACGACCCACTATATAGTTTATTTAATAAATCTAACATTAAAAGATTCATTTGATTATCTTAAATGTTCTTAAACTTGAATTATCATAAAAAAAAATTATAAATTCATAAAAAAGTAAGTCGTTACTTCATTTATAATCACGACTTGGATAACTGTTGGTACATATTTATCTATTTACTTGTGTTTCTGTTCAGTGCCGTTATACCGCAGATTTTTCATTTAATTTATATTATTAATAGGAATATTTAAGTTTAAACTATAATATGTGGCAAATTACGTACAAATTGAGTACAAGTACCTATACAAGTTAAAATTTAAGTCTATCAGATTGGGTGTGTTTGTTTACTTCTCAGAATTGACAATTTCTACAAATTAAAGTCCAATTTTCTTTTCCTATATTATGAGCTTTGACAGAACTTTGTACTTAAATTGCAAGAAATTTTAAATTTTGGTTTTGGTATAACGATTACAGGTATTTTAATTTAAAAAAAAATTATTATAACAGTCAGAGGATAAATAAACCAAAATATCTGTAGGTACTGTTTCTAATTTCTATTTGCTAAGAGCGGTTGTTAAGTTTCAATAAAAAAAAATTAAACAACGGTATATGATTCTGTAGTGTAGTGTCGACACAAAATTTACTTAAATTAAGTACATTTATTGGTAAAAATTATTCTAAAGTACATCGCGAATCAACAAGACGGTGAACCTATTAAAAACATTTAGAAGGCAGAAAAATTAACGGAAAACTGAAGAAAAATTTGAAATTTGAAACATATTTCTGTCAGAATCCTATCAAGATATTAAAAATACATTAACAAAATTCACAAGCACACAAAATTAAAAAGCAGAAAATAATTAATTGAATAAAACTTTATATTTTATTTAACCATATTATGTTTTTAAAATGTACTTAAAAGTACAAAATGGTTTCTCCTTGCCCCATACATTCAAAAAGAAAAACGTGGGGTGCATGTAATAGATAATAGTATGTACCGAGTATTGATGGTAGCATGCATGCGCCCCACGGTTTTGTTTTAAAAGTACAAGGTGGCGCAAAACTAATCATCCATTTTGTTTTTGAGTTACTATTTAACTAGATAAAAAAAATGATTTTGAGTGATGAAAATCTTTATTGGAACCTTTACAATTTTGTCTGTTAAGTGGAAAAGATGATATCCGTCAAGTGGCTGCTGTCAGTGTTGATACACTGCAGGGCTATTTATTTTGCACCTCCTTGTAGCTAGAAGAAATCATTTAATATTATTTATACCGCCATTTTTATTTTGAGATTTTATTCCCATATAACAACACAAAACATGGCTAATGTCTACCACGCTTTAAGAAGCTTATTTTTTGGCATTTTGATCATGATGATCAAACATAAAACACCTGAACAAATAAATTCTTTTCTTTTATTTTACTACTATTCATTGAATTGTGTTTCTAGTTCGAATCTCTTTTTTTCAGTAACGGAATGGAAAGATATGACGCCCTTAATGTTTGGCTTTAGTTGATATTTTTTAAATCGACTTTTAACCAATATCTCAAAAAAAAAAAAAAATAATGCAAAAGCTGCATCTAAAAGAAATTTAACAATCTTTATTTTTTGCGTTTTAATTTTTTTTTTGTTAGGTTATAGTAAGAGTTGAAAAGTTTTCAGTTTGTGCCACTTATCTTTATAAAGGCTCCAACCCAGATAGAACGGTTGAAAACAGAGGGACAAAAAATCCATTGGCGTGAACAGATAAAAACAAAAAATCCAAAATTGTAAAATAATATTCATAACTGTGGTCTATTTTACCATTTTACAATTACAAACTGGTTCTGGGGCCTATTTCACCAAATACAATTTACAAATACAAAGTTGTATTTGTAAACTACATTTACGAATTTGTAAACAGAATTTCTGTTTCATAAATTACATACATATTTGCAACAAGTTTGTATAACAAAGATGAAAAAAGTTGTACAAAATATAGTCGTAGTTTACAATAAAAAAAAATATGCGTTTCACCAATTATATGCAAGATTTGTAAACTAACATTTATTCTCACAAATTTGTGAGAGTCGTATGTGTAAAATGAAAAAGGAAATACACTCAAATATGCAAAACAAAGTGTTAAGTTGTTAGAAACTTCAAAAAAGGTTCATAAATATTCTATGATGTATTTATTATTAATTGGCAAGCAAAAAATTTTTCCTTTTCACATACAAATTGGTATTAATTTTCAAAAATATGTCTACGTTTTATATACTAAATTCTGCTTTTCAAAATTCTTGATATTAATAAACAAACACACATTTTACTCACACAGTTTACACGGTTTTAAGTTTAAAAAGCAATTTTAATATAGAAAACACAATTTGTAGAAGATATTACACATCATTTATCTTCTGTAAGTTTTTTTCTACAATTCAACAAATTTTGTAAAATTCTTTTATTTGGTGAAACAGAAAATTACAAAAATACCCCAGTTTTCATAAATTTGTACTTGTAAACTACAAACAAATATTAGTCTTGGTGAAATGAAAATAAAGATATTCCCACAAATGTCCCTTTGTAAATTACAAATATACTTTTGTAATACAAGCGTTTTGTGAAACAGAATAAATCGATTTTTCAACAAATTTTGTCAAAATTCGCTTGTAAATTCAAATTTGTAAGTTGGTAAAATAGGCCCCTGATCTTGCATTCAAATATAAGTAATTGCATACTTTATAAATTAGTTATTTTACAAATTTGTTGAATTTTGTAAGAAAATTTAACAGGTGAAAGTTGATCTGCTAAATTTTCTACAATTTTGTATGCTTTTAAATTTGTCTGGAGCGTTTTTGAGCGTCAGAATTAAAAATTAAAATGCAATTACTTTTATTTAATACAGGATTATTACAAATTTGTAGTTGTAAATTGTAAATTGGTGAAATAGGCCACTGGTGTCAACAGATCTGTCGGTGAGAGAAGTTAAAAGTTCAAGCAACTTTACCCCGTCCATCGTTGTCTATGACGCTATTCACATTGGACTGCCTCCTCCAACTTTTTAATTGAAGTCTCTGTACTTTATCTCACTCCAACTCTATGGCACTGCTTCATTCAATGCAGGCCTTAAAAATACCTGCATTCTGAAGACAGTTGACTTGTAAACTAGTTTTATAATTTCAGAGCTACAATGCGTTGCGTCAACGTATATACAACTTACAGCTCGATTAATTTACACATGTTTTCAGCGTTGCCACTAAAGTAGCCACTATTTTGCGTTAGGGACCCGTGGCGACCATTTTTTTGAAAATGACCTAATCGGCCCCTTTTTTTAATTCAATAAGATTTGCATTCTTGTATAAAAAAATTTTAATTTCAACAAATAATTTTTTTGAGTTATGTATATATAATTTCTGTGCCCTAAGTAACATTCTGATTCGTCTATTTAGACAGACGTCCCTTCCCTGTCTCTGTTTGAATACAGTATAGAATTTTATTAGCTAGGCTAGATGTAGGTACCTTAATTTCAGACAAAAATTATTAGCACTTCAGTTGTTCTTAAAAACATCAAGTGTAATCACATATTATACTGTTTTAGTATCGTTGTTTCCATTAAAAATTTATTTAAATATAGTTTCTATAAAAAAATATTTAGAGTGTTACATAATATAAGTGATAAAAACTTTTCACTAAAATTAATTTTAAATATTCTATAAATTAGATGACTGTAAAAAAATATGATATTCAACTTACTGAAAAGAGAAATCAAATCAAGACGAAAGTTGATTCACATAGAAAATTTGAAGATGAACTATCAAAAGAATGGTAAAGCATTTGTTTCCTGTATTCATATCAATATGATCTTTATAGATTTATATATTGTATAACAGCACAGGAAACAAAAACCCGAGTGAAGACAGCACCAGAAGTCTTAATTATTTTCAATTGGTAAGTGTTATAACAATGATTTATCTATTCTATAGTGGGGAGTGGGGAGGCACGTTTTAACTTATTTATACAGTTCAAGGCCTTAAATTATGTTTTTTTTTTGTTTATTTAACCAGGTACAAATTGATCTTATACACATACACACAGCAATTAGCTGGAAACAAGAATGTCTCATTTACATAAACGAGTGGCAAAATATCATTATTTCTGTATTTTTATATTTTTAAATCAATTGTTTTTCATTATCCTGTTTTATGACAAACATTTGAATCTAATTCATATACGGAGTGTGTTAAGTGATAGAAAATTTCGAAGACCCAATTATAAATATTAACCTTGTGCTCTTTTCCGCCTAAATACAATTGCATACTTTTATACGTTTCATTCGTATTTTAAAATTTAAAAAAACTCAACGGCAACAGTAACTAATTTTGAAATTTAAAAGTAAAGTACTTTCTAGTTTTATATAAGAAGGTTTTTTTTTTTAATAATACAAATTCTATATACCGGGGCCATGACAATGTTTATATAAGAAGAACTTAGCAAAAAATTGCGTATTGACAAAGGCCCTCACTAGTCAACTGATGAGTCCAAGTGAGATCGCCGGGACGAAACGTCAAATTTTTGTAGGACTAAAAGCCGTTAATAGCTATTTTGAATCACTTTCTTATAGTTTTATTACAACATTTTAAATCTAGTTTGAACTTTGGTGTACCTTTTAAATAACTGTACAATGTACATTCAATTTTGGAATGTACTATACGGAAATCCACACAAAAAGAACAATCCATTTTGTGATGCAGTGGTATCAGTAATGCCTTATTTCATAATATGCCGTCATTGCATATCTCTTGAAGGAGATATAAGGCGACATAACAGCTCTGTTCCCAACATTTCTCGCAAAATATTGGATAAATGTCAAATTTGGGAAATGAGGATGAATTGGGGGAAATTAAATTGACAAAATACCGGGAATGATTTCCGCGTTAATTCGGACCACTTTTTAAACGTCAAATAATATATTCGACTAGAGTTGCCGTTAGATCTGTAATAGCTCTCTTAATCAGATTGTTTTTCTTTAACAATCATAAAATCTTGAAATAAAAATCCACATTTCTTTTTCTTTTTAGTATCGATTCTCTACGACTGGTGAAAAGTTTTTGATTGCTTTTGGCTTAGTTTTGGCTACAATCACTTCATTTGGAATTCCATATTCTTTGCTATATACTGGGGAATTCCATACGCTATTGATTGAAAGGCACATCAGCATTGGAACATCATCGGATACATCTATATTAAAACTATTTGGAGGAGGCAAAATACTGTCCGATTTTTATTATTTTTTGTTTGTATGGTTAATCAGAAAAATACATTTTTTTTTACATTTTTAATTTTAGAACAAATGCCAGTAAGGAAGTTAATATGGCAGCACTTAAAGACGATGCTTTAGCATTTGGCATAGCAAGTCTTGTTGGGGCCATAGTGGAATGGATTTTACTAGCAGCTTCAGTGGATATTTTTAATCGTGTGGCAGTTAAACAAGTAAATTTCTATTTATTCAGTTTATATTCTAAATAATAATTTCCAAAAGACTATAAATGTTTGCTAAATATAGGACGAAAAGTTTCCTATGAATGGAATGGAGGTGATATATTTTCGTAAGGTTGAAAAAATATTGTTCATAAAATTGAGAAATCAAAAATAATAGACCTTAGAAATGGAGTTAAATTGTAATTTGCATAATTTTTTTTCCTCTTGTGGTTCAATTTAACTAATGATTAATTTAAAAAAAAATCATATAGTACTGTAAAATTATATCCAAAAATAATAACACAAATTGCTTAAGAGTATTTATGTTGTGATAGGCTATTTTAAATCCATAAAACTCATGAAAAAAACTTTCTAGTTGTCCGCCATTAAAAAAAAAAAAGATTTATAACGCATTGTATATTCTTTGGTATAACTTTCAATTGGGAAACAGTTGTCAAAAATTTGTATAGGAAACATTTTAAAAGAATAATTGTTCCTAAAAAATTGTAAATAAAAAATCCATCGCTAATAGGGGATCGAGAAAATAGATTATTATTGGCGGTGGATTTTTTTGTTGAAATGTTGAACTGTTGAAATTTTAAGTAAAAACATTATCCCAATGTTAATCTCAACAATAATTATTATTTTATACAGATCAACCGCATAAGAAAACAATTTCTGGCCTCACTTCTTCGTCAGGACATGTCATGGTATGATACAGCTTCCGATAGTAATTTTGCCAGCAAAATGACAGAGTAAGAGGTGATTGTATAAGTTTATTCCCAAACTGAATTTTAATACTTCAATTACATTTTTTGTCATCTTAAGAGAGCTTTCCCAACTGAATGAAGGAATTGGAGAAAAAGTTCCAATATTTACAAATCTCTTGATGAGTTTTCTCAGCACCATAGTTTTATCCTTCTTCTTCGGATGGATTGTAAATCTCATTATATTGATATGCTGTCCCATAATTATTGTTTCAACAATTTTTGTTTATAAAATTCAAACTTCACTCACAGAAAAAGAATTAAAGAGCTATTGCATTGCAAGTTCAGTTGCGGAAGAGGTAATTGGTGGAATTCGGACGGTTTATGCATTCAGCGGAGAACAGAAAGAAGCTGAACGCTATAACAGACTATTGGATTCAGCTGCAAAAGTTGGACACCGTCAAGGTCTTTACTGTGGTATTTGCATGGGAATGATGTGGATTATAATTTACTCCTGTTTCGCTATGGCTTTATTCTATATAGCAAAGTTGACAATTTCCAAAGATACAAATACACCGCCAGCAATTTTAGTAACTTTATTGATGGGAATTATTTTAGAGGCTCAAAGTGTTGGTTTAGCAATTCCACACTTGGAATCATTTGGAGCTGCAAAAAGTGCAGCGAAGTCAATATTTTCGATAATCGATCGTAAGACTGATATTGATCCGTGCAATGAAGATGGCTTGAAACCTGAGCAATTTAGCGGACATATTGAATTCAAAAATGTTCATTTCAAATATCCATCCCGGCCGGATGTGGCGATCTTAAGAGGACTCAGTATATCAATTAAAGCTGGTCAAACAATAGCTTTAGTTGGGCCCTCCGGTTGTGGTAAGACCACTTGCCTGCAACTTCTTCAAAGGTTCTACGATCCAGAACAAGGGTGTGTTGAATTTGATGGAAAGAATATCAGAGAATTTAATGTAGGCTGGCTGAGGTCTCAGATAGGGCTAGTGGGACAAGAACCAGTTTTGTTTTCTACCACTATAGAAGAAAATATTCGCTATGGAAACCCAACGATTACACAGAAAGAAATCGAAGACACTTGCAAGATGGCGTATTGCCATGATTTCATAACTCAACTTCCTGATGGATATAAGACAATGGTTGGAGAAATGGGCTCCAAAATGTCAGGAGGTCAAAAACAGAGAATAGCCATAGCTAGAGCTTTAGCTAAGAATCCCAAAATACTACTTCTCGATGAAGCTACTTCCGCACTCGACCAAAATAATGAAAAACTGGTGCATAAAGCCCTAGAAGCTGCTTGTAAGGGCAGAACGACTATTATGGTGGCTCATAGATTGTCAACGGTTAGAGATGCAGATATGATTGTTTTCATAAAGGATGGAATTGTGATGGAACAAGGAAAACACGAAAATTTGATGGAATTGAGAGGCTATTACTATGGATTAATGAATGCTTCTGAACGGGAATATAAAATTTCGAAACCCCGTCTAAAGAAAAAGTCATCGTTTATGAAAAAAACTGATATTGAAGTTTCAGAAAAAGACCATTTGGCTGAAGAAGGAAGTAAATCTGAGAGTAAGCAATACCTTCGAAAGTTTATGAAGCTCAATTCCCCTGAATGGAAATATCTATTGCTTGGATGCACAGCTGCTGTACTACAAGGATCTATAAGTGTAATTTTTACATTTTACTTTGGAGAATTTATTGGAGTAAGATCTTTGACTTTGATACAGTGATATAAAGATTCACTTCAATTTTAGTCATTATTGAACCGTTAAATTGTATATACTTCCAGTTTATGTCCGAAGTAAATAATGCCTTTGAAGAAAAAGCCAACATCGTTGTCATAATTTCGATAGGAATTGGAATCGTAGCTGGTTTGGCATGCTTTACCCAAACCTATATGCTGAATATTGCTGGTACAAATCTTACATCAAGACTTAGACAGATGGCATTCAAGTCGATAGTCTCACAGGATATAGAATATTTTGATGATCAAAACAATTCAGTTGGAGCTTTATGTTCTCGTTTGAGTGGCGATTGTTCCAATGTCCAAGGTGTCAGTATACAAATATTAACACAAAAGATTTGAATAATTATTCATTATACACTTCTTTTATTTTTTAAATAAATTTAAGGCAACTGGATCAAGGCTTGGTATTGCGGTTCAATCAGTTTCAACACTCATAATTGCTATTATTGTATCATTGATACTGTCTTGGAATCTTACTCTAGTAACTCTGGTAATGTTTCCATTTGCGGTTGGCTCAATCGTCCTTGAATCAAATTACACAGAAAAAAGTTTTGAAGAAGAGAGATTAGCTACTGAGAAAGCTGCCCAGCTTGCCGTTGAATCTGTAGCTAATATAAGAACTATAAATAGTTTGGGTCAAGAGAAATATGTTTTAGAACGTTATTCCAGGCAAATTGATTTGGCTGATGAAGCTTTAAAGGAGAAAAACAGATTTCGAGGAATTATTTTTGGCTTTGGAGATGCCTCGCATTGTTTAGTCTTTGGAATATCATTGTTTTATGGGGGTTTGCTTGTTGCAGATGGTGACATGGAATTCAAGAATATAATCATGTATAAGAAAAAATGTTGATTTGATTATTTTTTTTTAAATTTATCTTTTAAAATTATATTTAAGAATATCTGAGGCCATGCAATTAGGGACGTGGGTTATGGGTCAGGCATTTGCTTTCGCGCCAAATTTTAATGCAGCAACTATATCGATGAGTAGGCTTCTAACACTCTTCGACAGAAGTCCAAATAGGTTGAGCTGCCCGAAAGAAAGGAGTGTTGGAAATTTCGTAGGTCTCTTATTAAGCTTTTTAAAGCTCCTTTTGATTAAGATTTGTTTTGGTTTTTTTCAGAGCAACAAAGGCGACATAAGTTACACCGATGTCGGATTTCACTATCCATCTCGGAAAACTAATTCAATTCTCCAGAACTTCAATCTCAAAATATCAAATGGCTCGACCGTTGCATTAGTTGGGCCATCAGGTTGTGGAAAATCAACATGCATCCAACTGTTACTGCGCTACTACGATCCTACTTCTGGAATTCTGAGCTTAAATCAAATTCCTACATACGAATATCAGCTTGAAACACTGCGATCCAAAATTGCTCTTGTATCCCAAGAACCAGTTCTCTTTGAACGGACAATAGCTGAAAACATTGCATATGGTGATAATTCCCGTGAGACCATACCAATTAGTGAAATCATTGAATCAGCAAAGAAATCCAATATCCATGATTTTATTGTAAACCTACCACAGGGCTATAACACTCAAATCTGCAGTAAGGGATCACAGCTTTCGTGTGGTCAAAAGCAACGAATAGCCATAGCAAGGGCATTCATAAGAAATCCTAAAATATTAATACTGGATGAAGCGACATCTGCATTAGATATGCAAAGTGAAAAACTTGTTCAGCAGGCATTGGAAACTGCTAGCAGTGGAAGAACTTGTATTATGATAGCTCAAAGATTAGCGACCATTAGAAATGCTGATATGATTTGTGTTATAGAAAATGGAAATATCACTGAGCAAGGAACACATGATGAACTTATACAAATGAAAGGAGTTTATGCAGACCTATCAAGCACGCAACAATAATTAAGATCAATAAAACTAAAACTAGAAAAAAAATCTAATGATAATTTATTTATTTATTGAAATCTTATTATAAACTTATTTTTGAAATATTGTTCTCTCGTAAAGTATCGGCAACCCTAAAAAAAAACAATTTCACAGCTGACTGCAGTTTAGGGATAATAAAAATGGAGCATTCTTTTGGAGCATTCAGAAATATGAGATCAAAGAGGTATTTCCCACTCAAAAAGTGAGCAAGCGAATCCAAGATTTTTTTCCTCTGAATTTTGATAGCAAAGCTGAGAAATTTTGGTGAGGAATCCTGTTCATGTAACTGAGATTGCTGAGATCTCCGAGATCCTATTTTCCTGAAACATGCCTATTTTTGTTAAACTGTCAGCTGTCAAATTGTTTTTTTTTTTTGGTTACCAATATTTTACTTCACAATAATTGGCGAAAATTTGAAGACTTGTATTCATTTTGGACACCCTTAGGGTATAAATCTAAGAAAAAATGCGGGTTTAATTCTCAAAAAAAAAAAAAACAATCTTAATTTAATTCAAGGTAGCGGCAACCCCAAAACAGTTTTCATAAACACACATATCAACGGATTTTTTTAAGGTTTTAATCCAATTATGCACCTGACTTTCAACATAGCTTCCATACTTTTGGTATGGCATCTTCAAAAATATATACATACAAATTTTGAAAATTTTGTGTTCTATAACAGTGAGGCCCTATGTCTTGTTTAATGTTTAGCAATGTGATGTATGTTTATTTAAGTAACTAATCTACGAATATACATTCAACAGATTTTAAATTAAGTATCTAATAACAATTCATTTTATAGTTAAATACAAATTGTATTACATATTATATATTAAATTGAAAAATTGGAAAAATTAATTAAGCAAAGTTCGATTGTAGGCCATACAAGCGCACTTGTCAACATTTAACAACAAATCATTAGACTTACACCAATCGACAAAAGAATTTAAATCATTTTGAAGCAAAAGACAATCATTTAAATTAGAAATCCGAGAAAAGAACTTTATATCATCCGCATACATAAGGCAACGAGAATTTTTAAGAACATTCAGAAGATCATTAATAAAAAGTAAGAATAATAAGGGACCCATATGACTTCCTTCTGGAACACCAGAAGTTGCCTTAATTTCTTTTGAGAAAAAGTCCCCAATCAATACATATTGTTTTCGACCAAGTAAATATGAAGAAAACCATTGAAGAAGCGGTCCATGGAAGCCATACGCTTGAAGTTTCTCTAAGAGAATATGTAAATTAACCCTACTAAAGGCTTTTACAAAGTCTGTGTACTTATGTATGTGCATATTGAAATTTTATGTTGTACTTATAGTATTTATAATGCTCATTTCAATATCGATTAAGGAAATGACTTTTTTTCAAATGAACAATTAAAATAAAAATAAATGTCCAAAACCCATTGATTACAATTGAAAGATCCAAAACCAGCTATACAAACAAAACAAGTTTTTGTTAACGCGCATATATGAACAAGACATGCAACAACAAATTTGGCAATAACCATCAGTAGTTCCGAATTGACTTGCACAAATCATGACAATTACTTCCTTAGATTGAATTTTATTTTAAATTTTCAAAAGTACATTATTCTGAAATGAAATGTCTTCAAGCCTCAAGAAGATTCACTTATACATATTACGTATATCACAGCCACCCGCATATTGATGGTTGTTTAATCGTATACTTTAAATCCTTTTTTATAATCTCTGATGTTTTAAGATAAGATACATATGTGATATAAAACGGTACTTCATCTTAAACTGCGATTTTATTATTGATATAGTATTATTAGCCTTGTTGAGAGTACATTGTCCGTACTCACTGCTAAGTGATCGAATAATGACATCTGATCAGATTAAGGCCAAACTTATCTGGTAAAAAATATTAAAAAAAAAAAAAAAAAAAAACAAATCAGCCTTATGAACGGCATTGACGATGGAGGATGTTTATCTTCCCGATAAGAATCAAACGGATGTCTGTGCATCACAATGCGAACACGTGTTTTTATGCTTAAATCGAGTTCGAAGTTTCGTTTTGTTTTTGATTTAATCGATGATATCCTAATAGATGTGGTATTTTAGTCACCAAATTATAATTATAGAAAGTCAAATTTTTAAAAATAATTGTGAAACTTTATCACTTAGGTATGAGAATTTGTTTTATAAAAGAAGAGTTTATGCACCTAAATTAATTTTATATAATATTTAGTAATGTATACTATTTTATAGTTGTGAGGCAGCTTTAAAGCACCTCATTAAAAAAATTTATGGATATGAACAATAACTGAACCTGACTATCTTTTCATGATCAGTTACTGGCCAGTTACTTAAAGATGAGTTACTTTTTTGAAAATCCTACAAATGAGGCGCTGAACTTCTGGTGACTTTGAAAAAAAAATGTATGAACATTCCCTTCAGATGGTACCTAGTATAATTTTTTTTCAAATATCCCACAAATTATGTTCTAAATCCCCAGACATAATTTATACTTTTCTATTCATTTTTTTTTATTATTACATATATTCTCGGAATTCACTCAAGACATGCCAATTTATAACAGTTATGATTATAGAAAGGTTTGTACTGTGTATATGGGGCCCTTATTTATTTTTTCAAACCACGCGCATATTTTTGATCATACTATTTAAACTGTTATAAGTTATCACTGCTATGAATTGTCATGTCTCGTCTCTCTAATCTGTAGCATATAATTTTATAATTTAACTTACCTTTCCCTAACCTTTTCTTAATCTAATCAGGCGAATACTTTTTATCTATAACTTGTTGTCATTATTTTAAAGTAACTCGCATTCAAAAGTACAATTAATACCAACTTAACACCTTTCTTAAAAGTTGTTAAAATTTCATTCACATTAGTAATAAAATTCAGTGATAAACTTGTCCCATAAACTTCATTGATTATTCACATCATGCACGAACAAGGGAACTCCCCATATCAATATACAAACTAGGTATGCCTTATGAGTTTTGACTATATGTGTACGTCTTTTTATTTTCACAAAAGTAGATATGAATGTAAATCAAGATTTTGTAGGTCTAACCACTTTAAACTTTTCTCAGGTAATTTTGAATGAAATGCACTGAAGTTGGACATCAAGCGCGAGGGTTTCCCGAAAAACCGTGACTCAATAAACCCAACACGTGCTGCATAAATTTTTAGTTTGCTTTAATGTTTGTCCCCCCAGTTAGGTTGTAATCTACATATTATGTATATGTATAATGTTTCCTATGTGGAATTTACTTATTTTTATTATGAATATTTATTGATATTCTAGTTAATATAAAATGTTTTATTTTTAATAACACATCTATATACATTAATTGTGTATTTTTTAGTTTTTGTTTTTTTTTTCTGTTTTATTACACTTTAAATTTTATGAGTAAAAAATTCCACTTTCATAAATATAAGACTATCTAAGTCTTGATTTATACCACCAACAATAAAATACTAAAATATATAATGTTAGGGTGACCATCTGTGATTTTTTTTAAGATCACCGTTTCTTCAACTTATGTACTTACTTAGACGCTGATTACGCGATTTGACACGTTTTTTTCGGTCGTTTCGTCAATCGTGTTTTTGACAGCTTGTAGAAGTGTATGCTTTCGTCACTTTATTCCCCCTACATTTTCTCCCTTACTCAGGCTGTCAAAAAGACGAAAAACGAAACGACCGAAAAAACGAGTCAATCAGTGTCTCACAGTTCAGGATGGACTCAACTAAATAAGCCCTTCGTTTCTTACCTTATAGGTTTAGCCCAGGACAATTATAGACTTTTATTTCGAAACAGAAAGCTGAATTTCATTGAAGAGTTTTATTTTTATGTGTAAGGTATTCCCTTAAAAGTTCACAAAATTTTGAAGAAAAATTTTTGTGAATTTATCGAAAACAATCAGTTTTTTGGAAGAAAATTCAATACTTATGAACATTTACAGAAAAATAAGAAGCATGCCCACATTTCAGACGGTGTGATGAAGAAAAAATAATATTAAAAAAAAAAACTGATATTGTAATTTGTAAGGTCTCTTGCGAAAAAAAGAGAGAGTATTTTTTTGTGCAGAATTTTTATTATTTACAAAAAAATCGAATTTTTTCACTTTCACCGCACAGTTCGTTCAAATTTAGAATAATTTTTAAGAGGTGGGTACATAATATCTACTATAAGACATCAAAAACCTATTCACTAAAATTAATCTTAATGTTCTCGAAAAAAAAGTTTACTTGCAGTTGCAATTATCAACTGGAAACCGTAGACACGACACAAGAAAAAAACGCACCATAGATTGTAATCCCTGCAATGCTGCGGTGGTGTGAAAAATTGCACATTTAAAAAAAAATGATATCGACACGGTGCAAATCATTTTTTTATCGAAATCTATTGGTCTTATGAAATATAGTGTTTCAATATTTTTTGTCTAGAATTGCATAAGCTACAGTTTATACCACTACACCTTTTCAAAAAAAATCAAATTCCATCCACAAATCAAATGAACGAATTCAGGAAATATACTTAGTAAGATATAAAAATGAATCTATCTACCAAAATTTTTTTTCTGAACTTTTTAAAAGTTGTGCCTTTTTTCCTATAATTGATCTGGGCTATTATCTCAAAAAGAAAACAATTTTTTAGTAACAGTTAATTGGCAATTATTAGATACAAACATCCAAGGCTCAAAATGATCAAGATATTAAAAAAAAAGTGCACTCTACGCTTCAAAAGGTTTGCTAGTTCATAGTTTTGGTTATTGTATTCGCTTTATGTCCTTTTGACAAATTAGTAATAAAATTTGAAGGATTGGTTGGTGATATATGAAAAATTCGGCTAAGTGAAGTACTCATCTGACAATTATATTTGTATATACACTTAATCTTGACTTCTCCGACATTATTGTCATTGTGGTAAAAATTCATTTTCAGTCAGCAATCGAAAAATTGAATAAGAAATCGAAATCTTATTTAATTTCAAAATCGAGACCATCCTATAATTTTTTAAAACTAATTATTATAGCTGTACAAACAGGAATGGTTAAGAATTAATAAGTGAGTCAGACGGATGTGGTTCACCATGAGATGTTGTAACACCCATTTATTACTAAGCGCAAAAAATAGAAATTTAAATTTAATAGTAGTTAATTTTAGATCAGTAAAAAGAAATTGCATAATAAATTATTGATGTTGATGTTTCTCTAATCTAAAATAAAATCCAGATAGAAATAACAAAAATTCAATCTACATTGAGCTTTGATTTTTTGTTTGCCAAAATAAAAGCGTTCCATTCATCATCTACATGGTAAGTACTAAAAAGAACTTTGAAAGGCCGAAAGAAGCACACCTATTAAAGGCATTAATAGTTATAATAATAATAATGTTAAACTCTGTATTTCATTTCTATTTCTTAAAATTAAGAAAATTAAAAAAAAAATCAAATAATGAAAAGAAAAGTTTCTACATATGGTCACACCAATTTTCTTTTATATACATATAATAAATAAACTTGTCTTCTTCGTTAAACTTTCGCACAAATCATTTAGAAAATTTGCCTTATCTTCATCAACAAAGGAATTTTATTTCTAATTTTGTCAATAACATCACGCCAAAACATGTTTTTGTCAAATTGCAGGTGAAATACATATTTGTCACAATACAGCAACCATTTATTGCTGCGTCATAATAATAATATAAATGGAGTACCTATATAAAAACAAATTTTGTTTAGGAGTTATGGGGAATTGTTTAGTTCTTATATAAACACTGCTCTTGCTTTCAGATAAAAATCTAGCTTCTTTTTATTATTGTTAATAAAAAAATTATTAGATGTTCTAAAAGCCGGAAATAATCCATATACACCTACTTTGACCAATTTAAAACACACACCTTATTTTCTTTTTTTGAACTGCAGTTGTGGTTAAGTAAACACCAGATGTTTATTTCTAAGAAAAAATGTCTGGTATATTTCCATAATAAGGTGTATAAAAAAGTTAATAGACAAAACTTAAAAATCAAAATAGTAAACCACCTACAAGTTCTCAACACTATTGGAATTATTATTAAATCTAGTCACACTTTATTAACAAAAAAAACATTAAATTGAGCATGACAATGTGGTCTGGAAAATAATATTCATAGTCCAACAGATAGATTAATTGTTAATAATATTGATTTAGTTGAATATTCAGGCTGGTTTTGAGATTTTTTTTTTATTAATTTGCACTGTAAAACTTCACAGAAAAAAATAAGAGGCGAAGTGCAAAAACGAACAATAAATATACTCAGTTCATAAATGAAATGATGAACACGATTGGAAACAGATGACTGACTTTATGGAGTTTCGGTAATGCGTGAGTTTTGATTAAACCAGAATTCCCTCTCTGTCTCTCTTTCTGTCTGTGAAATTTCAAAAAGTCAAACAATATTTCAATGCACATTTCATATAGATTTAAGGTGTTTGTATATAGAAAAATTGAACAAGTGTTAAGTGACAAATTGTTGTCTTTAATGGTAAAATGACATTTTCAGTTGGTTGTAGTTCGGAAGAAGTATTCAATAAATACGTGAGCAGTTTTCTAATTTGGATTCTGAAATCAAATACATAGATCAAGCATTTATTTTCAGAAAAAGAACTGTCATTCGATAACCAATTAAAATGGCCATAACTTACAATGTAGGGTAAACAGGTCAACAGGGGATCAGGGTACACAGTGAATCACTTGCACTCACACTCACACTGAGTTGTTTTATTTTAAAACGAATTTGAAAAAAGAGAAAAGAACACATATTTCCTGCGCCTTGGATCGAACCATCGCATTTGTCTGCGCGATCCCGTAGCCGAAGTTGGTTCGTCTCGTGTTTTTTGCAACGTTCTTATAACGTTTGTGCTGTTTCTTAATTCGAGTTAAATAATTGTAGGTACTTCTTTTTACCTAAATTTATAAAATTTTGTCGATTTGTTCGTTTTCATTAAATAGTTTTTAAATTATAAACATGTTATTGCAAAATAACAACATGGTATACAATGAATCAATTTAAAGTGGTACACTTTTGAGGCTCCAGAATTCAAATGTTTTATTCAATGTCTATTTTTCAAATATGGATGTTCGCTAAAAGCTTATAAGAATTATGTTATAAGCAATTGAATAACAATTTTTATTTTTATCTATAAATTCCTTAAATCTACGAAAAAAATTAAATTTCTGTGAATTTTTACAAGCCGAATTGTAAAGTTTTGTATTTATTTTTGTATTAATGCTTAAAGAGATTTTGTGTTGGATATCGAAAGTTGTCATTTTTGACAGTTCTTATACTACTTATTTTTAATATTGATCGACCGCATTTTTTTAAAGAACTGTTGTAGCACGCACTCGTTTTTCTAATTTTTGAATTTGAAATACGCCTTATAGACTTTTGGGTTTGAAAATTAAGCGATACAATGAAGGCAATGGGTCTTCTGGATAAAAATTTAATTCTATACTTCTTAAAACAAAATAAATTGTAACTTAAAAACAGGCTTCTGAATATTTATTCTATATAAATCAACTAAACTTAAGATCTAGGAAAAGACGAGAAAAATCTTTTATGGTGTTGTTAATTCATAATGCTTAAGTTTTACTGGTTACCTTGTTTTTTGTTTGGTTTTGAGTTTATCTAGTTCTAAAAAAAGACAAGATAGAAAAAAGGTCAGATAAGCACCCGCTTACTCAAAGTATGTTAGCTATATAATAATAAGAATCATTATTATTATGTATTTTATTGTTTATTAAATTTAATTTCTTATCATTCTTTGTATATTTAAATGATTAGGGACCAGTTATAATAAAGCTATTGACTTAATTATTAATTTTTGCCAAAAAAATAATGTCCAAATGTCATTGTGGCCCAAGCTAACACGTGAAATGAATTTCTTTATTTCAATTATTGCCTTACCATTGATCATTGAAATCTTAGAAGTCATTTTATGTGAAAGGTTGGGCGAAAATGAAATATTTTTTTTGACTAGAAGTAATAATTGAGTCCTCAACATTTTATTGGCATCAAAAAATTCACTGATTTTGCTCTCAAAGTGTCTCAAAATAAGAAATTAAATTTTTCAATGATGAGTTTCAATGAAAGCTATAATAACTGGCCCCTTAGGCATACTCGATTTACATTTAATTATTGTATTATTAGAATTTCACAACTGTCGAAATAGAATTAAGTTACCGTTCAGCTTCTGATGAGGGATTTTTTTATAAGCGTGCTTTTATAGGTATTGCTTAGCAAAAAAAAACACATTGGAGTCGCCCCTGAATAAAATAAAAATTTGTATCTCTAACCTTTGCTGGCCCTGGTTCAATGAGGAATTGCCAATTGTAAATACCTCAATGGCTTGACAAATATTATTATTATTAAAATATTATTAATCCAAAAAAATCAGCAGTCAGAGCCACCTTTTGGAAATTTCAGGGTAACAATGTTGTTTTAAACAATTTACAGAAAAGGGCAGAATTCTATAGATCATCATACAAAATTTGCAAGGTATTAACCATATAGGACCATATAACGACTTGTGAGATTTTGCACTTTTAACTAATTGATAAAGCAAAAATGTAGGGGTGAGGGGGACTCCTTTGAACACTTTTTGGTTTAGAGTCCCCAAATACCCTGCAGTGTGATGGAATAAAATATAAAAATAAATAAAAATTGGCCTGTTTACCTGCACTTTGAGAAATGTATTTAAAGTTTAATTTAAAACCATTTTTGATTAAATTTAATAAAGGGTGACATTTTATTTTTATTTAAATACAAAATAAATCCTTATGTTTAAAGGTACCCCACATGTGGGACAGGTTTTAAATTATCTGAGGCACTTTTGACCGGAAGTATTAATACTGACTTCTAACAATAAATAGTGTGAGTATAAGAGCATATCTATAATTGAAAGAAACAACAAACTGTATGAACAAGTGAATAATGGGCATTTTCTTTTTTTGTTCAGAGTTATAGAGCTCTGAACAGAGTCTGAACACTTCGAACATACTCTGAGCGATCTCTGAACTGAGCGTGCACGCTTCAGCAGCTGTCACTTTGAAATTTGTTTACAGTTGTCATTTTCTTCGTGTTCAGCTATTCAACTCCGCCTGCTCTATCCATTTATTCTGAGCTCTTAGAGAGCGCTCTGAACATGCTCAGAGCGAAAAAAGAAACACAAAATTGGAGCTCTGAATACTCTGAGCTAAAAAATAAACACGATCTTTTGTTTGACAGTTCAGGCTCTGCTCTGAACTAAAAAAGAAAAACGCCCAATGTAGAAGCTGAATATTAAAAACTTTAATTGGGTGTAAAATCTTTTTAAAGATGTAAATCACTAGCTTAAAAGTAGACTTTTGAAAATAAATAGATTAGAACAAAAATTTTTAAAACAAAAAGTTGCGTTTCAGCTTTAATTTTAATGCCTTGAACAGTTTATCTGTTTTACGAAGAAAAAATTTAAACATTTTTTTCAATTATTTGTTTTAAGCCTGTTTAAAGGTACCACGATCGCTTTGTTTAAAACTACTTACCCCACATAAAGTTATACCTAAAATTACCTTTATGTAAATCAAAATAAAGCGTACATTTAATAATAATTTTTCAAAAACGAATAACCTTAGCAAAAAAATTGTATACTCTTCCAAATTTTTTTTACAAAAATACAATTTACACATCAAAACTGTCAAATTACTATAAGAGATGCACCGCAAAGTCGTTTACGTGTAAAGATATCAGTATAGCCATGTTTAAAATTAAGTTTACGCTTTGAAATATTTATTTTTTAAGATTTTACTATACGCATTTTCAAAGGCACCCCACATTCAACCATGCCTCCCTCTCCGCTATTTTATATTCACAAAACAATGGAAAAGAAATTCATATTTTTAGAGTCTTCACATTTGAATGGAGGAGACCTATTCCAAATCTACCGAATCAGAACGGAAGAGATGAGAAGCACTTTATTATGACAAGTGATACTCTTGAAGAATTTGTCACTCTAATAATTTGAAAATGACGTTTTAAGACCATAATCTACATTTAAAAAACATCAATAAATTCTCTATGTGGGAATAAGCATTTTACTCACTTCACTGCACTGGAATATGTGTTTCTAATTCATCAATAGCGCACCGACAATTAAAACCTTTAAAATCTAAGACTAAAAAGTAGTAACACGTTTCACATATTATTAAAAGAGACTGTTACTTATTAAAAATAACTTACGAGAATTGCTTATTCAAAATTAATTATGTCATAAATCTTATGGCTCTGGCTATAGTTATATGGTGTTGTGGGGGTATTATTATTATTATAATATAATTAGCGTAAGAATACTTGTAAATCAAATTTATAATTAATTGAGGAACCATATACATATATTATTAAAACTATTGAACAAATCAAATTCATTCAATCAAAAGAATTCTATTTGTTAGTTATATATCTAAAATAGAGTGAATTTATATTTTAATTTTTAATTGCTAGTACTCTCTCATGCTTAGTAGCGCCTCAAACAAACACCAGCTTAGTATCTATGTACATACTAACTTGCACTCAATCAACCGATCCTCATTTTAAATGATGCAATAACAAATTGTTTCGCTGATCTTGAATTAAATATTAGATGAATATTTTTTGTTGTTTAAATTATAATTCAAATCAATTTCAGTTACTGGCTAAGTTAGGCTTTAACATTTTAACGCATGGATTTTTTTCTTTGAAAGTGGGGTTTCCCTTTCGTAATTTTTTTTTATGAATTGCATTTGAATAATTATAACTGTAACCTATAAAACATGGATTCAATTCCCACCATTTTTCCATATAAAACGGTTTTTCTAACGTGCAGACGCAGAAATAAAAGAATGTGTGGGATTTTCTACACTTAGAACTTGTATAGAGAAAATCATTATCTATGTACACATTTTTTTTTACAAGCTATTCTTGTTAAGCTTTTAAAGCTTGGACACTTCGGCAATGCTCTCATCTAAAACCGTAGTTGAATCATCTTATTAAGATTAGTTTGCTAAAGCGAATCATAACATGGAATAGAGTCCTCCGAGGCTGTGCGGTGCGTACTGAGTATAAGTGTGCGCTAAGTGACTTGCACAAATAAGAGCTTTGTTTAGATTTGTGAAAGACGAAATTGCACAATAGATGGGCTTTTAGAAGTTAGCTGTCGAAGTCATTAGTATGTTTTCTGAGTGTGTGTGATGTTTTTTCAGCCATTTTTGGTTTTCTTAAAAAAATCTTATGCATGTAATTTGTATAGATACCTAGTATTAAATTTAATCAAAATTTTTAATTTAAGGGAAAGAAAACTCGTATTAACGATTCGGCTTTTGAAGGGTAGTATTTTTTAGTGTTGCAAATATGCGATTTTTTTTATTATACATATATAGCTATACCTACTTGTTAAACTCATCTCAAAACTGCCAATTTGATTTAAAAAAAGAAATCTTTTTTTTATTTCTTCTTTAAAATTTGGGATTTTTTTTTAATATTTAAAGCACATGAATAAATTACATTTAAATTTTTTTTAATCCAGAAAGAAATGGCTGTGTTAACTATATTTACACTAAGGCAAAATGTGTCTTCGGCCGTAAAAGTTGCAATTTCCTTTAATCTTTTTGGTAGTAATTTTGGAAAATGCCTTCTCGTGAAGAATTATCGCAACCATTTTTATTTTAGAAAGATTACAATGCTGTAATATATATATGTAATATGTAGGTACTCAAGTTGTGCTGTCTTGTGTCGTGAATATTAAAACAAAATTCTCAAATACGCTTATTTCACAGATATGAAGTTTCTTTTTCAAAAATTTTGATTTTCTTAAAAATCCACCGAATATTTGGAACTCTATTTTCATCCGTAAAATTTGCTGTTTTTTCAAATAAAAATGGCGGTGTTAACTTGCGGCTAAATGTGGTAGTTCACAAAATTAATGTCTTCTTGTATCTATCTATCTTTTCTATCTTTTTTTAAATCCAGGAATCCAAATATTGAAAGAAAGGTGTACAATCAAAATTTTTTCCCGGTCAGGTCTTTTTTGTATATCTATATAGCGATTGTTAAAGATTAAGAATGTTCCTGTCTAACATAGAAAATAAAAAAATGGATTAATATGCAATCTTGTGAAAAATCAGCTAGTTTTTATTTCGGGACAATAACTTGCAAATATCACTTCTAATTTGGAAATGTATACATTATACAATGTCAATAGGTATATATACATAATGTTTACGGTAAATAAGTTAATGCTTTCGAACAGCTCATTGACATTATAATATCTAATTCCCAATTCAATTTCTAAACACACCTTCTATTTATATATTTCAGCTGTTGTTGTAAAAAGCTTATTCATACATATACTCAACGTCATGAGAAACATTAACTGCTGGAGGTATTTAATTTATTTTTTTTTTATTTTGTGTTTTGTTTGGTTTAATGTTCTTTAGTCATACTCGCTGAAATAGCCAAATCGGTACAATTCTGTGAAAGGTGGGCAAATATAAAAACTTTGCAGTAAACTTGAAGTGAATTTAAAAAAATAAAATCAAAATATTTGAAAAGTAAGCTGAAAGAATTTAAATAAAAAAAATGACAATAAACAATTAAAATAATTAAAATCACTCATCATCAACACCATGTTAACTCGGAAAAACTACCTCATGATGGAATGCATTAATATATATTTATTTTGAAGAAGTGTCTAAATAAACTCTATTCTGTCAAGACATCAGTGCAAGTAAAATAAGTATTATTCGAAACAGATTTATTTTGCGATCTGATCTTCAATGCCTAGCTACATATATATTTTTTTTTTCACATTTCACAAATGCACTTTTTAAAGCTATTTGCCCTTTTTAAAACTATTTTTCTTATTGTTTTGCTAACTGAAATTTAATGATCGATTGAATATTTTAAAGAAGAACTACAAGTAGCTAAAATATTTGTGTTTTCCGAAGATCTTCGTCAGACTGTTCGTACGCTGAGGGACGATATGTACCTTAACATTTTTCAAGTATTAATTTATTGATTTATATTTTCTTCTTCTAAGATCCAGTTTATAGTGCGAGAATAAAGTTAACTTGAGTTAACACTGTAAAATGTAACCTACTCCAAAATTATAAAAAATTATTTAAAATAAATTCTCAGGAAAATAAAAGGTGAAAATTAAATAAAAAAGAAATAAAAAAAGTAAAAAAAAAGATGATGGTCACCATAGAATACTTTTTCTGATCTTTAAAATGTCAAAACAAACCCACAACATCCATCTCTTCGTTGTTTACTATACCTTTTATCAATGTGAATTAGAAATAAAAAGTACCTAACTATATAGGTATACAAACATCTGCTGCTTAAAATCTTTTTTATGCGATTATCTGAGCGATCAGCCACCGATCGCGATGAATTCGTTTTTTTTTTTTTTGTAAAATGAACACTGATATTCAATGACTGTATGAGCAATTCATTTGCTTAATGAACTACGACAGAATAATTCATTTTGATGATTTAAATTCACCACACCAGACAAGAAAGTGTTCAAATTGATCGTGACAGTTGACGGTACAAGTTCTAGAATTGCTGTCTGACTTCCTTCGTGTTTCGATTTCGTCATGGTGTGTCTTCTTATTTGTGGATCAAAAGAGACCAAGAATATTATTTCGTAATTAAGAATTGTGATTTTGTGAATTTCTATGTTTGTATCTATTCATTAATTTTTGAAAATAATTATTCAATGAGAAAGTTTTTTTTACCTGTTTTTGAATAAATATTGTGCGTGAATCTGTTGGAAATTTTCTTAATATTATCATAAGACATTCTAAAAAGAAAAATTGATAAAAAAATTGATACCTGAAAGATTATTATTATATATATTTATAAAGGTAAGTGGAATAGTCTATGGATTTTCAAAAAAAAAAAAAAAAAACTGTGAGAAATTAAAAAGATTATAATGTAAAATGTTTAAACTGTCGAGAATATCGGTAAACCTCGTGTTGAAGTTGAATATAAAATTTAACTTATAGTTTGTTTTTTGTTATTATAATTTCACTTTATAAATAATATTAAAACCAGATATCTTGTCGGAATTAATAATAAGGTATGTCTGTTAAATCGAGAATAAATTAAATTTTTCGCAGTTTGAAACCTTGAACTCAGATATTTCTTTATATAAACAAAATAGTGCAAAATCATCTCTAAAGATTAATTAAAGAGAATGTGTGTTTCCGCCTTCTTGTGTGGTTTATGAATTTGTATCAAATATGATTTAAATGAGTCTAAGAAAGAAAGCATGCTCTATAAAACCTTGAGTCATGAAGAGTTTAATATTATTATTTATAAATTCAAAACAAAAAAAAAATATATCAACAGAAATGTAAAAATGGAATTAAAAAATTTGTTTACTTTTATTGTATGAATTTTAAATTCTTTGCCCGAAGAAATACATAAATGATGAATATACGGCAGCAATAAATATCTCCGGTGTCTTTTAGAAAACTTTTTTTATTCATAGGAATCGAATTTACATATTATACAGACTGGGGAAATGAAAAATGCTTTATTTGGCATTTTAAATTCCATACAGAGACATAATTAGGACTTTGAAATTTGGAAAAACCTTTAAACATTTTTGAACAAACGCCACAGACCACAGCCTATAGTAACAGTTTTAATATTTTTCTTGCGATATACAGCAACTGCATTGTAATTTATGCACTTGTTAAAAAAAACGAGCTCGAGACATGACTTTTTTTTTAGATTTTTTCAGAACCAAAAATTACGTTATCTCCCATTTTTTAATTCATTAACGAAAATATTATTTTTCCAAAATTGTTATACAGATTTTATTAAAAAAAATCAGTTAACAATTTAAGTTAAACAAAAAAAACCTATTTTCGATATTTACACAAGGGGAAACTTCTTAAAAGTTAAAACAGTTTTGTACAGAAGTACAGAAAAATAAAAAAAAAAAATATTTTTTGAATTCTCAATTTTTTTTTTTTGAAATCTTAATATTTTGCAAATACCTTGTTTTTTAAGTTATTATATATTTCGGTTTTTTAAGAATTTCTAGAATATGTATTAAACAAATTTTGTTCTTAAAACACAAAATAACAGCACACAAAATATGCCAAAAGAAAGCTAAAAACTCTTATTTGAACCGCTCCAAGAATTTGGATAAAATTTTGTCTTTGTTCTAAAATTCGTAAGAAATAATTTGACGCTTTAGCAATTTAAATTTATATTTCTTTTCAGAAGTTTCTAATCAAAAAATATTGCGTACCTACTAAAATTTAATAAAAAATTTAGATTAAAAAAAAAATTCAAAATTATTTTTTTTTATAAATTCGAAATTTCAAAAATATGTTGATGAATTTTTTTTAAAGTTTTATTTTAAATTCAATTCTCTCTTGATACCTACTTAAAATAAATAATATAGTGTTTTGGCGGTGGCATTGCCGTTTGCCAGACTGTCTAATATTTCACATAATAAATGTTCAGAATTTTACTTTTTAATTAATAAAACTTGTAAAAGAATGTATTATTGCTTTTTACTTTAAATTTGGCTAGCCAATTTTTGTTGGCAATTTTAGAAATTATCTAAGCAGAAAAATTATAGATATTTCTTATTTACCGCTATAACAATATTTACTTTTGTTTTCACATAAATTTAGATCAAATCGTGTTAATTTCGATAGTTGTTAAATAATTTAGTTTTTTACTATGATTTTGATTTTTAACAATTTTTTAGTTTAAAGTGTATGAGCTTATTTATATATAAGATATAGACAATTTAAAATTAGATACATTGGCACATTTAATTTGATTTTCTTAATATAACTCTGTGAAGGAAAAATATAACTAAGTTAAAAATTTTACATTCGTGTAGTTTGGCTAAAGAACAACATCTCTGTACTTAACAGAGATGACAACCAAATATTGTTCTCGAGGATATACTGATGAGCAGTCCTTGATGTTCGAGTATTATAATCCCTAACGAGCCAGATATTTTTGATCATTTTTAGTATCGTGAACAAATACTTCTCTGTTCTGTTGGTTTGTCAAATACAATTTTGACCCTTACAAAATTTGTTTTAATAACCATGGTCGTTCATTTGTAAGCTCATTTCTGATTTATATCTAAAATACTCAAGTAAGTTAACACAACACCTCTGCATATATGAGAGGATTCAACCCAATTTTTGGATTAATACTTACAACCAGAAAAGAAACCATGCAAAATATTGTGTCATTCCACAAAAAATGTCCACAAATAAATTATAATAATACATTTCAAACAGGTAAATTTCAAAGAATCACAATAGTCTGAGATCAAATTTGTATACCAAAGTTCAATTTTTTGTGAAAATTCCTTTAGGTGTTCACATGATAAACAAAATGATTAAATACATTTTTATTCTTTATAATCACAATGTCAGGTTTGATTAAATTTTATTATCTACTATATTCGCGTGTCGGAAATCGGAATGCAACATAATCTAAATCGCAATTAAAAATGTTAAGAAAAAAAGTAGCTATTTACTGAGCAATTAAAACAAAAACGACTATTAATGAATACCTTTCAGCTTCTGGGAGCCCTATAGGCTTTTCATGTTTATAAAAAAATAAAAAATAGTCACCACAGGTTTTTTTTTATATTAAATATCTATTTCCTTTAAAACAATACAACATTTTCTTTTCATCAACCATTGATTGGTCCATATAGTTGGCATTAAACACCGAATAGTTGAACAAATAAGGAGAAAAATAATGCTATAGAACTTGATTACATGTTCTGATGATATCTCAACGAATCTGGATCGTTCTGAATTTCTTGAAATAATTTCATATAATTTATAAAAATTCATATCAGTTTGAGTTTGAGCGTCAATAGGACGCCCATATTATTTATATTGTTTTTTTTTTGTTGTCGATCGGCATAAATTGAAAAAATCAGGATTTAGTTTTACTGAATTTACGAGTATTATATGTTGGATATTTTTTTACCTGCTTCACAAGGAAAACAATACTTATATCTATACAAAAGTGAAATCACTATTTAAAGATTATTTTTCTTTGTTTAGGGTAATGTGCAGGTGAATCATTTATATCAGTCTTATAGGGAACGATAGGGCGATACTGGGTACCTGCTGTAAAAATTCGTATCCACAGGTAAATTTTGTCAAGCTGTTATAGTCATGTCATTTTAACCATAAATTTTACCTTAAATATATAACAAGGTAGTTTTCTTTTGTTCTTTAAATTTCACTGCCAGCCAGATTTGATTTCAATTTGAAAGGAGATTATAGAATTTTCTTTCGATCTTTCAATTTAAATTCCTTACGCATTAATAAATACTTAGATCTTGTTTCCGTATAATGTGTAAATAAATTTCAATTTCCTATATAAGTAAATAAAATCCTTTGTTTTCTATACACAAGACTACCCGAATAGAAAAATAATCTACATTTATGTAGTTTTTTATTAGGCCCAAACAAATTTTATATACTAACAAACTATCGAAACCTAACATATATGGACACTCGTCAATTATGTATTTGCTATTTTAATTTTGTCAGTTTGTAGTTTTATAACGTTTGACTAAAAAATTAATAAGAGCATTGAATATTAAAAACAAAATAACACCTTATAACGTAAAATTTTGAAAAAAAAAAATACGTTTGGATGTTTTTTTTTACTTTTTTTAATTTTTAGTTTGAAAATTAATTTTTCAAAAATTATCGATTAAATCAATTTTAAAAGAAAATATAATATTGAATTTCTGAATTAAAAAAATCTATAATATTTATTGTAATATTTGCCGTTTTTTTCATAATGTTTCTTTTTTTTTTTGATTTTCAGTAAGTTTTTTTTTAGAAAATTGCACCACCCGGTCGAATTTTGTTCTTGTCTTGACCCAACCTATATATAGAGACTTTTGCTTTTTGTTGCATCTTATGGAAATAACCCTGTGTACATACGGGATGTTTCTAATGGGATAGCAAAAAGTTTTTACTAACAAGGGCTTTACGAGTATTGGACAAGTTTTCCTAGACTAGATTTTTCTTAATTTAAAGAAAACTTTCCAGAAACTTGACTAAACTTGGCAAAAACTTGGGTTTTTTTTCCAAGCGATTGCAATCGAGATAATTCCAAATGCAAAAATTTCTTTTAAAAGTAGGAAAAGTATGAAAAAAGATACGTTCAATTTACATTTACCTCTTTTATAAGAAGCCTATATGTATTATTTTATTTATCAGCTTTTGAAAAATTTTGTTCAATAAATTCTGAAATGTATAGCTTTTTAATATTTAAATTTATCATCAAAATTTTATGTTTAAAAATTACGCTCTAAATAAATAGGTAACCTTAAATGTTAAATGCAATCAAAGAACAAGAACTTCACAAGTATACATATATGAATCACTATAGGTTTAGGCCCTAGTGGTTCTCCACGAAATGTCGTGCCAGTAATTTATTTATTTTTACTATACAAGTATGAACTGGTGATAGATGAAGATGCGTAGCACAGCTTAATTTTTTTTACAGTAAACTACATATCTACATAATATGTATTTATAAACGCTTGGGAATTCCCAGACATTGATGCGGGGCATTGATCATTTCTTGAGAAATATCAATTAAATTGTTCGCACTCATTTATTTTTTTTTTTCTATTTTATGTTATAAATGCAAGTCAGGTTATGAGTAGGTGACTACAGACTATTCGTCATAAAACAAGAATTATAGGATTTCCCCCTATAACCAGATGCAGAAAGCTTTCATTCTTATAGTTCTTGCATTTTGCTTTTTTATTGAAAGTTTTCCAATTGCAATATATGTAGGTATAGATTGATACATAATTACTGGGAATTACAGAGCTGTAAAAAATAGCTATCAATTACTAAATTGGTTAAAATAAAATTTTTATTTTCTTCTACGTTTTAAAAAAAGTTCATTGATACTTTTTAAGTTCAAGGGATTAAACTCTATGTATAGAAAAAATGTCATCAAATTTGGAAATAAAGAATAGATTTTATGAAAAATGGTCATCTAGAGACCTTAACATAATCTTTATTATCATTTAATATAATTTATACACGCATTTAAGTATACGACTATACCCTTAACCCATGTTATAAACTTAGTGCGAGTTTTTGAAAAATAGGACAGGGTTTAAGTGATCGGTGATAGTGAAGAACATGCACTATCCACATTCGTGTAGTACGGTTAAAGAAAATCAATCTTTTTTAATCCCACTAAATGCTGAGATAAAACCTGCACAGACTTTTGCATTGGAAAAGACGGCGCATATATCCACTCACAGAATTTATTGTTGGCTCAAAGAATAAAATATATATACGAGTACATAATTAAACTGTGTAATATAAAATCCTTGTTTTCCTATAAACTTATGGTTTTTCATTTAATTAATATTAATTTATACTTGATTAAAAACAATGATGAAGTTTATAGAGAATAGAGATGAGTTGTTTATTATTATGATTTCAAGAGAAAAATAAATAATTAATAATGGGTTTTATTGCAATTTTATGTAAAATAAAGAATTGTCTGTTTCTTTTCTGAATAATAAAGTACTAGTAATGTGACTTTAAACAATTTTCTATTATATTGGAACTGAAAATTCTTGAGATTTTTGTTCTTGAAGACGCTAAACAAAATGTTTATTTTGGTGTATTAGTTTCATTATGAATGATGCAGCAGTAAATTGGATTAAACAAATAATAAAAATTGGCGAAAAATGTTAATCTTATCTCACTTCACTATATAACATCGTTAGAATATTGAGTTATAATTCATATTTTATTAATTTATTTGAGTGTTGATTTCAGTAATATATATTATTCTTGTATATAAAAATAACAATGAATCTACATATTTGTTTTTTTCTTTGTATTGAAACAAAGTAAAAATATATTATGCGGTAGGTAAACTTCGTGTTTCTTAAAAAAAAAAAATTGCAATTCAATATGTTTTTCGTTTATTGCTGATTTTATAAAGATATCAAAGCTATGAACATATGTGTATAGGAAATGGATAACAGCTTCTTTAAGCAATAAACAAATAAAACAAAATAGATTGATATCCGAAGGTTTTATTATAACTTCAATCTGTTATAAATCATAGGCCAATAGAAAGACTTAGCACTATTTAATTGGAATTTTATTGATTTAAAATATGTGGAAAAGTTTTTATGGCCTCAAGTCCATTAGTTCAAACGTTCTATATTGGTTGTCTGACTTAAAATTAACAAGAATTTTTTGAAAAGCAATTAGGTATTTTTTTTGGTTTCAGTTCAGAGGAACAGGAACTTTATGAAAAAGCAAACTATTTTTTTTGTTTCAGTTCAGAGAAAAATCAGACTTAAATGAACTCTTACCAATCCAAAATAATGTAGATACATTTATTTTCTTCATTTCTGAAGATTTTAACTTAAAATTTGCCTCCTTCTATAAGTAAGATGTGGGCAATGGTGTTTACATTTTTTTTAATGAAGTCATTATATACACTTTGTATAAGATTCAAGATTGTGGTCATATGAATGGTCATCATTCTCAACGAAGCACTGACATTATAATGTTCCCACACTTTTTTATTTTCGACAACTTAATGAATAATATTAAAAAAGAAGAAATGAACTGCGCTATTGTATATGAAGAGCTCTTTGATATACAAATATGTTTTCTATACGATGCTGAATTCTGTTAGAATATCTAGATGATGGCAGTTGGCACTGAATTATTATTTGCGCGTGCCTAAGGCATTAAAGATTAAAGCATTATTTAGGAACTTTTTTGACGAAGAGAATCGTTTGTTGAAGCTGAAAATAGCATCATTCATGAATTATTCAGTATACATACAATTTAATTTATAGATACTTACTTAAATTCCTTGAAAAAAATAAAATAAAATAAAATAAAATAAAATAATAAAATTTACCAATAATTTGTGAAAAGTTTCAATTTACCAAACATAATACTTATTCTTTGTACAAACTTAATTAACTGCTTACAGTTGAAAGTGTGTGTGGTAAAGCGAAGCTTATAGGTACAAATAGGTGGGTATAACCATTATTTATTTTGTAATCTCAATCTCAATTTTAAGTTGCCTTAAAAAACATTAAAAATTGATATTATCACGGTATATGCCATTTTTTATTATTACTTTAGGTTCATTGAAAAAAAATTCAATAAATCTAATAAAGCTACTAAAAAAAAACTCAGAAAAGTCAATCTTAAGATTGTGATTTTTTTTTAATATACCTAGGTACATAATGTAAGTTGCGTTTGTATGTAAGCAGTAAGTACCTACTTTTAGTTTCGATTCTGAATTTAAATCCAGCAACATATTTTTCTCTTTCTATCTATAATTCAATATAAAAACTGTAATTTCGTTCCCGTATCTATACTGTGAATTTCTGTGAATTTGTTAAAAATATTTTATTGTTTTAAAACTTTTTTCACTCCTATTATGATTGGCTATTCGGTATACCTAATTACCCAACTCTTTTTTCATTTTGTTATTTTTTATTTGTACCTATAAACCCGTTGTCTTTTTTCTTTACACACTGGTGACATTTACAAATTGAGGGTGTGTGTTCAAAATGGATTTGGAAATCCAAATCCAAAACATCTTGGATCTTGTGTTGTTTTTGTAATACATGTTTTTTCGTTATCAAATCCAATCTGGTTCGGATCTGACGGAAAATAAGTGACTAAGTGAACTGTTCCTATATGTAATTACATAAAAGAATAGACAAGGAACACACACATACAAACATATTGAGATTTTGTGTGATTACTTTTAGAAAGTTATAAATGCTTGGAGAAGCCATTTTGTTAAATGGCGACATTTAGAATTATGTGGGTGTGTGTGTGTGTGTGTGTGTGTGTGTGTGGGTGTGTTCATTTGGAAAGTCAATTTGCCGTCAAATTCCATTGGAATCAAAAAGAAGTAAAACAATCTGAAAATTTTTCGAAACTGACATTTTGTACTCAATTTATTATTCAAAAAATTATTTAACAAAATTTTGTATCTACAAAAGAAAAATATGAATAATGCTGAGATACCTACTTCAAAATCTCGATTTTAAGCCAGATTTGCTACTTCTTACGCTTACATGCATTATTTTAAATCTGAACACGCTTATTTGTATTCATATTTTGACGTTTAATATTTGACGTTTAACGAACAGGATTCAATTACAAAGCATTTAACCAAATGAATTAATAACATAGAATTAATAATTTTAGAAGCATCAGAACGTATAAGGATCTCGAAAGTCACCCAAAAATCATCTGATGCTGAGTCATCAGATGCTTTAAATGGAAACGTAATACCTATAACTTTCAGCTGATTGGAATTTTTATTGAATTATTGATTTATGGAAGAACACCAACAAAATATATGACATCCAAATCAAAAAGTGTAAACAAAACAATTCTGATTCATTCAAAAAAAAAAGAAAAAAATTCTAATCCAAATCATTGAGGACATCAAATATTGTTGTCAAAAAAAGTATACTGCCTTATAATTTTATTAATTTTTGATAAGCAATCATTTAAAATTATAAATAATAATACACTTATGTACATATTATTATTATTAGATATATTTTTTTGTAGATATAACAGATATTAACTGCTCTAAAGGGACTGCTAGGCTAAACTGATTAGAATTTACAAATTGCTGCTTTATTAAAAATTTATTTATATTGATAATAACAACGATGTCGTATATTTAATTTAAAATAATGAATAAAGAGTTCATTTGAGTTCTAATAAAGGTTAATCTTAACAAATAACCGAAGTAAGAAATAAACATTAAAATTGACCATTACCTATACCTTAACTACCTATATGTTAAGTTTAATGAAAAACGAACTTATTAACTATTTTTGCATCACTTGTTTAATTAAAAGGCCCATATAATTAAATATTTACAGATTACCTGCTTCAATTATAGTTGTAAAGTCAATTAAACACACACTAAAAAACCATATAAGGTTTATGGCTTAACAATGTCAAGGTACCTAAACAATATATCTACAAAAGATTTGTTATCATTTTCGTCAAATGAGTCTGCTAATTTAATTGCTTTGATAGTGAATTTGATTTCGAACATAATGATAAATAAAAATAATGGCTATCATTTTTTTTTCTAATTGAATACATACGTACTTACAAACATAGTTCATAATTCCATGCGATTCATTTTTGAAGAAGTGTAGGTAAACATGAAAAATGAGAGGCACTCAGCTCTAGACTCGAATCGATTCACTCAATAGAACATTAAGTGAATTGTGACGTTATTTGTGTCAACACAGGAACTATGTTCTATAAGAAAGTTTGATAAAAATTTATATCTTCTTGCTAGATCGAAAAATGATCATTGATTTAACATTTCTATAGATTAAAATTGTCTTTGTTATGTGCCTCAGACTTTCCAAACCATTTTCTACCGCAGGTCCAACAAGTTATGGTACCAAAACGGGCGGCGCACTTTAGCGCTAATTGGGTCGATGAACTAGGTTGCTCGTGACCGCCATTTCCACCTACCTACCTACCTTACCTTGTGCCTCTTTTTGTCTTAAAATTAAACAACAAAATCAATTTTTGTCCATCTCTTGAATGAAGAAAAAAGTGAACCATTGTGAAATAAATTAGTCAGCCACCATCATTGAAAGTGGCCAGTCCTTAGACTTTGAACATATTCAAGTTCTTCAGTTCAAGCGACTCCACCAAATAATTAATATATCAATAACAATATGGACAACAAATTACATTGAAATAAAGCCGATATAAGATTTTGATCTTCTCCGCACATTTTAATTTAATTGAACACCAAACATTAAACATCTGCAGCGCATTTTTTTTTTTGCAAAACAGAAATATAATTGATTTTGTTGGTTTTTCGACTATATGAGCCATTTTATAATCAACATTAAATTCTATTTATTTGGGTTTTTTCCCACCAATATTATGCCTTAAATTTATCTAAAGATTTGAATGCTCGATAATCAAGCAATAATGCTTATGATGTGTTAGCGTAGGTACCTTTTTAGTTGATTTAAATTTATTTGTTGATTATGGTAGAAGAGGAAATCGATTATATGACGTGTAAAAAAATATAATAAGTCATATAAATTAGATTTGGGGAAACAAAAATTCCTGTTTTTTTTTAATAAAAATTAACAAAATGATAAAACATTCATTTTAATATCCAATTGATTTTACAAGACATAACTTTTGTGATTATGGAGATTTTTTCGTTGTATCTTGTTTGTTTATTTGTTTTAACACATAAGAAAATACATATGTTAAACATTGTTTTTGTCTGCTCCTAAAATTATTAATTTTTTTTGTAACATCTTAAAATGAAAATAAAAACAAATAAAGGAAAAAAAAACAGCAGCTGATTAAATTGAGAATTTACGTGCTGTCTGTTAAGATGTTTGTTTTCGTTCTCTCCCTCTCTTCTCTAATAAAAAAACATTAATAATGGAAAATACAGGGTGGCGCACCAATTGTGGTACAATAAGAAATTCAAATAACTTTTTTTTTAATCGATGTATTTCATTTATTTTTTTTTTATTGGTTAGAAAATTAAATTTTATTTTAAATAGTTAGTTGTTTGTAAAGATTATAGACCGCAAATGACCTCCACGCTGTCCCACGCATATGCGGCACCTGGTCAAAAAATTATTCATTGCGGCCTGAAGAGTTGAAGTTGGGATCGCCTCAATTATTGTCGTTATGGACTGCTTTAATTCAGTTAAATTCCTGGGCTTCGTTTTATACACCTCTTGCTTGACATAACCCCATAAAAAGAAGTCTGGTGCAGTAAGGTCAGGTGACCTTGGGGGCCAGCGAAGAGTGGAGTTCCTAGAAATTAATTTGTTTGCGAATTTTTTGTTTAGCTCCGCCATAACTGGTCTGGCTATATGTGCAGTTGCTCCATCTTGCTGAAACCAAACGCTGTTGAATGGTATACGTCTTCGGCGCAGTTCTGGGTAAAAAAACTCCTTCAACATCTTTAAATAACGGTCCCCATTGACAGTAACGGTTACACCGTTTTCTTCAAAGAAGTACGGCCCGACAATACACCTTGATGAAACTGCGCACCACACAGTGACTCGTTCTGGGTGCAGTTCCGTCTCATGGAGCATTTCTGGATTAGACTCATTCCATATACGGCAATTTTGCTTGTTTACATTGCCGTTAAGATCAAAATGGGCCTCATCAGACATGAACAAACAATTGATCAATGTGTTGTCTTCTTCGGCCATTGATATCATTTTTTGGCAAAATTCCAGGCGAACAGGCAAATCCTGAGGGTTTAACTTGCTAGTAATTTGGACTTTGTACGGAAACAAGTTTAAATCGTCATGAAGTATCCGTTGTAATGACCGTCTACTAATTCCAATTTGCCCCGATAAGTTTCGGGTCGAAACGTTCGGATTGGCCTGTATTGCAGATGCTACTGCTGCGATTGTATCCTGAACCCGAACATTGGCATCTCGATGGTACGGCATTCGTGCGATGCTTCCAGATTCGGCAAACATGTTTACAAACCTCATAATGGTCCATCTACTCGGGGGATTACCGCCAAACTCCCGACTAAATTCCCTTTGGACGGAAATGACGGACTGCAAAGCATGGTACCGTTGCACTATCCAAATTCTTTTCTCCGTATCCCAAGCATCCATTTTTATAAATCTAAATAGTAACCTACAAAATAAAAAAAAATAAGCCGATTACTCACACAGAAAAAAAGTTATTACGTTTTATTTTTGTAGCACGATTCGTGCGCCACCCTGTACATAACACTTAAATTTTGTTTCTTTATTATTTTTTTTACTAAGAAGATAATTTGATTTGTCCAATGATTTTGACAGTGGTGGAAGTTTTATCTAAAGGAATGATGACAACAATATTAGGCTCCTTCTATAGGTTTACAGAAAAATTGTACTTTTGATCGACCTTTGCTCGGTTACCATTACTAGGCGTGCGCCGCGACGGCTGGCGCGGGTGCAGTTCAGTTGTAATTATATTGAATACATGGGTTGTTTTACACGCAGAAAAATATTTTTTAACCGAGTTCGTTTTTTCGATGGGTTGAAAAAAATATGTTCTACATATTACGTATAGTCAAGGGTAAAAATTAAATACATAGTTCACTATGTTAATTCTAACGTATAGTCGACTCGATTAAAATAAATTGTTTAAAATAAAAATTCAAAAAGGTTATATTAATGAAACTATAAATGGTTAGGATTCGCAAATTTGAAGATTGTAATGTTTATGTTAAACTATTAGCTTGCTTAAATCAAATAGTTATATTCAGTTAATCTCACACATATCTCTGAGTGGATTGGTTAAATGATTGATTTAATGTGTTTCATTAACTAACTTAATTGTTTGTTATAACAGAAAAATTTAGTATAGGTGTACACTTTAACCGAATCAGTGTGTAGATTAAAATATTTTTTTTTTTATCGAGTTGACTCGTGTAGTTTAACCTAGTCAGTTTGCAGGTTGCATATTAACCATGTTTGTTATTTAGTTTAAACTAGTTTTACTTCGTTTTTAATCGATCGTTTTTCTGCGTGTATGTACTTATCACGTGGTAAGAAGTCAATTTAAATCTTCAATTTAAGAATTTAAAGCATGAATAGAAAACTGTAGAGCTATATGAACCGAAATTTTTGTTTCTGAGATCTACAGACGTCTTCTTTGAAGTTTTTTCTATAGTTATGACATGTTGAAACACAGATAAATCGCATTTTGCAAACATTTCTTCGAAATAGTCTAATCTCAGTGTAACTATATGAAAGGAATATTCGAAAATAAAATCTGGTGTCCCACAAGTTAGCGATTTTAATCCGCATTACTATTCGTTATTTACATTCTCGCGATATATAGAGGTACCTCAAAAAGAGGGTAACTACTTAAATTGTGAATAAACGTGCGATTCAATTGATATGGCAACTGAAAAGCTCCAACGAGATTATAAAATAAAATTTCTAAATGTGCGCTAATCAAAATGCTAAAACAAAAACGAAATCAGCTCGAAAACAGATTTATATGAAGATTGGAGCTGGCTATATCTAAATTAAGCATCTATAAAAAAAATTCTTATCTAAAAGCTCAGCCATAAACTTTAAATAAACATTGCAGTCTTGTTATTAAAACAATGTTCTATTTTAAAACAGTGATATCGACAGAGAAATTTATCTATGAATATAAAGCAAATTTTTTTTTTGGAAAATTCAAAAACATGCTTAAACATCTAATAAGTTTAAACAAACAAACAAAATTAAATAAATACTGTTTCTAGTTGAAAATTGGCATGTCTTATTTTTAGCCGTTGAAATATCAATTTAATTTTTAACTATCAAAAATTTTAATTTCTCTTATGTACAAAACTTTTGGGACTTACTTTTTAAGACTGATCAAATGGTTTATAACTAATACTTTTTTATTTGTTTTTGTTAACAATATATTACTCATAATCTCAGGTAAATGATTAATCAGTTATTACGTATTCACAAATGGATAATCGACATGCGAAACCATTGTTTTGTTTTACTTGATTCTATCATTTATAAATTCGTCTAAAGCTACGATAAGAATCATTGTTTTTTTTTTACACTTCAATAGTTTTTATAGGGAAATAAAATTACTTATGCAAGCTTAAAATCAGCTTTCTTAGATACTGTGATTACTGAAAGGCAAATTAAGTATATCATTTTATATAATTATCTAAAATATAAAAGTTGAGGATTTTATTTAATCTATATAGAAAAGTTATTAATGGCTTGCTTAAATAATGGCACTCATGCAAAAAATTAGACAGAAAAATGAATGTTTCTTGTTTATTAATCCGCTGATTTGTTTAATAGCACATATAGAAAATAAAGTTCATATTTAAAGAATTTTTAAGTTTGGAATTTCAGTTACTTCTCTTATATTTCGAATTTTTGTGAGCGAATTATGTGAAATTTATTATAGAATTTAGCATAACAACGTTAAAGTTGAAAAATTCCGATTAAAAATATAAATTTCAATTCGAGTTCTTAAGTTCAACTGTTTTTTATATAGTCTTCATCTTACTTACATCTTTAGTGATGAGATGATGATATAATATTATTCAAAAAGATGCATATAAAAATAAATTAAAATATATATAGTAACCAGTTTAGATCCCATTCTAATACGTATTTGTATATCTTTGAGTTAGTTGTATAAATAAATAAATTTTCTGAATTTTCTGAAATTAATAATTCTGAGCAGCGGTAAATTTTTATTTATCATATTTCAAAATAATATCATTTGATTTATTTATTTTTGTATTAAAATAAAAACTACACCTATAAAATTGTTTAAATGCAAATGATTGGGTAAAGTAATCAATGCCATTCTTTATACATATTATATGTGATAGATTAGATTTAAATATGTATGTACATACATACATAAGTGAATGGGCGACAGCTGAAGTGAAAAGCTATCGTTTTAAGCTATAAATAAATTGCGTAAGCATTTTAAATGCAAATAAATCTATTTAATGTATAATCTTAGCAGGGCCGGTCTTAAGGCTAAGGTGGCCCCAATTTCTACGAATTACATTTACCGACTTATAAATAATACAATAGTTAGGTATATGTATATTAGTATTTTTTTATTATTAAACTATTTGTGTGGAATGTGTGTAAAATAGATGTTATTTCATCAAATTATCATTTAAAGCAGAATTTATGTGTAGAATTTCTTTAGAAATTATTTGTGAACGTCAAAATGTCATTGACATCGCTTTACCCAATTTTGTGTTTGTTTTATCACCAAGTGAGGACATCAAACCGCAAGAGACGCAGACAGGCGCCAAGTTGTCTTAAGAACGGCTCTGTTTCCTTTTTTTATTATTTTGATGACACCAAGGTGAAGCTGCCGCCAATCAAAGATATAAAATAACAGACGACACATCTGAAAAACGATTTTAATGGAACGATGATAACCTTTTTAATATTCTATGTGTGATTAAGAAATTTAATGGATTTCAAAGTGTGCGCAATAAAGTAAATCCCTGATTTTAAATTGTTTTCCAAAATTGAAGTTACCTATACAAATTTCTGAAGTCTTTTCAAAATATGTCTAAAAATTCACTTAACAGATTTTCGTAAATGGCAATAATGTGTATTTATTTCTTTACTCTCGTATTTTACGTTTATAAAATATGTACCTAGCTGGAATGATTGTATTTGAATTTTTTAATTAAGTCTTATAAGTAGCCTTAATATTAATGCAGATACAAAAACAAAAAACAAAAAACAATCGATAAATAAATAAATAAATAAATTAGTCTGTACTTTTGACTTTTTTTCAAAATTGTTCCAATATTTATATTCGTAGACAAATATGCAACAACAGTTTCCAACCTTGAAGCATATCATAGCCACAAATACAAACAAGCCATGCATTTTATCTTAAATTATTGTGAGAAGTTCATTGACACATATTATGTATATCTACCTATGCTTGGTATATGCGATTGCCCAAAAAAAAAGACCAGAATAACGTGATTCACGACCAAAAAAAAAATTTAGGTACTCGTTTAGGTGCTAAATTTTGACTCTCACCACCATATTATTCATTAGATTAATACAGTTTAAAATTTAAATCCGGATGTATTTGCATTGAATTTGTATTGTTTTACATTTAAGTTTTGAACTGGATTAATTGAGTGAATAATATGGCGGTTATGATTAGAAAAAAACTACTCCTCTTGCTTTCTTTTTTGATTTGTGAGCTCTGAAGGTAGGTATGTGTAAGAAAACTTACTTTACTTACTTTACTTACTTTACTTACTTTACTTACTTTACTTACTTTACTTACTTTACTTACTTTACTTACTTTACTTACTTTACTTACTTTACTTACTTTACTTACTTTACTTACTTTACTTACTTTACTTACTTTACTTACTTTACTTACTTTACTTACTTTACTTACTTTACTTACTTTACTTACTGTACTTACTTTACTTACTTTACTTACTTTACTTACTTTACTTACTTTACTTACTTTACTTACTTTACTTACTTTACTTACTTTACTTACTTTACTTACTTTACTTACTTTACTTACTTTACTTACTTTACTTACTTTACTTACTTTACTTACTTTACTTACTTTACTTACTTTACTTACTTTACTTACTTTACTTACTTTACTTACTTTACTTACTTTACTTACTTTACTTACTTTACTTACTTTACTTACTTTACTTACTTTACTTACTTTACTTACTTTACTTACTTTACTTACTTTACTTACTTTACTTACTTTACTTACTTTACTTACTTTACTTACTTTACTTACTTTACTTACTTTACTTACTTTACTTACTTTACTTACTTTACTTACTTTACTTACTTTACTTACTTTACTTACTTTACTTACTTTACTTACTTTACTTACTTTACTTACTTTACTTACTTTACTTACTTTACTTACTTTACTTACTTTACTTACTTTACTTACTTTACTTACTTTACTTACTTTACTTACTTTACTTACTTTACTTACTTTACTTACTTTACTTACTTTACTTACTTTACTTACTTTACTTACTTTACTTACTTTACTTACTTTACTTACTTTACTTACTTTACTTACTTTACTTACTTTACTTACTTTACTTACTTTACTTACTTTACTTACTTTACTTACTTTACTTACTTTACTTACTTTACTTACTTTACTTACTTTACTTACTTTACTTACTTTACTTACTTTACTTACTTTACTTACTTTACTTACTTTACTTACTTTACTTACTTCGCCTATTTTACTCTTCTTTACTTACTTTAATCTTCTAATAGCAACGGTGATTTCCTTTTATAATTTCTAAATATATAATTGAGAGCAATCCATAATGCATTTAAAAGACCGTTAGTCTTTCAAGCTACAGCCTTATATACCTATTTTTAAAATAAATATATGTATTATATTTGCGTCAATTTACACATCCGTTAACATTCCCCATCAATTATTTACATGGTTTTACTCTTAAATACATACTAAAGTCTTAATAAAGCCATCAGACAGTCTTATTGTAGAACACTTTTACTAGCTCATAAGACTTCTACAAATCTCTTAATTATTTAATTAAATAGTTTGTTTAAAGTGTAATTTTGTTTATTTGCTGAATGCTAAAGCAAGCCTATCCAATAATTCCAACGAGCCTTATAAAGATATCTGGATAAGAAAATGTGTTCTATTTGTTTTTCCCGTTAAGATAACTCCTATCATTCGAGACCAATAATTCTAATTGTCTAATTCAATGATCCGCAAATGTAAAATTGCTTCTTGCATGTTATTTGTACAAGTTTTGTTAAATACCTACTGAATTTTTTTTCATTAAATTATAAAATAAGATAAAATTTCGGAATTACCGTTCACATTTTTTTTTATTACTTTATTATTTTATAATATGTAGGTATTAATATCTAGATCATAATAAATTGTATTTAATTTTACTAACAGATTAGATATTCTATTTTTTTTATTTCTTTTCATTTCAGCACCTAATATTAAAAATCTACGAACACATATATTCATTTTTATCTTCGTTGTGCTGGAGTTTCAATCTGTAGCTTCAATAATAAACCTCGTTTTAATAACTTAATAAAAAAAAAACAACACTCATTTTATAGATTTAAATAAATTATATGTAGATATACCTGACTGAGCTTAAGTAACAAGTAATTTATTATAAGAGTTAGTAAGTAGAATTTACAAAATAGAAGAATTAGAATGACACGGAGAAGTATCGAAATTCAACAACCGCCATCAAACAAGACAAATGTCCTACCAGCACAAATTGATTTCTACAGGAAATGCGATGATGACTCGCCGGAACGGAGGTGAGTTTTGTGAATTATTCATTTTTTTTTAATTTAAATTAATTTGTTTTTTGTTCAATTAATTTCAGTTCAACGAGTAAAGATTCTAAGGAGCAAAAAGAGGAGACTGTTTCATATTTTTCATTGGTGAGTTAAATTTTAGAAATATTTCTGATGAAGTCCTTGAAGTTTATACAAATTTATACATTTCAATTTGTGTAGTTCCGTTACTCAACGATTGGTGAAAGATTTCTTGTACTTTTCGGTATAATATTGGCTTCACTTGGATCAGTTGGAATACCATATTCTGTGGTGATTTACGGTGAATTCACATCGCTGTTAATTGACAGAACTACAGGTCTTGGGACATCGTCACCGACTTTTATACTGAATTTATTCGGAGGTGGAAAAGTATTGTAAGTCTTATATTTATCTACAAAAATAAACAAAACCAAAATGCTGAAAAAATATTGTCAACTTTCATTTGCTTAGAACAAATGCAAGCAAAGAGGAAAATATTCAAGCGATTAAAGATGACTCTTTGGCATTTGGTATAGGAAGTATTGTAGGAGGAGTGGCTGAGTGGATTTTACTTGCAATTGCAGTGGATATAATGAATGTCGTTGCTCTTAAACAGGTGAGTTAAAGTTTTATTTTCAAACAAAAAGTGTTAAAAGTTTAGATTTTTTTTCGTTTTTTTTCTTCTTAACGTAAACAAATGTTATAACAATTGAACATAAATTTGTATTAACGTATCCTTACTAAAGTACATAGTTTGTTTTAGCAGGCTTATAATTTACCTATGTTTTGACAAAATATATTAGAAATGTCACTTCCGTTACAATAATAGTTATAAAATATCGGTCATCATTCCTTTGAAAATAATTCCATTTTGTTTGCCAGCCATTAAATGGCACCCGAGCAAGGACAATATTTCAGTCCACGGACCAAAGCCAATACGAATTTTAACAGATTTCGTTTTTAAATTTGGAGCAACTTCCCCAGAGCACAGCGAATACAATTTGATAATTGGCACAAACTGTCCATCTTTTATTGTGAATATCCATACACTAATAATTAACAATTCACAATAATTCTTTTGACAGATATTGGTTTAAAAACATGCGGGCGCGCTAACCTTAGAAAATATGAGCGTCCCTTTAGACCAAACTAGGTGACAGATGCAATACAAAAGGCATGCTCAGGAAAATGAAATCTCGGAGACCTCAACAATCTCAGTTTTTTTCCTCCGCAAAATTTCTCAGCTTTGCTGTCAAACCTCTGAGGACAGAAAATCTTGGATCTTGCACACTTTTTGAGTGAGAAAAATTTTCGAGATCTCATTTTACTGAACGTGCCAAATATCTTCCATTGTAGAGAAATAGCTTAGATCAATAACAATATAATTCTTTGAAGAAAGATGGCGCTTACTTAAGATTAACTGTTTTTTTTAGAAAATTGAGCTTCAATGCTTAATAATATTATTACATATTATATGATAAATATTTTATTAAAAAACAAAACTCTTATTTATGTTTTTCGTATAATTCTTAGATCCGCCGTATTAGAACCCTTTTCTTGGAATCAATCCTTCGACAAGATATGTCTTGGTATGACACAAGCTCTGGAAATAATTTTTCCAGTAAAATGACAGAGTAAGAAAAATTTTATAATGAACCATTCAAGTTCAAAGCAGATCTAATCGAATTTTTTTCTTTTTTTTAAAAACCTTTCAGAGATCTCGAAAAACTCAAAGAAGGAATAGCTGAAAAAGTGGCCATATTCGCCTTTCTTATTATGACTTTCGTAACCTCGATTTTAGCATCATTTTTATACGGTTGGAAATTAACCCTGGTTGTAATCACTTGCTGCCCCTTTATCATAATATCAACTGCATTAGTGGCAAAAATTCAAAGTAGCCTCACGGTGAAGGAACTCAAAGCCTATTCGGTTGCTGGAGCAGTAGCTGAAGAAGTTTTCAGTGGAATTCGTACGGTTTTGGCATTCAGTGGAGAACGAAAGGAATCAGTTCGTTACAATTCTCTTCTGCAACCGGCAGAGAATACAGGACGAAGAAAGGGTCTTTACTCCGGTCTTGGGGCTGGAATTTCATGGTTTATTATCTACTGCAGTTATGCCATTGCCATGTGGTATGGTGTCCAGTTGATTATTGATGACCGTGATAAGGAAGTTCGTGGCTATACACCAGCAGTCTTGATCATTGTGCTGTTTGGTGTTATTATGGGTGCGCAAAATTTGGGACTCTCATCACCGCATTTGGAGGCATTTGCCATTGCTAAAGGTGCAGCTAAATCAATTTTCGCAACCATTGATCGCAAGACTGCCATCGATCCCATGGGTGAAGAAGGACTCAGACCGGACACGGTTAGTGGTGACATTGAATTCGAAAACTTGCACTTCAGATATCCATCACGGCCAGATGTAAAAGTTTTGAATGGACTGAGTGTTTCGATAAAAACCGGTCAGACAGTGGCTTTTGTCGGACCATCGGGATGTGGCAAGTCTACCAGCCTGCAGCTTCTCCAAAGAATGTACGATCCAGAGAGCGGTGTGGTTCGGTTTGATGGACGAAATATCAAGGATTTGAACGTAGCCTGGTTGAGATCACAAATTGGAGTTGTCGGACAGGAACCGGTTCTATTTGCGACTACAATCGAAGAGAATATCCGATTTGGAAAGCCCTCAGTAACCCAGGAAGAAATCGAAAATGCTTGCAAAATGGCCAATTGTCATAACTTCATTATTCAATTGCCAGAAGGCTACAAAACTATGGTCGGAGAAAAGGGATCACAGATGTCTGGAGGACAGAAACAGAGAATTGCGATTGCTAGGGCACTGGTGAGAAATCCAAAGATACTGCTTCTTGATGAAGCAACTTCTGCACTAGATCCAACTTCTGAGAGACGTGTGCAGGATGCTCTCGAAGTTGCTAGCCAGGGAAGAACAACTCTTGTGGTCTCACATCGCTTGTCAACAGTTACAAATGCCGATAAGATAGTTTTTGTAAGAGATGGAAGCGTTATGGAACAAGGAACTCACGAGGAGCTTATGGCTAAAAAGGGATTTTATTATGGCTTGGTTAACGCAACCAAACGACATGAAGAAGTCATAGATGAAGGGCCAAGGCTGCGTAAGATGGCGTCATTTAAGAATAAGTCAGACGGAAGTGTAATTGATGAAGACAGCGAAAGTGAAGACGAAGACTCTCCACAAAAGAAGGAAAAGAAAGAGAAATACAAGGTGTCCTTTACTAAGCTGATGAAACTTAATGCGCCTGAAAAATGGTACATAATTTCTGGGTGTATTGCGGCGGCCCTACATGGTTCCACGTTCACTGTTTGGGCTGTATATTTTGGTGACTTTTTCGGGGTAAGTTTTATAAAAAAGATTTCTCCTAAGCGCACACAGACAGTAACTACATATATTAATAATTTTTAGATCATGTCAAACCCGGATGACGCTTACGTTCAGTCCCAAGCAAATATGTTTGCTATTTTCTTCCTTATTATTGGTTTAATTGCTGGCTTGGGAACTTTAACCCAGACTTATATGTTTAATGTAGCTGGTGTTAAGCTTACAACTAGATTGCGAAAGATGGCATTTAAGACAATTGTTTCTCAAGAGATTGGATATTTTGATGATACGAGAAATTCAGTAGGTGCTTTGTGTTCTCGTCTAGCTGGAGACTGTTCAAACGTTCAAGGGGTAATCAAAAACGACTTTTTAACTCACTTAGAAGACAAATTCTAGCGAGTTTTTTTTTTTTTTTCTACGATCTTAGGCTACTGGCTCTCGAATTGGTATAATGGTTCAGTCAGTTTCAACACTACTTCTGGGAATAATTATGTCATTTATATACTCCTGGAATTTGACACTCGTGACATTGGTGACAGTTCCGTTTGTGATAGGATCGATTATGATTGAAGGCCGCTACATGGAGGCGAGCTCAATAGTTGAAAGACAAGCTATTGAAAATGCATCTCAAGTTGCTGTCGAGGCTATTGCGAATATACGAACGATTAACAGTCTTGGCCAGGAAAAGAATGTCTTGAAGCGATATGTCACTCAAACTAATCACGCTGATAAGGCTTCAAGGAAGAAGAACAGATTCCGTGGCACAGTTTTTGGTTTGGGACAGGCTTCTCCCTTCATTGCGTATGGAGTGTCATTATATTATGGGGGTATGCTTGTCGCAGCTGGAAATATTGAATACGAAAATATTATTAAGTAAGTTCAAGCTTTATAGAATAAGTTGTTCAAACAAAATACTTATATAGAATCCCATTTTAGAGTATCTGAAGCTTTACTTTTTGGTTCCTGGATGTTGGGACAAGCCTTGGCGTATGCTCCAAATGTTGGTGCAGCAATGACATCTGCCGGGCGATTATTGAAACTTTTTGACAGAGTTCCAGCTATACACAATCCTGCCGAACAGCCATTCAACACTGTTGCAGTAAGCTTTCACCTATACTATAAAATAAAATAGAATTTTTAATTATTCTTATCTTCTTTTTTTTAGAAAACTGATGGTGATATTTGCTATAATAAGGTCGAGTTTCATTATCCAACACGTAAAGAAACCCCAGTTCTTCAAGGCCTTGACCTTACAATCAAAAAAGGAACTACAGTTGCTCTAGTGGGTCCATCGGGATGTGGAAAATCAACCTGCATTCAATTACTTCTTCGCTACTATGATCCAATTTCTGGATCTGTCAATCTCAGTGATACACCATCCACCGAATTCCCACTAGACACCCTACGATCACAACTGGGTCTTGTGTCACAAGAACCTGTTCTCTTTGATCGGACGATAGCAGAAAACATTGCCTATGGCAATAACTTCCGCGAAAACATACCAATGAGTGAAATCATTGAATCTGCCAAAAAGTCCAACATCCACGACTTCATTGTTGGCCTTCCTCAGGGCTATGAAACTTCACTCGGTAGTAAAGGTGCTCAGCTATCCGGAGGGCAGAAACAGCGAATAGCCATTGCCAGAGCACTAGTTAGGGATCCAAAGATTTTAATTCTAGATGAAGCAACTTCTGCCTTAGATATGCACAGTGAAAAGGTAGTCCAAGCCGCACTAGATGCTGCACGAAGTGGGCGAACGTGTATAACAATAGCCCATCGACTTACAACGATACGGGACGCAGATATGATTTGCGTTCTTCAGAAAGGCGTTGTCGTAGAGAAAGGCACACATGAAGAGCTTATGCGATTAAATGCTATTTACGCTGAGCTTTATAGAATGCAATTAGTAACGTAAGGTAGGAAAAATAGTAATAATAAAAATTTGAAAAAATTAGTTTATTGTTTTATTTAATCAAATCCATGGCTATAGGTTTAGAGAAAAATGATTTGCACATTTTCTGATGGTTTTTAGAGTAAGATAAAGAGTGCAGTTCCATTTAGAATAGTCTGTGCTGGCATCTATATTTTTTTTTTTATTAAAACATAAAATGATTGTTTGTAACAACAAATTAACATTATTCGAAATTAGATTCAGTGACCTTCCGATTATTATAGTTTCATCTTTACAATTTTGGCTTTAGCGACGATTTAAGTATGTTAATATGTATTTTATTTGCATCCTTTGAAGTATGCAACACAACATACTACATACAATATAATATGCGCACCTTGAAAAAATGGTTGCATATCCAAAGGGCGCAAACTTAAAATTTGTATCTTTAGATTAACTGCAAAGTTATTCCAGACAGATGAGTGTCAAAACTTTATTGAAATAGTTATAGGGCGACGGTATTTCAAATCACCATTTCCATAGTATCGCCCTCTCTGTTTCGATAGTGATATAGTATTTCCATAGTGTCTTGCAGTAAAATCTAAAGTGAAAACCTGCTTCTGAGTTAACTTGGGTTCAATTTATTTGCAGGATTAACAAACCTGGTTTTATTCAGAGTCAACTTCAGACTTTAGAGACAACAAATTTCTTTAGCACCATTTTGATTGGTAAAACCACCAATCTGGAAACACTGCTTTTGTGGAACCAAAATGCAATGATTTCATTCGGCTAAAATAGCTTTTCCTCGGCTCTTTTTCATTTGAAGATGACGTCATTTTGAAAAGACTGATTTGTTTTTTTTGTTGTAGGTATTTTAAATTGAATTTTAATCAAAGTTATAACAAATTTATCACTCATTTTATACAAAATTTATTATATTTTTAAAATTAAAAATAATTGGGTAGTGAGTAATTATAGAAAAATTCATAAAATACAAGAAATCATCAAATAATAAAGTTAAATATTTTTTCACTTATCTGTATGTAACTTAGTAGTAGTTGGTTGGCATTTGAACCGTTAACATTTAAAGTTTAAGTAAAGAAATAACAGAAAATATATTAAATTTTATATCATTTGATTTAAGGAAGATTTTATAAAGATTTAAATATTTGAATTATACTATGGCCCTAACTGTAAATGGATGCTGTTGCATGAGCCTACGTTCAGCTGTAACTATCCAGCGTATCTTTTGCTTTTTATTACTATACATTGGACTTCAAACGTATTTTTATTATTATCTTGTAATTGACGATGATCAAAAAAAACACCTTATATTCGAGTTTCTAATAAGAAATAAATATTATGCCATGACTTATTGGATGATTGCATTATTAGAACTTTTTACTACTGTTTGTGTAGAAATTGGAAATAAAGATGTAAGTACTTACAAAATTTTATGATATAAGTGTGGAAATTTACTTTTTCTCTACGAACAAAAAGAATCGAGTTGTAGAACAGTTAGAAGTGATTAAAGATGTTTTCAGTTCGATAGGAGAAAAGATTCTTCTGTTTACATTTTTGAGTGAATGCAGATCAATTCTCCAAACGTACATACTTACGAAAAACCAATTCATCGTCAACAGCAGTTTCTTGTTAAACTAACTGTGAATCAACGATTCAGTGCAGGGACAAAGTCAATATTGCAAAATGAAACTCAGTATAGGTATGTCAGAGCTGATTGTTTCGTCGTATTTCATGTACCACAACATTTTGGGGATATTACGTCACCTGTCGATTGGAGTTACCATGAACTTAATATAAGTTAGGATTAATTTCTTGAAAAATTTCTTTTACACTTGCAATATTTGCAATCGCTGCTTCCTGTCAAGTTTCAACTACTAGTCGAAATTCAATTTTTGTTTTCTTGAATTTCGCATAAATAATAATGCGAGTCAACAAATTAAAGATGATCTTTTAAAAATGTTGTGACGACATTCAATAAATAAATAAATTTTTTATAATTTTTTTTTTGAATTAAAAATTCCAAAATCTCATACACAAAATGGAGACTACAATGAATTTCAACTATAGGTGTGTTTTGTTCATTGCTGCATAGCCAGCGCAGCAAAATTTCTCTTGGCAAACAAAAACAATTTGATTGCTGGCGAAAAAGAAGTCAGTAAAAAAAAGATGACTGTGCTGGCGATAGAGCTTTCAATTATTGAAATGAACGTATATAGAGTGAGTGATCGTTTTATTCAGACTTGTGCTGCGCTGGCTATGCAGCAATGAATAAAACACATCTTTATATAAACGACTTTTTATCATTAATGCCATCTCCAGTTATGTTTTTTTCGAAGCTTTATTGAAGTAAAGCTTTTTTTTAATTTAAACTTTTGATGTACAAACAAAAAATAAAATAAGCTTTTTTGTTGGTAGCCGATCTGCATTAAGCTGTCGAACAAAGTTTTCCTCTATTTGAATTAAATGACTTTTAGCATAATATATATCATATATCATTTGGCGTTTTTCTTTTTTACCTCAGAGCAGATCACCGAGCTGTCAAAAATTAATTCTATGTTTCTTTTTTACCTCAGACAAATCAGAGCACATAAGTCGTGTTTCTTTTTTCCATCTGAGCTAGCTCGGAGCGTGATCTGTATGCTCAGAATAAAATGACCGAGCAAATCGAGCAAAACGCTGAGCGAAGCCAACTTCATAAAATTTTTATGTAATTTGACAGATTACTATGCATATGACATGTTCAGTGCTCAAGTGTGTTTCATAATTAAATCTGAGGGCTCTGATCATAATCTCCTCAGAGCTTTGCTCTGATCGCTCAACCTCTGCTCAGAGCCAAAAAAGAAAAACGCCAATTGTCATCTCATAATTCACGGCCAATTTAAAATGTTGGGTTTATTTAAATTTGCTGAAATTTATCATAAAATAATTTTTATAAATGTTTATTAATTTACTAGCTCAAATTTGTATGATTATTACTCTCATTTATTTATATTTTTTTTTTTAGAATAAGGATTGTTTGTTATTGCCTTGGCTGATCCTAAGAGCTTTTTGGATAGTGGCAATAATAGCTTGTTCTGCAATATTTTTGATTTTCTCATCTGCTTTAACTACAGAATCTATTATATTGACAGTTTCGATTGTTTTACCAATAATTGGTGAGTTTACGAAACTCCATTTGTTCAATAGACCTTCATAGATTCGAATAACATATTTTTTATTTTTTTCAAATAGGTTTACTCTTTTGGTATTGGATTGTTATTTATTCGCTTTACATAGAAATACGAGAATGTTACTATGCCGAAATGGAAAGATCATATCTGACTGAAATAATTACCTGAGTCTGGGATTATTTTATCTAAACCAAAACTATATTAATTTAATATTTCATATATAAATTTGTATATTATTGATATAGAAATATTTATTATCCTTATTTATAACCTCAAATCAAACATAAATTATTTATAAATTGACTGCGAAATCTTATATCAATAAAAAAATTAAAGTTATTTCGTGTTAATTAATTCATCCAAGTGTTTTTACAAGTTATTAAATTAAAAATAAAATATATTTTTGCAAACGAAAATGGTAACAAAGAATAGAAATGCTAGCGACACACACGTAGTTTACAAGCTCTAATGAGAAAGTGTGTGTGTTTAAGATCACCCTTTGTGAGAAAGTCTATGTGTGCAGAACTGCAAACTCTAGCCACAGTAGAAATCTTATTGAATGTAAAATATTTTCGTTAGCATTTGCTATACTTAACGTGAATGAGCAGTTTATTGTTTATTAATAAATATTTTAATTAGTTAATTAAGTTTATATCGGGGTTTTAGTTGATTTTTGAATTCGATTTTTGTGCATATCATTAAATTAGTTTAGTTAGACGAGCTAAAACAAAAATAAGTTACTATAAAAATAACCATTGTATGTACAAAAATACTTTCGAAACAAAGATATTAAAATGTCTAAAATGATTTTTGTTTTATTAATGATATTTGAAAAATTATATAAAATGAATGTATAGACACGTTAAATTATATTATCTTTATAATCGACTATCTTGAATTGGTCCTGGATTAGCTAGGGCGTTGCGTCGTTCTTGAATGGCGAAAGTAAGTTTTCTAAATGGTCCCAGAGGAAGTCCAAGGGACTTTAGATCTGCCTCAGTTAAAAGCATCAATGTATCCAAATCGATTTGTTGTTTATGAAACCTAGAAAATATTTATCAGAAAAATTAAATTTATTTATTTTAATTTTATTTATGTAAATACAAATAAAGGAATACCAGAATTGTTTAAGTTTAAGTGTTAAGCCGGAACCACATCCATCTCGTGTGGTGTGGTGTGGTGTGTTGTGTCGAAATCAATCTTTTTCTGATTGCGCCATACCACGCTGTGCCGAAAAGATATTTTTATGAGGGAAAGAGAAGATAGTGCTCGGGGGAGAGAATAAGTAAATAGCGAAAATGAAAAATAGCAGTTTGCAGCTCAAAACTCTGATTATTGTGCACAGACAGTGACACAACACAAAATACCACATGAGATAGGTGTGGTCCGGCTTAACTTTTCTAAAAACTTACAGTACAAACAACAGATTTTTATCGTAGTAACATACCTAAACAATGTTTCCATTAATAATTTGAGATTTTAAACTTACACAGCCAAATACTCATCCAATCCCCAAACTGCAAGAAATCTCTGAATTGGACTACCTGAGTCCTCTTGATCTTCATCGTCACTAAAGCAAGCACCTTCTGAATCAGAGTCTGATATGTTTAAGAACGAACGTGACTTAACTAACCGTGACTTGCCAAGTTGTCCAACCTTCCGTGATGTATTAGCTGAATTCGAAGAATCAATAGATGAAGCTTCAGGGTGTAGTTGGCTCAAAGCTGCTGTAACAGATCGTCTAAAGGCAATACTTCCCAACATTGGTCTATCGAATAGGCCAGTTGGTCTCTGAAGAAGAATATCATTGCATGTTTCATCATCTTGCTGTGCAGCAAGGAAATCGGGTTGAGAAAATGATCTTGATAATGTTCCATAACCAATTCTTGGGGTTTCCCTTTCGGTGTCACTGTTTGCTTCCATATCAAAGACATCGGTGAGTTTACCTCTCTTGCCGGAATCTTCGTTGGAGCTGAATGTTCCAACATAAAGAACTTCTGAATCACGCTGAAGTCCGGTCAGGGAGGTTATGGTTCTCTTACCATCGGACTCGATTTCTCCAATTTTAAAACCAGTATCATTTTCTCGATCTCGTTCTCGATTTTGATTCTTCATCTTCGAGACTAAAACTTTTTTTTGTACAGCTCCAGCTCCAACTCTACTCGATATAGATCCACCAACTAGATCACTGAATTTAGCACCATTCATTTGTTCTTTCGGAGGTTTATTCAGATTACCCTGACTAGACCAAATCTTGTGTTTAAGAGCTGCCAACATAGTTGAAGGTTTCGGTTTCATATTTTCATATTCTTGTTCTGTTTTTTGCTGACGTTTCATATATTCTTTGATACGTTTTTCACAATTCTTCTCAGCAATGTCTTTCATTGCTTTAGCTTTTTTTCTAAAATAAAAAAAAAAAAACAAATTCAAAAGCTTAATAAATTGTTGGTGAGAAAATGAAAAGTTTGAAAATTTACTTATCAGCTGCTTCCAAATTGGCCGTAGCTGCATCCAGAAATCTCAAAATTTCATCTCTATTATTAATGGCAGCAAGATCCTTAGCACTATGTTTGTCAATATCCAAGGCATAAATATTTACACCAAATTTTAAAAGAAAATCAACACAATGCATATGACCTTTTGCTGAGGCCAAATGTAAAGCAGTATTTCCAAATTGATCACATTTATCTGGATCACCACTATATAAGGGAAAGATTATAAACCTTGTTAGAAATAACTGATGCGAAAACCTACCCTCTTCCAGCTAATAACCGAAGGGCATCCAATCGGCCTTCAAAAGCTGCCCATAGCACCGGTGTCATTCCATCGTCATCCTTTGTATTTGCATCTTTACGAGTTGCATCTTTGAGTAAGTCTATAAGACCATCCTTTGCAGCTCTGGAAAAATAATCAAACAAACGTTTTTTTTTATGATTTTTTTAATTTTATTTTTAAATTATAATAAAATACAACTTAAACTAATGACCTTTAAAAATGTCTGTAAATATGGTATCGACCTAATGAACCTTAAAACAAAATAATTACATTACTAATAAAAATATTTAGTCATAAAATTATGGGAATTATTAAGAAAAACAGGTTTTGTATATTTGCAGCGTATATGACTGGCTAAAGTTTTGTTTTCAATTAGAATAATAATGAATTCTGGTTATGAAATTAAAATACAGAACTATACGGGTATTGACTCATTTATATATAAATAGCCACAAATGCGAGAGAAAAAAATGTCAACATCAAGAAGCGTTTATCTAAACATCGAGGTTTATAGTTTTAATTCAACGGAAAGGTGGGTTATCTTTAAATTTGGTGCTAAGAATTTTCAAAAACAAGAAAATTTTCAATGTAATATCAAATGAATCGTCAAAGTTTATTCAGGAGTACAATTTAATCGAAATTTTATAATTCAATTGAAATGCGACCTTTAATATCAAAATGCTTGTGAAATCGACATGTGGCATCTATGGAAATCGCCCTTTTCAAAATCGAAATCGAATTTCGATATCGATATTTAATTCCGATAGTTTTTTGACATGCATATTGCATAATGCAGCATCTGTCAGAAATTTCAATTAATCCAGAGTTTACTCCCCAAATTTTTAGTAGCTAACTCAGCAAAAGTGACAGAAAACCATATCAGTTAAGTCGGTTTTAACCCCAAAACAGGGTGATGTCCAACTGAACCAATATCTATAATGAAATTTTAAAAGATTTTTAAAGACAATCTATCGCTTGTTATAGTACGATTTTACAAGCATTACAAATACAACATCGCTAGTAAAATTACGCCCGACAAAAGCTAAAGTAGAATCCTACTGTGGATGGATTTTTTTTAAATTTCAAAAAACTCTGACAGTTGTTCAATAGTACCAAATTTGAAATACGAATGAAATACATGGTACTGGCGATGCGTTTTTTTGGGAATCCTTATCATCGATATTCTTATAGGTTCTGTGACTTTAATCACTTTTGACTTAATTTACAAAATCTCATATCATCGCCATTTCAACTGGTTTAATAGAAAAATCTAAAGAATACTTGTTTTTCCCGGAATATTATTTCATTTCTTTATAAGAAAAAAAACTGACTAACAGCAACAGATTAAAATATTAAAACGAAGTGTAGAATTAAGAATCTCCTAGGGGAATCCCCATGCTATACGTCATAGAACAACAAACGGCGCGCGTTATAAATTATTCTTTGTGCCTGATATGTACATACTTATACAAATGGGTAAATCTAAAAATATCGCAATAACTTGTAATGACCAATTAGGGTTGCCTTGAAAGTTATATATAATAATATATCCCTTTACTGCATTATTTTGCATTTTAAAATTAAAGTAAATGATTTTTTATACATCTTTTTGATAATTTTTTAAGAGAATTGTTCACGTTGCGGATTTTTTAAAAGTTGTTTTCATTTCTCATTTTTTTTTGATTTTGCATTTAATCATTTTGTATAAAATTTTTTTGTTTCAAAAAATTTTCATTTCACATTGTAATTTTTATATTCCACTTCGTTAGATAAAATTTCGCATTATAAATTGTTTATTTTGCATACTACGATTTTGTTTGCAAAATTCACTAACATGAAACTCAATTAATATCGACAGGATATATAACAATTAAAAAACTGCGTGAAATATTGCAAAATAATGAAATAAGAAATAATAATTGCGATGTGAAAAATATGCGAAGTGATGATTTTGCGAAACAGCAAAATAGTGCAAGTTCAAAAAACAAAACAAATAAACATTTAAAGCCTAGTACGCTGCTGATGCGAAACGAAAAATCCCATACAAAAATGACACAACGAAATCAGAAACGGAAAATTTCGTTTTGCTTTTCGTTTTGCAGTACGCTGTTCGAAGAGCGAAATGTATAATTGTAGCAGATTATTTGGAGAAGTCTCCGCTCCTTTTTCGCACTGAATTAATTATACAGACTATTTATTGTGTGCGGAAAAATGCGACATTTGGGTTTTATTTGTGTTTTTTTTGTTTATCATTTTCTTACATCATGGCTTTCTCTGATTTTTTGCGTTTATGTTTGATTTTGTTTTTGAAACTTTGATTTTGTTTTTGGAACTCTCCAAGGATATTTTCCGTTGTGTTTTCGCAAACGTTTCGTTGTCTGTTTGGAGATCACAGAAAAATTTCGTTTCGCATCAGCAGCGTACTAGGCTTAACAAACAATTGATTGCGAAATGAAAAGCAAGCAAAAAATCTGCCAAAAGACCACTACACAATCAATTAATCAAAGAAAGAATATTATTGTTCAAAAATGAAAGAGAGGATTATGAGAGGAAACACCGTGCCTTTTGAACAAAAAAAAACAATAGATTTTGACTTTTTTGTCTAAAGTATAAAATAAGTCTAATCAATGAAGAAGTTTTGCTCTAAAACAAGATCAGGTATAGTTCTAAGTTTTTAATAACTTAGTTGGTAGAGGAACAAAAAAAAACAAATTTCCACAACCAACTAAAATTAGTAATAAATAAAAGTTTGAAACAAAAAATTGTTGTATTTTTTTTATTTTAATAATTTTGTGTTTGAATCTAATTTATTCAAAAACCAAACACAAAAAAAATTTTGTTTTAAACATAATTAACGAATGAGTTCCTGGCTTTAAAAAAAGTCATAACATAATATTGTAAGTGTTATCGGATTTTGAAAAATAATTTTCTATGTTAGATATTTTTTTTTTAATTTGCTCCTCCCACTTTGAGGGGCGGTCATATAAGGTGTATCTTAAAATAATGTTCATATAATATACCAACAATCAACAAAATTATATGCTTTCATCACAAAATGCACAAACAAAACATTAAACATTAAACAAAACCTTAATTTTATACCGTCCGGTTTATTTCGAAAACGGTAATTTTGATAAAGAAAATGTACATACATTAATTTTTTTTTATAGGAAATTTTGTAAGCTATGCAAATAAGTCTATGCATTTATTTCCTTAATGGGCTCTTTTCATAACTTTAAACACTGGGTTATTATTTTTGTTTTCGTCAAACGAAATTTTTCCAAGAAAGGTTGAAAATTTTACCTTTCCCTTTAGAAGTTTTTTTTTTTTTTTCATTCAATTTTTCTTTCTTATAATTTGTTTGCAGAATTTATCATCTTTCATTGTAAAACTAAGAATAATTCTGTGAATTGGATTAAAATTTCGATTAAATTTTATCTAAGATTTGATTTAGACGTTTCCATTATACCTATTAAAATATTCACCTCATAAGTGTCAAAAATTAAACATTGGATACAATTTAAAGTGTTTTTAATCCAATTCATAACGGCCTTATTTTTTTTCTGTTTCGACACAATTTTAAATTAATTGCCAGTTTTTTATTCATTTTGTTTAAATATTGGCTATGGGAACCCTATTCCATGCAACTCGCATCAAAAAATCGAATAAATTGTTAAGATACCTTCTCAAGTTCTCATAGCTTAGTTATACACAACAGCTATAGCTTAGTTGTTGTTGAGCGTTCATTCGATCGGTGTGGTGTAGAATTTCGTGTCGTTTGTCGGTTACATTACAAAAAAAAAAAAATAAAGAATTTCGCTCAATTTATAAAAGATCTTCTTTAAAATCGCTTATACATATATTTGAATACTATGGGACTAAAAGTAAGTGGATGTTGTTGCTGTACTCTACGTACCGCAGGTATAATTCATGGCTGGTTTGGCATTGGGCTTTTTATTGTGGCATTTATTAGCACAACAAATCGAATCGTTAATTACGATCCTAATTATATACCATTAGATCCTTACACCCATAAACCAAGTAAGTCTATAAGAGAAATTGTAATCTCTTTTTTTGTTTTGTAATATTTTTAACAAAATTTCTTCCATAGAAACTCTACAGCAAGAAATTTTTAGTTTGGTGCTATATTTTGTAGATGTTTTTATTTCTGGATTACTTTTAATGGGTATATCAAAAGTAAGTACATTAGAACAAATTTATTTCCTTTCTCTTTCTTTACTTGTGATTTTCTGAGTTTGGGTCGACTCCGTTCAACGCCCGCTTTCTTATACAAAATGGCCGCGTTCATGTTTGTATCCAAAGCGATCTGGATAGCTTTGTGTTGTTGTAATCCCTTGTAAAATCACAGCTGATGACAAAGCAGCTGTTGGCGAAAAATAATCTCAAGCTATCCTAAAAATTCTGGGATACTCATCTATCCTATGGGAAATGTCAACAACAGCTGATTTGCGTTCAGAAACATAATGGATACTCGAGTATCTTAGATAGGCTATCCTAGTGCAACCTGAACGCGGCCAATAATAACACGCTTTACTTCGACTTATTTGTTGAATTTCGTGTGTATCTTATCTTCAATCGCTGTGCTGTGGTGGATTGATTGAGGTCAGTTATACAGCTCTCTGTTCCACTTAATGATTCTCTGCGTTTGTCTGTCTCTGCTCAAAGTTTGGTTTCGTATGCAAAAAATAACACGATCTTTTTCGAGTTATTTGGTGAATTCTGTGTGTATATTATATCCTTTTATAAATAGAAAGTCAAGCCTTAGCAAAGATAATAAAATGATAATCCAAAAAGTAGTATTCCAAGCGATCCTTTTGTATGGATGCCAGGTTTGGGGAAAATGTGCAAAAAGTCACCTTAAAAAACTGCAAGTATCACAAAACAAGCTACTCAAAATTATGTTAAACCTCCCACGTTACCATTCAACCTTAGATCTACATGACAAGGCAAATGTTGAAATGATTTCTTTTAGAATTAATAAACTCAATAGGACTTTCTTACAAAATTGCGAAGCCTCTGACAATCCACTTATTAATGAACTAATTCCTTAACCATTTTCTGTGTTATTTGTAGTAAAATTTTGTAAAATAATTATTAACTTATTTGTTTTTTCATGTATCTATTTGTTTAATTGTTTAGTTATATATATTTATACACTATTTATTTATTTATTTATTTATTCATTGATTTAATTATTTATCTATTTATTTAATTATTTGTTAATTTTTTTGTTTGTTTATTTATTTATTTAATTATATATTTATATATTTATTTATTTATTTATTTATTTATTTACTTATTTATTTATTTATTTATTTATTTATTTATTTATTTATTTATTTATTTATTTATTTATTTATTTATTTATTTATTTATTTATTTATTTATTGATTGATTTATTTACCATTGTTATTCACTAACCAACTACTAATATACTCAAATATACTTATTTATTATTATTTATACTAACCTCATTTTTACTAACCCTCTTCATAACTATGGTTTTGAAGTTTTAATTTTATTCGAGTCAAATGTACCTGCCCTTTTCGATTCGCACTGAAGGTTTTGTTTGTATTTTCCTTCAAAATTAATTTCTTAACTTTATTTAAATTCAATATAAATTAATATAATTATTCAGTAGAAAGATATCATATGTAGTATATCAAATCTCTGTATGTAAACTGTGCGGTAGCTTACCAAATGCAATTGTAAATACGAAAATAAAGATTAGATAGATTAGATAGCTGTGTGTATCTCGTAGCAGCGGCTGTTATAGAACAACAGTGGCTGTTAAAGAACAGCAGCGGCTGTTCTAGAACAACAGTGGCTGTTAAAGAACAGCAATCTTGCATTATTTGAGCTGCTCAGTTTTGTTGCTGTTTGCTAAATTCAGTTGGCAAGACTTTAGAATTTTATTAAATAAAAGTTATTTAAGTAAAACTGCTCACACGTTTCACAGTTGGTTTTGTTGTTTCATTTTTTGGCATTTTTTGCTGTTTTTATTGTTGATAGCATTAATGTTATACCTACATTTTTTAACTTTGTTGCACAATAATTCATAGAAAATTTTATTTTTAATTTTGTATACATAGATAGGTATTCGTAAATCTCCCTATTTTTTCTTCATAGGTCGCATTAATTTAAATTTCTATTGTATTGTTTTCTTGAGGTCACTTTCATTATGCTTTAAGATTATTGTAAATTTAAAAATCAATGATTGGAAGTAAATACCTATAAAATGCGGTATTGAATTGTTTCGATTGTTTGTTGTGGAAAACAGAACTGCAACACATTGTCTAATTTTGGCTACATTAGTACAATATATTTATACATATGTTTAAGAATTTACTTTTGCAGGGAGTATAATTAATCTTTTAATTATTACAACGACTTAACATTTGAAATTGTTCACGCCACGCCACTGGAAGGCATGTATGTATGTATATATACAACATATACCTACTTTATCTATAATATCAATATTTAAACAAATGTTAATTAAGAGACGCTTAATGAAATAAGCAAATTGTTGTGCGATGTTAAAAAAACAACTCATCAAAATAACATTATACTCATTTTTTCTTTCTTGTTTTGGAATTTAATTGCTTATAATTTAAAGCTAATTTCAAAATCTAGGTATACGTACCTATACCTATTGATATTTATTTTAACTTGCTTAACTTGAATTCCAATTCAGAATCAAAACACTAACAGACTCTTAAGTTTCAATTGTTTGAGTTTGTTTTTTTTAAATTTATATCAAAGCCATTTTTCTGAAAATAACAAAAAAATATGCAAATTTTGATGAAAAATGTATGCAAAAGAATGTTTAACTCAAATGAAATTAAGTGCTTATAAATTCTTCTTGCAGATATATTTTTGAATTAATTTAATACTAGCTGGCCGCCCCGTCTTCGAACGCGCAGAAAAAATCTTTAAATTTCGTAAAATTAAATTAGCAAAAGAAAATTTAAATAAATATTACAGTATTATATTACATATTACGTATATCGTTGTAAAACTATGAATAGAATTCGGCTGAAATTGAAGAAATAACAAATTCCCAAAAAAGAAGCCATTACCCTTCTATATAGGATAGGAAACTAAAGGTTTTTGTAAACATTTGCCTGTTATGCGCAAAAGCTTAAAAAATATTCTTTTATATAGAATTTAATTAAAAATTAATAAATGAATTTTAAATTATCTCGACTGAACAATATTATAATATTTCATATTTTGTTCTTTGCTATTTTCCATTTTAGAATAAACACTACATGTTATTGCCTTGGCTGATATTAAGAGCTATTGGACTTATGGCAGCTATACCGTTCGGTATTCTTATTTTGTTTTTCTCATCGTTGGTAGCTCCAGGAGTTATTTTAGCAGCTTTCATTTATGCATTTATTATTGGTAAGCTATATGGATGTTTTAATTGTTTAGTACTAATGTACATTTGTATGTACCTAACATGGAATAAAATAATTCTGATGTTGTAATTTAATTTATTTCCAAGGTTTGTTCATGTGGTCCTGGATTGTTATTTATTCGCTTTATGGAGAAATACGCGATACAGTGAATAAGCCATTACAAATGCCAGCGGAATTACCATATTATGAAAGCCAAAGTGGGCCAGTTTATCCAGCACCACCATACAAAGAATTTGAGAATAAAACACATTATGTTTCAAATTAATTCTTTAAATTAAGAAAAAAAATGTATTCCTGTATATAAATACCTATTTTTTTGTTAAAAATATTTTTAAATACGTTTGTATTATAAATGCTTTTAAGATTGTTTGTAAAAATAATGATGCTATGGAAGCGATTTAAGTTTTGCCATAAAACTTTATTGAAAAGAAAAAAAAAAAAACAATTTAATTTTTTAATTCAAATATTCACAAATAATAATTTTGATTCAATACACTTAAGGTGCCAAACAATGGTTTTTAGAATTCGAGGGTGGAAACAAATGCATAATATTACAGTAATGAATGTGCACAGAAGATGGACACAGTAAAAGGTTCTTATATTGCAAATCTTAATAAAAATTAATTACATATGTTTGCAATTTGGGAAATGCAAAATTCAAGCTTGTATACATTTATTTGGATTTGTAATTCACGAAATCCCACAGCTTAATATAAAGAAACCAGTTATCTATACACTCTCTACCATTCTGCGATGGAAAAAGGAGATCTAAAATTTTCTACCGAAACCGAAACTCTTGAAGTTACAGATTTGTGGAAAATTGTGCCACTGATGTTGCCCTGTGAGTTTCGCTCAATAATTTTCAAGTCACTTTCTATGGTTCAGCTGATCTCTAAAAAGGGGCGTTTTTGTTACAGTTGTGATAAAAGATTTGAGCAGCGATTCAATAAATATTATCGTCGACTAAATACGTAAAACTGCTAAGTCCACTTTCGGAAATTTTACAGGAGAGCAAAAAAACAGACAAAAATTGCATAAGGCTCCATACAAAAACTGATATTCTCTTCAAGATTCTGCAACAACTACGATACATTGGACAAAAGTGATTACAGCAGTTTGTGCAGAATGTGTTTCTTAATAAAATGGCATCAAAATCTCAATTTCGGCCAAAAGTGGAATTAGCATCCTTACGCATTTAGCCGACGTATTTTGATGAACTCTCATAAATGATTCCAGCTATAACCTATACGATCCTAGCAATTAAATTATTCATATGGCTTGTCTATCCAAAATTCATTACGAGAAATTTGGATATTTTGCCTAACTAAAAACAAAAATAAATTAAAGATTAAGATTGAAAATAAACAGCGCATTTCGAAGCTCGAATATAAATACATATACCATTGAAGATAATACCCACATATGTATGTAAGAGTTGCAGTGACTCAAGTTTAATTTAATCAATGTTTGCATTGCTGCCCGAAACAATTATCGCAACTGCCCCTTAAAAGAAATAAAGCTGTACAGAACTAAACTTCAATGCGTCAACAAAAGACTTTGATAGTGTGACGCGCTGTCATAATGTGACTTTTTTTAATATCTTATATTGAAACGCATTGTACGAAACTCACAAGCAAAAATATGTAACGAACTTTGACGAATCGAACGTTTTATCACAATACACAGCTATAATAGCTTCAAAATAGTAAGGGACTTCTATACTGCACAATATACTAGTAGGTACACATATTAAAGCAATTTTAATATATTTTTCATTTTTGTTCAGTTCTGCGCACCTGTCAAAATCGAGGAAAATGGTGGACCCAGATTCCAGTGTCTCTTTATACTTGTCTAAAATTCAATGTTTTATTGTTGTTTCTAAGGATGCGGAGAATAGGTCCGGTGGGCACTCGAACAGCCATTTTGAATTGTTTGGCACTTTCAACTTTGTTTAAATGTGAAAATGGTATGGTAAGCTTTCACTTTTGTAGGCGTCTTCAGCTGATAGTTATTAAAAAATAGGTTTAATATGATACTAGTTAAAAAAATTTCAAAACTTAGAACATTTTAGTAAAGAGCCTTAAAGTTATAAAATTATTTAGTAGTATCATGCTAATACCTTAACAGCAGGATGCTATAGTTTCAGTAGTATTCAGAGGAAACAGATGCCACAAAAGAAATCGTCAAAAACAAACTTTTAAACAAATTTAAAAATCCTGCCTCTCTTGGCCATCTCTTTCTCGTCATAAAATGGAAGTAAGATAATGTACAGAGACGTTAAGATAGTCGGAGGAGGCAGTCCAATGTGAACAGGGGCAAGGAACGAATTGATTTCGACATTTTGCAGCCATTTGCAACCTATGACAAACTTTGTATTCTTTTGCATTTTTTTTTTCATTCTTTGCATTGCCATTTAACTCCATTAATGCAAAAGAATACAAAAAATGCAAAAGAATGAAAAGAATACAAAAGAATGCATGAATTCCCAAAAGATTGCATTCAATTGATTGCTGTAAAATGAATGAAAAAAAAAATTAATGCAATCTTTTTGATTCAAGTGAATGGTGATTGCATAATTCGAAGTCTGAAGTCCCAAAGTGAAGTCAATGAATGCAATCTTTTAATTGAATCCAATACATGATTTTTAAAGACTGCAGGTATTCACAAAAGACTGCATTCTTTTACAATCCTGGCGCTTTGCTTACGTTTTTCTCTAAATCTTATATTCTTACAAAAAAATTAAGAATATTTTTTGTGTAGAATTTATATTATAAATTATACAATTTTATTCCAATATTTTATACAAAACAATAATGATAATTGAAATATTAAACTCTTAACTTCAGCCTTAATTTGATGCTATGGTAGCACACATATAATATATGAAAGTCGTTTTTGTTTCTTTCAAAATGATCAATAATTGATATTTTCTTCGCAGCCTTTATAAACTGCATGTATGTATGTTTATCATACAAAAACCCCCTATAAATAATGAATATTTTAAGCAATTAACAAAAAAACACGTTTCACGTGATAAAATCAAATCAATAATCCGAATTAAGGGTACCTAGTAGTAGTAATAGTAGTACTACCTACTCAAAACATAAAAATAAAGCTTTCCACCGCGAAACTATGTTTTGTTGGAATTTTACTCGTATGTGAAAATCTAATTTTGCTGGAGTATTTTTGTATGCCCTCTTTATGTGGAAACAATTACAAAATTATTTTTATCATCTATGTATATCGCTTCTTTACAAAGACCATAGAGTATCTATATTATCTAAAGAACCGACTCGTACCCCCCTTGCCTAAAACACCCGCAAATTATATTTGAGCACAGTAAGAGAAAACTCTCTTAAATTCCCTGTCCGTGAATACGTGTGAATTGTTGATACAATAACAAAATGTAGCTCAAAAAGATGAAAAATTGAAAAACACCTGTTTTATATTCTTTTAAATGATTATATCTTTAGATCCAATGTTCAAATTTTTAAAATTCAAAATTCAAATTAAAGCCAGAATGACAGGCTTGCACCAGCTACAACAAAAATTTGAAAACCGTTCAAAATGTCATACTAAAAACGCCAAATCCATAACAGTGTCATTGTGTTGGTTTGGTTCCATTTAAAATGCTTTAGGCAACTAACACATGCTCACTCTTGTGGAGGAAATCTCTCAGTGCAGCTTGTAGGGTGCCCTGAAGCCCTGAAGCCGGTTCACTAGATAATATATTTTCTCTATGTCAAAGACAGCGATGGAAATACTTAAATTGTCATGTGTTTTTACAAAAATTATATATTGGGAAATATTCCTTTAAAATTCCATTATTTTATTTAAAAAATCTTATAAATACGACCAACAATAACAATACTCATCAGAATTTGAAAACATTAACTCTCTCGTGCCAAACATGTGTATTAAAAAAATCTTTAACATTGTGTGGTGAGAAAATTAAAAAATCAAATGTAATTTAAAAAAAAAATTTAAATGCCATAAAATACTTTGAATATTTGAATTACATTTTTAAAAACATAAAATTCATAATGTTAATTGAAAAACGTGATATATTATTATTGCATGCCAATAGGAAATAAGCATGTCTAAAGAGCACGATCGCATCACTTCGGCAACGCTGTGTCAGATCAGTATATTGTGTAGTCGTTACAGCTTCAAGGTAAATAGAAACTTAATTTTTGTCGCAGTTTTCCACATCCACACCAGAATCACCTAACAGCTAAAAACTCAGAGTCAGTTGCTCGTGAGCATTCGATCGAATTGCATTATTTATAAACAATCTGCCATTTTTTAAGTAACAAAAAAAGAAGGATATTTTTTTGGTTGTTTTTTTTTTGCCAAAAAATTTAAAATACTATGACTCTAACAGGATGTTGTTGCATGAGCCTCCGCACCGCGGGTTTAGTTCTTGGCTGGTTGGGTTTGGCGGCATCAGCTTTAACAATAAGTAGCATTATGAACCATCTTACAAGACACGATCCAGATGACTATCCTGTTGATTATAGAAGACAAAGTAAGGATTAAAAAAAAATTAATTTTAACTTAATTAACGATTTTTAATTAAGATACCCTGGAATTTGATGTCATTCTTTTGTCACTTTCAATTTTAAATGTACTTATAACTGGCTTGCTTATTAATGGAATTACTGTGGTAAGTACATAATGTGCATAAGGTACATAAAAATTGTGTAGTTTTTTTTAAGTCTTTATTCACTTATTTATACATATCTTTGTACATATATATTTCAATTTACATGTGTACAAGCATTCTCGTTCTGTAATGTGTGTATCTTTCGTATTGTATTGTGAGTTGTGACGCATTTGTGAAAGAGTGAGATTTCTTTTTATTTGTTTTTTTTTGTTTCTTATTACTGGTTTATCGTTATTTTTGTTGTTGTTTATTTTTTTATTTAATGCGCTTCGGGTTTTAAACAAAAAAAATAGCAGAACTTGTTCCATAATGCTGAGTTTCAACCAATCAGTAATAGAGTTGCCGTTGAACATTTTTTTATTATCGCCAATTAAATTTGTTGTATTTAAAACAAAATATAAATGGGAAACTTGGGTTAAGTAATAAAACAAATTACCTACATAACATATCATATTTTCTCAAAAAACATAAGACATTCAAGCATCTATGGTTTTTAAGTTTCTGACTAAAAATTTATAAGAGCTTTGGAGATTAAAAACTAAAGTAGAAGGTATCTACTTATAGTAACATTAAATTTAAAAAAGGAACCATTTTTTTGTAACTTTTTTTTAAATTGATATTTGGTAAGGAGGTCTTTAGTCTCCTGTGTCCATTTTTTTAACTAATCCAAAACTTGGCATTTAGTATTTGCTTAAAGTAAAAAAAAAACCGGTAGAAATGATATCTTTATGTAAACTTAGCACGTTCACGATTATTTTTGTAATTATATACCCAGAGATTTATTTTTATTTATTAATTATTGCACATTGCATGTCTTTGCACGATTTTGTAAAACAAAGGTACACGAGTATATAAGTACTCGGGTGTTTGCTTACTTTTTTGTTTTATTAAATTCTTAAAATGTTTTCTTTAATTTTCGTTCATTTCATTTAACTTTTGTCTTATGAATGTACATATCGTCGGCTGAATACGTAAAGCTGCTAAGTCTACTTTTGACCGGAATTGAGATTTTGATGCCATTTTCTTAAGAACAAAATGGTTTAATCACTTCTGTCTAATGTATCTTCCTAAGGAAAAAATCAGTTTTTATATGGAGTCTTATACATATGTTATTTTTTTTTTTTTGTTTTTTCTCTCCTGTAAAATTTTAAAAAGTAGACTTAGCAGTTTCACGTATTTAGCGGACGATATGTTTTTTTATAAAAGTAGAATGGAATTTCTCATTGAATTTGTAATAAGTCCAGGAATGGTTTACACAAAATACAACTTTCTTTTACAAATTCAAATTACAGTATAAGATGTTCTTACTTGTTTTTTGAAATCTTGAAAATTACTAGGGTTTTGCCATTGCTAAAATCGTCATAATCTAGAAAAACTGGAGTACAGACCTATTGCAACTTTCTATAGTCTATACAATTTAATCAAATCATATCTTGTGTTCATCATGTCTTGGGACTTAGGGTATATGATTGGGTGTCACGCGCGGTTCGGTGTTTGGGCCGCTCTTATTTTCCTGTTTTAGAAATTAGAAATGATAAAATAGAGTGTTTTTCTGATCATATAATATGCGGATTTTGTTCAAATTTACAAATTATTCCCAAAATCGAATATAATTCTAAGTCCTGGGAAAATATATCATAAATTATGAACTGTTGATATAATCAGCTAAATCAGCGCCGTAGCAACGTAGGGGCTAAGGGGGCCTTAGCCTCTCCTGGCGTTTGCATTGCCCCCACAGGCGTTTGCATTGCCCCTTCTAGGCTTTTGCATTTTGCCCAACTGGTTTTTCGCATATATGAAACCTATACTTACGGTGACCATATTTTAGAATTGCAAACAATGAACAAGTGAAGATAGAAACAAAATTCAATTCAAGAGAAGGTACAAAAATTCAGTCTTTGCTTGCATCAAACTTAAACTTAAAAAAACAAAATAACTCTTAGATAAAAAAGTCTTACAAAAAAAAATATAACAACTTAAAATCTAATTTAACATAGATTATTTTCACGGATTTTGATATTTTTCTGAAGGGTACAGTTCCTTCACTAACTTCTGGATTTTTCTAAATTATTCTTTGAACTAAACAACTTAATTCTTAATTTTATTTAGTCATCAAAAAATATTTTACAGTTTCGACCTTCATTTGGGTTTTTAATTTGTCCAAATATTATTTTGAATAGAAAAAAACTTGACAAAATAAAATTTTTCGTTCTTTTAATCGGTTAGGGTGCTTTAGAATTATTATTTTTTTTGTCATTGAATTTTGCTTTAATATTTATATTATTACTTTTAAGAATTTGTTCGAAATACAGAATAAATAATTAACAACCTCTGAAATAACGAATATTTATGTGTTTTTGTATAACAAATAATTCATAATGATCATCGTCTTCAAATACAGAACTGTTCATTATTATAATAATGAACGGATGGTCACCGTACCCTATACCATACTATAAAAAGGACACCAATTAAAAGACAATACAAATTAAGATAATGGGAACTGCACTCACAATTTTCATGTTTTATTTATATTTTTTTTTAATAATTGCACTTTGCGAATTTTTGGTGCACTGAATCTTTATAAAACCATGTCCAGGTCTAACAAATCTTGTTCTCGAATGACAAAAAAGATACATTTTTGGGTCTCTCAGTCGACATGTTAATACGTTGAGTCCGCATGGTTGTATTCGAGTGTAGGCATTAACGTATTATGTATATATGGACAGCTAGTTACTTGTCACTTCCATTCATTTCCTGCGAAGAAAAATGTTCCAAGATATCTCAGCGCTTTTGGGACTGAGCGCCCACATTCATTACTAAATATACGCCAAACAAAAAATCGTTAAAATCCAAATATTTAAGAAGAACTGACAGTAGATGGCATTCGAAAAAGTTGTTTTTTTATTCAAATTGAATAAAAGACATTTTTGCTTTAGGTTTTTTCGGGTTATTGGCCAACGAATTGAACAATTTTTGTAAATTTTTATCGAACTTACTTTTTATAATCTTTTCCTTTGGTTTTTTTTTTGGCAATATAGTGCATTATTACCTTAAAATATATATATCAATAAAAGAGTATCTTTGGCTGTTCGTAATGGCGAGTTTCATGGCATAACCACCAAGACCCAAGAGCGCTGCTGTAAACTGGAACACGAGTGAAGTTGGTTACTAGCAGTCCATATATATTACGTCAATGAGTGTAGGTATCTGTGTTTATTCTGTTCAGATTGTCTGTAGGGACTACCGAATGAGCTGGTGAATTAGAAATAGACGTTAAATTAAGTAAAATTTCTACGAATTTAATAGAAAACTTACTGTACCATACAATAGCATATAGTTTTGCGAGGTATATTTTATATTTTTAATTTTAGTAGACATGATCATATCTCCGGCTTTAGGAAACAAATAACAGACTATTCCTTAACAGCCCTTTTGAAATATCGCACTTAGATAGTATTTGCATTGCATAATATCAAGAGAACCAAAATATCTTTTTGATCATATCAGTTTAGCCAGAAGTATAGCCGAACATTAAAAGTAGTTCTCATAATTATGTTCATTTGCATTCAACGAGCAATTATAACTATCTTAAAATAACAAGGAGTGATCTTGGTTGCATAGTTTTTTCCTGAAGATTATCGAATTTTGAACTTTCTTTTATCATACTTTAAACTCTCTGTTTACAACAAAAGTTCCTTAAATTTTTCATGGTTTGACATAAAAAAACTAATAAAACCAATGAAATTCATATTTTTCAATTTAATTGATTTGTTCACTTTATTTATTACAAATTATTCTTTAAATTCTTTAATATTTCGAGTTCAAAGTTCTATCATTACAATTATTTTTTAAGTTCTTGAGAGAATCTACTTGTTAAAATTTTATTTTTATTGCAATTTATATACTATTTGGAATATTCGTTTTCCTCTGACGAATAACAGAATTCGACAATTCACGCAAACGTTTACCAGAATTAGGGTGATAATCATACAAGTATATAATTAATATTTATATAATTAATGTTAAACTTGTATATATTAAAACATATATATTTTTTTTGACGCGGAAAGGTATCCTTACCGCTTCATAATAAGCTACTAGTACATTCTATTTCTATAACGAGCGTCTACCCTGAATATTTTTCGATCCATATAGGAATCGAAATAAACAGTCTCAAAGACTTACCGCCATATTATTCATGCATATTAAAACTTAAATCCGGATGTAAATTATATGAATTCAAAGTGTATATTCGTATTCGTATATCCGTATTTAAGTTTTAATCTTGATGTATCGAGTGAATAATATGGATGTTCTACAGATCTTAAACCACTTGGTTTTAAATTTATTGAGCTATCGAATCTGAACCATATTATTATAACCTTAGGTTTTTCACACCAAACCCAAAACCGGGTTTTCGGCAAAAAGTTTTCAAAAACCCAAAAAGCATTCACACTGAACATTTACAAGTTTTCGTTTGACATTTCACAAACAATAACTCCTCTCCTGCAAAATAAAAACAATAACAAAACATCTCATTTATGTACATAACACACTCACAATTTCTTTTATCAGCTGAATTCAGCAGTTTTTTTTACATTTGATTGAGCGCTGGATGTTCCGAAAGGTTTGTTTGTTTAGTTCAACTTTGAATTTCACTAGTTTTCGAGAGGTTTTATATAAAACTTGTGGTTTACGAAAACTTGTGGTTTACCAAAAATGTATGGTGAAACTTGAGTTATCGATTAGGTTTTCCGCCAAACCCGATAATTTCGAGAAAACCGCGTTTTGGGCTTGGTGTGAAAAGGCTTTAAGATCAAGAATAAATTTTTATTCAATTGAGTAGGTAGTTTATAAAAAATAGCTGGTCCAAAAATTATGCATGCAAAATGTTATTCGTTTATCTCAGTGTGATTGTAGGTACCTAAAGCTAAAAAGAGTGTGCTGCACACAGACACCCACATGGTGCTCTTTATTGTGACAGTGCTGTCAAACTCAGATGAAAATTGTTAGTACTTTTCAAAAAAGGATCCCTAGATTTGAAAAAGAATAATAAAAACATTTAAAATTTGAGTTTAGACTAATGAAAATAAAATTTGCTCAAAGACAGATCAATTTAGGATGTGAAAATTAAAATTCGCTTGAATTGCTTCCCTAATTTATGCTTGTTTACTGAATTAAAAATTTATTTCCTCTGAATAAGCAAAGAAAACATAGAAATTTTTCTCAGTTAAACTGTTAATATTTCCAAGATTACTAAGATCTTTCATTAAAAGGGAATTTTTTTCAATTTATTAATAATTTTTTTTTTAAATGATTTTATACTGAGTTCTAAGGAAATAATCAAAAGAAATGCTCGAGTTTTAAATATTTTAAAATCTATGTAAGTTCCAACAATCATCAATTTTAAATTTTATTTAAGGAACTTTGACAATAAATTGAGCTTTAATCTATAATTTTTTTTTTTAAATAAACAAAAATATATTTAAATTCTCTAGTAAAATAATATTTTTTTTCTCATTTTCATTTTAAGAATAAACATCGTTATCTATTACCTTGGCTGGTAATTAAAGGTCTTGCCTTAGTGCTTATTATCCCTATTGGTTTTCTTATTCTGGCTGGATCAACAATGTCTGCTGAACCATTTCAAATAGTAGCGTCTATTCTGCTTCTATTAATTATTGGTAAGTATTCATAATTATAATGTTGATTTTTGTTGTCATATTTAATTGTATTTTATAGGTTTTTGTTGCTGGTGTTGGATGGCAATTTATTCGCTTTACAAAGAAATTAAATCACCTGCAAACAAACAATTAACATTTTATCAAAGTGCATCTATAAATAATGGAACGATTCCTTATCAATTATTTGAGAAATACTAAAAATAAACCCGAATCAACAAACTGGTTTTATTTTCAATAATATTTTATATATGTAAAGTTTAAATAAAGTGTTTACAAAAATAAAAAGAGAAAAATCTAAACAATTGTTTTAAGATTTCAATGAAAAAAGGGCTTACATAATAGTGATGATATTTAAAATATCAATATGGAAATTCTAAAAACTTTTAAAGAATACTTTTGTTTATTTGGTAAGATTGTATTGAAATGAAGATCAAAGTTTTGTAAAAAAAATTAAATTTTTCTAGAAGGGAGATATTCTCCCTAAAAAAGATTTGGGTTATAATTTTTGTTAAAATTTTCTGCAAGGCATTATTTGTAGAATGAAATTATGTCTTTTAAAAACATTTAATTAAACAACAAAATCCAATATAGTCCAATATATATTACAAAAACGAACCCTGATGCCTCAGTGTTTTCAGTTAAGGAGTTAATCCCGAGTTAGCTCATGAAACATGTTTTTCAATCAATTAAAATCCCGAATCCTCGAATCCCGAAGCAATGAATTGAGTTGAGTTAACTCTGGATTAACTAAAAAATATTTGTGACAGATGGGTGTCAAAGCTCTATAGAAATAGAAGCCGCGTTTTATTATCTCGATCACTGCAAACAGGATCATTTTTTAACACGTAATACAAAAACAACTTGGGGTCCATACTCTCTATTTGGATATATTTTAAAGATCCGAAAATATAAGTTCTTACTCTGGCAGGGAGACGGCTATTTAGATTTGAAAATAGGCAAGGTATAATGTAGTGCCTACGTTCTGTAACTCTCGCATCGATAAAATTGGTCGAGAAACGGTGAAAAATGGAACAAAAATCATATGATTTGTTTCAAATTTCATCGTTTCTCGACTTATTTTATCGATGAGAGAGTTACAGAACGTAGGCACTATAGTGTAAAGAAAAAAAGAAATCCAATTCATTAAAAATAAACACACATAAGAAAAAGAACACTGTTATCATTCAGCCTTATCGCTGAACTTACTTGCGGAAGTTTTTGAATTGACATAAGGAAAAAGTTCCCTTGAAAAAGTATTCACGATAGTTTTTTTGCTTAAAGAAATTTTTTCCCAAGATGGGGAAAAAAACTCCACGGAAATTTTTTTCGGGCTAGGGCTGATTAGAATCTGTTTCTTTTTTATTTTCATGGTGATCAATATGGATCTTTGTGGATAATAAAATGCGGCCAGAGATGACGACATTATAGAAATCGCCTTTTCCATAGTGTCACGTGAAGTGTCTATACCTTATAACAATTTCTTTTTGGCTAAATATTCAAATAAAGAAAATAATATGGTGTTGATAATTTTTGCATAAATTATAGTAGGTATTTATAGTCTGATAAATCAATCGCTTTTAAGTATACCCCACACCAACGCGAATTCGTCGTGGCGACGACAAAAACAATAATAACAACACGTGGTTGTCAATGAAAACAACACGTTGTTATTATTGTTTTCGTCGTCGCCGCGATAGATTCGCGTTGGTGTGGGGTATCCAATTTATATCGATCCCTATATACATATTTGCCAAAAGTATTTTAAAAAACAAACGTTACTTTTATTTTACATTTTCAATTTTTTTTAATACTTACGTTCGTTCTTGCCGGCCCTGTCATACCGAGTGTTTTTTTTTATTCGTATGCTTTATCAGCATTTGATTTTCAAAAACAAAGAAATCATACCGCGTTGACGGGACTTTTTCAATATTTCATTGTAACCCTTATAAAGGGTGATTTTTTAAGAGGTTTAGAACTTTAAAAAAAAAAAAACACAAAAAATTCGAAAAAATGAATGAAATATTTATTTGAATCGATAGTTTGAACCTTGCAATTTAATGTTTAAAGATAATTTCATGCAAATGTTGACCGCGGCTGCGTCTCAGGTAGCCCATCCGCTGAGTCCAATTTTGGCATACTCTTTCACACATATCGGCCGGTATCTCACGAATGAATGCATGGATGTTGGCTTCCAGTGCGTCAATCGAAGCGGGCTTGTCCCTATAGACATTAGCCTTGACATACCCCCACAAAAAATAGTCTAATGGTGTCAAATCGCACGATCTAGGCGGCCAATTGACCGGCCCGAAACGTGAAATTAACTGTTCACCAAACTCGCCTCGCAATTGCGCCATTGTTTCGCGTGCTGTGTGGCATGTGGCACCGTCTTGTTGAAACCACATATCATGCAAGGCAAGAACTTCCATTTCGGGCAAAAAAAAGTTTGTTATCATCGCTCGGTAGCGTTCACCATTGACAGTAACGCTGCGATTCGCATCATCTTTGAAGAAATATGGCCCAATAATGCCGCCGGCCCATAAACCGCACCAAACAGTGGCTTTTTCGGGATGCATTGGTAGCTGTTGCAATGCTTCTGGCTGATCTTCACTCCAAATGCGGCAATTGTGCTTATTTACGTACCCATTCAACCAAAAATGAGCCTCATCGCTGAACACAATTTTTCGATAAAAGCGCGCGATGAACATTTCGAACCGAGCTCGAATTTTGATAGTAAAATTCAATAATTTGAAAGCGTTGTTCATTTGTAAGACGATCCATGGTTAAATTGCAAACCAAACTGAAGCTGTTTGACAGTGACACAAGGTACTAAACACACGTCAGCTGTCAAAACCAGTGTTGCCAAAACCAAACCAGCTAAAAAATCACCCGTTACATAACTACATACCTTTACCTTCTCTTTAATAAGAGAGCGTTTTTTTTTTGCAAGATCTTTTTGTTTTTACTTCTTTCTTTGCTTGCTTTAGAAAATTTAGATTCATTCCGACTTAGCATCATCGAATAATTGTGTGTGTTTGTCAATCTCATTTTTTGTAAGTTTCTTTTCAATTCTGCATAAACAAAGTAACAATTTTGTTTTCTTAGAACTGAAGTGCTTATAATTATTAATAAAAACATTTTTTATATACACAAATGTGATAAGTATTGAGAATCACATAATTACTTTTGAAATTTATTGTATTTCACATGAAAAATAAATTTAGTAAGAAATACAAAATAATATATTCGACCGGGTTCCACGAATTGTAGCTTGTGGTTTAAAAGAGACATTTTTAAGAAGAAAATAATAAACAAAAATTTTAAGTAGGTACAAAAGTTTCCTTTCATTAAATTTCAGAACATGACCTTCACTATAAGACTCTTTGGCCGTTCATGCCTGCCGGGTGTTGCAATTGTCATCGGAGGTTTACATATTCTAAGAAGTCTATGGAATATCATTGTTGAAATTTATGAGTTTACACCAGACTATTATTTTGAGGAACTTTATTATTATAAGGTTATCACAAGAATTACTTTTCAGTTACTGTTCGTATTTTCATGTTTTCTTCTAATAATTGGAACTTACAAGGTTAGTATATTACATTTTTTAAACATTTACATTTAAATTTTTTTTAACAAACAAACTGTTATAAATTTGCATTTCCTTATCAACTTTTTTATTATAAATGTAGACAAAACATTAATAAAAACGGTGTACCACCTTAATTTTACCTCCCATTATGCCAAACATAAACTGAGCATTTTTACTAATTTTAAAATTTTTAATAGAACTTTTTCAGTATGTACCCAAAATCGTAGAAATGCTCAGTTTTTGGACAATAAAGGAGCAAACATATTTTTTATTAATTTTGACATGTAAAGTGCTGTGTTGTGTGAATTAGATTAAAATTTCGTTGAAATTTTATCCGAGATAAAATTAACTATTTTGACATGTAAAGTGCTGTGTTGTGTGGATTAGATTAAAATTTCGTTTAAATTTTATCCGAGATTAAATTTTTGACATTTTAACATATACCTAGATTTTTTAATCTTTAGAAAATTTTGGTAAAAATTTGACTCGATTCAAAATTAATTTTAATATTAATAAAATTTAATATATACCTTTATAATTTATTACTGTTTTATTTGTAGAAATCATATCTGATGTTATTACCATGGCTAGTTTTAGACAACTACATAAATATTTTATATATTTGGTATGCAGCAACTAATTCTAGCTTTGAAAGTTGGGAAACATTAGTAGATTGTTCCATAATTGGTAAAAAGAAATTTTTATTTAAATATTCTTTTTTATTTGCCGAACTCATATATTTTTGTTGTTTTTTTGTTTTTTTTTTTAGCTCTTAGAGTTTTTGCATGGATTGTAATTTTATCATTTTATATGATTATTGAAAATGACGAAGAAAAACGTTGTGCTTATCCTAATCCGGTTCAAGATTGCGATGAAAAACCATATCAGCTTTGTTATATTATAGAAAACGAATTTCCTGTTCTTTAAATAACCAACTTTCATTAAAATCATAATCAAATAAATAATTTTTACATATAAATTTGGTTTTATTTAAGATTGTGTAATAAAACTAAACAATCAAACAAATAAATCAAATCAAAATATAATGTACACATGTATGAATGTGTTTAGATTTGGACCGAGAAGATACATAATAGAAATAAAATGCATGACTGAGTCGCACAAACTTGCTCTTATACCTATGCGATCACACTGTGGTCTGAATGGTTAAGACTGATTTTAAAAGAAATAAATTAGTTGTGGAAGCCTTTATTTTATGCCACCTGCTTAAAACGTAGTTAAGTTTAAGGTAGTTGTGATGACATTTTGATTTTACACAATCGTGATGTACCACCATCTGATTTCTTAAACAAATCTCAATTTATGAGAACAAAATTTTTAAAATCGTTGGAGCAGTTACTTTAAAAATTAATTTTTTGTATAGATTATAGTATAAGAATATTTTATTTAAAATCATAATGTTAAGAAACTTCTGGATGTCAAGTTTATAATAAAAGTCGACGAAGTTATTTTCGAAGTAAAATTTTTTAAATCCAAAAAAAAATGTTTTTTTAATTTTAGTATAAAATATTTTTAGAACTCGAAATCGAAAATCCATTCTTCGGAAATTTTCTTTTATACAGGGCCGGCCTAAGCCATACTTGCGCCCTGTGCAAGATTTGTAGAAAGCACCTTTAGAACTATATTTTTAAAAAGCTCATCAGATTAATGTCCCCAATTATTGTTGGAGTCATCAAAAAGTTCATCCGTTAACATTAAAGATTCCCCTTAAATGAATCAATTAAATTGATGTTAGTTAGTGTGCAAGAAATAATTCTTAGCACAGTTGTGTTGTAGGTATGATAATTTGCGATTATTTGAACAAGTTTTGTGGTTAAAATGCAGGCAGTACATATTTGTTTGCGCAAGCTCAGATTAAATTTCCTTGCTCCTGGTAATGCGCCCATCTTTGCGCCCTGTGCATTTGCACATCTTGCACATATGGTTGGTCCGACCCTCCTTTTATACAATGGTAGCCATTTTGTAAAAAAAATGACTGCAGTCGAAAAGACAGAAAGAATTGCGAGAACCATATTTGTTTTGACTTCACTATCCTCGTAATGTCAAGTTTTTTTGCAAATAAAAAATAAAATATAAAAGTCTAAAAAAGCTTTAATTTAAAATTTTTAATATATTTCAGAAAAAAGCGATTTATGTTGAAGAAGTTATTTTTTAAGGCACCCTATTGTGAAAATAGTTCTAGAGAACCTAAAATATTTACCAGTTTTAATTCAATTTTAATTTAATTTTTTTTATAAGAACTTTGCAAGAACTTTCGAATAAAATTGAAAGAAATTGACAATTTTGTGAAGTAAACAACAATGATACTGTTTTTGTTTAGATCTTAATAAAAAGTGTTAAAAATTTTGAAAAAATTACTATGCTTGAGTGGTAACAGGCTTGTAAAAGAATGCAGTATTTAAAAATCATTAATTGAATTCAATTAAAATATTGCATTTATTGACTTCAATGCAAAAAATGCACGAATTCCAAAAAGATTGCATTCAATTAATTGCTGTAAAATGAATAAATTGATTTAAGTAGTGAATGTATAATTTGAGGTCTGAAATCTCAAAGTGAAATCAATGAATACAATATTATTATGTATAGAATTCATTAATGATGGCATTCACAAAAGCCTGGTGGTAACATTAGACGTGTTTTTTTCCAAGCCCGAAGGAAATTGGATGAAAAAAACGATTCTGGGCTAAATAATTTACATGTTAAATGCAACAACAACTAATCCCCAATGAGTTTAGCTAAACCCAGATAATTTTCGGGACTTAACTAAAGCACGGAGAAAAACTATATTACCAGCGGGAATTACATACTTGTTATCGATTCTTTGTATGGAAACTCCATTTTTTTTCTGTTATGGCGTCGTTAATTTCCGATATCGTTTTTTTTCAACCAGTTCCCTCCGGGATTAGAAAAAAAACACACCTATTATAATACCTTAATATTAAGGCTGTTTAAATTCGTGTGCATCTTAAATATTGTATTATATATAGATCAATCGTTCGATACGATGATTTGAGACACGGCTTTCTAAGCTGGCGTGTGAAGGTACCTTTATACATGTTTATGTACTTATATACATACATATTCAAGTCATGTGTCTATATGTTTTCCAACTAAGCTATAAATTTCGTTACGACCGCGACGATGATGAAATTGGTTGAAACGTATTCATTTTTGTTTTTTTTAATGTATAAATTCCAATTCAAGCGAAACACAAAATTACTTTTTGATATTTGAATAAAAGTAGATTTAAATATAAATCGTGTCCCAAAATGTATGGAATGAATACTGAACGCATATTGAAGAAGGAAATTGAGCGCTATATGCCAACGATATTCAAGCACATTTATGTAAGTTTAACGGACAAGGTAACTTTCAGCTTTTCAACTTCCAAGAGCCGCATGAGTCAGCAAAGTCGTGGAGGCGTGTTCTATACATAACCCTATATATTGGGGTGGAATCGTGTAAGGTGATTTGCGATGAGTGAGAGTCACAATCAAGCAATTCAGTCTGTGCAAGATGATATCACATTTGATAGCTATAAAGAGCTATCACATCAAAAATATGATTGTCATTTTCCAGCAAATTTGAGGTTTCTGCCTGAGTACGACTAGAGTTACCAGCAGCCTACAAAAATTGTATGAATTTTTTAGAGTTCTTTTTTTTACCATTCATACAGACAAAAATGAAGATTGTTGTGTAAAAAAAAAAGTTTACTACATTCCGGAATATGAAGAAAACATTAGAATTATATCGCAAAGACGTCATTTTCGTTCTATATTTTCGATAGCTCATTACAAACATTTGAAACATTCACTATGGCAACCATGTTTTTGACAAATGCCATTGGAAAGTATTCAATTGTATTGAATTGAGTGGAATCACCTTACCCAGACGGAAAAATAAATGACAATCACATTTGACCACGGTTGACAATCATTTATCACCTTAGCCGATTCCACCCCTGTTTTACTTTATAAATCAAATAAAAAAATAATTGTTTCATTTAAAATCCCATGTTTTTTTTATCAAATTTATTTCTTGGTTGAATTTGAGGACACCTTACAAAAATATTTTCAAATACTTGGGTGAAGCTTTATAGTGGATCACGTACTGCACTTTTATAATGAAAATAATCATTTCAGTAGATTGTTATTCCATTTAGGCCCATTTGCTGATACTACACATAACGATTTAAGTTGAACTTAAATTCTTAAGGGGTACTTTTTCCATGTCATAAAGTGATACTTAAGAAATTAAGTTCAACTTAAATCGTTATGTGTAGTAACAGCAAACCTCCCTTAAATATGTTATTCATTGCAGTTAAAAATCTAAAAACATGCCTATTAAACGCCAGTTATAGCTTTCATTAAAACGATAAATTTTGAGGCAGCTAAATAAATCCGATGACTTAATAATTAATTGTTGACCAAAAAAAACTTTCATTTTGGCCCAAACTTTTCCATAAAATTAATTCCTTCATTTCAATGATTGAACTTACCAAAATGAAATATTTTTTTTTTAATGGAAAAAAATAATTGAGTCAAAAGCTTTTTATTGACGTCTTTAACTTTTCTGCGCGTGTTTGCAATTTTCGTCGAATGGTTAGAAACTACTTTGTTTGAAGTTTGCTGAGTGCAATTTTGGTAAATATAATATAATAAATTTATGAAAAAAATTAATATTGAATTAGTGTGTGCGATTGCTATAGTGCAAGTGCATGCGAACAATTTCTAACAAAAAATATTTTGTTTAAAAATTATTTTTTTTATTTTTTAAACACAAAACAAAAATTGATTTGGTATTGTTTGCCTTTAAAAACTTTACTAACCTGGCTATATGCACTCTCACAAAAATTGCTATAGTATAAATTTAGTATTTGCTTTATGTGCCATGCAACTGTTATATAAACTCAGTGAAAACAGACCCACCTAAATCTTATCGGAAAACATTATTCTGTTTATTTTTTTATTTTTATTAGTTTAATTAAATACATTATTATTTATTTGTTTATTAATATTGACATATACCTGACTTACCTAATTTTGCAATTTGTTTTGTTTGGAATATAACAATGAATGATTAATTTAAAAAGCTTGGAAAGCTTGTTCCGAAACTGGTAGTAGGAATTATTATTTAATTATTCTCTTGATTAACAAAAATTGCGGGAAAAAAATTATAGTAGGTATATGTAGCTTCGATAAAAAATATAAATTTTTTGTAAAAGCATTGTCACTTTTTAGTTACGTCATGCAGTTAAACGTGCTGTGTCGAATTTCCAATTAAATGTTCATTTAAGACAACTCACAGTTACTGAATAAATCGCTTTTTTTTTAAATGAAATATAGGTCGCTGTTGAAAAATTACCAAAATAAGAAGATATACAAATAAAGTGGACAACTAGGTTGCAGGTATCATACTTAATCTCATGCACAATCACTAGTCCAGTCTAATAAAGACATAAATACAGCCCTGCAATTAGGAAATTATCACCGGAAAGCTGGATTTAGGTATATAGCCTCCTCACGGCCGGCGTTCTTAAGAAACATGTGAAAAGTTCCTATCGATATAAGCGCCGCTCGCTAGAAATTTTACAGCGGGTTGAAGGCCCCCAAAATGTTTTTTGAGGAATAACTCCCAAGTGGTAAGTTGTACAAAAAAAATGTCAAGGACTTATTTTTAGTTATTAAGCACTAAATTTAACAAGTCCCTGCATTATGCCGACTTCACAACTTCACCTCCTGAAGTTTTTCAAATTTCTAAAATTTGTATATTACAAATAATGTTATTATTAGGTGTGTCTTTTTGCAAGTCCATATGGATTTGTCGAAAAAAAACGTCATAGGGACTTACCAAAGTCATCACAGCAAACAAGCCCATCACTGCTACAAAATGTCATCACTATGCCCTTTCAGCTTTATGGTGCGCATACAAAATAAAAACTTATCAGCCACACGCCACATTAAAATAATGTGTATGTATATAAGAAATTATTTCCCTTCATAAAAAATTAAATAAAAACATAAATCTTAACTTCAAGTCATTTATAGGAAAACTTAAGTTAAGTTCCGAAAATTATCTGTACTTAGCCAAGTCCATATGGGCATAGTTATTGTTGTATTTACGTGTAAAGCTCTTAGTTCCGATATCGTTTTTTCGACAATTCCATATAAATTTGCAAAAAAAAAACGCCTATTGAGTCTGTTAATAAATTTAACTTACTTTTCTTTAATTTTTGTAACCATTTTGTTTTAAAAACAAATAAATAAATCCCAGACACGCCAAACAATAAACAAATTCAAATGCAAGTCAAGTGCGTAAGATATTCTTGAAATTTGCAATTTGTGCAAGAAAAAAAAATCTACTGCGTTTAGGGCGATCTGCTTAACAGGGATGTTAAAGTTCGAATAACTTGCACTAGTTTTGCGTTTAGAAATTCGGCAATATATAATTTACAATCTTAGTAGGTAGCTACTGTCAACTGGTCTAAAACATATAAGTTTGACAATAAAATATAGGATTTAGAATCGATTTCCGAATATTATATTCCATATACTTTTACGATGCATGTTTTATAATAATAGCTGCATTTTACTATCCACATGATCTGATCTGGATCAGATAACCATAATAAAACCGAAAGAATCACAGTGACAGCCAGGGTATATATCCGTCTCTTTTTGCTTTGTGTTTGTATATTTTTCATGTTTTTGTTGGCTTTTTTCTTTGCACTACAGTTTACACAACCTTACCATACTAACAATAAAAAAGTACTAGATTTTGGATTATGAAATAGATCCAGAAAAAAAAGCAGGATTACATGTTGTTTTTGTATATTTACGTGTAAAAATTTGATCCTGATCAAATCATGTGGATAATAAAATGCAGCTAATGGCAATTAGAAATAATGGTGTAAAATTTTATACGGTTCAGTATACCTACACTTTTAAGGTATTTTTAGTATGATGCTGTTAAAAACTGCAGTTTCCAAATTTTATTATCTTCTATTAAATTTTAAATCACCAAATATACCTACTTATTTTATCTTTTTAGTATCTGCCATACATACTCCAAATATCAATTCGACAATTATTATATTTATAAATGTTTGTTTACATTTTTTGCATTACCTATCACTGTTTAAGAAATTTATTAAAGAAATAGATTTGATTGAATTTAAACCTAAGAAAATTTTAGAAAAGGCCTTTTATGTTAGAAAATTGTTATAGAACGCAAAGAACGAAACAAAATAAAAAACAAAATCGTATATTAATTTTCAAAATTTTATTGCTACAAATGCATTTCGGTTCACAGCAGAAGTACCATCATCGCAGAGAGTGTCGTTTGAGCATTAAAAAAATAAAAATTGCTTTTTTATTTGTATATTTATCTCGATCGTTTATGCGCGAAATACAAATTAAATACCTACTTATTATTTAATATCAGAAATTTATTTTTTGCAACCCCTATTTAACCTTTAGATAAGAAAAAAATATGGAAAAGTGAGTTAGTGCAAATGTCTCACGTCACGTTGTTGTCTGCATTCTGCTGGAAGCAAAATTAAAACTTTTGAATTTTTGCTTACACATTTCTCCCATGCATGATGAATCTTTTTAACCGGTATTTGTGTATATTCCGCTTAAAGAATACTTACATTTTTATTTATTTTTAGCTAATGTCTTTTTTAAACAAATTTGAGATTCAGTTTTGTTTTGTTCTTTAACCGAGAAAGGTTAATTTTAGTTTTGCTCAATCGAAGAATTTATTTAAGTTAAAGTGAATTCATAAACCGGCCGGAAACTTCTCTTGGTGTGACGATTTCTTTCGTTTATTTCATTGTTATTATAAGTAATTATTTACTTTTCTCATTAAAATAAAGTAGGTGGTACATAATTTACAGCAGCTATGTAAAGTTATTAAGTGTCTTTCTTTTCTTAGCGTTAAAGCTTGAAATCGAAAGTTCATTCTTATAGTACATATACATTATACATTAAATAAAATATAATATGTACCTATTTATATATATAAACTACGGTTCACATGAATAAAGATAACAATTTCATTGATATAAAATGAGAATTATGTCCCTATAATTCGTTGTATGAATTTAATAAGTGAATGGTAAAATAATTTCGGAATATATAACAACGAAAATCACTTTACTTTACAAAGTAACGGGGCTTTAACGAAGTTTGTAAACAAAGTTGGGAATTGAAGCAATAAAATCGGTTCACTTGAATAGAGGCAGTTGAGAAATTACCTGCATCCCTGAATATTTGGTAAGAAAGTCCGTGTTAACTTCGAAGTGCAATTTTTATAAAAAATGAGAAAATGAAATGCTTTAAATACATCAGAGAAAGCTTAAATAAAGGTTTGCCACTCGGAAAGTTATTCCAACCGCAATATCGCAAGCGAAGCGCATTTTTTGTTGACAATTATTTAAGAGAACCTGGTTCTTATGGAAATGAAGAACATCTACTGCAGTGGTCTCAACAGCTGGTAGGCGGAATACCTATCAAGTTGAAAAAGACTGGGGAATGGTTGTCTTTACGAATGAAAAGAAATTTAATTTGGATGGGACAGATGGCTGCAACTTATTTTCTCACGATTTACGGAAAAAACCAACGGTTTCCAATAAGTCATCACAGCCGAGAGGATGGGGTTCCAATCAGCTTTTATAGAGCACTTGAGCTAAATTTTCAAACTACTAATAAATGACGGGAATCACCTACAAAGGAATATTGGAGACAGCATTTCTTAAGTTAAACGAGCTATTTGGACCTTTTTCTTGGATTCTTCAACAAATATAGCAGTACATACTAGCAGTACAATAATAATAAATAGCTTATCGCAGGTACATAAGTCAGCTTAGACTGCAATTCTCCTTAAATTTCATTATCATTAAACGAATCGCTTTCATATGGTCTCTTTGGGGTAGTTTTGAAAAATGACCACATACACATTACTAACTGCAATTAATTTATTTCACTTCAAATTTTGCTCAACTATCACATAACATGGAATTCTTTTGAAGTTAATTTCACAACTGCCATTATTCAAGTGAACCGATTTTATTGCTTGAATTTCCGACTCTGTTTACAAATTTCGTTAGAGCCCCGTTACATTGTACAGTAAAGTGATTTTTGTTGATGTATTCTCTTGAGAGATTCTGAAACTATTTTTCCACTCACTTATTGAAATCATGTAACGACTTATTGGGACATAATTCTCGTTCAATAAAATTGTTGCCTTTATTTGAGTGAACCGTAGTGTATATGCATATGCAACTCATCTCTCTTTCAACTAAGTAATTAAATTATGGAAAATCTGTTAGAACTCGTTCTTTTCTCCTTAATTTTAATTTTAGCTGCCTGATTCAGAATAACAAGAATTTAAATAAAATTAACATTTTTCTTGAATAAAAATAAAAATAGCGTATATCAAGTATATTTAATAATTAAGGGTACTGTGAACTAAGTCCTCAGGAACTAAGGGCCAGTTTCACAGAGCACACTTAACAAAATAAGTGGCACTTAATTTTCCCATTTTGGCACTTAAGCCGCAGTTTTACTACCTGAGTAAGTGGAACTTAAGTGGCCAACATCGGAGACTTAAGTGTCACTTATTCCGATAAGTTTACACTGTGAAATTGGGAATTAGTTTTCCGTATTCGGCACTTAAGTGACACTTACTTCACTGTGAAACTGGCCCTAAGAAAACCGAAGGACTAAGTTGTCACTAGGCAAGAACAAAAATTATTTTTTTAAATTATAATAAAAAATTGCAAAATTTTATTTTGCGAAAAAATATCGTTCTGCTTCAGTGCCCAGGGCGGTTGGCACAATAATCGCTGCCAGCTGTCTGTGTTGGAAATATGCACATCCAAACAGAGTTACCATTCTTTATTGGAAGTAAATCATTTGAGCTTTTCCAATGGTTTTGTATTAAAGAGCCGAGTTTTGTAGCTTTTTTAAGATTTCGAGAAAACACTTATTTGCAGCGATTTTTGATACAAACAACGGAAACCCTGTGAGAGCTTTAAATAGGGACAGGTTTATGCAATCCAAAGTGAGAAGCAAACGTCTTTTCTTGCCTCTACTAACAATTTTTGTTGAAGAGTATATTTGCATTAGGTAAATTCTAAATTAGCTAATTAACTCGAATTAACACCAATTTTAAAACAAAAATATCAAATAAACACGATTACAAATACTATGTATATATTTTTATAAGTTTATTAATTTTAATTTTATTTTATTACAGATAAATTTCAAATCATGACCTCATCAAAACACTTTGACCGCTCTTGCCTTACGAGGGTTGCTATTACTGTCGGATTAATACATATTCTTGGAAGTGTTTGTAATACTTTTTACGCTGTATACACTTTGATAACACCAGATCCTGATTTTGGGGAAATTTATTATAACGACGCTATAATACAAATTAGTACTGCACCTCTATTTGCATTTTCGGGTTTTCTTCTAATATTTGGAACGCTCAAGGTTCGTTTATTCAAAGTCACTAAATGATAATTATCTACTTATATATTATAAAAATGGGTAATCCATTTAAAGGTAATTTTTTTTAAACTGAAAACGTAAAAAAAAGCCCAAAACCTGAAGCCCAAAACAGAAATCAAATTTGCATTATTAAAGGTTACCTATTATACATGGCGGCGCAATTATAGCTATCTCATTATTGACAATTATAATTTTAAATTTTGGGCATTTTAGAAACTAAATCCAATTTTTATTTTATACCAAAACAAAGCTTAGAATACAATAATTATTATTTCAAGCTAAAACAATGAAATAATTTTTATTATTTCAATGAACAATTGGTAAAGTATTGCATTGAAATAATAAAAATCATTTTGTGCGAAGGTTGAACCAAAATGGAATTTTTTTTTACCTACAAACAATAATTATGGCATAAGCTTTGTTTTTCCATCAAAAGAAAAATTGATTTTTGGCTTTGAAATAAATTAAATTGGGCTCGTATATATAAAGCCAGGGTCTTTATAGTGAATTACAAGTTTCAAGTCTCAACCATTCCTGTGTGCGTGTTATTAGCAAGAAGCGGCAGGTGGAGCCAACAATTTTCTACTGAATTCGAACGACTAAGGAAATACTCTCGGAGGTTTTGTTAATTCCTCGCAAGAAGCACTACCTGTAAACAACATATGGCATAGGCTCAAGGCGGGCGTGTCAGTCCTAAGTATGGGCTACTACATTAGCCTCAAAATTAACAATTAAAAAAAAATTCAGTGATGAGTTTTAATGAAAGCTATAACATATGGTAAAATTATATTTTCTTTGCACATCATGATTCGTAAAAACACATAGCGAATTATTTTAAATCGTTTTTTTTTTAATATTTATCTAATTTTTATTTTTGTTTTTTTAAGGAATCACATCTGATGTTTTTGCCATGGCTAATTTTAGAAGGGTTTGGCTTAATAATATATTTTATTTATGCCACAATGAATTTACTTGATTCTTCGCTTCATAACTGGAATACATTCGTTTTAACCATTATTAATTTTATCATAATTGGTAAGAATAATTTTATTATTATTTAAATGTTTTCCTTTTTTTTAATGTTTAATTTCTTTTATTTTTTTATACGTGTAGGACTTTGTGTTTACGTTTGGTTTGCAATGTTATCATTATATCAGATTTTTCGAGAAGAAAAAATAAACCCAAAACATGATGACGAAGAGAATCTATGTGCTGATTTAAATTCAAATCAAGATCTTGACAGTAAACCATATTATTCTACATATGTTATTCCAGTTGGATTTTCCAAGCCTAATTTACCACCTTCACAAATAAAATATTAATTATTTTTGTGTTGCTAAATAAACAGTATATATACACTACGGTTCACATGCAATACTTTTATTGTGCTAAACCGAGAATTATGTCCCTATTCAATTATTTGACTTTAAAAAGTTAGTGGAAACATAGGTTCAGAATCTCTCAAGAAAGTAACGGGGCTCTAACGAAATTTTGTAAAACGGGTCGGAAATTCAAGCAATAAAATTGATTAACTTGAATAAAGACAATAAATTAAGAAAATATGCATTTTTTATTTTTATTCATTAATTTTTTTTGATGATTATAATAAATAATTTTTTAACAAAGCAGTAAGTAATTTGAATGACCACCATTTTTAGAAATCATCTTAAAAAGGCGGTCTGGGAGGCGGGTCGTACCATGAGTTTAAATGTAATTATAGGGAAAATTTCGGTCCAAGCTGACTTAATACCACCGATAAGTTATTACTTATTTCGTATTTCCTTATTTTCGTATCTTTAAACATTTTTTAACGTTAAAGTCAGGTGAATTTTGCGCCCATTTCAACAATTCCACTCTTTGACTTGCAAAGTGTTTTGTTGCAGAATCTAAGACAAAGGTCCAAATAGCTCGTTTAATTTAGGAGATCCTGACTCCAATATTCCTTTGTTGGTGATTCCTATCATTTATTAGTACTTTTAAAACTTAGCTCAAGTGCTCTATAATAGCTGATAGCACCCCACCCTCTTGGCTCTGATGACGTATTAGAAACCGTTGTTTTTTCAGTAGATCATGGGAAAATAAGTTTAGCCATCCGAGCCATCCAAATTAAACTTCTTTCCATCCCATTAAAAGCCGTTCTTTTTTTTTGTTTGCAATTCTAGTCAAAGTTGCATACGTAGGTACGTCAATAAGAGGAGGTTTTTTGATCAGCTTTAACTGCTTTACGTGCTTAGGATAAGGAATGACATGCCAAACAGTGGATTTGCTAGCGTTTATTCCGGGGTCGAACTTGATTTTTGGTTTCGAACGACTGCAATTCCAAGCAAACCGAATGTTTTTGCGCTTATCAGCTGTTGAAACCACTGTAGATGTTTTTCATTTATATTTTTTTCCCAAAAAATGCAATTCGACCAATTTTTTTGCGATATTACGGTTGGAATAACCTTCCGAGTGATCTAAACTTTTACTTAAGCCTTCTAGATGTATTTAAAGCATTTCCTTTCTCCCTTTTTGATAAAAACGCGTACAAAATTAATTTATTTTACTTTTAATTTTACTCAACTATCACATAACACGGTTTTCAATTGATGATGCGACTGCAGGGCACTTGCTAGAAGAAATTAGAAGGATAGGATTGTTAGCGCAGTGGACTGAGAAATAAGGTGTCAATTTATCTCATTAAATCCTACGGTTCAGTTGAATCTGAGGGAATAAATAAAAGAATGCTGCTGTGTAGAAAACTAAAAAGAAGAAAAAATCCCATTTAACGTGATGTGTTTATACTTGGGATAGGATATGGAACATGGTCCATGGATAAAATAAAGAGTGAGGCCTTTGTTAAGATTCATACAAAAATTTAATTTTTTTTAAGTGTGCCGCCCTTTGCACTTACATGGACACAAAATAATAATTTTATTGGCATGCAACAATTGACCGACAATTATAAACTTTTATGTATTTTTCCTTTAAAGTTGGCTTAGTGCCTGTCTGCTTATATATATATATGGCGGGCATGTAAATGAATGCAATCTTTAATGACTTCAATAATATGATTGCATTAGCCATTAATTGATTTCACTTTGAGACTTCAGACTTCAAATTATGCAATCACCATTCACTTGAATCAATCATTTTTATTCCCATTCATTTTACAGCAATCAATTGAATGCAATCTTTTGTAAATTCAGGTAATCTTTGCATTCTTTGCATTCATTTGCATTGCTTTGCATTCTTTTCATACTTTGCTTGCCATGATGCAAGATGATGACGGTTCATAAAAGGAGGAAGGACATCAGTTCGACAGCCTAAGCTGTCAAATTGCAGATCTGTTCAGATGATGATTTGTGAGTCTCGTTCAGATGCTAGCAATGACAGGTTCGCAGGACTGTTCATATCACTACCAGTAGGATGACAACTTTTGTGCTACCATAGAATATGGTGGATTTTTTCTTCACCATTCCCTTTAATTGCTGGTGAAGAATGACCACTGATCTCTATATAATACCCTGGAAAGTATATTTTTAAAACAATTCTTTTGAATAAAGTATAAGATGAAATTTGCGAAGATAACTTCAAATTTTGATATCAGCCAAGCACAAGAAAAGTAAGCTTGAAGTAAAACAAATCTCTAATGGAGAAAGTTTTTTTATATAAATACGGTATTTAGTGAGTAATAGAGATTTAGAGATAATTGATGAATTTTACACGTTGTTCAACGCTATAACCTTTTATTGGGCTTTTCCACCAGCCGTCAGTTTCAAACAAGCAAAAAAAAAATGAAACAGCTGGTCTAAACTTGGAGAAAGGTAAACAAACGACAAATATTTTTATAATATAGTGCTTGTTTGTTTTCCAATAAAAACGTATAAAACGATGGTTTAACAAAAAATCAACTTCAATAACTTATCAAGCTTATTATTAGTTATATAAACAAAAATCACAGAAAATATTAAAAATCCACATTGCACTGAAAAAGCATTTGTTTACATTTCTCCAAGTTCGATATCACATGTTTTGTTTTTGTTGTTTTGAACTGTCAAAATAAGAAAGAGAAAAGACAAAGATAGTTTTTGGAAAAGCCCAATTGTGAACTAAGAATAAGAAAAATTCAAAACAAATTTGACAGGTAAATTGCTTTAACGAAAGTAAAAATAGCTGTTCGAGTGCACCCAAAAACTGACACACCACATTAAATCTGTTCGTTTACTTCCAAAAACTGCCAATTTCTGAGAATTTGAATCTAAAGTTGGTAGCGCTATGGAAAGTTAATAAACAAACCTTTTATTATACATAGGTAACAATAAAATATTGAAAATTGACAATTGGAGTGATCTGATTTTCTTTCAATTTTCACTAATGCACTGAACTGAAAATGAAATTGAACTGTTTTTCAGGATGGTTTTAATGGCATGAAAGATGAAAACAATTTTTCATTCATGCAAAATTATAATAAGAAATTGAATTAAGTTTCTCTTTAAAACCAATGCCAGCCCCTTATATGCAAGCACTAAAATCAGGTTATCTATATAGGTTCTTATTCGATGAATTTTTTGGATTGTAAAAATTAAAATTTGCGGCTTGAATTCCGTATGACATCTTTCTCATCGTCAGTTAAATTTTGTTGTGTTTTGTGAAAACAGCTTTCGATTGTTGTTCATTTTATTCAAATTTAAATTATTTTTTTTGCACAAACCGCATACCACAAACTAAACTACGTAAATTACACTTAAGGTATTTTTTTGTAATCAAATATATATATAAATATAGAATCTGTCTAAAGACCCGACAGCGCGTACGCGAAAATGTTATCGCGTACGCGAAATCAGTTTCGCGTACGTGAAACTATAGGATTTGGGGTAGTTGCGAGGTTGGCTTTAACTCCCCTGATTCTTTAAATGCAAAAGAAACTGCATACACCTAACCGCGCACCTACCCCAAATCCTATAGTGAGCCCAAGCAGGGGGGTTGCAGGGGGGCAGCATGCCCCCCCATACATACCTCACTGTTTATGCGAGGTAATGATGGGTGCTAGCACTGTATTTCTGTAAGCAAGCAAATAAAACATTGAAGTGAGAATCACTCAATTTCGCGTACGCGAAATCATTTTCGCGTACGCGCTGTCGGGTCTTTAGACAGACTCATAAATATATGTTATTTACTATATATATATGTTATTTACTTCTGCTCTCTTAATTTATTTATTTGGATTTTTTGTTAAATTGAACTTGTACAAATAAATAAAAATTTCAAGTAATTATAACCTTATTAAAAAATAAGCTTTCTATAAATATTCATAGATATATAGGTATAAGCGCGCGCCGCAATATAAATGTGTACAAATTTATGTTGTTCGGCATTATTTATGTGTGTAATGTGCATGCTGAATGTTATATTCGGCGTAATAAGTCCAGTTAACAGTATATTTCTGTCTCAATACAAAATTGCCGGTCATATGTATACATATATTAAAAAGAAAACACAAATATCAATATGTGTTATTTCTTGAAAAAAGCAATTTCGAAGATTTTTTTTCCAAGGAAAAAAAGCAAAACTTTTCTGGGAGACTTTCCAGACTTTTCGATTTAAAAAAAAAAAAAAAATTTTTTAAAAAGCCAGAAACAAAATTTAAAAAATGGTAGTATCGTAGTACCGATAAACATAAACTAACAAATTAAAATGTATCTTGATGCTTTGAATATTTAAAAAACCTCCGATCGCAAAATCTTGATTTTTAAGTCACTAGGCCCTGGTTTTACACGAGCTGTCGCTGCCGAAACAAAAGTTATAGTTTACACGTCTTCGCCGCGAGTCCCGCTACTCACTCATTTTTTTGTATGTGATAAATAAAAAAAATAAAACGAATAAACGAGTAATGTGATATAGGATCTCAAAAACTATATAATGTGGACTTCCTCTGACAACAGACTTCCCTTACGATTGGCAAAAAAAATTCCCCTCTTTGATTTTTACCATTTCGAATGGACATTACGTCTGGTTAAAGTGTATAATATTATATATTTAAAGCTACGACACAAACAAAACAAAGACAAAATAAAATGATATAACTGATAACACGTATACATACGTAACGTACCTACAAAATTTAATTTGTTATAATTTTTGCGGATTTTTTTTTTATTTTTCTCTTATATTCAAAAAATTATCACAATTTCTACATCACGGAGAAGTTGTTTTAATATCCCACACTGTTTTTGTTACATTTGAGGTGAATGAGGCTAAAAAATTAAAAAAAAATTGGTGACACAATTCGTTAAAACAGCTTATTTTGATTACTTTAATATGCCAATGTGTAATTTAGATAAGCTGTGGCTACCTAAAACTGTTTGTCAAAACTGTGTTGTTAGTTTGCGACTATGGTCAAGTGGAACAAGATATTCTTTAAAGCTCAAAACCCCGACGAACTGGCGAGAACCAAGAAATCCCCATGATGATTGTTATCTTTGCCTCGTTAATTTAAATTGTATTATCTCAAATAACCGCAATAAATGGATTTATTCTAATGTACCATCTGCCAACGACCAACTTTCTTGAAAAATATCATTTTTGGTTGCTTTTGAAGAATAATTTCATTTTTATTCGCCGTATGGAAGGTTTTATTCTATAGAAATATCCGTATGTCATATCTCAAAAACTAAAGGTGATGGATGAAAATGGGTTTCATTTTCAGATGCAGGATGCCCAATGTCTACAGAAAATGTACTTATTTTTCCGGAAAAAATCTTTGTAATTATGTGTAATCTATTGGCCTTGTCTTGAGTTTAAAATAAAGTTTAATCGCTGCAACTGAATATTTCTGAAAGCTAAGATATTCAGCTATACATTTTGCCCAAAAAATTGTATTCGTCAAACTCCGACTCTGAAAAAGTGTGATCAAATTTTGCAAGGCAATAACAAAACAAAACACGTTTTTAATGATACCTATAATAAAGATAAAAACCTAATGATTTCTCCGAGAACACTTAATTCTTGGATGTTTTATTTTCACCAAAAACTGGGGCGGACTGGCCCACCGGGCAACCGGAATTTTGCCCGATGGACCCCTGGAAGACTAAACAGTGTATGAAAGTCTCTGCAGTACTTTCTGTTCGTTTAAAAGAAAACTTTCTCATAAAATTGGATTTCTAAGGGCTTACAGTAAATATGCAGCTTTTGTGGCCCCAAAGGAATCTCAGTAAGCCCACACATCTCATGTTAGGGGCCCCCACAATGAGCATAAAAATGTTGGCCCCCAAATTACCTTATACATTCTATAAGTTTTTTAGGTACTTTAAGTTCATTTAAAATAAAGCTTTCAAAAAGCTGCAAAAAAACAAAATACAAAAGTGTGTCAGTATATTCGAAGTCTTGGTAAAAGTAGAAAACATCAGTTATAAAATTTGCATTATAACTGTAAACAAGTTAAATTTTTTGTTAACTTGAACACATAACAAAAATTTCGGAGCAGACTATTTTGGCTTCAATTACACAATGATAAAAAATTTTTATCGTCGTATTCGGAGCTTATTATTTTTCACTCCTTCTACTCATTTAACTATTTTGTGGCTCTTTTATTAAAGTCCCGGAAGGCCCTTTGACTCCTAGTCCGCGCCTGACCAAAAATATCAATTTTTATTTAGATTTATGATAAAAAAGAATTTAACATCATTCAGATATTCAATTTGTATCTGAGTCATTTTTCTTTTCTTAAAATACGCTTTATGAATAAATTGTTTTAGTTTTTCTTTTGCTCAGACTAAATTGAATTCCTTTTAACTGCAACTAAAGTAAACATCTTCTGTTTTTATTGTTTAACCCAAGGTTAATTATTGTACACATTTTCAAGTCATTTTGTGTAGATAATGGTTTAGATTTGATGCATTCGTATAAATATACCTACATCCATACATATTTTCATTTGTTTATAAGGAAGAAAAGACAGATTTCAATATTTAATTCAAGTGCATTTTTTTTAAATTTACCTGTCTATGTATAAACCACGGTTGCAAAAGTCAATACAGTAATTGTACTTTTTTCGATACAGCTAAAGTACACAAATACATAAATATATATAATTCGATACAATTTTTCTATTTTGTGTTGATTCATTACAATACAGTTAAAATGAGTTAAAGGAAAAATAATTGGTTTATTTTAACATATTTTTTTAAAATTATAATCTTGACTAAAGAATTCGACTAAGCCAAAAACCTTTATTTTTATAATATTAATATTTAAAAAACAATGAAAAATTTGTAATATTTCTGTGCAATAGTCATGTTTCCATGTCACCTGAAAGACACTTTTTAGTTTTGTTAAAACGGCCTAATTTAATGACAATAAAAAATCAGCTGATACAATGGTTTTTCCTGAAAAATGCTAAAAATCGACACGCCACTTTATCTTTTATTGTTTACTATGTTTCTCGAATGTTAAACTCGTTTAGATTCAAACACTCAAAGAAATAAACAATAACATTTACTTAAACAATACTTTTCAAAATGCAATTCTGATTCTTACGTCATTTGCGTCAAAAATTCAATTACAAGATAATCATAAACGCATACTGAAAAGTCAACTGTTAGTCAAAAAACTAGATTTTTATATGAAAAGTCGTTTTTTTTCTATAACGCAGTTTGCTAAAGTTATATGTCCGATAATATCAGTTGCGTTTTATTGCCAATTTATAGCTAGCGAAGCAATGTAAGTACCAATAAAACGCTTTAGCCACTTTTATGTACAGTGTTTATTTCTGTGGCTGTGTTCGCAAAGTATTCTTATTTCCATGTCTCTACTATACATAATTGTATGTGTTGATTATCGATCGATTCGTAAACGACAAATTCCAAATCAAGAAAATTGATAAAACTGATTTTAAGCTAGTAGGAAGATTGGACATTTGACGATAGCAGTATATGCGTCAAAAATGACGATCATTTGACGATCAAATTGACGTTCATTTCAATTTTTTTAAAACGTAATAAATTTGTACCTATGAGAAATCTTTGAGATTTTAAGAAATATAAATGTAAATCTACTTAAATCTCGGTTTAATGGCGGATATAAATTGTAAACGTAAATTTAATATATGCTTATTTTTTGTATCTTAGTAGGTATTCTTCAAACAACATTTATTGGTTGAACAGAAATCAAGAAGTACAATTCGATACACTTTTTTTTAAACTTTTTATTCACTGCTGAAATACGATTTTTCATCCCTGGTATAAACTGATATACAGTCAAACTTCTTTATAACGAACTTCTTTATAACGTAATTCTCTCTATAGTGAATTTCATTTTGTTCCCCTTCCCCTTAAAAAATATCTTATATGAATTAGGTTCTTTATAACGAAATTCTCTATAGCGAAATTCTCTTCATAAGGAAATTATGTTTTTGGTCCGAAAGCAAAGTTGTTTCTTTATAACGAAATCTCAATTTTCAAATTTGAAATAAAAGCCGACTACGATTTTTGTTTCTTATTTTAAAAGGGAATTCCCCATTTAAGCAAGAATTTTCGAAATGTGAATTATTTTCAAATTTTAAATCAAAGCCTACTACGATTTTTGTTCCTAATTTTAAAAGGGAACTCCCCGTTTTGGGAATAATTTTCTTAAAGGTTCCCCCACACTAACGCGAATTTTCGGTGTTGCTTTCATTGACAACCACGTGTTTTTATTGTTGTTTTCATCACCGCCACCGAAAATTCGTGTTGGTGTGGGGGAACCTTAAATTGAAATTATTATGTATGTACGGATGTATAAAAAGTGTGCATATGTAGTAGTACTTTTACGTCGAGTTTGAGAGAATAGGAATATTTTTATAATAATAAAACAATAAATAAAATTCAATTGCAATCGAAAATTGATATGTTTTTAATTAAAAAATAAAAAGACACACATATCTTTAAAATGAGTTTTTTTGTACCATTTTTTTAAAATATAACTCTTGCAGTGTTAAAAAAATTACATTTTCTATATTACGAATTTTGTATAAAACTTCTTTATAACGAAGCAATTTTCTGTTCCCTTGAAGGTTCGTTATAGGGAAGTTTGACTGTACCTAGTCTATATAGCCTATGCATACATATACACATACATATTTATTAAATTATTATATTTATTGAAAAAAGCTTTATCAAAATAAAGCAATTGTTTTTTATTTTATTTGATTATTTGAAACATAGCGTATTGATTGCAAAAACACTGGCTTCATGGGTTTTTTTTGTTGATATTTTTTGAGAGGGCAATTTATGTATTCTTTTTTATTCATTATATTTTTTGATCATAACGCAAATAACATTTTGGGCTTTTTTATATTTCGCTTTTATTCGAAAAATGTTTTTCACCATTTCGCAAAAATCATTTGGCAATTTGTTATTTATTGATTCAAAATAAAGCTTTAAACGGCCTTAAGTCCTATAAAAATACAGGGCAATCTCACTTGGACTCATCATGTGACTAGTAACTAGTAAGGACCTTGTCAATACGTAATTTTTGCTAAGTTCAGTTCATCTTACATAGATTTCGTGACGAATATCTAGTGTGAACTAAATTCAAAGGACTAAAGGTCTAGTGTGAACTAAATTCAAAGGACTAAAGGTTGTTAAAAGCTATTCTGAATCAATAATCCAACAAGTCCAAATAAATAGTGCTAAGTCTTCTACTTGGCTGATGTATTTCAGCTGTACCTACTACATATATATATAATTTGTATTATTAAAAAAAAATTCTTAAATGTTGATATGCATGTATGTCGTATGTCGTTTAATTTGTAAAACAAATGTGTTAAGAAAAAACGTTGATTTGCTCTACAACTTCACGAAGCCGTTTGGGTGAATATGGCAATAATTTAGAAAGCATATGAAAGAACCATTTATTGTCTTTCAATATGCAGAACCGGTTTTTGAATAGTTGACACACAGCAAAAGATATTTGAAAAATGTACCTATGTATTGTCAGATTTTTGTTGAAATTGCTTATCCCTTAACAATTTCACAGATGAACTAGTTATTTGATTACAACGAATTTGGTCCTATTTTAAAGGTATTAAAAATATCATCCAATATTCCGCAGCAAAAAATCACAATTCAATAAGATTTCTAAAATATATTGATTTCAAAAACAGTATAAATACATTTTTTCAACTCGTTTTACCTTAAATGTATTTAAATAATTTTGTTCATATAGTGACCTTTACTAGTATTTTATATTCATTCATATTTTTTAATTCAAATTCAATCAAAAAAATTAATCATTAACAGTGTATATTATGTAAAACAATATTTTTTAAAAACCTCTACCTCGAGAAAATATCAAGATTTTAGTTCAGACACAAACCATTTCATATAGTTCGCACATTTTTATTTTTTTATTTGATTTATATTATTAGGCACAATAGGCTATTCCAAATCCAAGTACCATGGACACAAAAGTTGAAAGATTGTTTTGCATTAAACTTCCACATGCTGGTTTGGCAGTTGGTTTTTTAACCTCAATTATAGGTTTTTTGAATATCGTCGATCTTATAAGCGTTTTTGTTGCATTTGACGGTCAAGAACCTAGCTTTCATATAAGTATGAGTTATTGCATTTTCAAAATAAAAATATCTACTAAATCTACCTTATTTTGTTATAATATAGATTCTTATGAAAGCCAGGAAATAATTGGATTGGAAATTTTTGGTTATTTCCTGGTTCTTTTGTCGGGCTGGCTTCTTATTCAAGGATCACTTAAGGTTTGATGAACTTATATACATAAATAAAAACTGAAAACCCATTATGATGAGAATTGTTTGATATACATATTATTTTATTTGACTTAATTTTATTTTAAGGAATCACATCTTATGATCTTACCATGGCTAATTTTGATAGGGTTTGCAATTTTATTTGGATTTGGTTTCTCTTTAATGTTATTATTATTTGGCGTTATTGCTAACTGGGATAGAGATTTTGGACAACTATATATAATGATATTTTTGGGAACCCTGTTTTTACCTGGTAAGAATTTGGAATCATATTTTTTCACAGTGTTTTAAAGTCTTTCAAAATAAGAAATTAAATTTTGTAATTTTTTTTTTTTTTAATTAGCTCTCGGCTTTTATATTTGGTTTGGAATTTTTTCATTCTATCGGAATATTAAGGAGAAGAAGCAAGAAGCATTAGCTCAAGTTGAAGCGAAAGGACTATGTGCTTCTCCATATTCTAATCCTCAAATACTCATATATCAAAAGCACTACGGAATATAGATGGACAAAATAAATGATATATTTACCTATACGAAATAATTTTAATATTAGAAAGAAAATTTAAAAATGATAAAAAAAATTGTACACATGATGCGTACTTTTGATAAGAATAGAAATTATAATTTAATTTTAAGTAAATACCTACATGTCAACCTACAAATTATTTTTGTTTGCATTTTCACTTATATGTACAACTATTAAGGTAAACACATTTTATGTCTATAGGTTGCTACTAAATATTTACCAAACGTTCCCTTTTTATTTTATATAAGTTTGTTCCCACCACTAACCACTGAAACACTACAATTTGAAGGTCAGACGAACAGCTGTTCTTTGTTGAACAACAAAATTGAGAAATATTTTATCTCATAGAAATCAACTCAAAAAATCTCGGAGCACCCAAAATTTTCTCCTCTCTTCGCGATATACGCATGTAATGCAAGTTGAAATCATTTTCTATGCCAGCGATGAATGTACGTGACATCTAATGAAACTCTACAGTCTACACACCTACTTTTGTCTAAGTTCAATGTCAAACAAACTTCTTACTCCACATTCCCGACACGAGTTCAAAAAGGAGGCCGGCATGGTCGCACGAGCTTAACTTACCCAACAATTATGAAGGCAAAAACTGTTTTAATTTGCATCATCAGCATGAAGGAAGGCACTACCATGGGATAAAATCAAAATGGCCCTTTTAAGTCGAGTCAATAAAGCAAAAACAAAACAGCCCAACTACAGGGTGATCGGTATAAGGTGCACCAAAAAGCTAGAGCAGATAGGTTGGGTTAAGACAAGAAAAACATCGTATGGGAGGGGGGGTCTATTTCCCCCCGTTTAGGCGGGAGGGGTAATTTTCTAAAAAAATTTACTTAAAACAGAAACAAAAATATTTAAAAACAACGGTAAAACTTACAATGCCAAGTTATATATCTACCCTTTTGGAAAGCCAGAAATCTCTTCTTTAATATTCATTTTATTTTAAGTTGTATTAATGAATAGTTTTTGAAAAATTAATTTTCAAACTCGAAATTTTGAAAAATATCATATTACAGCTTTTTTAAATTCAGTAATTAATTCTTTAATTATGTTTTTAAAAAAAAGTTATTTTTTGAATAAATGATTTTTAAACTCTTAATTTTTCGACACAGCCAGAAACAGTCTTCTTATTTATAAACCGATTGCAAAGTATGTCTAACTTTGGACAGCTGTCCAACTACAAAATCTTATTTATAATCATGTTCCATCGAGTGTCTAACTTATGACACTGTAATTGGTTGTTCAAATCTATTCTAAAGTGGGTATGTTCAATGCACAAAAAGTTGAAAATTAAGTGAAATTTTCATTGAACGTATCGTGTTCACGAAGTTGACAGATTACAGGGATGTTAGTTAGTGTAAAATGAGAACATTATTTAGAAAACTGTTGGAATGCGCTTATAAATAAGAAGGTTTTTTTTAATAAAACAAATTCTATATACTACGGAAATACATCAGCCAAGTATAGAAGACTATTTTATTTGGAATAGTTGAATTATTGATTCAAAATAGCTTTAAATAAACGGCTAGAAAATTTTGGCGTTTCGTCCCGGCGATCTCACTTGGACTCATCAGTTGAATGGAATCAATAATTTAACAAGTCCAAATCAAATAGTGCTACTTGGCTGATGTATTGCAGTAAAATATAGAATTTGTATTATTAAAAAAAAAACCTTCTTATATAAACAATGCCATGGCCCCGGGAAAAAAAATAAAAACTTCCAATTTAATGATTAGGAATCCTAGTCTTGTTGGATAATGGATATAGTTCACACTAGATATTCGTCACGAAATCTATGTGTGATGAACTAAACTTAACAAAAAATTGCGTATTGACAAAGGCTCATCAACTGATGAGTCCAAGTGAGATCGCCGGGACGAAACGCCAAATTTTTGTAGGACTAAAGGCCGTTAAAAGCTATTTTGAGTTTATAAGTAAGGGGATGTCCAAAAATTTAGACATGTGGCTAGCTGGATAACTGTCCAAGAGTGTTCTAAGGAAATCTTATAAATACGACTGATAGTGTTTATCTTTAAAACCAATACGCAGCCCTTATAAGGGTGTGTATCTGAGATTGAGAATTATAAAAAAAAAATGAACTTCAAAGGCACTGCGAAAGTCATAACATATAAGAACTTAAAAGAACCATAATAGAAGATTCTGTTTTACTCAGTCCGACAAAGCTTCAGTCTTCAGTCAGTCGTTACTCGTTAGCCGCCGTTGCTACTGGTTGTTCGGTTCGCATATAATTCTTCAGATATAAGAGGAATATTGAATATATTTTTCGGTTGCGTCTTTAGTATAATGTAGGTAATATAAACAATAAGATAATAAGGATCTAAAAAAATATAATAATATAATTTTTTAGCAAATTGTTATCTTGTTGTCAATTCGGAATCAATTGAACTTGTTTGTTTAAATTGCAGAATTGCTCATCTTTTACCGGTATTACCGTAAATTTATAAATATTTGTGTACATTTTAAGATTATGTGTATTAATATAAATCGAAATGCGTAGTTTCTCTTGTGAACATGGTTTTAACTGTATTAATGTGAAATTCTTATTTTTCATGATACAAAAAAAAAATAATTGAATGAGTAACATTATCGGAAAATCCGTATATTATGGTGTTTTTTTTTGTATATGCGGTGTTCTTCTACAGTGCATTTAATCATTTTAAATGTAAAAATTAAATACATCTCTTAAGATCATTAGAATAACATAAACTCAAATTAAATTCAAGTTATGAAGATTGAAGTTTCCTATATCTTCAGGCTTTAATTGGACGTAGGTACCTACTATGTTTTCAGTACAATCAATGTACTTTTTATAGAAGTCATTTTTAGAACTCAGGGCATGTAGATGAACAAGTTATAGTTATAAAGAATTGGTTGCTATTCTGTATTTTAATTCTTACCTATTGTATTTTTATTTATAATTTCGAAATTTGTTAGGCGATTCAATCAACCATCAAAATAACACAAACAAGGGAGCTTTTAACAGCCACATTAACATAAATGGATTTTGGTGGATTTGCAAGACTATACAAAAATTCAGTTGAAATTATTTGCCGGCCGGTAGCTTTGACATATGTAGTAATATCTGCCACGTTCAACTGAATGTTGTCATTGTATACTGGTATCGACAGTATATTGCGTTCTGACATCATCTGAGTTCAGTTTATGTGATGAAATCTTTTTGTATATTTGTACGCTATTTAAAACGAATTTTTAACAATGAAATAAGAAAAGATCTCGGCACGCTGACCGACGAAAGTTTTGTTTTCTCGTCGCATTGTCAATAAGACTTAAGACTTTTTATTTAGCTTAAAATAATAATTGAGTTATCAGCAAAAAACAAAATCATTGATTATTTTGATGCATTAAGCATCATCCGGATATAAGTTGTGGATTAATTGATGGAATATTAAGGCGGTTAGGGTGAACCGGTTAAGCGATGTATAAGTTTAAGTACAAACGATATAATAACTTTGAAATAAAATATGCTTTTGAAATAAAATATGCTTTTAATAATATAAAAGTCTATTTTTAAAAAAATATCAATTGTAGTGAACTATAACGAAAAGAACTAAAGAACTTTTTCAAAATGGCCGTTGTCATAAAACGATTATTATGCTTGGATCTCCCAACTGCTGGTCTGGTCATAGGATATCTCGGAGTTTTTGGCGGAATATGGGAATTAATTGAGATACTTTTAAATATTTTTTATTTTGATGAATATTACGATGAAGAATTAAAAGCACAATCATCTGTCGCAGAATTTAAATCGAGTAAGAAAATTAAAAAAAAAAATTGTATTTAAAAAAAAAATTAATATTGCATTTGATTTTATCTATATAGTTATACAAGCTGTACTGATCTTGATATTTGTTGTTTGCTTTTTGGACTTGTTAACATCGATCTTCTTGATTCGAGGAACAAATAAGGTTTGTACTACAATGTCGTTTTTTTCTATGATTTTATACAAAATTTTTTGATCGAAAATTGCTTTTAAAGCACAAAAACTGGCGTTTCATTTTAGTGGGTGGGTGCTCTGCATCTGGAATCATCGAATATTTAATATTATTAACCTATATTTTTATATAGTAAACAACAATTGTTGTTATATATAATTAAGATTGAAATAAAAAAAATACGTATTGACAAGTATTGGTGTAGTGTCTGGGTTCAAATCCTGTCTGTTCAACCTTAAATGATTTTTTTTGTCGCTTGCGAGGGAGCAAAAAATCCTTATGGTGATAAAGCTATGTCCCCTACTTTGGAGGACACTTTTTTGCGGAACCAAGAAATTTTGATATTTGAATTTGAAAAATTTGAAAATTTGTTTCGCAAACCAAAATTTTTTAGCTCGCATAGTTTCATATTTAGTTATTAAAGTTTCCGGTACAATAATACTGAAGTTAGGGGACGAAATTTAAAATTTATAATTCGAATTTTTAAATATGATTGAGACTCAAATTTTTAGATTTTAAAATGCGGTACCTCAAATAGTTTATTTTATATTCAATTTTCCACAGTAAAAATATGAATTTAGCACGGAAATCCGAAAAAAAATAATTCTCTTGGTTTAAAAAATTTTAGCTTTTCAAATGCTAATTTGTTGTGCAAAAAATTATTTTGTACCTTTATGTTTAATTTTTTGTATCTACATTTAAAGTTTGAAATTTGTATCTCTAATGGTTTTTTTTGTATGTTCTAAAAAATATCTAACAAAAAATTAAATTGAAATAAAAAATGATCCATAAAAGCTACAAAATTAATTCTTGTGCAAAATTTATTATAATTTCAAGAGTTCAAAAGTTACAATTTCTGAGAAAAAAAATCTAAATTTAAAATTTTGACTCTTAGGGTAAACTGTTCAACAGTTAAGCACTTTTTACTGCCTGCGCTGTAGATGTCACATTTTTAAATTTAAACTTTAAAGTTTTTTTCCACTGCCTTTTCAATTTTTTATATTTAATGTTATCAAAAATATTTAAGCTTTATTTATGTTGAGGTAGTGAAAAAACAATATATCGTCGTCGGTCGTTCAAAGAAAACTCCCAAACTTCATTAACTATGGCGAATTTAAGAAGCGGTATCGCAGTATTTAAAAATTGGACTTAGGGTGTTTTCATAGAAAGACGACGATATGAACTTAACCTTTCCAATGTGAAACACTGTCAACTGTGTAGCATGAGTTTTTAAGTGCATGGTACACAATGAATCAATGATTTGAAATCAGTTTATTGAGTAAAAAAAATATTTCTATTTGTTAATCCATGGCTACAAAATACATATATTATTTTTCCCTCAGATTAAAAAACAAAAACTCTTTTGCTTGTAAAAAATCACAAACAGTTAATTTTTTCTTACATTTAAGAAACTAAAAGTCAAATAAAACTTGTTGCTTATAATTACTATAAGCTTTTAGTGAGCATCCCTATATTTGAAAAATCGACATTGAATGGAACATTTGAATTCTAGAGCCTCAATCAGTGGTTCACTGTTTACCACTTTTAATTGATTCATTGTGTAACATGTTGTTATTTTGCAAAAACACCTTTATAATAATTTATATAAACTATTTAATGAAACCAAACAAATTGATAAAATTTTATAAATTTAGGTAAAAATAATTGCAATATTTAACTCAAATTCAGAAATAGCACACAATTTTTTAATAAAAACGAAAACATTTACACACAAAAAAAAAAAATACGTACCAATGTAGATAACACAAAAACACGTTACGAGACAAACCGACTTCAACTACATCTACAGTATCGCGCAGACCGATGTTTTGATGTAAGGCGCTAGAAAAATATGTTCTTTTCTCTTTTTCAAATTCGTTTTAAAATAAAAAGAGACAATATGAATGTAAATGATTCACTGTGCATCCCGATCCACTGTCAAATCAGTTAACTCTACACATGGGAATATCGTCTTATTTTAGTGGAAACTTTTATGACAAAAAAAAAACTATGCGAGCTACAAAAATGCGTCATTTTAGGTAGACTTCAAATTCATTATATTTTAGATTTTGATGATTCCAATTGTGACCCCAAACCGCAATTAAACTCTATAAACTAAAGCCCTTCAAAACGATTTATATCCAATTAAATACAGTAGAATCTCGAAAAGATGAACAGATTTAAGACAGGGTCCGTTCATCTGTTCAAATTGTTCATCTCTTCGAGCATCAACATTTGTTTAAAGAAAATGATAATGTATTAAGTTATAAATAAAAACATTAAATATTATTTACATACAAGTTAAAACAAGCCCCAAATTACCGTTCACAGAACTGAATAATGTTACATAAAAATTAAACGAGGAACTAAAGGCAAAGAAAAATTAAAAAATAAGTTGAGAATAAAGCGTTCATCTTTTCGAGTACAAAATTTCGACCCGTGAAAATATTTCGTTCATATTTCCAAGGTGTTACTTTTTGTCTTTCCGACATTCTACTTTAGTGTTAATTCTTTGACCTACATATAGCTAGTTTACCTATATTAGTAGTACAACAAATTGTATAATATACAAATTCTATGTTATATATTAATAAAAACCTTATTATATAATTTCTTGCACAGAGTTCACATAGAATGCTTCTACCTTGGTTAATCTTCAAAGGAATTGCACTTATAATTTTGATTCCCATCACCTCGGTGTGCATTTTAGCTGGAATTTATGCGCTTTTAACTGGTCAAGGAAGTATAATTTTGGTTCATTCGTTTATGTTGTTAATTATATCGGGTAAGTTTTCCATTTATTTTTGCTTTATCAAATGACAAAAAAAAAACACGAATATTTTGATTTTTCATCTACAGGCATATACGGCTACCTGTATTTGGTAATTTTTTCACTTCATCATTATATTCGAGATGAATTACAACAACCACATAATATTATTGATTCAGAAGCTTTAAATGCGTCATCAAATGTACATTATAGTAAAACTTAAAAATGTGTAATTTATATAACCAAAAAACTGTTACGAATATACTTCTATACATATGTATAGGCGTAGCAGCGTTTTGAAATATTTGTTCATATATGTATTTATTAAATGTTTCTGAATAATATTTTACATTCGTTCTTTAAATGCTTTCTCAATTCTCACTTAGACATTTAACTATAACTAAAACAAAAATAAGTTTATTTTGCTTATATGTATTATGTAAAAATATATTTGTAAAAATATAAAATAATAAATGAAATCATTGTATACATATTTATTATGAACATTATGTACGTATCTATTATTCTTAAAGAAATCAAAATAGTCAATATGCCGTATATAATATAAAATAAACAGGTAATGCTGTAACACTTGATACATATAATGGATATTATAGCTGTTGATTAGAAGAAAAAAAAATCTGCATATCTTTTTTTAACTTATAGAATCTTTGAAAAAAAACCAAAATTAAGGACACAAATTGTAGATCCTTAAATTTTAAACATTAGAATATTTAAAATCAATAGATTAATCAGTACAATAAAATAAATCAAGAAGATGACATTCTTGGATAATTTATTTGAGTACATTGAGGGAAAAAGTCCATTTTAAAATCAATAGTTCACATTTTAAAAATTAAATTGTACAAATCTTAAGTTTTTCATGAGAAAAAACAAATTTCCCAAAATTAAAAGGATGTTTTCAAACGTTCAAATAAGAGAAATTGCTTTTAATTTGTATTTAAACACAATAATTTTGAATATAATATGGAAATATTTAATAGTAAAATTTGAAGATTTAAAATGAAAATTAAATTAGTGAACTTCAAACAAATTCACAGTTGATTTGAAAGCGTTCATTTAAAAGCCATTGGATAAGAAAATTCCAACAATCAATTTAAAAGTGTTTACTTTAAATTACTAATAAGTTTAGTTTTTGTTTATAAGTTTTTTGATATAAAAATATTGAACAGAAAAATTAAAGTCATGATTTGAAAGTGAACGCTTTGATTTAAGAGAGAAATACATTAAATCCTTTTTTTGTTTAATGTTTTCAATGTATTTTTTTTAAAGCGTGATTTATTAAATTTAAAATGTTTTCTTTGAATTTTAAAGTAAAACTTTTCTTTGCTGTTTAAAAGTGAGAAACTTAAAATTTAAACGTTTTCACTTTTAAATTCAATGTTTAATTTGCGTTGATATTAAAAAAAACTTAAATTGTAAGTTTCGAATTGAATACGTTTCAATACGATTGGCTTTCATACATGTTAAAACGTTCTTATAACTGATACAATCTTGTTGGATATAGTTTACATTGGATTTCTGCCAATATATCGATCAAGGTGAACTGAATTTAACAAAAAATGTGTATTAACAAAGTTCATTATGGCCTTAAGTCACAATAACAGCCCTTTCAAACAATCTCCGTGAGTATTAATACAATAGGTGTGTTTTATTCATTGCTGCATAGCCAGCGCAGCACTTGTCTGAATAAAAGGATTACTCGCTCTATACGTTCATTTCAATAATTCAAAGTTCTATCGCCAGCACAACCATCTTTTTTTTGTGGACTTTTTCTGTGAAAATGAAAGAAACGACAAATACAAAACTTAAATGTCACAATTAATGGTCCGGTCAATTAATGAAGTTTACGAAAAGCTAGTTAAGACTCGTAAAAATAATCTGCTACAATTATATCAAATTGGCTTCTCGAACAGCGTACATAGCTAATGCTGAGCGAAAAATAAATCGAAAATTTTTGTTTATGATTTACTTGTGCCATTTTTGTGTGGGATTTTTCGTTTTAGTCTCAGCAGCTTCCTGGGGCCTATTTCACAGAACATAGACCACATACATCACAGAAATGTATGTGACGTAAAAAAGGCCCCATATGAGTGGGCTAAAATTTTTATTTTTTTTTAGAATTTTGCGTTTTCTAAGTTGACGCATAGTTTTTCTAAAAATTCAAAATTTACAATGAGCCAAATTTGGCGACAACTTTAAGGTACATACATTCATACAATGTATGTGATGTATGTTCCGTGAAATAGGCCCCTGGACTTAATATTAAAACAAATCAATTTCAACATAACTTCAAACACTCAAATGTGAAAGAATATATGAAGTTTTTAGAATCAATCCTATAAAATGATTCGTGTCTAGCCCATGTCCAATAATGGTGTGAGACGTGCGTTAAAATTGTGTGAGGTGCTTTAAAATTGTTTTTTTTTTCGACAATGTTTGTTTAGAACTAGTTCAATTCAATACATGGCAACTCTGTGTACTGTGTGCCGTGCTTTTTTTTTTTTTTTTAATTTGTGTTCTATTTATGCACAAAAAAAAAACATATTTTCTTTGTTTCTCTTTCGCTTTCATCTCTGTTTTTCACTTTACTCTTTTAACTATTATCCGTTTTCCTACCACTTTTCTTTTGTTACTGATACAGATTTTTTATTCTGAAGAAAAAAAAAATACGCACACGACCAGGATGCACTTACTCTTGTGGTTAACAACTATAATGCACCCCAACATTAGAGATGAATTAAATAATCTTATATCTTTGAGAAAACATTTTTTTTTAAGTATTAAAAAATAAACTGTAGTTTTTTGTTTGATTTTTGTTTTCTTTAAAATAAATATATTATTATTTATTTTTTTTTTTTTATTGAAAATTTACACTGAGTGATGGCGACTACTTTAAGGCACCTACAACTTAGCTATATCACATGCAATATATGTATATGAAGTAATTCGGTGAATCCCTGGGTATTTTTAATTGTAATCAACGGGTTCGTCGATTTTCTTTAAACTTGGCACATAGCGTTTTTTGGGAACTGCCCTGATACGTTTTTTTTGTTTTTTTAGGGACCAAAAATAACTTCCTGTCGTAAATTTTTTTATAGCAATTAATGAAAATCTTATTTTTCTCAAAAATGTGAGAATGCTTCAAAAAAATTTAAACTGGGTATTGTAATTCTCAAAAAATATTTTGTTCCTAATTTAAAAAAAAAATTTAAAATTTCTTTTTGAGATCTTTATAAATCGAAAGCGACTTAACCGATTTTTATAAAACTTGGCACCCAGCACTCAGCTGCTTTTATTCAAAATTTATTCTTACTACCAAAAATAACGGTATTTAAAAAACAGTTAAGGAAAATATCATTTTTCTCAAAAACGACTCATACGATTTTGATTAATTTTTTTATTTAAGCTTAATCAGGTCTATCACTTAATCTATCATTGAAAATCCCCGAATGGATTATTCAACTACGAACCCCAAAAAAAAAACGAGTCACAAAATCCGAATGGAATTGAAAAAAAGCAATGTATTATTTAAAGAATTGATTCTGAATTTCGAAATCAGCTGTCCTATGTCTCAGCAATACTTGGAGCTTTTAAAAACAAAAATCCCTTAAACTTTTTTAAAAGTCCCATCTTTTTTTCCTTTTTATTTTACACAATAAATTTTGAACAAGTATGGCTGGACTTTGTTTTAGTAAATATCGCAAAAAAAATACCATAATCCCAGACCACTATTACAGCTGTCAAATGATTGGGATCGTGAAAAAACTGTGTTGTTGATATTTGTTTATTTATTCAATGTTTTAGCATTTTTTTCCAAGAAAATACATTCAGCATAAAAATAAATTAAAGTTATAAAAATAAAGTGGTTTCCAATGTACTGAGGAACAAATTTTAATCCGGCTTGTTTTAAATGTGATGTGTTCTTTTACTTCCTTTGTTGTTTTTTTTAAGCGCATAGTTTTGTTTCGATTTCTTTGTAAATTCTTTCTCACTGGCGTGGTATTCAATTATTTTAAGAGTTAAAGAATTTTTAACAACATAAAAATTGATTAATTTGTGTTTGCAACCATAGCAAATTTTAGAATGTGTAAAAAAAACTTTTTTTTTAATGAAACACAATTGTTTACCACTTGGCTACGACAAGAATCAGTTGTCGTAGAAAAGGAAGCAATATTTCCGTTTCATTCTGAATTTGTGTTAGAAAATTTTCCGAGTTTCGAAATTGTTAATAAATTTTCCACTAACGAATTCACTACGAATTGATTCTGCAATACATTTTTCGTGATTCGTAGCAAATTTTCAATAACGATGGAATTTGTTATAGGGCTGAATATGAGTACGATCTACCATGTTATGGGAACAAATTTTTTAATATTAACAATATATCTCGTAGAAACATTTTTTTTTTTAGTTTTCCCCTATCTCATTATCTGTTCAACAGATTTTAATGACAGTTTTACACAAGACCTTCTAATAAGTTTAAATCATATTACATTTAAAAAATTTCCAAAAAAAATTTCTAAATTATTTTTTGAGTTTTCCGAGGAATGCGTTTTGTATACGCTTTAGAACAACTTATGTCCCACATTATTTGCTCACTAAGTGGATAGGTTAGGTAATTCATCACAAATTTGAGAAAAAAAATTGTTCATTCTCATCAACAAAAACACAAAGAGATAGAACCTCCCACGCACTGGTACAACTTTTGTATAGCCAAATTAGCAATTCGAATATCTCGTGTCAGTTGTCTGGTGACCACGGTCAATGTTATTTGTAAGAAAAACAGAAGTTCGCAGTCTTTTACTAAAAATAACCATTAATTGGCGCGTTCAGAAAAATGAGATCTCAGAAATTTGCCTCTTAAATCCTAGTACTTACCTCCCGTGAAATGAAAATAAAAAACATTTCAAAATACAAGTTCAAATTCAATTTCTTTTACTCACTTTAAAGCCTAGTACCCTGCTGATGCGAAACGAAATTTTTCTGTGATCTCCAAACAGACAACAAAACGCTTGCGAAAACACAACGGAAAATATCCTTGGAGAGTTTCACTATTTCCAAAAACAAAATCAAACATAAACGCAAAAAATCAGAGAAACCCATGATGTAATAAAATGATAAACAAAAAAAACACAAATAAACCCAAATGTCATTTTTCCGCACACATTAAATAGTCTGTATAATTAATTCAGTGCGAAAAAGGAGTGGAGACTGCTCCAAATAATCTACTATAATTATACATTTCGCTCTTTCAACAGCGTACTGCAAAACGAAAAGCAGAACGAAATTTTCCGTTTCTGATTTCGTTGTGTCTTTTTTGTATGGGATTTTTCGTTTCGCATCAGCAGCGTACTAGGCTTAAATGAAAAAAAAATTAAATATTTGAAATCAAAATCTTGAAAAAGTTAAAAAGAAGGGGTTTATATTTTGTGATTTGTTCTCATTTCCTTCTTGATAAAAATAAAAACGCTAGAAAAGACAATCATTTAATACAAACAAATTTTTTTTTATTTCAGAATTTATGTTTTGAGCAAAACAAACTGAAAATGTCACAATTTTGTACACTATAATACTTACTGTTATTTCATATTTATGTTGGGAAATGAAAATTTTGCGTGAAATTGATTGAAAAAACGGTTCATATTTCACTTTCATATTTTGGTACCTACTCAATTCTTATTGTGAATTTCATACTAGTGAACATTTCATTTTCACTCGAACTGAGTAGTTAGTACTACGTTTAAATGTAAAAACTAAAATTATGTTGGACTTATTATGAGTATTATTATTTGTTGTGATATTTTTGAGTGAAAAAAGTGAAGAATTATAAATGCTTATACGAGTAGCAATGCTGCCCCATGTCGTTGATTTATATTAGTTTTTAAAAATGTTCCTTTCATAGATAAATTAAGATAACAGTGGTGAACGTCCGTCCGATAAAATATAGGGGATGGCTTTTTTTCAAGTGAAAAATGCTTCTTTTTTTAACCTAACCAACAGACTTTTCAATAATATTAAAACGATGATATACTGAGGGTATAAATACATAAAAAAAAAGCAAAAATAAATTCGAAGAAAAAGAAAATTTTAATTTTCTATTTTTACTAAAGCCACATACGTATACATACATGTTCAAAATTTGGAATTTTGGAAACATAAGTTTTCAAAGAACAATTTCAAAGAGAAATCACTCGGCAATTTAAATTGTTGTAAATTAAATATTTTGTGTAGGCGACTTTTATTGTGAATTTTGCTTTGTAAACATTTATTAATAAAGCTCCATTCACCAAACAGTGGTTCATTTGTTGAATTTTAGCGGAAGGTTTTCTAAAAAATTCTCAAGTTTTACAATTTAGTTTTAATAATTTCAAAAAGAAAATTAAAAAGATGATTTGATTTGAACTTCGTCAGTGAAAATCCAAACAAGAAATATGCAGATATACGATCTCTAGCTATAAGCGGCAGGTAATAAGTAAAGATAACCGGTTTAGTGGGGTATAAGTTTATTACTACTTATAACTTTATCGTAGTTCAGTATTATTATTATTTAAAAGCAAGAAATACAAGCCGATTTCCAAAAGATTTCCGTCCATGGCTATAATCAAAAATGAAAATCATCACAACAATAAATAAAACAAAGATTTTTTCGATGGACAAAAAAACATATAAAAAACTATTGATCTTTATTTACTGAACTTTCTCGACAACCTTCTCGTTTGAGTTTTCGTATACAATTACTAATACTAACTACTTCATTGTAGATTTTCTAACTAAACCATTCTCTTTCGTTGAGTTTTTTACATAAAGCTTAAATACAATCTCAGAAGCATCGACTGCCGAGAAGCGATGGGACTTTTTGAAAAAAAATCTGAAGTAGATTTGGGAAAAAAAACCCAGTAAATTTAAATTTTTCGCAGTAGATTTTTATATTTTCAAAATATAGATAAGAAATAACATAAATAAACATAAACAGCCTTATTTATTAAGTCGTTTTAGTGATGGAGTAAATTTACTCCGACTTTACTTCGCCTCTAATCCTGAAAAACTTATTTATAAAAAAAAATAAACGAGGATTAGAGGTGGAGTAAGCTAAAACTGGTACATAGTAGGATTAAAGCCGTAGTAAAGTCGTTTTACTATCTAAATGACATGACATTTAGAAACTAAAAAGGAGTGTAGAAGAAGTTTTTTTATCCGTTTGTTACAAATTGTAAGGCAAAATGAATAATTATTTTGCATTTATAAATGATTTATTTTCTTTAAACGCTTTAGTTGCAGTACAAAACTCGTTTAATCCCATATTATAATAACCAGAGTTTTATAATCGTCATTTTTTTGATAATATATTTGACATAAGGAGCGTTTAGCTAAAACCGTCAAGAAAATATTTTATAAATAAGAATTTGTTTGACGTGGCGTTAAGACGGAGTAAGTGCTTCGACTCGGTTTAACTGTTCCGAGGTTGAAACGAGTATTAGTGAAATCTAATAAATAAGCCTGAAATAATTTAAAATAATAAAATAAATAACTATTCATTTCTGTTTAAGAACATAACAAAAAATTAAAAATTCATACATTTATATTCATATAAATTAACATTTTATATAATAGAATTAAACAAATATTAACAGGAAGTTACATATTGAATGATTTTTTTTTTTATAAAACCAAAAGTGAGATTTTATTTAAAGGCAGTAGATCTATTTTTCAAAAAAAAATGCAGTAGATATACTGCAATTGCAGTAAAGTCACAACCCTGCTGCCGACTGCTGAGTTTCAATACTGATACAGTTAAATACAATAACTTTTGAATCAAAAAAACTGTAACAAAGCATTTTTTTTAATATCAGTGAAATGGGTGTTATTATAAAAAGATTATTATGCATGGAACTCCCATTTGCTGGCCTGCTCATAGGATTTCTCGGGGTTTTTGGCGAAATATGGATATTAATTAAAATACTTTTACACCTCATTCATGCTGGTGAAGAATTAAAAAGTTATCCAACTGATGATGATGAAGAATTCCAAAGTTATCCGAATGATAAAAGATTCAACGAGAGTAAGAAAATTTAAAAAAAAATGTGTAGTACAATAATTTTGTATTCCATTTATTTTTATATTCGCGCTGAAGTTTATATTTTGTGTGTGGTGGTTTTTCTATGGGTTTTGGACGTGTTATCATCGATCTTGTTGATTGCAGGAATAACTGTGGTTTGTATTTTTTTAATTTACAAAAATCTTTGATTAAAATTTGATTTTAATGGCGACATTATGTGGTTCTAATTATACAAATTGGAAGTTCATACCGGTGCGGTGGTTCGTATTTGGAATCAGCGTATTTTGTGATTGGATATGTTCATTGGTTAGTGTTTTGGACTGTCTCGCCAGGGGTCTGGGTTCGAATATAGCAATCAACATAAAATGTTTTCTTTTTCAACAGAAATAGTCGCTTGCGAAAAAAGTGGCAGCATATATATCTCTGGTCACGTCATGATTAAGTGCCAGGCGTTCGGAATCGTCATCAAATTGTAGTTCGCCTCCATTCGCCGAGCGATCCAAGCGTTAACATCGTGCTATAATTCATTTAATTTATATTTTTTATTTACAAGTTCCGTGACCAGTCAAGAAAACTGATGATTCCAAGTTAGAGCCATCGGAATAAAACGCTAAATTTAAAAATGATTTTAAATAAATCAACATTTCCAATTAAATAGTGAATTAGAAGTATAAACAAAATGTATATTTTCAAAAACCGTCATAAAAATAAAAAAACAATATTTAAATGTACATATACTTATATAAATTATAATATTTTCCTTCAGAATTCACATTGTATGCTTTTACCTTGGTTATTCACCAAAGGAATTATATTAACAATTGCGATTCTGCTTGTCCCAATTGGAATTTATCTGGGGATTGGTGAGCTTTTTAATTTTGGAGATGGTGAATTTTTGTTCGGAACGATTTTTGTATTAATTATAATAGGTAAGTTATATTTCTTTATTTATTAATATTTTTGATTTTTAAAGAAAACGAATATTTTGATTTTTTATTTACAGGACTATTTGTGTACTTATATATAGTAATTTATTCTCTTTATCATTCTATTCGAGAAGATTCACAAAAAAAATATTGTATTGATTTATCAGTTGTGTATGCAAATTCTAAACTACAAATGCCTATCAATAACAACAATTTTATAAAACCGTAAAGCTTTTCATATTTTAAATAATTTCATTAATGCATTTATTCAATTTTTAAAAATAAAATAAAAAAATAGAAATAATTTATATAATATTAAGAAATTTATAAGATAGTTACTTCAAAAAAAAATAAACTCTAATTTTATTCATTATAAAAAAAGACTTTAGATAAAGCTTTAGTATAGTTCACATTCACTTTGAACCAAAATTTGTATAAGACTGCGAACAAACAGAAGAAAACTGAACTCTGCCATAACTTGAATAAAGTACCAATCAAGAGTACTCCCTTTTGAAAATCTTAGGCTCCAAAAGCGAGAGGTGAAGCCCAAGTTAAAGTAGTTAGTTAGTGGCGCCTGCTATCTCAAACTGTAGTTTAATGGATACTGATATCTCAGTCAGCCTTCTTTTGCATTATATAAATTTAATTGTAAGAATATTTTTAATATTATTATTGTATTAGTACTACAATAACCCAGTGATTGGTGAATAAAGATAACCTCGATAACACTAAAGTTTATTGCTTCTTTGGTAAAACCTTGTACCCGACGCAGAGTTACCTCTGAATATTTTCAAAAGGAGTCCTGGGTGAAAAAAGGGTTCTTTATAAAGTTCAAACAAAACACCAATATAAGCTATATAATTCAAAGAAAATTATTTTTAACTAAATCAACATAAGCTTCTCTTTTATACAAAACAAACAAATTTTAAAAAATCCATTTTTTCTTTAAAAAAAAAATTAACTTAAAACATTATATGCTAAGAGCCAAATTTTTAATCTTCAGTATGAGCAGTGAGTAAGTACAATTATTTTATATTTACAAGACTGACTAATATGGCTGAAAATGTTTAAGGTAGAAGATAAGTATATGTACTAGGTATGCAGTATTTCGTTTATAGCACATATAAAGCACAAAGAAGTAGGCGGAAAGCAAAAGTATTAATTAAAACAAATAAATATCAAGTGTTATAATGTTCTCCGCATTGACTTAACGTTTCTTCCAAGTTCCATTGTCTCCGTCTTGGAAGAAAAATGGACTATACGAATGCCACACTTTAAAAAAAAAACACACACACATATACCAAACCACATACAGGATCAGCACAGAATAACACGGTTAAAAATATAAGAAACAGTCTTTAAAAAAATTGTATTGCAGCTTCACACTATTTCGACACCCACTTTTCAATATTTCCCAATGGTAATTGTAATCATCCCTAAAAATTGCAAACTTCTATAAACACAACCCTTAAGAAGAATAAAATCAAAAACCACCAAAATATTTAAATGTTGTATACAGTATACCTAATTTTTTTAAATTTAACGCGTTTTTACTAAAATTAAAGAATTTAAGCCAGTTTCGAAATTATTTCCTCTAAATGTTACATGCCAATAGCTATGTAAGATGTTTAACACAAATAAATCTAAATGTGCAAAACTTCTGATGTATTATCTAAAATTAAAATGTATGACTCTTTGAAATAAGTTATAAATAATCAAATCTCATTTTAAGTGTTAAATTAAACCCAAACATTTATCAATAACCTAAAGCACTGGATTCATTTGAACAGCGTTAACATTCTGCTACTTAAAAAAATTAAGGCCAATTTATGCCACTTTAATAGTATTATCTACTAAAAGCCCTTCCACACTATCCCACTGAGTATTAATACATGTCAAATTGAAATTGGGAAAGAATTCCATGCTACTGCCAAATTTGTGAGAGAAATGCCATTTTCATTTTCTTACCACACACAACAGTTTAATTAAACCTCAAAAAAATGTGATGAAATGTGTGATAGAATTATTTTCTAAAAATTCTCATGTAATAACACAATATGTCAAATCGTGTATGCTGGAATATCATGCTGTATAAGATGGGCTGTCATATTTTGTTTCCACACTATTATACATGATTTGTTTCGCACTTTTTTGACATGTGTTAATACTCAGTGGATAGTGTGGACGGGCTTTAATTTGTTTCAAAATCTTTCTATTCTTTCGCACTAAACCAAGTAACTTTGACATTGGTGATTAAATATATCTCAACTATTATTTATATAAGTGAACATGGATATATTTATGTACATAATATACAGAACACATCTTATCTTTTTTTTGAAATGTCACTTTTTCTTAATCTTAGGCTCTGCAAACAGGGAGAACCCTTCGAATATATTATAAAAAACAGTAAAACCAGCTTGTATTCGATATTGATTTGTTTAAAAAAGAAATTTGTTTGAATGTCTACAACAAACAAAATACATATAAACAAATGTTTGGTTTCTTTGAAGTGATATGCTTTTAACGGCCTTTAAGTTCTACAAAAATTGGCGTTTCGTCCCGGCGCGATCTCACTTGGACTCATCAGTTGACTACAGTGAGGGCCTTTGTCAATACGCAATTTTTGCTAAACTCAGTTCATCTTACATAGATTTCGTGACGAATACCTAGTGTGAACTATATCCAACAAGACTAGAATTCCTAATCATATTATTGTTTTTGTTGTTTCTTTCACTACGTGACTTGGCATGGTTTTTTACGGATAATTATAGTCTTTATTTTTTTAATATAATGAAAATCTCTACCAAAATTTTCTCGCGGTATTTTTTGAGCATTCCCTTCTCACGTTAAAGGCCACAGATAAATTTTATGTCACTTAATAAATCTTATTTTTCTCTGTTCTCCAAAAATCTTGTGATATGCTTTTGCAAACAAAGCGGAAAAATATTTTTGAAAGGTTTCACGAAATTTTTAATTGTTTGTTTTGTTGCTTCTTTCTTCATTGTACCCTTTCACACGAGAAAACTAAGTTTCCATATTAAAGCCTAAACGAAAATTTCCTGTGATCTCCAAACAGACAACTCCTTGGAGAGTTTCACTAATTCCAAAAACAAAATCAAACATAAACGCAAAAAATCAGAGAAACCCATGATGTAAGAAAATGATAAACAAAATAAAACAGAAATAAATTTCAAATGTCATTTTTCCGCACACAATAAATAGTCTGTATAATTAATTCAGTGCGAGAAAGGAGCGGAGACTTCTCCAAACAATCTGCTACAAAATTTCGCTCTTCGAACAGCGTACTGCAAAACGAAAAGCAGAACGAAATTACCGTTTATGATTTCAGCAGCGTACTAGGCTTAACTTTCCGTTTTTAGGTGGGAAGAGCACGAAAATTAAAACTCCCCAGTCAACGATTTGAAGGGATTTTTTTGACATTCCACTTCACACACATAGTAGTGTGTGTTCAACCAAGCTTAGGTACTTTAAAAGGAATTTACAGAAAATTTCTACGATTTTATTTCTTCGTATGAAAGGTACAAAAGAATTTGGAAATCAAAAGAAAACGTCAAAAAAATCGCCGGCACTTGTTTCCTCCTGGGAACAATGATGAAATAAACATACAAAAAAATTATAAATAAAACTCAAATGTCATTTTTTCACATATTTAATGGTCTGGGCAATTAATTCAGGGTGAAAAAACATAAGAGAATTCGCCAAATAATCTGTTACAATCATTAATTAGCGTACTGCAAAATGAAAAGCAGAACGAAATTTTGCATGTGTCATTTTTATTTCGCATCAGCTATAAGTACTAAGCTTTAAGGTATAGATAAATATCTGAATAAAATGAAATAACAGAGCGAGACGACATTTATTTACCACACAACTACAACTTAACTAATACAAAATTGTCAAATATATATCGATAAAAAACAAATGTAATTTTAAGCAGGTTTTACTGTGTATTTATTTTGTTTCTCCAAAAATTTTATTAGATGCTTACCAAGATCAGTTATTTTGATGCTTACGCTTGCTCAGTTGAGTAGATCGGTTCATTTTCTAAAGATCTTAAATATTATTGTTATCGCGTTTGACACAGAAGATATATGTATAAAAGTAAATTATCAAGTAAATTGATTTTTTTTTGTTAAAACTTTTTTAGTTTTTATACTTACAAAATGTTGTGAAGAAAAATTAGAATTCTTGGGAAATAACGTGAGGATGTAGATATTTTTGTTTGTTTTTGTTTTGAAACTACATACCAAGATATTTACTGTGTAAAAGGACGGGTGGCACAAGGCCATTCAATGAGACTTTTGGTGACTACTGTGGTTTTATTTCCTCTTAATTCAATGAGACAAACAAAAAAAGAAAGTGAATCATATTTAAGACTAAAATTCTGCATTAGTTTTTTTCTACTTTTATCTTATTAAAAAAAATCATTGTGATGGGGTAGATGTTTGGGCTTAAAACAAGACAAACAATTTTTTCGACTTGTAAACTGGTAACAAAAATCAAAAATTCGGCTGTCACAACGTTTTTTTCTTTGACGTCATTATACTTGGGTGTATAAAGAGTAGTTATACAAAACATTTCTTAACTCAATATTTTAAAGCGCACACTGTGAATCAGGCAGGGGCTACAATGTGCCCACAAATAGCTTAGACTCAGTATTATAATTTAAATCGTATAAGATATAAATTATCATAATGACGTATCTTTTTGGGAAATTAATTTTTCTTTGAATCAAACCACAGCTTTATATTTACATATTTTTCCAATAATATTGTCAGTACAGTGTACCAACACAGAAATCCGTTTTTGATCTCGAAGATTTGAGCTTTTAAATTTTCGTCATATACGCGGAAATAAGAAGTAAAATAATCAAATTCCGGTTAAGAGGTGTTAAGGGAAAAAGATTGACTAAGGAATCGGGTAGATAAATTCTTGTTTAACATTTTGAAACCATCTCTGTTTGTATTTAAATATATGCAAGGCTAAAAGTGCAGTCGAAAGAATAAGATTCATCATCATCAACATCATTTACAGTGAACTGACCATAAGAGATTTTTTCCGAAATGGGCGTTATTGTAAGACGATTGCTTTGCTTTGACCTTCTAACTGCTGCTCTGGTCATAGGATATCTTGAAGTTTTTGGTGGAATATGGGAAATAATTGAGATACTTTTGAATATTGTTTATTTTGAGGATTACTACGACATAAATAATGACCAAGAATTTAAATCAAGTAAGAAAATTTAAAACAAAAATAAAATTATACAAATAAAATTTAAAATTTTATTGCTTTCGTTTGTTTTTTTTTATTAAAGTTCATCACGTTATATTGTTGTTCATGTTTGTTGTATCCCTTTTGGACTTATTATCATCGATATTGTTAATACATGGAACATATACGGTTTGTATTTTTAAATAATTTTTTTTTTTACAAATTATAAATTTTTTTTATACAGAAATCACACAGAATGCTTTTACCTTGGTTAATCGTGAAAGGAATTGAATTAGTAATTTTGATTCCTGTCAACACATTGATGGTTTTAATTACTGTTTTTTTAATTTTTACTGGACAAGGGAGTATATTTCTAGTGAATTCTATTTTGCTTATGACTTTAGTAGGTAAGTTTGATTTTTGTTTAAACTTTTGTTTTCTGCAAATATAATATATAATATTGATTTATTTTTCACAGGTCTGTACAGCTACATATATATGGTAATTTATTCACTTTATTATTTTATTCGAGATGATTTACAAAATTCACCACACATTGATTCAGAAGCTCAACAGTATTTCAACATATCTCAGTGTAATAAAAATTAAAAATATTCTTGACTTTATAAAATAACATGTTTTTTAGTTGTACCTACTAGTTTTATTTTGTACTGAATTTACATATAATAATTTTTTAAATAAATTTTACAAGTAAAAGTTAAACTTGTTGTCAAAGATAAAGTGAGTCTTATTATTTATATAAACTATATAGGTAAACATAAATATAGCTATGTAGTACATGCATGGAAAGTTATATAATATTTGTATGTTGTTTTTTGTTAAATTTTGACGTAAGTCATACTTTGTCCGCCTATAAATATTTGCATATACACATTTAATATACAATTTAAATTTCTTTTTTTTTAAAAAGCTCCCCTGAAGAAGACGGTAACCACCACCGAAACGTTGGGAAAATATAATAAAACATTTTTTTATTAAATCACTAATACGACCAACACAAACGAAATGAACTAACTTAACAAATTCGAAATCGAAAAAATTCATATAAAATTCAACTTGGTCAAAAAACGTCACTATTAACTTAACTTATTTTCTTAACAAATTTCAGCTGAAAATTTCTAAAAAAAAGTGACAGTTCGTGCAAAAATGTAATCAAACATATCATCATTTTCACATTTTTTAGCTGTCAAAATGATATTTGGAGTTAGTATGATACTAAAATGTTATAAAAATGCATTTGGTTATTTTAACTTTAGCAAAATGTTAAAAAGATAACAAGATGCTATACATTTATAAAAACGCTTTACAAAATCTTACATGATCTGATCCGGACCAAATTTTAACACGCAAATAAAAAAAAAACAATATGTACCTAATCCTGATTTTTATCCAGATGATCCAAAAACTAGTACTTTTTTATTATTATTATGGTAAAATAGTGTAAACTATAGTGCAAAAAAAAGCCAACAAACACATACAAAATATACAAAAACAATAAAGAAAGAGATGCTTATATATAACACTGGCTGTCACTGTGATCCCGTTTGTTTTATTATGAGGATCTGATCCAGATCATATGAATAGTAAAATGCAGCTTTTGTTTATTACTAAACGGATTTTTGTCATTTCCAGTTTTCAGCCTATTTATGTACATTCTTGAACCACAAATCACAATAGCAAGTTCGTGCGATGCAGTCGTTCTTTAATTATATTTTTCTGTGTTGGTGTCTGTCTATTTTTCTTTGCAATCTTTTCTTCTCTTAAAACTGCTTCTATTTTATTTTTAATACACACAAGAACAAGGCAATGACAAACTAATATTTCAGTCTTCTTTGAGCATTCAGAGAATGCACAATACCCAGTATAGTGAATTAAAAGTCTTCGTTAATTTAATTTTTGTTTCAAACAAAAATCTTTTAGCCACTTTTAAGTACAAGTACTGGTTTTTTTTGTCTGTTTATTATCTAACTTCAGATTAGTGCTTTGTAAGCAGCTTTAATACTTAATATTTATAATATACCTACATACAAAAAAAGAAAAAAACAATTGTTCCTCATTTTTCATTACATACATATTATGTAGGTATAAACATTTAACATGTGTCATCTTGTCTGGATAGTGGAATTGTTCACAAAATGACACCCCCGCATTGTCATGCATTTATTTTCTCTTACATACGAAAGAGAAACTACCTGTTGGATCCATCAACAAACAGCACGTGCGGCGCGGGCGCGGCGTAAAAATCACCGGTTTTCCTCCGAAATCAGTTTTTTTTATTCATCTGAAAGTTTATTTATCAAAGAAATTCTTACTAAGAGAAATTAATAAAACCAATTTGCAACTCTCTATTCTCTCTAATCTCTTTGGTCCACATCATCAATGGTAATTGGTAAAGTGATTGTTTGAGCGGCAATTTAAACGATTCATTGCACAGTGTGATATTTGACTTTAAAACATGACCAAAAATATTGTTTTTACTAAAATGTTTATTTTACTCAGAGAAACGTTTTGTTTGCTGTGATTTGTTTTATTATTATTAACTAATATCAAATTGAAAAAGTAAATATTCAGCTTAAATCATAAAAAATAATAGGTACACTTTTATAGCTATTTTGTTGTGTCTTTATTATTTACACATTAATATACTTTAAGGTAGTCCGGGAAGCGACAGTAGGATTATATATTTTATTTCTTCTTCAGTATCTTCCGGTTACATAAAATGATTCATTCATCATTTTCAATATAATGTAGGTCACTCATGTACCTGCAATGAAATATGAACAGATTTTCGGAAAATATGAACACAATTGTCTCTTAATTTTCCTCCAATATTTTATGCTACTCACAGAGATTTTTAGCCTAAATTTAGATATGAATTTCACATACATATCTAACTAATGATTTCTGAGAAAGAAAAGTCTTTATAAATATGACTTTTGAAGGGAAAAATATGAAAATATTAGATTTTTTTGTTTGATTTAAAGTTTTAAAAATTTCTGAATAAATGTACACCATTGAAAAGTTTTTCTGGACGAACTTACCAAATGGAACAATTGCCCTCGGTTGGTTTTTTATTATCCATTCAATCATCACTGCTGTTGTATGCATGTTACAAGCCATTTTAAATGCCTTAATTTGGTATACCAATCTGGGAGTGGGCACTGGTTTTTTACTGATACTAGCAGTAAAACATGTAAGTAATTTTTGTAACTAGTATTTTCTGAATATTCAACTTAATATTTATGGAAAAATAAAAGTTTAAAAAAATTTGTTTTATAAATTTTTATTTGCCTTAGAAATCAGATATCTTGCTTCTACCATGGTTAATTGTAAATGCTTTTCATATTGTTATTGTCACCCCAATTGTGATAATTGTGCTAATATGGAATTATATAAGTGAACCTGGTCTGTTATCTGGAGCTCTAATATATTTAACTTTACTAACACGTAAGTACCAAAAAAAAAACGTTCCAAAATTTGAATCTATTTTTTTTTTATAGTTTTGATTGGTTACGGATGGATTGGAGTTTACTCACTTTATCGTTTATATAAAAACGAGGAACATTATAAAACATCAGCAAGGTCTTACGGAAAAGTTTAAGAATAAAATAAAAAAAAAGATTCGTACGGTTATTAAAAAAAAAAAAACTGGATTTTTATATGAAGGTACAAGTAGGAACTTAATAATATTGAAATTAATAAAACTATATAAGAAAATAAAATGTTTGAACTATATATGTATATATTTAGAAGCATCATATGGCAAAATAATAACAAAATCAATTAATTCATTAACAAGATTTATAAGAATAAACATTAAAACCCTAGGGAAATTGAAAGAACCTGCCTGCTGTATGGCATCTTCCTCTCAGAAAAGGTACTCCTATTCTAATTTCCCCGGTGTTTTTCCCTTTGAAGGAATGAGAGTTTCGTAATGTTCGAAACAGTTGTTTTGCAGAATTTTCGAAATATAACTCAAATTATAGAAAACAAATAATTTATTCCCGGGGAAACATTTCCACTTGTAATGTGTAATATGTGAAAAAAACACGCCTTTTATCTTATTTCCCAAAATAAAAGGTAATAACATCATTGGATCTTTTTTTTTTTGAAAGGAAAGAAAATATTAACCACCACAAAAATGCCCTCAAAACTAAGTTTACCTACACTTGTAATCCTATCGCGCTGCTGATGTGAAACGAAATTTTGCTGTGGTTTCCAAAACAACAGCGGTAACCATAGTCATACTGTAATGAAAAAAAACAACAAAGACGAATAAAACAATTTTCCGCACACATTTAATTGTTTGGGCAATTAAATTTCTGCGAAAAGAGTGGAAATTGTTTAAGTAATCTGTTACAATATTATCAATTTCTATCGTCAAACAGCGTTAGGTACTGCAAAACGAAAAGCAGTCAATTTTATATCGGACTTTTCGTATCTCATTAGCAGCGTTCAAAGCTTTACAGACACAACTGCATAAAGCTACATGAACAGTAGTGCGAGAAGCTATACGATTCGAAAAGCTTGTCGAAAAGCGATTAAGTGCGAGAAAAGTATTTACATGTTTTTTCTTCAAAATAAATAAAAAATAATAAAAAAAAACAACTCGCATTAGTCGCACTAAATATAGCTTGATTGAAGGCAGCTACACATACAACAATACGTCATTTGAAGACTTTTCTCGCATGCAAACGCTTCTTGCATGACTTCTCGCATTTCTACGCGCGCAATCCTAGACTTTCCCAAAAACCATCTCTTTTTCACATCAAAATAAGGCTCAAGAGATAAACTCTTATAAGGTACTTTTATATAACTCCTTAATTACTATGATATGCCTCAAGCAAACAAAATTAAACAAACTCGTGAAGGTGGCAAGGAATCCTGCCCTCTTTCTATGTGCGTTAAGTTAATTGCTAAGAACCATGAAAGCGTGTATATAAACTCTTTCATATAGGTAAAGGTATAGGTACTGTGCATGAAATTGAGAATAGATACACAAACCACCTGTCGAGTTCAATCGAAATACAACAAAACAGACATTTTGTCGCCGCTAAAATTGTTATTGTTATCTTCAAAGCTTTTGGCCCCTCCAATTGAAAATGAAAAGAAAATCAAAACAAAAGTTAAGTTAAGTTAACATAATCATGTCGATTATGGAATCCACACTACTCTACTACAATTGTAGCGTTTTAGCTACATATTGCAAAATATTCGTAAAACATTACAATTTCAAAATTTCAGTAATTAAAAATTTAGTATAAATGATATTGCACATTGTGTTTGGTTGAAATTGAGTTCGCCAATACCACTTTTTGTGTATAGGCTCCAAAATCAAAGGAAAAATTACAGTTTTTACCTTTTTCTTTTATATTTATTTATTTATTTTTATTGTTGAAATTTCATATTTTATTTTAATTTAAACAAATTACGAGTCATTTTCAAGTAATAGACATTGTACTACATTTTAAATCCGTGACGCTAGATTTTGAACCAATTGGGATGCAACACTGGTCCTGATTCGCAGTGCAGTGCTATTTGTCGTGAAAAGAAAAGAGAACACTATTCTGAGAATTGCTTCGGATCAAGTATTGCATATGTATTCCATAGTCCGCATGAATGCATAATACATATATCGTATGTACCAAGTCAGAATAACTTATTTTTTGTTTACAATGACGTTAAGCTCGTTCTTTTTTAAATTTTAATTTAATCATTCATAAAAAAGCTTTTGGTTAAGAATTGTAGAATATTCCCAAAAGAATATAATAAACAAACATCAGAATGTAAATATAGGTGAAGATAAAACTACAAACGATGCAATTTCATCTTTTCTTGTTTAAGCTTCTCGTGTTTTTTTTTGTTTGTTTCATTCTGAATTCGTTTTTTTAATCAATGTCAGTTTTTTTTTTACGAGTCGTAAACTTGAGTTGTATTACCTACATACATTATACAATATACATACATATATTATAAGAAAATATTGAAAACATTTTAAGTATTCTATCAATGACTACACATTTTTTTTGTGATGATATTTGGTTTTAATTAGATATATTGTTAAAACGTTCATGTTATAGGTAGATTTTGAAAAATTAAGATAGTATAATGAATCTAAAACTATGTATTAAATCACTTATATCATTGAAACGAAAAAATTGGAGACACACATATGATTAGCGATTTTTTGAAAATAAGGCATTCACAATCACAGCTTTTATTAATACAGTAAAACCCGCTTAAGAGAAACTGCAAAATGTCACAGTCTTTATTTCACTTAAGCGGTTTTTTCACTTAAACGAACCCCGCTTAAGTGAAAAAAATTAAGCGGAGTCCAGATGAGTGAAAAAAAAATTGCACTTAGGCGGATTTAAAAATTCCAGAAATTCAAATGTCATTTTCGTGATGAAAATTTGGTGGAGGTGGAAAATAAAAAAGAAGTAAAAGCTTTCCGCAAATTTTTTGTTCTGTTGTATTAAATTTTTGTTCACTAAAGAGAGTTTTTTTCAATGAAAAATATTAAATTTAACTGTAAATATGTTTCGGGTATCCTGGTTTTTCACTTAAGCGAATTTCGCTTAAGCGGAGTGTTACAAAGGTAATTGGTCGACAAATACTCGGGGATGAAAAAAGTGTTTCAGATAAGCGGGTTTTTCTCTTAAGCGGGTTTCTCTTAAGCGGGTTTCTCTTAAGCTGGTTTTACTGTAATACAATTAAAAAAACTTTAACTCCTCACAACTACTATGAAACTATACTCGGGGTATGTCGAAGAATTTTCAATTATTCGTAATCACAATCGTATATAAGAATAATCAAAAAGTATTACTTTATAAGAAAATAGTACACTCAGGCGTATACGTACTTTTTTTTATTAATATTATTTTTGTATTTAATAATTTGATTTGTAACATCTTTAGGTATATTATTTAGGTAACCAGCATTTTTTATTTACTAATTTTGTGAAAGAGACGGAAATGCGTTACATTATTCCATACAATCTTAAAAATTTTACAATAAGCATTTGAATTTTTGTGGGTTTTTGATTTGAATCATTTTAAAGGTTGTTTTTGAAAGCTTGAAATTATATAGTTGATAATGGATACTATTAATTTATATTTTCTTTCAAATAAAACCTTAGCCTTCTAACCTTCTAACCCAGCGTTAGAACCTTACTCAAATCGGAATAAATTTGCTTTAATTTTAAAAAAGAAAATAAATCTTCTCGCTTTTTTTGGGATTTACTCCTTTTTTTTTCATACTGAAAAATTCAAAAAAAAAATTTGCCAATCCTTATGAAAAGAAATGAAAGTTCAATTTTTAGTTTTGTGTAAAAATAATAAAAAAGTATTTATGATCACTTTTTTTTTTGTTATTGTTACTTCACTTAAAACTATTTTTTTGAAACACTTTTAAATCAGTATCGATGTAGATTTGAATTAAAATATGAAAATAAATGTAATTTTATCTCGTCAAAAGACAAGCACTCCCTATTAATAAAATTAAATAAAACATGATTTACCTCTATCATTGAGTAAATTGCTACATATTATTAAAAAGACAAAATTTAAGTTTATTTTCATATTAATTATAGCTAATTCAACCAAGTAGGTGAATTAACGAGTTAAAATACCTAAGAAATTTTTTAATTCATTAATTAAAACTTAAAACACGCCGATTAGTGTTTTAGTTAATTTGTGAATTAGAAGATAATTAGTAAGCATATTTTATTAATCTAGGGTGCAGGTATTTATAACGACTCCGGTGATATAAAGTGAGGTAACTAAAGGCTCTAACATATTAATAAAATTGTATTTTTTTTCTTTGCTTTATTAAAATTTAAATATTCTTAGGTAAGTACAAAAATAGTACAAAATATAAGTTATACAAAAATTTACTTATTAAAAAAAAAAACTCATTGTTGTACACATTTATAATTTAATTTTAAATTGCATCTTTAAACTAGTCCACGTTGGCTTGCTGGTGCTCCATTTTGATTCTCATTTTTAAATGAAAGATAATATGAGTAAACTCCAATCCATCCATAACCGACTACAACTATTTTGATAAAAATTGTATTAAAACTTTGGAATATTAAAAAAAAAAATAATTTGTTTTACTTACGCGTGATTAGAATTAAATATATTAAAGAACCGAATAAAATACCAAATTCAGTTATATGTTGCCATATGATTAATACAAAGGCTAGGGGGGTCAAAATAACAAGTTGAAAACCATTCACACCCAGCCATGGTAGAAGCAAGATTTTTGAACTCTAAAGCAGAACAAATTTACAAATTTAATTTTTTAATTTAACTTTTATTTATCCATAATAAATATTTTTTATATATGGATGTAATGTACATCTATGTATTTATTGAAAATAACTGACCTTTTTGACTGCAATTAGCAGTAAAACGCCAGTGCCCACTCCTAAAAATGTATACCAAAATAAAGCACTTAAATCAGCTCTAAAAATGCATACAATAGCAGTGATGAGTGAATAGATAACGGAAAAGCAGCCAAGGGCAATTGTTCCATCAGGTAAGCTTGCACAGAAAAACTTGTCGATTGTGTACATTTTTCCAGAAATTCAGGAAACTCTAAGTCAAAGAGAAGGAAACTTAATGTTTGCGTATGTTTTTTAGCAGCAAAATATTAACCTAGATTTTTTTGATAAGAACGCTTCACGAATGTCTCATCAAATTCACAGCAATTCACAGATATTCTCTCTAAATTTTTTGAGAAAAAGATTAAAAACAGAATACATGTAAAAGTATATTAATTGAAAACATTGAGTTGTGCATTTTATTTTCAGATACTGTAGTTGTTTCGAGAAAGATTATAAAGAGCTTATGCCTTATACGTATGTATAAAATTTTAATTCTTAACTATGTATCGTTCAGTGTCCAAAATTCGACTATTCAATCTCGCTCAATAGAATGAAACAGCAACAGCTGTGCTGACACGAAAAAAACGGACTCATATATTACTCACTTTCGCTTTCTATGAGATCATTATAGCTTCAACAAAAAATGCTGAATGGAATGAGATATCATTCAAATATTCTTAAAGTAGAAATATTCAATAAAATTCAATTTTGATAAGCACACAATAGAATTCAGCAATGGCAATACATAGATAGAACTTATATGTGTGTATTTCATTTATCTATTTTCATTGACCTTAAACTGCAGTTTAGTAAAAAAAAAATGAGTTTAACAAATAATACCAATGAAATGCAAATCCATGTGCTTACACCATTAACGATATAAACACAAAGCAGCTGACACGGACAAAAACTGACACATATACACGCTTTCACTTTCTATCAAAACATTCCATCAATCTGCCTTCCATTTCTATCTGTCATACTTATACACAATCGTTTTGATTCTGATGATAAATTGTCATAGTTGTTGTGTTGCATTCATCATCATAATAATATTATATAAATATATAAATATAAACATAAATTTTAACATTTTAGCGCCAACGTCATTCATTCACAGAACAGTAAACACTTAAACGTGAATCGTGATTCGTGATTGCTTTATATATAAACCTTAATTACACTGGCCACTTTTCCCAAAATTACAAAAGTAAAAATATTTTTGCTCTCGCTAGCGCAGTTGTTTTGTGAAAATGTAGTAAAAAAATTGTTTTTCTGCATCTTTTTGTAAGTTTTACAGTCGGAAAAACTATCACAAAATAAGTTTGAATAAGTTTTTTGGCCAATGTGGTTAAGGCTTTATGTATGATTTCTTTGTTTTAAATTCGTCATTAAGAGAGAACAACTGCAAAAAGATCTGCTTACGTCCTGGTCGTCGTCTCAAACTACATACGTATATTTTAAGCTTAAAGATTCTAACTTACGTAGAGTTCTATAGGGTAGTGGCACCTGTTCTCGAACAGTTTATCGAGTTTAAATATTAAAAGAGCTGTAAAAAATACTTTCTCTGAGCCTAGAAATATAGATAATGTAAGTTTATTCAGATAGCTAGACTGAAATAGTTTCGTTCTTCATAGCATTTTTTTTTTCGTTATTGCTATCGACAAATAAATCAAAAGTGAAAAACAAATACTTTTGTCTATTCTCGAACATTTGTTTCTCAAAGCCGAACAAAGAGTTTCCTTATTCCTAAACCAGTATTCTCAAAGCTCTTCTCAAATATAAAGTAATTTAAAACCATTCCAGTGTAATATTTAAGTGGTTTGCACTTTTTAAATCAATATTAATAAATTAAATTATATATTAATTTAATGGGTGCCTATTTTTTCGCTTTTTTTACTTCGCATTTTTGTTGCTTGGCTTTTCTTACAATTATTTCTGTTTATTTCGTAATACCTTATTTTATTTTTGTTTTATTTTGTTTTTCGATCACTTCGCCCTTCAGTCATTTCCCATTTCTTTTTCTCTCTTTTTACTCGTTTTGCATTTTCGTTAAAAGTGCAATGTGAGTTAATTAGGTCAAGGTTATTTCGCTAACGGTTTATTTCGCATTTGGTTTCAATAAGACTTTTGTCTTAGCTTGGGTTTATTTTGGGCCCTAAACGAACATAACTCCCAATGAAATAACTAAAAAACTAAACAATAGAAGGCGAAATGATCTTAACATGAATTAAGTAAAAACTAAATGATTTTTTTTCGAAACAATAATAAACCAAATAATTGAAAAACATATTAATGAAAATCCTAAACAAACGAAATGCGAACCGACTAAAGTGAAACAACAAAAAAACGAAATAAAAAAGACGAAACAAACCATACCCATTAATAACGTTAATTTTAACTAAGCACACAATTATGGCAGGTTGTTTTGGTCATAGAAATTTTTCTTATATTTCTCAACAGCTTCTATCAAGGACTCATTGTATTTTCTTTTTTGATTCATTTTAGTGGCCTATGATATGTGATATATGAGAATAACATAATATTATGTTGTTCGAAAATAGGAAACTTTATGGAAAACTGTTGTTTAACATTTTCGAACACTATTAAATAAGGTATTCGAAAATAGGAATATCAATTCTTTTCAGAGTTTTGGGTATACCAAATTGAAGAAAATGTATTTTCCAACAGATTCCTATACAAAAATTAAGGCAGTTGCCTATTCTCGAACAGATGCTCGGTGTAAGGAAACTCCACAAAAATTGGTTTTACAATTAAAAAAAAACAAGTTAAAGCAAATTTTCTACAAATATTATAAACAAAGACATAATAATATATTTGATAAAAAAATGCCTTCAAAATTGCTAATTAAATTCGTAGTTTCCCGTGAGTTCACAACAAGTTATTTTTTCTTAAAATTTAATGAATCGCACTTTTAGAAAACCTTTTGTGAAGTGACAATTTTTGAACACATACAAATATTACTGAATCTGTGGGGAATTGTGTGGAGTTGTAAAGGGAATATACCACAAAGCATTTGTACCTATTTGAAAGAGAAAAATGAAAGCAAAAAGAGTTCGGTAACTGGGGCTGTTCGAGAAAAGGTGCCACTACCCTACTACCTAAGTCCTACGCATATAAGGTTCATACTATTATTCACCACTTTTTGAATTAAAAATTTTATTTTGAATTTTATTCAATACAGTCCACAAAAACAAAAATAATAATTTTCTTTTTCCATATTTGTGTTTTTCTTCTTATTATTCACTTCTTGTTATTTTCGTTGGTCTTTCTTGTCTTTTTATCTCCTTATGCAAAATACTGTATTGCACTCCATTAATTGTATATGTAAGCATTTCAATACAATACCTATCCTCCTTACTAATAAAAAATATCGTCAACCTCAATCAACTTAATCTCAAGAGAGTAAGCTAAAGATGATAAGAAAGAGCGTTTTATCAATGCGATATATATAGATCTCAAATAAAGGTATGCGTGAGATCTTTCAAACTTGCTTGTCTTAACTCATACTTGATTCACAATGTGACGAAAACGGAGAAAACAAGATTTCAGCGTGATGAGATCACTTCGTATGTTGTCCTCTCTTAGATATGAGTTCTTAACAATTAAAATATTTACACAATAATGCGTTTCTCATCGTCTTAATTTTTAAGTAGTTGACGCCAGCACTACTACGAAGTTATCTTATATCAAATTTTGAAACAAGCTTGATGTCTCGTTTTCTCATCGCATTGTACAATCGAGGTTTAGTAGCATGAAAACAAAATGAGCTCATCAAGCGAGATGAGTAAAAATAAGTGTCCGAAAATAAATAAATTACCTATGATAAAATAGTAATAATATTTTCTTCAATTTCATAAGAAACACATAAATATATTTATTTGTCCAGGAGAAGCAAAAATATTTAACTATTCAGGTTTATTTTAATTTGGGTCAGCCAATTTGCAATATCAACAATTTTCTATAGGAGCAGCTTATAACTTCCTTTAAATGAGATTTAACTTTTTCTTCCATAGAAATAAGTATGAGAATTTCTTAAAGGAGGTAGACCTAAGAAACGAGATATTTTACTGTTTTTTTTTTTTCTTTGACCTAGCTTTAGCTCAAAAAAAATGAGGTTTGACACTATTTTTTTTTTTGATCACTTACTTACTATTCTTCAACAATTAATCATTTCATTTAAAATATAAATTAATTAAGCTTTACTTTTCACGCAAACAGTTTGAAAAGCTTTTAGAAAAAGAATCAGTAACACTAAATGAGTATTATTTTTCTTGGAATTTATTTACATTTCTTAGGAAATAAAAAAAAAACAAACCAACCGCCAATTGTGTTACACCGTCGGTCGCGGTCGTGCAAAATGCAATAACTTTACTTCAGGTTTTAAGAAAGAGAACTAAAATACGATCGACCAAAACAAATTTTAAGAGATATAAAATTTAATCACTTTTAAATTCTGATACACAACATGGTTGCAAAATTCGATACAATTGTACTTTTATTCAATACATTCAACTTTACTAAAGTACACAAATACATTTTTTTTATAAAATTCAATACAATTCTGCCATTTTGTGTCAATAAAGAAGGTAGATACATTTTAAATTAGTAATAGGTAGTATTTTTGTAATTTAAGCTGTTATTTTTATAAGTTTTAAGTTCGTTTACTACTTTATTTATCGTTATTGTTTGTTAGGTTATATTTCTACTGAAAGTTAAATTCGTTTAAATTAATTCCACTGCACAAAGAGGTTAACAAAAAGATTAATTTTCTAAATTCAAAGGCGCAAAATTTTAAACAACCTATTGTTAAGGGCTTAACATATTACTAGTTAGCAAATTGCTAAATTATTTAGTAATTTACTAGCTCTTCCAAAATTTTAATCCTTTTTTTCGTTTTACTAACTAGTAAATTACTAATTCCCTTTTATTAAAATAGGTGCATCTAAACACGTCCAAACAATGACAGTTCATAAAGAAAAACAAAGCAAAAAAACTAAACTTAGGGAACGGACCTATTATTTGGAATGTCAGCAGTCAAAGTGACAACCTACAATTTATTTTGTTATTTTTTTACTTATGAAAACTATTTTCTTATTTTATTTTTTTTATGTGCTTTTCCCATCGTTGGGAAGATTTAATGGTTTTTTTAGTTTAAACTCAAGGGAAGAACGAATGTCTGAGGATTTATTAAAACGACTTTTGAGTTTTGGCCACAGCAATCGATTCTGCAAGTGATAATGATAAAGTAAGATATTGTAATGTTGTCATAGTCAAACCAAAGAAATCATTTAATATAACTTAAAAATTTAATAGGTTCATTATAGCCATGCAGCTTACCATTTAAAGCTGCCAACATGGAGATCTTTAGTTCAAAACAGTGTGGAAAAGATGGTTAAATAAGTGAATACAGATGGAAATTTACTTTGAAAGGAATTAGCACACGAAAAAAACACAATTTAAATCTTTCAAATAATATTGCCAAGAAATTATTTTCGAGGACAATGACAGATTTCATATGGATTTAGCAAATTACTAAAATTTAAAATAGCCATTTTCTGATTTTAACTTAAGTAAAATGTTAAGAGTTAGTAAATTGCTTAAATCGTTTAAAATTACCAAATTCTTCTTTTTAACTTAGTAAATTACTAAAATGGCTTTAACATTTTATTAAATCGTTTAAAATTTTGCGCCAAATACTTTATTTTTTCTTATAAAAAGATTCATTTGTGTTAAACGAGGACAAAAATTCGATTCTCTAATGAATGCGTTGAGCACATTATTGGTATAGGTTAGTTAGAATGTCAAAATAAGCTATTGGTCTTTTGAAACGAAATAATTTTGTATAGTAAATATTTGATATTTTAGGAAAATTAAGGATAAATCTACTTAAATCTCGGTTTAATGGTGGACGTAAACTTTGTATCACGTAATATGCCTGTTTGGTAACTATTTTTTTCGACAAATTTATAAAAAACGATTTTGTTCTATGGATTTTGACAGTAAATTGTGAAATTTTGTGAAAATTTGTGCAAATTCGCAAGAAATTTTACGTTACAAAACAGGCCCAATATCGTTATTTAATTTTGTTGTCATATTAAAAGATGTTCCTATTGATGTAAGATTTAATTGTTAAAAAAAAATCAAACAGTACAATTCCATACACTTTTTTTCAGAGTTTAATACATTGCTCAGAGACTATTTTTCATCACTGATACGCAGTAGTATAGGTAACAAAGAAATGAGCAGGTACTAGAACAATTTTATTGTACCTATATGAGTAAGGAAAAACTTATACATTATATTTATGAAAATATAGGTATGTTAAATTTTAGTTTATCAAACAAAGTTTTCGATTAAAAAAAACACAATTATTATAATAATACCTATGAGGCTCCATATAAAACCTGATTTTCTATTTAGGATTCTGGAACAACTACAATACATTGTATAAAAGTGATTAAACGTATGTGGCATTTCACGTAAAGAGCAAATGAAAAAACGGTTGGGTCTTGAAAATCATAAATTTTTAGGTTAGGTATTTATACTTTGTGTAGTTTTTAACATGTATATGAAAGGATTTTTATTTTTGATTTATGGGCTTGTAAAGTATCGACAAGCTATGGGGTACGGTCTTAAAGCAATGTGTTGCTTAGTTAGATAAAGAGATAGAAACATTTCTCCATTGGTGGATTATGTGAAAAATTATAGGTATGTTCTTTTCAGATATGACATCAAAATCGGAAATATTTAATTTTTTTTTGTTGGTAGAAAACCGGAAGTTAGCATTTCATATCAAATTTTAGATAACTTAGACCCTTTTGATATTTTTTTTAGATATTTCAAAAAACGTGTTATTTTCACTCAGCGAACTTCCTCGCCTGTTAACTTATAGAATAGAATTATGTACATGTATTTTTCTAATCAAAACAAACAAGAAATTCTCATGACATTTTTTTGGTACTTAGTATTAATATCTTTAAAGCTTTTGGTGCGATAAAAAGTGAAGGTGAAGAGAGTATAGCAAAACAGAATTCAATAAAAAACACAAATTTGAATATACATATGTAACTTAAAACTGAATTCATTATGCACCAAACAACAAGCACTACCTATACCCCAACCCACGATATACACATTATGAAAAACTTGTTTTTTGTTTTTATTGTCTTAAGGCTCCCTTTAGCTTTTTTGTTTGTTGTTGCTTTCGGCTGTGGGATATTTTTGAAAATAAACGAAAGTGACAAGAGCAACAGACGAAAAAGCTTTGATGCTAAATACAATTACAAAAACAAACACTATTCATATAAGTTTTTTTCGAAGACCACAAAAGTTCATTTGAACAATTGAACTTAACACACAAAATGCCCTAAAACTTACAAGTAAAAGAGAATAAGCTGCCGACCGACCGACGCGACGCACGCATGCACGAGTTAAAAAGTATAGTTAAAGAAATAAAATGCACAATTGGGTCGCACGTACTTGCAGCTGTTAATCACCAGTTTAAACAAAAAGAAGAACAATCAATTGAGGAAATAACGGAAATGATAAGAATTAAGAGCCATTATTGTTATTTTTGCTTTAACCCAACAACACTTTAATATTTTTCGGAATATTTGTTTGGCACATGAAAGAAGTTCATTCTTGCCAAATCGAAACACATAATATACAAACAAAAACACACTGGACGAATTCTACAAGAGTGTGTTTTCTCTGTGTACACAAAAATTCGTGTATACATCAGATTTTTTGATTCCGCGACGTGTACAAATATAGGCAAATTAACTAACGCATATTTTCAGCGGGTATGATTTATAAAAAAAAAAGTACAAACGGAAAATTATTCAAACTTGCAGAATTGGGATTTAGAAGTTCAATTCACTGATTCGATGTTTGCGGAAGAAGAAAAAGGGATTGCAGAAAACAAACAAATATTGAAAAGGTGATCATTTTTGTTTGCACTGAATGCGATATCTATATATAAGGATTAAGGAAGCCTATTATCTGAGATTTTGTGTTAGCCCAGCTGCCTTATAGTAATATGAGAACTGTCGCATTTTCTTAACAAAAATAATTCTAATAAATTCTATTTAATTCTTACATACTAACCAATTTAGCCATTTGAATTTAACAAAAAATTATAGGTCTCCTTCATTCCGACTTAAAACACAAAATTGTTTGATTGTTAAATTCAAGTCATGAGAGCGTGGGTCTCCACGAGCTTTCGTGCCACGATTCATAGTTTCTTCTAGGCTCTAGCATTGAAAATTTGACATATGTATTTGATTTCGAGCAGTATGATATCAAGGAAGTATTACATACATATAATTAGAAACAGAATAAAGGTCATTAATAAATGGAATTTTGTATGGACTTAAAAAAGAGTACATTCTTTTCAAAGATGGAGCAGCTGCTTTCTAATGTCGAATTCATCAGGTTTACCTATAGGCTATATATGAAGATTATTTTTTTTTTTTTAAACTGCATAAATGGAAATAACCAAGTGCACATCTTGATCAATCATTTAATTGAAATATTGACAATAGTTCCAAGAATATAACCTTATCTAATTTCTTTATTATTTTGTATAAGAAGTTGGACGATTGGTTTACTATCAAAATAGCCTGCATTCGTGTAATTTGAATAAGATAACAAAATAGACTGCTGATTGCTGAATTTGATAACTATAATACTAAAGCTTTAATATGTAGAATTAATCTTTTTCTGTATATCTTCCTTAAAATTAATAATTCCTGGAGATACAAATATGTTGAATTGTTGTTATTTTCGTTCATCGAGTGTACCTTTAAAATAAGCGCTTTCGAGTTATTTTTAATTTTTGTAAACATTTTTTTTTTCACTCTTTTATCAGTTATTGATATACATTTTGGAAACGATTGATCCAATTGACCTAAACTCTATATCTTTCGAAAAGTTGGGTCTCCCACTTTCACATAAATATCACTTGGAAATTAATAAGCGGACATGTCTACAGTAAATGAATTAGAATCCCCATTTCTTAATATTCCATCCACATCCCTGCTAAATTCAGTATGTCGAAAAAAAGCTTCGGAAAAAAGCTATGTGCAAAAAAGCCTTTCTTCTGTGTCAAACCAAACAAAAAAAAACCCTTATTGGCAGCTTGTATTTTATATTTTTCTTCAATGCGGTTTTGCATTTTCTTTTCTCAAAATAATTTAAAGCAATGTATCGGTTGTAAAATTTGTATTTTTTATTAGTGCTAATGCTCAAACCTGTTTCGGATCAAAAACTTAAATTAAACACTAAGCAATTTTAGCTTGAAAGAAAAAAAAAAAAAAAACAAAATCCCAAAAATCTTCCTATATACGAAAAATGGCCTTAACAATAAACAAGTGCTGCTGCATTAGCCTCCCTACTGCTTGTATCATTATAGGCGTCTTAGGAGGTGTATTTTCTCTATTAAAATCTATCGAATGTTTTACGCATCTATATCATTTGAAAGAAATTGAAGAAATCGATGGTTATTATGACCGATTTAGAATTGGTAAAAATATTGAAAGAATAAATGAGTTTGTGCTTATCGTGTAACTTTTGGTTTATTTTTTTTTTTTTTTTATTTAATGAAGATATTTATTATGTTCTGGTCCCTAATATTGTTTATGTGATAACATCTGTTTTGCTCATCATTGGAATTAGAATGGTAATTTGATATTGTTGTTGTTGTTTTGCAATTAATTTACAACCATATATATACTTGACATATGGGTGTCACTCTGACAGATTCATCTAGATCTCATCTGGCATTTTAAAATAATAAAATTGGAAGCTTTAAGCTGCATACTTATAGTTAGAAGATGTTGTGGATATAGTTTCTGGAAATTTGACCATTTTGTACTTAAATTTATGAAACGGCGAAATGGTTTATAATAAAGGTATTACAGAAGATTGTATTGAAGATATATTTCGAGACGCAGCTTCAAATGAAAAAAAAACAAAGTGTTTATTTTATGACCCTTATTAAGCAAAGAGTTTTAAGACAAAAGTGTTTTATCTTAACTAATTTTATCAGTATTATTAAATTTTATGTTTTTATTTTGGTTTTTGTCCTTATTCAATCACGCTCAAATGGATGGAATTGAGGAATGCAGCAAAGCTGGTAACAGCCCCTTAAACATAAAACATAATTCGGGATATTTCTTTTAAAGAAAATCATTATGTACAATTATGACGATTCTCTAACTAACTTTTTAAATCAAGAAAAAAAAATCATAATGTATTTATTTTTGAACAAGAACAATGCCATTTTTTCTTGGATAAATAATTGTATCACCCTTAACAATTAATATGAAAGCATCAAATAAAATATATCGATGAACGAAGAGTTCTAGTTTTTGAAAATTAATTTTTAAACTTAAAATTAAAAAAAAAGATTAAAAATTTATTTAAAATGATTTTATTTTCAAAATTTTACGTTTTTAACTATGTACCTACTGTTTTTGTTTAAAAAAAACTATTGATTAAAATAACTTGATTTAAAAAGAAAATACAAAATTAATTTAATTTAAGAAGGTTTTTTTTAATAATACGTGCATTCTATTCACTACTGAAATACATCAGCCAACAAGTCCAAAAAAATAGTGCAAAGTCTTATACTGTGGTTTGCTCTAAAACCAGATTGGTAGGGAGAAAGCAGATTCTTTGTGTAAAGATATTCTAATATTTGCTTCGTAAGAATCTTCTCTAAGACCTTTAAAAAGCAAAGTAAAGCTAAGTACAGACGATGTTTTCATTGAAAACATCATACAATTGCTGACAATTTCTTCATTGTCCGAAATGTCAATGAGTTGGTTAAAGAGAGATAAAAAAAAGAGCTGACAATCAGATTGTCAGACTTTGGGAAGAAATCTACAAACCGTGTGAACGAACAATTTTCCATTGTAAGAAATATGTCAATTCTCAGCTAGTTGTTAGCTATTGTCAGACCATTTACAGTTTTGACAATATTGTAAGATCTGACAATCGTCTGTACTTAGCTTAAGATGCTTATCGGCCGATAATCAGACGGGTCTACGCAACGGGTAGAGATTTCTCAGGAATATGGTTTATTCTATAGCTGCTTTCCACAAGGTTGGAAAGTTAAAGAAGTAATACCTACAGTGATTATATATGTAGATGTGTGAGTGGGCTAATTAAATAGTGAAAAATAAGTTTAATGAATCGAAGAGGAATTGATCAACCTGTTCATAAATCAACTCCCTTTTTGTGATGAAACATGGGTTGGAGATTGATTGGTATAGTGGGGAACTAGATGTTAAGTAGGTACATTTGCACTAATATCACATTTTGAGATTTGGTATTTTCCAACACCAATTTCTCGTAGGTTTTTCCACATGTACTTAAGGGGCAAGGTTGTGTCAAGGTTTGAGGCGAAGAAATAACGTTTAAAAATTTTGGTAGTACGAGATTTCAATATGTGACTGAGCTAGTGTAACAATTGTAAATTTTGGATTGATTCCATCGCAAGCTTATAGGTAATCTGTCATGAAATAAAAGCTTGATTTTAGCGAACCTTTTGTCTTAAATAGGATTTTTCTTTATGCTGTGATAAAAAAAAGTCATGTTAGAGTGATGCCCTTTCAAGTCTTCGAATTGATTTATTAAAAGCAAAAGACAAAAACTCATTTTAAAAATATGTATTATATTTAAATCTTTATAGAATTCACATCTGATGTTACTACCTTGGCTTATTATCAACTCGATTGTGCTACTCTTATCTGTTCCTATTGTTTTGTTTTTCTTCTATTATGCTGGTTCTATAGGATCGACAAGGGTTCTTCTTCAAACAATTGCAATTATTTGTTTATTTCTCGGTAAGTTTTACATGAAAATAAGTAATATATTTAATGGTTTTATAGATTTTCAATGAATTCGTTTTCATCTTAATGCAAGGTTTTGAAGATCTTGAAAGGATAGTCACATACTTTAATGATTAAATTTTTGTTATTTCAGGTATCAGCTGTTGGATATGGATAGCTGTTTACTCGCTGTTCCAAGATATTCGGACAAAGAGAAATGAACAACTATCGGAAAATGAGAAAACCTTAATGAATTTATATCCTCGTTATGAAATCGTTCAATTGAACTTTTAAATTTTTTTTTCTATTCAAATATTTATAATCACTAACAAACAAATTTTATTGACTCCATAAAAGACTTAAGAATGAAAATATATCGAACAAAATTTTAATTAACAATAAATAATAATGTGTTATTGTTTTTTTTTCTATAAATCTAGATAAATGTATAAATTTTCTTGTTAAAAATTAAAATAAATTAAATTAAAGTAAACAAAAAAAAAAAATGCTATTCTATAAATTAAAAGATAAGTTTACACTTATTTTACTTTTTAATATACTTGTTATCAGTATGTGTATATATATTTGTATTATACTTGTACAGTAAAACCCGCTTAAGAGAAAAACGCGAAAAATTGTTAGGTATTTGTCGACCAATTACCTTTTAAACACTGCGCTTAAGCGAAACTTGCTTGAGTGAAAAGCCCGGATACTTTAAACATATTTTTAGTTCAGTTTTATATTTTTCATTGAAAAAAAAACCCTCTTCAGTGAAAAAAAAATTGACTCGAACAGAACAAAAAATTTGTTGAACGCTTTCACTTCTCTTTTATTTAATTCACCTTCACCAAATTTTCATCACAAAAATGAAATTTGAATTTCTGATATAAATCACAACCGTTTTTGGAATTTTTAAATCAGCTTAAGTTACATTTTTTCACTCATCTGAACTCCACTTAAGTGAGATTCGTTTAAAAGAAAAACCCGCTTAAATGAAAGAAAGACATTTTACCGTTTCTCTTGAGTGAGTTTTACTGTATTAGTTTTTCAACCTGAGAAAATAAGAAATTAGGAAATTTTTCTTCGATTCAAAGCATGAATTCTATTGATAAAATTCAACAACGAAATTAGCATCTTGCCTTTCGAGCCGCTTGGGGATAGACTGTATTGAACCATGCAAACAATCAATCATAAAAGTTCATATTACATATTTATAATTATATAGGTATCGTCGGTCGCTACAATGCAGAACTAGTCTAAGTCCAAAATTTAAAAATGATTTTTTTTTTATTTCATAAGGAAACTGGTTGTGTTCCGCGCATTTTCTACATATTCTGAATATTCCTACGTACAGTAATTCCTTCAGAATTTAAATAATAGTACCTATATAATCATAATGTCGGAAGTCAGCATTTTCAGCACTAAGGTTCTGCTTGAAAAATTTTGAAAATGTGACTTAGACTAGTTCTGCATTGTAGCGACGATATATGTTTGACAAATCTTGATTTGGAACACACTACGGCCAGAATTAATAATAACCTTAAAATTTATCAAATCCAAAAATTTTTTCTCCGTCAAAAATTGGCTGCTTTAGGCTGCTTATAATGTGTTTATTTGAAAGAATTATTGCGTGAGTTAAACCTATTAGGTAGATATGAATTCATCAAAACAAATTGGTGCATATATCATTAAAACCAGATCAGAGAAAGAAGAACATACCTACATTCACACATCTAAGTAATAAAATACTACATTTACAACAACAACAAAAAACAAGAAAGTAGGTTAATCCAGGCAATAACTCGGAAATGCCTAAATACTTGTCTCTAAGCAATTAAACTTAATTCACTTAACCTAACCTAAATTGTTCTGATAAACCAGAAAATATAATTACATAGCCAAACAATAAAATTGCCAGTTTTTAAATTTTACCCTACAAAATAAATAGGTAGGTACCATAGGCCATAACCATACAAAGAACTTTTGCTTACTTGTGATATCTATCGGACGACATTGTGTCTGGCATGTGTGAAGAGTTGGCAGCTATACAAAATTTAATTGAACTACAGAAAATGCTTCCAAATGGAAGGTCATTTGCTGTAGAAGGTTTTTTAGTTAACTTTGAACTTTCTTTTCTTTCACTATTATTATCACAGATTACAGAGACAGCTGTTGTTTTTAGTGCAATTCTATATTGGCACAACACACAACAGAAAAATTTTCTCTTGTTCTTAAAACAGGATTTCACTTTGACCACACCACCATATGTGCTTGTGCACCTCTATAACTCGTTTTATATAGCAACTTTGTGTAAAATCAAGCACAATTCACTTAAATCTATGACAGTTTTGTATGAATGAACTGTCAAGTTAAATACACAAAACTAAACTTTTCAATTTACTTTTAACAATTAAATATTTGTTAAAATTGTAAAAGGTGCGAATGAAACAAAAATAAACAAAGCCATCGAAAAAAACATAAAAACCATCACAAGCACGGCGACTACGCGCTCCGCCACGATATAGAATATGTGTAGACTGTATAGACACAAAAGAGAACTAAAAGAAGCAACGCACAATAAACAACCAAACAAAAACAAAGGTAACAAAAAAAAAAATGCAGGTACGAGTTCAATCAACCTGAAATTTTATTAAGCGAGACCCGCAACTTTAATTAACGTCGTTTCGTTTTACCGTCCGTATTTGTGCCTTTTCATTGCGGAGTGATCGAGCAAACTGTTTTACAAATTACAACTTTACTAAGTATGAAGCTAGGCTTCCACTCCACTGCACCGGTCGTGTATACATATATGTATGTACATATATTTTAAATTTAAACCTTTTATGTGTCATCATAATCAAACATTAGACGAGAGACAACCGGCACTTAGTTGAGGCAGACGAGGACGAAAGAGATTAAACCTAGATTTTTTAAAAATTATTTTACTTTGAGCTTCAATTCTGAAAAATTTAAGTCTTATAAAACATACAGAAAAGCTATAAAATTTAAAATAAAAACATGTATTTCTTCTGTATAAGTTAGTTAGTTAGCGGATGCAGTCCAATCTTGAGGCCCAATTTTCGATCACTCTTTGCAGCGTTTGGGGTCGTATATTGGCAATAACACGTGGAAAGTTGTTTTCCAAATCGTCAATCGTCTCTGGCTTATCGGTGTAGACTAGCGACCATCATACCCCCACAAACAAAATAGTCTAGCGGTGTTAAATCGCTCGATCTTGAAACCCAACTCATAGGTCCAAAACGCGAAATTATACGCTCACCATAACGTTTCCTACAACAAATCAATTGTGGCAAGCTCTGTATGACTTGTCGTGCCGTCTTGTTGAAACCACAGATCCCCCATATCAAGGCAATTCAATTCAGGTCTCAGGAACGAAAAAGTCATTGATCATGGCTCTATATAAGGGGGATTATAACCCTCTGGCTATCATCGTTTTTAAGTAAGTTTTTAAGAAATAAGGACCAATAACTCCACCAGCCCATAAAGCACACCAAACTGTCAGTTTTTCTGGATGTAACGGAAAACGGTGTCCCAAAAATGGCTTGAAGATAATCTTCACTGCAAATGCGGCAGTTTTGCTTATTGACGTAGCCATTCAACTAAAAATTCTTGTGAAAATATCAACAGCAATCTCGTTTCGAGTCCATTCGAAATCAATCTGCCTAATGTGCATGCGTTGTTCAAAAGTCAGTCGATTCATGATGAAATGGCAACCAAACTAAATATAAATTACATGGCAGATGACAAAATGGCTGTAAATGAAAACAGTGCTACCAACTTCAAGTTCTATAGCTGTAAAATAAACAACCTTTCGTTGGACCACTTTAATGCCTTTCCCTATGAGGCGTGTTTTTTGCAAAACCGGGGGGAATTGGATGAAAAAAACGACGTTGGCGCTAAAAAATGTAGATGTTAAATGCAACAACTAATCCCCTGCGGGCTTAGCTAATCCCAGAGAATTCTCGGGGATTAACTTAAGCGCATAGAAAAACTGTATTACCAGTGTGAATTACATACTTGTTATCAAAAGTTTGTATTAAAACTCGTCTGTGATGGCATCGCTAATCACCGTTGTCGTTTTTTCCAGCCAATTACCTCTGGGCTTGCAAAAAAACCCGCCTATTGTAAGGTGCATAAAGAGTTATAGCCCAGAAAAATTAAACAAAAAAGCCCAAACTTAAAACAAATTCTGCAATGCTGAATTTTAGTGGAGCACTTCATTTTTATGAAAAAAGACAACGGGTGTATACAAATAAAAAAAAAACAAAAGGAAGAAAGAGTTGGGTATATAACAAGTTGTCACTGATATCCTGGGTTGTTTTATTTTCATGATCTGATCTGGATTGGATCTGGGGGAAAATAAAACACAGCTAATATGATGTTCAACGAGCAAAATTAATAATTGTAGCAGATTATTTGGAGAAGCCTCTACACTTTTTGGCAATGAATAATTTGCACGAACCAACGCGAATTTTTCGTGGCGACGACGAAAACAATAATAACAACGTGTTGTTTTCATTTTCATCAACAAAATTTAGAGACGACTTATGTAAATTATTATATAAACCAAATATGGTATGACTTAAATATTTAAGTAATATCTCTGTCCGTGAATACGTGTTAATTGTTGATACAATGGCGCTATCATAGAGAAATATATTATCTAGAGAACCGAGTGACCGACTTCCGGGCATTTTCTCTTTCACACTACAAGCTGGACTGAGAGATTTCCTCCACAAGGGTGAGCATGTGTTGGTTGCCTTAGGGCCAGTTTCACAGTAAAGTAAGTGTCACTTAAGTGCCCAATTTCTAAGTGTAAACTTATCGGAATAAGTGACACTTAAGTCTCCCATATTGGCCACTTAAGTTCCACTTACTCAGACCTTAAAACTACGTCTAAAGTCCATGAATGGGAAAATTAAGTGCCACTTATTTAGTTAAGTATGCACTGTGAAACTGGCCCTTAATGCATTTTAAATGGACCGCACCAACACAATGACACTGTTATGGATTTTGGGTTTTTATTATGAAATTACAATCTGTTTCGTGCATATAAATCTTTTTTTTTTATCGGAACAGTGCAGCGCTGCCTTAAATATTTAATATCTATGAACTGTAAATTAAACACAGCTCACAGACCACAGTGTGTTTTTTTTTTGGTTTTATTTAATTTAATCAGTCTTAAGTGCTCCTTCAAGATATAAATATCGTGCCTTGTCCACTGAAACAATATCATCAACGCAATAAAAATAATTAACTCATAATTTTTTTTTGATAATTTCTTTCTTTATCTGGTTTCAAACAGCCGTTTTGCAAAATGTTTTGCTGTTTTACTGTGAATAGTTTTTTAGACATGAGTCTACCAACGGCTGGCATGTTCATAGGCTGGTTTTCTTCAATTATCAGTTTAATCGAATGTGGGATTTGGATTCAATCTTATGAAACAATAGAATTCACACGCATTCGTATATTGTTGATTTATCTTCTTTTTGGTGGTTCGTGAGATAAAAATATACGAAATATACCATCCTGATTTCAATTATTATTATTCTTCCAAGGTTCTTCCAAGAAGAATTTTTTTCCAGCAAGTTTATCTGTTCTGGATTTAATAGCGTCTGTTTTGCTGATCATTGGAGTCACAAAGGTCTGTCAATTAATATTGCCGTTTTGATTGAAATGTTTTTTTAAACAATCGTCTTCTTTTTTTTAAGAAAAACCATTTGCTTTTGGTGCCCTGGTTGATGAATAGCGGTATATTGGTGGCTACCAACATTTTCGTGTCGATTGCATATACGTGGCAAGTTTTAAGTGGAAGTAGTGATTCTCCAGGAGCTTGGGCTATCATTGTAACTATTTCAATAACATGTAAGTTTTTGTTTTTTGTTTTTTTTTTGTTCTTTCTGGTCAATACTATGATTTTTTATTTTAAGTTTTCTTCGGATTGGTATGGAACGCAATCTACTCACTTTTTCAGAGTATTCGGAAACAAGAAGAAGAAATAATTATTGACGCAGAGAGACTTATATAAGTTTTTTTTTAATCCACAGCATAATATTTTCTTACAAAATATGAAGTTTAATTATTATTTTGTTTAATTTTTCCATATTTTGTCTTTTTTTTTTTTTATTTGGATTCAATTAAAACTTTTTCTTTTTTAAAACATACAGTGAAATCTTTTTTTTTTTGTTTTTTAACTAAGTGCCTAATTTTATTCATATACCTACATACATATATTTACCAATTCTAGGTAATTATACATAAAAATGCTCTGTACCAAATTTTAAACAAACCGATCCGTCCCTTTAAAGTGGACGTACAGCATACAGACCCTTTTCCGACTTCTCGATTTTCGTAGTTTAAATAATTTTGATTACAATCTTAATCACGAACGTATACTTACACACACTTACAGACATCTCTTTAAAAACGGTGTTTTTGGATTCTAATGAAGTTTGCAACAAAATTGCAAAATAAAACTACTAGAACTTGTTCAAAACATGTTTTTGGGCTCGAATATCTTGAAAACAAACAATGCTATCAAATCCTGAATAATTTTATTTTACACACAATGCTGTAACAACTAACAACAAAGAATTGATATGGTTTGTTATTTTACAGTTTTTTTGTAATCTGCCAAAAACATACCACTAAAATAATTGAAAGATTCTGAATGAGGAATTTCCTTATCACAAACTAACATCGGGTTTCCAATTTCCAAGGGCCCCAATGAGAAGTTACCAGTGTGGGTCGCAACCAGTGTTGCCATGTTGGCATTATTAATGCTAGATCTAGCATTAAAGAAGAGTAAAAAGCATTATGAAATTTGAAAATTATGCCGAATGCTTTTTTAGCATTATCCGATTTTTTTTGGCATTCTTGAATGCCATTTTTTGGCATTCTTGAATGCCAAAAGTTGATTTTCAATCATTGATTCATATACATGAAAAAAAATATTTTCAAAATAATATATTTTAAAATTTGTTTGCAAAATATGCGCATTATTGTGATCTAACCTTAATAATGTCATATTGAACTCAGACAAAAAAAAATGGTGGAATTTAAAAACTGAGTATATTTTCGCAATAAAATGATCTACAAAAAACATTTTTAATGTTTTTCAACATAAATCGCTAGAAAAAAAGTTATAACCCTTTAAAGTATTTTTTTTTGTAAATGTTCGTCGATTATTGGCTATATCTTTTTTATTTTCAATTCAATGGTAAAAAGTGTCTTAACCAATATTGTAGAGAATTAAATTGTCTACAAAAATAATCTAAAATTTTTTTTGTCAGACTTTTATTTCTCAAGTTATTGAGAAAAGGGGCTTCTTGCCCCTTTTTCAAGTTAGCGGCCAAATGGGGGGGGGGGTCCAGCCCCAAAAATGATTTCGTATACTCTAACTAATGCACTCTACATATAAAAAAAAAACGTTTTCCTATACTAAATGCAAGGTCAATGTAACAATATGAAATATCCAGAAATATAATCAAAGAAGTCGGAGGCTCAGTCAATTATGAGAAAAGAAGTCAAGAAGATATCTATGACGACCTTTGGGTTGACGCATCAAGTACCTTTTTTATTTCCAAAAGCTATGAATTTAAAATGTGATATAAATGACGTCTGACTGAATTAAAATACTAACATATACCTAAACGTAAAAACAGAAATATTTTTTTAAATAATATTATTTCAATATATTTAAATAAGATTTCTTTTTTTTATAGCATTTATGATACTTATTTATGAAATAATAAATTTTAATTTTGCATTATTACAAAGTTTTGTTCTTTTAATCATTGAAATATAAGATTGTAAGAGGGAAAATTTTCTACGAATGGATTTTAAAATCTAGCATTCTGTTTTTTGAGCTCCCATACGATTTAGCATTATGGAATTTGAAATCTAGCATAATGAAATTTGAGATTATGGCAACACTGGTCGCAACTCGCAACCAGCTTCTTTTTTTGCTCGCTTTTTCTAAATAAAATCTAAGTTATTTTAATTTATTAATAAATATAATATACCAAATGTCACTTCTTCGTATTAAATTGTATGCAACATGAAGGGTTCTCTCCTTTTAAAACGGTCAGTTGTTTATAGCAACAATGTGAAGTAGAATCAACGATATATATAATAAACTTTTGTATCGTTTTTCATATGCTTATAGGTATATCGTCTTATATATATGTTAAGGTTTTGCGTATCGAGTTAAATAAACAAATTGAATTTAAAATAACAAAACAAAATACAACTTCTTCCAAAATGAAAAAAAAAACATGGTTACCGCATTGTTAATATAATAGCCGTGTTTTTTTGCAAGCCCGGGGGGGAATTGGATGTAAAAAACGACGTGGATGCTAAACAATTAACATGTTAAATGCAACAACAACTAATCCCAGAAACTTAAGCGCACCGAAAACTGTGTTACCGGCATGAATAACATACATGTTATCGATAGTTTGTATGAAAACTCCATGTTTTTTACTGTCATGGCGTCGCTAATCCCCGCTGTCGTTTTTTCAACCAATTCCCCCCCAGGCTTGCAAAAAAACACGCCTAATATGTGTAAATTCCATGATGTTCAGTTTAAAACCCATATTCTATATCGCAACGTACATACCTATATCTACATATGTATAAATTTGGTGAGTAGATGTAGCTACTTATCAATCGTATAAAGATATTTCCACAAAAAGAAATACAATAAGAGAAATAATTCGGAACATTGGTAGGTATTTTTTTTTTTTATTTTTTATGCAATAAGCTTCAACTAATCAAAATTTTCGAGAAAAATGAGCTTTTTCTTATCGGTTATATGGCAGCCATACCTATACTAAACACATTAGGTTTGTTCGATGTCAGCCCTGGGGCCCGGACGCCCTGGGTCGCCCAGAAAAAAGAAAAATGCTATAAATCAAATCTAATGAGCAAATCCATAATAAATTTAAGCAATAAGCTAAAGAGCTCCACAGTACACATATTAAAGGTAAAATATAATAAGCGGTGTGACTTTTTTGTGGGCACTGGAACAACGATTTTTAATTTCTAACACTTTCAATGTTGAGAACCTGCGTAACGTACTTTAGATTTGTGCAATGTAAAAGAGTCCTATTAAAGTCATATTGGGCGATAAAACTATGAGAGTAAATTTTGTCTAATTGTTCTTGACCTCTGGCGTAACAATCCTACTCACTAATCATTGCTCCTATAAGTTTTGCTACATTCTAGCCATTTATTATTTGATAAAAAGGTATTTTTTTGTAACAAAAAATGAGTGAATAGTGGCAGAAAATTTAAAGATTTTTCAGTCTGTATGGAAACCCTGACATTTAATAAAACAACTGCATTTGCAATAAAAGATAAAATGTAAGAAGAGACATTTCGGAGAAGCGGGATTTTTGCATAGCACAGCACACAGTTTGATTTTTGGTTATAGTTTATTCAGCTGCAGTTCAGTCTAAAGAATTCCTTTAAGAAATAAATATCGTGCTTTGCCCGCGTAAACAATAACAGCTTACAAATAAAAATACCTAATTAAATCATAATTTTGTTTGATAATTTCTTTCATTATCTGGTTTCAAACATCCGTTTTGCAAAATGATTTGCTGTTTTACTGTGAAAAGTTTTTTGGGAATGAGCCTACCAACAGCTGGTATGGTCATCGGTTGGATTTGTACAGTTATCACTCTATTCCAAGCTTTGATTTATATTAAGGCTGATGAAATAATAGAATTCGCACGCATTCATGGCAATAACATGCCAGAGCTTTATGGTTCGTGAGATGAAAATTTTATACTAATAGGTACCATACGATTAACACTAATATCAAATTAAATATTATTCCAAGGTTCTTCCGCGGGGATTTTTTTTCTTGAGATCTTATCTTTTCTGGATTTAATTGCATGCATATTGCTGATCTTTGGAATCAATAAGGTTTGTTAATAAATATTGCTGTTTTGATTGGAGTGTTTTCCTTAACAATCATTTATTTATTTTTAAAGAGAAAACATTTGTTTTTGCTGCCATGGTTGATCAATTACGGCATATCCTTGACAATGAAATTTTTCCTCGGAATTGTAATAATATTACTAGTAACGGTGGATTCTAATCCTCCAAGACCTTGGGTTGCCATATTAATTCTTTCCATCTTAGGTAAGTTTATTAGTTTAATAAGCTCTTATCCTTTGTTTTCATTTATTTTGTGCTATATGACGTTTTTTTTCAAGTGTTCATCGGCATGGCATGGAATGCAATTTACTCACTTTTTCAGAGTATTCGAAAAGCAAATAATCGTGAAATATTGGACACGGAGAGTCTTTTTGGAAAGCCTAACTCTTTCAGTTATGAACTTTATAAAAACTCAGAATAATATTTTAATGTATTATGAATTTCAATATTTTCGTTTAATATTTTTCGATATTTCGTTTGTTTACTATAACTTTTTGGTTTTTATGCAATAAAAACTTCTTTTTTTTTAAAACAAATAGAAAAATTGTTTTTATTGAATTAAAGATCTTGATTAATTAATTTCCAGGTTCGTAAATCGTTGATCGATCATATTTAAAATTTATATTTCAAAATTCTTCCAAAAAATTATTGAATATAACAATTTTGAATATCCAGAAATTGAAGCCTGTTATCTGGATGACTTTTGGTTGAAACAAGTCGGTGCTTCTTGTCACACAAACTGTGAAACCCCATGAATACCTAGTACATGACTGGGTCGCACGAACTTGCTCTTATGTGCGATCACAATGTGAATTTAAAATCTAAGATCTATTATTCTGATTTTAAAAGAAATACATTAGTTATGTGAGCCTATATTTTATGCCACCTGGTAAAAACGTATTTTAAACTTTAGTATGAAGTAGTATTTGAGAATACACAAATTATAACAATATAGCACCACGGTGCACATATAAATAAATAAAACTTACAGTTTAAATTAAAAAATTGGTAAAAAATCAATACATACATATACCTCTATTTAGAAATAAATTAATAATTAAACAAAATCTGAAATTGTTTTCTTAAATAAATCCTAATTTATGAGAAAAAAATTCAAAAATCGAAAAATTTTGAAAACATTGACAAGAAAAAAATTGGTAAGCAGTTTTTTAGATTTTTTTTAATTTAATTTTGAAAAATCGTAGCAGCTGTTCTTGAGAAAAATGAGATTTTCCTTAACTTTTTTTAAACACTTGTATGAGAGGTTCCGTTATTTGTTATTATAAGAATAATTTTTATTGAAAATCTGCTACATAATAATACAAAACTGGGTGCTATTAAAAAAATGAAATTGAAGACATTTTCGAATTATTAAGTTCTCAAAAAAAATTTTTGAAACTTTTTTTAAAAATTCAATTAAAAAATTGGAAAATTTTGCTATTGAATATTTTAAAAACTTAAAAACTTAAATTTATCGAAATCAGTTGCTGAGTAAATCGAAAATACAAAAAATGGTTCTGCTCATATCGATGGGGACTTTTGACAGTTTCTTAAGAACGCCATCAGGAGGCTATTTGCTAATTGTGCTGTTTTTATGGCTTTATTGACTGGACTAGAAGCTTCTCCCCTGAAAATTACCATTAACGCTCTCCCAAAGCAACGCGAAATATTCGGAACGACGCAACGCACGTCCAAGGCCGTAACCTGGGAGGGGGATCCCAACTTGACTTCATAACTCAGCTTGAATCGCGGTTCGAGGACCATAAATCTGTTCTATCATCATTGTATAATATAATGTATATTTTGATCCTTTAATACTTGGCAAAGGCAAACAAAAAATTAACCAAGAAAACTTTAAATTTTATAGAATCGGGATTCTATGAAGGCTGAGTTTTTGCTGTCATAGACAAAACGTCATGAACAACTAGAAACACAGCGTCCAAAGAAAGCAATAACAGCTCTTGGAGACTTCAGTAAATGTATGATAAATAAAGATATTTTTCAAAAATCAAATCCCCCTCGAAATATTTGTCTGCTTAAAGCCTTTATTTACAGGGCAATATATAAGAGTCCCCAAACCAACGCAAAGGTTTAATGGATTAAGCGAATATCATATAAAATATTTTATTGACAGCCGAAATATTCGTCATCGATCCGAATGTTGGTTTTGGGGAGTTTTTACTCCAGTTATTTATAGAAAGAATTCGAAGAAGAATCAACGATATACCTAATAAAATTTTGTATCGTTTTTCATATGCTTAGGTAGGTATGTAAATATTATATACAAACATCGTCTTATGTTTAGGTTTTGTGTATTGAGTTAAATAAACAAATTGAATTTATAATAACAAAACATAATAGAACTACTTTCAGGTTGAACAAACCATGGTTACCGCATCGTAAATACGAGTAGGTGTGCAGTATAGGTTTTTTTGCAATGCATGATCTTCAGTTTAATAAATAATAATAGTATATAGGTAGGTACGTATAGGTATTTTCACAAAAAGAAATTAAACAAATATATTATTTTTTTTTTAATTCAAAACATACTTTACAATAGGTGTCCTTAAATCATTGCCTCAAAAGAAAACCATGAGTTCCTGAGGTCATTTCAAGTCGAAAGAGGTAATTTTCTCGTTTTCGTTTCATTTTCGACTAATAACGGTTTTATTATTTTAATTATTTTTTCCTTTGACTGGCTATAACTTCGCCAAATTAAAAACGATTTTTGAATTTAAACAAGAACAGTTATAAATTTGTATCTATCATACAACTCTTTTCTGAGTGGATAAGGGGTTTCCCGCAATTTATTATGAAACACATTTTTTAAGCAATTTGGTTAAGTTTACGATTTGGTTAATGAACTGTCAATATTTTCATGAGAAATGATTTACGCAATTGCTCCATAATTTCCTTTTGTTGATAAAAATAACCAATCGTCATTGTGACTTTAATAATGCATAAACCATAATTTTTCCGAAAAGTTCTAAAATTAGTACATAAATTATTAAAAGCAATTTGTTCATATAATTGAATACATTTTTTTTTTGCTTACTTTTTGGCATCTTTGAATTAACTTTTTTTGTGAATTTTTGTAAACACAAAAATTTTTGACGTTTAACGAATAACTTATTCAATTACACACCATTTAACCAAAGGGCGTTCATGTAAACTTTTGTGTAAACTTATCATTTTACACAATTTGTAAACATACAACCGTGACGTTGCATGAATAGGTACCCATATTATAATAAAAGCCTGGTTCCACCTTATTGAAACGCATGGCACTATATGGCTTTCATTGAAAACGATCATTGAAAATTTTAATTTCAATTTTTGAAGCAAAGATAAATCGGTAGGTACCTAATTATTTTGATATATTATTAAAGCTGATGACTTAATTATTAATTCTTGACCCAACCTTCCACACAAAATGATATTTAAATTTTCGATGATCATTAGGTAAGGTAGTTCAATCTTTTATGTGGAAAGTTTGGCTAAAATGGAATATTTTTTGGAAATTTTTATTTGGCATTTAAATATTTACTAATTTAGTTTTTTAAGTGTTTCTAAACTTGAAATTAAAATTTTCGATGATGAGTGTCAATAAAAGTTGTAACTGGCACCTAATAGATGTACAGTATGGAAACCCTGACATTTGCTAGATCAACTGAAACTGCATTTGCGATAAAAGATCAAATGTAAGAAGAGACAATTAGGAGAAGCGGGACTTTTGCATATAGCACAGCACACGGTTTGGTTTTTGGTTATAGTTAATTTATTTGCAGTCTAAAGAGTTCCTTCAAGAAATAAAGATCGTGTCTTGCCCGCGTAAACAATAACAGCTTACAAATACAAATAATAAGATAATTTTTTTCTTAATCGTTTCAATATGATTTGCTGTTTTACTGTGAATAGTTTTTTGACAATGAGCCTACCAACGGCTGGCATGGTCATCGGCTGGGTTTGTGCAGTAATTTCACTTTTCCAATCTGTGATTTTCATTAAAGCTAATGAAATAATAGAATACACACGCAGTCATGGGAATGAAATACCCGCTGATCTAAATGGTTCGTAAGATGAAAATTTTGTACCAATGCCATACGATTAACACTGATATTAATTAAATATTCTTCCAAGCTTCTTCCACGATGATTTGTATTGTTATGACCTCATCCCTTCTGGATTTTATTGCATCCGTTGTGTTGATCATTGGAGTCAATAAGGTTTGTTAATGAATGATACCTATTTCCGATTTTATTGGAATGTTTTCCTTAACAATCATCCTTTATTTTTTAAGAGAAACCATTTGTTTTTGCTACCATGGTTGATCAATTACGGCATATCCTTGACTATTAAATTTGTCTTCGGGATTGTATTAATAGTAATTATATTAATAATAATGGCGGATTCTGATTCTCCAGGATCAGGACTTGTACTTGGCGTAATGATTCTTTCAATTTTAGGTAAGTTTTTTTAGTTTAAGAGCCGACAGCAAGTTTTGTGTATATGTATGTACATCATATTCTGGTTATATCATTTTGGCATATGGGAAGGGAATGTATCTCGCGAAGTACCTACCTAGATAGTTAAAAATTAAAAAGCAGATACATTTTAGAAGCACTTTAGTTTCTTTAAATTTGTTCTTGCAATTATTGTGACCGCATTTAGCATCGCAAAGATATTGTAGAGAAAAAAGGATCACTAATGTTTACTTTAGGGGCGCAAAAACTTAAGTTCTTTCAATTGTTTAATTTGTTTGGTTTGTTTGAAATGTAGGTATATAGCTCTAACTAGACTGGACGTCCAATATAACGAATGCTAATATAACGAACGTCCAGTAGGTATAATGAATCACAATTTGAAGTCCATTGATATCTCTAAAATAATGAAAAATTTTATTACTCTTTATTATAACGAATGCTGTTCAATTTCCAAAAAAAAAAAAAAACAAAACATGAGTGATGAGAATCGTTCCTTTTTTTTCTTACATTTCTCAATAGTTTTTTTTCTGAGTTTGAAGTAGTCTGCACAACAAAACGATGCATGTAATGCGTTGAGGTTTCTTTTTCTACAGGTCTTTGGAATTTTGTCGCTGTCGTTGTTTCTTTATTGCGAAAATGCAGTTCGAATTTGCTTTTCTATATTTTAAGAAAGTTAAAACGTTATAGGTACGTGCAATTTCAAACAGTTGATAGGTAGATAAAATAAAAACTTTTCTTCGAAAAACTGATTTTGATTTAACCGAATTCTTTCGATAAATCTAATTGACTGAACACTATTATTTCTATAAGTTCAAGTGGAGCTCCACTTAAACAGAAGAGTTTTCTATTTATCTAGATCTACTCTATTATTTAAAAGCCAGACCATGGGCTACTAATTTTCTAAGGGCTAGTTTTTCAGTGCGAGATCATCCTAGTCTCGAAGTTAAGCCTGAGGTAACTCCATTAGGACAAGTTTTTCAGTGCGAGATCATCCTAGTCTCGGGGTTAAACGTGAACTAACTCCATTAGCGTGTTTTTTTAGTCAATTGAAATCCTAAGTTAACTCCGACTTAACTCACCAAATTTGGTGAGTTAACTCAGGGACCAAATTGACGGCTTTTTTTGATAGCGAAAGTTATTCACAGTGCAATTCCGTTGTGGCGCCACCTCTATTTTGATGCGTGAAAGGCGATATCCATAGTGTGGCACATCGATGACAATAGATTTTTGACAACTGAATGATAAAGTTAATCCTCAACTGAAAAACTGTTCCTGAGTTAACTCGGGATTAATTTATTTTCAGGATTAGCTAACTCTGATTTAACTCAGAGTTAACTTATAGAATATATAAAATTCACAGTATATTCATGCAAACGCAATTTTTGGAATAAACGTCACTTGAACTTAGTACTTTAGGTACTTTAAACGTGCGATTCTTGAATAATATATGTTTTAATAAAGTCATATTTATTAATATTAATAAGGCCAATTATAAAAAAGTCACCAGAATCCTGGATTGTGGTATTTAGTCCCCTCATGGTGTTCTTAAGAAACTGTCAAAAGTCCCCATCGATATGAGTGCCGCTTACAATTTTACAGGGGTTAAAGGCCCTCCAAAATGTTTTTTTTTTTTTCAGGAATACCTTTCTTCCAAATGGTTAGTTGTGCAAAAAAAATGTCAATGACATTAATATACCTACCTTTTCGAAATAAACCAATCGATCGAGTTAAGGGTTTAACTTTTCTATATGGTGGAGCGACTTAGTTAACAAAAATTATGCATTTTGTGATATAACTTAAAAGCATACCGCACCTCCGGTGCAATATCGACTTACTGCAATTTTTTTTCCAAAACTTTTGCTTTTGTTTCAGATGGAAAAAATAAATAATAATAGGTACCTATAACTATAACCTATTAAATCACTGAATAGTAAGCGAATTTTAGTACTCTTGAAGTCAGTTCTGTGGGCCTATTTTAAGGTGAAATTGTATATTAAATAAGGAACAAAACTTTAAACGTGATTCCTCAAAATTTAGAAAAATAGCACTGACTTCGATATTGGACTGATAGGTATACTATATAATTTGTTTCATTTTTGAAACATAAAATTAACATGACTAAGATATATGGAGGAGCAAATAAAAAAAAATAAAAAATAGAAAATAGAAAATAGAAAATGAATATTAAAAAACAACGACAACACTTACAATATATTATGTTATATCTTTTTTTAAAGCCAGGAACTCATTCTATTTGAATAAAGTTATTATAGTACTAAATTTCTTGATAAATTAGTTTCAATCTTAAAATTTTAAAAATAAAACCTGAAAAAAAAAAAACAATTTTTTTTCAAAATTTTATGTTATTAGTTATTACCTATGGCTATAAGTATTGATTTTTATTTTAATTTTCGATACTCCTATTAATTTTCAATTGAATGCTTTAAGATTTCTTAGTTTTAAAGAAAATTGAAAATTACTTAAACTTATTTTTTGTCAAAAAGGGATAGAGGGTCATTAGAACTTAGAAGTGATACTCAGCACTTCTAAACTGCTAAACTGCTTCATTGATTTGGTTGAAATTTTGTATTTAGATAATATTTTACCTTCCAATTTTATCTACGTTTATCGTGTTATCCACGCTGCCAGACGAGATTCATTAAAACACTAACTGTACTTAATTTTTTTTTATCGGAAACGACTCCAACCACTTGGATGAAATTTTGTCATTAAATATTAGGGGTTGAGAAGTTACACTGAGGTTTAATGATTTCATTAACATTTTGTGTTCAGACAATATTTTATTTTCAAAGTTTACATTATTTAGTTATGCACGAACCTATTTTTTTTTTGTATGGGTAATTTTAGTTTCAAAATTTATTTATTTTTATATTATTTATTTTTATTTAGGAATATATGTAGGGAGCACGCCCAAGAATAAACATTGGCGCGCGTTAACCTCTCCTCACCCGGGTGATTGTGCCGACTGATACCTCTTAAGTCTTAATAACTTCGGTCTACAGCTCACTGAAACTGCATCCACGCCCTTAACGGGCTCTGTCATAGGACTTTTTATCATACATAGGTTTTTTCTCTAGAGTATCACAATGGGTCTACATTGATCTAAGTGTGACGGTAACAAGACCAACCGTCAGCCCACTAACCTATGTAGTTGTCATCCAGGGTCATATGAAAGATGTAGCTCAATAGGGACATTAATTAACATTAACTATCTATAAATTGTAGTAAAACATTAATAGCTTTATACCTACCTACCTAAAAAATATATTGATTTTTCAAAAATAGATATGTATAGATAGTAGTATAATTTTTTAGGCGCGTATTTAGTATATATAAAATATTTATTTATTAAACTAATCACAGTTTAAAAACTTAAACGTAGGTACCTATCTAACTTTGTAATTTTCGGGTGGTTACATATACCTAACTAGGTACCTACAGCTTTTCAAAAACCTATTGAGCTGATAACGCTAGTTTTGTGATTCCTCTATGTAGGTATATAATAAACTCAATGGTTATATGTATGTACATTCTACATAAGCTTCCAAAATTTGCTGTTGTCTCTTGTTCCTACTATTACCGCCATATTATTCATTCGATACATATCGTATTAAAACTTAAATCTGGATGTAAATTATACAAATTCAATGTAAATACATCCGGAATTAAGTTTTAATCTGGATGTATGGAGTGAATAATATGGGCGTTAGTGTTTTGTTTTAATTTTTGTATGCTATGATTTTTTTCGTTTTTTTTTAAAGTGTTCTTCGGCATGATATGGAATGCAATCTACTCACTTTTTCAGAGCATTCGAAAAGCAAATGATCGTGAAATATTGGACACGGAGAGACTTATTGGATAACCTTACTACTTCTGTTACGAACTTTTAAAAAGTCAGCATAATATTTTATTGCATTTTGAATTTTAATATTTTCGTTTAATATTTTTCAATATTTCGTTTTTTAACTAGCTATATAACTTTTTTTTGTTTTTATCAATAAAAATTGTTGTTGTTGTTGATCATATTTAATCAAGGACGACTGCAACTGGTAAATCATCGAATGTACATGTCAACCAAAATTTTTATTATGGAAATCGCTAATCAGCTAATTTTCATTGATTAACGCCAATTAATTAGAACCTGTTAAAGTGATGGTGCAGATTTAACCCACTGTGAACATATATACTGAACGAAAATTTTAGAGGCTCAACTTAAGCGCGGAGAAATGTGTTACCAGCGTGAATTCTATACATGTTATTACCCGCGTTTTATTATCGCCAATAACCCATATGGTTCACCCCAATATAATAAAACGATGCGGACCCTAATTACAGCAGTGTTGTATGCTCATTTCTTTTTTCTTATGTGTCTTAGTTTTTCATGTAGGTACTGTCTTTTTTCTTTACACTACAGTTTGTATCTCCCTACCGACTGACGAGACGTCTACTTGCCATAGTAAAAACTTATTTTTGGTTCCATATAGCAAACCCCCGATAAAAACCTAGATCCAAATGTGTTTTACGTGTTAAAAGATAACCCCGACCCAGACCCGTAGATAATAAAACGCAGCTATTGATAGTTCGTATGGAAACTACATTTTTTCCTGTGATGGCCTTAACTTCATTGGCCAAAAAAAATGAAAAAGTACAAAAAATTGTTAGTTTTTGTAGTTTTTCCGACTAGAATACTTATAAAAATGATGCAGAAAGCTTAAATTTTCGTTTAAAAACGTATACCTACTGTTTTTTATAAAACAACTGCGCTACCGGGAACAAAAATATTTTTACTTTTGTAATTTTGCAAAAGTGGCCAATGTAGTTAAGGCTTAAGGTAAAACCGCACTCGGCGGAGCTGCACTTCAGCGACACTACGTGCACTTTCGCGCGAAACTGAACGAAACTTCATGTTCTGACAAAGTTGGTCAGAATGTCAGATTATCAACTTCGTCGTATACTTAGAATAAGAAGATAAGTATCTCACATATACACTGTATGTGAATGCGGCAGATAGTTCTATACCAGAAATGTCAAATCGGTGACTGAATAGAATAAAGAAAGTAAAAAGTGATACAAAATTAAAAACACTAATAAAATATCAACTATTACAAAACAAATAAACATTTTGGAGAAAATTACTTTTAAATCGTGTATATTTGCTAATAAAAATATGAAGTGAATTTTGAAATTGTGTAAAAAAAGGCAGAGAACGGCGGACAAGAGCATTTCCTTTCACAGGTAAGTTTTATTAGATTTTTCTCTAAGAAAATGATGTGAATTGTTCATATTTTAATTAGGGCCAGTTTCACAGTAAAGTAGGTTTCACTTAAGTGCCAGATATGGAAAACTAATGCCCAATTTCACAGTGTAAACTTATCGGAACAAGTGACACTTAAGTCTCCCATATTGGCCACTTAAGTTCCACTTACTCAGACAGTAAAACTACGTCTAAAGTCCATGAATGGGAAAATTAAGTGCCACTTATTTTGTTAAGTGTGCACTGGCCCTTAATCACCAATCAAATAACACATTTTAAATGATTTAAACTTTAAATAAAGTTAAGAAAGATATTAGCTGCGTTTTATTTTCCCCCAGATCCAATCCAGATCAGATCATTAAAATAAAACAACCCAGGATCTGAGTGACAACTTGATATACATCCAACTCTTTTTTCCTTTTGTTTTTTTTATTTGTATACACCCGTTGTCTTTTTTCTTTACACTACTGGCGACATTTACAAATTAAGGGTGTGTGTTCAAAATGGATTTGGAAATCCAAATCCTAAATAAAGTTGGATCTTGTGTTGTTTTTGTAATACATGTATTTTCGTAAGCAAATCCAATCTGGTTCGGATCTGAGGGAAAATAAAACACAGCTATTAATTAATTGAAAACTTGCACTTGGTTTCCCGGTTATAAGGTAGAACTAGAATAGGCGGAAGCCAACGTACGTGGTCGTACGAAACCGAGCGAAAACAAGAAATTCATATGACGCGCACATAATTGCGATTTGGAACTTTTCGTTTAGTTTTCGTTAACTTTCGCCGTCGCGCCGTGAAGTACAGTTGTCACTTACTGCGGTATAGCTCATACAATTTCCTACAAATAAGTCGTAAATTCAGTTCCGCTGAAGTGCAGCTCCGCCAAATGCTGCCTTATACTACGTTTTCACTCGAGCTGAAATGAGGTAATTTCATAAATTACAGAAAGTGTTTTCATTTCAAATTTACTAATTTCGTTTGACAGCTAATTTTATTTATATCTCGTGAAAATTTGGTTGAACTTACCTAATTTCGAAATTTAAATTTGTATTGGAAATGAATTTTTAACGAAATTACCTCATTTGCTCCAATGAAAACGTAGTATTACCTTTAATCCCCTATAGTTTTTTCAACAAATTATCTCCCTTCACAATCAATTTTCACACCCATGTTATATTGCTTGATAAACGAATTTTGGCTTCACTTAATCACACAAAACCAAAATCCTCGCCATTACTGTACTACCCACAAAAAAAATTATTAAATTTTATTCAACGTCAAATAAGTAGTTGGCCAGCCTGCTCTACTTGCAATTTTCTTGTGTTTTCATTTTTTTACATTCAATTGTAATTTTATTAAAACAATTCTGCCTCCTCGGCCGTATGGGAGTATTGTGCTTAATTTTATAAATTGCCCAGACTGAACAGAAAAGTATTTATTTTTAATTAAACAACAATTATCAATGGGAGATTGCAGCTAATAAACAATTAAAGTGCGTTCGCGGAGCCAGGGTCTATTTATGTGTTTGTGTGTGTTGACCAATTGCAGTCGTCCCCTCAGTAAAATCCCCCGCAAGACAGCTATCGTATCAAGTGCAAAGCAAAAGCAACAGAAGTTCAATTATGCCCCCAAAGGTGCTCCTTTCGATGGAGAAGACACCCTGCAGAGTTCACTTGGAAACATGGAAATATTAAATATTGATTGTAACAATGTAAGCCGAGTAATTTGTGTAGAAAAGAAAGTGTAAAATGTTTGGGAAAAAAAAGTCTGAGAATGAAGGCAGTTTTATGTTTTGTTTTACTTGATCAACCTTGATTTTATTTGTACATCATTCTATGGACAAAAATTATGCTTTTTTTAAAATTTTATTATCCTTATTTCTTTGTGCAATTTGTTCAAGATTGGAATCATTTATAATATCAAAACCTGGGATTATTGCTAGCTGCGAGCTTTTTGTTGGTCCATTTTATGAATTCTTGTCTCGCACATCTTTTCTTGTTGGAACTGTTGTTTCTCTTTTTTTACGACTTTATCGTCACCAATTAGACTCATTGTCACTTTTGTCAGTCATGGCTGGTACATAAAAAGCACAAAATTAAATTTTTGTGTGCAGACGACGGGAGGTGAGTGACCCTGTTAATTTTGTTTGACGATGTTGTTGAACTCCATGAAGTCTTCTACAATCATTTTTATTTTATCCTTTGGCCCCATTGAAATTCAATAAATTTTCTTGCGCCAACATGGTATATCCAATGACCATAAGTCGCTAGTAAAAAACCCAGACCTCAAGGATATTATTATTATTTATTACAATATAAAGTAAATTTACATTATAATATAAAGGTATTAACAGCACTAGCTACCAGAGACTTGCGTTTGGAAATTTGAGTACCTATAGTTGTAGTAAAAACTTTTGAGTTCATACGCGTATGTATGGGGCTGTCAGGTGTCGGAAGTCCGGCCGCTCAAGGATAACTATGCATTATTCACTTAATATTGCAACGTCCATATTTAAGCTTTTCTCTTTTTAATTGAATGAATTTTAAGTTAAGAAAATGCAAATGAAATACAAATCGACTACTAATGCTGTATTCCATTTGTCACCCAGAAGCATTTCAAACGTTTCTAAACCCATCAACAAAATTTCTATTGGCATTCATTCTTCTCCCGAAATAAAAAATAATTATGATTCTTATTTAGATGATATTGAAATCGTGTTCAGAAGCTCTTGCACGGTGATAACATATTGTACAAAAGAATTTGTGAATGTACGAAAACAATTTTTGTTCGATTTTAATATCAATCTCACTAATCTTTAGAGAATCAGTAAAAAGAAGGATCTAGGAGTAATTTTAGATCCAAGCCTTTATTTTGAACCTCATTATGATTATGATTAACAAACCTAATCAAATGTTTGGTTGTATCAAAAGAAACACCAGTGAATTCTCAGATCCTTCTACATTAAAATCTTTATATAATTCGTTAGTAAGATCATTCTTGAATACTGCAGCATAGTCTGGAATCCCTATTATAATAACTCGGTAGATAGGATAGAAAGAGTACAAAAGAACTTAACTAGGTATGCGTTTTTCAAGTTAAACTGGGGGATTGCAAGACCTTTACCAGATGTTTATTGTTTGGAATGCAAACCCTTAAGGACCGCCGAGTATATTTTACTGTAATGTTTATAAAAGATATTGTTACTCATCATATACTACTACATACTATACAATATACATACTTCTAAACTTAGTTTGTGGTGGAAATGCACCATCAAGGACTACTCGTTGTCGTTTTCTCTTTTAACAGTTTCATCGCAATAATTATGGTCGTATGAGGCTATTGCCCGTTGCATCAGAGAGGTACTTTTAAGATAATTTTAGGTCATATGTATTAAATAATATACCTTCAATTCCTTTTTAACTTTGTTCAAATTTGTTTCTTTTTGATTCATATTTTTCTCAAAGTTCTGTTTTATAATTTGTATCTATTTATATTTATTATATACATATATGTTAATTTCAATATAATTACATATAGCCCAACAATATTGTAATTGTTATAGTATATAGTCTAAGTGATTGATGAAATAAATAAATGATAATTTAAAAAGGGTTTTGTAACTAAAAAATACCATAGGTCCATTGGCTGGATGTGTTTTTCGCACAACCCTATATAAAAAACCGAAGTGAAAACTGTGAAACTGGCCATAAATATTCAATCTTAACCTATTTTACAGCTAAAGATCACAATACTTTATTTGATTTATTATTCTACGAAGTACGACTGACCAAAGAATCTATGAAAATGGTATTAAGATCTTAAAATTACACAAGAATTAATAGTTTTAATTATTTTAGTTGCACTTAATATTTGTTTTAGCTGAATTTAATATTTGTTTAACTTATTTCATAAATTTTTTTGCAGGTTGGATTTTTTCTATGCCCATCATAAGCTGTTTCTTAACACCAGTGCCAACTTTACAAAGATACTTAATTTTTAAGCACATTTGCTGCCTCTGAATTTTAAACATTGATAAATAAGTTCTAATAAAGCAATATTTTTGGGCCAACAAAACCTATAAACCTCAATACATCCGTCTTTCATACGAGGCAATTAGATGATCTCTTTCCGATTGAGGAATAAAAACGCACCATATTTAAACTAACTTGTGTGAGAAAAAACGCTGTTTGGATAAAGCGTAAAGTAATCCAATTTACAAAAACACAATCTAAAACGTTTTTCATGGAGTATACTTCGAATACTTCAGACTTCTGGGTTAGATAAGTACCAGACAAAAATAAGGAACAACTCAAAACACACCAACTCTTCAATTACCCGAAAATAAAAATAAACCACTAAACAGAAAGGAACTTTCTGTTTTTTATTTCTGGACAAAAATTTATCATTGGCTGTATATTATGGGTAATTGTCTACAATGTTTCCAATCATCTGATCATTCGGGCCCGGCGATAGTAACGCAGTCTTCGCATTGCCAAATGACAAATATTGACAGTTGTGGACGGGCCGCGGGGAGTGCAATCGATCGCAGTACATACAGTGATCGTCCAGGAGGTGAATACTGTTAAATGAATAGTTTATTTATTGGTAAAATATTTTTTTCTTGTATTCATTTAGAAACAGATGAATTGTTGTCTCCTAGCCCTTTAATGGCCAACAACGGTGATACTAAGCGAAGTAGTTTTAAGAAATCGATAGTTTTATTAAATGGAAATGCCAACAACATAGGTGATATTATAACAACAGGTAAGTCTTAAAAACTATAGTATTTAATTTAGAAGACTATTGAAACACAATGCTTCCGATAAAGCTAAATAAAACTACTTACAAGAAAAATATCCTTCATATAACCTATATCGGCGGTTGAGTGGCAGATATTACGATTCTAATTAAAATGCGCATATCAATCACAATTCGATGATAGACCAGTTGCAATAATCCCTAACGATAATTGTAGTTATTTATTCTTAGACTTATCACAGCTGAGGACAGTATTCTAATCCAGCCCATTCCTATTTTGTTTGTGAGGTAATACCTCTCTCATCATTACCGTCATAATTATAAGCAATTACTGAAAAATAACTTTTTGTTTGCGTTTTTTCCAGAATCTGATTGTAGATTTTTTTATAAATATTTTGTAATTTAAATAAATTATTGATCTTATAAAAATCATACCGTTAATTAAATTTCAGTTCTTCCCCTTGCAGTAAAAGAATCGCATGAAGTCTCAGACAACACGCTTAATTTATTATTCGAAGAGTACAAAGACCCCTATGAAGATGCAATCCTCTCAGATGGCATTGAACGTCTCTGTAAAGATCTAAGCTATCAGCCAGATGAATTTCCGATTTTAGTTCTGGCCTGGTGTTTAGACGCATCGCAAATGTGCCGTTTTACAAAAATGGAATTTATTGAAGGATTACATAAAATGTCGGCCGACACAATCGACACAATTCGTTTAAGACTGGAACAAACAATTGAATTGATGAAAACCGATTCGGAGATGTTCAAACAACTTTATCGTTTTACCTTTCGGTTAGTTCTTATAAATGTTATAAACTGCGAAAAAATTTTACGTATCTAGAAAAATTTGTTTTTTTTTGTATAGATTTGGTTTAGAACCGGATCATCGAATTTTGTCCCTCGAAATGGCAATCATATTATGGCGCTTAGTCTTTACACTGCACAAGCCCGAGCTGCTCGATCGCTGGTTGTATTTTCTGGAAAAGCATCCCAACATCAGAGGCATCCCAAAAGATACATGGAACATGTTCCTCAATTTTTCCGAACAATGTGATATTAACAACTACGACGACACAGAGGCATGGCCCAGTCTCTTTGATGATTTCGTTGACTATGAAAAATCCCGACTGAGTGCGGCTTCCGATACAAGCAATAAACCTAAGGACGACGACAATGCCAACAATAATAATGACTTGAGCCATCGCAAGACATCCATCGATGTTTCATAGTACTTTAATGAGAATGATTCTCAGTGCCGCCATTTCTAACATAAGTTGAAACCCATATTTTATTTGTTAACAATCAAAGTCGATATATAGTGCATATTTAAGATTTGTCGCGTTTGCTCTATTCGTTCGATGTAGGCCTTTTTTTTATCATACTTAGAGTGTTTTTTATTTAAATTTGTGGATAATGATTGCAGACTGCTTAAACTTATTAAGTACCAATGCGTTAACATTCCCAAGAGTTGTTGCCCGTCGATATTTTAGTTTCGCATATTATAACAAAATTAGTCGGAAAGTTGGAATAAAACAAAAAAAAAAGAAAACACAAAAATGCCTTAAAAGTAAAAAAAATAGAAAAGCAAAAATATTCTACAGCATCATGTATTTTCGAAAAAAAACATTAATATAGTAACTCCTTAAAAAAAAAAAAAGAAGAGATTCACAGACGACACGTTAACATGACACAATTTTTGCGCAAACAAAATATTGATTTTATTTTTTTAATGATTGTTGTGATACTGATATAAAAAAAAACGAAAGAATAACCTCTTAATATTTTATTAAAATTAATTCTATAATCCTATCTCGAAGAATATAAACAAAAATAGAGCGACCCCAAAAAGCAGAGAAGCGCATTCATACACGAAATATCTCAGCCACACTCATGCTACGCGCTCTTACAACTCCTCATAAATTAAAAGATATTTATATTTGTATTTATTTTTAAAAATAACATAGATATACAAAGATTTTTTGTCGGCTAGTAGTTTGTCCGTTAGAAGTAGGGAACTCAATTCCGAACTACGAAAACACGAACAAACTATAACTACAATGAAAATCCTTTTGATATAAAATCCATAATTTCAATTGAAAGAATTTTTAAATAAAAAAAAAATATAAAAATTAAATTGCTTAGTGAATTTTTTGTTTAATGTCTAAACTTATATTTCTGTGGCAATAAGACAGAGTAGTTTAAATCGACACAAGCGATTTTTGGGTTTTTCGATTGTCACTAGTACACAGTTTGAAAGCTAATTTTCTGTCCAATCCCCATTTTGAAATCATTACCCGTTGAAAAGCTATCTTATTATAATTCGTGAAAAAATTTACATTATTTGCTATTACAGATTGTAGACAAAAATGCGTTTTTCTCGAAAACTGTTTTTTAACATAAGCTACTCTGTCTCACTGCTACAGATTTAATATTTTCTTTGTTGTAATATTGTAAAAGAATAAATTAGAGTTAAAAATATGTGTAAAAGAACAAATAATAAAAAGCAAACTACGCAAGACTTGTAATATAAAATAATAAATTAAATTATTAAACAAATAGTTCGAAGTTAATTTAAAGAAAACAAGTAACAGACGATTCAAATTTTGTTTTCATTTCGGTGCAGATAAATTAAGTTAAATTTAAATTAAGTAAAACAAAAATGATGAAACTAGCAATGAACATTTATTTGGATAAATTTATGATTAATTATCTAAATTATATAATATAATGAAAATATATTTAATTGTAAATATACAAACAAAATATATATATTAGGTTATACAAAAATAATTTGAACGAAAAATTAAAAGGAAAATATTCAACAAAAAAGAATTCGTAAATACATTTTTTCAACAAAAACTTTTGTTTCACTATACCTATGCAGAAAGTAAGAGTTCATGGTATTGAGTAAAATATTTATTTATTTAAAATAAGCTTCCGGTTGCCACGGTCTTTGGTAAGTAAGAAAAAAGGTCCAGTCCGCACCCCTTCTCTAAAGTGAACCTACCAATTTGGTGAATAGTAGGTACAAATAAATTACACGACTGGGTCGTTTTGGTACGCCAATTTAAAGTATTAATTAATGAAATCCATCTGTATATCGCACCCTTAGAATGAAAGTGACCTAACTAAAAAATTCGACATCTTTTTTACAACCTGGTTTTAGAGTTCATTTCGCTTTTTAAGGTCAGTTTATTGAAAAATTAAGTCACAGGAAGTCACTCACTTTCATTCTAAGGGCGCGATATGTATATAAAATTGAATCCGTTTTCCTTGGTCACGCCATAACTTGAGAAGGACTACCAATTTCATTCATCTTTTTTTTTTTAAGTTTTTCTTTTGCTTTGAAGAAGGTTCTTACAGAAAGAAAAATTAAGAAAATTGCGAGGAAAGCTGTCGAACAGCTCAATCAGCACAACTAATGAAACTTCAACTTGCAATCTTTCGAGGAATTCTGCGATGGCGAAAGTGTTGCAGGCAAATCCAATTAATAGAGATAACTGATGACATACAAATCGGTTAATTCCGTTACTAACCAAGACGACATTTTTCCAACGGAATTTTTAAATTCGCTGAAATTGACGATTAACACCTCATAACCTGCAATTAAAATCCCAATTGGTAATCATTATGTTTCGGAACATAAGCTACTAGCTAGCCACGTCTATGATTCCGATCAACATGCCATTCGTTTTTTGTATTTATTTATGGTAGGTGCGTCCAACCATCACTTTAAGGGCCAGTTGTACAGATATTTAAACCGTGGTTCAGCACGTTTTACCCACCGATTTCGGCGGATTAGTTGAGTTTCAACAGTGGTTTACTGTTCAAGTTTGTGATAATAACCAATTAAATACTTGAACGTTAGTTAATCCGCCGAAATCGGTGAGTTAAAATCTTGAACCGAGGCTGGACGGGACCACTATTGTACAACTGACCGTGCTGCGAATTTTAATAGCTGCAATTTTTGTTAAATGAAAAGGAAACGTATCTTCACACTCTTTACTCCACTTATGTCTCAAAAAACACGAAAAGGAACAAAGAGAAAAGGCGATAACTCTGCAATTTTGTCTACACCGGCCACCACATACGTCACTCGCCTAGTTTCTTAAAAATCGCAAGGGTTGACTGCATTGTTTAAAACAGGGATTCCCAAAGTGGTCTAAATCGTCCCCATGATGTCGAAATCGGTTTGACCATAAATGAAAACTGAAAAGTTTTTAAATTGAGTATTTTGTATCAATGGGAAAAAAACTAGATATCAAATTTTTACAGTAATTTGGCTATGGGGGTCTGAGGTTTTAAAAGGGGTCTCTTGTCTAAAATAGTTTGGGCATCCATACTTTAAAAACAGTCAATGCAAAAAGAGATGCGGTTACTTACCCTGACTGTCAATGTGATCGTAGTTTGTTTTATTATGAGGATCTGATCTAGATTACATCAAGTGGATAAATAAAATGCAGCTAAGTCCTCTATTAAGAGGCCCATAGACACCACAGTTGTGTGCACACCGCACACCGTCACTGCGCACACCGATTTTCGGTGTCAGACACGGTGCGAGTAAAATCAAAAGTTTTTGATTTTTGGTGTCGGTGTCTGTAGTCTGTACGATTTGGTGTGGCGTGTGTGGCGGTAGGTCACACCAGTGTGTGCACACAAGTGTGGTGTCTATGAGCCTCTTTACACGATGATTCTTTGCGTCTGACTTTTTTTCGAATTTCTATTTGAATGTCATCTTGTACACGATAATTCATAGTGTCTGACTCTTTTTCCGAATTTCTCTTTGAAAATCATCACTCCTTTTCTTGCTATAATTTTGACATAATTTTTCGTTGTTTTGTTTTACTATTTTGGTTTCATATTTTTTTTTTCTTAAAATTAAAATACTATTAAAGGCGGACGGTTCTTTTCAACACCTTCCTATTAGGAATACTGAGAAACACAAAGTTATTTCCGAGACAAACGAAAAGACCAAGACAGAACTTGTCACCACAACAATTCAAAGATAATTGAAGTTTCTCCTCCTTGAAAGAAATATTCGATTTTGACTATAGTTCTTCAGAATTCCAGAAAACATTTAAGCAGAAGGGACCAGCACCAGCGTTTTGGTTTTGCGTATACTGCAAAGGTTTCGCAAGCTTTTTCAAAATGGGCCTTCAAGTATCAAACTCGCAAAAAGGATATTATTGAATTGACAAAAATTCGGGATGAATTAAGTAATGAAAATATAGTTCCTTAGTCTTGTTTTACAATATGCGAGTTCCAAAATTTAATTGTTTTTCAACAAATTTTGATACTCGTTTTTAAAGCATCAATTGCTAATTCCAAAAAGGTATCAACCATCGCTGTACGACTTACCGTTGGTTAGATAGACTTTTTAAAGCATCAATTGCTGATTCCAAAAAGGTATCAACCATCGCTGTACGACTTACCGTTGGGAAGGCAAAAAATAAGAAAATTGAACAAGGTTTTGGAGTGTATCTGGCCAACGGTAAATCGTACAGAGATTAAGGATACCTTTTTGGAATCAACACTTAATGAGGTTAAATGCAGCATTAAAATCTTTTACTCAAAAGTTGTAATGAGAAAAAGCACTCTTAAAATATGCATACAGGTTCCGATATGCGAGTTCCAAAAGTAAATAAAATAAATAATAATTTTTTTAATAGTACAGTAAAACCCCCTTAAGAGAAACCCGCTTAAGAGAAAAACCCGCTTATCTGAAACACTTTTTTCATTCCCGAGTATTTGTCGTCCAATTACCTTTATAACCCTCCGCTTAAGCGAAACTCGCTTAAGTGAAAAAAACCGGATACCTGAAACATATTTCCAGTTAAATTTTATATTTTTCATTGAAAAAAACTCTCTTAAGTGAAAAAAAAATTAATAGAACAGAACAAAAAATTTGCTGAACGCTTTTACTTCTTTTTTACTTTTCACCTGCACCAAATTTTCATCACGAAAATGACATTTGAATTTCTGATGTGTCAGAACCCTTTTTGGAATTTTTAAATCCGCTTAAGTGCAATTTTTTTTTTCACTTATCCGCTTAAGTGAAATTTTTTTTAGTGTGTTTGATTTGTAAGTAGTTTTTATTTATTGTAAGGACACGTTCTGAGTTGTGATATTGCCTGATGAATCGAAAAACAACTCAAATTTAAAATGTACTCAGTATATAAACCATCATTTTTCAAAATAGCGATATCCTTCATGAACAATTGGTACACTATACTTGGCCACACGAACTTGCTCTTATGTGTGATTACACTGTGTTTTTAAAGTTTTAATATTCCAAAAACTATATTTATCTTACATATAGTTAAAAGAAATAAATTAGTTATTGTTTATACCACCTGCTCAAAACGTAGTTAAGTTTAGGGTAGTATTATGCGAGTAGGTACATTTATTTATGAACAATACAGCACCGCGCGTGTTGTAAATATGCATGGATGATGGAACTTACACTTTAGACTGAAAAATAGAAAAAAAATATACAATTAAACATAAATTGATTAAACAACCTCTGAAATTGTTTTGACACCAATACGATGCGATCCAATTTCTTAAGGAAATCTTAATTTATGAGAAAAAAATTGAAAATCGTTGAAAATGGTATGCAATTTTTTAGCCTTTATTAATGCGGAGTTAAAAAATTCATTAAGAAAAAATATCATCGAGCCATTTTCGAAAAATGGAACTTTGAAAAATAATTTTGAAATTTTTTTTTAAAATCAATAATTTATTTTTTTGAAAATTTTGGTTTGTAATATTATTAGAATTTATTTGAAGCTTTTGTGCAAAAAAACTCATTAACATCAGTTCAACTGACAATGAGGTAGTCGAAAATCAAAAAAATGGTTCTATGAGAGATACCATTTTTAAACGATGGATAATTTTTTTCCAATAATATAGTATATCGTACAGATATTAGTTCACACAAAAATTTTGAACAAAAACGTAGGAGCCGTTTTTCAGAAAAATGAAATTTTCCATACCGGTTTTTAAACATTTCTATGGGAGGTACCGTTATTTTTGGCTATACGAATAATTTTCATTTATAAGCTGCTAGATAATGTTAAAATACTGCTGGGTGCCTAGTTTAATAAAAATTAAATGAGTTATTTTTGAATTATTAGTTAAAAAAAATGTTAACTTTTTTTAAAAATCCAAAAATAAAATTTTTCGAAAAATTTTGGTATATAAAACTTTTTCAAGCATTCTCCATAAAATCAGTCGAACTATTTTTGAGAAAATCAAACAAATGGTTCTATGGGAGGTATCATTTTTCGTAAATTTTTTTTTTCATAAAATGGTTGCCTTTTTGTAAAAAAAATTACTGAATTTTATTTTTAAAAGTTGTGGGCACTTTTTTCAGAAAAATAAGATCTTCATTTTTTGCTTAGAAAAATTTATACGGCAGGTACCGTTATTTTTGGTCTTAAACAAGGAATTGAAAAAAACATGTGGGGGAATGCCCAAAAAAACGCTAGGCACCAACTTGGAAGGAAATCGACCGATACTCTTAAAGCCTAGTACGCTGCTGATGCGAAACGAAAAATCCCATACAAAAATGACACAACGAAATCATAAACGGAAAATTTCGTTCTGCTTTTCGTTTTGCAGTACGCTGTTCGAAGAGCGAAATTCATAATTGTAGCAGATTATTTGGAGAAGTCTCCGCTCCTTTTTCGCACTGAATTAATTATACAAACTATTTATTGTGTGCGGAAAAATGACATTTGGGTTTTATTTGGTTTTTTTTTTGTTTATAATTTTTTTACATCATGGGTTTCTCTGATTTTTTGCGTTTATGTTTGATTTTGTTTTTGGAATTAGTGAAACTCTCCAAGAATATTTTCCGTTGTGTTTTCGCAAGCGTTTCGTTGTCTGTTTGGAGATCACAGGAAATTTTCGTTTCGCATCAGCAGCGTACTAGGCTTTAGGTAGAACCGCACTAGGCGGAACTGCACTTCAGCGACACCGTGCGCACTTTCGCAACGAAACTGAACGAAACTGAACGAAACTTCACGCCGCGACACATGTTGGTCAGATTACGAACTTTGTCGCAGTGTCGCGCCGTGAAGTGCAGTTGTCGCTTAGTGCGATAGTGCCTGTTTACACAGGCCTTTTATTGAAAGGCGCATCCAGTGAGACAGGTAGATTTTATGTGCGTAAAACGAGAATGATTTTGGGATGGAATATATCTTTCTCGTCTATACGCACATATAAATCTACCTGTCTCAGTAAAAGGCCTGGACCCATGTTCTGTAACTCGGCGATAACTTTTCGAGGCGAGAAACGGCGAACATGGGTCCAGGACCCATGTTGTGTAACTCGGCGATAACTTTTCGTGGCGAGAAACGGCGAAAAATGAAACAAAAATGGAACAAAACTCATAGGAATCCTATGGGTTTTGTTCCATTTTCCGCCGTTTCTCGCCTCGAAAAGTTATCGCCGAGTTACAGAACATGGGTCCTGGTTTTTTTTGCAATTTTCATTTAATTTTTAGTTCGATTCAATTTTTGAATTTCCGCAATATTTTATTTGGCATTTTATTGTTTTGTTTTTTTTTTATTTAGCAATTTATTATTTCGCTTTTTTTTATTTGGCATTTTGTTGTTTCGCTTTTTTTTATTTGGCATTCCATTAGTTTCGTTCGTTGAACTTTACCCAGGGTTGACCCAGGTTTTCTTGACAACCCCAAGTATTGTCTCGCCATAGCAGAAAACCTAGTTCTACTTCAGGGCGAGTTCAGGGCGAGTTCAGGGCGACCCCAGGTCTCAAAAAACACAGAATAGATTATCAGTGTGAGTTCAGGTTTTTCAAAAAACGCTTTAGGAAGACCCCATCAGGGTGACTTCAGGGCTCAACGAACAAAACTATTGTTTTGCAATTTTTTGGCATGTATAAACAGTGAGGTAACCCCCCTGCTTAGGCACACTATAGGATTTGGGGTAGGTGCGAGGTTGGGTGTAGTTAAAGTGTTGGACGAAAATATTTGGCTTTATTTCCAAGTAAAGGTAGAACTAGAATAGGCGGTAGCTGTCGGAAGCTAGTGTCAAAAGCGAACGAAAAGTTGCTTTCCAAAACGTCAAATTCATAAGTCACCCATAATGCACTTGAGTGGTTGGAAGTGATTTTTTTGATTTTTGAAGCTAGCTGTCAGTCCACGTACGAAAGAGCGGTCGGTGAGCGCTCTCACGTCCGACGGCGAAAGTTAACGAAAACTAAACGAAAAGTTCCAAATCGCAATTATGTGCGCGTCATATGAATTTCTTGTTTTCGCTCGGTTTCGTACGACCACGTACGTTGGCTTCCGCCTATTCTAGTTCTACCTTAAAGGTTCCCCCACACCAACGCGAATTTTCGGTGGCGAAGACGAAAACAACAATAACAACACGTGGTGTCAATGAAAACAACACGTTATTTTATTGTTTTCGTCGTCGCCACCGAAAATTCGCGTTGGTGTGGGGGAACCTTAAGCCAATTTGGCCTTATTTACATTTTTAAAACGAAATAAGGCCAAATTTGAGATTTGGTCTTCTTTCGTTGGGCCTTATTCCACGTCACCGAAAAATACTCACAAATGAACGATTTTCCACATAAAAAAATTACTTCTCAAAAAAACATTAATATTTATTACCAAAACAACTAAACGGCGAAATGATCTATCAGCGAAATAATAAAACCGCAAAGCGATATTTTGCGTACATTGCCAATTGTGTATTGCGAATTAAATATACTATCTACTGAAATACATCAGCCAAGTAGAAGACTTAGCACTATTTTATTTGGACTTATTGAATTATTGATTCAAAATAGCTTTTAACGGCCTTTCGTCCTACAAAAATTTGGCGTTTCGTCCCGGCGATCTCACTTGGACTCATCAGTTGACTAGTGAGGGCCATTGCCAATACGCAATGTTTTTCTAGTGTGAACTATTACTGTATGTATTATTAAAAAATCTTCTTATATAAACATTGCCAAGGCCCCGGGCAAAAAACAAAAACAAAAACTTCCAATTTATTGATTAGGAATTCTAGTCTTGTTGGATATAGTTCACACTAGATATTCGTCACGAAATCTATGTATGATGAACTGAACTTAACAAAAAATTGCGTATTGACAAAGGCTTTCACTAGTCAACTGATGAGTCCAAGTGAGATCGCCGGGACGAAACGCCAAATTTTTGTAGGACTAAAGGCCGTTAAAAGCTATTTTGAATCGAAATATTTAACGATTTAAGCGAAACAAAGAAATGCCAAAGGAATTTTGCCAAACAATGATGACCCCTTTTCAATATTCTCAAGTTGTTTAGTCAAGTCCACGAAAATTGGTTGTTATCTTTGCTTGGGCTCTAAACAAAGGAATTTACTAGTAGGAGAAGATATTAGCCGCGTTTTATTATCGCCAATAACCCATATGGTTCACCCCGATAAAATAAAATGATACGGATCCAAATGAAACATTAGCCGCGTTTTATTATCGCCAACAACCCATATGGTTCACCCCGATATAATAAAAAGATACAGATCCTAATGACAACAGTGCTGTATGCTCAACTCTTTTTGTCTTATGTTTGTTTATTTTTCATGTAGATGCTGTCCTTTTTCCTTTCACTACAGTTTGTACTCCCTACCGACTGAAGAGCCGTCTACCCGCCAGAATAAGAACTTATTTCTGGTTTCATAAATCAAACCCCGATAGAAACCTAGATCCAAATTTGTTTTTGTATTACGTGTTAAAAGATAACCCCGACCCAGACCCGTAGATAATAAAACGCGGCTATTATTCAAAATTTATGAAGATAATTAATGACAATCTATTCATCTTACTGAAAGCGTATGTACCAACTGGTAAACGAAATGCATAATCAATTCAGTTATTTGGTTTAGGATATTTGTACCTATTTGCTGTTGCACTACATTGTATTCAGTAGCGGTCTTCGACTCTAGTTTTCCTTCAAGGAACGTTTCCATACAGGTTATTGCTTGTGAATGAAGCTCTGGAATTGTGTGAAAGATTTCATAGGGTTCACGTCCACTGATTTGCTTTGCTTATTGTATGTACTACTGATGATGATGACTTGTCCACGGCTTGTAGGTACTTTACTTTCTTTAAATTCTATTGAAGACAGAAGAAATTTTCTAATTATTTAAAGATAACGTAAAACGTTTAATTTAATTTATTATACCTAGATATTTTATTATACCTAGATATTTTTGAACATTTTCATCTTTATATCTCAATTATGGCATCTTCCTATAATCTGCATTCATGAAGATCTCTGCATTTTGGACTTCTCTCTCTATTCAACAAATGTCATTTTTTTTGCAGAACTCCGCATGAAGATGAATGTAAATCCACCATAAACGTTCAGTGTGAACGCTTTTCGGGTTTTTGAAAACCCTAAACCCTAAAACCCGGTTTTGGATGCGGTGTGAAAAGCCTATAAAATGAACTATTTAAAAGCAAACTTGTTCTGGTGCACTATGAACGAACGCGGCCATTCCCCACTTGGATCTGAATTTATTTTAAAACAAACGGAATTTTCCGTTATCTCATTTCCTTTTTTTTGCAAATCTATTTTCGTTTTCTTCGCCTTTAATAAAAAAATCATTCTTCGTCTTTCTTCAGTGTTTCTGTTCAGTTCAGTTTCAGTCAATTCTTTGTGTCCAATCGAGCAAGTTGGTGTTGTATTTAATTAGTACGATTTAATTGAATTTGTCTTTGTCCTTTATCAAAATAGAATTATTTTTTACGCAATTATTGAATTTTTAAATTTTTTTTCTTAGAAATCCGTTTTCCAAATATGTTTACTGTCGAACGTTTATGTTGTTTGCGTTTGAATACGGCAGGTGTAGTTGTCGGCTGGGTATGCGGTATTTTGTCCTTGTTTTATTGCGTCCTCTACGCTCTGATCTTGTCGAATTTAGATGAAATCATCAAATACATAGCCGAACAGGGTGGTTCGGCTGCGGAAAAACTTGACCCGAACACCGTTAGAAGTGGTAAGTTGTCGAGTTTTGCAATAATTTTTCGCAAGACGCATTTTATTCAAACATAAATTTATATATCAAATTACAGTTGTAATTGCTGTTGTTGCAATTGCTTTGACTATTTGTGTGGTGAACCTTATATCTTCGGTCCTATTGGTTGCCGGCACCATCCAGGTATGATTAAATTTATATGTATTTATTTTTATTGTAAATAATGTAAAGTACCTAAAAAAAAAAAATTATCTCAATGCACACAACAGACAACGCAGATAAGACCTGTTGTTTGTGTGACTAATACATAATCTCCAGAGCAAGAGATTCACTTCTCAATCATCCTTGATGAATTTTTCTGTCCACAGGAAAGACATATGATGCTAGTTCCATGGCTGCTTAATAATGGAATCGCTCTCTCTTTGGCTTTTGTAAACTTGGTATATTTTATTGTAAGCTGCATCCATGTGGGAAAGAGTTTCGGAATGATCTTTGGAATGACTTTGGGTCTATTGATTCCTCTTGGTAAGACTTTTGACTTACAAACACGTACCTACTCATTTACTATCCCTTATTATTCCAGGAATACAATTCTACATCTGGACTGCAATCTATTCATTGTTCCGAGTTATTCGCTCATCCAGAGAGCGTGAACAGTTGATTCCCCCAACTACTGGAGCAGCTGGAACAGCCTACCCATCCTACACAAGGATCTAAGGATAATATTTTTTCTTTTTGTTTGACTAATAACATTTGCTCCCGTTATTATACATGTATTCTAGCATAGCAATCATATAAATACATAAAATGTACTTATCACTACACATAAATATTCCTCGATAAGTTGTGAACTTTTTTTTGTTCTTATGGGTTTTTTTGATGTCTCATTTGAAAGCACATTTCGTTTTCAATTTAACTAATTAATTTAGATGATGCATTGAACAAGTGAATCTTCGAATTCACAATGCGAAATGCTATTCACATTTGATGAATTTCATGCAGTTTATATATCTACCGTTACTTTTCCATTTACGCATTATGTTTATTTAAAAAAAATGATTTCACCAATTTTCAAAAAGTAATACAATTGAATTAAATTTAATGGGTATGCGATAGTGAAGAGGTTATCAACCATTTCTTGGCTGACCTCTAAATAATTGTTTGCTTGGGACATATTTGTTTAGTCGCTGGGCCATAGACTATACAGCCTGTTTTCTTCATTTACACGTAGTATGTATATCATTAATAAGAAAATCATAACAACTGATAGTGGAGGAATTACTCATTTATTGGTGGCTTTATTTATTGATCTAAATTAAAAATGGCGCATTTTTCTTCGGACGCAAACTAATTCAACGCTTATGTACTTTACATCTATTGAGAACTTTTGCCTGCTTTTATAATTGCACGGTACAGAGATTCCTTTTTAGTCGTACATGTGGAATGCTTTACCTGGTTCTATTTTTCCCTCCAATTTCAATATTCAGAACTTCAAACCCGATGTGCATCGGTATCTCCTCTTTAATCCTTCCTTTTGTTCCTAACGCTCGTACTGTTTATCATATTAAGGGTAGTCATAACCCCTTTAGTGCGCGCTCAATTAAAAATTATAAAGCCAGTCTATGTACATGTAAAATCATTTGAGAAGATTTAACGTATATTCTCAACGTAGGTATGTTAATGTTATAAATTGGCATTTCTTTAGTCAATTTCCGTACAATAAACTAGAACAGTAATTAAAACATTAAATATATTTGTTATTACAGAAACTAAAGATACATATATGTATATGTATTCTGACAAAGAAACTTGATAATCACCCTTATTCCGTAAAGCGTTTTAGTGAAACGACAGTAAAATGAAAAGGGTCTAGAAGCGGCAATTGGATTTTTAGTAAAACGACTATCGTTTTAATGGTTAGAAGGGTGAAGAAGGAAGAGCACTGTAAAGTTTAAGTTTTACTTAAAACGCCAATTAACGCTTCTGAAGCTTTGGCGTTTTACTGTCGTTTTCGTAAAACGCCTTAAGGAATAAGGGTGAATATTACCCGAATTCTATTATCAGATTTGAACCAAATAGATCATCAAAAAATCCATTACAACAACAGCAACATAGACCCTGCTCTTTATCACATGATCTAAAAGTTTTTAATCTGGAGAGTAGACAGGTTCCGTAGTGTCAGCAAAGCAACAAATTCATGAAAAACAAATATTTTTTTTCTAGTTAAGGGAAGTCAGCAGGGGAAATTTGTTTCATGTAAACCTGAATAAATCGGCTCCGAACATGGGATTCCATTGTTCAATACCTTTCCAAACTAGCTGAGTATTATAGTTTCTATATTGATTATTCTCGTCTCGTAATACCTAAATACAACATACAAAAGGATATTCAAATTGACTTTTTTTATGTATTTAACTTTTTATTTAATTTTATAATTTATATATAATATACATACATACTGAGAAATTATTACTTTATTTTTTTTGTAACTAAACAAACCGCTTCTCTTTTATAATGGAGGGGAAGGAAATAAATTTCTATTCAATAATATTAGTAAAAATATTTTAATTTCTTAAATCAATATGTTTGTGTCTGTCTTCTTCATTTTTCCGTATGCTTATTTTTTGTAAGTAGACATGTAGATAAATTCTGCAAACTAGCTCTTAATGCATAGTTAGGTAGCCAGTTATTTTGTTTTGTTTGATTTACATAATGGACAAATAAAAAAAAAACAAATTAACAAATATCCTTGACAAAGTATTTACAAAAAAAAAATGAAATCTAACACACAATAGTGAGTTGCGAATTAACAAGAGATAAATTAAAATTAATTGATTTAAATTTTAACGGGTTATAGCTTCTTTTAATAACGCCAGAAGAGCAGCAGCAAACGCAAGAGAAGCAGCAAAATACACCGATCTTATATCACAATATTTAAACAGAGAACAAAAAAAATAATCTTTAAACATTTACAGCTGGTTAAAATCTTCATTCGGGTTAAACGTAGAACGGGAAGTTTGAAGTTGTTGATTTGTTGGCAATTGCATCAGCATTTAGATTATGGGTTGTGTAGCTGGTGACTGATGGCTTTCATCTTGGCGTCGTACTTGTTGGCATTTTTTCAAGGAAATCCTTTGCTAGAATTTCTTCAATTTCAGCCAAGCAGCTGGATACCTCCTTGCCAGTGTCAGCAAAGTTCCTCGGTGTTGGGCATGTTACACTCAGAGTGGAGAAAAATCCATACAAATCTTGCAGAGAAACTATCTGCTGGCAAGTCAGTACAAGATGTGTTCCACGTTTACAATCTGCTTTCTAAAAAAAAAAAACAAATCTTATCCCAGTTACATAAAAATCATAAATAAAACATACTGGCGAGTGAACTGAATACTTCTGATCCATTAGGCGGGCTATACGACGTATATGCGGGACATACTGAGAACTATTTGGAAGCATATCATCGAAATCACCATTTGAAATGGAGCTCTCAGATGCATTGAATTCAGTGCCGACAAACGCCCACCGATACATCTGGAAATGAGGTAAGTTGGTCGCTGGGAGAACACATCCTAGTTCAAGTAATTTTGCAGTCTCCAACTGAACAGCTCGCCAGTGATAGAGATGATTTTGAGAAGCTATTCCATTACTTGAATTGGCTGCCCATGACATTTGTTGGCTATGAATAAGTTTTTAGATTTACATACATATTTATGTACATAAATTAAAATAAATATAAGAAAAAAAAACAACATAAGAGTATTTGTGTGAAGTTAGAGTGTATGACATGTTTCAATCTTGTTGCTTATAGGTATACAAATTTAATTTTTACAAATCTCTGAAAAGATATTTTTTCTCTGTCGCCAGTGGTCCTGCAAGGGGCCAGCTATAGCTTTCATTGAAACTCATAATTGAAAATTTAAATTTTAAGTTTTGAGACACTTAAAAAGCGAAATCAGTGATTAATTTGATGGCAATATAAAGCTAATGACTTAATTATTCATTTTTGCCAAAAAAATGTTCATTTTGGTCCAAGTTAACACGTGAAATGAATTTTTTTATTTCAATGTTCTAACTACCTTACCATTGATCATTGAAATCTTAGAAGTCATTTTATGTGAAAGGTTGGGCCAAAATGAAATATTTTTTTTTTACTAGAAAAAATAATTGAGTCATCAGCTTTTTATTGGGATCAAAATATTCACTGATTTTGCTTTCAAAGTGTCTCAAAATAAGAAATTAAGTTTTTTAATGACGAGTTTCAATGAAAGCTATAACTGGCCCCTTACAAAAAAAAAATGTTTATAACTTGATGTTTCTATACTGAATTTCAGCTTGTGATTAATATTCAGGAACATCATTGAGTCTTGAACATTATATGGATGTTAAGAAAAACAAAACATATGAATCGTTCGTTCCCATTTTTTTTTTAACGCACACCCATGATTTTTTGGGCCCACGTCATTATTATTCAATAATTAACACTCTAGAAATTGAAAAACATTCAATATAAACATATATACAAAATTATCTCTGCCTCTTATCAATACCAACCAAAAATATAATAATAATTTTGAAACCCTCAACTAAACTGTTGACCCTTTGTTATAGCTTAATCTTAATTAATTGATATCATTTGTCAAATGTAGAAAAAGTTATTTCATTGAGTCAGAAAGTCTGACTCATTTTTTGTTGATGATATTTTGACACAATTTTTTGTAGGTATGTACATATGTGGGAAAAAGAATTATTATATGGTAGATTTTAAGTTTTTTAAAAAATATTATATTTTCGTTTGGATTTCTAAGTTTTAAGATTTGCCCAGTCCATATGTATGTATACATAGTAGAAATTTTAAACCCCTCTAAAAATTCACGTCTTGACGTTAAAACTTTCATGTTATCCCATCGTCATTGAATTTCCAAATTAGAAACATCATAGTTTATTAATTTTAGGGCCAGTTTGTTCACAGTTGATTATCTTTACTCAAGGATTACTGCAACTGGTAAATCATCGAATTTGCATGTTTAGCAAATTTTTTAGTAGGCAATCCAAAATTAGAGTTCTTAATCATGTAAATCACAAATCAGCCTACTTTTAGTGATTAGCGCCATTTATTTAGAGCCCGATAAAGTGATGGTGCAGATTTAACCCACTGTGAACAAACTGGCCCTTAATTCCTTCAGTAATCTACAATCCTGTTAAATTCACTATAATATACAAAAGAAAGACATTTTTACATTGCATAATTTTAATGAATATTTGAAGAAATAAAAATGGAGACGTATGTACATTGATTCCAAAAATATGAAACACATGAAATACCTTATCTTATATTTTTCAAACTCTATTTTAATTTCTTTATTTAGGTGTATATATAGATATGCATGTATTTTGTTTTTATTCAATGTGGAATGGTGAATTTTACCTCGAATCTTTCGTGTGAAATTTTTTCAAAAACTAAAGAGATACAATTTAAAGAAAAAATTGCCTTCCAAAGTTTAAAACGTCAAAACATAAAATAGGATTCAGAAGCTTACCAAAAATTTTGTCAAAAAGAATGAGAACGAGTTAAAATTCAAAAAAAAGAAAGACATTCGGGACCGTGTCTTTGGGATTTAGTACTTTTCAAAATATTTTTTTTCCTTAAAAGTTGTAGTAAAATGCTCAAAAAAAAAATAATTTTCAATGATGATTTTAGCAAAATTTAGATTTAAAAATCACAGTTGGAAATATCATTGTTTTGGTATTAAAAATATATGGATAAAAAAGTATTTTGACAAAATTAAACAGGCTCAATAATTACCAGTTAAGTTTCTAATACGGACAGACAAAAATCTTTCTTGGTATAATTTTGAACGATGAACTCAAATCCGTGATCAGTTTTCCACCATCGGGTTTTTGAGATAAATCCGTTTGAAAATGAAAAAAAAAAATCAGTTTTCTCTTTTTTGAATGCGGTTACCAACCGCGAGATTATTTTTTCCAACAAAATTTTTCTTATTCCTGAAAGAACTAAATTTCGTCTTTAAAATTGTACGTACCGTTATTTTTGGTTCTAAAAAACATATCATGTCAAAAGTACCTTGTTAAGATAAATTCACACTGGTAGAATTGGAAATGCATTTATACGTTTTTCCCTATCATCTTAAGGTTCTTTTTTATTATATCTTTTCAACGGTCACTTTCAACTTTGCTTCCACATCGTTGAACAACTTGAAAAACAGGAAAAATAACTACATATTATTCTATTCTCTTTTTTTGTTGTTATAGTAAATTTTTAAATTAATTTGGCACAGATAAAAACATGAACAGCTAACTTCACACAAATAATTGATGGAATATAAAAACAAACCTGTTGCTGTTGTTGAAATTATTGTTACTAGCATTGTGTCTATAATTATTATACAAGGAAAGGAAGGGGAAAACATATGTATATATATTTACGAGTACATAAAGCATAACGAAAAAACTTTAATCGATCACTTAATCTTACCTCAAGTCGTCTGTAGTTGATTTAAGTTCTTGTTCGATTGCAAGGAATACTTGAACCATTTCGGCGATTATTGTAGGCCACAGAGATGTCACATGATCAGGTGACATTCTTAATAATAAAACACGAAAACATAGGAACACTGCTGATTGTACAGATGGAATCACTGGCAGGAGTCTCAAACTATTCGCCAGTTGTTCTAAATATAAACAATAAGTTTATATAAAAAAATCATCTTTTAAATAAATAAAAGCTCACCTTGAATCTCCGGCATATATTTATGATATTGATCTAGTTCACTGCAGAATATTACGAACGCCAAGCGTTTCAAGAACATTGCACGCTGTTCGTATTCCTGTTCGCGCGATGCAAATATATACAAGCTTCCGCCTTGAGCTGGGGACACACGACTCATCAACTCGCGGAAAGTAGTGCTATCATATGTCATCAGACTGTCCATTATTTGTTTCCAAAAGGGCAGACACGAAATATCCATTTGAAAAAAGGAATTATCCAAGAGCAGGTCCAACATGTCCTTGCGCCAAGCTTTCCGGGTATATTGATACCCACTGAGGCTGGCAAGTAGGCTAGATGAGGCATAAAACGATGGTATATTGCGCGCTGTATGGTTCTTCAGGTACGGCATAATAGTGTACATCAAGTTGGTTACTATCGTCACAACCTTGTCCTTCTCCTGGGAGCCGTAGGCGACGTCCAAAAGATTGGCTAGCGTTGCAGCTAGAACGGAATGCGCTTGAATACAATACTGTTGAGTTCCCGTGAGATCTTTAAGAGTTCCATCAGGAGTGACTGGAGAGTTATCTTCTTTTACTGCCAGGTTTCGGCGCAGCCATGTTGTTTGTTCAAGACATGCACCAGCCACAGTTGTAAGAGCTTCTATTAGACGCGAAGTTATATCATGAACATCACGGATGTCTTTTTTATCTTGAAACGGCATTTGCGGGCACCGTTGTACGAACTCACTTAGTAACATTAGTAATGTAAATTGCGCTGGGGGACTTAGATTGAGACCGTCACGCAGTAAGACAAGAAGTGAACTCCAAGAATCACCCAATTGTGGTGCTGGCGCTGACTTCATGTAGAAATAGAACAGCTCTAATGCAGAAACTTCAATTGTTAATCCAGCAGGAGGACGATGAATTGGAGGTGGTGACTTTACCACTTGATGGAGAGTTTGAACAAATGAATCCATTGGCATCACTCGGATACTGGAAACCAATTTAACTAGGCTAAGCTGTTCGGGGCATGCCTGAGGGGTGGAATTACGTAGGAATTGCTCAACGATTGAAAGTTTTGCCTCATTTCGTTCCGCAGCAGTTCGCTTCCGATATGCCTCTCCACGTTCTTGCCAAGTGACCGCAACTGCAGCCAGGAAATTAGCTCCATGATGCAACGATACAGGACTGAGAAACTCCATAAGCTGTTGCTTCACTTGCCTCACTTGACCTAACTCACTGTCCCAAATGGCTGCAACGCTTGTCACAATCCGCGACAGGTGGCTAAGTACGGCGTTTCTCGCTGCCATATGCTGAGCAGTCCGGCTCTGTGCGTCAGTGGAGTTCTGAGAAGATAAAAATGAATGTACAATGTTGTTTAACAACTGACCGGTATTGGAACTTTGAACAGCGGCGCTAGTTTGTGGGTATGCTTGATTAAAGAGATGCGACAGCGTTGTTTGCTGGGTGTTGTCCAACAAGCAGTAATGGCAAAGAATTGTAATTGCTTCCAGCTGCGAGACTACATAATCCGGAGGGAAATTACACTGTTGTTTTAGAGAAAATTTCGCAATCTTATCCAGATTATTGCACAGCTGATGGACCACACTGATCACAATGTTTGTAAGTGAACCAAAGGTGAAACAATTCAATGATGATGTTACCAGATCCGTCCAGTTCCGATGAACGTGTCTCAAATGGTCTGCCTGCAGAGCACTTAGAACAGCTGATAGGAACATATGCTGCTGACTGATAAGACAGTTCGGCAGATACTTAACATTGGTCACTGGACCCTCAGCAGATAGACGAGTTGGTGAGTTCGAACTGGTCGTGTCACCTTTTCCCACTTCCACAGTGCCAGTCTCATTTTGAAGCAATGTAACTTCGTACTCGAGTTTTATCACAGCCATTAGCAAACGCAGCAATTGAATTTGGAATGATTCAGCATGAAGATGCTCATCGCCAGCATTGTTAAAGTTCAAGATATCTTCCGATAAAGTATGATCACGAATTTGGTTAAACGACACCACCGACGAATTGATGCAATGCAAAATAATCTTCTGCAGTTTACAGCGTGCCATTAAGTCAGCAATGTAACAAGCAAGTCCTTTGCCCATTCCTTTCACAATGTCAATAAGTTCACTGCAAATCAGTGTTAGTAGCTCAACACTCTGCAACTGCACTTTGTAGTTGCCTACAATGTCATCCTTTCGTGGGATATCATTGCCTTCTGTGGATTCCTTGTGGAAGAAACCTCGTGCATAGTACAAACAAATTGTAACTAGAACTTCCAAATGCATACACCCGCGATAACTTTGGCTAAATTCTGTGTTTGTTATGCTGCCGGCGAAACCCTTTCCCAGTATGGTCTTGCGATGTCGGATGAGCAGTTGTTTCATTGAACCACTTGAGAATGATGTTGTAATCGAAAGGCACAAAAATGTTCGTGTATCGCAAGCAATGATGTTGCGAAGTGTTTGAAACGCATATAGTGTTTGTTTGGTGTCGTAGACGCCAAAGTACAGTAGCATATGCGTGTGGAAGGGATGAATCTATAAAAAGAATATTAAACATAGAAAAATTTAGTTGAGGATTAGCTAATTAAAAAAGAGATTACCTTATCAAAATTTCGTTTGAAATCCTTTGAATTCTTCTTTTTGTGTCCATGTTTCTTGCCTGCTTCTAGTGCAACATTCTGCCTCAGTATCTCAAGGTTGTGTTTGCTCTTTTCGAGAGTTTCTTTGGCTAGATCCCACTCGATTTTATGTCCTGTGCCACCTGTTTCAAGGCTCAAACTTCTTCTTTTGTCCTCGACATTTATCGTGGCACTAGAACCCGTTGATTGTTTTTCACTACGCGACGACGGTTCCTCTTCAACGAAAACATCCTCATCACTTCCACCTTCTGAATCGGTCACAGTGCCCTTCTCTTCATTAGAACTACGACCACCCAATAGACTGTTATTGCTGTCTGTCGATGTCTTCGAAATACAACTCATTCGCTTCTTATCTTTACCCGAACCTACACTAACTGATTTTTTTATAGACTTCTGATCCCTCATTGCATCCACTCTTTTCAATTTCTTCCTTGGTGAAGAGTTTGACTTGGGTTGATCACAGGTCTTACTCACTGTATCCATCAAATCACCGACAAATGTCTCGACTATGTCTGCTGACGAGCCAAAGTACTCATCAGCAACGTGGACAGAATCTCCACCTTCCACTGCATGTCCATCAACAACAACTGATGACATAGCGTTCTCCAGCTTCTCCATGACTTCACTGCCAGCGCGAGTCAATTTGTATGTCTTACGATTTTTTGTGCGATCGTGCTCAGTAAGTTTTTCACTGACTCTTTCACAATCGCCCACATAGCGTTTAATATTGCCTAAGGATCCAGTCCCCCCTCTCATTGGAATGTCCTTCTCAACACTGGTCTCTCGGTTCTCAGATTCTGTTTCGAATGTACTGCATTCAGAATCGTCTGTTGAAGAAGAGTCAAAAATTGCGGGTCCTTCATCGTCCTCGTCTTCGACATCAACTATTTTTTCTTCCTTGTCACTGTTTCCACTACTCTTTCGTGATGTTTCCATTTTATTTGGAGCACTGCTACTCAAAGAAGGGATTTCTTCAGAGCCCACAGAATCAAGCTCGTTTTCTAGTGGATTAATGGTAAGCCCGATATTTGTGTCACTTTCTGTTATACTACTGGTGGTCTTGTCGCTTACAAATATTGATGTTTTGTTCTTGCTTCCCAGAGTAACGCCAAAAATCTTCTTTTGAAAAGACCGTATTGGGCTGCGTTTCTTAGTCAGAGATGAATCAATATGATACTTGACGTTTCCATCTTCATTGCTTATAGCAACTACGCCACGATCAGTAACACTGTCACATTTGTCCTCGACTTCTTTGGCATCGGCAGCCATTGCTTCTTCACCGTCTTTCTTCATTAAATGAAAGTGAACAATACCAATGCGTCGAGAGTTTGACGAAAGAAGTATTTTGTGCAATGGCTTCAAAATACGTGAAAGATCTCCACGCAATAAGGATTCTTGAAGCCATTTGGTTACGAAAGTTCTAATTGGCATGTAGTAAGGAAGACCCAATGTGTCCAGAACACGCAAAAGTGTTTTCTCAAATCCCTTCGATGGTTGTTTATCGCGCCCCAAATGCCACAGTAGTTCAAACTTTTTGAAACTCTGCGACTCACTCTCTTTTAAATGGTCCGTATGTTCAATTGGCTGCACTGGTGATACACACATCATCTTAATTTCAGATGCCCTATCAGTTTTATAATTGGAAAGTGCCTTCATATCGCCGGTACGAAGTTTCAAAAGCTGAGCATCGTAATGGCTAGACATACGATTGCCTATTACTGTCTCAACTATGCCACTTTCGAGGCAATTGTGTAATTGGTACAGTAAGGATGTAATCTGCATTGGATCGATGGTGGGTTCGCCAAGATAATTCCACAATACCGATGTGATTAGTTGGAAAATTCTAGTTTTATTTTCAATATAGCTAACATGACCAAACTTCAGCAGGGGCAGCATTACAACGAATGTCACACCTGGACTGGTTATGTGTTCGATTTGGGACTTAAGAAGACTGCAAGGGGAAATGAAATTTATTAATTTTATTTTTGTAAAAAAAACAGTTTTGCTACTGACCTTATTAAGTCAAAGAGTGTTGTTATTGCGGCTAACTGCAATTCTTTGTCGCTTTGAGTGTACGACGCTACCAGCGTAAGAACCTTTAACCAACTCGGAAGTTCGTTTTCTGTAACAAGAAGAAAGATGTTATAGAAAAGAATGGATTAAGTTATGTGTATCAGGAGAATTCAAAGCACGATGTTAAAAAAGCTTATTTAACCAATCACTAGATGGGCTGGTAAATATCTATGAATTAGTGAGAAAATATTAGAAGCGAACCTTTTGTCAACAATTAGTTCATTATACCAAATAAATCAGTTCAAGGGCAAAAATCAGTAACTAACCTGTTTTATCTAGCACAAGGTTTTTATTGCAATTTGGAAACGTGGACATCTCTACCAGCAAATTTGCAGCAAGTCTTATAGCATTCCTAAGGGATTCGGAAAGTTGTAATTCCATTAGTTTGTTGATGTTTCTTTCAGTTTTTTCATCGAACATTTGCAATTTCTCCAAATGCTCCGCACTCGAGAGGCAATCTTTAAATTCAGCATCACTTATATCACTAGCTGAATCTAAAGTGCTAATCAATGATCGACTAAGCAATTGATGTAGTTGCTTCGAACGGCACATCATATTTACTTGAAGCGTCTCAAAGTAGCGATCGATTTCAAGCATGCGTTCAACACAGACATCTTCGTAGACTTCTTCGTTTTTGAAAATATTCTCAACGTTCGGTGGTGTATTGGATTCGGGATCCGTTTCTACTTTAACAGTGACGGTGCAAGCTGTGCGTTGCACATTAATTTGAAGAACTTTCCTTGCTAAATAAACTTCGAAGAAAACCTCATATTGTCGAATGCACTTCTCCAATATGGAAAATTCATCTGAACTGCATTCTTGATTGTCACACATGAATTGGGCCTCTTTTGTTGATTTTTGTATCTTTTTCGTGTCTTCCATTTTATCTTTGCTCTCAAGAGCTGACAACAGAACAGAATCCGACATATCACGATCGGAAACAGGCAGCCCTTGTGGTCGTGATTTTTTAGTTTTGAGTCGTAATTGAGGGGAAATCTTCTTGTTTTTCAGTTTTTTTATACTAAGTGGTGTATCCTGGTCTGATGAGGATTGCGGTGTCATTAATTGACCTGTATCTGGGCAGATCTAAAAATCGAAATTATTAATGCACATTAAACTGCATTCAAACAAGAAATAAAACAACAACAAACAAATAACAACATTTAATTCTAGCGTCTCCTAAATACCTCTTTGTCCAGTTCGGAAAGTTTCGAAAAGGATTTAGCTTTTTTAGTCTTTTTTGGACTCGTATTGGGCCTTCGATCGATATTTTGGTTTGAATTCGAGCGACGTATCGGCTCATCGGAACTACTCAGACTGTCCTTATTTGCGTCTACATCGAAAGCAGCTGCCGATTGATTTAGCTTTGAATCGGATTTACTTTTTTCTAGCGTGCTACCAGGCAATGCAGTGCTACTACCACTTACGGCATTTGCGCTTTGAACGCTTTCTCCTCCCATTGATTGATCGTCTTGTCCGGCTACTTGTGATTTCGTATAAAGTTTTACGGGGCTTCTGTGAACAAAATAAAATGATTCCATAGTTACGAAGAAAATAAATTGAATTTACGTTATCATAGGTTGAACTCTAGAAACGATCTTCATGCATAACTTCAATGAGGCTATGATATCATCGCTACTCAAGTATTCCGAATGTATGGTGAGCATTTGAGTGATCGCTAGGAACACCTTGGGCAAGTAAATACGCGTTGTCTCGTTGTACATCTCTAGCGAAATGGTCTCGAGGAGGAATTCGGTCAGGTAACAGATTTCCACTAAAGATGGTTCTCCTGATCCCACTTGACATTGGAACTTTTCACCTTTTGATGCCGACGATGATTGTCGGAGGTTTCGTGTTAGGTGTGACGATTCATTTCGCTAGAAAAACAGCACTTAGTAAAAAATCATTTATATTGTTCATCGACTAACCTTCTTGCATGATTTCTCGTAGATGATTGTCATAAAACTCCAAATATAGGCCGGGTCAAATGTGGCAAAGAGTAGATTAGCCGATTTAACAACTTCCACATTTCCGCTGGACAGCGACATTGTCCGAATAATATCACAGAGTACATAATCGAGTACGGCACTGCCAATTTCCGCCTTATCTAGCAATGATACCATAATTCGGTAGGGCTTTAGGTCAACAGGTGTGCTCTCTAAGCTAAACGAAAGTGTGCATATTATCGATTGAATAAGAATATGTTTGGAATGTTTATCAAAGTTAGACTCTGTAGCCTCATCATTGTCGTCGAGAGACTGTTCGAGTTTTGACGGTTTAGTAACTTCTGTGCCTAGAAGCCAGGAATAGAGACGACGATTGAGGGACATATCTCTTCGAAGAATAGTGTTTAAGCCATTGGTAACTAACTTAACTAGGTCAGCTTCGCTGAGATAATGCGTGTGCATTGGGAAACCAAGTAGAAGGAATTCAAGAGTGTTTCTTTGAACTAGAATTAAAGAATCATTAAGGCAAGCACACAAGCCAGACATCATAACATCCCGATTGTGTCCCATTATAAAGACCTGTTGCTGCATTCCCAGTCTTTTATTGAAATGGTCCAAGAGGTAGGAGATAGCTGGCAATCGAATTGAAGCATTCGTTGCTACACATTCCCACATAACTGTGTAGAAATATTTGGGATTAACTGCAACGCACACTTGCGTCAACAGCGAATTGGTTCTATCATAGTGATCTAGGCCATTCTCGTAGCCAGGAAGAACACCACTTAGAAATCCACTTAAAGCTGGTCTGAGCTTGTCTCCCAAAGGCACAAAATATTTTTCATAAACACCCAAAAGGGCCGGACGCACGTTCATGGCAGCATACCCAAGTAGTGGAAAGAGACCCGCACTTAAAAAAGTAGAAAAAATATTAAAAAATCAACTTGTTTTTAGTTGCGGTAAAGAAATATAGCAAATAAAATTACCTATAGATAAAGAGTTCGGTGGCCAAGCGCTCTGGTCCGGTTTTGCTGAATATCACATCGTATGTCTCTAACGCCTTGAGATGTACACCTGATGGTAGGGCGGGATGCATACATTGCGCTAAACGCTTGGAAATCTTTATTCGTCTCGGTATTATTTGATACTGTGTGTTGCTAGAAATCGCCTATCGATTAAAACATTCAAATAAATTAAAATTCTCATAGAAAATTTGATAATGCAACAAATACATAATATGGTTTTTTTTTTAATTAAAATCAAACCCCAAGAAGATAAAACTGTTATTCATATGTTTCAAGTTGCAAAACTTTTGAAAACTTCTGAAACTAAAAGGAGTTCCGTCCGACAAATATATGGAATGAGACGAAGAAATGCATCAAAACGCAAAAATGATTGTAAACACACTGAGCTTTGTTAAAGATTTTACTTACTATTCCTTATTTTATAACTATAGGTAACTAAAAAACAACCTACTTTATAATCTTCTTAAGGGGAACACGTTATAACTTCATTCATATTGTTTAGCCCTGGCAAAGCTCCACCACCTATGCGCCACTACCCTTAGGTGTATCCTAAAAGCAGAAGCGAAAGCAATGCTGGATTCTTAGTTGTGATGGATGAGTTCTTGCCATCTTCCCGCCAGAGTAAAAACAAATTTTGGATCTTTGAAATAGATCCAGATAGAAACCAGGATATTATTTTTTTTTGCTTACATATTAAAAAAAAATAACCGGATCCATATCGTAGATAATAATAACGCTATGGTAAATGTATGACTCTTTCTGTCCCATTGAAAATATAAAGAAAAAATCTGTAATCTTAAAGAGTCAGAAAGACGTTTAAAATTCCTTATCAACATTTTGAGTTCAAATTAAATTAATTTATTTATTAATGTCGCTAATGGAAGTGCATAGTTAAAGAATTAAAAATATTTTTTTGTACACAAGTTAATTGTCTTCATATTCAAGAGAAAATTATTGAACCGAACCTATCTGCCATCATAATTACTTTCAAAGAAGAAATAAGTTTTAATGTGAACTTAAATATGTAGCCTTGCTCATTAATACACATACATATATGTATATACAACATACTTCTAATATAGTTCCCTAGATTATTTCCGCGTGTTCAGGCAGTAATGCCTGCGGAAAGAAATACAATTTAATGCAAAACGATTTAAAGTCGATGCACAGGCGTTTGCACACGTAATAGGTAAAAAATCATGCATTGTATTATTTAACATTGACCTATATTCTGTTTCTTTCAAAGATGCTTACTTATGATTATGTAGTTCCAACTTAATTACAATGCACACATAAAATATTATGAGTAGGTACCTTAAGGAGATGTTTAGATAATAATTTTTTATATTTTGATTTTATTTTTCCTCTCACTTTCCTGCCATATTTACGTACATACCTAAACGAACTTTTATTTTTACTTTTTGTTGCAACAAGTTCCTCAGAGGCAGTGATGCGAATTGCGATTGAAGAAAAAAAATAAGTTAAGAATTCCATTAGAACATAAAGATTCCAGAAGGTTACTTTGTACTTTAGAAGCGTAATTGATTTTCTGTGTCTAGCACCACTCTTGCTTCAGAGCAAATATGCAGGGTGATTCTACTCCACTAAAACAACAAAGAAAAAAACAATATATTTTCTATCATTTTGGTTCTTCTTCTTCGTATAATTTTTAATTGACCAGTTAATATTTTTGAGATCTCGGAGATCTCAGAAATCTTACAAGTACAAACAGGATTTCTCAGGTAAAAACAATTGGGGTTGCTTGTTCAATTTCTAACTGGGGAAAATTAGTGAAATAAAAATTAACCAAATTATTTCAAATGTTCATCGAAATCGATGAAGCAAATAACGAGAAAGCCGAAAATCAAACTTAACGGTTTTATGGTAGGTACGAATAATAACATTAAAATAGTAGTTTTTCGGATAAATAAGCTTTTTATTAACGGTTGTTTGCCAGATGGGTAGCATTACTTTTGGAGCTTAAGACAAATTTCAATTTGTCCTCTAGGGAGAAACTGGGGCGACAGGGGGCTTCACTCAGCTTTCCAATCTCTTTTATTTTTTATTGAATTTTGAGCTAAAAAGAACATATTTCGTATGTTCGGAACGATTACAATATTGGTGAACGGCACAGACAGACAGAATTAAAGTATCCACTTTTTTACTGTTCTCTATCACCGATATATCAGGTTCTATTTTTTTAAGAATCCGCTTGACTTATAAAAGTTTCCTACGAGCATCATAAAAATAATCATTTTAATGAACAACTTTATATCCTTCCTTCCTTTAAATATTATTTGAATCGATTCTGTATAAATTAAGATTTCATCTTCTTCGCATGACACAAAAGAAGTACATACCTACTCGTATTTAATTATGTTTAAAAATACATAATTGAAATAGTATGTATGTATCTGTATCGTCTATTGCGAATAATGATAGAAAATACGTAGAATCATGGCTCTTGTTGACGAAGCACAGACAATAGACGCCTTATCTCTTTGTTATTAAATAAAAAAACCGTCATAAATAACCTTCAACTAATGCATCAGGGGCTGTTGGAACTCCATTCGTGCTATTTACATAAATGTGTATACCTATACAATCTACATGTTATATTAAAAGTTTTAAAATTCAATTAACCATGAAACATAATGGATTGCAATTGAAAGTTTATTCCGAGTTTTTGAAATGGACAATAAGGTGCCTTGGAAAAAAAAATCATAACACCCTAAAATTTGATCAAGTTTTGCACCATCACTTGTTTAAATAAAATATAATAAGCTCGAATCAATTTAATTTATCCAAAAATTATATGGAAGGTCCAAACCAAAGAGAAAAAAAATCAACTTTTTTTGATGTAGTGAGAGCACAACCTCAATGGTTTTACAGAAGAGAACATATAATATGTCTATGTTTAAATTTTGTTTTTTATACTGAGAGTTTCATTTGGGGGATATAAGAATTTGACTTATATGATACTTTTTTGTAAATTTTTTGTTAAGTTATAATATGAATTATAATAAGGATAATTATTTCAAAATCTCTCTAAGAGAAATTCTAAAAGAATAAAATGCAAGACTCGATCAGACGAACTTTTTATAAAGATATAACATGAATGTATGTTCATACACACTTAAAATGGATTGTAAAGCATGAAACTAGTTCTTTAAATTAAGGAACTGCTTAAAAAATTCATCAATCTGTTTTTGAAATATTAATTTTTTTTTTAATTCTAATGTCCAATATTTTTTTAAACTTTAAAGGAATCCCATATAAACATTTTGATCGAATTATTTCTTATATTCAACAGTTTGAGAATTTAACACTTCTTGGTGGAAATTAATATTAGACATTAAAAAAAAAATTCAATAAAATCAGGCGGCGAGGCGGCTACAAAGAACTTCTATTCAACACCAACATCATTTTCATCAATTTCAAGGCCGGGTACGAGAAATCATATACAGAGCAGCGATATAGAATGCAATTGTTTAGCTATCGTATCTCTTCTAAACTCGTCCGATTGCATAGGTTGACGATGTAGAACGCACGCTGCTTTATCAAAAAGGCCTTGTTGTGAAAAAAAGGTTTAAGACAAGGGTATGCGCTGTTAAAGGAATTCTTTAACATCGGTCTTCAAATAATAATGTAAAACTATCTCGTCAAAACTAAGGGCACAATCTTTAACTGTATTTATACAAAATAGGGCCCGGCCGACGCTTATCGCTGCTAATCGCTGCGCTGTTTCTTTGGTTTTAGAAGGGAAATGGATTATAGCAAATACTACTCTCGAGCAACTAGTCCTTTTTTAAGACATCTCGCTTCTTTATGGTCATTAACCTTAACAAATGTGGATTCAGACACAGTTTTAAGAGGAACTTTCCGAGTGTTTGTTGTCCCTTCTGACCGAATGCACATCGAATGCTCCTACCCGAAAAATTTTTGAGCCTACCCCGAGAGATGACGCAGTAAATGACTTCAGAAAAATTGGCAAGAATATTATGGTTGATACTAAAACAAAGAAAAGGACGGAGAAGTGAACCTGTCTTTCCCTTTCGAATATACAAACAAAAGTTCGATTGTATAGAGTTAGGCCCAGTTTCACATTCGATTAAGTTTCACTTAAGTGCCAAATATGGAAAACTAATGCGCAATGTAAACTTACCGGAATAAGTGACAGTTAAGTTTCCCATGTTGGCCACTTAAGTTCCACTTACTCAGACAGTAAAACTGCGGCTTAAATACCAAAATGGGAAAAATTAAGTGCCACTTATTTTGTAGTGTTCACTTTAAAACTGGCCCTTAAAGTCTTAAAAATGTCACCACTGCTTACCTAATGAACACTCACTTCAATAGAAAACGAAGTCTCTACATTTTCGTAATAAATTTCAAGAACTTTTAAAAGCGATTTTCATTAATTATTTCATAAAATTAACATTGAAAGAGATAGGTACCTTACCTACATATTATATAACTACTGAAAACCCGTTTTTTTTCGATATTCAATGCGCATTGACTGAAAATAAGTTAACATTTAGATGCCAACATTCAGCTTCTCATGAAATCAAATCTGTAAACAAAAACAATAATTTATTACAACTGCTTAACATTTTTAACTCACCTTATTTAGTTTCCCCAGTGCAGATATAAGATCCGCCCATTCACTGGAGTACTCAAAGTTGCGCAATGCTTTGTCAATGTTCGACATGTAGTTTCGATATTTAGCTTCATTTAGAAGCTTCTTCTCCTCTTCCAATGCATCGGCCGACTCCATGACGGCTCAGATTGCTGCGGTTGTTGCTTTATGATTTGTTTTTTTTTTCTCTAGAATTGTATTTCAGTTCGGAGGAATATTTTGATATACAAGTATGTGTGTGGGGTTCAGCTGAAAATAAAAATAAAGAAAGCCAAACAGAAATGTTTAGAGATAAACGTGCTAGTTGTGATTTTGTTTAGGTTTGTAGAAATATGTATTAGTTTGAAAATGTTTATTTTTGCAAATTAAGTAGGTGAGATAAGAGAAAAGATGAGTAAGGGAAATGGCGAAACAGTAAAAAGATAGCGATCTTTATAGAAATACTGTGATTAAGATTACGCATGGGGGCAATTTAGTATTTACATATGTACGATACGTCGTTTACGAATTAATAATGGGGGTTTGGCGAAATTTACTGAGCGGCAATTAATTTTTTAAAGAGGTTCTGCCGCCATGGTATGTATTTTCCCAATCTCATATCTTTCTTTTAGCAAAATGGAAAGTCACTTGTGGTTGTGTCATATATTTCATTCTAGTTTCTAAGACGCTACTAATAACTTCCTTTAAATGCACACCAAACTGTAGCGTTTTCAGCAGCGAGTCTTCAAAGTTTTGCTGCACGTAAAGAAGTCGACGTCGCATCGACATCATAGCGTCAGTTGTTTTTGGTTTATCGCCTTCATCGAATGTTTCTTTCTATTTCCATTCTACGGGAAAAACATCAGTTCCACAACTACCATTTTTATCGATTCCCTGAACATAATTTTTCGATAAAGAAGAGAATAAAGCTCCCTATAAGTTTGGAGCACAGAATAATATTTCTGGAACGAAATTTCAATTTTACATTGTTAAAGCTTGTTATGTCATCACACATCACGATAAAGTTGTAAAGACTACCTGAATAAAAATGACACTGATAGTTTGCAAATCTGAAGTTAGTACTGGGTTACAAAAAAAAAACACCCTTTAGATCATGGAAAAATATATTAAGTAATACGCCATATTTATCGAATATTCTAAATTAACAAGTGGCAAATTGTAGTACCTCTTGGCGTAATGGCTAGTATGTTGAACCAACAAGCTGGCGCCTAAGATCTAATCCCAGGTTATTTCAACGAGAAATTGTTTTTTTTTTCAGGGGAACTTTTTCCTGTGAGGAAGTGACAAATTCCTTAAAAGTATCCCTTGTCATGGCAAAATTCCTCTTACCTTTGTATTGTGGTTGAATATCTAAAAAATTAATCACATAGTAAAAATTAACTTCTGTCGTTCAAGAGAAGCCCATTTTTTTCTTACAAATAAATGAAAACAATATAGGTATATTCATTACCTACTTGTTATTTAAAAAACAAGAATTTCGAATAGAAAATAGAAAACATAATGCAAACATGATGGGAGGTGGATATTTAAATATAATAAATGTTATCACAAAAAATTTTTTAAAAATGAATTATAGCGATAACCATGTACTAATGAATGTATTTATGAATGTATTGTGTATTATTAATCAACAAATGAACCTACAAATAAAAAGCATAACACATGCTTTATTCAACAAAGACATTCTTTACTCAAAAAATACACAAGATAACATATTTTTGTATAAAAGCTTTCAATTTCTTAAAAAAATATACTAAGCCCTTCATGTAAGCTTTTTCTGATAATACACATAAATACATATGTATGTATGTACCTACATATGTTACTGTAAAACCCAGAAATGTGAAAATTCAGAAATTTGCTGGTAAAATTCTGAATTTTTCAGCAACATTGTTAAATGACCGAAATGTTTTCAATCGGGATTTTTAACTCAAAGTTCTGTTGTTCAAGAAAAATGTTGACAAAAGTTCAAAATGAAACATTACAGATTTTTATCAAAGTTGATTAAAAAAAGTTATAACGGTAAATTATAGAATTTCTACATTTCGGAGATCGACAGTAACACATTAATTTATGAGAGAAATTATTTTTTTAAGTTATTGGATTAAACTTTTGGCTGTGGCTTTTTTTTGTCAAAATATTTTTTTTTTTTAAATGACTGCGTTTGTTGTATTGACAGGTGTTAGTTATACTGTTTAGTCATCAACTAAACACGTAAGTAAGGTTCATTTATTGATCTTAAAATAGCAATACATTTTTTACTATTTTATAAATCAAGTCATAAGATAATTTCATTGTCGTCAGCTCGATTAGCAATAAGTTTACATATTATTTTTTTTATTTTTTTAGCAATGTAAATAAAACCATTTAAATTCATTATTAAAAGAAAATACGATAGTTATAAGCACTTAAATAAAGAACTCTAAATACCAAAACCGACAAAATGAGAGATTTGTAAAATAAAAAAAGATAAACAAAAAAATAGCAAGTGATAAGTTTTCCTGATAACAAAATAATCCCTATTCATGATACTAAAATGCTGTTAACACTTGTTTTATTCATCAATAAAACAAAATAAAACACTACATTAATAAGCAAGTTTTCTTGTTTTGTCATCATTTTTCAAAAAATGTTTTACATAATGCCACTTGAATTTCTTATTTTTGTTTTCTTCTTTTTTGATTCATCAGTAGTTTGGATTGCAGGTTAAAATGGACCACCTTATACATAGGTACTTTTACAAAAAAATAAATTCGAGATTTTGTTGATTCAAACCAATGTAATTTCCAGATAACTTGTTTATTCCGAATTAATTAAATTTTGTGTCTTTCTATAATTTTTTGCCTGTGTTTGATCCAATATCTTAGCAACTAATGATGACAAAGAAAATGAAAAAAACATCTTTTAAAAATTTTTGAAAAAAATGACTTTGTTTGCGGATTTTGGTACTACATAAAAATATGTACATACATACACATGCATGCACATATGTACATATATATATACAAAAATATTTTTTATTCGAACAATTTTTAAATTTTATTTGCATTATTATTCCATAAATCAGATAGCATTCTGATTTTGAGCTCAAATTATTTTTCAAAATATAAATACAAAAACAAGTTTGAGCGACCTGAATTTGATATTGTACAAAAGTGCAAAAACAAATGGCTTTTGAAGAATAAATCTTTGATTGAATACCTAAATGAGAAATTTTAATAAAAATAAATCAAATTTACGAGTTATGAACATGTTTGTTTTGAAAAATGAAAACAGGGTAAATAAATTATATTATAGAGCGGGAAATACACAATACAATCGTCTTCTCTTGTACCTAAGTCGGTTAAATAGACTGTAGGTTATGCCGAAGTACCTACTTAAGATAATGCAATGTCGGTGCAAAAGTTGTCGGTTCCATTTCATTCAAACTATTGGTATAATCGTTCTTCCTATAGGTATTGTATTACCAGTTCACCTCATGCAAATCAAATGACCTCTGACCTTTATGAATTGTTCCAAAATTAAGTGAAAAACTTACTGGAATACAATGTGACATAATACAGAACACTTGTGGACAAACTATATTTGCATCTAGAACATTTAGTTTGACAGCAGGTAATCATTAATTACACCTAGGTACCTAAAAGTTTTTTAACGGCTGATTCTCAATCATAATATTTAAATTCAGTATTCTTAATAATTATTTCACCGGTAATTTTTATTCAGAGTTTCAGATAATTTTATGTGTGTTATTGTAGGTCGTAAAGCTTGTTCTATTTTAATTGACTTTGTAGTGAGTAGGTAAAAACACTTATCAAACGTTCTTCATTAAATATTGAATGTTTTATTTCTACCCACTCAGTCATCAATTATTCCCACTTAAATAGAAAATTAGTGAGAATTCTTCTATTTGATTCATCGAATGGCGCAGTTAAAAAAGAATTGATAATCAAAAAATTGTTCAAAACGCTTTTATAACTCCAGAATGTTTTCATCAATCAACATCAATCTTGTCCTTATTCGGCATAAGTTTGATACGATGGATGGGAGTCGTGTTAGAAGTAAATTTATTAAATTTAAGCCGATAAGTGATCGCCTAGCTGTCAATGGGCAGCAATTCTATTTTCCAAAACGTAAGCCTAATATTATATGTACACAAGATTCTACTTACGAAGCTGAATACTCTATGAAGGAATAGTTTTATGACATCCTGAATGTTGCCTGTCCGAAACATATCAGTTTCATTTCGAACCTGCAACCGGGTCAGCGGAAAAACCCGACATAATAACGATAAGTCTGTACAGATTATAAACTAGTCAGAAAACTTTACTACAAGAAAGTTTTACGAGTATAATGCTAGTTAGCCGATTTTATTCGATTAACCCCATTTGATAAGAACCTGCAGAAATCTTTAATCAATCACTGTGAACAAACTGGCCCAAAAAATAAATAAACAACATTAAACTTGACTGTATTGTTAACAAATGTTAAATAAAGTAGAAATAAATGAATCACCTACTTATAAATGAAAATTTGTAACTTTTGGTTTAAGCTTACCTATATGTACTACTAGTATTACTTCAACCTCATCATTTTTGGTTTAGTGAAAATCAACATTTCGCTGGATTTTCAATACAAATAGTTTACTGTGCGCCATTCATCTGCGTATGGCCTAGTTAGTGTGTCCGTTGACCGTTTATCATTGTCTGAAATGGATTTTGATTTGTTTGCCAAGAAGTTTCATTCTTAACCCCGCAAACTGAATAATTTCTCGAAATCAAAATTCAAAACAACCACGGCGCGACGACAACACAGCAAAGCAGCCTTGAAAAAGTGCACCGCCGCCGCGCCTCAGCTGAATCAAGATAGGTAATAATAAAACGCAGGGAGTGGAGATGAAGCCGTAAATCTAATCACCACCTGATATGAGTGTTCTATATAGCTAACCAGCGTAACCAATTTCAATTCACTTCAATTGTTTAATGTTGTCTCTTGAAGTCTTAAGAAAAGGGCAAGAGCAAGACACCGTGAAACAAACGCGTAGGTTAGCAGAATCGAAGAAACTAACGTTAGACTTCCCAAGTATTGGAGTACCCATTCTATGTAGACGTAAAGGCATATTTCACAAGGGGTTTCCCCCAGCAGGCAGCAACTTAAACAATGTTTCATAAGATTAAAAGGTTTTCCTAGCGATATTCTTCAACCTATAAACTACTAACAGAATCAGGGCAAAGTAATTAATCTAAAACAACATATTATTAATTACAGCAAATTGCTAACTTACTTGGCGTGTGTGCATACAAAATTGATTTTTTTAAACATTATTATCGTGACGATGAGGATATTTAATCGATAATTGGAAACATCATGACGAATAAGTTGATTTTTCGCCGTTTGCGATAGCTCCGAGACCGTCTCCGTACCCGTGTGAGAAAAAAACACTTGCGAAACAATTTTCACATCAAGGCGACACGTAAATTTAAATTTTGTTCGATTTCGATTGGGTAAATCTTTTTTCTACTACGTTTCAGGGAAATTATTAACCAAAATAATGTTTTCTATTTGTTTTTAATTTATTTATTGCAAAATTCACTTCATTAGCATATTTTTTTTCTTTTCACATTCGCCACACGCACAATTTTTCAATTATTTTTTTTTTATTTTCACAAAGAACCTTCGTGTCGAAGAATTTAATTGAACTTTTTTTCTAAAAAAAAAACTACGCTTTTGAATTGTATGGTGTTGAGATGAAAAATTATATAAATAGTTTATGCGAAATTAATGTTTAATAATAATTAGGGTAATTTTCGCGACGACACAAAATTTTCTCACTTGATTTTTATGTGTAATTTTTTTCGGAGGAATGACAGAAGAAAAATGTGTGAAAGAAACGAAAAACTGTGATGGACTATTCTTCTGTTCTGTCTTCTGTTTCTGTTGTACTGTAGGACTTGGGAGTAGAGATGGAAAATTTTTAATCTTTTTGTGTTGTTTTGTTGCAAAATGTAGTACATATTTGTGTGTGTGTGTATATGAATGAAAATAAATGGAAGGTATACCGATTAAATGACAGCGTTGGTACTAGATTCTTCTAGAAGCGAAGTTGGTTGTGGATTAGGATGTGTTCGTGTAGTATTGTTTAAAAAAATTAGTGTTTTATTGGTATTACACGATGACCTTTACCTCTGAAACAATTTTCAAATTCTTCTTGAATCGTTTTTCTTTTTTAACCCCGAACGGGGCACTGAGCTTTCAAAAGAAGAAATATGTTACTTTTTAACTCGGAGCGCTCTGAGCTCTCAGCATACATTTCTTTTTTAGCTCAAATCTCGATTGGGCTTTTCCACCAGACGTCAGTTTCAAACAAGCAAAAAAAAAATAGGAAACAGCTGGTCTGAACTGAATAAAAGGTTAACAAACGCCAAATATTTTTAGATTACAGTACTTGTTTGTTTTCCCATAAAAACGTATAAAACGATGGTTATTTAATGGCCAATTTTACAATAAATCAATTTCAGTTACTTAGGCTGATTTATATACAAAATCACAGAAAATATTAAAAATCCACATTGCACTGAAAAGAGCATTTATTTACATTTTATCAAGTTCGATTTCACATCTATTATTTTTGTTGTTTTGAACTGTCAAAAGTAGAAAGAGAAAAGACAAAGATAGTTTTTGGAAAAGCCCAATCGGGGCTCGCTCGATTCTGAAGTTCTCCCATACGTTAATGTGACACAAGCAACGAAAAAAACCTTGTTGGGGGGGAAACAAACCTATTTCACTGGGTCGACTATAGTGTGAACATTGCGATTTGTCGTTGTATATTTGTTTGTATTGCTGTCAACTGTCAAATTAGAAAGAGATGGTTTTGCGAATAACCGACCAAAAAGTTGAGCACAGCTAACTTCATACAATTTCTAGTTTGACAGATTACTACAGCATACTACAGTATAGTGCTCAATTGTGTTTCTTAAATAGATCGGTGCACTCAGGTCACGCTCGGTTCGTAGCAATTCTATTCACTTAGGCCCTGCCTTTGACTTACTGATAACGTGAAATTTCTGGTGAATTTGCACAAATTTTTCACAAAATTTCACAATTTGCTGTCAAAACCCATAAGGCGGTTTTCTTTTTTGGCCCCGAGCGTGGCACTGAGCTGTCAAAAAGAAAACTATGTTACTTTTTAACTCGGAGCGCTCCGAGTTCTCAACTTGCAATTCTTTTTAAGCTCAGAGCTCGACCGGGGCTCACTCGATGAGCTCGGAAAAAATGACCGAGCACATCGAGCACACAGCTGAGTGCGGCTAACTTCATACAATTTTCATGTAATTTGACAGATATGAGAGTTCAGTGCTCCATTGAGTTTCTTAAATAGATCGGTGCGCTCAGGTCACGCTCTGTTCGGAGTGAGCTCTATTCGCTCAGAGCCTGCTCTGTGCCCCACTCGGGGCTAAAAAAGAAAAACGCCTATAGAAGAAAAACTCAATTTCGGGAAATTTGTTGAAAAAAAAGTTACCAAACAGGCATATTATATATGGACACAGTGAAACACTTTTGACATTCAGTTTTGCGCGGTTTTTTTTCATTCGTTTTGTTTTTTTTTGTCAAGGTTTTAGTGGCGAAAAAAATAATTTTCAAAAAGATTCTTATGTATTCCGAGGCAAAAATGGGAGTTCTGGGGTTTCTAATGGACAGTGAGGGCCAGTTGTAAAAATATTTAAACCGTGATTCAGCAATTTTTACCCACCGATTTTGGCGGAATTATTGAGTTTTAACAGTGGTTTACTGTTCAAGTGTGTGATAATAACCAATTACATACTTGAACCAGCGTTGAACGTTAGTTCACCCGCCGAAATCGGTGAATTTAAATCTTGAACCGAGGCTGAACCACTATTGTACAACTGACCATGTTCTTATGTTTCAAGCAAAAATCCAGATGGTTTGTTAATTACTTAAAAAATGATCAAAGTTATACTACGTTTTTATTGGAGCCGAAATGAGGTAGTTTCATAAACTCAAAATGAAATTTGCTGTCAAACGAAAATAGCAAATTTCTAATGAAAATACTTTTTCTGTAATTTACGAAATAACCTCATTTCCGCTCCAATGACAACGTAGTATTAATAAGTTTCGGTTTGTTTTACGGTGAACCAGAGATGAAAGATTCCCTCACACCAAAGCGAATTTTCGGTGGCGACGACAAAAACAATAATAGCTGCGTTTTATTTTCCCCCAGATCCAATCCAGATCAGATCATGTAAATAAAACAACCCAGGATCTCAGTGACAACTTGTTATATACCCAACTCTTTTTTCCTTTTGTTTTTTTATTTGTATACAGAAGTTGTCTTTTTTCTTTACACTACTGACGACATTTACAAATTAAGGGTGTGTGTTCAAAACGGATTTGGAAATGAAATCGGTTATAAATTTTCCAATAAAACGAATCTATAAAGGTTCCCCCACACCAACGCGAATTTGCGGTGCCGACGACGAAAATAACAATAACAACACGTGGTTGTCAATGAAAACAACACGTTGTTATTATTGTTTTCGTCGTCGCCACCGAAAATTCGCGTTGGTGTGGGGAATCCTAATGCTGCTAACTATACGGCGGTGGCAAAGGGAACTACCTAAAGTCCCCTTTCACACGAGAAAACTGAGCTTCGAGCAACTTTCAATTTTTAGATGAGAAAGGCACTAAGCACTATATATGAACGGGCAACGATTGCAAATTAAAAGAAAACGTCAAAAAATGTCCAACAACTTGTTTCCTAGTGTGAAAGGGGACAAATTTTCTTTGCTATTGGTCGGCACTCTGCTTTGATAAAATTAAGTTTATTTGGCAGTGCTGCAGTTTATTTAGCTCCAGTTTTCCTTTAATTCTCTTCCTCAACAAAAGAAAAAAGTTGTTTACGGATGATTATGTAAAACAAATTAACCGACTAGCATTAAATGTCAAAATAAAAAACGTCAAATTTTTTGACATTTCGATCTTTGCACGTGGATTGTATTTATGATTTTGCTGTTTGAAAAAATTTTTGGTTCTGCATCGTGTTTATAAAAGTTATTATTACACTAAAGTAATATTGCAATTTTCAAATAAAATTTATATGAATTATTCAAAACAACATGGATGAAAAACGTAAAACAAAAGAAACCAACACCTTTCGGGTAAGAACTTTTCCAATAATTTCTAAGATCTTTATGGTAGAATGTTGCTTTTCAGTTCAAATCATTTGCCGATCGAGTAACTGAAATCGACATCCGTCGTTCGGCTCTTTATTATATTGGCCATGTGAATGAAGAACTTCCAGAAGATGATGAGACTTACTTCCATCAAACCATAAAGAAATGGAGTGTTCTCAACTTGACCGATGAATTCAATCAATTCAGTAAGAAGTGTAATGGCATTGTGACTCTTCCGCAATTGCTTCACAAGAGAGACTTTGTTGTGGATCATCTGCTGGAGAAACTATCTACAGCAACTAACTTATCTCTGCAGCCTCTGCTTGAGATATTAGTCGTTCTTGGACGGGATCTGCGTGAAGACTTTTATGCGTATTTTCAGCGGGTTCTTGATAGACTCATCTGCCTCCTAAACACCAAAGATCCCGACCAACTAGAATGGACCCTTATATGTCTGGCATATCTTTTCAAAACGATGAAACCCTTCCTCAAGCGAAACATTGGTGTGGTCTTCCATGCTATTCTGCCACTCCTCGACGAGAGTCGCTACTCGGAAGATGTCACCAATTTTGCAGTAGAATGTTTTTCATTCATTGCCAGAGATCTAAAGGACTACGGAAAACTGCTGGAGATCATCTTAGGAACTGTGGAAAAGGAACAGCTTCAAAGCATTCAGGGGTGCGGCCGACTCTTCTTTGAGATTGTTCGTGGCGTTAAAGGCCTGTTTCATAGTATCGCCGACAAATTCCTAGAATTTCTCTTTGAGAGTCTTCTCAAAACAGAGGAAAAGCGGCAAGACCTCCTCTTCGAAGTTATATCCTCAACAGTTGGTGAAATACTGAAATTTATCCATCCTCATAACATTGGACTTCTTTGGGTTGTAATTTGTCGAGTGGTTGTTTTAGGATTGAACGAAAAGAATGTTGGCTCTTTAAATTCCCTGATCCTCCTAATGTCACGGGCAGCACAATGGAGAGATGGACGATTCCTATCCGAAATGGACACTATCGTACCAACAGTTTTGAAAGTTGTCGATGCAGCTTCCGATGATAATACCGTTCTACTGGACAACATTTGCACTCTTGTCAGCGTCATTCTTCTATCAAGCAATGCCAAAATCTCCCAACTCGACACCAGTCGCATGATCAGGAAACTAATGCAAGTGAGCCAACGTGACATCTTCGAATCGTTCATAATTAGAATCTCTACACATACACAGTTCGAGATTTTAGTCCTGCCAGATCTGCTGAAGTTCTTCGAAACCCATTTCGATCAACAAGGCCTTGAACTATTAGCTCAAGTTATTTTACAAAAGTCCCCGTTCATTAAAAATGGCCAGAAATTGAGTGAATGGAAGAAATATCCCCTCCAAATGAAAAAACAAGACACTTTGAATAAATTTGAGAAGATTTTTAAGGGTTATGCAGGAAAAAATGACAGGGCGGAAGAGTTCTTTTTGAGTCTTATCTTAGCTCCTCATGTTGTAGGCCTTGAAACAAATATCGTCCAGGTTAAATGCCAGAAACTCATAAGGGAAGTTATTGAGGATCTGGAAAAAGACGAAACGCCAAAAGAAAAAGCTTTGTTCAAATTATCCCTATTGATTGAAACTGGAATCCATTTGGACTTCACTTGGAAGGATAATGTTTTGGGACAAATTGTAACTTTCATCCTCCCCCAATGCGGGAGCTCTAATTCTGCCCTGGAAATTCTTGACCAAATTTGTGCTCTTAAGCCAAATGTTGTAAAATCTAATGATAGAGTGCATGAAGTCCTAGCACGTTTCCTTAGCTCCCGATCGATCGATATTCGTCTTCTAAGCTCACATTGTCTGTATTCCATAAACAAATCCAATCCAAGTAGTCCCTATAAAATTTTCTACGATACCGAGAGCATTGAACCCACTGTTCATACATACAGGGAACAGATATTGTTGCTTCAGAAGCTCGAGACAAGTGGGCAGTTCTTTAAATCAATCAAAGAGGATCGCTTCAAAGTCGATATCCTGAGATTTCTCATGGGAATGCTCTATCATAATTTCAAATTTCTATGGGAACCAGTTCTTCAACTTATTCAGGACTATTCTAAAGAATTATCGACTGCAGATTTTTGGGAAGTTTATAAGCAAAAACTTGATGAAACAGCAGAAGATATTGTAAATCTTGACAAAGAATTATCAGCAAAAGCAGATGAGTTCTATTGGAAAAGTTCGGCTCTTAGTTCACTACAGTCGATTGGAGTCAAGGAATCCTCAAAGCAGGATTTGATCAATTATAGAAATTTGATTTGGAGCAAAATCTCTAGCTTTGGACAAATCAGAGAGATCAAGAATCGCGAATTGGTGACAATGTTCTTGCAATTTGTCCATGATGAATACAAAGCCAATCAACAGAAGAAACTCTACACCTGGGATATCTCTCAAGATGATGATAAACAGATTCCAGATGATGAGGAAGAAGATGATGAAATGGAAGTACCCACGCGCAAGAAGAAGCCATCAACATCAACCAAAACGATTGTATCTACATTGACAAGCAAAATGGGAATTTTTGTGAATCAACCGAATCCCAAAGCACTGCATAGAGAACCCGAATTGTATGCATTCTATATGGAACTCCTATCAGGAAATGATCCTGCTTTGCAAAAGCTTGCCTTAGATTGCGTTATGGCCTACAAAAATAAATCCCTTTTGCCCTACAAAGATCATCTCTATGCTTTGATCGATGAAAAAAAATACAGAGACGAGCTGGTAAGTTTCAAGATTGATCGTACGGCTGGAACAATCAAAGATGAACATCGAGGGGATTTTATGAAGATTCTACTGCGGATCCTCTATGGCAAAATGACCACTAAGACGACGCAGAAAAACGTAAGTAGTCAAGTTCGAAAGGGCATTATTTTAAGATTTCTAGGTGGTTGTTCCACCGAAGAGATCCTGTGGTTCCTTAAGATGGCCTTTGGTATGTACGATCAGATTATTGAAGTTGATATTGAAGACATTCCTAAGAAAGTTAAAGAAAACTTCAATGTGACTGCAGTGTGGTCGCCAAAGAAGCTCCAGAGCACAATAAATCTGCTCGAACTAATTCGAAAGCAGTTCGGTGGACTTATGGAAGAGGATTTCCTGATTTATATGCTCAAATTGATAACTTTTGTTGGAACTGTATGTAAAGAAGTGATAACAAAAGCATCTGGAGAAAAAGCGAATATTCATCCCAAGATGACAACAATATTTAAAAACGTTAAAAACACAGCACTTCTTAGTTTGGTGAATTTCTTTGAGCATTTTCAGGGCTTTGGATGGACTAAGGGTCAAATGTCTACCTTAGCTGAGATTTTTGTCTGGGGAACTATTGAAAAACTTCCTCAAGACAGCATTCACTCACCCACGCCAGTTCTTAAGCTTCTTCTTCAATGGGGTGAAAGTCCAAAGTTGTATGAATATCTTTCGTCAGAGCGAAACGGGGAGACACCATTTCAGTATGTTGTTGAATTGCTTTTGAATGACAAATCAAAACCACCTGTTCGAAAGCCAATTATGGGAATTATTGAGAAACTTTTAACCGTTCAGGCTGAGGATCAGGAGGTGGACGGAGTCGAAGTCATTAAACCACATATTTTGCAGATCCTTAAACGATTGAAGATGAATTTCAGTTCTGGAGGCAACAACTCACGACGTCGCACGAATTTGGACAAGAGGGATCTTAATATTTTATCTCTGCTCACTCAGCATGTAGATGATGCTGAGACTTGTGATAGCCTTCTACAGCTCCTGCTACCGATTTTGATTTCGAAATCTCAGAGCAGTACTTCGGAGGAGGTGGTCTGCCAGGTCATTACAACTCTGTCGAACCTTATCAAGAAGTTGGATCAGCCAGAATCGTATCTGAGAAAGATAGCTCCTCTTTTTGAACAGGTTCAGGAGGTATCAGCCAGAAAAATGCTATGTCAACTCTTAATTGACATAGGAAAGAGGAAGGAGACAGTTAAGGAGACAGGCTATATCATTAGAGCTTTGAATGCTTGGGATAAACGGTGGGTTGAGCAACCAGACTATGATAAGCGACTAGATGCCCTCAAGGCCATCACTATGAAACTTGAAGGTGAATCAATTGGAGTCGATTTAGATCTTGGAGTTCTCGTGATTTACAATTGTTTTCACTTTATAAAATATGACAAGGACATGGGGTTAAGGGACAATGCCTGTGAGCATCTTCGAGTTCTGGTTCCGAAATTGATAAAGAAGTATGAGACAAGTCGGAAGGAAATCGATTACCTGGTGGGAGACATTTTGTTGAATTTGATTCGAAGAGCCATCAGAGATAGCAATGAAAATGTCCACAATGAGGGCATCCGGCTATTGGGGGAAATGGTCAGACAATGTTCAAGTGCACATCAGGTCCTTGGAGATATGAAAGATTTGGCTGATGCACAAGATCCAGAAGTGGATTTCTTCGAAAACATGACTCATCTTCAGAGTCATCGTCATGGAAGAGCACTATTGAAGTTCTGCACTTTGGCAAAAACGCTAACAGTGCTTCCGAATCATAGGACACTGACACAGTTTATTTTGCCACTGGCTTCAAGGTATTTATTGACTGACAAACATGCCGGCAAGCATACTCTGGTCGATGCAGCAATAGAGGCTCTAGGAACTGTTTGCCAGCTTCTTCCATGGCAGCACTATCAAGCTGTGTTGAAGTTGTACCTACAGAAGATGAGAACCAGCCAAGAACATCAGAAACACTGTGTAAGGATTGTTGTACGGATATTGGATGCATTTCACTTTGATTTAACGCAGGCAACTGGGGATAAGAGTTCAATAGAAGCTTTGAAAGTTAAGTTGCAAGAGAAGCCGAAAGAAAAGCAAATTAAAGAAGAAGACGAGTCTGATGAAGATTTAGATTCAGATTTTGATGAAATCGAAGATGACGAAGAAGAGGAGCAGAAACCACCAAAGTTAGCAATCCTGGACAGTCGGACAGTGTTGCACAAAAATGCTGCTAAACGAGTAATGCAAACAATTGCCACGATATTGATACCAACCCTGAATCGGTCCATAACTGAGAAGAGCTCCTACGATGGCAAACACAAAATAAATCGCAAGCGTTTCAGCTTCGAACGCGAAGAAGAAGAGATCCAGAGAGTTCCAATTGGTTTGGCTCTTGTTAAGTTAATGCAAAAGCTTCCAAAAGAATTCCTAGATACAAGTCTGCCTGGAGTCTTTATGAAAGTCTGTACATTCCTTAAGTCCCCGCTGAAATCCGTACGTATGCTGACCAGAGATATTTTGAAAAAAATAATGTTGACACTTGGTGCTGGTTATTTAGCGATGTTGCTGGATCATTTGACGAGTTTGTTGACGCGTGGATTCCAAGTTCATGTTTTATCGGTGACACTTCATGGAATTTTGGACACTTTGAAGGAAATCATTAAGCCCGGAGATATCGAGGCGTGTTTGAAAAATATTTTGGAAGTCACACTAAATGATATATTTGGTGAATTGGCAGCTGAGAAGGAAGTTGATAAGATAACCGCCCACACTCCCGAGGCAAAGCCAAGCTCAAAGAGTTATCTTGTTCTCCATATAGTTGCGAGGAATATCCAAGAATCTTGTCTGTTAGACATTCTCGTACCATTTAAAGATTACCTGGCGAAGAGTCAGTCGAAAAAGATGACTTCAAAGATACAAGACTGCTTCCAAAAAATCGTCACGGGTTTGGTTGAGAATCCTCATATATCACGAGAATCGTTGTTGATTTTTGTTTACGGAACAATGTCGGAGAGTATCCCAGATTTACTTCCGGGTATAGAGACAAAGCCGCTAAGTGAAAACGAAAAGGAGAAAATGCGTCGAGCACGTCCAGACTGCTTCATCATTCAACCAGAGCCGAAATTCCGTGCAGGTGCTCTTCGCAAGAATGTTAAGAACAATGCCCAAGCTAATGCACATATCTTAATTGAATTCGGTCTGGAAATGCTACACATTGTCCTGAAACGGAAAAAGCTTACCGAGATTGCCTACGAACCTTTTTTGAATCCTGTTCTTCCGTTAATTCGTGATTCACTAAAGAGCACTCATATTCGAGTCACGACGTTTGCTTTAAAATGTGTTACCTCAATTTGGAATGAAGCCTATGAACTCCCGGAATTAAAGAAGTATCTTGACGATATTGTAACGAGGTTGTTTGAAATTTTGAAAAACTTTTCTACTTTTGGAGCGACTAAGCAAGAGGAGAATTTCCAGCTGGTGAAAAACGCTTTCAAGTGTGTCGTGGCTTTGCTGAGGAAGTGTACAGAATACGAGTTGAATGAAGCACAAATCGATCAGTTAATCTACTACATCGAGCATGATCTTCATGAGGGTGGTAATCAAACGATGGCGTTTTCGCTTTTGAAGGCACTGGTGAATAGAAAAGTGGACACTAAAGAAATGCACGAAATCATGATGAAACTAAGAGATATCACGATTATCTCGCCATCTGACTTTGCCAGGGAAGAGTCACGGGCTATTTTGATGACCTACATGATGGAGTATACGCTGCACAAGCGAGTTGAAACTTATTTGAAATTCTTCAGCAGGCAACTCAATTACTCAGTTCCAAGTGGAAGATTGTCAGCTATACAGTTTTTGAATACAATTATCAAAAAATATCCACAAAATGTGCTGGCAAAGAAGGCAGAGTTTATATTTGTCTCGCTTGGAGCTCGATTGGTGAACGATGACATGTCGGAATGTAGAAAAGCTGTTGCTGAATGTATAGAACTGCTGATAGGTCGATTGGAGAGTGGGACACGTCAGGCACTCTTCGATGTTACTCTCCTCTTCTTCTCAGCCGATAAGCCATCAGTTAGAGAAATGGCTGCGATGTTGTGTTCGCGATTTCTTACAACAGAAAAGGAGACATTTGAGTCGCGTGTGAAAGTTGTACTGCCATTGCTAATTGGTCGCCTCATGTTAAGTAATCCAACTGCTCCAGGACGTTTTGTGAGGGCACCAGGCGGAGGAAACATTGAAGATTCAGAAGAACCGATACACAAAATACAAAAAGGGAAAAAAAGCAGGAACGGTAAGAAATTCCAACTTCCTCCCTTGACTGAAGACCAAATCGAACTAAATGAAGCGAGAAAACAGAGAGAGATCGACCATGAACTTATCCAAATGCAGAATTGTATTTTAAAAATTTTAGAATTCTGCCCGCATGTGTTGACCAAAGAGGATTTCAACCTATTAGTTGATGAAATGGCTTATGAATCGCAGAAGTTACTTGGATACGAACACGAATGGGTTCGGGTAAATTCAGCAAAGATTTTGGCAATCATCTTATCCAACTATGATTTTTCTTTGGTTGGCCAAATCATAACAGGGACGGCAAAAAAAGAAGAACATCAGAGAGACTACATTTACTTGAATCCGAAAAACGACATCAAAAGTTTAGTGTTAGATTTGTGTGCACAAGTGGTGCCTGGTGAGACAAATCCACAAATGATGGATGAGATTGTCAAAGTTTTCCTGTTTGTGGCCAATATGTTGAGAGACGTTCCATTCGATGGAGTAAAAGTGAAAAAAGAAGAAGACGAAGATGAGATTGAAGACGTCGAAAACGATCGAAGTAAAATAAATCTCGCTTGGTTGGCGAAAAATATGAGGTTTTTGGCAAACAAAGAGTTGGCTGTTGCATCTCATAGTTGCATTGCAGTAAGTTGAAATTATTTATTCTGTTTTTTAAAAATCACTTTTAATTTAAATCACCTGCTTTCAGAGATCAGCTATTTTTAAGCTTATCGAAGGTTTGATAACTCTGCTGGAAACCGAAAAGGTGAACAAACTTGCCCATGGGGTTCTGTCGATTCTAGTTCGTGAAATGTCCGAAGAAGATCTTAATATCGATCCCGCACTAAGACAACAAGCAATCAAAGTTGGAAGCAAATTACGGAAACGTATTGGATCGGATGTGTATGATAAGCTCAGATCGAGTATACAAATGAAACTTATGATGCGTAGGGCAGAGAGGAAAAAGTTGATAGCACAGGAGAAAATAAACGATCCAGTGAGGGCTGCAAAGAGGAAAATAAGCATTCAAGAGAGGAAAAAGGCTTCAAAGAAACGAAGAGTAGATGTTATTCGAGGCAAAGCTGAGGGTAAGAAGAAGAGGAAGCGAAAAGCTGAAGAGGACATCTTTTAGTTAAGATTTTAATATAGGATTTCGTTAATAAAAAAAAATATATGTAGATATTTTTTTAAATTATACTCGTATGATTTCTTTTTAGTTATTAGTTAGTTACTAAGCGAAAACAAATGAAGTCGTATTAAGTTCTGTTTGTTTTAAAATTGATTTGCAACAAACTGTATTTGAAACTTATTCTGGGGCCTTGTAATTCGATTCGAAAGTTAAACGTATAGAATGTTTTGTCTACAATTTGAAAATCGGTATATTAGCGAATTTTATTTCTCTCGATACTTGTCGCACTTGCTAATTCTACCTTTGTCGAGTGAATTTTTATTTTTTTGCACTGTGGGTTCAGAATAGAGTTTTTCTTATATTATCAAATCGAACATACATCTTTAATAAATTTCAATTCCTTTCAATATCTTCTAATTCCTTAAGACCTAAGTATTTTCAAAACATCAAAGTAATTTTTAAATCGAGCAGATCCACGATATTTTCGAAATAAATTTACTTTACTTATCAAATGAATGTACCGGAAACATACTTAATTATCTCCTTGACCCATCCGTGGGGCATAGGGAAATACGTTTCAGCTTTCCCCAACTTTTTCCAAGCTTCTCAGATTGCACTGTTCTTTTTCTCTGGAGCCCCATGTATTCTGCCATCTTGTGTGTTGTTTGACCAATCCACTACCCCTTCCCATTGCGAATAACGATATCGAAAGGAATTTGACCAGTTCTCCGATGGAGTTCTTGGTTGGAAATGGTATTCGGCCAAAAATTCAAAAGGATGTTTCTTCTAAAAACTCCAATACAAGGGCAAAATTCTCAAAAGCTAAAAGTGAAAAGCCCAACAACGCTTCCGTTCAGTTGTATTTTATTATTTTTTTTCTTTTTAATTTTTTTTCATATGTATTTATTTTAGTTAAGAAACTTACTGGTGAAAACATATTTATAGTATAATTTATATACAAAGGTTTTACTTTTTTTTGTTTGAACAGGTTCATCTATTTTTTAAATATTTTTTTTATTTGTTTTTCAAACATCTACTATATAATTATAGTATTTACTTGTATATTATAAATTCCGTTTTTGTTTTTCTGTTAATATATTTGAATAAACTTAAAAAAAGAAAAAAAAAAAAAACAAATTAAAATTGAAAGCTAAAAAAAAAAAATACATCATAATTAATTAGGAGGGGGATTCTGCCCATCACAAATCACAGAAATATTTTTTAAAAACAAATTATCTGAATTTTTTAAATTTAATATTTTTTTTTTTGAAATTCTTTAATAAAAAGTCGTTTACACATTATCATTTTGAGTAGTAGAAAAGGGGCTTGTTTTTAATTATGTTTTTTTTGGCGGCAAATCCCATTTTTACATTAAGATGCTTGAATATTTTATATCTCATGCCATCACTAGTTGGTCACTGTTTTACAGTTTGTGATGTTTTATGGATTTTTGTTTTTAATTTTTTTATTAAAAATACAATATTTCCTTTAATCTGCTTTTCTGATTCGAATTCTTCGTGTTGCTTCGTCATTCAGTCGATTCTTAAATCCCAACCATTTTGAAAAAATAAAAATAGATGGAGTTAGAAAAAAAAACAGTCAGGAAAACGAAGAAGTGTAAAATTCCTGTATTTTCCCTTTTTTGTGTGATTCAAAGTTCTTACATTTTTCACCTGTCTTAAGACTTATTTACATGCATTTCTTTGCCCGGGGCCGTAAAAAGTACATTAAATATTATAAAACAAAGTGGTGGGTCTGAAGGAGAGGAAGGTGTTGGTGGTGGGTTTCTAGGAAGGATCACGGCAACACTAACATACGCACAAGCAAACAGCTACAGCGGCTTTTGTCCATTTTAGAAGACAAATCGGTTCACATTGATATTAAGAGCATTATCGCCACAACCGCTAGAGGGAGGGGGTTGTTCATCCTCTTCGTCCGGACCATCACCTCGCCTGTGGATTCTGTTACTAAACAACGCGGATGTCTGGCTCTGAGCTATTTTATCTCGCCGGTTTTTGAGTTCTTTACCGAACATGCAGTTGTCACGATCCACATAGTCGCGTAATTCGGGCGAGAGTTCCTCAAGTTTAAGCGAAGGTGGAGCGTCAATTTTTATCATAGTACTTGGAGCAGTGGGTGACTCGTGGCCTCCCATTTGATAGAACAGAATGTAGGGGGTATTTGGGGGTGTTAGATTGTTAAGTTCTGCGATTTTGCATTGATTGACAATATCGTCATTGAACTTGTACCATTTGTTGTTGCCATCTGATGCATAGGTGTAATAGTGTCCCGAATCCATGCTGCATCCGGAATGAACAACCCCGGCATAGAGATCATAGTGCACAGAAGCAATCTCGGCTAAAGTTTCGGCTGAGCACACCTTCACAGAGACGTTCTCATTGTGGAAGACCTTGTGCATGAGTTTGGCCCTCATATGATTGCTCTGATCGTATTTGAAGTGCTTAAGGGTGAGAATCAGATTCTTTGGTGCACTAATGACGTTAATGAAGCGTTCGGCATCGGAGAGTTTTTTGCAGCGTTCACAAAAGTACTGATTGTCACCGTGGAGCTTTTCCGATGAACAATAATAATCAATCAGATCTTGGACGGTGTAGTTTGATGCACAATCATTCTTCACTTCCGGAAATGATAATTGCAGGTCACGGAAGCTGTCAATGTTTGTGCTTTGCCAGCTACAAGTCAAACATTTATACGTTGTTGCCAATTTGCCCATGAACGTCTTTTCGATTGTGGTCGAGGTTTGTGAAATTTTCTGCTGTAGTTGTTTCTGTGAAGATGATGATGATGGGGCATCATCTTCATCTTGTTCTATGATTTCAGCATTAATTTTTGATATAATTGACGATCTATGTGCCAGTTCTTGTTCGTGCAAGGTATCAAGCAAATAGCCAAGGAACTCTGAGCTATCTTGTTGCAGACCGGGTGTGAATCCTGGTGGGCGCGTTGCATCCAAAACTCTTGATGGAGTTAACTCAAATCGAGACGAGTGCAACATCAATGCAATGAGCTCTTGAATCTTAATAAGAAGTGGTGATTTGCTTCCCGAGAGCAATATTCCACGACTAAATCTAGTAAAATTAGATTCGTTAGAAATTGGTTATTAAAATATAAAAACAAAATTATTACTTACTCTTTGGTCATTGCCAGTGCTTGGAGGACACTGTTCATATAACACGTGTTACCAAGATTAACTAAACCCACTTTTGCATTGGAATTCATCATAGAGCGATTATTTTCGAAGATTCGATTATTTGCTCTATGAGCATTTACGTAGTCAAAAGATGGACTGAACTCGGATAAAGCTTCGACCTAGAGATTTAAATCGTTAAGTTATATTATGTAAATAGTATTTGTATACATAAATCTGTAGTTTTTGTTTTCTTTTTGAGTCATCATCATCTTACACCGAATGGATTAGTTGAATTCCATATTTACATCGGCTTTTTTTATAATTACGAATCGTAAGAAGTTTTAATTTTTCTTAACTATAAATACTTAAATTCACTATAATTTAAAAAAAATAACTTTGGAACTTTGAGGTACAAGAGAAAACTGGTGAAGTCAATTTAACAAATCTTCAAAGGTATTTCGTGCATACTTATTCAGAATTCGTCGTTGATCTTCGTTGACAAAATAGCCAAATCCGGATCTCTGACAATAATAAATCATCATTATATTTCCTATTACTTAGAACTGATTCTTATTGTAACGAATTTTCGAACTTTAAATTCTGATGCATGTCACGCCATCTATCAGAAAATGGATGTAACTGCATTACTTGTATTACCATTCACGATTTTTTTGGATATCTACTTATAAAAAAGAGTTGGAATCACTCTATTCTTATTAAAATCCTGTTTGCTACTTACAGATAATATTTAAAGATATTGGTCGTGAAACTCATCTTAATGAAGAAACTTAAATTATAATTGGTATGGGGTACGCATTAGTTTGCACTGAAATTAATGATGCCACAACTAATTTTACGTTTCTGTGATTTGATATAAGATGATGCATACGCACCATATATTTTAACTTTTTTTCTTTTACAAACAAAAAAAAGTTAATTTACTTGGGTGAATTACTTCAGAGCAAACATAACATGTAAAACTTAAAAATATAACTGACATATAATAATTTGTTTATTTTGATAATACTATCCGAGAGCTGTAATACAATACCTGTGGATATTAATATTGAATGCATTGTTTACTCTGTGCATGAATGTGTTAGAATTTTTTTTGCTTAATAGTTTATTTCGTTCTTACAAAAGAGTTGTTTTTTAATGTCATGAATTCGATTCCCACCTTACGTCAATTTTTTAAAATATTTTATTTTAATTTTTTAAAATATTTTAACTTTGATTTTACTCGATTTACCATTGTAGCATATCAGAAATAAAAGGCACATAATATTTTTTTTAAAGATCTTTTCTAAATCAGGACCATAAGCAAAACAATATTATTTGCTTTGCTCATGGTCCTGATTCAATCCCGCCAATGAATTTAGAACGAACCGTCAACATCGGAAAATGTTGAAAGAACTTTTCGCGAATATTCTAATTTTCATTCGTTTTTTTCACAACAATCCGATTTTTCTTGAGCTGGTGCATATTATACTAAACTTTAAACAAAGTGTGAAGAAAATCAATATAATTTTTACTTACCACTGGCTTATAGAGCTCATCGTATCCCGGAAAAGTGGCCATCAATGCTGACGTTAGGTCGACAAGCATTTGCAAACACTTTCTGGTCTCATCCGAGTATTTCTCTTGGGCTGCTTGCTTCTTCAGCTGATTGACAACTGTGGGAATCCATGGAACGACCTACAATTAAATTAAAAAAAAAAAAAAACACTCAGAATGCATCTAAGGAACTTCTATATTGCTGACATCAAACCTTATGAAAAACATCTGGCTTATTCTTAGTTGGCTCCAAAATAGGGAACACAATGTGAATCATCATGGGTCGGAGAATTGGCATCATCAGCGTCGGGAAGAGTTTCTCGATATTCTCCAGTGCTATTTCATTCAGCAGATCAAACTTTCCCTGATCCTTGAGCCCGCTCCAAATTGCCAGGATCCAGAGATTCAGGTTCTGACAAAAATTCAACATTTTCCACTCGCACAGGAGTTTTACAGTCTTTCGAATGGTGCTGTCGGGCAAGTTGTTGGAGAGCAGTGTCTGCACTGCTTCGTGCACCATATCCTCGGTGAACAGCTGGAAAACAATGGCAATCGCACATGACGGTGGCTCATCCGCTGTGATCAGTTTGTAGACAATGTGCAAATAGTGGTGGGTTCTAGCTTGGTTTTCATCATTGACTTTTGCGAAGAACTCGCCGATCTTTACAATGTCTTCCTTGAATCGCTTCAGATCTTCTTTGGGATTGGGCACCCGGGCCAAAGCACGGATAAGTTCTCCATTTAAGCGGGAAATATCATAGTTGCAATTGCCTCTGCTCTGCTCCGCAGTTATTATACTGATAATCTCGAGAATGCTAGACAGGTCCGTAGTCTCATTAGAAATCTTTCCAGAGCCAGAGTTACCCGAGTTGGAGGCACTGCTACAGCCCGTGGCAGAGTTGCTGCTGCTACTGCCGGGATTCATACCTTTTTGTGTTGTTGTCGAGGATGCCGATTGGGAAGTCGATTTGCCTGTTCCAGATGCTCCCGGGGTTCCATTACCTTCGGTGTTGTTCTGCTTAACAGCCATCGCTTGCAGGGATGTTCCGCTTAATGAGGAGGAGGTTGCAATAACTTCTTCCGCAGGGAGACAGGCACTTGAGCGACGAGCTGATGTTCGCTTTCGAGCACTGGCAGCGTCAGCGGCCGCACTTGATTTCCTTTTCCGCGAAAGCTGTCCAATGATTACATACAACGGACAGAGGCTAGGTATAATATTCTCGAAGAAGCAACAAACAAAGAAAATTTCTATGAAGATTTGTTGTTCAGGGTTCCGAGAGAACCTTTGTCTTTTGATTCCCGAAAGAATGAAAATGCGTTGCAACGACGACGAGCTAATTGTGAGAGTTTTCCATGAGAAATTTTAATGTTTTTTTTTCTTTAATTTTCCTCGAGGCAGACACAAGAGGCACACACTCAAATGAGAAGAAACGAAGTTTGTCTGCTGGTGGATTGAATTTTTATTTTGATTGATGATGTGTTTTCGAATAGATAAGAAGATTTCCTGTATTTAAATTTATTTGACCGGATGAAAATTAAATTTTTTATTTCGACTGAAATATAAATTTCCGAGATTTTTTTAGGTGTTTTGCAATGCACACAGAGAAAATTTTGGGAAAGCAAGATGTTTTTCGTGCTGCTTCTTCGAAATTTTTTTTGTGAATTTTTGACAGATGATATATGCAGACTGAGTCAGGTTAGAGCGAGATGAATTCATTTTTTGAACGGCCATTTTTTGTATTTAAATGGCCTTGAGGGATGTGTTCGAAGAGTACATTATTCTTATTTGAGAAACGACATGAAAACGGAGTGATTTTACAAACGTGATGTTTCATTGGCCGCGTTCAGGTTTGTGTCCAAAGCGATGGATAGCTTTGTGTTTTTGTAATCCCTTGTAAAATCACAGCTGTTGCCAAAAAATAAATCAGAAGTTATCCTAGTAATCACTTCTCTCCAAAAATAAGTTTTTTGGCGTCAGTTATAGCGATCAGAAAAATCCATCCGAAAAACTTGAAACAATGAAATTGATTCTTTTTTCTGAGTTGTTTATTGCAATCAGAAAAAATGTGTCAGAAAAAGTTAAGCAAAACGAAAACAAACAAACAGCCACCAAGATTTTTTCTGATTGAAATGTCAGAAAATTCTGATTCTGAATTCAACATTTTAACGCAATTCGGACACGGCCTAAGAGAAATAATGTTGGTTAACACTTGACATTTGGTTAAATTTTGGCACTAGCGTGGTGAATAAAAGGTGTGTTCAATGAGGCTGTTCGGAACAGTTTAGAACACTTTAGAACAGAAAAGTACAAGATTTTGCTGTTCAATGAGAAATTTTCTGTTCTAAACTGTTCTGGATTGCTGTTCAATGAGCTAGTTTGGAACAGTTTGGAACACTTTAGAACAGGATTTTCTGCACTTGCTTTTGAGGTAGAACAAGTTAGAACAGATTTGTGAAAACTGTCAAAATCAGATGTTGTGATTTTTTTAATGAAAGTAGTTTGTTTTTTTGATAGATTTTATTTGAATCTCTGCTTAACTCTTTCAAAAGTGTATTTTAATCAATTCTGATTCTATTTTCATGAAGTAATTTTAGTTTTAAGACGTATATTTGTGAATTTGTGACAAGCATATATGCTCCGAAAATTTTTTGTTGCTTTTTTAGTGACAACGTAGGTAGCCATTTTCTGTTCTACCTTGTTCTGACGTTTTTCACGAATCTGTGCTGTTCTGTTCTGTCCTGTTCTGTTCTGTTCTAACTTTTTCCTCACTGAACAAACCTAAAATGGTTTAAAAAATTCCCTGCTCCAGAGCGTTAAATTTTGACGTTTCTCAAGAAAGAGAGAAAATTGAATTTGAAATTATTTTTAAAAGTGCAACAATGGACAATGAAAATAATCAATGTTATGAATTTTGAATTTTCGTGTGCATGTACACATGCCTCGCGTAGTCGTTGCTGTGTAATGTGTTATTGCAGTCCTCGTAATGATACGCTGATATTTTAAAAAATATAAAAGAATTAATATCCTTCCACAAATTGTTATTCATCTTGCAAAATTAATGCCAATAGGGTTTTTTCCGTAATGTTTAGGGATATAATCGATACAAAACCTTTAAAAGTAAATCAAATTAAGAAATTTGTACTTTATTCGCGTCGAATTTTTGGATTTTGTATAAAATATTTATTTTCTGGAATAATAAAGCATAGCTATTTGTGGTTAGGGAAATTTCTTTAATCTTGAGGGAATTTTAACTAAAAATCCCATTTAACCCACCCTATTTTAATCCAATTCAAACAGCAAAAATAAAAAAAACTATCCCATTTTAACCAAACTTCAAAATTTAACCAGTGGTAGAAAATTTTAACGCAATTTGGACACGGCCTAAAAAAAACAAACCTTATCTTTTAGTTGGTGCTACGCTGTTTTTTAAAGAAATGACAAAAAAAAATTGCAAATTCCAATTGAATTTCATTCAATATTAAGTCCCCTACTACACGATGTTTCTTTGTGTCTGACTCTTTTCGAACATAACGAGTGCGAAAGAGAAAAAAGATGAGACGGAAGACCAGTTGCCCTGTGAGTCGTGGGCCAAGATTTCCGAGACTCTTTTTGACGTTTCTTTTTATATAACTTTATTTTGATGATTTTCAAAGGGCAATTCGAAAAAGCGTCAGGCGCAAAGTCCCCTATTACACGATGATTCTTTGCGTCTGACTCTTTTATCGAATTTCTCTTTGAAAATCATCCTGTGAGTCGCACGCTATTACACGATGATTCTTTGCGCATGACTCTTTTTCGATTTTCCCTTTGAAAATCATCAAAATAAAGTTATATAAAAAGAAACGTCAAAAAGAGTCTCTTTCGCACTCGTTATGTTCGAAAAGAGTCAGACGCAAAGAATCATCGTGTAATAGGGGACAAAGAATCATCGTGTAATAGCGTGCGACTCACAGGATGATTTTCAAAGAGAAATTCGAAAAAAGAGTCAGACGCAAAGAATCATCGTGTAATAGGGGACATAGCGTGCGACTCACAGGATGATTTTCAAAGAGAAATTCGAAAAAAGAGTCAGACGCAAAGAATCATCGTGTAATAGGGGACTAACAACTACAGATTGTGGATTTTGAAAAGCTGGTTCATGCAGCCAAGAACGATGCCTACAAGTAAAATCTGCAGACTACGACCAGAGGCCAGAGCCATTGAGGTTGTAAAAGTATAAGATCACGAGCAGTGGGTGGTCACCACTATTGATAGGTACGGCTGTTACGGGGCAGGCATAATAATCGAAAGTTATACCAAAGGGTAAAACGATTTACCCAAGGCTAAAAAGCCTAAAAACGGATGGAAATTCGTTTGGTTGGCTATATGAGATGAAGATTCCTCTGGTGATACCTATTCAATCCAGTGTACCGATAGCGTGTGGATGAGAATTGAGAAGATTCAACAGGAAGCCGTAATCCATTCTGGGTATTCTATAAAGAAAATAAAAGTAATAATATACCTGTTTGGTAATTTTTTTTTCAACAAATTTTCCAAAAACTGAGTTTTTTTCTATGGGTTTTGACTGCAATTGAAATTTTGTGAAAATTTGTGCAAATTCGCAAGAAATTTCACGTTACCAAACAGATCAAATAGCTGTATTTCTTTTTCTTCCAGATCCGAACCAGTGGATTTTCTTACAAAAATACATTTATTTTGAGCACACCCCTTAATTTGTAAATGTCGTCAGTAGTGTAAAGAAAATTCCTGGGTTGTTTTATTTTCATGATCTGCATTGGATCTGGGATAAAATAAAACACAGCTAATATTATTTAATGTAGCTTCAACAATATTATTTTTGAAGAAAAATACATGTGTACATACCTTCCACACTCTATAAAACACACCAAACACTTGACTTTTGTTTAGGATATATGTAAATGGTTTGTGTTTGTTACAGAATAAACAAATCCTCTGAACCACAAATTAAATGAGTGTTTATATTATAACAAATCTTCTGAGCTTAGCAATTAAGTGCTTATAGGATTGAAAATCATATGATTCATTTTTCTTTTGTTATTTGATAAACTCGGAAAGAGGAATAGCTACTTTTTATCTAAGACTTCCAAGATACCTATACATAAATACCTATGTAGTATGTACATATGTATATACATTCTGCCTTATAATTTTCTTATAACAAATTTAAAGCTAAGCAAATAACGGAAATTAATTAAAAAAACATCCAGTCTATATATTCCTTTCCTGCAATTAAATTCCTTAATTACTACTCAATATAAATTTAGTTTTCATGTTAAAATTTTCTAAGCCATCTCAATTTCAGTTGAAAAGGTAGGTAATTATTTTATATCCCACGCAAATTCAGTTCGTCCTATAATAAAAAAAAAGTTTAAGCTTACATATTTTCTCTACAAGTCACCCCCTACTTTATTTAATAACAAAAGAGTTACATTCATATGTACATATGTACATATATATGTACGCTTAATTCCATTCACAAAAAAAACACATATTAACAATGAAGAATATTTTAACTTTCTCAGTCTTTTTATTTATCTACTATGCAAACGAAGTAAGCTTTGAATATGCACTTGACATAAGTTGATGCTTTTGTGTAGGTATTCAGAAAACCTCTCACGCAAAAACTGCTCAGTTTCCGTCATTTTCAGATCGAACACCGCATATTGTATAAAACAATAACCTTTTTGCACTTCAAGAGCTTTGACCTTTTCTTATGATTATAATTGTGTTTTGCCAAATATGAGCCCCCATTGAAACCCTTACCTATATACCATTAGCCAAGAAACTCTCATTACTGCGACGCCCACGCAAGTCATTCATTAGTTTTGTTGGAGCATTTCATTCACAGTTTTTTTTTGGGCATTTTTTTTGTTTGTCGCTGCCGTTTATATAGAAGGCACACACTAAGGTATAAGATGCAAGAAAGGACATAGCTTGGAAAGGTTTCGGCAAAAGTTAATGGTAGGTATAGCAGAGTAGCAATATGATACAAAAGTTTTTGATATTCCTCCGATGCGCATGCTTCAATATCATTCTGAGTATAAGTTGAAATTCATCAATGAATTTGGTATAACCATATAAGGGGGATGCTTTTGCTTTTCACTTGTTGGTTTATAATGGAAACTTACTTAACTAAACTGCTTGCTCCTAAGACACTTTGACCTTTATCGAATTTTTTATTTGCAAAGTCATTTAAATAAATAAAGAATATCCGTTTATGGGATTCCTCTTTAGTTTAAAAAGTTTTATAAGTGGGCTTTGTTAAAATGGTCTTCAGTTTAAACAAGTTCCATATTATTTGTTTATTCCGTTTAGCGGTACAATCACTGGTAAAGAGTTAGGTTTCACAATTCACCACTTAATATAATTAATATAGTTTTCGAAACAAGTGTGATTTAATGTGTGCATCGGTAGACAAACTATAATCAATTTTCTACATTTCAATTGGTTATGATTCATAGACTTTTAGGAAAATGGTATATCATATTCTATGTACATGGATTCCACCATTATACTATTTTGAATAAACGTCGTAACTGTGATCTCCAAAGTAAATTGTACCTACTAAAACTACGTTTCAGGTTTTTGAAGACAAATTCAAATCATGCAAATAGGATTTTGCCTTTTTCTTGAGAAAATTGCCAGAAAAATCAAATGAAATTCTTGTATATCTCAACCTATGTTTTGTTTCAATTTAAGACAAAGGTACTATTAAGAGTTTCAAATAATAGATATTGCATTTATGATTTTGAGCATCGAGCTGTCCGATTCATGTAGTGTATTTTTCACAAGGCTAAATCATCAACTCATATACTACTCATATGGCGGGATTTACACCTTTATTTTTTTTTAACGTACAACACAAAAATAGTAATGACAAAGATGATGAAAGAGGTGAAACGTTTGAGGAATAAGTAGAATCGGAACGTGTATTTAGAAGTATCGTACCACATCGTACATTACAAAAATTGAGGGATAAATCCTTAGATTCTTTGTTTCCCTTTTGGTTTGCTTGCGGTTGCAGCGATTCTTTTAAACACTGCGATTCCGAATAAATGTTAACTTTGTAAAATAAAAAGGAAACATCTGGCCATACCCTTAACTCTGCTTATGTTTCAAACAATAAGAAAAATCTCAAAGAAAAAAGAGCGATAACTCTGCAATTTTACTAACTTCAACAATTTTGTCTACCCCGAATATCACATTCGTCCTTCTCCAACGCGACGGGTTTAAAAATCGCAAGCTGAAGTTGCATCGTTTAAAAGTGGTCTTTATTTACAAGGAAACATTATTTTTCAAAAAAATAAAGTATTTTAGATACAAATGTAGTTTAAAGGATCTTCTTTAATTGTTACTGTTGAAAATTAGTGTCCAGCTTTTTATTATTTATGAATGCGTTTTACATAAGCTCGCATAGGAAATAAATTTTGAAATTGTGGTTTATATATATGTATGTTTATTTTGAAAATTAAGATGAATTTCAGCTTAAAAAGAATGCTGACCGAGGAAAATACTTTCCAATAGGTCTGAATTTATCCTTATGAAATTTTATTAAAGTCTGGTTGTTAAATAAATTTCAACACAATAATTAATTCTGGGCTTTAACTAAAGTCATGCGCTGAAAACATCATTCTTTATATGCAAGAGCTTCTTCGCCTCCTTTAAAATTAACAACTTAAATATATAAAGCTCACTTTTCAACCCAAACGATTGATACGGATTTTGCGTCACGAAAAGTTGATACAGTTTCACTTTAGACTTCGCGAGCGATGCACTGAATAAGAATAATCAGGCCAAAGTTCAGTGAATAAGCAAACGACCCTTAATATAAGCTTTCCATATTTTTGTCCATCTAATTCCCATGTACAAAGGAAAAATCATACTTTTCGAAAACTATTCTCATAAAATTATCTAAAATATTGGTTTCAAATTTCGTTAACACAAAACAAAAAATAACAAAAATCGGATATTTTGAAAAATCTACCGTTAAATTTTGAGGTTAAAACTTTAAATAAGAAGAAAACCATTGAAAACTAGGTTTTGCTTACGTCTGCAGCAGTAAAATCGATTTTCCGAAGAAAAGACAAATTTCGAAACAATAAGGTGTCAACGACGAGTGACGACGACAGCGACGAAGACGATAAGGAAAAGTGAGACGAGTAGAAGTTGAAACATAAACGATATGGCCGGCCATATGGTTTATCATTATTGTGATAAAAATTAATTTTGTTCAACGACCAAAAGTACACTTCTCTGCTATTTCTATCGCAAAAAAGCTAGACAAGATGGCTCTGTGTGTGGCTTCGGCCATACCCATTTTTGGGCTAGGCCTCCATCTGCTGCTGCTCGCCAACCACCTGGCGTTTTGCGAAATGTCGGTGTACCCAGGTGAGTGATCCCGGTGTGTTCTTAAAATAGATATCCCAACCCACTGCTTCTATATATATGCCTGTTAAACCCTGCATTATCGTTAGTTTGGTACATGTATATATGTATTTGACGTCAAAGTGGGGGCTATTTTTCGAAGTCGATTCAGGTTGCAATGACGTTTTGGAAAAGAAGATGGCTAGAGGTGTGCCGTGTATTATACGATAGTTTAGTTCGCCCTCCAATGGGATGTGTGTTTTGAAAGAAATTAATTGCTTAGCTATTTTTATAAGAGTCCTATGGTATTTATAAAAGCTGAGTTGCGAGAAATCGATAAGGGTTTGCATTATTAATTCAAATTAAAGAAAATAAAATAAAACAAAAATGGATACCACTTTGCTTATAGGGAAGTTTATACCGTTTTTTTCTAACAGATGGGAAGGTTTTTATATATATCTACTTCTTGTAGCCTTCAAATTACGTATGCAATGTTGTGCTACTTTTAGAAATGCTATCAGAACTGTTGAATTGGTAATTTGAAGAAATTCTTGTCGAGAGGGGCAATTACTTACTTCGTTTCAATCTGCCGTTGAAACTTCGTTAAGGTGAAGTTTGTTTTTTATCAAGTGGATTAATGAGCCCATAATTGGTTTTACCTTTTAGTATCATTTTTGACTTTAACAGTTCTGGTTGTACAATAAAGTCTACTTAATTATTCAAGAAAAGGAGTAGTTACGAGTAAATGTGGGTAGTTAAGAAATTAATTTTAAAATCAATATCTTAAAATATATTCGGGATATCTGGATGTTATTTCTAAAGCATGACTGAAACAAGTATTGCATCTTAGTTGGAAACCATATACATATGTGTTTTATTTGTTTGAAAAATTTTGATAGTGCGCAGTAAGTCATTACAATTTGTATAATTTAAAAAATCTGTGTTTTTCTTTTCACATATGCGAGTGCGAGTAGTTTGAAAATCAAATATAACCCAATATGGTTTTATTTGGGGAAAACTATTTTTGAAAACGTCAAACCTTATGTTTTGAATACCAAGTCATCCATCAGTTAGATAACTCATGTACTTTTTTAAGGTATTCTCAAGCTAGAATATTCTACCTCAGTAACTCTAACCGCCATATTATTATTCACTCGATTCATCCATATTATAATTTAACTCCAGATGTAAACTATACAAATTCAATGTAAATACATCCGGATTAAGTTTTAATCTGGATTAATCATAAGTAAATAATATGGAGGTAAGCTTACAATCTTTGTATATGTAAATAAAAGTAGGTATCTATGAATGAAAATGTGGAAATTATTATAATGTGTTTTTTCAATTTACAAAAATAACACCTCTTTTTTTTACATACAAAATTTTGTAAACATTTTTAAGAACAAAAAATTCGTAAGCAATTTTTTAGTGTTTATTAATGCGGAGTTAAAAAATAATTTTGAAAACAAATCTTTTACACAATTTCAAAATATCGAATTTTCAAAAAAAATGTTTTAAAGACACAAACCTTCTATAAAATGAGAAAAAAATGTCATTAAAATCGGTTCAGTAGATAATGAGATATTCGAAAACCAAAGAAATGGTTCTATGAGAGGTACCTTTTTTAATCGATATCTGTAGATACTTTTTTTCAATAATAAGGTAGACCTAATTCCCTAAAAAAATTTAATCAAAATCGTAGGATGTACCGTGATTTTTGGTTAAAAGAATAATATTCATTTAAAATCTACTAGATAATCTTAAGAAACTGCTGGATGACAAGTTTAATAAAAATCCATCAAGTCGTTTTCGAATTTTGAAAATTTTGGTATACAATTCTCAAAATCAGTTGGACCGTTTTTGGGAAAATCGAAAAATAAAAAAATGGTTCTTTGGGAGGTACCATTTATGACCATGTTTTTTAATTTTTTTTTAATAAAATGGTACCCTATTTGAAAAAAATTTACAGAGTTTTTTTTAAGTTGCGGGCACGTTTTCGAGAAAATTTAGATTTTCATTTTTTGCTCAATAACTTTGTACGGCAGCTAAAAAACGCTATGTACTAAGTTTAAAGAAAGTACCCTTTAGGCTGCAGCCGAAAGGGCAAGACATACAGACAGATAGATGAACAGAATTGGGAGGCCTACTTTTTTCGATTTCACTATAATCGTTATGTAATGTTTGAACAAAATCTCGAGTCCGATTTTTTTACGAATGCATAACTTTCCAGTTTGTCTATAAACATTGAAACTAATGTGCACTGTGGCGTATGAGTACTTTTATTTATGTCGTTTTCTTTCGGTTACTACTAGCACTCCTTTTGCACTCCCAACATTCCCTTGCATTGGCTGTTCTAAGTCATGGTTTTGCAGGGTACTCTTAAAAAATAAAAGTAAGCCCAGTAACTCTCGAATCGATAAAATTAGTCAAGAAACAATGAAAATTCATATGAGTTTTGTATCATTTTTCAACGTTTCTGGACCAATTTTTCGAATGCGAAAGTTACAGGACGTAGGCAAAGGGTTTAAATTTTAGTTTAGTTTAGTTTAAAAATTGAGCTAAGCAACGCAAGTACTCGTTTACAGTATCTAAATAAATCAGTTTAAATGTACCAATGTTAAATAATTGATTAAACTGAATTATTTCACAACCTAAAACTCTGGAAATTATAAAAATTAAAATTTTTTTTGCAGAATTTTGAAAAAAATACAATTTTGAAAAGAAACCGAATTTTGATCTAGTTAGAATCTGACTCCATTTTTGTTTAAATTTTATTTTATAATGGGATGTAACTGTTCATAGTTAGTGCCACAAGGTTATTAAACAATAAAGTTCTTAAATAATTAAATTGTGTAGCGCGATAGAACCAGGGCCTAGTGACTTACAATTACTCTCAACCATTTCTGTGAGGGTGTAGTTGTTGGGAGGAATAGAGGGGACCTATAATTTTCCGAACGGTTAAGATGAGAAGATATACTCTTCCTCGTATAAGAGGCAAGTAAAACGTGAAAAACATTTCTGATTTCAGGTGGCATATAGGGCTGCTTCTTATCTTCTTATATTGTAAGTTTTCCAGCTATGTATGTTGCTTGTAAATGCTGATTGTAAACAATCTTGATCAAAATTACTGCAGCCAACGATTACCACCATTTTTTATTAATACACTTATATGAAAATTTTAGATTTCACATTTATATAAAATATATAAAATAGATTCAAAAAAACATCAATGTTAAGTAGCAACCCTTTAAAATAAAATGTAATTCTTATAGCCTTCCGTATATTCTCAGGACTACGTCGCAAACCCTCAGCCCAAGCACTTCAACAGCAATTTGACATTTCACCAGATTTCTTAGCACAACTTATGGAAGATAACGCTCGCCGAAGGCTACAGCAACAATTTGAACAGCAATTAGAACTAATAAATTTGCAGATGAATCATCATCGCCAACAACAATACGGGGGACCAAATCCCATACAATATGACAATCAGAATGAAGGTGAAGATTTTACATATAAATTTGCACCTAATAACAATGATGGAACCCAAAATGAGGAGCGAATCCCATTTGCTGTAGATCCCTCGGATCCGCGATTTTATGAGGAGGGTCCTAAAATGTCCGATGATGATATTTTCTATGAGGAGGAAGAAGAACAGCAACAATTACCTGTAAAACAAGTAGTTCAAGTTGAACCAAAACAAAACAACGATGTTAATTTTCATCGAGTTAAGCCTCCAGTTGATTTGACACCAATGAAACCAGTACAGAATTCAGTTTCTTCAAATGGGCGTGGTCGTGACGATATAAATGCTTTGATTGATAAACTTCAAAAAGAAGGAAAAGCAGGTGCTATTGTGAATTCGCAAATAAACGGACATGATGAGCATGTGGTTGTGCGGCAACATATGGGCATAGAAGGTGACATGGGAATGTATGTTGTCGCATTGATTGCTGGAGTAAGTGCGGCTGTGACTGTGGGACTAATTGCTCTAGGCATTGCTTGGTACACGTAAGTTTAATTATATACTTTTGAGATAAACAAATGTTTATAATTTGTCTTTTGTTTCACAGCCTGCAGAAGAAAACAAAAGCAGCTGCCGATGTGGAATACCCAGCGTATGGTGTAACCGGACCGAACAAAGATATTTCACCATCTGGTGATCGTAGGCTCGCTCAGAGTGCTCAAATGTATCACTATCAACATCAGAAACAGCAGATAATAGCGATGGAAAACCGTCAAGCTGCTGAGGGTCATGGTGGACTCTCCGATGTTGAGAGTGACGATGACAATGAGGAGGGTGATTATACTGTTTACGAGTGTCCTGGCTTAGCTCCGGTAAGTTAAACTTATACCAATAGAATTAATTCAAAGAGAACAATTCTTGCATCTTAAGAAATCTCTCTTATTTTGAAAGGAATTTATAAAGACCACATTTTATCAAATCCATTCGGCTATTAAGGCCCAGTTTTACAGTGTAAAATCCTCCTAGTTGTGCGCGGTTGAACTCAAGTTTGATTTTTGACATTATTTCGATATTTCATGTCACCCAATGGAAAAGGCATGGTGCCTGAAATCCTTCAGGCTGACATCTTTGGCCCCTTTCACACAAGAAAACTAGATGCTGTTAATTTTGTTGACGTTTTTTTTTAATTTCTAATCTCCACCAACCGTTAACTTCTCTTACTTGGTGCATTTCCCACCTAAGAACTGAAAGTTCTATCGATTGCAAGGGGATATATCAAATTATCATCTTTCAAAATGACATCCATCACTAACATTGTTCGTTTACTTCCCAAAATTGCCCATTTCTACCATTTTTAGTTCAAAAGACTGTCAAAGTTAATATAAAAAAATAAAAGTAGTAGACTCGGGCAGTTTTGACCAAGTAACCGAACAGACCTACTATGATATGTCTTTAAAAGCTTGTCAAAATTTTGGCACATCCAAGCCACTATCAAATCTATAGGGATATTCATGCTGTCGTAAAATGGTAAAGTTTCCCACACAAGTTTCATGAACGCGTCTAAAAACATTTTGCGTAAATGTGGTAAAGGATATGGTAAACACATCAGCTGTTCGTTCAACGTCGAACAGCTTAAAACATTTAATTTAATTTTAATATTCGTAAAATTTGTTATCCGAAATTTAAAAATGTAAAAATGCCCAAAATAAGCCAAAAATATAAATTTATATATAATTGTATGAACAAATTGCTTTCAATGATCTATTAATTCTTGAGTTATTTTTCGAAAATGATGGTAAGTATGTTTATTGTTGTGATCAACACATAAGTGCAATTATTTACAATAAAAACTTTTCACCCGTGTAGAACAATATCAAGAAAAATTGTGACACATTAGCATCGTTACAAGAGTTTACTATGTTTACCATCTTCATTTAACACACAAATTTGTGTCGGAAAGTTTAAGATTTGTTGGAAAAGATCCCATACAAATTTTGACAGTTCGTTTACGACGTCGTAAACTTTAAGACGTTTACCACGTTTACGATGCTTTTCCGACGTTGCATATGAATACCCATTATATTTCATGTTTATTAAAACTTCTTACCCGGTTAAAGTATACAGAATTTTGTACGTACCCGGTGGATATAATCGTTAAATTTTCCAGAAGTTAACCTTTCAAAACTTTTCAAATTCAGAAATCTGACCACATAATATCTAATTTTACAAGACTATCTTAGTCTGGATGTTTAATGTTAAGTAAAAGACAGTAATCACGCTCGGTAGAAAAGCTTTACATACAATTGTAGGCCCCTATATTTGTGGAAATGCGTAGGCCGTAGCTCCGTAGATTGCGGATGATTAAGTTCTTGTAACGGTTTTTAGAGCGCCTTATTACTTAAATGTTTTTCTATCCCAAAGATCTTTCGTGTCGTTGTGCCTGATAATAGTGGAGCTTAAGTAGACAGCTCACAATCTGTGTTTTTTGACTATTGAAACAAATTATTTATTTTTTTTAATAAATTTTTCTTCTTTTCCATATCAGACTGGCGAAATGGAAGTAAAAAATCCTCTTTTCTTAGATGATACCCCAGTTACTCCAATAACTGCTGGTAATCAAACACAAAATCAACAACAAACACAATCACCCCAAAAGCAACCTGCACGTAAAACATCAAAAACATCTAATCATCCAATAACAGGTGTTACGTCATCATCAACACCACCAACTTCATCTGAAAATCCAGATGCTCCATCTGGTGATAAGAAAAATGACGTAAAGTAATTTGTTCGCCAAACCAACAAAAAAAATTGAATTAATAAATTTTCAGTTTAACTAGAAAAATTATAGTTTTAATTTGTTTTAAGATTTAAATTTATTTTTAAGAAAAGTCTTGAAACAAGATTTAAAAAAAAAAAAACAATTATCAAATCAGATCTTCCTACTGTTAAAGTGTCAAAACTCTAAATGTTAAATTGTTTAGATTTATGTTTTAAACTAAAATTTTATTTTGTTTTATTATTTATTATTTTCCAGCCTCATGTGCTTAAATTTTATACTTTTTTGATATGGATTGATAACACAGGGAAATACTAAACTTTTGTGTTTGAACGTAGATATAAAATCAAAAAATAATAACCCAAGTCAATTTATAATTTTGCAATTAAAATTAAGGGAAATGTTTTTTTTTAAAAAGCACTTTCAATTCTTGGTGTTAAGTGAAAACACCAAACAAACTCACTGTTCGTTAGTGGCAGCTTGATGAAGCAAAACCAAACATCTACCATACTATATCGCTGTTGAGCTGTCACATTTAATGTTTATGGTGAGTTCACAGATTGAGGTGAGTTCCTATAGCATGTACTGGAACGCACTCCAAACTAACTTACGCAACTATATCCGAGCCTAGAGATGTCTATATGAAATTATTATTTTTCAAATTTTTGTTCAAAAGCCAGTTCTTAAAAATGCAGAAAATATTTTTTATTTATAGTTTCAACTCTAAACTTTAAATTTAATTTAAATCGAACTGCTGGTTAACAAAAGAGAAAAAAAACTTGTTTATAAAAATAATAATATGAAAAAACCACGACTTGTCGTTGGTAAAAGTATATATACATATATTTTATTTGAAGAAAAAATCTATATTTAAAGTTAAAACTTAAAATTATATAAATTATTAAATAAACAAAAAAAAAAAAAAAAAACACATATATTATATATTTTCTTAATCGTATATTTATGTACCTATTAATTGTATAAAATCAGAAAAAAATCATAACAACATCTATATAATATTAACAAAAAATTTATTAACTTAATGAAAAAAAGAATTTTATTAATCTTTTTAATACTACCAACCGAAAAAAAAAATAAAAATTTAATACTATATCGATGGGAATACATTTTTGTGTTAGGCTATGTGGTTATTTGATGTAATTGGAATCTGAAACTTTGTAAAATATTCGCTAAATTTATTTATAAATCATACATACCTGTCTTGAATTTTGAAAAACAAAAGTACTTTAGTCACAAAAAAAAGAAGCTGGTTCGGTGTTTTTGTTTGAGTCTCTTATGCAACGCGACATGCGAAATTCCATGGAAATGATACCAATTTATAAATTAGAATCACAAACAATTGAGAAAAAGTTTAAAAACACAAAAAAAACTGAATTTATGAACACAATTTGACTGAAAAATATTTTACATTAAAATTAATTAAACAAAAAAAAAAACAAAAAACAAAAATGAATTAAAACCTACTGTTTCAATTAACATTTTTAAAAGCAAAATGCAAGCATATTCCATCAATCAATTATTTTCGAAAAAAAACAAAGAAATCAAGTTAAAATTACAATTTTTCGCGAATTTGCATTAAAATGTTATCTACAACCAATCACAGTATATTAAAAATAAATAGAAATTAAATTTGATTAATTAAAAACAAACACAATTTACAATCAATTTATTATGACTTTAGACAAACATATAAAATAATTCAAGAAAAAAAAAGAAAACTTGTTGCTCCTGCTGGTGAATATGATGATTTTTTGTACATATGATTGAAAAAAAATGTCAAAATTCAAATCCATGTATATAAAAATCTACATTTTCACAAATACTTTGTAAAATAAAAATTTTTAAATGACTTTCCTTACACAAAAATAAAACTTCATAAATTTAATAAATAATTAAAAACAAAAAAAAGAAAAGAATTCTGAATATAATAATATAACCCAGTTAAATTATTATAACAGGGGATTTTTAGTTGAACATATTTTTAATTTATATTTTTCACATTCAACAGTGAAGCCCTTTAGCAGCATACGAACTAAACAATGAACAATGTAATGTACACATAAATGTGCAATTGTATAATACAAAAATGAAAATATATTATGTATAACATTAATTTGAATAAATATATATATATAACTAATGTGAAAGCTGTATAAAAATTATTAAAGCTTATTCTGTGTTTTATTTACTATTGAATTTTGATGTTTTTTTTTCAGCAAAATACGTAAGTTTTTATTAAACGCATAATGTACATAGGATTTAGAGCCTTTTATTTTAGACGAAAAGCCAGTTTACCGGCAAATCTAGACATGCCCTTACAATTTATCTGTCAAGTCACTTAATTGTAAAGATTGAAGCAGATATTAAGCTTTTTTTTTTAAGCCCGGGAGGAATTGGTTAAAAACAATGACAACGGGGATTATCAATGCCAACACAGAAATAAAAATAAAATTTCCATACAAACTATCGATAACAAGTATGTAATTCACGCCGGCAATAGAGTTTATCTGCGCGCTTAAGATAGGCCCCGAGAATTGTCTGGGATTTGCTAAGCCCACAGAGTATTAGTTGTTGTTGCACTTAACATGTAATTGTTTAGCACTGACGTCGTTTTTTTCATCTAATTCCTCCCGGGCTTGCAAAAAAACAAGCCTATGTTGTCATTGTTGGATCTCAACACCTTTTAATTTTTTTACAAATTAAAAGTAAAAATGATCCAGATGCGTAGGTAGTAGTATCTGTATTTTGTGCCTATGTTTCCTTATTAATTATTTTTTTTAATCTTTGCGGCATCTGATTTATATCCTATCCATACGGTCGTATTTATAAACGTTGTGGACAGCTGTCCAAGTTATAGCTATCTAAAACTTTAGCATTTTATTTAATAAAAAAAGCATAATTCCAAAAATCTAATAAATTCGCTTTCTCGTCAAGAAAGGAAGAACTCAATTCGAAATCGTAATCATATAATTTTCTTTTGCAACATCTCTTAACTTCCTTTTGCTGTCGTTTTATTTTCTTCATATTTATTATTTGTTTTATTTATCTAATTTAATTTATTAAAATGTCTGAGTCATGCACGAATAGAATAGAACTAGGAAAGAATAACATAAAAAAACAGAAAAGAAAATACGAGCATCGATCGGAGAAAAGTTTCACTTTTTTTTTCTGTCATTACTTATTAGAAGTGGTTGGTTAAATGGAAATTCTAATAAATTTATACAAACTAGGGTTTTTCCTATGGAATTTGACAAAATTTTATAGTATTTTTTAAGTTACCAAAGAATTATTTATTATAGTTCCAAAAAAAAAAATGTTAAAACTTATAAAAAAAATCTCTCATCCATCTGTGAACACATCCATACCGAAACACTTCGAAATCGAATCTTTCCCAAATAATTCCACTTTAAAATTTTTCCATTCCGTTTTGTCAAATGTCAAAATATGGAAATGAAACACTATGTAAAAAATGGAATTCTCCTCCACTGGAAGAGGCGAAAATCAAGAACAAATAAATAAGTAAAATTCTAGCATCGAGCGGAGTAGGTTTGTTATCCGTGTCGGGTTGGGTTTTTGCAAATCCCACAAATAGTTTATAGTTTTTTTTGTTCATCGTGAATTTTTCTTTTATTATTATTTTATTTTGTTCATTTTCTTATTTAATTAATGTCACAAACAAAAAGTAAAAATCAGCTGAGCGCAATTTAAACTGAAAAAAAAAGAAAATATTAAATAAAATAAAATTCGACTCAGAGTGAAGTGTAAAATAAATCTCGTCGAAATCAGTTTTTCTTTTCAATTTTTCCCCGAAATAAATACAAACAAAATTCAGTGTGCTTTTTGTGTGAAAATTATAAAATAAAATCGAAAGAGAAGTGAAATTTAATATAAAAAGTTAAACAAACGGTAAATACAAAACAAAGGAATATCTTCGTAAATAGCTACATCTGAAAATAATTCCAAAAACGAAAAAAAACTACACGGTAAGTAATTTGAAGAATCATAACTTAGGAGAGGGACGGGAAGTGGGTGGCAAAGAAAGGTGGAGCATTCTCGTCCTCACAGATTGTGTATACCTATTTATAGAACTTGCAATGTCCAAAAACAATTCGGCAGCACCGAAAATACAAAGCCCGTTTTATTTTGTTACCATAAAACGATAGGTAGAAGTCTTCACAAGCCCCAGTCCGGCTTCCTCGGATTACTTCGAAACTTGTCGTTTGTCGAATGTAATCAAGCGCCAATGCAGCTGCTGCAAAACCGGACCTTTCTCAGCAAAACTCACATTAACTTATTCCCCATTTTGAGGAATATTTCTCGTTCGTAAGCGTCGTCGTCGTTGGTTTCCATCGTCATCGTTGAAATTAAAATTAACATTCGATTTTCATTTCCGCCGCAAAAATCGATTTTTGGTTCCAAATTGAAGAAGAGGGATTCATCGGGCTTCGGGTGGATTCATATGGCTGATGGTTGAGCCTGGTGAACCATCACTCATGGGTCTCCATAGAGCGCACCCATATTCGCGGGTGATGATTCACAATTGTTCTGTTGTTTTGTTAGTTCTCTCCTTTTTTACTTGTTTATTTATGGTAGGGTTTGTTGGTTGGTGGTGGTTGGCCATAGGAAGGAAGCCCCTTTCGCATTGTTATTATGAGTGTGCTATGTAGGTATTGTCTGTGGTGGTGGTGTTGCATTTATGCTTCGATGGATGGGGAGTTGCCTTTTCTAAGTCAGTAGAAGGCAGGACGCACCTGGCGTGCTGCGAAATTATCAAAATTTTTTTAAGGCAGCTGTACCTACCTATCCATAAAAAACCGGATGGGCGACAGGTGTTGCATTGTATGATCCTTTTGGGGAGTAATGTTGAGTCATTTTGCACATTTTGCAATGAAAAACATTTTATATTTTCCATGATTGAAAAAAAATAATAAACTCACGATAAATGTAAAAGAAGATTCGTTTTCAAATTTTAAGGATCTTGTCGTTTTGAAGCGTATTTATTTTATATACGTACCTAGATAGATACCTAGTTTATTTGTGTACTAAATAATTCAATATTTATTATTAAATTTAAGAAACAAATAAAAGATGTGTTTAATGGACTCGAGCTGCTTGCAAAGATGTCTGGATGTCTGGAATACGATTCGTATTCGCAACTCTGGGAATCCAAGCACTATTTGCCCCATATACCTATGTATATTGTATAACTATGCCCAACAGATGGCATTATTTTTAAAAGTATATAAAAATACCTGCGTATTCGAATACAACGTTATGTGAAAATTTCAAAGCAATCGGTGAAGAACTTTCGGAAATTTTATGTTAGGAACAAATGAAGATTTACATTTTTATTTATATAAGGTGTGTTACTTTACTTTGAAACTTTGAATTTCTACACAAAAGACTGTTAAAGTTCATAGGTATAAAAAGAAAATGTGTAGAAATTCACAAAAATGCACAGATTATAGAAGTTAAGTGTAGTTAGGTAGATACCTAGGTAACTGAAGTTAAAATTCCCGCTTCAACGTATAAATTCTGTTCACTCAAATCATATCATTATTTCTGATATTGTTTCTTTTTCTATAGTTGTTTGTTGAATAAAATATTTAAAAAAAAATGCTATATTTTTTTTCTTTTCTGCCAATATTCTTTCCCACGATAAACCTTGGCCAGCAGATCATTAAATGAAATATGTACATATGTATTTATTAAACAAATTTCATGAAATACAAATTCAATTTGTAAACAAAATAAACAAGTTGATTAAAAAGTTTCAATGGCATTTTTTCCGAAACCACACAACCAACATCCAACACCATAAGATAGAAAATGAATAAACAAAATTATTTCAGCGATCAAATTTATTAAAGCCATATCCGCCGGTCATACTCTTCATTATCCGTAAATGAAAAAAAAAATAAAGTAAATTGCTACGTACATTGGTACAACGAACATAAACACCCATCATTGTTTACGACAAGCGAGCAATTCTTAAGAAAATTATACCTAAATGAAATTCCAATAAGAACATATCTACTTAAGTAGCCTGTGTTTGGCCACTTTTGGTTATTTTCGACTGCCTCCTACCTTCCTCAGGGAGAAGCAGATTTGCACATCTACGACAAAATATTTTTATATTGACTTACACATAGAAATATTTGTCCATTCGAACTCTGTGGGGTCCATTGAATTTAGATGGATGTAGTAGTAGGCTGCTAGGTACATGAATGTCTGATGATATTCCTGTTGCTTCCCACTCAACCATAACGGGCGTCATTTCTGAAGGATATAAAAATAGAATTCCATTAACTACCTATCTATTTAGTGTCGTAGTCGTTGGCTACCGCTACCATCGCCGCGCCGCCGCCTCCGGCCATCGGAGGTTTTCGAGATTCCCACCCCATTCTGATGGTTGTGTGCGTATACTAAACTTGAAGGTCAAAAATGCGAAGTTGTTTTTATCATTTATACACTGAGATTAACCAGTAGGTATTTTAGTTTTCATAATTTAAGGGAATTATTTTAAAAATTTTTAACCACCTCAAACGCTTTCAAGAAAAGGAATAGCAATCAGACTAATGCGAATGCTGAGTATGAAACTTAGTTACAGTGCTAAAATACCCTCCAATTTCAATGGCTTCGTTTCCTAAAAAAAAAATGAAATAAAAAAGCGTTGATTATATTTTTTTTTCAGTGTAATTTATTTTTGAGTTATTTCGCATTCGAGCAAATGGCGATGACGGATGAAATGCTGACGTAGTTAACTCATTCCGAACCTAGAAATTAGAATCTGGTATTCAGGTTGAAATTTTTGGGGGGATGTAAGAGAAGAAAATTATTATTATAGACAAAAATTCCAAGAATTTCATTCGATTGTTTAGATGACGGAGGCAGAAAATTGAATTCCAGGAAGAATTGGTGTTTATCTTGATTACATTATCATTGTTAACTATCAAGATTTCATCTTTGCTCGGAAAATGGGTGTCGGCCTTTTCTTTTTTGTGTTTTACAAATATAATGAGGTTTAGCAAACAAAATTTATAATCGTATCTATCTCTGAATGTATAAAAATGTCAGGGTGTGTTAATGTTTGAGCTGCGATAAACGATGAATCGAGCAATGCGAGTGGTGCGAGGAACAATGAAATCGAAGTTTGAGTCGACATATGTATGACTGCTTTATGTGATCGGATCTTCGACAAGCAATTTTTAGTTAGTGAATAAATTCTGAACTGTGAATTCTGAAGAAGAACAAATTATCAGGTGTGTTCCTTTATTTTAAAACTCTGTGAATTTGTGTGAATTTCTTCACATTTTATTTTTGTTTATATGAACTTTGACAGACTTTTGTGTAAAAATTCCAAATGCACAGAGTTTTGAAGTAAAGGAACTAGACAATTGTTGTTTATTAGCTATACTCCTTAAATAATAGTTAAGTTTTTTATTAACATTTGTAACTAGTCAGTCTGTAATTAAAATGTATGTAAAGCCGTTGCCACTTTTATGATGCCTGGCGGTTCCATATGAGCTTTCTTATCCTTGGCGAAACTACTGACTTTTTGAAAATATATAAATTTCAAACTTGGTCAGCTCCATAGTTTGTCCATATCAAATTTGCCGTGGTGATCTTTGTCTTTTTGATCCCACTATACTGATTCAACCTGAATTTCATGATTAAATGTACAATTTCTTTTTGTGACAAGAGCTTCGAAAACTAGCGAATATTTTCTTTGCTAAGAGCAAAGTTCTAACTGTTTATCGCAGCTCTAAAATAATTTCCTCAGCATACTCAAAAATTAATGTTCTTCTTTGCTCTTTATGGGAATTGTTTTGCATAAAAAAAAATTTTGGATTATGGTGGATAAAATTTACTTGGAAAGAATGAAGAAGTTCAATAAATTGGGACAGATTTGGTTTTAATTGTGAATAGTGCATTTGTTTAATGCCCGAAAATACTAAGGCATTTTGATTACGGTCAAAAAATAAAAGAGGACAAATGGATTAAAGCTTGGAGGTAGGTGGGATAACATACGCTAAATTTGTTTTCATATTTAGACCTTGAGGAACATTAAAACACAAACGTCAGTTCAGTTAAAAACTATAGTGATGTTAAAACCTTTAGTTTGAATGTACCATGAAATGTTAAAGGGTTCAAATAATTTTTTGTTTACGTAAATAGTAACATAAGGGAAAGAACTACCTACACTATATTTATGTTAGTTAAAACCCCGGTTGGTGTTCTTTAGACCAGCTTTTTTTTTGTAGTATCTATAAATGTAAAAATATTCAAAATTGTCAAGGCTTGGCTGACCGCTTTAAAGTGCATTTCCGTAGAAAAACAGCAGACCTCGTTTTTTCAGTATACCATACCACTAGCCCATATATAGCATACACTCCTTTGCGTGGTTTCTTTTGAAGTCTATCATGTAACACGACTGCTGCTTCAAAGCCTCGAATCATAAAATCGACCACGAAAAACTAACACAGGTGGACTGCTGCGTAGCAAAACATAAGTACATAATATTAATGCGTCTCAAAAGCTAGCCCTTTGGCTTTATGTTTCACTTGCTACTGAAACATTAGTGCGCATGAGTGCACAGTTACCGCCATCCATGTAGATGCATCGCGTCCACCATGCCATCACGACTCACGAGTAACATTGTATAGGAACAACTGTTGCTACATATTCATATTGTATCGAATTACATAAAATGGTAACGCTTACATAGCTGCAGAGTTCGAAGTCGTGCTTAATTGCTTGCAGCTAGCAACACGCGTAGCAATATAGTTTTCCATATTGTATATGTACTCGTATACGTTACATGAAGCATATACGATGATTATTGATGCATCTTGTTCGCATTTAATGTGCGGGGGAACGTGCTTAATTGCGTGACAAAAAGTAATTTTGTTTTTGGTATGCTTCTTGTTTTTGTTTCTTTTAGTCGATTATGTCTGGGAAGAAAAATATTATCTCACCATTTTTTGATATATGTAGGTAGGTATATTTATAAAAGTTTTTTAAGGTCGAATAAAATCAATAGTTTTAAGGGAGGTACATATGTAACTATGTAGTTGGTAGTTGATTTAAATTTTTAAAATAATGTAACATTATTTGTAGAACTCAACATCGTTAAAGAACACAAAGTAAAGAAAAAAAGAACACCAAATGAATTTCACTAAAAACATATTGATGGTGGATTTAGATTGGTCTTCATGCGAGTTCTGAAGAAAAAAGGGATGTAAGATATAAAATTTGCATTTGTTGAATAGAGAGAGAGAGAGAGATCTTCATGAATGCAGATTATAGGAAGTGCCATAATGTAGATATATGTATAAAGACGAACATGTTCATCTTCATAAAGGTGTCCCGCTGTACTTTTGTTGATATTTGCAAATTAAGACACATGTAAATTAACCATGATACGGATCGAAAAATGTTGTCGTACGTTTAAAGCAAAATGGAAGGTCTTGCTGTTATAAGTAGGTATGTAATTAGGTACATAGAGAAACATATCAGAAATTGGCCATTTGTTTAGCTGTGATCTAGGATTTTGATATGTTATTTTTAATGGGTTGGGTTCGATATCCCGCTTTTTATAATCCCGTTTTTTAAAATCCCGGTTTTACAATCCCGCTTTTTATAATCCTGTTTTTTAAAATCCCGTTTTTTCAAGATCCCGCTTTTTATAATCCCGTCTCTTATAATCCCGTTTTTTATAATCCCGTTTCTTACTATCCCGCTTTATCAATTAAAACTACTTGTTTTAACTCCCACCAAAATTTCGTTGGGACTTAGTTCATAAATTTGGGAGTTAATTCATTTGTGACTTATTTCATTATGAAATAGGTCCCAACGATTTTAATAATCAGTGAGGTAGGTATGGGGGGCATGCTGCCCCCCTGCAACCCCCCTGCTTGGGCACACTATAGGATTTGGGGTAGGTGCGAGGTTGGGTGTATGCAAAATTTCTTTTTATCATTTTGGTAGTTGGCAGGTAGTTCCTAAAATGATGGGAATGAGTTCATAATTAACCAAGTTTAATACCCAAATTAATTGCGAAAAACGGGATTGGCGGGATTTGGCGGGATTTTAAAAAGCGGGTTTTTAATACATTGGGATTATGAATAAGCGGGATTTTAGAAGACGGGATTTTAAAAAAACGGTATTTTAGTAGACGGGATTTTAAAACTTTTTTTTCGGGATTTTCGAAAAACGGGATTTTAAAAAGCGGGATTCCGATACGCTCCCATTTTTAATTACAAAGGAAGAATTACTCCTTTCAATAAAACAAACATTTCAGCCCCAATTTTTATGTAGAAGGTTCATATTGGTTATGAAAAAACTCAGATACTCATTATGTAGGTATTTTTGACAACCGAAAGTTAAAGTTAATCTTACACAGAAAAACTGCCCCTGAGTTAACTGGGCTTCAATTTATTTGTAGAATTAACTGACTCTGGTTTACCTCAGAGTTAACTCAGGTACTGAAAAATTGGCCTTTAAGAAGATATGTACATAGATTCTTTCACCCAATTTTATGTTTGATAAATTTTTAGTTTGTTGTTTTAAATGTCTAAAGAATCAAATGCTATTTAATATCCCGGAAAACATGCTACATACTACGGACGTATGTATATACATTATATCCCCAATCTATTTTAAATCGCAGAACAATTCGAAATGCGCTCAATTCTCAATAAAGTACATAAAACAAAGGACACGCAAATAAACACACAAAAGATGACCTTAATCGGTTTCAGCTTTTAACTGAAAAAAAAAACAAACACAATTTTCCTTTTGTTTCTTTTCTCTTTCAGTTGGAAATAATTCAATAAAAGATTCTTCTTCTAAAACAACAAGTACACAAGAACTTTATATACGAGTGAGTACAAGTATATCGAACAATTTGAACAAATGTTTTATTTTTAAATTTATAAGGGTGCAATTGTTTTCTTCCCTAAGCTATATACACACTCGACGACGACGACGTGTAGCGCTGTTAGTTATGCGGTTATACCTGCATTATGGGCTGCGTAACCAAGTCTCTTCGCACATTGTACATGAATTGTATGTATATTATTATTCCCTTTTGGGGAGCAGCTTGTTCTGAGTGGCAATGGATGAGATTCATTCAACATGTTTTTTCCATTAATTTGCGTAATTTCAAGAAAAAAAAAGGGAACAAAAGAATTTCAGAATGACAGTTTCTAGATTTATGTTGGGATTTTTGCATGGAAATGGAAGGATGTGGGTGAGAGTCTTGTGAATTCTAAAAATACTTTGATTTAAAGAGATTTTTTTTATTGTATGTAAAGAAATTCTTGTTCCAAGTAAAAAATGTATTTATTTTTATATGAACAAAAATTTCTATATAATAATAAAATCCCCTTCTGTTCTTATCTGATGATTTTATAATCACTGTCAGCAAAACGAACTCAGGGTTAACTTTTCTTATCGCTTAAGTAAAGATTTAAGAATAAATTCCAGACTATATAATATGATTTTTGTATTTTATACATAGAGAATTATTTAAGTTGCTATATGGAGAAAAGATGAAGATTTTTCTTCTCAAAATAATGAAGACTATGGGCCATATTTATAAATTTTGTCTAACTTTCGACAGCTGATAGTTATAGATAAACATTTTTATTTGATGTTTAAGAGCTATCTAACATAAACAACGGACTCGGTTGTCTAATTTAAGTTAATGGAACATTTTATTTAATCAAAGCATATTTCAAACTATTTTGAGCAATCTAGACACTTTCCAACTAGTGAAAAATCTAATAAATACTCCTGCATATGTTGTTTGTATAGAAATTGTCAAAAACTGAATTTGTAAACTCAAGTAAATCAGATAATAATCCTAATTTAACTTTACTTTAATTTTTGTAACCTTTGGCCATTTTCAAAAATAAACTTGACCAGTTAACCAGTACCAGCACCGGCTAGTTCGTATTATTATAAATGTTTAAAATATCAAAACCACAAAAAAATAAATAAATAATCTTATCTACTTTGTTTTGTGGTTAAATTTTCGAATGCAATTTAATTTCTATCATATTTAGTAATAAGCAGCTGTGGGATCAAATGACGAATTATCCGAAAATAACCTACAAATAAGACAGTTTTATCGAAAAAAGTATAAATTCTAAACTCAAAAGCATTTTACGAGAAAAATTAAAAAAATTATAATGTTTGGCAGCTATTCGTTCTAGATGAGCGAAAACAAAAATTTGAATTGGCTATTTCCATTGTTATACGTATTCATAAATTATTTACAGAATGCAATAAATCAATAACAAAAAATTGAGTAATTTATTAGTAATTAATAACATACATACATGCATAGGTAATATATTAATCTTCAAAAAATACGTGGTTTTCTCTTTTGCGTCACAGGTTTTACTTTGGAAAACTGTTACGAATGTGACAGTTAAATGTTACGGGTGTGACCAAGTATGAGTTCGTAACAAAAATAGGTAATACAGAATATATTTAAGTGCAATAATTTGTCACACTAAGTAAGGAATACCCCCTTTTGTTGTTAAGTGAAGCTTTTATCTCATTTAAAAGTGAAATAATTTTTCACACCAATGGGAATTTATTTCTTTTTTTTTTTTGCAGTGGATTTTCTTAGAAGTTCATATATCCCTGCAATATAAATTTCAATATTAAAAAAAAAAACTGAAAATGACGAAAAACAGAAACATTAAGTTTTCAAATATGTACCAACGTCTTGCTACGGTTGTGACATCGGGCTCAGTATTAATTTCAAATTCATTGAAATTTTGAACGTTGGAAGGTCAAAACATTCTTTTTATATCACAGTTCGAAAAATAATAATAGTTTTTGTATACAAAACATGCATATATGTATATATATTTTTATTACGGTTGTGACACTTATACCATTTTATGAATGAACTGTGTAAAAATTCATTTTTTATTTACTCATAAATTAATGCAACTGAATAAAGTTAAAGGGAGACAACTGAAAAAAATTATTGCCAATTTGTTATGATAGAAGGGTTAAAACAGAGCTGCCATAAAATATTTTTTCAAATCGGGAGATTTCCGCATAAGAAATTGATGTTAATCGGGGAATCAAAATTTGAAATACTGAAACTTTTAAAAATTCAAGTAGGATTCAATTTCATTGTATTAAAAAGAAGTATACCTACCTATTGTTGTTTTTTTTTTTGTATTTAAATTTTTTTTTTTTAAATTAATAACATTAACATAAATATACTTATATTGTTTAAACGGAGTAGATAAAACCTTAAAATTTCTTTTTCTTCTACATTCAGGCTTGGTACGGCACTACGCACTTGTGATTTCAATCCCATAAAAACTGGACCATATGAGTTTAAATGTAAATAACTGCACATTCATTTTGCCACGCGATTGTCGCAAGTTAAAATGAATAAAATGCCATTAAAAGTTTGTGCACATATTTTTGTGATTTAATTTTTGATGACTAAAAAGTGGTAGTCGCAACAAGATATAAACATGTATGTACTTATGTTTTTCAATCGCACGATTTTATAGTCTCAAGAAATGGGACACATAGTTTTAAATGTGAATGCACACATACTTGGTGAGACTGAACAATCAAAGCGATTAAAAATGAAAATGGGTACTATTTCATTCACCAATTCACCTTATATGTTAGTTAAAACCAATTACATTTTTTAACATTTTTTTTTGAGGGAACGAAATTCCCACAGGATATGAATTAAGGCGATTTCTGATTTCTGATTTTTTTTTTCTTTTTAAGTTTATCAGGAATAAGTTTTCTTAACAATGGCTGAAGAATGCATAATCAATAGAGTAATCAACGAAAATGCTCAACATTGATTTTTTGAAACTTTTAAAGCTTTCTGATATTTAACTTCAAATGTCAAGATTTCGTATTTATTTGTATTTAGATTGAATTTTTTGTATATATATTTTAATGTTGGAAATATATTGAAAATGAAAATCGGGAGAAAGTGTCATTATTGTCATCAAAAATCGGGTGATCGGATATAGGTACATAACGCTAAAAATCGGGAGAAATACGACAAATCTGGCAACACTGGGTTAAAAGCAGGCTGTTTATTTATTTTTCCAAACAAATATTTTATACACATGTGTACATACATACGTCCTTTTTTAATTCAAATTTGTTTAATTTAAGTTTATTAGGTACCACTCTTTCCAAAAATTCACATAACTAGATAGATACGTCTGCAATTGTCTTGCCAAAAGGTTCTTATATTCTCTCCCCAATTCAAAACTAACGTCAAAATGTTTTTTTTTAATTTTTTTTTCTTTTCAAATTGAATTGCATTTTTCCCATTTTGTAAGAAACTCTTTTTTTTTTGTCCCCAGAATCACTTCTTGTTTAGTGTATTTGTTGTTTGTCTACTCTGATTCTGAAAATGCTAATTTTGCATCTCGCCTCACATACATACATATGTATATACAATTTGGCCTACAATTGCATCTTCGATAGAAGTGCTGTAGTCGGACAACAATGTGGTGTGGTAAGGTTGTACGTACACCAGAATATTGTGGCCTAGTTTATCTGGTTTTTTTTTTTTTTTTTTTGTGGGTCAAAACCAAATCGAAAAAGCACTCAGCTATATAGAACTGTCAGTGTTATAACAACAACAGAAAAATACGAACTTCTAAATGCACAATTGCATTAAGCTTTTAATATAATTTTTTTTTTATTTTCAAAAATCTTTATAAACAACCAAAATAGAAAAAAACAAAAAAAATAAACATAAAATATTAAATCGATTCAGTTCAAGTTCTATATTACATGAGTAGGTGTTTTGAGGGGTTCACTTGCATTTTTTCATTTTTTTTTATTTATTTATCTGAACGTAACATTTTTAAATGTATGTTCACTTTCTAAACTGACTACAAACTATCAATTGCTTAATTGATTTAGTGGCAATTAGGTGAGAACATGCTCCGTTCAATTGATTGGAAATTATTTTTTATTTTCTCACAAATTTAAAGCACAAGAACATAAATTAGAAAAAGAAAACAAATGTACATACATTTGGTCTGCATTCATTTTTGAAATAAAAAAAAATAAAATGTATCTTTTGAATTTGAACTCTATTACAAACTATAGTACAGGTACACTGAGAGAAAGATTCGTTTACAAAAATATGGCCACATGTACAAATACATATGTATATGTATTTAGGTACACATTTTAAAATTTTTAGTTTTCTTTTAAGGACCTTAATAGTTCTTGAATTTATTTTAAATTCTTTTTATGTACCTACATCTCTATTTGGTACTATTGTATTGTCAATTATCAATTGCTGGTTGATAAAAAATGAATTTTTGTACATTAAAAATCAATTTAATATTCTATCACTTGCGTCGTTAAATATCAATTGTAAATATTTATCAACTATCAATTGATAAATGACGAACGTAATGACGTTGGAGGTCAATTTTCGATGCGACTGTCCTTCGACAAAAATCGTTTCTCAATAAACAAACCAAACTCGCAAAATAAAAGGCTGTAGGTATACAAAAATTATTTAATTCATATTAAATTTTTCTCTCAGTGTAGGTAATCAGTGTATATACAAAACTTTGATGCTATGAACTTTTATAACCTTATTTTGAGTGGGAAAAAAAAAGGAAAATTTAATTTAGTTTTTTTTTTGTGTTGCTCCATAATATTTGAAAGTGCTTGTTTAGCCTTGTGATGCCACGCTTTCGTGATGATCTGAGACGGCTGGCATTTTGTATAAAATTTTGTTGCTACTTGGATGAAACAAAAGAAATTTAGAATAGATATGTAGGTATGTTTGTGAACAATATGTTTTCTTAGAAAAAAAAGAAGATTAAATTGACCAAAGTCAGAGTGGGTGGTATCTACTGTCAATAATATAAGGATACATTTTGAGGGTCAAATTATTTATTATAATAGCTTGACTGTCAAGATTACTTTTATTTAAAAAAAAAAAAAAAAAAAAAAAAAAAACTGTGACACATGTTTTGAGAATTTGTTTTTTTTTTTTGTTTGTTTTTAATTTCAACTGAGTCATCGAAAGGGAAATTTATAAAAATCATGTTGGTTGAAAGATTTGACGGTTTGCTAAGAAGAAAATAAACAAATGTGTTAGTGACCCTGAAAGTTCATTAGTTTCATGTTGCAATATGATTTTTTTTGTTTTGTTTTTTTGTTTCCTTTCATAACAATTTATAAGGAAATTATTGAACGTATCGCACTTGAAGTTCATGTTATCGACTCTAAAGCTAATGGTTAGAAAATTCATATTCGTATTTTTCTTTTCTGTGAATGAAAGTTACTTTTATTGAATTTATACAACCTCCATTTTAACTCAGTAGGTATACCTACCTACTGTAATTTTAGATTTGTATTTATTGATTTCTCTATCAATTCATGTACTCAAGGTTAAGACTGTCGTTCTTCTTTTGTAATTTATTGAGGTTTACATTGATATTTGCCAGGATTTTCAGGATTCATGTAAATAAACAAATTAAATAAAAATAAGGGGCATTAAAATCTTCATATTTTTTGTTCCAAATTTTAAAACTTGTATCCTTATTGCGATTGTCAATTATCAATTGATAAGTATTGGAATTTGATATATTAAGGGCCAGTTTCACAGTACACACTTAACAAAATAAGTGGCACTTAATTTTCCCATTTTAGAACTTAAACCGCAGTTTTACTACCTGAGTAAGTGGAACTTAAGTGGCCAACATGGGAGACTTAAGTGTCACTTATTCCGATAAGTTTACACTGTAAAATTGGGAATTAGTTTTCCATATTTGGCACTTAAGTGACACTTACTTCACTGTGAAACTGGCCCTAAAACTCAATTAATAAAAAAAACTGATCAAATATTCCGTAATAATTATCAATTTTCTTGTAAGTAACACCGGTTTGCACCATTATGAAATATCGATTTTCTATATTTATCAACTATCAATTGATAATTGACAAAAGGTTTGTTAATTATCTCAAAACCGGATGCGTTTATGAATAAAAATCTCTAGATCATTTTTGTTAGAAATTTTCTGAGCTACAAATTTTCCTTTTTTCTGTTAAAGTAATCGTAATTTTGGTGGTCTTTGGCTTCCCGTTAAATTGAATGCGGCACTCATATCAATGAGAGCTTTTACAGTAGGTATCTTAGAAAAATCAAAAGAATTCTTTACACAAAAATTCAGCTTTCCAACATTTTTTGAATTATTGGTCTACTAGATAAAAATTGTATGCTCTAAGCTTAACTGGGAACTTTTAGAATGTTACGCATGGAAATCCGACCACTTGAAACAATTATCCAAATTATATAATTTTTTGCATTTATTTTTCCTTCTTAGACTGGACTTTCTATCAGGAACTATTTGTTTGATTCTTTAATTTAAAAAAAAATTTTAAAATCAATTTAAACGAACAGTTCTTTTGAATCAACTTCATAGCGAATCAACAATTGCTGATATACATATGGTCAATACTTGAACTAGTACTATAGAATCACCTTTTCCGGTAGCTTTTCGACTTCGACACGTACACAGTAAACATTTATTTTCTCAATATAACCATCTTCGGTAGCTTTGTCTGTTGGTCCGTCTGTCTGTCCAGTGTCGATGTCAAAACAAAATCTACAAATAGAGTTTCCTCATCTTGCACACAAAAGCCAATACATAATCTTAAACAGATTTTTTTTTTTTTTTTCTTACAAACAAAACAAATCATTCAAAACACCATAAATGGATGCATCTCTTCCTGGTTGCATTGCATTGAAATAAAAAAAAAAGTAAATCTACACGCACCGAACATTCCATCATTCGATTCACACTCCAAATCGGTTCACTGTACAAAACGGACTGTAATTGATCTCCGCTTGAGTGCTTCTAACATTTCTGCCGCATCCATAAAGCATCTCATCTCACTCATCGTATATTGGTGCGGTGGCCGGCGGCGGCGGCCTACATGCAGCAGTGAATGATCCAACTTGATTTCAAACAGCATTTAATGCTAGCGAACCAATCAATTGTCCACATAATAATTTGATCTCTCTTAAAGTCCACGGTATTATATATCTCCACACATAATGTTCCTACATTGTAAAGTAAAAAAAAAATATCTCTTTCTATTTAAAAAAAAATAAAATAAATCAGCCGTGAAATGTTTTTCAGCCAAAAAAAATATAAGAAAAATTGCGGAAAACGAAAACACCATAAGTCTACAAAATCCCCGCGCAGTATTCATTGATGTTTTAGATTAGCACACTTGACAGAGCCGTCAAAAGTCGGATATTTTGATTCTTACGATTTATACCTGCCGGGCAGACTCAATATACTATAGCAAATATAAACACACACACGCTATAAATGAAAACTCTCACAAGTGTTTCTATTCATAGCAAAAGAAGACAACTCAATTAATGTGCTTTGCTTTTGTTTTCCCTGTGGGTTGGCTTATGATCTAGTATTGGATTTATAAAAAAAAAATTCAAAATGGCGTTGAAGACATAATTGGTGATTTCGAAATACAAAAGTCTTTTAAAGCCAGATTTTCTAAGGCTAAAAAAAAAAAAAAAAAACATAGAAAACATAGAATGACAAAAGCCAATTACTAATGAACGCAAATTTCAAAGAAATGAACATTTTAATATAACGATTTTGAACTCTTTTTCAAGGTGTGCTTTTCTAACTTCATATTCATTTAACAAAAAATCGAAAAAACAAAACATAGAAAACATTGCACGACAAAATTGAAATTATCACATATAATTAAAGACCAGATGATGCTTTAATATTAGGTAATAAACTATTCAATGTTCTATTCCAGGGGTGGTTTCCTATATACTTAATAAAAAAAGAAAAGAAAAGACATAGAAAACATCGCACGATCAAATATATTAAGAAGTTTTGGTGGCTTTTTGAGGGGACTTCGCTAACGTATAATCAATTAAACAAAGCTTCAACAAAAAAAAAAAAAAAACATAGAAACGGAAAGTTCTACATCTTACCATGTTTCGATCGGTGTATGTTGGTTCCCCAACTTGAAATTCATATGAAAACCTTATTTTTCCATTTTAATTGTATATTTTTTGTTCTTAAAGTGAAAACTCACTTAGCAACAACCTACGACCCCTTTTAAATTGTTTATATTTCATCTTAAATAGCAGATTGAGTTTGTACCATAATTGGCAAAAGCCAATGGACACTAATGCAAATTAGGGCATAATCCATGTATGCCTTGTTTTTTCTCCTTGGGCATTTTGTTGTTGTTGTTGTTATGCTTGCTGCAATCGCCCAACCTCCTTCTTGTTTGTGTTTTTAGTTGAAAAAGAGGGGTTGTGATGAACCATGTGCTATGTACACTTAGTAGGTATAGTACTCTGCAGCACACGTTCATACACCAGTGAACATACTCTCTGCAATGTTTTGTTTTGTGATTTAAATAATTAAATAGAACACTATAGCAGCTATACCTACATCACAGTATCTGTACAAGCCAGCTTAAAAGGGTCGTTCTTAATTTAAATAAATATTGTTATCAGTGCTACTGTCGCATAATACAGTGGGACAAAGTGTCTTTAAAACTGGTATTAGATTAAAAAAGTTGATATTTTTCGTCATTGATTGATTAATGCAATTGCAAGTAAATTTCCAATAAAGGAGGGTAGGGCAGTGCTAATTTACTTGAAGTCTCATAATTATCAAACTTTTTGTAGTACCCACAACTTTATGGAGCTGCTTTAAAAGAATTAATGGACTTCTGGCTTCTAAATGAAATTTGAAAACATTAAAAATATGAAACCGCAGCAGGTGTAAAAATAGTGAATTTTTGGTCGCATTTCCTATTAAAAAGTAAATTTTAATGCAAAGTAAAAATAAATAATTAGGTACCTAATAATTTTTTATCAGGTGGCATGAAATATAACTTCCATAACTAATTTAGTTCTTTTATAATTAAAAAAATATTTTCAACTTGCATTAAAATTTTTTTTCAACTTGCATTAATTTTTTTTTTAATGCAAAATGCATTTTTTTGCATTTAAATTTTTACAAGCCTGAACCGCAGAAGAATAATGCTGCAAGATTAAGTGCAAGTGGTCCAACTAGCCTCGCCCTACCCTACTCATCGACTCATCGAACACCAACGAGTTCTTCATCACTTCGAATTTTTTTTTTCTTTCTTAAAGAGATAAAAAGAGTAAATACATAAAATTTTCGAACAAATCTAAACATTCTGCATCATCCGTCATTTTGGAAAAGGCGTAACTCCTTCCATGAATTCTACCTGCTGGCCGTTTAATAAAAACAAAAAAAAAACTTCCACTTATGTTTATATTTTTTTCAATTTTTTCCAACTTTTCCATACAAGTTTCCCACTGTACAAACTAAACGAGGTGACAAAAGTTGTTATAACGTCACGACCACGCAGCGTCCTCATTTTGTATACAACATAGATAGACAACTACTACAGTAGGTATATTCTGTCTGTTTAGATGTGTAGATGTGTGTTTAGTGTGTACCTACCTATACTATATAGATGATAATTTTCTATACAAACATACCTATGTTCACGAAGTGCGTTAAAAATAAATTTAGAAGTAACAAAAAAAAATAAAATATGTCTCTTTGCCCCCTATTTTTAGAGTCTTATCGTGGGGCGCGTTAAGTCTCTGTCCGCAATGCGAATTTTGCTTAGTTTTTTTTTGTGATTTATTTGCAAAGAAAGTGGTGTTACTAAGAATAATTTATGTATAGGTATTCAAATATCTTCCGATTTGAATTTTTTATTTAAAATAAACTAAAAACCAACACTTTTTCTTTTACATTTTGGAAATACAAATAAAGAATTAAAAAGAAATGTTATTAAAAAAAATATTCCTAAAACTTTTTTCCTATGTATATGTTTTGCGGTTTTTTTCTTCTAAACAATGGGATTTTTGTATTTCAATCTATTTTTGCAATTATGTATACTTTTTAAGGTCGGGACATTAGATAAGGGTGTCGGAATTTTAAATTGTTATTGTTTTCTTTAAATAAACAAAAAAAACGAACAAAAATATTCCGAAGCAGAAAGTAACAACAGAAACGATTTAATTGTTTTTGAAGAGCGTTTTTTTTTCATTTTACATACATATGTGCATATATGTATATACCAGAATAATTTGCGGGTTATATCGAGGCTTTCATTGTTGTTGTTTTAGTAATTCAGGAAGCTTAACGTTAAGTGTGTTGAAAAAAAAGCTATATATATTTGTTGAAAAAAAACATATATTTTTGTTTAAAAACAAATAATACATTCAAAATAAACAAAAAACAAACATAAATATTTCCAATGAAATGAAGACGCGTTTAATGTTTTTAGAGGCTTTACAAATCTATACCTACATTAGCAACAAAAAAAAAAAGTAAGAGACTGGAAAAAGGAACCGAAGTCAACAACTTCCAAAAAAAATATTGCTTAGCAGTTGTATGTTGAGATTAACACTTATATTCTGACTGTCAATTATCAATTGATAATTGATAAATATGTAATGAAATTTATGGTAAATTAAATTAAATTATACCACACCTCTTACCCCCCTCCCCACCAGGATAGCACGCGCTGGGGTCCATTTTACACCAAGTACGACGGCAATGTACGATCGCAAGTCATATCGGAGCTTATTTAAATTATTAGATGTTCAGTTACATTTATTATTATGTTGATTAAAACATAACCCAATAACAAATTTTTATGGACGATATGAGTATCATCGGAAGTAAAGAGATATGGTCTGCTTAATACAAAGAGTTAAAAAGACAATTAAAACAAAATTAATCAACTAATTTCGTGATAATTTTCTTGTAATTAACAACAGTCGTCTGCATCATTTTATCCCCCCCCCCCTTAGCCGGAAGGGCAATTTTCTAAAAAAAATTGACTTAAAACAGGAAAAAAATAATATTAAAAAACAACGGTTTTGTAAAGCCAGACATTTCTTCTTTTATTTTATTTACAATACCTATTCATTTTACAGTTTTTGAAGAAATAATTATTAACTACAAATTTTGAAAAATAAATTATTGAAATTAATTTTGTTCAAAATTTAACTCTATTTAGTATTATTTTTGTTTTTCATATTCAATGCTTTTATTTTAGAGACTATTTTAAGTCTTAGATGCTAAAATATCTTCTAGTTTTTGATAAAATTAAAAATAACTGAATCGACTAATAACTAGTTTCTTAGTGAAAAAGGATCTTTAAAGCAACATAAACAACGGCTGGAAGTGAAATTATTTTTGTTTTTCATAGAAAAAAGTGGGCGTGGCAATTGATGGATTTTATTAAAATTAATTTTTATGTAAATTTCTTCCCATTTTTAATACCAAATTCTGAACATTTTAAACAAAACAGTAGTTTCCAAGACTATCTATAAATCCAAGAAAATGCATTTTATTTTTTTATAACCATAGATGGGCGTGGAAGTGGGCAAGAAAAAATTATCCATGTTATTTCTTTGGTCCTTAAGAGCTCAATTAGAAAATTTTATAGATTTCAAGTGATGTTATTAACAAAACTCAAATTTAAGAAAACTGGGCGTGGCCAAAGGCGTGCTTGAAAATAAAATACAAATATTATGCTTAAGATTAAAGAGAGTGCACAATTACAAAATTTCTGATTTCTTTTAATTTTAAATACGTATATACACTAAAATAAATATAAGAGTAGTAGTAGTAGTAGTAGTAGTAGTAGTAGAAGTAGAAGAAGTGGATTTCCAAAAAAAAATTACATTATCGTGGGCTAAATACGTAAAACGTAACGTGCACATAAGTGCACCTTTGGCCGAAATTAAGATTTTAATGCCATTTTCTTAAGAAACACATTCTTCTGAAATTGGCTTAATCACTTTTGTTAAATGTATCGTAGTTATTGCAGAATCCTAAAGAGAAAATCAGTTTTTATCTGGAGCCTTATGTTATTTTTCTCCTCTAAAATTATTCAAAGTGGACTTAGCAGCTTTACGTATTTAGCCAACGTTTTGCTTTATATGCAGATCTTAATTACAAAACTCCAATTGTTTATGACTGTTAAATAAGGAAAATATAATAATTATATTATATGGCGTGCCATTGTGTGCATTTTATTAAATACACTTTTTTTAAATTTTCTCCCACAAATATTCCCAAATTTTGAAAGGAATTCCTTTTTTGTAAGTATAAAGAAGGATTCTAGCGAGCTGAATTATAAAATTTTAGGTTTCTAGCGATATTCTTAAGAAAACTTAAATGTAAAAAGTGGGCGAGGCAGATTTTCAAACAAATTACATATACAATAGATTAATTAAAAAAATAGAAGCCGTCTATTGCTGTTAAATAAGGAGACAACTCAAATATAATAAAAGTGGGCATGGCTGTCGACGGATTTTATTAAAACCACCTAAATTCATCCTTCGAATAGTGAGTTATGGTCGCATATTCATATAAAAATCACACAAAAAAAAGTACTTTCCCGAATTTAACAATTTTTGCTGCCCGATTTATGACCGCCTCTCCAATGTACCACTGAACCACTGTAAGTCTTTTTATAATTTAAGTCATTATCCATAGATTTGTCTGGAAAACAATTTAACTGTCTTTATTAAAAACTAGCCAGTCCCAAAAACTGGACATTCTCGTTAATTTATACTTTTTCCCAACCAATAGAGTAAATTTCTTATCACTATTTCTGTCCAAAAACTTTACTTTTTTTTTTTTTTAATCTAGTGATAACAAGTTAAATAATAAGAAAATAGCAATAAACAAATTTTTTACTATATGAGATTTATCGCATCAAAATTTAAATTGAAATGTGTGCACAAGGAATCAATAAATAAACAAACAAACACATTTTAACAAATTATCTTTAAGCATTCATCCATCACATATTATCAAACACAAATGTTTCGATAAGCCAAAAGAGTAAGTGCCCTTGACCAAACAATGCCAATGAAAGTCAAATAAATTGAATTCGAATGTCCATCAATCGATCCGACTTGAAAGTGACGTGATATCTATACCTATACATAATCTTATCAAGCGTTCACATAGCAATTGTTCTTGAAAAAAAACCCGACAAAATTTAACATTCCTATCGTTTCTAATTAGTAAAAAAGGCCAGCGAAAATTATTTTTTTTTCTATTCTAAGACGGTCAAATCCGATTCATTTGGATAGTGATAGCGAAATGTGTCTTTTTATCTCGATTCAGAATAATTAAACATTATTAAGATTAATCAAAATATAAATTTCGTCTTCATTCTTTACGATTGTATGGTGCTCCATTCATAAAGGGCGTCTCTATTGTGTACGCATTTTAAATTCACAAAGCAACGCCCCGCCATATTAAGCGCAACGTAGAATTTAATAATACTGTACGTATACCTAAGTCATGATGATGCACAGTCAGCTTAGTGCCTGGCACTGAATATATTTGGACTTGAGACTTGAAAAATTTCTGTTGTTTGGGGGGGCTTCTTTATTTAGACGCTTCTCTTATCAAATAATAAATAAATAATAGAAACTGAATTAAATTGTTTGTTCCGAAATTCGTAGAAGGAAATGACGCGAAGGACGCCAACAGCAGCGTCACGTTATCTTTATCTTCAATTACGGATTTATCTGAAAATGGTAATGAAAATGAATTCATTTTCGTTGGTATGTACAATTTCAAAAGAACTGTTAAACAATTCAAAATTTCCACTTATGAAGTCTATAAGATGATCAAGCTTTCGCGTTAAGAATTTGCTAAATAATAATAGTAACAATAACAATGATGGGCTATACCGTAACAAATTTTAACTTAAGGCTTCATAAATCGATAGACGTTGTCAAGGTGTCATTGGCATTCTATTGTGACTCTGTACCTCGAAGTTGGTATAAGAATAAACAACAAGTACGATTTTGTTGGTATATATGCGCGTGGTTAACATGACAAAACAAAATATGTTAAACTAAAATATTCAAATGGAATTAAAAAAAAACTCACTGGATAAGGGTTGCCACTTAATATTAAACTAACTTAACTTAATTTTTTTTTAATTTTCTTATAATATTTATTCTGTAGGGCAAGAGTGCAAGTATTGGTTTCGTATTTAAAGAAAAGTTAGATTTTTAAATCAAATTCACGATGATAGAGAATTTCAAAAAATATAGTTTTCGTTATATCTTCGTTTGCACACAGTGGTGTTTTTGTTGATTTTTAGCGACAAAAATTAATTTCCATGCCAATTCCTGTCTAGATGAGTTTTGGTAAATTTAATTATTTGGAACAAGAAACCCACTGGATTAGTGTTGCCACTTAACGTTATTTTTTTTTACAATTTTGATGTGTAAATATCAAAAATGCTATACAAATGCTTTCTTGTCAAAAAGTTTGATGTTTTTTAATCAAACTTATGATGTTGGAGGATTCTAAAAAAGTAATTTTCGTCATATCTCCCGGTGCACAGTGGCCCTTTTGTTGAATTTGGATACAAAAAAAAATATTTTCCACGCCAATTCCTGACGAAAATTAATGAAATTTGGTACATTTAATTATTTTGGGACGTTGAATCCCCATGCCTATCTTAACCTGTTTAAATTAGGGGCTGAAAAATTAAAGTCCACAAATATGGAACGAAATTTCAAAATATAAAAAAATTCACTAAGTTAGGAACTTAGTCAAAATTATGACTATAATGATTCAAAATATCGGCTTGGATGAAAGTAATTCCACTGTATGTATAGAAATTTGTACCAAATTTAGAAAAGGTAGTCAAAAATGTTTCTTATGAGGATTACAAGTAATTCTTGTATTGCTTGGATATTTATTTATTCTATTAAAAATGATTTTCAGACCAGATCTTATCAAAATTGTTAGAATTCTCACAGTTAAGGTTGGCCAACCAACGTGATGAACGACAAAAAAAAATTAAAATAATTTAAAATAATAATTTTAAAAATGTGAAATTTGTTGTACTTTTTATCGAAAACTAAATTTTTTTGTATGGAAATTACTAATTTCTGGAATTTTGCTCATATCCTATTTTCGTCCTCACGAATTTTGTGATTTTTTCAAAGAATAAAGATCTCACGGAGAGTAATAATTATCAATTATTGTCAACATTGACAAATATGTCCGATTAGTGGTTAAAAAACTAAATTTATTACAACCTTAAGTCCGACCAGCGGTTAAAAGGCTAAAAAATGTGCTTACTACAACTTTAAGTCCTAATTTTAGTAAAATTTTTAGTACAGCTTTTTGTAACACTTTTAGTACAACTTTCAAGTATAACTTTTAATATTACTTTTAGTACAACTTTTTGTACCACTTTTAGTACAACTTTCAAGTATAACTTTTAGTACAACTTCAAGTCCGACTTGCGGCTAAAAAGCTTAAAAACTACGTACACATATTCATTACAATTTTAAACCCGACTAGTACAATGTTCAAGTATAACTTTTAAGTACATATTTTAGTTCGAATAGTAGTTAAAAATATAAAACTTTGTTTATTACAACTTTAAGTCCGGCTTTTAGTACAATTTTAGTACCAATTTTAGCACAACTTTTAGTACAACGTTTAGTCCAAATTTGTCTGTATTTTATGTTGTAGACCAATTTTATGCATTTCGAATAGCGCAAACAAATTTCCCGTATGCAAAGTATTCACCGAAAAAATAGTAGATCTTTTTAGAAACTTCATCGAAAAATATTTTCTGCAAAAAACAAATATTTAAGCTTAAAGAATGTAGTCAAGGCTTTTACTCAAATAAATATTTTACTCAAAATATTCTTAGGGTGGCAACACTACAGCATTCTGCACATCAGTTTGAAGGAGATATTTGTTTTTTTTTTCTCCAATTTGCAAAGAAATTTCCAAGAAAATGTGTGTTTATTTCAAAATAATTTAGAGGTCAAATTTATTGAACTGCCAAACATATATAGCCAATTGCGCAAATGAATGTCGTTAGTGTGCCGGAACGAAAATGACAAAATGGTATGGCGACAGTCTAATTAACCTCAAGCAATTAGTTTTAATTTCAAGAAGATATATAAGGTATAAAAACAAAAGTTAACTTAGCATAGTAATTCAGATAAGACGATGGCTTAAGAGAAATGATGGTCTTACGACTGTGTATATATGTAGGTATGTAGGTACCCAAGAGCTAAGCGGATAAGAACATTCAGCTTTTTTTATTTCTATACATATGTATGTTTTTTTTTTTTTAGAATTAAATTGGATGGTGTCATTCATTTTGTTTTATACCATAATTGAAAGGCCGGGTTTTTTTTTTGTTGACCTTCAAAAATGAATTAGTCTGTAAAGTGAAGTCAAATTAGGTGTGGGAAATCAGAAACTAATTCTATAATTGACGAATTGTCAAGAATTAGCTATACAAATGCTTGGTCTTTATAGAATTATGTCTTCCAAGAATTAAGTTTAGATTCAAATAATTTTTTTTGTTTTTAACTATATTCCTGTAAGACCTTAGGTCTTTTAATTGCAAACTGAATTGCACGGCAATAGTTAGAAAAATTAGAAGAATCGGAAAGAGTTTTTGTTGGCACAGTGGACGAAGATGTTTATTAAATTTGATTTAATATCTTAAGCTGGGATTTTTTTATGATAAACTACAAAGTAAATATCAATTAATTTCATATCTTCAAGTTGATTTCTGAATTTGCAAATAAGTTTGCTTTAGTTACGTATTATATTTCCTTAGAAACATAACACATCAACTATTTTCAATAAAAAAATGTGAACAGATTTTTATTCAAAAGTTAAAGGAATTATTTTTCTTGGGTTACTGTCACTAATTTCAATATCGATACTTCAACGCTAACTTGGCAGTATGTTAAATTAATTCCGATCTTTGCCAGCACTTAACCAATCAGAAATTCTCAATATAAACAATTCAATCTTATATTTTGCTTCCGTTGCTGTTTTAATGAATGAATTTTAAATTGCCCGCTGAATTTAAAGTGAGTGAGAAAACAAAAAAAAACAAACATTTACGAAAATAACTCAAATAACAAAATTTATATAGTGTGAATAAACATCAACCATCAGATAATTTTTGTTGTTGTACAATTCATTGTCCAGCTAAATATAATCCCACACTTTCCTTCATTTGTAAATTTATAATCAAGTTATTATTGTTATACTGACATACTACTGCATTGCTAATATGAGGAACATTTAAGATTCAAGATGTAAATTATTTTTGAATCAACGTCGTTGGACGTTGTGTAGTCGACTGTCGGTAGGTATATCTAACTTCGACAGTGTAACGTTTGCCCCGAGATCTAAGATAATTTATGTTTTTTTTTTCATTTCAGAAATCTTGCTACTAATGATCTTCAACCCACGACCGTCCATTTGCATACCCCTTTCCCTCATTCTTTCTTCTGACTATAAACAAAATTGTAATCTGCAATTAGTTGGGTCATTTCGACCTAGTGCAAAATAATTCCTGTTTACCAGTGAGCGCACAGTGAAATCTCTCTTATGTGCGAAAAAGTTGCAGTGGAGAAATTGTTTAATACAAAAATATTTAGATTGCCATCTAGCAGATTCTGTGGAGCTATGAAGTTAACTCACAAGCACTTTTTCAATGCAGGATTAATTTTAACTTTAAGTTGTCAAATATCTGTTGAAATCGAAGTGTGCTTTTATGGAATTAAGCTTTCACTATCGAAACAGAGAGGGCGAAACTATACATCTGTACAACAACTGTACATATGTACATATGGAAAGGCTGATTTCCAAAGTGTCGCCCTCTCTAATTTCCTAACCTTATTTATAATTCCATTCCCAAGTATGTCTTACTTTGGATAGCTATCCAACTTCAAAACCTTATTTATAAACATGTTCCATCGGGTGTCTAATTTAGACACCGCATTTGGTTATGCAAACCTATTCTAATGTGACTATGTTCAATGAACAAAAAATTGAAAATTTATCTTGAAATGAATAAAATGTTCACTAAACGCGTATTTAAATGTTCACGAAATTGACAGAGTATTAGGGATGTCAGTGAGGATATGAAAACATATCTAGACAACTGCTGAAATGCGTTTATAAATAATGAGATGGCAACTATTTAGACATTGGCTAGACAACTGTTTAAGAATGTTCTAAGGAAATTTTATAAATACGACTGCTAGTGTTTTGACACACACATCTGTTTGAAATATCTATTACTCCAAATTCTATGAATTAACTCGGGATATAAATCGACTGAAAAACATTTTGCAGTAGTTAACTCGGGTTTAATTCAAAATCGGAGATAATCTCTTACTGAGCCTAAGAGATTCTAGAACTATCCTTCCTTGTATCCATTTAATTTATTAAAAATTTTTGGTTTCACTTCAATTAATATTAAAAAAAAATGCCATCTTTTCTGTCCGCCTTAGAGAGATTTCATTGTATGAATAAATAAAATTAAGAAAATATCAAATAATTACAGTCGGAATGTAATAAAAACTAGTAATAATTAATACCACCGTGATGGAGATCGTTGTGTCGAGTACATATACAATATATTTATGTACATAAATAGTAACGTCAGAATGACGACGCCAAATAATATCACTCAATTTGGAGAAGAAAATTAATTTTATTTTTTGTTATTTACTTTGTGATTGTAAAAGTATTATTTAAGGCATCATCGTACGATAAAAATAGAAATACGTACTTTACATTTTTAACTTGGCGCAGTTGTTTTTCTTCGACTTCAAATTGGACTTTTGAATTTCCATAATCTTTTAACCATAAAATTATCTAGTATCTTTCCGGAAATTTTTGTGGCAGACCTTATTTTATTTTTTCATGTTCAAACCACAAATCTTAAATAAGTTTTTTTTTTTTTTTTTCTTAATATTTTTATCGAAATTGTGCGGTTGTGGAAAGATTTAAATTCATAATTACTTGTTGCGCACTTACGAGTATTTATCATATGGTTCTTTTTTTTTTGCATGAACATATGACGTACATGTACAGTACATGTATATAATTTGTATAAGAAGCTTTATTTACATTTTTCATTTAAAAATAACTTAACTGCGGTTTTTCCAGCTGCACTCTCGATAAGATTGCAATAAATAATGTACATAATTATAATGAAGAAGATTGTATTGCGAAGAATTTCATAATAAATATTTTTTGACTGGAACTAATATTTTTGGAAAAGAATTTTCCAAGAAAATTGTATTTTCTTTTGGGAGGAAGTTTATTATGAAAAATCTAGTTCATTAAGACAAACTATCAAAAATATATTAAGGGCTGGTTTCACAATGTTTGTGTAAAGTTCTGATTAGTTACTTGACACATAAATATCGGAACAGGGTCATAAGTCCGTAAACCAAATAAAATTACTTTTACATTTATAACCTATTCAAGTCGTCAAAAGATAATTTGTTATTTTTTCTCTTGTGAAATTATGACAATGTGTCAATATTAAATGTGTCGAGTAACTAATCAGAACTTACTCAGACATTGTGAAACAGACCATAAGAGTCTTAATTTAAGATCATAAACAGAATCATCAAAATATGGCTTTCATTATGGCGTTCAATCAAACGTCAAAACAAAAGCCATCAGAAATTAAATTCACTACGCTTGAACGGAGTCCTTAAATTAACCAAGCCAGTTCGCTTACGAATTAAATTAATTAGCCAGAAATTGCATGTTAAATCTAAGTCTCGCTTTCTGTTTTCCTAAATATTGAAAGGTTTATTTATGTTAGGTACACTTCCAAACCTTATCTATTGAGACGAAATTTCCGGTCATCAACTGATCAAAAAGGGGTTGGCACTCAATTTATTCTTTAAACTCTCCTGTCAATTTGAGAACAAAATGTAAAACCTAGGAGATTCCTCAGAATAAATATCTAATGGTAATGATAAATTTGATAGTTTTGCAAAATAATAATAATGAAATCGTTTTTAGTTTGGCTATAAGTTTTCAAAATTGAGAGCAAATAGATAAAAAATCTACACAACTTAGACATTCTTAGATACTAATTTCTTCTTTTTTTTTAATTTTTTGTTCAATCTAAAAATTTCAGATCAAAATCGATAGGAACAACAACTTGATCACTTTCATTTTTCAAGCATAAAAACCTCAACATGTGAAGCTAAGTTATTTGCGAGATCTCACAATGTCATCAATAATTGACATTCAGATCTCAGAGCATATCACCTTTATTTATCTTCAGTTCAGATGATTTCTATATCAACAACAAACAGTTGTTGTTAAACAAAAAAGAAAGAAAAAAAGAACCAAACAAATTTAAAAAAAAACGTGAACTGCTACAGACTTAAATATTTACCTTCTAAAGTCGAACTTCAAACATATGAAGATACATCAAATCATCATCAAATGAAACTCGATGTCTTTGTTGATGTGGAGAAAATACTGAAAAACTCACCTGAGCTGGAAAACTTGTTTGAACAAAAAAAAAAAAAAAAACATACAAGACCAACCAAGCTTCCGATCTTCTTTATCACGCCGCTAATGTTTTGGCATACTTTCTATGTTTTTTTTGTTTTATTTCTGTTTTTTATTTCCCTGACCCACACACTAAACTGGAAAGTTCTAGTTTAAATTTTTCATTTGTTTGTTAAAATTATTTTTTTCTGGAGTTCTAGGAAGTACATACTCACATAGATCAATCAATCCCCCCATTAAGAAAACCTATTTTATCTTACGTTAATTGCTACACACTCACCGAACCACACACTTAATGTGCATCAGAGTAGTAGTCCAAATGAATTTATCAACATACTCAATCCTTCCTCCATTGGAAGCTGAAGAGAAAATTACCCCGAAGATTGACGATGATTCCACTTCCACTGCAAAGTTGATGTAAAAATGTTTCATTCGAGTGATGTTCATAGGCCAAGGTTGACTTTAAATCACATTTGCAGGCACTTAATTAACTGCATTACATGGTGATGTGGGTCGCGATTAAAGTCTAATGGAGCATTGGCTCTGAGAAAATTTTTTTAATTCTTTGAGTTTATAAAGTTAGTGTGTATAGAGATTGGAATTGAGGTGGAAGATAAAAATTAACATGCAAGACTTAATACTTGAATTATAGAAAGAGGCCATAAAATCTAAGGCTCTATATTATTTTAAGCTCATTTTTGCATATAAACATCTGTATATTACTATCAACTTATCTGATACAATGAAATATTTCTAACTTCAATTCCATCTCTTTTACTTACAGACTTAAACCATCAATTATAACCCAGTAAATAACCTTCCAGCAAACTGTTATCCTTATATTCAAATTTTCACATAAATTCTGGAAATGCATTGAATGCCATGATGCGCTACTCGGAAATCTCCCGAGATTTATCTTCGGATAGTCTTAAATTTGTCGAGGTAAGTTAATATGTCAATTTCCGAATAAATTGTTTTAATTAAAAAAATTAAAATATTTTATATCTTCCAGCAGCCACATGCAGAAGAATACATTTACAAGAATTTACGTGACGAATCCCCACCGAGCGATATCTCAACTCACAGTGGTCCATTGTTGAGTAAATCATGTCACCATCAGAATCAAATCGGTGGCAGTTATATTGCCAACAATCGTCTGTCGTATGGATCATCGACAACGCCACGACAAAAAAAGGACAAAAGCCTCCCGTCGAGTGCTAAAGAAAGAGAATTCGAACGAATTCCTTCGAAGACGATCAGTGCAAAAGGTTCGAGGAGGAAAAGTTCAATTGGTTCGGCATGTTTGAATGCAATGTCAACTTCTCCTGGTTCAGGGTGCTATTATTGTTATGGGTAGGTATTTGTTGTGTACCATTTAAGTTTTTGTTAATTAATATGATTTTACAGATCAACACCACCTGGAAAGACACAAAGTCTTCCTCTAAACTCTTCAATTAAAAACTACGATTCGGTTATATTGAGTGCTCTTCGAGTCTCTGCCGAAGAATTGGCCAATCAGATCACACTCTTGGACTTCCCTGTTTTCGCTGCCATCCAACCAGACGAGTTGACGAGTTGTGCATGGACAAAAAAGGACAAACATAATGTTACACCGAATATTGTTGCATTTACTAAACGATTCAATCATACTAGCTTCTGGACGGTGCAGGAGATTTTAAGTGGTGATCTGCCAAAACAGAGAGCCGAGATTTTAACACATTTTATAAAGGTGTGTGAGAAATTATCTTAACCTATTTTGTATATAAAAATCAATGAGGCTTTTTTCCCATCATCAGGTTGCCAAAAAGCTTTACGAACTAAACAACTTACACTCGCTATTCGCCATAATTTCGGCAATGCAAAGTGCCAGCATATATCGCCTCAAAAAGACTTGGTCATGCCTCTCAAAAAAAGATAAACAAACCTTTGATCGATTGGCAGATGTCTTTAGTGATCAAAAGAATTGGGCAAATTTACGTGAGTATTTGGAGAGCCTCCGCTTGCCGTGTATCCCATATTTGGGACTCTTCCTTACCGACTTGATTTATATCGATCTGGCACATCCCCATTCGGGTGGTCTGGAGCCAGAACAACGACGCAATAAGATGAACAACATCTTAAGAGTGATATCAAACTACCAACAATCAGATTACACAAATATTGTGCCAATCGATTCATCACAAAAGTACCTCCAATCGATTAGGTACATTGAAGAGCTGCAAAACATTTTTGAAGAGGATCAATATAAGTGAGTTTTCTGTGGTAATTGAAATTTTTTAGATTCTTATTTAATTTTTAATCTTTAGAAAATCTCTCAACTTGGAGCCATCCTCTTCGGGGCCAAGTTCATCATCATGCAGCTCAAAAGAGTCATTTAATGTGGATGCAGCAACACCAGCCCTTGCCTGTCTTAATCTCTCACCCGCCAAAACAATGGGATCCGTACGCTTAGCGAACGGAGCTAAATTCATTCCAGGCCATAGGAAGTGCCGAAGTTTAGGCTCAAAGTAAGTTAATCAAATGCCATTAATTTTGTTTAAACCCATCTACTAACACAAAAAAATTCAACAAAAAATATCAAAATTCTTTGTTTATTTCCATTCAAACCTCAAAACACTCGCATCTTTGTCTGTCTCTCTTGCCTGACATCATATAATAATATAATGCAACGATTCACTAAAAAAAAAACACATCCAATTTATAATTTTTGATTTGTTTTTGTTTTCAAAAATCTTCTTTTATTTGTGTTTGCCCTTTAACCATTCACCACCACAACCATCTCACTACCCCAATGCTCGATTGTTGATTTCGTTATTTTTTTTTTCGTTGTACACTTTTAAAATTCACTTGGCCCCTCTATCCGCCACCACACCCTCACATAACACATCCACACAACACAATTTGGTTATTATAAATTTTTGTTGTTCTTAATTTTTGTTTATTATTCCAACCCCCTGAAAATAAAACAACGACAACAACAACAAAAAAAAAACACCGAATTGATTGCAAAAACAAAAAATAAAAAATTAAATCGAAATCAAATATGAAAACAAAAAAGATTTCGCAGCACAAGCTTGCCGCGAAATTTTTATCAAAAGTGCAACTGCCCCATTATGATGATTGCGCCCGGAATTGGTACGATCTCAAATAAACGATGCAAATGCCGGTGAGTGTGTACAGTTAAGAATGTTTAATTAAAAAAAAGAAATAATTTTACCCTTAATCTAACTTTTGTTTTTAACTTTTATTTTTTTTGGTTATGATAATCTTTGGATTTGGGTTCGATTTTGTAAATAAATGTTTCCCCGCACAACTACCCCCTTTCTACCTTTTAATGGATGTTTAAATAGATGTGTAGCTACCACTTTTAGAGTTAAGACATAATGATGTGCGTAAGACATTTTCAGATGGCATCTTCAGTCAAGGCTTAAGTTTTAAAAGTAATCTCCCTTTAATTCTTATTATATAGGTCGATTCTATAAATGATCACTTAATCGAGGTCGTCGAAAATGCTGCGAAGGTGTGCTATTTTTTTCGAAAATGTCTGAAATTTGTTTCCCCATCTGAATTGCCTATATTCAGATTTTAAAACCTGTATTCGTCCAAAGGTTTGGTGCATTTCTCGTATCTCTTACAAGTTATTTTTATATGGGTAGAATTCACCCTGATTACAGAATCCGACAAATAAGCTGCGGAGAGAGTCAGACATTTTTAATATTAGCGAAATGACAAATTTGTGTCTAATTCCCTCCGCAGCTCATTCGTCGGATTAGTTATTATATTAGTCGTGTTTTTTGGGAAAGCTATTCAGAGTGAAGTAGGATTTTACACGAGTTACAAATACAACATCCACAGTAGAATTACTGCCAATAAAAGCAGAAGTAGAATACTACAGAGGATGGGTAGGCTACTGCGGATGGTTTTTTTTTGGAATTTCTTACTATACTACATATTAAAATATCCCAAAAAAACACGACAATTACATGAGTAAACGAGCAAAATATTTACACACCTAAAAATCAGCAAAGGGCATCTGATTATCAAGTTAAAAGATTTTCATTTCAATGTCGTTTTGTCATGAATGAACACGGACTTTTAAAACAATCAACCGAAATTTAGTTTTAGTCATTGACTTTTTGGTGCTTATAACTTTAACGCTGTCAATGGACTGAACGAACAAATAATTTTACCAACTTATTTTTTTTTTATTTTAACCCTAAAAGCTCCTGCTAAACACTTATTTCATTGGGCTTTCTTGGACCGAAAATCATTAAAAAAAAAAAAACTAACAATTCAGCTTTTCGCCAGGAGATACATTCAATAAGCTTTTACGATACTTATTAAGTAATTTCTTTCATTTCATTTTCATATAATTTAAGATGAGCACATCACATAGCTTTCTTGAATTAATTTAATTTAAATTTAAGCATTTTTTCATAACTCCATGCATTTTATTTTTTCAGTATATTCGGCAAAATCTCAAATGGTCATATTGATGTTACTGCAAATCATCTCTCACCCGATCCGAATGCAGATCACAGTGTATTAAGTCAACCACGACATCTACTTGATGATTCTGTTCTTGAAGATGGCAGCTTTGCTGTCGCTTCTGCTGCAGAAACAACATCAACAGAAAGTTCCGAAGGGGTGTGTCATCGGGATCCTGCTGATGTAACTGAATTATGTGCCGAATCACTCAGCTTCCAAGGTTGTGTTCGAAGGAAAACTGTTCTCAAAGAGGGCCGTAAGCCAGCAGTGGCGTCGTGGCAACGCTATTGGCTACAAATTTGGGCGAGTTCGCTTGTATACTTCCCACCTAAATCTTTTAAAGGATGCGAACGATCTGATTTCAAAAGGGAACCATGTAAAGTATGTCCCTTGGATGGATGGTGTGCACAAGTGCTGGACAATCCAAAACATAAGAACTCATTTGAACTTTTTAACCCAGCACATGGAACAGTGTATAGGTTCCGTACGGATAGTCCACAAGCAACTCATCAATGGACGAATTCGATATGTAAAGCAGCCCAGCGCAATGCTGATAAACCTCTTCCAACTAATCTCATGTCATTTGAGTAAGAAACCAATAGATGGCTCGACGAAGGTCACTCTCTTAAAAGCTCTCTTTCTGTCTATTTCTTTCTCAAAACATAAACACAATTTTCGCATGGTCATTGAATAAAAAAAGTAAATAATAAAAATGAAGACTGACAAAATCAAACTCATTCACTTGCATACATGAAAACACAATACAACCACCACCACTAACACCTTACCTAATAACTATACTACTCATTGCCGCTCTTTATAGATTTTTGGTTTGGTAGAAGGATACAAAAATAAATAAAGAAAAAGGAAATTGAATAAAAAAAACTCGACAGTTTTCTACTCTTCCCATGGGAAACTCTAAATCCTAGTTTATAGATTAAAAAAAAAACATACATATTATAGAAATACATAATAATGTATATATTTAGCCTCACTATATACAAAGTCATATTTAAAACAAAATAGTTCATAGAGATGAATTTGCTTTTATTTTTTCAATTTTTCTACTCGCTTGGTAATAACTTAAACAATGTCCAGTTGCAATAATGATTTTTTAATCTTTTTTTTTAAATAAATAAAATAATGTTTTCACTGTAGTTTCATTCTGGATGATGAAATTAAAAATGATATTTAACTTGTGTATTAGTATATTGTGTATGTACGTATATGATATTGATCATTCTATGATTCCTTAGCGTGTCTTGGCTTAATTTAGTTCTATCAAAAAAAAAAGAAAAGATTTTATATATATATAACTTTATATTAAATGTTGTTGCCATTGTCTATGCCTTGACTTCTAAGAAACGAATAACAGACTAGATGGATATTAAATAAAATGAATTATCTGCATTCATCTTTATATACTCTAGAAGAAAACTAAAAGATATTTTATCAGAGTTCTATATGTAATATAAAGAGAATACAAATCTATGAACGAAAAATTCAGTGGAAAAAATTAATAATAAATAGATCTATTTGTATTGCTTTAAAAATGTTTATTTCCGCTGCTTGTTCATTTTTTTTCTATAATAATTTCTATTTAATTGTAAGAAAAAAAACTTCTATTTGCAGAGAATATAATACTATATGTATGTTTAAAAAAAAGAAAAGAATATAAAGTAATACATTTACTATGGAATGATGAAAAGTATAGAAAAAATTGTGTTTCATTTAGAATGCTTAGATAAGTGAAGTTTTTGAAACTGAAGGTATGAAGCTTACTTGCTCTGTTCAATTTAAATATTTCCTTTATTTATTGGGATACAAATTTCAAAACAAAATCATATGAATAAGAAATTAATTCATAAAGTTCACTTGGGCGTATGAGTAATTTTTTTTTTGAAGCTTTGATTTGGCTTTAATGGCCAAACTGTTTCACGTTGAAACTGAAGTATTCGAACGAAAATAAGAACAGCCGTGTTTTTTTTGCAGAAATTTACATTTTATCAATTGGAACAGTTAACATGTGTAACGAAATTCCTAAATTATATAAAATCACCACTATGTAGTAAAAATATAAAAAGAATTTTTCTAATATTTCGAAATAATACATATAAATATGTTTTCCAAAGACCTCTCAAAAGATATAGGAGTCTTGTAGAAAGTCAATGGTCAAATATAAGCTGCGTAACCTTACATGCCTTGTTGAAAAATGTCTTTCCAAGGAATTTAATAACATGAATTTAATTTACTAAAGACTAAAAATCGTCGACTGTTTTATATGAACGGAGTGACGGATGAAAAGGACTTTCTGAATTTGAATTTATTACGTTTTCAATTTAAGTGAAATTGTTAGACTGTATGTACTGTAATTTGAATGAATTTTATAGGTATTTCTGTATAAAGCATAGTACGCAGCTGAAGCGAAACGAAAATTTCCATTCAAAAATTGAAAAAACGAATACACGAAAAATTTCGTTTTCAATTTTGTTCTGCAGTACGCTGTTCAACGAGCGAAATTGATAAAATTGTAGCAAATTATTTGGTTTTATAAGTTTCCACTCTTTATTCGCAATTAATTATTTTGTATATTTTTTTTACAATATATTTTTTTTTCGTAGTCGCTTCGTTTACGTTTTCGTTATCAATTTGGAGACCAAAGAAAATTTAAATCTGTAGCCTGTTTCTGACGTTGAGTAACATCATTTTCACTGTGACAGATTCTGGGATAGTTCGAGCAACTTCACTCCGAATTATTTCTTTTTCAAATTTTTCACGTCTTGAGTCCAATTCAGTTGAATCTCGAAGACGAATAGATTCGCTTACAACTTCCTTAATATAGATAGATAGATTTGTAATATTATTTACAAAATGGTAAATAAAATTATAGTGTTTAAAATTGAATGAAGTTGGTTTCGCTCAGTGTTTTGCTCCATTTTCTCGGTCATTTTATTCTGAGCATAAAGAGCATGCTCCGAGTTAGCTCCGATGGAAAAAAAGAAACACGACTTATGTGCTCTGATTTGTCTGTGGTATTATTTTTGACAGATCAGTGATCAGATCTGAGGTAAAATAGAAAAACACCAATAGTGTATATTTAAGTGCTTCTAATAAAAAATTGAAAAGGGCTACCCAGTTCTAACCATATAGTATGGTTTTTGTTTGCTCCATTGTCAAAGTAAGCATTCCGAATTAAATGTATCTTAACCCTTAAGCATATTACATCTAACTCTGCAAATCAGTGATATGGACTCAACTTCCTTAATAAGTTGAGTAAAATTTTCATTTTTATTTTCTTTACTTCAACCAATAGCTCCACTTCTTTATTTTCAATATAAAATGTTGCGTATACGCCCTAGTGTCCATATTATTTTAGGTATGTACATTGGAATGAATATTAGAACAAGAATTTTTACTATTCCAATCTAATGGAGTAGTATTTATTTAAGAAATTGCTCGACTCTTTTTTCTAGGCATGATTTAAACAAATAACGAATAACAAAATTATGTAATTCAAGAAATTAAAAAAAATCAAGTTAATCTAACCGATTTTTTTAATATCAAAAACGGTCTATTAGTTAAAGGACAATGAGCAGAAATGTATGGAGCGCTAGCCCAGCTTCAATAAGAACGACCTTTATATCGTATTAGGTACGTATTCATACATTATTTATCAGTTAACCGTTCGCTGTATGGCCGAAGTGTGTAAAAAATCAATTTTTACGTATAATTTAATAAATTAATATTACACTGACATATATGTATTTTGACTAAAACTTAACTGCTTAATGTTGTATTTATTAGTTTACTTAAGTTAACGTAAAGAAACCACAAAATATTAAAGGAAATTAATGAAAACAGAGATTTGGAAACCTGCAACTCATTTTACTTAAAATTAAATAACTAACTCAATAAGGGTGATTATAAAAATATTTCGAACCCTATTTTTAATTTTTTGTTCTCCAATCCGTTTTACGAATACAAACTTTTGTCCATCAATGTTTATAAATAATACCTAAATTAATTTCTTCCTCCAGGTTTTTGGCTAACTTAAACTGATATAATAAGTAAAAGAAAAGTAAAAATAAATTGTTTTGATAACTAGTCTTCAATAAAAATAGCTACTTTAACCTAAAAATAACAATAATAAGTCTTGATAGTTAGTATTAATTCAGATTTGGTACTATCCATGCACAACGCATGATAATATTACGTGCCTCATTTATCCGTTACATAAGTCACAAAAGATAAATTGAATACTAAGTTCCAAAAACCAATAAAAAAAGATTACTTTCATCGATTCAAACACCTATGTATGTTCGTATACCTAGACCTCTACACCTGGCAAATGTTATAGTTTCCTTATAAAAAAAATTGAATCAAAGTCACACTTTTTCCATAAAAATGATTTCGAAAAAAAGGTAAAAAAATTTAAAAAAAAATCGCATTTAAACAACAGAAATTAAATTAAATCTCACGTACTTTGTGACGTGAATAAAAGCAGCACGTTTTTTTACGGGTGCAGCAGAAACAGAAGCCATCGTCGAAATTGAAGACAATTCAAATTAGACATTTAGTCAGGCTTTCAATCCAAGCTTAAAATTGACAAAGCATGCAGAATAGTAAATGCCATTTAAGAGTTGGAACGGATAGTCGTCGGTCAATTGGTAGCCAGGGAGAGTGTAGGTATACCTAATAGTGTATCCGATTTTTGCTACTGCTGTATAAAATCATATCAAAATATGCGTGCAAATGGATAAGTAAATTATTTGAATTCCGTAACTCAATCAGCAAACACCTCTTGCGGAATTAACAGGAACAGGAAGTGGACAATTTTTGAAATAGTAAAATTCCGTTTTTTGTGTTATTTTTTGTTTTTTTTCGTGTTGTTGTCTGCAATGAAACTTAGTGTAAGCCTTACGGATGGATTTTTTTCTTGTTACCTCTTTGGATTGATGTTATTTTTTTTTTTTTAATATATTTTATGCAGATTGTAACGATAGCTGTGATTGCCTTAACAGCGATATGTGCGCAGGTGAAAGGACATCCGGGAAAAGTCACAACGAAGTAAGTAGAGTGTTTGTGAAAATGGATTAATGAAGTGAATATGGGAATGGAAAAAGGGTTGGAAGTATATGTAGGTGTAAAAAAACAAATAAAAAAAACTGTTATTCTTGACAAGACATGTGAGTTAACTTTTTATAATCAAAGTGACAAATTGCTGAAAGTTTTATAAGTTTAATAAATCCAAATGCGACGAAGAATTAAAAAAAGTGCAGGATGTGTTCGTAAATGTAAAAAAAATATACCTTCATATGTATAACTGTCATATCTAGAATCCATGTTCTTTAATTGACTTTGAAATAGGAAAATTAAAATGCTTTTAGGAACAAATTGGTTGGTAGAAATAGTGGCCACCAGAAGAGTGTATAGCTCATTGATCCATTTAGCGCTTGAAGTGCTTTTAGTTGGAGAGATCAAGTGTGCAGACAAAAATATTTCAGCTTGAAATTTTGAAAAATTAATTGGAGAAGGTTAACGTTTGGTCTCATTTCCTAACGTGGTAGGAAATATTCATCTCCAAATTCCAACATAATTTTGGTTTGGCTAAAAATTCAATTTTTCACTGTGGAAAAAAAGATCTACTCCTTTTTTTCTACAGTGAAGAAAAAAAGAATTAAGGCGGAGTACGTATCTGCCGCAGTACGACTAAGTTTACAACCAGCCTTCAAAAATTGTACAACTCTTTCTGATTTCTTTTATTTAACAATTCATACAAACAAAAATAAATATTCTTGTGACCAAAAAAGATAAAAACATTCCGGAAGATGAAGAAAATATAGAAATATGTATGTATTTATATATAGAAAAATATATCCCAAAGACGTCATTTTCGTTCTATATTTTTGAAAGCTCATTACAATCATTTGAAACATTCACTATGGCAGCCATGTTTTTGACAAATGTCATTGGAAAGTAGTCAATTGAATTGAATCGAGTTGGGTCACCTTACACAGACGGAAAAATCAATGACAATCACATGTGGGCTATGGTTGATGTGACAATCACATATCGTCTTAGCCGATTCCAACCCCGATTGTAGATCTTTTATCTAATATTACGTTTCCATTAGGGCAAATGAGGTAATTTCGTTTAAAATTTCCAAATACTATTCCAAATCATCTCATTTTCCACAAAAATTCACGTTTTGAATTAAGGTAATTCCAACCAAATTTACATGAAATTCGTTGGGAAGTTACGTGAAAAACTTACGAACACACCACAGTTGAATATATTCAAAGTGGAATCTATTGAAAATGGATGTATAAAAACAGAAAAGCGATCTTTTAACGGACATGACAGTTGGTATGGAATCTGCGTTGCCATTATTTGCTCTTCCATTTTAACCTGCTAGATATTTGCTTTTGCAGCATAAACCGATTTACATTTTTTGGAGAGATTTCTGTAATTGGTCTTTTCGCTGTATCGAAATAGATCGAATTAAAAAAATCATTCTATTACTTTTGCTACAATTTTTACAAGAACCCGTTTTTAACAGTTTTTAAGCTTTTTGTTTCCTTATGCCTTTACTATTATTTGTATCAGAACATGAACTATCAATTATTGTATATCTCATTGTTTTTTTTTCTTTTTAGCGTCCAACACACAGAAGCTGAAAATCCCGATGATAATGGTTTTTGGCAAGAAAACATCTCCTGGAAACCTCGATGGGTGAAATATTGGCGTCAGAAAGCTGTTTATATTCCCCTTTGGAAGAAAGTCTGGGGTCCAGTTGTTAAAAAAGAATGGGTACCTATACCAAAACCACCACCAGATTGGGAGCAAGATGAAGAAGAACAAAAAGAAAAATGGTAGACTTAACTCTTGCTTCCTATAATATATGTATAGTTAATAATTAGTACCTATTAATTTAATTTATTATTTATTTTAAGTAGAAATAAAATAAAAGAAAAACACAAATTTAAATTTTTAATTTTTTTTATTTTCTTTAAAAAAAAAGAATAAAATCGTTTTAAGATCGTTTGTTCTGGGGGCCCACGGGAAAGCCCTTTTGAAGTTTGATGTGTTTTGTGACCTTTTCTCCTACAATATCAATACATTTTCTTAACTTAAGCATTTTCTCCACATAACAAAATTACTAAATCAACAATATTAATATAAAATTAACCTTAAGGTACCTTATTATCAACTGAATTATTTACAAGGATGAATTAGCAAGGTGCATAGTATCAGTCTACACACGTGCCTTCGAGATTTTTTTTTTTTATATTTTAATAATGACAGTTATAGAACAGAAGGAAGAAAAAATGTTTGTTTCCAAAATGGCGCATAAATAGTCTCTACGTGACTCTCGAATTGGATTTTTAAATTAATTTAAGAAGTCCTACTTTAACCTATATACTCTAAGACTAATGGGACCATTTAAAGTCGACTGATCACTGTTGCGGCGCTGATTGTGCCTTTGTCGCTGGTTCGACTGCTACCGTAGCTGGTGCACTGCCAGTTCCTACAGCTGGACTACTACTATTAGCTTCTTCAAGTGGTGGATTGGCTGCTGCTTCACCACTTCGTTTCCACACTACTTTAGGATCATTGTCTTTTCGATCCCAACCTCCACCGCCACCATGATGAAGATCGTGATGATCTGGAGTTGGGAACCATTCAGAAATAACAACTGGTTTCCAGATTTTCTTCCATGCGGGAACCCAAATTTCCTTCCAGCCAGGTAACCAGATTTGTTTCCACGCTTCCTTCCATTCGAGTTTTTTGTCTTCGACCCAGATTTGTTTTTTGGCTGGTTTCCATATTTGTTGCCAATCTTCCTTCCATTCTAGTTTCTTGCTAGGTACCCAGATTTGTTTCTTAGCAGGTTTCCATATTTGCTTCCAGGCTTCTTTCCATGCGAGTTTCTTATCATCGATCCAGATTTGTTTTTTGGCTGGTTTCCATATTTGTTTCCATTCTTCTTTCCATTCGAGTTTTTTGCTTGGTACCCAAATTTGCTTTTTCGCTGGTTTCCAGATTTTTTTCCAATGAGATTTCCAGATCAATTTCTTCTTCCACAGATCATGACTAGTGTATTCCCAACCTTCGTGATCTTTGCCCAAAAATTTCTCACCAGGAATACCAACTTTTATCCATTCAGGTGTCCAATATTGCTTCCATTCAGGAACTTGAATCTCTTTCCAGGCGGGAACTTGAATTTCCTTCCATACCGGCACCCAGATTCTCTTCCAATCAGGTACTTGAATATCTTTCCATGCAGGTACTTTTGTTGGCACCCAAATTGGCTTCCAGATTTTCTTCCAATCAGGAACTTGAATTTCTTTCCATGCTGGCACTTGAATTTCCTTCCATACTGGCTTCCATATTTGTTTCCATGCTGGAACTTGAATATCTTTCCAGGCGGGTACTTTTGTAGGTACCCAAATTGGTTTCCAAATTTGCTTCCATGATGGTTTCCAGATTTGTTTTTTAGCTGGTTTCCAAATTTTCTTCCAACCTTCTTTCCAGATTACCTTCTTCTTCCAGTAACCGGGGTCATGATGATGTTCGTGGTAATGATCATGAACATCGACAACATCTTCTTCGGCATGGCCGATTCGTTGTTGTGCTACACTCGTGCTAACAGCTTGAGAAGCTTCAGCTTGCTGATCTATTAATGCTTTGGCGGAGGTAAAAGTGATAATGTAGGACACGCACAATGTGGCGATCTGAAAAAAAAAGAACAAACATATAAATTGAAAATAGTGTTATTGCTGTGGTGTGAAAGTTTAGAATTTATTTTATTTTTAAAGGTTGATTAATATTTTGTTTTCTTAACAATTTAAGAAAAACTTATAAATTAAAAAATAGTATATCGCCAAACTTTCGTTAATTTGAAAATACTCTTTAACAATAAAAATACGTTATTCTCTCGTATGATGCTACATTTTTAGGAAAACAAGGCACAAAGCAAGTTAAAAGGAAACTAAAAAAAATCTTGGTGATTGTGTTGCTTCATTGTGGAAGGTACAGTAGAATTTAAAACGAAGATAAAACGTCAACAAACATGCGCACACTTGTTTCTTCGTCTGAGAGGGTACTTATAAAAAGAACTGAGCTTTCATTACGTACAGCAAATGAGGCAAATTCTTTGAAAATTTCCAAACTCGATTCTAGATCATATAATTTTCCATAAAATTTCACAATTTGAAATGAAGTTTTTTCAACCAAATTTACACGTAATTCGGTATGAAATTACGTTAAAACTTAACGAATACAATTGAAAACAATTGGAAATATCAAAATTCGATGTATAGAAACAGAAACTATTGGAAATGTCAAAATGTATAAAAACAGAAAGAGAAACCAACAAAAATATCCTTTTTATTTTTTTTTTTTGGAGTCAAACAAAAACAGCAGGTTTCTATTTTCAAAATTACCTCATTTCAGTTCAAATGAAAAAGTAGCAACACCGAATACAAAAATTGTAAGCAAGCTTTTTTAGTTCAAAGCCTCAGCAATGTGGATATGATGGATTTATTAAAACACATCAGCTTAGATTGGATACAAAATATAATTTATCATTTACAACGCTGCACTCTGGACCGAGTATAAAAAGGTAGGTAGACCAGGAAGAATAAAATTACTTCAAAAAATGTTTATGATGATGGTGGTGATAAGTTTTTTGTGCTACAAACTCGATGCTGGTTCCAACCAAACTGGAATAACACATTGCCCACTTAAAGCTATGTACGCACTCTCTGGGTGGAAAAAACATTTTTTTTTAATCTAACCACTCTATGTTTCGTTAAATACATTCCTCGCCAAAACGTGTTCACCTGCCAACCCGAAGGAAGCAAAAACGTGCCTTGAAAAACATAAACAACAAACAAACATGATAAAAGAATTAATATTCAGGAAATCAAACAAAAGTCCACTTTCACTTTCATTCAGCGCCAACGATCGGATCCCTCGTTCAGTGGATTCCATGGATGGTTGTGATTGTAGTTCAACTAGGTTTCCCAACTTCGAACATATAAATTAAATATAAACAACAAATGCAATATTTTTCGAACATTACAATACTAAAAGCTCTTTTTGTTTTTCTTATTTCTATTCCTTCCATTCTGTTAACAATTTGTTATTTTTCTTTACCTCTTCACTACTACATTTCTTATTATACCTATATTTTCTTTTGTTTTGTTTGCATTACTCGGTATAGCAATTCGTTGTGCTCTGTTTACACTCGCCTTGACTTTGGATCTTTCGCTTTCGTTCCATTGAAATCGAAAGTGTTTTGAAAGCTTTCATCACCGATGACGGTCGCGGTGGTGTGAGTAGCAGCAGCGGCTTTTGTGTCTCATAATTTCTCCGGTACACAGATTTTGGTGATCTCAATTTTCGTCGATCCGTGCGTTGCGTTGTCGTGTCGTATTGCATGATACTTGATCTTCAAATGAGGACTTAAACGATAAGTAAAAAACCGTATGTGGTAAATTGTTGCCGATGGTGGTTCAGTTGCATTGCATAATCAAACCACGACACCTGACTGCTTCCATGCACCGTGAGCACAATGATTTGCGGCTAAAATGTCTTTGGGGAGATGTTATTGTCTTATATTGGAATATCGTTTAAGTGATACTACACACTGAATTGTCCGTGCTGTACCGCAGGCATAAGGTTGGGTTTTATGTAATACTTCTTTTTTTAGTGTTTGTCTGTAGTTGTACCTACAAGAGGATCTTGGGAATTTATCTTGCATAACTCACAACATTCTCCTAAGCCTTTGGCCATCATTAATCAATACAAGAGGTCTTTCAGCTTGAACTTAGGGTTCCGCCGAAGTTTAAGAAGGGTGTTACAAAATCAAATATTATGACTCAAATATTTATAAAAAAAAGAAAAGGCGGGGGTGGGTTAAATATGTCAGATAAAACTCAAATAGCAGATTTAATTTCGTTTGCCAATTGGTAAGTGATTTTCTCGAAATTTGAGATTGTATAATTTTAAACCAAAGATGCGTCATCATCATCTCATCAAAAACAAAATAAGGTAAATCACGAAAGTTCATTAGACGAATTATTATTATTAATTTACATTAAGTTGATAGAAACAAATTTATTCAAACGTATTCAGACACTCTTTAATGGGATTAAATGGGTGATTTGTTACCGTCTATTTAAATAAATTAAAGGGGAACAAAAGAGAATGAAATACAAACAAAAATGAAAACCCATAAGCTAAATCATATCTCTCACTGAACGATGTCAAAACGCAGACTAATTTTATGTCCGGATTATAGGTGTTATTTGATTGTAGATGGCGTTGGTAATTTACTGAATAGTGATTTTTAATTAAAACAAACAAAACATACGGCTAACGATAAACTACTGTTGGAATGGATTAGGTATAGTGTTACGAATGATTTCGTAAGAAATTTGAGAAATATGCGTAAAACTGAGGCAAGAATGCCAAAATAGGAAAGAACAATATATGGATTTATGTACTTATTGGATATTTTTTTTTATAAACAAAAATGTAACTTTTTAGGAAATATTGGCAAAGTGCGTGGGAAATTTAGGTCAGTGTTAAAATAAGAGTAACTATTTCTAGTTTTAGAGTTAGGTAAGTTTATAAATAGGTTACTCACAAAAACACCGGCACAAATATTGCTTACAAAATTCATTTGTGGTGCACTGAAAAAATTCTCGTAGGTCATATTGAAGAAAAATTTATTCCAATTGATAACTTTTCATAAAAATTTTAGTGTTAATGAAGATTTAATATTTAAATTCAGTAGAACTTCTTAACATGTTGTCTGATTACAAAATTATGGAAAATTATATATACTGTATATTCTGAACTCCTAAATGCTGAATTTCAAAAATTCTGTAAATTATAAAAGAAGAATTGTTTTGATAATGAAAAAAATTTACAGAATTTTTGAAATACAGAATTTTGGAATAAAGAATTTTGAAATACTGAATAATAGTTTTACAGAATTTTGAAAAACAGAATTTTAGATTTTCAGAATTTTCAAATACATAATTTTAGTTTTACAGAATTTTAAATTACAGAATTTTGGAACTTACAGTATAATGACCCCAACCCATAATAACTATATTTTAAAGACTATAATACAATTAAAAAAAAATATTATCATTTAATGCGTTAAACTAAAAGTTATATACATATGTATGTATATTCTTATTCGCGTAGTGGAGTACCTTACTATAATCGTAGCTAAATAATTCATTCGTCTTATATATAACATTTCATATAATTATAAATCTTTAAAACCAATTTTGTAATAAAATTTGTCGGTACATTGAATAAAATAGAATTTTTGAAAATCTGTTATTAAATTATGAAATTTCTTCAATTCGAATATTTATCCCATAAAATAGGTACGAAGATTTTTTATTCAAATTAAACACATTTCTGTAGAAAATTAATTCGTTAAAAAAAAAACACAAACATAAGCCAGTAAGAACTAGGGTCTTATAAATTTGTTTAAATAATAATTTACTTTATTTAGGTTTTGATTATCTCATTAAATCCCAGGGGTGGCAGTCAAGCACTACTTCCACTGCGCCGGGGCCACCCCCTTGCGATTATAGGAAGGTTACGGTAGGTAGTTGTATAAAGGCGAATTTCAAAGCATATACAATCGAAATTGTGTTGTGTGATGATCACTCACTAAATAAAAACGTCAGAAGTCATTTCGTCAAATTGGGGTCTGAAAGCTTTTTTAAAGATAATTTGACTAGAATTTTAAGGAGAAGAAAAAAATTTTAAGAAGATTAATTACCAAAATGTTTCAAATATTAATTATTTGAAAATAGTAAAACATGAAACGGATGAACTTTAACAATTTTAATCAATTGTACGATGATTGATAAATAATAAATTAACATTCTCTACTATATATATTTTTTTAAGGGTATTTTTAACAACCTGTGAAAAAACCACAGCGGAAAATTTATTATAAATACTACAATTCTACCTACAGTTACAGAACGTAAGCACTACTTTGTGTCCAAAACTTTATCTACTCCCGGCCTCGTACAGAAAAGTCGTAAAGGTAACTGTGTTGGATTTAGCTAAAACTTATCAACCTTTATTATAAATTCCATATTTTATCAAAGTCGGGGTAAGTAACAAATGTTATGCTTGTCAAGAGATCACAAATGAATAAAAAAAATATAATTAATATTTTATAGATTTTACGTCATACACAAAACTCTTAAACTGACTATTACCTACTACAATTTACAATTATTCCAACCACTCATAGCTATAGGGGAATAAATATAATCTTACGCAAAACTATAAGCAAGCCAGCTGATCTTCTTGCAATAACCTTTTTGTTAAAAAGCATTTTGACAAGCAAAACTCTTAGCAGAGTGCTAATTACATGCTCACGAATATCATGTGCATGAATTTTAATAATAGTAGTGAAAGTAAAATGGTAACACAAAAAACAAGACTTGTACCTTTACTCATATTAACTTAAATTTTTCATAATTTTTATGTTTTTTTTTTCTGTATTTTCAATTAATTGTTTAAATTGCATGGGGGTAATTATGATAGACAAGAAGTCATGATATTTGTATTTGGGAAAAGTTATATGAACATACATTTTTAACAGATGAAATGAAAATCAATTTATCATGCGTTGGTATTATTATTTATGTAACTCTTTAAAAATAAATAAATAAAAAGGGAGTCATGGTAAAGTAGATGTAATGCCTGACTGCTTAGTTAGAGGTGTGTGCTTCAACCTACAATGTAGTCAACATTCTTTCCTATACTCTTATAGTTTTAATGGAAATTAATTTCAACTGGACTTGTGGTATATCATGAGATAATAAATTCACTGCATGAATAAAAATGCTTCACTTTTATTTTATTCCTTCTATTACTGACATTTATTTCAGGTTGAATTAAAGGTCTTACAGACATTTTTTTGTATTTATAAAATAAATTATATACCAAAAATTAAATGTAAACGTTTTTATTGTTTTATTTATTTATGTGGTTAAAGAATTTGGCATTATTTATGAGTTAATTTTTTTTTATTATCATGGAATATTTTTGACATAGAATGCTCTAATATCTCTTGTTAGTCACCAACCCGATTTGATTGCGTTTGAGATGTATTGAGGGGGCATTAAAAAAAAAACCTTAAAACTTTAAAACCTATAACACGTTATATAACTACAAAAAATTACCATTTTTTTTCATTCAGAAATGTGTTACTATGAATTATTTAGAGCCATTTCAATTTGATCGTCAAATGATCGTAATTTTTTGACATCGATATTGATATCATCAAATATACAATCACTCTGTGCCTATGTTCTGTAACTCCTACATCGATAAAATCACGTTGAAAAATTAAACAAAACTCATATGATTTGTTTAATTTTCATCGTTTATGAGTTTAAAATGAGAGAGTAACAGAACATAGGCATCGCTTCCACAAAATCTGTTTCTTTTTTTGAAAAGCATTTGACGTTTACGAACGTCTGTCAATTTTCTTGGAAACGCAATTGATGTTTACAAAAACGCTCTCTGGCTTTTAAAAAATTTTGTTGTAGAATACTGCCGGAAATGATATTATCGAACATATATGGATTTAGAAAACTGCGTTATCGAAAATAATGCATAATGCAAATTAATTTAAATTAATAATGCAAATTAATTAAAGGATCAAAGATTTGGTACGATGTTAAATCATGGGTCATTTTTGAAAACGTCATTTGCAAGATGTTCTTTAATGCAATTTGAAAACGAAAATTTTAAGCAAAACCATTATTTTCGATAACGCAGTTTACTAAAGACATACATAGTTCGATAACATCATTAATTGCATCACAACTCTGCAGCAAAAAATCGAGTTAACGACAAAAATATTATAAATACAGAAATCGTTTTTCCGAATATCAAATGCAAAGAAAATGACTGGTTAATCAAAAAGATTTTCTACAAGCACGAAAACTGCATTTTTGACGAGAGAATATCGCCGACCGTCAAAAAATGACAAACCATATAACGTTTGAATTGAAGTTGATTTGACATTTTCGAAAACGCCCATTTTTAGTATGATACTAATACCATTTTTGATTGGTAATCCGGAGAAACGCCAATCGAACGTTTCAAATATATTTTATTGATTCTGAAGTGTAGTGCTTCTAGTTTCGATTCTGAATTCGAAGAAGCATTTTCCCTTCTATCGCGAAGAAGAATTGTCATTTTGTGTGACTGCGAAAGCTTCTGAGCGAAAACACCATAAGTAAAAAACCAGATTTTCAAATTGTAAAGAAGTTTATATCATCGTACAACTTAAAATCACATAAAATAGAGAAGTGTATTTATTATGTCGACAGACCCTCAACAAATATTGCATCTAGACTATTTGTGAAAAAATTTTTAAGCTAAAACAAGATTCAATAATTCTTTAATTTGCCAAATAAATGAAAAGAATTGATAAAATTCAGCTTGCGAAAGGTTTCTTTTTGGAAATGAAAAGGAAGCTTTATGGAAAGTTTCGTTTTTGTATCCACAATTTTAAGAAAAATTAAATAACGACACAATTATTTTCTCCATTTTACTACCCAAGCCTTTAGTTGACATTCAGAGGATCTAAAAAGGCTCTATAGAAATTTTTACCACAGTAATTACTTCGATTAAATAAAAGTGGATATTGTCCATTCGAAATAAATTTTATTTTGTTAAATAAAACTTGACAGAAACATATCGCCGACTTTCTTCCTTAACCTCGTATGTTCAAATTTTATTAAAAATGAAAAGGACATTTAAATGTATTTCAGATGAGAAAATATCATTGCTTGTTAACTACATATTTCATGATTAATTGGTGAATTTAATTTTATTATTTTTCAAATAGAATTTTTGTCTTTGAAAAATGAAATACTTATTTGAAGTACATAAGAGGTTTTAAAAGAAAGGCGACACTATAAGAAATTTTAACTTTTCAAAACTGACACTGTGACTAACAAATACGTGCATTTTAATTCACTTTTAAAAACATATTTTAGACTTTTGTTTTTATTTAAAAAAATTAACATTATTTTTTTTTTTAATTTAAAAAAATGATTCTCTTATCATGTCCATTTTTGTATAAGAAGATTAATTTATCATTTAACTTTAAATCTAAAAATAAAATGTCTCCAGTTCACACAGTAATTTAACTTAACTTTCACAATAAATTTATCACAATTTAAATTTTTATTTAAAAAAAAACTCATATATTCATACCACAAAACTCCAACGGGTTTTCATGGTTCCCGGGGAACAGGATAAAACTTTTTTAAAAATTCACCAAAACAAATCACTTAATTTAAATACTCCTTCCAAGGAAAATAAAAAAAAAAACACCCTTGTCAATTAGCGCCTTTGTGCTTTTGTAAAGAAACGCACCACCGTATCTTTGCACCCAATCCAATCCTCTTTGAGGGAAAAACTGTTCCAACAAATCTTTGACACTCGAGTTAAATACTGTTCAAATGCAATCCCCCTGTTCAACCGTTATAACCGACACATAATTTTTAACCTTTACTCAAATCTCTACGTGCAGCAACAACCGTTGTTGTATGTCTCAGAGTCTTCATAAGAAAAAGCTTTCTTTTACCTAAAGCCCACACTCAAAACTTAAAACAACAACAAGAGTCAAACCTTGATTCAGTTTCGTCACGACATTGATATTGGGGTAGGGTTGTTGTTGCACATCAGCACAAGTGCCTCGAGTCAGCCTCGATCGTATAAGTGCCTTTTGCAGACTCAAAAAAGCTCTAAAAAACCCACAGATGGAGACTTAAGTTGAGATTAAACACATTGTTCCATAAAAGCTACTGGTGTTTATGTTTGTTATGTGTCTCTTGGAAGTGGAAGCCGCACGTTTTTTCATTTTTGTTTATTTTTTCAATTCTTTTTCTCTCAACATTTCTTGGTTAAAAAAATCGGTTTGTTTGTTTGTTTATTTTTATTTTTCATGATCGAACAGTGATATCATCTGATACCAAAAATGTAACTGTTATGCTGTATTATTTCATTAAATAATACAAGTTTATACAAAAATATGCCTAAAGGAAAGAAGTGCGGCGCGCTATGCTTTTTATTATGCGATAGACGAAGCCTGGTGATGTTGTCACAGCAAGGTCGTTGTTCGGGGTGGACTTAATAATTTTTGCAATGCCATGTGTTTATAACTAAAATAGTCGTAAAATAGTCGTCTTTCAATTAAAAAAAAATATTTCCAATTAAGTAAAAACAACTAATGATATGTCAATGAAACCACAATAACTGCTGCGCGAAACAAAAGAGTTGATATCCGAACTTGAAGTTAATACTCCTTTGGTGTTTTTGTTGCATCTAGATGAATTTTTTTAAATATTTCAAAGGAATTTCAACAAGTGAATTATTTTTGCGAACACGATTTGTGTAAGTTATGTCAGAAATATTTCAAATTGTCTCTCGCCTCTGGGTGCTTACCTGCAGGTGCAATAATATTTTTGTCAGAAATAATTAAATAAAATTTAAAAGAACTTTCGAGAATGCAATATATTTTTGTTGAGCATATTTTGACAGTTTTTTTTTTTTAAACAAAACTCAATGAGACATATAATTTCTCTCAACCAATATAATAACTGTGTTTCTTGGACCTCTTTAGCAACCATGACGGAAGCAGTTTTTACACATTTGCACTTTTAAAATTTTTCCTTCTCGATATATGCACGTTCATCTTGTACGTAATATAGACTAACGGACAAAAAAATTAAAATTATATCAGCAGAGTTACGGAAATTTGAAATCAAAAATAAGCAAAGAAAAACTAATAACAATAATAATAATAAAAAATGGTTGTAAATCCATTAGTGTTGGCGTTGACCGCACTGACACGATCCATTTCCACTTCTTTTGCATAACAGTTAGGAATATATAGTAGTTTAGTTGGTATAGCCGTTTGAGAAATGAATGAAGAAATATATGTACACAGGGTGACCACAAAAAGTTTTTTGTCGTTGTATTTTATTTTTTTAATTTTTCATCTCACCGCTTCTGGCATTGTTGTTTTGTTCGGAATAGAGGATTAATGATGCGGTGTGTAATGGCGCTATAATTTAGTAAAATTAGTGGAACATTTGTATGGAATTTTAATTGTTTGATTTTTTTGCGTGTTAAAATGGTGTATGTAAGTGGAAGTTATGACGTTCATTTGTGAGAGATATTTGTCATCAAAGTAAGCGTGTCAGAAAATAATGAAATGTAAATTGTGTTTTGCTTTGGATATGTCCAAACATTTGTTAAGGTTTTAACCTTTAAGGTGATATATAGGAATATTTATGTGTATATCTATTGTTTGTAGGCTTCTAAAAAAATATACCTAAAAAGGAAGTGAAAAAGTTAAATTCCGTAAAAAGATTTTGATTGATAGACTTTGAGAAGAGTATAAATTTATGTACATACATACACATTTTTAAAGTTAGCAAATTTTCTAATAAATATTGTTTTAATATGCCTGAAATATTGATTTGCATTACATCTTTCTCTAGTAGATAGAATTTTGTTATTATAAAACTTTTAATTGAGAATACATATCGATGGTTAAAGTGTAAGCCGAAAAACTACTAAAAATATTATTAACGCAAAAAAATCATCAGAATCAGAGCCACTTTTTGGCAATTTCAATGTAACAATATTGTTCTGAATATTTAAAAGGGCATGAATTTAAAACTCTTTACTATAGGCCGCCATGTTAAATTTGCATTTTTTTTTATTAATTTCTGAAAAACTTGATAAAACGACTAAGGAGGTGGTAGAGTAAGGGGGCTATTCAGAAAATTAAAAAAAATTCGTGATTTAGTTTTTAAAGAGGTTATTTTTATAATTTTTAGAGATATTTAATACAGAGACACCTCAGATATAAGAAAATTGGGCGTGGCAGACAGCCAATTTTAAAAAATATTACACATGTCATACTTAAGATTATATTCAAGAGACAAATATTCGGCTTTCTATAGTGCCTTTAAATACGTACAAATCTCAAATATGTATATTGTAAAAGTGGGCGTGGGAAGGTGGGAAAAACTACACATGTTATGCCTTAGTCTTAAGAGAGCTTAACTACAAAGTTTTTGTTTCAATAGAATTGAGGAAATTCAAATATTTATAATTTTATCGTGGTAGATTTTACTCCGGTATAAGGGGCCAGTTATAGCTTTCATTGAAAACGATCATTGAAAATTTTAATTGTCAATTTTGAGGCAGGCCTTGAGAAAGGAAAATCTGTGTTTATTTATAAGCCAAAATGAAGGTTATGACTCAATTGTTATACTTACCCTACAAAAAATTTAATTTTGGCCCAAGATTTCGCATAAAATAACTTCTATTTTTCAATGATTGAACTGCCTTACCATTTATCATTAAAAACTTTAAAGTTATTGCATGTGAAAGGTTGGGCCGAAATGTAAATTTGTTTTGGATAGAAATAATAACTGAACCATACGCTTTATATTGGCATCAAAATATTAACTTATTTTTCTTTCCAGACGCCTCAAAATTAACAATTAAAATTTTTAATGATCGTTTTCAATGAAAGCCATAACTGGCACCTAAGCAAGCTGATGAATCATTTCTTTTTTTATTCTTTTATTCATTTACATAATTAACAATGCTGCCGTGTTTACTACATTTTCAACCTATAAATAGCTTAATCTTGAAAAATATCGGAATCTTAAACCATCCTCTAAGTCTATTCTCTATATCTATCTTTTCTAACACAAAAAGTATTTTTAATATCGGATACCATTTTCTTTTATTCCGTTTCACCCTTCTTTTGAAAAAATATTAAGTCCTAAAACCATCCTCTAAGTATAGCCTTTAAATATAAAAAGAATATTTAAAATTGGACTTGTGTTGTCAAAGATTACCCCAGAGGACAGACATACAAATAAACAAACAACAGACAAAGCTACTTTTCGTGTACCCAGGCACGCGTTGCTACATCTTGTTGGAAAATCGATGCACCAATTTTAAACAAACTTCATAGAAACACTCCTTGACTAAAACCAAAGATTTATTAAAATTTTGAAATCAATCGGCCGTCACACACGAGACTACCCCCTGAGTAACTTTTACTTCAATCGAACATGCACTAAATAAAGGTGGTAGTATCAGTTTAAACTTGTGTCTAAAGACACAAAAATGTTGCAAATTTGATAATATTTATGATTTTAAAATAAAAATAAAAATATTTATATATTTTTATTAAGACACATTCTTCTTAATTGCGACCTGAAATGGGAATTACTGCATCTGCACTAATTTTTATTTTATATAAATACATTTTTTCGCCTGAATCCTTAAATTTACCGCTGCCTCCAATCAATCCCATGCATTCAACAGGAATTTAAATCAACATTAAATTACATAAGCTCAAACGAATGACGACATCAATGTTAATGTCCATACATTTATGTGTATTTACAGACAAGTTAATTGTATTTACAAGATTGCGTCCTGAAACAATATCATAATATAACCATACCATACCTTAAAATATATTGTTGTATTGGTGTGTGGCAATCATTTGTATAGCAGCCATATAAGGAAGGAACTCATAACAACATATAAGACATGGTTCCCCCCCTCGCTCAGCGAGAAATTGTAGAAGCCAATATATACTAACTAGATACGCTATATAATAATATAACAACCATCAGAGAAGCTTAACGATCCGCGAGACAAGCTAAAATGGAACTGAATAACATTTTAGGTCGAGACTGGCTGGACCACTTTTACTTTCCTTTTCGGCTTACAAATTGCCCATATTTGGGACTTATGTACATATACTATATTTTTTTAAGCCACATCATTGAACTTAACTTTGGACATTTACCAGTTAATGAATGCACTCTCTGAACGAACACCATCAAAACATGATGGGGGTTCATCGCTGCTGTGTGGCTTTTGTTGGAACTCACTACAATCTAACACCTTTTACTTCCGAAGACTATGACGACGACCGACGGGTACTCCAACGACAACGACGCGACGACGAAGATCATGACGTGGATGCTTCTACATAGATAGAGGCACATTCATAAAGAAGTTGATTTTCCTGTTCTTAAAAAAAAAAAAAAAAATTATAATAATAAAAGTCCTATTCAGCTTTCCTATATGAAGGAAGAAAGAAAGGAAGGAAGAAAGGAAGGCCTTTGGCTAAAATGTTAGGCAGGTACATCTTTTGGTGATCAGTGAAATCGATCATTTGACTTGTTTACTAGGCTGAGGCAGGTTTGAGTCACAGTTGTCTATTTTGTTCATATGGCATCATTACTTCCTGTCTAGTAAGGTTTTTAAGTCTTTTTAAGCGAATACCGATTCGTTCGAAAGATTGGGATTAAAACTCTGTGTGGAATGTTTAAGTTTTCTAACCTTGCAATGCGATGTTTTGTAGATATGTATATGTACTTGTGGCATGCAAGTATAATAAAAAGTGAAATCATATATACCTACGAAATATGGAGTCGGTTATAAGAATTATAAAAGCACAGGTTGATCATGGTTGTTTGGGCATTTTTCCTTTATTGACCTTCGGATGAGGGTGCTTCATAAGTTGCGTAAGGTTTTTTTAATGGGAAATAGTATAATTTATAAAAAACAACGAATTTAGTCAAATTTTTGTTTCAAGTGTCTTAAATCTTTGAATTTAAATATTTATATAATTTATATAAAAGTGATTAAAGTGTAGATATTACTAAATTTAGGAAAGCAAGTCCAAAATGTTAGCAATGTTACTAAAAGGATGTATATTTGATTTTTAATTAAAAATGATTTCTACACCAAAGATTTTTTTTAATTTGTCAATTTTAACAGATGAAAGTCCCAAAACAAGTTTTAGTTGAATGACTCAAAAATTTGAACTTATCTTAAACAATAGAAACAATAGGCATGTTCAGGACAATGAAACTTCGAAGATCTCAGCAATCTCAGTATGTCATGTAACTGAGATTGCTGAGATCTCAGAGGACCCTCAGAAAAGAATTTCTCAGCTCTGCTGTCAAAATGCTGAGGACAACAAAATTTGATTGCGCTTGTTCACTTTTTGACGCAGCGAAATCTTTGAGATCTCATTTTTCTGAATGCGGCTAATGGTTTTAAAAATGTTGATACCATTCTCGTTTTTGATAAGATAAATAAAAATTGACAGTTTGACAATTATAACTGTCAAATTAAAAAAAAAAAATGAAAAGATATGTTCATTTACCTTGAAACCCTGTGAATTTGTGTGAGTTTCTACACAAAAGTCTGTCGAAGTTCATATAAAATAAAATAAAATAAAATAAAATAAAATAAAATAAAATAAAATAAAATAAAATAAAATAAAATAAAATAAAATAAAATAAAATAAAATAAAATAAAATAAAATAAAATAAAATAAAATAAAATAAAATATTTAGAAATTCATACAAGAGTAACAAGAGTCTCAAAACAAAAGAAAACAATTAAAATATCTAAAGCAAAACAAAATACCTATCCATCTTATCTTATTTCACGCGATAACTCTTTATTTTCAGATTTGCTAATAAAAAAAATGTTAAAAACGTGTTAATAAAATTAATTTCACACTAATAATGATATTATAAAGATGAATGATTGCATAGTTTTGATTTTATCTCCAAATGTATGAATTTCCAGTGATATAATAAATTTACAGCACAATCCTCTTAAATAAAATTCAAAAAGCAATCAATTATTACACCGCCACAACATATCGTCGTTGGTGTGCTAAAATGTTGTTTAAATGATTATATTATCATTGTGCGAAATCTTAAGGAAATAGGTGCTTATATAGCGTTAAATTTATAACAACTTCCGAAAGACTAAATAATGTAAAAAATGTTTGAAAACTAAAATAAACACATAGAGACCTTCGATCCCACATATCAATTCAAAAGCAATTTGCAACACCGGACAAAATGTCAAATGGGTACAATTTTACTAACACCTCCACTTCCGCTGAATTTATCTCAATATAGTTAATTCATTTCTGTTTAGTCACAGTTGGCTAAAGGTTTCTATACACGGTTTAATATTTTTTTGCACAACGTTGTGTGCGGAAACATGGCATTAGAGCTGTTACTTAAATAAAATTTCTGCCTTGGTCGAAGTTACTTGTTATTTAAGTTATAGTCGCTAAGAATTTTGTAAGTTTTAGTTATAAAATTAAATAATTATTAAAAGAATGGCTTAAATTCTTTCTTAAGTTTTGTTAAGCAACCTATGGAATAAATTTTAAGTCTTTAACACATCTGATTTCTTTAATTAATGTGAAGTTCAAAATTTTTTAAATTATAAGAGTGTGTTTAAATATGCAAATTTAAATTTGAATATGTACATAAAAAAAAAAAATATTGTAATGCCAATTTAAAATTTTATTTGCTACACGTATTGGAACTGGAAAATTATACAGCTATAATTTTTTTAGATCACAAGAACATTATTATAAGTACTTACTCTTAATTTGAAAAATACTCCCTTTGATTTCATTTTTGCCAAAGGAGCAAAGTATTTTTTTAAATATCTCAAAAACAGTATTTTTTTCAGAAAAATTGAAAGACAAAAATTGTAGCTTACACAAAAAAAAATTCTCTCACTTTTTACTGGAGAATCAAAAGAAACGCCACAAACAAATGGTTTGCTCCACTAAAATTCACCTTTATTAGAATTTTTGTTGTTGTATAAGTCGAATTTTCCTGGGCTATTTAAAAACCGATAAATAATTAAAATATAATCCTGCTCTTAGGAACGTGAATATCAAGCTATTCATCTGATTTTTGAAGAATAAATATGGGAGCCGTTATTTTATTTTTTTATATTTTATTCTGTTTAAACTGATTTTTGAAAAATCAACATAATTAGAAAAATATTGTTTAGTCCTGAAATGATTTTTACACTAACAAGAAAAAGATTTGGTTTTTGAAAAGTAATTTCTTTTATATAAAATTTTGTAAACATTTTTAAGAAACAAAAATTTGTACCCCAATTGTTAATATTTATTAATGTGGAGTCAAAAATAAATTTTCGTATAAGATCATCATCAATTTCGAAAAAGAAAAAAAAATGGTTTAGTGTAATTTTTTTCCTATTAGATGGTAGATGGTACTTATATTAGCAAACGGACACATTTTTATCAATATCGAAGGAGTCGTTGTCGAGAATAATACGATTTTTTTTAATTCTTTTTAAATAGTTGTATGGAAGATCAGATAATTTTAGAAATAAGAATGTTTAAAATCTGCTGGATGTTGTTCAAAAAACGCTTTGTGCCATTATAAATATTAATCGAGCAAGTAACTTTCGAAGCATTAACTTTTAGAATCAATTTTGCATCTTTTTTTTTTAATAAAAATAAAAAATGTTTGGTCTTCAAAGTGAAAAAAACGTGTCGAGGGAACATCAAAAAACAAAAAACGCTAAGTATAGAGAAAATGTGCCCACCCGTTAAGTCTGTAGCTTCAGTAGCTTCAGACAGCTGAAAGACGGACAGAATTGAGGGACCAACTTATTTCGTCTCTCCTATCATCGAAATGTTAAGTTTGATCAAAGTCTTGAGTTCAATTTATCTGAGCGCCATAGACATGAAAATGGGGGTTCAAGACATTTTGGATGGGGTCTTATCTGCATCCAAGACGAACCCAAAGATGAGTATGAAACCTGTCTCTAAATAAAATGTGAAAGCATTTAGAAATATTCTAATGAGTCGAACCTATCACAAGAAAATAATATGTCGATTTTAAAACTAAAAGGCAATAGGTTTTTGCTGAACAGCGAAAAAGTTTTCAAACCATTTCCTACATATGTACCCTTACTCTTACTCTTACCTTACTCAAAATTCCTGTAACTCCTGATTTTGCAATAACTGACATTAAAAAGCTTTCATTCCTGTAACTTCTGATTTGCAATAAACCTTTAAAAGCTTTACTCAATTCATTTTAAAAGCTTTTTAAGGTAATTTTATTGCAAAATCAGTCGTTACAGGAATTTTGAGATCGCAAAAATTGAAAATATTTCATCAATTAATATATTTTTACATTCAGTCGTTGCATTTTGAAAATTATTTAATCGTGTATGGGAGGCTTAAAAAAAGTTTGAATCGTAACTTTTCGTAGCCACGAGCATTGTCACTGCATAGCATTGATATGGGGAGTCTATGTCTTTTGTCGTTTTTCAGTCCATAAACTTACATCACTCGTTCCTATAGCAATTCGAAAGTATAAGATAACAGAAATGCAGCTCCTTAAAATAGAAGTGGAAAAAGGTTTCAAACCTTAAAGCAAACGAAAGCAAAAATATAGCTTTAGTGGTGGTCCCTGCTTTGGACAAAAGGTAGAATTGATGGCCCCTTAAGTTGGAATTTGTTGTGTTAGTTGATGTGATACCGGTATATAAGGGGAATGGAATCCCACAGTTTATAAACTCTGTTATTTTTTTTTTTTCTTTAGAAAGGATTGGCTTTGTTTTGCTTTCATATGGGATGGATTATGATTATGTGCGTCGACAGCTTATTTCCGTCGTATGAACGTTGTTAGGTTTCCTACGCGTTTGTAAAGACTAAAAGACCGGTTGTACATTATAGACAACGCTTGAGGATACTCATGTAATACCAAGAGCGCGACTTTCATTATAATGATTATTATGACTGTAATACTCTTTTAGCTTTTCTTACAAGTTTTACAACCTATACAACAGACCTTCTTTTTTTCTTTTATTTTCTTTTCTTTTTTGTTTTTTTATTGAGTGCGGCTTACATTTAAGGTTTTAATTGCATCAAGAGCAGTTTTACAGCTGCAACAGGTTGTTGAGAAAAAAAGTAAAGAAAAACAAAAAAAAAAAAGGATTGCATCAGGTGCCGTTATGTATGTGAGATAACTATATTTGGGAGGTTCATTAAATTGAAATTCAAAACGACACGCTCATGCGTGTGTGGGGCTGGCTGCTGGAGTGCTTAATTTTAAATTCAGAAGCCAAAGACTTGAACATACATATAATAAATCTCTTGATGTATTGGAGAGGACAAAGAGATGCGACACATGCTGATAATAATAATATGCCCAAAATAAACTCTGTCAGTATACAGAAATGCATTAAATTTATTAAAGTGATGCATGATTACAGAAAGGAGAAAGATTAATTTATTTTTACTTCATATATGGACTCATAAATGTTAATTTATTCAATAAAATATCTATTAATTAATTAATAACCTATTAATTAATCAATTAATGGGTTTCACTAAAAGCTTCCTTTAAAATATAACAAAAAAAGGAATTTTTTTTTTGAAATCATGATTTATGAAAATATAGAAAAGTCCATATCGGTCTTGTGGGCTACAACTTAATTTATCGCAAGTGACAACAAAAAAATTGTATTGAATATTATTTCAAGAATACTAAAACTGAAAGCTGACAAAGGGTCTCATTGATTTAAGGTTTGTTAAAACAAAAGAGTTGAGGTTCGAACTTTTTCTTTCATATAATATTGCAAGGAATTGCATATATTGTATTCATTAATTTCTTGGAAGTAATTTAATCAATTAATCTTTTTACTATGAAATAAAATAATTTTCATTCACATTTTAATTGTAAGCTATTATTATTCATGCAGCCTATACTGCGAAGAATGTTGTATTGCAACTCTTTTAATGATGCGTGTGTGCATTGCAGCGCATTCACAAATAGTTAAACGACATTGAACTCATCTAAATAAAGTTTTTTGATCCCCATCCATCGAATATGACAAACCATTAAAATGACACAATCATAAAACGATAGAAATACATAAATTTTAATCGAATAAATTGCAAAAGAAGATTTACAAATTGTTTAGAGTCGTCATCACGATTTTTTTTTTGGTGTATATAATATATATTTATATATATGTTGTGCCAATCCCTGTTGAAATGCGTAAAATCCATTCGGCTCACTGACCATTTCGGTTAGTAAAAATACAGGTGGTTTCAATTTCAATAGAGATATGCATCATCCTAATTAAATTTATAAAAGATTCAGGCTGCAAAAAAAATAGTGTTTTTTTCTATTACATCAACATATGATACACACCCATTCTAAGGTCACGTACAATTATGGTGACCATACGCTCATGCATCCAATGTAATTTAAACTAGAGCGTAGAGCTCCAAATTTGGTACAGCGTATTTCTATGTAATTTCCTTTTCGAATTTTGTGTTTTAACTCATTCAAAACGGGTAGCTCCCATACGATGATTTTGGTTTTTTAAAACTGAGAACCTGCAATGACCAAAGTAGCTGTAAGAAAACTCCGTTTCAGAATTTAAGAAAAAATTCACATCACGGAAAAATTATATAGTTATTGCATTTAAAATTTTATAAAAGAAAATTAATTTTTTGTATGACTTTTTTCGATCTCGTATTCAGCAGTTTTTGTAAAATGGTCACCATATTAATTGATAGGCCTTTTAAATTGCATTATGGAATGGAATTTCAATTTTTAACATGATTTTAACTGAAGGTTATATTCTTTTTGAAGAATGGTAAATCGGGATTCCCATGTCAGCATTCAGTTTGATGCCTGCAACTCTGCAACCTCCCGCAGCAGCGTATATGCGATACAATCTTCAATGAATTGGAAAAGCCTTTTTATGTTTGTTTTTTTTTTTGTTTGTTGTTTTGTTCCATTATTCCATAATGTTACAACCGGAAAACAATCAATCATTGCATGGACAATAGAAACTTTATTTTTTTTTATTTTTAGTGTTGTGGTGTTTGTGGTAAATTGATTTGGCACAATTTTCGCTTTCGCAGTCTAATTGAATGCAAGTTGTATATCTGCTAAAATATACTCTCGTACTCGTACATTGTACCAGCTTGCGGTTGTGTGGCATCAGTGTTTTTTTTTTTTTTTTAATCGATGACAAGGGGAAACATTGTTATGCGGGTTTTTTTTTGCTGAGCTGTTCGATCATGATAGTAGAGAGTTGTCTTTTCCTGTTTTTAGTATTTGTTAGCGTTGTGTGTTTAATTCTTATTAACATCAATATATTGCCTCATTATTTTATTAAATAAATAAACAAAATAAATTATTCGAATTTAAATTATTATGTCAAGCTTTTACGGGGCAGACAAGTGATGCACAGGGAATTAATTCTTTTACATAATATTGAACAAAGTGATATCAGATTTTATAGTATCGTTTTTCGATTGTCTAAAGACCATTTAAAATCACTTGATTATACTCGTTTATGTGAAGTTGAAATTTAATAAATGGTAATGGTTTTTAAATTATGTCATTTGAGTACAATGAAAGTATATTTACTTGAAATTGAAGACTTTTGTTAAAAGTTATTTGGGGAGGGATTGAGTGATTATACACGATGGAAAGATTGAAAATGACTTATCTGTAGATGAACAATAAAAGTGGTTGTATGTAGCAAGACAGTTGCGCGTGGTGAAATAATTAGTGCGTAGGACTGTTACACCGAAGGTCTTGGGTTCGATTTACCGCCTGTGTCATCTAAAAACAGAAATGTTTTTTCTTGAGAAAATGAGACAAAATTCTTCTTTTTTTTCTATTTTTTAGGTTTTTTTTTTTAGAAATGTTTTTTCTTGAGAAAATGAGAAAAAATTCTATTTCTATTTTTTTTATTTAAAAAAATTACAAAAGTTTGTATTCAATATTTGGTTTAAATTTTTTCAAAATCTTTTTGATTGAGATTTTCAAATTATGTTGATTTTATTGAGTAAGATGAATAAAAAAATTCTTGGGGTCGCGTTGATTCGATCGACTTTTAAACCTCTACTGCACAAGAAGCCATATATGGCTTTTGATTTTCTAACGCCGAATATAAGGATTTGGCAACTGCTATTGGAAAAGTACCGTTTTGATGATTTAGATAAGTTCTTTGTTTATATGTTATTGTTTTTCTTTTTCTTTGTGCAATCAAAAAAAAATAAAAATTAAATTTATTTAAACATTTTTTTTTTGTTTTGGTCTCTTAATTGTACAAAATGAAAACAAAAATGAAAACAAAAATTTTTTTTATTGGATCATAGCGCGTGCAGTAGAGGGAGTAAAAAATCTTTTTTTATCATCTAATCTTCAAAGTGTATTAAAGTCCAAACTAAATTCTTGGCTTCATATTTCGATTGTAACCAAACAATCTCCAACGCAAAACCTCATTGATTTGGCCAAATGATCAATATCAAATGAAAATCAAATGTGATACAACTAACCCAATTTATTAAAATTTATCACTTATCAAAATCTTCCTCGTCAATATATTATTATGTGCAGTCTTTGGCAACGACTCATATGTAATGATAATAATAACACAAAATATATTAACGTTTTTTGTCGGCTTAGTCCGAATGCGTCTAATAAGAACATACAACATTACAAATATGTATATTATGATCCTCCTCTCGTATAAGCCAAGCGCAAGTTTAAATGTTTTTCATGCAACACTATAGGCGGGTGACTTGGCCCACAAATAAATAAGGTTAACAACAATAAGTCTTCGTGTCGTGTAATTCAACTACAGCTTAGCAGTACCTCGAGCTCTGTGAAATGAGTATATTATGTACTTGGTATACGTTATAAGCATCTGTTAGGCCAAGTTAGTTAAATGATGCAATTTTGTACTTAAGATTAATTTAAAACAATTTTAAAGAGCACTAGCAGCGTCAGCCAGTAGCAGTAGCAAAAGTGAGCAAAATGATTATACAAATTACGATGCTATTAGTGATAAACGAAATTGTCTTTAGGTATATTATGTTAATGTTATAGCCTGAGAGGTAAGGTTAGAAATGAGGAATACAGAATTTATTTTAAAAGTGTGGCTATGATATTTTGATTGATTGCCTACCAGTTAGTTTTTTTTTTTTGCAGAAAATTTATTGAAATATTGATAAAAAAAAAGACTTAAATTAAAAAATCTGCTATGGAATACTAAAATGTGGGATATGCGGGACAGATTTACAGACTATCCGCATGTGAATTATAATTATCCATCCATTGTTTAAGAAGTATCTGGTTACAAATTGGATGCGATATTTGATTCCTTATCTAATTCTAGTTTATAAATTGGAAAAGATTTAAATCGCAAAATTCTTAGGGCCAGTTTTTCAGTGATGAGTTAAACCAGAGTTAGTTAATTTAGTGGACATTAATTTATTAACATTTGACTCAAAAAACAGTTCTTCAGTAGAGATTTCATTCCGATCGATCTAAGTCGGAGGATAAATAAAATATCATGTTTTAGGTCCATTTTGTTTACAGTGGGTTAATTCTGAACCATGACTTTTACAGGTTTTAAATAAATGGTGATTAATAACCAATTAACTATTTCATGATTAACAACTCAATTTATGGATTCCTTGATAAATATTTTGATTACCATGCAAATTCTATGATTTACCATTTACAATAATCCTCGATTAAACATGAACAGCTGTGAATAAACTGGCCCCAATACCACAGTTAACTCACCAGAACTTGTGAGTTTAATCGGGTTTAACTTTAATCTCGCATTAAAAAACTAAGCAATCAGGCATTACGCAATACACAATCTTTTTTCGATTCTGTATTAAAAAAAATATGCACATCTGGATATCACGGAAGTGCTGGTTCAAAACTAGATATTTCAAATTTATGATAATGGTTGAATTACAACATACATACATATATCTTTACAGAGAAAATATTACAAGACTACTAAAAAATGAAAAAATATTTCTAAAATTTTTAAATGCAATATTGTTTGAATTATTTTTAAGCACCACAATTCTCAATAAATAAATAAATAAATAAATAATAATCAAATATGGGGCGATAACCCAAAAATAGGGCAATTTTTTCAATATAAGATTAAGCCCTATTTTTGTTATGTGAAATTTTTGACAGAAACTTGCAACACAATTTTTTAGAACATACTGCGATAATTGCAAAAATAAGGTTTAATCAAAATCGTTGAAGTCGTTTTCGTGTAAAATTGAAAAAAACCGAAATCATTGTATGGAAGCTACCCGTTTTAGATGAGCTTACATAAAAATTCGAACTCATCTTCTAAAGAATCACATAAAAATGCTCTACATCAAACTTAAAACAAATCGGTTCACCCGTTTAGGCTCTAGCTCAAATAATAGTGCACCCACGGTGGGACAGACACATATATACCTGCGGACGCTATGACGAAAAACACTTTTTTTTAGACTTCTCCATTATTGTAGACTAAATTTTGATTAAAAGTTAGAAATATGCTTTCTACACGAAACCAATACTTGCTTTATTAAAAAATTATAATATTCATATAAGAAATTTTAAATTAAGTGAAGGTCGAATGTATAAAATAACTCACCAAAATACAATCTTACCTGCCAGACTATTTTGTCTGCTCATTTTGATAGCTTTTTATTTGAATGAAGTTTGTTATTTTTTTTGCATAATATGTATAAGAGCTTTTGAAGTAAACTATACTCGTACTAGTATACACATAAAATTGTTTTAAGAGGAGTTTGAAAGTCTTAACAAAATATTATTATAATACGAGTGAATTGGATAGTTATTATGAGCTCAAAGATAGTTTTCTTTGTTGCATATTTTTAGGAATGCAATTTTACGTATTTTGTTATGACATGACGATGGAAAAAGAAATGCTTTCTCTTTTGTTGGGTGACAATGAGGTGGCGTTGTTTTGAATTATATTCAAAAAAATATTTAATTATTATTGTTAATAATTATATGTTGTTATATTTTAAATGGAAGTAACTTTATTTTTGCACTTCTAATACTCCAGAAATTTCCTTTGGATTTCGGGTGTAATTTTCTTCTTTTTTTTTGTCTTAGATTTTTGTTTGGACAAAAATTATTTCGCAAATCTTGCTCCGCAATCATCAAAATACATTTTAATCGACTTACAGTAGTTTTGTTCGCTAATTTTTTTCCTGTCTTTGAATTAACCCGCAAAATGATCATTTTGCAAAAATTTCTCCTAGAAAAATCACCGAAAATAATTTAATTTATGAGAGAATGTTTAAATTACATACACGAAATTTTATGAGAGTACTGTCCTTATCAGTTAGAGTAGGTCTGTTTCTTTACTTCCCAAAACTGCCAATTTTGACCAATTCTAGTCCAATTTTATTTTTTTATATGGACTTTGACAGAACTTTGGGCTAAAATGGGTAGAAAGTCGCAGTTTTGGGAAGTAAAGAAACAGCCTAGTGTCGCAGTCGTAAAATTTTGTATTAAAATTTTAAAACGTTAAAATGCTCAAAATAAATATTTATTATGCTATAAATAAATATTTCATTAGTATTTAAAAAAACCGTTCAAAAGTTGAACAAGTAAATAAGTTTTCAAATTTGTGCTTATTATACTATAAATTAGGTCTTCAATTTTCAGGATAAAATAAAGAATATGTATATGAATAATTTCATTAAAATTTTGATCGTTTGGAGGATATTTCATTTGGGCGTTAATTAACGGCGTCGTCAGGAGTGACAAGAACAACTTCAGAAAGTTGCGATAATAATATTGGATGAGACTAGAGAAATTCCATTTTATGACAGTTTATTGCCATTTAAATGGGTGTGAATTAAAGCGCTTCTCTTGTGTTACCATTGTTCTATAGCTCTCTCCTGAAAATTTTCAAAATTTTGAAAAATAATATTTAACTATAAGCTATGGTTGAGATTTTCATTCACAAATTTCTCACTTGGAGGTATTTATATTGTAACTAGATAGGCGGTATGGGCAATATATGGCATTTTAAATCAATTGGCGCTTTCAAGAAAATGAGATCTCAGAGATTTTTCTCATTCAAAATAGTAAGCAAGTAAATCCAAGATTTTTTTATTCAGAATTTTGACAGCAAAGCTGAGAAATTTTTCTAAAGAATCCTCTTCATGTTACTAAGATTGCTGAGATACCAGAGATCTCATTTTCCTGAAAATGCCTATATATACATTATTTAAATAAAATTAAAATCAAAGTTAAGCATATCTGTCAATTTACTCATAGAAGGATCCTCGTACTAAATGCAAAAAAAAAAACAAATTTTTTAGTAAAATCTTAAAATGTTTTCTCTAAATATAAAAATCGATAATCTCTCATTAAATTTTCAATTATTTTTTATTTTGGCAAACCAAATGCATAAAACTATTACTTACGTACTTAATTAAAATGTGACTTGCGTTCGAAAAGGTGTGTTTTAACCTTGCCTTATTTTTATTTGAAAATTCATAAAATTATTCTTCCGCAATATCGTTTGGCGCAATTAATAATGAATACAAATTTACATACATACATATATCATACTCTTTTAGAATTCTTGTGAATCTAAATAATTTTTATTAATGTTCTGCGCTTTTATTTATTTGAGAATATGCATTGCACGTAATTTTTCTTTGCTTTAAAATCATAAGAGTTATAATATTTACCTACGCTAGCATAATGATGGGTATAAGATATTATTTATAATTTTTATACGTGTTTACCTTGGAAGGTATGGTTTAGAAAAGAAGCACAGCAGCATTTGCATATGTCAAAGACTCCGAACAGTAATTGGTTTATGTCAAAAAAAAAAGAAATGAACAAGCTGAATGGAAGCTTCATATTTTTTTAAACTGTCAAGATCTTGAGATAAAATTTTTTTCCAAATGACTTTTATTTTGTCCCACATTAATTTAAATAATTTTTTCTTTCTAAGAGACCATTCAACTTCAACGTCTGACAAATATCTCTTTTGTTTATTTGACTCTGATACACATAAAGGTTGTTCATTATTTAGATTGGAACTAAATGTTAAACTCAAACTGTTGGTTTGAATTGTTTTGTTTATTTATTTTTCTGTACTTCATTTGTAAAAAACTTTTTTATAATTTTAATTAAATATTTTATTATAAATTTTGTTTATAGCAATTTGCATTAATAAACTAATAGCTTATTTTTATAAGACTTTAATTTCTTCATTTCTACTCACAAACAAAAGGCAGCAAATTATTTTGAAAAAATTCATATCGGTCCTTTTATTCTAAATAGTTTATTCCTCCTGAGAAGTTCCGTTTACCGACAACGATGACGGGGATATTCAAACATTTTCGACTTAAACTCACGGACAACTGATCGGACACTAAAATCTTTCAAAGAACAGATACATTCCTTAAATAAAAAAAGTACGCTGAAGCATGGTCATCTATAAAAAACCGATACCAGATCTCAAAAGAATTTACCTTCACCTCTTAATAAAATACCAAAAGGTCAAACATAAAGCATCAACAATGTCCAGTAAAGTTATGTAAAATTAAAAAAAAAAGTGCACTCAAATATTTTGAAAATAATTATAGAGTACCTACTCTTATAATAATTTAAAAGTGTTATTATGGTCACGTCTAACTATGGCATCTTTATGCCTTACTGCGTGCAGTAATTAAGTCATATGAGTTGGTGTTGCATTGTTTTTTTTTCTATTGGGAAGTACCTACATGATTTTGTACAAGCAATTTCTAGGCCACATATGCCATACATACACGATCATGTACTGTACAAAACAAAAAACAGAAAAAAACTCACTCACTCAAAGATTTATTTAGCACACAAAACAAAAAAATCGAGTTCGTTGCTCAACTCTTTTGTTTTGGTTTATCTCCCTCTTTGTGTTTTTCTTTTGTTTTGGTGTGTTTTTGATTTTCTGTTATTTGTTTTTTTCTTTATCACCCCGGCAAATGGTATAATAAAATACAAAAAATATTTACCAAAATGGAAAGATGATGGTAATAAAAGAAGTTAATTGTGACCTTGGAATTATACTTCTTACGCCTGCTATAATAAGGACGGTCTGAATCCCTCAAGTGGTTGGGTTTTTGGATCATTGCTGGAACTTCCCACGTTATGTGTTGTGTTGATCTGTATATGAAAGTTATTGTTATAGTAATTTTTAATCACTATTTTTCTTGTTATATCACATATTTACCGCGTTATACTTGTTGTGTTTGCAGAGCTTAAAACGGACAATTAAAAATGAAGAAAAAAAAAATTTCAAAAATATAATTGAAAAAAACATTAAAATCGTAACAACGAATTATGTGCGCAATGTATATGAGCACTTTTTGTCCAATAAATCCTCCAAGCATATGAATCTAACGACGTAACTGCATTAAGATACTTATCTCGTTTTATGTTGATTAAATAATCAATTTATTGCCTCTTCAAAACATTTGTCGCATTTGGTAAGCAATACAGCAAAAAACTGTAGAGCACGATGATGAACAAAGAAATACATACCGCATTCCAAATATCTAATCATAATACATACATTTATTGTGTAATCCACTCTTGATTTGATGGGAATTTGTAATTGAAAAGTTTGTGTATGAAAATTAAATGACATGCAATTTGTTGCAGCTGCTTCGCAATTAATTTCAAATACAAAATACACCAAAAGTGTACTCAAGAGGTCATTTCCGGTAACTGTTTTTGTTGAATGCGCTATGAACTTTCCATTTCTTTAATTTTTATACAAACCTGTATCATATCTAAACAAAAATAAGGCTCTGACACTCATATAGCAGCTGAATAGTTATAACTGTACTATGTAGTTTGTATTATTAAAATGGAATGAAAGTGAATCTTCACTCATGAACAAGTTTGATGTGGTCGACATGGGGCGATGTAAAATTTCTTCTACAACCTGGCCTTGTGGCTGGAGAAGTGAAGTGGTACAAGTACACGGAGGCTATAATTTTCTTTCCTGCAGGTTTACATTGAAGCTTGGGAGTCGTTGAATGAAGTGCCTCTCCTTGAGACAGTGCTGGTTTATGTGGTCTTTGATCGTGAAAAGAGATTTCCCATTGTAATTGGCAAGCAGAAGATAGTTCAAACAGTGGGACATTAAAGTTGAAAAAGTGAAATGAAATTGAAATAAATATAATTTCTTTAACCTGCAAATCGTTATGAACCAAAAATAAACAGTTTTTAACTAAAAAACCTTCTGGAAAACTGTCAAACATAGCCACATTTTATTGAATCATTGTGAACTTCATGTTTTAAAGGATCATATTTTTTAGTATTCATAATTCTAAAACGTAAACTTTAGAACTGTTTGCTGGATTGTACCAATAAAATCAAATAAAGTTTTGTTGTTAGAGAATTTTTAAGCTTACTTTTTGTCTTACTTTTTTTTAATATATATGTACAATGTACATGAGTCAAAGAACAATAAAATTAACTTTTGTTCAAATTTTGTTCGTACATTCACTTTTTTTTGTGCACTACCGCCAACTTTTCTGTACAAGTTGAGTTCAATCAATTTTTTTATATTTGATTTATAATTTAATGCTTCATTTTTATGGACTATTATAGAATTATTTAAAATAATTTGAAACTATTATTAAATTCTATTATTACGTAGTTGGAATCTTTCAAGTTTTTTCCTTATGTTTAACTAAAGATACCCCACTGTTCGAGGTGACGTGATGTGAGCTGACTTCCGTGAGATGAAACCTACAAAAATTATGGGGGTGACCAAAAAGGATGATGATTGCATCTTTTTGGTTTTGGTTGCGTAAGATTTTAAAATTGCGGTAAGTGAAAGGGAAGAGATGATCTTTCAAGATGATTATATATGGATCCTGATGTGCCTTGGGAACTGCAAACCGCATAACAGTTGTTGAGTATTTTTACTTAATTGTCTAGTATAAAGACATGTCAAATGATATTTTATAAGAAAATAGTGAAGGATTTCTTTATTAAATAATAAAAAAAAAACATATATTTAAATTTTTAAATAGAATGCTGCCACCTAGAAAAAATAAATAGTAAATATAATGAATAAAATAATAGTTATAATATAAATAGTAAGCTTTGTATATTATTTGAATTATTCAAAAAAAAAGTTTAAAATTTTTTTTTAGAAATTGACTGCATGTAAAAATTTACGATTAATTCTTGATATACATTTGCACCAAAGGGTGATATGACAAAATGCTAGGACATGTAGATTTGGCTAAACCAAGAAAAAGATCATCTGAGGTTTTATTTAACCACATAAAGAAAGGAGAAGTTTTTTTTTAATTATCCTAACATGGTAAAAATAATTGAAAAAACAACGGCAACACTTTTTTGAAGTCAGAATTCAATTCTTTAATTTTTATTTTAAAATAAAAATATAAAATTAAAAAATTAATTTATGTTTTATACTGAATTTTGTTTTTAGTTTTATGCAAATAAATATTACTTTGATTTCAAGTTTGTATAATCTTATTAATTTTAACTAGAAGATTCGTGTGTTTCCGATTCTAAGAAAATTTAAAATCTGATTTTTTGTTAAAAAAATGATCTTTTTTTCTAAAATTTAATTGAAATTTAAAATCAAAATAATTCATATTCAGTTTTTTTTAATATTTGTACTCATAGGTCAGTGGTAGTTAAACTATTATAGTTTATGGTTTGGGTTTTACTAAACCAGAATTTGAGATAAATTTTTAAATTATTTTTCACTCGATGAGCATACTTTTTTTTAAATAATAATCAATAAAATCAATTTTTTAAATAATAATGGATCACCCTAAAAGGTTGTTTCCGACTAGAATAGAAATGTTTTGTTTGTTGAAAATTTCTAAGAAAATAATCGGTTTGAATTTTTTTCTAAGAAAATAGTCGGTTTGAATTTTTCAAAAATGAGAAGAGGAGACCTTACAAAAAAAATATGGAAACAATAATTAATATCAATGGAAACACAATATTAAAAAAAATCCAACTCTTTCATTTTATAAAAAAAAAAATATTTTAAAAATTTAATTTATGTGAAAAAATTTATACTACTAATTTTTTCTTAAATTGCCAAAAGGAAGGCGTCTTCCCCAGAAATAGGTTTACATGCTCACACTGACTCCCCCTACACTTAAAATTTATTCTAGTAATTTAAAGTTGATTTCTTCAATTGTGAACTTTTTGCTATTGGAATCGAGACTAACAACTTAAGAAAAAAAAATAATATTAAAGACAAGCGCTAATTTTAGCGCTAAATAAAAATTGTGTTCCTATTTATTATTTGTATTGTTTACTAAATATTTAATTGATGATTGAAAAATCGTCACTTAAATTAAATAGGTTACCCTTGATGCTTATTTTTGTGTGATCCCATTTCTGATCCAGTGATAAAAAAACAATGAAAATACAATCTTAATTTTTTTTTTTTGTAAAAGTTTTGTTTATTTACAGAAAATTACTATCATTTCGTTACACTTAAAACTACAACAAATTTAAACATTCTAACAGCGTTTACTCGAGACATTTCATTCAGTTTTTTTCTTAGATTTAAGGAAGTTTGTTTGTGCCACCCGCTTAGATGGCTCTGACTATATACACAAAAACACATGGTACACTTGAATATAAATGAAAATATAGTTAAAAAGAGAGAGACAGAGAAAGAGTGACAGCTGAAGAGTATTTACAGCATGAAAACAGTCGTGGTACATAAAATGCACTTAACTAAGAGATAACAATTGTGAAGGATCTATTCTATTTCTAGCTTAATCCCATCCATGATGTTCATGGTGTTCATGATGTTCATGATGAATTGGCACCCAAACCTTTTCCCATACTGGCTTCCAGACCTTCTTCCATGCTGGCACTTTAACTTCCTTCCACACTGGTACTTGAATGGCTTTCCATTCGTCTTTCCAGGCTTCCTTCTTTTCAGTGGCCCAAGCTTGTTTCTTCTCTGTCCGCCATATTTGTACTTTCTCTTCGACCCATGTCTCACGTTTCTCTTTGATCCAGATTTGTTTTTTCACTTGTTTCCAAACTTGAATCCATTCTTCCTTCCATTCGAGTTTCTTCTCTGGCACCCATTCTTGTTTTTTCTCTGTACGCCAGACCTTCTTCCACACGGGTTTCCAAATTAATTTCTTTCGCCATAGATCATGACTTGTGTATTCCCAACCTTCGTGATCTTTGCCAAGGAATTTCTCACCGGGTATTCCCATTTTTACCCATTCGGGGACAAACATTTGCTTCCATTCGGGTACTTGAATTTCTTTCCAAATTGGTACCTTAATTTCCTTCCAAATGGGTTTGTTGATTTTCTTCCATTCGGGAACTTTTTCTTCTTTCCATGCGGGTACTTCACGTTCTTCGATGTGGGGTTTTTTTACAATCTTCCAATCGGGTACTTGGACGTCCTTCCAAATTGGTACTTGAACTTCTTTCCAAATTGGCACTTGGATTTTCTTCCATTTGGTTTCCCATGCTTCTTTTTTGACAGTCTTCCAAATTTGTACCCAATCTTCTTTCCAGACGAGTTTTTTCTTCCAAACTCCTTCGGGCGGGTGGGCGAATGCTGTTGAAATGAGCAGACTGCAGCTGACTCCGAGCAACTAAATGAAATATAAAAAAGGTTTGATTATATTAGGGTTTAAAAATAAATAAAATGTTTGAAAATAGCGCAAACTTAGCGCCATATATGAGAGGAGATAAAACATGATCAACTTTTTTGACAAAAAGTTTGAATTCTTTAAAATTATTTTTATTTTTTTTAATTAAAAGGTCACTCATACTTCTGATAGTTAATTTAAGATTCTACATGTGTTTTTGTTGTAAAGATTAAGAGAAATAAAAAAAATAATATTTAAGATAAATGTGTAATAATTTACAATTGATTAATGAAAACCATGTCATTTCATGAAAGCAAACAATATTTCTTCCGCTTCTATATTTACTTGATTTAAATTTAATTGAGTTATTCATTTCCTTTGTAATTTTTGACAATAGCAAAACCATATTCATCGTAGGTGTTTAAAAAAGATTAAAGCTCTGCCATCATGACAAATTTGGCAGTAAATTTTATTTTCGTTTTTAATTAACATTCCAAATTATATCGTGACTAATTTGTATAGATGACCTTGACCTATCAATGGAAGGTTTGATTTTTGACTGAACGGCTTCTTGTTTTTAAAGGAACTTTTTACCATAATAAATATATGTAATTATTTCAAGTTATAGGGTTTTTGAAATTAAAATTAATTTCATATGAAATGGTATATAATATGTGTTGCGGTTAATTTAATAGTAAATTAGACAAGTGATAGCTCTGACAGTTCCAAATTTTGAAATAGAATCTTGTGTTTTTAAATGGATAGTTTTTGTGAAGTATGCTCAAAATAGATTTCTGAACCCAAACAATTAATTTGTGGATCTGTGTCAGCTTTCTTTCGGTAAAAATAATAAGGATTTTTCATTCATTAGTTATTAATGTGACCAAAAAAGCCGACATAAAAAAAACTTCAAAACTTTACATTTAATACCAGCTGCCTTCCTTTGAACTTACAATCTAAGAGATCTTATAGTCAGAGCCTTTTTCAACAAACACAAAAATTTTTGATTTGAGTTCCAAAGAAAAACAAAGTACATTATGGGAAAATCCACACAATATATTTATTTACAAAAAATATTTTATATTATTTTTCGTGTATGTTAAAATATCATTAATTTCCGTGTTAGTTTTTCTTACGAATCAAAGAAACCGAATAGTCATTATAATAATTGCTTTCGCAAGTTCACTGCCATTCAATGCCAACTGTTTATTTTTTTGCCATGTCATTCTGCACAATGTGTGCGAAAGGCTTTTTTTTCTTTAACAAATACTTGAATAATAAAGACATGATAAATTAGTAGTCATTTAAGTCAATCAAAAGGTTAAGTTGAAGTAGGTGGGTACTGGGTAGATACCTAATGTAATAACTGTAAATTATGAAATTAAACTTAATATGTCAATTAAATTCACTTTATTTACATATATATTATTCAACAAATTATCGAGAAAATTCATTTAAATTATCTCAGAATTTTCTGAAACGAAACCTAAATATTTAAGTTGAACGTGAGCGCTGCGATAGTTTACATAATCGATTAAGTATAAATTCAATATTTAAGTTTTGTATCAACAAAAAAGGCTTTTTATGAAACCTTAAAACCAAACAAATATTTTAAAAACATTTTGTTTAATTAAAACATAAATATTTAAGTTTTACAAACAAATTTAGTTCACCTGATTGCAAGAATTTTTTACAGAAAAATATTATTTTAATTTTCGAAATTTTTCAATTTTCCTCTTTTTACTTTTATAATGACTAATAATTTAGCTATGTCATAAAGTATCCTAGTTTATTTAATAGTCTCGGAAATCTCATTAATCTCAGTTACATGAACAGGATTCCTCAGCAAAATTTCTATCAAAATTCTGAGGAACAAAATCTTGGATTCCATTGCTCACTTTTTGACTGAGGAAAAAATCTCTGAAGTCTCATTTTTTTGAAAGCGTCAAATATTAAAAACATTTTGTTAAGATAAATTTAAAAAATTCTCAAATGTGAAATTCTTAAAACATCAACTTAGAAAAGAAATAAAATACAAAAATTCAAAAAATGCCTTTGCTTTAATTCATTCAATCTATGGGCATCGTTCTTGTCGATTCTCATCGAAAAGAGTCAGTATATAAATTCATAATTTAAGTCAGCATACATTTAAATGCATAAACATAATTTAAAATTAATTTTAAATCAAGAACGGATATGATAATTGAAAATCAACTGTTAAGTAAACCATAAAAATAAATAAAAAAAATCATTTATTTTCTTATTAAAAATTAAAGAAAAAACTTATTATTTTTATTTTAGTGGAATATTTTGTGCTGAAAACTTAATTAATTTTTGTTTGTACCAACATTTTTATTTGTTACTTAAATTTCGGTTTGTTAAATTTGTTTAAAATTCTGTTGAATTGGTTTTGAGTATTTTAAAATACAATAGGTATTTGCTAAGATTTTATCATTTTTTATGGTAAGAGGTTTTGAACTCTGTCTTTTTCTGTAAAAGAAACATTGTTACGCTAAATTGCTAAAAGTTGGCTCCAATTCTGCTGATTGTTTTGCATTAATAATATTTGTTTGGATTTTTTTGACTAACGAGATTCTGCACTTTAACCTTTTTAGGGCTGTAATTAAACATATTATACGCTTACAAAAATGGAAGTCATTCATTATTCAATATTCAAATATTTCAAAATTTAACTTTACAATGTTCAGTTTTTAGTTTTATTTCTTCTTTCTATATTTTAATTATTTTTAAATTTAAGAATAAATATTTATAGAAAAATATTATTTTAAAATTGTCTCAATGAAAATATTAAAATAAACCGATTTTATTATTGGTTTCTTCTTATTTTTTTTTACAAAACTAATTGGTTGCATGATATTTTGAAAACTCAATTTCGAAGAACAGGATTGTTAAAAACACAATAATTATGACTAAACAAATTTTGTAGTAAGTAATTTTTAACTAAAAAACAGCGAGTGTGGATAAACACTGATACTAAACAATATTTTCAAACAGTAATATTTGTAATTCCAAAATAAAAACATTTTTTTCGATGATGTAAAATATTTTTCAAATATTTCGATCTTTTTATAAAAGGGTGTCTATATTCATGCTATCGGAGGACTATCTATTTTTACAAGATTTTTTTTTTAATTGAACGGGGACTTTGAGGGATCATATTTTTTTGTGAGTCAGATTAAATAAAATATCTATCAATAATTTTAAAAGGATTTTCAAAAAACTTTGTTAAGTTAGCATTGACAATCCTACACTTTGAATTAATATTTTTTTTTTTTCAGTTGCACTTAAGGACACAATTATTTTAAAAATAATCAATTTTAACTGAACAGTCTGTATGTTTAAAATAAAATTATCTTAGTGACAATTTTATTTATAGAACACTTTATTTTTCTTTTCACTTCACATTTTAAGAAAAGATATTCGTATAAATATTTTTCATTTTAAAATTCTTCAAAAAAAAAAGATAAACACCCACCAATAACGTAAGGGATCTCATCCTGGGTAAATCCCTTCGCGGTTAGTTAAAGTTTAAACGTTAAAACACTTGTGAATGTTACTCCTCTCCTGATGAGGTCTTCTAATCACACTATCGTTCACTAACTTGTGAACATCTATTTATATTTTGAAAAAGATATAAGAGACATCAAGTGCCCCCAAACCAACCAAATGCATGTAGCTTTGGTGTTTGTTGCTGCTGCTTCTCTTACAAAAATTAAAAAAAAAAAAAAACACACCACAAAATATGCACACCCAGGGTTGTGTATATGCAATTTGAGAAAACTTCACAAAAAACACAAAAAAAAAGAAGAAAATGCAAAACAACAAAATAACAAAAATCACAATAATTATTTCGGATCCCCACATTGCCATACCATCGCGTATATACCTTACCTACGTTAAGAAACCCCAAAGATATATTTGTCTATCTTACTCCAACATTTCCCCCAAAAATATTATAAATTTATCCCTTCTTTTTAAAGTGGTAAAGTGCGGACAAAAAGTAAAAAAATAAAATAAGCTAAACCCTGAGTGGGTTCAAGTTGAGATTCGCATCTGCTCTCATCGTGTGCAGTTTGGCTTTTTAGTGGGTTTAAATTTGTGGTGGTAAAATGTTGTGTATATGGGTTTCAGCCAAGAGCGGAACCTTCACGTGAGTCGAATGACTGGATCGAACACTACAGCTTATCTCACATGGTATAGTGGATGGAGTTAAATAAAGTTATTCAATATACGAAATTCTCATCATGTTGTGAGAAGCAAAGCCACACCGCACCGCGGCAATTCCTATACTCTCCCTTTCAATGGATTTATCTGCGTGTAACAGCAATAGATACGAACGCCACCAGTTGAATTTATTTCCATTTAATTGGCAAAACAATGTGCACTTGAAACATGTGTAGAAAATTGTACGGTTGTGCTAGACTTAATTAAATAAGTAGATTGTAGGTAATCGAAAACTGGATTGATAATATCGATATGTATGTAGGTAAAGTAGGGCGAATCACTAGAGATGCTACAGAAACTGCGACATTTTGAATTAAGAAACTTATGGGGAGAGCATCTACCATTTTTCTAGAGTTTTGACAAGAACATCACAGAATAATTTTACCAAAATATTGATGAAAAATATACCTCGATAGTTTTCAACATTATTGAAGTCTCCTTTTCTGTGAATTTTAAAGAGATGTCTTTTGAAAATAAAGGGATATTTTTTCGGAAGAACACTTTATTGAAAAAAGTGGCTTAAGATGGGTATTATAAAAGAAAGATATGGACTTTAAGTACATATGTAACATTTTATAAAAACTGGTATTCTTTTTATGGACAAGCAGACAAAAATTGTAAGATATAGTTTTCAACACAATACAGCTGCCGAAAGTAATGTGTTCACAGAAAAGCAAGGACAAATACAAAAAATGGAGAATAAGTTTTTATACTAAAAAGTTATATAATTGTAAAAAAGTAAAAACAAATGGTTAAAGAAGGCCCGTATATATCATTATGAAATTAACAAAATCTCTGTAATAAGCTAATAATTTGTATGAGTTTTATCCTAACAATTCATGTCCAATTTAATTTGACTATTTTTAAAGCAAATAAACTTTTTTAAAAAAATCTTTTCACTTTTCAGATGTAACACATAATTTTAACTGTTGACAATTCAACAATAGCAGAAAACTGAGAGAAAACTTGGTATAAAAATTATTATTTAAATTTTTTATTTTCATAAAAGCCCTGTCCAACTACCCCAGGTACAATTATCGAAAAAAGTGTTAAAAAGTGTTAAAAATTGATTAAACATTAGGTTAAGAGAATGCACTTCGAATTCGCTAACACACGGTGTTAAGTTTCTTCAAATATTTGTCAAAAATTAATTTTGTTGTGTTTATTTAAGTTAAAAATTATTTCGAGTTCATTAAACTAGCGTACTCATTAAAAAGAATGCGATTTGGGTCCGAAAACAGTGTTGTACTCAGTACTGTTTTCGGGTCTCAAGTGGAGTAGGGTCGAGTACCAGAAGTTAAGAGTCTTACACCAGCAGCTATGTTGGTTTTTCCAAGAAGCTTGCTAAAATTACTTGTTGTTTTTCCCATATAGAGTTTTAATGTCAGCTCTTTTGTTTTATATTTTAATCGTATACATTTACGAATTAGAGACTTCTTGTCATCAGTGGCCAATGTAATATTTTTGAGCATAATTTGTTCCTTTTTTGCCGGCTTCACTCACAATTGAATGTTTTTAAATTGCCGCTTAAGCATAAAACTGATGGCTGGCTTGATACAATTCTTTTTAATTTCCAAATTAATAATTGAAACACGATAAAAATAAAAGTATTTTTCTAGAAGTAAATGCTCCATTTTATCTTCCTCTTTCAACACTTTTTTTGTTTCTTTCGTTTAATTATTTTACATGTGCTATAAAAAAAAACTTCCCTCTTTTCATGACCGTGTTCTGGTGTGGTAACTTTCAATTTCAAAACATACCGTCCATCAAAGCACACACACACTTTGCCCCAAGAAGTAGGTTACTCTGCGTACGTTGATAGCCGTTGCCGCGCCGCGCCGGCCGTGCCTCGAACGTCCTCACGAATCATTATTTCTGCATTTAATACATTATCGCTCCATTGCATCTTCTGTTGGATACCTTTTCATGCCAAATTATCCTTCGGTTGATGATGGTTTCTGCAAAAAGCTACAATGGTATTTCCCATTCTCATTAAGCAGTCATTTATTTCCCTTAAAAAAAATTATTTGACGTGAAGACGTCTGCAGAAAAATAAAAAAAAAAAACGTAACAAAATGATATAAAATGACATGGCAAGGTGGTCATAAAAATTCCACAAAGAAGTTAAAAATGCCATTTAAATTTCTTCAAAATAATCCGCCAAGGCTTTAAATAGTTAAGTATAACTGTGGTGGTGGTGGTGGCGGCGTATATATCAGCTGCAAAGAGGTACAACAACAACATAAAAAATTTAACGGATCCAAGAATTACATAACTTATAAAGACCAGATTTACACGAATTGATCGGATTGTGTCCAGTTTTGGTGCAATGGAGCTTCTCATTGTCGCTGTCATCTTCGTCGTCGGTGGTGCCGGCAGCGATAAGCTGACTATTTCGATTCATTGCGTTTGGGTTACCTAATGCATTGAATGGCAGGTACAACCAGTACCACATACTCATACTCTTTTCCTTAAGTGAAAATTAATTCTGCCTCATATATATGTTGTGCTGTTAATGTCGCTGTCAACTGTCAATACGGCTGCGGCGGCGACGCACCGGGGTGGACAAACTCGACTGGTTAAGTTTTTGGCGGGAAAAAGACATTTCGCTCAAAGGAAAGTAGACTAATTACAATCATTCGAGGTGATTTACTTTTATTAGGCTTTCCCAATACACATGTATATGGTTTGGCAGGGAAGATTGGTTATATACGAGTCGAGTATGAAGTGAAAATTAATTGATAATGATGTATGGTTTTGATTCTTTGTGAAAAACCGGTATATTCTCTTAGGTAATAATACAATTCAGGCCCTTTTTATAGTTTATGTAATAATTTTTATTATAATTTATGCGCTGATTATCCCAATGGGAGGCTTTCACTGGGTCAATAAGTATAAGGTTGTCCTTAGGTGTTGCGTTGGAAACAATTTAAACGGTGAACATGAAATTTGTGTGTTTATGATGAATTGGTGTTATTATTCATCCAATTAACGGCATCTGTTAGTGGGGTCTTTAAATCTTTTTCATATAGGAATTAAGATATTATCGCAGATGATAGATTACTTAGTTGTGTAAAAGGGTAACTCTGCGCTGGGTGATTGTGATGACTTTTTATTTTTGATGATGATGATTTTATGAAGATTATATTGTATATGGTGACCTTCAGTAAAAGCTTTTTACGTTTAAATTTTATTTTTTAAGTCGAAGGTTATAATAATGATGAGAGTATACCTATATATGCAAAATTTAATTCGCTGAAAGTAAGATGAAATATCAATTAATTATTTTTATAAAATTTCTTAAAACAAAAAAAAAACCTATTGACAGTTGAATGATTCGGTGGATTTTGGTATTATTTTTGCAAAAAAATGTATTCCTTCTCTCAGAGACCTTGAAGAATGCTTGAACAATGATGGAATACTGACAAATTTTTCAAATTGGTTTCAGGCATTTATTTACTTTTAGGTTACCTACTGTTTCCCTACTTAGATGAAAGTAAAGAACGAGTTTGAATAAATAGTATTCGTGCCAATTATGGAATCAATAACTGTAAGGTTATACCGGCTTGAATTGTTGTATATAAACACAGAGCTGTCTGTTGTCTATTAACAAGCACTCAAGAATGGTTGAGAGTTGTAACTTGTAAGTCACTAGGCCCTAGTTCATTACGAGTTGTCAAGAGCACATTTTGGTGTTTTTTGATAATTAATTGTTTAATACAATCTAAGTTTATGCCCAGTTCATTAATTCAGTGGATATAAGTGTAAAATACGTAAAAAAATATGTATAATTAATAAAAATTATCAAACAAGTAATTAAGGGAGTAGGAATACAATTTCATTGAATTTTAAAATTATAAAGTCTGCTAGAATATTTAAAATTTAAGTTTGTGTCACTAAGATTACAAACATTGAATTATCGGAAATGATGGTATTGAAATTTTCTCCACTTAAGATTAAGTACAATAAGACAAGCAAATAATTAAACCCAGCGCTTGAACTCGGAACTTTCATGGAATAAACTTAGAGGGGCAGGAGTTTATAAAGACACTACATTTAGGGTCTGTTTCACAATGTCTGAGTAAAGTTCTGATTAGTTACTCATAAATATTGACACAGGGTCATACGTCTACAGGAGAAAAACTTACAATTGTTTTTTGATCACTTGAATAGGTTATAAATGCGGAAATATTATATTTTGGTTTCTGGACTTATGACTCTGTTCCAATATTTATGTGTCAAGTAACTAATCAGAACTTTACTCAGACATTTCGTCGCTACAATGCAAAATTAGTCTAAGTCACATTTTCAAAATTTTTCAAGAAGAACTTTAGTGCGTAAAATGGTGACTTTCGACACTATGATTATATTCCATTATTTAAATTCTGAAAGAACTACTGCACGTAGGAATATTCAGAATATGTAGAAAATGCGTGAAACACAACAAGTTTCCTTATGACGTTAACAAAAAATAATTTTGAAATTTTGGATCATAGACTAGTTCTGCATAGTATAGCGACGATTTTTAATGAAACTTGTTATCTGAATTCTGTACAAAATATAACTTTTAAGTTTTTTTTTTGTTATAAAAATTTGTTTATGTTCAACTAGGATACTACTCAAATATTTTTTCTTATTGTATCTATTCTTAATATATTTGTATCTTTAAATAACTATATGTATAAAATACTGAGGAAAAATGTTTTGGATTAGCTTTCGCATTTTTTGATGGAGTGAAATCTCTTAAATTTCATTTATCTGAGCGTTCATTTTCATGTTGACTGGTCTTATAAATATTTGATTTTTAAAATTATTTCCTCAAAATTTACTTTCCCAAATTATTATCTTAACACGATTTTTCTAAATAATCACCCAAAAAAAACCCTTTATCTTCGTTTTAACTCCAAGTTCAAACCAATTCAAAATAATTACATAAATCTTCAAAGATCATTAACTTTTATACTCCACAACACTAGTTGAGTGACAAGGTTAAATAGTAATTGAATAATTAGGGCAAACAATGTGACAAGCAAACTTTAACACCTTATACCCACTTCCTTCCTATTTTAAAATCGCACAAATCTTGTGGCTGCGCCTAAAACCATTTGGTATAAATTTTTAACAAAATTACATAATGATATCGTCTAGTCTGGTCTCAGCCTAAAGAAAAGTTTCCACTCACTTTTCTCATTTAACATAAATATATAATTCAACAGATTTATAAATATAATTAATATATAATAATGGTTGTCTGTGTCTGTGCAGCTGTCAAAAATCCCCAAAATTATTTTGTATCAATGATTAATTGATAATCACAAATATTCACCAGACACACATAGTCTACTGGACATAAATCAAAAACACATTAAAACCGCGATGAACACTCTTCAAGTGTCGTCCACTAAACGCTCAATCACTTATTCCAATGTCACTAATGCAAACTTATTATGATTTTTTTTTTATTTAAATTTTTGCTTAACACATTATATTGCTCTTGACCTTGGTTAAGGAAATAAATGTGTTATTTTGGCATCATCGACTTTGACTGGCACTCTGAGATGCGGGGGAGTGGTATAATTATTTATATTGATTTTCATTCCATAAAAATAAAACATATATTTAGTAGTTGAGTTGAGGTGTTTCTTCAGTAAGTATTTTAGGTTAACAACCTATCGCAATATATCTTCTTAAGTTACAACATATTTAAATACCCGTTACAAAGAAACTGCCGAAACAAAAAATGATTTATGGTAAGTTGTTTTATATGGCAAAACCATTTTCCAATGCTCGTATCTCTATCGAAATCGAAAGTTATCTAATGACTTCAGCTCAAAAAGTATCCGGGAATAGTTATTATTCCCTTTTACGGATATTAATCACTCCTTTGGTTATTTGAAACGGTGATTAATACTTAACTGTCAATCTGACGCCACTGCCGTTACAAACATTTAATTGTGACCTGATGCAATATTAAGTTCGTCTCTTTGAAAAGCGCATTCAGACATCAACAGACAAGGGCTTTCATTTTGATGTTCAAAATTCAAAATTCAAATTTGTATTAATTAAATCATAAATAAATACAACTACTTCACTAAATTAAAAGTTCGTTAGCTCTTAACACAGATTTTTTTTTTTTATAAAAAACTAGATTGGTAAATAAATAAATAAAAAAGACAATTTAATTTATTTATGAAGATCAATCATACAAGTTAGATTAGATGCAACGATTTCATGTATTTTACAAGTCTTTCCAAACTTATAGATTAGAAAAAAAAATGTAGATGCAGCGGAAAATTTTAAGCTTGTAACATTTCAAATGCATATACATATAAATTTTAACGGAAGAGTGTGGGTCTAAGTATAATTTATATACATTTAACAAATTCATTATAAGTTTGTGTGAGATGGAATTACAAGATATTTGAATTTTTTGTATAGATTTACCATAAAGATACAGTTTCTTGTTTGTTTTGTTTGTTTCTTTTATATTCAAAGCATATAGTAGTTACGGTTAAGTTTAAGTATTTATTGGTGATTTAACATTTAAATTATACCATTAAGTGTCAAAAATAGTTCATTTAATGGGTTGATGATAGCGAACATCTAGCCTCACACCTCATTTAAGCTTTTCGGTGGAATAGTAGTTTTGTATGGATAATTTTTGAGATTTTATTATGTGTATTTATTGGATTAAATTTCGATTTAATGCTTCTGTTTTAGATAAAAATGTTTAATGGATGTCTTATTTGAAATTTAAAACAATTAATTTGAAAAAAAACTTAAAATCTACATATTTTATACTTTGGATTGAAAAAAGGTTTAAAGCTTCTCGTTTTCTATTCCTAAAAAGCTTGAATAAAATATTTTTATTGTAAAATTTATTATTTTGTAAATATCTCGATATCTAAATTTTTTTTCGTATAGAAATGTCAAGGCAAAAATTGTAAATTAATTATAAAAAAAACAGATTCTAAAAGTCTCATTTCATGTGTGAAATAAATGTATATTGAGAAATAGTGCGCAAATGCAGCAGATTATTTAACTAAGCGGCGATTCGTAAATATATATTGTATTGTTTTCCTACAAAAAAAACATTAACATACTTTACTTTTCTATATATATAGTTCAAAAATTTGTAAATTTTGTGATAAAATCATCAATTTTATTTACTGTTGTTACATTATATGAACGTGATTTTAAGATATTTTATTTTAGTTTATTTGTCCACCCCTTTAGGTGGGAGGGGCAAATGTAAACAAAAAAATATTGAAAATAAAAAATGAACACAAAAACACAACGAAAATACTTACAATATTACGTCATGGTTTTTTTAAAAGCCGTAGTTTATTTTTTAATTATGTTTTTAAACGAAGTTATTTTAGTGATTAGCTAGTTTTCGAATAAATGATTTTTAAACTCAAAATTTTGAAAATAAATTCGACAAAAAACCCTTAACTCTTCTGATTGTTTTATTTCGAAAACTGTTATTTTTATGAAAAAAAAGTATTTCAATGTTTTTTGTAGGAAATTTTGTAAGCTAAAAATAAGTTCTTAACATTTTTTTTGTACAACTTACCATTTGAGAGTTAATCCTGAAAAACCATTATGGGGGGTCTTAAACCCCCCATAAAATTGTTAGTGGCGCTCATATCGATGGGGACATTTGACAGTTTTTTTAGAACATCATGGGGTCGCTTTATACCAAAATCCAGCTTAAAGGCGATTATTTCCTAATTGGGCTGTTTTATGGCTTTATTGACTGGGCCATGTGTAGAATTGCAAAAGCTACTACAAAAGATTTTGCGATTCAAAAAATTATTCCATTCTCTTTACCCTTAAAAACTTATGCCGTTGCAGTTGTTCAAATTTAAGGGCCTTAAAACGATTTGAAACAAAATTCAGCTTTCTTTAATTTTTTGGTTTAATTTTCCTGGTCTTAATCTGCGGTTTCAAAGATCTTCTTCAGTCAATTCGAACAGAAGGAGTAACCTACACAAAATTTCGCCAAAATAAATCAAAAAGAATTTCTTAGAATTGATTAACTGTGTCAAAAAATAAATGAAGAGGTGATTCCAAAAAAATTAGCCTCAGCTTTTTGTGAACGAAAGTAAATAACTTTGTTTAGAAACTGCAATATTGCATTCAGATATTTCTGAGATAACTGAGATTGCTGACTGCTAAGATTCCAAAATCCTGAATTTAGTCTTGCCCATATTTTGTCATTTCGAATTTGACAATTTATAGCATATAGATTATAGAGTAGTCAATTATTTTAAAAATTTGAAAAAAACTGACCTAAGAAATAAGAGATTTCGAATCAAAAAATCTCAAAAAGAATTTTTTTTTACTCGCTGCCATAGTAAGAGCACCGGCTTACAACCAACTAAGTCACTATCCACAATCCATCGTTACAATGGACTGCAAAATTTAAAATTAGGCCGAGTCTTAAATCTAAAGGTTTATTAATCCAAGAGAAAATAAAAATAAAATTTAAGTTTAAAAATTATTGGGGTGTTGCATACTTTTTAATTCAATTGATGCCATTGATGTTTAACATTTTGTATTCAATTTATCAATACAAATTTCCAAATGCTTGCAATAACATCCTACACCCAATTTATAAATTGCAATTGAAAGTTACTCTTACATACGTGACAAATTCCAAATTCATGATAATAAAATGGATTCGTCCCATTTTTTGTTGTTGTTTTTTTATCACGACCAAATTCCGTGTCCAAATCTTGCACATTTATTTAAATTATGTAAAATATATTTTTATTTTCTGAATTTAACATTCCACTAAAAAATTATCATTCAATTGGCTTTCAATTGAATTGGGTATTTAGTGTGTTTTTTTTCGCAACAAATAAGTACCTAGTTAAAATTCGATTTCAACTTAACTTCATTTTTGTTTCTTCTTTTTTTTGCATTCGTGAACATTGAAAAAGTTTATAACATTCATATAACATGCAACTCACTATACTTCCATCACTTCATACTTCATTAAACAAAAAAAAAGGAAACTATATCAATGTGGAACTTAAGTCTTTTTCAAACGAGGACATTGCCTTCATCTTTGATGATTTTAGACAAATTGTGTTCAATCTGTGATAGGTGATAGGTTTACGGAACATTAACGCTGCACGAATGTTCAGTTTGCAACATTATGTGATAGAAAATCAAAACTTATAGCTTTAAGGTTAGATAATGCAACTATGTATATAAGAAAATGTTAATCTAAAAAATTTAATTAATCTTGATTATATTAGAAGTAGGTCTGTTTATAAAAATCTATCATGTGTAAAACTGCAGATTTATCAAGTATAGCATGTATCTAGATAAGTAATCTGGCTTAGTTTCATTCTTTATTTTATATAAATTGTATCATAATCTTGAGCATTTGTTTCTCTCTCACTCTCTCACTCTAGCACATTTAATTTTTTCAATCAACTATATCTAGGATCTCGCTCACCTTCGGAACTTGGTCCAATAATTCCTTCCGTAAAAAAAAATGCTTCAAAACCAAAACGCAAATTGATTTTTTTTTTTTTTCAGTTAAATTAGAGGAAGGGATGACGTGACTTGATCTTGCATAACATGCATCACTTGCTCTGCAAATAAACGAATTAAATGGTGAAAGAGTGAGGGAGACACAGTTTATATGCTCAAAAGTCTTCATTTACACAAAGTAGTATAGTATACGAGTAATGTAGCATCTTCTTCGAAGAGTTGGCTTCGACACTATATCTTGTGATTCAGGTTCTTCTATGTTCATTTCCTTATTCGAGGAGCTTGTTTGCAAATCTTTTTGGCCACACCACCGTCTATAGACATATTGCGTCTTTCACGACTTCTTCGCGTTCAGGAAACTGGGAAGTGACTTTTTGCAAATGCCCTATTGACATTCCTGATGCTGAGATGGCTTATCGTGCAACTTTCATCATTAATAAAAGTCCGTATTTTGCCTGTATTTCCTCAATGGTTAAGGGATTTTGCCCATTCATTAAAGCAAACCGAAATATTATGTGAAACTTTAAAAGCCCATGAACTAGAGTGGGCTTTATTATAAATATGCATTGCTTTACACAATAGCGCCAAGCTGCTCAAAGTCAGGGTGCTTAATAATGGATTGGAGTTAAGATTGTTGTGGTTCGGAGTCGGTAGCTATGATGTTGGATTTGAGCCTTATATACAATCAATTCATATATGCTGCAGTTAATTATAATTTTTTTGATTGAGTTTTCATGCCCACGAAATTAGATTTCAGTTGTAAAAAAAGTTATGTTGCAAGGAGCATTCTTCTTGCTTATAAGCTGGAGGTTTACATCGACACGAGCATATTACATCTCACTCATGTTATACGAGTATAGATTTGGTGCAACTGAAATTAGATTACGTTTGACAATGATGTGGTTTTACTGTAAGAAGGTACCATGTATATGTATATGTTTAATTTTATTTGCAATTCAAATGCCGGTAGTGCAATTATATAAGGGAAATTTGTTTTTATTTTTTTTTTCAACGTTATGTTGTATGTAATTGTGTGTGTTGAATGTTTGTGTTTGAAGCAAACGACGACATTTTATTGGTAAATTAATGACCCATGCGGCACATTGTGGCAGGAAGCCGTTTTTCTCACACCAATTAAATGAAACGCACTAGTGGATATTGAACATGGGCTTTTCAACCGGTTGATAGTTATATCATTGGCATTTGAAATAAACACGACATTTAACATACTATATAGGACAATGGAATGTCTGATGGTGGTATAATGCATCAGCTTTCGATTACATTGATAGGTACTATCATGTTTTAAATTACAGGTAGAGCGAGTTATAGGTGCTAAAGAAAATTCACGAGAGGCTTGCAACATAAATGTGGAATTCCAATATCCTTACCCTATATCTATATAAAATAGTTATGACAGTAAATTAAAGCTGAAAAGAGTCTTATTCCAATGTAAATTCTTACTTTCTTGTGTCACTACAATTTTTATTTCCCATAAAAGAGTCTAAATATTTCGTTTCAGATTGAGTTAGAGTCTTAAGTTAATGTCTTTTTATTAAGAACTTATTCTTCAACAAAGATGTATTTTGAGTCAATTTCTTTTCAACTGCTACAAAGATACAAATATCTTAAAATAAAAAATTTCGTTGTGGTATTAAATAGGAGGGAATCAAGGGAATATTGTTCGCAGCTGACGACATCGTTTTTTGGCCTCATAACTGGAAATGTTTCAAGGAACTAAATTGAATATACATTTTTTTATAGTAATATTTGTCTTATATGTGGACACTCTTATAACCACAAAAGAGTTTCGAACTCTCTCTTAAACACAAAAAAAGTTAAAATAATTGCGAAAAGTCCTCGGGAATAAAATAATGGGAATTTTATAATTATAATCGGTATGAATAACTCCAAAGTTAAAATTTTATTATATTTCTTATAGAGTTACCCATCCGCTTGGTTGAACAATATACTAAGTATAAGGGGTCAGTTATAGCTTTCATTGAAAATGGTCATTGAAAATTTTAATTGTCAATTTTGAGTCCTTGAGAAAGGAAAATTAGTATTTATTTATATGCCAAAATGAAGGTTATGACTCAATTATTATATTTACCCTAAAAAAATTTTCATTGGCCCAAGATTTCGCATAAAATAACTTTTATTTTTTCAATGATTGAACTACCTTACCATTGATCATTGAAAACTTTAAAGTTACTGCATGTGAAAGGTTGGCCTGAAATGGAAATTTTTTGTGGATAGAAATAATAATTGAACTGCATAAGCTTTATATTGGCATCAAAATATTAACTTATTTTTCTTTCTAGACGCCTCAAAATTAACAATTAAAATTTTCAATGATCGTTTTCAATGAAAGCTATAACTGGCACCTAAGATGAGAAGGATGAGGATTTATTTGACTGCTTTCAAATTATTTATAATACAATCGCGCTAATTTCAATTATAGCAGAGGAAAATTATCATACGCATAAACCAAAAAAAATGTTTTTTAATTGAATAAAAAAAGAAAATTATTCTAAAACATTTTGAAAACATCAAATTTGGTTATAAACACATTTTTTAAGCTTGCATTGTTGATTTAAAAAAAAAAAATAAATCTTTCCTTTATTTCAATGGCATTCGAAGAAACAGCTGGAATAAATTATTCCAATCTTATTTTTTTGAAAAAAAAACCAAGGTCTTCATTAAACATATTTTTTTATTTAAAATGAAAACAGAACAATTTTTTATTTGCAATATACATAGGTACTACATACATATTATGTATGGCAAGTTTTGGATTCGTGGGTCTCGCAATCTCGTCCGTCTGTTTGTCTGTTCAACTAGAGCTACAACCCATTCGTTTAATGGGTCAATTTTCTTGAAACTTGGTACCTATCGTTTTTATTTTGGACATTCCACAAGTTTTTTTTTAATTTTCTTACCTTCCATATATTTTTTTAGCATTTTTGAATATAATCTTATTTTTCTCAAAATTGACTCCTCAATTTTTTTTATAGAAAATCGATAAATTTTAATAGGTAAAGGCTATCATAACGAAGATGAAGAAAATTAGAAAACTGTTGTACCTGGCCGAAACGCATTTTTGGACTTGAGGTTGTTTGAACTTATAAATTGAATTTTTAAGGCCACCTTTTTTTCTTAATTAATATAAAAAATTCCCACTGAACCATTTTTTTGATTTTCAATTTTCTTGAAAACGGTTCGACTGGTTTTGTAAAAAAATATTTTTTTGGATTTTTAAAAAAAGTTTCGAAATTCTTTTTTGAAAATTCAATACTCCGAAAACGACTTCTCGAGTTTTATTAAATTTGGCATATTTTTAACATAATCAACAAAAAAGAGGGAGACTTGTAACCCTTAGGGGAACCAAAACAATATCTACAATACAATACAACACAAAATTAAAGCTATTTTGAAAAAAATATTCCTATTTAAAATATAAATTAACAGTAGGTACCTTCCATACAGTTTTTTAAAAACCATTTAAGAAAATTTTATTTTTCTCGATTATATTAACCGAACCGAACCTCACATAGAACCAATTTTTTGATTTTTGGCTATCTCAATATCTGTGAAACCGATTTTAATAAATGGTTTTTATAAAAGAGCTTTTAATAATTAACAAATCTAAAAAAACTTGTGAAATAAATATTTTTCAATTCATAAATCCCAAAGAGTTTGTGACTTGTATATATATTTCAATTACTGACTTGTGAATTGAATGAGGGTTTAAGCTAAAAAAGAGCTCAAGCTTTTGCAACCCTGTAAAATATTGCTACACTCTAATGGAAATTGTTCGTATCTTTAAATTTTTTTTAAAATTTTATTTCATTCAAATATGGAAATTATCATACATTTTGTATATGATAATAGTTTCCAATAATACCAGATCAGAAATTATCATACATGTAGCATAATTATTATAAGGTTGGCAACACTGAACAGCAGTAAACTGAAGTTTTTCAATGGAGGAAACATTTTTTCTACTTTTTTCTCAATAATTTTTTTTGTTATTAACCTCATAACTCACCCCACTTTACCTGGAAAATATTTCAATTTAAAACAAAATCTCATCCTCAAAGTTTATATTACTTTCCAAATACTAAAAGAAACTTTAACAAATATAGTGTTATTTTCGGTGTTTACCCCATTTCACCCTATGAATAGCTAAATTAAATTAAATATTCAGAGATCCGCGGAACTCATCGTCTAAAACTAACGTTAAAAAAAGAGGATTAAAAAATGTATACTATTTTTGTTTTTTTTTTTACCTCATTTCACCCTATCAAAAAAACAATTTTGAAAATATTTAAAGTTAAAGTAATTATTGAAGTCCATGCTCCAAAAATTTTCTTTTAAAGCCTAGTACGCTGCTGATGCGAAACGAAAATTTCCTGTGATCTCCAAACAGACAACGAAACGCTTGCGAAAACACAACGGAAAATATCCTTGGAGAGTTTCACTAATTCCAAAAACAAAATCAAACATAAACAGAGAAACCCATGATGTAAGAAAATGATAAACAAAAAAAAATCACAAATAAAACTCAAATGTCAATTATAAATTTCGCTCTTCGAACAGCGTACTGCAAAACAAAAAGCAGAGCGAAATTTTCCGTTTATGATTTCGTTGTGTCATCTTTGTATGGGATTTTTCGTTTCGCATCAGCAGCGTACTAGGTTTAAAAATCAAAAACAATTTTTAAAATCATTCCACCCTATAAAATATTGAAAATAGTATTCCATATTAACGTGCTCGACTAAAATTTGCCGAGAGTTTTCATTGGAGTAACTCAATTAAAAAAATCAGGTTTCTGACTTAAAAAAAAAAACATCAACACAATGTTGAAGTGTTGCCGTTATTATTTTTTTTTTTAATAATATTTTATTTTTTTCTAATGAACAAAAAATTTGATGGTATTTCAAACTTCTGTCCCGTGGCGTAGCGGTGGGGAGGGAAGAGGGTCGGGATGTCTCAAAGGGCACAGGTTCTGAATCTTCTGCTAGCAGGTGCCGAATTAAAAAAAATTAATCCTTTTTTCATCATTTTTAATTTATCTTCAATTGGATCCATTGAAAAATGTATCTGTGGTATTACTACTTAATCGCGTGACCATAATACACTATTCATAAACTTGCCAAACACCCACATGCCACATACTCAAATTCAATGTTTGGACGCTCTTTCTGTTTTTGGATTGACACAAACATACAAATGCAAGCTCTCGGTCGTTTATTGTTTTATATGAAAACAAAAATAACAAATAAAAATCTCACGAAAATGCTTTGCAAAAAAATTATTAACTTTCTGTCAAAACCTCTTCATAACCATAAAGACGATAACTACGACCAGTATACGATGTTATGCATTTAAAATGGGTAGATACTAATTCTATTTTCAGAAAAATTGTATTTCTGATGTTCTTCCTTTATTTTGCTGTCATGGTGTGCTGGCATTTGGCAAATAATCGTATTCATTATCACTACCACCTTCTTTAAATACTCTTTGGTTTTGGTATCTTCTTACTTCAACAAAATGTTCGATATCTTTTTATAGAGTTAGATAACAGGCAGGTCTAGAGATCTCTTCGTGTGAAAAAAACTGGAGTCATTATTTTTTTTTCAATTTATTGTAACTTTGCTTAAAGAAAGATCTCCTCACTTTGCACAGTGCACTGATGGAGAATGTAACACTTTATTTCAAGTAGTCTTCGCTTAAACAAAAAACACTTATAACATTTTCATTTAATAAAATTTCGTATTCGTAACATAATAACTATAAGTGTGGTATATAGGTATATAGTGTATTCGTGAAGTTGATAACAATTTGAAATAATTATACTTAATTACCGTCATAAAACCATAACCTAAATTTGAAGAATGTGTCTTAAATATAATGTTCGTATAATTAAGTTGGTTTTTATTACTTTACTTCCTTTTTTGTTGCATTTTCAATTTATATTTTACCCATACATTACGTAACTCATCGCCGAATAGTGTGACAGATTCCACCCCAAGGAAAACTTAAAATATTTTTTATAAAAAAAAAAACACGCAACCACGCCGTGCAATAATTACTCCTTAATTGTCAAATTACGAACGCACGTTCATGAATAAAAAGATATTATCAGGGACCATCGCTCATATGGAGCGATGCAAACACGTTTTTTTTTTTTTTGAGAAGTAAAAGTGACAGATGCATTCACTCTTCTCCTCCAATTCCAGTATAGGTTCAAGGTTGTCATATTTTTATGTTCAAAAATCCATTTAACCGTATAGTTATGGTGGTTACGGAATCGCAATTTTTGTCCATCAATCCCAATCATCATCGAGACTTGGTGAACCTTAACGATCTGAAGTTCAATGCATATACCTAAAGCCTGTCTGATGTATTGTAGTAAAGTAACGTTGACGGGTACTTTCCCATTTCTGTATGGTCTTGTGTAATAATGACTTTGGTTAACCATGCTGCTGAAGCTGATGCTGCCTCAAACACTGACTGTTGAGTTGTTGTAAAAGTAAGACCTCTTGCACCCTAGACATCAATTTGGTGGCGGTGGCGCGGCGTCATAGATTGCGTGAGAGGTGAATAACAATAGATAAACTGACATCACCTGACAGACATATGGAAGTTGTAAATGTCAAACCGAAGATCATTTATGGCTTAACCCATCCACAACTTGTATCACATTAATTATGCCTTCATTTGGGATTGTTAAAATTGATAAAATTCATTGAATTGACTTTTGTCAGAACAAATTCAACAAACATGACAGCGATAGTTATGAAACGTCTATCTAATCCGTATAACATAATTTAAAACGTCACAAATTAGTTGATTTTAAGTAAACAAAAACGCACATTTGTGTTAAATCGAGGAGACTCCCACTCACACAAGGGCGAGATTAAACACCTTAAACGTGGTTTTGACTTAACTGTCAGATACTCGCTTACCTTACCATTGCCCCACAAACAAAACAAAAATAAGGCCAAGATGGGTTTAACCTATACCGTTAGTAGATCGAATCAATTTAATCAAATTTAACATTTTTTTTATGATCAGTTAATAAAATATGCGTGACTGGAAAAATATAATTTTTGGAGCTATCATATGCTCAGAAAGGTTATTCTCATTAGACATGGACAGACATGAACGTGGTGGGATAACTAAAGCAAAACAAAAATAAACCTACACAGACTAGACATTTTTGAAGGAATGACAAATGGAGTGCAGTGTCTTGAAGGGTGTTTTTCTTCTTTAATTAAGTGAAGGCTGCATGCGGCTTCGATGTCATGTATGTATCTGACTTGCAAACAAACGCCATATTTATATATTATATGCTGGGAGGAGGGCAAATACTTTCGATAGATATGTTAATGGCATAACAAATATTTAGTATTAAATGAAGGTAGATTTTCTTGTATCTTGTCCACGCACAGTTCGTCATGTGCATTGAATGGTAAATTATTTTTGACATAATGTTTGTCTTTGGAGACAAAGAAACTTTGATTTTATTTGTTGTATGTGCAGTCTGGAAATGGAAACAATAATTCATCAATTTAACTGTCCACACCACAAAATATTTAACTATTGGATTTTGGTGTTTAAATATTTTACCGAAAATACTAAAAATGGAAAAAGAGTTCAAGAGAATTTTCAAGTCTTTCGAAATTGTAAACATTTTTTATGGATTTTCAATCTTTTGCTTACAAAATAACTGACGTCTGGGCTGTCATACAAATTGACAAGTGCAACAGTTGAAAATAAGCCAAGTGTCAAATTTTCAAATGTCACATTTCTGTTCCATTTGACAGTAAAAATTTCTTGTAGGAAGAAAACAGCCGGAAAAAATATTTTTTGGTTGAAAATATCTAAATTTACCCACAAAACAGAATCACTGTCTTGATGCTTAACTGGAACTTCTTGTAGAAAATTACGATTTCTACACAACAAATTTTCAGAGTAATGCCAATCTGTGGATAAGATGAATCTTGGTGGAAGCACTCACCTAATTTATGAACAAAATAAATGTAATAGTAACTTTGAAAATATTGTGGTTTGTGTGATGAAACATCTGTCAAAATCTAACATAGTCAAAATCGTACAGGTTAATAATAAATCTATAGACCAAAATCCTATTAAGTGGGTCAGAAATCCACAATCGATGGGCCTGAAGTCCACAGTAAATTTATGTGAATTTTTGACCCAATGAAATGGGTTATAAGTCCACAAATCAACTGCAGACTTATAACACACGTTGATGACTTAAAAGTCCACATAAAATAATTGTGGAATTTATACACATCGATTTTGGATTTTTGACCCACTTAATAGGATTTTGGTCCCTCTGTATTTTTTTTAATTCATGCTGTTAAAAAAATAATTTTGAAAAATACAAACTTCGTTCCACCTCAATTTTTTTTAAATATTTAAAAATTATACAAATTTCAACAATGCAAAATTTTAATTTTTCGAAATTACTTTTTTATAGGTCTATCTTCTAATTCAATAATAATATACTGAATGTATGTATATAATATGATAACGTATGCAACTCATTTTATTATTTAAAAATTTTACAATCTGTGCAAAAATCCCACACTTTTATGTATTTACATATACATATGTATATTAAATAAATATGTATTCTTTATGCATTTTTAAAAACCAAAGAATCTGTGTAACCCAACTTGTTCGAATGTTTTATTTGTCATAACAATTAAGCTCAATGTGAAAACTTTGACCGACTCAACAAAAATGCTATTCAATATTCATGCAAATAAACTATTTCTATCCGCAATTCACTTTATACAATCGACTATTACAAAATGCATCAAGAGTGTGTTTTACTGCAAATATTTGCCTACGCTATAAAATTGATGGCAATAAGTAAATATTGAATTAAAACGTCGCGGATGCTAAACAACCATAATTAGATTTGTAAATACATAACTAACATGATAACTTTTTCCCAAAACAAAATGATCAAATAGATAGATGCTAAAAATTAAGTGAGTCGTAGAGGTAGGAAAATAAAAAAAAAAAAAACGATAAGAAAACATCATTTAAAATGGTATTTTATGACAATTCACAACGATAAAATAAGTTTTTAATTGTACCTAATGAGGCTATAAAAGTTGTTTGTTTTGTAATATCCAGAGTTTGATATGGCAAAAAGTATGCTTTAGTAAAATTTAAAATTTTTAGAAAATACCTGGAAGTATGCTTCAGTAAATGAATCAAACAATCAGTGCAACATATCTGCGGGCTCCTTTTTTAGATTTAGATTCACAATGGTATTTTATTCAAATAAGGAACTGCCAGACTAAAATTTCACTATATTCAACACGATAAACATGATTTTTTGTAATTATAGAAAAGTAGTTATGACTTTGATTTCATTTTTGAAAAAGATTAAAGAAATAACAACTTAAACAAAAGAGTTGACGTTCGAACTTGCTTTAAGAAAAAAACAAAATTTAGTATAACGATTCGATGTTTAATTAGTTAATTAATTTGAACAAGTCAAAAATGGGGTACGTGATATAAAAACAAATTAATATGAGAGATTCGTGGAGGTAAATATAAAGCAATATGAAATCGGAGAAATACATATTTGATTGAATGAAAATCAGGGATATTGATTTTATCATAAAAAGGATTACGTACAAATGATCGACAAATAAAATGTCAACTATTTAAATTTTTGATTTATAATGGGGCCTGCTTGAGTTCAAACACCCACTGAAGCAGAAAAATGGAACGTTTAGAAGTTCCAAACAGAGCACCTGCTGGAGATTTTCAATGGCTTGTAACGGTTTTATGCGGTCCCATACAAATGTTTGTTCCCTAAATTTACCCATGAAATAATCCGATTTCAATCAGGAAGTTTACAACAGCATGGCGCAGAAGTGTGAAACTTTATTGAAAGAAACGGTGCACGGTAATGACACAGAAATCGAGATCCTCAGCGGACCATTTCATGTGCAAGACTGAAACTAGTGTATAAGCATCAAACTTCCGTTATTGTTCAATATTGACAAAATAAATAAAAACTGTTTTATTCTCATTCAATTCATTGCAATTTAAAACCTGCAAGTTATACACTAGACCTGAGCAGAGATTCCTGTTTTTGTTTTTTAAAAATATATACAATATGCCATCAAGACTATATTTATACAGACATTCGATAAGTTGTCTCATTGTTTTTGTTATTGCTTAAGTTTTCATTCCTTTTACTTTTTTTCAATTATCATAGTTTATTTAAAAGGAAAACACATACCTATTTATTTTCAGAGGAACTTATCCATTTAAACAAAGGGTGGTATACCACCTTAGTCCACTACTCTTAATAAATTCTATTAATCTCGTTGTGTTGATTATAATGCTTGATTTTATTAAACTTTTGAGCAAAGAATTTTCTTGGCGTCTTGTAAAATGTTGCATTTTTCATCTTCCAGGACTTCCAGGAGCGTTTAATTTAATTCAATTGTATCTCAACCTGAGTTCTAGATGGCAATTCCAGTATGTTAAAATTTTATGAATAAATTAGTTTTGAGCTCAACTCAGTTTTCGTACTTCGTTAAACGAGGTTCTAGAAATTAAAATTTTGTTCCTATAATTTCTTAATAATTTAGCTGTGCCTAGTTCTGTAGGTCTCGCATCGACAAAATCAGTCGAGAAACGATCAAAATGGAAACAAATCGTATGAGTTTTGTTCCATTTTTCAACGTTTCTCGACCAATTTTAACGATGCGAAAGTTACAGAACATAGGCACTGGTTAACGTTTTTGAGATCACACAAATGAGTGATATACCCACACAAAGGTAAAAGGATTCTTCCACTAGTTTTTATTCATAGAAGTCGGAAATTGTCGCTAAAAACGGAATCAAGTATGTTAATAGATTGGGTATGATAACACCTAATTGATGAGCCAACCATAAAACATGGACAAAATGCCAGATTAAGCAACAACAGACAAAAAATTAAGTTTTAAAGCAAAAATAAACAATTTTCCGGAGAATTGTATTCAGTTCAAGTTTCTAAAAACTCGGCATTCTTAGAATTCTAAAAAGAGTTTCGTTGCAATAGCCTTTTTTTTTTACTGTTAGGAAAGTCAGACTAAAATTTTTTTCCTGCTCAGTAAATATTGAAGAAGAAAAACGAATGACATCTCAGAAACGTTAACTGGCTAATTGTAGTAAAAGTATTCAGATTCAAAAGGTGTACATATTTCAGGAGTGACTTTTTTAAACAATTGTTTCCTTTTTTCAGATTTTAAGAAATTTATCTTTAACATCCAAAATGGAATGACTTATTTCATCATTAAATTTCATAAAAATAAATACAAATAAACGGGAATCTGTATTACAAAATTCTGTATGACCAAAATTCTGTAAATGGATTGGAAATTCTGTATGAACATAATTTTGTATTTTATTATTCTGTAAATTTATTATTCTGTATTACAAAATTCTGTAAATCTAGAATTCTGTGAACCACATCTATAGGTACATAAATAACTTGAAAATTACTTTTGGTTTTCAATAAATCAATTGTTTTCACGTCGAACTAAAAATAACGAATAGACGTCTCTACATGGTAAGTTAAACTGTGATGTAATTTAGAATATTAATTCAGAATATAAATAAGAGGAAATTCAGGCAAGATTAAATTAAAAATTTCGAAAATAAAAGAATTTCTACGCTATTTATATAATTTCGTTTAAAAGCTCCAAATGTAGCTCTAAAGTATTTAATTTACAAAACATACATACATTTTCAGAATATTAGATTGGAAATATTAAAATTTTAACAAATCTACATACATTGAGATTATCGGAACGGAAATGTGAAAAAAATACGAATCCGTATATACAAACAAATATCAAAGTGAATTATGAAAAAATAAACTTGAAATGAACATATACTTTTTCTGAAAATGTTGAAATAAATTAATTTGGAATGTAATGAAAGCTTATAGTAGGCATACAAATTTTTTTTGTATTCTGTACTCCAAAAGGCTGAATTTCAAAATTCTGTAAATTATAAAAGAAAAATTGTTTTGATATAATAAACAACAGTGCGGGCTTTGAAAAACAAAATTTTGGAATACAGAATTATGGTTTTACAGAATTTTGAAAAAAAAAAACAGAATTTTGGATTTTCAGAATTTTGGAATACAGAATTTTAGATTTAAAGAATTTTAAAATACAGAATATTGGAAACCGAATTTTGGCACCTACAGAATAATGACCCCAATCCAAAATAAACAACAAACTAGTTTTTTTTTATAATTTTTCAATTTCTTTTTTTAATTGTAAAATTACTAAGAAAAGATCATTTTGTTTATCAATGACAAATCGCAGATGGTAAAAAATTCTTATAAAACTAAATATTTATATACAAGTGTGTACACATACAAAATTACAAAAACAAAAAACATAAACATTCAACTAACTTAGCGTACGAGTATAAAGCATTTTTTAAATTAATAAAAAAAAATAAAAAAAAAATTCTTTTGTACAATTTGTGTTCTAAATAAATTCGTTAGTTTTTTTTTCTCTTTTTCTCTCGTTTTTTATTTAGTACCAGCCGGATGATGATGGTGCCCAAGATTCTTTATGATGTTCCTCAACATGTACTGGAACATGGACTTCCTTGTAAACTGGAACATGAACTTCTTTGTAAATTGGCACATGTTTGATTACAGGGACTTCTTTTATGATCTCCTTGATAACGGGAACCTTCTGCACGTGGTGATGATGGATGGTGTGCACTTTGTATGGCACATGAACGATATGGTGTTCACTGAAAAAACATGGACAAAAGAAAAAAACAAAAGAAACAAGAATTGAATTAAAAATGAGATTTAATTTATTTCTTTTTTGTTAAATTCAATCAAATGAAAGTGAAATTGCATTTTTGTGTACCTACATATCTTTCAACTATGAAAGAAAAAGAAACAAAAATGAAAAACGAAGATGTGTATGGCGTAGGTAATTAGGTTTGTAATCGGTTTCATCACATCACATGGTGCCATTTCTTCTTCAATTGATATGCTGAGGGTGGATTTTGACGTTGATGATGGCGATGGTAATGGTATTTCTTTTTACACATATGTAATGCGTTCAAGAGACCGAAACTGAGAGTGAAGAGACGTGTCACGCAATTTTGGCACTGCATCAACAAATTACTTTTATTATATACAGAAATCACTATATAGATACGCATTGTTGGACATTCATGAAGCGTGGCGTTTTTTTGGCGGCTAGAAATTCCATTGGATTTGAGACAATTTTTTTTTTTTTTTTTTTATTTTTGGTTTCGAAGTTGTTTCTTCTCGTTTGTTTGTCAAATTAAAGACAAAAATAGAAACTAATGTGATATTAATTGTTATTCAAAATATCGAGATGAACAAAACTTAAATCCACTATATGCCATGTATATAACAAAGAAATGTATTAAAAATTAAATGTTACTCCTAAATCTGAATTAAGAAGTAATAAACAAGAAAAAAAGTCCATTATAAGGAGTCAAATGTTATAATTTCAAAAAAATGTTATAATTTCAAAAGGAAATATTATATCAAAAATACTTATACAGTGAAAAAAATTATATTTAGAATAATGATTGGTTTAGAAAGCAAGTAAATTGTAAATTATTTCTGTATTTGATTAAGAAGTTCATCTGATGAAATAAACTAAGTCACACTTCGATGAGTTCTAAGACATTTCGATGTATATACGGGCTCTCGAAATTGAGGAATAAAATGCCTAAAAAGTGGTCTTCGATTTTGTTGCCACTGGAGCAAGAAAAGACTATAATCTAGACTAGAATTTCCCTATAATTATACTTATTAATTGGTGGTCAACCAGCCGTGGTCGAAAATTTCTAAAAACCAGATAACTTATTCAAGCAAAGCATGTTGATTATTAGGAATGAAATTTTAACAATCACTAATCTTTAGGAACCTACACAACCAGAATGGGCATCTGACTCATTTTATTTGTATGCCATTTTTGACAATTGTAAAATGATATAAGACATTGCTTCTATTTCTCTATAGAGTTTTTGTTATGTAGCCCTTCTAAGCTTTTGTTTGTGTTCATCTTAGGCTCTCAAGTACCGTGTAAAAAACTAAAACATTGTTGATCTACGATTTAGATATTAACTGACTGAGTAGAGACATCTCAATAAAACACGGTGTTGTCAATAAGGTTCTGATTGGTCATTAGTACGCCGCCGGCCAAAAATAAATACAGTAAATTATTTAGATTTACAATTATATCAAGTTTATACTATATTAAAAAATATTCGAACGTTTTTACATGGAGAGAGCACTCACGAGAGAAAAAAAATTTCTCCTATATTAGGAATATAGATTGATTTTCTGCCCAAGAAATTTTGTTGTGGAAAAAAAAATTCAAAGTTCAGCACACTGTCAGTGAGAGATTTAGAAGATGACAACGAAACTCCTGTGCCATTCGCATGCAGTACAAAATATTGTGAATTTATGTGAATTCGAGTTTTCATACTTTTTCGCAACGTTGAGAAAATTTCATCCAAACTCTTTTAAATTTTATAATTTCTGATTTTTGGTGTAAAAAAAAAGAAACGAAACTAACTGATTAAATTTAAAAATTCAAATTAATAAGTGTTACAAAACGGTTCTTTTTGGTGCAACACAGGTACGCTGAAATGATACATAATCAATGAACATGTCAGTTTTTAAAAATTAGATTACAGCAATTTCAAAAATATGAATATGATTCCTCACTAAAAATACAAATCTAAGTAGAACTGTATTGGTTTGAAATAGGATTTCATGATACGATTCAACTTTATGAGCTGAATTTATTCAAATTATCACTATATGGATGGAGGAATTAAAAAAACGAGATAAAATTATATAAAAATTGTATAAAGCTATATGTTTGTGTCTATTTCAATGTTTGTTTGTTTTATTTTATACAATAGCCCGACGCAATGTTTCAGAAAACGAAGAAACAAATCGAAATACACAAAAACAGAATTTCACTCGCAAAAACTATAAAAAACAAGACTGTAACTCCAAATACACTACAATTCTATTTGAATTCAATCTTAAGATTGATCTTTCGAATTCACTCAAGTAAACGGGGTAATAGATTTGCTTATTCACTTTTTGGCACTTTTGTGAGATCTTATTTTTATAAACTGTAAAAAAGTATTTAAAACCAAAAGACATGAATTTAATAAATTTAAATTTTGTATTAAATAAATATACATTATTTAAAATTAGGTAAAATTATACACAAATATTTCTAAAATAATAATGAATAAAAAAAAAAAAAATAGAACCGAATCTTTAAAAAAAATCACCAAACGCCACTTACCTACTCGATTTCATACACAATTTCTTACGTGAAAAAATAAAAATTAGTTTCAGTAAAAAAATTAAAAAGAGATAAGCTAAGCATGTACTGTACATACCTACATTTTTGTAATATCATTTATAATAGTAAACTACATAATATCGTTCTTTTGGTTGTGAATTTTTAAAAATTTTAAAAAGAAAAAGTAAAGTGAATGCCATAGACGAGATAGAAGAGTAGAAGAATATATAGAGTGTAAAGAGCAGCATGTTTTGAATCTTACAACTGTCTTTCAAAACACTTTTCGTCATTCCTCAGGAAATTGAAAAACAAACACAAAATGCAAAATCGCGAGATCGCGAAATTCCATTTGTTTTAAAACCTGTTTTTTTAATATACAGTTTCTATAAAGTTTAATTGTGTGTTTTTAGAACGAATTTGAAAATGCAAAAATCAACATAAGAATAAATATTTTATGCCAGTTAGCGAGTTTAAAATCGATTACAAAATTTCACAATATAAAAGTGAAATATGGTAACCGATTTTAACTGACGAAGAAAATAAAAAAAAATAATTTCATGAAAAATCTTTAAAAATTATGTACAAATGATTGCATATTTTCAAAAATTTTAAAACAAATGAAAAAAAAGATAAACATGCACAAACGATTACAAGCGCATTGCATTCAGAGATTTTTCGGGCGTTAAAGTACAAACTATTTCCAATTACAGCTTTTTTCAACTCAATAGTTAGTGGGCAACCAGTTATTATGTATATTATGTCTTACCGCCATAGTATTCAATTCACTTTCAAACTTAAATCCTGATGTAAATTCATATAAATTAAATGTAAATATGTACATCCCAATTTAAGTTTTAAACTGGATTAAACGAGTAAATAATAGGGCAGTTACAAATATAAAACAAAAATATAAAATTTTATTAGAGCGGGCTACGACTTATTATTAGTAGGGCATTAAACAAGGTAAAATCCGTAGCTTTCGTGAAGGACCAGGTAGTATATGAAATCAAATAATTATAAAAAATCAAAATTTTTATGTATCATTCAAAAAATTCATCGCATGTACTTTATATATTTTACATACATTTATATGTGTATAACTATTAAATACACTAGGGTATAATTTCGTTAAATTTTTTTTATTTTTTTATTTAAATGATTGTAATTAAAATTTAGTCCAGCTTGTTCTCCACGAACACCACGAAAATATTGCAAGTTTTAAAAATGACGTGTTTAGTAAGTAGAAAAAGTGAATAAGGATATAATGTGCATATATTTTTTAAATACAAGGAACTTGTTGATATCTAACCCAACCACCGTTTTATCTGAAGCAAAGTGATTATTATTTTTCAGTTACAATTTTGTAAATAAAGTTGAACAATGACATCTGGCCCAGTTGGTTTTAGGTGCTTTTCTTATGTACAATTTATTTATATGTTAAAAACCATAAAAATGATATCGAAAAAGTTCAAATTTTGCATATTTATGCTTCTGGCATAAGGGAGACGATATATGGTAAGCTTGCACAATAAAAGCATTTAAAAACTTAACAAATACTTCATTATTGCAAGAGAGTTTGTTGAAAAAGTTTCATTCAAAAAATTCTGTGTACAATCAGAATTCGCGAACTTAATCAAAAATTTGCACGAACATTGTTCTGCCATGCTTATCCTACTTATCAACAAAAAGATTACGTTCGTTCATTTTCGTGTTTATTCATTCGGGCTTTGAACTTACGAAAAGCATACATTTTCATGAAAAAAATGCTTTCTATAAAATTGGGACACCAATACCAAAAATTAAGTTTAAATTTTTTTTAAATTTCAAAATTTCGTTAAGCAGTCGTATCAAAATTCTTTTTTTTTTTAAATTGCAAACCTACATAAACAATTTAAATATTCTAAAAAAACCAAAGTTGTGTGAATTCATATTTTTTGTTTAAAATTATTTTCCCGAACTAAAAGAAAATTTAAAAAGAAATCTTTTATTTTATCTATTAAATACAATTACCTCTTGTGGGCTGTAAGTTAATTTTTTTTATTTTTATAAAACTTCAATAATTTTATAATAAACCAAAAATTGACCTAAAGCTCATAACACTTGTATAAATTTGAATACAAATTTTCAACAGTTTTGAGATAACATAGTTTGCAACATCACAATTTTCTTAAAACTTTTCAAACTACTTCTTTTCTAGAAATTCACTTTAATTTCTTGAATCGTCGAATTTCACTTATTCCAAAAAAAAAAGAAAACAAAAACTACTCACTGTTTTCCCCCCAAAAATCCTGGTTGTGGTGCACTGTAGGCCATAGCACAAATGGTAGCAAGGAGAACCTACGAAGTACACAAAAAATATTTTTATTTAAATTAAATATTCACTCAATACACAATAATTTTTTTTTTCTCTATAAGAAGTTGTTTTATAAGAATCCATTTTAGAATGTCCTTTCATTTATCACTCAACTAGTTTCACTTTTCACACTTTTTTTTTAATAATTTCCAAAGAAGAAAAAACACTTACGAAGATCTTAAGGGCAACCATGTTTATTATCCAGGGGTTTTAAAAAAACGTTAAATGTCGAGACAAATACAACCGAATAGCTTCGAGAAACCGTTACAAGTCACAACCAAATGTTGACTGATAACCAAACAAACTAGGTGATCTGTATTTATATTAAAAAAAAACACAAATGACACACAACCATATAAAACCTAGTATAGGAACTATAAGACGCGTGCCTCCGCGCGTCAGTGGCATTCAGCAGCCAGCTGTTTGTTGCTGCCGCCGTCGGTCGTCGTCGTTGTTTTTGTAGGTATACACATACAAAAAACACAAACCGAATTCAATTCATTGAAAGTAATCAAAACACTTTAAACAGAAAACAGCTGGCTAGCTAAAAATTTAGCAACAACATCAACATAAAATATATTGTATCTTGTATGTTTATAGTAGGTACTATAGAAGTTATAAGTTTAAGTACTACTTCGACCAAAAGTGCACACAAACAAGTGAAAAAAAAAATCAGATATACCCTCCGTTTTCGGCGAATAGATAAGATCCAATTACAATTATTGCATACGGATAAGGATAGCCCTGAAAATATTGTATGGACTACGAGTGTCAAATTGACCCCCAAATTCTATTTTATCTGTGTCCGAAGATCTGTCCTTGTGAACAAAAATGGAACACATTTTATGATCCATACCATCTTTGAATTGTAAATTGAAATAATTGAAAGCTTTGAAATTGAAATAATTTGGAAATTCTTTGAAATGTGCAAATATCTGTCAAAGCAATATGCACGCTCACCCAAATGATCCGAACAGAGACGTCACTTTTATTACAAAATTATGCAACAGAGTTGCAGTTTATAGATAACTACGTATGTATTTAGGTGCCGCTTTATTGCGTGAATTGTAAAGTTAACCGACGCGACGTGATTATAAAATTTGCAATTATATCATTGTCTGCGAATTATAATCATAATCACTATTTAAAAAAGAAAAATAAAAAAAATCATTTTTAAGGAAATTATTTGCGTGACTACCGAAAATTATTTCGATCACACGGTTGTATATGCAACGTTCAGTCTATCCATTCACACCATCCACCTTCTTTTCCACACAGTAACAGTTGTGCTTCAAAATATTTAATCTGTAACACTTTCTTATTCCCATATAATATAGTCTGGGATAAGGCGTTACACTTTGGGTAGTGATTTTAACACAATATATTATCTTCTTTGAAAATCATAATTTATGATATTTTTAAGACCAAGTAAATTTATTAAATTAGAAATAATTTTATAAGGGTTGGATCTAAGACCGATTCTTGAGGAACACCGCTCAATACTAAACAAAAGCAGGATAATGCGTTTTGGAAACACTAATTGTGTGTTTTTTTCATTTAGGTATGAAGGGAGCAACTTAGCTGGAGGAGATCAAAACGACAATTCGGTTTATAGTAGCTTACGAAATTCTCTTCTAGGGAGTTACATAAAATTCTTTTGTACCAAATTTAAAGCATATGTGTCAATACGCTTAATCTAAGCCGAATAATGTAAGGAAAACAATTTTTTTTTATTACTCCAGCATCGAAATGTTAGATTTAATTTGATTTTTTACACGAAACCCATACTCATGCTTATAGCTATAAGGTGATTCCAACTTTAGTTAAACACAAAAATTTAATTACATTATCAACTCTACCTAACTGACTATTTAAGTTTTATATGGGACAGCCACTAGGAAAATAAATAATACTGCTCACATAACATGACGGAAGGTTAAATGCAACAATAATCCAGAGTGAAAAATCTGCTTGATAATTCAGCTACACGATGAGGATCTTGCAACAAATTATGAGCAGGGCTTATAGGCTTTTTCCTCAATTTTTTGGGGAAGTGATTGGTATAAGATTACTTTAACCACGCGAACAAATGTAACACATTTGTTATTTTAAGTTATTACTATATATTGGCACTTCTTTATGATACCAATGATATATTAAGAGTTCTTGTATGTGTGGTTAAAAAAACATGCTACTGGGTTTTACCTATAGGTAGAGCGGGTTATTAATATTTTCACTTGTGGTTTCATATTTTATTTGAAGAGTACCTAGTGAGAGCAATTTGATCACATAAATAAGTTGTAATTTCAATTATTGTTGATATACAAAGTCATTGAAAGATTACCATACAAGGGTATGTTAATGGATTTATTTATACATTTAATTTGAACTATTTGAAAGTTCAAGGAACCTATATAGTCATTTTGCTATTTCTTTAAAAGAAACGTAGGCTAAAAGTATTAACCTTGGGATGAAAAGAAGGAAAAAATATTTTTTAAAGATAAAATGACTTCCCGGTTTAGAACGGAAGGACAACAAAAACATTATTGAAAGTGAAACAACGTCAATAACATGATTTTTGACGTTCAAACAAATTATTACTATTATTTTGTTAAATTGTTCACATTTTTCTTGTTGCCTAAGCAGCTTACTTCAATTGAGAATATCGAAAAATCTAATGATTTAATATCTTTCCGATTTGGATAAGTCATAGCTCAAAAAACATCACAAACCTATATTTCCGCTACATTTTATGGATATTCAGGTACAACGTTTAGTCAAAGTTGAGGGACCCGATTAAAAAAAAAAATTACTGTCACAATCTAAACATGGTCTTAGATCTGTGTACTGCGCCTAAAATCAACGGAGAACTGTCAAATCAGCTGCCACAGATAACAGTGTTGCCAATTAGGACTATATAACAATCGACGTTCAGACGCAGAAACACATGGACCGACCAAAGGAATGTGATGAAAACCATTTTTTTGGATTTCTCCATATTCTTGATGTTAGGTTTAATTAAAACCTTGACTCTTATTTTCAAAGAAACAAAGCACCATTTTAAAAATTGATTATTTCCACACAAATTTTAAATTGTGTTTAATTAAATTAAAGAACGTATTTCATGTTTGTTTTACATTTATCTCTAATTAAATAAAATATATACTTATTTTTTATATTTTTGAATATTAAATCTTGAAGTTTTTAAAAGTGCATTTTATTTATTTACCAACTATTTTTTTACAGAACTTTGGGCTAAAATGGGTAAATAGTGGCAGTTTTGGGAAATAAAAAAAACAGACCTTTTCACTTTCGCACAAAGTGCAGTGAACTAATGAACAGTTTTTGTTTATTTTATTGATTATATTTGGTACTCTTTTCATTGGTTAAAAATAATTATTAATAGGAGTGTTAATGTTTTATTTATTTTTTGCTTTTATTCTAATATTTTAATATTATTTTATTTGTCTCATTCGTCCAATTCTTTTTGTTTTGTTTTGTTTTATCGATAGATATATTTAAAAATGATCCTAGCATTCTCATATAGCTTTTTTGAACTTAACACTCGAGACCTTTTAAAATGAAAAAAATCAAATAATTTAATAAATTTTGCTCGCTTATTGGTTTCTTGTTTATTTATTTTAATTGCTTTCAAGCCAACATTGATACTTCTCGTAAAAATCAGTTTCCACATTTTTTCAATACGAAGACCATTTACCTACAACTTACTAACTCCTTTAACGAGGCAATAATTAGTCGAAGCAAAAAACGGGAAACGAATATGGCACTTTAAAATGACAATTTAATGTAATTATCAAAAAATTCAAACTCTTGCAAAATAAAATAGTGGTGGTAATAAAGTAAAACCTAACCTATAAGTTACGTATAAAACAGGCAAATATAGTCACACGTGACAGACACATCTCTGACGTTAAATATGGAAATGGAATGCGGCACAACCGTAAAGACCACCTGTGAAAGATATATAGCTCTCAAACAATTATATTTTATCTATTTATGGAAATAAATTATCGATATATTCGTATAGGAATCTTGTTGTGATGGGTGACTTTAATCTATACCCATCAGTATCCAAATTAATCAAAAATTAAATCCCAATAAAAAATCAATTTATTAATTTAAAAAATGATTAAAAGTGTAACAGCTTTTATAATAATGCTAATGACACATTTTGTATCTCTTTACATATTTAAAAAAACACGCTTTATTTGCTATTATTTTAATTTAATTCCTCATCTCTCAATTAAATTTGATAATAACAATCGTGTTATGCAAATATTAGCGCCAGAAAAAAGAAGAAGAAAGAAGGAAAGAGTAATAAATATTGAGAAAAAAAATACGCATATTATTACACTTTGTGATTCCAATTAATTTCAAAGTGAGTAATTATAGTTACTTACTGACTTAGTAACTTATCTATTATTCGAATTATCAAATTAAAAGAATTCCTTAGGTTCATCGTTGCGTGTTTTAACGTAAAAACCTTAAATGTGTCACATTCATACTTAAGTATATTTAGACACCGAACATTTCTACTATCCACTAAGAAAGCTGAATTGAATTTTAACATGACAAATAGAAAAAAGAACAGTCATGGGATTGGTAAAAACTTTTTTTTTTAAAGACATTTTAATGTATAACTGTATTGAACCCTTCCTACAAGAACCCAGCAAACATTTAGGTGAATGTTCACTTAATATTCAGCAAAAATGAAGAATATCATCCGATAAATGTTCATTTTCAGTGAATGAAATATGAAAATGTTTCAAAAGCCTATCATTTTTACGTTATGAAGGGAAGAGAGGGTTTGTGCGGAATTTCTTGCAGGATAAAAATGATTGAGATTCGATTCTCCTTCATTGTAGGTGAATAAAAGTGAACGTACACAAGTAATTCCTCAAACAAGTAATTTGGGTGGATTCACTTTTATTCGTATTTATTCATCATTTATGAATCATTTAAAAGATTCATATGTGTGTTTCGTTACCCAGGAGTTTGGACCCAAATCGATTTAGAAATGAATTCAGATTCGAAGGTTTTGTTCACTTATTTCAATCATTTATGATACAGTTCTGAATGAAAATGTTTGCTGGGAATATTCATTTTGCTATACTCATGAAGCTACTTCACTAATATTCTTTAGAGTAAAGAAGTGTTAGTGATAAAAAATGTAACAAGTTTCATAAAAATGTCAAATGTTTCGAAAAAGTGCAATTCTGAAGTTCTCCCATACGTCAATGTGACACAAGCAACAAAAAAAAACCTTTTTGGAGGGAAAACAAACACTTTTTCAAAGGGTCGGCTATAGTGCGAACATTGCGATTTGTCGTTGTATATGTAAGTTTATTTGTTTGTATTGAATTGTTTTCCCCTCAAATAGAATTGTCAAATTAGAAAGAGGTAGTTTTGAGAAAAGCCCAATTGTATAAGAAGAAATATGTATGTTTGGTTACTTTTAACGTTTTACGACGTCGTAAGACGTAGCACAATTTGCTGTCAAATACCATTGAAAAAAATGACAAGTAGCAACTTGTAGCAAGAAGTAACCAGATATCCAAGTTGTATATTTCTTTCACTTTTAATTTCAAATAGAAATTAACTTAATTTTGGATGTGTTAACATCTATACTGAGTATAGTGAAAAAAAAACGTGACGTATCTTGTGATTGTGATTCTGAGGACTGAGCCTAACGTTACGTATGTTTACACATCTTAACCGTAAGTCCCGGCATTCACACTTCTTTTTTTTTATTTGAAATTATAACTTTCCAACTTTTAAACCTACCGTCTTCCATTAAATTCATGGGCATATGAGTGAGTTCATGCAACAATGTTTAGCACTTAAGCTCTTTCATTTTTTTTACTTCTATATAGGAAAAGAGGTTTCCTCATTTTTAAAGAAAAATTGCCTTGTGATTTTGTGAACCTTTCCAGCTCCCATTTTAGTCTTTTCGATTAAATTGTTCACTGTACTATAATGTCTATAACATGTGGAAGCTCATACTGCTGCAATTATTTTAATGTGCCACATTTTGATGATGAAGTAAATTAAAATTTCTTCATTTTGTTTTTGCAAATTATAATAATGGAGTAATTCCTTTCAAATAAAACAAAAATGAATGAACTATTTATTGTAGAAAACAATAAATTATAATTGAGTTGCATTACACTTTTGAGTTAATATTAGAATAATTTTTTATAACTATACCTCCTATAATGTGTTCTGTGCTTTGGATTTTTTTATTAATTAACAAATCTACTCATGTTGAACAGGCGATTTTTTTGAGTAACTTGCATAAATTAATTATCTGAAATAAAAAAAACACATATTAAACACTATTTAACTTTTATAGGAGATCATTATCACGGTTGGAAAATAAATGTTGACCAACATATGAATTTGTGCAACAAATATTGACGTGAGATATTTAATCATATAAACATAAAATAAAACACAAAGGAGGGTCAGTTATTACATTATTTCATATACATACATATAATATGTTTGGTGAATTAACAGTGATGTGAGATAAATTATTTTGTTTTATGAATTTTATTAAATTAGTTGCAATATATATACAGAGACACTGTTCAATTAACTTCAATAGTGTCACAAGTATTATAGTTTCTAATTTTGTATAGTTATTGTAAATGCCTGAGGCTAAATGCCCAGCCCGTTCTTTTTTTGCCAAATGTTATTGCCAAAGTCTAATACAAATACAAAACATTAGACGTTATTTTAACGTTTGATCCGAGAGAAAAAGTATGCATTGCACAGGTACAAATATTCATTTTGCATAGTTTTGAAAATTTTTTTGGCATAAGCCCGACTCTCTGTAGTTATGTATAGTGCCTAAGAAGATAAAAGGAAACTATCAAAACACCAGTTTTTTCATACCTGCGTTAATTTTTTGGAAACTTTGCCGCTTTCTATCTTCTAAGACCACTTACTATAGATAGTTATGTCTACCACAAAAGTGTTCAAAATTGCAAACTGAACATTTTTTGTCTGCGTACTATTCCTCTCGAATAAAAAAGAATACGCCTAGTTTTTATGTGCATTTGTAAGACTTCATAAAACAAAAATATTAGCAAAGTTTAACTTGTTTCAAGATTTTTGACGTCGAAAACTAGTATCACTGTATCTACTTTTAGTTTTCTTGATCTTTCATTTTACTACCTAAAGTCTTAGACCAATTCCAAAAATATTTGTTTCTGTTTTTATTTTCAAAATGTGCATTTTTTTTTATTTAAAACTTGTTCTTTTTTTTATAAAAGTTTGTCTCAAGAAGTTTCTTCGATTAATTTTAATATCTAGGTATTGTAATTTTCTTTAAGTTTCAAGAACTGACACCCGAAAGAAAAACAAAGAATTAAGCAGCAAAAATTTACACAGTACTGTATTTTTTCAATAAAAATATAAATAATATAGAGGAAGGTCAGATTAGGTTTTTGGATGATTGGTAAGCAATCACCTTTCTACGAAGTAATTAATAAAAATAATCTGTTTTGTGTTTTTTTTATTGTTTTTTATATACGAAATATCACCTGATGTGATTGAAAAAAAAAAAACACATCACATCACTCAGTTAAAACAATTATTATCATCAGCAAAATTTGTATTCATTTGCTTCAAAATGTTGCAAGAAAACAAAACGATCGATGCACAAAACTTGGTTTAGACAAAAATTTTTCTTTGACTTATGGTTATTTGTCATGTTAATTTTTAAGTGTTAAATTTAAATCTATGCAAGTTTATAAAAAAACTTTCAGAATGTTAGTGCAGTTGAGTTCTTCAGATTTCTATGAGTATTTTATATTTTATTGGATAAGACATAATTTTTGCCATGGTTATGGAACTTTATAAAGAAGCTTAAATCTGAGTTTTTGATTATCAACTCCTTGCAGGGTTTCCGGCATCTTGAATTAAAGTGCGAACTAGTTTTTTTACTCGGAAAAATTTTTTCAAATGGGTTTTTGTGTGATATCACACTTACAGTTAGGCTGCCAATCTTTCGCAACATCATATTAATATTGAATGTCGGTGACACTTTAGAAATTGGTCTTTTTTTAAAATCGAAACATTTCAGTATAGTCTCAATATCAGTCTCAAATAACTAATAAATCGCTTTCCGTTTTTGTTTCGATATAATCTATGCCTCTTCGCATTTTTATATGTTTGATTGGAAGTACTATCGAACTAAATCCTGAAACTAAAAGCTGCTAAATTTTAACATTAAACTTTATATTTTAAAAATTTTCTGTAGACAACGTTATACATAGTCCGCCTTGACTCTCTATATAAATTTTAGTCCAAAAAATACGATCTCAACTCAAATAATTTGGAGGTATCTCAAAAGGAGACCGAGATTTTTCTCGTCTTGTGCAGTAAGCTCCAATCATAAGAAAAACTCAGAAATTACACTATTTTTATCGGACAAAAAATACCAATAAAAGTATTTCAATGTGTTTAAAAAAATTTCACTGAATGAAATATGTTTTTATGTTAAAATTTAGAAAACTACAACTTTTTTTTAACATTTTTGTGTTTTTGTTTATTTTCCATTGAATGTATTTTTCTGTCTCTAGACGTGTGTCTATGAAATTCGTTGTATCAAACATCTGAACTTTAATTCGTTATTCATGAAGGCAATATCTATAACATGACAGAGTCACACTTTGGAACACCAAATCGTCTCAGCCACCAAAATAAAAAATTTTAAAACTAATTTAAATTCAAATAATGTTCAGCCACGAGTTTTCCCTTTTTGGGAGCAAATAAAAAAAAAAACATCAAGGAATATGTATAGGAGAAGTACATTATTTGCATCATCTGCACATACAAACATTTTGCCAAAAAGCTCAGCAAAGGTTTGATATTTTATAAAATTTTTTATTTTTTATAGCTATATCACGTTTTGAACAGTTGTCACGTTCTGGATTGGGTGTAAGTTTTGATCGAATTTTGAGCACATACTTGTATATAGATAGATCGAGGATGGATTTTTTAATATCAATTTAATGTAAATTTATTTTTCGTGCGATATTTCGGTAAGTAATTATTATGTAATTTATGTGATTTTATTATTTGTGGTAATAATAAGTTGTAATTTCTAAAAATTACTTTTTCATTTATTGAATACTAAAATATTTAAGGAATAGTTCAACTTATGTTTTACACGTTTCTGATCAGGTATTGTATTTATAGTCGTTCGTAGTAGATTAAATTATATGACCTTCCAGATTTATCGTTTTTTGTTTCTTTTATAAATTGTTTGAAATAAAACGATTTAATTTTGGAGGCATTTTTAGCAGGGTCATGTTTCCATTTCATTTGTTTGAAAGTTTGTTGCCTTGAAAACTATACACAGCCTTCTTTGAATAATGAAAAAGCAGTATCCTTCAAACAATTAAGACCTGTCAGAAGAAATGTCAAGGCAAAAATAGAAAACTTTAAAACTCTACACAAATAAAATAGTCGCTAAATTTTAGTTAGTGATTAACTAAAGATCAAATTGTTCGAGCGATCCAGCCGTGCATATTTTTATATTTTGATATATATATAGTATATCATTTAATTAAGTACAATGTTGCAGAGTTTTGAAGATAACTGGCGATTATTGGAGAGTTTGGAAAAAAGAAAATTTTTATTGGTGATTTCGTCCTAACAATATTATGTGTATTTTGACTTATTGGATTGCTTTTCTTGGGGATATCTTCCGGTTGAGATGATGATTTTTGGAGATTAAGTATAGGTCTTCACAGAAAATAAATTATCAAAAGTGAAATAAAAAAATTGCAAAAAAATTTACTTAGCCCACATTGTCAGTAATGACCCTTCTTTGCAGGTTAGTCCAGAGGTAAACTTCTGAAACATGTTATTTTCAGTTAATTTTTGTAGATGCTGAGTAAGCTCCGAATTAACTTAACAAATTGAATGATTTAACTAACTGGACAAATATTTCTGAAAGATATTTATTAAAAAAAAATATAATAAATCGAAATCAAAAATAGTTCCGCACTTCAATTTCAATAGTATTTTTGACAACTATGCTCGTGGGAAATTTGTTGATTTCTTATTGTGCAATTCTTTTAAAACATAGTCAATCGTATTTATAAACGTTGTTTAACTTTCAACAGCCGTGTAAGTTGTGAATGAACGTTTCTAAGCAATGTTTAATAGTTATCTAGCTTTAGACATTTAACATTTTATTTAATTAAAGACTATTTCCGACTATCTCCTACTAAAAGGACCGTCTAATAAATACGAGTGATTGTTTTTTGAGTGTGATTTTGTTATTCTCAACGTGCAATTTATATGACACGATATCTGACAAGTAAAATTATTTCTTATACCTTTTTTATATATTCAAAAATTGTGAAGGAGTCAAAAACCAACACTCATCTCCGTCTGGGTTATTTTCAATTTATGATCTTATCAGTTGCAACTGAATTTCAATGAAATTAAAAAAAAAAAACCAATGCAGTAGCCGAAGACGAAGAAGTGAGTTGGTATGGATTATAGGTACCAGTATACCGCGTACGCTTAAAGTATTGTCTTATCAGTTTTGTTTGTTTTTTTTTTTGTATTTTTTTGTGTACCTACCAGTCTTGAGATCTGAATACTTAATTTAATGCTTACTATAATTCCTTAAGAGCATGTCTCGTTTCATGCCAATCTGGAAGACAAAACATTGGAAATTGAACAAAAATGTCGGAATCAAATAACACCCAGTGACTTATAAGTCGTACGTGACCTTTGATATTGCCAATTTATGCACCCAAGTTTTTATATTTTTTTTTTTTGTTTTCTGAATGTTATAGGAATATTAGCAAAATAATAAGAAATTAACCTATCGTACATTGGGGTTTTTAAATATATGTACAAAGTTTTAAATTCAGAAGGTGGGGGATAGAGGGGGGATATGTTTTTTTTTTGACACATGCCTTATGTCATAATTTACTCTTAACACCTTGTTAAATAGGTTGTTATATTAGTGTTGATTATGGTTTGGAATTAATGTGAAGTAAAAGCAGTAAGTCTTAATTAAGTGCTGCATATTGCACATATTTTCTTTGAATGAAACTCAAAGACTTATTGATAAATCTGATACAACACGTAATATAATTGTTTGCATTTTATGTGTTAATAGTTTTGTGTAATAGTTTTTGTCTATTTTAAAGACTGCCAATCAAAATTTGAATTATTAAAAGATCAGTCACCACGTCACTTTGCTGAATATTGGCGCCAAAAATAATCATGTCCTCCAAATAGTTAAGTTTCCCGCTAGGAATTTGTGAAAATTTACAAAATTCAAAGTGGCGCGGCGCCCGGAATAAATCTGCTTACTTTTGCCGCAATCTTTAATTTCAAATAGTAAAATACTGATGAAATTCACCGTGTATTATTAAGGACGCATGGATAATATGGCTAAATCAAAATTAAAATTCATGACATTCCTGCTGTAAGTGTTATATCAAATAAACTTGCAAACCTGCTGTTCCCATTCCCACTCGGACGTAGGTATATAATTATTACATTGTACAATTCTTTTCATTGCAACATCAGACAAGTAAGCGCCATCGTCGGTCGTCGTCGTTATAGTCGTTGCTGTCAGGCAAGATTATCCAACGAAATTTGTTGTTAGAGTCTGAGGGGAGTCTATATGCACAAGCACATTGCACAAGCACTTCCTGCATCCAATAATCCTTTCTTTGTCTTGCTAACCTAAACAAAAAAAAGATTTAAATTTAAGCTGCAGGTTTGTTTTGAATGAAATTAATCGGAACACTAGACTAGTAGAGTAAGTATCGGTTCCATGTTTAATGGAAATTTTTACTTTTAGCCAAAATGCGGAAATGCGTTTGTTCAAATGCAAATGGCTGATTCGGCGGCGGCAGTGTTGCATAAGATCGGCTTAGTAAGTACTATTTAGTACTATTTTTTGTTTTTGTTGTGTAGGTAGGCCATTTAAATGAAAAAGCAATTTCCTTTCAATTGATAAACATTTAAGATGGCTGCGATCGATGCCGACCAGGCTTAACACCACACTGAAACCAATCGCAGGACCGCCTGTGATTTTAGAAAGTCTGACAAGTGTATAGTAATGTGTATGTTGACTCTTTGACATTTAAAAATTGTCGACAAACTTTTGAAGTTAGCAATCGATGATGAAAAAAAGGTAAACATTTGAGTTTTTTTTTCTTCAAATAATGCATATCGAGATCGATATAATTTATCATTGCAATTGCAAATTATTTCAAATACAAATTTAAAAAAAAAATGTTCCACAAGACTGGATTTCAAGATTGGAATGCTTTTACCACTTTCTTGCTATTTTTATTTGTTTGTTTTTTTTTGTTGATTTTCATATTGAAATGTTAATTTAAGCTGATTTTTATTCGCGCAATTACTTGTTGAATATTACATAATCCTGACATTTGATTGGTGGTGTGGAAACTGGTTTATTTAGATGGTTGATTTTTATATTTCTGGTGCAAGTATGGCTACTGCTTTTTATTTAAAGGCGAATGTTAATGTTTTGGCCTTCAATAGCTTGTTTTTTTTTGCTTTACCTTTAAAAGGAAAAGGATTTTTTTCTGAATTACATACTTGTTATCGATGGTATGGATGAAAACTTCATTTTTTTCTGTGATGGGTTCCTTGCATCTGCACTTCAATTGAACATCAAGTTATAGTATAAACGGGTGGACCAATTTGCTTCTAATTTGGATCTGATAAAACTGGACGTCATCAGCATTCAAGAGAGCTGAAGCTTATATATACGGTAGAATTTCATTCACATACATCGATACTCGAGAAAATAGAAAAGGTCCCAGAATTGAGACTTATAGGTATTCCTCGGCTATTACAAAGCTGATTTGAAATATGGTTTCCTACTGAAATAACCTTTTCCGAAGATTAAGACAGTATGACAGCAGGATTACAAATGAATTAGAAAAACTAGAGAAAAGTACACAAATGTATTTTTTCACACTTGAATTCACATAATTTACCTACAATTTTATTAAAAATCTGTCTTACTTAAAACATCCCAATTGTAATTTCCCATCGCCATTTTCATCTGCAGTCTTGCAATTTTTGTGTGAATACAAAGAAATAAGAAATCTTGACTTCTTTACTCAAAAGATAAAGTATCATGGCTTAAGTCGATATTTATCATTTTTCAGAAAAACGATTTTAATATGCAGTTTTTTTACTGTCATTGAATTAGGTCATTTTGACATGGACATTGGAAAAGTCGATTACAGAGAAAGCTTTATTTCTCTGTTTAATTTTTTTTTAATTTTTTTAAATAATAAAAAAAACCTCTTTGGCTTAAGTCGACTTAGCCACTTTAACTTCTAAGTAAAGTCTTTGAAAGTTTAATATCAAAAAAATTGAAATATTTTGGAAAACAGTTTGACCAGTCAAAAGGAGAAATCGAAGTTTAGCGTTTGGACTGATGGCTCACTTTATTTCATCAATATAACTTTTTCTAAAATAAATTTCAATACAAAAAAACTCAGAAATCGACTTGATGTTGATACTTTTCTTACTATCTAAAGACTACTAACTACTTATTATATATACTTACAGCCTTATTTATTAGATTTCACTAATACTCGTTTCAACCTCGGAATAGTGAAACCGAGTCGAAGCACTTACTCCGTTATAACGCCACGTCAAACGGTTTTAGCTACACCCTCCTTATGTAAAATATATTATCAAAAAAAACAATCTCTCTGGTTATTAAAATATGGGATTAAACGAGTTTTGTACTGCAACTAAAGCGTTTAAAGAATTTAAATCATTTATAAATGCAAAATAACTATCCATTTTGCCTTACAATTTGTAACAAACGAATAAAAAAAAATTCTTCTACACTCCTTTTTAGTTACTAAATGTCATGTCATTTAGATACTAAAACGACTTTACTACGGCTTTAATCCTACTATGTACCTGTTTTAGCTTACTCCGCCTCTAATCATAGTTTATTTTTTTATAAATAAGTTTTTCAGGATTAGAGGCGAAGTAAAGTCGGAGTAAATTTACTCCGTCGCTAAAACGACTTAATAAATAAGAATCTGTTTTACGCTGCGTAAATACGGAGTAAGTGCTTCGACTTGGTTTAACTATTCCGAGGTTGAAACGAGTCTTAGTGAAATCTAATAAATAAGGGTGTTATAGTTTAAGGAGTGTAATTGTTATTTGTTTGAGTTTGGTAATAAGGTAAATAAGCTCAACTTACAAACGTATTAAGTATTTGTTTCTTTGTAAGCCAAGTGCTACAGAAGCATTAAATGTTAAAGCATCTTATGAGCTAATAACTTCATGTAAAAGTATGTTTATTTTGGAAAAAAAAATGTGTATTTCTAAATTTTAAGGTTTTAAGTCTGTAGGTATTCAATATATATATATATTGTAAATTGTATATTGTAAATAAAATGAAATAAGTAACAACATTTTTTTCTTTTAAAAAACAGTAGTAATTGTTTCAACTTGTTTTAAAATTCTTATTCTCCGATTTACACCGATTTGCGATGCGGTAATCTCCCGATTTCCAAAAATTCTTTATGGCAACACAGTTAGAGCTTTATAGTTGAAAAACCCTTTAATAAACAAAAACTTTTAATTTGTTCACAAAATTAATTCAACATAAACATAATATAAACTTAACATAAATTGAAAGAGAATTATAAAACTTCAATATTATGTATCACAAAACAGAAAAACACTAGGTCAGTGATGTAATTACATTTCTAACCTTCATAACATGAATCCATCTCTATTTTTTTCACTCTCTTGTAAATAATTAAAAAATATATAAGTTCAATCACCTTTAATTTTATTGTAAGCTTTTATGACCTCTTCAAAATAACATGCACGTCCGTCGTTTTATGAGTAATTTAATAATTCGAAGCATATTTTCATTTCATCTCGTTACAATCATTGAGTAAGTATATAGTGAACACTGAACACAGTTCCAACCAACATCAAGCTTATTCCGTTTTATAACTTAGCGGCTGGAAGTAGTGTACATACACTGGTACATAGTTGTTGCAAATTGGACAGCTGTGGGATTATAGTTTCATTTAATGTGAAATAACTCAACGAATTTAAGTCTTGCAAAACTATTTTATTTTATATAGGCTATAGGTATAGACTTTTGGAAAAACGCTCTAACGAGGATGTCAACTTCGCGTTGTCGTCAGAGTCGTCTTAAAAATGTTGCAAGCTTCCAATCACTATCATCACACAGACACTTTCATTTGGTGAGACTTCGTCGTTCGAGAAAATTTAAGTCACTGGTTGTCACGGATGGATGCAATTGTTTCGTTTCGTTTACTATAGAACTTATTTAAGACGAAAAGTGACAATCGACGAGAGAAAGAGAAGAATTTTAAGCACAAATTGAATTTTAACAGTCAAGACCTTGGAACTCATTCCACGATGTGCGATCTCTTGACTGTTTTGGTGTTGCATCAACAAAACTAACTAGAGCGAAATTAATTTGATGCGGGTCAACACTCTAAGTACGTGCGGGGCAATTTTCATAATTCGAGGCAAATATATGCTATGGACTGACATAGCCAGTGGACAAGCTTGCCACATTTCTGTAAAGCTATATATTTATATGTTTATACAGTTTACGCCATGCCTTGCTGGTTTCAAGTTCAGTTGAAAATGAATTTTTCAGTTAATTGAAAAAAAAAAATAGATAATCTATTATTGAGATACACTAATAACAAGGCATATATAGAGTGAAATCTGTACCAACTCAAATAGCATGTAGCTTATAATATAGACGAAAGATGGCATAATATCAACTGCCGAAATTCGTGAAATTGAATAAAATGTACTATCTGAATTTTTGCAGCTAATTAAATAACAATTCAAGTGACGTGATTAAGATTGTCGTACCATGTCACATTACTGCTGAACATTTTGACCTAGTAAGCTTAATATACACAAGAAACAACTGATTCTTACTTTCCATTAATTTACAAATGTTTTTACTGAAAGTATTGAATTACGACGGCTTTATACAGACAGAAAAAGCACGACTGAATCGCACGAATTTGTTCTTTTGGTTCAAGTGGCTTAGAAATTTAAAGCTTTCATTTTATAAAACATGCCCATAATAAATTTAAAAAAATGGTAAAGAAATTGTTAAAATAATTCCTTAAATAAAAATCACCACGCCACCACCGCATTGTGGTCCAAAATGATTTTTCGTTGCAAAAATCATAACTTTTGAGCGTATAAAAATATCGCTACAATTTTCTTAATAATTAATTTTTAAAGGAAATTTCAAAGGCTATAGAAATAGTGATTTTTTAAGAAAATTGCTAAGAAAAGAAAAGGAATTAACACAGAAAGGAACTAAAGAAACAGTTAAATTTTACGATTTTTTTTTTTTAATTATTCATCGCAGGGTGTTTCAAAATAATTTTGTTAACTACAGTGGAAGCATTAAGTCAACGAACCAATTTTTGATATTATTTTGGTGGCTCATAGACATAACTTATAAACCAAGATAACAGTGTAGGAAAAAAAAATAAACGTACCAAAATTTTAATAAATATTTTTTTTTTAATTTTTGTTTATTTATTAAATAAAGTAGAATACATAATATATATTTTTTAGATTAATTATATATTTTAATTTAAAGAAGAAAAAATCATTGGCATCATCATCATTGCCAATTCCCAATGTACATTGCTCATAACCTCTTTTTTTGGGGTAGCGAATAGCGATAAAAAATGTGTATTTTCCCACTCCCTATTTATTGAACCATAAAATAATAATTCATAGTTAAATATTTCTTTTAAATTTTTTGTGGAGCAGGCAAAAATAAATTAATTTCTTACTTTAACCTTTTTGGTAATAAAGAAATTAATCTACAGCTTGTGGCAAGTTACAAAAAACAAAAAGAATTATAATTTTCTTTCATTTGTATTTACCTACTTTAGTTTCAAAAACTCTTTCAGTTAAAGAGTTATTTATTCGGGCGTGGAAGTGGGCGGTTTTTTACGTTTAACATAACAACATAACGTATTCTAATTAAAATAAGAAGCAAATTACACATTCTCAGCTCGGGAACATGCTTTTTTTTAAACAAATAAAGGTACAAATAAAACAACCACGTAACATGGGAGAAAAGTAAGATGTTCTTGAAATATGAACTTATAGAAACAAAATTTCAAAAATCATATAATCGGTTTTCTTAAAAATAATTGTTCTATATAAACTAGCTGAACCCTAACACCTTCGCAGCGCCATCTATTGTACATTTATTAAACCACAAAATGTTAACTTTCAAAGAAAAAGGGGCGTGGCACTAGGACAAAGAATTGTAAACTTTTTTGAAAACCCATAGAATATATTTTGAAATTTAACTTAAAAATAGAATATGAGTATTAAAAATTACAATTTTTTTTTTTAATTTGTGGAGCTGGTTTTAAAGAAATTAAGATTTTGCTCAAGGACTAAATTTTTTTGGGCAGGTACTATTATTTTTGGTCTTTCTTCCTTCTCTAATTATTTCCACCACTCCATAGCGATGCACGACTAAATCTAAAAAAAACTGAAGAAATTTTAAAAATTTTTTTGAATTATTTCCTTTTGTACGATTACAATGAAGTTTTGAAACTAAAATAGATTTAGGTTTCTAAATATGTTACCTAACATACATACATATTTATTACCCATACCCATATTTTGAATTTTTAACACAGTTAAACAAGTAATTAAAAAAAAGTGTGAGTGCCGGGACTCACGGTTAAGATGTGTAAACATACGTAACGTAACGTGAATCACAATTACGATCACAAGATACGTTACGTTTTTTTTCACCCTACCGCCAGTATACCTAGATGTTTACACATCAAAAATATAAATTTTATTTTAAATCAAAATTATAAACATTGACCAACAGTTAATTTTAAAATGCATTACCAATAAAATATAAAATGACTTTGTGCATACAGGCATTAGAATATCCACTCTTTTAATGCATTTTTGCTCATCGTAGACTGAGTTAATTTTGTTATTGTAATAGATCACATAAAATACAAAGCCAACTTTAAGGTTAATTTTGAATTGAATTGCATACTTTTAGGAAGTTTACAAAATGCACATTGACATGAAGCTCAGAGTCGCAATTTTTGCAGATGGATGGAAAGATGGAATAACAAAATGTTATAATTTCTGATATATTTTATGACAAATAATAGATTGGGTAGGTACTTAATGGCAGAAAGTGTATGACGATTTATCAATTTTGTGAAAAAGATTTATATCTTCCGATAAAAAGAAGATAAAAAAAAACGGAAAATATTTCCGTATATATTTTAAACGGACAAGAAATTATCATCATCAATCTAAGATGTGTTAAAAGCAAAAACATTTTATAAATTGTTGTATTTAAATAAATTGGTTAAGTGCAAACTTCTGTTAAACGTGAAAGCAAGATTGTAAATGGCAGAGCTTTCAAAGGCTGTCAAATACTGAGAAAACTGAAAAGCAAACACCGGGCGCGGTGGATAAATAAAATTGTGTCATCATCATCATCTTGTTTCATATTGTTGGATTATAATTTCGTATAATTTCGATTAGATTGACATTGCATGCAAAAATTATTGTGCATTTATATTTTTCTCGAATTAAACAACTCACAAACCTGAATAAACCGCTTGAGATAAAAATAAAAAAAAATATTGTGTTGTTGATGATGATTGTGCAATCTTGAAAAAATGTGCAGGGGAAAAATATTTAAACTTGTTACCCATGAAGCTTTTTTACCGACTGCATTTCCCCAAACTTCCGGAATAATGCGGATTGAAAGGAAATATTTTTTGTTGTTGTTGTCTGATGTTAGGTGAGGAGTTGTAATTTTTGAATGCTCTTTCATAGTTTGATATAGTGATGAGATGATTGATGAGTTTAAAGTTGTTGAAGTTTTACGTCTGAAATTCGTATGGTTATTAGTCTTAAATTAATAACAAGCTCCTTAGTACAGAGGTGCCAAATCAAATTACTTATTAATTATAATTTGTGAAATACAGGAGCTAAAACAAAAATAAAGAAACTATTATAAAATTGTTTTGACTGAAATAAGTTTAATATTCATTTTCAGAAATGGAAAATCATAAACAAGATTCTTATTTTGAAACCATAATTCCAATATCAATGCAATCAAACGACATCTTTTAAAAAATAACTTTTCATCTTACTTTTTGATTTTGAACATTATTTTTTTTTTTTAATTTAACCATCTTACTATTCTTCGTTATGATATGATCAATATTTTTTATAAGTTTTTAGACTTTTGCATGTAATTAAAAAAACAGATGAAAAGTTTTGACAAAAGTTAAAACTATAATTAACTATGACATTCAAGAATGATTGGTTAACTATACAGAATTCACCAGGGGCGGACTGGGAGTCAAAGGGCCTCCTGGGACCTTTAGAAAAAGAGCGACAAAATAGAAGTGAAAAAGAATTAGCTCTGAAAACGACGATACAAACATTTTATCGTTGTGTAATTGAATACTGCTCCGAAATTTGAATACTGTATTTGAGTAAATGAAAAATATATCTTGATTTTTGAAAACATTGCTGCAATAATCCAAATTTTATAATTGATGTTTCGTATTTCTACCAAAACTTCGAAAATACTGACAGCAATCAAAATATCCTGATTGTGGAGGCCCCTAACTTTTTTCGTTGCCCGGAGGCCCAGTATGGCCCTGGAAGTGACAATTAAGAGTTAAAGGTGAGATTCCGAAAAAGAATATAATCATCAAAAGAATTTTATAATTGATGTTTCGTATTTCTACCAAAACTTCGAAAATACTGACAGCAATCAAAATATCCTAATTGAGGAGATCCATAACTTTTTTCTCGCCCAGAGGGCCAGCGGACGAAATTCCCGTTGCCCGGAGGCCCAGTATGGCCCTGGAAGTGACAATTAAGAGTTAAAGAAAAAAAAGAATTTATACTTAGCAATTTCAAATCATCTGAAATTAAAAAAACGAACAGAACTTAAACATTTTTAGGTATTAATGTTATAAAAAGTAGTGGACCAAGATGGCTTTCTTGTGGTACATATGATGAATTTATAACAAGATAAGAAACTTGGAGAGCAAGAACTTAAAAAGGACAGGGATTTTTATCACAGTTAAAATTCATCAACATCAGAAACATTTCTCTCAAATTGACCAATGTCATCCATATTATACTTGTTTATAAAATATTCAGTACTTTTAGGGAGCTCTTCATTTTTTTTAATAAGATCAAGATACCACAAAATAAAATAAATTTCCAACTAAACTAAACTCCCCCCTAAAATTTTCACAACACAACGAAACTATCTAGGTATTTTTCTATACCTAATGTAAACAAAGCGGAATACAAATAAAGAACTGCATATCAAGATCTTCACATCAATTATATCCGATCACTATAATGACATCTTTTAACGTCTCAATTAGCTAGATTGTTCGCTCTTTAACTGCGGGTACATTGTTTGTATAGGCAACATGCACTACCTTGGCATTCATTTTGTTGTGACCGCTGATATATCTAAAGCTCAAAATACAACTTTTTTCCTTTAAGTTTAACCATTGTAACTGTCACTATATCTTTGAAGTTTATTATCAAGGTAGACCAATAAAAATCTTGAAAAAAAAAAAAAAAAAAATTACTAGGAAAACTAATCCGCAAATCGAAGAACTGGTCGCCCGTTATAGTACCGTTACATCAGTAGTTGCTCGAATGGTTTCCTTCTTTGCCTTACCTACTTCTTTTGTCGACATCGACGACAACAACAAAATACGTTGTGCGCGTAATGCGAGACAGTAAAACAATCAAAGCAATCATCTTAGGCATTCGCTCTAGCTCAACTTCAACCAGCCTCCAAGTCCAATGAGGAGACACGGCTATATCTCGATTAACTATTACCAATACCATGCAGTGGCAATGATGGTATAACAGCGAAGGAGCATGAGAGGAGCTATTGGCGTCACATAATAATGGTTATACGCTTGGTTAGATCGAGTTGGAAAATTTTCTGTTTTTCTTTCGCAAGAAATATAGTTTTTTGTTTCTATCCCCAAGCGAAGTTTTCCCTCCCTCACGGTATGACGGGAAATTTTTTTTTTAAATTTTCCAGCTTCCATATTTAAACAGGCATCCGCAACCACTATAATGGTAATACGCTCCGTAACGGTGACGCTGAAACAACCAACAATCGTGAATCGTCCGTCTATACCGGAAGTTAATTAATAAAACAATCATTTTTGGTGAAATCTAAAAAAGTGCTAAGTGTTTTCTTTTCGAATTAAAATTATGACATTGAAAAGTGTAAGTGTTATATTCGAAAAAATTTCTTAAGATCTTTATATTGTGATGGTGTTTTCTTTGTAATTCCCAGATGTGCATCTTTTCTATGTTAACCCTGAGCATGATAGCTCTTTCGTATGGTTACCCTGGAAAAGAAAAAGCAAAGTAAGTTGAGCATAAAGTCAGTGGGTCATTTTTAACGTCTATTCTGTCCTAGAATTCGAATTCATGTTCCAGTTAAACACCACACCCATGTCCATACGAAAACCATAATAAAGAAAGTAACAGTTCCAGTTCCGATTCCTGTCAAAGAACATATTCCAGAGAAGGAAATTAAATACGAAGTAGAAGAAGACGATGAAGATGATGGTTTTGAAGGTTATCACTATCCAAAATCACACATTTTGAAGAAGAAACGAAAAATACACCATCCGTTTATTTAGTTTGAATAAGAGATGCTTTCTCCTTTGAGGTTATACCAAATTTTTTTAACAAAACAACAAATGCCAGGAATGTCATAATTTCCGCTTTATGTTTCCCCTAAGATAGCAACAAAAGTAAATTATTTATTTTTTTAAGTTTTCTAGATACATAAGAATAAAATAATTATGTTTAAAATGTAATATATTTTTTTAATTCGATTTAGATTGTAATAAAAAACTTGCAGAATATACAACAAGAAAAGATGTGCTTTTCATTTTTGTTCATCCAAAAAGTATGTGATGAAATTTATTTAACAAGACTTTTGTTAGTAGTGTATTTTGTTGGCAAATATTTAAAAGAAAACGAATTTTCAAAGCTAACAACAGTTAAAACTAAAATAAATATGTTTCCACCAAAACTTTATTATAATGGCGTTTTCCATTAGTCTTACAAAAACCAGAAGCCCTCTCTTTTCAGAAGAATAACTGTCATTTTGTGGGATTCAAAAGGTTTCTGGCCGAGCAATTAAAACGCCTTAAATAGATTTACTTTGTTCAAAATCCGCTTGGATTTGAAAAGAATTTTTTTTCTTTCGAAGTGGAAGTGAGAGATAAAGAAAAGAAATATGTGTTAAACATTGAACAAAATTGAATTTTAAATGAATGCGTTTGAAGGGTGTTGGACAAGATTCATTTCAATCTACTTCATTAGGGAAATTATGTAATTTGTTTGGTAAATCTTTGAGTTTTAAAGAAGATTAAGAGTAAATCACATTTAGTCTAACTTTAATGGTCAGTGGAAACGAAGTAAATTTAAGGAAAATTATGAATGCAGAAGCAATTTGCAGGAAATTGAAATAAGACAATAGAAATCTCCATTATAGGTTTGTTCGATGAGCCCAGAAGACACACTAGGTTCACTCTTAAGCGTTTTTTGAAAAATCTGAACTCACCCTGACAGTCAAAATCTGTGTTTTTGAGACCTAGGGTCGCTCGCTGAACTCGCCCTGAAGTAGATCTAATTTTTTTCAGCTTCAAGTTGACGCAACGAATAAACTGCCAAAGTGACATAAATTTTAAGTCAATTATGTTTTTTGTAGGCAAATGCTTATTTTTTTAAATAAAAATTAAAAGAAAAATCGAAAGATGATAAATAGAAATAGAAAAGGGAAATCTTTGAAGATATTTTAATTTATTTTGAGCACAGAACTTCTTATTTCTTGTGTTGAATGTCAAAAATACAATTTAAACCCATGTGTTTAGACGCGAAGTTAAAACACTCACCAGTGAGGTGGAAAAATACGAATCTTCTTTTTAGAAATAAAACGCAATTAATTTTGATTGGGAAAAAGCATATGAAAAAACCCAATATTTATTTATATTATTTTAAACTTGCCGCTCGCAGAGCCGAAAGAAGACTGAAGACTATTTCTACTTAACTAAAAAGAATGCATTTTCTTTTGTATGCGCCTTTATATAATAATATAAGCCTATATATAATGTTGATGTAGATGTTAGCTGTTTGTATTGGAGTTGAAATAAACTCGTACGCTTGCGTTCGATACAGTCCCAACAAAAAAGGAACTTTTTTCATCTAGGTCCTTGCCAAGTGATTAATACTTGCTGCGTACTCCGCTTGCTGTTGATGGTGTTGTTTTATTCCTTGCTATAAAATTCTGTAATGAGACTGAGAATTGGATTAAGGAAATTATATCTGATAGGCTTGCCGGAATCCAATATTTGCTCTAGTTTCCATACCCTTGCCAACCTTTGTCCCGAAACCTATTCAATCGGCAATATGCATATCTTTTGGACTGGCCGCGTTAGCTGGCCTGCCTCAGTCCGCAAGACCACAGATCTAACTATCCCATCCTTACTCTTGATTAGCTGGCCGATCCTCCCTAGAACCCATTGGGCTGGAGGGAAATTTTCACTCTTTATAATAACTAGCTGCCCTACTCTCGCGCTTTCCTTTTCCCTACGCCACTTTTTTCTCTCTTGCAATGTTACAAGATATTCTTCTCGCCATCTTTTCCAGAAATGATCAAATATAACCTGTCTCTCCCGGAAAAGCTTTGTACCCCTCGCCCTTGTTTCTTCGGCTGTTGAAAATGCCGGTGGTAGTACAATCGGTTCGCCTATCAGAAAATGACCTGGCGTTAGCGCTTGTAGATCTGTTGGATCATCACTAAGAGGATGAATCGGTCGGGAGTTTAGTATCCCTTCTATGCCGGTTAATAAAGTTAAAAATTGCTCGCTCTCTAATATTCGCTGGCCGACTATGCGCTTTAAGTGATATTTCATCGACTTAACAGCAGCCTCGTATATGCCCCCTTGATGCGGAGCCGCTGGCACCATAAATATCCATTCTGTACCTTGCCGATTGAGCTTGCCGAATAATTCGTCCCTTTCCCACTCTTTCCATGCTTGCTTAATTACCCTAGCGGCACCAACAAACGACGTGCCATTGTCGCTGTACATACGTTGACAGTGCCCTCGCCGACTGACAAATCGCTCATAACATGCTAAAAATGACAAGGATGTTAAATCGCCTATCATATCAATGTGGACTGCCCTTGTCTTAAAACATACAAAGACTGCCACCCAAATTTTCTTTGTACAGATTCGCTGGCCATCTCTGCCGAGGATCTTAATCACAAAAGGTCCCGCATAATCCACTCCCGTATGTAGAAATGGTTTTCCTGCTTGCACCCTATCTGCCGGCAGCTCAGACATTAGCTGCTGTTCTAACCGGTAGTTGTATCGTACACAAACTAGGCATTTGTGTAGGAAACCTCTAAGCTCGCTGCGTAGTCGTGGGATCCAGTACTGCTGTCGAATGAACTGCATCATTATCTGACTGGCTCCATGCTTCGTCGTTCGATGAGCATTATCAATTATTAACCATGCTAGCCTCGAACCCTGTGGTATTATAGCTGGATGACGGATCTCATATTCCTCGCTTGCTCGATGTATGCGTCCCCCTACTCGTAAGATACCTTCGCCGTCAAAAACTGGTTTTAGCGATTCGATTTTGCTATGCTCTGTCAGCTGGCCGTTCGACTGGAGTGCCGCCATGTCCTTACCATAGACATCTTCTTGAGTTCTCTTAATAAGATACTTTAAGCCTTGCATTCTTTCAATAGCTGTCGGTGTGGTAGATGTCGGACCGACAACATACCTTCTTCGCTTGCTCTGTCGCCTTGACTTTCGTTCTTTCACCTTTGCCCTAAGCTGATTTATGTAATGAAATACATACGCTAACACACCTACTGCCTGCTCTAATTTCGAAGTATATTCCAGTATCGGAATACTAGCTTGCCGTTCAGGTATCCATATACCCAAAGTTTCCTTTGCTTGTATAGCTATACATACTTGCATTTCGCTTGCTGCGTTTGGTAAAACCTCGCTACCTATCGGATTGACTGGCCAATCAGCCTTTGTTTGGACTAGCCATGATGGCCCATATAACCATAGCTTGCTATCTATCAGCTCCGCTGGCATTATTCCCCTACTAAGCAAATCAGCAGGATTTTCTTTAGTCCCAACATGCCGCCAATTATTTACACAGGTATTCATCTGAATTGATGATACTCGATTTCCTACATACGTTTTCATATCGCGCGGCAGTTTTTGCAGCCAATGCAAAACCACCATAGAATCTGTCCAGAGTGTATACTCTACGTTTACCCAGTCCATTGCTTTAAGCAACTCTACCAACAATCGACCGAGTAGCTCTGCAGCTGCTAATTCTAAACGAGGTATAGTGATTGTCTTCAGAGGAGCTACTCTTGTTTTAGAAGTAATTAATTTACTTGTAACCTTGCCATCCGCTTGCTCCACCCTTGCATATAACACAGCTCCGTATGCCATCGTCGAAGCATCGGAAAAACCGTGAACCTGTACCCTTGCCGTGCTGCATGTATTTAGCCATCTGGATATTCGGAATTGCTCTAAAAGCTTTATTTCTTGCCATAAATTTTGCCATCTTTTCCCTATCTCAGCTGGCACCTCATTGTCCCAATCTAAACCAGTTCGCCATAAATCCTGTATCAGAATTTTGCCGATGATGATTACTGGCGCTATATAACCATTAGGGTCATATAACTGTGCGATAAAGCTAAGCAGACTTCTTTTGGTAACCTTGCCGATGATTTCTGGTGATTTCACCTCGAATGTAAATTGGTCTTGATGCACTAACCATTTCAAACCCAATACCGTAGCTTGCTCTTTGTTATCAAAAATCATTTCTTCTTCCTTTTCCGACTGTAACTTGCTGGCTAGCCATTGGCTGTTAGATTTCCATTTACGGAGCTCAAAACCAGCGGTCTGTAATACCCTGTCTAATCGCCTTGCCGTATGGAATGCATCCTGTTCATTATCACAACCCGAAACACAATCGTCCATGTAAAAATCATTACAAATTATTTGCTCTATGTCTGGATATGACTCCCTTGCTTCTCGCCCACATTGGATTAATGCTCGTACTGCATTGTATGCCGAAGCTGTCATGCCGTAAGTCACCACCGTTAGCCAATATTCTTGCAGTTTCTCTTTTGGAGATTCTCGCCAGAAGATTCTTTGCGAATCCCATTGATGCCTAGCTATTTTAACTTGCCGAAACATCATTTTGATATCTGCGCTGAAACCTATCTTGTGTCTGCGAAAACGCATGACTGTTTCAAATAAATCTCGCTGAAGTTTTTCCCCTAGCTGCTGTACTTCATTGAGTGAAATACCCTTGTCTGTCTTGCAACTGCAATCGAATACCACCCTGAACTTTTTTGTCACACAATGATGTGGTATGTAATATACCAATTGCCCTTGCCGAACTTGTGGAGATTTGCTTGCCGTGATCATGTGTCCTAGGTATTCGTATTCTCGCATAAAGCTAATATACTTTTCTTTAAGAGCCGGTTCCCTTTCTAACTTCCTTTCCAACATAAAAAATCTTTTCAAAGCTATCGCTCTTGAATCTCCTATATCCTGAATTCCTGGCTTGAAAGGAATCGTAACAATGAAGCGCCCTTCATTGTCACGCCTTGCCGTATTTGTGAAATTATCTTCCACTTCTTGTTCTTCTGCCGACCTGGACTTGCAACTCCCAACCTGATCCATTTCCCAAAGTTGTTTCACTAGGCTATCCAAATTGCTTCCTTCAACACATCTTAATATCGATGCACTTTCCCCTTGCCGCTCTGCCGTATTCTGAGATTCAACTCCAAATATTACTATGCCAAAACTTGTCTCAATGGCAGCCATTGCCCCTATCATTCGCGGTATTGAACATACCATGACCCTTGCAAAAAACTTTACCCCTAACAAAATGTCAACTCGAGCTTGCCGCCAATAAGAAGGATCCGCGTATGGGATTTCAAAATCCTCCTCTATCTGCCGCACATCGGCCTGTGGAGTCACTAATGACCACCTAGTTTCTTTTGATAATACCCAGAAATCTTCTTCCATGCAAACCTCTGAACAATACCATGGAACTACACCAATCCTTGCCTGCCTATGAATTTGCACCGTTTTACCTTCTATGCCAATAACCCTTCTAGTAGCTTGCCGTGTAAAAATATGAAAAGCTTGTACCATCTTGTATGGAATTAGATTCGGCTGAGCCCCGGAATCTAACAATGCTCGAACCGGTCCAACCAATTGACCATCAACCTCCAACCTTACCATCATTGTTGGAATCAAAGCTAAACCATCTGTCGAGGGAGTATGGGAATTAAAAACGTTTAAATATGTTTGAAGAAGATTTTTATTATTCTTTTCATCGTATAACCTTCGCCGTTTGGCCGGGATAATTAGCTGTCAATCACCTCGCCGTTTAATCTCGGCCTTTGCTGCGATAGCTGGCAGAGGTTTCTTGTGACTTGGGCACAATAAGCTGTTGTGCTTCAATTTGAATGGACATCTTGGGCATGGTGTCTGGAAGCATGAGTCCATATTATGCCCCTGCTTAAAACAATTTTCGCATAATACGTGCATACGTATGAAACGAAGCCTAGCTGGCTGATCGAGTGCTCTAAATTGCTGACAATGGTACAGCTGATGCTCCTCGCCGCATAACTCGCACCTATGTTGATTCGACGCCTGTACTCTTGGTTGATATTGTTGCCTTGCCGTGTAACCTTGCTGTTGTTGCCTTGCCGGGTTCCCTTGCTGTGCTGTTCGCTCGCTACTGAACCTATCATAGCGCATCCTTGACTCTGCCCTTGCCGCTGTGCCGCTCATAGTCATAGCCGCCCTCGCCTGATGACTGCTTGCCGGTTGTGTGCATGCCGCAGCTTGCCGATCTAAAAATGCCAACATCTCCTTTGCCGTAGGAGTTTCAGATTGTCGTTGCAACTCCCATTGACGTGCCGTGTCCGAATCTAGCCGTTCATGCAACATATGCACGATCATCATATCCCAGTACTCGACCGGGATTCCTTGTGCTTTTAGTTGTCGAAGAGTTTCATGCGTCACATTCGAGAGCCGTTGAATGTGATCTGCACGAGGTACTGCTGGCAGAGCTGGCAGATTAATAAATTGCCTCAATAATTGGCGACAGGTCTGATATTTTTTATCATAAAGCTGATTGAGCCTTGCCCATGCCTCTAGGTAATTGCTCTCGGTCAATTGCCATTCCCCCATAGTCTGAGCTGCCTTGCCGGTGAGAGACTTGCTCAGATGCTGAAATTTGAACGCCGGAGCCACCTGATCGTTTTCATGTACTGCTGCCACAAAGCGGTCTCTGAAGCCTTGCCACTTCGTTAGGGAGCCATCAAACTCTCCCCACGTGTTCTTCACTTCATGCTGTGATGGCATCTGTATCGAAACCTCGATAGGCTGGCCGCTTGTCCCTTATCCGCTGTCCGTAGCTTGCCGTAATATCCCTTGCTGTCTAATTTTTGTGAGAGACTTGCGGAGCTTTCCCTTCAAGCCGAGGTAAAGCTCCTCTGCTGCCGCTTGCTGTTCCTCTACGCCGTCTAAGTCATTCGCCTTGCCGGATACCCATTTTATATGGTTAGCGTTTAGCTGCACCCATATCTCTTCTAGCCGCTCCAGTCTTATCTGGAGGTCCTCGCCGTCTTCTTGCTGATCATTGGTTTGTTCGAGGAAGCCAGCCATCCTCTGCATCGCCTTGACGCATGTCGCATGAATTTTGTTATTTGCCATTTTCTGTTATAAAAATGAAGGAAAATATAAGGTATAAGCCAATAAACCTAACGTGAGTTTGTGCAAGCTCGATATTTTGAGCAAATAGCTTGCCGACCATTTAAACGTACACATATTATAGATATATGTCCGCATAGACTTGCCAAAAACCTATCTTCAAATGAAAGTATACTTGCCATAATCTGAGCTAACTAATTACTAGCGTCGTAAATGCTAGGATCGCACCTATGCCGTATTTAATTTTCATTCAAATTGTAAAATTTGAATGCAAATTGATTTGGTCGAATATTAAATTTGATCTTACTGAGTCTTGGAAATTACCTAGCCGAATATAATGTCTTGCCGATTTTCCGCCTACGGTCGTTGGTCTTCATCCAAAGATTTAAAAGAAATCTTAGCTCGCCATTTCTTGCCATCGCAATCTAATCAATGATTGCTCCCTGCCGATGGGTATGTATAAATTGCCGTAATATATACTCCCTTGCCGCCTTGCTCGTCATGACAGCTGGCTACCTTTGCTTAGCTTTCGTAAATTTCATCGAATCTCATGAAAATTCGGAATAAATATTAAATAATTTTAAATTATTTATTTTGCTCGCCAATGTAACCACTATCCTTGCCATCTTTGCCTTGCCATAAGGTCATTAAATTTGATTCATGAACTTGCCAATAAATTAAATTAATTTTTCGTTAACTTGCCGGTGGCTACACTTTATGTTCCCTAACCATGCGCATTATTACTCCCTAGCCTGCCTAATGCCTCGTCTGTACCGTGTAAACGCAAAAAATAAAAAACACCTTTAATAGAGACGCATTTCCCTACGGTGACACTCGTGATACACTGTAATTTATTGTGTATGGTAAAGTCAGCGACTCATTGTACTTTCCCAACTGACACACATACCTTCACATTCACCAAAATGTTATTCTACCCCGCTCTACTCACCACCACTATGCCACAAGTATCACAGACACAGTAACGCAGAAACAAGAGGCACACACAAAAAAAAAGGAAAAACGAGAAAAAACAACAAAAAAAAAGATGATGAAGACCACGCCGTGATTGTATCTGTTGCTGCATAATAAATAATAAAAAAAGGAAATAAATAACTTTCACTTGCCGCTAGCCATATCTTTTATATTCCTTGCCGATTATTTTCACTTGCACAATTCTCACTTATTTAATAAATTGAAGGGAATGATTTACTTACTAATAAATGATGTTTAATTTTTCAATTTTTATTTTGATTTCGCCGATAGTTCCACAATGTAGGTACACGAAAACAACGATCTATACGATTCACTTATCTGCCTATAACTAACGAAAAGAACTACCAGCTGCAGCTTGCCATTTCATCCCTCCCTTTTTTGTATTCTCTTTCTTGGTTAGCCGATTTGTGTGGAGATATTTTGGTATCCACAGGTTGTGGTTGGTATCTACTTGTTGCTCGCTGTTCTGCTCACACTCGTTGTGGAGTGGTGGTTTTTTTTATATTATTTATTTTTCGGTGCTCGCCGTATATATTTGCGTGTATGTATTATACACAATACCTAACGTGGAATTTTGCTGACGGCTGGCCGATTCGTGTTTGTACACGATATTTAGTGAAGGGAAAAAATAAGAAAAGAAAAAAAAGAAACTATACATTACCAAAAAGGAAAAGGCTTGCTGTATCGAGATTTTCTGCTCCATATTTTTGATGCAATTGTTTTAGAATTTATTTTCACTTGCCGAATTTTTAATAATCAATTTTTTTTTATTTTTTACTTGCCGCGTGACTATATCCATAGGCCGCTCGCACCTATCCGGCTCGAAGGACCAAATGTTTAGACGCGAAGTTAAAACACTCACCAGTGAGGTGGAAAAATACGAATCTTCTTTTTAGAAATAAAACGCAATTAATTTTGATTGGGAAAAAGCATATGAAAAAACCCAATATTTATTTATATTATTTTAAACTTGCCGCTCGCAGAGCCGAAAGAAGACTGAAGACTATTTCTACTTAACTAAAAAGAATGCATTTTCTTTTGTATGCGCCTTTATATAATAATATAAGCCTATATATAATGTTGATGTAGATGTTAGCTGTTTGTATTGGAGTTGAAATAAACTCGTACGCTTGCGTTCGATACACCATGTGTCGTTTTTTTTTTAATCCAAAAAATTCAGGTTTTGTTTGACAATTCTTGGGGTTGTCAAGAAAACTTGGGCCAACCCTGGGTAAAGTTCGAACGATACTTATAATAGAAATGCAATCAGCTTGCCTCTATGAGAGGGTTTAATTTTTTTTTGAGGTCTTAAACCAACGAGTTATATCATGGTAACATTATGAAGTCCAATTGTACATTGCGATATTATTTTAATTTAGGGATTTCACCCGAGTTAACTCATGAAACATACTTTTTCAATTAATTTAGATCCCAAACCAAATTGATGAATTAATTCCTGATTCTCATACAAATTTAAGGTAGTATAGTGAGTACAGGTTGTCAAAATTTATAGTGTCAGAAATTAAAAATGACTGAGTGCTCCTAAAAACTGTTTTAAATTATAGGGACGAGACAAAAAATACACATTGACATATTTTGACAAAATCAAAATATCTTTTGAAACAAATAATAACATACAAAACATACTAAAACATAAAACAAAAAGCGAAACTTAAACATGCCTAAAACTTTAGAATAGTATTGGCCAACCCACCGCAATGTCTAAGTTAGACAATCGTTGGAAATATTTTTTAAATATGGTTAAAGGTTGTCGTCATATTAAATAAAGGAGTTAACTAATTTTTTTTGACACTAAAATTGGATTCTACAACTTTAAGTTCGATCAAATTAAAAAAAAGAGATAGTATTTTTTCTGACCACATATTTTCTCTACTTGTGCAATATCTCATCGGTTTTCATTCGTTTAATACGTATAATATGGACAAATATTATGTACTGTAATTTTGCAGAGCATGTTCGTCTTGTCAAGAATAGTTAAGCTTGTTTTCAATTAAATCAAAAATACGAAGTAAGGGATTAATGGTCGAAAATTGGGATCTAAGCTTTTATATGATACCCTAACAGAAGTTAAAACACATTTTTAACCAAAAAAAAATTATTATACTGGACTAAATTGAATGAAATAAAAGTCCCAAATTTTATCTAAAATGCACACGAAAATAACTTGCCCAAAATTTTTAAAATTATATAAAATAAAATTAATTTAGACAAACCCAACATTCGAAAGTACACAACTTTCCCCTATTTAATCGCAGAAAACGCAACTGCCATCATCAACGAATGAATTAATCCAAAACAATCCTCTTACTCGTCGTACTACCTCAACAAAATAAAATTCGCAATTACACAAAAAGTGAAGATATTATATCACTTGCGTTGCAGATGATTATCCTCTTCGTCGTTTCGCTTTTAACCGTTCTTTTTTTTTATTTTATTTTTTGCAAATTATGTCACTTTCTTTTGTTGACCTTCTTTTTTTGTTTTTATTTTTTTCAGGTTGTTTAAAGTTGTATAACAATTTTAATTATTGCAATCAATGAATTAATAATCAACTCGCAACATCAAGATGTTTTTTGATTAAGGCCAACGATAACAAACAAAAATTATGAAATGGCTCGCACTTATTCAATCTCAAAAGAAAGCACAAAATTCCAATCTAGATTTCCAGTTTAAGATATACATACTTACAACAACTGCCATCAAAGGTATAAAGAGGTATTTTCGCAGTTTTAAAAATAGTGTTTTTAATTTGCTGCATTGTTTTGTTGAAAGTAAAACTGTTTTCTTGCGAGTGAGTATATCTCTTGGGGCATAATGATGGTGTAGATAATATCTTGTGGATGACCCCTTCGGCAAAGGTGCAATTTTTATTTTGTTTTTATTAAACTTGGAGTGCCTCTAGATATAAAAAAAACTAAGTAGCGGGACACATCAATTAAACAAAATATGAAACAAAAAAAAGACCATTAAAGTGAAAGTTCCATTCATAATGTTCCCAGTTAAATAAAATGCTTATGATGTTCTCTTCAACGTAACAGGAAAAAAGTAAACAAATAAAATTTTTATATTATTTTCGTTTTTATTATATTTTATACTCAACATAATTATGCATACATATAAATTTTAATCTACAACAATGAAATTTATAAATAACATTAATTAACAATTTAATGTATAAGTGATGTTGATCGTGAGGTGAATAGTTAAGAGAAGTTCATTGAACTGCGCTCTTTTATTCTTTTCGTTTGCATGTTTTGTGGAATGCATTGGACTCTTCTAGCTTTGAACTCTTAAATCTAATAAATGGACATCTTGGATAAATAATAAAATTAAATGTGGGGCACACAGGGTGCTTGTGCAATGAGACTAGACGAGGTATGAGCGAGCGGTGTGTTCCGCTCGATCGTGTGCTTTAGTGACCTGGTACTGGATAACTGTAGCCACTGCTGCCAACGCCTGATACGTGTCCAGCGCTGTAGCTATCGATACCCGAGTAGCTGTCACCACCGGAGCTGTATGACGAACCCCCTCCACTAGCCTGCCAGCCACCACTGTTGTAGCTGCTTCCATCACTTGACGAAGATGAAACTGCAGCGGCAGCAATACCTGCATCATGGCTTCCAGAATAACCACTGCTAGAGCTGTAGTCAGTACTGTATCCACCACCACCAGCACTGTGTCCACCACTATATCCTCCACTGTGTCCACCACCAGGTGCAGCTGCAATGGCAATTGTATCATGACTCAATCCTCCACCTGATGAATATCCACCACCTGAACTGTAGCTGCTTCCGTGACCTCCACTGTAACCTCCACTAACTCCTCCTGAAGTTGCAGAAATAGCAGCCAATTTTTCTTCCTGACTGATACTTCCCGAATATCCACCAGAGCTATAGCTACTTCCATGTCCACCACTGTATCCTCCACCACTACTATATCCTCCGCTATGTCCGCCACCAGAAGTAGCTGCAATAGCAATTGTTTCTTGGCTCAAACCTCCTCCTGATGAATACCCACCACCGGAACTGTAACTGCTACCGTGGCCTCCACTGTAACCTCCGCTACTACCTCCCGAAGTTGTTGCAGCAATAGCAGCTAATTTTTCTTCTTGGCTAAGGCCTCCAGAATATCCACCAGAACTGTAGCTGCCACCATGGCCTCCACTGTATCCACCACTGCCTCCAGAAGTTGCGGCAATAGCTGCAATATGAGCATCATGTAAACTAGAACCACCACTACTGTAACCTCCTCCAGAAGCGTATCCACTTCCATGACTGCTTCCAGCTGTAGCCGCAATAGCTGTGGTCAAATCAACATGTCCGGCACTGGGGTTGCCTCCTCCATAGCCTCCTGAACTGTATCCTCCGCCACCAATAGCTCCTGAAGCAGCAATTGCAGCAATCTTAGCATCGTCAATACTGCTTCCATGGCTTCCACTGGCATAACCACCTGTATTGTATCCGCTGCTTAGCTGCCATCCGTTACTCAAGCTTGATCCACCACTGCTATAGCTTCCTCCACCGATACCTCCATGGCCTCCACCAATACCACCATGTCCAGCAGATTCGTGAATAATTGCGTAAGTTTGAACATGTTTACCACCGCCAGCACCACCTCCACCGCCTCCGTGTCCATGACCGTGACTTCCACCATGACCGCCGCCGCCTCCTTCGTGCTTGATTATAACAGTTTCGGCTTTTTGACCACCGCCGCCGCCACCATGACCATGTCCTCCACTATAACCTCCATGGCCACCACTGGAACCTCCATGACCACCATCAGCTATGACAATAGTTTCTGCATGTTTCGCTGCATGGCCTCCACTGAATCCTCCACCATGTCCACCACCAAATGATGCTCCACCACCATGACCACCGCTATAACTACCACCTCCATGACCAGGACCTCCAGACAAAGCAAGACTCTCAATAAGACCACCAGAAAGGCTTCCAATATGACCTCCACTATGACCGCCTCCATAACCGCCACCATGACCACCCCCATAACCACCTCCTCCTCCATGACCAGCACCTACACTTGTGGCTGCGATTGTTTCAATAATTCCATCGGAATGACCACCTCCATGACCGCCACCGAAACTACTGCTGCCACCGTAGCCTCCGCCGCCGCCACCACCACCGTGACCTCCACCACCGCCACCACCACCGTGACCTCCACCACCGATAATACTAGCAATGATAGCACTGTCATCATGACCTCCACCGTTTCCACCGCTATATCCACCACCGCCATATCCACCACCGCCATGACCACCACCGCCATATCCACCACCGCCATGACCACCACCGCCATATCCACCACCGCCATATCCACCAGCGCCATGACCACCACCGCCTCCACCGGAAAGAAGTTCTCCAATTATGGGTCCAATGTCATCATCATGGCCGCCACCACCACCTCCATGGCCGCCCCCATGACCGCCACCGCCATATCCTCCATCGGAACCACCTCCTCCATGGCCACCTCCGTGACCACCACCGCCTCCACCTTCACCAGAAAGAAGTTCTCCGATTATGGGTCCAACGATATCATCATGGCCGTCACCACCACCATGGCCTCCTCCGCCACCACCGCCTCCATGCCCACCACCACCTCCATGACCACCTCCATGGGCTCCTCCGCTACCATCAGCGCTTCCAACAAGTCCTCCGATCAATGGTCCTAGAAAACTGTCACCAAGGCCTCCTCCATGGCCACCTCCATGTCCTCCACCACCACCATGACCTCCGCTACCTCCACTGTAATCCGGAAGATGAATCCTTATATGCACATGTTCTCGACCGCCAAAAGTTGGCTTTCCAAGCGCTGTACTGGCCAATAGCAGTATTGTTAACTACAAATGACAAAAAAAAATATCCAAAATCAATCCAAATTCACGACGTTATCCTTTATTGGTGTTATTCGAATACTTACAGCTAGCCTTGAAGCCATGCTCTTAGTTAAAAGTAATCCACAATATGCGGGAGCCTCCTCTTATAAATAAAAAATCGGAACTTTGCTGGTATCCTCTTGAAAGGTTGAACCTCGTATGGTGTGCCATCTGCAATGCGACTGCATTTTATATAGCTACGCCAAAAAATAACCACAAAGTGGTGGTCCAAGACACCGAAACCACTCATGACCTCTCACTCTCACGAAGTCAAAGCCCCAAAAAAAAAAGAAAAAAAAAAAAAAAACTAATAAAATAAAACATCCCATAGCAGCCAAGATTCAAAGAGAGTGAAATGACGAAAGTAGGTAATAGTCCAGCTCTGCGGCAGCAGCAACAGCAGCACCATGTTGTCTTCAATGTGCGGCGGATATAGAGACTCCAATTCATCATCATAGTTAAGTTGGTAGAAGTAGTGGGAAAGACGCGGTGTCTCATAGAGTACAAAAGGTATATCGAGTCAACTTTGCCAAAAAGAGTGGAGGCATGAGAAAAGCTCCAACACCAAAAGATTTCTCTCTCAGGTGCGGTTTAATGTGTGAGTTTGGATATTTTGTTGGTTTTTTGGAGGTCTGTCACCCAGTGCGTCTATAGCACCGCTCGAAGAAAGCAACGGTATAATATAGTAAGTTAGCATTTCTTTCTTCTAAATGACCTTCTTTATAGGTCTTTCGGATGATGCTGATTCAAAAACTCCATGGGCGAGGTCATGGTCGCGTTTTGTTGTGGTTTTTGTTTTTTTTTTTTTTCATATCTTCTAAGCAACAACGGAAGCTTCTCAGAAGTTCACAATTTATTACAAACTAACGATATATGAATGAATGAGAAATACCACAGATATGTGGTTTGTTTTGAGTTTTCTGCGTAGAGTTGACATAACTGCTAGATATGTATGTATACACAAAGACACGTAACAAGCTTAAAGAGATTGATTTGTGAGATGAAAGGGCTTGAGCAAGTCTTGCTTGGGTATATACATATTTATTATGTGATTTTGGGAAATCATAAAAATATAAATTATAATAAATGTTAATATTTTATCGTAGAGTTTGGCAACCTATATACGATTATGTGGTATCTTATTAAGTTATGTTTGGTAGTGGTGATGGAAATCAATTAAATGATGAAGCTAAGGGAAACAGTTTAAGTGGTCCTTCATGAAAGTGAGCACTTAGAACTTCACTCTAGAAGAAGTTTGGAATAAGTTAGTCAAAATGTTATTTTAACTCCAAGAGCAATGTTTGACACAAATTGACAAGGGCTACAGATGTATAAGGTTGACAATTTTTAAATTGATGTTTTTTTTTTTTTTTAATTTTAATTTAATTTAGAAAATCAGATTTCGAGCAAGCAACTACAAAATTTTTGTTGTTCAGTATTTTAACAGCAAAGCTAAGGAATCCTATTCGTATGTAACTGCCATTCCTGACATTTCCTAGATCTCATTTTCCTGAACTTGCCTAAGAAAAATTTCTGGTTGATAAAATTCCATGACATGATCTGAGATATTTCGATCTTTCAAAAAGTAAGCAAGTGAATCTAAAATTTTAAGCTGCTATCTTGCATTTAACCAAGAATTAGATTTTATTGAATTACTCGTTTTTAACTTTTGAAAAAAGGGCAAGGCTAATCTGGAAGTAAATCACAAGTTGTGACAAGAAGGGCCTGCCGCCCCCCTGGTTGACTCAAGGATAACATTTTAATACTAAAGGAGTATATAAAATGTATTGCATAAGATGCGATAAAATACTTGAGAATGTATGTAGTTTGGGTCAGTACAAGAAAAAAATTGTATGGGAGGGGTGGCGTATTTTCACACGTTTAAGTGGGACTTAAAATATATATTAAAACAAAAAATATATATTTAAAAATAAAGGCAACACTTATTTATACTATATCTTTTTCCTGAAATTCTGTATTTAAATAAAATTGTATTTAAATAAATTTATTTAAGTGAAAAGTTTATGGAAAATAAATTTTCAAACCCAAAATTTTGGTAAAAAAATTAAAAAAATGTTGAAACAAATTTTTTTCAAAATTTTACATTTTAAGTAGTATTTTTGTTTTTGGTGTTCAATACTCTTATCGATTTTAAGTCAAACACTAATAACCAGATGCTAAAATGTCGCGACTTTGTATTGAATTTGTATGAAAATCGTGACACAAATTTCTATCAACCACTTAGAACCTTCTTGTTCTACGCTGAAGTGCCTTATCGTTGAGCAACAAAGTTCTATCGATTTTTTTGAACTTTATTTAATAAATAACTATTGATTATATTTTAAATTTATTAATTGGAAAAAATTCAGAAAAAAATAAAATATAGGTACACATTTACACGTTTTGATTAAAATTAATGTACAACAGTTACACAACATGAAATATTCGACCATAGTTTTCTCAAAAGTGCCCAAGTAACATCGTTGGAGCTATTAGATGTAAAACTGTTCTTTTACAGCTCTTATCTAGCAAAATTGAAAGCTATTGCTCTGTAAAAGATTATTTCACAGCTCCTTTCATTTTATTTAAAAATTATGTTCTAGAATTGAAGTTTGAGAACACTTTTAGCTCTATTAACTGTATAACGCATCAAGATTTAAAAATATGCTCCAAAACAAACAAACATGGCGGCGAGAAAAAAAAATAATGCAATATTTTCTTTTATTCATAAAAAAAAAAAGAAATATCTATCCCCGCACTCTCACTCAAAATCAAACTAAATTGTGTTTTTAACCAAAATAAATTTAATTTGACTTAAAAAAATTTTTTTTTTAGAATTATAAATGTTTTTAGTTATTATTTATTTTTATTTGACAGCTTAAAATACAAAATTTCGAAGGCGCGTTGTAATTTAACAAAGTACCCGCATAACTTTTGTGAAAAAATTTAATTCGCACTTAAATTAAGCTAACATTTCACCGAAAAATATTAAATTCTTTTATTATTTATTTTGGTAGGAAATTATAATTGGAATATCTTACAAAATTATATATTATTTATACTATCAAACGATTCACTTATTCTATATAAGTATTAAAGCGGGCCTGCGTTTATGTTTGGTATTATATTTATTACTCAAACCAATACGAACAAACACCTTTCAAAAGATTCAATTCAAGATTTGGCTTCAATCTTTGGTTTAAATTGCTGTATTTCCACTTAGGTATAGTAAGTAGTAAAGTATACATTTTGTTATTTTCAATTTTCTCAAAAACTAGGAGACATTTTAGCATCTGGTTTTTAGCGCTGAGCTAAAAATTGATAAGAGCATTGAACACTTAAAACAAAAATTCTACTTAATAATTATGTACGTTAATATGGGCTTTTTGATTTTTAAATTTTTATGCAATTAATAAAACAAATTAATCCATTTTTTTAATTATTCCCGAAGTTTCGTTGGTTATTTTCCAACTCCTTCAAGGGGTATTTTTATTGGACCTATAACATGTTACAATTTTTGAATATTATATACCTACATACGTATAGTTATTGTTTTGAGTTTTGTTTAACTTACTATTATCGTTTACATTTGTAATTTTAGTTTAATCCTTATGGGAATTTTTTAATTGATTGAATTTATTTTGAATTTATGAATTTATTTACATTTATATTGCACTATTATATTTTGTTGAACGGAAAAAAAAGTAAAATTTTGAAATAATTAATTTCAAATATTTTAACACAAATTTAATTTTTTTTTTTAATTTTGAGTTTGAAAATAAGTTTAGTTACACAGAATTGAAGATTGTATATCTGGCTTTAAAGAAGATATTTCATGACATTGTTAGTTTGTGTATATGTATATAAGAGACAAATTTCATTTCAGGCTTACATATGTTATGTTTCAGATGATTTTTTTTTTAATTAATTTCTTAACTTTTCTAAAAAAAAACTAAAAAATGGAGTACTTATAGTCATTTTTTTCATAAAAATGTTTGCAAAAATTGGTATATTGCATATACAAAATTGAAAAAAAAATTAAGCTGAAGATCACTGCATCGAAAGAAAAAAAAAATATTTAGGAACGAATCTTTAGATATATTGAAAAGATTTTCAAAATTTTAAAAAGCATAGTGTAGCACGTGAATTTAGTTTTAGCCATTTTTATATAACATATTTTATTTGGTTCATACAGCAATTTTTGTGGCGGAGATTCTCTTCAACACAACGCTTTTTAAAGTTTTGAAAAATATTTTCAATGTACATATCTACAGCTTCTCTCCTCAACTATTATTTTCTTTCGATGCAGCTTCAAACCGCTCGAACTATTTTTAAAAATTTGTCTCATAGATAAAACTTTAAAACTATAAAAAAATAAAATGGCTTTTCTAATGTCATTCAAATCATGTGGGTCAAAAGAAGTTATTTTCAAGGTTATTTCTATTACCCAAAATACTAAATATACTAAATACCTAAAAGATTTGAGTAGGTCAATTAAACTTTATTCTTCAACATTTGTCCCATTTTTCGAAAACCATACCTTGAACACCTACGAATAGATTTGAGTTCATAAATTTGCTTACCACATTTAATCAAATTCCTACAAAGAACTTTGAGTTATATCAACAACATCAGTCATGTTTATTTGTTTACATATTCTTACAACGACCTTGACTTTCACAGAAAACAGAAAAGAATGATCTTGTCAAAAAATAAAAAAAGGGAAACAATAGAATAGGTACACCTACATAATATAATCCACAAAATAGAATTAATATCTCTCAAAGTTAAATACATCTTCAAGCACTTTATAACAACCACCTAACAAGATCATCAAAGTATCCAATCTCATCATAAACACTCAGCACAGACAAGATGTCGGACAACAGCAAACAAAAAAAATGTAACAAAACCAGTAAAACGATATAAAAATAATATGATATAACAAGCGAAGAAATATTCAGGTCAGTCTGCCCCGCTCTGTCTGTTACGTTGTATATATTGTCTATTTTATCCCACGGACACGGAAAAAAAGTTCAAATCCATCATTCATTCGAAAAGTTTTCCCCGGCCACAGACAATTTTCGGCAACTGACCTCTCTTGAATAAAAAATTGAAAAAATAATAATAAAACTGCTTTGGGAAATAATTATATTGAATGCGTCTCTTCTTATGACATTTGAGCTCCTTACATCACACATGCTATGCTACGTGCTTTGGGGTTCTTACATCACGCAAGACAACCAAATTCCATATCAAAAGATTCCATCACTCCAGCCACAGTCAGATGCAAGAAACAAACTGCAAAATGCATTTCACCTGCGCGGAACCCTTTACTGCCTCAAACTCACCATCGAAGACTTTATACCATCATCGACCACCGCGGCTGCGCTGCGGCCACAGTGACGAAGTAACTGTTCAAATGCCCAAAGCCAAACTTTCACTTTTAGCCCAGCGAATATATTCTTCAGCTACACCGAAGCTGGTCATTGAGAACAGGTTCTCTTCAACTTCGAAACAATGATGCAAGCAAATTCCATGCTTCGGGATACCGCATCGAGGCAATTCGGGAACATTACATAAGCCAGTTATATATGTATAGGTACCTTTGCAAGATTAGCTAGTAGGTACATACCTAGTTGTTATATTGTCCTCGCCTCCTATTCTTCAGCTATGTGCCTTTTGGGAGAGGAAAAATCGTGCCGGTGTTATAATGCCAAAGTCAAAATACGGAAGGAAGTGAAGTCGGTTTAATAATAATCTGCAACATTATTATCACGACGAACAATGCTGTGAACCCGCACTTAAGTGATGATGGCTTCGGGAACTATATGCAGAGAGCTCAGTATGGCCATCATATAGTCGCACATATGAGATATGATTGCCTTTCTGCGGTTTGCTTGGCAAATCTGGCTCTGAAGAAATTGAAAGTAAGTCGCATGCACGTGGGTCCAAGCGCATCAGCACCATCATCTTCATCATCTTACTCCGAGAAAACCAGAATATCAACAAAAACTCCATTGTGATGGTGCCATGGTGGTAATGCTAGTTGTTATAAAACTGTGCAAATAACAAAAATACAAAAACAGAAACAAAAACAACAAAAAACTGGTGAAGAGGTTAGATAAAAAATAACAAGGAAGTTCATTATTAAACCAACTGAATTCACATTAAAAGGAGAATTCAAAGTTACATTCCCGTAAGTTCCAAGTTTACGAACTTGATAGTGAAGATGATGTTGATAATTTTTTTTTTTTTGAAATTTGAAAGTCGTTGAAAAGTTCACATGCACCGGTTAATGTTATAGTATGGGATGTGCTGTTGCATTTGGAGTATCGAATCTATCGATCAAGGTTTAACTGTTTTAAAAAATAAAGTTACACTGCCATTTTGGAAGTAACTGCCATCAGTGGATCTTTTCTTCTTTATTATTTAAAAATGTGTTTAATCCCAATTTATTCAATCTCTATTAAATTTAAAGATGTCATTTAAATTGGGAAACAACTCTTACTTTAGAAACTTATATTGTTAGATTTTAAGAAATTCTTTTTGTGAAGCTTATATTTACTTTGAACTGGTGGCTTTGGAGCTGAATACTTTTCAAAAATTTGATATTTAAGGTTGAAATGGTGTTGAAAATTATAGCTATCTAATTTTAAAAATTCTTTTTGTAATTGAAAAGATGTGATTAGATGAAATTGGAGGAATTCTTTCGGGTCAGATTTTAAAAGTCCTTTTTGTATTTACAGAGGATAAGGTTTTACCTTAAGCCTAGTACGCTGCTGATGCGAAAGAAAAATCCCATACAAAATTGACACAACGAATTCATAAACAGACATATTTATTGTGTGCAGAAAAATGAAATTTGATTTTTTTTGTGTTTTTTTTTTTGTTTATCATTTTCTTACATCACGGGTTTCTCTGATTTTTTGCGTTTATGTTTGATTTAGTTTACTACGCTTTATGGCATAATTTCATTAAAAAAATTACATAATTATAGGGTGAAATGGGTTAAAATGGCAGCATTAAAGAAAACTAATATTATTTATATTTTTAAATATGAACTTCTTTTTAACGGCTAAGCGGCTCCTCTGACAATATTGGAGGAATTACCACTACTTAGCTTGCTGCCAATGAATAAAAAAATACTAATGCTTTAGCAATGGTAATGGCAGCAGAGTCAATAAATTAATATTAACACTAAATTTTGACGTTTTACTCTTATTTAAATGATTTCTCCGATTTTGAATGACATTTTCTCACTTTTCAAATGAAAATATGGTTTTTATTAGCGGAAAATTATTTACACAAAATTCAAGAACTTTAGAAAATTAAGCTTGGGAATTAATGTATACCGAACAATTATTTCGTAAGCTAAATAGACAGATAAGTGATGTGCAGTAAGAAACAAACATTTGATATTTTAGCTGAAGCTGCGTACCTCTTGGTGAAAATTCTTTGCTTAATTTAAGCTTGGCTAAATTTTGGAGAGAATTTTGTTTGGAAACTAAACTTTAGTGCCATGCATTGGCGTACTAGGTTTAAGGCATTTTTAATTTGTCCAGTTTACTTTTAAGCCCAATTTTCTTATATTTCTAGTCTAGAAAATTGAAAATTTGCGTATAGTGTGTAATTGTTTTGGAAATCTGCCTACTGCCATACCCACTTTTCTAGCATCTGAGTTTTCTTCGTATTGAAGATCTCTAGAAATTTAAAATGTCTTGAAACTACGCATAAATTATGACATTTTGTAAATTTTATAAGCCCACCTTTTGAGTTTTCTTGTTATATTCAGGTTGTTCCTTGGAATATTTAAAATGTAATTAAGTAATTAAATATTTTATTAGCTTAATTTTTTTTTAAGAAAGACTTTAACATTTGCAACCCTTTCTTTCAGACTATTACGAGTATAATCTGAAGCAGCTTCGAGAAAATCGAGTAGAAAGACTTTAACATTTGCAACCCTTTCTTTCAGACTATTACGAGTATAATCTGAAGCAGCTTCGAGAAATTTTTGTTAAATAAAAATAAAAAAACTGTGATAGAAAGGTTAATTGTTATGCTATAGTCAAAATTACTCACATCAGTTGGAAAAAAAAACCTTAATTTTAAGTTTAGTTTGGTTCCGAGAGTCGAGACTAAGTCACATATACAAAATTGCATATACTGTTTCACTGGTTCACACAAGATTTTTTCTAGGAAATACAATTATATATGGATCAATTTGAATAGAGAATGCATTATTGCACCGTTATTAGTATATATCACATTTGTTTCCACTAAATCCATAAAATAAACATAAATTCAGTCAAAAGTGATAGTGTTTCTGGAGATGTCAAAAAAATGTATTTATGTATATTATCTTAAATACCATTGTCTTATTTCTGTTAAGATTTACGCGTAAATTATTTAGATTAAAACGTGTTATTTATATGTGAACACCTTTTATATTTTGAACATTCAACGAATTCGTCAGAGCGAATTATAATTATGCTATAGCTTAATATCAAACGCAGCAGCGAAAAAAATAACAAAGATAGGTACAATCATTATCCGATTCAGTTTGGTTATAGAATTTTCTGATAATTTTTATAACTTTTACCGAAAGCAATTATTTCCATCCACAGAATCCAACCATGACTTGAGGATTTAAAAAAAACGAAGATTTTACATTTACAATGTTAGACAACATCTAAGGCAAATTTTTATGATTAAACCTAGCTTGACCACTTCAAAAAAATTGAAGAAAAAAATATAATCAACAGAAAGCATCCGTGATATAAAGTTGATTTTAATCAACTTTGTTACATAAATAAACAACGTTGTAACACGCCTTACTCTCCGCAATGGACACACATCTTATTACGATGGTAGACAATTTTTTTTTCTATAAACACAATTTTGACTCTCGCCAAAGCGATGCGGTGGCGGCTTGTGTTAGCTCTTCAAATTCAAAAACTTCACATGTGGATGATGTTATTGTCTCCATGTTTCATCTTTAGATTTGTAATTTTAAATTGAAGTTAATATGCGCACATGTGTTATGTCAAAAAAAAAAGCAGAGATGAACGCAAAAAAAAAAATAAAACAACAAATAACGATAAGATATAGATACTTTTTTTTCTTTTTCTATCTTTCCTGTTTCATATAAGTTTGACACACACAAACAAATTGTTTTAATACAAAATTCATAAATAAATACAAAACTGGTTCCATCTGAATTTAACTGATTGAAATTTAAACGCTTATGAAAAATAAACATAAATCAATGAAAACCATCATATTAAATCCAAAATCCAGTTCAATTTCCCATATAGAAATTTTATTAAATGCCATTTAATTGTAAATTACACAAAAGTTTATGGTTAAACTATATATTGTAAGACATCTTACGTCTAAATATTTTGGATTTTAGTTTTTAGTTAGAATTAAGGAAATATACATTTGAAATGTTGAAAATAAAAATAAAATGCACGACTGGGTCGCACGAACTTGCTCTTATACAGTATGTGCGATCACACTATGGTTATAAAGTCTGAATAGTTTCGATCTATTAATCTGATTTAAAAAGAAATAAATTAGTTATGGGAAATATCGAATTAAAAAAAAAATATTTTTATTTTTTTTTAATCCAAAATTTACTTTTTTGAATATTATTTAAACTTATTAAGAACTCTTGTGTAAATTTTTTTATTAAAATCGGTTCAGCAAATAATAAGATAGTCGAGAATCAAAAAAATGGTTCAATTAGAGATACAATTTTTAATCGATAGATGCCATTCCATAACCATAACAAAATAAAAATACGCTATATACCTACTAAGTTTAAAGAAAATCAACCCACCCGTTTTGGTTCCAGTCGAAAGAACAGACAGACAGAATTTCGAGATCCACTTCACTATCATCAAAATATCAATTCTGATGAAAATCTCGAGCTTGTTTTTTTTACGAATGGATAACTTGGCCATATAGTACCTATGTATTTATCGCAAGTAAAAACCGTTTTGAAAATTTTAAAAAGTGCTCATGATAATATTATGTATCTTAAAATATTTTAAAACTGTTAGGAATTTATGAAAAGAAATGGAATGAATACGACTGTATGATTTCAAATTAATTCAAGCATTATTGAGTTTGTATTCTGACCAGATATTAATGCTATTGAATTAATTTGGATGTAAGGTAGTTTTGAATTCCTTACATTTGTGAATTCAGATTTTTGAAAATGATTAAAGAATGCAAATATTTTTAAACAATAGGTATACAATGATTGAATTCAAACGAATGTATTAAATTTATTGCAATCAATAACCATTTAAGTTTACGACAAACGCTTGATGGTTGCAGTATAGTCATAAAGTATTTATATCAACTTTCCCATATGATGATTTTCTGTAAATTTTGTTTCTAATTAAAACAAATGTCTTTATTTTTAGAAATGCTGAATTTACTGGTCTAATTTGTGTCAATATAGGTCTGTTCCTGTACTTCCCACTTTCTATACCCATTTTAGCCCAAAGTTCTGTAAGTCCAAATACAAACAAATAAAATTGGACTATAATTGGTCAAAATTGGCAGTTTTGGGAAATAAATAAATAGACATTTTAAAGATTTAAAGAAAACACTTGTTTTATTTTCCACAAATTTATTTTTATTTTTATTATTAACTATTGCCAACGCGTTTCGTCTTAGTTAGGACATCATCAGGGCACTAAATATTAACATAGAATCATACAATCACAAGAGGTGCAACTAAATATAGTGGTGAATAAAAGTATTCACACGAATAAATGAAGTTATTGTATATTTAAATTTACTAAAAGAATAATTTAATAATAATTTTGTTTTTTTATAATTTAAAAAAGTTTATTTATTAAGAAGTGGGCTATTGTTTAGTAGGTCAATTTGGCAATTTAAAATAAATAAAATATTTAAGCACTTGTGCTTATTTATTTCGAAGATTTCGTATTTATCCAATACACGTCCAGCAGGTAAGCAATGTAAAAGAGACATATCATCCAAAGAGCACCCATGTCCGGAATTTTGAATATGCTGAGCGAGTCCAGAGGAAGGTTCATGACGTAGAGAAGCTTTAATGTGTTCATTGAATCTTGTTGATAGGGATCTCGAGGTTTTACCTATGTAAATTCCATTGCACTCTTTGCAAGTTACTTTGTATACTCCACTTTGGAATATACATGTTTTTTAGGTCTGATTTTATTATTGCAGAGAGCGTGTTTTAGGGTGAAATTGTTGAAAAAGGCTGGTTTTATATTTATATTATATAATGGATCACGCAATTTTTCAGAAACACCGGGGATGTAAGGTATTTTCCGCCAACTTTGTGTCTCCTTTTCGACTGAAAACGGAAAAATTGATTGTAGAGCCAGTTTTCTAGATTTCGACCTCAATAAACGGTAAATTGTTTGGATATCGTATCCGTTCCTTGTAGCAATGTCTTTAATTATTTTAATCTCGTTTTTAAAATCCATTTTGCCCATAGGAACTCTAAGAAGACGGTCTATCATAGAGTGGAAAGCAGACATTTTTGTGCTCCACGGATGGGCAGATGATACTGGAATGATGGAGTCAGTTGAAGTTTCCTTTCTATAGATTTCAAAAGTAATTTTTTAAACAATCTGAACGCAAATATTGCATTTACTTTGGAGTATGGACCTAACCGCATAAATTTTCTTGATTTGAGCTTGTCAATTTCATCAAATAAAATTACTTTTGAAATCTATAGAAAGGAAACTTCAACTGACTCCATCATTCCAGTATCATCTGCCCATCCGTGGAGCACAAAAAAGTCTGCTTTCCACTCTATGATAGACCGTCTTCTTAGAGTTCCTATGGGCAAAATGGATTTTAAAAACGAGATTAAAATAATTAAAGACATTGCTACAAGGAACGGATACGATATCCAAACAATTTACCGTTTATTGAGGTCGAAATCTAGAAAACTGGCTCTACAATCAATTTTTCCGTTTTCAGTCGAAAAGGAGACACAAAGTTGGCGGAAAATACCTTACATCCCCGGTGTTTCTGAAAAATTGCGTGATCCATTATATAATATAAATATAAAACCAGCCTTTTTCAACAATTTCACCCTAAAACACGCTCTCTGCAATAATAAAATCAGACCTAAAAAACATGTATATTCCAAAGTGGAGTATACAAAGTAACTTGCAAAGAGTGCAATGGAATTTACATAGGTAAAACCTCGAGATCCCTATCAACAAGATTCAATGAACACATTAAAGCTTCTCTACGTCATGAACCTTCCTCTGGACTCGCTCAGCATATTCAAAATTCCGGACATGGGTGCTCTTTGGATGATATGTCTCTTTTACATTGCTTACCTGCTGGACGTGTATTGGATAAATACGAAATCTTCGAAATAAATAAGCACAAGTGCTTAAATATTTTATTTATTTTAAATTGCCAAATTGACCTACTAAACAATAGCCCACTTCTTAATAAATAAACTTTTTTAAATTATAAAAAAACAAAATTATTATTAAATTATTCTTTTAGTAAATTTAAATATACAATAACTTCATTTATTCGTGTGAATACTTTTATTCACCACTATATTTAGTTGCACCTCTTGTGATTGTATGATTCTATGTTAATATTTAGTGCCCTGATGTCCTAACTAAGACGAAACGCGTTGACAATAGTTAATAATAAAAATAAAAATAAATTTGTGGAAAATAAAACAAGTGTTTTCTTTAAATCTTTAAAATGTCAAAGGTTAATTTCCACCAAGTGATAAATCCTCAATCAATTGATTATATAAAAAATAAATAGACATATTATTTAGCCATTTTTTGTCATTATTGTGTTTTTTGACATTAAATTAGAGAAATTAAAACAGAGAATGTGACAATTAATTTTTCACTAGTGAAAATCCTATACGTAATGGTAAAAGAAGTAGCACGTAATTATAACATTCCATCAAATTTAAAGAAGCGTACATTTCATTACGCATAAAAAATATAGTATCCATATAGCATAGTACGAGTTTCATTTTATTAATTTCTTATACCGGTCAGTGTTGTAGATTAGAAAAGAGTATTTTTTTTTTGGGTTTCTTTAACACGAAATTACCAAAGCATAAACTACTGACCAGACTGTATTATAACACTTTACTGTGTGCGGAGTAAAAGCTGCATTTCTTTTTACTTTTTTTGTTTGCAAAAATTATAATTCATCGCTTTACAATCATTTCGCGTAAAAAAACAACAGGCGCTCATTTTCAGGTCAAAACATATATGAAACTTGCATAATGCTAATATTATAAAGTCAATTCATAGCTGACCAAGGAGTCGTTAACAATTACTTGAACCATTCCTAGATTTGACAGATAACCTACGCCAACTGCATACCAATTCAGTATCTGTATCAACTCTATTAACTATCAGAGAAAGACTTACTTACGGCTTTATTTTGACTGTACGCCATTATTTAGCTTTCGGTGCGGCAGAGTTATACGGGAATGGGCTATTTAATTAGATAACTTTCATTGCGCTTGCAAGAGAATTGTATAGGCAATGTCGGTTAGTTTGTTTGATGGACATTACTGTTTTTTGAAATTTTCAACATAAACTTTAAAGAAAATTGAAATTGAAATGGCGGTGGTGGATGTAATCTCATAAGATTTTAATAGATTATAGTGCTTTTCTTTTATGCGTAAGATTACATCATCGTAACGCATAATTTAAAACTATACCATCAGCTGGAGATATTTCAATTGGGTTTTGATTTAAAAAATCATTTCAACAAAGAAAAAAGTACCGAAATTAGATTGGGTCTCTGCCCAATTAAGGTGCAGGTAATAATAAATTAGTTGATTTAAATTTATAGATAAGGTATAATAAAAATCAAGAGCTAATTTGACTGACCAACGGCGCACGCTTAGAGTGAAACACATGACCGGATATAATATAACTTAATTCATCGTAGTGTGTCGATGGTGGTAGCATTTCTGATTGCCTTTCATCAAAATTTGGTCTATGGTGCTCTGTCAAATTTCTTTTGATATGTATTTAGAAATATTTGTTATTCAAAATTCTTTCTTTTTATTTTCGAAATTTTAAACAATATTTTCTTATCTTTGAAGCTCTTAAAATATTGAATTATATAAGAAAAGTTATAAAATTTGCCTTCAATACTTTAAACTTTGTCCCTGGGGTTGTACCTACCAATCTCTTCACACTCATCTATCTTTAAATTTGTTGCGCTTATAACAACCTGACACTTAATCAAAATATAGGAAGTACAATTCGTCCCGAACCTAGTGCAGAAATAATTGAAGATCAGGGAAATGGAATCGATATACCTATAATTCGTGACTATATACAGATGTATCTACATAGTGATTACACTGGTATCGCTTAAATATAGCTCCAGATTGGCAGGTCGTGTGTACTAAAATAATTTTACTGCCATTGATCATGGCATTCGCAAAAGTGTGCAAAAGATGTAGCAAGACAAGAAATGATGTGCAGTATATAAAAGATATCTACTATGTGTTCCTGTAAATTATACCTACATTACCAGTTCCATGGTTGAATGTCTATGACTTACAGTACAGCAAATGTGTACAAGTAGGAAAATGCAACAATGGAGTATAATGTGTTATTTCACATTGAGATGGTAATTAAATAGAAATAAAAAAATGTCATTAATGTTTGTTAGTTTTTATTTTTAAATTGTGTTTACTGTTTTTTATGAAAAAGAAGTATTTAGCGCAGGAATATAAATATACACGCAAGTTTTGGTGCGTTGATTAGGAAAAGCGTAATTAATCGCATGCACAATAAGTGAGACTGGAAAAAAAACAGATAAATTGTTGGCTTAAAAAAAAAAAAACAATCAAATACACTCTGATGAAATTACTAAAAGCTATTGAACTTTAACATAAAATTTGTAGATAGATTAATACGTAAGAAAAAAGACTTTCCATTTTTAGAGAATCATGACTTAATGTTTGTTGTTAGAAATAGATACTTTATTCACATTAAGACATGAAGACATTTTATCTATTACTACGTGATCCCTGCCAGCACCACCTATTGAACATTTCAAAGACAAATTTACACACACATATACATATATGAATAAGGATAAAAAATATAAAAAAGTGGGTGTGGTAGTAGGTGGTCTTTCTATAGCTACTTGTTCAATGCTGAACAGCTTTGTGGTAATGATCCACTGAAAATTATTTCTCAGTTTAAGAGAAATTGAAAGCTTAAAGACTTCGGACAGTGTCTGCAAAACACAAAATTTTGTTGAAATAAAAATAATTAAAAATTATTTTATACATTAATTTACTTTTATAATTTCATGTCCGCTAGGGCCAAGTTAGATAAGACTAAGAGTGAATTGGAATAGTTCTAAACGTTCCTTGTATCGAAGTCATTAAATTTAAACCGTTATCTTATTATATTGTCATGTTGTGATAAATTTTTCTCGAAACTGTAGAAAGCTCGTCGTACTCGTATTCCAGTTTAGTTCAGAAAAAAAAACAAGTTAAAATCGAGTTAAGGATTTATTTATTTAGTCCATTTATTTACAGATCTGTTTTTCAACAATATAAGTGTTACAATTTCATTAAAAACGTATTTTTAGTAAAACGGTATTTCATATTATAAGAAGCTATTTTTGGATGAACTACCATGGAGTAAACTCTTCCACAATATTCACTTTGAGAATTGAACCGGGAAAATGATAGGAATTTTATTCCACATCAAGGCTTACCCAAGATAAAAAAACAATTGCACCCGCTGCTTATACGCAAGAGAGGTTTAACGCTAGTAATCTATTTCCATCCAGCCCAAAACTACCTAAAGCGAGGAGGGAGTAATAATATCGGTGACTGGGGTTCTTTTAAGGACCAATTCGAAAACAAGAAAATCATGAGCTATAATAAGCTTTGAGTTTTGATATTTCTTACATCTTCCTGTAATATTTTCTGCTACAACATAGTGTGAATTACAAAGATGACTAAATAAATTTAATTATTATTAGACTTAAATTAAATTTGGGTAGTGGGTTGGGATTGTAAAGTGCTATTTTTCGTTATAATGTTATAGTTTTGAACAACAAGAGCAATTTTGCCAGATCCAGTCGCGCATTTTATTTGACTTTTATTTTTTTGACTTTTTTTTACAGCCGATTAATATACAAACAAAATAAATAAATTGTTATCTCGACAGCACGTGGATAACCAAGGCCGTTATAGTCACTTATGTACAAGTTACAACTCTAACCCATTCAACAATTGTCTGAGTGTTGATAGTCAGCAGGAATGGAGGAAATCTATTTACAATTTTCTGCTGAATGATAAAACAAGACGCAGTATTTTTTTAAGTGGCACTTTCTGGAATTCAATCTCATTAATCCAAAGTGATAGCCCAATGTACTAACTATAACTACCAAAAGGGATACTATAGATACAAAGTTCTATACAAAATTTCGAATTCAGTTCATACATAGATTTCCATACAGTTGGCTAAAAATTGTCGCTAAGATTTGTATGAATAATCAATTTTATTGAGATACCATTTACTTGATTTGACTAACAAAGACGAGTCCGGAAATCATATAAACTGTCAAAAATATATTTTGCGCCAATTCAAAATGTAGATAAACTGCTTTACATTGAGGATTCAAATTCGTACACAGTACTGCAGCTATATCCTCTTCGATACTCTTAATTCGCTACCTATATGACACTACTTGAGCATTCCATAGCTTCAGATCTATGAAATCACCTTTAATCTGCACAAAACAGACAGATACATAGATATGTCTCAGACATATTATAATACCAATAAAACTAGTCTGTATTCAACAATGTTTTTTTTAATGCAGTCAATTAAATATTTGATGGATTTTCCGTCAGTTATCTAATCACTCTTCTCAAAAAAAACCTCTATCATTATTATGAGGAATCATGATCACGCATATTTGTCTTATACAAATTGAAGACACAAATCAATTAGTCAGCTTGTTTTCTCCTCTAACGAAACTTTTCAATAACTGCGGAAGCAACGTTTATTGCCACAACATCTAAACAATAGCTCACATTTACTATCCTCATGATGTACCATGATGTACCATATATATGTACCTCTTTAACTGCAGCTGCCCCAATGCTCCATAAGACAATGATTCCAAATGCAAATAGCTTTATAACCAGTCTTTTTATGAGGCTCAAATTTTTCAAAACGAACACGACGTTGTAAAAAGTAAACATTAAAATGACGCGTGCAATGCTTGATCACAACTAAGTAGATGGCGGTGTTGGAAGTGTACGACTGCATATAATGTAAATTTGTCCGCACACATAAAATTGAAGACTGCACTCTGAGAGGTTTTGAGGAGCGCACCAATGTAATCTTTAAAGTCCAAATAGACGACAGGCAATAGGCATTTTGACTATACCAAGGTATATCTACTTCCTGTTTGAACTTGTTCAAAGAAGAACGTCAACTTATATATAGGTAGTAGGTGAAGATGAATCCTGGTGTGGTTTTGAAAACAAAACAAAAAACCATTAAAACAACCGGAACCAGTTTTGCGAAGTAACTTTTACTCTCGTCTTGAATTAATTCCATGCTATCGATGGATGTTATGCCTTCAGGTCTTTAATGGTCCAACCATTGCAGAATTGTATTGAATTTAAACTTGGTTGATGTTTGGCCATTTAAAGTTAATGTTCGGTGCAATGTTGGTTATGTTTGATGCAGTCAAACCTTTTTATTTTTAAATCGATTTCCGCACATTTTTTTGTAAATTGCCAGCTGTGGCCCGGAAGTGTGTGTGTTGCTGATGCAATTGCAGCGATGAATGTGTAAGGCGTGCCACGACAGTGAAGGTTTCATTTTGTTGTTTAAATCTTAAACAAAATTATTGATACAAATAATAAACAAATGGTTTTCCATCTCTATAATTATTTTAATTGAAAGTAAAGAAAATAATGCCTGAAACACATTGGCATGTTGCTCATTTTATTTTTCTAATAGCCAGCAATTTTTTTTTAGTTTTATTATAAGTTTTAAAATTCGGATCTAAAATTCTTCAAATCTGTAGTCTCGATAAAAAACTATATTGCCAGTACTAATTATCATTTTGCTATCGATAGTTTGTATGGAAACGTCAAATTATTTGAATCATCGAATAAAAGAATTTTTGAAAAAACAAAATGGCGATCATTGTCATGGAAGTATCGATGTTGTTTTTTTTTTCGTAAAATTCTACATGGACTTGCAAAAAAATACTCCTAATGCTTCCCTATTATAAATGTAAAGGAATTACAATGTCGACTAACCTTTGTTTATATAGTTGACAGACATTTTTTATTGCACCTAAACTCGTATAACAATCGCAAATAATCGAGTGCATAACAAAATCAAACAAAAACTTTTACTCTTACGACTTGAACAACAAAGTAATTTAGTTAGTATTTATGTAGTATTTAAATATTTACACAACATACAATAAACATTATGCATAAATAGAGATAAAAACTAGCTCAAATTCAAACTACGTAGGTATATATCGCATGACATAATAACTGACCTGACAAATAAAAAAATTCGCATTCATTTCGCGGGCTTCCCCAAAGATATACGCGAATTTTTGTAGTCTGAATGGCATATCTACTTCTTAATTACCATTTTTATTGGTTTCAATAAAACAACGGTTTCGTTGTTGATATACTCTGATTTATTGATACAAAACGTTCCTCTACCAACATACCTAATCCAATTTCAATGGAAATCGAATCGAGCGTGTCATATGGCGTATTAATTCACTGATGGTTTGTTTTTTGTTACTTTTGAAACTTATGTTCATGAAAAGGAAAACAAAATAATAAAGAGAGAGACAGAGAATATACAAAAATAAGATTAACAAACAGAATCTCAACAGACCTGAGGCAAACACTTTGCATGACTGGCAATTCAATTGTTTTGTTAAATAGTTTCACTGAAGAGCTTGGCTTTTTTTTCGACTGTCAAGTGATTTATGGCAGTGAAACGGCTGCTTCAGATGGTGTATGGTGTGATGGTGTCATAAATAATTGTTTTTTTTGTACGGTAACATTACAAACATTAATGGTTATTGTTTATTGCGTGAAGTGTATTGACTTCAATCACAAACAATAATTATTATGTTATAGGATGAGAAATGACCTTATGTTTGGAACCACACATTCCAATATTGTACCTACTATACGTACTCGAAAGCTATTCGACTAAGAAGCGAATAAAATAAGGAATTACGAAATAGGATTTGATATGATTGAAAGATAAGCAATAAAATAAGCGTTTTGTCATAAAATTTCCGTTATGAGATTTGAATATTTTACCACTTAATCAGAAATGCAGAGTGCACTTAAACAACTTGTGTGTGTGTTTATTAGCTCGATGTTAACCCAATTATCAGTTCAAATAAATCAATAACAAACAATAACAAATCAAGGGTGTTTTTGAAGCGATTACGATTTGGTTTTTTATTTAGATGAGATCAATTCTGGTTGCATTAAAAAAAAAAAAAAATATTTCAAATCTACATTAAGCATGACTTAATTTAAGATATTAATTTATTCTTTATGATTTGTTTCGTTCAAAAAAATTTAAATTCTTAAATGGTGTTAATTTTCTTTTAAAGATAAGTAAGTTAATCACCAGAGTAAAATTGCGAAACTAAAGGACAAAGTTTTGTACATTATTTTGTATTTTAATTAAATCTGTCGATATATGATTATAGAGAATAGGATAAAAGTTGGTCCCACATTTCAAGTTTGTACCTCAATCTACAGCCTAAGCACATAAAGCGATTACCTTTAAACCTGGATCTTAATGTGTTTATAGGGGATTCTTTATAGGGTACATTAAAATTTTAAAATGACACCTGCCATGATATCCGATTAAGAAAAACGTTATTAATCTAAAGAACGGCTATGAGTTTTCTATTATCTTTTTTAATATTTTATGTAAGGTTATACATTTTGGAAAAAAAAATACCAACAATAGTTACTAACGCTATCTATACTAGATTTGATTTTTTGACTTTCTTGATAATGACTTGAAATAATATTATATATCAAATTTTTTGATTTTTAAAGGAAATTTTTCTAGGACAAATAATTAATAAATATGTACACATATTTTTTCAAAACTACATTTCGTCTTTATAAAACAAATAAGCTTGGAAATTCAATAATTCATAAATTGGTCGATGAATTCTTTTAAATTAATACTTAAATATAATTAAATAAAAATTGTCACGTCAACTACTACTATTCTAGTTGCGATACACAGAGTGTTTTGCATATAAGATGCGATAAGGCTAAGGCGTGTAGGTTGAATCAAGAAAACAAAAAAAAAATTATCGGAGGGAGAACTATTTCCCCCCGTTTAGGAGGAAGAACATTTTTAGAAATCAACGGCAACGATTTAAATGTCACGTTGAACCATTTTTTTTTATTCCAAAAATCTATTGTTCAATTCAGGTTTTTAAATCAAATATAGTGAACTGTTTTGGTTCAAACTCAAAATTTGAAAAAAAAAATTTCCAAACTAACTTTTTTTCAAAATTTTACGTAATTGATTATTTTGTTTTTGTTTTAAAGAATCAACGAATCAATTTTTGGTCAATTACTAAATACCAAATACTTAAATGTCTTCTAGTTTTTGAGAAAATTGAAAATTCATTTTCTTTAGGTCAAAAAATATCCATGCCTGTAAATTTTTTTATCATTTTGAAAAATCTTATTTTTCTCGAAAATGACTCTACAATTTATTTTTTAAATTCAGATAGTGTTAATAGGTTTGTAAAAAAAAATCTAAAACAATAAATGGCACTTCCCATAAAACCATTCATTTTATTTTCGCTTTGCTCGGAAACGGTTCAACATGTTTTTGTTTGAAAAATGTTTTGAAAAGTTTAAGAACTATTGTGTATTAAAATTTTCAAAAAATGTTCCGACTTTTAAAAAAGTTTAAATTTTTTTTTTAATCTCAATATTTCGAAAACAACTCGGTCGATTTGTATTTAACATTATCTAGAAGATTTTAAAACAAAATTATTCTTACAGCTAAAATTAATGGTTCCTCCTATACAAGTCTTTAAAAACCGATTAAGGCAAACTTATTTTTCTCGAAAACGACTTCTACGATTTTATTAAAATTCTGTGTGCTAGTCTAGCAGTAAATATTATAATAATACCTTTCATAGAAAAGTTTTTTTTATTTTCAACTATCACATTATTTTACCAACTGATTTAAATTTTCAACACAAAAGCTTCTAATAATTTCAAGCAGTATTGCAAATCAAAACAAGTTTTGAAATCAAACAAAAAACGCCAAATAATTTTTTTGAAAATCCAATATTTCAAAAATTGATACATGGTTTATTTTATTTATTCTTGAACTTAAGGTACAATATTTTATATATAACAAATTATTTTTATAAAAATCCACTCCAATAATTAAAATTTTTTTTATCAATAATGAAATATTATTTAAAACGTTGTAAAACTAGGTAGTTTGAAAATTTAAGAATTTTGTCATTCAGAATTTACCGAACTCTTAAAAGGTTGAAAGGAAAACTTGACTCCATTGAACTATAATAATCATTTAAATACCAATTTTTTTTTTAACACCCAAAGTCTGTCTACAAGTTTTGACTTCAATAATGTCCCACTAGTTTTCTATTATACATAGATCTATAGACAATGCACATTGCAAAGGCAGACGACAAAGCCATGCTTTAATGTTTGCTATACAGCAAAATCTAATCTAATTTATATAAATCTAAATCCGTTCACTAAAATGGTTTACAATCTGCTTAATCTCTTTATTTAATTTTTTTTATTTCTCTTACTTTTATAGTTTAAAAAAAAATATATAACAAAAATATTAACAATAATTTTTATTTACAGAAGACTAACCCACGACTTCGTTGTATACAATTAACTCGTTTTCGTATTCTCACCAAACTTCACCGACCCTCGATGTTTATTTAAGACTTTATTTAAACTCTCATTCTGACTCACATTCTTTATCCTAAGCTTGCTTTTCCCGTCAGAATTCATTCGTGTAGTTCTAACTTTTTCAGGAGGAGTTTTCTTGGGTTCTTTGGTAGTTGTTGTTGTTGTCGTTGATGGTTCACGAGTTGTCCTTATAGACTCTCGTGTTGTTTTCAGTGGCTCCAGCAACTCCAAAGTAACTTTGTAACTATTCTCCGTCGTGGTAGCAGTTTGAGTTTGTTTTGTTGATTCTGGCGAAGAAGTTTGACGATAAAAGAGCAATTTACTTGGCTTTGGACGATGCAAATTATACCGTTTGAAAGGATGTTCAGTTGTACTACGGGCTGGTAATCTGCGAGACGATGGCGTTGTAGTCGACGGCGGCTTCGTCGTTGCAATTGCAGTTGTTGTAATTACTGGAACTCGCATTGGCTTGAAATCATCTTCACTTTTCGAAAAAGTTTTCAAAAAATGTTCCGGATAATTAGGACCTTCAGTTGTTGTTGCCAAAAAGTCAAAATTGAAAGTTGATGGCTTGAATGTTTGTTCCTTTTGAATGGATGCCTCTGCACTATACTCAGTCACTTCATATGAGAATTTATTTTTGACAGGCTCCGAAAGTACTAGAGGCAAGGCCGTTGGTGCAGATATGGTTGCAATACCTTCGACTTTTGTATGAAGTCTACTTAATGCGAAAGATTTTGGAGTTGAAAACACTGCTGCCTTCATTGGCAACCAGCCTTCTCCGAATTCATTGATTCGTCCACTCACAATATCGTCATCCATATGAGTTTGATGTGAATGCTCATGAATATTTCCACCTCCACCTGCAACGTCTTCGTTTTCAACTCGTTTTTCTTGTTCTTTTTCGATTTTTCGAAGATCATCCTCGCTCATAAATGGCATTACCACACTTGGTTTGGGTGTTGTGAATATCACTGGTGGAGATTCAACAATGGGAACATGATTATACAATGGAATTTGTTGGTTAATGGGAGGTCGAAATTTAATCACTTTCATTCGTTTAAATGGTGGCGGAGGAGGTCCTGGTGGCTTTTTAACGACGTATTTCACCTTCTTCGATGCCTGTGCATCGAATTCAAAAGGTTTCCGATATCGAATCATTGAGGGAGAAAAAACTTGCGTCATAGGACGAGCACCGTTGGCAGCATTGCCCATTAGCCCATCGACTGTTTCATCCATTTCCTTCCACATAAAACGACGTTGCATACTTCTAGGCATTTGTATGAATGGAGCGTATTTCCATGGGTGTGTGTGTTTTCTAATAGATGGCGCTGAATATTGCATTGATCTTCTGCATTAAAATAAATGTATTTAAATAAATACGTTGAGCTTTTGGATTATTATTAACTTAACTTACGAGTATCTCACCGCACCTGAACATTGTAAAGCTGATAAAAGAACTGATGACACAATAAACTGTCGTATGATCTTGAAGATATAAAAGAGATTTAAATTATAAAGGAAATTGATAAATAGATTTAATTTCCAGACTCACAAAATGATTCAGGGACATTATTTAATATTTTTTTCTAACCAACACCAATCGTAACTAAATTACAATATTTTAAAAACTATGAAATCTTAGGTAATTAACTTTGGTAAGTGCTCTCAAGTTAGACTATTTGGCTAGATTATTCCAACAGCTGATGGTGTTTCAGGCTTATATACTCCTCATGGTTTGATGGGTTTCGATTTATGGCTCAGGCGATATCCCCAAAAGTGCAAGTGATTAAGTATAGATAGAAGAATTGAAAAGCATTCCGAGAGTAAGTTGGTGCACGCTAAATCAATTGCAATGAGTTATTTTTTTTGTTTACGGCTATACCAAATGCTCAATGTTAAGGTTAATGTATCACGTGCGTTCCATCTCACTTAGTATAAGGCAGTTTGAAGAAACTATGTATACTTATACAGCTTTTCATTGTGAGCGTTTGTTACGCTAGCTTTGGTAATAAAATAATGGGGAGTCAGTTGCTTTGGTATAAAGCAATTAATATAAATTTTAAAAGATTAACTCGAGAAATGGAAAACGATGGCGATTTTTTTGTTTAATAATATAGATCTTTGCAGTTGAATGAACTTTTGTTTTGTCATAAATAATAATCTTATTTGATTTGTTTTTGTGGTAGTGCTCCCTTCTTCATGTTTGTATTAATTTATTTATTAATTTATTTAAATTATCTCACATAGGTAGTTAGATGTTCAAGACTTTTTTGCTTATTCTGATTTAACTAATTCATTCCGCCAATAAGTGGGTTAAAATACTGACAGAATTCTATTTTTAGAATTTTTTCTCTTGGTATAAATAATGATTGGTTGGTATTTTTTTCTCAATGTTAGAACATTATAGGTAACGTTAATTATACTATTAATAAAGGATTTTAGATTTTGTTTTTTTACCGAAACCACGAAAACTTATAACTATTCGAAAACTTCAAATCAAATTTATACATACAAATTTAATACTTCTATTTTTGATAACGTTTTATTTTTTTATTTTAAAAATTTTGTTAATTAAAAACGAAGAATTCAATTAAAATGTTTGCCATGTTTATAGTTTCATTGGTTAGACTGCAATAATTTATTTTTAAAAAATACTGAATTTTTATTTTTTTAAAGTCGTGTGCTAAAAAATTTGTACGGCAGATATCGTTATTTTTGGTCCTAAAAAAATAAAAAAACTGTTGGAGGAATGCCCAAAAACCCTAAGCTTTAATTTTAAAAAAATTGATCCACCCTAAACGGGTGGTGCTACAACAGAAAGGACATACAGAATTGCGAGACCCACTTTTTTCAACTTCGATTTCATCGTATAATGTCAAGTTTGAACAAAATCTCGGGTTCGATTTTTGTACGAATCCATAACTTGCCTATCACTAGTAAATACATAATAGCTCGCTATTTGAAAAAAAATTAAATATCATTTTTTAAGATTTTGACTCTTGGTTCAGAGGTAATTTTAGATATGAGATTAATTTTATTAAAAACTCAAATAATGAAAAAAACCCTTTGAGATACAAATTTGGTGTCATTATTTAAAAGCAACAAATTAAGGCAAAAAAGTTTAGTTTAATCACTTTTTAATAAGATTTTGTCCGCCAACTTCACTTTTAGTTCAGGAGAAACGCGTGTTTTCGAAATTTGATTTTTAAATGAAAAGGTTATCCTAAAAAGCATTATAAAGGCCGTGACTCTGTCTTTACGGCTCAAAGGGTTTCGATTAAGTTTTGTACATAAATTTGTCTTTAAAAATTAAATAATTCGTCCGGCGGTATAGCCCCCGAACCGGACAGTATAGTATAATTTGTTGAATTTTGGTAAAAAAAAATCATTTCCCAGGAAAATTCTTGACGAAAATTAATAAAATTGGGTACATTTAATGATTTGAGGACTCTGAATTCAGTAGTACTACATATATTTTTTTTTGTATTCGAACAGCTGATGGTGGATGGATAATGTCTCACAATTTAAGTAAGAATATATGGTACGAAAATTCAAAATTTATAAAAAAGCACTGTCAAAGTCAGGAATTTAGGTTTGAAATGGCCTAAAATATCTGCTTAAAAGTAATTCTGCATGAAAGTAAAATATGCAGATACATATGTAGCAAATTTAGAAAAGCGATTCAAAAATGTTGCCGAATTTTCCCAAAAAAAAATTATTTTTGCTATATAGCTTTCGATAATTAATTTTTTATTTTTTATTGAAAATTATTTTTAGACTAAATTGGCAATTTTGACAGTTAAAAGTTGACAACCAAATTTTAGGTCACCTACTCAAATTCTTGAAATAATCTCAAATAATTATAACAATCTTAAATACTAGTTTCAAACTTGTTGTTAATTTTTCTGGTATGAATCTATAACGTTTTTAAACAACTTTAAAATTACAAAAAATTGAAATTTTTTTGTGGACCTTCATCAATTGACTATTTTTTTTTTCTAAGTTTTGGTATTCAACCAACATTTTCCCGTCCCCTTCACCCTATATATATGTATGTGGACTCGTTTTAAGGCCCAACCATAATAAAAAAAAATAAGTAGAAAATTTTGGTGGTGCAACAGCTTGTGGAGCACAAGACCTACATTTCATAATTTAATATAATAAGTGCCTTAATAGTAAATATGGAGATCTTATATATATTATATATAGGTATATATAAAGACGTTCTTAATGTCATAAAATGAAAAATAATGAATTAACTTTACTTCTCATCTCATATTTCAATGAATTGAAATTTTATTGCTGTGAATTAAATGCAACTCAAAATTATAACAAAAAACCACATAAAATTTGAATTTACTTTTTTTTGCACAAGTAATTATTCATGTGTCAGTGCGAATGCATTAAGTTACCGTTGGAATCTTTGGATTATTTCGTCTTTAAATAACAAAACTTTTGTCATTTGGCAAAAAAAGAATCTTACTTAAGATGTGAGTGGAATTGGAACTCACAAACTGAATTTAATTCCTTCTTGTCGATTCTGTAATAAATTGCATGTCGACTCAAGCTATATATATACTTTGCTTCACTGGACACACACAGAGCACCACTTATAACAAAGTCATAAACTCCTAATCATATAAATGCTATTAAATAATTACATATACACAACATAATCCTAAGTGTAACGAACCCGTTAAAGTTTTGTGAAGGGTAACACTCGAGGTGGAGAGTAAAGAAAACATCATACATTTAGATTTCCGGTTGGCAAGATTTACTTTCCTTGAGGCATGGCAGAGTGGCAGCAGCAGCTGCCTTGACGCTGCACTCCATCTAGACCACAATTGAATAGCATTTGCCACCGATAGCCATTGTAATTCGAGAAGATTCATTGTATTGGGTTCCCTTGTGGAATAGTGTTTTCCAGACGTTAGAAGGGGCAGCAACTCTGCAAGAGCTGCGCTGGCTCCAAATTATACTTCTTCTTGGTAGGGTATACCGATTCCATGAGATTGTCTTTAGTGCAGCACGACTCATGCAAATCCAACTTCAAATAGTATGGTGTGGTGCAAGACAAAAAACAAATGGGTAGCATGATGTTCACTCATCAGAAGCCAAGTATATAAAGTTAGGGTGCATTTGAATTTGAATAACAGATAGGTCTTGACGCCCTGACGAAGAATTTGCATATACTCTGGTGGAGTGGACACTGTATAAGCGAGAAAGCTTTTTTTTTCAACACCTACTCCTAGGACAATTTTCACAAAATGGTCGAACAAGTGATAGTAAGATTTGAATCCTTTCTCTGTGAGAACATTCAGTGTGTGATTCGATTCGATTCCATTTTAGAAGCAACTGGCTATTGGACTTATTGTGACCCTGATGACTGTGACGATGAATCATGCTGGTGTAGCAGGAACCACTCACAAACGTTTTGTCATTCATGTTCCAATGAAAATGAAGAGTCATCATCACACGCACACGGTCTATACACACATTCATCATGGTGGAGGAAAAGTTGAGTACAAAGTCCTTGGATACACTCAACAAGGAATCGATGGACACTCGGAAACCTCAGAGCATGGAACTCCTGTTCATGGAGCTGGAGGTTTGGTTTTCAATCATTACGCGAGGAATGGTGAAAATCATTTGCAGGATGAGTACTCCAGTGATTTTGAAGACTGGGATTCATAAAACAATTAGTGACCAGTGTGTTTGAAGTGTGGGACCAATTTTCATTTCTATACGATATTGTATGTTCCTACATCACAGTTGTTAATTAGTGTCATTTTAGAATTTAATTAGGAAGATGAATGTTTATTAAAAAAAAAGTGTAATTACAACAAAAATAAATAATTTATTGATTAAATAAGGTTCCAAAGTTCAACTGAGATGGAATGGATAAGACGATTATTAAAAGAAAATGCCGAAATTTGACGAACATCAATCATTTTGATATTTTCAACGTTTGTTACCAGATGGGCATCATGCCTAAAGGCTGTACTTAAATAAATGTTCAAAGGGAAAGAAGAAGAATGTCCGGTTTTATATAGACCAATTTTTTGTGACACGTTAAGTTAGTTTCCGGTATAAAAAAGCTCCACCTTCTTAGAGTTTGACCCAGTTTTTTCTTCGTAGTGAATAATTTCATTTTGGATTCCACCTGCATTTATGGACTCAGTAAGGTGCCAGTTATAGCTTTTATTGAAACTCATCATTGAAAATTTTAATTGTTAATTTTGAGGCACTTAAGAAGTGAAATCAGTGATTATTTTAATAAAAAGCTGATAACTCAATTATTATTGCTAGTCAAAAAAATATTTTATTTTGGCCCAGCCTATCGCAGGAAATGAATTTCTTTATTTCAATTATTGAACTACCTTATCATTGATCACTGAAATCTTAGAAATCGTTTTATCTGAAAGGTAGGGCCAAAATGAAATATTTTTTGACTAGAAATAATAATCGAGTCATCAGCTTTTTATTGGCATCAAAATAATAACTGATATCGCTTTTTTAGGGCCTCAAAACTGAAAATTAAAATTTTCAATGATGAGTTTCAATGAAAGCTATAACTGGCCCCTAAATATAGTAGAAAGAAATATTAAAATAGGAAAATGTTTCCGATTAAATATAACTAGTTCAATAACGAAACGCACTGAAAATACTCTTGTCCTCAAAAATTGAATGTATGAGGAAATTAATGAGGAAACAACGACTGACATCAAAATGATCTGATCTGGATAAAATAAACAAGATCAAAGTGACACCAGTGATGTATAAGATTAGCTGCATTTTATTACCAACAAGATCTGATCCGAATCAAATTTTAACAAATAAATACAAAAACACCACATAAACCTGCAGCTTTTTACCTATTTCAATTCAATGATTCAAAAAATAGTTCTTTTCTGACGAGTAGATGGCTTGCTTACTATTAATATGGTAAGGTAGTGTAAACTGTAAAAAACTAAAAAAAAAAAGACAACAAACTTATGAAAAACATACAAATGCAATGAAAAAGATATGGTTTTAAACTTCTAGCTGTCATTAGCCGTGTTTTATTACGGATACGGATTAGGATCATTTCTTTACACGTAATACAAGAACAACTTGGACCCTTCTATCTATATGGACCAATTTAAAAGATTCGAAATAAGTTCTTATTCTGGCGGATAGATGGCTTTTTAGTTTTGAAAATCGGTAAGGTAGTGTAGACTGTAGTATATAAAGAAAAATCACAACAAATGTATGGAAAACAAACAAAAAGTATAAAAAAAGAGATCTACCTACAACACTAGGGTTCCCAACCGTATACTATAATTTATAGTATTGTACTATATTTCAGGTCTGTGTATTATATACTGTTTGAAGAAATATATAGTACGCAAAAGTACTATATTTCAGTTGGATTAATCAATCAAAGAAACAAAGAGGAAACACACTTTTCTCACACCTTAACGTTCCATTTCACGCATTTATGCTATCAAACGTCAAAGTCAAGAAAAACATAATTTCATAAGGTGTGTTTTATTCATTACTGCATAGCCAGCGCAGCAAAATTTCCCTTGGCAAACAAAAACAATTTGATTGCTGGCGAAAAAGAAGTCAGTAAAAAAAAAAGATGGGTGTGCGACAACGATAGAACGGCAACGGCGATAGAACTTTGAATTATTGAAGTGAACGCATTGAGTGAGTAAAAGTTTTATGCAGACTTGTGCTGCGCTGGCTATGCAGCAATGAATAAAACACAGCTATATTTATTTTTTTGAAAAATAAAGCCATTCTCGAAATACTCCATATTTTCCTTTGCATTAACCATTTGTCTTCATTTTCATTGAAAAAGGTTAATCTTTTTCATTTATTTTTTTTTTGTAATAAACTCAACCATTAAGAGATATTTAAAAAATAAAAAAATCTCAAAAAATTACCTACATTTTTTTTAAATAAATCTGAAATTGAAACCGAGATCTTTTTTAAAGGAATGTAGTCATTATCAGTGAAAAACCAATCAAAAATAAACGTTAACAGTTATTTCTATTATCTGGATGTATATGTTCACAGAAAGAATATTTTCAGCTATAAAGTCAAAATAGCGTGAAGAAAGAAACAGAGCGTGTATCTCATTAATAAAACCGACAAGAGTATTTAGGCCGATTTTATTCACTCGAAGTTGAACACAACTTGAGGATTTTTATTTTCAACTTGTGAAATTCTTTTTATTCACTCAAAACTTGCGTTTTCAACTATCGATTTTAAACTCTAGAGTTGATCAACTTGAGGTTTGTCAACTCCTGGAAAAAATAGAAGTTGACCGAGCAAACTTGAGATTTTACGTACATAGGTACACAAATTTTCTTGTTTATATTTGTTACAAAAACACGTTCGCTCCTACTTATGTTCCAAAGTAATCATTTTTCTTCGGGCACATTAAAGTGTTTTTTGTCTGCCATTACTTATTTGTATTCACACTTTAGCACAATTTGACACAATTGTATTGTATTGACACAAAAAAACACAATTTAACACAATTAAACACATAAAAACAGTCAAATATGATTGACAAATTCAAATTAATTTTAAAAATGACAGTTTTTGTTTTATATTTCACAAATATCCCAGGGATATTTTTCAAACGTGGAGTTGGCCAACTTTAGATCTTCAACTGGAGAGTTGAGAAAATAATTAGTGAATAAAAAGAAATTTCAACTAGAACATACTTTTTCATACAAATAACAGTTTTTGAAATAAACCAAGCAGAAGAGTTAAGGGTTTTACTTTTCTATGAAGTTGGGCGACTTAATTCCAATATTGTGCATTTTGTGATAAAAGCACCATTTTTATTGTTGGTACATTATATGGACATGATTTTAAGATATCGACCCACTCTATTTGTCCACCCCTTTAGGTGGGAGGGGCAAATAAAAAAAAACAAATAAAAAAATAGAAAATGTTTATAAAAACACAACGGCAACACTTACAAAATTATGTTATAGCTTATCTTAAAGCCAGAAACGCATTCTTTATGTATGTTTTTAAATTAAGTTATTTTAGTGCTAAGTTTTTAGACTCAACATTTTAAAAAGAAATTAAAAATAATAATAATTTTTTTTTTAATTTTTTTTGTTATTAAGTAATAATTTGGGTTATAATTTTTAATACTTAGATTTTTTACTAGTTAAACTGTGTCTAAATAGTTCAAAATATTTCGAAATAGTTGGAAATATGATTTAATGAATTGTTACATTAGCCAATGTTTAGACTACCAAGTATGTTGTCTAAGTTCGATAGCTTTTCAAGAACAAATAAAAATGTTTATCCATAATTTGGACGGCTGTCCAAAGTTCAACAACGTTTATAAATACGACAGCAAAAATAACGGTACAGCTTATTCGTACATGCTGTGCTATATGGCATGTGGCACCACGTTCCTGCTGTGAAAACACATGTCTGCGACATTAAAGCCTTTCTGGCTTGAGTCTGACAGTCATGATGAATTGCCAAACTAACCTAACCTCAAAACAACCGAAAACTGTCAAATCGGCTGTCACATAATGCCAATTTAAAATTTTCTAAAAAAAAAAAACAACCTTTAATAGGAGATTTGCGTCCACGAACAAAATCAATTTCGATTTCTGTTTCTGTTTAAACCAAAGAAAAATGTAATTAATTTTTAAAAATCACCTCTTTGTGAAACAATAGTTATCAAAATTAAGCTTTGAACGATACTTTGTTCTTGGAGATGGATATGTAACTAATACATACCTGATCTAAGGTATCTAAGTTAAGTAATTTTAAGTTGGCAACACCATTTCGATTGACCATAAACTTAACAGCCAACACATGATTTGTGATCAGTAAATTTTGCCATTTCACCATGAATAATAGTTAAGCAAGAACTATAGTACATATAACATATCAAAGGCAATATCACAAAATTTTAAACGATTTAGTACGATGTTAACGCCTTTTTATCATACTAAAAATGCTTCAACATCGTACTAGATCGTTTAAAATTTTTCGCTAATATCATTAGCATTTTAATTTTGTTTAGTTCTTCGCATTTGTCAAAATCGAAGAAAATGGGGGATGCATGTGTGCATTCACATGTCTAATATTATTATTTTTTTGTTATTTCTTATATCACGGTGTGCATTTTTGTGTGGACTCGAACAGCCAATTTTTAATATCTGACACTTTCAACTTTAAAAATCTGCACAATATAATTGCCTTTGATTTGTGAACTGTAACTAGAAAGACGCTTTACCTTCTTACCTTCTACATCTCACCCTTAGTAAATTCTCACTCGCTTAAAATGATTTGTAAATCTAAAAAAATGTTAAAAACTCAATTTAACTAATTTAAATTTATATAATTTTTAATACTTTATGACTTATATTTTAAAAGTATTAATAATTTATCCTAAATCCCGGCGTATGTGTTCGTTTCCTCTTCTCTGATTTGGATTTTTTCCTCTTCGGCATAACCCAAGCCTCACTATATGGTTGTGTTTCAAACGATTGCTGCTCAAATTTCGGTCTTGAACCTGATATTGGCCTAGCTTTTGAAATATACATTGTTGTCGAACTGGGAGATCTTTCGTATGTTGTTAAATCATCTTCAGTTGTAGAACTCAACCAACTAGGCCATTTAATATAAGGTTTTGCAGCCGATTCGTATACATTAGCATATGTCGCTGGCTGCCATTTAGATTTAAATGGTGATTCCATTGTCATAGAATTTGGATATATTGTACCAGCTACCCTTTGATCTATTATCATAGACTCTGTTGAACGAGCATCATATTCATCGGAAAAAGCTTCTTCATCGTTTTCATCCTCAATAGCTGGTGATGTAAACCTTTGCATTTCTGCTACTGGTCGAGCACCCAAGAACTCACTAGACTTCTTCATTCCATGAAATTTCGAGAACATATCCTCGCTTATCATGTGAGACATGCTATTGATTTTTGGCTTTTTCATAATAGTTGCTTCTAAAGTATTATCCACTCCATAGGTGGGTATGTCCGGAAGGCTTCCTATTCCTATAGGCAATGAGGGAAATTGCATAGTTTGGCCAGTCATTCCATAGGTTATCATATTCAGTGGCTTATGCATTGCTTCTAAATCAGCATCTAGATATTCAGGAGCTTTGATTATCTTCTTAGGATGGAAAACGTGTTTTTGAATTTTTCGGAAATGTGTGTGCTTCCGACGCACCTCCGGAATATGAACCTTAATGTGAACACTATAAAGAACTTTGTTAGTAAATTATTATTTTTAAGGACACTCTTGGACTCACTGTTCGCCATCAGCACCGCCACTCAAAACACCACTCAAATTGAACACAACCTGGACGAGAATTACAATAATCCATTGGCTAAGACTTGACATTTTTTATTATAATATTTAGTATAGTCGAGGTCCAACGCACCCTGATCACTCGCGAGAAATGACACATTTCCATCACTATCGCTCCATCTTATATAGTTTCTATTTGAGTCTGCGGATTGCTCGTTCTCCGATCATTGCCACAATCTAATCAGATTGAATTTCTGATGCATCTATATAAGTACCTATACCTACTATACCCATTGGGAGATCCAGCTTCAGCTTTCGTCATGGTCTAGCTGTTGGGAAGTTGCAGAGCACGTAGATGTACATGTGCGTGAACATTGGGATGCTGTGCAGAATGATATAGGTACTTATAGATACATTACGAAAAAATCCGTGCCGCACCTCATATAGATGAACGCATGGTATAGGCAAATGAGGGTCATTGCCTGATCTTTGTTTCATCTTCCACTGTTATGTGGAAGATCTAAATTACTTCTCCGACATTGAAAAGAAATTGCATTTTTACTTTCTTTGCAATCGAAGCGAGTGAAATAAATAAACAAATAACAAAATAACCAACGAAAGTGTTATTGAAGAAACCTTGTGGTATTTTTTTGTAATCTTGAGCCAGTAATTAATAGAAGGAGGGATGCATAAAAAAAGGAAAACATTTAATGTATCATTTCTTCAATATTATATGGGCGAACTTGATTTCATAATATTGAAAAAATAACCTACTCGGCTTTTTTACATACAATTTGGTTTTAACGTTGCTACAAGCTAAAACTCTTTTATTTAAGTTAAGAGTTCATATGAGATTTCTCACTTCGAAAAAGATATAAATACAAAAACTGGAGTTCTGTCCCCGAACAAAAGATTTCCAAAATATAATGGCAAGAAAATTGGTTGACTTAGTAACGGAAGATTTAAAAAATATGAAAGTTTTAAGAAATATTTGGTAAATTTATCATCAGGAAAGTTTTTGTTGCAATAAAGAAAAAAAAAGTTTTTATGTCAGCTCTTTTGTTTTTATCAAATTAATTTCTAATTTATTACATAGCTCAATACGATTTTTTATTTTGTGTGTTAGGTGACTTTGAAATAAAGATTACCCCTAACTTTAGTTAATTTCAATGAAAACGGTTATGGTAACAGCATGAATTAGCCGTAGTGACAGTAAATTTGACAGCTAACAGACGATTTGTATATAGTATGTTTTACTATTTTATCTTGAAGAGAATTAGCCTAGAATAACGATTGTACATTGTAAATTTTAAATTATACATTATATTCTTTAAATCTTTATTTAAAAGTCCATATCAATTGTCAAATGGTGTTTTTTCTTAAGGGATTTAGTTTTTAAATTTGCCATTTTAAGTGACAGTAATTCGGAATTTTTTGTATTTTTTTTTTCTCAATCGTTAGAAGTTTTCATAAGAAGTCTATGATAAAACTTTCAAATTCCTGGCACTTTGGTGCGGGGCCGTTATCTTAAATTTTAATTAAATTGATACTATATTTTAAATAACTCGGTAATTTTAAATTTTTGAAATATAAGATAAAAAAAATGGCAACCAAACAATTAATCTGTACTGACGACAGTCAGATTTTACATATCTATCTACTGAAAAAACTAAATTATCGGTTCACATGTTTGGCAGGTTTTGTTCCAAAGTGTAACACTTTCATTGTGACAATGTATTCAACTTGGAAATTTTCTGCTCACGTGGTTGCAGATTTGCTCAAGTAAAATTGTTCGGACCTTTGGCAGGCAGTATCAGACAAATTAAAACCTTTTTTCATCATTTGTTTTGAGAAGTCAAAATATTTTTAAAAAATATATACATTTTGACTCGTTGAATTTTTTAAAATAAAATATGTTACTTGATTTAAAATATAAATATTCCACGTATTTTTTTTAATAAATAAAATAACTTTGTTTAAAAATCATAAATTTCAACAACAAAAAAATATATATATATATAAATTATATAAAAACACTAAAGCAATCCATAATGTTGTTTTTTTTTTATAAATTCGGATTAAATTAGGAACCATTTGGTATTCACTTTAAATAATTTAATTGTACTTAAAATCCCTTAAAAAAAAAAAAACCCAACCAAAATGACCCAGAAGTAAATTTTTGTTTGTACTTCATCTAAGGATGTCCTTCATCATATTCTTCGTGGTCGTGTTCGTTTTCATGTCCATGTTGATGTTCATGTTCATAGTGATGATGTGGAATATGAACTTCTTCCTTATGATCCTCAATAACTGGATGTTCATACTGATGATGATGTTGCAAATGCTCATGACTGACATGTTTCTCTACGATAATTGGTTTAACTTCATGTTTAATTATTTTCTCCTCCTTTATGACAATAGGCTTGTGATGATGATGGATATGTTTGACAATGGTGTGAACATGTTTCTCTTGTTTCTTATGAACTGGAAGATGAATGACAATTTTTTTGTGATGATTTCCGTGTCCTCTGGAAAAAATATACATATATAGTCCTAAAAATGTGAAAAAAGTACATTTTTAAATTACAAACCCGGCTTTAGATTCATTGATGATTATTAATACGACCAAAGAAGTTAATGTAATCTGCAAAAAATATCAATAAATCATATTTATTGTCACATCAAGGATATTTTTATTTTTTACCAAAAGTCTCAAATCCATTATTTTAAAATCCTCCAATAAAGAAATCAATCACAAGCCTATACAAACGAAGCACTCCAAAGGTAATTGTAATACCGAATGTTGGAATAGTAATGCACCACAGTCTTTTATATAATGCAACCAAATGTTTCACTGTTGTTGATAGATACTTCCTTGGTGGTACCTACCTATAACAGCCGCATTCATACGGAAAAGCAAAAAAAGTTTGTTTGAATAAGCGATTGCGTGTTGTAAAACGCGAAGCTTACCAAAATTCTACAAATTCACTTGATTATATTTATGTGTATCATTTTGATGGCTTGATTGTTATCAACTCCTACCATTTCTTGCAGACTTCACAAGGAACAAAAACCTAATTACCATGCTCTCTGATGTATGTATATATGATTTAATGTTGTCTTTCCGGAATGTTTTAAACCTTGCACTTAACAGTATTTTTTGTTTTGCTTTATGCACATGGTGCAGTGGTGGAAGAACATAAATTAATTTACTGCTTCAACGAAAGAACTGCTTAATGAGGTGTACCTATACCTAAAGTGGAGTTTGCACTTTCTTATGATATGGAGGTTTCTTATATATACAAATGATGTAGGAACCGAAATCAGAATAAAATAAAAGTAGGTCAATGAAATTGGTTCAAACATTCTGGCGGAAACTATGACAATTTCTAATATCTAGTATCAAATTTGATCAAAATCAATTTAAACGTTGACGAGATATACATAATTAAAAAAACATTTACGGAAGGTACCGGTATTTTATATCTTCCAATTTATTTTGAATTTCTATAACAGTTCTTAAAAGTTAAATAATTATAACCTGATATTATATTTTTTTATTCAATTTATTTATATTCAAATTAAACTTTATATACTCATAACTTAACTTATCATCAAAATTTCTTGTCTGCAACATCTTCTTTGTCAACTACCAAATCATCAAGACTATTTTCATTCTCATTTGGATTGTCTGTCGATTTAGGAATAGTCAATTCGTCACTTTCATCAGGAATGTTTCTCGTTTCCGCTAAATCGTTTGGAAATTGTGCCAAATTGATCGGACACATGCATGGTACAAACTGCACATTTGTTTTTTGATTTGACGACGCCGATGATGGCGGCACCGTGTAATCTGGATAAGGATAGGGCCTAAAGAAGTTCGGTGATTGTTGTTGTTGGAAATATGGCAAACTACGTCTGTTATACATGCCACCTCCGTAATATTGTGAAAATGCTCCTCCTGTTTGATCAAAATACCTTGATCCACTATTTATAGAATTTGGTGAATTAATCAATGGAATTGGCATTCGATCTTGAGATGGTTGTGTTGGTAGTGGAGGTGGTGGTGGTGAGGGTGGTTCAGTACTTGTAGTCGTAGTAGTTGTTGTTGTTGAAGTTGTTGTCGGTGGTGGAACTGGGGGTTTACTTTGCTCAGTACTGGTTAATTCATATCTAGATCCAGAAAGCAAAGGTGCCGTTGGTACTCTTGATGGCCACTGAAATGGATTAATGGCAGTTCCAAGAATAGAAAATGAAAGAGGTGAAGCAGCTCCTACAGGTTGATAAGTGTATGTACGAAAATATCCAAGAGGGATATGCTTCACTGATGGGGCTTCCCTTAAGAACATTATGATAAAAATGTTTAGTTGTTAAACCAGAAATTTATATTATAAGAAATTTAAGATTATACTCACGTTGAAGATGCAGGACTCCACCAGTAAGCATGACAAGTTGTAACAAAAGCTGAGATAATCTTAAAACAAAAAAAATGTTTGTAAGTGTATTAATTATTCTAAAATAAAGAAGTATTTTAGTAAAAAGAAATGTAAAAAATTTATCGTTTTGTTGATATTTATGGAATATTTAGACAAAACTTAAACACCATGATTGAACGAATAAATTTAGGTAAATTAAATAAATAAAACTAGAAAACCTTAATAAAATATTGAGCTTTTTAAATCTTTTGCTGTAAAACCAGAATTAAATCATTAAAGAAGTGTAACCTTTCCCTTGAAAAGAAGCCTTTTTTCCTACCTTAAGCAACCTTGAAAAATTAATTCATCAAACCAAAACAAAAAAATTTTGGTACGCCAATTTTGAAAATTTATTAAAGTGCAAATAAAAGTAAAGAAAAAATCATCCACCCATTTTTGAAATATCAAATATTTTAATTTTTTTAAAAATCCAAAACATGATTTTTTGAATATTTTGATAAATGTGATCTAAAACTTTTTTTTTAAATATTTTACATTCTCCTAAAAAGTTCTTTTCGATTTAAACTTTTTCAAACATTCTCCTTACAAAAATTATTTAGGCTGATTTCCAAAAAAGCTGATATCAAAAAAAAAAATAAAATGCACGATTGGGTCCCACGAACTTCCTCTTATGTGCGATCACAATGTGATTTTAAAGTCTGACTGAATAGTTTAAATCAATAAAATATACAAATTGGTTATAGGAGCCTTTATTTTATGCCACCTCCCAAAAACGAATTTATGTGAGTACATGCAAATGAATAATATAGCACTGTATTGTACATATGTGATATGTGTACATGGAAATGAAACTTAGTTTAAACCGCAAAAAAAGTTAAAAAATCTATTTAATTAAAAATAAATTGATTGAAACACTTCTGAAATGATTTTGACACCAAAATCACCATCTGATTTCTTTAATAAATCTTATATAAATCTTATCTTATGAAAAAAAAAATCTTTAAATTCGTTGGAGCGGTTATTTAAAATAATAATTTTTTGTATGTAAAATTTTGCAAATATTTTTAAGAACAAAATTGTTACGTAATTTTTTAAAATTTACTAATGGAGAATCAAAAAATTAATTTAAAAAAAAAATCATCTACCTATTTTCGAAATATCAAATTTCCAAATAATTTATTTTGAAATTATTTTTTCAAACTTATTAGAAGCTCTTGTGTCAAAAATTTCATTAAAATCTGTATAACAGATAATGAGATGGTCAAAAACCAAGAAAATGGTTCCGGATAGAAACATTTTTGTTCCAATAATATGGTAGATCATACTGATATTAGCTCAAGTAAAAATTTTAATCAAAATCATTGGATCAATGAAATTTTCCTGAACGGTTTTTAAACACTGGTATGGTACGTTATAGTACCGTTATTTTTGAAATATCAAGTTGTCAAAAAAAAAAAATTTTAACTTTTTTTAAAAATAAAAAAAAAAAAAAAATTGAAAATTTTGGTATAGAATTCCTTTAAAACTTTTTGAAACATACTCCATAAAAAATGGTAAGTACCATTTATAACCATTTTTGGGAATATTTTGTTTTTAGAAAATGGTAGTATAAATGGTCGCTTTTTGTAAAAAAATTACTAATTTTTTTTTACAGTTGTGGGCACGTTTTTAAAAAAAATGAGATTTTCAGTTTTTACTAAAAAACTAAAAAAAAATGTACGGCAGGTACCATTATTTTTTTTTAATAAAACAAATTAAAAAAAAATTTTCGGGGGTATTTCAAATGTGGTTTGGTTGACCCCGTTCCCCGTGAAATACCTTTAAACTTGGCAATAGCACACTAAAGTTGTTTTGTTGTTTCATTCAAACAAATATAAATAGAGATACCTACATACATACATACTTGCAGAATTTCGTAATTTTTTAAAAGAAGAACTTTATAAAGAGAATATGAACCCAGTTAGAACCTTCGTGGAATCGATTTCTTAAAAGTTATTGTTTTCTATTTATAATCGCTATCGATGGTTCTGATATTTTTATTTGTTAATAAAGCAAAATATTTGAATCACTTTAGGTTCACATAATTTATCGATTATAATATTTTTTCAAGAATGCAACAAATTTCTGAAGTTATTTTATTTGGTGTAGATATTTATAAAAAGCCTGAATTTTCACAAATTTTCTTTTGAAATCGATAACCAAGATTTTGTAACAGCAACATTTTGTGAAACCGAATTAATTTAATTTTTCACAAATTTTCTAAAAATTAAATTTGTAAATCACAATTTTAGTATGTTGATGAAATAAGCCACAATAATTCATAAGTTTATTAATTCCTTTAATACGGTTTATATTCTTTTTTCATTCGAAAATTTCACTCCATGCACACATTACACTGCAGCATTAATTTTAAACTATTAAATCACTTATTTTTCGTACCAAATAACTCCAAATATTTTTCAAATCCATTTTGGTCAATTAATTATTCAAACGAAATAATCCAAAAAGCTATTTAGAAAAAGATTTCAAGTCCCGAACTCTAAACTGTATACTTTAATTTCCTTGAGACAGTCACTATACGTATGAACCTGTGCATCTAAAACACTATCTCTTATAAAGATTCATCCCCACTCTTAAAGTTATTCTTACAAATATACATCCAAAATTAGATAGAATCATTTGTTTATTAGACACAGATTCTTTTTTTTTTCATCCTCTTCATTCACACGCATTAGTTTTTTTTATCATGTTCCCCATTCGAGATGCATTTATTATAATATTATCTATAGAAGGAAAAAAGTTAGAAGATATATGTATACCAACACTTGCTTTGGAATGTGATCTTCAATTTGACGTTAGAACTTACAAATTACAAAATAAAACAAAAACAAAACACGCCTTAAGGAATAAAGAACAGCTTGTTATTTTATACCGTTGGTCAATCGGTTTGATCAAAAAGAAATCAAATTAAGGTAGCTATAGCTCTTCACCCTATATTATGGTTAAAGCATCAAAAACTAAATCTTACTAATAGAATAAAAGAAGATATTGTTGGTTGTGTGTGTTTGAGTGATTGGTGTTTAAATTTCCTGTCAGGATGACAGCTTGTGGTAACTGTAAATCTTTACAGTTATTTTAACATAGAAAAGTGACAAATTCTTAGCATTCCGGGAATAATATAAAAAGAAGACAAATGGATCTCAATCAGATTTAATTAAATTTTCAATGTTGGGACATTAGTTTGATAGAAGTAGTTATAAATGTAAAAAATATATCATTTGAAGCAGGAAATTAATTGAATTTTATGAAAAACAAATTTTCAAAGTTAAATTGCTTTCGTCTCAATTATTGGATCAAAGACTTAAAATCGAACTCAAGCTACTTTGTTCCACAATGCAGATTTCCACGGACTTGAAGTTAACAAAAAAGTCCCAAAAGTCTGAACTAAACGCCTCTTTTGAGTATTCGATATTTATTTTTTTATTTAATGTCATGTCTACTTAATCATTATTTTATGGTCAATCGTCCTTGACATTCTATGGTTCTTTGGTATGTCCTTAATCGATACTGAATTCCGATAGTTTGACTTGTGAGCTTCTCTATTTCTGAAATAAATATATTTGTAAATATAAAAGACTAATCAAATTGAACAAATCATTTATATTTTACCTTGAACTCCACATCAACCAAGTCTCTTCTGGGGCTGTTATTGGTTTCCTCATATCTCCTTCTCCCACATCCTTACTTTGATTTTTAAACGGTTTATACCTAAGAAGTTTATTTAAGGTGTAAATTGGATAAATAGTCTTAAATCCACCATACTTTGCTGATAGAACTGATCTGTAGCGATTTTTTGGACGTGGAATTTCAATCTCACTGCCATATGTTATTCGAAATGAGTCATCAGGAGGAATGGGTGTGGTTTCTTCAATTCGATGATTAGAGTAGATTCCATTTGGGACTTCAATCTGTTTTCTTACGTTCATAGGTGTAGTTGATTCTGGGCTAGGTGTGATATAAGGAAGTGACCAATATTTTGACTGTACGTCATTCTGTGAATAATACGAATGATAACAGTTATGACAATTATCTTCCTTGTTTGTTGTTGATGGATGAACTTCTGTAACTGGATTTATATTTTCCACTTCTTCATGACTAGATTCAACTAGATCAACTAAACCTATTCTAGGATCCACAGCTGCTTCATGGGTATAAAATGGGAACAATGTCAAATTTTGGATAACACTGCCAGCATAACTTTCCGAACGAACTCTATCCACAACTGGTGTAGGTTTGAACTTCGGTGAATAAGGTGGATACAACACTTGTCCTGGAACTGGCTCCATCATGGGATATTTCTTTTTCGACATCATTGTGTTGAAGATCATCTTAGCTTTTGCTCCCCGATAAATGAAAACTGGTTCGGATTCTATCCCATGATAATCGAATACTGGAAAAACTCTTTGGTTTTTTGAGTACTTTTCATTTCGCATTCTAGAGCTTGAAACAGTTTCTATCACAGAAGATGGATTTAAATTTAAATAATGACTTGGAAGATTTAATGAAGAAGAAGTAACTGGACTAATAAACCTCCCTTTGGTTTTAATTCTCGCAAATGGTTTTTGGTTTGGCAAATGTATGTCTACAGGACGATTGACTTTATCTTCGAGCACCCATAAGGGTCGATTGGACTGTAAAAACGATTTTTGTTTGTATATTTCCCGACGCGGATAGAACTGAGGTCTAATTGTAGTAGAATTATTTCTTTTTCTATTCACTATACAATCTGCTGCTTTGAGATTTATTAGAACTATCCAAATCACGAAAACTCTTAGAACTATTTTTGTCATTGCGGCGCGGCGTTGCAATGCAAAACTCTGTACGAATGGAAACTGAGTCTTATGTTTCAGTGGCATTTATAGCTGCTAATTTAGTGCCAGAACTATGATGAAGTTTTATTTAAATTCTCTGGGTCAACAAAATTGTTATTTTATTTCTAGTCATTCCGGTTGCCTAGGTTTAAATTTTATTTGTATTCTGTTCGGCAAGAGTAGATCACTGGGACAGAACAAATATGACTTTGATGACAAAAATATAAGTGTAACAAGTTCTTGTTTTGCTTTCTTTTGTTTAAGAGTGTCAAAGGTGGCATTCAATGGAACTTTATGGGTGTGGGGATTTTTGTCAAGGGCTTATGTGTTGATAAATATTCAGTTGCAAAAGAGAATCTACATCATATCTATTAAATTCTAGAAATCTTAACCGATGATTTGCCAATTTGTTTTCTTTCCTCAAAGCGCATATTATATGAATAGAGGTTAATAACCTCAGGATGGCGCTTAAAAATTCAAATTTTTAAGATTTATGTCAAAAAAATTGACCAATCAATCAGAATCTCTATTAGACGTCATTAAATTCAATTACATAATAAACATACATCCAGGGCTGGATGGGTACCAGTACTACATATACTTTACTTATGCCATAAGATACCATCATCTATACTATACTTGGCTAATGATGCGCACAAGCAAACGAGGAGGCGTTGTATCAGTGGCTCCGTGTCCGTGATGTGCTTCTTCAGGAAGTCGGTTACCAGTGTTGTTCGTCTTAGATCGAATGAATTGGGTAATGGGCGTTCGTGTTCCAGAATGATTAAATGTCCATTTTCTTTAATGTTTTGTGTACATGTTGTTTTTTTTTTTTCATTTTTTTTTGTGGGATGGACAAGTTTTGGTTCCCAGATCCACCAGTAGGTATAGTGTATATAAGCCACTGCAGTTGTTGCTAATGGTTTCGGTGTTGGCGATCGTGCCGGGGGATTAACACAAATTCTTTTTTTTTATTTTGTATGGTTCAATGGACTGATTGATGTAACATAATTTTGATTTCATCTTTTCTTTTATTTTTTTTGACTGATTAGTTGGTCTTTTGTTTTTCTTTTTTGATTAATAAACTTTGATACGAAGTCGGTATATGGGATTTAAGTTCTATAAGAATATAAGAATATTTTTCGATAGCTTACATCAAGTGGAAGTGGTTGTCAAGATATTAAAAGAACCTAAATGGCGCTTGATGGGTTGGGATTATCCTTTGTTGTACAATATTTTAGATATTTTATTTAGTTGAGTATATGTATATCTACGTTTTTCGTTCATATTATTATTTTATCTTACAAATAAGCACCATTCTCCAGATAAAAAAGGTATTTACATTATAGATTTAAATATTTTAGTAAAGTAGCTCGTGTAATAGTTGAGAGCAGTAAGTCACTATAGATAAGTCCTCTTTCTACATGAGCTGTCCCGCCACCTAAATTTATTTATTTTTTAAATATTTTAGTTTGAAAATCATTGTTTATAGATTGAATCGAAAATAATTCGGAATTTTTCAATGTGCATAATTCAATTATAGGTATAGGTATTTCAAAAAATACAAAATTTACGACTAGATCGCACTCATGCTAAAATTTTCATTGTCCATCCATCCATTAATTTGTTATCAAAATTTTAGTTTTCATTAAAACACCCAGCATTTTATTTCATTCGAAACAAATTATTTTAAAAAAAAGTTCGCTGATCAGCTCTTTTGTTTGGTAATAATTTTCTGCATTTAATTATTTTAAAAATAATAAGTGTATAGCTACCAATTAATTTTGCACCCTAAAATGCATTAGTTTGCTATAGCAAAATAAAGCTCGACTATCTCGATACATATACTAAGCAAAGTATAACCATGTCGTATAGATACCAAAACAAAAATCTCACTCAAAACGCATTTGAGTAAATTAAAACATGAAATTTTGCTATCACTAATAAAATAGTCTTTTAATTCTCTTATTCTACTGACTTATTTAAAGTTCAGTAAAATGCCACTTAAAGTTATTGATTGTTTTTACAAAGATTTTTAAAGAATTTTATAAAAAATGTAGATATACTTAATTCGAATTTTTCAAAATAAAAAAAAACAAACAAACAACTTCAACTCTTTGACAAATACCAGCAATTCCAGAATTTTTAGAACTAAATTAATTTTGATTTAAACCATAGTTGGTATTTGTCAAACACTCTAACAAATAATGCGTTCGATTATTGGGATTGTCTTACTAGGTGCGATATCAATATATGTTAACAAAAGGCATGAATTTTGTTTTGTGATCGGGGACCGAATCTATGAAAAATCTTCACGATTTGTTTGACTTATTCGATGTTGTTGTTTGTGTGGATTTGGTTTTAGTTTGTCACTGCAGCGGCATAAAAAAAAACAGTTTGAAAGAGTGATGTTAATCAAATTGTTATTGTTTATCTTGTTATGGTGCGTGGCTTTAATAGTGGTTATATAGAATATAGATGCATGGCCATTTGGTGGTTGGAATCCCTTTCTCTAATATTCTAAATAGAAGAGTTATTTTTGTCTCTATTTTCTATAAAAAATACTGTTTCTTGTGTGTCATATTTATTAATTCAATAGGAGAACTTGGGTATCAATCATTCCAATAAATTTTTGTGTAATAATGCACCTTGAAAAATATTTGTATTTATTTTTTTTTTTTTGCAGAGCTAAAAATATAGCAAATTAAAAAAAAATAATTTTTTTCATTTTTTTGCTTTTGAAAAATATTTTTGATACATGTTTATGAAGTATTTCATAAACTATATTAATGTATATTAATTTTCCTGGTTATAGGGTGAAATAAAGTAAAAAATATCATCTGATTTTAAATAATCTTGCAGTTACATGAACAGAATTTTTAACAAAATTTCGTAATATTTAAATATTTTTCAAATGTTAGTTCGGCTTCAATAATAAAATATAGGTAGTATAAATATAAAAAAATATAAATATATATTGCCACAAAATAAATTGATACGTTTAGTGAAATTGAAATAAAATTAATTGTGTGGTTATTAGTAGCCTGACCTTTTCTGTAAAATTTTCAGAACAACAAATTGTTACGCTGAAATTGCCAGAAGAAACTTGTAATTTTACTTGAACTATACTAAGAACTAACTCTTTGTAAAATTAAAATCAAATCGTTCAATTAATTAAGGAGATATATATGAACTTAAAAAATAAGGTCCTAAAAGCAAGTTCACAACTTTTGTTATTAATGTTATTAATATTTGGAACGTTAATTTTTAAAAAGTAAATAACTAGGGATTTACCACATTAAGCTATAAAATTTACAAATTTTTTACCTGTGTCAGATGTGTCCTAATTTGGAATCGGTTGTGAGATTTATTGACTTTATTATGTACCTATTTTATCTTCAAAAATACACCTAATTACTTTTGAGTAAAAATAACCAATTAAGGATTTGTGCTATATTTTTACCTGTCCCTTTCGAAGCTTATATAAAGGAATGTTAATGATATGTAAGGATCAGTCATTAAATTTTATCTCAAGACCAGTGAACCCCACTCCTTATGAAATATTAAATTAAAATATTAAAATAAAAGAATTATTGCATTACTTTGGATTTTTGAAAATTTATATTTGACAAACAAAGAATGGCAACTTCAAACCAAGAACATACAGAAATAGAAAAAAGCATTAATAAAAATGATAATTTTGAACCAAATCATCTTCATTCCAAACTTAATGAAGAAATTACGAAAAAAATAGATGAATTCGAAAAGGAAATTTATTACGAGGAACGTTTTCAATTGGATCGAGTTAAGCTGGACAAAATGATGATGACCATCAGTGTACAAGGAAAAAGTAACGCTGATTTATTCTTCGAACAAATAATGAAATCAACTCAGACTCAAATTGAATGTCTACAATTACTCACAAATGATTTCAACAATAAAAACCATCCGTATATTCGTATTTCTGGTACACGAATGGAAGATGTAACTTGGGCTAAAGGTCTGATTCTAGGAAGTCTTGAAATTAGTAATTCAGTATTTAGACTTAAAATGGCTATTTCAAATGTTGATCATCATTTTATCATGGGACGAAATAATAATAATATCAATCGCATCATGGATGACACTCAAACTCATATTCAATTTCCTGATCCAAATTTGGTGAAAAAAGGAAATCAAATAACAGTTCATGGAACACTTGATGATTTGGAAAATGCAAGGGCATTACTACGTTTATCTTCACCAATAGTGATGTCATTTGAATTGCCAACAACTCAACCAATACCATCTTCGGAGAGAATTGGAAATTATTTCAAAGTACAAGTTATGTTTTCGTCGAGTTCCAAACCAAATACTTTATTGGTGTTAATACGAGGATCAACGAGAAGAGTTGATAAACTTAAAAAAGCTACACGATCACTTCTCAGTTATGCTCTGGGGAAGATGGCAAATTTTACCATAGTCAGTGTTCAATTAGAAGTTCCACCGCAGCATCAAGAATCAGTCAAAGGAGAAAATTGTGAAAATATCATTTCAATAATGGAACACACGAATACAAAAATATTTTTTCCAGATCTGTCTATAAGAGGAAGTCGAAGATCACAAGTGACTATAACGGGATCTATTGATGAAGTTCTTATAGCTAGAGCCGAATTGGTTGGTAATTTTCCGATCGAATTAACTTTTGACATTTCAACTGAAAATGAATGTGCCACAGAAATAATGGAACTTGGACGACGAGCTGGTGTTTGCATCACTATTTCCCACAAAGAACGAGATAGTGGGATGTCAGTTACAATAAAAGGTTCAGAGAAATACATTGAAACAATTTACGAAGTTCATCGTAGCATAAGACAAATCAATTCGATGTTTTCTTATGACAGATATAATATGACCAACTCATTGTATTTGTTTGATGGGGCTTATAAACGAGATATGGATTATGTAATGAATAACTATGTCGAAAACTTGGTTGAACGAAGTGATGAGACTGCAAGTGAAGAGTACTTAAGTGAACAAGCCCCAGTTATAAGCTCTCCAGACTCTGATGGACACACTACTCAAGATGAAATTCAACAAAACAATTGGACGATTTATGATCCAACTTATAACCAAAATGTTTTTCTCACGAATTCATTTGGAGAAATAAATCAACATGGCCAGCAGTATTATTCATCAAGCCAAACTTATCAACATTATTACAATTTGATACAAACGGATGCGCAAGAAACAATTAATTCAAACGAATCATGGATTCCAAGTAGCACTGCTGCCATTTTCAATGCATATTCTGAGCGAAAAAGTTCAAATTTAATGATCAACACATCAGAACCATACCATCAACCAAATGATTGGTCAACTTGTGAATTACAAGGAACTGAAGAAATCCACGAATCGAGTATCCATCAAGCTCAAACAGACACCATTAACCTTCCAGAACTTAGTCAGTCCTTGCAGGATGTGCCAAACCAACAACTGAACTTCGAAAAAAATAATTCTAAACCCGAATTTGAAAATGAACCTCAATCGCCTACGTCAGTGAATTCATCACCTCTTATCATTGGATCAGAAGAATCTGTTGCTGGGAGACTCATTTGTACTGGATGGGGAAATGTATTTTGAGCATAAATTTAATAAATTCAATGATTTACATATTTGTAAAATATACCAAACACTTCTGCCCTATAAATATAAAAAAAAAATTACAATTTAACATTAAATGACATTTCTGCAAAAAGTAGTTTGCAAAATTATCATTTTTTTGTGTTTGGTTGGCTTGATTAAAGAAAAATAAAATATATATTTGTAACTTGAAAAATCGCATTATTTTCAATTGAATTGGGGGAGGCGAGCGTAAGACACCCCTGGAACAATATGGTTTGTGGCAGCAAAACCATCTTCGCTGTTGGATTTACAGCAATGCGAGCAAACTATGCTAACTGAAATCCCTAACAAATTAGTTGTCTCAACACATACCAAAAACAGAAAAAGCCTGATAAAACTAAAAAATCATTTAAAATCAAAAGAATTGGTCAATTAAGAACTATTTAAAAATAGATTATTTTCACATTTTTTTTTAAATCTTATTAAAAAAAAACATGAATTTCAGGCCAAATAAAAAGGAGAGTATCAACATCAAATGGTTCTTTTGCTTTGATAAGTCAATTCACAATTTATCTATCAATATCATCGTGTTCCTTTAGTGGTGCTTAGAATAATGTGTTCTTTTTCAATTGCAAATCTTCATCTACCGCTGATAGGATTTGAAGTGCCTGTCGCACTAACCACCATATTATTCACTCTATTAATTAAGATTAAAACTTTAATCCGGATGTATTTGTATTTAATTTATATTATGCCACTTTAAAAAATGATACAGATTTCCAATAAAAGTGCAATAAATTCTCGTGTCAAGCAGATTCCCGTCGAATAAAATCCGACGAAGAGGTTAAATAATAAATGAATATTAATGGAACTCTTTCCGCATTGGAACTGGTTGTTGGCAAAAAACCAGGCAGAAGCAGATATTTTTTTTGTAAAGTGAAAAGTATTAAAACTTGCATGTCTTCCAGTACTGACTCTGTTTTTTTTTTTTTTTTTTTTGTTTAATATGTTTTTTTTCTTTTTGCCCATCATATTTTTGGTGAGCTTCTGAATCCCCTCTTATTTTTTGACGTTTGTTTCTTTATTAGTTTTTGAAATCTGTTTTTCGAAGTTGCAATATTTTTTGTATGCTGGTTTGTTCCTCAACATTTAGGTATTGCACAAATTTGTTATTATTTTTTTTCTGAACCTGGTACCTTTCTTAATAGACAAAAATATGAAGTTTTTTAACACTATTGCTTGAAATAACTTAATTTAAGTTCATTATAAATTTGTATACTACTCACGTTACTATATAACATTTAGGCTTAAACATAACCTCATCAAAGCTCTTGAGAAAAATTAATTCCATGATAATTAAAATTTATATGGCTTTAAAAGAAATTCAATATTCTAAAAATCACGTCAAAAATATCATAACAAGCTTGCATAACAATACCACTATACTGACAAGTAATTTTGTGACATACTTTTTTACAATGAAAAATCTTTACTCTTACAGCAAAATTACGTTAGTAAAATAAATTGACTTGTTTTTAGCAATAAATAATCTTAGTGTCTCTTCTTAACGGGAAATCTTTTGAATTCAAAAATAAAATTAAATCGGCGGACTATATTTAATTATGATTATTTAATTCAAGAGCAAATATTTTTACTTGATATTCTCAAAATATCAAGCAACTATTGCACTCAAACTTCTCTGGAAACAACATATTTATTCAATGATATGTATTTTAATATAAAATAAAAGATTTAAAAAACAAGGAACGGACATGCTCCGGTACTGAGATTTTGAGTATACTTTTTCAAACCAATGGGAAAGTGTAGCAAATTTTTAAATAATCACTTATGTTTTTTATAATAACTTTATTGATATAATATAAATAAATTAAAGTATCATTAAACAAAATTGTAGTAAAAACTCATTTCCCCAATTCAAACTAGAAATTCGAGAGAATATTTTACATAAGTTATATACAAAAAAAGCACTGAACAGAAAGAATCAAAGTTGGAGGAGAATCACCCATGAGTATTATTTCTAAATCCTCATGTGATAAATGGTGTGATGTCATTCATTAATTTGGTCCAAATGCATAAGTCCATATACACAGGTTAAAAGTCGACAATAGCCTTTTGACGTGAATTGATTATAAATCCATACATTTTGGTTTGCTTGTTCCTTTTCCTGATTTTCTTTTAGAACTCAGAAACGTGAATTTCGTCAGTCTTGTAATATTTTCCGTAAATATATTCTCAAGACTATAATAAGCAGTCAATATCAAGAGTTTGAGCCAATTATTTTCATTAAAAATTTTTACTTACGATCGGTGCAGAAAAAAAACCAACAAATAAAATTTGTAACTCAATTTTAGTTCAATATTTAGAACTTACAAAAATTCAAATGTTTTATTTAATTTACCACTCCCCTATACTTAACTTTCAGATATTAAACTAGCTCTCAAAAATGAAAATACCATTTTTTTATAAAATTCATTTTTTTATTGTTTTTTTTTTTTTTATTAAAAATTTAAATCCTTAAAATAAATTTTGATTTTACCTTTCAAAACCACCCTCGAAATGCTGACTATCGTTACTCACTTCAGTCCAATCGCTTGATGCCTTCTTACTTCTCCCTAGATAACTCTCACTGTTCGGTTCGATGGGAGTCCATATTTTCCTTGAGATATCTTCAAATAGACTTAGATCACTATTACAGCTGTTGTTTTCTAAAGCCTTGAAATAGGCTTTTGGTAATTCGGTCTCATCATCAGATGTATTTTGCATTTCCATAATTTCTTCGTTAGCCTCATAGATGTGAGAAATTATTTTTTCTGCTGCTTTCAAAGTTACTGTTTCACTGTTGTCCTTTTGATTGTTCTGCATGCTCAGCGATATTCCATACTTCATTCCAAGGCTTAGTATTTCTGCAGTGTAGTAGGGGTTTTCTTCAACATCGAATGTCAGTTCAATTGGCAGTTGACACATTAATTCTTTCCTAGCCTCGTAGACGCCTTCGATGGATCCAGTGATGATAATTTGCGTCTTGTGGTCATCATTCTGATTGGAATCTGGTACAGAAATAATTGTTTGTGTTTTTTCCTTCAGTTCAATAAGAGATAAACTGTTTTCTGAGGACATCGATAGTTCAAAGAGATGTTTTGGAATTTCAACTTTGATGTTTAACATGGTAGAATCTACTGATGGCCCACACGTTGCGTTCACCAGGAGTCGAACAGCTACCTTTAAGTTTTCAACTCTTCCCTCAGTTCCTTTTACTATGGCAAAAAAGGAACTCTTTTTTGGTAATGACATAAATATTATTTTAACACTGAAGTGTGTTTCTAATTGTTTAATATACTCGATGTTATACTTGGACAATTGCATTCCAACTGGAAGTTCAAATGACATTAGCAATGGAGTTGATGACCGAAGGGCTACTCTAGCTTGTTCCAAGCGATCAAGAGTTCCATATATTGATACTAGATTACGATTATTTGAATCGGAAAAATGAATTAGTGTATCGGTGTCCTCCATAATAGTTTTAAAACTTCCGCTTACGCCAAACAAATGAGGATGATCGATATCTGAGATTACCATTTTCATTTTAAGTAATGGACCTCTTGTGGCTAGTCTTGCTAAAATCAGACCTTTTGCCCAAGCGATGTCATTTGGTTTGCCTAGTATATTAACAAATGGGTGTTTTCTAGTCCTGGCACCAATCTTTAGATTCCTCTGCCAAGTGATGAAGGTATCGGTGGTCTTCATGATGTTCTTGAAAAAATACTCAGCGTTGTTGACTCCAAGGATGTTGCTCGGAGTTTCGATCATTTTCTCCAGCTTCCGTCGATCGATCTTGAATTTATCACTTCCCAACTGACTTAAGGGTTTTTTTTTTGAATTATCATTTTCAATATCTACCATGCAGGTTGATGGAGATTTGTACTGACTCTCTGGGTAGATAGCTCTTGGAGTAGCCACTACATAAGAATACAACGGTTTCTCTACGGATGAATTTGAATTAAACATGTTGAAAGACTTTTCAATAAGTTTTTTACTTTAATTATTTTATAAATTTTATGAAAATTTAACTTGCTGTTTTAAAACTTCGGATACAACTGAATGCTTAAAGTAATTTGAAAAACCTTAAATATAAAATCCTTTAATATAAAGTTAGGTACCTACCTGAATGTTTAATATTTCGATGTATGAAAAATGATGCAAATAAAATAAAGGATCAAAATAGGCGTGTAATATAATCTTTAACACATTAACTAGATTTAATTGCTTATATTATTAGGTACCTACCTGCTTACCTAATTTTAGGTGAATTTATTGCACCTTTACTACCTGCTTTGTTATCATCATTATTCTAAAGGAATATGTACCTTTATTTAAGCTACCTTTGTATCCTGTATTAGAATTAAGATTTATAATATTTATTTTGTTATTCTTATAATATTAATGTACTACTTCATGATTTAGCATCAATTGTAGTTTTTTAGGTAAAAGTATACTAAATGGAAAATCTATACCTACGTACATAGTACACACCTTTCCATTATTCATTTCTGAAATTACTTATCTTAGATTATGAGATGTTACAAAACGGTTTCTTTGAACTGCATTGCAGCTATTTTAAGAGCTTAACATCAAGTTCTTCTTGAATTGATTGTAACTCATCAACAAATTTTAAGCTAGTTTTTTGATACCCTTTTAACAACTCATTGATCTTTGATAACGATAATAAACAAAAGGGTAGTGAACCCATAAACATGATTTTTGGTTTGAAGAAATCGATGCATATGTCCAAAGGTAAAATAAAGATTTCATCATTTTTTTTTTTAATCACGTCAAATCAGAAAATAAATTTTCCTCGACCGCTTTGAAAATTCCCCGATCAATTTTTCATTTCGACTTTGCAGTCGAGTGGCAACTATGAAAGATATCAACACAAAATGTTGTTAAAAATGCAACATTAATCAAATGAAGCATACCAGAACCATATCTATACCGCAGTAAAATTGTGAGCTAAACCTCACACACTTGTGTACCTTCAGTTCAGCTATCGAATGACTCTCATATCCACGCTATTTACTGTTCGACTCACTCATACCAAACTTAAAACCATTAACCAATGGCAAATCGCAAATGTACAAAACTCTCAACTGTCGCCATCCGAAGCCAGTTAACCGTGCACTTTACCCTAGAGTAGTGGTGTAGAGCTTTGTTGCTACATACTTTGCCGTTCAACTGGGAGAAAGTTATTTATTTTTTTGTTTTTATTTCTGTATTCCTTTTGTATATCAAACAAACAATAAGAAAAAAAATAAAAGAAAAACATAGGCATGGTCAAATGGAATTGTAGCTTTTGGCTACTTCTGGCATTAACTTCCCTCTTCGTTCTTTGCCTACCATCATTAACTCATGCCTATGATCCGAATGATATAAAAATCGCAGCCGTACTTCCGCCGGAGGGTATGTTCGAGGCTTTCTATCCACGAGAAGTCGACGGAGTACCGAATGGTTCGTCGAGGCCAGCTCATGGTCATGGCAGTTTCTTCAAGCATCGCAATCCAGCTCTGGTTGATACAAAAAATGCCGCAGCTTATGGCTATCGTTTCGATGGCAAGAGAAGATTTAATTTCGATTGATCGGTCTTAGAATGAAGAAATTTTTTCAAGAATAAAGTTGTTTCGTTACTTTTTTTTTTCTAAAAAGCGTTTTAAGGAAGTTTTATTTTTCATTATCCTAAATCCCAAATAGAAACTCAATGGCTTGGCTTGGATACAACAACAAACGAATTTTCAAGAGGAAACAATAAATAAATTTGGCTTGGGATGACTTGAGGGTTCCGTTTCCAACACAGCTCTAGAACTATACAAAGCTATGGCCTGCGCTTGTGAAGTCGCGTCCATCGATTCCTGGAAACAAGTTTAACTAAGTCTAATGGGTTGTCTATCTTTAATTTACAAGAGTTTTTGTTTGATCTTTAATTCTATGACTTAGTGGATCGCATGGCGTTATGACTGGAAATTATTTTCATCTCATGCGGCGCATTTTCCTTTCCATCTTCCGTTGTTTCTTCTCGTCGGGTTCGGGTTCGGCTTCTTTGCGTTGTGCCAGCCAGGGTTGGATAATTGCTCCCCAGAGCATCCAGATAGCTCGAATTGGCACCAGCAGAAGCAAGAACCAGAAGTAGTTCGAAAGGAGAGTTAAGAGAAGAGTTCCCGAACTAAGAATTATCAAATCCTTAGCGTTCCTGTGAATAAATACAAACACGTTTAACAGTTTACTTGAAATCATAAAATCGCTTGAACTTACTCAGCGATTCCACCTTCCATGTTAAGATCATTTCCAGAACTTTGAATTGCTCCAGTTTCCGAGAATTTGGCCTTTGACATGAATGCCATGAATTGATAGGCAGCCACAAGGGTTGCAATTGTTATCACAGACATAATCTGAAGTGACATAAGTGTTATGAGAATTTCGAGGTTTTTCCTCAAAATGCACTTACCACAGCCAATTTGCCAAACTCAAAGAAAATGACATTGAGGAGCAGAGAGGCAGCCGTACTACCCAAAGCCATATTCCTGTAAAAGCTTAATGTTGCAATATTTTCTTCCACAATTTGTTTTGCACCTTTGGTGCCTTGTTTTCCTTTTTGTTGCTATTTGTGTGGGGGCACACAAAGAAGACATAAAGAAATAAATCAAAAGGATTTCAAGATAGGAAAGTGAAAGGCTTTCACCTTCGGTGAAAAAATATACTTACAGACATTTTGGAAAACTCAGAAGATGGAGGGAATAATTTAGTTAATCAATTTGGTTATTTTTTCTTTCTTTTTCAACAAAAATAATGTTAAATTTAGGAAAACTAAAGTGCAGAATTACGAACAAGATATATCGCACTTGAGTTTCGAGACCAAAAATTGATGACACGCGTCAACACGTCTTTGAAGTTTCTTTTTTTCAAATGACAAGTGACATCGTCCGGATAGGCAGGGATGTTGCAGAGGTTCCGTCTAGTGGTACGATGGTGACCAGAGTGCTTATGTCGAATTCCTTTCAAAAAAAGAATCGAATTTTTTTCCAAAAGAATCGAATTTTTTCTGTTATAACGAATTTTTCTAGTGTAGCAAAATTCGTTTTGACAGAAAAAATTCGATTCTTTTGGAAAAAATCGATTCCTTTTTTGAAAGGAATTCGACATTAAATTATTATAAAGCAGTGCTCACACAAATTTCAGAATAGGTGTGTTTGGTATCTTTTTTCAGTTCCTAAAATGTGTGAAACAATTACAGCCCTATTATGGCTATCAAATATCAATTATTTGATACTTGATAACTTCTATCAATTTATTGATAATTTGGTATTATGAGTATCAATTGATAATTTTAACGCGATTGTGAATATCGGTGAAAAAATTATTGTGAATGGATTTTAATTTGACGTTTCATATTAACTGTCTTTACTTTTGTTTTGTGGTTTACGAAGTTGGTTGAACAATGTAAGTTGTTTTTATAAAATAATATTCGCTTTCCTAAAAATATTTTGTTTATAGTCGAAAGTTTTGTATGAATCTGGAACCGAATCACATTAAGTGCTGAAGTGAAAAATGAAAAAAATTTTGCCTACATATTTTCGTTCAAGTCCAGTGGGTTTGAAGCATCTCGTAATGCCCTACGTATGTTGGCTTGATCGATTATATTTTCTTCTTCATCATAATCTTTTCAAAAAACAATTCTACAGAAGACATTTCGGTTTTAAAATCAAGAAACACAAATAACTTTTTATAAATTCTATATTTTTATTGTAATTTTCTACCACGAAAATAAATGACACATTTATCACCGAAAAATTTGTGACTGATAGAAGATTTGATAGGTAACAATATTTTTGACAACCGTAATACCAATTGTATCAATTGAACTATTCACAATAGCTGCAAAATCTAAAAACAATTCACAGTTCATCAAAAATTTTGACAGATGATCACCATAACACCGATTTATTAATTTTGTTGATACGTATCAAATGTTATCAAATATCGTGTTGATATTTGATAACCATAATAGGGCCCTTAACCTCGAGGCCAGGAGTAAACCTCGAGTACGATTTGAGCAAGTATACCTATTGCCTGTTAAATTCGTATCTTTTTACTTGCTGTGCGTGAAGGCGATACGTAGCTTTGGAAGTGGTCACTTATTTTTCTGTACTACTCGTATATAGTTATATAATATGGTTGATGTCAATAAAAAAAATTAAAAAGTTGCTTTGGGACCAATCAAAGTTAACAAAATTGTTGATGTGTCAAACAAAATGGTTTGAAGAGATACAAAATACATTTTGAATGAAAATTCAAGAAAAAATGTTTATTATTGCATTGAATTTATTGCAAAAAAACCCTTCAAAAATGCATAACTACAAATTGAAAATCAAATTTCTTTTAACATAATTTTTGTACAAAATAGAATCGAATGTGCAAGTATTTCATCCATTACGGACATACCTACATTTTATAATAAAATATAAAAAAAAAACTAATCAGAAAACAATTCCAAACTTAAAATCTAAAAAACAAAATTGAATTGAAAATGCATAATTAACAAAAATGAAACACGTTTCACGTCCTATCTTCTTTTTCATTACTTTCTTGTGTGGTATGTTAAAATAGAAACAGGCACCTATTAATGCAATTAGGAGCAAGGACCCCATAAAGGGCCAAAACACTGCGGAATAAGGGAACATGTAAATAAGACAAAATCAAAACCGAAAATGCCAAAATATCAAAAATCCTGAAATGAACTCTCGAAGCTGAGGAAGTCCACAAATTATTACTTGGGAATTGGGATATATGATCAAGAACATTTGACATCCTTTATCAGCCAAAGCAGAAACAACCTTAGAAAAATAATGGGCCTCCTTACTCCTTAAGAAGAAAACTCAATATTCTTGACGTAACAAGCAGTTCCACTTGCAGTACCTGCACCCGAATCGTCCGCTACGCCTATTAATTTCATCCTTATTCTTAAATTTAATGTAATAAACGCAAATAAAAATTTTGGATATTTATCCAAAAGATACAAAAAAGGACGAAAGACCATTCAGAGTACCTATTTGTTCTTTCCACCTAGTTTTAATTTATTTACATGGTAAAATGAATAAAAGATATTTGTTCAAATGCAAATAATAAAATACGATTTTTAAATAAAAACTTCCAAACATATAAGGTCACTTAAGATGGTAAAAGTTGTGTCGTAGGATCGGCAATTGCCATGATACCAGCCATCGACGAGATTGTTCCCAAAATACCGACCGTCCTTGGTGATAAGTTTGCATAACCCAATGCAGCAAACGGAATGAAGAAGTCGCACACATTCTTCACTGTATCCACGACGACATCTCTGTGTCCATACAGAACTCCATACGACTGCAAAGCAAGTCTTTGTAAATCTCTAGGCGACCGAATGCACACTGAGATTCGTGTGTCGGCGACGCCCGATTTCTTTGCAGCACGGTGCAAGTCGACGAGTCGTAAAATCTCGTAGACATCACGACAGAGGTTCATCGTAATCGATAACAGCCAATACTTGTTGGCTGTTTCACTCCACTTTCGGGCGTTGATGTTCTTGAAGAGTCCAGTTCGAGAAAGCCACATCAAATGATCTGCAATAAGATACAGAGCTTGTGATAGTTTGCTCAACGTGAGAGTAACTCTGATAGCTGCATCGGGATAGTGGAAGGTTTTCAGTGAGGCGTAGAACATGTCGAGGCATTTACCAATTCGGAGCACTTAACGAAAAATAAGTCTTTTTTAGAGTTCTGATTGAAAAGTTCTGCAGATTGCTTACGCTTTCTGAATGAGCTTAGAATGTATTCCAACGTCTTGAACTGATCGGCCATAGCTGGGTTGGAGTCTTTACTCTCAAGGAAATCCCAAATAGCTCGAGAAACATACTGAATGAGGCTGAAATGTTAATTTTTCGTGATGACATCACGTAGATGGCAAAATGGCATGATTTTTGTTGTTATGTACCGTGCTACTTTGTCCTTCCAGGCAGTTTGGCTATTGAGTGCCACCCATTTGTCCATAGTTTATAGAATATTTTTGCAATTGTTTATTGCTATTTAAACAATGAAGAACAAATTCCTTTTACGATTTTTTCAGCAAATACGGTACAAGGTGCAACGCAGAAGACGAAAGCGACAGGAGTTGAGAAACTGAAAATAAACAAATAAATTTTTGACAATTCAAAATAGTGATGGCGAAAAATTGATAAGATTTCGATAACGTCCCGCTTTCGATTATTTCAATTTCATTATGCGGGAAACAGATTGACCAAGCGCCTAAGGCCGTGTGTGAAATGGATTCAAATCGCATCACGTTTATCCAAAGTTGATACCAGACTCGGATTTTTTATTTACTTTCAATAGGAAGTCTCAAATTTGACCTGCGGTAGCACATACCGAGTAGAGAATACAATCCCGGGATCCCAAATCCCGGGATCCCGGCCCATTTTTCGATCCCGAAAATCCCGGGATTATATTGCTCCAATCCCGGGATTTCCGGGATCAGCGGTTTTAATATTCGCACACCTTAATTTATTTTTCTGCTTGCTAATTTATTACAGCAAAAGCTTAAAGTTTTACAATATTAATAAATAAATTATTTTTAGAAAAACGTAGGGAAAAGTGAAAATTTAAAATGCGAAAAAGATATTTGTGTGAGAAAAGTTTAAAAAAACAGTTCTTGATATGTCTTTTCAGTTCAGATTAATTTGACAGATAAAAATGCTTTCCCCAAGCAGGTACTATAGCTTGTGTTTTGATTTTCTCTTTTATTTTTTGTGTCTGTTAAAAGATGCATTTAAATTTTAATATTTTTATTCAAATTTAATTTAAATATAGGTATTATTTAAAGGTTGTTTGGATAGTTAGGTTGCCACGACGAAAATATCCCATAACACAGTAGATTTTCCTTCGGTGAAGGGTTTCTCACATGAACAAAATAATACAAGATTGAGCCATTTCATTTTGTGTCTTCTTTTTCTGACGTCATTTGAGAAGAATAAATTTATAGCCGAAAATTATTTCGTGTGCGAATAATAATAATTTTTAAGACAAATTCTAATTTTATTTTTGAAAAACGTAAAATGTAAATTTTTTTTTAATAAATTATTATTATTCGCGCACAAAATATCCTCGGCTGTAAAATTAATTTTTCTAAAATGAAGTCAAAAAAAAGGACAAATTATTCTTTCATTCATGGGTTGCTCATGTTTTTTTGTTGTTGCTCCTATTGCTCGTCGGTCAGTCCGAAATATAAATGGTGGTTGTTGACTTGTGTATTCCATATAGAAATATATTTATTGTTTTTTTATATAGTTTTAAGAATATTAATATTAAATAAATAATATTTATTTTTTATACTTAATACAAACTTGTTTGTTTTTTTTATTGCCAAGTTTTTTGAAGCCAAATCAGGAACATAAACTATCTGCTTAGGTAATATGTATAAGAAGAGCGTTTTAAACTTGATAAATAATGAAATTTAACTGAAATAATCTTTTATAAAACGAAATCCCGGGATTATCCCGGGATCCCGGGATTCAATTTTTAAAATCCCGAAATCCCGGGATCGGAAAAACATACCGGGATTGCATTCTCTAATACCGAGTTAAGATCATGAAAACAAAAACAATAAACACACGCAGTCGTATTTATAAAATTTTTGTCTACTTAGACACTAGGCGTGTTTTTTTGCAAGCCCGGGGGGAATTGGTTGAAAAAAACGACAGCGGGGATTAGCGACGCCATGACAGTAAAAAACATGGAGTTTTCATACAAACTATCGATAACATGTATGAAATTCATCCCGGTAACACAGTTTTTCGGGTCGCTTAAGTTAAACCCCGAGAATTCTCCGGGATTAGTTGTTGTTGCATTTAACATGTTAATTGTTTAGCACCGACGTCGTTTTTTTCATAAAATTCCCCCTGGGCTTGCAAAAAAACACGGCTACTGTCCAACTATTTTCAAATAGGTCGAAATATGCTTTATTTAATAAAAATAAATATTACATTATTCACGGTTAAGACAATATACTCTTGTGTCTAAGTTAGGCAGCTATACGACAACAATAAACTAGGTTTTGGAACACATTTTCCAAAGTTGGACAGTTGTCTAAAGTTAGAAGTTAGGAGAAGTAAACAGGTTTTTTTCCGTTCGTTTTCTCATATCTCTTGAAGGAGTAGAAGACTGAAGAAATAAAAAAAAAAAAAACAAAATTGTGAGATTTTTTCTGTGTGTAGCACTCCCCTTTGTTAGAGTAGTAGAGAAAAGAAATTGAAATTTTGTCCCTCTTCTAAGAAGTTAAACTTTTAAGAAAGCTCTTTTTTTGGATGAATTTCGTTTTCATGGACATTTTTTCCCATATGGATGCTACATCTGTAAAGTTTATTATCTGTGGTAAAAGTTAAAGCGGTCTTAACTTTTACTTTTGCACAAAAGTAAAACACCAACACTAAGGCCTGTATTCACCGAGCGCTCATATGAGCCTCATAAGTTTATGAGGCTCATAACTTTGGGGTATTCACCAACCACTCATAAATATGTTTCGAATTTCGAAAAAGAGAGCCACTTTGTGTCAACCAGGCACTCCCAAACTTTAAAATCAAACTTTTTTAGGTAGATGGAGTGGTAGCGATGGAGATGTTTGTGTTTGTGGGGGTAGTGGTTGTGGAAATAGTTTCGAAAATGTCGAAATATTTTTCGAAGAGAGCGCTCATAAGTTATGAGTGGTCGGGACCACTCATAACTTTTATGAGCGCTCATAAATATCCACTTATTATTGGTTGGTGAATAGGTTTATGAGGCTCATAAGTTATGAGTGCTCGGTGAATACCGGCCTAAATAGTCATTTTAAAAATCGATTAACAGGGGCCGAATAACGGCATCAGTGACTGAACGACACGTGAGGGAAATTTCATACGAAATATCGAATATCATCGAAAAATGGTCAGCAGTTTATTATGAATTTTACTGAAAGTTGATGGAAACTCAGTTTCTTCTTGTGAAAGGGGACATACACTTTTCAAAAGACAACAAGTTTGAATGAAAATTTGACAGCTATGGCACACTAGTTTCACAGACAGGAAAGCACACCAATACAGTGGCAAAAAAAATCAATTTGAATTGTGTTCCATTCCAGAAAAAAATAAATTTTTTTACTGAAATCTGAATTTACCAAAATCTGAATACCCCATTGGATAGGCTATCCTAGTGAAACCTGAACGCGGCTAATGTCGAATTCCTTTCAAAAAAATAATCGAATTTTTTTCCAAAAGAAGCGAATTTTTTCTGTCAAAACGAATTTTTCTAGTGTAGCAAAATTTGTTTTGACAGAAAAAATTCCATTCTTTTTTTGAAAGGAATTCGACATAAGATTTATTTAATATTGCCGTTCTTAAACGTATATTGGCATCACTTCTCTTGCGACACATGACTTTTTATCCGACATTTCATAGCTGTCACTTTCGCTCTAGTGATTTGTTTTTCTCCAGTTTTTAATTTTTATTTTTTTGGCGAATGGTTTGTGATTGATAAGAAATCCAAATTCCAAATTTTAATGACTCGATTTCTATAGTGTTCTTGACAAAATGGATTATCCATACGCTCCGTTACCGACAATGATGTCCAGTGGCGACATGCACAACCGCTGCTGGGGCGGCAGAGCTTGGTGTGTGAAGGTTTGATTTAGTTCCAAAGTTTAAATAAATAGTAAAATTCCCCTTAGTTATCTCGGTTTTTTTTTCTAGGACATCTGTGGCATAGTGTGTGCTGTCCTTACCTGGATGCTCATTCTATTTGCCGAATTTGTAGTGATGCGTGTGATCCTGCTGCCCAGTCCGAATGTGATATTTAGAACAATTAACATAATCATATTCCAGTCGTTTGCATTCCTTGCATTTGCATCACATGTTCGGACAATGCTGTCAGATCCAGTAAGTCCATTGAATTCGTGATCTAAAGTGAAACTCATTGATTTTCATTTTAGGGAGCAGTTCCACGCGGAAATGCTACCAAAGAGATGATCCTGCAAATGGGCTACAGAGAAGGTCAAATGCTCTATAAGTGTCCCAAGTGCTGCAGCATAAAACCTGATCGGGCACATCATTGTTCTGTGTGCCAGCGATGCATACGCAAAATGGACCACCATTGTCCTTGGGTGAATAACTGTGTCGGGGAAAACAATCAAAAGTACTTTGTTTTGTTTACAGTGAGTAAAAATAACTTTTATAGACTTTAATCTTAATAAAAATGTATCTATTCCAGCTCTACATCGCTCTGATCTCAGTTCATTCCATGATTTTAGTGGTAAACCAATTTGCGGAATGTGTGAAGAGTGAATGGCGCCTCTGCTCGCCGTACTCCCCTCCAGCTACAGTGTTTCTCTTGTTATTCCTTACCTTTGAAGCACTACTATTTGCCGTGTTCACTGTCATAATGCTGGTGACACAGTTGTCGGCAATCTTCAATGATCAAACTGTACATATCTCGTAACACTTCATTCGATTTGATCCAATTTTAAAAGTTCTATCCATTTCCAGGGAATTGAACAACTTAAAAAAGAAGAAGCTCGCTGGGCGAAAAAGTCTCGATTAAAAAGTATCCAATCGGTTTTTGGACGTTTCTCGTTGGCTTGGTTTTCTCCTTTCACTCAGCCCTCGTGCAAAGCAAAATTTGATTCGCATTTTTATTCAGTTTGAATAGAAAAGATTTTAGGAGTTAGATTAGATAAATAAAATCTAGTTTCACAAAGTATGTATAGGGAACTTAAAAATTTACAGGTTGACGTTGAAATTTAATTTTCCTGACTCTAAAGTTGTGTAATGTAATATATATTTTATTATTTTAAAATTGAAATATTCTCTATCGCAAGACTAAGCTTAAAAACAAAAAAATAACTTCCGTACAAAGTGCAGCGCACTATTCAATGAAGCCATTGAACAAAATATTAAATGAACTAAAGTTAATAAATAAGAGAAATTATTGATGTAAAATTACATATTGTTTAGATTATGCATATTAATTAGTTTTTAATACCAGACTTAAATCAATTTTGATTTGTGGCTTGAAAATGATTTATTTATAATATATATTTATTTTTTATTTATTTAGATCCTTGTTTCTAGGTAATAAGACTTCGATATTGAAATTTTAATGACATACCTTTCTAAATCAATCGGAAACTTTAAGAATTGGTTTTGAAATTCGAGGGAAGGAGAGGGATTTGACTTCACTTAGTGGCAGTGAAATGACATTGAAGTAAAATACTTAACTTATACGGGAATAAAACAAAAATACGACTTTTCGCTCTAGGTAGATGTCCGCAATTATGGGCACATCATAAGAACTTCTTCCAATATAATTGCAGTTCCAACAATAATTATCGTGTCAAGGTAGAACTCTACTCTTACACAATATCGTTTTGATTTTATACGTCCACGTATCCTTTTTAAGATTAATTTTAACAAAACATTGTTAATGGAAAATGAAGCAAGAAAACTTGGAAATATGTTCCACATACGCCACAGTAACCCTTATTTCAATAGAAAACAAATTTTGAAACAATTATTTTATTAATGTTTTTTATAAATAAAAAAAACTGAAGGATATTATGCTAGTTATGTACACCACCTTTGCGAGAGATCTAGAAACGTATGTTCTATGTTTATTAAGACAGTAATATTAAGACAATTTTAATAACAAATATGTATGGACGTTCAGTCGATGTAAAATATAAAAACTCTTAACTATAGATTGCGTCTTATCTAAAACACATGCGTTATATTGATATGCTATATACCTTCGTAGTGGTCAGAAGGTAGTGAATGAGTTCAAAGATAAATGGACTCCTAAAACTTTTTCCAAGAAAAGATGTTCCACGATATAAGGAATCCTTCCTCCCAAAAGGACCATTCTCAGTTATTTGAGGTACGTATACATACAATTTTGATATTCCGCAAGGATGTGTTCTTGGTCTAGTAATTTTCAATCTTTACATTAAAAAAAGCCTTAAAGAAGTGAAGAGAATGTTCAGGACCTTTTATTTTAAATTAAAAGTAAAACAATCAAATTTTGTCATATATTCGGGAACTTAAGTTTTACCCAAATTTTCCAAAACTTTAAAAAATTTTAAAAAGTTCGCAAAAATTTTCTCGTACCAAACGAATCTTATATGAATTTTATCAGTTTTAAAGAAAAAAAATTTTTAATGTAAATCAAGTTAAACTTATCTTACACATTTCGACAAAAAAACACAGCGAGTTATGGATTTATATTTAAAAAATAATTAATTTTTTTTCATACTCAAATAAATAATACAGAATAATAGTTATGAGCCCAGTTCTTCCACTAATTTATCATTTACTTATGAAGCAAAACCACAGGTGCATTTGAGATTATATTGTTAACATTCTAAAGCAAAAGCCGAACAATAAATTTCGTGGAAGAGAAATCAAAACAAATTAATAAAAGATGATTTATTTTTTTTCATCCAAAATCCCATAATTTAAAAAATCTTTTTTTTTTGGTTTCGTGGTCTGTCTACGTCTAGCTTGCTATTAAAATGTTTTATCTTTGTTTTTTTTTTTTTTTTTTTTATTTAAATATTTAAAACTGCAACTTGACGTGTCATAAAACCACCACTCACCGGTATGATCTGAAAAATACTTTTGTTTTGAAATTCTTCGTTTACGTTTCGTCGTGGCTGTGGCGTGAAAAACTCATCAGTTTCCATCATAAAAAAATCCAAAGAGAGAGAGAGGGCATCCCAAAAAAAGATTCATCAAAAACAAAGAGAGTTTTCCTGATCATAAAGTTTAGGAAATTTTCCGAAAGACACAAATTTTCCGACACCACAGTTTTCAGTCTGAGAAAAACTATCGGGGCTCCAGGTATACACTGGACGTGTTTGCTTAAACCAAATTAAAAAAAAAAGTTGTGTCTGTATACCTATATGTAGGTATGAGTTTTTTTTTTATAAAATTAGTCTTGATTTTCAAAGATATTGAAAAATAATCGTGAAAAAAAATATTCTCCGTTGTCTTTCGCGACGCACGGTTAATTTTTAAATCAGTTTCTTTTTTAAATAAAAAAATAAATATTATTTCTGTTTTTGAGTGCAAAAAAAGAAAAGAAGAAAATACCAAAGAAATGTGAAAAAATATAGTGAAAAAGTTATATTTCTGTCTGTGAGCTAATTATAGTTTTTTTTTGCTTCTAAAAATTAATTTCAAAGAAAAGCCAGAAAAGTAAAAATAAATTTAAAAATTAAATTAATATAAGAAAAAAAAATCATACCAAAGGTAAAGTAAGTGAGAATATTGTGAGGAAAAGTGTTTTATTTTATTTTTTTCCTGTGAGAGTGTTTACGAAATATAATTGGATTTCCTGTGAAATCCAATGGATTAACTTCCCTTCATACAGGATACGGATACGACACGGAAAAATAAAATGGATAAAGCAGCGCACGCATCAGGTAATATAAATTATTATAACTGATAGCTCGATCGTCGTTCTGTGGCGATCACGTACAAATGTATTTGTGTGTTACGCAACTAAATTATTCCAAAGGAAAATTTATCCAATTTGGATTTGTGTATTTAGGCCCGGCAAAGTATAGGGTAAATTATTGATTGTTTGATTTATTTTGCCAGAAGAATGTTACGAATCATTTGATATTTAAAATGAATTTTTAAACATTCGCTGTATTATTAATAAATATTGAAGACTTACATATTTACTAATATTTTGTATAAACGATTCAACAAAACTTTGGATAGAAGGTACTGATTTATTTTTGGACTTTAGGTTCCTACAGTGTTTATTAACAAAATTGTTAACAATAGCCGGGAATGAATTATTATACTAGATAATTCGAAGACGATTAAGATAATTTTTCATATTGGATATAATGAAAAATAATTTAATATTATTAACATAGGTCTGCCTACCTATGAATTAGGTTCATACATCAATATAGAATAGGTCTCCTTGGAATGTCAATTAAAATCATATGAACGTCTATGGATCTAAGGTATCGAGTCCTAACCACCATTCAATCGTAACCAAATTTTACAGGAAAATCGTAATTTATTTTTTTCCTGAGCTTTAGAATCAATCGAACCTCTTGTCAGCTTTCAGTTAAAGTATTGTAAATAATGTTAGACTATGTGCGACTTGAATCAAATTCGCGCTGAGTTTTATTCAAAGTTTATTTTTAAATGAGGTGAATCTATACATGCAATTGGAAACGTAAAAATTTAATTTCGGATAACTTTTAACCGAAGAAACTTAGATGATAAAATTTAGCCTAATAATTGTGTTGCTGATCAAAAATAAAACAATTTGTTTTCTTAGAGTTTAAAGATACGTTACGGAGAATATCCCAAGTTAGAATTTCAACTTATTAGAAAGATATATTCGATTGACTCAAACATTCATAACATTTAAACAAAATATGAAACGAAATTGTTTTCGCCTAGTGAATCACAATAAGTGGAATACAGAAATGTTTTTCACGGGCTACTACCTCTTGCGAGGAATTGACAAATCCTCCAAGAGTATCTCTTGTCATGAAAAAGCGCTTCGCACCTTAGCCGTTTGGATTCTGCAGAAAATTTTAGGTCCCCTCCATTCCTGCCAGTAACACGTACACAGGAATGGTTGAGAGTTGTAAGTCACTAGGCTCTGGTTCTACACGAGCTGTCGCGCCACCCAATTAATTTTATTTATTCGATTAAAAGCTATGGCGTATGATTTGAATAAAAAATAGGAAAAATAATGTATAGGAAGGCGGGAGTGTCAATTTTCTATATAAAATTTTTTGAAACGCAAACAAAAAATAATAAATCAGAACGGCAACACTTAGGATATAAAACTTAGCTTTTTTAAGTAGAAACTTATAAATTTCTATTTTTGTAATTCAATTAATATTTTTTCCATAATCAAAATTTTGAAAAAAACCAGATTTATGTATGTACAATGTACATATCGACAGTTAAAGTGCAGAACCTCGTAAGTCGAAAAATTTCAATGCTGTTATTAATTTTTACTTGGATGCTAAATAGGTACTATATGGTTCTTTCTTTTCTGGTGCTTATTTATACCAGTCAAAGATCAACTTTCTTTTTCACGACCACCCTAATATATCAACGAGGTTGTTAACTTTTTTCCTTATTTGCTATTTTGTTTGTATGTATTTACTGAATTTTTTTTATTTTTTATTTATTTCCGTTTCTCGAAAAATAAATGATGTAGCTTCTCTGTATGTTTTTGATCAGAAATACTTTAACTTCCAACAAAATCTGAAAATAATTCACCGGCACTGTGGCGGCATGCAGACAAAATAATCTTCCCTGCACCAGAATTTAAAAAAAAAAATAAATAAGATCTTAATATAGAAATAGACTTTAGAAGCAGCTCCAATATTGTGACAGTCTCCAAACCTTGCTGCCGGGACTATTAAACGGGACGTTACGACTTTTTATCTTCAAAACAAAAAGAGGATAAATAAAATGTTGCACTATATGAATATATTATAACAGAGGACGTTATAATTTTTGTTTTACTTAAGTTTACATTGTGTATGTAGATATGTATAGATACCTATATTTTGTTTGTATAGGCAGATACTAAACGAAGACTTATTTTTGCTCAAATTTTATTTATAAATTTTTCACACAACCGCAGACTATACGAAGATTTTTGCATTAGTAAGAGACTGTGATGATTATTGTGACACGCGATTAAAAGCACGATCTTTGTCTATTTGCATATTTAACTTAATTTTATTTTTTGATTGTGAGTTTTTGTTTTTGTTGTTTTTCTCATGATGATAATGATTTTTGAGATTTCTTAAAAGATTTCTTGTTTGAATTTTTTTTAAAGTTTTGTTGTTGAAAATATTTCTCATACGAAAAAACAATGTCTAATTTTGTTTAGAGAAATCATTAAGTTTAACAATTTGTGGTCTTTAACTCAATCACTTTTAATCCGCTCTATACCGTTTTATTGATGAGACTGTATTATATGAGTTCATATTATTTTTGCACATGACAAATTTATTGGGATCATAATTTGAATGTCAACATTGGCAAAGTCCACCTGTTTGTATGTTAGAAACGCTATTTTCGAAAGTGTTAAACTAAATATTATGTGTCATACTCATAGTGTCAATGACTAATGTGGAATAGTTTTTTTTTTGTGTTTAAATTATGTGTTGATAGTATAGTTGAGATTGGCAATTGATGTGAATAACAAATTCAAAACAAATGATGTGAGAAGATTTGGCAGAAAATACAAATTTTGATTAAAATTAAAATTTTATTACAAAGATCGAAAAGCGATATAGAGAAATTTCGATTTAATGTTTACGTCTTGTTACGCAAACAAAAATACCTATACCTGTCTGTTGGAGCTTGTATAGAATATGTACATTATGTAGTATATTTTTGTAGAAAGAAAAAAAAAAGCCAAAATTAAAATTTCTTGCATCTGTTCTGTGTTGTTTGATTGTCTCTCTGAGATATTCACGGATAAATTTACCTATTTTTAGATCATTGAAAATATGTATATATACATTCGGATGCATTTTGTGGATAAAACAAAAATGCAGGTTATGCTGTAAGAAGAATTTAGAAAGTAAAATGCATGACTTGAGTTGCACGCAGGTATACTTACAATTATAGTTTAAGTGGCTTAGTTTTTTTAAGGATTTTGTAATAAAAATATGAATCTAATTATTAGAGAAAATTGTTTAAAAATATGAAATTGTTTTTTTTTTTTTTAAATTGCCGAAACGTTTCCTTGAAATTAAACTAAAAAAGGAAAACCTCCAGATTTCTTCAACTAAAATGAATTCACGCAAACAAAAATTTTTAATTTATGGAGCAGTTTTATTGAAAAGTTATTTTTTTACATACCTATAAAATGTATTTAACACTTTTTCAAAAATAAAAAATTGATATGCCAATTTTTAGTATTTTAATAACATATCGGGGCACTTCACGTGAAGCGGACAACGAAAAGACGAGTGGGTCTTAAAAATCGGTCATTTTAAGGTTATATTTATTTATACTCTGTGTAGTTCTTAATATGTACATATATGAAAGGATTTTGATTTTTAAGGCCTGGAGCTAGGTTTATGGGCTTGTAAAGTTTTGAAAAGCTATGGGGTAGGGTTTTAAAGCAATGTGTTGCTTAATTAAATAAAGAGATAGAATAAGTGTTCCAATGGTGGAATATGTGAGAATTATAGATGTTCTTTTCAGATATAACATCAAAACCGGAAATCGATTTTTTTTGTTGGTAGAAAACCGGAAGTTAGCATTTCAAATCAAATTTTTAAATAACTGACCCTTTTGATATTTTTTTTTAGATTTCAAAATGTTGCTTTTATAATATAGTCTATAGTACTACATGCCAAGTTTAAGAGTGGATCTCCATTCGTTTAGAAGGTACATTACTTTAATTGAGCAGCCGCCATGTGAAAAGAACATTTTTGTATGAAAGAAATCAAATTGAAATCGATCTTCAATTTCATTCGAAATTTGAAAAAAATTAATAGCATTTTTAAGGGAATAACGGAAGCGAAAATTGGGAAAAAAAATGTTAAAAGAAAAATCTAATGATTGCCTGATATAGCGGGAGTAATTTATTCATGAATTCCATCGTAATCGGAAAATTTTCCGAATACCGAAAAAAACTATCACCGAATCCGTTCGTAATGACTATTTGTATGAGATTTTCCACTACGATGGAATCTGTGATAGTTTTTTTCGGGTTCGTAACGAGTTTCCGATTACGATGGAATTCGGCTGATTATATTATTATTATTATTTTTGATGAATTTTTTATTCTTATATTCGTATCTTCTTATGTTTTCTTCTAAAATAATAATACAAAAATATAAAGTTTGCTTACATTTTGCATCAAGAAATACAAAACTAATCGAAACTGTACCAATTTCAAAAGGCATAAACAAATTGGATGGAATTCGTTCAGAAAATGGAACGAAAGGAAATGTAGAACATCAATTTTTATGTTCGGTTTTCCAATTCACAATAAGCAACTGTATAAAACACCCGAAATCATTGTTATCATGTGAATTCATATTAAGTGAAATGCAGAACATGAGCGACTGTCTAGAAAACCTTTGGCATCTTCATGGTAAATTCTTCACTAATTACTGGCATCTGCTCTGGGGAATAGAGTATACGATGCTTCCAAAGTTCTTCCGATTTTTTTAAGTTTTTTCCCCCTATCCTTTTATACATCACCTCACAAGTTTTCTATGGGTTAAGACTTTGCGCTGACCAGCTCAGACCACTAATATTTTCTTTGGTAAACTAATCCCTCACCACCTCGGCTTTATGTTTTCAATCATTGTCTGCCATAAAATCCAGTCGACTGGCATTGACTCGAACGAAAATGATTCCATAGTGTTTTTCAACATGTTAAGTTATGAAAAATTATTCATCCTTCCATCTATTCTCACACAGTTTTTAAGGTGTATTTGAGTTGTATAAGTCTGACCTTCCGGGCGATGAACAAATGTTTTTCCATCTGGTCCAATGCGGTTTATGTTTTGTTTAATCATTCCACAGCACCCTTTTCCCAAATTTAAGGTCTGTGTTTAGATGTTGTTTTGGCAAATGCTAAACGGGCCGTAATATTTTTGTTTTGAAGGTAAAGCTTTTTTGTGCTAACGCGTCCATATATAATTTAGCATCATTGAGGCGTCTTCTTACAAGTCTGCTGGATACATTTACATCTTATTTCTCGTTAATTTCGGTCATAATGATGCGGAAGGATTTGAAAGGATCAGACTTACACTTTCTGACGATGACTCTCAACGCGAATTGAAGATTTGCGAGGCTGGGGCTTTCGAATTTTATTTTTAAATTTGAGGTCAGGATCGGATTCCACCAAACTAATGGCATTGTAGATAATTTTTTGCGGACATTTCATTTATATAGCAATTTTTGAAGGATTATTACCTTGTTCATGGAGCTCATAGACAATACTCCTTTTTTTAAGAGTACAATGAACGCCTCTGTCCATATTTTGCAATCACCTGTCTATACTATCGTACACAATAATATAAACAACTTTCGCCAGCAAGATTCGATTAACAAATGAAAACCTACTACTTAAGTAACAAGTGTGCTATTTCTGTATCCAGCAGAAATAATGTTATAACAAATAATTTTTTTTTTTATAATTTAACCTTAAGCGGTTTACTTTAATTTTTAGTTTTAAAGTATCTGAAATACGTACCTATCTGAGTTTCCTATAAAGAAATATAAATGTTTAATTTATTAAATTAACTATGCTTTTATTAGAAAATTCATGAGCGTGCTATTTCTCTGTCCATAGCTGTATAGTGTATACCTATAAAAGCTTCAAATAATTTAGGGTCTTTTAATAAGGACGTTGGAAATTTGTTAGGTTGAAGCGTTCATATTCTCAAATTTGTTGTGAATTGTTCAGTAACTATAATAATCATAATTTTATGAATATACACATACATTTTGCAATTTTTTAGACTAAGTTAAACAATGTTCAATTTATTTAAAACTATGTATTATAGAAAACCTATACAAAAAAAAAAACAAAATAATCATTCACACAACACAATCTAAATTAGAACATATAAATAATGTATTTTTTTAATCTACCTTGTGTTGTTTACATTATGTTATTCCACCTTATGTTGTTTACATTATGTTCTTCGGCCAGCTTTTCTAGATGATTTAGTAGTATTTCTTTTTCCTGCATCTGCCAAGTCAGCGACTGGAAATTTCAAAAAAAAAAATACATATTATTAACATACATATATATTATTTCACATGGTCGTGAAAATAAAATAAAAAATTCTTATACTGCGATGTTTTTAAATAGTTTTTTTTTTTATTTCTTGATATTCACGTTGAGCTCAAAATATAAACAAATTTAAACAAAAAAAAAAATAATAATAATCTTTACCACCGTCCACTCAATCATAAAATTAATTGAACGTAGACGAGTTTATATAGTGAGTGCAATTCATTTGTCGCACCGTCCGATGTCTTTAAATAAATTTTTCAAAGCAAAAAAAAATAAATAAATATTTATATGTACAAATTGCCTCTATGAAAATACCAAACGAAATTATTTATTTTCTAAACACTTTATGTAATCTAACCATATGTTATTGAAATACATATATTTCGAAATATTCGCGGGATGTGTTATTAGTCATTTTTGATCGTTGACTTGTCTGTTGTAAAATCACACGACAAACCGGGTGTATCCGGCACCGGTATTTAATATAGGGTATGTTATAAACAAACTTCTATAAGTACATATCGTTTTGCTCGATTTAACAATTATGGATTTTTAAATTAATATCTTATAAGGTTCATTTATTCTTTGCACTCAAATTCAAAATCTGTAAAATACTGTTGACAGGTGTAAATGGATTCTCTTTGAAAGAAGTAAAACTGTGAAAAAAACTAAAAATCCTGCGACTTTTTAATCGTAAAATAAATTATCCAAAGATAATACCTAATAAAATTTAACCAAAGGAGACTTTAAGCAGTTATGTGACTTAAACTAGACAATGGGGGTGATCAAACATGTTTCCCTCCTTAAAAATTGAGAAATATAATTGGCCGTGTTCAACACATGTAAATTAATATTTGAAAAAAAAAAATAAGATGACTTTTAAAGTCATCTGACAGCTGATCAATCAGAAGATTTATAAATTTAGAAATCTGATTTTTATGCGTTGAACCCAGCCATTCATATTTCCCAATTTTCAATTTTGAAGGGGAGAAACATTCGATGGTTTCCGTCGGAAGTTATTGCTATCTGGAATACATTTTGCAGGTGAATTTGGATGTAATTAATTTAGATTTTTAGTCGAATTTTAAATAGATTCAAGATACACAGCAGAAAATTTTACAAGGAATGAAATATTCCGGGGGAAATAATATTACCTCGAGATTCCTAAGGCCCAATATTGTCCAAAATACTTATCCAAAATATTTTTTGAAAATGGGAAAATGAAGAAGATTTTTAACAGATTAGTGAATAGTTTCAATATTGGAAAATTGAAAAAAAGAATTAACAGTCCCTAATCAAGTGAAATGGAATGTACATTATTTTTTATGAAGTGATTATTCCTTTTTTTATGTTTAACAAATGAATTGTCAAAATAAAAAAAAAAATTTTGGAAACTAGGACGCCTTGTGCTTTCGTCATTATTATAAAACGATTAAAAACAGTTAAAACAATTCCATGCATTTGTAAAATTTGTGTGAAAAAAAAAATTTAATTTAATGTTTTGTAGAAAAAAAACAATTTAAAACATAACCTCAAACACTCCAAAATAATAGAATGTGTAAAGGTTTTCGAACCAATCCATTCATGTCAAATCATTGAGATGGACTATCAAACTGTGTGAGATGGACTGTCAGAACTTATAGTAACGTGAAATTTCAGGCCGGGTTCAATATCCTGCTTTTTATAGTCCCGTTTCCTTAATTCCATTTTTATAATACTGATTCTTATAATCTCGTCTCTTATAACCCTGTTTTTAATAATTGATTTTTTTATTTAAAATAGGGTAATTGTTTGTTAAATTTGTCACTATACGTGTTTTATTGAGAAATGCATAAGTTGAAGAGTAAAATTTCCGTCGGTAAACATTTACAAAACCAAAACCAAAAAATGGACACAAATTCATTCACATTTCTTCATCCTAATTAAAAAAAATAAATAGATATCTTTAGATCATTTGTCTTCGTCATATGTACTTACAAAAAATGATTATAAAACAAATTCGAATATTATTTTGGTTATTAAGACCGGATACGTTTATCTGCCGCTGAACTAAATACTCATTCCCAACACTTCCGCATACTTTTTCTAATACGCGCCTCTTCATTTATTCTATTTCTAGAATCTCAAAAGGAATCAACTGGAAACATCGCATCATCAACTCTAGTGCCAGCAACATCGACATCATCCTCTTCACTTCCACAACTTACATTTAGTGAAAACTCCAGTTCTCTAGTCAAATGCATTCCCAACGAACGGGCTACATTTTTTGTTAAGATCGATTGCCCCGATGATCCGGAGATTCTTCCGCTAAAATTCGAATGGTAAGAGATAAAAAAAATAGATTTCTTTTTATTTTTATTGAATAAAAAAAAAACCCTCTTCAATGAGAACGAATTGTAATAAAAAAACACATGTTTCGACTTTATGAAAGAGAATATTTTTTGAACTCTCTTCAAATTGACTTAGAGACAATTAAGAGTTTAAAATATTCTGCGAATTCGGATAAATTTTCTCCGAAGAAAATGGCCTCTCTATCAAAATTTTGTTTTTGAGAACTAAACTTTTTCGAAAATTTCCCTCTAGATGGATTTTTCTAATTTTCAAAAATCACCCGCCGAAATAGTCCAACTTTGACGATCGGCGCGAGCGTTAGAAATTAAAATTCAGTGTTCCGTGTTCTAAGACCCCCCGAATAGTCCTTTGTTCCTAAAATATAGTTTTTGTCATAATCGTATTGTTATAATAAGTAAGTTATACATGTATACAAAATTTATACGTATATTTAATTTGCGTGAATGGTCTAAAAATCAATCATTCTGACGTGGACACGGTTCGCGTTTGTCAATGTCCGGCGCGTGAATATTTGCAGGGTTTCCCGTTTGCTCTGGATCTAAATTTAGAAAAATATTCTTTTTTTTATGTTTAAATATTAAAACAAAAAATATTTTTTGATTGTGAAATATATTTTTTGCAGTGGAAAGTGCAAGTTCACTTTGATTGGTCTAAAAATGTCCCCTTTATAAAAATCTCTTACATAATTGAATATGACGTCTTTTTGGAATTTTTATTTATTTTTTCTTTTCTTTTTTTTGATTTTCGAAAGTGAGAATGAAATTTGTTAAATTAGTGCAAAATTTCTTAAAATAGAATTTGCAATAATTATAAACGGCATTTTCGCTTGATCCAAGTGGGATAAAAGATAAAATGTACAAACCCCAGTGTTTACAAAATGCGCGTGTGCGTCGTATAATCATTCTGTTCGATGTTGAAATTAGTAGATATTAGCTTTTTTAAACAATTCAGAAACATTTCCGTCATCTCATAAATTATTCAAATCCATTTATGTTCCTCTTTTCCAGTAATTTAGGATGTGTGAAAAATTACAAATGTTATAAAATATATAAATCCATTAGTCCAAGAAGTGGTACCCATACTGAAATGAGTGTTTTTTTTATTCTCAACAAAACCGTTGAAAGTTTAAAAGTTACAGAAAATAACATAAAATTGTGTTGAAAAAGTTAAAAAAAAAAATGGGCAATGGTTGTTCAAAATGTTGCAAATGCAACGAACACAAACAAATTAACGGAACGTTGTCTTCAACGGGATCAGTTTATCGAAAAAGGTAAAATAAATATATCTTTTGTGTGTTTATTTGTTCAAGTGTTTACAGTTAAAATATATTCGGACATTTTCAGCTTGAGTTGTTTTTTGGTTGAGTAGGTTGAATTTATCAACAAATATTATGTCGAAGCAAAAATGATTAAGGAACACACACACATTTTTAAAATTCTAATATTTAATTTATTTTAAGATTTCTTTCAACACTTTTTCAAAAAGAAATGATGTCATTTTTCTGAAGAAGGCATTTTTGTTTGACTAAACTAGTCCAAGGGTAGCATCCAGTGACAAATGTTTGAACAAAACTGTTTTTTGTTTGCTTGACATGCGGGAATGTTTATTTTGACATTCATTTTATTTTTTTTTTTTTTTTTTTTTTTTTTTTTTTTATTTTCTAAAATATTGATTTGCACATGTATGTGGAAAATATTACGTCTTATGACATCGTAAGCATCATGAGAATGGGACACAAAGTTAATCATATCAAGGCGGTAAAAAACATGTTGAATGTATTACATTTTCGGTAATATTTATGCGTGTTTTTTGCAAGCCCGGGGGAATTGGATGAAAAAAAACGACGTCGCAGTCGGTGCTAAACAATTTACATGTAGCAAAAACAAATCCCCTGCGGATTTAGCTAAGCCCAAAGAATTCTTGGGACTTAACTTAAGCGCGCAGAAAAATTGTATTACCGGCATGAATTACATACCTACTTGTTATCGATAATTTATATGAAAACTCGATTTTGTTTCTGTGATGGTATCGCTAATCTCCGTTTTCATTTTGTTCAACCAATTGTCCCCGGGATTTCTAAAAAAAACACACTATTTTCTACTTAATTTGAATTAGCAGTAAATTGTGTATTAATAACATATTTTAATTCTTGAATTAATGTTAGATCAACGCTTTAGTTGATTTGTAAATTAGAACATCATTATCTAAGCATTATTTATTAATATTTTCATATTATGGTGCAATTTTAAATCCGCTTGATGAGTTAAGAAATAAACAATCTACACAATATTTCTTCATAAAAGTAATAAAGGGTGATTTTTTAGCTGGTTTGGTTTTGGCAACACTGGTTTTGACAGCTGACGTGTGTTTAGTACCTTGTGTCACTGTCAAACAGCTTCAGTTTGGTTTGCAATTTAACCATGGATCGTCTTACAAATGAACAACGCTTGCAAATTATTGAATTTTACTATCAAAATTCGTGCTCGGTTCGAAATGCTTTTTTATCGAAAAATTGTGTTCAGCGATGAGGCTCATTTTTGGTTGAATGGGTACGTAAATAAGCACAATTGCCGCATTTGGAGTGAAGATCAGCCAGAAGCATTGCAACAGCTACCAATGCATCCCGAAAAAGCCACTGTTTGGTGCGGTTTATGGGCCGGCGGCATTATTGGGCCATATTTCTTCAAAGATGATGCGAATCGCAGCGTTACTGTCAATGGTGAACGCTACCGAGCGATGATAACAAACTTTTTTTTGCCCGAAATGGAAGTTCTTGACTTGCATGATATGTGGTTTCAACAAGACGGTGCCACATGCCACACAGCACGCGAAACAATGGCGCAATTGCGAGGCGAGTTTGGTGAACAGTTAATTTCACGTTTCGGGCCGGTCAATTGGCCGCCTAGATCGTGCGTTTTGACACCATTAGACTATTTTTTGTGGGGGTATGTCAAGGCTAATGTCTATAGGGACAAGCCCGCTTCGATTGACGCACTGGAAGCCAACATCCATGCATTCATTCGTGAGATACCGGCCGATATGTGTGAAAGAGTATGCCAAAATTGGACTCAGCGGATGGGCTACCTGAGACGCAGCCGCGGTCAACATTTGCATGAAATTATCTTTAAACATTAAATTGCAAGGTTCAAATTATCGATTCAAATAAATATTTCATTCATTTTTTTGAATTTTTTGTGTTTTTTTTTTTTTTTTAAAAAGTTCTAAACCTCTTAAAAAATCACCCGTTACAACTTTCTAAGGTCAAGTTTTAATATTAAACGGATTAAATAAATAAAAAACCTGATACCTTCTCATTGGTGCTCTTGGAAACTAGAGACCCAACGTTATTTTGTAATAAAAAAAATCACAATTCAAGATCTTCGAAGACCTTATCTGTTGTCAACATGCAATCAAATGAATTCAAAAAATGGGCCGTTTGTTCTCGAGATATTCGAGACGAAAAACATTTTTAAACAATTTTCATTATTTATTAGAGGTGTCGATACACATGTTGTGTGATTTTGATCCTTTTTTAATGTAAAAATGTAAAAAAAATTAAAAAAATATAAAAGAATTTAACGTTTAATTTAAATTTTTATAATTTATTTATTATTATTTAATAATATCACAACATAAATTTTAATTTTTCAAGCTACGCGTTTCGGAAATCAATCATCCATCTTCTTGTGTTTACTATAAAATTAGCCCGGCGTCGAAATCAGTTTTCATTGTCAAGATGTTCCAGGCGAAAAACATTTTTCAAAAATTTTCAATATTTTCTTGTAGTTTTTTTGCTCTAAAAAAAACTGCCGATGAATAAAATTAGTCCGAAGTCAATATCACCGTTTGTTCTCAAGATATTCGAGTCGAAAAACGTTTTTCAAAAAATGTTACCATGTTTTTTTATTTAAAGAAAAACTGTCTACAGATTTATTTTTTTTTAATTCTTTTCAGTTCTTCATTGTGTCATTATTTGTAGAATCAAATTAACCTGAAGTCGATGGCATTTCTTGTTCTCGAAATATTCGAGATAAATGACATTTTTCAGTTATTCTTTTAAATCGCTATAGTAAGAATACCGCTAATTGAATTTTTTTGAAAAGCAAAATTTATATGAAGTCAACATCTCTGTTCGTTCTTGAGATACGGTGGACGAAAAAATGTATAACACACACACCTACAGACATCTGTCTAAAAATGATGTTTTCGGATTCTTTGGACCTCGAAACTTGGAGATATGTCGAAATTTGCGATTTGACCAATCGGACCAATTACAATAACTTCCAATGGGAAGTTAATAAAATAAAATAAAATAAAATAAAATAAAATAAAATAAAATAAAATAAAATAAAATAAAATAAAATAAAATAAAATAAAATAAAACATAATAAAATAAAAAAATACAATAAAATAAAATAAAGTAGGTACATAAAATAAAATAAAATAAAATAAAATAAAATAAAATAAAATAAAATAAAATAAAATAAAATAAAATAAAACAGACCTATTTTTATTTATTTAAAATTCTGCCAAGAATTTCGTTTTGTGTATGAAAGTACACGTGTCAATGCTTCCAAATCATAGATCAAATATCAAAAGAATTCTGATTGGTTTTTTTTCGCTGGCGTATCTATTAAATTATAGACGCTGTTTAGATTGGGAAGATTGAGCCCGGTATGAAAAGAAGTGTAGGGTGTGAATTCTAGTGAGGCGCGAAGAAAATATAATAACCTTACTCATGAGACTATTTTGTTGATGTTTCAAAGTGCGACATTTCAAAATTGTTGTTTTATTTCAATGTATTTTGAGGCACCTTAAACATTTATGCTGTGAGCCTTACGTGTAATACGTTCCGTGTCACACATTACTTGACACATTTTACGTTTTAACTGATGTTAATTGTTAACACATCTTAACCGTGTTTTACTCACTCAGACAGTTTTTTTATTTAGGAAATTCTCCAACCAAACATTATTTTTATTTGGTATTGAAAAATGATAAAGGAAGTTTTTTTGAAATTTAATTTTCTTGATAAACAGTTTAATGATTCATAATATAGTTTTTATTTATGTAAGCGTTAGTTTAATACAAGAAACAGCCACATCTTAATCTCAACTCCTGTTATATGTATGTTCAGCCAAGTTGAATTTCCATTGCTTGATTAAAACAAATGTAAACACAAATTAATAAATAATTCTACAATCTCTCAATTTTCTATGAGCCAAGGGTAAATATATTTATAAATAACTCTCTTAACCTATCCTAACAAACCCTGACTAGATCACTTCATAGCTCGTCTATAATAATTTACATGAAAATTATTACAAAGTTCTAGTTTAAAGTTGTCATTTGTGCCAAATCAATTTTCAATGTGAATGAATTTATGTTTTCACGCCCTATACGCTAGCTTGCGATGGACTATACCTGAATGTTAATTTATATACATAATATCACATAGTTTAAAAATAGCTTACGGGGTGACAGTGGCAAGTGATATATTATGTTATTCCAATGCAATGGCAACCACTTTGCTAGAATCAATCGATCGATAGATTATTTTTTAGTGCTAACGATTGCCAAGTGTATCAGAACTAATGCAAGAATTTCATGTTAAAGAAACAATGTAGATTTTATTGGACTTTGTCGGTAGAATGAGATCAAAGTTTTTGTTGACGGAAATAAAAACAAAAAAAAACAGAAGGTATGTAGGGCAGACTTGTGTTATGCTGTAAAGAAATTATTGGGGTTTAAAATAATTATACACAAACTGTTAAGGTGTAATTAATTAGAAGATATAGGATGTGAATGTGTGATTCCGATAAAGAGGAAAATATCTTACAAATAACTGTTTTATAATATAAAAAAATATAATATTTTAGCATTTCCTCCGAAGTGACTAAAGAAATTTCAACGAAAATAATAATTCTTTGGGGTATTTGGGTTAAAAATTTCTAGCAAGTAAAAGTAGCCAGTGACATTTTCTCCGTCGTCGTTAGGAGAATCAGAAGAAATCTTTAAATGTTTTGAAGAATTGCAGTTAATTTTTTTATTAATGAGAAATTTTAATTCGTGAATTTACTTTTGACCATCATTTTAATTGAATCATACAATTTTAATTAAGCGGCCAGTTATAGCTTTCATTGAAACTCATCATTGAAAACTTTAATTTTCAGTTCTGAGGCCCTAAAAAAGCGATATCAGTGATTATTTTGATGCCAATAAAAAGCCGATGACTCGATTATTATTTCTAGTCAAAAAAATATTTCATTTTGGCCCTACCTTTCACATAAAACGATTTCTAAGATTTCAATGATCAATGATAAGGTAGTTCAATCATTGAAATGAAAAAATTCATTTCCTGCGATAAGCTGGGCCAAAATAAAATATTTTGTTGACTAGCAATAATAATAGAGTTATCAGCTTTTTATTTGCATTAAAATAATCACTGATTTCACTTTTTAAGTGCCTCAAAATTAACAATTAAAATTTTCAAATTTTTTATTTCAATGAAACCTATAACCGGAAATCAAACTGCCTTCAAGCATTTTGAGATAATCAGTCCCAAACGTTTTTGATGATGTTAAATTCAGGTGAATTCTTCTTTTTTAAATTTCGAAAAGTTTAAACCATCGAGCTGTGAAAATTATTTTTTTTAGCCTATAAGAACCCCTGCACAATGCACATTTCCATTTAGTGTTCGTAACTCGTCATAAACCCTGGAACTGGTTTCTTTTTCATTTTTATATGGCTTAAATTTCACTTGTTGACGTTATTTTGTTGAATTTTAATTTATCATTTATAATATCGGATTCAAGTTCAGCAAATCAAAAGCCTCAATCTTCAGTTAAGTTTTCACCAAGTTATTTAAAAAGCTTTTAAGTGAACTTGAGCATTTCAAAGGCGTTAAAAAAGAATACAAAAGAAGATGTTTTTGACAATTTTGTTTTGTTAAAATTTATTAAACAAATGGATTTATTTCGAAATATTATGAGGAATATTTAATTCATATTCGTATGTGTAATTCAGAATTTTTACAACCAAATTGCTTACCTTCCACGTGTTATTTATTAAACAAAATAAATAAGTTTCAGAAAACTATACTAAGAAGCAGAAAAACACAAGCAATAATATAATTATATTTTTGTTTTTGTTTTTGTGAACTGCCTACTGGGCGAAATGCATTGAACTAAAGGTCATACAAATTTTAAATTGAAAACTTATAAACTTAATCTTAATTTAGAACAATTGAAAAACGACTATGAATACGCCCCTATATGTGTGTATGGCTAATAATTGTTTTTATTTTCGTTAAACCATAATGTGTGTACATTTTACATGCATACATAACATTTTATGAAGGTATAAGAAGTAACCTAGGGATAGCTTATACAATAAACATATACCTAAATAGATTTAATAGTTGTTTGATTAATTATGTCGGAGCAAGTTGAACTATATTGACAAATGTTTGGCGTCACTATTTTTTTCAATTTAAATTTGTCCGATGGCGCCAACTTCAACAAAAATAAAATAGTATTTTTTAATTTTATTAAAAAAAAACTTTCTATTTTTTACAAAAATATATTTGGCACGAGTTCCGATTAGGAATGTGAAAAATGGCCGACGACAGCGGTGGCTGCAACGTCGGGCGCCATTTTTTACGAGTTAATTATACATATACCTAAGTGAAAGCAAACAGGCGGTATAAAGACAAAAGAACAAATATTTTGTTATTGGCCTCGAGACTTATTTTTTTCATTTTTTATGTCTGGCGATTGCGGGTCTGGACGCAGTGGCGAAAGAAGTGGGGGGTGTTTCCCATATCAATTATTGTGACAAGGGCATATATTCTATTAAAGATATGTGATTTATTTGACAACAAAAAATATTTTGTGTAGTAAAAAGCTTTATAATTCCGGCAATACCGATAATTTCAGGATTTACAGCAGGAGCATTCCATAAAAAAAATAATTAACAGATGTGACAATCAAAACATTCACACCCTTATTACAAAAATGTTTTTTTTACTCTTGGGGTTCAAAGCTATTATTTGACAGAAACTTTAAGATGCATGCTTAAAGTTCAATAATTTTATGATGTTCTTAAAAAGAAAATGAGAAGAAAAGTCAAAAGTACTAACAAAAAATGATTTTTCTTTAATTCGTTTGTTTATTAAAAACAATAGTTGTTATTTAAATTCAAATTTACAACAAAAATAACGCAATATTTCAACAAAAAAAAGTCAAAACCTTTTTTTCGATTATTCAATTTAAAAACTTATTTTTATTCAAATGATAGTTTTATACATTGAAATTCTGTGCATTTGTGTGAATTTTTGCACATTTTATTTTTTTATTATGAACTTTGATAGACTTTTGTGTAGAAACCCAGACAAATACACAGAGTCTCAAAGTAAAGGAACAAGTCTTATTATTTTCAAATTTTAGTCCAGTTTGAATACATAATAAGATTTTTTTTAAGTTGGTTACTAACTTTAAAGATCTTTACTAAAATGTTCTTAGTTTTAAGCATTTTTTTAATTAGTATATCATACTAAAGCTATTTTCTTAATAAACTTCAATTGAACACGCCTAAAAAATGACAGTTCCTGCAAAGAATTAGGCAAACATTCTACTTTCACATTTTTAATTGTCAAAGTGTCATTTGGAGTTGGTATGATTATACTAATAAGTTGAAAAGTTGAAATAGGCATTTGGTGATTTTAACTTTAATTTAATACTGAAATTATAGTACGGATGCTAACTCGTTTAAGATTTGGAAAATAATTGTTAAAACAAAAATTTGGTATGGGTTCTCTGGCCAAAATTAAAATTTGATATTTTAAACGCATGAGTAATTTTTCGATTCGTCATCCCGATTTAACTATATGCAAATTATTTCTCAAAGGTAATATTTCCCGTTTTCGACTCTTAAACTTTTATATCTCGATTTTAAAAATTTGTTCGATCTTAAATATACCTAACGTACATTTAACTACTTTTTTGTCCACACTTAATATCGAGATGACTGAAACCCTGCAAGGTTTTGATGATCGAAAAGCGGAATTTAAGCATTCTGTTGTAAAAATATTAGATTTTTGCAATAAAATTTTTCTTTTAGTATTTTTTTTTTGAAACCTGTCCCTTTCGCTACATGATTGCAATCGCTCCAATTTTATTTGAATATCTGTTTTCAGTGTTTTTTGTTTGGTTTCAGATTACACTTCGAACGTTCTTACAAGTACCGAAGTTTCGGTTTTATATTTCTTCACATTTTAATATTCAGTGTTTCAATTCAATAGTCTGAACGCATGTGTATGTTCCCACAGATTATACAAAAATCAGTAAAAATAAATCTTTCATCAGTTGGAAGAAGACAAAAGAATAATTTGTAAGATATAAACAAATTACTTCGTTAAATGTGTAGGTAATTGCTTACATCAAAAAGATATTAAACCAATATAATTTTTTTTCCAATAAAAACATGCCTACGCTCCGCAGCTGGATCAAAAACTTTGCTATTTCGTCACGTTTTATAGTGTGGTTTCCGACTTCTTGTTTATTCTTAATTCTTCATCAAATCATTTATCTATTAAAAAAAATACTTTAATAGCTATACAAGATGTCAATTAAGTCTTTCAAACATTCCAACACGATCTGTCGAAATGATAATTAATTTCCTAAGAGTTACACATTGATATTGCACCATTAGTTTTCCCATTATCAAGAGAACTTTATAAATTTTGAACAACACTTGAACAGATGAAATATTGTTAACATGGAAATAGGAAGTTGAAAGCCTTTCGCAGTCTTAAAATAATCAAACGAAACGAGATTTTTGAAATTATTTACGCAACCTTCAGCCGACCGGCCGCTACGATTTCATCTGCATTAGTGCATAGAATGTTTTCCCGAATGCTGCTTCTTCTGTATTTTAGTAGATAAACTTCCCCTTCTTCGAATAAATTTCCCTGAGTACCAAAAAGCTTCCATTTCTATTTATTATATTTATTATAAACTTTTTGTCTCTCTTTATAAATTTCAGGAGTCGTGGTGAATTACCAATTGAGAATTCTGATCGTTTCCGCATAACACAGACTAGCAACGCTGTTCAGTTAGCCGTTGAGCATGTACAACGCGAAGACGCTGGTCACTACACGCTCTACGCTCGCACCAAAGCGGGAAATGTCATACGAAAAGACGTCGAACTACTTGTCGAAGATAGATCAACAGGCGATGATCCACCGATATTTTTACGTCGCCTGGGTGATCTGTCTGTCAAAGTCGGAACCCGAACAAGGCTGCTCGTTGAGATTCGCAGCTCAACTGATGTCAAGGTAAGTACAAAGTTTTTGCCCAAACCTCTCTCTCCCTATATAGGCTAGTTTTTTGCATTTTTCGAAAATAATAAATTCCAGATAACTTGGTATCGAAATGATCGTCGAATCTGTGAAAACGATCGAATTAAGCAAATAAACGAGGGGTCGTTTTATTGCGTCGAAATAACCCCGGTTATTCTGGAGGATGGGGGTCAGTGGATGGTTATGGCAGAGAATTTGGGGGGTCGAAACTCTTGCATAGCCCATCTAAATGTCCTTGTTCCGAAGGCCTACAAGTCACCAGAATTTATCGAGGAACTACGAGCAGTGCTCACCGATCAGGGAACAGTTTCACTTGAGTGTAAGGTCGTAGGAATTCCAACTCCGGTATTGAGGTGGTTTAAAGACTCGAAGGAAATTAAGGCTGGCGATGTTTTCGCACTTACTGCCAATCCCGATGATCCTACTTCACTGGGAACGTATACATGTGAAGCGGTTAATTGCATGGGTAAAACGTATTCTAGTTCAAAGGTTCATGTCGTTGGTAGAGGAAGTCGTGAGGGATCACTGAAGCCTGCAGATAGGTAAGTTTTTTTTTTCATTAATAGAACAAAATAAAAACCATCATGTATTTATTGTTTTTTCAGCGTTCAAAATAACGCACCACCACCGATATTTACAAATGAATTGCGTGGAACATCGGTACGCATCGGTGACACAATAATTCTCGGCTGTCAAGGTGAGTTAAACAAATTTAAACAAAAAAACAGCAGATTTTTTGATCGGTTGCCAAAGTATTTCAACCACTTCGAGCATTTTTAGTGTATTCTTGAACTTCAGATTCAAAAGTGTTGACGTGCACATTGGATAGGTCATGTTTCATGCATATGGTGAATAGTAAGAGATATTTTATTTTATATTACTCTTAATATAATTTTGATGGGAACTAAGAGATTCTCATAAGATCTCTTATTTTCTAGAATATGATTTCTTTGATTTCGAATCTTTAATTTCGAATTTGGTTTAAAGCTCTGAGCAGACATGCTTATTACTGAAGGAATTTTTGGAAACACAAACTATGGGGATTTTTTTGCTTGATTTTTTTCAGATAATGTTTTTTAATGCAAGCGCTTCGAAAAATTGATGTCACCGTCTAGACGTTGATTAAAGTACTACTTTAAAACATTTTTGAAAGCTTTCATCATGACTCATTCAATATTAAATAGTTTAAATACCGAGGGTCTACATTGAAAGAATTTACGATAAAATTTCCAAGAATTTGATAAAAATGCGAAAATCTATGGTAATTTCAAAAGGGAAAAACTAGGTGAAGTTAAGAATATATCATGTTTAATTTATGGACAAAATTCTGTATTGGTATAGAGTTAACTAAAGGTATTGAACAAGCTGACATTAATATATATTTATCTATTATTAGCTTCATAATTATGGCGAAAACAGGGTCTGAAAATTTGGCAGACAAAATATGAAAATATCAAAATGTTGAGTTGTGTTGTATTTAGCTAGGTATTTTCTCACTTCCGCTCTTGCCAAATTTTGAATTCAAGTTAAATTTATTCCTTAAAGAATTAAAATTAAAATTGTATCCTTCTTCTTATAGTTGTCGTTCCACCATGGCCAAAAGCTGTAGCCTGGTACAATAAGGAGGGACGCGTTGAAGCCAACGATAAATACAAACTAATCGAAGATGGTCTAGGAGTTTACATGATCGAAATCAAGCCATCTGAACATTGTGATGAAGGTGAATGGAAATGTGTAGTAACAAGTCAAGAAGGATGTGTTGGAATATCATCGTGTTCTGTAGCAATGGATAGTAAGTGAAATCGTATTGCAATATTAAATACAAAATTACTAACAATTTCTCGTTTTTTTTCAGTTCCTAAAAACTATCGTAAGCCTCGTTTCATGGAGAGTCTCAAAGCTGTGCTAACTGAAGAAGGTCTCGTATCTTTTGAGTGTAAAGTTGTTGGCTTTCCCACACCAACACTAAAATGGTTCAAAGATGGGCAAGAACTTAAGCCTGGTGATGTTTATCAATTAACAGGAACCAATTCTCTTGGAACTTACTGCTGTATAGCGAAGAATTGTATGGGTGAAAATAGTAGTGTTGCTGTTCTAACAATTGAAGATATAGAAAATCAGCTGAACGATGAAGAACGAATTATGTTCACCAAACAGAATCAACCTCCGAAATTCGTTTCTGGTTTAAAGACACAAGATGCTAAAATTAACGAACCTTTCCGATTCACGGTGACAGTTAAAGCATTGCCAGATCCAGTTCTTTCGTGGTTCCGGGATGAACTTCCAATTGAATCAAATGAAAGATACAATCACTATGCAGGAGAATCAGAAACTTATCACTTGGATGTAAAATGTGTGGAATTTGTTGATCAGGCCGAATGGAAGTGTGTAGCTGTGAATGATTTTGGAACCAGTGTCACATCATGCTTTTTGAAACTGCAAATTCCTCGCCATTTTAAGAAGCCACGGTTTCTTGAATGCCTTCGAGCTGTATTGACAGAAGAAGGAGCAGTTAACTTGGAATGTAAAGTAATTGGGGTCCCACAACCGGTTTTAAAATGGTATAAGGATGGCATCGAATTAAAGCCCGGAGACATACATCGAATAATTTCGGGACAAGATGGAACCTGCTGTTTGGGAACATACACTTGTGAGGCGAGAAATTGCATGGGAGTGGTAGCCAGCTCAGCTTCTTTACTTGGCTTTGAAGATGCCTACAAAAACCAGAAAGCTGAACCTCCTGTCAATGAACTTCAAAGGAACTTCTCCTTGTCTACCATTCAAGAGGAGCGCACATCTCAGATGTATGAGAGTGCCGTGGGAGATATATCCATTGATGAAAAGGGTGATATTTCATTTTCCTTCGATGGCAAGGAAGTTTCTGTTTCTCTCTATGAAACACCAGATTTGACAGAGGAAGAGGCTCTGAAGATTGTTGAAATGTATGCTGACCAGATATCGGAACATGTCACGGAGCAAAACATTGTAGAACTTCCACCTCTAAGGTTCATAAAAGAAACTTCTCAATCTGGTAATCTTCTTATGGAAGCTGTTGTCATAGACATTGCTCCAGACTATTTTATCCACGAAGAAGATATGCGTACCGAAGCTGGAATGGATGATATTTCGATATGTGAAGTCACTATTCATGGTTCTTCGGGGGGGAAGGAAGAATCGCCACTTGATAAGGAAACAGAAGAATTTGCCAAGAAAAGTATTGAAAAGATGGAAGAAGAATTAGCTATGACTACCCCAATGAGAAAGAGAAAAAAGTCACGTGGCACCGAGATTGACGAATATTTCAGTTTGTCATTTTCGAAGGCATCAGAGAGCCAAGGTGATGAAGACACCTCAGAGTTGCAGACATTTGCAAGTGCTAGTAACCAGATGACTTCGTCAAAAATTGAATCCTTAGAAATGGAAGAAAATCGCGTTGAGGAAGATATCCAGCCACCAAAACGAAAGAAGGACAAGAAAAGTCCTGAAACTGATTCATCTCAAACTACCGACGCAGAAGCTCTCTTACAGGATGTTTCAGGTGCTGCAGGAGATGGTCTTCAATTACGTAAGCCATCAAAAGTAGTAACGGATGAGGGTGAAATCGACAAAAACCTTAAATCCCTCCTTCCCCTAGCTAAACTTTTGAAAACCATTGAAACCCATTTGACTGCAGTTGAGAGCGAAGTGACTTCGCAATCTGCCATGATGATGTCTCCAACTTCCGCTGAACAGAGTATCGGAATCATCCGAAATGTCCTGGAGCCAATTAAGCAGATCCAAGGTAAAATGAAGGTTTACTCTGGGGAGATCCCCATTGAGGTACTATTCCAATCAATGGAAGGCGATATAAAGGCTTTGCACACTGGTTTACAGGTGATTGAGAAATGTGTGGCTATGGACGAGACAGGAATGACTCTTATTCAAAGAACCAGTGTGTGCATTATTGACAGTGTAGGTGAACAGTTTGTGAAGACTTTTGAAGAAGTTAAGAATATCGCAAACAACTTTGAATCGGAGCATATTAAGATGCAGACCGATATAACAGCCGAGGATATCCAACAGGGAATTCAGATAACTCAGGACACGATCAAATCACAGGCACTTCTGCAAGAAGCCCAAGACATTGAGACAGCTCAACATGTTTCCGATTCAGTTGCTAAACTCCAAACAATACCCCAAACTGTTCCTTTTGATGCTGTGACTGAGGCAAAGCTTCCATCAGAAGCTGATTCGCTTAAACTTATCTGTCGCCCGGTGATAAAAATTCAACAGGCTTTGGAAAATATTGAGAATGAATTATCGATGGAAGAAAATGACGAAGACTTATATTCTCGTGTACACGAAACGGCACTTTTAAACCTCCAAGGACCTATTGATGAGCTTCAGCTGGAAGTGGATAAAATAGAGCAAAAAGTCGTTGCTGCAGCAGGGAATGAGACCATTGAGCAAAAAATAAACATGACCATCTTAGACATTGTGAGTCCGCCCCTTTTTGAGTTGAAGAAAGGCTTGGAAATAATCTCAAAGCAGTCTGCGGGAAATATTCATTCTGGAATGATGATAGTAAGTGCGATTGAGTCAATGGTGCCACCTTTACAGGAAATTCAAAATGGTTTAGCTCAGCTGGGTCAAGATATCGAATTCGGTCAAGTTAAGGAAGATTTTGTTCCAGATTCTGCTGATACGCAGAAGCTTCTTCAGTCACTGGCGCAAGCTGTTTTGCATTTCGAATCAAATATTGAACGACTGTCGCCGAGACTATCGCCGAATCTTCAAGGTGGTTTAGTGGGTTTAAAAGATGAACTCTCTCGGTTGATTGGAAATATATTAGATAGTAATCTTAACAAGTATCGACTCACAGTTCTAGAGAATTTAAAAACTCCCATCGATGAATTGAACTACTGTTTACGTCAAACTGAGCAAAAGTCGATATCGGGCTCACTGAGTGATTTGATCGATCCTATTCGAAGTCTGCGGGAGAAAGTCCAGCTTGGCGAAGACATTTTATCTATATCAGATCTGCAAAAGAACGACTTGAATATTGGAAGCTTGGTACAGATAAGAAAAATAATAAAAGCAATTGAAATCGATATTGAAGAACACGAATTCAAGTTGCTCCAAAAGGAGATTGAGCTGGATGAAAAACAAGCCACTGAGGTTGACCAATCATTTGTTTCTATGCGGGAAGCCCTCTCCCTGCAGATAGCCAAAGAAGAAGGCCAAAAAACAGTTGAAAAGATTGAAGAAATCCATAAATGCTTGGCCACTCTACAAAATGAAATGGTTCTGGAAGAAGCTTACACCTTGAATTCTGAAAATATTTCTATCTTAAAGAAAATGGCCAAACCCGTACAGGAGATGTTGAAGTGTGTTGCTTTAATCAAAAGTGGTGCTGCATTTAATACTGTTGAAGACTTCAATACCGATGTTAATGTAAAAGTTCTTCAAGAAATAGCGGAGCCAATAAGTGAACTAGCTGTCGCTTTGAAAGTTATTACCACACCCAAGGTTGCTGAAGACCAGAAGTCCTTATTAACTCATGTTGATAATTCAGCTTTGAAAATCTTAGCTCAGCCTATTCAGGAGTTGAGAATTTGTATTGCAAAACTTGGACAAGAGGTTGCCTTTGATGAACAAGTACAAAGTTTTGATGAACAAGAAGCCATTTTAAAAATTGCCAAACCATTGAATGATCTTCAAGATTGCTTGGATGGACTAATTCGACAGACTATGGTAGATACAATGGAAGATGTTTCAACTTTGGAAGACGTTTCGACACTTAAAACAGCTGGTGAAACATCTTCTCAACAGGCATTGTTGAGCAGAGACGAGAAACCGATTGAAGAACTTGAACTTGACAATACAAAACAACAGAAAGCAGAGGCTCTTCTTACTGATCTTAGGCAAAGTCTAACATCAGTGGTAGCTCATTGTTCTCAGTACGATGTGTCTTCATTAAAAGGGGATACTTTAAATAAATTGCATGCCACTGTTACAAAGCTTAAAGATCTTGAAAAATGTGTAGCAGAGGTTTGTGAGGCTAACGTTCATGATCCAATAGGTTCAGTCTCTGAGAGGAGTGATCCTAGAACACTTGCTGAGGCAATTTTAAGTCTCGAATCTTGTGTCTTGCAAGTTCAAGATCACTTACCTGAAGAATATCTTCAAAGCTTGCCAACAGAAACTATACCAATCTCAAATCTAAAAGTATCAGCTTTATCTGCTCCTCTCCAGGAGCTTAGAGAGTATCTTCAAGTTTTTCATACTCAGGAAATTGAACACGTTGACACCTTTACCGCTCCTAAAGTTTCTTTGGCTTTTAGAGAAGTCTTTGAGGAAATCACACCATTTATTGTAGCTGTACAGGAAAACCAAGCTTTTGAAACTCTTCAAAATTTAGTCGAAGTAGAACACCTTGAAATGTGCAAACAAATTTTAGCACCAATCCAACAGCTTCAGGAAGCGGTTCTTGTTCATGATCAACACCACATGTCACAAGTTGATAAAGTATCTAGTCAGTCGACGCTGGAAACTTTTGCAAAACCTTTAATGTGTCTACAAGAGGCAATTGTTAATATTCAAGAACAGTATCCTTATTCTACATTCGAGACTTGTCCAGAATTTCAAACTTTGAAAGCTAAATCAAATGCAATCTACCAACTTCTAAAATACGTTGAACACGTGAATTGTGAAGCATTGGATAATGTGGCAGAAATGTCAACACAAGCTGATGTCTCAGCTCTTGAAACTTATGCTGCTTCCTTAGAAGGAAGTGAAATAATGCAAGCAGTCCAAACTGAACAAAGAGTCATGGAACCCGCCGATATAAAGGCTTGTGTTGAAGATGGTATCAAACAAATCGACAGCTGTCTCGACAAATCAGCTTTCAAGAAGTCCAAAGATCTAAAAGAAGTTGAAATAATTATGAAGGAACTTAAAAGCAGTTTCCAGCAGATGCAAGTAGAGCTTAGCAAAGAGTCTGAAGGTGAGTCTTCGATTTTAGCCAAATCTAACATCGCGAGAACTCTCTTCAAGCTCAAAGAGTGTTTAGTTCATACTTATGAAGGTGGCTATGAAGAGTCTCTTGATGATATCGAGAAGACGTTTGAAGACATTCTGCAAGCTTTACCTGAGTTAGAGGTCTTGTTGGCTGAGCAAATGAGCTCCAAAGTATTGAAAAAAATATGTGAAACCGTTAGTATTTCAGAGTGTTGTGCAGCAAACCACGATGCTCACATGGAATACATGAAACGCTTAGTGGTTCCATTGAATGAACTTGCGGATGATATTGAAATACTTGGAAAAAGCAGCGAAACTGAAGTATCGAAATCTTCTGCACAGATGGTGGGTTTACAATCTCGTCTTATGAATGCGTTTAGAGCTCTTAATGATGTAAGTGAAAGTGTTCCAAATGAACTCTTAGATCATGTTCTGTCTGGACAAAGTGTTTTGGTGTCTGTGTTTGATTTTATCGAAGCCACTGACTCTCTGCGGGTTATAGAAGTCATTCAAGAAATTGACAATCTTCTGGTACCTTTAAGCGGAATTAACGATATTTTAAATGAAAGCTTGCGACAATCTGATGGAAAACAACTTTATGAACTATTGAAACCCGTGAAAGAAGCCCAAGAGCTTCTTACTACAGTTCAAGAACAGTTGGCAAGTGGAAGTGAGTTGGCCACTAAATTGGCAACAAAAAATGAATTTGTCATCCAAGAATTGCAACAGAAGATCGAAAGAATCGAAAATGAAATCCTCGTTAAGGAAAATCTTTCAGAGCTCACTGTAGAAGAAGTTAAAGACATTCAGTCAATAGCTGAACCTTTGGAGAAACTTCAAGAGTCTTTGGTGGAATTTGCAACACAACAACAAATAGAAATGACTTCCGAAACAACTCACAAACGCAAAGCAGACATTGAAGAGACAAAAACCGATTTAAGTGTCACAACCGAAGGTAAAGAGCTACAACAAGTTCCAGAAAAGAAATCGAGGTTATTAGGAAGTAGTCCTGACAAATTGAGTTCTGAAAAACTTGAGGTTCAGCAGTCTCCAATTAAAGACGGTTCTGATGAATTGAAAGAAGATAAAACTGAACAAACTATTATCGATACATCTAGTGCAGCATCTGACGTTAAACAAGTCCCAATTCAAGATAAGGCTGAGAAAGTAAAAATTGAAAAGCTAGAAGAACCATCACCACTAAAAGCTATGGATGAGGAAGATAATCTTGTTTCAACAAAAACTGAACTTAAGAAAGAACAACAGAAAGTTGAGTTGCTTGATTTGGAAACCATTAAGTCTCAAATCGGTTCTGATATGTTCAAGAGCTTCGAGTCATTACGTATTCTTAAAGAACGAATTATCGTAGCCAGGGATGTTCAAGTTCAAAAGGCTTCTCAAGAGGTTTTAAGCACTTTGGAAATAACCGTGAGTGATTTGGAAAAGGTTCTCATGAGCAGCACTGCTGAGACAGTTGAAGATTCTCTCTTCCTTCCTCTGTTCAAAATGCGTGATCTGTTAGCATTCATCAAACAAAATCCGGAATATTATAAAGAACATACAGAAATTTTGGTTATGGCTAACAATGTCTTCACTTCTATTTTAAACAACAACATGGGATTAAGAAGAGCTTTCTTACAGGACATAGTTCAAACACCTAAAGATGAGTTTTCGAATATAATTCCTCTTTTAGAAGAAGCTCAGGGGTTGGAAACATGTAGGAGTCTTCTTACAATAGTTGAGGAACTAGATTCCATATTAACAACAATTGTCTCTAAAAACGAAGGCTGCCTTGGGAGGTCATCTGAAGCTTTTATTAAACTTCAACAGAACCTCAATAAGTTAAGAGGCCAAGCAGAAGACCTTGGTAAAAGATTGCCAATGACTTTCAAACAGACATGTGTTGAGCCACTTGTGAAAATATGTGAAGCCGTTGATGATTCAAAAACTGAAGATGTCATAGACGTTCTTCAGGAGATGGAAGCTCTTAAGGGTCCTTTAAAAGTTTTAAAAGAAATAATTGCACGAAATATAAAGAATTTTAAAGAATCACAAGAATTGGAGGAAAAGAAAATGACAAAATTGGAGAAAATCAAAGCGTCACAGAAAGCTGATGAAGTTGAATCTCAAGAGAAAGGAGTTGACACGGAATTTAAAACAGTAGATAAAACTTCTAAGAAAAGCGATGCAAAAAAAGATTTGGCTGACAAGCAAGAAGAATTGCCTTCTGATGGAAATACACACACATCAAGTATAACTGCTCAACAATCTGAAATCGAGGATTCTTATGTGATAAAAGAAAACGATGGAGTTACTTCAAAGAAAGAAACCCAGAAAACTCAAAATGTCGTCATAAAATCCGAAGAAACTGTAGAACCAAAAATAACACAGGGCGAAGATATTACAAATAAAACTGATGAGCCTCAAACAAACGAAGAAAGTATTGTAGCTGGAATAGAATCGCAAAGGGATCAAATTGCGTCAAAAAAGAAGAAAGCTAAAGCTGAAAAAGAAAAAATTGATACTGAAGAAATCAGAGAAAAGAAAATGACTGCCGAAGCTTTAGAAATTGAAAAACTAAATGTTCAAAAAGCCCAGTTACTAGACAATGAAAAGATAGAGTTACAGCAAATTGAAGATTCTAAGAAGAAAATAAAAATCACAGCGGTTGTTGATGAATCGAAAAAGGCTCTGGCATTAAAGAAAGAGTTAGCTGAGATTGAAAAATTCAGTGAAAAGACAAAGAAACTCGAAACAATGGATATCGAACAGCCAAATATAGAAGAAGCAAAACTACTTGTTGCTGAAAAAATAAAGAAAGACAAAATGGAAGATTCTAAAAAGGAATTAGAAATTATAGAAGTTGAAGTAGAATCTAAAATAGCTGACTTAGTGGAGTCCACTGATTTCGAAGAAGATAATGAAGATGAAAAGAAGATTGAGACAAATGAAATTGAAGAAGCAATTATTCAGGAAGCACAATTAAAAGCGGTTGAGGCTGAAGTTAGTGAAACCTCGATTAAAACCGAGTCAATGGAAATCGAAGCACTTAGAGCTGAAGTAGTTGATGCTGAAAAAATTGAAAATCTAATATTAGAAGATACAAGAAAGGAAATTGAAATTGCAGATGAAGAAGGTTTAAAATTGAGTGCTCAGAAGCATTTCAATGAACCAGAAAGTCTAGAAGTAGGAAATGATTCCACATCTGCTCTAAAAGTTCAAGAAGAAGCCATTGATAGTATTCAGCCTCTAAATGGTGATGTAGTCGAAGCACAACTAACAGAGATAAAATCTGATGGTAAAATTGATACAGAGGATTCAAAAGAAATAGTAGAACAAAGTGCAAATATTGAATCTCAAGAGCCGGGCATTGTTGTACAAGAACCCAAAATATCTGAGCTACTTAAGCCAATAGAAACCACGGAAGTAGTTTCGGAAGTTGATTCAATTCCAATAGTAAAAACATTAGAAAAGATTGCTGGTTTGTCAGAAGAGTCTGAAACTGCAGTAGCCAGAGCGATAAATGAACTGAACGATTTGAATGAACAGCTTGCAGCTGGGGTTCCTGATGATGAAACACTACTTCAATCAGTGAAAAAAGCATTCTTCCAACTCAGAGAATGTATTGTTCACACTTACGATGGAAGTAAGACATTCGATGATGAGGAAGAATCGAAGCTTAAGGTAATTGATGAAGCCTTTAAGGATATTCTGGAGTCTAATTCTTTCGTTAAGAATCACATTTCCAATGAACTTATGAGCAATGCTATCACATCTATTGAAAATCTTAAGATTTCTTTAACTGCACGTTCTTGTGAGACATTACCTAAGGAGTTACAATCTTTAGTTGAACCTTTAGGCAGCCTTAAAGAGGTAATTGAAGTTCTAATGGAATCAGATGACGATTTATGCGAAAAATCTTCAAATAAAATGATTTCCCTGCAGACTTGTCTAATGAATATGTTCTTCAAATTTGATGACGTGGCATCAAATCAGGAAAATAAGGATGTTCAAGCAACCTTAGTTAGTGCTCAAGATATTATTTTGAAAATTCATGATCACTTTGATATCCCTGAACAGTTTATTCCCAAGATTTTGATTTCAAAAGACCTAAGCCGATTGTCAGGGCCCATGGAAAGAATATTGAAGCTGTTGGATCTTGAAATGGTAGAAATAGAAGAAATAATATTGGAATCACAGGAACCAGCAAAAAAACCTGAAGCTAAAACTGCATTACAAACTGAAACATTGAATACACCTAAGATAGAGAAGGTAGTTGAACAAGATATAAAAACTGAAGTCTCTGTTGCAACACTTACTTCTGAGAAGGAAGATTCTAAAGAAAAAGTAGGCAAAGATCAGACAGCTGAAATTTCAAAGGTAATTGCTGAAGTTTCTGAAGAAGGGAAGCTAGAAGACTCCAAAAAAGAGCTTCAAGTTGAAGACATAACTTCGAAAAAGTTAGCAGCTGAAGTTTCTGTAACGAAAGCTGAAGTAGGTGAAGAGAATAAGTTAGAAGATTCCAAAAAAGAGCTTCAAGTTGGAGACATTGCCCTGAAAAAGTCAACAGCTGAAGTTTCAGTAACGAAACCCGAATTAACTGAAGAGAACAAATTAGAAGATACCAAAAAAGAGCTCCAAGTTGAAGACATAGCCGTGAAAAAGTCAACAGCTGAAGTTTCACTAACGAAACCCGAAGTAACTGAAGAGAACCTGTTAAAAGATACCAAAACAGAGCTTCAAGTTGAAGACATATCCGTAAAAAAGTCAACAGCTGAAGTTTCAGTAGCGAAACCCGAAGTAACTGAAAAGAACACGTTAGAGGATACTAAAAAAGAACTTCAAGTTGAAGACATAGCGGGGAAAAAGTCAACAGCTGAAGTTTCAGTAACGAAACCCGAAGTAACTGAAGAGAACAAATTAGAAGATACCAAAACAGAGCTTCAAGTTGAAGACATAGCCGTGAAAAAGTCAACAGCTGAAGTTTCTGTAATGAAAGCTGAAGATAAAAAGTTAGAAGATACCAAAAAAGAACTTCAAGTTGAAGACATAGCGGGGAAAAAGTCAACAGCTGAAGTTTCAGCAACGAAACCCGAAGTAACTGAAGAGAACAAATTAGAAGATACCGAAAAAGAGCATCAAGTTGAAGACATTACCATGAAAAAGTCAACAGCTGATGTTTCTGTAACTAAAGCTGAAGTAGCTGAAGATAAAAAGTTAGAAGATTCCAAAAAAGAGCTTCAAGTTGAAGACATAACCGCGAAAAAGTCAACAGCTGAAGTTTCTGTAACCAAAGCTGAAGTAGCTGAAGGTAACAAGTTAGAAGATTCCAAAAAAGAGCTTCATGTTGAAGACATAGGCGTGAAAAAGTCAACAGCTGAAGTTACAGTATCTAAACCCGAAGTAACTGATGAAAACAAGTTAGAAGATACCAAAAAAGAGCTTCATGTTGAAGACATAGGCGTGAAAAAATCAACAGCTGAAGTTACAGTATCTAAACCCGAAGTAACTGATGAAAACAAGTTAGAAGATACCAAAAAAGATCTTCACGTTGAAGACATAACCGTGAAAAAGTCAACAGCTGAAGTTTCACTAACGAAACCCGAAGTAACTGAAGAGAAAAGGTTAGAAGATACCAAAAAAGAGCTTCAAGTTGAAGACATAACCGTGAAAAAGTCAACAGCTGAAGTTTCTGTTACGAAAGCTGAAGTGATTGAGGAAAACAAGTTAGAAGACACCAAAAAAGAGCTTCAAGTTGACGACATAACCGTGAAAACGTTAACAGTTGAAGTTTCTGTAACGAAAGCTGAAGTAGCTGAAGAGAGCAAGTTAGAAGATTCCAAAAGAGAGCTTCAAGTTGAAGACATAGCCGTGAAAAAGTCAACAGCTGAAGTTACAGTAACTAAAACCGAAGTAACTGAAGAGAACAAGTTAGAAGATACCAAAAAAGAGCTTCAAGTTGAAGACATAACGTTGAAAAGGTCAACATCTGAAGTTTCAGCAAAGAAACCGGAAGTAACTGAAGAGAAAAAGTTAGAAGATACCAAAAACGAGCTTCAAGTTGAAGATATAACCGTGAAAAAGTCAAGAGCTTCAGCTGAAGTTACAGTATCTAAACCCGAAGTAACTGATGAAAACAAGTTAGAAGATACCAAAAAAGAGCTTCATGTTGAAGACATAGGCGTGAAAAAATCAACAGCTGAAGTTACAGTATCTAAACCCGAAGTAACTGATGAAAACAAGTTAGAAGATACCAAAAAAGATCTTCACGTTGAAGACATAACCGTGAAAAAGTCAACAGCTGAAGTTTCACTAACGAAACCCGAAGTAACTGAAGAGAAAAGGTTAGAAGATACCAAAAAAGAGCTTCAAGTTGAAGACATAACCGTGAAAAAGTCAACAGCTGAAGTTTCTGTAACGAAAGCTGAAGTGATTGAAGAGAACAAGTTAGAAGACACCAAAAAAGAGCTTAAAGTTGAAGACAAAACCGTGAAAAAATCAACAGCAGAAGTTTATGTTACGGAAGCTGAACAAATAGAAAAAGGTAAAGTAGAAAACAATGCCCGTAAGCTTTCTTTAGCTGAAGTCAAGATTAAAGAACCTCACAGTGTGAAAATTGCTGAAGTAAAGGAAGTAGAATGTAGAACAGTTCCCGATGCGAAAAAATCATTAGAAATTATTGATGTTGCCGATGAACAAAAAATTGCAGAAAAATCTGTAACTAAACCTGAAGTTGCTGTTGAAAAAAGTATTGATTCATCAACTCAAAAGCCTGAGGATACAGAAGTTAAGGCAACCATAAAACAAAATGCTGAAAAATTATTCACTGAGGCAGAACTAATTGTTGAAGAAAAGCTCGACGAAAGTACTCCAAACCCAGATGTAATTGAAAATATCACGCTCGCAAAAACTGCAGATGTATCTGAGGTAAAGGCTGAAAGAATCGAGACAAAATCTGTAGAAGGTAATAAGATTGAAGCTGAAATTGTACAAGTTGTTACAGAAAAACAATTAGGAGTGAAGCTAATAACGGAGCCAATGACAGCTCAAACTGAAGAAATGAAAGTCGATTCATTGAAGTCAGAAATTGAAGAATTAAAAACCAATGATGCTCAGAAAGCTGAAGTTTCTGAAATTAAACCTGAAAAGCTCGAAAAAGGTGAGGCCATTGATAACAAAATGGAAACCAAAATAGCGGATATCAATACTGAGGCATTGGTTGCCCAAAAGTCTCTTACTGAATCGGAAGGAGTGAGATTTAAGACTATGATTAGTTCAGCACAACAGAAAACGGAAAAAGAAATTAAATCTACAGAAGCTCAAATAGCAGAATCTTCTGAAATAAAACTCAAACCAATTGAAAAGATGGAATTTGATGAGAACAAGATGCAAATTACATGTGAAGAAGTTAAGCCTAAGAAGTTAATTGCTGAAAAATCTACAATTAAAGCGGATACGATTAAAATTGAAGCTATTAGTGATTCATCGAAAAAAGTAGAAGAAGAATTAATAAACCCAGCTGAAGAACAAATAGCAGAAATTTCCGAAGTGAAGCTTGAAAAGATTGAAAAAGTGCTAGTTGATGATAAGAAGAAACTTATAAGTACAAAAGAACTTCTATCGGAAAAGCTAATAGCCGAAAAATCAATCACAAAGCCTGACACAGTCAAAATTGAACAAGTAACTGAAGACAATCAAAATGCTATTATTCAAGATGTGTCAAAGACTGAAAGTCAAACTGCCAGCATTGATGAAATAAAACTTAACGTAATTGAAAACAAGACTTTTGAAGATAGTATTAAAAAACCAATCATGTCTGAGTTAGGTTTTGTAGCTCAAGAAGTTAAAAAATCTTCAACAGATCCTCAGCAATTGGAAGTCAAAAAATTGAATGAAGCGCAAAAGCTAAAGGTTGATAATTTGGATGAAATTGAAGCTAAGAAAGCAGAGATTTCTGAAACTAAGCTTGAAGAAGAAGCTACAGACAATAAGAGTATTGAACTTTCAACAAAGGAACAGGAAGCGTTGGAAATGAAAGAAGTTAGAGATTTGACAGATAAAATAGGTAAAAAGGATGTTAAAGAAGTACCAATAACTGAAGAAATTAAAGAGAAGGATGTAGCTACCAACGAACTAGAAAATAAAGAAACTACTGTTAAAAGTAATAAGGATAAAAAAACAGATGATGTATTAAAACCAAAGAGAAGAAAGTCAAAGGCCAGCCCTGAAAAGAAAAAAACAGAAAAGGCTGAAAAAGCTGAACCTAAAATTGCACAAGATGAAACAAAGTCTGAGAAATCCGATTTGGCAAAGACTGAAATAAAACAAAGTGTCGAAGAGAAAACTAAAAAAGAGGTTGAGCAAACTGATCAAACTAAGAAAGATGAAAAATCAATTACTGAAAGTTCGAGCAAAATAGTTGAACAAAAAACTGAAGAACTTCCAGTAAAAGACTATGCCAAAGAAAAACTAGAAGAAGAAACTCAAGCCCCATCTGAGAGCCAAAAAATTGAAGACAAAAACGAAAGTGAACCAAAGAAGATCAAGAGGAGAAAATCAAAGGCCAGTCCAGAAATGAAGAAAGAAGAGGAAACAGTTGCTGAACTTGTCAAAGATGATCTTACATCAAAGAAAAAAGATGTTAAGGCTCAAGAACAACAAAAGGAAAAAGAATATACAAATAAACAACAAAGCCCAGAAAAGGAAGAAGACAAATCTAAACCAACAACTTCAAAAAAAATAGAAGAGAAACTCGAATTTACTTCGTCTCAAACAGAACCTAAGGTAGAAGAAGCTGTTGTAGTTGGAACTTTCAAGTTTAGTATCCTCCAAAATGTTGTTGAAGCTGTGAAAGACACTTCGTCTGATTTTCAAAAAATCAAAAATATATTTGATGATTTGCGTAAGTTAAATGATCAGGTACAATCCCGACCAAATGACCAAAGTATTCTAAAAAAGATGGCCGAATCATATTTGAAACTTCGAGAAAATATTGTTTTCAAAGATGATTTGAGTTCATCAAAGGTTAAAGAGGACAATTTAGTCAAACTCAAGTCTTGCTTCATTGAAGCTCTAGAGCCGAACCATGAATTACGAAAGCACATCTCCAATAATCTTATGATAAGTTCACTGTCTGTGTTGGAAAAATTAAAAAGTAATCTAATGGAGAAGTCGTCCAAGAAATCAATAAAAAGCCTTGTTCCGTTTATTGAACCACTCTCTAATCTCCAAAAGGCTGTTGAAAGTCTTACGAAATGTGACGACGAAGGCTACGATAAGTCGTCAGGGCGAATGGTTAACCTTCAATCATGCCTTATGGAAATGTACTTTACTTGTGACGACATCAAACCACAGGTTCATGAGAAACTCTTAACAACTGTTCAGCGTGTAATGAAAGTAATGCTTCAAGTACATGACCAAGTGGAAAATGCTTCTCAATCTGTTGATAGAGTTGTTATGAGTGAAAACATTGAAGATATTTCAATGTCGATCCAACAATTCTATGATATTTTAATATCAACCCAATGTGAAGTAGAGCAAGAAGGAGTTCAAATAAAGAAAACGGATGAAGTAAAGAAAGAAGAAACTATTACAGATGAAAGTAATAAGATAGAAATTGAAAAAGTTGAATTGGTTCAAAAACAAACAGAAATTGAAGAATTATCGCAGCCTAAAACTCAGGTGGAAGATATTTCCGAAAGTAAAAATGAGAAAGTTAAAATAGTCAGTGCCGGTAAAAAGAAATCACCTTCTCCAAAAACAAGTCCTAAGAAAAAGAAAACAGGGAAAGAAGAGTCTGAAAAATCATCTGAAGAAACCCAAAAGCAAAATCTTGAAAGTCTGGAAAGTCAAACTAAGGTGAAAGAAAAACCATTTGTTGAAGATGAATCCAAGAAAGTAACGGAAGAAACAGACAAATTGACTCCTGAGGATATTGATGAAAGCGCTTTGGAGAAAAAGAAATCAAAAGACCAAAAGGAAGTTTCAGACTTAAAAGCAAACAAGGAAGGCAAGGAACAGGAATCTGCAGAATTAGTTGAATTAGATAAAACCAATATCCAACCGAATGTTATAGATGTAGAACAACGAAAGATGGAAAAGGGCGATCTATCATCTGAAGCCATTAAGACGGCTCAAGACGTAAAACTGGAAGATCTCAGACAAGTTGAAACGATTAAAGAAGCAAAGAAAATCGATGAAACAACAGTTGAAATCGAAGCACAAGATGCTCAGATTTCTGAAGAAAAAATAACTAAAACCTCAGAAGAAAATCTGGAACAGACAAAGGAAAAAGAACAAAAAGAATCAAAATCAAGTGTTACTAAAAAGACAAGTCCTAAAAAGAAGGTGACTAAGAAAGAAACTGAAGAAACTAAAGAACTGGAAACTAAAACTTCAAAGTTAGAGGAGGAACAAAAGCTGGTTAGGGAGAGCTCAAAGGATAGGCCAGAAGGAAAAGAAGAAACAAATGAAATGAAACAAACCGTAAACAAATCTGAAACCCAAGTGGTTGAAAAGGTTGAAAAAGAAACGATTGAAACTCCAGAACATAAAACAGAAGATACAAAGAAGAAAGACTTTGAAGAAACAAAACCGGGTATTACCAAAAAACCAAGTCCGAAAAAGAAGGTTTCTAAGAAAAAAATAGATGAAGATACTTCCAAAACGAAACCACATGAATCAACACATTCAAGTTCCGAAGAAAAGCTCATCAAAGAAAAATCTGTCTCTACAACAGATGTTGAAAACACGCCAAATTTAGAAACAAAAAAGAAACTTAAAGCAACTGAAGAGGTGGATATTCTTGAAAAATCCAAAGAAGAAAGATTAAAGAAAGAACTTTCCAAAGAAACCCTGGAAGACAAACTAATATATCAAACCAAGGCACACGATATAAGCCCCACGGAAGCAATCAACGAAAGCAGAATAAGAACAGAAGAAATCCTTGGAGAAAATAATAACCAGGCCGCCGAACCATTTAGAAGAACAGAAACTATTCAAGAATCTAATGAATCAAAAGCAACAAGACCTTCAAAACCATCTGAGCCATCTTTTCTAGATAAGACTATCGAATATTCGTCCCATGAGATCAAAGATCGCAAAAAGGAATCCAAACGTGCACCGAACTTTGATCTTAAGTTGACCAATAGAAATTCACCACTTGGCAGTGATATAAAACTCACCTGTTGCATATCTGGCAGCGATGTTTCTGTACAATGGTTCAAGGATAAGACTCCCATTAGGCAGGACACCAAACACCTACTCAGCTACGTTGACGGTCTGTCATCACTTGAAGTGCGATCCGTTGAGAAAAATGATTCGGGAATTTACCGCTGCATTGCTTCAAACCGCAATGGCGATATCGAAACAAGTTGCCTTGTTTCTGTTTACGAAGTTCCAACCGCCCAATCGGGCACTCCGCCAATATTCACTCGCAACATTCGAGGTATGTTTTCAACATCTAGCTTCATGCTTCAAGTTCACAACCAAAACAAAGTACTTACCCAAAATTCCCCCAACCTCAATCACATTGCTTGTGCCGCTGCTGTCACCAAACATACTGTGTTCCATGCCATTGAGTCACGAGAGACATATTCTAATTTTATATGAACTTGTGACAGTTGTGCACGGCTAAAATTAGAACTAATTTACAAAAGGCATGTGATTGAAGTGCCCGATATTTCTTTTCTGATTGATCTTAACGCAAAGGGAGTTTCAAAAATAGCCATCATTCCTAGCGGTCTTGGCTTTTGAAACTTCCTGCTTTCTAAACACAATTTTTATGCTTGTTTTTTTTTTTATTCTGCGCTGTCTTATGCCAACCTATTTAAACACAAAAAACACTAAGTTGCTATCTTTAACGGTATACATAGATGTCCGAAAAACTATTTCACATGACACCTTGCATGTTTGTTGTGTAAGTAATACAGGTAACAGTCACTGCGGTATTTAACGGTAAGTATTCACTACACACTCTTCACTTACTCATTGATTTTCAAAACAAAAATAGCAAGAATAATAAAATTCTTAAGGATAGAATTCCGCGTTAGTGCAACAAAGAAAACCTTATGTATAGCTATCTCTGTAATTCGTTGTTATATAACGATGAAGTGTTTTTGAAAGTAAATATAGCACTTGGCATCGGCAACCTAAATAACTGATCTTTGTGCGCGGTGGTCAGAAGACGGCACTACTTCTGTCATGTCAATCTTCAATTGTCTCTAGATCCCGCCGTGAATCGAATCGATCAGTCGTAGTTGTAATTTCTAATCGAACGGTCGATACACGATAAATTCAAACGGAATCAAGAGAACAAATCACGAACACTGTGTGTGTGTATTAAAAATAGATTTTTTCAATTTCTATTTTTTTTTTTCGAAACTTCGGTCTTGAAACGGTTTTTTCAAGCTTACGAAACGTTATTTGAATAATTCACAGTAGAAAAACGAATAAATATGGGAGCAACGGATGGAGATGTTGCACCACCGGAGGAGCGTGCGTCACAGGACCCCGAGGAGAGACCATCTCCAGCACCTGATACTTTACAAGTGCCAACACAAAAGCGACGAAAGAAGTCTCCAACACCCCTGGGCCTACGTGGCCGAAGTGCTACTCCAATTCGAGGCCGTAGTCAAACGCCATTTACCTTATACCTTACTCGTAGAAGTGCAACCCCATCGACATGGAGAAGTATAACTCCATTTTTGAAACGTGAGGATAAGGAAAAAACGCCCTTCGAACTTGGGCGGGACATTAAAACACAGCTTTATTGCAATAAGGCGGTTTTCGATAAGGCTCTAATTATGGATATTACAGAGCCAGAGGTACCACCAGTGCGTTACATAACATCTGATATGTCTGTCATTGATCGTGCGGCCGTCATGGACGTATCGAATGTCGAGGTTATATACGTTGTTGAAGAATACGAGGAATACACGGAAGAGGAGGAGGAGGAAGAGATCATCGAAGAAGTTAAGCCAAAGAAAAAAGAGAAAAAACCCAAAAAAGGCAGGACTCCACGAAAATCAACTGAAAGAGAATCGACGAGCCCAGGAAGAAGTGAGCAAAGTGTTGAAAAAGAAACTTCTGAGGATCGAGATCGATCGGAGAGCGTCGAACCAGAACCAACTGAAAAGAAGAAAAAGAAACCGGCACCTAAGAAGAAGTTAGAGAAAAAAGAAAGCAAGATGAGCCTCAAATTAGAAATGGGAGCGGGTGCCAAAGCAAGCAAAAAGATGTTTGATCAGGCTCCGCCCCAACCACCACCAAGGCCACCACCAAAAAAGAGCAAAATTGCTCTGCAAATGGAAGAGCAAGCAAAAGCTGCTAGGGCTAAAGCTGAAGAAGAAGCCAAAAAAAATGCTGAAAAGCAAAAAAATGAAACTTTTGAAGAACGTCAAAAACGTCTCAAGGCAGAAGCTGAAGAAAAAGCACGTATAGAAGCAATGGAAGCAGAACTTCGTGCTCAGCAAGAAGCCGAAGAAGCAGCAGCAGCAGCCGAAGCAGCAGCGGAAGCAGCTGAATTAGCAGCTGAGTTTTCAGCCATGGAGGAACATGAGGAACATGAAGAACATGAAGATGAGACCGGTGATGAAGAAGATCATTCTGGTGAAGAGTCTTATGCTGAAGATACTGATGAGGAAGACCATGAGTATAATGAAGATGAAGAGGCTGAAGGAGGGGATGAATTCGACGAAAACATCAAAGACAATCGACGTGCCAGCAAGGTGTCTGTGGACAGTTTCACTAGGCCTGACCCAGAGGAAGAAGAAAAGTGGAAAAAGATCGCTGAAGAGGAGGGTGAAGAGTTTATGTTGCAGCTTCGCAAATACAGTCTGGCTCAAGCACGTAGTGAGCGTGAACGTGACGCAGATTGGCAGAAACGTCGTGAGCAGGCACGTTTGCCACATTTCATCAACTTCTTGACCGATCGTGCAGTGGAAGTTGGTCACAACGTGCGTTTGGCATGTGCTGTCGGTGGTCCCGATTTGTCAGTCAAATGGTTCAAAGATGGCAAACAACTAGAACGTGATAATACCCATAGAATCGCTAACAACAACAATATTCTAACACTTGAAGTTGTCAAAACGGTTGCCGCTGACTCCGGAGAGTATTCCTGTGTTATTGCTAATATAAACGACACAGTAACATCAACGTGTATCGTAACAGTTTATGAAGTTTACAAGGACGAACCAAGTCCCCCGACATTTAGTTTAATTCGAGGTAAGTTTTAATGTTCTTCTTCTTTGTAGTGTCTTTCTGATGTTTCACCTTTATTAGATTTTTATCATTTACACGACGACGAATTAACGATCGAATGTCATGTGCATGGTATTCCCCGACCGAAAGTCACATGGCTATTTGGAGCTTTTGAAATAAAAGCAAGCTTTAAGTTTACACTGTTAGAGGAGGCTCATGGAGTCTACAAATTGTTAATCTATCGCCCCTCCAACAAAGACTCTGGAAAGTATGTCTGCAAGGCACAGAATGATAGCGGTGAAGCACAAATAACGCATACCATTGAAGTTGCCAAAAACAAGAACTTCCATGTTCATGGCATCTTTAGGGCCCGTGATCGTTTATCACGCGAAAAAGAAGCGAGCGCAAGACAAGCCATGGATGAGGCTATGGCTTCGAAAAAAGAATCCGATAGAAGACGTGCAGGAACAGTAGAGCCCCGAGCTGGAGCTCGATCATCAGTCAATGAACCTTTGGTTTCGCCAAAGAATAAGCTTAAGATCGCTACCCAACTTCGTGACCGTATGGCACTAGAAGGTGCCACTATCAAATTGTTCTGTAACGTAACCGGCCCTAGTCCCCAGTGTCGTTGGATGAAAGACGACAAATGGATTGTGGTCGGTCCAAATATCAGAAATCTAACCGAAGAAGGTAAAGCAGTTCTAGAGCTTGTAAAAGTTACATCTGAAGCATCGGGCCAGTATAAATTGGTTGCAAAGAACGAACACAGCGAAGTCGATACATCTTGCTTTGTGCGAGTCTATGGTGCACAAGTGGAGGGAGATGAACAGGAGCCAATGTTTGCTTTGCCAATTCGAGGTAAGCCAAGGACAAAAGACAATTTATCGAAAAAAGATAAAAGCTATAAAAGAGCGCACAGTGACATATCGAGGTCGCGTTATCCATAAATAGATATCGCGAACTCGATTTCATTCGTTCGGGCATTTATCTTCGATCAACAGTTTTTTGCATTAGTGTATATCTGTGTGATAGCTCTCTATCTTTCTCTCTCTCTCTTTCTATCTAACTTATTACAGATGTATATCATTCGTCGGAGAACGATTTGATAATCGACACCAAGGTACGAGGAAACCCACGACCAACAATTTCGTGGTTCAAAGACTCGCAGACAGTCGTCTTGGATGATCGCATCCAACAGATCGAACATTTAGACGGAGTTTGTGAATTGATAATTAATAAACCAACTCCTAAGGACGGTGGAGTGTATTCTTGTGAGGCCGTGAATAAGCTAGGACATTCAAAGCAAACGCATTCAGTTGTTGTTGAGCAATTACCCCCATCAAGGCGTTCCAGTGGTTCAGCAAGTCAAATGGGTGAAGAAGCAGATACTGGAAAGGCAGGTGGTCGCGCAAAGGGAAAGAAGAAGGAAGATAGTGGTGATGCTACCTATGAACGTAGGAGTCGTTTGCCCGATCCTTCACCGAAGATGTCACTTTACTTCATTGGCAATATGTCAAATCGCTATCTAGCTGAAGGCAATAGGGTTAAATTACAAGCTGTCATTGGAGGTCCAGATCCAACAATCAAATGGTTAAAGAATGGCCAGAATGTCGTCTTTGGGCCAAAGGTCCGTAACTTATCCAGGGATGGCTTGGCTGTTCTGGAGTTTACAAAAGCTGCTGTTGAGGACTCAGGAACGTACACTTTAATTGCTCGAAATGAAGCTTGTGAAATTACCACCACTGCATTATTGCACATTTATCAGCCCAAGGTCGACACAGACGTTGCACCGGTCTTTGCTCGTTCAATCAAAGGTAAGTGCTCCGAAAATAGATTTTAACATGCTCACAGTCGAATCGAATAATCGATTTTTGTAGCGATACCTTGCATAACAAAAGCTTTTGATATATATTTTCAGAAACTTATCATCTAAATACAAACGAGCTAATTTTAGAAACTGGGGCCCGTGGCCAACCTACACCAAATATCACTTGGTTTAAGGATAGTGTGGAGATTAAAAGTGAAGATAGATATCAAATTATCAATCATGCTGATGGTACTTCCGAATTGATCATTGATCAGCCAATCGATAAAGATTCTGGAAAGTATGTGGTGAAGGCTGAAAATAGTGCTGGAAAAGCTGAAATAATGCACCATGTTCTTTTCAAAGGCAAGGAAACTCATATTGCCGATAATATTCACGGTGTTTTCCATGCCGATAAGAGTTTGTTAAGAAAGAAAGAAGAAGAGAGGCCACCATCTGCGGCGGGTTCCACTGCCGGAAGTGAGAAGGGGGGAAAGAAGGGCAAGAAAGGAAAGGAAGAACCGGAGGAAATCCTTGTTATTCCAGATGTCCCGGTTAAGGAAGAGAAACGCGAGAAGCGTATTGGAATTCACTTTAAGGCTAACGCCACAGATCGTTGTGTTGCTGAAGGTTCTCGTATCAAGCTCACTGCATTTTGTGAATCTAAGGAGACGCCTGCCGTCAAATGGACGCATGATGATCAACAAGTTGTATACAGCCAGAAGGTGCGGCAAAGCTATCGAGAGGGCTTGTGTGTCTTGGAATTAGTTAGTGCCACAGTGGCGGATAGTGGAACGTACAAGTGTACTGCAAAGGATGGTACTGGAGAGGTTGTTACCACCTGTAAGCTTGAAGTATACAAACGCCCTGACAACGCCGATAGCCCGCCAACGTTTACACGATCAATTAAGGATAGCTACCATGAGAAGGCAAATGAAGTAGTCCTGAATGTGCATGTTAGAGGTCTACCAACACCAACTGTAACATGGGTGAAGGACGGTGTGAAAATCGAACCCAGCGACAAGTACCAACAAGTCGATCATGCTGATGGAACTTGTGAACTTTTTATCAGTAATCCTGTTCCCGGCGATAGTGGCAAGTATGTGTGCCAAGCTGAAAATAGCAAGGACAAAGCTGAAATCACTCACTTGGTTCACATTGAAGTGAGGAAGAAGCGCGCTTCTTCTCCAGGTAGGTCGATTCCGCCAATAACTAAGCCTGCAGAGGAAACATCCGAAGAAAAAGAAAAGAAACAAAAGAAAAAGAAGGATGAGGAAGAAGTTACTTCTAGCAGACGTGAGGTACCACCTCCACCAGATCTCCGCAGGAGGCTCTACTTGAGAAACTTCCTTTCTAATCGTACTGTTGCCGCGGGCAGCAACGTGCGCTGGGTAGTCAACATTGACGGACCCGATCCAACTGCCCGTTGGTATCGTAACGATCAAATGATTGCATTCGGTCCCAAGAGTAAGCTTGCCTGCCAAGATGGTATTGCTTACCTTCAGTTGGTTGGGGTAACAGAAGCAGAGTCTGGCGAATATAAATTGGTGGTAAAGGGTTCTGAAAACGAAGTTCAGAGCACCTGTACCTTATTTGTGTACAGCTTGAAGACAGAAGAAGAAGAGGTAGCACCGGTGTTTACGGTGGGAATTAAAGGTAGGCTTGTTTTGAATGTCAGTCTTGTCCTGGAGATCGTTTTATGTCTGTCATACATATATCTAAGGTATGTTAAAACTCCCTATTGTGTTCTCATTGCAACTAACCAGGTAATGCTTGTTCCCTTAGTAAGATATCGTCATTCATTGTCGGAAATTTTATGTTATCTTATTTGTTTCCATTAGACACATATCAATCGAAGGATAACCAGATTATCCTTGAATGCAAGGTCTCTGGAAATCCAAAACCGAATATATTTTGGCAGAAAGATAATGTTTTGCTGGAGTTCCCGAGTGAAAAGTATCAGATTATAGAACTGCTCGAGGGCATTAAGCAACTGATCATAGCCAATCCAAATGTGAATGACTCTGGACTCTATACTTGTTATGCTGAAAGTATTGGGGGACAGATGAAGTTGAGCAAGTTCCTAGATGTCACTGATCACATAAAGGTGCGAAAGGAAGAAAAGAATCAAGAATCGGAACTGGAAAAAGTCGTGATACAAGATGGGAAAGAAAGAGCTGTTAAATCAAGAGAAGCGAAGAGAAAACTTAAAGTTGAAGCCTCGTTGAAGAACATGGTCGTTGGGAGCGGTAACAAGGCTCAGCTGCTTTGTAACGTTTCCGGTCCAATCGATGAAGTTCAATGGTATAAGAATGGGGAGCGAATCTTCAAGGACCTTAAGCATAAGATTTACAATATCAATGGAACTCTTAGTCTTGAGATCTATGATGCGACGACAGAGGATTCAGGTGAATACAGCTGCATTGCGAAGAACGGTCAACACCAAACAGAGATTAAGTGCAGTTTGAGTATCTATGACTCAAGATCAGGATACAAGACTCCACCAAGTTTCGATAGTGCGATTAGAGGTTTGAAAAACAAAACTATTCTAGGTAGCTTAGGGGTGACATTTTCAATTTATTTTTAGAATCATTTGACGCACATCGCAATGAGATCGTTTTGGAGTGCAATGTACATGGTAGGCCAAGGATTACTTGGCTCAAGGATGATCATATTATTTCCAATAATCGTTATCGTCAATTTGAAGAAGCTGGAGGCCTCCGAAGGCTAGTTATTCGCAATCCAATTTCCTCGGATTTCGGATCATTTTCTTGCTACGCCGAGACTGATGATCAAATAGAAGCTATCGCGATTACTTTGAGAGCAGCAGACCTTAGGAAAATGCAAGCATGTACTAACGGGAACGTCGATAACAGCAGTACCGATGACTCTTACAAGCATTATCGATCTTCGGATAGGGATCGCGACGAAGAATATATCCAAAGCAGATCAGCCACGAAAGCATCTAGCTGTGGAGCTGAAGTTAGGCGGAAGCCAGTCTTTAGTATGCTTCTAAATGATCGCACCGTTTTGGAGGGTTCGAATTTGCGACTTACTTGCAACGTAGTTGGTAGTTGTGAGATCAGTTGGTTAAAGAACCACGAGCAGTTGTCATCGAGTGCGAGATATCAGAAACTCTTCAGCAATGGTCAAGCAACTTTGGAAATATACTCAGTTCAAGGGGAAGACACCGGGAATTATGCTTGCCGAGCATTTAATGAGTATGGTGAAGCTTTGTCATATGCTCAGGTGAAAGTTTTTCAGAGTTACGACGAGACTCCTCAACCACCCACGTTTGTTCGATATATGAAAGGTATAAAGGTCTGCCAAAGACTGTGCTTTAGAGTCATCACACACTTTGTGTTCATTGTTTCGTGACTCAGTCTATATTTTTCGTTATTTTTGTCTCTTTTTTTTAAGTTTTCATTATTTCTAACATGTTTGCTTCATATTTAGATATCTATTCTCTAAACGAGGATGAGCTCGTCTTGGAATGCCGCGTCCGGGGTTACCCACGACCTGAGATTCAATGGATGAAAGAAAGCGATATGCTCAACGCTGATGAAAAGTACCGAACGATTTACCAAAGCGATGGTTTGTGCAAGCTTATTATCAACAGTCCAACCGAGAAAGATGCCGGTCTTTACTCGTGCGTAGCCAGAAATAGTGTCAAAGAAGAAAAGATAACTCATCAAGTTGAATTCAAAGGCAAAGATAGGGCCGCTTTGGAAAAGACACACGGTTTCTTCCATCGTGATCCTAATAAGCCACATCTTCAGAATCCACTGGGTAACCATACAGTGACTCCCGGTGGTACTATTGCCATTATGGCTGAGTTCCTTCCTACCAGTAGCCCTATCGATGTACAATGGCTCCGTTCAAGAGAACCACTGACCGGCCAGCCAAATGTAAGAACCTTCTTTGATCATGGTGTTTACACTCTGGCCATTTCTAATGCGGCTTCAGAATGGGAGGGAACCTACACTTGTCGTGCTACCAACGCCTATGGGCGACTTGAAACACACGCACATGTAGACATAGCTGAAAAAGGTGGAAAAGCTTCTGGACCACCATTGTTCTTATCACGGCCAGATACGGAGATGAAGATTGCTGTTGGTGATCCTTTCTCAATATCTTTCAGACTGCAGGGTGAACCTAAACCGAAGTGTAAGTTAACATACACAAATAAATGTTAGCATAAAAGTCTAAAAAGAAGCTTATTTCTTGTTCTTTCTATATAGTGACACTATTGAAGGGAACCAAGGACATCACCAAAACAGACCGCGTTAGCAAGGAAGCCTCAGATGATTACATCAGATTCACTGTTCAGAAGTCTTCGCCGGCAGATTCCGGTACCTATTTCGTGGTGGCTCGTAACGAATTTGGAACAGATCGAGTATTCGTCACAATAACGGTAAAAAATCAATCAATAGGCATTGGTTGACTATTTTTGCTTTTGCTTATAGCTTTATCTTTAACCAATTTAATCTTCTCTCATGTTACTCTTTTCATAGGTTGCATCTGACAAAAAGAAATAGATTATAACAAAAAGTTGATACCTTTAACCTTATTGCTTATACAATACTAGTTTTTATCTGAAAACAAAGTTTTTTTTTTTTTAATAGAAAAATTAGTAAAGAATTTCAATATGATTTCGGTTCGAATAACAGGTACTTCAACGGGCCCGATCAGCAACACCAACATCACGTTGGGGTCAACCTTTAGAAAGCTTCCCAGACACTTCATACTTTAGAGGTAAGATACAAATTATTCAAGTATCAAATGGTCAAACTTTCTGTGCTAGGTAGTTTTGAATTGGATAACTGTTATGTCTCTCGGAAATATTACCCAATTATATGTTAAGTTTTTTATAGGTGCGTCTATCTTGTAGTCAAAAGTTACCACATGTCTTCTAGATACCGTGTTGTCAAACTAATGTCATTTCTTACATTTGCTTTCCATGTTAAGTGTCAAAATATATGTTCCCACTTTTCATTTTTATGTCAAAAGTGTCAGTATGTGTCAGACTTCCGGAAACCATCTTTAATGAAAAACACTTATGACAATTCTTTCTTCTTACAGATTTTTTATTAAATTCAACAGTTGATTCCCAAACCTTAACAGTACTTTACCAACGTATTTTATTGTTTTGATTTTTGTTTATTTAGATTAATATATATTCACAAAATTATAATATTTTAATGAAATTATAAAGGAAAAACTTATGGATCGAAATATCTTCGCTTAAAATTTTAGAAATGAACAGAAATGATAGAAAAAGATATGGAATTAAGATGCTATATGTGGCATTCTGCAACAAATAAATTTGTGTGGGATGGACTTTATAATTCCTTTCGAAATCTCGTCACAAAAATAGACTTCCTTCGAAGAAGAGATTCTTTTTAAAAGTGTATTTAAATTTTTGTTGTTATAGTATCTATATTTTTTTTAAAAACTTTTATTTAATTATTGTTATTTTTTTCTTTAATAAGTTACAAATTTTAACACACAAAACACACACAATATTATACAAGAAATAAAAATAAAATAAAATGTTTCTCCGGGGAATGAATAAAATGGGTTTCTTTTAATTGAGTGAAGCGTACCTAATTGTAACTTGTTTTTGTATGAAATAATTAGGATTGGAAAGAAACTACCTATTCAGAAATGAATAGCAACATTTTTCTTTGAAAGCTGTCGTTTATGTAAATGAAATCTAAACTATGTAAATCCGCGCAATGCACTGGGAGCCAAGTGTATTTGCTTGTTCAAATACAATTTTTTATAAATAAAATTTTGTTAAAACTATTAAACATTTATTGAAATACATAGCCATTAGGCTTGAGGATCAAAATTTAGAATTGTGTGCCACACGAACCAATACTCGATAGCGAGTACCCAATACCCTCAAATTTTTTTCAGTAATACAAAAAATCTTGGCAACTCGCTTCCAACCTTCTGATCAATCGGCTTGCCTTTTTTGAAGCTGTAAAATGAAGAACCGAAATTTCGAAGAATGAATAACTCGAATTTTTTTTTGATCAACCATAACGTATATCTACCAAATTTTATCAACAATCTGTTTTTAATAAACTTCTTTAGTCTTATTTATCGACCCATACCAAATTACCTACCTACATAAATCTATAGCCGTGTTTTATTATCTTCGGGGTCGGAGCTATCTTATAAAACCTAATACAAAAACAAATTTGGATCTAGGTTTCTATCGGGGTTTGCGTTATGGAACCAGAAATAAGTTCATACTCTGGCGGGTAGACAGCTCATTAGTCGGTAGGGAGTACAAACTGTAGTGTAAGACAGTATCTACATGAAAAATTTGCAAACATTAGACAAAAAGAGATGAGCATACAACACTTATTTCATTAGGATCCGTATCGTTTTATTATATCGCGGTGAACCATATGGGTTATTGGTGATAATAAAACGCGGATTATGTCTAACTTTAGATATCGTCCAGCTCCAAAACCTTTCCCATCAACACTGCAATTGGAAAGGTCAAAGGTGGGTATGTTCACTGAACGAGGTAAAGGACTGTTCACATGAGAGCGAACAACGACCGACGAATAAAAGAACAAATGGGATTTAATATATTTAAGAAGCCTAAATTCTTCACAAAAACTAGACCAAATGGTAGAAAAGTTATTTAAATTAATTTTAAACTAAATTCGTGACGACCAATTTATTTTCTCAAATTTCTCTTATTTTAGTAATAAAAACTTAAATTTTAGTATCTTAACATTTATTTAAATATAAGTTCTACCATTTTGACTAGTTTTTGTGAAGAATTTAGGTTTATTAAATATTTTAAATCCCATTTTGTTCTTTTATTTGTTGGTCGTTGGTCGTTCTCATGTGAACCTTCTAATTTCGAATCGAAAAGTTATCTTGAAAATAATGAATAAGTATAAGGACATATTTAGACAAATGTATAATTCAACTATTTTTAGACATTTGCAAACTGTACAACTGTCCAAGAGTGTTCAAAAAAAAAATTTAAAAAACAAGATTGTGTATCTATAATTTTTCAAAGAACCAAACTTGAACTAATTGTTTTTAGTTTTAGCTAAATAAAATTAGGAAAATTAATTCACTTCACGCTTTTCATAAAAATTGTCATTTTTTTGTTTGATCCCGTTTTCTTATGACCAAATTTAGTTTTAATTTAGTAAACATGCAATTTATTAAACAGAAATTGAATTGAGATTGTATTAGGCAGGGCTGGTTTAAGCAGAACTGTGCAAGCCACACTTATATTGTGAGCCCGTTCGCTATTGATGTTAGCCTATAAGTTAATCATAGCTTTTGATTAAAAAAAAACTTTAAAAAAATATTTTCAAAATTTTGTAAACACAATATCGTTTGAACTATTAACAAGCACTGCAAAATTATAATAAAACCGGTCAAGTCATTATTGCCATATTGTGAATTTTTTGACAAAAACTTGAAACGTGGTTTTCTTACAATGGACAAGTATTACGTTTTACATCTGAATTTTCAGATTTTTGAATTTATGTGGTCGAACGGCTGAATCTAAAATTTCAGTCGAAAGTCATTGTGCTAAATTCTTGCATTTACCTATAAGATTAACATTGAAGCGGAAAAAAACTTGAACTTTAATTATATTATGTTAATTAAACATTGAGCGTGAGTAGTTGTAAGGATGAAATTATATGGATCTAAATCAGCAACAGAATTTATTAAGTCCATTTAAAGTGTTTGCAAGTATGCAATAAATTATTTAAAAATATTTGTATGATATTGTATACTATACAAAATTTAATGTATAAAAATTGTTCCAAAATAATCGTATGGAAAATTCTTGAAACATTTTTGCAGGAACGAATAGTCAATTTTTTTATTCAAAAAATCACTAAACAATAAACAAAAACATCTTTCATTTCAATAAGTGTTGAATTCTCATGATGAAAGCTTAACCACCAACCAAATCAAAAATCACAAGTTCAACTTTTATATGTAGTACTTCATGCTGCTTTGACATTTTCACCACCATAAAACAACTTTCATCTGGATTTTCAGATGAGAATGGGTACGTTCAATGCATTAAAAAAAAAAAAAAAAACGTTTTACATCTGAATTTTCAGAATTCTGAATGTTAAGAGCTTCTGATTGGCCAGCTGTCATAAAAAGTTAGATAACTTTTAGTTAAGTTTCATCTGAATTTTCAGACAAGAAATACTCATCTGAAAATTCAGATGAAAGTTGTTTGTGGTGGGGGAAGAGCCAAATCAGCTGAAGCAAAAGTTGAACTTTATAATTTTCGTCTTGTTGGTGGTTGATTTTTTAAGTTTTTGTCATGTTTAATTTACGAATATAATAAAAGTTCTATTTTGTTTCGCTTCAATGTAAATCCTTTAGGTAAATGCAGGAATTTTTCACAATGACTTTCGACTGAAATTTCAGATTTTTTTGCGTTCAACGACATAAATTCAGAAATCGGAAAATTCTGATGTTAAGCCATTTTTATTGAACCCACCCAATTTCTGTCTGAAAAAGTCACTAAAAATCATCTAACTTTTTATGACAGTTGGGCCAATCAGAAGCTCTAAAAATTCAGAATTCTGAAAAAAACGTAGTGCATTGTACTCGCCCAATCACTTTGGCCATTACTTGGTATAGCCATAGCGGTTTTTAGCAGAATCTAAAATATTTAAAATAATTAGCCTTAAATAACAAAAAAAAACTGTACAACTGTTAGAAAAACGAAAAAAAAAATATTTTCTTTTCCTCGAATATGGGTGATAAGATTTTCTTCTTTGTGCAGAAATTAGTATAATACAACTTCTAGTAGCAATTCTTTAATTCTGTTAGCAATTAGAGCCCCCTATTGCACGTGTACCCGTAACACGTGTAATTAAATTATTTTAGTATGAATACGGGTATTTATATTTACACGTGTATTTAGCCAGTACATGTGTAATTACTTTAAAAACGTACTTTTGATGTTAGCAAATAGATAAAATGGAAAATATCGTTTATATCAATAAACCTACAAAAAGTTCTTTTACAATGTAAAAATATCTTGAAATCACTTCACACTGGTCAGTTACAAAAATAATTTCGCTTTTATAATTAAACATATATTTTTATTTATATGTGTATTTAGAACCTTTGGGTGCACCTACACGTGTTTAATTTTTTTTTGCTACACGTGACACGAATACACGTGTAATTAGATGAATCGAGAGCTCTCTAAGGAATTATCCTCCCATGGAACCATTTCTGATTTTATTTAATTTAATTCATGTTTTTCTGTTTAGTGGGGTTCATTGCGTTTCGTTAAATACAAATGTTGTTATTTGAAATATAAATACCTATCACAGAAGGCAGAATATTTCCCAATTTCCCAACTAAAATCTTCATTTTTGTTTTATCAATTCAGACCCACCTGGACCGATATCAACCGAACCAACAGTCATTGATGCTGGTAAAAGTCACATCAGTTTGTCTTGGGGCAAACCTCAAAGTGAAAACTCAGCACCAGTGATTGCATATCGTGTTGATGCTTGGATTGTGGGTAAAGAAGGAGGTGCAATGTGGAAGGAAATAGGAATGACCCCAATCAACTCGTTTGATGCTTTCAACCTACTGCCCAACTGCGAATACCATTTCCGAGTGACGCCAAAGAACCGCTACGGTTGGGGACCATCTGTGCAAACAAGAAGTCCTGTTCAAGTTGGAGGAGCAGAATGCTTACCAGAATTTGTTAAAATTCTGCCAGGACAAACAAAAGCTCTGCTAGGGAAAGAATGTAGCCTTGAATGTGTTGTACAAGGAGCACCACGACCTAGGATTATGTGGTACAAAGATGGCTTACAGATAGATTCTTCTGATAGAGTCAAAATCAAGCAATATGGATCGGTTTGTAGTTTGCATATAAGTCAGGTGTTTGACATCGATTCAGGACGATATACTTGTGAAGCGACCAATTCTAAGGGAAGAGTTTCAACATTCGCCCGATTACAGGTGGTTTCTGATGAAAAACTATATGCAGCAGATCACAAGCTGAAGGAACTTATTACCAGTGACAATGTTGCTGCTATGGGAGAAACCATTCCTATCTTTACTATGAGACTTCGTGATCGACGAGTGCAGGTAACATATCCCGTGCGTCTAACATGTCAGGTGATGGGCTATCCTAGACCGCAGGTATCTTGGTTCAAAGGTGACGATGAGGTCGAAGAATCTAGAAGAACCGTCATCACTGATGATGGACAGTTTATCACTCTCGAAATAGCCTCCACCAAACTCGATGATAGTGGAACGTATACTTGCACAGCTCGAAATGAACTCGGGTCAGTGTCATGTCACTGTTCCTTGATTGTTGACAAGGGCATCCGAGCTTATATCTCACCTGACTTCTATATGCCCCTGGAGCCATTGTATGTCTTCAAGGAAGGTGAAGAAATTCGATTGACTGCAAAAGTGGAGGCTTATCCGTCTGTTGGAGTTTCATGGCACAGAAATGGCGCTAAACTACGTCCAAGCCGCAGAATCCTTACAACTCTTGATTCTAATGGATTTGTAGAGTTGATCATTGCCGAAGCAACTCGGAAGGATGCTGGTATTTATGTATGCGTAGCATCAAATGCTGTTGGTAAAGTCGAAACGAGTACTCGAGTAACAGTTGAAGAAGTAACAGAAGAAGAACGAAAGAAATTGCCAACAATTCGAGCTAGTAATTTGCCGTAAGTTATAGAAAATATGACAAGCGGTCTTATGGAAACTTGATTGTTGTAAAAATTGTATTTTCTTATAGATATTCTAAGGAACCACTTTTTGTTGTAAAACCACGCTCAAGTGAAGCTTACGAAGGTGATACTGTGATTATATTCTGCGAAGTAATTGGTGATCCAAAACCAGATGTAGTTTGGCTAAGGGATTTCTTAAAGGTAAGAAAATTTAATTTTTTAAATTTAATTTTATTATTTTTATTCGAATTATTTATTATTTTAATGTGATTATGCAGTACTTATTACAAAACCATATTGCAAAGACAAAAAATGCTGCACTTTTAGTTTTGGTAAATTCTTTCTGAGGGTATAGGGTGGCGTATGTGGAACATTTTTTTAGTCAGGGAATTTAATTTTTTTAGAAAAAGTTATTGTTACGATTGTTAATAAAATTATCAATTGGTTTATTGATAAATATTGAAATTTGAAATATTCAAACTAATTTTTTTTAGAAACTGGTTATGATGATTATAAATGTTTGCTTGTAAAATCATTATCAATAATCAAAACTTTAATATCATCGCTCCAATGCGACAATTGTGTTTATTGATAATGCCATTTAACCAAAAGTGTGCTTAATTATGAACAACATAAAATGCATGTAGTGCCCGATGAGTTCCACGAATTGAATCATGTTTTTCAAAATAAAATGGAATAATTCGAAGACGAAGTAACCTCAAAACAACCGATAACTGTAATAGAAAACTGTGTTGCTAATTTTAAGTTCTGCTTGAATAAACAATAGCTCTTTCTGGTAACGTGAAATTTCTTGCAAAATTCCACAATTTTTCACAAATTGTCTTAAATTCCTGTTTGGTAACTCAAAAAAGTTGCAACTATATGGAGACCACAACGAGACCAAATAATTTCCCCTGCATTAGATAACTTGCAAATTTCTGATTCACAAATTTCTGTGTGCAAGGAGTGTAAAAACTGTCAAATACATAGCTGTCAGTATCTGTCACTTGACGTCGGTAAGGAATTTACAAAATATTCATTCAGAATAATATTCAGATGTTTTTTATTTACTCCCACAAGTGTGCTCTTATTACATAGATTTGTTCTGCCAAATTCTGCCAGTTTTATTTTTTTTATATGAATTGGATATTCTTTTGGGCTAAAAATGGTAGAAATCGGTAGGTTTGGGAAGTAAACGAACAAGGTTTTTGTTTATTCAGTTCTTTGTTTGAAGTATAAACCACCTACATACATATCTCGGTTCATTTAGTTAGGCTTCTGATCGAAGATATTTTTTATAAATGTCATGTTTGATTTAATTAAAAGCTCGAAATAAAATTTAAGTAATACCTCATAGAGAATGGCTGTGTTCTAAAGAATTTTTCAATATCCTTGTAGCATGTCCCTCTTGAATCTACTTCTACTAGATATTTATTACAATACTTACATATTGGCAGCATATATGAAAAGCATTAAACCATACGATCATAGTATAAGCATTTAAACAATTAGATACTTCTTTTTCAAGTTTGTCTGTTAACTTGTAAACTTTATCTTTTTTACTCTAGACTCATTTTTAATGTACCTATCCAACTCGTTTGTTTGTTATGTTTTCAAATTATTCCAACATAATATATGAAATGAATCAATTAAATCACGCAGTATTTACCATTTAATTGACTAAGGAAAGACCAGGTTTCTGAAAACTCTGTTTTTTGTCTCCGACTTAAAACTATATGCAACTGAGAGATTGACAGATAGGCGCAATAAACTCTCCTGTTTGTGTATGAATCAATAATGCAATTCGGTTATTATTTTCGAAAAAAACGAAATAAAAAACTCGGCTCAAACCTCAATTTACCTTATACAGGCTGGTATAGCTGGTTGAATCATAATTGCAAAAGATACTTCATACCTAGCAGAGTCTTCCTCTCTGCGGCGCTATATACCTGCTAATTGTATGATCTTACAGTAGGTATAAGTCACTATTATCGTTCTATCCTATCTTAGTATCTAAACTTATCTGTATACCCATAATGATGACTGAGTTTGAAATTCATCGACGACGACGACGATTTCATGAGAGTTTCTCGTCTCGAGTCCAGTTTAAATCGTCACTTTAACAAGTGTGGGTCGTAAAACGCGTATAAGTTCTATCTGAAGCTTTGTATCCGTTTCCGTTGGTTGATTCGGGTCGGTATAGCATTTACTCGTACAAATCGATTCAAATACAATAAAAATTAAAGCGAGGTGTGAGACAGAAGTTTTTATCTGCAATACTCAAGATATATAAATATATACTTTAAAGCTATTGATTGTGGCTATATAGATAGTGACTGACCATATTCGTTGAATGTCACATGCAAGTCACAGCAGACTCGGTCGCATACTCGCTCCACGATGATTGTGGGATGATTCTTGTGTCCAGATTTAGTGTTGCAGGTAGTTGTGCTAACTCAATGCAATTGTTTTTTTTTTTAAATGTTTAAATTAAGGAATTGTAATTTAATTTATGAGACAAAATGCAAATAAATATTTTAAATGGCGTCAGTAGACGAGACAGTTAACCGCCCTTGGTCGCCTTTAAAATCTTCTAAGTTTGCGCACTCTAAAGCTTCGCACAGTTGAATTAGATCAGTTGCGTTAAGTAGCTGACGACGCACGGTATCTATTTTTTTTTTTTTTTCAATTTTCTGTCGTGGTAACAGTTGTTCAATTTAACGAGTGAACAAAGTGTTTTCTATACAACCAAAAATAAACTTCTTGTTTTTAATTTTAAATCTGAGGTACCTAGACATATAGTTTACAAAGTTATGCTAAAAACTTTATTGGATTGAAATAAAAATAATTTATTTATCTACATATGTATATACATAATCCAATAAGTTTTTTTGTTTTTTTGTTGTTGTTGTAGTTAAAAGAGTTATTTTATAAAAAAAAAAAAAAAAAAATTGCACGACAAGGCAGTTTAAAATAATTTATGCGAGACACGATTTGTACATTACTCCTTAATAAACTAAAGCAGTGTCAAATATTGTAAAAGTAATTTATTTCTTCGATTTTTTGTATTTGCAAGTGCACCAATTGTGTTAATGTCACAAAAACGGTCTAATAAATCAAGAGTTCAACAATATATAATGCGTTATTCAATGCAATCATGTTCTCAAATTGAATTTATTTTGATAGTTTTGAATTTATTATTCAAGTTATAGCCATAGATTTTCTTTTCGTCACACCCCTCAAAACATCGGACTACCGCACGGTTGTGCCTAGTACTCAGCTGAAGCGATCTCCAAACCAGACAACGAAACGCTTGCGAAGGCACAAGGGAAAATATCCTTGGAGAGTTTCATTATAATTACACAAAAATAAAATAAAACATAAACCCAAAAAATCGGAGAAACCCATGATTTAAGAAAATGATAAACAAAAAAAAAACACAAATCAAACTCAAATGTAATTTTTCCGGACACAATTTAAATAGTTTGTATAATTAATTCAGTGCGAAAAAGGAGCGGAGACTTCTCCAAGTAATTTGCTACAATTATAAATTTCGCTCTTGGAACAACGTACTGCAAAACGAAAAGCAGAACTAATTTTCCGTTTATGATTTCGTTGTGTCATTTTTGTATGGGATTTTTCGTTTCGCATCAGCAGCGTACTAGGCTTTATGAATTAAAAATTTTAAATTCGAAAACATGTAAGTGACTTACGTAACGTAACGTGAATCACAATCACAGAATCACGATCACAAGATACGTTACGTTTTTGATGTGTAAACATCTGTACTGGCGGTGGGGTAAAAAAAAACGTAACGTAGGGGAGAGGAGAGGGGGGCACCTTTGAACGCGGGGTACCTTTGAACATGGCTAATACAATCTTAACAACAAAATATTTTAAAACCTAAAATTAAAATATTTATTAAATTCAAACCTTCATTTTGATTAACATAAAGTTAAAGTTCTTGGTAAATATGCTAGGTATAATAGCTATGGCCGAATTTTATGTTGCTTAACATGATGGGGCAGCTTTGAACGAAACGGCCGGGGCACTTTTGAACAGGTTTAAAACTAGTTATTGAAAAACATTTATAAATTTTTTCTCCGTTCAACAGATGGACACTAAAATTAAAGTTTCAAAGAGGCTTTTAGCTGCAAAAACTTTGTTTTAATCTATTTATTTTCAAAAGTCTACTCTCTAAATAGTGAGTTAGACCTTTCAAAAGATTTTATATCATATTAAAGTTGTTTGTATATTGAGCTCTTCATAAGTAACTTATTCATACAGTTTATTTTTTTCTTCAATAGATATGCGTTTATACTTTCATTATTTATTGTTAAAAATAACTATAAATACTTCCGTTCAAAAGTGCCCCAGGTATGCTCAAACCTGCCCCACATGTGGGGTACCTTTGAACACAAGGACCTAGTTCGTATTTTAATAAAAATAAAATATCAATCTTTATTAAATTTAATCAAAAATGGGTTTAAATTAGACTTTAAATACATTTCTTGAAGTGACGATAACTTACAGGTTAATAATTCCATCACACTGAGTTTTTGGAGGCTCTAAACCAAAAAGTATTCAAAGGTGCCCCCCTCTCCCCTATCTTGTGATCGTGATTGTGATTCACGTTACGTTACGTATGTTTACACATCTTAACCGTGAGTCCCGGCACTCACACTTTTTATTTGTATTTGTGATTTGACACCTTGTTTTTACCCTACCGCCAGTATAGATGTTTACACATCAAAAAAGTGTGAGTGCCGGGACTCAAGGTTAAGATGTGTTTCTTGCAAAAATTGTTCATCTAATTTTTTCTAAAATTTTTTCTTTAAAAATGCCAATAATTCTGCATCCAATTTCATCCGCGGGTGCGTTCAATGCATTATGTTTCATATGAATTTTCAGACAAAAAATTCTCATCTCAAAATTCAGATGAAAGTTGTTTGTTGTGCCAAATAAGCTGAAGCACTGCTCTTAAAAGTTGAACTTTATAATTTTCTTCTTTTTGTTGGCTGATTTATTTAGTTTTCGTCATGAAAATTCAATACTTATTTAATTGAACGAACTTTTTGTTCATTGTTTAGTGAATTTTTAACTCAACAATTTTTTTATATTGAGTTTATCTATATTTTTGTAGGCCATACCTACATATCAATAAAAAGACTTTTAATGAAATTAATATAACCTATTGCTCATTTAGTTAGGTACATATAATTTCATCCGCACACCTACTCACGCTCAATCTTTAATTTACGAATGTAATTAAAGTTATATTTTATTTCGATTCAATGTAAATCCAATGTATTTTTTTTTGGCGGTCAACCACATAATTTCAGAAATCTAAACATTCAGATGTAAAACATATTACGGAATTTAATTTCGTGTGAAATTTCAATTCGATTTCATTCGAAATGCAGAACATGGGCGTATTTTCTACTTTCCTCCTCCTCCTCTTTATTCTTTAGATAATAGAGTAAACCTTCATTCTTCAGTCATAGTATTTGTTTTTTTAAAGATTTAATTGTAGAAGACAATTTCAATGGGGTACAATAAAAGGAAGATTATAAATTAAATCAACCCTTTGCAGGGTTGTTGCTATCTTGAAATAAATTTGGGTTCGTTTTTCTTAAATATAACATCCGTATTTTTAATTTAATGGAATGGAAAAAAACAACTCCACACATTTTTGGAAAAAAGAGTAGGGTCTACAAAATTTTGTTTATGATATTTAATAATATTTTGTGTATTTAACGAGCAATAACCAAAAAACTGTATTACCGGCGTGAATTAAATACTTCTCGATAGTTTGTATGACAACTTCATTCTGTTTCTGTGATCGCTAATCCCATTTTTTTCAATCAATTGTCTCCAGGATTTAAAAAAAAACTCACACCTATTATTTAATTTCATTGAACTGAACAAATAGAACGTTAGTTTTTGGTAATTTTAACTTAGCTTTTGAGCATTTCTTTATTTTTTCCTTCAAAAATCAATTTAAATTTCTCAAAAAAAAATCGAACTGTTTCTAAATTATTGTAACCAATTCCGTACATAAAAGTTAACGATGGTGTTTGAAAAATTATATTTGACCAGCTAAACAAAATTTTTGAATAAGAAATGCTCTACCTTGTTCGCAAAGTTGTTGTTGATGTTAAACTCCTTTATGGAGATGATGACAAAATTGTTCTTTTTTTGAAAGAACGGTCGGAATTTCTCAGGGCCTCCATCTCGATATATAATAGAACGCAGTTTGCACATAGTAATTCCCACACTTAGAGATCTACTTATATTGGTAGGTATACCCATCTATGCAAGTTCTTATTAGAACACCTTATTTAAAGACAGCTAGTCTTTGCTAATTATTATTATTTTTATTTTTTTAAATTAATTTTCAAGGCACATTCCAACAATGTGCCAATTGGTAATTTTTGTTCTCACCACCCAAGTTTGTGTTAAATTTCTGCCGTGTAAAAGGAATTCATTTACCCTATGAGTGCTATGAGTTTGACTTAATGACAAACACATGCACTGCAAACCAAAAAATTTAAGAAAATCATATTAAAAAAAAAAAACAAACTAAAAGTCCAACCAAGTTAAGGCCGGGTGATTCACTGCGTCTCCATATAAGCTAAAGTCCACATTCGGCTGATCGACGACGACCGGCAACGGCAACATTAAAACGTCTCAACTCCCAACCACCCGGCCGGACTTGACGTTATTCGCTTGTCGTTCGCTTGCTGCTCGTGAAATGTTTATGTTTTCTATTTTGTTGTCAGCCAGTCAGCTCATTCAGTATAAGTTTTGTTGCATGGCCAACTCGCATACTCCACCACATCAATTTCAATTTCAAGCTGAAGCTATTCAATTTGTGGTAACAAATCGCTTACCATTGACCTTGAATTTGATATGAAACATTACGTTGGACATCAACATGAATTTGAATAAGGCTCGAAGATAGCGTTTCTCGAAAAATGTATAATAACTTTGGAGCTTGGGCATTGCACATTGCGTAACCAAAGATGTTAGTATCCACCCAACCATATTATGGTGTTATATACGACAACTACGAACGCTAAGACGACGACATTTAAGTGACATCCGAGCGTCATTGTTTTGACTCCAAACAATAATCGGGTGACGTTTTCATGGCTATCATATCACATTTCTCGCAAAGTAATCGTTTCCCAGATGTGAAGTATGCGAGATATTTGAATACAAGGATCCATAAATTGGCTAATTAAATTGACGGTGCGGCAGAGAAAAAGTTTAAAACAACTTAAACGTGCTCACTGCACACAGCACAGGCAAACTAGGTATATGCACAATGTCGTAATCGTAACATACATACTGTAGTGAACTGCTTCGCACAGTGTTTAGCACAAAATCCAAAAAAGGCAAGGACGTTTTAAAGCTGTTCGTACAGCACAGAGCTCATTCGAACGGAGCATGGAGCGGAGCTCCCGATAAGAGATTTTGCAAAAGTTGTCGTGTAATTATGTTGAGGTGCAATATCTGACGGAATCGAAAATTTGAAAGATTTGATGATTGGATTACAGTGAGGCAATATTTGGGATATGTCTAGGTTAGCTGCATAAAATTCATAATATGGAGCTCTTCCGTACCATTAAGAGTATAAATCAAGTTTAATTATAAACGATTTAAATGAAGAAACAATGTTTTAGTTTTATATATAGACCCGACTTAATAACAACTTGTAAAACAATAGTGCAAGCCCATGAAAGTTAGACTTTCACTTTGAAAAATTTTTAGGCCTTAAGCATTTTCGAAAAAGTACCCTAAATTTGGAATATTTAGTTTTATTTAAAGAAATGTCTAGAAAACCTATAGCCTATAAAATTCTACACAAAAAAGATTATAACACTTTTTTTCGTAAGAACAATAGATTTTAAGAAAAACTAAAGCAAACGCGCCTTAATACTTTACCTCACGGTGATGTGGAAAATATGACATTAAAATAAACAAATGTTATTGCATTAATAATGATTAATGACTAATGATATTGTTTCTGTTCGTTTTTTCAAAATGTCTTGTTCTTACGCAAAAAAGTTTTAGGATTTTATTTGTTCAGAAAAACATTTTATTCTAGTTTTTTTATAAAAACTTTGACAGACTTTTGTGTAGAAATTCACAAAAATGCACAGCGTTTCAAAATTAAGTGTAGATACTGTGAGATTTCTGCAGTTTCGCACACAAAGGTTGAGGTCCGTTTGAGTAAAAGATCATTTTTAAATAAAGTAGCAAAAGCTTTTATATAATTTTGTACTATTTTTTTTAATTAGAAAAACAAGTAACAAGAACACAAAATGGTAACAAAATTCATTAATTTTTGTTTGCATCTTTTACAGCCTGAATACTACAAGGACGCCCCACATTTCCGCCGCGTTGGAGATGGTCCTGAATATCGTTTGGAAATTCCTAGTGCAAAATTAGACTTCACCGGTACCTATTCAGTTATAGCGAGCAATTGTCATGGCCAAACGCAGGCCATAATTTCTTTACAAATCTACGCTAAAGGTAAGTCTAAGCTTAGGTCCTTGAGTTTTGAGTTTCTCATTCACTATTTCTCCTTTAAAAAAAAAATCATTTACCCATTTTCGAAATATAGAGTTTTCAAAAAAATTATTTTTATTTTTTTTTACATCCAAAATTTGTTTTTTTTTTTTTTGAAAATTTAGACATGCAATATTATTTAAACTTATTAGAAGCTCTTTTATTCTTTAAATGGGTTAAATAAATAATGAGATATTAGAAAACCAAAAAAATGATTCGATTAATAAAAAATTATGGTAGATAGTAGGTATTGAAATTAGCTCAAATCAAATTTTTAATCAAAACCGTAGAAGTCGGTTCTGAGAAAAATGAGATTTTCCTTACCGGTTTTAAACACTTGTATGGTAGGTACTTTTATTTTTGGTTATAAGAATAATTTTTATATAAAATCTGGTGATAATGTTAAAAAAATGCTGTGTGGAAAGTTTAATAAAAATGGACAAATTCATTTTCGAATTATTAACTTAAAAAAAAAAGAAACATTTTTAAAAAATACAAAAAAATTGAAAATGTTGGTGTTCAAAACTTTTAAAATAATCTCCATAAAAATGATCAAAATCGGTTGAACCGGTTTTGAGAAAATCGAAAATAAAAAAAATGTTCCATTTTTCTGAAATTTTGTTTTACAAAAATGTTTTTTTTTTATTAAAAAAAAAGATTAAATTAAAAAAAAAAATGTTGATTTTAAGAAAAATAAAACTTTAATTAATAGCTAAGAAAATGTGTACGATAGGTACCGTTATTTTTGGTCTTAAAAAAATGAAAAACATTTCGAGGAAATGCCTAAAAAACCCTAAATACCAAGTTTAAAGAAAATCGACCCAGCCGTTTAGGCTGCAAGCGAAAGGATAGAATTGTACATATATCGCAAGTAAAAATATGTGGAGTGTAGAAAAAGAGAAATAATAAATTTGTTTTGAGTTCCTGAAAAAAACCCATAGAGAAAAATCAAAATTGAATCACAATAAAAATTTTTTGTATCAAAATCGTGTATGGTACTCGATTTCACGAAAAACAATTTTTTCCTTACAGAGTTTTTAATCGTGGGTAAGTTATTGTCAGTTTGATTCTTATAATATAATTTTCAAAACAACGTGATTTCCAAAACCGCAAAATTTAGTTTGCAAACAAAAATAAAGTTTCAAAAATATTTTTTTCTTATTTTGTCCGAAACATAAGCGAAAAAGTTATATCGATTATATGGAATTTTTAGTTTTTGAAAAATCATGTTTTTCCCATGTATTAATTTATTGAGAATTGTTGTACAGTTGTAAGCAAATTGTTTATTCATTAAAAGTTAAAATTTAATGAAGAGGGAAAATATGACAGAGCGGAAAAGGAAAGGATGAAGGTCATAAAGCTAACAGCAAAAAAAAAATAGGTTTTATTTTAATAACAAAAAAGTCGGTTACGTTTTAGCATCATGTAATTGGAAAAGTTTGTTAGTTCTCCGGCAAAATATTTGAACAGCATAAATTCAAATAAAATTCCCACTCCTAGCGCTTACTCTATATTTCGTTCTGACATGACGTTCCGAAAGTCATTCATATTCGAAAGTGCCCATTGTGCTTTTGAATTGTAAAACTTTCGAAATGCTAAAAATAGTATTTATTTTTTTATCCACTTTTACCGAATAATTTTTTTCCAGTCTCGCATTATTTCTTTTTAGATCTGTCAAATCAATAAACTAAATTTACTAAAACTCAAATAAAACCGTAATTTTAAATTTTAGTTTTTAAAGAAATTGTAATTCCCAAAGTAGTAGATTTTATCCGCTTAGAAATAGATGGCACGAGTACGATAACTTTGGCGCCAAATATTGATAACGGTTTTATGTAGATGGGTCAAAAACAAGCATTTTTTACTATGGGAGGGGGTCTATCTCGACCCGTTTAGGAGGTAAGGACCATTTTAGAAGAAAATGACTTAAAATAAAAACAATTATTAAAAAACAACGGCAACACTTATACTATACTATACCGGTTTTGAAAGCCATAAATCTATTCTTTAAACATAAATTTAAATTAAATTAAATTAAAAATATAAATTTAAATTAAATAGTTTTTGAAAAATTCGCATGCACTCAAAATTTTGATGAAAAAAAAAGTTTAAATCAATTTTTTTTAAATTGTGAATTGAAGTACAAAATACTCGTTTTGGGAACGATATACAGAATAGCGCCCCTGCTCTCTTCAATGTCATAGTGGCAAGTGATACCTAACCGAATCCAGGAGCATAATTTTGTCTTCTTTTTAAAAGGACTGGAATTATTTTACTAGGCAAAAACCAAATCTTTTTCTATTCATTCTTCTTTTTACTATTTTCGCGTTAATTGATTTTTAAATGATGACATCAACTCCTAGGCCAATTGATAACTTTTTGGTTCCAGGTCAAGCCCGGTTCATTTTAAAACGACACAAAAAACTTTATCAAGATATCGATGTGAATGTACTTACATCTATAGGTATTGTGAATTATTTTCAACGTAACATAAAGCAAGACACATCTTGGTTCCACTACTAGGACCTATCAAATTTCGAGTGTGTTACTACGACTTCGTTCGTTCTTAAGCACTAGATCTAAGATAGAACTTCGATGCGAAGCAAAAGCACAGTAACAATCAAATTTACCAAATCTGGAAAAATCTTCTGAAATGATAATAATATCCTTGTCTGGACTTTGAGGTTATAAGAATCCACTCCGATCTGTTTATCAAGATCCATCCCATCCTTCTATTCAGTTTTTTTTTTCTGTAAGTGTTCGACAACGAACTCTACCTAACCTTAAATTCCAATTAAGCTGAAACTTTCACATCATCATACTCCTTCGCCATCAATATACGATTTAAAAAACAAGTTAAACATTTGAAAGAATAGTTGCTACATTTTAATTTTACAAACAAAAAAACCATTTCTTGGATTTTAAAAAAACTTAAGATAATTTGAAGAATAAAAAAAAAAACGTTTTATTAGTTCAATTACAATCGATATAGATCTTAATCAAACGCGGGAAGACGACTTCTTTGAAATAATCCTCTGCGGCACTAAGTAGACTCGCCACGAATTCCATATCGGCCTGAACCCAAACATAATGCAAAGCTCCATTTGTGTCGAAGGTCGGGCTGAGTACACAATATAGGGCCTTTGTTACATTCGCCATGTACATTTGTATCTGAATCTGGGCCATATATTTGGGGGCGATGGTCTCCTTACACTCAAGATACTTTTCAAATTCTTCGTCGGTTTTGGGCGCTTTGATCTCAACAATGTGGTCGTCTGTAATGCCATCTGGTGCAGCACAGATATAAGGGTAGCTCTCGTTCAACAGAAGTCCACACTCCCGATAAGTCTTGTTCTCCAACTTCTCAGTTTGCTTTAGTATGAACCTTTTGTGCTGCTTAAGCTGACGTCTTTCCTCGACGTTGTATTCACGTTCCTTACAGAAAACCGCCTCTAAAATCTCCTGGTCCTCCTTGGAATCCTTTCGCGTTGCTATCCGATGGATAAGCGAGCAGCGTATTCGACAGAATTGCGTCTCTGCCCACAAAGGTGTCTTGTAGCTATAAATCGATATGTCCGAGAGCTTATCGAACAGTCCCTGTTTAGCCACCTCATCCATGTGAACCATAAAGCTCTTGAAATCTTTTATGTAGTTCTTGGCGGTGTCCAGCATCGTGTGGTGAATGTAGACGGGCTCGAACTCGTCAAAAACTGGGCGACAATGCTTATAGAGGCACGAGTCCGTCAGACTTTCTTTTTCCATCTCATCAAGAATGTTATTAAGAAAAGCTTGGCCCTCTTCTTCGTTCACGTCATCAGCTCCTTCGTCTGCTTCCATTCGAAGTTCATCGGCAGCGAAAATGTCATGGACACGCAGTGCGACGGGGTGTTCTGGCACTGTCTCGAACTCCGAACCCCAGAAGGTCTTGTGTCCATGCGAATCTGATTCGGTGTGCCGATGCAGCCAAAAAATGAAGGCAATCACATGTTGACAGACATCTAGACAGAAAACTCTTGATTAAAACAGAAACAGAGGGAATTCTTTTCACTTACCTGTTGACTTATTAGCCGAGCACTGAATGCAAGCGGCTTCTTTGACCTGCTCATTCTCATGTACTTTTACAGAAACATTGAACTTTTCTCCATTGATGGCAGCTTCTGAACTAGCAAATGACACGGCACGCACTTCCACAAGTTCCGCAGCCTTTTTTACTTGAACGAAATCAATTTTGTATTCGGCGCCGTGTTTTCTGTTTATGTATACAAATTGGTTAAATGAATTCAAGTTTATTTATAGAAATGTGTCTACGCAAACTACTATATACAAATCTTACTTTGCTGAATCGACCCGGCGGCCAGATTTTCCCGATTCTGTGATAAAATTGAAAATCATTTGGCTTGTTACCGCGGGTAGATTATTCGATGCGCCTCTCTTGAATCCATGTTCCAATTCGAAATTCATATTGCAAATGGTTTTTTTATTATTATTAATGATGAATAATTAACGTTGATTTTGATTTACTTTGCGGGAACAACAAACAAAAGCAAAACAAAATAAAAATAATCACACTTCTATTTTAGCTTCGCTTTTGGTTTCTTCTTTGACTTGCCACAGACAAATGATATTTTTAGATTTTGTGGTGTTTTGATTTTATTTTCTTTAGGTTGGTATAAATGGCAGCGTGACGTGAGAAATGTTGCCATGTAGGAAAAATGGTGGTCGAGAATAGATTCGACTACCGCCTGAGGGTATGTGAGAAATTAATTTTAAACAGGAAATGAATATATTTTTGTATGTCGTTACTTTTTGAATAGTTTTTTTTTATTGTTTGGTAGATTAATGAGTATCTTTAAAGATGTTTATTAAAATTTAAAAACGAAGTTTTTTATGATTTATCTATTTCAAACTATTCTTTGCTACATGCATACTGTAATTAGTGCTTGTTTTTCATTGCGTTGTTGTATTTTTACTTAGCAGTCGTAGAATAAATATCGGGAATCGTAAAATTTGTTTTGAAAACAAAGTTGAATCCATTAAATTTAAACATTTATATCACATTGCTAGTATATAGCAGGCTAAACGGTTGGGTTTACTTTCTCCAGTTCTATTATTGTTTTATTTTTGAATCAAACAATAGCGGTACCTGCCATCCACATTTCGCATTTTTCGAAAATGGCTCCTACGATATTTATATTGATTCTATTGTCGAAAATATCGTACAAAATTAAAATTAAATTAAACTAATTTTCTCTTGCAGATATTAACAAACTAAGTTCAATGGAAAAAGGTTCAATTCGACATGGGTTAGTGTTATGGTCATCACTTTTAAACTGTTCGCATATATTTGAAATTATTAAATCTTTTCAGAAATGTTGAGACTCTTCCATTGTTCATTCGGCCATTAAAAGACTTACGATGCTGCGATGGCGATGCAGTTACTCTTGAATGTCACGTCGAAGCTGTTCCAGAGCCGGTTATTATTTGGGAGAAGGATGGTCACGTTCTGCATAGTGGAAAAGATATCGACATGATTTATGATGGAACCAAGGCTATACTCTCTATTCGTCGAGTTTATCCAGAAGATGAGGGTGAATACACTTGTGTGGCGAAGAATAATGTTGGACGAGCCCTTTCATCGGCGTGCATTATTGTTGATGTTCCAGAAGAAAAAGAGAATCATTTAAGTCGGCAATTGGCTCGTCCATCGGGCTTATTGTCAGCAAGTTCCACGCCTCGTTCAACCCCGCGAACAACACCAAATCGAAGTGTCTCCCCTCTAAGACTGTCTTTCCGCCATACCAGCATTGACTTAACTACTAATCGAAGACAAGTAGCTGCTCCGAAATTCTATGCCATTCCGCATAACAAAGTTGTGGAAGAAGGTGATAGTGTTCGATTCCAATGTGCAATCACCGGTCATCCGACACCATGGTCAACATGGGACAAAGATGGATTGATTGTCTCTCCAACTACCAGAACTTCTATTAAAGAAATCGAAGACTTAAGGATTCTAGAAATCGATGAAGTAACATTCGATGATGCTGGTCTCTATCGCATCACTTTAGAAAACGACTATGGACGTATTGAGGCCACAGCAAGGCTTGATGTTATTGGAAGTAGCAAACATTCAAAATCTCCAATGGGTCGAGCGGTGAGATCGACGTCATCACGTAGGAATTTCTTCATATCCCGCAGAATAATGGGACCGTCAACAAGAATCGGTGGACGAATGGCACTCTCGACAAGTATGCGAGGATCATCGGTGCCAGCGAGAAAGTTTTATCATAACGGTGATGAAGTGATGGAGTCGGATAGAGTTCAAATTATATTGACAGATAGCGAGGCTTGTTTGATTGTTGATAATGTTACAGAGGCCGATGAAGGAATTTACACATGTATAGCGCAGGACGAATATGGCGCCCAGGCGACATCGACTGCAATTGCATTTTATAACGACGATGCGGATATACCGTGTGATCCTCCAAAAATAATAAGCCACTTATCAAAGACGTTAGAAGTTAGCGAAGGTGCGACGACAGATTTAGCATTCGAGCTGGAATGTTTTGAGCCTTATGAATATGTGTGGACAAGAAATGGAGAAGTTCTACCCGATTCATCAGAATTTAAGTAAGTATGATAGAATAAGGAAATGATAATAATTTTGACAGAAATATGATGTTAACAAAAGAATTCTTAGGTGTGTTTGTAACGTAAACTTTTTTTTTTTACAAATTATCACAATTTGTCATCAAAACGAAACGAAAAAAAACAACTTTGCGAAGCTTGGTGAAAATTTCAAGTTTCCAAACAAGAATCTAGATTTTCTTAAGTTATTTTTGGTAAACGTCACTTTACTATTCTACGAATATTTTGTTTTTAAAAATAGAAAATTTTAACCCGTAGTTTAACTCTTATTCAACCATTATTAACAAAACATATATAGATTTTATCGGGACCGAAAATTATCTGAACTTAGCTAAGTCCATATGGACTTAAGTTGTTGTTGTTTTTACGTGTAAATCGCTTAGTTCTTATGGACTTTGCAAAAAAAAACACGCCTAATATTGCTTTAAAAATAATTTAAAATATTTTTTTTAAACATACTTCTGACTTTTTTCGTTAAAATGAAGCCTTATTACAGTTGTTAATAGGTGTATTTTTTTTCAATCCCAGAGGGAATTGGTTGAAAAAAACGATATCGGGGATTAGCGACGCCATTACAGAAAAAAATGTAGTTTCCATACCAACTACATATATCAATAACAAGTATATAATTCCCGCCGGTAATACAGTTTTTCTCCACGCTTAAGTTAAGCCCCGAAAATTATCTGGGTTTAGCTAAGCCCATTAGGGATACGTAAGTGTTGTTGCATTTAATATGTAAACTATCAAGCCCCGAATGGTTTTTTCATCCAATTTCCTTCGGGCTTGGAAAAAAACACGCCTAATAACAAGTTTGTGGGATCCATATATGTCATGTATATTTGTTTTGCTATAAAACTGCTCTAATAATTTTAAAAACTTTCTTCGTGTAAATTCATATTTATACAAATAAGCAGATAGCATTCTTTTTTCATAGGTATTACAGGAGTTGTTTAAGTTATTTATAGAACTAATATCATGCATTTTAACATTTTTCTCTAAATATGCCTACATTTCAAATTTTTAAAATAATTCTATGTCTCTTGAACGATAGGGGTATGTTTGCTCAGTGCAACCCAGGCATGTGTTTCATTTAATTTGCAACACGACTTCTAGGTTTATAACCAAAATAATAAATACCAATAATTTAAAACGTTACCAGTATTTAGATTTAAAGTTGAACGTGGTCTTCTTTTAATTATAACCAAATACAGGGTGTCAGATAATAAGATGCACGTGGGAATATTGGTATGCCTGGCCTTTCTATTGAATACGAAATCGATGGCGATATAGTCAAATATTTTAAATCTATTCGTTTGAATTTTCCATTTGACATTATTTAGTTTCAATAAACCATCAACTTCCACGCCCAAAAATTTAATTTCGTTAAACAAACCATCGCTATGCTTCACTATATTTTGACAGGTACATTGATCATGGCAACGGTATCATCTGCCTCCGCATCCAAGATACTTTCGACCTTGACACTGGTTTATACGAATGCAGAGTAACGTCCACCTATGGAACCTGTTCGACAACATGCGAGCTTCGAGTCGATGACCGACATCCAGCAGCCAGCCATGATGAAGTTGATAGATCTGGTCTAGCGATATTAAAGAATCCACTTCCAGTGCTCGGAATGGAAGGTATGATTACTTCGTTCTGTGCTAAGATTTACCCACCAGATTCACACGCCAGTTGGATAATTTGTGGACGCGACGTCACCGTTGACTCACGAAACTTTTCGGTAAGTTGTTTAGCATACCTTATTGTATATAGCTATTTTGTAATCAGCTTGTTGTTAATTTTATTATACAAGTGAACAAGATACACAAATGAGTTTCTCTTTTGATGATAGATTCCGATCGAAACAGGGGAGGGGGGTGCTACATGTAGTGTAGCTGCCTGACCCTTGCCAGCTTTAATGGGTAGGGTAACCATATGCGTCTCAGTCGCGTTCGTACATCGCGTCGTATCGGTTACAATTAGTTCACATATCAGCTTCACGCGTGGAAATATTTGTAAACATTTTGAAACAAAATAAAACGGGAAAAAGTATATCTGAAAGATGAGTAAATTGAAAGTAAGCTAAATTTATTAGTTTGTTGTGATCTTTGTGCGGGGCAGGGAAAGTGGTCCATGATTGTTTTTTTGTTCAAACCAAGTACCTATATGAACGTATATATTCATTAGACCGAATAATTGATTGAAAAATGTGGGAGTGCGAAGAAGCTTGTAGTTTTTAAGAAATTAATTGAGGTTAAATGTAGCTATATAGAATGCAAAATATATATTGGGTTCATTGTGAATTTTAAATCAAAAATATTCGAATTCTGTTATTCATAAAGTACATATAACGGAAAATGAAAGCGGATGTATTATAAGAAAATAAATAATAAACATAATCAATATACATAGGTGCGGCGCATCCAATTCAGTAATAATGTCATCTTGTTTATATTAAGACGGAAGCGGAGCCATGTTTTATTCAATTTAAATTTTTTTCTATTTATCACTTTGTATAAATCTACTTACCTATACCTGTAACCTATAGATAGTCGGCATTATTGTGAGTTTGAATCTTTTAAGAATTTTGATAGACAGCCATTTGCTCATTTCGGATAGATTCAATGCACGTATAGTTCATTTCATTGATTTATCCGCATTTCAGTTATTAACAGATAAAATATGTTATAATTTGATCTATTGTCGGTATATCTTCATAAGCCAGCCGCATCTTCATTTACCTATCACTCAATATACAAAATTAATTATGAGACATATTTGATGATGAATTTTACTATCTGCAATCACCGTCTATCGCTTTGGCAGTTATAATAGTCTGTTTGTAATTTTATTCCTTTACCGCAAGTTTTGTAATGCCAATAAAAAAAACATTAAGCCAACATAGAAAGCCGACTCTTGGTAAAATACAATTATTTGTGATATTTTAAGTCGAATGTTTTGATAAATTATTTTCTTTTTTTTTATTAATTGAGAAAGAGTAAAAATTTGGTGATATTAAGTTTTATTTGGAAAAAACTTTCCTTAAAGTTTGTTGTTAGCGTTTGTATTTTTAAAAATGTTACTTCTTTAAATTTATATACCTACAATAATTACAATTTATTAATTAAAGATTTATTAAAGAGATAATATTGCAATATACAAACAAAATAACCATATCATCTAAATGACAAGAAATAATTATTAGATAAGGTTAGCATTTTGGATTATAAAGTAGAAGAAAAATCAAAAAAAAATTTGAGCGCAGTATCTACACAAAACGTGAGAAGATTCACTTTTCCGTCGGAATGTCTAGAGCTATAGGGCGAGCGTCCAATTGCTGATATACTGCAGACACACAATTTTTTGATAAGAACCACAATTATATATGTATTTAGGTATTTTGTTTCTTTCATACGACTTCCGACACATAAATATTGACACAGGGTCATAAGCCCACATCAGCGCAAAAAATCACAATAGTTCTCTTCATATACATCAAAAAATAAATTTGTTTGGATTATGGACTTATTAACCTTTGCCAATATTTATTTGTTGAGTAACTTTGATCAGAACTTTAGTCAGACATTGTGAAACGCTTGTTTTTTTTTCTATACATAGCACAGTAAGAAATTCTCAAAAAAATGCATTGGTATAGTACCATGGTTTTTTTAGTAGGATTCTACTTAAATTGGGATGTTTTTTGTGTAATATCTGTAAAGTCGTACTATACAATGGATAACTTTTCACAATAAAACACGCATAATGTTTGTTAATTGATGTCGTGTAAAAAATGTGTTTAACGTTTTAATCAAACTTAACATTATGAGGATGGAGAACTCAAAAGAAGAGGTTTTCGTCAAAATTATAAAGCATAGTTTTTCAGTCAATTTAGATCCCTCAATTTAGTTAACTCTTAGAATTTGCGTAATTAACTGAAAATATTATATTTGTGACAGATGTGTGTTAGAACACTATCGAAATATAGAGAGGACGAAATGAAAGAGAAGATGGAGCAAGTTCGTCCAACATATTCAAGTACCTACTTTATCTGATGACCTAACAAATTTTGAGGAAATTTAAACAAATTAAATGATTGGAGATAAGGTGGTGACACACAAATTTTAAAGCTGAAATTCTCAAACACCGCAAGCCCCCAATTTGGTATTGCATATTGAAAAAAGAAATCTAATTGAACAATACCTATATGTTAAGACATGCGTTTATATAGAACAAGGTCAATTTAGTTAAATTCTTCATATTGCATAAAATTATTTAAAACAAATAAAACTATTATAACATGCATATATACAGTGTATATCTATGTTCATAAATAAAATCAATCCCTTAAAATTTGACATCTTGAACAAAGTTAGAAAATATAATATTAAATACAAAATATAAATACTAAAACATTTATTTATCTATGACTCACAAATTTATCAAAACAAATCTTTTAATCAAACTCCACACCGACACTTCTTAATTAATATATATGAATATATGTACATACATATGTACAAAACTGCTGTTTAAACTCAAGTTTATTTTTTTTTTGTTTTTCGTTTTCATTGTTTGCTCTATAAAGACAGGTATAACAATCTTAAAAAATATGTCGTATATAGTTTTAATTACACTTAATTACCTGGGCGTAGGGCGTTTTACTAAAAGTTTTTCCTTAAAAATAGACAGGTTTAACGTGGATTCCCCCAAAAATCCATTTAAAATCAACTTTTGGTAATAATTCCCAGCGTTGACACATGCGGAATATTTTATATGTAGTTGATGTTGGTGCGGGGAAGATAGATTTTAATAGTCATTAAAAAATTCAGATTTAAATTTAAAAATTAATTATTTTTGTGCCAAACGGAATACGATTTCATATTGATTTTTTTGTTGACACTTTTAGTGGTGTAAAATTTCAATTTTAAACCAAGGGATACTGTATTAAAATGAGTGGAAGATAAAAGGGTAGTTTGCGACTGATTTTAGTTTGCTTTTTAATAAGATCACATCCACCTTAACAATTTAAAGGGTATAACCGCGGTTGTTGGAACATTTGAATTTTTGTTATACATCGGCTCATGTTTTTTTTTTGACATTCCTTCAAAAATGGTCATTATTTATCGATTTATGTTTTTCACATTTGATTCATTAAATTTGGAACGAAGTTTTATTGACATTTTCTAGAGCGCTTTTGAAATTTTATTTACAAAAAGTAACGGCTATATATAAGCGTTAATAGGTTTCTTTCGACTTTATTAAAAAAAATAAAATTTGTTTGTGGATTTTTTTGGGTGTGGCCTACTTTTATTAACAAATCAACATTTTTTTCAGAAACTGTTAGCCAAACATTTCTTAGAAGATTTTGTTCAATCTCTATCGATTTAGATTGAGAACAATAGCCATGGCAATATTAGGCGTCTCTGAACAGAGCCTGAACGAACCGATTAAGCTCTGAGCACAGTTTAATCAGAGCTCTCCGATTTAATTTTAATTATGAAACACACCAGACTTTGGAATTAGGTTTTCCCACAGTAATACCCAAGAATTTCATTTTTCCAAAGACGTAAATAAAAGCACAGAAATCAATGGCCGCGTTCAGGTTTCACTAGGATAGCCTATCTAAGATACTCGAGTATCCAGTATGTTTCTGAACGCAAATCAGCTGTTGTTGCCGTTTCTCATAAGATAGATAAGTATCCCAGAATTTTTAGGATAGCTTGAGATTAATTTTTCGGCAACAGCTGCTTTGACATCAGCTGTGATTTTACAAGGGATTACAACAACACAAAGCTATCCAGATCGCTTTGGATACAAACATGAACGCGGCCAATACGAACAACAAAAACAAACCCAATAAAACTCAAATGTCAATTAATTAATTTTGTGCGTAGAAAGAGTGGAGGGTTCTCCAGGTATTCTGCTAAATTTTTATTAATGACGTTTATCATTTATCAAACAGCATATAGCTAAAGCCTAGTACATACTTCCTCGTGATGTGAACAACCATCAGTGGAGAAAGTGAATTTTTGACACAATTTGCTTGACTTTTGCAGCTTTTATGGTCAAATTGTCAAAGCTACACCAAAAATCAAAGAGTTCTCGTACATTTTGCACGTGAATATGGTTCACCGCTCTCCACTTTTTGTCATGGCTTCACGAGCACGCTCACGGGTGAACAAAAATGCAAATTTGTATGGATTCACGACATGATTCACAAGTATGTCTATCATGTCGTGAATCCTTACAAATTTGCATTTTTGTCCACCCGTGAGGCCATGACATAAAGTGGAGAGTTTGTGTTCACGAGCAGTGAACCATATTCACGCGCAAAATGTACGGGTACTCTTTGATTTTTGGTGTAGCTTTGACAATTTGACCATAAAACCTGCAAAAGTCAAGCAAATTGTGTCAAACATTCACTTTCTCCACTGATGGTTGTTCACTTCACGAGGAAGTATGCAGTACTAGGCTTAATACTGTAGAACGAAAACCAGAACGACAGTTTAGTTGCGTTATTATTGCGTTGCGTTATTTTTGTATTGAATTTTTCATTTCGCATCAGCAGTACGATTAAGTTCAGGAAAATGAGATCTCGGAGATCTCAACAATCTCAGTTACCTGAACAGGATTCCTCAGCAAAATTTCTCAGCTATGCTGCCAAAACTCTGAGGAAAAAAATCTTGGATTCGCTTGCTCACTTTTTGAGTGAGAACAATCTCTAAGATCTCATTTTTCTGAACACGCCAAATTAATGTAAAAATGGAAATGAACGCATTCAGATATTTAGAATGAGTTCTTTGTATGCATGAAAAGTTTTATTTGATCATGGTTGAATACAATTTTTCTTAACAAAAATCCCTTTCTTTGTACTATGAGGATCGACAAATCCCTTTCTTCTTAAGATTATTTTATTCCGGAAATTCCCCCACACAAGAAGGGATATGTCCCATGATCTGGTATCGCTGAAACACTTAAGCATTGAGTATTGAATAGTCACATGATTACCTATAACAATCTGTCAAATTATATGAAAATTCGGTAAAGTTCACCGCGCTTAGGTTTTGACTTCGTAAGCTCGGTCATTTAATTCTGAGTTCATGGAGCACTACCGTATCTAGTTCTGATAGAAAAAATAAACATAAATTCGAAGCTCTAAGCGTTGAAAACTAAATAAGAAACACAAATTTTTTTTTGACAACTCAAGCTTTGCTCTGAACTGTTTAAAAAAAAACTCCATGTGAATTTTATATATATAATGTTATGTATGATTGAATCAAAATTTAATTAAAATTTTCAAAAACCCGCTCCTATAATTTTCCTACTTCATAATATAGTTATTTAATTTTGTATTCATTTTGTTCTCCTTTTAAAATGGTTTTGTTATTTTGTTATTTTTTAAAACTTAAAGTTATATTTTTTTTTATTTGTGTATCATTGAAAATTAAACATAAGCAGTTGAAAAATAAATAAATAAATAATCGATTCTCTTCCTGAGATTAAAAAAAACCTATTTTTATGTAATTCTTTTACATTTCTTCTGCTCAAATATTTGTCGTTATAAATTGAACTATAAAAGCAAGTTAACCTGGTCTTATCGTGCAGTTGCATTTCATATAAGGTATAGCTTCTTCTTCTTGAAAATTTGCATACCATATAGAATATTAAAGGCAGTTTCTATTATTAATTACAATTTAAATAGTACAAAGAGATTTTACACCTAAACAAATCATTTTCATTTCAGCTCGGTTTAGAAATAGAAATAGCAAATATTATTTGTTTGAAAAGATAACTCTACTATAAAATGATATTGTTAAAGGTGTTAAGTGTGAGAAAAATAACAAATTACAACATACTAAATAGGTTGCCAGCCGTGCTAATAGCTATATTTTGAAAATCAAATCTTCAATCATGTTTGCCAAAATATTCTTCTTCTTTTTTTTTTTGGAAAAGTACCTATCTATATCTATTGCCAAAGCAAAGCTTAGTAAAAAAAAAATATATAAATATTTGTAAATTTAATTACGTGATGAGTTGAAGGAATTCCGATGTGGATTTAAATAGCTGTATTCAATGAACAAAAACTAGAACAAAGCAGAGCATTACATGTTTGTAAAAAACTGTCAGAATAAGTTAGAAATAAAAGTTCAACTTCATGGTTTATATACGTTGCGGTTGCTAGTTCCCCAATCAATTGTGAAATTTCAATTTCAGTTAAATTTAATATAAATATCTATAAAAAGTATCACCTGGTAAGACTCGAAGAGAGAAATGTAGAATTAACAAAAGTTAAAATTTAATAAAGAATTATTAAAGGAAAAGATTAGTTTTTTTCAGATTCCGTAACGAAATTGTATAGAAAAAAATTAATTTGTTATATAATCAATCACCTGACGTGGGGGAATAACTCTGATGTCAAATTCGAGTTCAGGGTTATTCCCTAATCTTTCGCAAAAGTATAGTCTGGCTCCAGATAAGTTCCATACCTGTCGTATAATATTTTCGTCGAAATTTCATTTCCCTATTCCAAAATAGGCAAAATCTCTCCTTAACTATACACAGCAATTAAAACCCATTTCTAGCTATAAAATTAGTATCTAACACAACCTTGAAATATATTTCCCTATAAGCACATAACAAAGAGTTATTTTTTTAGTTACGTTACCATACCATACAAATTTCTCAACTACGTGACTAGTACTCTTTCCATCTAGATCCAATTGCAATTCCAGAGCCAGACAACTCAATTCTCATTCGGCATACCTACCTACTTACTTTACTTTTCTATATGATTTCAACTTTAAAGAAATTATCAAATCGTAATTAGCAATACACTATAATATTATTATTACCATTAGCCTTGTAAGAAGCTTCGTCTAGGGAAAAAAAAACGCGTAATTTAAAATCCAAAAACAGTGTGCGACAACTAAACTATACGTTCGTTCGATTAAGTAAAAGCTAGCAATATATACAAAAGCGTGTGGTGTGTGACTCAAACTTTTTATATTTTGCATTCCGACACAGCGTTGCCGATGTGGCACGATCGTGCACTTTTGGCACTTTTTTATTTAAATGGCACTGTGGCACTAAAAGATATCATATGGCACTTTCATTTTGGTATAGTAAAATAAAATATTTGACAAACAAAAAACTAATTCTTAGAACGTTTAAAAAGCATTTAACGCACACTACTAATCGTGTTTTTATTGCAAATTTGCTAATTTCGTTTGACAGATAATTTCATTTTGTATTTGACTGAGCAGTTTATAGCTTCTTTTGTTGTGTTATCTTTCTGTTTCTGTTCTCTATACATCGAATTTTGACATTTTAAATGGTTTCCAATGCGTTTCCACTATGGGTGCATTCAACTTGGGTGTGTTCACAAAGTTTTTACGTAATTTGCAACCTAATTTCGAACAAATTTGGTTGAAATTACCCCCTTTCAAAATGTGTATTTATATGGGAAATGAGATAGTTTGCAATCGAATTTGGAAATTTTCAACGAAATTACCTCATTAGTATTAATTATTTTTGTTTGTGAAATTAGTCATTCCTGATTTGGTTTTCATTAAAAAGTTGAGTTTGTGCTTAAAAATGTATTTAGAAGAATATAATTTTCTAAAGATTTGTCAATAAAACTGCAAAAACAATAAAAAAAAATGCAGCGGAAGTCGCATTGGGTGCGTAGAAAATAAAATACCTAATATAAAGTTATTTATAATGAAGCGCAATTAATAATTTTTTTGAAATAGACTGACATTTTATTAATTTCTGTTGGTGCCACGCAGTGGCTTAAAATGGCACTATTTGCTGGGGGCGATGGCACTAACAAAAAACTATTTCCGGCAACGCTGTTCCGACAACGGACGTTTTGGATAAAATTAAAAGACAAAACGCCACGATAATGGTGACCAGAGTTATATTTTTTTGATAATTACATTAAAATGAGTGATGATGTAATGAATTTTGGTGCCTTTCGTTTTGGTAATAGAAAAGTTTTATCAAACAAACAGATATGTATGTTGAATTTGGTTGGAAGCTATTAAGTGTGGATGAGTAATTTATTGACCGAGGAGTTTGTTCAATTTCGAGATTGTCCTCTTTATTCAATTCCTTTTACAATTAAATTAAACATTGGCGAAAAAATTAAAACAGCCTGATTTTTAGGTATTAGCATGATATTAGTTAACAATTTTTTAACTTTAAACCTAAAACAATGACAGTTCATGCGCAAAAATAATCAAACATACCATTTTCATATTTTTCACTGTCAAAGTGACATTTGGAGTTAGTATGATACTAAAACAATAAAATAGATGTTTGGTTATATTAACTTAATAAAATGTTAAAAAAGTAGTATGATGCTCGCTACTTTAAAATTTAAAAAAAGCGTATTTTTAACCTAATTTCATACTTAAAATGTTTGAATATCGTACTAAAATGTCTAAAATTTTGTGTCATTATCATAAATAATGTGAAGGAATTATAAGAAGAACATGAAGTCTTTTATTTTCGTACTTCGAAATTTAAATTAAGTCGTATCACATTTGTGAATTCTCAGTTCTCACAATCTTTCTTTTTTTTTTTTTAATTACAAATTTAAATTAGGCTTTAATTAACGCTGTTAATGGACAACGACATTTTTCTTTGATCTCCAACATGACATCAAAAGCCTACGGAAACCACAACAAAAAATAAACAAACGCAAAAAATCATAGATAGACATGCTGTAATGAAAGATTTCTCAGAATTTCGTGATAATCTAATCCTAAAGTAGTTTTAATTGTGGTCTCACATTTCTAAAACAAAAAACGAAGATATCTGTGAACTGAGATTTAACCAGGATCTAAGTATATGTGATTGAATATTAATTCACTTTAAAACCCTGAACCCTGGTATAGAACCTTAGTTAATCCATCCAAATTGGTGGGTTTCAATCTTGATCCGAAGATGATCAACGTTTGTAAACAACTGGCCCTACAAAATCAACAATTGAGTTATTTTTAAAACGGTTTATTTAAACATAATTTTTGGAATATAAATAACTATAAATTAACACATAATAAGTAAAAACTATTTGTTGACTGTTTATTTTTTATATTATTGGGGTTTGTAGATACTACAACTTCTGACTTCTGGTCTCATACAAGTAAATAGTTGTATTTAAGAAGCTTATCTAGTGTTGTTTTTAATGGAAAGACTTGAGAAAAACTATTTCTTGCATACAAGACTCGAACTTTATATTACATGCATCTGGTCACACCAGTTCTAATGTTTATATAGAGCGCGCAATTTACACTGCGCCGACGTAAGCAACTCATTCAATTTCCACCTGTTGCAAGGTGGATCTAGAGCAAAGGTAGAACTTATCTCCCATTAGTCTTCTTGATCGATTGTAGTCGACAGCACGAGCTGTCCGTGAGAACCATATAGCCGTGTGTCGTCGTTGTCGGTATTATTACGGAACAACTTTGATAAAACTTTTTAAGTTCTGGCATTCAGAGAGCCTGTACAAAGGCATCATATAGCGACAAAGCATATAAAGTGTCAATAGAAGTGTTTTTGGGGTCGTTGTGGACTCGTGTTTTTTTTATCAATTTTCCTTAACAACAACAAAATTTATTGATGATTGACACTCAGCTCATTGTGATCATATAATATTTGCAGCTGGAAGAATCTCATTCGGACGGAGTAAGAATATTACACGTCCTCGGTTTGGATTATAGTCATAGTGGAGAAGTGCAATTTACCGTGCAAAGCACCCTACGCCCAAAAACCGAACGTATCACAACCTGTACAAGTCTAGTTGTTCTGCCAGGCCTGCCAAAGGCTCACTTCCAACTGGACACTTTAGCCACTGAGGAAGCATCCGCTGTTCCGGCGTTCATCGACCAAGGACCAACTGATTGCACAGCTCTCGTTGGAGAAACAGTGAGATTGCACGTCACATTTGGTGGATATCCAGTGCCTTCTGTTAAATGGTTCAAAGCGGTGAGTTAATTTTTCTTATTCTATGTAATTTGTTTTTTTCTTTTCCTATTATTTTTTTATATTTTTTGCCCTAACTTGTGTAATAACAGCCGAGAGGAGTTGATTTACATTTTTTGCTGTCAGAACATGGTGAGGTTACCATTTGTGGTAATTTTTCCGACAGCCAGGCAAAGCGGGCGCTATAAATTTTCTCATCGGCTGCACATTGGAATAGTTTTGGTCTAGAAATTTGCGTCAGCGAGAAGAATAGCTAAATTGAAACAGTAACCGTGCGTTTTAGCAATTTTTTATTTTTTTTTTCTGTCCAACAGTCGGTCGGTCGGTGGAAGTTGTATGCACAATGAATATAAGATGCCACTTGACCTAGATTATATATATATATATATATATATATATATATATATATATATATATATATATATTATTTAGCAGCTTGTTTCTCCATCTATTGTTAAAAAAAATACTATGTCGACTTCTGAGGATTGTGTGTCTTCTTTCTTATTCGACTATAAAATGTGAAATTGGATTTAGATTGTGTAAGTGAAATTGGATAAGTGAAAAGATCTTAGTTTGAATTTAAGAAATCTATCTTGATCTGGTGATTTAAATGTGATAGTTTACCATAAAGCACGGATCAAGAATATATTATTCAAAAAAAAAAGAAGCGGAATTGGTGAATTAGATTTCAGAAAATTTTGTGAAACGGTAGAATTCCGACGGAAAATATGACTACATATTGTACGAAAAAAAAAATTTTACAAATTGTTCTTGTATTATATGTATGTCTTGGTTCTTTTCCTGGTTCTAGTTTTAGCCACCACATTGTCATTTGAGCTGAAAACTCAATGCTGTTAGTTTTTAGTGACCCTATATAACGAAACTCAAGTTCTGTTTGGTAACGTGAAATTTTTTCGTGAATTTTCACAATTGTTCACAATTTGCTGTCAATATACCTGACCATATGAAAAAAACTCGGTTTTGGGAAATATTTCTATTTCCGATGTTTATACCTTCTGTGAAATACTATAATTTACGCATATTGCAGAAAGACTTCGAAGTGCTCAATTTTTCTTTCCCTTCTTTATTTTACTTGACCGTTAAAGATTTTAAAAAATTATAGGTTTTCAAATCATATAGATACCATCGCAATATTTCATATTTTGTCATATTTTATTAGTTAATTATGTAAAAAGCTTTCTAGAGAATAAAACAGTTGCATTCCCTCTAAACAGTTTCAGTCGTATTTATAAAATTTTTGTCTACTTAGACACTGTCTAACTATTTTCAAATTGGTGGAAATATGCTTTATTTAATAAAAATAAATATCACATTATTCACGATTAGGATAATCTACTCTTGTGTCTTAGTTAGGCAGCTATAAAACAACAATAAACAAGGTTTTTAAACAAACACATTTTCCAAAGTTGGACAGTTGTCCAAAGTTAGACAACTTTTATAAATAAGACCATTTGTGTTTTAAAAATGCTCAAAGCACTTTCCCTTTAGAAAATATTTTTGACATAAGTAGCTTCTTTAAAGTACAGAAATAATCCCATTGGGTTAAGCCACCTCTGTAAATATAAAATGCTTTTCCTGCATGGCTATATGTTTCTCTACGATTATATAATATTCAGAATTTCTCCTTTTCTATACTATTCTTTTTTATCTTCAAAGACTTTTGCTGAGTTAGTCATGGGTTTTCTTAGCGAAAGACTTGTACAAAGTAAAAGGTATTTTGGTAATATGTTACGCGTATATCGTGAGTATTTATTTCTTTATCGTGACATTACCGGCAAACAACTGGTTAAATTAAGTGCATCGTTTGTAATGAGAGTAAGGTACACACAATTAAATTTATTTTTACTCACCCCCATAAACTTTTAATGACAATAATAATTATAAGAATGATTAGATTACATTTAGAGATATTTGTTTTGTTGAAATAGGGGCACAAGGGACTTGGAAAGTTTAAATAGGACTTAGGCCCGTTTGCTGATACTACACATAACGATTTAATTTGAACTTAAATTCTTAAATGGGACTTTTTCCATGTCATAAAGTGATACTTCAGAAATTAAGTTCAACTTAAATCGTTATGTGTAGTATCAGCAAACCTCCCTTATAGATTTTCTGATTTAATAAGGGTTATTTTCCTAATTTGGTACAAAATTGATGTAAGACAACATAGCACAAAACAAACAAAAAATTATAAATAAATAAAACTAAGGACAAATATTTTTTCTTTGATATAACCAACACGTATATAATGCCTAGTTAGCCATGAATTAATTAATTCCTTTTTATTGCACGTATACAAAACAGAATAAAACAAGTGCGAAAAAAATTGATTTCATCATTTTTTTTTTAGGTATTCAGGACTATTAATTCTTGGTAGTTTGAAAGAAAAACTGAAAAGATAGAAAATGTTCAGTTTGAAATTCTTCTTTTTCCATGTCCAACTCTGCAAAAGCGCCCAAAAAGAAAGGGTGCCTAAAAATTTCTAAACACATTTCTGTGGACTTAACTTATAATAAATGGTCTAATTACGGCACTTTAGAACAAGTAATACTTAATACATAATTTTGTGAAACAGGGCAGGGAAGTACAATTTCCAAGCAGAATTGTAAAAAAGTGGAGCATAAATCTAAAAATTCTGAAGTAGATTTGAAAACGAAAGAAAAAGTTGTATTTTTACCAAAAGTAAATATTTTTTTAACAAAAAAAGAATAAATAACATACCTACACAAATTCCATTTCATAACAGAATAAAATTTTAAGCCTAGTAGGTACTCACCTCCCGTGAAATGAAAAATAATAAAAATACTACATGTGGAAATTGGATACAAACCCATAATTCCTCACAAGAATTTTTGGTAGGTACTCGGTTACTTATTTTGAATGAAAACAAAATTACTAATGAATGAATGAAAAGGTTCATTAAAAAGAATACAGAATACATTAAAAAGTGTTTGATTTCCGTGTTTTCAAAATTTTGGATTTGAATGTAATTTTTTTAAAACCTGTTAATTAAATTAACTTTTTTTTTAAAGAAAATGGGTTTCAGGTTCAGGAATGGGTTTCTGGCTTTAAAAACAGCTATAGGATTTTGATGGAGAGGTTATTTATGTATGATTAGTCCCTCTCCTATTGATGCATAATATTATCCCAAAGACCAGTTATTTGTTATTATACTGTTTATTGTACTACTTTTTGCTATAGAGTTATAATTGCAACATTTTGGAAAGCTGGTATTTTAAAAACTACATTGGTTCTACATTGACGGTTTTGGGCTCAAATTGAAGAAAATGTAGTTATCTTAAAATCGTAGAACGAAGTTATAATCGAAACTTCCATATTATTCACTTGATACATCCAGACTACAACTTAAATCCGGATGTATTTACATTGAATCTGTATAATTTACATCTGGATTTAAGTTTTAATCTGGGATGTATCGAGTGAATAATATGGCGGTTATGTGTTTAAATCGTCAATAATTGAAAAAAGCGCGAACATTTTTAGATTTTTTCCAATGTTGCGTTTGTGGCTCGAAGACGAAAACTTGGCTTATTCACTAGACCAATATTGTAAACACCTCAGCCAAAAATCAGAACTATACCGGATCTGACGCAAGGTCTTCCTCCTATGAGACGACAAAGTTACTGGACTTTATTGAATAAACCAATGTAGTGTACTAATTACTAATTAGAACATTCAAAAATTAATATTATAAGCTTTTCCCAAAAAAAGGTCGACGGAAAAACAAGATTTTAATCTTATCCATTTTTATAATTTTGCTGTCGTCATTCCTATTGGTGTCTAAATAAACAATAAATTGGGTGGTGCCTCAGCTCGTAAAGAACTATAGGGGAAGAATGGAGGGGACCTACTATTTTATAATATAACTTTTGTTCTAAAAGATCAACAGCTCAAAAATCTCCAGTTACTTAATCTCGAAAAAATAATTTGTAATCTCAAAAAATTGTCCAACAAAATGTTTAAAGATTTTTTAACTTCTATTAAATTCCGTTCACATAATTAGAATTAAATTTTTTTTTGGTGTCCATATACCAGAGATTACTACCAGAGGTTCTTGATGTACTAAACTCGATTATTGCTTAAAACATTCTTTATTACGAACAGTATACCAAACGATTTCTTAAACAACTTTGTTTTAACGTTTAAATAATAAAAAACCGTTCAGAAATGTTTAATATTTAAATATTTTTCTCCAAATGGCTCCAAAGATTTTGATAAAATTATTTCCTACCTTGGAAACAGTTTACTTCTTCAAGGAAAAACAAAACAATATTGGTAGCACTGATATTTCAACGACATTTTAGCTATCAGCTGTTTAAAAATAATATATAAATTGTGAATAAAAGAACCAATCAACAATTATTTTGTTTTAAATTGTTTTAATGCGCAGTTAAAAAATTAAATTTTGAAAAAAATCATTAGGTACCCATTTTCGAAATATCGAATTTTCGAAAAATAATTAAATTTTTTTTTAAATCCTTGTAAAATTTTGATATGCAATATTGTTCAAACTTATAAGAAGCTCTCGAGTAAAAAATTTCATAAAAATCGGTTTAACAGATAATTAGATAGTCAAAAATCAAAAAAATGGTGGATTACAGGAAATGCGATGCTTTATCAGCCTTTGGATGAAGGGAAAGTGGCATCTGAAAAAAATTCAGTTCGCCAAAAGTATAGACAGAATATCAGAGTTTATTAAAAAACTCTGTTTCTGATCAAAGTCCCCCAAAAATCGGTTTATTCGGTATCTAAAAATTATTTACCTATGTATATAGTAAGATATGTGCATTATACATGTGTGTCAATAAAAATAAATAAAATGTTGAATCGTGATTTGATGTTTTTTAACGGATAAACTTAGTTGATTAAGCTCGTTGAATTTGATTGAAGGAATTAAAAACGAAAAAATTAAGAGAGCTATGAACTAGCTATTCTTTTCTTCTTTTATTTTGCTCTTATACAGGATTTAAATAATTCATACAAAAAAAGGGCTGTATGCCTTGAGCTGTTTCGTTATTTATTTTTAATTCAATGCTCATTATGACTTTATTTCAGTTTAAAACCACAATTACACCGTAGTTTCTGTGGTTTTTGCGCTATACCTACCTACGAGTATATACGTCCACTAAACGCCCTATTCATCTATGTCATTTTGAAAGAATGAAACAGACAGATTGCTTGACGTTGCTTTCAAAAGATTTTAATTTTATCTCAGGTTTTTATTTCTGTGGTTTCATCAAAAGATGTTTGAGGTTCAATAATTGTAGGTAGCTAAAATTAAGAACAAACCAGCTCAGCTATCTATAATATATATGTCGGTATATGTACATACGATATACCTAAGACTATAAAACTCTTTAGAAGCCAAGGTGATAAAATTTTTTAATTGCTGTTGAAATAGAAAGTTGAGAGATGAGCCTTTTAATAATTCACATAATAATTGAAATAAATTTATTTTGTTTGTTATTACCCAATTGCAGGGCCGTCTGATTATCGAAGGTTCAAATATCAGAGTACACACAATAGCCGGACAGTCGATACTTGAGCTTTCATCAATTACTGCTGATGATAGTGGCAAATATACAGTAGAAGTTATGAACGATCACAGCAGTTATTATTCGGCAGCTTCGGTGGCAGTAGAAGGACCTCCAGAGCCACCAAGCGGTAAGCCAAGTATATCACAGGGACCTGATCGTATTGCGGTAGCATGGTGTGGACCACCATATGATGGAGGCTGCATGTTGACAGGATTTATGTAACTTATGCTTATTTTGAATTATTTATAAAAAAATAAATTAAATATTTTATTTTTGGAACAGAATTGAAATGCAAGAAGAAAATAAGGGTGAATGGAAGGAAATTGCCACAGTCGTGGATTCCTTAGCTTATACAGTGAAAAACCTAACTCCACAATCTGCATATAGATTCCGTGTTCGAGCTGAGAATATTCATGGAAGGAGTGAACCAAGTCTTGCAAGTGATAGAGTTGAAATATCTGGCCCAGAAGTTTCCAGTGAAGGTAAAATTTTATATCTTAAGGTGTGTCTACACCAAAGGAACATTTTTTAAACATTTCAAAAACAAAGAAACATTTCTGAAATCTTTTTGAAATTCCTCCGAAATGTTTCTGAAATGTTTATTTAAGTCTAGAACTTCAGGAAAAATACAATATTTCCTGAAACGTTTCTTTGCTGATGATCACACCTTTCAAAATGAAATACATCGGTTTAAAAAATCTTTTTTTGTACACTTTCAAGACTTCCAAAAGACAATCTCTATCAAATCAGGAGGAGATTTTAAGAGTCGTTTCGAAATTCTCGAAGAATTGGGCAAAGGACGTTTCGGAGTCGTTTATAAGGTTCAAGAAAAGGACACAAATCAAATTTTGGCAGCGAAAGTAATAAAATGTATCAAATCAATCGATCGACAAAAAGTCAAGGAAGAAATATCAATCATGCAATCTCTACAGCATCCAAAACTTTTACAATTAGCAGCATCTTTTGAAAGTCCGCGAGAAATAACAATGGTTATGGAATAGTAAGTTAATTCATTAGAATTTCTGTAACAATCATAGTTTTCAACTAATTTTTTTCCATTTACTTAAAATCCTATAGCATCACTGGCGGAGAACTCTTCGAGCGTGTTGTTGCCGATGATTTTACTTTAACCGAACGAGATTGTATTTTGTTTTTGCGCCAGGTCTGCGAAGGTGTCGACTACATGCACAGTCAGTCAATAGTGCATTTGGATCTCAAGCCCGAAAATATTATGTGCCATACTAGGACTAGTCATCAAATTAAGATAATTGACTTTGGACTGGCACAACGACTGAATACAGGCTCCCCAGTTAGAGTTTTGTTTGGTACACCAGAATTTATTCCACCCGAGATCATAAGCTACGAGCCCATAAGCTTCCAATCGGATATGTGGAGCGTGGGAGTGGTATGCTATGTACTGTAAGTATTTTTTGAATAAAAATTATTTTTAATAAGTTTGACATACAAATCTTCCTTTTAAATTCATTTCAAGACTATCTGGACTTTCACCATTCATGGGCGACACAGATTCGGATACATTTTCAAACATTACCCGAGCTGATTATGATTTCGAAGACGATGCCTTTGATACGGTATCACAGGAAGCAAAAGACTTTATTTCCAATCTTTTGATTCACCGCAAGGAAGATAGACTGACAGCTAAACAATGTTTAGAATCAAAATGGTTAACTCAACATCATGATGAGAATCTTAACAACAATAAGATTTGCACAGATAAACTTAAGAAATTCATAATTCGAAGAAAGTGGCAAGTAAGTTCAGAAAAAAAAAACTAGCTAATTACAAAATTTGCTTTTTTTATTTTATTTTTAATTTTGCATGAGTTTTTTGTGTGTGTTCAATTGTTTCTGTTTGTTATTGTTTATTGCTTAAGAAAACTGGAAATGCAATCCGAGCTTTAGGTAGAATGGCAAATTTATCAGCTTCACGAAGAAATTCAGCTGTTTCGACAGCTGGATCTGTACCGAGTAGTCCAAGACCTTCGCTATCAGGAACTTCGATATTTAGTCCAAATATTTCAGGACATATGACGTCGTTGAACGAAGAAGAGGATGACTTTAATCCAGAGCTTCCAAGTATGGAGCTTAAATTGAATGTAAGAAACTCACTTAAGGTTCGCGATAAGACACAATGCAGTGAGCGAAGTGATTCTGGTTTCAGTGAATGCTCGAATTGTAGTGGTGGAGTAAATAGCTCATGCCACTGTCCAAATTTGGTCATTGACAGATCTAATACGGCACCAAAAGACTCCGAAGAAGATCACAGTCCCCTCTCCGTTGCAGTTCCACATGACATTCTTAAGACCAAACTCGAAGAAATAGCCAAAACTCAGCTTGTAGATCACGATGGCTCACAGACTGCACCGCTCGAATCAAAGTCATTGTGGGAATCTAAGCCTATGACGAATAAAGAGAAAGACTCCGATGGGTCTTCTTATTCGGATTCTAAATCACCTGATCTTCAATTCAACTTGGAACATAAAAGTCCAAATGTGGCTGCAGAAACAGCGCCGATAATGCGATCGGACTTTACCAACACCATTAAGATGCGTAAGAAATCACTTGAGAATAATCTTCTCAAAGAAAAAGCCAAGCCACCCAAGGTGATTATCGAAACTTCTGGAAAAGTTTCGATGCTTAAGAATAAATTTAGTCAAAGTCCATCAGTAAAATCCGTGAGTAGTAATTTTGAGTGCAAAACTAATCCTAAGCCTAGCATTGATGTCAATAGGCCCAAAAACGTGTTTGACAGATTGACGTCCAGTAACAAATGTATGTCGAAAGATGATTTGATTATTTTGTTTATTCGATTTTTCTACAAAATTTCTTCTTTTTCTAGCAAATGGGCCATCGAAAACCTGTGCCTCAATATCCTTGCCGGGCTCCCCCTTACCAGTCCGTTCAGCGACGACAATGCGGTTAAGTGGGCGTGTTCGGGAAGCCACCGAACGCCTATCGCAGCCTAAGACTCCACAAGCTACAAGAAAATTCACCAATACTACAATCACTACAAATAATAACGAAATAAATCTAAAGAAGTCCACTTCAGATCATCACAATGCAAAGAATCTCAAGGCATTCAGAGGCCTTTCATAAAAATAAAAACAAAATGAAACGAAAAACAAACAAAAAAAATGAAAACGTTGAATTCCTCTTTTAAAGACGAATTTGTTGATAACGTTAATTTATAACAACGAGACCCCCAAAAAATAATTCGAATATAATTTATGTAGTTTTGTGTAATATTTATAGTAGGTACCTATTTTTGTTTTGTTTTTATATATTATAATATTGCCTTCTATTATTAAATTTTATTTGATTGTTTTTTTTTGTAATAATATTATTTATAAACAAATATTTAATTATTAAATCAAGTTTAAATTTTTTTTGTTTCGTACGTACATATTATATACATACAATTTAATTATATATTATTATCTTAAAATTTTGAATGTGCATACTTTTTATTTAATAAATAGTTGATGTACGACATTCATTTATATACCTATCAACCCCCCAGTGTTGAGCTGGTCTGGTAGGTGGTAGCCATCTTTGATATGGAACGAATTAGAATAAAGTTCTTAAAAAAATTAACTATTATTTGAGTGATTTTTATTTAACAGCTAGTCAAAGCCTCGTAAAGTGTTGTTGAAGATTTTAATTTTAAGAAGTAAAAGAAAAATCTAGACAAACATTTTAACTTAAGTTATTATTTCCGTCAAAATAATATCATTCTGGTCCAACCTCTAACATAAAATCTGTTTCATTACTTTCATGACTATTTTCACTATAAAACTGATTATAAAAATATTAAAAAATGTTTAATGTAGTAGGGTAGTACAAAATTAAATAAAAAATAAATCACGTCGTAAGTTTTATTTTGGTAATAAATCTTTCACTGGAATTGATTTTGAAACGTCTCAAAGTTAAGAGTTATAATGCTTAGGGTTGACATTCTGTATGGCAAAAGCGAATAATCGTTTTCGTTTTTGCTTATGTTCGTTTATGAAAAACGAACGATCGCTTTCGTTTCGTTTATTACAGAATCTGGCCCAATTGTTGTTTTTAAAAGCGTGATAAAAAGCTATTTTTGGCTTCTTTTAGAAAATTACCTATACATACAAAGAGTTTTAGAGTTATTTAGTGTCAAAGCTTTCAAAACCGATTCCTGCTTTATGCTGAAGGAGTACTTTTTGAAAACCCTTAAACGTAGTGGGTAGGCGTTTGTTATAAAGGGTTATGTTAGGTAAGGAGAGGGTGAAAAAGTTCCCTGAGGTATCCAAATATCTTTTTTCAGACTTACAACTTTAATATATTGCTTTGAACAATTCCACTACCTCTTCTTGATTTCTTTGAACAGTATGTTACGTCGTTATATGATATTACTATACTACTTCAGCTACGTGTCAAGCATAAATCAAACTTTTATATAGGTACATAAACAGATAACACGGTGAAATAAAATTAGATATTTATATCTATAGAAAATTATTCCGCATAATAATTAAAATAAAACAATAAATCAACGATCGGACATTTTTAATTTAAAAATAAATTGATTCGATAGCTCAGAAATATTTTGACGTTTCCATACAAACTATCGATAACAAAATTATAATTAGCACTTGGTGGGCAATACAGTTTTTTTTCGAAATTTTTTTTTAACAAAAATTGTCTGCGTTTAGTTAAGCTTTTAGCGCATAAGTTGTTGTTGTGCGCACAGGATTCTAAAGGGCCCTAAAGGTAGAACTATAATAGTCGGATGCCGACGTAAGGGGTCGTACGAAACGAAACGAATACAAAGAATTCATATGACGTGCCCATAATTGAGGTTTGCTTCGTTTCGACCAATTTTCGTTAACTTTTGCTTTCGGAAGTGAAGAGACATCTTCCGACTTTTATAGTTCTACCTTAAGAATAACAAAATTTAGAGACGACTTAAATATTCAAGTAAAATGGACCATAATGGTATATCGTCGCTGTGGATCGAATATCTTGTAACTCATAAAAGTTAATTTTTCAGGAGAAACAAAAAACTTGATATAAAAATATTGAGGACCAATAAAATTGACCTGCTATTTATGCCTTTAGCTTTGAAACTATCGTTCTTAGGCTAACAAGGTATTTTTCATTAGATCCGGAAAGTTGTTTGCAATAAAAGTGCATCATTATCTAAAAAGTGAACTTTTCTGGGTTACGAGGTATTCGATCTACAGCGGCGATATACTCTATATATCAAACCAAACATGGTATGACTCAAATATTAAAATAGACTCTAACAGCCCTATTAATAATTATCACCAAATAGATATGAAACAACACTAACACATGTTTTAACTTATAATTCTCAATAATAAACGTGTTTTAGCCTTTTTTGGTGTTCAACGAGCGGATAACTTTACCGTTCACAATTCAATTCAAAGCTGACTGATATTACAGTTAGCTTTCAAAAATGAAAGAAGTACTTGAATACGTAGTACAATTGAGGGAAGTGCTGCCTACTTTTCGGTGTTATTCAGTGAACCGATGTAATGAAGAAATAAGTTTATTAATATTTTATTTTATCAAACGGATAAGTCCACTATCCATGTGTTAGGTAAAACGTGTATTTACGAGCGGATGTTGTATTTTTATTAGGTAATAAAGCTTTAAATAATTAATATTACATGGTACGGACTCTTATATATGAAACATGTGATGTACATGTATGGTTCATTATTTATAGTCCATACTCTTATGGTTCATTTTACTTAAATATTTAAGTCGTCTTTTTAATTTGGGTATTGGTATAAGGCCCTCATTAATTTCAGTAAGTCAGTTGAAAAAGTAACTTTAGTTTTAATTTTGAGCTGAATGAACTGATAGTTAAAATCTTCTATGTTTCATTGAATTTTTTTAAACCCGCATAGCAATCCATCAATAGAAAAAGACTATTTTCAGAGTTTAAAAACGTCATAAATATAATTTGACTTTCTATTGCAAATACGTTTATGGTAATACAGTTACATATGATACCTATATCGTTTTAGATAGAATGTGATTTTAGGTGTTTTTTTTTCAATCCCGGAGATAATTGAATAATTCATAATTGGTTGAAAAAATGACATCGGGGATGATCGACGCCATCACAGAAAAAAATCGAGTTTCCATACAAACTATCGATAACAACTATTTTTTCCTTGTCAGTAACACAGTTTTTCAGCGCGCTTAAGTTAAGCCCCGAAAATTATCTGGGTTTAGCTAAGCCCGAAGGGGATTAGCTGTTGTTGCATTTAACATGAAAATTGTTTTGTCCCACTCTTTTTTTTTTCATACAATTCCCTCTGGGCTGGGAAAAAAACACGCCTTTTGACTCCTAGCCGGGGTTGGCCGAATTAACTACACTACATTTTCTAGATCATTAATTATGCGAAGTTAATTGAACAAACTACACGACCTATTTAGTACAATTTCTTACAATCTGCTACATACATAGTAAATAAAGAAAAGTAATAGAATTTAAATTAAAAACTGAACATTTCCACTCAAAATTCAAACCTGACAGATCATTTGACATTTGAAATTACGTTTGCTAAAGTTTGCTTGGTTAGGTCTGTTACGCGTACTTGCCACTGATCTCTATATACACTGGATAGTGTATTCATACAAAATTTTTGAGGCAAAAATATAGTCGTGGCCGGTACCCTTATATAACAGTATAACAGCGGCGCCAGCGGAATGGACGCTACTGGACCTGCATTTTCTTATATTTTTTTCAATATTTACAGCCGCAATGCTTGTTGACATCAACTGATATCAAATAAATGCTCAATTTCGGCAAATATCTTCAATCTCTTTCTTCGTTTGTATAGAGCCAGATATGAGGTCGTGGCCGGTACCCTTTAAAAAACTTGCCTCACAAAAACTGTTATACACTATAGGCTATTCACTATCCAGTGTATTATAGAGATCAGTGGTACTTGCCCGAATCTGCCAAATTTTACCAAAGTTTTTTTAAATATAATTTTTGACAGGTTTGGGAAGTAAACGAACAAGGTTAATAACTACGTTCAACTACATATACCATACAATTAATTCTTAAATTTGAAAGTTCAACCCTGCTCCTAATGCTAAATATTTTTCTAAATTTAAATAGTATAACGTCTTAGCTATTAACTTAAAACCGATCGGTATGCATAGCGACAAATTGAAGATGAAGTGACAAATGACCATTTATTGAGCGACAACGACAATACTCTTGTGCAACTGTGAAAATTCCTTTCTTTCCCAGGCATTGTAATCGGTACGGACATACACATACCTTAATAGCAGGTTTTTTGTCGCAATAGAAATGGAACAGATTTGAAAGTGACACACGTTCGCTCAGAAATGTCGCTTGTCGTTTTGTATGTAAATAAAAAATATTCAACTTACAATTTTAAATATTTGCTGTCTTATATCCGCGACTCTGTTCATATTGCCTTAATTAAATAAAAAGCCACAAAGTTCTTCATTTTTTGACTTGAGTGATTTTTGGAAACTTTGCAGCTCTCTATATTTTATTTTTAGGCAATAACAGCGGTGTTCCTTTGGAGGTAAGTTAAGTACTTATGAGAAGATGCAAACAATAACCATAGTATTACCAGCTACTCATGATCTCTACCCTCTTCTATCCTTATGTTGGACTTAATAAATACTTAATTTTTTTTTCCGAAAATAAAAGATGATAAAATGCTAAAATGCTAAAAGATTATTTGAACAATATAGGTGCGTTTTTTTGGGCCTTGCAAAGTACTTTTTAGTACTTCCCAGTTGACGATAAATGGAACTCTTTAATTTTTCCAAAAAAAAGTTCTACCTCAATGTATATTATTTTGCATTTGCATTTTTATTTTATTTTAGATTAGAGAAACATAAATATTAATAATTATAATATACTATGTATATGTAATTTCTTTCTAAGTTTTTACTGATTATGTCACTTTCTTGTGTTGATATTGAAATGCTTTGAACTGCAGCTTCAATATAGAAAAGAAATCTATTGAGTTGGTAAATAGGTATAACTAGTTTTTTTTTATGTCGGATTTAAGAATCCTAGATTTAAAAAAAAAAGTTTCTGATTATTTATTGGAGGTTATCTTAAACATTCATTAAATTATTATTCCGAAACGATGTGTTGTTGAGTGGAAAATTAAGGAATTGAATAAACTTTCAAATGCGGAATGAACAAAAATAACAATTGTGATTGGCATACCTATACCTACTCACGCATTGTTTACTAACAATAAAATGTAAACTGTGTCGTAGAATCGTGTAGGTTGATACGCATATTTTCATAGTCAGCTCACGTGTTATTTTACTATGCATGTACATAAAATTGTATTTAGTTTTGTTTGGCGCCCACATTTTCTTCCATATAAGTTTTTTTTTTATGTTTGACTTACTGCTGTGAAGTTATTCTATTTTAAGTTTATTGTTTAGTATATTATTTATTTATGCCTTTTGTTTAGAGATAAGATTATTTGGAAATCACAACCACGTTATCTTAAATTGTTTGGTTCCTAAGAACTCTACAATTCATTTTTTAAATTAAAAAAAAAATATTATACATTAAAAAACAACAGAAATTATAAGCATATTATTCTTGTTAACCCTTAAAAGCGTGTGACAAGGTACCGGATTTTCTTATTCTCTATACACATATTAAAGCTTTGTTTAATTATTTTTTTTTATTGAACCTCCTTCTACAAAATTTGGAGGTAAATGTCACCTATAATACAAATTAAGTGTAAACCGTAATCCTAAATCTTAATCTAAGGCAATTGACACAGGGCCAACGGGCAAATTAATAATTTTGTTTTTTTTTTTTTTGTATTTATTAGACTAAAATTCGTTCTTAATTATATTCTCGAAGCTCCTGCATATCTCGCCTTTGTTGCAGTCTAATCCAAAGACCACCAGAGGCTCTTAAGGTTATTCGAAATCGGGCTTCGATTTTTGTCTTTCCAGGTACCGGAAGCAGCTCATAGCTTCTTAAAAGTCGAGATATAACAGTCTTCATTTCCATGAGGGCAAATCGGTTGCCAATACAATATCGAGGTCCTGCACTAAAAGGTATATAAGCGTAGGGATGTCTTTTCTCAGAATTCTCTGGTGAAAAACGATCTGGATCGAATTTCTCTGGGTCTGGATAGATGTGTGATATCCTATGTGTTGCATATGGACAAATAAAAACATTACTACCAGCTGGCAATTTATGCTTGCTAAGCTGAACTTCTTCACCAATTTTTCGAGCAATCAATGGTACACTAGGATATAAGCGTAAGGATTCCTTGATGCACATTTCCAAGTAACGCATCTCCCGCAGATCTGTCATTGATGGCGGTCGATTATCATCTCCAAAAATAGAATCAATCTCATCGGTGCATTTTTTCTGTTCTATTGGATTTTGTGCTAGGAGAAATAAGGTAAAAGCTGTTGCTGCACCTACGGAATCCTGTCCAGCTAACATAAAGGTACATGCTTCGTTTACAATGTCTTCTTCAGTAAAATCAGCGTTACTGTCGGAAATTTCGATCAAAAAATCCAAAAGACATTTGCGATCGCTGTGTGGTCCATTTTTCATAATCTCCCTACGAATTTTAATCATTTTGCGTGTAAAATCGTTGAGACGTTTCTTTTGGTCCAATTCTTCGGAAGCCAAATTGGTCATGTGGTAAATACTATCAAGTAATAACCAAGGCTGAATGAAGCGCTGTGGTACAACAATTTTACCTCTGAAATGAATAAAAGGTATAAATAATTAAAAATTAAGTCTTGTCTTAAAGTTTCACCACCATATTATTCACTCCATACATCCATATTAAAACTTATATCCGGATGAAATTGCATTAAATTAAATATAATTTACATTCGAATTTACATAAGTTTCAATATAGATGAAGCGAATGAATTATTTTTTTTAATAATTTTAAATTGTAATAGAACTATCGATGAATTTATCTCGGTTTTTATTTATTTATTTGAAGGACTTTTAAAACGTGGTTTATCCACCGATCAAAATTTTAACCACCGATTTTAACTAATTAGTGAGGTATTGGCTATAATTTATTTTTTTACCCTTGAACCTCAGGAAATCTACCGAACTAGCCCAACTAGCCCTTGCTAACTTTGATGTAATACCAATACCTTCGCATTTTAATAGAGAAAGTGTATTTTTATAGCTTGATTGATTTCGATAGTTTTTTTGACAAATGATAGTTGAAGTTAATTCCACACTGAAAATCGAGGCATGTTCAAGAAAATGAGATCTTGATTGATGAGATTTCAGCAATCCCAGTTGCATGAACAGGATTTCTGAGCTTTTCAAAAGGCTGAGAGAAAAATGGATTCACTTCTTCACTTTTTGACGGAGCTTAATCACCATGAGATCTCATTTTTCTGAATGTGCCTAATGCCTGCTGCTTCCGAGCTAATCGCGGTGTATCAATAGGTCTGTTTAGTAACGTACAATTTCTTTCGAATTAACACAAAAGTTCACAACTTTTCACAATTTGCTGTCAAAATCCAAAGGAAAAAAAATCTATTTTGAGAACTTTGTTGAAAAAAAAGCTACCAAACAGGCATTATATCTTTATTAACTCTAAGTAGGAATGTATCGTAAGTAAAATAACGATTATGTAGAAACATTAAACCTAGCAAAAGAGTGACATGTGGGTATTCATATAATTAAATTTAAAATTAAATTACTTCAGAAAAGAAGAAAATACATTATCTTGAATTGCGTTATTTATTAAACAAAAGTTAAAAACGAAACTTGTTTTACCAAAAATGTTAAAACATGTGTCAACGAATTTTCTAATTTTTTTCATTTTCCAAAAAAAAGATTCTTTTGTTAAAATTGAATTTTTTTAATTTTGTAAGCCTGTCCACCTACTTTCATTTTTAGCTTTAAAATCTGCTGATGAAGTTATTTAATATGAAAATTAAAGATTTATTCGTTTTATTTTTATATACCATATTTGTACTGATATACATATCACGTACATATGCTGTCATAAACTCTAAAGAATTAATGATATTCAATTTTTTTTATTTTAATTTATAGACACATAATAATATGGTAATTGATTTTATAAAAAAAAATTTGGTCAAATGATTTTTATCCATATTAATAAATGTCATTCATCATTATTTTGATTTACTCATAGGTTTATTTTAGAACATTTTTTTTAAGGATTTTGAAAGATTTTCTTTAGAATTCAAAACTTTTGACTCATCATTAAGTAAGTTCTAAGTAGAAGGTTTTAAAGTATAAATGAGTAGATAAACGAGTCACCGCGGCTGTTAAATAATCAGCGTTATTGTGAGTTTTACGTGAACAAACATTCTACACAGAAAATTTGATATTTCACTTTTCGCCTATTGTGAGTTTCACCCGAAATTTTGTGTTAAAAAAATTCCCCTTTTTGTGAACATTCATTTCAGGCGGAATGAAATGTTATTGACAAACTAATTGTAGGCGAACGAAATTTCGTTCGGGCGAAACTCACAGTAGCTTTTAAAATTCCGAGGGAACAATAAATTTTAAGGTGCGATATATTTTTCAGAAAAGTAGTTTACGAAAACTTTTATTACATTTTTTTTGAAAAGTTTACATTCATTGATCTTACTTTTAAACTAGTAGACCCGTGCTTGCATTGCTTCATTAAATTTTAAAGAAAAAAAATCTGAACTTTCACTTCCATGTCCTTCAATACTATTTTCGGCATTTAATAATAGATTTTAATTAGTTCTCGTATATGGGCAAACAATACAAATCATTTATTTAATAAAAAAATACTCACTGTCTAAATGGTGATTCCTCCATATTCATGCTATCTTTATCTTTCTTCACCGGAACACCAAGAACAGCCTCTGAAAAAATAAAACATCAATAATAAATTTCCAGAAGAAGGAAAAAGAAGAAAAAAATTATCAGAACTTACCATTTAAAATATCAACAACACAATTATTAACAAATTTCGCTATATTGATCTCTTTCTCTAATGGATCTAAATTATCAAAGAGAGCTTGCGATGCATCGGCAAATGTGCCGATGAATTTCTCTAATATAGTCAAATGAAATGTTGGCTGAATAAGTCTCCGATGTGTGCTCCATTTCTCTCCGCTACTTGTAATTAGTCCATTACCCAAAAAATTATGCATTAAACGATAGAAAAAGACCTTGTTTGTGTGTTTTTTTGATGAAAGTATAATCTGAAGATCATCTGGTTGAAGTACGACAAAAAATGGAAACAACAATATCCATATTCGAACGAGGGATCCATACAAATCATAGGCTTTGGAAGCTCTATTTGAGAGTACTAAATGCGTATACAAATATGACATATATGAGTGATGATGACATTTTAGGAGGTAGGTATACATTTAGTTGATTATGCGAAGGTGGTACTTACGATCTCTCTCTTTGAGCAGCAAACAATTGCCTAAAAATGGTACTGTTGGCGGCCCAGATAGTTTTAAAGATAGCAAGACCGACTTCAAGTAACCCCAAAATGTGTAAATTGTTATTCCAAGGAGTAAAATACTAGCGAAACTCCATAACTCAGAGTTAGATGCTCTGTAGATCTATAAACAAATGATATAAGTTAATAAAGAAAAGGTTAATGTCAAAGTCATTGAAAAAAATACAAAAAATGATTAACTATCAATTAGTATCCACTCTCTGCATAAATATCAAAAAAAAAAAAACAACAGAAAACGGCACGTAATTGCTAAATGTGTTTTATTGTGTTAAAGTATCGCCCACTTGATTTTTGTTTTTACATTTGTGTTAATTAAGAAGATTTTAATAGGTTACATACATATTTACAAACTGTTCCCACCAAACAAAAAGATTAACGTAGGACTAAATCTTTTTTTTTTTATGAAACTATTGTATTTCTATAACAAAGAGGGTTTATATATGCTTATATTTTGAACTCAAATCCTAAGTCAAAACATGGCCATCTTCACTCTTCATGACATGACCAAGAATTGAAAGAATCATAGCAATTTTTCATTTTGTTTCATCAATCAACACAGATAAAAAAATGTCACCTGTCGAAATTTCCCCAAGCAATAGTTGACGTATGGTCTGACATTGAGAAACATCTTTAAAGTAAAGCTATTATTGCAATTGTGACAAAATATATCTGTGTTTGGTCTTCAATCACTTAACCACGTTTCAAGGTTACTTATACACTCTATGCACACTTTTTGATAAATCACCGCAAGTTGATAACAAAAGGCGTGTGTTTGCTTATTTGCTTACAAGCTGTTAATTAGACTTTTTTTGGGGTACTTAAAACAGAAAAATTAAGAAAACAAAACTTGAATAGTGAGTGTACATATACAGCATCAAACTAATGGAATAAACTAGATATTAATTATATTATTGATTCAAAATGAAAAATAAAAAGGAAAAGAAGTTTTTTCTTCTTAATTTTGACTTCAAATTGGCTCCGGTAAAGTTTTTTTTAGGTTTCGGGACATGCTATAGATGACAACCTTAAACGGTTCAACCTCGACTTGTCTTTGATCACGTATAATATGGTGGTCTAAGTTGAAGAATAACTTTAACTAAATATGTGTTAGATCTATTAACACCTGAGCGGCAAACAAAAAATTATTATTTTCTGTACTCACTTTAGGTTGTAGATTTTTTGTTTATACGAAAAAAGTATACGTCGCCGCGCCACCACACCACCGCTTGGTGTTTGTTTGAATTCGATATTTCACCTCTCAAATAAATTGAGAAAAAGAAGCAATACTTTCAAGTGCAATGAAATCATACATAAATTGAAACGTGCTTGTTGTTCATGAATAAATTTCTCAATTGGATTTTGAAAAAAAAAAAAAAATATATAATCATTTCTTGTCAATAAAACGTAGAGGTAATAAAAAATTCACGTTAAATTGATCATAAATAATATTTCGGAAATTGCATTTTTTTTTAATTATGTACAATGGGGTTGGGGTGATGCGTGTGCAACACTTCATGATAATTTTAATTTTGTCTATGGCAAATTTTGCATATAGATATTAGATAACCAAAAATCTGTGGTGGTTGACGTTGGTTTGTTTTAAAAATTGGCTTATTATTTTATGGAAAAACCGCAGTGGTAAAAAGATAGATGATAATCATCCATATACAAAATCATATATGTATAGCTAATTTAAACTTGGTTTGATTGTCAAGTATCATATTAGCTGATTTCAACGTAGACGTACCTGTGTTCAAAATTGGAGTAGAATTAAGCATGTGAATAACCCAAAAAAAAAAAGTATTTTTTCTCAAAAAATACTTCAAAACTCTATTTGCACCAAGTTCTCTTAATTTCCTTCCAGTATTAGCTTGGGAATTGAATTGACGGAAATCACTTTTTTGGACTTCTCCATTATCGCTTTAAGTTAAAATGAATACAAACTAATTGAAACCTTATTACGTTTCAGAATATTATTATTTTTAAATTCCATTAGTCACTCGAATGAATGAAAGAAAATAGCAGCTCAAGAGGTGAATTATGAAGGAGGAAAGCAATGTTCGGATACTAATTCAAAGCATCAATAAATTGGAAAGAAAATAGTCTGGTGTATGTGGGGGAAACGGTGCATGGCTGTGTTATAGTCTAAGGTATCATGAAATTTCGGTTTTAATGAGTTTTTATAAGATAACATAGGAAATATCTGTGGCAATAAGACAGAGTAGCTTATTTCGACATAAGCGTTTTTTCGGTTTTTCTATTGTTAGAAGTCTACAGTTTGAGAGCTACTATTCTGTCCAAACCCCATCTTGAAATCATTATTATATACTACTTTTAAAAACAAAAAACAAACATTCTTCGAACGTATATAGTACATATTAATAAGTGTTTACTAATTTCCACTAAAATTCTGAATTTCAACACTCGTTTTAGAAACATGGACTTACAAAATCCCAAAATATTATTTGAAATTTCTAGAAGCTATAGAAGCAGATTAAATCAAGTTATTTTTCATTACTAAATTAATTAAGAGTGTGTTTATTTGGAGTTTAGATATGAAATGTTTTTCTAATAAAATAAAATAATAAAATATTTTTGTTTGTAGTTATTAGATAAGAGCTGCGAAAATACAAACAATGATTTCTATGCTAGGATTATTGTGTGAGTCGAAGCTCCAAGATAAACACACCCTATTTTATTAATCAAATGTCTTATTAATGAAAAAAAAATTGAATATGTCCTTGAATTTTTTTTTTATATTCTGTTTTTAAGTTCATTACTTCAAGTGTGCAGATCACCCTATGTTGTATTGTACCGATAACGGAAGTAAAGTAAAGTGCATATATTATGTTATAAAAATGCAACTTCATAGAAATATAAATATTTTCTAATTAGGTAGGTAAATAAAATTAGTTTTACATCCCTTTGTGATAATTTTGTCACGTATGCAAATTTAACAAACAAAAGTGCTAACTAATTGAAACTATTAGCTAAATTTTAAGTCAATAAAATTCATTAAACTGTGTGCAAGTGTAAGCAGAAAGTCTCTACGATTCGTTTAAGATTCTAGCCGTAATTTCAACTGGCTGTCTGTAATATAATCATTCCCTTCCCCTCAATATCGATAATGTTGCCCGATGCAATATAAGATAGAATATTGATTTTAGACGAAATACATTAAGATTGAATCATCGCGTTTTTTATAAGGTGTGATCAATATAGAAAATGACCTAGTGTTGCATACCACATCACAGGCGGAAATCTCGAATTAAAAAAAAAGAAATAATAATAATATTTGAGCGGGGGCAATTGAAACGTTAAACAAATATTAGTTTTCACTTAGGCATAGATACTTAGGTACTTATATTTATTTGATACTTTATTAGAGTGATCATTCATGGAATTCAGATAGAATGAGTTGAAGGATTTGTTTTTTTCTATATACGAGATAAAATAAAAAAAAACACTTATTTAATTTTCAATTGGTAGTTTATTGATCTTCTTATAGTTGAAGGGTACTTTCTAGAAGTTTTCCGATTGCTAAATGTCTAGTCAACTGTCTAGTCTAGAATGTCTGGTCAATTATTGTTTTGTATCTAAAAATTCCAGGTATTAGTTTGATTTTGATGAAATCACTTTTTACAAAGTGATTTTCGAAATCTTAAATATTGCATAGTTTTACTTTTCATAAAAGGTCTGTATTAAATACTTCTATCTGACAGTAGCCAATCCAAGCCCATAAATCGTTTAAACAGTTTAATGATCAAAAACAATCTTAATCCCAATCATCATGTACACGAGAATAGACGAATATAGCCTTGACAACAGGACCATATTTCTGAATTTCTTCAAAACAATTATTGCAGGTCATTTTATCATTTCTGAAAATGTAAAAAACGCCAGAAAACTTTTTTGAAAAAATACCAGAAATTCTGGAAAGATTGCCAAAAAAGTTTGATCTTTTTTCCTAAAATAAAGGAAACGTGTAATAGGGCTTTGTTCAACCAGTAAAAATAAGAAGAAATTACTGAAATAATAAACAGAACAAATACAAATATGCATTTTTTTTACCAAAAATAAAACAGACCTCAGAAATTTTATCACCATCGGTATATAACCGTTACCCTATAAACCTTAAATCAGTACCTTATCTATCAAGTTTAAAGAAAATCGGTTCAGCAGTCGATCCATTTTCTTGAATTCTCTAACAACGTAATATCAGGTTTTATTAATATTATAGACTTAAAGTAGATTTTAATTTTTTCAAATTTGCAACGTATCGAAGATGTTTATCCAGTAATTTAAATAAAAAACAATCACCTATAAATCATCAATTAATTTACTAAAAGGTGTAATATTATACTGTTTAAGATTTACCTATTTATAATTTTTGATAAATCTTTGACCAAAATACTGATGCTAAACAGCATAAAAACACCCCGAAAAGCCGCATTTCGTTAATGAATATATAATTACCTATTAGCCTAAACATAAAATATAGTACGCCTACATTATATAGAAATAAAAACCAAAAGTATAAAATTCTAACAAGAACTTTTAGTATATAGATGCATATATTGATTAAGTCTTAACGCCAATGTATGTTTATTTTCTAAAGAAAAAACCTTCTACTTCCATATAAGTAAAATGCTCACTGTACATAACTTCGGTTATAAAATTCAACAAGTTTTGGCAACAGCTCTTTTGTTTCCGCATTATGTTGGAAGTGTTTTTTTTTCGGGAATCTTACATAGTATATGATTTTTCGATGAAGTAATTTTATTAGAATTTAAAAAACAAGATGCCCAAAATGGGAATTGTGGTATGAAAATGTATTTTGGCTAATTGACTATTATTAAAAGATATAGAAAAAATTGGATTTTTTCTAAGACATCGTTAGAAATCTATAATTGTTTGTGTTTTTTAAGGTAAAGTCATAAATTATATTTTTATTTTTTGAATAATTAATTTAAAAACAAATAATAATAATACGCACTGTTTATAAATTTTGTTTTTAATATATAGAAAGGTAATTTTAGGCAAAATCTCTAGAAAGAGGTTTTAAGGTTCCCACAAACCAACGCGATAGCGGCGGCGATCACGATAAAAATGTGGATGCCGCACGTATAAATCAATGGAGAGGCACACATCTATGCGATTGAAGTGTGCCTCTACTTAGATTTTTAAAAGAGGCATCCACATTTTTATCGTGAACGCCACCGCCACCGCGTTGTTTGCGCGTGGCTTTAAGCTAAAAGAAAAACAATCTAAAACTTAAACTTCGAATACTGAAAATCTGTATAAGTTATATAAATCATTTCTTTATACTAGAAAAGCATTTTTGTCGCTGATTGATATGATTTCTTGGTTTCATTTACGTGCAATCAGGTTAAAAGTAATGTTTTTCTGGTTTTTGTGGATTAACAATCGCAAAAAAATAACGACAGAACCAACATTTAAATTGTAACTCGCGATCTATATTCTAAACCGGTTAAGCGATTTGTTTCAAAATAGGTAATTAAAGTTTCTTAATCAGTAATTTTCTTAAGGAATAAGTTGAATTTTATGTAATTTTAAAAATAACGGTACTTCCAATACCTTAAAATAAATCTGGAAATTTGTAACGATTTTGATTAAACATTTTCGTTTTGGTATAACAAAAAATTTAACTAGAAACTTTTGTTAACGGTACCTGCTGTACAACAGTTTTTTGTTTTTTTTTTGACATTTTCGTTATCGGCGATTTTGATCAAACAACAAAACATAATTAACTAAAAAATCAGTAGAAATATTTAAAAAAAGTTTAACTAAATAATTTACGGGAAGCGTTATTTTGTTTGCTGGATATTTCCCCTTGTTGTTGAAAACACGTGTACCGCTGTATTTTTTTTTTTAAATATTAACGAAATAAAGGGAACACGCAAATATTGTTCCCTTTTGGAAGCAATATTTTTAAAATAGCAATTTCTTTTCTCCGAATCACTTATATGAAAAATGCGATTGAATAATATTTATACGTGGTACACTATTAGGTCATCATATATCGCCTTCAAACTATAATCAGTGGATAATTGTGCAGGCAATTAACATAAATCGACCAAACAGACGAAAAGTATCCAAAAACATTTTGTAGGTACACCACACCAATTTGAATAGTTTAGAATCATTTATTTTTGTTTTAATTTCCAAGTGTCTTAACTGCCGAAATTTAACTAAATTTCAATCCACTCATATATTTCTATTATATGTACCATCACTCACCACTTTTTCAATAATCATTTTTCTTAGAGTTTGTTTATTAATTAGCACAAGTTATTGAATTTAATTTTTTTCAAATCAAAATTCAAACCACAAAGCCGCGTATAACGTCTCGAGAACACACACGGATTAACAGTATAGGTTAACGTATAATGTGAAATTCGTTAAAGCCCGAATTTTTGAACTTTTTCGCAGTCGAGTTAAGCTTTAAATGGCAGCATCTCTCTTGGGCATCTTCTATTTATAACCACCCCCGGTTAAGCTATACGTCCTAACAGCTTGATTGTCAATGGTTAGACCGATTGAGAGTGCGTGATGTTTTGCCATCTGTTAACAATTCATTATCACAAGTTAATTGAGGATGTCACCTATGGAGAGAGGATAGCGAGAGAGAGAGAGTTTGAACTGATTTATGTTTTATGCTGAATAGCTGATTACGGCGAAATAAAGGAAGGATATATTAAAAAAATGAATGTCCTTACGCAGATTAAAAACAAACACATCGAGCATAACCAACGGAATTTTAATAAAACTTTATTTGCACAAATATGTTCGTCATCCGTTAATATTATACAATTCGCTTATTTATACCGATAAAGAGATTTAATTGCTTATAACAGCTAGTCAATTATTTACTTGCATTAAAAGCGAGCTAACCTACGAGGGTCGATTTGAAGTGATCTTTTGTCAGCGCTATTTTTTTTTTCTGCTGCGCGTGGTTCGTTTTCCTTGCGAGTTAAACGAAGACAGAAATCCAAGTTGCATATTTTCGATTTGTATAGCTGTTTACTTTGTGCTAAAATATTAAAATTTTGTGCTCGACAAATGACAGTAAAATAAAAATTACAATAGCGCAATTGTTGGGAACACTGTGTGCATTTAAATTATAATAATATTCATTTAAGTACTAGTTTGATAACGAATATATGAACATATTTATTTACCTACAGCTATTGTTTTATGGCGATTTAAGTCACTGACTCGGGTAACTGCGGTAGGTAATTGATTAATTTAACACTTCTGTCAAGAATCAAAACAAACATTGTTCAGCGATATAGGGAATTATGCGAGAAAAAAAAACAAAAGGAGCAGGAAAACATAAACAAATATGTAATTTATTTTTATTTACTTCAGTTTTTTTAAATTTAGTATTCACGGTCAGTATACAGTTTGCCGGTGAAATGGCGTGTTTGATTTCGTTTTAATTGAGCACTTTAAAACCAAAAAGGGTGCTTGGCTTTTGGATGAATGTAGGTACAGTAATGACTAAAACAACATATAGTAGGAAACATTTATTTTAATGTAAACTTTTAGGCGCATATGATAGATAGCAACAAAAATAATGGATATAGGTGGAAATAATTTTTTATAGAGGTCTACCTTAGGAGTAGTTAACAGCCACAAAAATAAACTTTGTTTTCATAATTTAACGGTTTCGAATAATCGTTGTATCTTTATAATGACTTAAGTAATTGTTTAAGATATTAAAATTTTGAACTATTAAAATGCTTCTTTTATATTTAGCTACAAGTGCAAGTTCGAACAATCCAGTCATGCATATTTTTTATTTACAAAAGGGAACAAATTGTCAAAAATACAAACCAAAATAACACTAAAGAAAGACTTTTTGTATTTTTGAAATGAGCTGACATGTACCACAGATAAACAATTTAAAACTGTTCATAAACAAACAGTTTTAACAGTTTACAGTTTTTCTTTGTCTTTGAAAACTAACGAAAAACAGCAAAATATCGATGTTCAATTAATATTAATTGCACCTGTCCTGTTGCAAGATTAAAACATTTATTTAAGGGTTTTTGCAAGTAAAAGTTTATTTTCCTTTCTCTCTAAAAATTTATAAATCGCATCTCTTTCCCGCATAAAAAAATTTATAGGTTTGTTTTTTGAATAGAAAACCTTCAATCTATATTTTCTTCGTCGAATTTGGTGGATAAGCTCTGGATTAGCTGAACAGGTATTTCTGACAGATGTATGCAAAAACGCTATCAAAATAGAGAGGGCGAAGCTATGGAAATAGCCTCTTTTATACTGCCGCCCTCTATAATTCGATAGTGAAAGCGAATTTCTATAGTGTCGCATTTTGAATTCGATAGATTTTTGACAAAGGTGTTTACATTGGACTTTCTTCTCCGACTTTTTTTGACGTCTCTGTATACTTCCATATCACGATGAGAAAGTGGTGGCCAAGAAAGACATCTCTTTATCGCCATGAAGTGGGAGTGGGAAAAAGTACAGAGACTTCAACGAAAGCCGGCGGAGGCAGTCCAATGTGAACACCGTCCTTCTGCGTCACAGTACACAAATCTAAGGTAATATAATGCGAAACTTGTCAAAGTTGAAAGTATCAAAAAATTTAAAATGGCTGTTTGAGTGCCCACAGGAACACAAAACGCATCATTAGAAACACCAACAAAATATTGAAATTCGACAGGTAAACGGGTACTTTATCCACCATTTCACCTCGATTTTGACAAATGCGCAGAACTGAACAAAAATTAAAACGCTAATGATATTACCTTTAACATGTGTACAATGCTTCTGAGTTAACTCGGTTTCAAGTTTCAGATTTAACTCAAGCACTAAAAAACTGACCTTAAAACTGACTTTAAAAATTATGTTTCAATCGGTGTTTTTCTAAAAACAACATTAAGACAAAAATATATACCAAAATAGTGAATATCTCTTCGAATACAAAGAAAATATATTTAACTTGCCTCTTTACCTGCGTTTCCAATAAAAAAAGAATTCCATTTTTTCTAATTAATTTTTATTAAAAAAATGTAAGCAGAATATAACAATTTAAGATATCAGTCAAAAGTCCAATGAAAATAAAATAAAAAAAAAAATATAAGCAAAACTTAATTTTAAATGAATAGGTTAACATAATGAACATAATGGTATATGTATAATATATATGTATATAAAATGACAAATAATATTAATTAATTATTATATTATTAAATAATATAATTTTTTTAAACATTCCAGTATAACCCGATAGTATATAAATCACAACTTGGCGAAAAGCCAAAAAAAAAATTATGACTTGATATTTTCCATTCCAATTGCATCCATTGTTGAACTTATCATTTTGTTCAATCCAAACTTTATCCACACCCAGTAAATTAAAGATCCCAATATTATTGCTTTACACACTCGATCCAAGACAAATAAACTGTGGATATAAAAATGATAAATTTCAGAAGATAAATAATGTCATTTAAATTTTTATACAATTTCAATTGTGTCCTAGATCTGGGAAGAGAGGATGGTGGCTCTTTCATGACATACTGCCTGCCCCCAAGAAAGCTAGTCTTCATGTATTCCAATTCGTCCAAGTCATCGGTATTCAATTTAAATCTGAAGTAATTCAACCCATATAATTGGTAAGTGCATTGAAATTTTTATAATTCTTCACATAAAAATAAGTATATAGGAACATACATCTCTTTGTCTTTTTCTTTAAGTCCATCAAATACCCTCATAAAGTTTTCCGACTTAAAATCCCAGGCCCGGGTAGTGAAGAACTGCAATAGTTCCAGTCCAGTGGCAATTTTCGTCTGAACATGTACCATACTGCGATGATAATATTTACAATTAGTAGAAACATATATTTAACTGGCCGCATAAAAAAATAGTCAAGGAGGCAGTTTGTAAAATAATAAAAATATTTAATTTAATTTAGTTTTTAGTTTTTCACCTGGAATTTAGCAAATTAACTCTAGATTAACATGAATAGATATTTCCGGCAGAGGTTATTTAAAACACTCTCGAAAGAGAGGGGGCGACGATATAGAAATCGTCCTTTTCCTATTGTCGCCCTCTCTGTTTCCGTAATGAAACCTCATTTTTATTGTGTCGTACTTTGATTTCGAAAGATTTCTTACAAAGGAAAGTTAAAGTTAATAATACTCCTAAAAACTATTTGTGAGTTAACTCGGATTCAATTTCTAAACAGGATTAACAAACTCTGATTTAATTCAGAAGTAACTAAATCAGACACTGAAACACTTGCCCTTATACATAGATATATCTTTTGGAAACTTATGTCACTGCGCCATCATAGATATCTTATTCAAATTGTTTTCAGAGTAAAATTAGTATATTAACAAAAATTGCAACCCTACCTCTTTGACTATTATACCTATCAAAAATAATAATAAAAAAATTAAAAGTTAGATAATCATATACAATCTCTTTTGTCGAAATATGAACAGCAAAAAGTCAATAGCATAAGCCGGCAGCCACATGAAGAATATCACACAAAACCAGTGGTAGATTTTGTTTGTTGTCATATTACCATCAGGATACCAAAGGCCAACTTCGAATGGATAATCAAAGGCAAATTGTTTACCGACGTCCATGATCCACTTCCAAGTTTTCTTCTTATTTTCAGAGCAAGTTAAATTAAAAACCGGCACTCGTTCTGGTCTGTAAGCATATAAAAAAGGGCAAGAGGTAATAAAAAACAAAACAAACAGTTTTATTGTTAATGTAATTGTCAGTTAGAGAAGAGAAACAATGGAATTAAAGTGCTTGCAGAAAAAATGTATGTTATAAAGATACAGGGTGTATCTATGTTTAAAAGTTTAAATCTAGTACGCTGCTGATACGAAACGAAAAATCTCTTCCAAAAATGGTACAACGCAATTTCGCTTTGGTTTTCGTTAAACAGAGCTCATTTCGATGACCAAAACAGTTAATTGTATTAGATTACTCTACTCTCTACTCTTTTTTCACGTACTGAATAAATTATAGTGTATACTATTAATTATGTGCGGAGAAATGACGGAAAACTGGATTTTGGTACATAGCCTCCTCATGGTTTGCTTAAGAAACTGTCAAAAGTCCCCATCGATATGAGCGCCGCTAACAATTTTACGGGGGTCTGAAGGCCCCTCAAAATGGTATTTCAATAATAACTCACTAAGTTGTACAAAAAAAATGTCCAAAAATAATTTGTAGCTTAGAAAATTTCCTACAAAAAAGACTAATACATTTTTTCATAAATATAACCGTTTTTGAAATAAACCTGCATTCGGAAGAGTACAGGGTTTTACTTTTTTAAAATTGTGCATTTTGTGATAAAAGCATCAATTTTGTTTTGTTGTGAGTACATTATACTATTAACATGATTTTAAGATGTTTACCCCCTTTTATTTGTGCACCCATTTAAGTGGGAGGGACAAATTAAAAAATATATTGAAAATAGAAAATGAATAAATTTTATTCTGAAAAATACAAAAATCATATTTTTTCTAATAATTAGGTATAGGTATTTTATTTCAATAAGAAAATAGTAACACTAATTTAGCATGAAGTTGTTGGGAGTTCTGGGAGACATTTCCGCACACGTTATTTGTGTGGGGGAGGCAACAATATCTACCACAACAATCGCAGGTGGTTCTTTTTTCTATTCTTGAGCAAAAATCATCAAATTTTTTATGACCTGATATATGACTTTTCAAGTTAAATTTTAACTTTACTAATAACGAAGGTGAAGAAAATTAGAAAACTACTTCTGTTTTAGTGGAACGATTACTGTTTTGAAAAGTGTTTGCAAAGCATTCATATATTTGTTAGAAAAATTATAATTGAATATCACATCATTACAAAAAAATTTCTTGGACCCGAAGTCCCTTGTTGTAAATGAGGGTTAAGTTCATACTTTGTGAGAAAGTGGATGTGTGCAGACTAAATAATTAGTTAATTAATTTTTGATCAACGTTTTAATTGATTTGTAAATTAAAACATAATTGAGCATTTTTTTTTAATAGAGGTGTCAATTTATATTTTTCCGCTTTGTCTTCGCAAGAATTTTTGCTGTCTTCTTGGAGACCACAAACAAATTTCGTTTCGCATCCGTAAGGTTAAGATTTTTTCACAAAAAATAATACGAAATCAAAAATAATCCCTCTTAACGGAACACCCTTTTATAATCATTTCTCTCACGCACATATTATATGCATTGTTATATTATTACTGTCACTGTCAAATTAAATAGCAACTTGTTTCATAGTTGATAGTTGTCACAATCCTATAACAACAACAACAACAAAACACGAAAACTTTGAAGGCTTAAATTATGTTTAGTTCCTAAAATCCCACTTTGTCAAAATCTTTGGTAAAAAACCACATTACGTATATGTAACTTTTTCTTTAACGTTTTTCATTTATCATGACATTGCCGTGAAGCAATTCTCCACTTATGTTAGGCATTAATCATGATTTGTATTTGCTTGCTTTCGTACGAGGTGTTGTGTCAACTGTCAAAATGGAAGGGATTGGTCATCCATCAAAAGTACATACAGACATGTAACAAATTAGTTTCCATTTATTATGGAAACAAAATATAATTTGAATAGAGACAAAATTTTCATTTTTTTTTCGAAAGAAAAATACAAGTATGGAACTTGAACGTATGATGAGTCAATATTGAGTATGAAATTCCCTGATGCAGTCATAACTCCAAGGCCAATGAAAATTGAGGAGGGATGCATTCAACAAGACCTGGGTTTTCGTATATACAAGATGTAACAGGACTAAATCAATTAAAACTGACAATTTTGAAAACAAAGTTATAGAAAATAAACAAATTAGGAGTTGACGAACAAAAGTGGATCTGTCCAAAATATTTTGTGATTTTTGTATTTTGATTTCGTATATGTTAGAAGCTGCTTTAAATTACAAAAAAAATAAAAATATTATTGTTGACAGGTCTAATTTTATTCCTCATATCACTCAAATGGATGTTATTGCAAAATTTTTAAAAAAATATTTGTTCATTGGAAACAAAAAGGAAAACGTATATACTCGTAAGTACATATACTTACTTGTGGGCTAATTGTTTATTATGATATGGCAAGACAATCAATCCATTAATAGCTATATCAACCGGTATAATCTCAGACCTGAGTTCTCCATTACATATCATTGATCTTATAACACCTTTGCCGGCACCAATCATTACTCCAACCGGCCCATTAAGATTGTCTACCCATCCGGGGAGAGGTTCCATTTGTGCTGGTGTTACTATAAAATAAATTTCATGTAAACAGAAACAAGTTTATTTATACTAAAAAAAAACTTAAAAAAAAATAGACTGTAGTTTTAATTTTTATTGGTGAAATCTGGTTAAGCACGTTTTTTTTTTTTGCTCATTTTTGATCGAAATTTTTCATGGACCACTATTCGTACATAACACACAAAATTATAATATTGATTTTTTGTATTTGCAAATTTAAAGATGAGTAAGATGTATAATAAGTAATATAAAGTGAGTCAAGGCCGTTCAAACAATAAAGCTGATTCTTATAAGGTTGATTAATGGTAGTTTGCGCGACTAATTAAATGTAATTAGGTTTTTGTGGTTTTTTGTCTTTTCTCTTTTAAAATGAATTTGTTAATTTGCTAAGCAAATCACGCTCAGCGAAATTAGTTATTGATGATGGTTTAAATTGTTTTAACTTCTTGGTCATCATCTCTATGTCAAAAATAATATCTGGAAAAACAAACAACTGTTTAGGCGGGCTATCTGTTTTTAATTTTGTTTAACAATTACAATTTAAAAATAGGCGACTATAATGTGATTTTTATAAACAGAGTAAATCGAAGACCTCTAGGATTTAGGGTAGATACATTATAGAAATCGGAACATAAGCGCTGAGTGCTCTCAAATTATGAAATTCAATAAAAAAAAAAAAAACATCATTTTGAAAAACCGCTGAATAAGGAGTAAATTGGTTTTTCTAATTTGTCGTTTAAACAAATTTCCAGCTGCATTAATGCAGTCCTGTTCAAGCATTCGATTATTGAAATGTATTTTTGACTTTTCTTGAAGTAATATGAAGTCGAAAGCACGAAGTCCACTCGCAATTATTTTTTTAAAGTGACTTATTCCCTTTTTCATTTACAATATAAACAAAAGAAACGTTAATAAGTATTTCTTTTAAACAAGCTGAATGCAACAAAGTTGTTTCGCGTATATGCTTAAGACTTTTATGAATAATAAAATGCTCAACAATAATCCAGTAGAAGAAATAATATTTGAAGGGACAAGTCTTTTTGGCAAGTTGACATTTCTTAAATTATTTTTCGGTATTTTTATTGTTGTCTATATATATAGAAATTCTAAACAACTTACTTTTTATCCTCACTTTAGGCGAAATTTAAAACGTACGAACGATTATTAATCCTTCAATTTTGTTTTTCGAACAATTTGAATTGGTATCGGTCTCAATTACACAAAAATGTTAGCTCCTTCTTTTAATTCTTTTTTGTTGACTTTCCTGTGATTTTATTGATGTTTCTCCACCAAATTTACAAAACTGAAGAAAGCGGAACTTGAATCATTGGACTAATCACTAATTCTTAAAAAAGTACACATAGTGAAACCCAGGATTTTGAAGGCAAATTCATTTTTTTTTTCGTTATTTCTTTTCTTTTATTTCGTTTTCTACCTACTTTACTATTTCTTTTGTTCAGCTTGTAAGAAGTAAATGAAAGACTTTTGTTCATGTTTTGTTATTACTTCTGTTTTAAGTTAATACAAATATCTTTTTTCTTCAGTTAAAAAGGAATGTTTTTGATCAGTTTGAGATACATTTTTTATTTTGTCCACTTTTCATTTTTTTGTATACTGCAGTAATTAAACAGTATCAGTTAGTTGTGTATAGGTACCATCCGCTTATTCATTGTTTCCACACTCTGGTACACAGTGAACCAGCTAATTACTTTCCATGATCTATTTAGAAAAATTTTTCTTTAGAAATTCAAAGTTCTTAAACCAAACATGAAGTGTTTTTTTAACCTCTAGAAATGTTCATCATTAGTTTGAAAACTACATCTAGTAGTAAAAACTGGTTCAATGTTGAACTTATTATACTTTACCTTTGTTTTAGGTGTCTTTTGTGGAAAGTAAAACACGATATTTTTCTTTTTTTATATAAAAATGTATAAATGTACAAAATAAACTCTATTAACTTTAACTTAAAAAAAAAACACATTCAACTTTTTAACAAAAAGTCTACCCAAAGATAACTCCCCAAATTCCAGTTTTACAAAGCAACCAATAGACGAATGCACCAACAATAAGAGTTTTACAAAGACGATCCACAACATATGCTCTAGAATAAAAAAAAAAATTATGTAGTTGTGTATCAAAATATTTAACTTCTATAAACTTACATTGTAAGGTGCAATCTAGCTTTTGGAAGATCTTCATTTTTCTCTTTGAGCAAGAATTGTCGACCTCCCATAGCACATCTTATCATGTACTCTTCTTCACTTACTTCAGAGTCCATATCCATATTAAATCTAAAATCAAAAATTATAAGTTATATAATTATATAGATGAACTTTGCTGAAGGCTTATTGAATCCTGTATGTAGATGACTTACATTGCTTTGTCTTTTTTACCCAAATTCTTCCACAGAGCCGCATATGCATCAGACTTAAATGTCCATCGTTTTAATGTGAAGAATTGTAAGACTTCTAAACCTGTAGCAATTTTATTATGAACCCTTATCATGCTAAAAGAAAAAAATTGTTATACAAAATATGAAAAAACAATCGTAATAAAACTTCCTTACAATCTCTTCTGTCCAAAAATCAACAGCAAAAAGTCGATAAATATCGCTGGCAGCCAATGGAAGAGTAAAGTGTTGATTTTGTGATAAAATTTATTTGTTGTAATGCAAGGATCAGGATACCAAAGGCCCATATTGAGAGGATATTGATAACCAATTTTTTGACTAGTCTCAATAACATGACCCCATGGAACCTTACGGTGATCAGCATTTGTTATGTTGTAGATGGGAATAGTATCGGGCCTTTTGAAGAATTAAAATTCATTTTCATTACTTGAATTTAACTTACGAGGCTACCACTAAAGACTTACTTCTTTTCCTTATTGAATTCATAGGGAATAACAACTAATCCGTTGATGGCATAATCCACTGGGATAACTTCAGACAAATTCGATTTATCAACCAATATCGATCGGATAACTCCTTTACCGGCTCCTATCATTAATCCTGTTGGTCCATTCAAATTATCTACCCATCCGTGAACTGGTTCATTAACAGCTGGTGAGACTGTTTTTTTGTTTTTTTTTTTTTTGTGTAACGAATATTTTATATTTTAGTCACTGTTAACAAGAAAAATTTATTTTACCACGACCACGAAAGCCTTTATGGGTTTGTTTGTATAGATGTATTTGTGTTATAGTTTAGTGATTGGTATGAGTGTTAGTGTAATGTGAAGGCGTGTTTAATTGTTAAAATGAGTTTTTGTTTGTTTTTGATGTTTTTTTTGTTTTACGAAAGTTGCATTGCAGGGTTTTTGTATACCTTTCGTAAGGATTTTTCTTTTTAAGAATTTTATTCCTTTTTAAATATGTATTTAGTTATTATATCACCCAAGACCATTTCAAGTTGCTATTTTACGTAACTATATACTAACATCTTGTTTTAATGAAGATTTAAAAAATTTTGATCGTCTTATAGGTTTTAAAAGTTAAACTATTATTGTCTACTATATTTTAAAATTTTTTACAATTAAAAATGATTCTGAAAATAAATTGACTGCAATTAAAAGTCATTCTAAATTAGGTTTTACTTTAACCTGTATTAAAATGCAAACATTTCCTTTTTATTATATTATCTATATAATTCTATAACGACTCAAAAGTTAATGTATTCATAGCAGGAAGAGCAGACTGGTTTTAACAATAAATTAACAGCCAAAATAAGTACAAAAGAAAAATAAAATCCCAAAAATTAAATTACCCAGTAAAAAATTATAATTTTTTATATACCTTCGGAATCATAGAATTCTGAATTAACCTTTCACAAATAAATAAAAGTTCATAGCTGGGATACGCGTACTTTATGATTTCTAAGCTATAAATGGCAGGGGGAACGTTCCATAGTTTTTTGAGGCCCTATCAAGTATGCAAACTGTTGATAAAAAATGATAATTTAAAAATATTACGTATTTGAAATTTGAACGAAATTCGGTATGCAATTACGTGCAATGCTTACGAACACAGCCAAATGGAATCCATTAAAAATGTCAAAATTAGATGTCAACGAGATCTCGGAGATTTCATCTTAGAACAGAATTCCGCAGCAAAATTTATCAGCTATATATACTGTCAAAATTCTCAGGAAAAAATTTGGATTTGCTTCCACACTTTTTGAATGAGAAAAATCTCTGATATCTCATTTTCTGAGTTTTTTTTCGCTATCTGTCTGTTTGTTCGGAAAATAAGCGATTTTTATGCTTTCAAGTGACAGCAATACGTAAACAGAAAATAACGAATGAATAAATAAAAATTAATATTATCAAGAAAAGAATTAAAAGATAAGAAGTAAAATGCATAAAAGAAAGAAAATGTAGGTGAATTATAGGCATAAGGAAATAGTTCACAATAAGAATTAACCTTCAAAGGTTTTGTTAAAGAAATGTTTCTTTTATAAAAATAAAAACTTTATTTTTTGTATGTTTTCTTCATTTTTATATATAGATATAGATAATGATAAAGTGATACATTCACTATATATCCACGCAAACCCTTAATCTAGTACCTATATATCATAAATTACCACTGAAATTACATTCCTAACAAAAACCTAATAGTTGAGCAATATAATATAGTATAAACCCAGTTATAAGAACCTTGCAAGTTCGATCTAAAATGTACATCCTGAAAATTAAAAAGAAACGAAAAAGTAGAAAATCTTAGAAATTATTACTTCAAGAGCAAAACAAAAATTTTTTACATTTTCAATTGCCTTCGAGCTCTTGGTAATGTATCAAGTGATTCTTTCAACAAATATTGTCTGCCACCTTTTATGCATGATATCATATATTCTTCAGCATCTTCGACTGCATCCATATTCTGATTGAATCTATGAATTAAGAGTTTTTAATTTGAGAGAATTTTTTTTATAGAAATAAAACAAAAACTCTGCCTTCTCAAAATTTTCCAATTATGGGTTTCCGAAAATTTTTATATAATTTTTAGAATTTCCAAACTCGAAGACAGAATTTGTGTATTGAAATAATAAATGACATACAACATTTTGTCGTTTGTTGTTAGTTTCATCCAAACATTCCCATATTGTTGTGATCTAAAATTCCATTCTCTGAGAGTGAAAAACTGAAGAACTTCAAGTCCAATGGATATTCGATTTTGTATCCGAATCATGCTACGGTTTAATATCTGTTTCTTTAAAATCCCAACATTATTGACCTTTTGGCGTACACAAAGTTAGTCATTTATAATCTCAGATCATTTATAAAAAAGTCTTAAAATTTTGATCGCGCATGAACAGCAGGCCTCTCTTAAATAGTTGCTTACAAAAATAAGTTATGCAAGACTCAGAATAAAATTATAGCAAAATTAAAAATCCAAAAATGACAACCAACTTCGTGTACAATAATAAAATCCACCGACCATTGGCCAACTACTTACAATCTCTTCTGTCCCAGCAGCAACATTAAAAAATCAATTAAATACGCTGGCAGCCAATGGAACAGCAGAACATTAATATTGTGCAAACGCTTGTTCGTTGTGACACAACCATCTGGGTACCAGAGTCCTGCTTCAACCGGATATTGATAGCCAATCTTTTTGCTCAACTCAATAACCTCTCCCCAGCATATTTTTCTATGATCTGCACAGGTTATATTATACACCGGTACAGTTGGCGGCCTACAAAAAATTTAATTATCAAGACGTTAGAGTCCAACTTCGGGGCCTTGTTTATTTCATTTCATTATTTACTTCGTCTCGGCCAGGGCAAATTCAAAGGCTATGGTTATTATTCCGTTGATTGCATAGTCGACTGGGATAACTTCTGACTTGAAGCTGCCATCTATAAGCATCGATCGAATGACACCTTTTCCGGCTCCAACCATAAGTCCAGTGGGGCCGTTCAGGTTGTCCACCCATCCTGGGACGGGCTCATATGCCGACGGTGATACTATGTGACGCACAAAATGCTATTAACCACTTGTCTAAATTTATACAGGGTGTACCTATAGTGTAATACCACGTGCATCACAAACCAAAGAGTTCGTTGCCAAGAGATTATCACCTGAGTCCCATTTACGGGCTCATTATAGTAAATACAACTTGGAGTGTATGTAGGTGTGTCGAGGAGTAATTATTATTGTTTCATATCCTCACTATGGAGTTTTTTTTTTACAAACATGCTTTATGTAATTTCGTGCATCGGGTGGGGGTTTCCATCAGGTATTTTTTTGTATTATCAATTATACACTCACGTAAAGTACTTCATGCGAACTTTTTTAAGCACTTTTAAGTGTTTAAAGTGTGTTTATTTATTTTATACTTTTGTTTTTTCTTCTTGTTTTCTTGTGTCACTTTTTCTCACTACTAGCACTACTTTTCATGCGAGGATAGGTATAAAGGTATATATGGGTATGTTTAATTATAAGGCAATTTTCGGATATTTATTTTTACCTTTTTGTTTTAGCAAGCACATTAGCCTTTTCTTCAATTTTTACAAAACTTATTTTTAAGTTTCAAAAGTGTCAAATATTTATAGTTTTTTTGTTCACTGTTTAAACTTACCATATACATTGATGTTTGTTGTGCATTTGTTATGTTGTAATTTTTTATTCTCACTCAGTTTTATTTTTTTTTGTATTTTAACTCAGAAGTTAATAAGGGATTTTGAGAGACCAAAACAAACTTGTAAAAACATTCTATCTGTGATATGAACAGGTACATATTTTTTTAAACATGCATATCAAATTATATTAAATCTAATAATATAGCGTATGTGTGTGCGAAAAGCGAATTACATTTTATACATCGTGATTAAAATTTTTGCAAAAGCTTTGGCCAATTAGTAATTTTTTTTTAAATAAATCGAATAATGATTTCTAAAATACGGTGTTAAAAATTACAATTTTGTGTCAAGATTGTGATTTTTGCATGCATTTGTGGGTTTTATAAAAATTTTTGCATTTATAGAAATTACTTTGCGAGAAATTTGTTTCCCTCAAATTGGAAGTTATTTTACCTGAAAATATTTTGTTCTTATGTTATTGAAAATTCTATTGTTTGATTAAAATTTCGATTTCCTGTTACGATTTCCGAGTCAAAAACTTGCCCTTTGCCTAAATAACCTATACATATATCGCATATAAAATAAATAAAATGCACGACTGGATCGCACGAACTCGCTCTTATGTTCGATCGCATTGTGGTTTTGAAGTCTTATGGCCGATTTCACGAAAGACTTTTAAACATTTAACAGGCTTCTTAACCTTAAAATGGGGTATTTTCGTTTCACCAAGCACTTTTAAATTAAACAACCTTTTAAACACCATTATAAACTAAATGCCCATCTTTGGCTCATTAAATTTTAAAAGTGTCATTAAAATGTCATCAGATGCAGTTAACAAGAGGATATATCAGCTGACATTTGCAGAAAAAATTTTGAAACTATTTTAATTTTTAATTTTGGAGATACCATCAACTAGCCCATTTTTTTTTGTAATTTTTGCCTCTTTCTCTTCTTTTTATATGGGCATTCATTGTTAAATTTAATTGAAACTCATTTTATAAAAACCTTTCGGCAGCGGCCCAATGTTTTTTTTTTTGATTTTGAAGAAGTTTACCGATTTATTTTGCAATTCTTGGCATTTGTTTCAATACATAATGCTTTTTCTTTTTTCCTCATACATTTCGCTTATTAGAAAGAAAAACACCAATTTATTTTTCCAGGGATGTGAAGAGAACTCGATTTTAACAAAAATTTCCCCGTATTTTTCCTTTTATAGATTGGTGAAACTAAAAATATTTAAGTGCCTGATAAAATTTTAGAGGGTTTTCGATAAAAGTGCTTTTACGCCCATATTATTCACTCGATACATCCAGATTGAAACTTAAATCCGGATGTATTTACATTGAATTTGTATACTTTACATCCGGATTAAATTTTTAATCTTGATGTATCGAGTGAATAATATGGGCGTTAGTGTTTGTTTATGAAATTGGGCATTAATATTTTAAAAACTATTCATCGATTTTAAAAGAAATAATTTAGCTTTTATTTTATGGTACCTGCCAACAACGTATAGTTTAGTTTAAGGTAGTATTATGTGAGTACATAAAATGTGAACAATATAACACCTATGTTGTACATAATGCATGGAAATTACAGTTCAGACTAAAGGTTGTTAACAAAAATCAATATAATCAGAAATACATTGACAACATCTGAAATTGTTTTGACACCAACGCAATGTACACCATCTGATTCCTTATACAAGAACAAAATTAAAAAAAATTTTGGAGCGATTTTTTTAAATTCATTTGTCCAGGTATTTAAAATTTTGTAAACATTTTTAAGAAAACAAATTGGTACGCAATTTTAAGCCTTTATTAATTCGGAGTTTAAAAATTAATTTTGAATAAAAGTCATCTACCCATTTTCGAAATATCGAATTTCATTAAAATCGGTTGAACAGATTATGATATAGTCGAAAACAAAAACAAAAGGTTTTATGAGATAATGGATTAATGTAAAATATGTTCCAATAATATCTTAGATCGTACCTACTGATATTTTAGGTGACCACAAATAATCTAAATCGTAGCATTTTTGAGAAAAATGAGATTTTACTTAACAGTTTTTAGACAATTGTATAACGATATACCTTTGCTTATGATAATATTTTTTGTTTATTATTTGATAGATCTGTGGCAGACAAACAGGTTTCGAGAAAAACGCATTTTTGTCTACAATCTGTAATAGCAATTAATGTACATTTTTTTAGGAATTATAAGATAGCTTTTGAATGGGTAATGATTTCGAAATGGGGATTGGACAGTGAAGTAGCTCTCAGACTGTGGACTGCTAACAATCGAAAAATCGACCAAGGCGTTTTCAAAAAGTCTTTTTTTTTTAATCCAAAAATTAACAATATTGAAAATTTTGGTTTTCGGAACTATTGAATCTTCTAGAAATATGTTCCATGAAAAAATTAATCAAAATCAGTTGAACCGTTTTTGAAAAAGTCGAAAATCAATTAAAAGTCTTTATAAAAAAAAATTACTGAAAAACCTAATAAATTTTTAGAAATCCCCAAATCAGTGTTACATGTAAAGGTCCATAACATAATATTTTCTACACAATCATGTTACATATAATGAGTCAAGATGTCATCACATTAATTTATTACTAGTTTGTGGGTATAGTGAATGCATAACATTACTATCGTTCAATCAGGAAACTAACTTTCCACTAGACCTGCTGCATATTGACAAATTGACCGTTATTTTGCACTACATTACACTATGATTGCAATGCAAAAGTTTTTTTTTTTTAGCCGCGACTTTGCTAAGAAAAAATATCTACACACAATGATCAAGACTTTATTTCTGTCTCCTATTTTGAGATTGGACACATACGAATTCAAGTAGGTACATATATGTCTCCACTTTCAAGCTTCAACAATTCCACATTTAACCCGTTAAAACGGGAAGACAAAATAAAAAGTGTTACAAAGAAAAAGACAACACGAAATATTGCATGTATAGATTTTTTCCTTGTTTTGGGAATAAAAAAAAAGGAGAAAATCCAGTTTTACTTGAAATTACTAACTTCGAAGAAAATTAAAAAGGAAAAGTCGATGAAAAAAAGAAAAATATATATATTCATCTGTGCCAAAGACACAATTTTGAAACTTGATCTAAACTAACCAACTTGCAATGCAAAACTTAAAAAAAAAGTTGCAAAATACACCGCCAACGTCAAGCGTATATGTATTACGTAACAAAAAAAGAATGCCAATCTCTATCAATGGTTGAATGAATGCATTCGTATTTTCATCTTTTCGAATGGTCCAACATACCAACATACACATACTTGATCGAAAGCAAATTATACTATTATTACAACAATTTTATGACCACACAAATGCACGATTTTCTGACACAATTTTTAAGCAACTTATTTTTTTTTTGTTCCAAAGGATAAACAGGCTTTCGCACTTACCAATACTTGGTCTAGCAATGATCACTGGCAAAGTTGGATAATGATCACGAACTAAAATTTCAGCCAATCGCTTCGAATAGGTGTAGGTGTTGGGGTGCGGTTTCAATAGTTCGGGTGTTATGCTGTCCAGCATTTTAACATCCATCCATTCAGCCAAACGCATTATATCCTCAGGTTTATGTGGGAAGTCATAAACTTTCTCGTACATAACCTCTTGATCGCAATTACAGAAAGCAGTTGAGATGTGAATTAAAGCCTCTAAGTTTGGCATGTTTTTGGCAATATCTAGAACACGTTTGGTTCCTGTGGTATTCATGTCTATGGCGTCCTTAAGATTTCCCTCGAGCTTCAAAGTGGCAGCCATGTGAAACACGATGTTAGTATTGTTAGTTATAAGTTTCAAATTGTCTCCATTTAGGCCAAGAGCTAAAGAATATATATTCATTGTTTAACGTTATTCACATTGAATTCAGTCATTTCTATACTCACTATCAAAAGTAACATCCCCTTGAACCAGTGTCACCTTCTTAAGGACCTCTGGTTTTTCCTCCTTGATTCTTTGGAAGATCTATGTAAAGAAACACAATATAATTAGTTTTAATAATTAAATATAATATTTTTTTTAGCTCACTGGAATTTTAAACATCTCATCGAGCCTGGACTCAGGGACTTTACCCCTCTTAGGGCGCATCATTATAATGACTTCCTTTAGTTCCGAGCATGAGTATAAGAGCTTTTCCAATAGAACTTTGCCCATAAATCCAGATGCACCGGTAATAAAGACAGTCTTGCCTTTGTAGTACTCCTGTACTGGTGTTAATTGCGCCATAATTGCAGCTCTGAAAATAATAAAATAACAACAAAAACCGTGAATAAATGACGAATGACTATAATGATAAATATTTAAAAAAAAATAACAAAAACAAATATTTGTTTTTAACAACCTTAACTCTTAATCTCAGGAGATTAAAGATAGAGATTTTACAGACAAAATATGAAAAGCCTTTGGCACTATAACTATGGACTTTGTTCAGTTAAATTGTATCTCAATTTTTTATCCACAAAGACAGGGAGGAGAGCAAAAAATTATATTTTTTTTTATTTCTTCATCAGATATTTTAATGATCGTTGAATCAACTTGTTCAGCGAGAAAGATATATGTATAAAATTGAAAAATAGCCTCGTTGGTTATAAATCGCGTCAAGGTATTTCAGCGGCGTGGATGTTATGTAATTCTAATAACTTGGCTTGTTAAGAGGAAATATTATGTTTATTAATAATTTTTATCTGCAGGTTATTGGCTTCTTATATTATATTATAGTAAGGTGTGGAAATATTTATTAATTTATAAAATTTGACCTTTTGAAATATAACAAACTTGAAGAAGATTTTAAATAATGCAAATGAAAAAGGGGTTTGTTTGTAAAATAACAATGAGTTTTATGAATTTTAAATTAAAACAAAAACTCTTGACTTTATGGTAGAAACTAATTAATCATAAATTTGATTAGCCCAGCTCAATGTTAATTTCATTTGAATAACAGTTATTCAAACCCTAAAAACTTAAACACAAAAAAAAAAAAAAAAAAAGTTATGTATAAATGGAAAATTTTTCCATAAAATTAAAGTTGCAAGAAATAAATTTCGTGTTCTCTATAAATATCATCTAAGGTTGGTTAAAATTTGGAAGTTCGATTTAATATTATGACCAGATATTAAACATATTTTTTATTGTTAAATCGTTAAAGTTAAAAAAACGCAAGCTCATCATTTCTTTTTTAACATTAATGAAGAGATTCACTTTAAATAAATGCCAGTTTTTATTTCTTTTTCATTTTACTTAAATTCAAGAGTTTCACGAGAAGTATGTCAAAATAAAATGTAGATATTCTTATAAACAAAAGAGCTGACGCACAAACTATCATTTAAGTGAGTTGTGTGTATTATCTGTTTCTACTATAAAAAAAAAAAATAATATGATGGATTTGCACCTTGATTAAATTTTTATACACCTATATGTATAAATCTTGCTGATGGGAAATTTTGTTTTCATAGTAAAACCGTTAACATATCGTGTTTTCATTACTGTAGCATGTTATTTATAACAAGAAAAAATAAAACCATTTTAACGTTACCTTCTTTTTTTTAATAATAATCGCTAGACTTTATGTCTGAAATGTTTTAATAATTGATAGTACAAATACATACAAACATTAGCATATAATAAAAAAAAGCACAACCAAATTTTCTAATTATATTTATTTTTTTCTAAGTCATTGCACTCAGATTAATGAATACATTAAACGAGTTGTGTGTATATTGATTATATTATGGATTCTAACGGATGTTTTTAATTAAAAATTTATTTAATTTTCAAAGTCTAATTTTGTTTTAAACACCACATAAAGTATGTACTGTACAGTATGAATATGTACATATGTATATTGATGCGCTAGTCCTCTTGGACTTGGACATGGGTTTGATATAAATCTAAAAAATAATTTTTGACATCTCAGGAAAATTAACTTAATAAATATCTATAAAAACCACCATGTATAGTTTTTTGTTCTTCTTTATATTTTTGTTTTTTATTTCCTCGGATATCCAATACTTTGTTTTAAAAAAAATCTGTATAATTTGGATAAATACACACGATAACCAAATTGTAATTAACGGTTTCATATAAAATTCAACAAGAAAGTAGGTAGAGTTATTGGACAAAATTGCACAGTTCCGGGTTCCCAATCATTAAGAGAATTAACTCTGAAATTTTAAAATGCACAGATTAGACAATTTATGAAGGGACCAGCGACTACATATTTAATAACCTCCAAGCAATTAATTATTTTTAACCTGCTTTGATGTTTAATACAGGCAAAATAGTTTCCAACCATAGAAAATCATAATTCCCTTCACATAAAATGAGTGTGCATTTCATGAAGGCAAAAATATAAAATAACATATTTAATAATAGAAATGGATGGATATTCATTTACGACAATAAATGTTGCAACATAAAAAAATTAACTCAGCACATTAAAGTCTCTGGTCGGTTATCTTTAATACAGGCAAAATAGAGAAATATTGATTGGGTGTTTTTTAAAAATAAAGTCACTTATGTAGTGTTCCAACCAACCAACTCAAATACTCTGGTTTTTCTTGGTTTACAAGCGCGCAAACTTGGGAAAGAAAGATCTTACTTGAACTCTATGAAGCCGCACCAAGTAGCAGGAAACTGCTTTAGGTCAGAACTGAAGATGTCACTGTCTAAGCGAAAGGTCTTATGTGATAAATTGGGAAGAACTTTCAGTAAACATTATATAAATTACCGAAAATATTTTTAAACGTTCCCAACAAAAAAAAAATAAAAAGAAAACTGTTTTGAACTGTACTGTCAACTTTTGAGTGAATGTTAGTGTAAAAAAAAAAAGTTTATGGTGCAACTAAATTTCTTATCCGTCGTTAGTTTAGTACATTAAAAATAGAAAATTGATGTGTGTTGTTTATATACGAGTGATTTCCATTCTATGTACTTATTTACAATCTCAGAAAAGGTGTGATTGGTTAAGAAGGTTAAAGCACTTTACGCAAAGCGTGTTAAAATTAACAAAGAATTCGATTCGATAAATATTTATTTGTTCATACTCTCATAAAAAGATACTTAAGATGTTAACGCCACAACTATCTACATTAAACTGGGTGACATTAATAGTTATTAATAACTTAAATATGTATCAATGATGCAGTTAGCTCTTGAAGGTTAAAAGTTAATGAAAATTATTAAAATGTGATAACATAAAAAAATATCACAGTTGTATGAAAGTATCCGTTATGAAACTGCGCTCAAAATTTGTCTAAAAGTCTCAAATTTTCAATTTGCCATTTAAATTTTTGTTTGCTTAAATAAAACTTTTAGCAAATTTAAAATTTTTGTTTGCTTAAATAAAACTTTTAGCAAAATCTTCTCCGACCATATCTCCCATTTCAAAAAACATCAATCTATTTTCGACGTAAGTAGGTATCAGTACACATATCTTAGGAATATTATGTTTTCGGAATTTGAGCATCTGACTAAAAGTTGTTACTCGGACATGCACCAGAAAATGTTTCAAATATTTTATTGGAAGCGTTTGAAATTTGGTTTTTAAATTTGCTTCTTGTCATCATGCTAAATAAAACTCTCCAAGTTTTTTGGTCTTGAAGAAGTTTCGAAAATTTTAGGAAAAATATATATAAGTAAGGTATAGGTACCTAATGCAATGTGGGTGATTCATACTAAGACCAAAGAACTCTGAAATATGTTAGGTTATATCAAAATCTTTTGTTTAACCAGTGCTTTTTAATTAGTTTCAGATAATCTATAAACGTAAATATAACTTGACATTAAATAAATTCAACAATAATCTAATTACAAATAACAAATTTATATATTTTTGAAAAGAAAACATAAAAATTACACTCAACCCAAAATTTGCTACACTCAAATCAACATTAAAATAACTCTAGCCACCTTAATATCTAGTCACAAGCTTTTTTTTTTAACTAACCTCACTTACGTATATTTTTTTTTTAAGTCTTCAACAAAATTGAGTCAAGTAAGGGTCATCAACAAATATTCAGGCTTTAAACTAATGGTTATTAATTCAAATGACCTACGTATTTAGCTTTGTAATATTTTGTGTAAGTCGTCAGAGTTTTTCGTATGTGAGAGGTCATATTATAGTGTTACAATGGAAAATTACACAATGTAAGCTTGCCTCAATCGCCAATTCTGAGTGACCCAGATCGTTGCTTAGAGCTTATAATTGATTTTCAATGCAGCAAGAAATTGTTAGAAAAAAAAATGATTCCTTTCCGACTCATAATTCAATATTTCCTTTAGACTCTATTTTGCAAAAATTGCACAAGTTTGACGTAAGCACCAGAGTGTCTGTCTGAATGTGGCTGTTTAACCAAACAGAACAGTGGAAGCTCTTGAAGGGGTGACTACAGTTCGTATAGTGCACTGCACGTTCATATCTATAATGATAGCAAGTAAGACGCAATCAGGCAGTAGGTAACAAGCACATAATGATATGGTGTATCATAATGGTTGTTGCTTAGTTTTTTGCAATTTTCGATTTAATTTTATAATGAAAAGCCCACATTTATTGTTGAATAATACTATCAACAACAATCAAGATACAATTTTAATGTGATTGTGTTTGTCATCTTGAATAAATCAGTAGACAGTAGAAAATATTGCTTAATTCAAAAATCGCGTAATAATTGAAGAAAACAACACAAGTGTTGTTATTGTCATATAGGAAATTAAAAAGAAAAATCTAACTAATTATTTGGTATTAAAAAAATGTTTTTTAATTCATCTTCTTATATCTGAAAAAGCAATTCAGCATGATTTGTGTATAATAAATAGACACCAAAACTTGCTTTATTCATACATTTATTTTACTTTAAATAATTTGTAAAACCCTTCAGAAGGCTTGGGTCAATTAAGAGAAAAGTGCTTTACTCTAAAAGATAAAGTCAATTTTTAGCATTTTTCAGGAAAGCAATTTTAATCTTCAAAATATTATTCCAAGAAGGTTTTAGGAAGCTGAAACTTCAACCAAATGTCAATTTATTAATCACAAACAACACAAACTCTGATTACATCAAAGTGCCCAATACCTTCCGGGGCTGTAAATGCATTTTAATCAGGAAAAATGGATTGTTTTAATGTTTCAATTTCAAAAAAAATTAGTATTACGTATTTTTTTATTTATTTTTTTTTAATCGATTGATTAATAATTATGCCACAAAAATATATTTGTGAATTAGCAAAAGTTGCATAGTAAGATAATTGATAAATAATAATTTTGCTTTTATTTGCACACAAAATATATACTTATTTAAACAATAATTTACATTAATTTAAATAATGGCGTATTAGAAAATATGCCAATCAAAATCTTTGACCAACAATTAATAATCACATAATTTAACAAATGCAAAGACCTTGCGTTTGATTTGATCTAAAATTTTGTTTATACTTCTTCACATAATTATGCTAATAGAAAAATTTATTTATACTATTACTTAAGTCAATGATGTTTAATTTTTGAAAGTCAGCTTAGTATAGGTATTTCCGAAATTGGTGCGAGGTAGTGGAATTTTTTTGTGATCTTTATTTAATATGGTTTTATAATTTGGAATAAATTCATACGTTTTCAAGATCAAGGACTTAACAATAGATATTTGTTATACTTATGTATATTATAGGTCTGTTTCTTTACTTGGGAAAAGTTTTGGGAAAAAGTTCGGGAAAAATTTTGGGCTTGGGCTGTTGTTTTTGTAATTTTTGACCAGAAATGAAAAGTAAGGAAACGCATTTGGGATGTTTCTGATTTGTTTTTGGGTAAACGTCACATTTGACAACAAAAATTATCAGTAGTTTGACAAGCAAGAAAAGGCAGTAGGTAAAACGTTCGGGTAGATTCTTGGTGGAGGGGAAATTAAATGAATTTAAAAAAATCTAAAGTTCTTAAAGATACACATTTTGGGTAGATTTGGGATACCACGGGTAGATTCTTGCTGGAGGGGAAATTAAATAAATTTAAAAAATCCAAAGCTCATAAAGATACACAATTTGGGTAGATTTGGGATACCACGGGATCCCGCGTGCGAGTACCTAAATAAACAGACCTTATGTATATGTATGTAGGTACTTATTGTTTATAAAACAATTTATTCGCGGATACATAAGCAGCCAATAAGAAAACTTAGAAGCTAAAGCTATACTGTTTAAAATCACCATTAGAAATTTTGAGACTTTAAAAACGCATTTCGCAGTGAACAATTTTATTACAAAAATAATGCTCACGACTCCTTTAATTAAAAAAATAACTTTGGCTAAATCGGTCCCAACATAAACTCAGTTTTACTATTACATTTATGATGATTGATGAATGATGTTCACTTGTCACTTTATCGATTTATCTGATATCATGATATTGAAAATGATTTTATGTGGAAGGTTAGACCTTTTTATTTAAAGTCATTAGCTTTGCATTGGTAAATATCAACATTTTTACTACTTTGCTTTAAATTTAAAATTTCAGTTATAGCTTTCAATGATAGCTAGAACTGGCCCTTGAGGCTAGGAACGTATACACGTTATCTCATTAAATATGGTAAATTTAGTGGAAAAAATGAACAGAACATTAAAATTATCTCATTAAATATGGTAAATTTAGTGAAAAAAATTAACAGAACATTAAAATTATATAGAGAAACAAATTGGTTCCTTAATTTATGTCTGTCTATTTAGGTATAGATTAATAGATATTCTACTTTTAACAGCTTTTAAACTGTGTTCGAACTACTGGATATGCTTGAACATCTATTTAATTATGTACATATGGTAACCCAAAGATACCTCACAAGTTATCAGTAATGATATCTTCTAAATATTATGGAAAGTATTGATCAGGAAAATATTTGGTTCCAACAGGAAATTTGCAGGAATTTTACCTATACTATTTGACAACGCTCATTTACCTCTTTTGGAGCTTTGCTTTGTAAAGTCTTGGGTACAGTATATCGGTATAGTGTCATAAACCATAAATTATTCATTATGACATTTATAAACAATATTCAGCATATTTTTGAGTTGAAATCATCTTCAAAACATCATGAACTATGATAAGTTTAAAAAAAAGTTTTACAACTCTTAAAAACAAAAATCAGTGTTTCAAAAATGATATTTGCTCTTTGTTTCTTTTCTATAGCTAATTTTTCTTTTTTTAAATTGTTTTATAACATTAATACTGTTTAGTGTGAGTCAGACGTGTGATTTAAAAAAAAAAAACTGCATGCGAACGGATCAACGGGTGAGTGGCCGTTGGAACATTCCAATGCCCTCCCAGCATTCTGTTTTTTTTGTTATAATAAAAGTAAAGAAAAGTCATTTAAAAAAAACCTGAAACTTAAGGTATCCAATTCTAATAATGCGAGCTATACTGATTTAACTTTTAATTATTCCTAACCTCAAAAAAAAAATAATGCCAATGACATTTTTATTACCATAATTTAAAAAAATTTCAAATAAATGTGCACAAAATCCATAAACTTGTTCCATATAATGTTCTGTATTGTATATTTTATAAAGATATGTAAAGACATAATATCGCATACTAATTAGATATATAGGAAAAAAAGCAAGACCATAGAATTTAGATTTTCTATATATCCGGATTTAATAAATTTAGTCAAAGTATGAAACAAACAATACAAGGAGGGTAGTAAAATATTTAATTAATATCTAAAGCATTTAGATTGTAAAATGGAACCAGCAGTGAAGATAATATACATAGGTATAGTGAGTTTTACTTTAATTTATTAAAGTTTCTTGTTAGGAGAAATATAATCTTGTAATTAATTCTGGGTAAATAGGCATATAGGACCAATTGTTTTACTTGTCAAAAAAACCTATAAAAATACAACACTGAAAGCATTCATTTTAAAATCATTTGAATCAATTGGTCAGTTTATATTTCTGAGATAATATAAAAACAGGATTACTCAGCAAAATTTCTTAGTTTTTCTGTAAAATACTGAGAAAAAAAATTTTGGATTGGGCTGCTCAATTTTTTTCGGAGGAATTAGTATTAGAATTAGGAATTAGTGAGGTCTCTAAAATATAAACTGACCAAATAATAAATACAATGATATAAAACACTACACTACCATTTGGTAAACTATAAAGTTTACAATTTGGTTAATGAACTGTCAAATTTTTATGAGTAATGATTTACAGAATTTGGTTAGAATTCGTTAAGGATTTTGCTGCGAAAAATTAACCAAAATACCATTATCTACCAATTTCAATTATAGTAACAGACTAAAATTGGTATATAGAAATTGGTTGTTTTGGACAAGTTAGTAGTAGTTAGTTAGTAGACATACAAATAAAACGTTCAATCTCCTTTCTACTTCATAAGAAATATTGATGTAACTTTCTTAAATCGTATATGGAATATTTACAGATAATTTTAGAAAGTTATATACATAAGTACCAAATTTAATTAAGAAGACTAAATTATAAAGCAGTTGTTCTAGCGATAAATAATCAACAAACAAAGCTGGCGAAATGGGTAAAGCATTTCGAAAAAACCACTTATCCACGAATCTAACAGAGTTCACACAGACCAATTTATTGGATTTCGGATCGTGGTTAGGATCTGTACCAAATTGGAAGTAAATCCAATGATCCGTTTAGAATAGCTTTGGATTTGCATATAAACGCACAGACCCAAAGGCCAAAGATAGAAGGTCACTTTTTTGATTTATTTATTATTTTAATATTATTACGTTTGATTAAAAATCTTCCATATTTTTTTGTCTACGTCAAACCAATACTTTTTGCTTTAAATCAAAAAAAAAATGTATATACAAATTGGTATCTGACAAAATATTAACATAATTAGAAACATTGAGACCAGAACAAAGCCTTGACATTCGCTCCATTGAAGAATATACAACAAATTAAGTTTATGGCCCTTTTTATATAAACTATGTATGTATATACACATTTTTATAGTATAAAAATACATTTGCATTTTCGTTTAACATGTTATTCTGATTTAAGTTAAATAATGATGTAAAGTACCTTGCTATAAAACCAGTTAGACTTTGAGAAGCTGTTGTATCTATTTTATTAAAGAAATTCTTTACACGTAATAAAAATCACTACAAGTTTTCTGGTCTTCTTTTAATATTTTAGAATGAAATATTAGAGTTTTAGCCAAATTTTTTGTTGTTCAAAATGTTTTTTTTTTAATTTTTATTTTCAAACAAAAATTTGGAAGTGAATTTTCAGCTTTTTCTAATAATGAACGCAATAAAACACGTCCAAGATGTAATTTATTTTAAAAATGGATTCGTAAACCATTTATCTGTCAATTGTCAATAATAATAAAATTCAACAAAACTCCGATTGAAATTAAATTTGTATTTAATCAACATCATAAACTTTATGATTTTAATGCAATTTGCATTACTTAGTTTTATCATCAAATAGTACAATAATTTTTAAATGAAATTTCATTAATGTTCATTGGATAATCTGCTTAAATAAAATCATAATATCTTTGTATTAATTAAAAGCCTCGAAAGTCACTAGAAATGTGTTATATAGCCTTTAGGCTATTATAGAAACACACTGGTCTACATAATCAATGTCAAATAAATACAATATTTCGAAATAAAGAAATACAAATTTAGCAAAAGCAGCACGCAAACTTTAACCATTTTTTTTTTTAAATATACATAGTTACCGGAAACTCATGGCCACAAATATTGATATTTACTGATTTTAAATGTTTTTGGGGACAAAGATCAGAAAATGAAAAGATCAGGCGAGTTAATTAATTTTGTAATCAATATGTATATTTTGCAGAGTCTTTGAACCAAAACCAAACTAAATTTTTATAAGCTAATGCATAAGTTCATAAGTGAGTCTTTACCTCTTTTTTATGTTCGACTTTATGTAAAAAATAGGAAATTTTATTTAACACTTTTTACACTTTTTATTCCGCTTAACGAGCACACTAGCGGATAAAAACTTTAGCAAAATGATTTTTTAAGCTTCAAAAAATTCACCACTAAACCGATCCGAAAGATGGAGTTGTTGCGAATTGAGCGGCGTCCGATTGAAGACTGAGACTTGCAAACACTTGAACGTGGTATTATGAGGTAGTTCTCCTACCAGAGAAGATGTATCTAATCAGGTATAGTAAAAAGCCCAGGTCTGGTTTTAGCAAGAAGTAAAATCTTCGCTGCTCGTATATACTTCGCTCTAGATGCAAAATTGTGCTGATGCTTAACGACAAGACGCGACGGTGATGCTGGACGACCTTTGAGTGGCAGCAATATAATATGAACTGATATAATTTTGCTATTTTACCCAGTTTTTGTTTTGTTTCCAAAGATTTGATAGCTAAAGACAACTCAAGAGGGTATTAGCACCTCTTTTCGCTTTCGTTAGAGGCCATATTCAAGATTGGCTAGTCCGAGATAACAACGATGTTGTTTGTTCGTACTTTTTCTTCATTGATAGAGCAGATTTGACGTTATGCAGACGACCGACGACGACCGCGCAATAAATAAATTTGTTCGCACTTTGCACAGTTAAGATGCGTGAGATCGGTTTATAGGTTAAATATAAATTAAAAATGTGATTGAAGTTGTTGTATTGTTTGTTTTCGTTTCAATTTAACTTTCGTTTAGCACAAATTTATTATAGTAAACATGTATTTATATTTAATAATTGTTAATTGCACGTGTAGTTAACTATTCAAACAGGGTGTAGGTATCTCAAAATTGTGTTGCCTACGTTTATAAACTTTTTTTTTTCTTTTTTTTTTTCAAATCAACGATATTATTTGAAATAAGAAACGTCTTCACAGGGCTTTATGTGGAATAGTTCAAAACATTGATTTAATTCTACAAGTCAAATGAGATTTATACATTAAAAAATAATATACATACATAGGTGATAGGTACATATGTTACTCCAATTCTGTGAAAGAGGTTATCAATATCAAAATGTATTCCGGTATTGGTATATTCCTCAACAATGTTTTAAATGTTAATAATTTTAAAATGAAAAATAGTTACCTACCTATTTTTAATTGAATTCCATGTATAAGTTTAATTTAATAGAGCTTGTCTTGTGTTTGAAAAATTAATCTTACAACACCTGCAGCTTGAGGTGTCTGGTACAAAGAGTTTTGCTTTCGCAGTTCACACACACCACTTTCGTTAATATTACATTAACCGGTCATTAACTTTAAAGAAAATTATTTTACCACCCACCGCGACCGCGAGAAGTTTGAAGAATCTTAACTTTTTCAAGGCTGACGCTTAAGCAATAAATTATTATAATCCCTCCCATTGTCATTAGATATAAATTACAGTAAATAATTTTAAATATATTTAATTACTGAACAATTAAAATGTAATTTTAAATTTCAATTTGAACGCATCGATTCACACGGAATCGTTTTTTGCCTTTTTCAGCAGCAAAGTTGCATTTGCAAAAGAGAGACTTAAATAAGAATTACGCAAAAAAAGCAAAACAAAATATAATATAGTAAAAACTTCGTGGTTGATTTCCCTTTGGTTTCGTCAAGCGAGGACGATGGAGGTTCTTCGTTGTAAAAGTTACATGCGTGGCATCACTACTACGAGCGTGACATATCTTCTTCTATACGAATTTGCCCCAGATTTGGCTTAATGGATTAAGTATTTCAATTGAAATACCTATCTGCTAATTCCTTTCTATAGTTGAATAACTTTGTATTGGACTATAGAAAGAGTAGTGTATATTATGCAAACTAATTTAGGTTTAATTTGCGAGTAATATGCAGTCATATTCTTCATACAAAGTAAACATTGGGAAAAATGTTTACAATTTGAAGAACAAGAGATTGATTAACATTGTAGCAACCAAAAAGTCGGCAAAGTGAGACTATAGATGGGTACAGTACAGATGCCCCTCTGGAGACATAAAATTAAATTTTAAATTTAATATCTAAAATGTATAGATACTATCAGAGAGTGTATAAACTCCATAAGTGAACTCAAATATGGTAACTCATTTTTAACAGAACCATCTATTGCTGACATTACCGTTATGTAAATAACACAAATCTATGGTAATATATTGCGCAGGTTGTCAAAGTTGAAAGTTTCAGACAATTAAAAATCGCTGTTCGAGTTCACCGGAACTCAACACGCATCATTAGAAACAACAACAAAATATTGAAATTATACAAGTAAAGGGGCACTGGATCCACCATTTCCCACCATATTACCTCGATTTTGACAGATACGCAGAATTGAAAAAAAAAAATGAAAACGCTTATGATAGAAGCGTTTTATTGGTAAATTTATAGCCAGCACAGTAAAATTTCCCTCGGTAAACAAAACGGAAGTAAACGAACAAGGTTTATGTGTACATGGGTAAGGATAATTTTCGTTTGTATTTTTGTTCTGTTCTGTGCATCCTTGAAAATCGAAAGAAAATGGCGGATCTAATATGCCCCCTCAATAAGATAAGACCACACCCGGTGGATCTGCACTTCAGCCGAACTGAACTTCACGACTTATTTGTAAGAAATTGTATCGCACTAAGCGACAACTGCACTTCACGGCGCGAAACTATGCGACAAAGTTGATAATCTGACCCACTTTGTAGCGACATGAAGTTTCCTTCAGTTTCGTGCGAAAGGGGGCGCGGTTTCGCTGAAGTGCAGTTCCGCCGCGTGCGGTTTTACCTTAAGTCTTGTTTTTAGTTCAGGAAAAAATTTATTTCTCAAAAAAATTATTTTCAAAGCGAAAATTTTAGCTCAAATTTTCTTAAGCGCAGGGGTGGACTGGGCCACTGGACAACCGGGATTTTGCCGGGTGGGCCCCTTGGTGAATAATAAGTGTATGAAAGTCTCTGCAGTACTTTCTGTTCGTTTAAAAGAAAACTTTCTTATAAAATTGGATTTGTAAAGACCTTACAGTAAATGTACAGCTTTTGTGGCCCCAAAGGAATCTCAGGAAGCCCACACTTCTCATGTTAGCGGCCCCCACAATAAACGATTTACACATAAAACGATTTCTAAGATTTCAATGATCAATGATAAGGTAGTTCAATCATTGAAATAAAGAAATTCATTTCCTGCGATAGGCTGGGCCAAAATGAAATATTTTTTTGACTAGAAATAATAATTGAGTTATCAGCTTTTTATTTGCTGATTTCACTTTTTAAGTGCCTCAAAATTAACAATTAAAATTTTCAATGATGAGTATCAGTGAAAGCTATATCTGGCCCCTTAATAAACGTAAAAGTTTTTAAAGTACCTACCTACTTTCAGTTCATTTAAAGGAGAGCTTTCACATAAAATTTCAGAGCCGCAGAAACAGATAAGAAAAGTATGTGAGTATTTTCGAAGTCTCGGTTGAAGTAGAAGCTTTTTCTTTTTCACTCGTGCTCATTTTAATATGTTGTGGACCTTTTGTTAAAGTCCCGGGAGGCCCATTGGCTCTCAGTCCGCCCCTGCTTAAGCGATACGCAGTTACGCGCAAAAGCCAAACTTATGTTTAGAATTGTAATAACTACTTGCTTGTCTCCACTAGATTTTTGCAAGACAAAAATGTTCGAAGCATTATTTGGTAGACAAAATGTTGAAGTTTTAAGAATATCAAGACTTTAATCAACCAACAGCATATGTTCGTTTTAGTATTTATTTATAGATTTTAATATATATCTAGATAACCGACATCGTCTTCAAAAGTGAAGCGCGGGCGCCATTTTGGTAGAGGCAAAACGTCAACAATTTAATAGTGTTTTGTGTGCTGTTTCTTTTTGCGGAGGTTTATTTATTAAAATACATTTTTAGGTGTGCAACAAATATATTAAAATGCCTAGTTCGTGTAGTGCTTATGGTTGCACGAACAGAAACAATAAGAAAGAAAGTTATATGTCTTTTCACAGGGAAGAACCTTCTTTAAAGCGCCTAAAAATACATTTAAAATTATTAAAAAAATAAAAAACAAAAATAAACCGATTGTAGTTTGGCAAAGTTAGAGCCAGTCAAAAGAAAAAATCATAAAAACCGTATAAGTCGAAAACGAAACGAAAACGAGAAAATTACCTCTTAAGTTTTTCGACTTGAAATGACCTTAGGAACTCATGGTTTTCTTCTAAGGCGGTGATTTCGGGACACCCTGTATATTAAAATCTATGAGATTTCCAATACATATTAACCGCCCCTTAACATGTAAATTATTTAGCCCCGAATCGTTTTTTTTTTTTCATCTAATTTCCTTCGGGATTGGGAAGATTGAGTCTGGACTGGTGAGTGTCATCGTGTTTACATTTAAAACTTTCAGCGCCTCAAAATACTTTGAAACAACAACAATTTCAACATTCCACACATTGAAGCAACAACAAAGTAGACTCATGAGTCCGGTTTTTATGTTTTCTTCGTGCCTCACGAGAATCCTCACCCCACCCTTCTCTTGCCTACGATCTGCCGTGATACCGGCCTCAATCTTCCCAATCTAAACAGCGTCACTGCACTTATTAATATGTAACAATTTGCTGAACGCGTCCATCAAATCGGCGAATTTATGTTAATCGTTACTTTAAAAAATAACATTTCGCCTTCTACTCGCTTCTGGAATGAAATTCCCACGGCCAAAGCGAAAGCGAGCACAAACAAAACTAACGAGTAAAAACTCGTCCCATCTCCCTTCCACTTGCACACATTTTTTGAAAGGTCGCAAGTGGCAGGTTCTTGTCGCCGTCGTCGTCCAAATCCGCATGTTAATTTCGCGGAGAGTTTTCTTTTTTTTCCAAATTGAAATTCCATAAAGAAAAATTCAACAAGAAACTCCCTCCGCTGTTCCTTTGATTCATAAGAAAAAAAGCATATCCCACAACATGGCTGATTTAGATGATTTTTTCGCAAAGAAAGACCGCAAGAAGTCGAAAGGAAAGAAATTCCTCACTGCCGATGAGTTGGTCAAGAATTTAGAAGACACGTCAAAACGTGAGCCAGCAAAAGCCAAAAAGGAGCCAACTCCAGCTGCTGCTGGTGTTGAAGCTCCCAACGCAGCTAACAGCGTGGCAAGTGAAAACAATGAAAATCCAGCTACAGCCGAACAGGTAAGCTATTTCTCGTTTTCCTATGCCCCGAATATTTTGCAATTTTGTTGATTGAAACGAACAACCCAAAGGTCGGCACAAATTCTGCCCCTGTAGTTGAAGAGGAATGGAAGGAAATCGAAGTGGAGCGAAAGGATTACAGTGGACTCAAGATCGGGCAACTCACAATCAACGAAGACGATATGAACAACCAGAGGGACGAGGCCGAAAGCTACGATGACGAAGAAAATGAAGGGAATGAGAACTACCAGATGTCCGATTCGAAGGGCAACGGCCCCTGGAAAAAGGTCATACCGGCCGAGGAGGTAACACAGATTCCCATGCCCGTAACCCCGGCGACAGGAGCATCAGTTTATATCTCACCGGCACTTCGTAATAGTGTAAGTATTGCATAAGTAACATGGGTGAGGTCTTGACCTTTTTGAAATTGTTTTTTTGTATGAGGGGGGAGTTTTTAGTTCAATTTACAAACAATTGAAGTTGTTTTGGATGAAGAATGTCTTGATAATATATTGGCGCATTGCTGAGTCATAAACAAATAGGTATTTAATAAAAGAATAAGGATTCTGTAAATTTAGTGCCACGTAATATTAATAGAACCGTACCTGTTTTAATCGTTTACTTTATGAGTGAAATGCAAACAAACAAACCTTGAGAGGAAAAATGAAATTCAGCTTTTCTTTGTCAAAGTTTTAATTGAAGACAAAGAATAATTTTGGTAAATGGGTTTGAATTGATTTGTATACATTTTCTAAAATGGTTATGTTTGCATTGTAGCAAAAGATCCTGCAAAAGTTAATGTTTTTAGAATAATCGGTTGAATTTAGAAGCTAGTTCAAGTTCAAAGGGATTTTAAAAAGTAGGTATGGTACATAATCAGTAGATCTTCTATTTAGATCTAGACTACCTTAGTTCGAATATATTTAAAATTTTACCAAACAGAAAAAACCTATCCGGAAAGATCTTATGAATTTCAAAAAGTTAACAAGCGAATCTAAATTTTGTGTCCTCATTGTTTGTCAACAAAACTTTGCTCTCATTTCTCTCATAAAACTGTCCAATAGATAGGTAAATGTGGGTTATTAACAAAATTAATTGCAAATAATAGGTATAGATAGGTATCTCAACAAATAGGTATAAAAAAAATATCAATTAAGGACGAGACTAGAAAAATGGCAATTTTTATCAGTACAGTTTATTGACATGAAAAGTTGGCTTCGTGCGACTTGAAAACATTCAGAGTCCCCGAGTTATGCCATCAGCAAAGAGTCCCATAATCATTGCCCGATCCCATAAACAGTGAAATCCTAGTCCTTCAGTTTGTATAAACAGTGTAAAGTAAGCCTCTGTTTAAAAAAAAAATATCGAATGCAAAATATAAATAAAGAAAAGTTGGAAGTTTGAATTGTATTTAAATGTAATGTTTGATTTTGCAAAAATTTTGAATGCAGGAATTTTTTTTTTATATTTTTGAAGAGTTGTTTTTACCTGTATTTTTATAAGATGAACGGAAATTGATGATCAATCAATTCAGATAGACTTGGACGTCAGAATAAAAAATTAAACTACTGTTTCATGATAATAGTCCTGTTTTTTTGGGAAAGCTATTCACAGTACAGTAGGATTTTACACAAGTTACAAATACAACATCCACAGTAGAATTACTGCCAATAAAAGCTGAAGTAGAATCCTACTGCGAATGAATAGGCTACTACGGACGGGTTTTTTTGCGAATTTCTACTTTACTATACATAAAATCCCTAAAACACACGGCTAATATTAGATTTGGAAAAATGTGAATAAAATTTTATTTGACTGTTGAATATATTCTAGTCTTTTCCTCCTAGTCAGAACAAAAAATCTTATATTTAAAAGTTCGTTTTATATTTATTTTATTTAAAATTTTGAAAATCGTAATCAAACGCCAAAAAGAAATTTTTAGCTCAGATATTTGTTATTTTTAAACTGCATTAAATATTTCACATTTTATTGGCCATTAACCGTCATAAGTTTTATAAATTATCATATGTCTAGTATCATCGGTATCTGTGCATGTGGCGCTCGCTGCAATTATACTAAAAGTGGAATTAAATAAAAACAGTTTTTGGAAACTTGTGTATTTTTAAAAAATTCAAATTTTGAAAATAGTAGGTATTTAGTTGTTGAAATTTTTTTAAACTAAAACCAATATTTACCGAACTGATTGGCTTCACCCTTAAAATTCCTAAAATTCAAATTTATTTTATTTATTAAAAAATATTTTTTTAATTTTATGATAATTCCAAATAATATGCGTTAAATAAAATACAATAAAAAAAATCGTCATTTTCAGGATTATTGTGAATGGTATAAGATTTTTTGAACTTATTTTTAAAAAAGTAATGTCATTCCAATAAACCCTTCAATTTTTTAATATTAGATCAGAGTTTAAATAAAGTCTTCTTTCTTTTCCAGCAAAATCAATCAGCACTTCGAATGAATAAGCTTCGCAAAGGTACTGCACCAGATATTACCAACGAAGATTATTTCCCAACTCTAGGTGCCGCCCGACCTGAAGAACAGAAGAAAAAGAAGAACGAACCCGCATTTGAAGAAGTTCGACATGGCGGACGTGTGCAGCGAGTACAAGAGCAAACTGCAGCACCAGTCTCGGTAGCGAATCGTTTTAAGTCTCTTGAAGATGACGATAGCTAGACTATCGTAGCTCGCCATCCCAACTCTTAAATCTAATTGCAAATATTTTTCTAACTTTGTTTCGAGACGAGGAAAAAATATTTAAAAAAATTTGAACTTGAATAAAAGCAAACAAATTTAAATAAAACAAAAATAAAATCGCAAATACAATATCTAAAGGCTGTGGTGCTGCTCCGCTGCTTTTGTGCTCCTTCCAGTTCATAAACGAATACAAAAAAAAATTCAAGTCCTTCGCTTCATCCTCTGTTCTGTATGACTCCTAGCTGCTTCTCGAGATTCCAGTAGTTGCCGTCGATTATTATTTGTAATACATTTAATATTATTTACCACTTTATACAAACAAAATTGCAATTAACGAATTATGCATATTATACTTTTGTTTGTTTGTATTTTTTACGTCTGCTATGTGTGTGCGCGGCAAGCCAAAAAAAAGGATATTATATAATTTTGTCCTCTCAAACACATTAACAATTATAATCGTTCGTTCAAAATAGAGTTTAAATTTAAAATTAAATAAAACGAATTATGTAAGATCAAATCTAAACAGTAAACACTCAAAAAAAAAAACAACTTCAAACTAAAATATTTTAAAATTTATTATACATACATACTTATAAAATGAAAGATATTAAAATTTGTTCAGTTTTTTCGTAAAAAATAGTAAATGAAAGGATTGGCGGGGAGTGAAGAGAGAGGGTGCTGTCCAAAGTGCTTATTCATTTCCTTTGTTCCTTCATTGAGTTCGGGGGTTATGGTAATTTTATTTTGAGTTTTTTAAGGTGAAATATTTTTCGGGTGAAACTCACAATAAGGCTGAATGGTTCCATAACCATTTAAATTCAGGAAGCTAATAAGAACTATGGGTTAATTTTTTAAAGTACTGCTTCAATACCTAACCTTCTTCTAAGAAATTAAATTTTAACTCCCACATAAAATTTTATCCAAAATTAGGGCAAAGTAATTAAGCATTTCACCCAAATCCAAGTGATAAACAGCTTCAGCTTAAAATCAAACGTTCTCTTCACAAAACAATTTGCGCATGAGTTGCCTAGTGAAGTTTTGGTTATTCAATTATCTCCCTACTAATAGTAAGCAGAAGCTAGCGAAAGACCAAAAATTCGTATGAAAAATCTAAATATTATATTTGTACCGTGAGCAAAAACAATTGATATTACAATTTTCTATCGATCCCGAATAGTCAAGTTTGGAGGCATTTTAACATGAGGAATAATCGAGAATTTCAGATCTCCGACATGATTTTCATCATTCTCCAAAATAATTTCTTTTAAATATACTTTAGATTAAATTTTATCACCGTCGTGGTTCAATGAAAACTCCCTAAGTACATTTTTCTCTAAATAGAAAGTCAGAGTCATCTCAAAACAGCTCATAATTACCTCATTTAGTCATATATTACATTTTTTTTCATTTTGAATAATGAAAAAATAAGTTCTTTCACAGACAAAAAAAAATTGAAAAATAAGCTGAGATTTTTGTAAAAAAGATAAAATCAAACACTTGTTTTTTTTTCTACAAATTATAAATTGTTTTTTATTAAAATTTAAAACTTGAAAGGCCAACGAGTTTCGCCTCAGCATTCAGCAAGCGTACATCATCCAAGAGAAGTCCAAAATACTACAAACCAAATTTAAGGTACCTATGTAATTTATGTAAATATTCCTACATAAAACAATTTTTATTGATCCTTAAAGAATTCTCGTGTGATTGTAATTGTACAAAATATGGAAAAAAAAACTACTTTTCATAGTTTATAGTCATATCATTTAACATTTCATCCCTTGACATTTCCTCAGAATCACTGTAAAAGATACGGGTGGACATTAGAAATCAAGATCATCTGTCGGTTTAATATTTTCGTTGCGTTTAGACCTTTCGCAGTAACGGTGCTCCTCACAATCAGTATACGAAGTCAAGAACTTTCGTGAGAGTAATATTTCAGGAAAGTTTCGAACTAAATACAACCAACAGGGAATAACAGGTCTAGAAAACAAAAACAAATTACTTTGAACTCTAATAATAATAATTAATAATCCATAAAATAAAGTAAATAAGGTTACCCGTCACTTGTTTTTATATCTTGAACTTCACGGTCGTAGTAATTTGGATAATCTTCTAGTTCGTCTAATTTGCCAAACATTGATTCATCTACCTCATATATTTCTCCACATACATTGCTACCCGTACCTTTTTTATCCAAAAGAAAGGGAATATTGTAACGTGTTCCTATCACAAGTGGAAATTTCTCAGCCGTTTGTCCACAGGAAATGAATTTTGAAAATCCATTACTAGGATTAGTAAGCCAGTGATGATTTGGTTCAGATTTTTTAAGAGTTCCATAGACAAAGACTTTGATTAAATTTGGTGCAGACATGTGAAATAATTTTATTGTGTAAGGAATTTTAAAATTTAATAACAAATGAGTTAAAGGGTAAAAGTGTTAGGTCAGATAATTTAACGTCGAGTCTTTAATTAGTAGAATAGAATTCTTTGCAATATTAAATAAAATCAATAACTCATATTATTAACATGAGCTTCTCTTATAAAGATTTACTAATGAAGAATTAACGTAAAACAAATTAATAACTGAAAATGAAAATATTGCAAACTAAATTATTTTTTAGGTTTCTTTTTTTTGTTTTTTATCTTGACGTTTCCAATAATAACGAGTGCTGCCAATTTTAATTTTATCACTTCTTAAGGCGCATCCATAATGCACGCGTTCGGGTTTCACGTTAGGATAGACAAAAATGTTTGAAAGCTAATATGGGCCAGTTTAGGTTTCTTGAGATCTCAGAAATCTGATGTAATTCCTCAGTGAGATTCCTCACTTTTGATGTCAAAAAGCTGAGTATGAAATTTTTTGGATTCGTTTGCTCAATTATTTTTTGTCGCAGTTGATCAATTTATAAAAACGACTTCTAAAGGATAAATTTTGTTCAGGTTTCTCCTTCTCCTCATTGGAGCTGACAGTAGTTTGCTCAGTGAGATCTCAGAAACGTGAATTGGCTAATTAAATTAAATCATCAAATTTTTTTATCCAGATCTGTCAAAACAATGAATGACAATTGGGGCCTTCTAATGGGTAAAAAAAATAAATGTTTCTAATCAGACATTAATTTCGCAGATTTTCCGGTCAATGCCAAACAACAGCTTCATACAAAAATTTAAAACAAATAAAAATTAAGGCTCTCCCAAACCAATGCGAAACATTCGCCGACGACAGATTTTTGTTGTTGTTTAGCGTTGTGTATTTGTCATATTTTGTGTTATTGTGAATGATTCGCTACGATTTCGCGTTGGTTTGGGAGAGCCTTTAATCCGAAATCACTGCATAAACGGTCAAAGTTCTGTAAGTAGGTTTTTTGTTTTATTTAAGGAAAATTAATGAAAATATAAATAATTTAAAGAATTAAAAATTAAAAATTTTTAAGAAAACTTTGTTTTTATTTTTATTTTTATTTTTATATTTAATAGTTTCACAACATTTAATTTTATATTTTAAAAAATAGCGACGCGTTTCGGATTTAATAATCCATCATCGGGCTTATGCTTACGGACTGCGGTGTTGGTTTTCCAATGTTGGTGTTTGGTGTCTTTTTTGTTATAAATTTCTATTAAATCCGAAACGCTTTGCTATTTTTTTAAAATATAAAATTAAATGTTGTGAAACTATTAAATATAAAAATAAAAATAAAAACAAAATTTTCTTAAAAATTTTTAATTTTTAATTCTTTAAATTATTTATATTTTCATTAATTTTCCTTAAATATATATCACACAACATGGAGACTACACCACATACAGGTTTTTTGTTATTAAAAAACTAAACTGACATAGTGGAACTGACGTTAAACGCCATAGAATTCACTCGATACATCTAGATTAAAACTTTAATCCAGATGTAAATCATACAAATTCAATGTAAATACATCAGGATTTAAATTTTAATCTGAATGTATCGAGTGAATAATATGGGCGTAAGTGTTGTCTTTTACTGATACTTGGTCTATTTGGTAACGTGAAATTTCTTGAGAATTTTCACTAATTTTCACAAGTTGCTGTCCAAACCCACAGAAATTTTTTTTTGAGAAACTTGGTGCAATTTTAAGTAACCAAACAGGCATACCTATGGTACATCATATATGTTAACGACTGTATGTCAAGATAAATACCGATTTATACGTACTATATTAATTCTTAACATCCTTTTGGTATCGCATAAAGCATTCAATTCATACTCTTTTACTAACTCAATCACTGAAAATAAGTTAAAATAAGAAACAAGCACAAAATAAAATAACGCCCATATTATTCACTCGATACATCCAGATTAAAATTTAAATCTAGATGTACAGTATACAAATTCAATGTAAATACATCCGGATTTAAGTTTCAATAAGAAAAAGAATCGGATTAAAATTTGCGGAATATCCGATTTAATTTATACCACGTTTTGTCAATTATCCTTGACCTTTTCTATGACAAAAAAATATCTGTATCCTTTTTTTAATAAACTGCATTTTTTTTATTTCCATACAAAATTATTGTAGTTATATACAACTTACATTTTATTTTAAGAATTCTTATTTAACATAGGTATGTATTAACTCCCTTTTCAAGAACAAAAGTAAAAAAAAAAAATAATATAAAATGGAAGGTCCCGATAAACTAAATAAATGCACTCTTTGTATGGTGCTGAACTTTCATTCAAATATCCACTATCAGCTTGAATAGAACATTCTTCTCATTTAGGCACCACTTGTTGCTCCCACTGTATAAGAAAGATCTTCCTGAGCCGGATGCTTGTGAGTTCTCTGGTTTCTTGTAACGTAAGGATGAGCAGCACTGTTTTCATAAGATGACAAAAACTTAAGTGACAAAAGTTTTTCGGGGTACTTTTGTAATAAATAAACCCAGCATGGAACATCTCTGAAAAAAAGGGTAAAAATACATGTTATTTGTAATGATTTATATATACATAAATACAAATTTTTAGACGTATCTATGTATGTATACATTTTTTCTTAACTGTCGAAATTTAAAAAACTAAATAAACAAACATTTTCCATTGTTGTTTAAGAGATGTCTAACATAGAAATTGGAATCGGTTGTCTAAACATTAACTATTAATCTTTTTAGACATTACACTATCTAAAATGGCTATTTATATCTGTCATGTGAAAATCCAAATTATTAAAAAAAAGTTGTAAAAGAGGAATGATAGCTAGATTTATAATATTCAGTTTGTTCACAGTCGGTTATTATACAGTTATATGGTTTTCGAAGACTATAATTTTTTATTTCAAAAAAATCAATAAATGGAAGAAATTATGATAATATTGTGGTAAATGCATTTATGCATGCCTTACCCCTCTCCTACTCCAATGTTCATGTTCTGCATTTCCCTGGAATAAATATCCTGACAATCTTCCAAATTGTCCAATACTTCAAGCATTTTATTGTCAACTTCGTAAATTTCACCAGAGACATAATATCCAACACCTGGTTTGTTAAGTAAAAACGGAATGCTATAACGCGTTGCAATGACCAATGGAAGTTTTTCTGTTGTTGTTGCTCGACACCAAAACTTAGCATATCCATTTGCTGGATTTGCAAGAATTGAATGGTTAGGCTGTCCATATTTCAATGAACTGCATACGAACAGTTTTTGAAGGGCAGACGAGGCTTTCTGAAATAAGTTAAAAAACAAAAAAATATTGTTCATACTGCAAACTTCAATTATTATTAAATAAAACTTAAGGAAAAACGAAAATAAAATACAAAATAAAATACATAGAATGTAAAATCATTTTAAATAAAATTATGAATATAAGTTTTTCATTTGTGTTTTAGTGTGATTGTAGCTTTTTTCCACCTATTTTGTAAATTTTTATATTCGGCTACATTAATAAATAAGCAATTTTTGTTATAAATTATTTTCTGTCGAGTAAAGATTAAGATTAAGTAGTTCTTTAAATAAAATATTTACCGTTCTATCCTTTATTTTTAAAGAAAAACCAACACATTTTTTCAAATTTCCAACAAAAAAAACCAAATAGTTACTTAGCGAAACCTGGCAATCTTGGCATTTATATAAAAATGGCTCATTTAATCTAAAATCAAAATACCTACTTGCGGATATTTTTTGTGGAGTTTATTTTCCATTAAAGATTAAGTTCATTTGAAATAAAAATTATAGATACCAATATATGAATATTATTCGGTTTTTGGTTTCCTTTAGTAAAATGTTTGCCATTTTACCTTGGTAATTCTCAGGTTAGCATTTGAATCCTTTTTAAAAATTAATATGTACCTATTATTAAGAACTTTTTTGAAACTTTTTTCAAATAGCTATTGATTGCTTATTTTATTCTAAGAATAATTATGTAAGGTTATGTACCTACATATGTACGTAGCATTTAAAATGTTTTTATTTTGAGCATAGATACGCACGCTTTTACCTCAAGTCTTCCATATTAGTCCAATTTCCCCTACTATACAACAAATATGACACAAAAAGAAAAAAAATGCAACCAATCAAATAGATCCCACTGGAGAACAGAATTCCAATTAACTTAGTTTGCAATAAAAAACATTCACTCTATTCTATAGACTTCCCCAACCACATGCTAGGGTTTTGGCAGCATACCCGGGATATCATTCTGTAGATCCACGTTTTGTTTTTATCCCAAGTTTAAAGTGTTGATCAGCTAGAATAATTTTTTTTCCACAGGGAAACCTATTCCGTATTTTAGACAGGCGCCAGACTATTAGGACACACATCACAACCTCATTGTAGCAACACTTGTTAAGTTTATTTCTAGTACCTTTATGGAATCCTATTTTCAAAAATTGTGGAATAAAATTAGCTTATTCAAAGATTTAGGGTTAAGGAATTTTTTGCATTAATTATAATTTTTTTTTTATTGATTAAAGTATTTCTTGTTCTAAAATTTTTTTAAATGAATTGGGTTTTTCTGTTCTCAATTTCTTAGTTGGTATGTAATTTTAAATCAATACCTGTACTGCTATAATTTTTGGCTTAAAGCCAGATAAATGACACTGATATCACAACGTGATGTTTTTTCAAAAAAAAAAAAAAGGCCAAAAATAAACTATTCGAAACGAGCCCATCAGTATTATTACTTTTGCTTTCCAACAGATAAACAGGTATTTCTGTTGTCACTGAGCTGGTCAAACTGCTGCATTTTAGTAAATGAACTTTCAATGTTATATTCGGATATACATACCTATATAAATATAACTTTCAAATTGTTTTCTTTATCTACATGTAAGATACATACCTACATCATTTTCGACAATGAGTTTAATTCAGAAATGTATATTTATGTATAAAGATACTTCAAACAAGTTTTCACGGTTATATATGTATGTGTATATATATACACTTATATACGTCATGCTTAATAAATTAAGAATAAATCTCTATGTATATGTTTTTGTATATAAATGTTATATTTCGTATTTTTGTGAAATGCATTATAATTTAAATGTTTTATTGAAATTTTTTAATAGAGGGTGTTTATTTTATAATTCATATTCATTTTTATTCAACAACATGAAATTTTATCATAATTTCATAGATATTCATCTAAAATAAATAAAATGCACTAAAGTATGATGAATGAATAAATCGCTAAAACAATTCTTTCAATAAAATTGAGCTTAAAAAAATTTCTTATGGTACGTCAATTTTAAAGATTTATATATAATAAAATATGTAGGTACTTAAAGTATCAAAAGGTTACCGTTACCGTCAATAACAGTTTTTGGGAAATGTTTGTTACTATAAAATTTTAAAAATTTTATCAAAATCTTAAAAGCTGTTTTCCAGATAAATTACCTTTTTATCAATGATCGAATGATCGTATTAAAGGATATATCATATAAGTATACAGTTATTTTTTGGAGCCAATATAGGGACCTACAAAGTGAAAACATTTATTTTGAAGAAAATCGTTTTAAGGTATTATAGATCGAATGACTTACATGGTTTAGCTTATTGACGAATGTATTATAATTTTCTTAAAAAAATAAACAAATGCTAAAATAATTTAAAAAATACCTACGATCGAGGTCCATACCTACCTATTCTATAAGGCAAATATATGTTCTGAATATATTCTTAAATGGCGAAATTAGCTCATGATAATTTTAAACGGTAAAAAACATTCCCAGAGATTATCAAATTGAAATAGCTCATAATAACACACCCTTTACTTTCATATTTGTTTATAAATAGAAGAACAAATGTATGTATGTATTTTCATTAATTAAAAAATAAATTATAACCCAGCGACTGGACAAATAATTTGAATTAAATATTCAAAAATAGATTTAGGTATATAAATTCTAATTTGATATTTTTTTGATAATTATTTACTCTCATTAGATCTATTGCATTTAAGAATATGTACGTATGTACCTACATACCTACATTATGTATTTTAAAATTCCAATGCTAACAATGTATAGATTGATAAACAATTATAGGTGGATAAATTGCTAACAATTTTAATTTGGTCGTTCAATTTTGGATCGTAGTGAATATATTGAGCTCAAAGCAAACAGCGCACATGTCATTAACAAATAAATAATTTTGTATGTAGGTATATTCTTATTTATACACCTGTTTTCACATTTTGCTTTATATTGTGTTTTTATATAAGAAGCTATAGACACAATTAAATTAAGAACCTGGTCTGTTAACTTAAAGATGGTCCTCATTATCTCAGGCCTCACTTGAAAATCTGCTTTTTTTTAAATCGTCACAAATCACAATCTGAATTAACTACATAGCTTGCCTTGAGTTATATGTACAATATAAGAACAATAAAAAAGGATGACTTTTTATTTACATTCATATTTAGGTATACATATTAGTAATTACTAGCGGTCTTGAGATAGACGAACACACCCACATTATCATTTTTTTTATAGGTAAATGCGTGATTTTATATTTAAAAGATAAAAGAAACCACGCCATAGGAAATTAAGGTACCTATATACTAGGTACGTATCGTTTTTATCTTCAAGAGTTTGTGATGATTTAATTTTTTTAGTCTATAAAGAAGTAATAAAGTCTGAAGCATTAAATTTAGCGATAAGGCCATACAATAAGTGATAATCAGATGTTGCACGATAATAATTATTTATGTAGGTACACTTACTTTATAACTGATTTGAGATGGTGCAAATATATACAACATTAATATTATAAAGTACTTTTCAAAATAAAAAAAAATTATTACCAGGGCCAGATCGCACTGCATGCTATGCGCTATAATATAAATTCTAGTGTAGCACACATACATACATATGTGTATGAAATTTATAAGTCTACAAGATAATATTTAAATATTTACTATCTAGGTTATATTTCTATGTATAAAAATGCTGTAGGCTTGCTTAGACACAAGGAAAATCACAAAACAAAATTGATATTTATGAAATCGACTGAGCTGTTCACCGCAGAAAGTTGAAAACGGATTAATGACCAACCTGCTAGAATATTTGATTTTTGCACTGTTTACTAACAAAGACTTTCAACTGGAATAATATACCAAATGTTCGTCCTTCCGGAATAACAAACGAAGAATTGGCAACACATTTTTTGACTGTGAAGTATTGAGATAGATTTTAGATTTTGTTAAGATAGATTCATTTATTATTTCACAATTTTGATTACAATTTTGCTTGTTTGAATTTTCTGTGAAGTATTGTGTTTAGCTGTATTTTTGAATTGTCAAATGCAGATATCAAATTTAAGTTATTTTCATTCGTCTTTTTTTGTAAACTTAAGGTTCCTATTGGATAGAAATGGTGAAATATATTTAACTATTTGCATATAGGTACTTTCCTTAAAAATAAACAATCGTATAGGTACTCCAGAATTAAGAATAAAAAATGATGTTTCACGATTTTGACATTGTAAATGTGCATATGTATGCGTGCTTCTGATTTTGATGTTTTCTTCAAACCGTTAATCGAATTTCTCTTCTTTTTAGAAGAAGAACTGTCATTTATTGCCAATTATATCGCTTCACTGTACGCAGCTAAACTCATAAAAATGCATCTGAACAATTTTTCGTAACCAAACGTTTTTCGTACTAATGGCAAAATTATATAAATTTTGCACTCTTATTTTCGAATCTTTTTCAGGAAATTTACTTGTAGGTACCTACCTACTATAAATTATAAGAAAAAATTAAATTTTTTTTATTACTACCTATGTATTTATTTTTTCACTTTAGTTTTAGTATGCGATCTAATTGTTCACTTTGTTAATTAAAAATGTACCAAGGTAGATTGAATTAATTTTTCGGATTTTAAATAGAATTTGATCTATATATTAACCTAGTTATTTAAAAAATTAAAAAAAAAACAAAAATTATACTGTTTTAAAGGTTTTGCATTAAGGCGCTGACCACATTTAGAACGGCCCTTGTGATTGTAAACTTTAAGTACAGCAACAAAATGAGAACTGAAAATAAAACGAAAAGGCAACCATGAAAAGGAGTGCAATTATCGAAATTACAAAGTCGAATTCAATTATAGTAGCCGTCATTCATAATGAAATTTTACAAGGAAGGTAAATTACTTAAAATACATTAGGTAGGTATAGTTTGTCGTAATTTTCTATGATCGAAGTTTTAAATAAACACAATATTCACGGAATAGCAATTTACTGAAATAAAGTGTGCTGTATGTAAAATAGTTATCCTCTATCTACGGTTATGGAAGAAAAATTTTTAAATTACCTACCTAGAATAATACCTAGGTATATGTAGTTAATATTAATGAACTTTTTTTGTAAAAACAACAAACTTAATTCAATTCTTTAATAAGATTACAATATAGACTTCAGATTGAGCCCTTAAAAAGGACAACAGAGGAGTAGGGTAAGAGGAAGTCAAATACACGTACAGCTGTACGTGTCACTTTTGCATCATCTTCGCATTCCTTATATAACCAAACTTTTTTTTCTCGGGTAGTCACCAGACTCCAGCTTAGGACACACCTCCACAGAACAAAATTTCACTTTTCGTTAAGGCATGTTATCGTTGTGTATCTATATGAATGGCGAAGAGATACGAGCCTTTCAGAAAGTTCTTTTCTTTGCACTTCTCATTTACACGAAATAATTTTCATTTTTTTTCACTTAAATTTAAAATTATTTTTTTCCTCCATACTGATATTTAAGAAAGAAAACTCTCGATTTTTTTGTTTTACTAACCCTGAGGTTGCACATGTTTATTGATGGATTATATCTAGTACTTTGTTGCACGATTAATTTCTTAAGCAATTAATTGATTAAGTATACTGCTAATAAATAGATTACTTAATACGGCAGTTGTAAGTATTCAACAACAAAAAAAGAAAATCCAACCGACAACAGTAAGTACCGTTGAATAAAAGAGAAGAACTTCAACTAAATGCCCAAGAGAAACGTAGAGTGTGTTTAGCTCCAAACTTTGCCGGTAAAACCAAATGGAAGGCTGATGTTGTTGGTAAAGGCATTACGGGTACGGGGTATTTCTGGACACGCGTAGATTGACAAAAAAAAACGAGTTATAGCAGTGTTTTGTGTCTTCTTATGTTATAGTTATGAGATTTTTATAATGCTAAGTTTTTGTGTTTGTTCCTTTGGTAATCATTCAGTATTCAAATTCATATACTGTTTACTGCAATACCTTATATCAAACATAACTGAAAATATTAAAAAAAACTCTGTTCCTTAAAAAAAATATTTGAGTTGGGTTCTATCATATTTATTTATTTTTTGGAATAGCGAAGTGACGTTTTGAATCATTTTATCTTGCTCGTACACCTACAGTGTGTATAAGATGTTCTGTTACTATGGAAGTAAAGTTACCTACCTAATCAACCAAAATGGGATTTTGTAAAATCTTGAGTTTAGAAATTCGAAAAATGTATAGGTATAGGTAGATATGTATAACATCCACCTATGTATTTAAAAAAATTTACTTTAATTTATAGACATTTTTAAAGGAAATATTTCAAATATGGTGTAGGAATGTTATAATTTCAATGAAGAAAAGGTTTAAAGTTGGGCGCCAGATGTTGAGAACACTTAGTAATAATAAATTAAATAAGGGGATTCAAATTTGATCTAACAAACTTTCTTAAGGAGTAAAAGAAGAGATACGAATAAGAAAGAAGAATAGTGTGACCAAAACCAAACACTATAATTGTTAACTGACTGATATCAAACAAAAAAGTCGAGATAATAAGCAGTAGGCACTAGGCACCACTCGAAGATCAAATCTCAATTAGAATTCATTTTGCATACGTATGTAAATAATAAATATAAGAGATAGTTATAGGTAGAATGCAGAAATATTGATGGTAAGCAGTTAAAGCATAAATAAAGAGAAGAGGACCCAAATATCAACCTTTTGGAATTCCAAAATTAATGTTTGTTATTATTTGATTTAACTAACTAACCACTAAGTTCAACACCATTTACTCACTGTATAATAATGCAGTGATCAAATTTGATATTACATACATATATAGGTATAACCAACATACCTAACCTACTAACACTTCTTACATACCTATACAAAAATAAAATAAAATATTCAAACAAGAAAATGCAATTTAAGAATAGACAAAGTGGGACATATTTTTTTTAGAAAAAGCATTAAAAATAAAACAAAGGTTAAAATTTTTGATAGGTATAATTTTAAGATCATGGATATATGTGAATGCTGGAATTCATGGTTGGTATTTTTCCGTTAAAAATTATTGAGATGAAAAAAACTCGGTAGGTACTATGTTTTCTGTTGTAAGGTAGGTACTAGGTAGGTACTTTTATTTTCAATTGAAGGCCAGAAAAGCAAACTTGTTTTGGAAACAATTTCCAATTGAAGTCCAATCGGTTTTTTTGAAGTGTTGAAGTGTAAATATAAATTCATTAGTATGTGTATGTATACATAATATGTATGTATCTTCTTTTTGCAAACAGTAAAAGCTCGTTTTTCACAAAAATATATGACAAGCGTGCAGTAGATAAGGCAATAAATATCTAGATACATGTACATATGTATACCTTTATATAAATGTATGTAAAAGCTTCATTATACAATTACATACATGGGTTTTTTAGGGTGGTCGTTAAAATAAGTTCATCTTGAATGGGCTAAGATCACTTGAAAATAATTCTTATTTCTTTTAAGATTTTCATCAACTTTGTTCGCTGTTAAGCCAAAGCTGCTGATGCACAAGAAAAATCTCATACAAAAATGAGACAACGAAATCATAAATGAAAAAATTTCTTTAATTCTTTCTATAGAATTTAAGGGTTAATTTATTTTTGTTAGATTTCAATCAAGTCGAGTGTGTCATTTGAGACCAAAAAAAAAATTAAATGCACGAATGAATGACTGAAGTGAGTGAGAATCATGAAATTGCAAAAACAACTCCTAAAAGTGTTTTAATTAAAAAATAAAAATAAAGAACACCATCTGAATTCTTGGAAAATGTGAATTTTGAAGAAAAAAAAATTTAAAATCGTTGGAGCAGTTTTCTTAAAAATAATTTTTATATATAAAATTTCTTCAACATTTTAATAAAAAATCGTGTGTCAATTTGAAGTATTTAGTAGTAATATGTATATATATGTACACCTATAAAAACCTAAATTAAAAATACGTATTGATTTTTCAAAGAATTTTTTTTTAAATTAAAACGTTTTTTTATGTCTACAATTATTATAACGCATAACATTTTTTATCAAAATCGTTTGAGTCATCTCCGAGATAAATGCAACCTCTTTCCTCAGTTTTTAATTCAGTTAATCCCCTCAGGATCTTAAGTTTCAAGTTTGAAGAAAATCGCTTCAATGGCTGTTGTAGGTCCAATTGACAGACAGTCATACATAATTTCTGGAACCACTTTTTTTTGTTCTCCAGCATCGTTTATTAAACTAAAAATACCAAGTTAAATTAACCGCTAAGAGTGAAAAAATTAAAGAATTACCTATGTTTTCTTTTGTTTTCTTTTTGAAACCGATTTAAGTCCATCTATAAACATAAAATAAAAAAAGATAAAACGGCCACCCTAATGGATATTATGTACATACATATGTAGATATGTTTAGTGTTTTATAAGAATAAAAGATTTTGTTCATTAGCAAGTCTGCACCAAATGAATTTATTCTGTTGTTTGAATTTTTAAATATATTTCAAGTTTGCACAAAAAATAAGTTGGTATATTATGTGTATGTTAGCATGGCATATAAAAGTAGGTATACATATACATACATACATACATGCATATATATATGCACTTTATTGTTAATTTTTGTTCCTATTAATAACTCTTTTTTTTTTTGATAAATATAATTATTTAAGACACTCGCTTTTATTCAAGAAATTCACAAAAAAAAACTGTTTGTAAATTATTCTCTTTTTTGGGCAGTATACCTACCGCACTAACAGATCTAACGTTTGACGTTTGTTGATTTATAGTCACCAAGTCACAGATTTAACTAGACATTAATTAAGTTTAAGTAAACAAACAAATAGGTACCTATGTAGGTTTAAATGTGAACAAATTAAAGGAAAACAATTTTTTTTCTTGAAACTAGGTAGGTATAACAAGTAACTTTAAAGAAAAGCTCTAAAAACATAAGCTCAAAGTTATGTTAATACAAGTTGCATTGGAAAAAGTAAGTAGGTAAATTTTTCAGGTAATTTTATGGAAAATTAAATTATCTACAAAAAAAAACAGGGCCATTTGCTGAAACGAAACTTAAATATTTAAGTTCTACATACTGGCTTAAGTTCCTCTTATTGGTTTGCACCAATAAAAATCTTAAACTTAAAAGTTGCTATGTAGAACATAACTTAGGGGGAAGAAAAAGTAGAACCTAAATTTCCAAAGTAATACATAAAGCAAAAAATAATTTTGTTGTCAATTTTGATTTAAATTTTGTCATACCAAGAAACAAATTTATAAATTGAAAATGAATTTCGAAACGCTCCTGGACGTAATTGAGGATGATGTTGAAGTCCTCGAGTCAATAGAACGCCCCGGATCCTTGACAGTGTATGGATTGCCACCTGTTTGAAGTGCTGCATATTTTTCAGCAGCAGCTTCCTTTCTTACTTCATTCTTGTAAAGGTTGTACAATTTTTTTAATGCTTCGCAGCTTCTGTAGTACCTATGTAACCCCAGATGGGGAGTTGAAGCTGTCGGTGATTCTATACTCCTTCTCCTTCCAAGTAGCCCCGTCCGTTTTTTTATTTCTCTTCCTGCCATTTCAAATGATGTAAATTTTATGTACTTATAGGGATGTAGGTAAATAATATTTTTTTTTTCAGTTTTGATGAAAATAATTATTAAGTTTGACACTCAATTATTTCATACATATAGCTAAGATGAAATTTTATTTTTGTTAGCAACGTAATAAAAAATTGAAAAGTTAATCTTAAGAACAAAGTTCCACATAGAGCTTAGTTGAGAATAGTTAAAATCCAGATTTATGACTCGTTTCAGCAAATGGCCCTAAGATACAAAAATCTTATAAGCTTTATAAGAAATACAATAAATTTTAATAAGATTTAATATATGTAGGTCATACATTTAAGGTTTTCCCAAACCAATGCGAAACATTCGAAACGTCGACGAAACTCTCGGCTGTCAATATATTTTGTGTGGTGGCCGAAAGTTTCGTCGTCGCGTGCGTCGTTCCGAATATTTCCCGTTGGTTTGGAAGAGGATTTGTGTGTACCTACCTACTATCAATTATTAACAATTTGAAAACAATCAATAGCTGTGTTTTATTTTCCCCCAGATCAGATCATGAAAATAAAAAAAAACCGATTTCAGTGACAACTTGTTATAGGTATACCCAATTCTTTTTTCCATTAGTTGTTTTTTTTTGTATACCTTCCTACACCTGTTGTCTTTTTTCTTTACACTACTGACTAGATTTACAAATTAAGGGTGTGTGTTCAAAATAAATTTGAGAATCTAAATTCAAATCAAAGTTCGATCTTGTGTTATTTTTGTTATACTTACATATTATATTTTCGTAAGCAAATCCAATCTGGTTTGGATCTGGGGGAAAATAAAAAACACAGCTACAGTGGGTTGCCAAATTAATAGGGACATTGAAAATTTGTATCAATTTTCAGGTTTCAGTGTTCTTTTCAGCTTTTGTTTTGATTCTAAGTGTACGTGGTGATTTTTATTTCACAGCCTACGTGTTTAACGGTTATTATTCAAATTTGCTGATATTCAAAATGGTTTTATTCCGGGAAAACCCGGTTTTATTCTGAGAAAACCGGTTTTATGCTTGAAAAAGGTCTTTTTTTTGAAAATTATTTGTGGATATTTTTTGAACTTCTTTAAATGAAAACGTAAGTTATGAACTTTATTTTGTTTAAAACAATGTTTTTCCTTGTTTCTAAAAATGTTTCGACATCTGTTAATAACAGATTAAAATAAATTTGGACCAAATTATTCCAATTACTACCAACAACACCAGTAAATGTGGAAGAAGCGAGTAACAACACCCCCCACGGACAGGAAAATCCTAGACATCTTAGTTCAGGACGCACGACGACCGACGGCCCGAAGGTCCTTTCTCTGCCAAACATCGCTACACAGTTCTTTTAACAATTAATTTTACCCGAAACATGGATCATGTTCATGGCAGAGGAAGGACTTTCGGGTCGTCTTCCTGCTAAGAAACCACGTCTCACAGAGACAGTGATAAAAAATCCATCTTTGAGACGTGGTTTCTTAAGAGGACGTCGACCCAAAAGTCCTTCCTCTGTCATGAACATGATCCATAATACGGGAATATTGGTTTCCAAGAGAACTTTGCAGCGAAGGTTGGCAGAGAAAGGACTTTCGGGTTGTCGTCCTGCTAAAAACAACCACGTCTCGCAGAAACAATGATAAAAATGGTTCTTTTGGAGACCAATTCGGGAATATTGGTTTCCAAAGGAATTGAGCAGCGACGTTTGGAAGAGGAAGGACTTTTTATGATAAAAAAAAACGTTTTTTAGTCATTTCCCCTGTGAGAACATTTGAGAACGACCATCCGAAAATCCTTCCTCTGCCAAACGTCGCTGCACTGTTCTTTTAGAAATCAATATTTCCGAACCTTTGATCGTGTTCATGGCAGATGAAGGACTTTCGGGTCGTCGTCCTGCTAAGAAACCACGTCTCACAGAAGCGTTTTTTTATCATTGCCTCTGTGAGACGTGTTCTTACTCGCTTCTTTCACATTGGCCGGTTTTGTTGGGAGGAATTGAAATACTTTGGTTCATATTTATCTTAATCTGTTATCAACAGATGTTGAAACTTTAAAAAAAAAAAAAAAAAATTCTCCGAATAAAACCGGGTTTTCCCTGAATAAAACCATTTTGAATATCAGCCGACAGTTGGAAATAACCATTACACACGTAGGCTGTAAAATAAAAATCACCACGCACACTTAAAATCAAAACAAAAGCTGAAAAGAACACTGAAATATGAAAATTTCCCTATTAATTTGGCAACCCACTGTAATATTCATAAATGTATTTGACTGGATTTACTGAAAAAATATTAAACAATCTTGGCAGCATTGAACCGACATTAAAAAATATTAGATCCGTTTAGTAACTTTAAATTTCTTGCGAAATGATGTACAATAGGTACAAAACGAGGACGGATGTTATATGAAGTGATGGTACAAGTATTCTATAAATAATGTATATAGGTACACGTGTTGCCAGCAGGAATGACCTAAAATTTTTTGACGAATCTAAAAGGGTTAAGTTTAATGCCATCAGTATTCAGTACTGCTTAATGAGAGATTTTTTCATGACAAGGGGGATTTTTCAATTCCTCTGAGGCAAAAACAAAATATTTCTTCAAAATAGCTTTTAACGGCCAGTTTAGTCCTACAATAATTTGGCGTTTCTTCCCGGCGATCTCCCTTGGACAATATTTCTGTTTTTAGCTGGCATATAGACTGGGATTAGATCAAAACACTTTCGACGCTGCATATGACAGTTTTTCTCACTAACCATTACGCCACGGGCTAGAGCAAGTAAAATGTTAACTTTAAAAGGCTATAGAATATTGATAGGTAGGTATACTTAACCTACATACGTCCTATACATACAAAGTACTTTTCAGTATATGATACTATATTAAATAAAAGTTGGTTGTAAAAATTAAAGTATTTTATTTCAGAATTCAACAAAACACCTTACCCTTGCTATAGATTTCTTGCATTTGTGTTTTATTTATTATTCATCTGATGACTGAATGTCTAAGTAGCATTAATGAAATGTACATAATAATAAATTAATTGATAGTATAAATAATATAATATAATAATTATTAACTACTAAGTAATAATGGTCTAATTAAAAAAATTTAAGTGCCTATGATAAAATGTCAAGAGCAATGTACCTAAATGTTTTCAAATAGGTGCAATAATATGCGCTATTTTAAAGCACATTATGCAAGTTTCCATTTTTCCATTGATGGTATTTTGGTTTTGGTGTTTAAGGGTTTAAACCCTGCACAAAAAAATAGGTATACAATGCATTTAAAAAAATTTCAGTGAAAAAGTTAAGCTGAAACAAATTATTAAAACTTAAACGCAGTGTGTGTTCAACCAAGATACTTAAAAAAAAAAGATACAAAAAATCTCATACGGTTTAATTTCTTCTAGGTGAAAGGTTCAAAAGAATTTAGAGGAATAATAAAAAAACGCCAACAAATCTCCAGCAACTGGCTTGCTTACCTACGAAAGCATTTTTTTTTCATTCTCTTGATGAGGGGACATACTGACATTTTAATACCTTTAGATGAACATTCCCTATAATCATATATGTATATAATTATATCTTGAAATAATTGAAACTGGTAAAATTAATTATATTAACTTCCGACATGTGGTTTCAATTTTTTTTTTTTTCAAATCATTGAAAACACATTCCAGTCACCGACAGAATAAACAAGTTATATTCTCCTAAAAGTATGTAGCATAATATTAAATTTAAATTCACCGCAAAATTATGCCCTATCCTACTCATAATAAATTCAAAATGTAACGGAATTTTAAATCAATGGCATATAAATCAAACGCATGCAGACAGATTTATAAATAAGAATAAACCCTTTATTTTGCTAAGGAAAATATTTTGTAAAAAAAACTTCTGTAAAGATAAATAAATGAAATTCGATGTTTTTTTTTCTGAAAACTTTATTTAATAACAAAAAGGTCGTAGAAGTGAATGCCATCAGAAAAGACATCAATTTAAATATTCGCTGTCTATATAGGTAAAGGAAAATAGGTACGATTATGTAGTTAAATTAATGGGTGTAAGGCTGCAAAGGCTAAGGAAATTTACAACTCAATTAGTTGAAGTGGTAAATGGCTAACCAATCAATCATTTGGCTCTCATAAGCTATATAGTGCTGCACCACTTCATCTCCTTATACTAATTTGTCAGATGTTGTTTCTCTAAAGCTGGACACCAATTCCAATCCATTCTTTCATTCATGAAGTTTAATTATCGTCTGTAAACAGTAAGGGTCATAAATAATAGTAAGCATACACAACTTAAGAGGCTCAGCGTTAGCGCAAAACGCAGTTTATTGCACTCATACAGAAAAATAGTAGTACACACAAAATGACAGTATGACAATATAATGATGGGAGGCTCTATTTCTTCCTTCCCATAAATCGATAGTTGGTAGACCAAAAATTTTATTACAGAGCTTGGTTTGAATAATTTGCAGGTATCCTTTAAGAAATTAATTGTTATACCTATACCTATACCTAAGTGAAATGTTTTTAAGGCTCAATTTAAAAAAATTTTAAAACTTAAAAGGTAGTTTTTAGGCGATAGGCTTTATAAGTTAAGACTTCACTGGATTTCAGTTTTAAAAAGGATTAACCTATGTGAAAAGAAAAAACTTGTTATTTAAAAGTAAGGATTTCAATTTAAAAGAAATGTTGGCTGCCTTTTTAAATTTAATGTTAACTGTTTTACTTTAAATAATTTGCTCATTATCATCTTTTGACTTAAAATGCAACAGCAAAATTTTGTTTAAATTTTATTCATACAATTTGTTTGTCTACGGTCGATAAAATAACATTTAGCTTACTATCCGCTTTCATATCTCTTATTTTGAATCTTTTTAACCGAAATTCAAGATGGCGCCATTCCCAATTCCATCCGGAATTTCAACAGAGATTCTATGTAGCTTCAAACTATCCCCAACATGGGATCCTCTTATAAGCAATCTCAAACCGATTAGAACGAGCACCGAAACATCTGATGCTGTGAGCTTTGTATGCACCCAAGCTTAACAATTCAACAACAGCCAAATAATTCGCCACCCCCTGTAAATGTACCAACAACAACACACCGGTACATTTTAAGAAAAAGAGTAACAAACAACATCAATCAAACGTCAGTGTAATCCCGTGACCAAGAAGAGTGCAATTTCTTCGAAACATCCGGAAGAAGAAATAAATAAATAAATAAATATTTAGGTATAACGCGGTAAGTTTCCGAAAAATCTATAAAAAATAATACGAAAACGATCTATTCCACCATTTCTATCTCTTTCTTTTTGTACGACATAATCGATTGAGTTTATATTCTCTTTACAAAAGATTACGACACTTGTTTCTTTCTATGTGAACTATCAAGTTACAAGGTATGTATATTGCAACCTCAAAAAGGCGAAATGTCGAAAATATAAATTTTTCGCAAACAACTTTTGAACGATATAAATGTTTTGTAACATGTTATTTTAACAAAAACATAAAAAAAAAATAATTTGTTTATTATTTTTCACATTTTCCCGTTAACAACGTCATTTCGTCTAGGTTATAAGTATGTTATATAGCTTTTGAATCACAAGAGCATAGTTTGTACGATCCTAGTCGTGGCAGTTTATTTTTGTTCTTTGTGCACAATTGAAGATAAATAAACAATTAAACAAATTTCAAGTGATTGCGATAAATGTCATCATTTGTGATTATTTTTGAGAACAATATTATAGAACAAGAGGAATATGGGTTTTTTTGTTCAATTTCAAGAGAAATGCATTAAGCACGTCACCCTTCTTGAACACATACATATAGGTATACGGACTGTGTCATCTTTATTTTGTCATAGATTTTTAAACTGCATAATATACCTACAGGCATAATTAATTAAACCCACCAATTTGAAACCTACACAATTTTTGCATATTACATCCTCGTTATATTATGTATGATCTCCCGGAATAATACATATATAAATGTACCTACTATACCTTTCACGCCATCATGAATTAAAATTAACATATAAATGAACTTTCTGGCAAAATTGTCTAGGTAGGTATATCTATCTATATACTTTTGCTCTAAGGCTGCGAAGTCTTTGCCGGAAACTCCATACATAATATGATGTGATCGCGCTTTGAATCACATGCTGTCTACAGCTGTGTACCAGCACAGTTATTCTCACATGGGTCTCCGAAGCTACAACACACAGAATTCATATAAATAACATACCAACAATAACAACTATGCCAATTTATTGAAAAAAAGCATATCTTCATATCAAAATAAACAAACAGACAATCGTTACACATTTATACCCTCGGAGCTGTGACTCGGCTGGTCTGACTTGGGCCCGGCATATATGGCACCCAAACTGAGTATATCATGTCAATTCTCCAACAATCATTCCCGCCATCCAACTCCATCCGACCCCCATTCAAAATCCCCAAACTAAAAAACATACATAAATATTTTTTTTGTTGAAATACACAGCAGAGTTCTCATTCCCACTGCCATTACCACTACCCGCCCTCCAATCTATAATATGAAAAACAACAATAACAACATCAAACAAAGTATCCAACTCGATCTCATTGAAGACCCAAAAAGCGCTCAAGTGAAGGAAACTCCTCGCGCCCTCCAAAAAATGCGCCGAAGCAGTCTTCTCATCGCCACCATGGAAGGACTTTATAAATTCAGTCTTCCGTTGGCAGTCATCGTGGCTGGAGTATAGAATCGCGATTCCATCCAGAAAACCTCCCTCCATGTGGGGCTCTATTTATTATTACTATTAATGTTCAAGTGGATAGTGTTTAACAATTAATAAAAAAAATTGAAGAAAACGAAAAAAAAAAATACAAAAAAAAGAATCTTGATAAAAAGTAAAATTTTAAATTGCCACTCGCTCGGCGATCGTTAAAAATATCGTTTTACCATTTGACGACGACGACGGACGATCAGACGCATTATTTTCTACTGCAACTGCTGGATATACACATCGTATATAGCTCGTAGGAAGTCAGGCTTTTTAGTAAGCGGCTTGGCAGCTTGCTTGAGTGCAGGCGGGTGAAGGCGGTAGATTAGCATACCGGCTGTTGGTGGATGACAAACGAATCGGGCGGGAGTGTAGAGCTATCTGAGCTCGCGGTCGCGGTGGCAACGAGTAAAGACAACAACGGCAGCACTGCTGCTGAAACATGACAGAAATTCCTAATCCGACCGCGATATGAATTTTTGCAGTTTTGTATCTAGATACATTTGAATGGAAGGAAGAACTTTCAGAGCTCAGAGGACACGCATATTCACTTGACGTGAGTTAACGAAGACGGGTGCAACGGTTTTTTTTTTGTGTGTTTGTGTTGTCCAATATTAAACGAGTATATCCAGGCCCAAGGTAAAGAAAAGCCGAACCCACCATCACCTCATTATTGTTTTCTTTTTTTTTTTTAATGTGTGTACAATTCTATAAGTAGATCTAATGACGTGCCATTGAAATCGAACAGATGGTTTTTGAGACGCACCACCACTGGCAAATTATTCATTTATTTGAAATTTGAATAACTTCTGGAAAATAAGATAGAAACCAAAAAAACAAAAAAAAGGGTACACCCCTTTGAGAAATTTAAACGATAAATACAGTGTGCGACATTTCGATTGGTTTCATTTAATTAATTTTGTTAAAAATATAAAACTTTTTACTGTTGAAATTTTATTTAAACAAGTGAATTTAAAGAAAAATTAATTTAAAATTTTTATATTCATCAGTGAATCTGTTCATTCGGTTCATTATGTATGTATGTATACATAATATGTACCTATATCTAAGGTAAAGTGATGAACTTTTATATATACAAAAAAAAGTTAAAAATAGTTGGTACCTATGTATTGCAAAAGTTTGTTTTTAAGTTAAGGCCATGTATGAATTAGATAAAAATCGCGTTAAATTTTATCCAAAGTTGAAGTTTTGATACAAATGAGGTGAATCTATTCGTAGAAACGTCAAAAATTAATCTCGCATAAAATTTAATAGAAATTTAAATCCAAGTACAAAACTTAAGTACAAAACTAAGCGCAGTGGAACTAAAGTTTGTATATAATGTGAACACTTCACACTAAAAGAAAACTAATTTTTGAATTTTTTTGGACTTATGTAATTGAAAACCAATGAAAGGATGTGACGTTCATTATAAGTGCCAATGGTACAGTGAAAATATAGTGCTTGATTAGAGATGTGGGTTCGAAATCATTTCTAGCTACTAATTGATTATGAGAAAACATTATTTTTTGCCAAAAAATTTAGACAAAACTGTGATAGCTATAAACCGGAAACAACCGCGATCGTATCTTCAATATGTAGAATTGTAGATATAGTCCAGTAGAGTTGTAGTCATGGCATGACTCATGATTTCATTTAGAATTTAATAGTATTTAAGGTGCCAACTGGCACCTTATATAGTATTTCGAAAGGTTTTTTTAGAGTACCTTATAAGAAAAGATAAATCCGAGTATTCGACCATCAAACACCTTGCGGACTTCCCGCCATTTTGATTTAAAGAATGTATATACCTACATACTTGGTTTTTGCAGATTTTCTATGCGAGAAAAAATGAAGAAATACCTATTAATTTTGTTTGTCAATAACAATGTAAGAACCAAGATATGAACTTTTAAAAGACGAAAATGCAGATTTCTTTAAACTTTTATGAAACTACATACTTGGAAAAAAAAAACGATCATGCTCTTTTTTTTATTTTTGCAAAGGTAATTGAAAAATATTTGACTCGTTTTGTTGGTATAGTTATTGGTTTGTTTCTTTTTTAATGAATGAATCAGCTTCTATCTTAAGTGCGCTCCAGAAACTCAATTGTCAAGGGAATTCTCTACCACATTTAATACGAGTATGGGTTAATTTCCTGAGACAAAATCGATGAGAAAAACGATTTAGAAAAAAAATTAGCCATACTTGTTTATAGCAAATTGAGAAATGATTTCCAAAATCTTATCCAGATTTTAAAGAATATCTTCGGTGAAACCTGAAATTTGAGTTATACAAGGGAATTTTCAGTTTTACAAGTGAGAGATAACACGTTGTGCTTTTAAATTGGTTTCAACGTTAATTTTAGGAAAAAATAAAAGTTACCTACCTCCAGACTTTTCAGGGATGATAAACATATAGATATGTTTGCAGATTTTAGAAACATTAACTTTTGTATTCTTGTTATGGTCTTTAGTATAAAAATTCAATACAAAAATGCATGTAGGTATAATAATTACTGAATTGAGCTGTCACGCTAGATGTCGGGATTGAATGCCTACAAACGAAAGTGAGGAAGTGACAAATCCTCCAAGGACCTATGTATATGTATCTCTTGTTATAAAAAAGTGGCTCTCATCTTAGCCGTTCGTATTTGGCAGAAAATTGAAGGTCCTCTTCATTCTTTTCAGCTAACAACTCACATATAATTAAGGAATAGTTGAGAGTCGTAAGTCACTAAGTTCTGATTTGTTCGTAAATATATAAGTACCTACATAATATATAATTCAAGAAAACGTACATGTGTACGTACATAAGTACGTACTTATTTTTTGCTTGAAAAGAATTAAACATAATTTCATCTTAAATATGCCAACGGAATTGTTTATTCTAATTACTTACATACATATATTCATTGGAATTTATTTAATTTATATCCTAATATAAATCCTACATCAATCGAAAATGCACTATCAAGATAAACGCTAACAATCTGATATCCATCAATTAAGTGACTGACATTGTACAAACTCAGCTATAGGTATATATGTACATATACCTATTTGCATTTTGAAAATAATTCCACATAAAACCTAAAGAATAAAAATATATCTTCAGTCAAGACACGCATATTAATCGAATATCTGATACAATAATAATAAAAAAAAAACAACAAAACGATACCATTTTAGACTTCAATTACAAATTGATTGTCATTCAAATTCAAAAACAATTGCAAAAGGATGGCAGGTATAGGTACACCTATGTATGTATGTATCTACTTCTTTATTCTATCTTCTTAACACATAAATATACCTACAAAAAAAAACTTTACGTCGCTGAGTGTAATAACATGGCAATGCAAGCAGCAAACAAAGGGCATTGCTCCCTTGATAATCGCGCGCAACAGTCTTTTTTTTTAATTTATAATTTTTTGTATAACTCAACCAACCCTACATACACTCCAACTGGCTCCAATTTCAAACAACCTCGAGCTTCTGTCAAACAAGACAAGATAGTTATCTCTATGCGCTTTAGATTGTTTACATTTCGTGCGCCATCATCCAGCATATAATATCTAGCTGAAATCTTTAAGGGCACCGCTCGTCCGCAATCAGCTGTAATTCGTTTTTGAATTATTTCTGACGGTTTGTTTTTATTCTTAAATTTTAGGGCATCCATCAATGGGAAATTGAATGTTTTTGTTTTTTAGTTTCCCGTTGTGTTTTTGATAACAAAACATAAACAACAAACATAAATGTAATTTAGTTTGAAGCGGGTGTGGGCATAATAATATATTACATCAGGCATGCCGGTTAAATTACACAAGGGCAAAGTAATTAAATTACATCACATGGTGCTTTAGTTGAATGCCCTTTAAAAAAAAACAAATGGATGAAAATATAAAGGGAGCCAGGCATTTATTATGGAAGCGCATAAGTAACGATTTCGAATTATGTATTATGAGTTTGCGAAAATTCGATATCGAAAATTATGATTTTCATAAATTCTCTAAATCCATAATTCAATAAATTCAGAATACCGACCTACATACCTACATATGTCTTTTTAATCTGTGTATGGTAGCGTTTAAGTATAGGTAGGTACCTATTATTAACCGTTTCAATCTAGTAAATGAATAATTGCTAAGAAAAATGACACGTCCTACTTTACAACGCTGGGGACAGTTTTGATAGAATAACCTATTTCATTTAATTTTAAACTTTTGTTTCTTTTTATAAGTAAATACATACTACAATAATCCCCGTCTCATTATTATTACGATAATAATTAAGCTTTAAATTATATTATCATGGGAATAACGTAATGTTTTTTTTTAGACTTTGGCTGTCCTGTGGGTTTATTTTTGTTTTGTTTGGCTTTAAGATAACAACTTCATTAAAAGTAGCACACTGCACGCATGTTGTGTTTTAATTGAAATTACACATCAGCACTGTTAATGAATTGAGGGAATTATATTATTATGGTGACATGACGCCAAGTTCAAACCTAGAACTCTATGGTGCAGTAATTAAAGTGGTTTAGCTATACATATATTAGAAAAAATATAAGGGTCAGTGTGAGGTTTTCCATTCCTAAGATTACAAAATATATTGTAATCATAAAAAAAAAACTTTTTTGTTTTCTTTATTTAAAGAAAGGATTTTTTTTGTTAATTTGTGGTTTGTTTCGAGGGTCTAAAGTCTAGATTATATATATATTATAAGGAGTGCTTGTTCCTATAAATGTAGGTAGCTAATAGCCGTGTTTTTTTGCAAGCCCGGGGGAATTGGATATGAAAAAAACGACGTCGGTGCTAAACAATTAACATGTTAAATGCAACAACAACTAATCCCGGAGAATTCTCGGGGCTTAACTTAAGCGCACCGAAAAACTGTGTTACCGGCATGAATTGCATACATGTTATCGATAGTTTGTATGAAACTCCATGTTTTTACTGTCATGGCGTCGCTAATCCCCGCTGTCGTTTTTTTCAACCAATTCCCCCCGGGCTTGCAAAAAAACCCCGGGCTTGCAAAAAAACAGGCCTAAAGTATTGTAGTGTCTGAAACCGTGATAGGGGCGAATTGTTACCAATTTCAGGGTGTACCTACTTTAAGGTCAACTGTCATAGTCATTATTTTCTTATATTTTCTCTTGAAATTTTTTATATTTTTTAAAATTGTTTTTAAAGATATGTATTTGTAAAGAAAGTCATGGCCCTCTGCCCACGGTTCAATTTGCGATGGAAACGAGCACCCCATGTACCTTATATATCCTCTAAGCTAGAGATTTATAAAACTCGGTTAAACAATATTTTCAATAACAAAATAGGTGTAATTTGGTATAATTTCCCTTGCTAGCAGGGTTAGAACAACAGTAGTACTGTCTCGGAGCAGATTTGTAAAAAAAGTGGAGTTAATCGAACATTTCTGGACTAAATTTGAAATGAAAAAGTGTATTTTTAACAAAAATTAATGTTTTTTAACAAACAAAAATAAATCATACATACACAAACTCAATTTCAGAAGAGAATACAATACAGAGACTAGAGTCAGTTAGAAAATTGAATAAGACAGTGCTATCGTTATATTATTTTCTTTCTTTAAATTGGAGTAAATTTTTCCGATGGAGTAAGGTTCTAAATTCTAATTCTGATGAGAAGTTCTATCAACAATTGTTCTATTATGGTTTTTTTTTGTGTAATCACCGTAAATCTCTTTTATAACTCGACCGATTTTGTTTCAATTTTTCAAATACGTATACCTACGTACCTGGTTGTACATGGACCATACACAAACCAAACAATAATTGAATTTATTGGTTGCTTTCATGGAAATTGGAAAGCATCCCCGGTGCGGCAAAAATTTATTTTCTAAATAGCCAAGCCAAGGCAAAGTCTAGAATTTTTTGGAGCAACCTGACCGAAGAATTGAATTCCTGTGGTCATCCGGAAAAAAAACCGATGGATGCAAAAATGTTAGTTCATTGTGGAATAATTAAGATATGCTTAAATATTTATTTATTCTTTTGTTAAGGGTGTGGAAAGTTTATAAATACCTACCTATAATCTTAAACGCAAAATAGGTGAAATAAATCGATGCTAGTGGCACAGGGAAAGGCTCCAATAAGAAAAAATCCGACAACTAATACCTTGACCTTCTCCCAATTTGTTTTTTAAGTACCTACCACTTTAATCTACAAAGTATCTATTTAAACCCACCTTAATTTTATTTACAATTAAAGACAAATACCTAAAGAAACTAATTTAAAATCCCAACCGATCAGTATCCACTATACCGATCAATTTATTGAAAACCAAAAAAAAAACGGTTATTATTAGCGGAATGCATCATTGATGAAAGACAATGGGCAGAACGCAAACGAATCGAACAACACGCCCGAAAAAAAAAATTAAAAAAAGAAAACAATTCTGTGAGTTTTGTTTCCAAAGAATCAGCTTTGGCTGGTTGCCGCTAAAAACCTAATCACGATGGACACAACAACACTTCAGAATACAGTCAATGGGGCTTTGATGATCATGATCACCCGACTTATATTATGTAGTTGTTGTTGGTTAGAGGTAGGTGGGTTACCCATGTCGACGCAGCACTGCCCTGCATATAATAATATAATAAGAATGACGTAACTCGGAAGAGTCCATATAATAATAAACATCGACTTCATGTTCATTGTTAGTCAGCCGTTGTCTCGAAAAAACCGAAATATTAGTCCGAATTTGGAACGTTGATTATACATTCTAGGGTCGTGGCTTCCGTTGTGGTGGTTCCTCGATCTTTAAAAAAAAACATTCTTTGTATGTCATGGTGGTGCGTGTGCTTGTCTGATCAGTTTGTTTTGCTCTTCCATTTGCAGGCGACTGCGACCGTGCGACGTCGACGTCGGTGGAGCGAATTAAGTTTCTAGTCTAAATGATCGATCGAAGGACAGCAGTAGTCCATCATACAACACTTACACGCGACGACGGTGCTCGTTGGAACAACTTTAAACAAAAACAAACAAAATGTGCTACATAATCATCACGGGAGGCAGCCTGGTATGGTTTATCTTGAGCCTGATCGCTGATATGTTTATCGTGTCGGCAATAGTCACGCCAAAGTGGCTGATTGGTCCGAACTCGGAGTTAGAGGCTTCGGGGGCATCAAATCTCACCGCCCAAAGGTATCCGTCGGTGGGCATCTATTCGCGGTGCAAGAAGATGGAGAATAAGGGTTTTCACTGTGGTAGTTTCGACATTGAAGGCTTCAGCACAGACAACGAAGTGTACCCGGGCGAGTGGAAGGCGGCAATGTTCTTCATATCGTTGGGATTTGCGATCCTTACAACAACTGTGTTCCTGACGCTTCTCACCTGTTGCCGGCAATCGTTGTTCGGCAAGAGTATCCACAACATTACGGGCTGTGCTCAGGTTGTTGCTGGTGAGAGAACGATGAGATACCTAGACTCGCAGTTGAGATGTCATTAATTTTTTGCACTGTCTCTCTTTTCTTTTCTGTTGCAGGAATCAGCGTAATGATGGCAATATTTCTGCATCCGATAGGATGGGGCGCGCCAAGGGTGTTGAAGCTCTGTGGACCCGGTGCTGAGCCATTCTATCCATCAATGTGTAGCGTGGGTGAGGATAACGAGAAGAATTTTTCGTATTTTATAGTTAATTTTCTATAGTTGCACATTTATTAACTAACTATATACATATATTTTGATGAAGCGGAAAGGTGTGTTATAAGATGGCAATTTCAAGGGTCAAGAGGATTGTGGGTGAAGTAAAGTGGTTTCTATAGTTAAGTTTGTACATAATATATCTATACGACATATTTTTGCTATGCAATGCAGGGACTAGTAAGAGATAATAGGAGTGAGTGGGTAGTTGTTTATCTCTTGCAGAAATTAAACTAAAAAAAATAACAAGATCCGATGAAAATTCTTTATTTCGAATTAGTTTCTAGTGCTAGAACTCTTTTAATGTGTTTGAAAAAAAATGTTGAACTCCACTTACGTAGGTACCTATATTTAAAAAAAAGGTGTATGCGACTGGCGAGCTTTTAAAACTTAGTTTATTGTAAGGGGAGTTAGATTGGTATGATTTAATCGATAGAGAGGAAAAAGTGTTAAAGTGTTGATTAAAAAAAAAATCTCAACGGATTTTTGACAAATATAAAATTAATTTTGTTCGTTGAGCCCTGAAGAAAGGGGGTCATTTCTTGGCATTTTCAAGAAATCCTGTTTCAACCCTGAAATGAAGCTATTTTTTTGATTAGAACACGTGAAATATTTTTCAGAAAAATGTGATTTTTCTTAAGAGCCAAACAAACTTTGTATTTTGTTTTTTAATTTTGTAAATTGTTTAGATAAATAAATAAATAAAATAAATTTTGTATCGCAGGTACCTACCATGAAACGAGCTCAAGTTTGAAGCTAATTGCATGTTTTAAAGTAGGTCTGTCTGTGCGTTCGGCGGCAGCGTAACGATTTTTTTTGTTTGGTATTTAGTGTTTTTTGTGCATTACCTCGATACGTTTTTTTTCATTTTTTTGGGACCAAAAATAACGGTACTTTCCGTACAATTTTTTTACCAATTAATGAAAATCAACTAATTTTGATTAATTTTTTTGTACCAAAATAAAAAGAATTTGTTTTTAAAAAAAGTATAAATTTTTTTTTTAAATATAAAAGAATTTAACGTTTAATTTAAATTGTATTTTATTTTTATAATTTATTGATTATTATTTAATAGTATCACAACAAACATTTTTAATTTTATAAGCTACGCGTTTCGGATATCAATCATCCATCTTCGGGCTTATTTCGTTGACTTGAGTCAGCCATCGATCAAAATCACAAAACATGGAGACGATACCCCTAATAAATTTAAAAAAGTTTAACATTTTTTTTTTAAAACCTTATAATTCGAAAACCACTTATAGCGTTTTCGTTTGGTCGTCCGTATATAAAGAAAGTACCTGTCCTACCTATGTAAATTATGAGATTAAATTCGGTTTACTTGGTTTTCTAAACCTTGGTTAATGTAGCATTTTATTTAGATAATCAAAAAAGCATATTTCGAACTATTTTGAATTTTTTAGACACTGAGCTAGGAAAAAATCTAATAAATAAGTCTGGTAAAACCTTATTATTAATTTTATTCGGAAAAGGAATCAAAATCTTCCAAATTAGTGTTGACCATATCTACAAATAATGAAAAATGAAAAAAAAATTAAAATGGCGATTCACAAATACAATGTAAACAAACTTCAGAATCAAAAAAAGCGCTACAAACTTTTCGTTTGACATTCCAGATAGGGGAGTTCCGGAGACCTTCCGGATTACCATTTACACTATTAGTCGATTTTTATTAAACTTGACACCTAGCAGCATTTTAACATTAGGCGTGTTTTTTTGCAAGCCCGGGGGGAATTGGTTGAAAAAAACGACAGCGGGGATTAGCGACGCCATGACAGTAAAAAACATGGAGTTTTCATACAAACTATCGATAACATGTATGCAATTCATGCCGGTAACACAGTTTTTCGGTGCGCTTAAGTTAAACCCCGAGAATTCTCCGGGATTAGTTGTTGTTGCATTTAACATGTTAATTGTTTAGCACCGACGTCGTTTTTTTCATCCAATTCCCCCCGGGCTTGCAAAAAAACACGGCTAATATCAAACAGATTTTAAAAGAAAATTATTCTTATAACCAAAAATACTGAACCCATCAAGTGTTTAAAAACCGTTAAAAAAATTTCATTTTTCTCAAAAAAAATATGTGCACGACAGAGTCGCTCTTATGTGGGATCACACTGTGTTTTTAAAGTTTTAATATTTCAAAAACTATATTTTATCTCATAAAAGAAATAAATTAGTTATGGGAGCCTATATTGTATACCACCTGCTTATAACGTAGTTAAGTTTAAGGTTGTATCATGCGAGTAGGTATAGGTACATTTATTTATATGAACAATATATGTAGCACCGTGTTGCAAATATGCATGGAACTTACAGTTTAGACTGAAAAATTGTAAAAAAAAAAATATATAATCAAATATAAATTGATTAAACAACCTCTGAAATTGTTTTGACATCCAATGCGATGTACATCATCTGATTTCTTAAGAAAATCTCAATTTATGGGAAAAAAAATGAAAATCGTTGGAGCGGTTTTTTAAAATATTTTTTTATATACAAAATAAAAAAAAAAAAAATGGTACGCAATTTTTAGCCTTTATTATTGTGGAATTAAAAACAAATATCATCTACCCATTTTCGAAAAAATAATTTTGAAATTTTTTTTAAAAATCAATAATTTATTTTTTTGAAAATTTTGGTGTGCAATATTATTAAAACTTATTTGAAGCTTTTGTGCAAAAAAAATTTATTAAAATCAGTTCAACTGATAATGAGATAGTCGAAAATCAAAAAAATATGGTAGATCGAATAAATATTCGATCACACAAAAATTTTAATAAAAATCGTAGGAGCCGTTTTTGAGAATTATGAGATTTTCAATACCAGTTTTTAAACATTTGTATGTGAGGTACCGTTATTTTTGGTTATAAGAATAATTTTATTTAAAAATCTGCTAGACAATGTTAAAAAACTACAGGGTACCAAGTTTAATAAAAATTGACCGAGTCGTTTTAAAATTATTAAGTTCTGAAAAAAATTTTGAAACTTTTTTTTAAAAATCCAAAAAAAAATGTTGAAAATTTTGGTTACAAAACTTTTTCAAACAATCTCCAAAAAAAATGGTGAATATCAGTTCAACCGTTTTTGAGAAAATCGAAAATCAAAAAAATGGTTCTATGGGAGGTACCATTTGTAACCATTTTTCGAAAAAAAAATTTTTACAAAATGGTTGCCTATTTGTAAAAAAAATTACTGATTTTTTTTTTTGAAGTTGTGGGCACGTTTTTGAGAAAAATAACATTTTCATTTTTTGGTAACAAAATTTGTATAGCAGGTACCGTTGTTTTTGGTCTTAAAAAAAATGAAAAAAACGGGTGGGGATAATGCCCAAAAAACGCTAGGTAGAAACTTTGAAGAAAATCGACCGACTCGTTTAGGCAGCAGGGACAGACAGACGGACAGAATTGCGAGACCCACTTTCTTCGACTTCGCTATCATCATAATGTCAACTTTGACCAAAATCCCGAGTTCGATTTTTTGTACTAATAGGTACATAACTTGCCATAGTTCCTATATATCGCAATTAAAAACGGTACAAATCTTATATTTTGATTAAAATTTTTATGTAAACTAATATCAGTTTATTATTGGAACACATTTTTTATTAGTTCATTATTCGCATTATCTTTTGAACCGATTCTTATAAAATTTATTACGCAAGAGCTTATAAAAAGTTTCAATAATATGTATTGCATATGAACATTTTCAAAAAACAAATTTTGGATTTTTAACAAAAATTCAAAATTATTTTTTGAAAATTCGATATTTCGGAAATGTATCCGCAATCATCAATACTTAAAAATGGCGTACCAAAGTTTTCAACATTTTATATTTAAAAGCCGCTCGAACAATTTTTAAAATTTTTTTCTCATAAATTAAGATTTGTTTAAGAAATCACATGGTGACGGTGTACACCGAGTTGGTGTCAAATTGATTTCAGTCAATTTATTTATAATTACATTGATTTTTTAACAGGTTTTCAGTTTAAACTGTAAGTTCCACGCATATGTTCAACACGTTGCTATTTTTTGTTCATATTTATGTACTCACATAACATTACAACGTTTTTGGCAGGTGGCATAATGACTCCCACAACTAATTTATTTCTTTTATCAGATGAATAGTTTTTAAAACCACAGTATAATCGTTAGTTTACTCGATTTCTTATTTTGTTTAAATAATTTGAAAATATAAAAAAATATCAAATACAAAATTTTGAAATTTTTGTCTTTTCCCCAGGACCCTCATTTTACTGTGCCGTCATAGGATCTCTATTGTGCTTCTTCTGCGCTGGAATAAGTCTCAAAGCTGAATCATCAAATATGCGAACTAAGGTGAGACGTCGCATTGAAGAAGGCGACCGACTTGTTTGCATTCCATAATAACCAACAACCATTGAATAAAACACCAGTTAAAAATCCAGCATCCAATAAATACTTAAATACAACACAATCTACAATTACAATTTTAGAATAGTAACACATTTTGTTTATTTATTTTTATTTTTGTTTTTTTAATAATTTACAAAAAATTGTAACTTAGTTTTAAGTAACGATATAGATATTAGGATCGTAATATGAACAATTACGTTTTTATTTTTTATTAAAACGAAAGATCACAACAAAATGTTTAAATAAAATTAAATACAAAAATAATTACTTAAATTATTTACAGATTCAAAAAGATTACTTTCGTTTTCCTTTGGACTTTTTGGTTGTTTGTGATTGGGCAGCTACTTGCGGCTTTGCTTTAGGGAGATATACTCCGTGGTTAGTCTTTTTCAAATGTGCAAAAAGCTTATTTTTCGATGGAAATATTGATTTGCATGTAACACAACTGTGGGTGGTATCGCACGATGGATCATCATTTTGATTGCTTGGTGATTCTTTAACGGGTTCTTTTACGATTGGTTGCGGTTCGGCAACTTCTGTGGGTGTGGGTTTCTTCTGTGCCTTTTTGTTCTTGGACTTTTTGGCTGTCTTTTTGCCCTTTGCCCATTCATCGTCGCTTTTGTAAGCTTCTTTATCTTCAATTGGAGCCTCAATTTCAATCACTTCATTGGTCTCTTCCCCATCGAAGTCTTCTTTACCGACCGTAGGAGCCTTTTTAGATTTTTTATTCTTCTTGGCTTTAGTCTTCTTTATTGGGATCATAATGTGTTCATCCTTTTCATCCTCTTCCTGTTCATCAATCTCCAAATCCTTGAGTTCATCGTCTAGTTCCGAAGCCAGTAAATCTTCATCTATATCCTCCAAATCACTGGGTAGCTCGTTCATATCATCTGAAATGTCATAAAAGTCACAGTCGATATCATCTAAATCGTCTAATTCAACAATATTTTGAATCCCCCCTTTCTGTTGATTAATGTCGTCTTCGAATGACTTCTCTTCGTCTTTCATTTCTCGTACGAGTCTTTCGATGTTTTCTTTGTGTTTTTTGCTGGTTTCATGGTTTATGAAAGCATTTTCATTTGTGAACGCCCTGTTGCAGGCCACACAATACAGATCATCGACAAAATCATCCTCTTTAGCCTCACCAGTATCCGAACTACCAGATTCCTCTTCAGAGTCCAGCTCTCCGTCGTATTCCTGTTCTAGTTGCTTTAGTTGCTCTTCGAAACCCTCGTTAAATACATTTGCGTTAGTCTTACGCATCTCTTCCAGTTCGCGATTGCGTTTCCTGATCTGTTCCAGTCGGTTTTGTTCTTGTTTCTGGCGGTTGATAGCAGCTTTTTCCTCCAGTAGTTTTTTGTTTGCTTGGACACGCTTGTCTCTTTTTCGAATAAACGATACTAGGTTCCTTACCTAAAATAAAATATTAAGTACCTATAAAACAGTCGTTATAGAACAGAACTTACCTCTTCATTTCTCTCCCTCTTTGCTTGTTGGACAATTTTTTTCATGTCCTTTTCGATGTATCTCAGCACCCGGCGGTCCTTGATTCCGGTGATGTCATGCGGGCATAACCAAGTGTAGGTCTTCTTGGTGCAGTAGCTCTGCCAGTAAGCGTAAAATGGCCCAACAACATCTTCATAGCTGCTAGTAGAATCTCCGAACTTGGGAATATTTTCGATTTCCTCCTCGTCATCCATGAATTCCGCATCTTCAGCCGAGATTTTTTCAAAAACCTCAGCATATGTTTTGTAAAATCCCTTATCATCATCAGCATAGCCTTTAAAGCACGAAACCGTGAAATATTGAAACAAATCCAAGCAGTTCTCTTCATACTCCGAATTCTTGCCACGCAAAATTTGTTCCCTATGATTGTCGTACCACGCACGTTCATGTTGATCCGATAGCACCTCGTAGGCTTGTTGCAGTGTCTGGAATTTCTCTTTGGCTTCTTCCAAATTATTTAGATTTTTATCTGGATGCCAGCGAAGGGCCAATTTTCTATATGCCGTTTTGATGTCCACATCGCTAGCATCGCGAGCTACTCCAAGTTCTTCGTAATAGCACTTCATGATGTAACGTTGTTTGTAAGAAAAAAACAACAATTGAACGTGGAACCCTTCGATAACAACAAAGGAAAATTGAAAATATTTAACTTTGCCAAAAAATTTAGAAAAATTATAAATAATTATAAGCTGTCACCGCATGTATGTGCTTTCCACTGACACATGAGATTTGTAATTTTTTTATAACAAAACAAAACAAAAGGGAAACTGTCAAAGTAGGTGATGCCAAGAAAACGTACTTTTCCTATAAAATGGTTCGGATATTAGATATTTAAAAAAAGAGTGCCCTTCAAGCAATCGAGTCCGCTTTGGATCCTCGCACGTAGTAAACAACGTATGAATGACTCCGTATACGGATCCAAACATGGATCCGCAAAACTGCGTTTGTCGGCTCAAATTAGTATGGAAATTAGAATCACCACGGACTCATTTTGTGCATGTATTGTGAGATAGAGAGCTTCCCATTTCACCATACTCAGCGAGAACCGAAACAAAATGGAATCCAGAACGGATCCAAAAAAATTAACGAACGAGACAGGCGTTTTGTGGTTGAAGAATATTATGCAATTTATTTTCTTCTATTGTTTGTATATAAATGAAACATCACGATCTTTTTTGTAACTAATAATTAAATAATTAACTTTTGATTTTAAATTGATTTTCTTTCTCGAGGGAATTTTTATTAAACTGTTGCGCTGGGCACGAACGTGAAAACATTGAAAAAAAGTTAATTGTTTTTGTTGTCTTCTCCTTTGTTTTCAGTCCATAAAAATATACTCACTATTAGGGCCAGTTGTACAAATATTTAAACCGTGGTTCAGCAATTTTTATCTACCGATTTCGGCGGATTAAATGAGTTTTAACAGTGGTTTACTGTTCAAGTGTGTGATAAAAACCAATTACATACTTGAACCAGCGTTGAACCTTTGTTAATCCGCCGAAATCGGTGAATTAAAATCTTGAACCGAGGCTGAACCACTATTGTACAACTGGCCCTTAGGGTATTGCATACATTCTCTCTTTCTCAGTAAAAAAAAGTACTCTCGATTTGCGTTCGTTTTTTGCATGCATATACAAAAAATGTGCTAATGTGTGTATGACACTCCGTTTTGAAATGATCCAAGCAAGACCGAGAAAGTTGGGTCAGTGAATTTGCTTGAAGGGTGAATTCGAAGAACTATCTTTTATCTCCTATTTTGTAAACAGTCGTAAAGCCCGCATCACACGACGCTTGTTTTCCTGCTAGAAATGCTTGCTGGCTTTCGTGCTGGCTATTGAGCTGGAAAATGGCATCACTGCTGGCTCTCTTGATAGAAGAGCTGCTAGATTTCAAAGTTAGAACCGGTGCTATTTTTCTTGCTTGTTTTGCTGCTGGATTTTACTTGACGTCAAAAGGTACATGTATATTTTCAAATGTCATTTTTTCGATTTTGTTTTTATTTATTTTCTAATAGTTTTTTCAACTTTAAACAAAATTAAACGTGATTTCATTCATTTGTATATTTAGTTCTGTCAGATGTATGCATTTTCGTGAAAATTTGTGTAGAAAAGTATTGTGAAAATTCGTACAAATTCGCAAGAAATGTCAAAAAACCATCAGCGAATCCAGCTCCAAAACAATCATCGAGTGAAGCCGAAGAATTCAAAACAGCAAAACATCCAGCACCACACCATGCAACAAAACCAGCACGAAAGCCAGCAAGCATTTCTAGCAGGAAAACAAGCGTCGTGTGATGCAGGCTTAATGAAGGATTTACATTTATCTTCATTTGCAAAATATATCAAGAAAACTAGATGGGGACAGATTCATGCCAAAAATACGAATGTGTGAAAGAAGGTGTGTTTTTTTTATATCCCGGGCGGAATTGGTTGAAAAAACGACAACCGTGATTAATGACACCAACACTGAAAAAAACATGGAGTTTTCATACAAACTATCGATAACATGTATGTAATTCATGCTGGTAACACAGTTTATCCCCTTTGTCGATTTTTTAAACTATATTGCCCTTGGGATTGCAATAAAACACACCTAATATCTGTATTATGGCAATTCCTATAATCTGCATTCATAAAGATCTCTGCATTTTGGTCTTCTCTCTCTATTCAACAAACCTAAATTTTATATCTTACAACCCTGTTTTTTGCAAAACTCGTAGGCTTAAGGCTTAACTACATTCAACTTACTTTTGTACAAAATTGAACAAAATGTTTTGTCTTTTTCAACGTAGGTAGTAGGTACTACAAAATTTACAAAAGTAAGTTAAAGCGGTCCTAACTTTTGCACAAAAGTAAACCACCAACACACATAAATAATCAGTTTAAAAATCGACTAACACATGTCACCACTGGGTGGGAAATTTTAGGGGAACAAAATGTTTCATTCAGATGGTGCTAGGGTTTTTTCAACAAAATGGCAGTTTTGGTAAAAATATCTGAAAGGAGATGTCGCTAGAGTATGAATGTATTTTTTCACATTTGTACTTTTTCAAAAAGTTTTGAATGTAGTTAAGCCTGCAAGACTTGGTTTTTTCAAGTAGTAGAATAGGAAAAAATTCTGATTGGTCAGCTGCCAGATGACTTTCAAAGTTTTATGACAGCTGCCCAATCAGAAGCTAGAAAAATTCAGAAATCTGAATTTTCAGATATGAGTTGAACCCGCGGAATATTTCAACTCAACTCCAATAAGTTACTCACTGAACACAATAATGATGGACACAGGAACTGCACGGAGCTGCAATCGGAAGATTTCACAAACTTTTTAAAAATTTGTTTCGCAAGTAAACTATAAATTAAATTAAAAATTATCGGAAATAAAAATAGTGAATAATAATACCGTGATTGGTTTTTTGACAGCAAATTGTAAAAATTTGGGGAAATTTGGTAAGGGTCGGTTGTACAAATATTTAAACTGTGGTTCAGCAGTTTCAATCCACCAATTTCGGCGGATTAACAACAGTGGTTTATGGTTAAAGTATGTGATAATAACCAATTACATACTTGAACCAGCGTTAAACGTTAGTTAATCCGCCAAAATCAGTGAGTTAAAATCTTGAACCGAAGCTGAACCACTATTGTACAACTGGCCATAAGAAATTTAACGTTACCAATCACAGCTTTTCGTCACATATATGTATGTACCTACCCTTGTATAGTTATTAAGATACAGAGATTTATTGTGAAAAATGACATCCGGGAACACCTCCTCCATTACAGAAAAAATTGACGTTTTCATACAAACTGTCGATAGCAAAAAAGAATTACCGGTAAGACGTGTTTTCCGCGGGATAAGATTCAGTCATGTAATACCAGTTCGATAAAAAAAATGTTAACCCTAAAATCACTGTCATAAAAAAAATAATTATCTACATAAGTAGTTTCCTTTTTCTTTGGGGAAACTGGTATACTTAAGAATCAACAAGAGATATTATATTATATTTATACTTTATGTTTTCATTTTTATTTTTCTTACAAAAATTTTTAACTTCCGTCACTTTCTATACAACACATTCATCATGAATATATAAATTTTAATTTTATTAACTTACAACTTCATTTTATTTGCATATCAACAATGGAAAATTAATTTAATAACTATGCATATAAAAAAAACTTAAAACATAGTTCGAAATATAAAACTGAGCAAATACAATAGTGCATATTCTGCTTTTTTTTAGTGCCATATTATATAAATACACGATTTTATCTAATATTCCGTTAGATTCAATGGGAAAAAAATGACTTTAAATTATGCTTATAAAATAAACTTTCTCACACGTTCACTTAATAGGATTTAATTTTAAACGAAAATTTGAAAAATCATAGATTTTATTTATGTAAAAAAAAAAACTATTTGCTAACAATTGTTATTGCGGTCTATAGCTCGTCATGTTTTGGCCCTGAGAATTCATCATGTGAAATGAATCCGTTTTTGTCCTTATCTTCGTGCTGGAAGATCTCTTCAACGAGCTTATCATTTTCCTTGAGCATACTCTTGAGTTCTTCTGTGTCTTGTCCTTCAACGGCAGACATTTGTTTCTTCAAGTAGTCGCTGACCTGAAGGTAAATAAAAAAAAGAAAAATTTTATAGAAACTAATGCAGTTTTAATTCAAGAAGACTAAATCGAGTTCTTTTACAATTTCTTACAAAATTTAAAGTTTTATTCACACCATGTGTGAAAATAAAAAAAAAGAAGAAAAAGTTTTTTTTTATTTGCCAAGGCATATTTGTCTTTTAAAGTTTGAATATATATACAATAGAAATTAATTAGAACACCGTTACAAATGTGTGGCGCATATGCGGCCATCGCTCTCGATGAAATAAAACATTATTTTTAACAAAAAGTACTCAATTTAAAATTATGTATGTGTTCGTTATTATTATTTTTTTAGTATTGACGTCAGCTAAATCCTTGAAATGTTCAGTGTGCAATATATCTGCATTCTTGGCTTATCACTTGAGGAACTACAACTTTATTGTCTGTTCTGAAATTTTAGAAAACATTGGAGGTTTTATTTAACCAAAAAACAAAATTGTAAAATAAATTTTCTAAAAAATCAAAAATGGCATAGTTCAGAGGCATGATATAAAGCAACACAATGAACAAAATTTATTAAAATGGCATAGCTCAGAGGAATGATAAAGCTTACATCAGATATACAAAAACACAATCAATTGTTTCGACAGATCTCCAAATGATTGTATAGGCGATTATCCTGTTGTTTTATTAGTGGTTGTTTTAAGTTGTAGCTGCACACGGCTTACATAAGTAGACCATTCAAGGCTTATGTCCAAGTTCGTTCGTATAGTAAATTGGCAACTGTCACAACGAACCTTTCCACTTGTCCGTTCGCTCTACAAGTTCCTGGTGCGAATGTTTTTCCGTACAAAAACAGGCATAAGGTTTTTGAAATTCCTCGCTTGTGAAATTGAAGTTACTTATATTTTTTTTTTTTTTACAATTTTGCACGTACAACAAAACTATGTGCATCCCACTTCTGATAATAGAAATTAATGAGAACACCGTTACAAATCTGTGGCGCGTACACGGCAGCTTCGAATTCAGAAGTGAAGTCTCCTTGAACTTATACACAGAAGTGCTGGTTCTCATTGTTCCTCTCCTCATTCACTCTATGTTCCAGTTATCAGAAGTGCTGACAAAACTGTCGGTTTCTTGTCATTCGAAATTATCTTTTAAAAGGAAACTATACCTTAATATGAAGCCAAAGTTATACTTTCCTATAAAATCAGTAGCGCTCTAACATAATAAATCCCGTTTTTGTGTTTAGTAATTTAAAATTAGAAACAAATAAATTATTTACAAAGATACATCTCTATTTCCATTGTTTTGAATCCCAATAAACTTAAACATGCTTGCTTGTTTTCAACAAAATAAAGAACGTCTTAAAAAATATTGAAAACAAAATGAACGTAATGTGTAATGTACGTTGCATCAGCCAGTGATGAACGCATTTTTCTTTGCACTTCCGATTTAGCTTTGAGTCATCAAGATGGACTGATACTTGATCTCTATAATATTTTTCATCATTTCTGAAAATTTCATATAGATTAATTCATATTTTATCGACTTAAGACCGGCTCTTCACATAAGTTGAACCATATGTACATATATATTATATACACTGTGGCGTATACGTACTTTTTTGCATACATTTTACAAACGAAACAATTTCTTGCAACAGAGTTGTTTTTCAAAAGAATAAGCTGTGCAGTTGCTAGATGAAAAATCAACCAAAACAATAGCACAGAAAAGCTTTCACTGTTCGGTGCACGTCAATTTTCTATCGCATCATTTCTTCAGCGCGCTAAAATTTTCAGTTTTTTTTTAATTTCTTCCATATTTTTGTGTGTATTCAAGTCATTCCTTAAACTATAGATAAGTGCATGCATTATTACCTTAAAATCCCCTTCAATGGAAAATTACACAAATTGAACCAAGTCCATCACCAATTTGAAATTTTTCACAAATAAAAGGGGTACAAAAAAAAATTAAAGTGCGACCCATACATAAACGTTTACCTCTTCGCGACTCAACATTTTGTCGTTGTTGTCATCAATTTCTTTGAAAACATTTGTTGTTGGTGGAGTATTGCCAATGTTAATAAGTTCAACAGTAAACGTCAATATAGCATTTGGGGGAATCACATTTCCAGCACCACGGTCACCGTATCCCAAGTTTGGGGGAATGGTCAATTTACGTTTTTCACCTTTAGGAAAAATAAAAAAAAAAAAGAAAAAAGAAAAAAAGAAAAAGAGAAAAAACAACCCGTTAGCAAAAAGTACTTTTGATGAAGTGTAGCGCACGCTGTAGACTTTTAATTGCTACACAATACAAGAAGTGTCATCCACTTACCAACACACATATCTAACAATCCTTGGTCCCATCCCTTTATCACTTGACCGGCACCCAATTGGAATGTGAATGGTTGATCACGATCAAAACTGCAAAAAAAAAATGGAAAAAATTGAAGAAAGTTCGTTAAATTTGTATATTTATAACAAAGTATTATTTATGCATGAACAAATAAACATCCCATTATACCGCTAAATTTCGAAAGATTGTGCTGCCGGAACATTTTATGATGCGCTCGCCATATAATGATACCGTAAAGCATTTGTCATATAATTTGATAGCTTACCAAGCGCGTATATCTCTTCACACGATTCATCATTTTGTAATTTTATTTATGGAAATATACAGGGAAAATGTTCTGTTTTGTGCACCCACCAAAAAACAACCGTATGACAAGAAAAAATAAGACAATCTCCTAAGAAGAGCATTACATGGTGGATACGGCGGCATCGGTGGCGGAAACATACGAAAAAAAGAAACATTTGAGGAAAAAACGATTCTTCTAGCTGTCATGCATGATTATGCGAAAAGGGAGTGAAAACAGTTTTAAATATTTATCATACACCACGAGCGACAAAAAAAAAAGAAAAGAATTCCTTTTTTGTCGTTTAATATTTAATTAGTGTGCCTGTCATTTTCTAGAACTTAAAAAAAGTCTACAAACAATGTTGTTGTTCTGCCTAATGAATATAACGGTTACCTTAAGGCTACTACCACCTTGTTGGCTTTCACAGAAACATGTCCCAATTTATTTATTGCATCGAAACATCGTCGTAATTTATTTTTTTTTTTAACTTTAAATTGTCCAAAAGTTTGTTTCATGTTTCCCAGGAGCCATTGCGATGAAAAAGTCCTTATTATCTATGACTTTTCTCGTTTGCATAGGTCTCTGCTGGCTGGATTTGCTGTTGCATCTCATTCTCCAAATATTATATGGCGAACAATCATCCCAGGGGCAAAGTTTTCGATAAAAACTTGGTTTTATGTCATGTTGTGCGTCTTAAAGTTCACATTTTTTGTATTCAAGTAGTTAATCTCTTGGCAATTCATCCGTGGAATAGCATATTTTTCTTGGAAAAAAAACAGTGCTCTAGTGGAATTTAGCCGAACTGCAGAATACAACAAATTGTTAAAACTACAGAAGTTAAAGTGTTTAAGGTTTTCCTATTTGTTTTTTGTTAAACATTGACACTTTAACCAAATATCCTTCTTCTATCATTTGTATAAAACAATGGTGTCGTTATTGTTATTATTATCCAGGTCTCCACAGGCTGCCAAGGTTTGTATTGGATAAGAAGAAAGATATTATTTATAAAGTTGCGGGTATTTTGTTTCTTAAGAAGCGTTTAAATATTTTATTTGATTCTCAAGGGGTATGAAGTCGTCCCTGTATTATGTAGACTGTATAGACGAAACGAAAAAAAATGGGGGACGCGAATAACATTGCATACAAATGTCATTGTAAAGGGATTTTTGGTGCCTTGTGCCTTATTGTGTTTTGTTTTTACCATCACCTTTCTCTGTTTTTTATATATTTTCTTTTTTTTTCATTTTTGAATGTTTTCACATGTTTTTCGTTGAAGGTGGATTACTTAAAAAAGACGCGGGGATTTAGACTTCTTTGGTTATACCTATTTGTATGAATTTTTATTGCATATATTTTTTAGGTATAGTCATGAATATCTAGTGTAAATGTCATGGTTCTTCCATTTTTATGGTTATCTCTGGTTGATGTAAGGCTTTAGGGAGATTTGACAGTTTTGAACAAATAATAAAAGTATCGTATGAACGAGTTTTTACGACCGATTAACCAACATAAAGTAAATTAATAATAATTGATATGATAAAATATATCAAGGTTGTTCGTTACATAAATCGCGATTGTAACGAGCTCTGGTTAAATCGGATTAAAACAATGGAATTTGAAACACTTGCCATTAGGTAAAAAAAACAAACAATTGAGACGCGTCTCAATGCATGAAACTTTTACGTTCACACGAGTGACAGCTGTCGGTCAATCATCAATGTTGTCCAAAATGCGTTGACGTTTTATCTATGTTAACGCATTTTTTATACTTTGGTGTCAACGCGTTGACATGTTAAACTATGACGACTTGACAACATAGGAAAACTTTAATTGTTGATTCCGATCACACGACGTTAAAATGTTAAATCAGTCAAGCTACAAACTTGAAAATCCAGTTGAATGCCTACGATGTTGATAGATTAAAAACCTTCTAAGAAATTTTAAATTTTTAGATAAAATTTAGTTTGCTTCGGAAAAATGGCTTTTGGATCGAAATATTCAATATGCATTAAAAAATAGTTTGTTGCCTATCTGTCAAGCTCTATTGAAGGAATGTCGAATTCTATTGAAGGATGGCAAAAAATCAAACGCGTTGAACAATTGCGTTGACCGTCTAATCGTAGTTTAATTAGCTTAATTTGGCAACATTTCGACACCCGAGAGCTTGGATGCAACTCTGTAATCAGAAGTACATTTACCTACTAAAACTTCTGTTATATTTTTTTGCAAAAAAATAGTGTCATATTAAACATGATAGATTTATCAATTTCGTATGAGACTTATTAATGTTTAGTCCTCAAATTGCATTCCAACTTATCCTTCATAGGAAAGTCTCTGTAAAATTTGGTTCATAAGGAATAATATTGAGTATTTATATATTTATTTGAAACGTATACTTCTGCTTACTTCATTTTATTCATGTCTTGCATATCCACACGAAAAATGTGTAATATACAACGTTAATCATTTTATTTAACATGGAAGATACAGACGTTATCTCTCAAACTTTTTTCATCTCGAATCTGCTGCAATAAAATCAAACGAGCGTACCTAAGCTGCAATTTGAAATAGGTATATGTACTGTACATTCCACCTAAAGTAACCATACCATATCTACATTGTACACTCATATATAAAATCCTAAATGTCGGCTATAACTCTTTTCTTGCAATTTTCGTTTTCAAATTAACGGCCGTTTTACAACATCTTCACGGTCTTTCTCATGTATGATTCTATACCCAACAACTAGGATACCTACATGTGTACACTTTTTCCAACCGATTTCATGGGATTTTTCATCAAAAAGCGCATCGGGAGTGTTATAACATTTTAGGGTATAGAATCGCTTCGCTCGAAAAAAAAACACATCTTATGTTTTAAATAATTAATAAGCAGCGCAATATAGAATACCATCGGGGTGTCTGAGTGTCTATCTGCAGCATGAACAGCGCAAACTGTAAAAAATCTTCTTTCCCAAAAAAAAACCATACGAATAAATGGCCCAGGAAAACGTGATGCTCTAACCTTAACTATAAATTGTTAAGAATTTATACATTTTGTATTGCACATAATATAAAAATGTAAAACAAACGCACTTCTTTGATTATCTCTCCGAAGGGTAAACGAAAATAGCAGCACCGCACGATGATAATATGTAGGAATACCTTCTTTGGGAAAATCCAGCTTCTTAATCGAAGTCAAAAAGTATACTGATGGTTCTTGCCAAAATATTCATCATCTATTGAAGTATCTATTTTTGCCCAAAGAAGAAGGAGGACCTTATATATTACCTAACCACATTCTTTTTATTTTTCTAAATTCACATTTACAAAGCTTAGAAGGCCAAAAATGTGGGGTTTAACTTTGAAAGTGCTAAAAATTGAGATTCATTCAAGGTTCATATAAAAATCGCATTGATATGCTTTTTACATTATTCAATAGGGTTGGTTGTACTATAGTATATCACATCAGATGTGTACTCGTATTATGGCGCGTGGTTACGAATGAACTCCAAGGTCTACACACATTTGAATAACTTTCCTGATTTCCAGAGTGAAATGTTTAAAATAAAATCCTCAAAATAAAAAAAAAACAAAAAATGACTCCAAAAGGAAACTTCATAAAATATTTAGTGAACTCATAAAAAAATGCAAACGTCCGAAAGGACACGTACATATATATGTATATATGAAGGTATCGGTGGGTGGATGTTTTGTTTGGTTTGGTTTGACGGGCCAGACGGATGCCACCTGTCCTTTTTTTTTGGATTGAGAAGAACCAACGATTTTTATCCCCAATTGAATCCGTTTATGGGAATTTACCACACCCTGATAATGTGCGGAGTGATTTTTGATTTCTTCCGGTCCTCTGGTCAATCCCACGGGTGACAGTAGCAGGTAGCTTCTGGTCCCTGAATGATATGTTTGCATTTATATGTAGGTATGTATGTGGATATGTTGATAATTCTTTTGTTAAACAATGTAAACAGTTTTTTGTTGATGGAAAAGGTGGGAGAATTGTAAATTTAATTTGTGTATTGTTGTCTTTGATTGATAAATTATGAAAAAAATGTGATATTATGTTTTTTTTTGTTTTCCTTCGATTTTTTGTTTTTGTGTATAAATTCTGGCAGAGCTGCGGAGGTAAGACTTATAAGGTGGTACATAATATATATAGATAGCAGATAAATACAACATTCTTGCCTTTAGCAGTATAAGGGTGGCCAAAAAGTTTCATTGAAGTGGAGAAAGAGTCAAGCTGAAATAAGAATACTTAAGAGTTAGGACAGTAGATAACCCGAAATTTCAAATAAAATTCGAGGAAATACATTTGGTAGGTATTAAATAACAGAAATAATTTGATAACTCATATAAATGAGGCATGAAAGTTTCAACTCAACTTCCTCATCGATCTCACCCACAAAACTATATGATTATAAACTGGCAGCACTCTTTCTAGTGACAGTAAATTTGACAGATGACAGATAATTTGTACTCAGTTTATTTTGGCATTTGTGAATACACTTATGCTGACAAATTTTTATAATTTTTTTTACAAAACTAATAAAATAATGAAAAAACCCATTAACACGAAGTTATATAATGGCGCTTTAAATATCCTGCCAATGTGCCAACAAAAAAAAAGGTTCATTCCCTCTTGAATTTTGTCTAAATTTTAAACTAGTTTAAGCATAATAATTACACCATGTCATTGTTATATTAAAATTAAACGTCAGTTGCACCAGTCAGCTTCGTAATATTGACAGATTTTAGACTATTTACACGATGAAAAGAAATATGACTAGAATGTTTTCTTAATTGGCCAGTTTATATTTCAGAGCGCTCAGTAATTTTCCTCCGTCTCTTTGACAGAGCAGGAGAATGAAATATAAACACATTACATTGTGTTCAAAGGAATTTAAGAAATCGAGCGACGAATCCAAGAAATTTCAGTCTCACTTTTTGACAGCTGAATTGAGGAATTTTTGTGAGGAATCGTGTTTATATTTGTGAGGAAGCGGAGGTCTCTGAGATCTCTGAAATATAAACTGGCCAAATATTTTAGAAATATCAAATCTTGCTGGTGTGTGTTCAAATCGGTGTAAATTTTTTCTTGAGTCTAGATAAATTAGCAAGATTTGTTTTGAAAAAAAATATTGATTCTTTTAGAAGAAAAATTGATTCTCTAGTTGAAAGAAATTCGACATAAGTTCTTAAGTCGTACTGTCAAAATTACATTGTTACTGCCATAATCGTATTTTATGACAAACATGGTAAAATATTGACAGTTTTCTGACAGAAATTCTCATAATTTGTCAGGCGTATAAATCGGGCATTATTTGTTAAAATGTTATTTCAACACCAAATTAATTGAAAAATTGGGCCTTGTGATGCTCTTCATTTTGAAATTTCGCGCACAACATCGAAACTTATTAAACTATTATGACGCAATCAATTTGCTTAAGGACAAGTTTGTATATGCAAAAGAAAAAAAAAAAACAAAACAACTAAAACCAGCCACAGGAAATGTTACATGTTTCAGCAGATCATAAGTCTTAAGGCTACCGTAGAGTCTGGGATTATGCCACCAATCTCATCATTATTACGCCACACTACGTCTGGTGAGGCTCACAAAAGAGAAAACATCTTCAAAATCACCTCAATAAAATTGCACACATATAGCTAACTTTACACACAAACGGATGTTGTTTGAATATTTTTTTTTTCAGGCTTTTTGTTTCTATAACCAAAGATGGTCTTGGGGGCAGTAAAATCATAAAATGACTAGCAATAAAAGTATGCATCATGTAGGTACATAATACCAAATAGTGTGCCAAGCATTTCATACTGAAGACCCCATTGTATGTTAATTAAATAGCAATTATAATTTTTATTTTTTTGCGATGAAAATAAGTTGTAAGCCCTCACGTACAACAATACAACACTTATACATAATGCCGAAATTAAAAAAAATAAATGCAATCACTCATTGAATAGTCATAATTAGTCTGTGGTATCAAATTGGGTGAAAGCATTTTGCACGGTCCTTGGCCTATACCGTTTGCCTATGTGTCAACAAAAAATTGTGTGCGCCGCCATAAACTTTCTATAATATATAATACACTCTCTTGTCGATCGAGTTATGATCGATGATCGTCCAAGACGGCAACTCTGTGAATCATAACATCAAGTTGTGAGTTAAGTCTTGCAGCTAAAAATGGTGACAAGGTAACTTTCACTGTTTTTCTCTTTGTGTTGTTCAATGGTTAACTCACCAGGGAATAACAAGTGCAGGGTAGGTTGGATTGATATAGATAAACCTGCTCCTGTTTGAAGGTCTGTAGTCTAAACTTGACTTTCTTATATGCAGTTTACACAATGCAAAAAAAAATTATGGTCGTCTCATAACGTATAGCGTAAGGTTCATATTTACCTACCTATACAATGTAACGTGGAAGAAGAATTATGGAGCGACCGAGAAAAGTTCCCAAATTAATCTGCAGACTGCTGGGTAGCCATAAATTTAACCTACTCACTGACAGCTAACGACGACGATACTGATGCCGATGCCAGTGCCGGTGGTGGCGTCGAGATGCAACAAAGACACCTATTTCATGTCAAAATGATGCCATCCAAAAAATTAATGTGATGATAGCAAATGAGACAAAATGTAGGTAATGCTACTCCTACTATGTATTCATAAATTCTGATTAAGTAATTGCTCCCTCTTGGAGCATATTGTCAAATTAATTTACCTTTAGGACACGTGAATTCGTTTAGATGATCCGTTTTGATGAAATAGGTTGCTTAAAACTGACAAAAGCCGTGAAAACGTGACACGAATTCAACTGGACAATTGTTTAAATATTTTATAATTCGTTTTGCCACCCCTGCCCTGCTGTCTTCATTTGCTCTCGGGGGATAAATAATTCAAACAGTGGTTGAGCCAGAGACAGCAAATTGTCATCTTCCACCCCGAACCCACCACTGCCGATGATGGCCTGGCCATCCCACAAACAACGAATCGCTAAAAACAAATGCAAAGAAGATGAAACAACGGGAAGTAAATTGAGGCGAGTTTTTTATTCAAAATAAAATAGCAGCAATACGTACATAGATAAAGTATATGTAGGTACTGGCGTATACACATAGTCACCCCAAGTATCCGATATTTTATTCATCTGAATGCCACCTCTTGCTACGTGCTCGAGGTTGGCAAACGACCCAAACTTGTATGCAATTCACTTTCTCTGTTTGAGATGGCGGCGAGTTGATGGAGGATGGTTACGCTTACGTTAAGTTAGTAGTTTTTTTTTTGTTGCCCATTTGCTTCTGCTTCTGGTCTAATGTGACCTCGTCGGGAACAACTATATTGCTGGCTGGTTGGACGAAAATGAATGGCAAACATGGTTGCATAACATAATCCACTTTATAATTAATCAGACACGTATGCAATTGCCTTCGGTTCGGAAGAAAATAAAGAAGACGAAAAGGTTTGCAGGTTCATTTCATAATACAAAAAAGCCTCCAAACCTTCTTTACTTTGTAAGGTGGGTGGAGTACTGAGTATACTGTCAGTGTCATTTTCTTTTGTCGATTGAAATTAATTTCCAAACCGATGGTTCACTTAAGGTTATGATGGTTTTTATTGCTGTCATTTGAAGGAAGAAGGCTCCTATATATCTAACCCCCGACTAATTGGGTAAACGTTTTCTTTCAATATTGGCTATGTTTGATTAGTAATTTTGCCCGGGAAGCATTTATCTGGTTTGGACATCCTCCATGAAAGAAAAATAACATCCTTTCGCGGAGGAGTTATTTGCTTTAAGCATTTAAAATTATATCATCCTTGTCTCAAAGGACGAGATACTTTAATTGCTTGTTGTGCACCTGCTTTACAAAATTGCACAACGGAAAATAAAAAAAAAAAGAAACAACATCCCAGTCTCGGGAGGAAGATTATCCCTCGTCAACGATGCGAAAAAGATGCTCTTTTCTGTTAATTTCCGGAAAATATGTGTAGTATACCCTCTGGCGTATGCTATTCTGTTCTTTCTATTGCCATATACATGCATACCACCCGCATTTAGGGTGCAACCACAAGAGTACGTATACTCTTTTGATGCTAAAAAAATAACCTTCAGCTTCGATGCATCCACAATGGGGCTCAAAGGTGCGAATGCTTGGGCTTTATCGAAGAAGTGGGTAAAATCAGTATTTAATTTTTTATTTTTTTTCTACGTTTTCACATCAACAAGTTCTATCGTGTAGACACGACAAGTATTTTTTGAGTGGAGAATTATATTTTATATAGAAGACAGATTGTCGTCGGGTCTTCACAAAATAAATTCAAATTGCATAGAGAGAAAACTTTGTTTTTTTTTTTGTTTCTAGAACATCCGTCCGTGGCTCTGGGCCTGAGGGTCAACTATCGGAACTATATTTGTTTGTCAGTCAGTTTGGAGTTCACTTTTGATTTTACTCAATTAGGCAAGGACGATATAGATGATGGAGTTTGGGGAAATTTGTGAGGTTGAACTTCTGTGTGACAGAAGGGAAGTTTATACAAAAAAGAGCCACTTAAACTGTCGTATTATAACAGGAGCAGGGTTGTAGCTATCGAAGAAAGCGCCTCTTTGAAAATTTGTATTCTTTTTATGTGCAACTTGGATAAATATTATGGGCTGAAGTAGATAGTGATTAAGATCATTTCGCATAATACTTCACGGTCTTACGATATGGTCGTTTGATGTTAATGGCGGTTTGTCTAATTACTAATGAATGTATACAGAGACAAACGCTTATGTTAACACATATTAACCCTGTGAAGCATTCACTTTCCCTAAGCTAAGCACAGACGATTGTCAGATCTTACAATATTGTCAGAACTGTTAATGGTCTGACAATAGCTAACAATTAGCTGACAATTGACATATTTCTCACAATGAAAAATTGTCCGTTCACACGGTTGGTAGATTTCTTCCCAAAGACTGACAATTTGATTGTCAGCTCTTTTTTTTATCTCTCTTTAAACAACTTGCTGACATTTCGGACAATGAAGAAATTGTCAGCAATTGTAAGATGTTTTCAATGAAAACATCTGACAATGACCAATGAGTCTGACAATGTCCTAATCGACTGACAATGATATAAATTGTGTGTTCAGACGATTGTAAGATACCTGACAATTTTTTGTCAGATTGTCGTCTAACAATGACGTTTCTGACAATATTGTCAGACAAAATTGTGTGTTCAGACGATTGTAAGACATTTGGAACAGTTTTTTCACTGACAGATCTGACAATCGTCTTTACTTAGCTTAACTTAATCGAATATTCCACCTCTTATTGTGTAAAGGTGCCCCTCACCAACGTGAATATGTCGTGGCGACGAAAAAAACAATCAGCCTTATTGTGAGTTTCGCCCGAAGAATATTTCACCTTAAAATTTTTTGTTCCCCCGGAGTTTTAAAAGCTATTGTGAGTTTCGCTAAAAATAAGTGAACATTTATAGGCCATAACTTTACATTCCGCCCGAAATGAATGTTCACCATAAGGGGAATTTTTCTAACACAAAATTTCGGGCGAAACTCACGATAGGCGAAAAGTGAAATATCAAATTTTCCGGGTGGAATGTTATTCGGGTGAAACTCACAATAAGGCTGAATAATAAAAACACGTGGTTGTCAATGAAAACAACACGTTGTTAATTGTTATTATTATTTTCGTCGTGGCCACGACAGATTCTTGTTGGTTTGAGGCAACCTTAAATTCAAATAAATACACCCCTGATTATATTTTGCTTCCATAATCATGTAGGTATTGCAATTTATTTCGGGTCTTCAGTGTTTCACAAATTCCTATATAAAGTCTTCTTCAACTCGCGTGATGGTGTCCTCTAAATTGATGTCAAAGCTCTTAAACTAAAAGTTATCCAAAAATATTTAAATCACATTATAAAACAATTTCCGACAAAAGTTCTCCTTAAATTATCTATCTTTCTGCATATAAAACCAAAGGAGGAACCTCCTTCAAATTGAGTGCCCAAGCTTGCCTTCGGGGGGATTCCTCTACATATAACATGTCATTACAAACCATTCAGGTGAAAGATGATTTAATTTGGTTGTGAAAGTTTAAAAAAAAAAAAAAAAAAAAAAATACTAATGTATATAAACGTATGCATAGGTATAATACACTCGTAGTCAATTGAACGGACCAAGAACCAGATTGTCCGAAAATTAAGAGATTTTAAAATGTTATCTCCAGCAAATTAGACTAAAGAACGTGGTTGTGACTTTTTTTATTTTTATTTATTTTAAACTGCTTATCATTCTAACTATAACCTTATCGCTTTTGGGTATATTTAGACAAAATAATTTCATGCCATATGAAAAATAAATAATAATAAATTAGAACAACTGAAACCACACACGGATGGATGAGAATAACGGGATATGTCGTCGTAGACTAATAAGAACCTTTCGCCACAAATGTGAAACTTAGGGTGGTATTCATCGAACACTATTAGGTTAATAGCTTCGTAAACCTATTCATCAATGCATATTAGTGCTGATTTGCGAGCGCTCTCAAAAGTTAATAGTGGTTCTGACCACTATTAAGTTAAGAGCAAAACCTATCGGAGGATATCAGAAGTAACTTCGAAACTTTTCGAAATCACAATGTAGAACGCAATAATTTCACCTCCAGACAGAAATGCTCCAAACTCTTCCTACCTGAATGCTCAGCTGATAAATCTAAATTATTGTTAAATCTTGACAGAAAAAACTTACTTATTATTTTCAAAATAAGTTTTAAATTTGTTGATACATTGTATGCACAGTAAAAATCTGTTTTGTTTTATTTCAATTAATAGCAAAAGGAAAACAACTGAAATGAAAACCGACGTTAACAATGACATGTTCGAAAGAGGTACGCTCACGATTCACAATCGTCTTTGGCTTGTTCGAAAGGGGTACGTTCATCAGGTCCAAACACTAATATTTCGAAATATCTACTTAGCGAAACCCAGAACCTATTAGAGCTTGGTGAATAGGACCCAAAAAATTAAAACTAATAGACTCTTAACTTTAATACGGCTATTAGTACGCTCGATGAATACCACCCTTAATCCTTCAGAAATTCTATGTAAACAACTTCCTGTTCTTTGAAGCAAGCCATATTATACGATGTCATAGGTGGTCGTGTCTTTTGAAATTTTAAGGTTATTTTATACTTATACATACATATAATATCTACTTATACTCGTCTTTCACTAAGATTTACTAAGTTAATTATAAAACATGAATATTTGGCAAATAAGAACACGAGTATGGGAGGTCATTGTTGGAAGATAATTTATCCACAAATTTGTTTGAATTTAATTACGTGGATTCACGTGGGAAAAATAAATCAGCCGACTGATACCCAACCGCCATATTCTATGTTTTAATTGAACAATTCCCCTTTTTTTAAATTTAAAACGATGGATGCATAAAATGTTGTATATACAAAGAGAACAGGGTGCTAGTTTTATGGGGCTCGGCTGTAATCAAAGATGAAAGCTGTGACGTTATTATGTGTTGCACACAAGCTCAACTTCCAAACCGACTAACGGATTTTAAAGGGAATGTGTAAAAAAAACGCTCGGTAGCAAAACTTCAATTCACAGGTTGTTTTATTTCTATTTAACACACAACTAAACTCATTTCAAATCAAGAGTCATTTTTGAGCTAAACTATATTTTGAACGGAATAAGTTAAGCCGGGAAGTTTTCGCAGTTCATTTTAACAGATGGCGCTAATTGAAAAAAAAAATGGAGGATACCACGTTATTAGATGTTGCACTTTTAAAATCAGACCTGACCTCCATAACCTTATTGGTGATCCAATGTTAAACCGTATTACAGACAAATGGAACATTTTGTCGCAGGTAATATATTCTGGGACACCCTTTATCAAAACATAAATAAGGGACTAGAGCACATTTCTCCTGTTGGGATTTTAACAAAAGCTTTACAGCATTACAGTGCAGTATGCAGCTTTATATACCTACCCATTTTGTTTGGGGATCCCTAACCAATGGATATAGATATGTGATGATTTTCTGGTTAAAAGATCTCTCATCGATATGAAGCTAATTTACGAGGTTAAATCTGCATTCTGCAGTACAAAAGGTGTACGCAATACATTATTGGCACAGTAAGGATAAGCAAAAAACAAAAAACAATATTGAGGGTAATTTACATTTACATACTTTACAAAACAGGTCGTATGTTATTTGGGGCTTTGAATGAATATATACGCGTTGCAAATATTTTTTTAGTTTATTTAAGAAAAAAAAAAAAAATTATGAGACTTACCTTGAATCGAATTTTTTGCCGTCTGCTAATGTGCCAGTGTAGTGCATTGTCAACATGTCACCAGTTTTTGTTTTTTGTTCACACACTTCAGGCACACTGATGATATCGATTTTAAGGTCACTGCAGAGAGCACCAGCCACGAAAAGGCACGTTACAATAAGTACTGTTTTGAACATCTTCTGCGGAAATATAAATATTAAAAAAATTAAATTAATTAAAGATTGTCATAGTGTACAATATTACAAAAAATATTAATTTAAAAGATACTATCAATTACTCTTAAGTATAGGTATAATAGTCGGGATAGCCGATATAGCCGATGTAGCTGCTATCTTAAAAAAAAAAAATTGAAATTTAAATCTTGAGTGGAATCAGTTAAAATTATTATGTCATAATTGTGAGAGTCATAATCAACCAATTTAGTCTACGTAAATGAGTAATCCTAACAAAAATGTGATTGTCTTTTTTCAACGAATTTGACGTTTATATTTTCGGAAAGCAGAAGAATAAATAAGAATTACATTAAAAAGATGTCATTTTGGTTCTATAATTTGTATAGCAAACACTGGTTAATGCTAAGCGTTTATCTATATCTAACTGTACAGACCTAACCGTGTTCTACACTCACACATAAAGCTACATTCGCTTGATTTTTTTATCACATTTAGTTTCCACTAAGCTTTGCCTAAATTTTCAAACATTATTACTTTAGAACTATTTTCGACAGCACTGACACAATAGAGAGCAACTTGGGAGTGTTTGAGGCACGAAAGTATATAAGTACGTCAGTACTAGAGTTCGTGCTACTTCGCATAAACGCCAGTCATGCATTGCAAAAAATCGAAAATATCCATATTCGAAAAATATGAAATATGGATATTGTGGATTTTTGGCATTTTTGAGGTTAAAATTTGTACGAAATGAAAAATAAAGTTATACATATATGAAAACAAAAATAAAGGAATTACACTTCTAAAATAGTGGAATGCGCCTGGCAACCCTATCTGAAAAAAACATGAGGAAATTACTGGAAGATCTTAGACCTTATTTAAGCTGGTTCTACACTATTTAAAAAGTGCCATTATTTCTGCAAATAGACTCTTGAAGAAATTTAACCAGTTTCGCGATTTTATTAAGTTTTTTTGGAAAATATGTAGGTATCATTGAATCTCCATTATTGTTTTGCATACTTTTAATAAATTTAATAAAGCTTTCATACCACAACTGACCACTGTCAGTTGATTGCGACACAAAAAACCACTTTATTGGTCAAAATAAAAGCTATGTAAGACAAGTTTTATTTAAATAAACTAAACGTTAGATTTACCAACCAACAAGTTCCAAACTCTACGTGCATCTAAGTGTTTTCTTTTGTGTGTCCAAAAATAATCGTCTGATGAGTGTGACAAGTAGCTTATGGGTACTCAAGCTGTGCAACTGGCACCCTTGCACCATTATCAGCTTCAACAGTCTTGTGTTTTTGTCTCAGAGGGGAAAGTAATTTCGTTTAAAGTATATAAAAATAGTATAGGCCAGTTCACGATGATGGTATGTACCTAGTACCTACATACTTTGTACAATATTATGTTATGTGAAACACGTTTTGCGAAGAAATCACTTGCAAAAGAAATACAATTCGACTTTAAGAAAAAAAATCAGAAATGCAACGAGGGTTTCATTTAAATATAAACCTACTTAAATAACATATATACGGAATCGAAAGTATTTATTAGATGCATCAATACAATCGCAATTGAAACGAAATTGATCTCTTTTAGTAATAAATTCCATTAAATCTCTAATCATTCACCCACTTTCATTATTATAAATAAATCGATTTCGCTATTTTTATTGCCAAGTAGAATTTTATAATTTGTACTTTAACACGAATAATAAAAAGAAACTATTCTCAAATTTGTTTTCTAATTTCCATTTTGTTTTTTTTTTGGAAATTGTTGGGAGTGTGATTTGTGATTTCTCAACATCAGGATCAATTTAAAATTTATTTCAATTCACGATGATGGAGAAGCTGCGTCTGTCCATTCGTCTGTGCGTCTCTATGTCAGTGCGTTACATTTAGAAATCAATTTAGAGCCTTAACGGTTACACTGATTTCCTTCAAATTTGGTACAGATGATTTTTGTTTGATTTCCCAGCGGAAGAATCGGTTTTTTTTTATTCTATTGTCCTTACGAAAAAGCGCTTACATAAGGTGTTCATTTAGGTCTTGAAAATTACTTTTTAGTGTTCTTCCCATGTAGATGATGAATAGAACGCTTTAATTGAAACAACAAATAAAAATACAAATAAAAACTCCCATGTCAGTTTTCCGAGGACAATTAATGGTTCGTGCAAATAATTTTCAGTGCGAAAAAGGAGTGGAGACTTCTCCAAATTATCTGCTACAATTATTATCAATTTCGCTCATTGAACAGCGTACTGCAGAACAAAAATGAAAACGAAATTTTTCGTTTATGATTTCGTTGTTTCAATTTTTGTATGGAAATTTTCGTTTCAGCTGCGTACTATATGCTTTACTCCACAGATATGTTGTATTTCATTTTTTAGTAATATAAACCCAAGCGTCTTTAATCTATATATGAGATATTATGCGTGTTTTTTGCATCCATATAGGAATAGGCGAAAAAACGACATCGGTACTTAGATACCAAAGTCATCACGCAGCTTTGTGGTGAGCATGCAAAATAAAAAAGGCTTATGAGCCACGCCACGTAAACAGAAAACTCATATGGAAAATTATTTTCCCTCATGAAATAAAATTAAATAAAAAAAATTAGATCTTAATTTCAAGTCATTGATTGGCAAATCAAATAAATTCCATGACAATGATCCATTTTTTTTTATAAAAAATGTTTTATTCGACTCAGGTAATTTGACGTTTTCATAGATTCATAGCAAAATGATAATTGGCGCCGGAAATACAGATTTTATCAGGACTGAAGTTAAGTCCCGAAAATTATTTGGAATTATACTTTGCACAATTTACGAGTAAATTCCTTAGCTCCGGTGTCGTTTTTTGTCCAATTCTATATGGTTTTTTCAAAAAATCACGCGTTTTATAAAAAAAGAACATTTGATTAAAAAACGTGGAAGTTTGCACAATAATCCCATGTGCTTATTTTTTTTTTTTGTGTACACACCTTTTCTTGATTCAGCATTTAAATTAAAGACACCTAGAGAGTATGAGTATTATCTTATGTTTATTGTTGTTAAGTAAAGTAGGTATATATTTGCATTTCTGAACACATATATTTGCCAATTTATTTAAACAGTTGTTGCACGAGTTGCAAACAAACGTAAAGGTACTCAATTATTTGTACTTTATTGATTGATGTTAAACCTACCCAAACATATAAATTTAATAAATATGATATCAATTTTGTTATAGTCTTTAGTTCAAACTACACAAGGTTATCATTTTGTTTGAAAAAATATATTATTTTTTATACACAGATGCCACGCAAGTCGTCGCAACAAAGAGTATTTTTTTTTCAAGGTTTGATTTTGTCTGCTTTTTTTTTGATACGAGTAAAGTTGTGCATAAGATAATAGAAAAATCCATGAAATTGTCTTTTGAAATTAATCTGATGTGATTGCAGTAGACGCTTCATTAATTTCTCAAGAATGGAGACATTAAGAAATTTCTATGATATTTTTTTTAATACAACCATGTTTAACTAAAGGTCGGTTCACCGTTGCTTATCAGAATTGCTTCCTTATAGATGAGCTAAAACAAAAAAAAATTCACTTTGGAGATTGTATAGTTCCTATATAAAAATACTCTATTCCAAATTTGAAATTAAGCCTATCCATCCAAAATAATATGGCGTGTTCAGAAAAATGATATCTCAGAGATTTTTCTCACACAAAAAGTGAGCAAGCGAATCCAAGATTTTTTTCTTCAGAGTTTTGACAGCAAAGCTGAGAAATTTTGCTGAGGAATCCTGTTAACGAAACTGAGATTGCTGAAATCTCCAAGGCCTCAATTTCCTGAACACGCCTTATTATAATGTATAAACTATAAAATACATATTATCCTGTAGTAATACCGTCATTTATCGCCCTTAAAATATATTTTAACGCTCGACAGTTTCGTCGTCGTTCTGAATGTTTCGCTTTGGTGTGGGAGAACTTCATATATTATATTTTTTACAGAAACGTGTTTCCCTTTTAATAAAGGTTTCAACTTTCATATTGTACATAGGTGTAATGGTATTTTTAATTAATTTATTTTATTAATTATATTCTTTAAGAAGATACAAATGTTTACGGTGAATATCACATACATAGATAAGAATGCCTATAGATACATAAACATCTGACTTTATCAAGTTATTGGTCAAACATTTTACGTACATATTAGTATACCTTAATACGAGTATTTTTGTATACGAAACGCATTTAAGATTCAAATTCATGCAAAAAAAACTGTATAAAACTGCATTTTTTTTTTCTTTGAAAACAAAATCCGCATTTAAAGTCAAATTAAATCGAACTTAATGCTGCTAATCGCATTGTTTTGCAGACCCACGTCTGACATAGAAAAATCAACTCAAAAAAATATAATGAAGAAATGCATAAGATAAATTATTTACGTCCTTGTAGTTAGGTATACATATAGCTGTAAGCAAAATATCGAATTTTATATAAATTGAAAACGCCACGATCTAAGAACACTGGCTGCGACGAGTTTCATGTATGCAGTATGAATGAATAATAATTATAATCTACAATATGTATTTCTAATCTATAAACATTTCTATGGCTAGGTACCTATATTTTAAATATTACATCAAATTTACTGTTATCTCTAGCTGAAAGCAATACAATTTGACATTTGTGTATAAGTCTTTATCAAAAAAGTCAGCTAAACTAATGTAATATGATATGGCTTATCTTAAAAGGGCAGTTATGTTTAAAAGTGTTTGTAAATAAAACATAGACACAAAATAACATTATGTTGGTACATGTACTTTCGAACCAGTGAGTGTGTCATCTGACGCATCGTAATAGTTTCCTACCTACTTTAATTTTCCAAAACAAAATCCGAATAATATAGCCCAATTAGGGCTATTACATCCATCCACGCCCACCGAGTGAATATCTAATTATTGCCAAAATTTATAATCATCAAAAAGAGAAATTTAATTAGGCCAAAAATAAAACCCAGTTCTCCATTTTATACTATATACTTGAAAGTCCACGTAGGTGTTAAAGGCCAAAAAATGAACGATCGATTGGCGTGAAGACTATTCGAGGAGAGAAAGGTAATTTCATTTTCTTGGATGCTTTTTACCCGGATATACTGGAAATGCAGAGTGAGCTAACCACATTTTTGTAAAGTGACATGAAAAAAAAAAAAATAATATAAGTTTACGCACCATAATCGTGTTGAGGTACTCTTGTCAATGAATTCATACAGTATAAGGCATAATAACAGCAGGTATACACATCGTTTCACCGTTGCGTACCTTATGAGGTACCTACATTCGTCGTGATTCTTTTTCTTAACATAACGATCATGTTGCTGCCACAAAAAGGTTCTTGACCTCTATATTCATTTCTATACATCAGTTTAACTCTGTGTATGAATCGGAGAAAAGCCTAACTAAACAATAAAAAGTTGAATCTGCTTGTGCGCAGGAAACGATCCGTCTATCTAAATAATTAGCGTCACATTAATGTTAATGCATTTTACAGTTGTTCCATAAAATAAACCAACATACCTACATAATATGAAGATGTGTGTATTTTGTCATTATTGCAATAATTAAATTGGAAATAATAATTATCATGTCATGATTGTCACTTTATTCCAATTCCACCCACTTTTATGGCGAATTCACGACAAACCATAAAAAAAATAGCATATGTACCTATCCAACGCTTCGCTGACGTTACGATATCTCTAAGTAACATTTCGCTATAACGATCGTCAAAGCAAAATACAAACAACCTCATTTTCAACGAATTGTTAAAATACACGTCAAGGATTTCAAAAAAAAAATGACTTCTTAATTCAAGAATTAGAAAAATAACTTAATTCTTGCTAATATAAGAAGTAAACAGGTAAAAAATAAAGAACAAAACTGTCAGATTCTTCTCCATGTTTTTTTTTTACTACACCACGTAATCATATTCACGCGATCGACAATATGTATATACTGACTCTTTCGCACTTGAGTAAATGATCGTACAAGATTTTCAATCATAAAGTATGGTAGCTGTCACTTTGCCACAAATTCAAAAGCACTTTTATAATATTTATAGCAGTATTTTAGTTATGATTATTAGACTTACGTTTTTTTTATGAATTAACTATTTGGAAATGTAAAAAAAGTCTTGTAAAAATTCAAAATGAATTTTTAATGATACGTATATTCCGTTACTATAAGGAACAATCACAACCACTTTTCATCGCGTTCAAAGTACAACTGAATTACCTACAGAATGTTGGAGTTTGGCTCTTGGCTGGATATCTCACCATCAACCATCAGCTATAAAAGTTGTTGTTGTGAATTTGCCTTTTTAGCTGCTTATATGCCTTCCCCCAATCGGAAAATGTGGAGAAACATGACAAAAATAAAAAAAAATAAAAAAACGAAAACATAGTAAAAGAAGATAACGTGAGGATTTTTGGGGGCAATCTCCCGTCCCTGTCTTATACCCCGCATAGCACCGGAGCGGAGGAAACAATTTTTTTATCAATTTGTTTCAAGTGGCCTGTTGCCGTGGGGAGGCAGAAGCATCTTCATCATTTAATGAGAATGTAGCTGATGGCGGTTTTTAGGTTAAGATGCTAGGGTTAATATTGAAGCAACTTGTTGCTGACAGTAAAAGCTCTCAGAATAGCTTAAATGATGTTTAATAATAAAGCTCCTCAAGAAGAAAAATATTTGTTCATATTTGAGAAATCGTTATAACGGTTTGTTTTTGATTTAATTTGAATTTTTTCAGCATATAAACTTATTAAGGCATTAGTGTGGAATGTGTTCAATAAAACATAACCCGCACATAGTTAAAAAATATACTCAGATGCCTTCAAGGAGATGTTCTGCGTATCAATATTATATTTGGGGCACTTTATGATATTTATTTCAGAACGACCCCATTGGATTTATTTGAAATTTTTACGGGTTAATTTATTTTGTATGTTTGAATTGAGTCATAATGCTAATTGTAATATTTTGTTAAAATAAAAACTAGACGATATTTTTTCAAGAAATAGGTGCCTTTCTGTATTCGCATGTACATATATTTTAAAAGTGCAATTAATCAAATATCCAATATGCTTCCTTTCATTCGATACATCAAGTGTGTTTTTTTGCAAACCCGTGACAATTGGTTGAAAAAAACACGACAACGGGGATGAGCAGAACAGAAACAAAATGGAGTATAACACAGTTTTTCTACGCGCTTAAGTTTTACCGCTCGAGAATTCTCTGGACTTAAGGCTTAACTACATAAGCCAAAAAAGTGAAAGAGTAAAAAAGTGAAAATTTTCAAACTCATTTTAGGATAGTGTTTCTGACTGGAAAACTTATAAAAATGATGCCGAAAGCTTAAATTTTGGTTTAAAAACAAATTTGTGCATTCTTTTTCACAAAACAACGGCGCTAGCGGTAAAAAAAATATTTTTACTTTTGTACTTCAGTACTTTTTGGCTTATGTAGTTAAGCCTTTAGCTAATCCGGCAGGGGACTATTTGTTTTTTTTTCATTTAACACGCAAACTGTTTATCTCCGACGTAGTTTTTTTCCATCCAATTCCTCCTGGGCTTTCAACAAAATATGCTTATCATTTGTTTTAATTCTTAGAAACAGCCGTATTTACGTATAACTGTCAAAGTGACCTGTCATCATATTCCCTATCATTTTGGCTTATATAGAATTCGATTTTAAACACACAGCCGTTATTATTACCAGTTTCTTATTATAAGTTCCATTTCTTCGTTTTCAATGTCACATATGTACAACAAAGTCTTCCCTTCTTTTGCATTAATTCGTTATTTTGTTGAATACCGTTTAAATTTTTATCAACAAAAGACTACATCAACATGTTATTTTTACGAACATGACACTCCCCCTTATAAAAAAGGATGTACACAAGGATACCATTGCTCCACCTTAAAGCTTTTTGAATCATGCGTAGTTTTTGTTTTTTTGCTTATTTTGGTTTTAAAGCTTACATTAACCTGTTGCTTTTCATAAACATTTAATAAACCAAGGTCATAATATTAAAATTCGTTTTACATATCGTTTTTTATCAAAAACAAATAAGATTACTTATTTCCCAAGGTTTTTCATCCCTTGAATTCACACCTGTATTCTTTAATGTTTCTGAGGGAAGAATGTGGGTGACCGTTTCTATAACCAACTAATAACAAAAACTAAAGATTTTTATTTATTTATTAGATTTAGATATTGTATACTTATACATATTGCTAATTAATAAATTATTATTATTGCTCTTTAGCGTAAGCTCATTTCAATATCTCCAGCAATTAATTAATTTGCATTAATAGGTGGTTTGGATTCCAGATAAAAGTAATGACGTTTCAACTTAAACTTTGTTGCGAACGGTTTCTTAAATTAACGCTACACTATATATTTATACGTGGAGACAAAAATTCCCCCCATTCAACCAGCTGATCGGACAAACACAAATGCAACAATATAAGTTCCTATACATAATTCATTTTGACAAGTTTCTAGAAATGCACTCTTGTACCTTCACCCTGATTATACATCAGAAATTATTATTCTCAGCTCATTGGCAAAACTAACCGCACATCGCTTAACTGGTTACAGTTTTGTTGGAGATCTCAAACAAGACGTAAAGCGCCGCTTTTGCATATGCATATCGTTTGCCTATACCTATATGTACAATGTACATATAGAATCTCGTGCCGGTTTTTGTTTAGTTAATTTAATTGAAAACTCCCCCACAAAACATTATCAGGTTGACGTCTCCTCTTCCAAGCCCGCTTTATTGATTTGAAAGTATAGACGTGACAATAGGTACCGACCTTGATTGATTTTAATTTTCCGCCCCATCGAGCATCAACCAAAATTTAATTGCTCCACATCGCACTGATCTTCCTATATGCGAAACCGTTTTTTTTTTTTTTAGATTTCAGTTTGAACTTTGAAGTGATCGTGTTAGTCATTTCCATAGAGTCCACCACAGTGTAGAATTATTAGCTGAGGTTGAAATATCAGTGACAGAAGAAAGTTTCCTTATAATATACGGGATTTATTAAAAGTTGAATATTCATTTTACATTCGGTATATTCCTTTAAATAATGACGAAACCAAATGACTTAGTTAACGTTTTAAAGATCGCGGGTGGAAAACGTATAAAAACTATTAGTGCTTTAGTTGATGAAAATAATTTATCAGGGATTGTCAATCCTGGGTTTACACCTGACGAGCACGGAGATGATGGATTTGCTATCAGTGGAGATGATTTTGACTGCACCGACATTATAGACTTACGGTATGTAAATTATTATACTGCATAGATATCTTTGCTCCAGTAAAAATGATTTTTTTGCCAACCAATATAAAATTATAAGATGGGGTAAATTTCAATTACCTACAGTTTAATATGCATAAATCTTACTAGACGTTTTTTGCGACAGATTATAAGAATTGGGTATATTTAAAACCATTTAATATGATTGATTTAGTGAAAAAAAACAATGCTAAAAAGCTCATGAACTTTGAATGCATTTTATTTTCTTTATAAATGACCAATACTTAAACATTTATAATTTTTTGTATATAGCAAAGTAAATTTTCTGCTTAATTTTATTTGAAATTGCTTCATTATTTACATTTGAATATTTAAATGAAGTTATATGTACATATGTATAAATGATTGCCTTTCTTCGTAACCTTTTTGATATAATATAAAGAATTCTATAGGTACATAGAACATCGTGCGAGCTTAAGTCAGTTTTAAAGTTTTTGAAAATCATATAATTATAATGTGTGACTTAAAATAAATTTCAAATAAAGTTTTCTTTTGAAAAAAAGTCACTTTTATTCTTATCAGTAAAAGCCCTTCCACACTATCCCATTGAGTATTCATACATGTCAAATTGAAAGTGGGAAAGACTTCCATGATACTGCCAAATTTGTGGGAGAGAAATGCCTTTTCATTTTTTACCATACACAACAATTTAATTTAACGTCAATAAAAATGTGATGAAATATGTGATAGAATTAGAACCACTTCTAAAAATTTTCATGTATTAACACATGTCAAATCGTGTAGGCTGGAATATCATGCTGTGTAAGATGGGCTGTCTTAAGCTAAGTACAGACGATTGTCAGATCTTAAAATATTACAATTAGCTGACAATTGACATATTTCTTACAATGCAAAATTGGCCGTTCACACAATTTGTAGATTTCTACCCAATTTAATTGTCAGCTATTTTTGTATCTCTCTTTAACCAACTCATTGACATTTCGAACAATGAAGAAATTGTCAGCAATTGTCAGATGTTTTTAATGAAAACATCTGACAATGACCAATGAGTCTGACAATGTCCTAATTGACTGACAATGATAAAAATTGTGTGTTCAGACGATTGTAAGGTACCTGACATTTTTTTGTCAGATTTTCGTCTAACAATGACGTTTCTGACAATATTGTCAGGCAAAATTGTGTGTTCAGACGATTGTAAGACATTTGGAACAGTTTTTTCACTGACAGATCTGACAATATTGTAAGATCTGACAATCGTCTGTACTTAGCTTTATTTTGTTTCCACACTTTAAGCGGCAAATCAACAAAGTGGGTAAGGGGCAAAGCGACAAAACGAATAAGCAACAAAGCGTTAAAGCGACTAAGCGAAAAGGCGGAAAAGTGAATTTTTTTTTTTTTTTTGATTTGTTCTGAATGAATCTACAATTATGTATATGAATTTGCAACGGTTCTGTTTATACAACTACACTATTTATTTGGCTCCACAATGCCAGGGCCTTCAGTCGGCTATTGGGCATACTATAGAATAGGTAAATATTTTTCAAGCCGCAAAAATTTTGTTATGGTGAAAAACTGTTTTAAATTGACATCTCTCTTTAGTCATATCTAAATGTTTGTATATTTCCATATATGTAAGCTGTGCATTGACCACTTTTTCATGTATAACAGTACGAAAATATTGTTTTTTATTTCTGCAGTACGACAATATCTTATTTCTACTTTTTTATTTGCAATGTATTTTTAACAAAATTGGTCAGTAACTAATACTAAAATAAATAAAAATATATACATATCTGCAAACAGAGGTCAAACTGCCTAGAAAATAATGAGTAAAACAAAGTATGTAAAGTGTTTAGCTACGCAAAAAGTTAAAATTTATATTGCTCAACCATTTAAGCTCATCTTCGAAAAGTGCATTTCCGTAAAACTTTTCTCTAAAATGATTACTTACATACTTCCGGAGCTTTTTTAATAAAGAATCGAAATCAACCGGAAATTGAAAAAAAAACACATAAACGATTACGGAGTGTGTCTGTGCTAAATGCTTAAATAGACAACAACCTATGTTACTACTTATAAAAGGTGAACTTTTACTAGAAGCTTAAATACTTTCCAAGCTTGCTACAAAAATACTTAGATATGCGATTGGTTATGATGGGTATACGATTGAAGTCACATAAGCATAATTAAATTTTCAAGAATAATATAAATCTGTGTTTTATTGTCCACATGTTGTCTCATCTGGAAAAGATCAACTATATTTTTAATTGTTTACTAGATAAATTGAAGTAGGTAATGTCATGTTATAATGTAAATGTGCTATATAGTTTTTGCAAATGACGTCAAATGTCTACATGACACTCCCAAAATATGCTTATGGTCTATGAGAAATATATGGTGGATTAACATGTAATTGGTTGTATAAAACATGTAATTTGTTGTTTAAAACATGTAATTGGTTGTATAAAACATGTAATTGCCGGTATAAAATAAACATTGTTTGATAAAAAATAACAAAATGCAGAACATCTTCATAAATGCAAATTACAGGAAATGCCATAATCAAGAAAAAAGTGAAAAAAATCGCCCATTAAGAAAAAATATTACAAAATCTTGGCAGCACTGATATTTGTTTAATATTTTATGTCAGGTGTTTAATTTGAATTTTAGCCAAATTCTTGACCTCATTTTTTATTCAGAAATGTTTTGTCTATCAAAGCATTATATAAAAAAAAAATTAATTTTTGGACGCATTAGCCGTTTTTTACTATCAGAATTGATCCATATGCATCATCAAAAAACATACATGACAACAACAAAAATGAACCTGTTATTTATCGGGTTCACGTTTCAGGATCCGAAAACAGGCTTCTGCTTCTCGCCACTGTGCTGTTGTTTTATTTTCAATGAATGATTCATATGGTTTATGGGTCATAATAAAAAACGGTTATTGATTGGTGAATCATGTCATGAATCCATACAAATTTGCATTTTTGTTCACCCGTGAGCGTGCTCGTGAAGCCATGACACAAAATGGAGAGTTTGGGTACACGAGTGGTGAACCATATTCACGCGCAAAATGTACGGGAACTCTTTGATTTTTGGTGTAGCTTTGACAATTTGACCATAAAAGCTGCAAAAGTCAAGCAAATTGTGTCAAAAATTCACTTTCTCCACTGATAGTTGTTCACTTCACGAGGAAGTATGTATTTACTAGGCTTAAGGTAAAACCGCACTTGGCGGAACTGCACTTCAGCGACACGCGAGAAACTGAACGAAACTTCATGTCGCGACAAAGATGATCAGATTATCAACTTTTGTCGCATAGTGCCGCGCCGTGAAGTAAAGTTGTCGCTTAGTGCAATATAGCACATAAAATTTCCTACAGATAAGTCATGAACTTCTCTTTAAATTTACGGAGGCAGAAATGAAATCTCAAGTTAAGGTTCCCCCACACCAACGCGAATTTTCGATGGCGACGACGAAAACAATAAAAACAACGTGTTGTTTTCATTGACTTTTCATTTTTTTACCAAACACAACAGTTTAATTTAACCTCAATAAAAATGTGATGGAATGTGTGATAGATTTAGAACTATTTCTAAAAATTCTCATTTATTAACACGTCATGTCAAATCATATAGGCTGGAATATCGCATGCTGTGTAAGATGGGCTTTTGTTTCCACACTATTAGGCTTGTTTTTATGCAAGCCCGGGGGGAATTGGTTGAAAAAAACGACAGCGGGGATTAGCGACGCCATGACAGTAAAAAACATGGAGTTTTCATATAAACTATCGATAACATGTATGTAATTCATGCCGGTAACACAGTTTTTCTGTGCGCTTAAGTTAAACCTCGAGAATTCTCTGGGATTAGTTGTTGTTGCTTTTAACATGTTAATTGTTTAGCACCGCCGTCGTTTTTTTCATCCAATTCCCCCCGGGCTTGCAAAAAAACACGGCTATTATACATGATTACCACTTTTTTGGAATGTGTTAATGCAGTGGGATAGTTTGGAAGGGCTTTAAGCAAAGATTTTTGTCTCCGCTTCCCGTGCGGAATGATGAAGATATAATTATGCAAATCCACCATAAGTTTACATTCATATAAATGATTTTTTTTGTCTAACAAACCAGATTTTCGAATGTACACAAACACACTCCAAGTCCTGAATAAGAATTTCACTTAAGATCGATTATGTGCACCCTACTTTAATTTCATACAAATTATGGGAAAAAATATCAATTTTGTTTCCCACTTAATTCACAAACCACTCTGCCATCCCTGTGCTCATTGGAAAAGCAATAATTTTGACATTTGGAAATTAAACAAAAAATATGGAATCATATACTCTCTCTCTCTCTCTCTCTCTCTTTTCCAATAAGAATATACCTACTCTCTTTCTCTCTCTCTCATCGACCAAGTAAAAAATGGATTTTTTATTCATATTTTTCAACTTTTCAATTTTTCATACAAAAAATTTTCATTCGAAGTTTGCATCGTGCAAGGTAAAGTTGTGGAATTTCTTTTCAAGTTGACGTCTCCTTTGTGTGTGTCATCATCATTATCATAATCGGTCGTTTGGTTTGGTAGTTTTTCTTCCCTCAAAACGAAATAAATAATTATTAATTTCTATCTAAAATATTAACGAAGTGTTGTAATTTCAGTGTAAAAAGAAACATTGCACAAAACGGTAATTTCCGACTGAAAAAAAAATTCAGTAAAAAAGAAAAAAATACTCGAGAAACAAATAATCGATTTTCCGTGTGAAACAACAACGAATATTTTCGAAGAAGTGAAATAGAACAAAAAATAAAGCTAAAGGGTTTTTTCCTTCTTTATTACAACAACACGAAGATAAAAGGAGACACCACCACCACCCACCCAAAATCTAGGAAGAGTGAATTTTCGGAAAAAAATCCATCCATTCTTCTATAAAGTCTAGATAAACAGGTGAGTTAATCCTCCTCCCATTCTCCAATCTCCATAAAATGCTCAAGGAATTATCTAACTCTTCATTCCTAATTTTCTTGTCCTTTTTTCATTTCCATTTTTCTTTTGTTCTTTTTGACCTGAGTTCCCCACATACACCTTTAAGTGTCTGAGGACGAATCCATCGCCTCAGGATCTCAGCTCCTGTTTTCCCTTTTCCTACGATTCATTTTCTATTTCGATTACTATTTTCATTTTTATCATTTTCTTCAAATTCTAATGGAATTCTCATCGCACTTCGTCTTCGGTAGATTTATTGTAATTTTAAGTTTTTTTTTTCTAACAAAAATGTTCTTGTTACCCCCGTAGCTCGTAGTCGTAGAATTTTCATAGAAAAATGTGAACATCGCTCATTGTTACCAAAAGTACTGGAAATCATTTTGCTTGTTGTATAACTAACTAGCTATCTAACTTACTAACTGTAACTTATACTTAATGTTGTTTCTTATTTTTTTTTTTTTTTTTTTTACTATCTTGCCTTACTAACTCTACCTTCTCCCTGTGGATGACTACGTTACGTTCGTCGTCGTGCTCGTAGTCTCTTCCACGTTCCACCCTTTTTTAAAGCCTCTAAACTTCTTCGTTTCCGTTTTAACTTCAGTTCTTGGTTTGTATCTTTAGAATATCTTCGTTCTTGTTGTTGTTGTCCTTTAATGATTGAGTGTCGTAAAAATTGTTTGAAAGTTGCTCTCCCTACAACCTACTTCCGAGTTGCGATGTAAAAATAGATGGAACATTACAACTTTGCCTCGATGAATACCAAAAAATTCCCTTCCAGTTGTAGTTGTATTGCGAGAGATTTGCTGTTGGGTTAAAATAAAATTCGAATGAGTCATCGACAACCACCATGATCTCCAGCTCCTCTTTGCTGGATCTCCAGCCTGTCTGTCTGCCTGGTACAGATAAGCGTAAGCGGGAGCGAGCGATTGAGTTTTGGTGTTTGAGTTTGAATTTTAGTGGGTGGTTGGCGGATGGTTGTTGAAGTTGCGAATGACTGTACGAACTGGTGGCTGGGTGGCTAAATGGGTGGGAATGTCAGTCGCCTCACTCTGACGTAATACCTTTGCGACCTGCGCTAGCTTCTGTTGGTGCCAGTGAATGTTCTCTAAGCTCAATGCATTTGTTTTTGGTAAAGGGCGTAGGTATGTGTGTTTTTTTTCGTTCCTTGTCGGTGTGTCCTCATTTTTCTTTCATTGCAAATGAGTCCCTGAGCGAAAAATCAGCTGGGAATTTTATATTTTTTTTTATTTCAATTCTATATTCATTCGTTTTAATTGTAGGATTCTCAAAAAAAAAAATTGATGTGTTTTCTTACTTCTTTGTTTTGTTTGTTGTTATCATTTTAATGAGGAATATTTTAAGGATCCAACATACAATTATTATTGTGTGTTGTAGAAAATAATGAATGCATGCACCTTTTGGTCGATAATATTAGTTTTGTTGGTGTAGCACCTACAGCTTAGCTACTCGATTTTGAGTAATGAAACGAGTTCAGCGGAATTATTACATAGAGAGAGTTTGTATAGTCCTTGTTGTTGCCATGGTGAAGTGGGTAGGTAGGTATGTACTTAATTCCAAATACACTTGTAATTCTTTAGATCTGGAATAATAATCAAGTTGAATGTAGGAAGAGATGGTGATTGTTATACATACATACATACAAAGATATATTTCTGTAGATAGTATTTTTTTTTATAAGTTTATGTTTTAGTTGTATCCTTGAAATCGGATTTTACCATTAAAACGATATTAAAGTTGTTGGGAAATACCTATAGGACTGGGAAATAATCGAATATTTCGTTGGGGTTTTATGGTTAGGACTTGGGAGAAGCAATAACTATTATTGTGGGGAAAAAATGTTGTAAGTTTGTTATCTAGAATTCTTTCCGTTAGTTCCAATATAGGTAATTATAATTTGGATTTTGAACTTACCTACCATGTCTAATTTGTATTATTTATGTATGTATCTGTTTTGGTACTTATTTAATTTAATTTATATATCTAATATGCTGACACATCCGTATTCAAAGTTATTTAGATAGATGAAAACTTAAATTCCTATTTCAGTTTCTCTGACTCACATTTTTATATAGTTTTTCCGTTTTCGTTCTTTGTAAAAATCAACATCTCTCGCGTTCTTTCATGGTCCGCTTAAAAAACCCGTGAGCACTGGCTTGCCCTTGTCAATCATTGCATATGATCAAAGTAATTCTGCAGAGAACCGGTTTATGTCTTTGACTTCCGGACCTGAACTGTATGTCATTAGGTCATATTGACTTAAGTTATATCATTCGAATTGAAATATATGACAATATATGACAACTAGTGGCTTATACCTATATCCCGGCAAAACAAAAGATTCAGCTGTCTTTTGCTTATTCTTTCATTTTTATTGTCAACTAATCATAACAAAAACGTAAACAAAAAAAATTTATTGTTTTCTGTTCCCCACAATTTATATTTATTTGTATTCTTTATCTTTATGACTGCAAAAAGTTGTGTCATAAATTTATTGCTTGAAAATGTATTTAAAACAATTTTTTTTGTACTTAATAAACAAACTTTAAAAACCAAATGTGAATATTGTAGAGAAATTGCTCATAAATCATGACAGACAGTAAATGAAATGAAGTGAAAAGTACTTCTTTGTTTTTGCAACAAATAAAAAGATACAGATTCATTAAAAAAAATAAAAATAAAAATGTATTTATTTTACTGCCCCATTTTTTTTGTTTATTTAGTTAGCTCTCAATTTTATGACAAAAGTGGTTAAGGAAAGGTCATTCAAGAGTTCAACAGTTCATAGATATCCTAAGTCATCAAAGACGTAAGTAGGCACTTCATAGGAAGCTTCTTTATCACGGTCCATTTCACGATAAAGATATTATGCAATAGCACTTGAGTTACTTATTTCCTTCTAAGCCTACCAGAGCACAACAAACCATTTATCATTTTTTTTACATTATTGTTACCTCATGCAACGTTTGTTTTGTTATTCATTCAGTGTCTTAGTACAAAGGATAGGAGCAAGTATTATTCAGGCTGATTAAGCTGATTTTCTTCTTTAAAATAAATTCAAACAATAGGACTGCTTCATCAATATTAATATTTTCTTCCAATGAATTTATTTAAGGAGATTTTCTTTTGAGACACAAAGACTTCGGCTGGAAGGTTCTAAACCTACATGTCTCTCCAACCAGCCCAGTCTTGAGATTAATGATGCGTTCATTGCCTAACTATCTTTAGTTGTTCACAATCGATAAAATTAATTATTTATTTGATATAATATTTTTAGTCTGTTATGACAGTGTTTATTGTTTAGAAAGGAAAGTTGGTTTCAGAACGACATTTGTTTTATTGAATGTTTAATCGTTTGAATAGGTAGTTCCATGTTCCTGTTCAAAATGGACTTTATCTTAAATACTGTCTTATAAATTAAAAATCATTCTCTGAAAAAGTGGTCTAATAAATATGTGGTGGATATCTTTAATTCGTTTCGCTTAACTAACAATTTGGTCTATTATCGGTTTTCAAACGCAAATACAGTTGTTTATCAGACTATTATAGGTATGTATTTGTATTTGAAAAATGACAGCCTTATTTATTAGATTTCACTAATACTCGTTTCAACCTCGGAATAGTTAAACCGAGTCGAAGCACTTACTTCGCCTTAACGCCACGTCAAACGGTTTTAGCTACACCCTCCTTATGTCAAATATATTATCAAAAAAAAAACAATCTCTCTGGTTATTATAATATGGGATTAAACGAGTTTTGTACTGCAACTAAAGCGTTTAAAGAATTTAAATCATTTATAAATGCAAAATAACTACATATCTATTTTGCCGTACAATTAGTTACAAACGGATAAAAAAAAAACTTCTCCTACACTCCTTTTTAGTTACTAAATGTCATGTCATTTAGATACTAAAACGGCTTTACTACGGCTTTAATCCTACTATGTACCAGTTTTTACCAGAGAATTAGTGAAATTTAATAAATAAGGCTGTGAATGTATATATCTCCATTGGATTGGCTGAATTGATGTATAGGTATATTATATTCGACACCTTTTTAGAAATATCTGTTTTAGCATTTTAAAGAAAAATAGTATTTAAACCAATAATAACAAATGAACCATAACACCATAACAAAACACCCAGTCATCATCATCATCAGTCAGCAAAGATAATATTTTTTTTTAAATCGTTAATTTGCATTTAGATTTCATAAGACATTGCTTAAGAGCAATTGCACCCAAGGGACAGCTAGCTGTTACTCGAACCATCTGGTTTTTACTGGTTTAAAGTTACTAATCACAGTAAACAACAACCTTCTTATTTACTGACTCATTCAAATTTAGATCCATACATAATATGTATACAACTTATTACAAAATTAAGTTAAGAATTCAAGTTCAATGGTATACATTCGGATTTGATGCAAAGGGTTTAATAATAATTGTGAAAATGTGATAAAAATGCTGCGAGCAAATGATAAGCAGAAATAAAAATGCAAATCGATATCTTTTTAGAGATTGAGATTGCTATGATGCGATAAGTTTCTTTTTTTTTTTTAAAGAACACAGATTAGATTGTTTTGTAAACAAAGGTGAATTTAAATAAACAAGAAAATGTAAATAATATTTTGACCGATTGACTGAATAAATTTTCCGTCTATTTTAGAACTATTTTTGAGGAAATATTTGGTGTGTTCAGAAAAATGAGATCTCAGAGAATTTTCTCACTTAAAAAGTGAGCAAGCGAATCCAAGATTTTTTTTCCTCAGAGTTTTGACAGCAAAGCTGAGGAATCCTGTTCAGGTAACTTAGATTGCTGAGATCTCCGAGATCTCATTTTCCTGAACATGCCTATTATCACACAGCCTTATATTTGACACATAATAAAGAATTGGAAGAAAAAAATGTCAATGATCAAGGCGTTGTTTGTGAATCCATATTATGCCCATGAAAAACAAAAAATGGTAAATCCTAAAAGAAGCTCTTTCTTGTATTCATTCTTCAAAGATTTTTGCGGTCGTTATTGAGCTTTATAAGGTTAATCCCATCGCATCATCTGTATGTTTTTTTTTTTTAAAGATTTATTTAATGTTTATATGTCAATATAATAGTTTTCTCCTTCGGATTCGTACGTACAATCAAAACTTATTTTCGTCAAAAAAGATGACAACTCCCGATATGTTCCTTCTTTTTCTAAGTCAAATTGCTGAATTCGACATGTTATACGTTAGAGGTGAATTGTTCTTTATTTTTTCTTCGTCGTGGTGGTTTTCTGTATTACGCCATAAACAGTGATTCTTCTATTTTTAATCCTATGTTTAGCCTCAATTGTTACGATAGATTGCCTTAAATTGCAAACATTTTTAAGTCGTTATTGATTTCGAATTGTATTACCTCTTACACTTTTTGGGCTGCCAAGCGGATAAAAACCCATTGAACCTTGTAGGCTCGAATTGGTTTTCTTGTGTTTTCTTTCTTCCCGTAATTGCGGATTTATTAAAGAAAAGTTTTGAGCTTATAGGTACCATTCCTACTATACTTTAGGATAAGTGATGTTGCATTTGACACATTTTACAACTTTATAAAAATAAAAATTGTGATCCAAATCCATAGGCACTCTTACAGCTTAATTCAAAATTTCAATTTCTCGCTCTGTTCAACGTATATTTTAATCAAATTTAAGTAAATTATTTAACAATTTTATAATCTGATGATTTATGATAAATACTTATGTGATGAAGCTGTTTTGTCTTGGGAAATACCTCTCCTCTGGGGAAAGATTAAACTTTATCACAAAATAAAAGCTCTTTTTTGCATCATTATTTTTTCAATATTTCAATAAATTCGTTAATTAAATTAATATAATTTTATAACAAGAACAAGATCAACACACACCAGCCGCAAAACATAAAACCGATTCAAATATTATTGTGGCCTTCAAACATCACATCACCACCGTGTGGTTTTTCATCTGCAGCTAACAACATTCTAAGTCATACAACAATAATTTTCAATTTCAATTATGCGGTTCTTTTGTTAACTATGTACTTGCACATATTATATTAACTTGACCTGATTTTGATTTGAAACAAATAATCCACCAAAGTATTTAATAATTAATTACATATAACTTCAACATCATCAACACAAGCAAAATATTAAAAATGGCTTCGCAAGTAAATACACTAAGAAGATTTTAATAAAAGTAAATTTTCAAATTCTTGGATTCCTTTATAAAAGCACAAGGTATAGATAGTGTCTCTTTATGTTCGCTCCATTTTCGTGTAATCAAATGATTAAGTCTTTTTTTGTATTTAACTTAATTTCTAATTTTTTTTTGACATCAAAGTTAATGAACCTGCCAATTTTAAGTGAAGCATTAGAAGTTGTCAAAAAAAGGTCGATGTGGATTTTAAAATCGATATTTTCTCTTCTTTATTGCTATAGCAGGGTTGTCGCTGATGGAATTGGAAAAGTGTTGGAATAGAATTACAAAAAACAGGTGTGAAAATTATTTGAAGATAAAGAATTTATGAAAAAAAAGTAAAACATACAATTTTTTCTTCAATGAATTGCTTTTTGTTATGAATAAATAATTAATTTTTTTTCAAAGTTTAATATGAACAAGTTTTAATTGAAAACAACAACTTCATAGATTTTAATTAGAAAGTTTATAAAATAAAGATTTAGAAATAAAGTGAAAAACTGTAGGTACCTCTATACCAAGATATTTTCAAAAGTTCACTTTTTATTTCTCTAAAGTTAAACAAAGGTCAATTCTCAACGACAACTTTCATGTTCCAAGCTCCATTATACATAACACTCACTCACTTGGAACTTTCTGCGTCTTATAAAATAAATAATTTAATAACTACGAGAGTAGAACACGTAAAATATGATTATTGTGTGCCACGACACAGTACAGGATGAGGGTTGTGAATTTTGAATGTCACAAACGCCATAGAAATAATAAAAGGGTGCGGCTTTCCGAAGACTGGGTGGGAATGGGACGATTTTCCTTCGCTTTTAATCAAACATGAATTGAATTCAAATTACATTTGTAAGAGAGAAAATTTCATAAATGCGTAGCCTCAATTGAATATTATAGTCCTTAGCTTTCACACTAACTAATTAGTGAGAATTTAGTTTTCAAAAAATTAAATATTTTAATGAGTTTAAACAATGCACCTTTGATGTGAGGAAAAATATTTTTTTTTTATTTTGTTCAAAATTCTTAAGGACACAATAAAACAAAAGTTTGTCTGTTTTTTTTTATGTTAAAAGTCATTTCATGTGTGAAAATGGGGCTTCCTTTTGTTTGTTTGTCGACGGAACTCATCATCATCATCAACATCAACATCAAGAAGGGTAGAGGAGAGATATTTTAATCTCCTACTTGTTCTCATCCTCCTTTATGTAATTTCCATCGATTTGTGTGGTGCTTGTATGAGGGAGGATTGGTGGGGTTCGAAATTGTTTGTAATTTCTCAACACATTTTGTTAGTTGGTGTCGTCGTTGTTGTTGTCGTCGTTGTTCACCGCCAACTCTTGGTGGGTGTCATATTTCACAAGTAGAATAGGTACCTACTTAATACAAGGTCACATTCAGCACCTTCCACATGAGCTACATATAAGTAGAGAAATAGGTATGTTGTTTGAGTTTATTATTGCCAAACTAATTTTTTTTTAATAAATTGTTTTTTTATTTTCTTATTTTTTTCCTATTAAACTATTTTATGTATCTGTATTTTTTGTTTTATAATATGACATTTTTTTTACCTCCTTAAAACACTACCACAATTTTATCGATTTTTTTTGGTTTCCTTTGAACTATTTTACCTTTTTTTGTAAATTACAATATACAACGCTGTGGCTATGGCCGCCACTGCCGCCGCACATTGGGGGTTTTGACCTAAAAAACTGGTCAAAATATTTTTAAGAGATGATTTTTCTTTTCTATGAAACCTCAATTCAAAATAAAAGCTGAAATAGAAAAAGTGGTTCAAGTGTAACCTAGATTTTTTTTTTATTAACATACATTTTGAAATAAAATGAATTGGTAACAGCTCTTAAGTAGTTTCGTTCTTCAAAGTATTTCTAAAAGGACGTAAGTGCCTAGTAGCTAATTGCAGGGGGAGGAAGTTTTGCCGTTATCCAACCACTCGGAAGGTGTCCAGAAGCGAAAAACAAAATTGAAAAGCTTTGCCTTTTACCAAATTTACTTTTATATTTACTCTAAAATCGTGTAAGTGAGATAAAGATAACAATTGTCGCCTAAAAATTGTGTTCTTTCAGTCTTTTAAAGTTTAACCTCAATCTTGTGTGCTAGTAAAATATCTGAATGCACTGCTGTGAAACCCTCCAAAGCTTTAAAATATATCAATTTGACTTTGGGTCATATTTTTAATATAGATATCCCATTGTTTGTATAGTGCCGCCACTATTCTGTGTTACGTAAGGCTTTTTGCAATTTTATTTTTTTGCTTCTTGTTAGTGGAAAAGCCTTGATTATGATGCACGATTGTGACCGCAACAGCGACCACTCTTTTGTTTGTCTATTAAAGCACCACCAACAAAACGAACTCTACTTTAGAAAGGGATGGAAATAAGTATCACAATGATGGCAGGGCAGGTAGTATATACATATGTATGTAGTGGGTGGGTTAGGGTGATATATGTAAATTTACGCTATCCACCAACGCGACTATGTATATACATTATTTTATAGGTTTTTAATTCCGAAAGGTGGTAAGATTTTTATGATTTGTTTTTGTTTCTTTTTTTAGGTCGAAGTCGTTCGTTGGATGTCGTTCGTCGGTTGGTTGCAAACAATAGTATTTTACTAAACAGTTGGACAAAAAAAAAATATTGACCGAAGAAAAATAAAAAAGAAACAAATAACCGCCAAACTCTATGACTATACATTAATTGATTGGTGGTCTAGTTTGCTTTTCAATTATGTATAATTATCAGAATGGATTGTTAGTGTTGGTGTAATAATGGAAAAGTGAACGATTATACAGTGAAGTCTCCCATTCTTAGGCGGTTGTTACCTGAAACGAGTATATACCTAGAGTATATGTACATTTATTTCTCATAATGGGTTGTTAGTGTTGGTGGTGATAGAGGAAAAATGAACAATTACAGTGAATATTATTTATATTTCTCTAAATAATTTTTGTACCTATAGTTTATTATAACATACATTTTATGCATTCATATACCTAGGTAGCCAAAAGGTCAAAAGTGCTTTTATATAATTCCTTGTTCAAAAGTTGTCATCGTTTTCAAGGTATAACAGCAACACGGTTTTTTTTTTGTTATTGTTATTTCGGTTAGAATGGATTTTTAATCCGCCTTAGGGAGATTACAGTGTATGTATAGTCAAAAGAAAGTATAGAAATAAAAACACAAAATCGATTACTGACTCTTGAATTGTTGTTAACGTGAATGAAGTCATTGTTTGTAATTTATAAAAATAAATTATAATTGATCATTTTATAATAAAATATGAACTAATTTCATAGTACCTATTCTTGGGAAAAAAAATCACTAAGTACTGACTTAATGTCGTAACAGAATGACTTTCATGAATTTATATAATAATAAATATAGACAATTTTTAACAGCTCTATAATCTACATTTTCGTAGAATATATAATACTTATACATACATATGTATGTACAACCCAGCGTCTGGGGGATTTCTCCATCAATATTAGGACGATACAAGTTTTCATCACAATTTTAAAGCCTGTGTTGTCTTAAAGAAATTCAATTCATTTTTATTGGGATTTGAGAGGATTTAAAAGTTCTAAAATTTGTTTGAAATGGTTTCCAAATTATTTAGTAGTTTAAAAAATTAGCTTCCTATCTGATGCTCTCTTCTAATCCAAAAACTATGTCTAAAACCAACGAAATAAGACTTTTCAAATATCTAAATATCAAAATAAAAACTATTTAAAATTAATCTAATTTTTGTGGAGAACTCATATTTAAATGTTTTTTTTTATCGATTTTAACTACATAATGCCAACGCTGATAAACCTTAATATATATTTGTGTTTACAAAAACCGAATAAAGAAGTTTTATTGGCTGATGCACAATCTAACAACAAATATTGGCTTAGTATGTGCGTGTGCGGGTTCAACCACTTTATACCACATTATATACTACAATAGCGCTCAGTTAATTTGACTTCTATTCAAACATTAAAATTTAAAGAATTAAGGTCAACGAATGATAACCAAGATAGATTCTCCATGAAAAAAAAAAAGAAACAGACACAGAAATGAATTTCATTCCCTTATATAATGTATACATAATATATAGAGCATCATCATTACTTCATCTGCATCAAGATCTTATACACAAGTCCAGGTTCAAAGTATTGTTACTTTATATTTAACGTGTACAATAGCTATACGTGATTCTCGACATTTTTAATGTCGCATTACTGCGATAAAATGACGTCAGTTCTTCATCATAACGTAAGTTTTTTATTAAAAATAATTTTCTCTTCATGTCTACATTATATAGTACAGATTTATTGAACTTACTTTCAGAGTGGGTAGCATTTCTTAGAGAGAATTTTAGTCATACACTGAGCGAAAAATAGTTTTGAATGAAGTGGAATATGTACAAAGATTTTATCATGATATTTTTTTTTACTGAGATACGTCATCTTATATAAAAATATATTTTGATTATTATATTTATTCTTCTTATTTGATTTCTCTTAAGAGAATGTACCCCATACTTTCAAAAGTATTACAAAATATTTTTTCAGATTTTTAAAACTACATTAGATTTTTCACCAGTTCAACAGTATCCTGATACTCCGAAATAGTTGGAAATATGCTTGAATTGATTTAAAAAAATTTTACATTAGCTAAGGTTCAGAGGACCGAGCACGTTGTCTAAGTTAGATAACTCTTAAACATCAACTAAAAATGTTTTTCTATAACTAAGACGGTTGTCCAACGTTAGAAAACGTTTATAAATACGACCCCTTATATTAAAGTACGGAGAATCGATTTTGTGCAACAACATAATCTAGATTTGAATAAATTATAAAAATAGAATTTCTTTGAGTGCAAAAATGAATCTTTTGAATAAAACTCTTGAGAGAATGAAAAAAAAAAGAAATAAAAATCAAGACTTATATAAAAAACAAAGGTAATTAACTTTAATTCCAAACGAATTAAAGAAAGACAAAAAAAACATCCAACCTCCGCTCCGTAGAAAATGTAATATTAATTGGAAAAATCTTCTTGGCTGCTGTGCTGATAGAACGATGGTAGGGGAGAGTATTGTGTGAAGGGGGGTTTTGAAAGATATCTCTACCACAAACAAATTAGCCCAATTTTTTTTTAAATGAATACAAAATTAATGAGTAAAAGAGTAATTACAGACATTATTAAAAAATCACAGAAATTGCACTTTTTGCTGCATTTTGTTGTATATCAACAAACAAAAACCAATATAATCTCATTTTAACGTAGGAACATACCAATAAAATATTCCAAGCAATAAATAAAAATAAAAGTTGGGTTACATTTTTTTTTTTTTTTCAAAATTGAGATTGAGAATCGAAAAATGATGCTGTTATTGGTGTTGCAGTCGCATAATGATGAACATGTTGACCTGAATCACGTATTTCGTATTTTTTCTTAATGCCCAGTTACCAAGTACGTACTTTAAAATTTTCGTGAGTTCATCTTTCTCTCTGCATGAAGTTGTCGAATAGTGCAGCAAGCAGACTTCCTGATGGGCAAGGAATGACCTGGTTTTTCTTTTTAGTTGAAATCGATGATGTTAATGTAAATTGTGCTCTGTGTGAGTTTAAAATACAAAAAAAGAGGACTTTTAGTAAATAATTTAGCTGTTAACACTTTGGTTCGTGGTGGTTGAAGTGTGACCTATTTTTTTTTTTTAAGAATTCCTGAAAGAAAACATTTTTTTGCTTTTAAGAAGGACATGGGTCTATGTAGTTAGATAAGTGTAAACTTTTTAAAGAAGTTTAAAGAACATCACAACTTCAAAAATGCTCACTAGTGGTATTGTTATTTATAATAATCATAAGGATACTTGTATGATGACATCTGACAGCTAACATCATTTTCTGTCACTTGTAATTTTCAAGTTAGAAGCTTCTTTTAATGGAAAATTTTCTTAAACTGTCTTTATCAACAACAAAGAAAAATTTTCAATTATGTATTTTTAAGCATTCATATATACATTTAGAGGAATCGTTACAACATAAGAAATCTTAGTTATATGTTATAACCGTTTATGATAACACGCTTCGTGTAAAACATTAAAAGACTTATTTCCTCATTTGATGTAATTTTAAATCTTTTTAATCGGATCTGATTTTTTTTGTATAAACAATTTAACAGATGGTCTGCAGTTGAAAAAGTGAATGTTAAATTAATTTTAATTTACACTAATAACCAGATCATCATGTTAGTTTTGTCTCAATCAGGTACCCACAGTCAATAGTTAAACGTGCTTGGGTTCATGACAAGAGGTCATGTTAACTACACAGGTGAACATTGTTATATTTGCAGTGCGCTTTGTTAATTTACGCTGATTTACATGTAATTTTAACATTACCATTAGTTAATTTTGACAAAGGATCATGTTAACTATGCAAGTGAACAAAATTAAAGTTACAGTGTGCCTTGTTTATTCATCTTAGTTTACGTGCAAGTGTATCATTATAATAAACTTAATTTTACAAAGGGTCATGTTAAATATACAGATATACATTGTTAAAGTTACAATATGCCAAAATAATTAAACATTGAGTAACGTAGATTTCTATTTTTATCAATTTATCTCGTCGATGTGAATGATTTTGGAAAGCTGAGAACGACCGAAATGAATGATGTACAAATATTCACACATATCCTCTTTTGAAAAGTCACTCGCCAATTATTTTTTAAATGTATGTATGTAGGTGTGAATATGGTTCAATCTAAACAAAGGACATAATCTTAAGCCAACAGTCCATTATATTTTAAGCCCCAGGAAAAATACTTATTAAATTTGCCACAAAAAAACAGACTTTCTTTGATTGTGATTGCAACTATAATGCTATATATATTATCCACATCTCAATTATCAATTATCAAATGATAGCTTTGCATTTGCTATTTGGATAATGGTTGAAATTTCAATAGAATCATTTGAGATAAGGATATATATTTTGTTTGTATCTATACCTATAGAAAAAATAAAATATAGCTTGCTATTCATTTAGCTCAACTTTCAAGGGGGTATATTATTTTACATCAGTAACTATGTATACTTAGTCGCTTCTGGTGATTATTGCGACGCCGAAAATGAACAAACAAAAAATACAGTGGGGTAGAATAATAAAAAAAAAACTTGGAATCATATAATAGAGCAAGTTATTTGATTCTTTTTATGTATGTATATTTGTTTCTAGATTAAGCATAATCTAGCTTTTATTTAAATGAAAGCTTAAGGGAAGCCATTGACTGTTGACGCCCACAGACACGCCTACAGAAAAAATAATTGCATATAATTTTGTCTTACCTACATATGAATAAATTATTTTTCTCATGAAGTGAACGACTACAAATTTACTGCGTCAAATAAGTATTGAACTATTGAAAATTTCGACATCAAATATAATTGGCAATTCCTACTGTTACATTGGAACGTTAGTAATTTATGCAATTAGTTCTATAATTTTACGCATTATACAAATTTTGTTTGAAATTGAAATTCTTACGAAACAAGACCGGCTTCTAATTTATTACTATCTATGTAGTGTAGGTATATTTATATCTTAACTGAAAGTGACATTGGCAAAGTATAAAAAAAGTGATGTAACATTATGGCTTGTGTATGTGATTATAATATTATTGTTATCATTCTCGTGTCGGTCAGCACGCTTTTGACTCAGAATCTTCTATCCACAATGTGAATGGATGGATGTGGGAGCCTATAGAATGAATCAACCTCACTCAAACAGATAGTCGTAATTAATTAGCTGATATGAGCTGTCACTTAAGTGCGACTTCCCATTTAATTTTTTATATGTATCTTCCATTTTTTTTGCGCTTTTATTTTGCACTCATATTTTGTCTGGACGGTTTGTGTGTGAAGCTTAAAGTCTAACACAAGTGCAATAGAACCTTAATGTTCGTTAAATTTTGGGAATTTAAAAAAGTATACTTAATAAAGATTCTGTTTGGAAAGATAATTTGTAAAATAAAACTTAAGTAAACTATATAACTCATGATATAACTCATGAATAAATAAGTGTGATTTGTTCGAATGAGACATTTTTATGGTCATGATGTGGAGTAGTGTAGAATATTACATGAAGATCATCTCATTCTCGTCAAAGTAAAAATGCACGTGAATGTTCATCTTCAGTACCAGTTAAGAAATGAGAAACAAAAACATTATAAACTGTTTAAAATTGTAACGTATATGACAAGTTAATGTTACGGGTGTGACCAAGTACGATTTTTTCGCATATGATATATATTAGCGCGTTACTTATAAATCGAAATTTTTCCTTAAAAAAAAATTAAATTATTTATCATTTTTTTTAAGTGGAGAATGTGTATATCCATTAAAAATGGGTTAAATTTCCATATAAACGAGATTTCCGTTGAATAATATCGTTATACTGGTAATTCCGTATCTAGAAAAAACAAGCTAATTGAAAAATTAAAAGCTTTATCTTTGAATAAGTCAACTTGTTACAGGTGTGACACAACTGTTAAACATTAAATTCGGACTCAGTACAATTTCATTGGAATTTTGCCTGAAGGTAGGTAACAATATTCTTCTTAATTAACCAAATTATCAGTTTAAAAAAAAAATTATAATGGAAATAAAACGCATCAATATTTTTGTTACGTTTGTGACACTTTTCATTTTGTGAATCAATAGTTAGTGCAAATATTTTAAAAGAAGCTTCACAATTTGTTCTCAGGTACAAGACCAAGGTTTTTGATGCCTTAAATTCAAATCTCAATCTCAGAATGGATCCATCAAGTGAGTTTTTGTGATATAAATTCTAATCCGAAATGAAAAATCTTTATTATTCAAGCTATAACGTTAATTCACAAAATAATTTTTTCACCAAACTTTGTAAAAGTCATAAAGGGTATTTTTTTATACAATTTTTGTTTTTAAATTGGCAACACTGTTTCTAGTGGCAGTATCTATATTTGACAGCTGACAGATAATTTTGTCTCCTTTATATTTAGCCATTTTATAATTTTTGAAGCCACTGGGACCATTATGTGCGTCGTATGTATGTACATATGCGCGGTGTATGCGCTAGTTACAAAGAATTTTGTAAATAAAGGGTATTTTTTAATTTAATTTTGGTTTCAACACGATAAAATGATCGCAAAGAAAAAAACAAGTATTTTATAAACAAAGGGTGTCTTCTTTTATAGAAGTTTGGTTTTAAAATGGCAAAACTGTCATTTAAGTTACAGTTAATTTCACAACTACTGATAAATGATTTGTTTTTAGTTAATTTTGCAATTTCAGCATGATAAACTAAAGTTGGCCCACTTGTTAGACAACATTCGGCGCGTAGTTGTCGATTTAGCCCCCAGCTGCTCGATAAAGTGATCTAAATCTGCCAAACTGTAGTACATTCCAGCCTCCGCAGCTGGAACACATGTCCGAAATTAACATTAAACACTAATGGCAGAAAAATACCTTTTAAATACCAGGCCCGCATTTTTTAGTTTTATTTCATTTTAAAATTAAATTCCTAAAAACCCCCTTTTTAAGCGAAAGTTGTACATTTTATTCTGGAAAATATTTATCATAAAAAAATCAACTAAGACATTTACAAAAATCATTAAAATATTCCGATTTACTTATATTGATGTTGATGAAACAGTCATCTTTATATAAAACGAAATAAATTTAGTCACATTGTTATATAGTCATTATTAGTCAGATATGAAATTTCCAACAAAAAGATAAAGATACCTTTTTTATGCGAGACATTCCTTTGGAGATGATTCGATTAACAGAGTAACGATATGACCCACCAGTTTATTTATATAAAATATACATCTCATAAAAATGAAGGGTTATTCCCGTGCAATTCTTAAAGGTTGGGGTTTGTTTCTTTGGATGGGTTGAAAGGGCTATTTGCTTTTGCGAATAATCCCCAAAAAGGTTTAATACTTTTACTATGAATTTTTTCTAGGAAAATTCCAAAGCTATAAAACTTTATACGTTTTCCTTTTGAAAATGACAGTTGAAAGATATTTAGGTATACCTAAAATCATGTTTTAAAACCTTTGACTATGTCATAAAAATAAACTCAATTGGTTTTTATATAAATATATTCGCCTCCGTTGGGTTTGAATAAATTTCGTAGAATGTAAATATTTTTAATTAATACGTCTAGCCATATTTTGTTGTTGTTGTTGTTTTTTTTCAATTTCAAAGCTTTCAACAAAAATTTTGTTCTTGAGTACCTACTTGCTTATAATATTCTCCTTATTCAAAAAAACGATTAAAATGTAATTACTTTAAAATCATTTGATCACTTATGTGCTTTTTGTTTTTGTTGAACTTCAAAAAGATCATTATTATACCAACAAATATTTGCCATTCAAAGAAACAAATATACATTTGACCTACTTGTTTATTTCAAAAAAGCTTATCGCATCGTTCCACAGTCAGACTTATTATACATAACCTAGAGAGGGTAGCCATGCACTCATCGTCATCATCAGTGTTCCCCATTCTTCCATATACATAGTCATTGTATATTTTCTAAATAAGGATAAGTGACTTTTTGTTGTTCAAATGTGATATTAATGCAACTCATGTAGATATGATTATAGGGGGAGAGAGGGGGGACATCATAGAGGAGTATATTCAGAATAAGCAACCTACTCGTATCAAATAAGGTAATTTACATATAAATCTATCCAACTGTGTTTGAGACTTAAACAAAAGAGGAGATACACAAAAAATAAAACAACAGTCATTGTCGCATTTGATTCAACTCAAATTATATAAATTTGAAATAAAGTACATTGATGCGTCGCATGTACAAGCTGACCAATTTATTTTTTATAGAAAAATCAAACTTTAAGAATTCCATTCTTAAAATTTGTTTTTACCTTAATACTTGGCCTCTTTCAGAATGTGTATCGAACTGCATAAGAGTGCGAAGCTCTGCAATCGGAGTTTTATGATATAGTATTGAAAAGCTTGTATAAAAACTTAACGAAAGATAATTTACTATAACGAAAGAATTAAGGCCAAACTATAACATAAAATAATGTCAGAACCCATCGAAAAGTTTGCTTAAGTTTCAAAAAGTCACAGGCATAGCCATAATAACTTACGCGCGCAAAAGCATCTGTCAAAATCAAATTCACAGCTGTTTAATTTTGTTGAGTGTGAACATTGAATCAACGACAACGAGATATCAAATATGTCACACATACACTTTCATTAATCTCATTTACGCAGACGATGGGTTTGATGTGTATTTTGTATGTGTTGAACCGTATCTGTCAAATTCACTTATGCGCTGAGCGAACCGGACCGCTCTTGCTTATGTTTGGTTAATTGAACGAAACTTAGAAACATTGGACGAAACGGAGCTGGGCTCCATTATGGCTACTCAATAGGAATTTCATATATTCGCTCGTTGGCTTAAGCGTGCATAAGCTAGCTCATGTCTATTGTAGTTGGGCCTTTAGTCTTGTACAAGAGCTCAAAAGTGAAGGTCTAGTGAAAGAACAAAGACAGTGATTTTTTGGTATTTTCTGCTATAAACTTTGGTAGTTTTAATTATTATCTTGACGGATTTATATATATACCTATATAGCGATGGACGAAGGAGATCAGTTTGTATTTCTGATTATTAAACCTTTAATAAGTTTTTTTTAAATATGTACCTTCCCAATTTTGAAGTATAGAATTTTGAAATTGCAGAATTTTGACCATATATAGAATTTTATGCAACCAGAATTTTTAAATACAAATTTTTGAACTGACCCACAATGGGTCCAAGTGGTCTAAAAGTTGTCAAAAATTCAAAACATAAAATTGAGAACAGCCATATATATGTATTTTTTTCGATTTATAAATCGTCCCTCATCTCACGAAATGACGTAACAGCTTTTTTAACATCTTAGGTAAACGCATATTTTAGCTTTAGCTCTTTAGACTATTTTTATTATTAAATTCAAAAATAAAAATCCTGCAGGTTACAACACAATAAAGAAAATATCATTTTAACAAGAGCCAAAACCTTCAAAAAGCGTTTGTGTTGAATTAAAAAAAAAAAAAACAGTTACGCAAGTTCGTGAGATAGAGGACGAAAAATGCACTTTTTTTGATTTATTAATTTATTGAAAAAATCTGTAAAACAGAAGTAAAGTTAAGTGATCAGACTTTAAAAATATCTTAGATTCTGAATTCCGGGCTCCGGGCTAATCCGAGTCCCCCTCCTTTACGGTTTTTTTTTTTTTTTCTAAAATCATGTTCATTTCCCAATGTTTTGAATCAAGAATCATTTATCAATGTTTTGACCATCCAGAAACACCCCGTAGAAACAGAAAAATAGAAAAATTAAAAATGGGTGTTTTTGTAGGCATGTCGAGGAGTGGGTTTGGGAATATCTTAATATAAGTCTCAAGAAAACGTTCAAAAGTTCAATTTCCTAGTTTTCCTGGTTGAATTGATAACAATTTTTAACGTATTCTACCCCACTGTGTGTTTTTAGGCATGCTTTCTTCATTCTTTGGTGTTAAGTCTTCCATGATTAATCAGCTCAACTGGAATGCCATCGTCATCGGTCTCCGAAGGCTTTTGAACTCTCAGAAGGAGCGGCTCCATAATTCCTATTCTTCTAATTTTGATGGAGCCTTAAATTCTTTGGTAGGATGATCGCTTGGAAATTTTCATTGCTTCATAATTTACTTTAGAAATGGTAAACTGCAGATCTACCCCTCTCCATTTGTTAAAGTCAGAATAATGTATTCTTCAGAACGTCTGTGCTTCCGTCTATACATCGAGTTAAACCGAAATACAGATTGATTTGTTTTAAATTTTGTACATGACTTTTATGTAATTTCAAGCTTCCGCAAACACACCAGAATTTTAGTTTTGCTCAAAATAAAAAAATGAAAAAAAATTGCAAAATAGATAGATATATGGGAAAATGTCCTAGAAGTAAAAAAACGCCAGAAAAGTTTTTGGAAATAGTTCCAGGAATTCTGGAAAGATTGGCAGAAAAATTCTAGAATTTTTTGTTCTGACCTAAATTCCAAAATTCTATTGCATTTCTGAAAATGTAAAAAAAACCCAGAAATTTTTTTGGAAATAATTCCAGAAATTATGAAAAAAATTTTCAGAAATTCTGGAAAGTTTAACAGAAATGTAACAGAATTTTGAATTCTGTCCTAATTTCCAATATTCTAGTGTACTCTGAAAATATAAAAAAATGTAAGAAAAGTTTTTTGAAATTGTTCCAGAACTTCCGGAAAGTTTGCCAAAAAAGTTCCAGAATTTTGAATTCTGGACTAATTTCCAAAAATCTTGTTCATTTCTGAAAATTTAAAAAAATTATAGAAAATTTTGTTTGAAATAATTACAGAAATTCTGGAAAGACTCAGAAATTCTAGAAAAATTGCCAGAAAAGGACCAGAATTTTGAATGAACAAATTTCTGGTATTTTTTCAAAAAAAAAAAAATTCAGGCGTAATTTCCGGGAGCCGTAATTCCTTAGTAGAAATTTAAAATTTTATTTTAACTCATCTATGTCATATGTATGTAGGTACTTCAGATACGACGATATTAATATTTTTTTTTTACATTACTCGAAGATAGCGATATCCACTTAAATCAAACTTATACACAGAAAAATATATCTATTTCAAACCTTCATCAATTGCATGAAAACTAAAATTTTAATTTAATTTTTCAAATTTTTGACTAAAAACTCACAGAATCGAAATTAGGTGAAATTTTTGAAACCTGAAACTTGATATTACTTCAACCATCTTTGATTGAAGTTTTGAAAATTTGTTGTTATTAAATTAATGAGCGTTTCAAATAAACCTAGCTCTGTATTGAAGGTTATGGAAGGTACCCTTAGAACTTGATTAACAACTAAAAGAAGAACAGTTCAACCATTTAGAATTATAGACAAACTCTGTTCGTTCTGCTAGTAAAACAGGCATCCAAAGATCGACTTTTTTACTTTTATTTACTCTAAATGTCGTCCAAGTTGCCTTATACCAAAACACTTATGTATGTATGTATCGCAAAATTATAATAGAGAAGAGTATAAATTGTAATAAGGCGGAGAGAATTTTGTTTAAAATTCTAAGGCTTTAAAAATCAACTCTGAAACTAAAACTTTTTATATGAATTTTTATATAAATGTATTTTCCGAATAACGAAAAAAGTTTAATACTTGAATAAATTGCAAAACTGGCATAAAATAAACATTGCATAATTTATTTAAATAAGTTTTCTTCAGAAATTATCGTAATGTGGATTAAATTAAGTTCAGTCGCAAATTTCATGATGACAATGAGACAGCGTTTGGGAATTCCGTATGTCTGTTATTATTATCTATTTAATGAAAATTTAGTATATGAACAGGGATGTGATAATATAAACTTCAAATTAATCTCAGTTTAATTGGCTTTTATGGTATTGTTAAATTTTATTTGGCAGTAAAATTTCCATCCAGTGTTTTTCGGATGAGTTTTTGAATAAATCACATTCATTATTCAACAGAAAATTTAATTTTAAATATCAAACCCTTGTCCCTGCTAAACAACCTTGTACATATTAAAGAATACAAAAGTATATTTTCAATTCTCTTTTCCAGAGCTTTGAAATTTATTTTCCCGGCAAGTCAAATTATTCTCTATTTTAATAAAAATAAAATTATATTGTTTTTAAAATTAGCTCCTTACTTGCATCCATAGTGCTCTCTTTGAGGGATTGTAACTTCTGTTTCCAGCCATTTCCGTCTGTCACAATTATCATTTAGTGACATCATAAAAGTCACTTGAAGGTTTAAAAAAAAAAAAAATGAAAAAAAATCCTATGTTTAATTGACCACTGCGGTCCTTGGACTTTTAAAATCAACCAACAAACTGTATTTATGAAATTCTCTTATGTTGCTCTTCTTATATATATTTTATATTTAAAAAAAGATGTGCCTTTCATTATATACATAATCTTTATTGTTACTGACGCTGCTGTTATTTCTCCTACTGCTGCATCCGCTTCCGGCTTAATTAAATCCAAATAAAGTCACCAGCAAATACTCCATACACACATACATATGTAGGTATAGTATACCTAACTAGAACCACTCGCTTTTCCTACTACTACTCGTAGATGGTTTTAATCTCCCTTATTTTTTAATGCTTCCTCGCTTGTTGGCTTAATATAAATTAAACTGCCAAACTCGTTGACAGAGCGATTATACATATATCATATTCATATGTATGTATGTGAGCCATCAAAAGAGTTCTTCTTGGTTCAGAAGATTACACAGTGTGACACACAATTCATAAAAATCTATATATACATCTATAAAATGAGTACATACAGTACTGGTTCATTAATTAAAGTCACTCAAAAAAAAAATTTTAATATTTTTATTTCCTTTTTTTAATACAAATTAATTGTTTAAAGTCCTCACTCTTTATATTAACAGAATATACATTTTGCGACCGTTTGTGAAATCTTAACAAGTTCACAACAAAATTCGGGACATAAGTGTCTGATATTTTTCGGACATATCCATTTGACCAATTTGAATGGGACATACATAAGTCCCAAAGCTATTTCAGGACGTTTGGTCCCAGTATAAAAATTTACAAATCCCGCTTTTTTCATCGGTGATGGGACAAGATCCCAAAAGTAAACGAAATGTTTTCATAATTCACGACGGACTTTGACCATTATGCACTTGCGGGCCATCCAAGGTACTGTTGTTCAAGAAAACTGTAGACAAAAGTTCGTTAAACTCCAAAGTTCCATACATTTCGGAGTTTTTACATTTTTTGTCCCAAAGATTTTTTTTTTTTTGTGCATATTTTCCGAGCGTAGAAGCCGTTGGCGCAATGATTAGTACGTAGGACTGTTACGAAGAAGGTTTCGGGTTCGAAATCCAGACTATGTCACATTAAAACAGAAAGGTTTTTTTTCACGGGTTACTGCTTCCTGCGAGGAATTGACAAATCCTCCAAGAGTATCTCTTGTCATGAAAAAGTGCTTCTCATCTTAGCCGTTCGGATTCAGCAGAAAATTGTAGGTCCCTTCCATTCCTGCTAATAACACGCACACGGGAATGGTTGAGAGTTGTAAGTCACTAGGCCTTCGGTCTATAGTATATGAGCTGTCGCGCAACCCAATTTATTTTCTGAGCAGGTGAGACAAAGGTCCCGAAATAAATTTGGGACTTATGTATATCCCACGCAAATAAGAATCTGATTGATTATAAAGATGGTGTTCATTATGGGAAAATACCTCTTTATGTTGTGGGACAAAATATGATTTAGGACTTTTGTATGTCCCAGTGAGAATTTAGATAATGTCTTTTTGGTACTAATTTTCCTCTGGCTACGTGTAAAATGGGTTCACCCATATTTTCATCTTTTACAAATTTGTTGTTAAATTCATTAAAAAAGTGAAAGTGTGTCTAACCTCCTGAACCGCATATAATTTTTCTATCTTGTGTGGAGAAATGAAAAATGTGTCAAACATGAGCCAAGAGGCAAACAAATATTTCCATGGAAACAAGAACTAAAACAAAAAAAGAAGCTAACCCGTGAGCTAGCTGCTTCTGTTGGACTAAAATTAAGTCCTAATGCCTCCCTGTTGAAGTAATTAGCCTTAGGCTCCTCCGCCACTACTACCACCACCCCTGCCGCCCGTCCGTCATGCTGCCCACCTACAATTGTATCAAAAGCTTTAGTGTTTATTCCCTCGTTAGGTCGCATTAAGTCTCAGTGAGAACGCATGTAAGTGCGTCAAAGTTCCGTAAGTAAGTATGTAGATTGTACATAGGTACACGAACAGACCTCCTTGTACTTTTGCCACATAAATTTACATGATGCGATATAACGTAAAACTAACCTAGGTATAGCAATGACAAAAAAAGCCACAAATGTGAAACCGTTGAAAGGTTTCTGCAACGTCAATGCAATTTGTTTTATTTTATATATACAAATAAGAAGCGGGGTTAATCGACGCCCCAGCTTTCACCTGCCCTCCTCCTTTCGTTAAGGCCGCAGTCACACCAGAAATCAAAAAACACCCATCACAGTGGAATCAGGTCGAGAGTGAACGAACGTCGCGGTCGTCAGTCGACTCGACTGTGTGTTGTTGCAGTTCTGCAGAGTTCTTATATGTTGTCCTTCGATGCATGATGGTGTTTCATTTTTAATTCTCTGATGTTTTGCAACTACATACTATGGCTATGACATAATTGTGACCCGATTTCGATACAAAATGTTGGTGATGGCACTTAGTGGTGGATTTGGTGGCACAGGGCCGAAAAATATCTCCGCATAATCGAGTGCACCAGGAATGACAACTATAATATATCGAACTTTTATCCTTAAATAAAAATCCATACACACATGCTGGCTATATGTTGAGGTGAATGCCACAAATATAGCAGTGTCACAAAAAAAAAAAATGATTTGTCCTAAATTGTGTCCTAAATGCATTTCAAATGAATTTATATCTTTCATTTAAACAGAAGGAGAGACGTGGAGGGAGGTAAAGGGATATGGTCGGAGATGAAGTTGGTCATTTTATTATCCAATTTGAATGTTATCACACTCTTGGCTGTTGTAACCAAGCTGGTTGGGAACCGGATACGATTCCATGGTTGACCGAAGCTTTGCCCATGCATATTGTAATTCTGTGTGGTTAGAAGAGTTTTCTGTTCTGTTTTGACCTGATATACGATTTATGTACAATATATGGATGTTTATGGATGAAAAGAGATGTATTTTTGCACAGTTAAGAACAACCCCGTACGAATTTTGTTGTTTCAACCACAATTTCCAACTTTGGTAGGAGGATCGTATTTCCACAGAATCTACCCCAAAAGTAGGACAATGGAGTGATATATTTTTTTTTGTACAAAAACACGGATGTAAAAATATTATTTTGAAAACATTGAAACTCTTCGATATTTATATATTAAACTGATTTTTAATTGCATTGTTCAATGACCAGAGGCAATTTATTTAAATAAAATATCATTCTCACTGATGTGATTCGATTTAAAATCGATTTACAATTTAAAATAGATTTAATGAGAATTAATATTTTTCTTTAATAATTTTATAAATTAATAACCTGTGGGACAAGTATTTTTTTTTTGTTTTTTTTAAATCAAAATTATTATAAATTTATAAATACGAATGAGTGCATTTAATTTTTTTAAATTCTGTGCGTCACTATTTTTCTCAATTTAAAATTGAAAAATTTTCATATTTACACCAACCAAATAATAATAATACTTTTCATTTCGTTGAATCTTTGATTATTCATTTTTAAAAATCGTCAGTAATTTGTCTTTTATTGCCTTCTGCTCAGATAAACATTTTTAGGTATTGAGGTTACTATATTCCCCCCTATGCGACTAATAGGTACCACGTTCTTGGTATATGTATCTTTTTTTGTCTGAAAAAAAAAACAAACTTTAAAAAAATAACGCATCATTAAATCTGCGTTGTAAGGTACTTCCTGGGTCCATAAGTGCAAAAAATGTGTTTTAATCTTTTTTTGTGGAGTTTTTCATGGGTCACAATTTTTCGCTGGACATTTCTCTCAAGAAAATGATAATTTTCGAGCAATTTTAAAAAAGTACTAAAATTTTAACATTATTTCGACTTGAAAAAAAATGTCACTTAAAATTCTTTTTTTAATTAATTTGAATTTTAAGTAAGTTGAAATTCGAAATCTTAAATTAATTATATGTAATTCTTAAAAAATCCTGCCATTTTTAAATACATAATACATAAGAAAATGCAATTCAAAACTAATTTGCATCATCGTATATTTGTATCAATTAACGTCTCACTAAACCAGTTAATAATGCAGCTATAACAACTGTAACGACAATACAATTTTAAATCTTTGTATTAAATTGTCACATCTATATCACTCTCAATCGAAGCCAGGTTGTTGTCCTCTATATTTTTATTACCTACTCAATAACAACAATATATAAGTTTATAATTTTCTACTCAACCGCAAAACTACATATAACATCATAACCTGAACTACGGAATTTTGTTTTTAAAGTGCTGACATTCTCTATTTGTAATTTGCTTGCTCTTATAAAAATTTACATATTTAATACTTTTTCTTCTTATTGTTTTTGGTCTCATACATCTTATATGCCAATCAAAAAAGTAGGCTACACTCAACGTTGCTTAAAAAGAAAGAATCGTGCCTTCTCTTGTGCTTTTTTTACATAAAATATCTAAATTTAAACTAACGTACGTGAAATCACTATAAAATAAAAAAACACAAGTCCTTGTACTTTTATTATTATTTCTATTTTCTTTTTTTTTTTGCTAAATCACGCTATCATCACATTAACTAATAACAATAACAACTATACATCGTTTTTGCGCTGCTTTATTCACGTCACATCACATCACGTCCTTCATAAATTTATTCTTACACTGGATTTATCAATTTTTCTATGTACACTCGTACTATCAATTTTTTTCCCTCTTTCTTTTTTGCTCAATCCATCATCATTTAAATTTTATTTATTTTTATAATTATGTTTATATTTGATTTTTTGTTTCTTTTTTCCTTTCTATTTTCGTTTTATTGCGGCAAAAAAAAATATATTGTTTTTCGTATACAAAATACAACATCGAAATAAAAAAAATAATAAAAAAAAAATCAATATATGACCCCAATGTTGAAACACAATGGCAACACCCAACCACAACCACCAAAAACACACCACCACCGCACCTACATCATTCTCAACTTCGATATTCTCTGAAATAAATTATATTATATTGTACAATTTTATATAAAAAAAATTGTATATAAATATAAAAAAAAACAAAAATCTACTGCCTACTTTCTTTATTGAAACTAAAAAAAAAAAATTGGTTTATATAAAAAAAAATTGAATTACAAAAATTGCAATTGGATTGTTGCTTCGCTGATTACGCTCACGCAACGCTCTCGCAACGCGCACGCAACGCTTTGGCTGCCTATAAATACAAACAATATACAAAAAAAAGGAACTGTCCGTCCTTTTTGTAATACAACCCACAACAATCTTAAGATAAGTATTTAAGAAAAAAAAAAGGACAAACAAAAAAACAAAATGCCTCAGGCTGAGGGAGGTTACATATCATTGGGTGATAACCCAAATAGCGCCATCTACAATCAAACAACAGAACCTACCGGCCCACAATCGATGTTCGAGTCTGTTAAGCGAGCGATTGGTCAAGTTGTTGGTAGTAATGGCAATAACGGTGGTGACACAGATGATTTATTAGCCTCCAAGGGACGTCCAATGATTGTCGGATCGAGGTAAGCGTTAATCTGTTCTCAAAAAAAAAAAGATCAGATTTTTTGTTTTCTACTATTTTTTGTTTATGTTTAATGTAAAATTGACAAGTATATCTCTTTAAAAAAAAAAATAATACAGAGAGTTGGTGTAACGGTGTGTTTCCTTTCTCTTTAAATATATTGATACAAAATTTTGCTTGCTGAATTTGCTTTTGCTCATTGTAGTTTTTTTTTGTATATCTTCTCTTTTCTTCTTAATGTTGTTGTAGTTTTTTTTTGTCCATGGGTATATACTGCTCATTCTACTTTATTTTTTTTTTATTTGTATTTCGCAAAACCCAAAAAAAAAGGCAAAAAGGTTTTGTCGATAATAATTTACATCAAGGCGAATTGAAATTTGATTGGAATGATACACAGATTATTTTTTTTTTTCTGCGTACCTAACTCATTTTAAGGATTTTGGTGAAAAGATCAAGGTGAATATTGTTGTATTTTTTTTGTTTTTTGTACAGAGTCGATGTTTAAATATAGATAAACATTTAAAGGTGAGAGAAATTGAAATAAATTCTTAACATAGAGCATGATTTTATTTCATAAAACAAAAAATTCGAAACTAACTATTTATAACTAACCGAGAACGGAGGCCAATAACACATTCATTTGAATGCAATTGCACGTAAAATACGATTTTGTTTTTTTTTAACCGTAATGACTGACAAACATGCAATGTGGTTTTTCTGATGCTTTATTGAAAAACGAAAATATGTTTGCAATGCAGCACGCTATTTTTGTGTTTCAAAAAAAAAAAAAAAATATAGTCACGGTGCTGGAGAAAAAGTCTTAGAAGTTATTGCATAAATTTGTTTTTTTTTTTTTTTTTTTTTACAAAAATTTATCAGTAAAGGTTTTATTTGTGTCTAGTGACATATTTATTTCTTGTAATTTCAAAATATTTAAATACGAATTTAAAGTTAAAATTTTATTGGTTTTCACTTGAAATACAATGTTCTTTTTAAAACAATAAAAAAATGAGTTATATTTTAACACTGTTCTTACAGATGTCATAATGGCAAGTCAATTCATTTAGCTTTATATTAAAAAGGAAAGGAGATCTAACAGGCTACCATTTTTTTAGACTATAGCTTAGCATCTCCCAAACAAACTGTTATTATATTTTTTTTAACGTTTTAATCAAATTAACGGGATTTAAAATTATTTTCTGTGAACCGTTTTTGATAATAAAACCATTCTTGGAGAGTTCTTATATTCCGTGTATAGAGTTTATATAAATGACGCTTATTTTTCCCGTCGTATATTAGAAGCCTCTGTCTATTCCATATTTTAAGGAAGTGACTTAAAAAATACCAATACCACAAAAGCCGAAAAAGTTATACCTATACCTACCATTTTAAGATTGTTAATTTATAAAGGTCCCTCCGTTTGTTGGCCATACTTCTGGCATCCAGAAATTTTGTTCAAGTCGGTTGTATGGAAAGAGGCGGTTTCCATAGTGTCGCCCTCTCTATTTCAATAGTGTTATGACACACATCTGTCAGAAAAATCTATTCAGTTTATTCAAAGTAAACTCAACATATTGGATGAATTAAATTGGGATCTAAATTGACTGAAAAACAGTTTTAAGCAGTTAACTCGGGTTTAACTCCGAAACTGAGATGTAAAATCGCACTAAAAATCTGTACCTAAATGTATCAAAATTTTTAATTATAATTTCCACGCTTTTAAATAAAAGCTTCCTACATTATTACTGGCTCCTTAAAATATGTCTTTATTCCTGAAATGAAAATTAAATATTTAAGTTCAACATAAGAGATTATTTATGTTATATTACAGTTTACGCAGAGGAAAATGTAGAAGAAAAGGTTTAAGATGAACTTAATATTTTGAGTTTTTTTTTATCAGCAAACGGGCTAAGAGAGACTTATACGCCCAATTTATTCACAGAAGCACTAATCTAACCTAGTACCCAGTCGAGCTAGGCCAGATACTAGCTATTATACTCGGTCCCAATGAAAAGTTAGTATTTGCGCATTGCTTCACTTCACTATAGTACCTACCGGATCTACGTTAATACGTAAAACTAAAAAAAATGCTTTTATTACCTATTTCTAAACAACAAACGACAGCCAATAAATTATTAAATGAATAATATTGATTGGTATTAATGTGCAAGACCGCCGATTTTAAGGTACTAGCTAATCGCGTCCTAACTCCTAACTAGTACTCGGTTTGACAGGACTAGGGTTTAGTACTTGTAATAAAGAAATCACTTGCACCGATTTGAGTACTAACAACTGGTATAATAACCAGGTACTAGCTGATTTTTTATGGAGCTAGCTAGTACCGAGTTCTAACTTATATTCGGTACAAAATTGACAGTTTTGGGGCTCAGAACTTGTGTGAAGAAATAAGTTGATACTGATTTGAGTACTAACTTTAAGACTACGAGCGTTAGAACTCTCTGAAGAAATTGTCTGTTACTGTTGTAAAAGTAAAAAATTTCAAGGAAATTTTAAATTTCTTTTTGAGCGTGATTTACCACTTTCATATGATTTTATTCTTGTAAAACCTTTAAACTTTTAAGATATTTTTCTATTCACTTAGTTCAACTGACATTGAAAAAAGACTTACTCAACCAAGAAATTGATGGCTCTATTATGTAGTTAATTAAGTAAAAGAAAAATACACTTCTCTCCCCGGAAAACTTTCTCGATTTCTTCAGCTAAACATATAACATTGAACAAAATTAATTATAAATATAGTTTCCAAACCAACAACAAAGCTCGATTACCAAAGTAATCCTTTAATGCACTTTTCTGTCGCTATTTAAATAGTAATTTCATTATCTTGAGAAAAACTTGGCACTAGCTATGTATATACTTAAATTATGATTGAGAACTTTCTTTATATGTATATCCTTGGCTCTGGCACAGACAACCCGGGTTTTCTATATCCAATGCCGCGACTGTCGTCAACAAACTAACTAACTAGCAACCCCACTTCATTCCAAGGACAGAAAAAAGTGTGACTGCTTCTTCTGCTTCATATAGATATTATCGATTTTGCGTTTTGTTATTTTAGTTTTTTTTTTTTTTTATTTCTTTTAAGCAAAACAGCAAACTTAAGTAAGAAATAAAAAAAGGAAAAAAGCCTTTGCTTTGTTTTCGATTAGCGTTGTTGATAAAAAATTTCCCACCCACTTCACCTTGAAAAAAAAAGGAAAAAACCAAAGGTAAAGCTAAAGCCAGGAGTGGTTTGCGACAGCACTTTTCCACCTCGTTTACCATTCTTGACGATAAAGTATGTAGGTATGTGGGGATGGGGACCCTTCAAAGCTAAGAAGTGATGAGTTCCTACCTGATATCCATCGAGTCAGGTATATTCATTCGTTTGCGAGACTCACAGAAAACATAATTCAGCAAATTAGGTTAATAAAATATACGATGTTTCTCTACATATAAATATGATTGACAGTGTGTAGTCGAACTTTCAATAGATTTTTGTTTTTCTTTTCATTTTGTTGTTGTTGCTGTGTGTGTTCTTTTTCCCGGCACCTAGTATATATAGGGAAAGAAATATTATGGCATTGTTGTCGCCAACGCCGTTGGTGGCTGGCTTCTTGGCTACGGCTATTGTTGTGTCATTTTATCCTTACACACTACACCAGTAGTAGTAGTTTGGAATCTCTTTGGTGGCAGCGACAGCAGTCAGAAATCATGGCAAAAGTAGCGTAAAATCGATAAAGTCAATATGGCGGAATGGATAAGTAGGAACGGGATTAATAGGCGCTCTCTTCTTTTCCCAAGAGAGTGCAAGAGAGAGAGAGAGAGCTCTTTTATAGAAAATCCTTCAATCGGAAAATTGCTTCTTTGTGCCTGCTTGTCTCATGCGAAGTAGGTTAATATTTATACTAACTAAATTAAATGCATGGTAGAGTTTCATGAACTACCTACCTACCTACTATAAGTAGCTTATGCGTGTTATTTGATTTTTTTGTATATAGATGCGGGACTTCAAAGGTTTTAGGAATCTTTAAAAGTGTTTTGATATATCAGCAATTTAATTCACTGGTCGTTTAAAAATTAAGCAAATGGTAACAAATTGATAAAGAATCGACACAAAGTGTGTTTAACATCGAAACTGGAATGATCTAACACTGAAAAACTGGACTTTATACACCGAAATTGGTTGTCTTAACTTTATTAAAATTGCATGTTAATCAATTTATGAAAGGATATTTCCATCGTTTTGAAAACCAAACCAATCCTTTTCTTGAAGTTAATAATTAGTCATTTTCTCATAAGAAATGAGAAAGTACATATGTATAAAACAACGCACACATTGGCATTTTTCATCGGCGCCTTAAATTTGTTGTTCTGTTTCACACGACCATTCATGTATATACGAAATGAAATTATAAAAAATAACAATGTAAGCAAATGGGTTTTGGAGGTTGAAACGTACGAATATATATGAAGATCTTTGACACATTCATCAATTTGCATAAAGCTCTCGGTTCACTTACACATGGATCGGTCGGTGAGCACTCTTCACTTCTGAAAGAAAAAGTTAACGTAAACTGGACGAAACGATGCTAACCTCAATTATGACCACGTCATATGAATTCCTTCTATTCGTTTTGTACGACCATTTTCGTCGCTTTCCGACTAATTTAGTTCTACCTTAATTCAACTGTCACCAAATATTATGGCAGAGTTCCAAAAAGCATGATATGCGTATTTGATGCAGAGTCAAGATTTCCGAAAGTCAAAAGAGAAAATTTTGAAAATTTAATGAGTTTCTGAACGCATCCCCAACGTCAGCATTCTTCTTACAGCCTATATTATAGGAAATCTGCTGATGCGAACCTAAAAATTCCATACGAAACTGAGGAGGAGGAAATCAGGTTAATTTTGACATTTCGCATTGGATTTAAAATCGGGGTGAATGATAAACGTTTTTCGTTGAGTGCGAACTGTAGAGTTCTCAATTTAAAGCGTGTATCTAACTACACGTGTAGTAAACAAAATTTGTTCAACGTGTAAATAAAAGTATGTACATGTTTAATTATAAAAGCGTCACTTTTTTTTGTAATTGACCGATGTGAAGTGATTTAAAGATATTTTCACATTATAAAAGAACGGTTTTTATGTCTACTGATATTATGTCACACAAAGAAAAAAATATTTTCCAAAAAATTATTAAATACACGCGTAACACGGATAGGTATGCGTGTACAATTACATACAATAGGCTGTCAAGTGGGAACTGCGAATGCCCGATGAAATTGATTAATGTTGGTCAGCTTTTTACAGCAACATTTCTTCGTGGTATTTCTACTTCGTTTTCCTTATAGCTATACGTACCAACTTTCAATGTGCAAGTATTCAAAATAGCTTATCATTTATTTATCAGTAATATATCTATTTGAAAGCACCAATGCTAATGAAAAATCTATTAGGTACGTCAAAATTTGCCGATTGCATGACAATACATTTAACATCCAATTATCGCCTTGACTGAAAAGTAAACTTATAATGCATCGTGGTGTACAAACTCTTTCTTCCCCAATCTATGTCTATTAGGTCATAACTCATATATCTTAAATTATTAATGTTTGTACCTTTATATTAAATTGATTGTCACTGTCATATTTTGAAACACGAAAGCTTGTACATTACCGCCTTTTGTTTTTTTCAAATTCTTAGGGCGTGGCGGCAGAAGTATTGGTGGTCAATCTAATGTAAAAATAAAGACTTACAATATAATCTCATATAGCCAATATGAAAGAGGAATTTCGAGGGTTTTTTAACGGTTAGTCAGTAAGTGAGATTGATGATAAAAAATGAGACTGTATATATCGAGTAACCAGGCTAGCTATACGTATAGGAATTCAAAGTATTATTTTTTTAACAAAAGCTAAAAAGTGAGGTTATGGTTGGAGTGTATCTTCATATACATATGTATATTGGGTTAATGTACTTCAAATATAGTCCAAACATGCGGACACAAGTTTTAACAATGCGAAAGCAATTTAAGGTTATTTATGACGATGGTGCGCGGTGGCTGTAAAGTTATTATAACTTTTTCTGTTGCCAAGTTTTTTTTTCTTTTTTTTTTTCATTTGGACACCAACAGTTTTTTTTTTTGTATTCTGTTTTGTATTTGAAAAAAGGACGTTAGTTAATGAAATATGAGCTAATTTGAAATATTCTTTATTGAAATAACTTCGTATATTATGTATGAATATACTAAATGGAGCCGAATGATATTAAATATAAGCTAAATAAGCATTTTTTCTTAATAGGAAAAAGTTTAATTAATTTATTGTCATATTTGGGGAAAAGCTTAGTTGGAAACTTTGTTGGTTTTGAAAGACAAAATTGTCAAAAAGTTGCGTTTGTATTCTCCTTACATATGTATGTATATAATATGTTTACTATAAATAAAACGAATATTTATTTGAGAATTTATTAAGAAAATATGAAAAAATATTTTAAATATGTTATCACAAAATTTGCCGGCCAATTGAAAAATTGTCTCGCATATTTAAGCTATTTTGTTTTTTTTTGCTTTTTTTGTTAAAGGAAATTACGCTATATCTTCTCGAATGAATCACCATGCTTCAAATCATCGAGGGCAAGCGCTCTCCCATTCACGATAAAATTTATGATCCAAAGTTGTCAATTTCTGTCAACGCAGAATATGTTTAATTAATGCGTTGACACTCGCGTTAATATGTCAACGCTTTGAAAATTTTGTGTGACCGTTGATCAACCTGTTGACGCGGGTAGTATACTTATATCGATTGACTCCTCGTCAGCTCATATTGACTGAAGATATCCTAACGTTGAAACAGCTGAATTTTCTGCCCTTTTAATGTAGCCTGCGTTGAACTTCTTGAAAATTTCGTATTTTTTTGAGTTTTTTTAATCCATCAATATCGTAGTCATCCTTCAATTGAATTTAAAAGTTTATAGCTTGACAGTGTGGGCAAATTCCTAAACGCGACATTCACTAAGCAAGTTGAAATGTCAAAAGCATACGTTTACATTGCATGCATATGTCATTTCGGAACAAATATTTGCTTAAATTGTTGTTTGTTACTGGAATTAATGATGGACTCCCAATTTTTCTTTTAATAAAGATCTTGCTCTATTGTTGGACCACATTACAATTTTTGTTTACAAACTGTAGAATACAAATGTAAAAAAAAACATTATTATATGATATTTTTTAACTTGATTTTCGCCTTTTCTCGAGCAAAAATCCTCTTCATACACGTCAACGCATTGACACTGATATTGATACAGTCTACGTTGACAGTATATAATATTTACATTATATTTGGCGAGTTCAGAAACATGAGATCTCAGAGATTTTTCTCACTCAAAAAGTGAGCAAGCGAATCCAAATTTGTTTTCCTCAGAGTTTTGACAGCAAAGCTGAGAAATTTTGTTGAGGAATCCTGTTCAGGTAACTGAGATTGCTGAGATCTCTGAAATCTCATTTTCCTGAACATGCCTATTATATCTGTTTAGTAACTTGAAACGTTGTACGACGTCGTATGACGTAGCACAATTTGCTGTCAAATCCCATAGACAAAAAATGACAAGTAGTCACTTGTAGCAAGAGTTGTTGTAATAACCAAACAGACATATTTATAGGGACGTCAAGAAGTTAAAAAGTTAAAAATTTACGTTGACCATTCACCATATTCCTTTGTTTTTATTTACCGTGTACACTGTACAATTTTTCTACGCTGCCCTTACACTCAACCCACACCACCCTCACAACATGACAGTCCATAAAAATTTGACATGTGTTAACATCTAACAAATTTTAGAATTTCGAGTGCTTGAGTTTAATGCTAAAATTGATTTCTCTCACGATGCAAGTGTGGAAGCAAAATATGGAAATAATTTTCTCACATACAAACTTGACAGTTGCGTGAAATTTCAGTTAACTTTCTTTTTGACATGTGATAAAATTTTGTTAAATAGTGTAAAGGTGCTTTAAGTATGTAAGTAAAAAAAAATAATTTACTACCCCCACAAGTCAGCTGTCAACTAAAAGTATACTTTGAAATTCGTTCCAAAAATTAAAAGCTTCATACATACACATACATATATTTCACTTCAAACTGCTTTTGTTATCCATTTTCGGAAAACCATATCTATCTTCTATCTGTCTGGCAAAACCATGTGAAACCCCCATTATGAAAAATAAAAAAAAAAAAAAGAAAAATCCCCCCATACTCAAACCGCAAAGCAAATATAAGTTCCTTAACCTTTCCAATTCCCTTACGTCAGACGACAACAAAAACAAGAACGTATGTGGGGGGCTTAGCAAAATTATATTCTCTGCTTAAGCTAATACTAACATGGTATACTCCCGTCGCCGCCATCGTCTTCGTCGTTTATATATGCCGGCAGAATGAAACGTGTTATGCATTTGTAATCGCTCCCAGGAAGTTGTTCCAAATGGAATAAATTTACTTCCATCTTTCCATTCTCCGTCCGCTCGAAAAAAAGTAAAATTGCAACCAATTGTGGGTACCATGTTAATATTATGTGGAATATCGAGGAGAAGGAAGAAGAAATAAAAAATTGGAATCATCAGCTTTTTGGCTGATACCCAAATTTCTTGATGAGTTTGTTCGTCCTATTCAACTCGAGGCCGCATCTGATGGTAGTGTGGTGTGGTAACTTATATACAGTAACAGTTACATATTGGTACATATATGAGTGTACAAGTGCAAGACATCACATGCTCTGTTCAGCTCTTCATTCTCCTCTACTGAAATTGAATGGACTCGAAATTGTCTTGTCATGTTATTGGAAGATGAATTGGTCAGTTCTAACCAGTTTATACCGAATGGTAAAGAGGAGATCTTAGCAGTATATTGGATACTATATGTTTGATTTGAATGCATCTAAATTGCCTGGGATTCGATATAAATGTGTACATGCCAAACAAGTTATTTATTTAATGATTTTATTAAATTTAACTTTGTTGCAAATTGAATTTGTAAAATTATATTAATTCTAAAGAGAAAATCAAAATGAACAGAAGAGACAAAAAAAAAGAGTATAAATTGAGAGCTAATGGCTTGTGTTGTGAATTCAAGTTGTTTGTCTCTGCCTGCATTAAACCAGTTCGGATTTCTTTGATGAGGCTCAATCGAGTTTGCCATCAGCTATTCACAAAGAAATAAATAATGACGTTTTTTCGTTTGTTTTTTGATAAAAATGATGTTTACCTCTTGTGACAATATTTTAAAAGTAATAATGATTAATTGTAGAAGCCGTAAAATGTTGTTTTATTTGTACAATAAAAACTTATCAGCAGTGGCAACTTAACCGAATAACAAAAAATATACAAATAATTTCTTTGATATACACAGTTTTTATTTCTTATAATCATATCAACTGCAACGTATAGAAATATTGAATTGAAATAAATTATTTATTAATTCAGATAAAGTTTATATGTTAGAGTTACAGCAAAAGAAAATTTTAAACGATTTGAGAAGGTTTACAGGTTTTGTATTTAAATTTGTGTAGAATACTTAACAGAAATATCATGAGTGATTTATTTTTCAGTGATAGATACTGCATTTGCGAGGAAGTGAAAAATTCTGCAAGAGTACCATCTCATATCAAGAAAATAATATTCATCGGATTCAGCAGAAAATTATAGATCACCATCATTCGTTTCGACGTACAACAAGAACACATGAATGATGAGTTGTTTGCCCTTATTATGGATGAAAACTAGGATTTTAATTTAGTAGGAATTCACCAATCGTTATTATCGTTCTGTAAAACCCAACATTTTATAACTACCGACCAGGAGACAACTACCAGGCTGTCATTTTAATTTTGTTTAGATAGTATCATAATGAAATCAGTTGAGTTGTGTTCCAGTTACCATAATGAACAAAATTAGATAACTGCTATTTGTCAGTTGTATAAAGTAAATTTCTTAATTAAAAATAATTTTTTAAATTTTTAGTTAGAAACTGATAAAATCAACACAAATGAAATGAAAAATTCTTTAAATACAATTTGGCTATTACTAAAGATCTTTTCGATTCGTTTGCTATAGAATTACAATAGTTGCGTTTTATTATCTGATGGGGATCAATTTTTAACACGTATGTATAAAATACAGTAGATGACGGATATATGAAAGTCAAAAAATCCAAAGAATTTCTTTCTTATATCCGTATTTTCTTATATACAAAAATTTACATAAGAAAGAAAGGTTATTATATAAAAAAATGTATATAAGAAAGAAAATTTCTTATATCGTCACTACAATGCAGAACTAGTCTAAGTCAAATTTTCCAAATTTTTTAAGAAGAACCTTAGTGCGTAAAATGCTGACTTTATGACGTTATGATTATATTCTATTATTTAAATTCTGAAGGAATTACTGCACGTAGGAATATTCAGAATATGTAGAAAATGCTTGGAACACAACAAGTTTCCTTATGACATAAAAAAAAACTCATTTTTAAATTTTTTACTTAGACTAGTTCTGCATTGTAGCGACGATATGCGTGTTTTTTTTTTTTTTTTTTTTCTCGATCATGTTCAATCAGTTACTTCTTTGACAATTCAATAAGGGTGGGTTCAGAAATTTTGTAAAAGTTAGGCGGCGCATCATTTTGATGTTTACACGATAAAATTATTTATAAACGTTTTCTCATCTGTGTAATGAATGAGATTTTGTATCAGAATAAGTTTCTTATATTATCAGTGTCTTTCTTATAAACGTGTTTCTTATAAGATGTAAATTTAACACTAATTATCTTTATGGGAATGTGCAGTGTGTTTTGGAATGTTTGTCTTATAAGCGTGTTTTTCTTATACGAGGCTTTCTTATATTCGTCATCTACCATACAAAAACAACACGTAATCCTGCTTTCTATTTGAATCATTTGAATTTTGTAATTCAGTGATCCAAAAATTAGTACTTGTTCTGGCAGGTAGATGGCATTTTTGTTTTGCATATATGGTAAGATAGTGTACACTGTAGTTTAAAGAAAAAAGACAATAAATACATGAAATTTGAACAAACAGAAGGGCAAAAGAGATGGTTATATATATATATGTCACTCTGATTTTGTTTTGGTTTTATTATCAGAATCCAATCCAAAACAAATTCTGTGAGGATAATAAGACATGGCTATTGTTTCGATTTTGCGAATTCGAGTTTTTATCGAATAAAAAGTTGGATTTTTTCTATCTTAAAATAAAGCATTCTTCAATTTTTTAATATAGAAGTATGCTTTGAAAAATGTTGTTTCTTCAATATTTCTGTTCTATTTCTTCTTTTACCACAACAGAAACAGTTGCTTGAACAAGCCTTAAATTAAAGTCATTACCACTGCAGTTCTGGTATCTTCCTTGTGCTATAAAACGGAGAACAGTAAACACTGCAGAGGACTTAAGTTGTTTAAACAAATTTTACTGTCATTTAAAATACCAAAATTGTTTTCTAATATATAATAAGCCTGAATTAGAAACCAAAAGAAATAATTTGAGAACAACAGTTAGCATTTTATGACTGGTTTAAAAATGTCTGTTTTTTTAACTTCCCAAAACTTTTTTTTTTTTTATGGACTTTGATAGCTTTTGGGGCTGAAATGGTAGAAAGTGGCAGTTTTGGGAAACCTGCCTTATTTGAATATTCCAAAGGATCGGAGTGTTCTCTCATATTTTGTTCTTATTCAAGAAACAGGCACAGCTGTTTTACACTGCTGGTTAATAAATTTAGTTTAGAAATACACAGCAATAAACGTTTTGCTAGATTATTTTCACATGAAAGAAACTCTTCGAAGTTCGAAGAAGGCAACATTTGTTTTTATACTAAATTAAACTAAATTAAACAGGAAGTTTTCTTCAATAATACAAATAATTTATTGGGTTGTGTTAAAGTTGAGTTGGGCTTGAGGTCAACTCAACTTAGTTGATCTGTCATTTATAATAGGTACATAAGTAATTAGATTTCGGTTGTCTACGAGCTTCTGCGTCTATAATTTATATTTTTCATCGCATTTTATTTTTTAATAGTTTTTTTGTTTGTATTATTTTTTGTTTTGTATTATTTTTTTTGTTTTGTATTATTTTTTTTTTATTTTCAAGAAGTATTGTAGGTTACGGTCTACGAGAGCTCTTCAGTGTTCAAATCCACCCCTCACCGACATAGTCGATAAAACGAAAATAAATTTAATAATGCAAAAATATGATAATTCGAATTATGAATTTTAATAATTTCTTTTTTACAGAATTCCCTTTCTTTAAAAATTCATATTAAAAATTTGCACATAACAATAAAAACAAACATTAAATTGTATGTGATAATAACAATTTTTTATTTTTTTGTTTACGTATCATAAAATAACGGGCTTTGTTTGACCATTCCATATAATAATAAACTTTTCTCTCCCGCATATCTTCGTCGAATTAATTTTGATAAAAATCGATTCTTTGTCCAATAAAGAAAATTAACTTCGGTCGTAAAAAGTTTTTTCTTTGATATGTATAGGTACTTAACATTCATATATAACTCCCTGAATTATTAATATCTATTTATGTATTGAAAATACAAAATACTTTTATCTGATTATCATAATTTCGGAAGATAAAATAATGAACACGAGAAACGAGTGCCGTTGATAATTGCGATATGGTTGTATCTATATTATATTAGATATTTGTTTTAAAATATTTGAATTTAAGAAATCAACCAACATTGTTTTCTTCAAAAAGTTTTTTGTCAGCTAAGCAAATTTTTACTCGCAAACAACAACAAAAAAGTAATATCTATTAACATTTTGTTTTGTATAAAAGTTTTTAAGCGTGTTTTCTTCAAAAGTTTATCTCAGCAATGTTTTATAAAACTGATTATAAAAACTTTGATATTGTTTGAATTCAGAAAACAAAAATCTTTTTTTATTGTTTGCGTGTACAAATTTCATGAGCTGGCTATACACTTTTGATAAGAACTTGCATATTATTTTTTTTGTGAAGAAATTTACTGAGTTGGCTCTGCACTTTTATAGAAAACCACCTTTTATGGTTACAAAAAAAGGAAAAATATTTACCCTGCAATTCCAATAGTCGAATCTGCTAACTGAACGATTGAAACAATTACACTTCGAAATTTATCTAACTAATATTTTCTAGAACATTTTCAGCTCAACAAAGTTAAAGCTTATTTTTTCAGTTGACATTTTCATTGAATCGGATGTTGCATATAGACTTGTTTAAAAAAAACTTGTAACTGACAATAGGTACCTAGTATTTTCTTCTTGCAGAATTTTACGAGTGTAAAAAACAAAAAGAACCGGACCAAGAACTCTTCTTTGTGGAACACCAAAATTTGTTTTCCCTAAAACCATTAATATTTCATTTCTTGATTAACTTGAAATAGTCTATTGAAATCTGCCATAAACTTAAGAACTTAAAAATACTTTAGAAAATTTATTTTAAAATGGCAAATGGCTCTCAGCAAGAATGATAATAGACTTAAGTCCATATATTCAAATACTGAGATGTAGTTATGTTGAACCTTAACCTCCATATAAATTCAAACTAATTTATTTTTTGCTATTGTAGCATATCGACGCGACGAAAAAAAATAAACCTTCCAAATTTTGTATGGCGATCTATGATAAAAGGCTTTGAATTTTGTCTTTTTTTTGTCTTTAAATGTTCAAAACAATATTTTTACACTGGAATTGCAAAAAAGTAGCTGTGATGATTGTTTTGCATTAATTTTTTCGACTTACGAGGCTCTGCACTTTAACCGTCGATATGTCAAAAGCTCTTCAGTTAATTCATATTTAATTCACCTAATTTAGTATATGGACTAACTAAAGAATTTTTCATTTAAATTATTCTCAATTTTCTACTAAAAATAAGACTCTTTTTATCAAAAACTGTTCTACACAAGTTGTGTCAGCTTATGTCTAATTTGGATTCCTAGGTGACTAAAGGTTTAAATACATACATATATATTTATATATATATTTTCGACATCTACTCGAGAAATTCTACGAAAACTGTGTTTTGTGCTTAAACTATTTAACATTTCTTAAAAAAAACCTTGTATCTGCTGGAAGGTAAGATTTGTTCCCTTAAAATGGATAATTTTGTTTTTATTTGTACAATGGTTGGGTTTTGACAGACAGCTAATAGTCCTGTAAAATTTGTTTTTCACTTCGGTCTTTAAATTTTCGACAAAGCTTTTCATTGGAGAGCTTTATTTTGTTAGCATTTCATAAAAGGTACCCAAAGTTGGGATCAGGGATTTTTAATTGAATGAAAGATCAAGTCATATTCGAAGTTAAAATTACCTCACCCATAAATTCTAATTAATAATAGCAAAATTAATTATCATTAACATTTCAGTTCATCAATAACATTTTGTTTTCCTGACAACACTGGCATAAGTACCTACTGTTCCATTTAAACGCGAATGGTCCTCATACATTTGTCATTTAATCTTCATTCAGGCTTAATGTCTTTTCACAAGTCAATAAAAAAAAAAAAAAAACTTTTTCAACTTTACCATCGCAGAAGACAAAGTTTTATTTATATATTTACCTATATACACATTCAACTAAAGCTAGGAAGTAATATAGTTTTTTATCACTGAGTCCATACAGAAAAGTTTTATGTAGATGCAACCATATCTATAAAGTTATAGCATACCTACCTATACTCTTCCTGTGTCAACTTTAAGTTTTTCTTTTTTGTATGAGACTATTCTATTAGTTAAAAAAAATACATATGAAATGTGTGTCCCTAATTGACCTCAAACATTTTTGTAAGGAGGTTTTTATATTGTATGTCCCTAACAAGTAATATTTTTTGCACATATTATTTATTATCTTGAAAAATGTTTTATGAAGAGACGACCAATGCTATATCCTATGTCTCTCTTCCTACTATCACAGCAGAAAAAAAAATCAATTTAAAGAACTCAAAAAGCTAACAAGGGTTTCCTCCAAATTTGAAAAAAAAAAACTGAAAAATGTAAGTCTGAGGAATGTTTCTTGTTGTTTTCAGTTAATTTTGTGCTTTGTGGTTTGAGTCTCGGCTATAAAAGAATTTTAACATTCTCATTTTTGCTGGCTATTCTTTTGGTATATGTTTATTGTTGTTGCTGTTTCTTGTTTTTGCAGCTATGACAAAACACAAAAAAAAAACACATCACAAAAAATATATACATATGTACATGTTCTCATTTGCACGATTCGTCATCACTACGACTACACTACTCATCGTTCTTTATTCTTACACACAAATATCTATGTATATATATTTTCTAATTCAATGGCGGCGGGTTAACGTTTCCTTCCGCAAAAAATCCGTCATAAAATACATAAAAACACACAGTCATGGAACAACATTTGGCTCATAAATTTTATTATGACCGCACTTGCGATGAAGGTTTTTTTTTTTTAGTATACAAAAATAATGCTGGCTTCGAAAAATATCCTTTCCAGGAGGACGCCTAATTTGATGTGTTCTTTTTTTATTCGGTTCCTTATATTTTATTACATATTCTTTGTTGAATTTTTATTTTATATCCATCCTATGTCTCTATCTCTGTCTACCACTTATACATGTACACACTATATGACTTTTTATGTTTGCTTTCTTCTTCTGCTAACTTCTTCTTCTTCTTCTTCTGCTAAATCTTTAATTAAAAAAAAATTGTAATTAACTGAAAAATAAAAAAAAAAAAAATTAACACTTAAATTCTAGTGAAGATTTTAACAAAAGAAAAAAAACTTAGTTTTAGATTTAAAATATATTTTTTAGTTTTGTTTTTGGAAAGATCCTTTGCTTGCATGTTTATAGTATTTATTTCAGAGATCGGGACAAAACTGGTAAGACACTACTGAACACTAAGATGCCATCAGCACCAGCACACACTGCCGAGGAGGCACGTTTACTTGGGTAAGATAGGTGTTATTATTTCTTGTCTTAATATTTTATTCCTCTGTGTTGTCAATGTTCCTTTTTGTTTTAAATTCCTTAAAACAAATATCAATGTTTCTATTTTTTTTTGATTCCTTAAAACAAAAAAAAAGCGATGGGATACATTTTTGTGTGTTGTTTTTATTTATCTTGAGAAAAAAAAAACTTTTGTAAAAGTTTGTTGAGGTGAAAAAAAAATTGAAACTTTTCCTCTCTCTATCTTTCTCTCTTGACACAAAAAAGGAGAAACTTTTTTTTTTTAATGTGCGGTGAAGTGCCACAGGAGAGCATTGTTTGTCCTAAAGTTTTTCATTTAATAAATTTAATTTTTTTCCACTTCACTGATTAAAATTTAAAAAAAAATAAAATCAAAATCACTGTAGCTGCACTTTAAGCGCATGAAATAAGTAATTTGAAACATCAACAAAACTCTGTAACAATGGAATTGAAAAATCAAAAAATAAAAACTACCCAAGTTCCTTATCTAATGCTGAAAGCATCAGATGTCCAATGTAGAAAAACAAAATTTACTATATAAATCTAAAAATATGTGCGTGTTGAAAGTTTTTCTTTTTTTTTTACTGGAGTTAAGTTATGTCTTTTAATATCTCTGTCTTATCTGTCACCCCCCATCGAACCGAAGGGGTGTATTTGTGTTCCATTAATATTGATTGGATAAAAAATTTCTTCTAATCTATGTACATGTATAATTTTTTTATAGCACAATGCCAGTCGATCCAATGGATGATATTGAATTACGTTCGGTTCAATTGCAATTCAATCGACGTGATTCTATTGTTGACCATTGTGAGCAGAAGCGTATACCCACGGATAAAGGTGAAATTCAAGTAGCAATACAAGGTGATCCAAAGAAGTCGGCTATATTGACGTATCATGATTTAGGATTGAACTGTAAGTAGAAGTTGACTCCAGATATATCCATTTAATGGATTGATATTATGATGGGAGACACTTTGTGGTATATTATTATCATGTGTGTGTTCTTTTTAAAATAAATCCTCTTCTTTCTTATTCTTATTTAGATGCAACGAGTTTCTCTGGATTTTTCAATTATCCAGAAATGCGGGAAATATTGAATAACTTTTGTGTGTACCATGTAACTGCACCAGGTCAAGAAGACGGTGCACCAACTCTGCCAGAAGAGTAAGTTATTTTTATTTTTACATTAACTTATATGGTATTGACGTTATTTTTGCGTTCTCATATTCCTGAGAAGTTTTATTTTAAATTTTTTAGGAATGAAATTTTTAAGAGTTTCAAACTAACATATAAGTAACTACATATGTATTTGATATTTATTTTACTACCTTCTGTTGAAAAAGTAAGAAGTTTCTATCTTATATCTTAGTTACGCTATATTTAGTTACACTATTTATTTTCTATTCTCTTTTCCGAATTCCGAAAATTTATATTTATTTAGACAATTTATGTTAGCTTTGCCATCCTGGCCAGAAAATACCCGAACGGTGGTTATGTTAAAGGATATAAATAAATCTGTAGACTAAGCCATTTTAAGTTCCTAACATTCCAAATCAAACTACCAACATTTTAGGTAGTTTCTTAGATCTGACCATAGAGTACGTATAAGCTGGATAACTACCACATGCTCATGAAACTGAGCATAAAGAGCCTTAAGTTAAAACTCGACAATGATTTCAGCTAGTACGGTGACAAAAAACGACCCCCAAAGTTGGTTCTGTAGATAAATTATATCTATAAAAATATAATATATTGCTACAATAAATTTAACTGAACAAAATTTCGCAAAAAATTGTCATTTTTCTAGGTAGGATGTACCAATATATTTCAAATCAACACATTCTTTTGTCTCGGTATATCGGCCAAAAACTCTTTTGCTGAAAGAAATTGCAGCTTTTTACAATTTATTTTTTGGGAGATAAATTAAGCCATAATAACGTAACGACATGCTTTGTTCTCGAAGAATAAGATTTGCTCGTTTTCAAAGTTAAAGAAATATATGTAAATGTTATTTTCACGGTGAAGTACCATTGAATTTGATGGATCTGGAGAGATTACCTCTAATCGAGTAAAAACTGATTTTTAATAACAAATTAGGACATGTTTGTACATTTCTGTTATCGTATATTGCATGATTCAATTTAAACCAGTCGAGTAAAACAAGTATTTCTAAATTAGCTCCCAAATTCAAGCAATTTCAAATTCTTGTCAACAGAAAATCCCTAATAAGTCAAAAACTCAAAATAATATAGAAATGTACTTCGTAATTTTCCATTGAACGAAGACGATTTTGGTACACAACAGAGCCGTATAGAGCAATACAAAATTCAAATATGTATATACATTATTCACAATTATTATAATAATTTGTCTAATAACATTTCTTAACATAAATTATGATTTTTCTTTGCATTCTAGTTATGTCTATCCAACAATGGACGAATTAGCTGCCCAGTTGCTCTTTGTGATGTCACACTTTAATTTGAAGATCATAATTGGATTTGGTGTTGGTGCTGGTGCTAATATTTTGGCACGTTTCGCTCTTCAAAATCCCCAAAAGGTAGCAGGACTTTGCTTAATCAATTGTGTATCGACAACCTCAGGCTGGATTGAATGGGGCTATCAAAGTTTCAATGCTCGTTTCTTGCGTACGAAAGGCATGACCCAAGGAGTCGTTGATTATTTAATGTGGCATCATTTTGGTCGAAATCCTGAAGAACGCAATCATGATCTTGTACAAATGTACAAACATCACTTTGAGAATAATGTCAATCCGACCAATTTGGCAATGTTCATTAATTCGTATATTAGTCGCAATGATTTAAATATCACCCGGTCACCACCTCCAACACCAGGACAACAAGCAGCTATCACTACCCTCAAGATGACAGTAATGAATATCACGGGATCCTTGTCACCTCATGTTGAAGATACCATTACCCTTAATACACGTCTAGACCCTGCTACATCAACATGGATGAAGGTAAATTCTTAATTAATTGCAATCGTGTGTTAATTCTGGATATTTGTTTCCTTTTTAAAGATTTCCGATTGCGCAATGGTTCTAGAAGAGCAACCTGCTAAGGTTTCTGAAGCTTTCCGGTTGTTCCTCCAGGGCGAGGGATACGGTAAGTGTTAGAACAAAACAAAAATAATAGATTCATCTACAATAAAACAACAACAACAACTACAACTTCTACAAACTTCATGATAATCAAAGCATCAGAAAATAAAAAACAAATTTTTATTAATCTTTGCAAAACATTTATCATTAAATAAAAAAAGAAAAAAGAAAAACATATAGTATACTAGTGAGAGAGCACACACACACAACAACAACAATTTACAAAATACAAAATCATTCTTTTAGTTTTGTTTATTTTTACATTTTTGTTTGTGTCGTCTTCACAATTATTTTTATTTTGTTCATTGTGTGTCTTCACTTCACATTTATTTCTCTCTCATTTAATAGAAAACATAACAAACAAGAAAAAAAAAATGCAAAAAAATACATTTTGTTTATATTTATGAATTAAGTGTTAAATGTTTTATTTACACTACTAATAAAAAAACACAGAACAATCAAATTTGTACATTAAAAACCGTGACTACAATCAAAATTGATTATTTTTTTTTTCTATTGAAAAGAAAAACATCGAATTTATAAATTTGATAAACTAAAAAAAAAATCTTAACACTCACAACGGGTAAAAAGAACATAGAATATGAATGTTAAAAAAAATAAAACAAAATGATTTAAATAGACATAATCATGCTTTTTATGCTTTTGCTGTATATTACAAAAATTAACAAATCAACAAGAAGCACATCAAAGGAAATTTACGAATTTTAAAACTTTTTTCACACTCCAACCAAATTGGAATTCGCTGATATTTCCTGCAAGTAGCGTGTATTTAGTAGAGGTCTTGATTTGAGACATGGTGTCATGTTTACTCTTTCAAATAAGCCAATACATCTTTTTATTACATATTATTTGTTTGCAAATTGAAGTTTTTAACCAATTACACGTGTAATATTAAATATACATGTAAATATAAATTCACGATCAATAATTATATTATACACGTGCACAAGTACACTCCAGAAGTTAATGTTAAAACTTTTTGAACTATGGTGCTCTATATTCGTTTTGAACAGACATACCGTCTAATAATATTCATGAAGACTCTGATTTAATTAATCCTCCAATTTACACCCCGCAACCACAGGGTATACCGTTGCCCATCATCTCAATCGTTATGATCAACAATCTGTACTTTTTACTTGATTTATGGGCCAAGTATTCGAGGTTTTAATGAACAAAATCATGAGCAAGAAGCCAAAGGTTTTCCTCTATCGTCCTTGGGTATGCTTGTCTTTACGCCTTTGCGTCCATCTGCATGGCTCACAGATATAAAAAAAATAGCAATATTTATGTAGAATAGCCAAAATACTTTCTACTGATTCTGAAATTTTAAATTTTAGAACCAGTTCATAAGCGTTTAAACCAAAGAAGATCTTTGATTATTTGTTACACACATTTCTTTAGAGTAGACAAATGTTCAAAATATTCACTTGTACTGTATTATGCACTCTAGTAAAAACTGAACTTCTTATCTCTAACTAAGGAAAACTACAGCTTTGTTTACAAACAAAAATGCGCAGTGAAATCAACATCGAATTGAAACATCAAAATATATATCACCTCTATTTACAAAAAAAAAATAAACATTTCTGTGTATGGTTGATATAATTAAGCCCATTGGGTTTGGTTGTTTCGTACCAAGTTTGATAAAAATGGTAAAAATTCAAAAATCCTTTAATGTGCTTCATTCACAAAAGCACTGCCGTTTAGACCAGCCTGTTGTTTTTGTTTTCTTATTTTATTTATTTATTTAAATTGAATCTTTTGGCTCTTAATAAACAATTAATACTAAACATTAAATCTTTACTATAAGCAGAAACATTCTTGCTTTGCTTGTTCAGCTGAGAAACTTGCAAATATCGTTTCAAATCATTTTCATGTTTGTATTTCTTTTTAAACCGCTTAAAATCACAAGAAAAAAAAAATATTTGTGTAGACATTTCGTTTTCGCATAAAAGTACATTTTTGTCGTAAAAAAAAAATTTTAAAAAGAATGAATTATTTCTGTTCTCAGAGATTCGATAGTTAAAAGTTTCCCATTTATTTTGTTATTTGTTCTCTTATATTTGTATTTCCTATATTTACTATAGCATTGCAGGTTTTCTACTTTCTGTGAATGGATAGTTTGTTAAAAGTTCGGCTTTAATTGATTGATATTTTTTTTGTTCAAACAAAAAGAAAATAAAGAAAGACAGACAGAAGTCAAAGTAATGATAAATTTGATCAGTATTTTACCATAGGATTATTTTGTTAATTAAAAATATAATATTAAATAAAAAAACTAGGGAGTTTTGTATGTATGTATGTTTATGAACGAATGCATATACTATGTTTAATATAGACCATTATACTATAAATAATTAAAAAATAAAAGAAAATTAAATAATATATATAGCTACTGTTAATGTAATTTGTTTGCATTATACATATTGAAACAATAATCCAAAATATATATAAATTATACATTTAATTAGTATCAATTTTGTGAACAGCTTACGAATTAATAAATATATATATTTATTATTATGTATAGATTTAAAAAAAAAACCTTTATAAATATTTATAAAAAAAAAACTATTGAAAGAAATCACTGTTTATAAAATCAATATATTTAAAATTTTAGACGAATAAAATTTTAAATTTGCTTGCTAAACTTTTAAAAGTTAAAAAAAAAAAAAAATAAAGCGAAATCAAACCAAACTCAATATTTATTTTTTTGATTTTGTTTGCTAAGTAGAATATTGGCTTGCTAAGCACATAAGTTATTAAAACAAAGTTAGAGGCGGAAAGTTTTCTCTTAGTTTAGATTAGTTTTCAAAATTGGAAAAAGGAATTACGTACCTACGTTCAAATAGGATATTTTTGTTTATAAAAAAAAACTTACCATCTTACGTTAAATAATGTATATTGCACGGATTTTTGCTATATACGTTTAAACCCATGCATTAAGCGTTAGCGTTTAAATTAAAATTTAATTCAAATATTAATATAAAAATTCATGATTGATATCAATTTTTGCAAAAAGCTATGGTGTGTCCATTTTCGATAACTTCATTTCATTGAATTATGAACGTATGTATTTACTACAAAGTTAAATAAAAAAAACTTCATCGGTAGTTCTTAAAATTCAGTTCTAATCGGCTTTTCGATGGATCAAACAATTCACGTGACATTCCATTCGTTTCAAATAATGTTTTTTTGTTTGGAATTCTCAAAATCATCTAAGTAATAAAATTCACAATTTTTGGAATAATTGTTTGCCTCCCACGGAAGCAGAATTACAAACGTTCAAGCGCGGACAAATATAGCATAGGAAAACGGATTTGTTTTAAATAATTCAATTCAACCGATCGCTACCTTCCCCTATTAAAAACAGATTAAACTTTCTTGAAAGTTTTTGATGAATTAAAATCAATTCATTCAAATTCCGAAAAAATAGAAGACAATTAATTTCGTTATAAACATTAACGGTTTTCAATTCTTCAATTTTAGATTCGTATAAAAAGTCGGTTACCTAATCGATACAGTCCTAAAGCTCAATTTTAATTTGTTGAACGATATTGTTTTGATCGTCTATGTTTATAATGTTTTTTGACTAAGTCCACAATATTCCAATTTATAACAGTATTGCTTATACCGCCCTTCAGGGACAGGATTTCTGACGGCCGGTATAATTTTAATGGCGTTTTTGATTAGTAATCCGGAAGAGAAATGTAAATCGAACGCTTCAAACAGATCTTATCGATTCTGGTTTGGATCCTGAATCCAGAAGCATTTTCTCTTCTATTGAAAAGAAGAACTGTTATTTTGTGGGGTTCAGAAGTCTTCTGGGCGATGAATCGAAAACGCCATAAGTCTACGCCTCTTCTTCACTATTTTGAAATATATGTACATACATAAGCTTAACCCCTGCTATGTATTTATTTTAAAAGGTCTCCTGAATTTTTGTTTTATTTTAGGAAGCAAATTAAAACAACTTTACGAATAAAAATAAGCTTTCTCAGCATGTTATTTATGGGAACCACTTTAATGCATAGCGGTTGCAGTAACCTAGTTAAATTTGTGTTTTATTTTGTTTAAAGATTTGTTTTTAAGCAATTTCTGAAATGGTTTTTACTTTTGAATTTGTGTTTCGGTTGCAAAACTTAACTATTTGTTTGCACAGTTGTGTTTGTGTGTGTTAAAAATAAAATATATTGGTCATTTCTCATCTCACCGCAAATAAAATAAAATCTTAATAAAACACGCAACATTATTGCTGACAGACATAACCTTTAAAATATACATACATTCATTACAACACTCAAAATAAAAAAAAAAAACCTTAGATTTATTACAAAAAAAAGAAAAGTTTTTTAAGTAATTTGGATATTTATTTATTTTTTTCTTTTTCTCTCTTATATAACCCACCACATCATAAAATACACTTACCATCCATTGCTCCGCCCCACAATTAAAAAATAAATATTAAACTAAAATCGTTTGCCCTTTTGATTTGGTCATTTGCATATAATAAAAAAAAAACCATCGTTACTCATAAATGCACCTTTCATTCATCGCGTTTGTCCAAAAATTAAATTGGACTGAATTATCACCGGCAACATCGTTGGATCAACAAACATATTTACAATTTTTAAATACGTTTTACAATACAAAAAAAATTCAAATATTTTCTTTCGGTACGTATAAATCTGTCCCACACTGTACTTTTTTTTTGTTCGATATTGTTGTAAATATGTGTTTCTGCTGGCGTCTTTGGTTTGGTGGTTTATTTTTTTTTTGATTGTCATCTTCGGTTTTTGGGTTACAATAGCTGAGAAATCACAATAACTTCTTACTTCATTTATACTACATCCTGACGCAGCTGATGTTTTTAATACAAAATGAGTCGCCACAATCATTTTCTCCTCACCATTATAACCGTTCAGAGTATTATTAATAAAACAAAAAAGAGTAAAAGATAAATAATGTGGAAAATAAAATAGAAAATTTAAGCATTATTCTTTGTCGAAACTAATTTTAAAAAAATGCATAAGAGTACTTGCAATTAATTTATTTAATTCAATTTTTTTTTATATAATATTTAGTGCCTGTTTAAATCAACAAAGAAGCTTTAAAAAATTAAACGTAGTTTTCTAGTTTTTGAGTTTGTATTTGTATACGCGTGTTGATTTTGGTGATTTGTTTTTCTTATTTTCTTACATTATTATATTTGTTTTTGTTACTCCTATCACACATTCTAAAACCTATAAATAAATAAATCCGGGACTTTTACCAGCATTCCTTCAACATGTCTTTTTGAATATGATGCAACTGCATCATAAACATTTTTCGCAAACTGTGCTTTGCATTCTATGCATATATTATCCCCTCACCATTTTTAGTTTTGTTTTAAATAAAATATTATTTTGTTTTCGATCCCAACTAGACAGAGAGAAACAATATTGTATACTTAAAAAATTTTCAGCTTGAAATTCTGAATATTCGTTGTCTTGCATCAAACTCTCTAGATTTAATGCCTAAAAAGATAGAGGCAAGCTTCTACCTTAGTTTTCAGTTTTTTTTTTCTTTTGGTCAGCACTAATTGTTGGAAATTTCGCTATCGCTATCAATCATTTCTTTTTCCGATTTTTGATTAAAAAAAAATAAAACAACAAACATCCTCGCTGTGAAATTGTTCCTTAGCTAGTTTTGTTAATCCTCTGTATTTATGCTTTGTATTATCTTTTGTATGTTTGCTTGTGAAAATTTTATTTTATTTTTTTCTTTAAGTTTTTATTTCTATATTTATTAAACATTTCTTTTTATTTTGCTCAGCTGTTGGTGCCCTACAATCAATGCGATCGCATGCAACATTAGCCTTTGGTAGTTCCAAAAGTTTAATTTCCTCACGTAAAACATCAACTTCAACAACCGATTCGCGTAAACAACCACAGGAATGATTTCCTTTTTGAAAAAAAAAAATTAATTATTATTATTATTATTTATATGTTTACACTTTTTGTATGTAGGATTTATATTATTAAAATAATATAATTAAAAAAACAAAAAAATAAATATTAATTTGTATGTGTTAATATTATTATTTTACACTTTAAGTAAGTCTAGTTTATCATAATCAGAGAAAAAAAAAATTATGCAAAGGAGATAGGATAAATTATTATGCCTGTTAAAAATTTGAATTATATACATTTATTTGTACTATTATTTTTAGAAACAGTGTTAATGATTTTATTATAAAAAAATTATAAAAAGACAAAATTATTTACCTTTGTTTTAAAAGATTTTTAATTTGTTAATCATGAGAAATGCATATCTAAGGTTGGTGATTCCAAAATAACGACTAATTTTTCTCTGGAATACGTCTACTGCCGAAGTCATCGTTCAGGCGAATACTAAACGAACTACTTTGGAATAAACTGCATGCAGTGGATGGTTTGCACCATTAACAATAATTCAACCTTCTTAATTTCCAAATATATATTCAAATTATTATACATAGCTGCATTTAATAATCCACATGATCTGAGATGAATCAGCTAATCTTTGTATAAAAAGAGATATCCGATAGGCTATCCACCTATCCCAAAATTTTCAAATACGTTGAGTTGTTAGAAAGATATCATTGTCATTGTGCAAATAGTTGGAAAATCTTTAGCAATCTCCTTATTTTATTTATAAACACATTAAATTCATTTATTTAAATATATCTTGTCATAATATATTTTACCTGCAATCTGTCAATCTTGAATAAATTAATGAATTTGAGTGAACTATTGCGTTCGTTCAATGAACATTTCATTCATTTCAAGAAACTAGAAACATGTTTTCATTAGGGCAAATGAGGTGACTTTGTTAAAATTTTTCTCTTATTTATTCACAAACGTCAAAATCATCACTTTGTGAAAACTGACATTGTTTATCTATTGTTGAAAAGAAATACTAGCATTAGGTATGTTCAGAAAATTTAGATCTCAGAGAATTCTCTCTCTAAAAAAATTGAGAAGCCGAATTTAATATTGTTTATCGACAGCTTTTGCAAACCTAAACCTAAAGCTATAATAATATTTGACCAGGGTAAAAACTATAGTTTGGATTATTGATTCAAATAGAAAGCAGGTTCTCGTGTTGTTTTTTTTTAATTAAATAAATGTTAAAAATTGATCGATCCCGATCAGAACATGAGGATAATAAAATGTCGATAATATTCACATCAATTGGATTTTAAAATAAAATACAAAATTTTATTTTCTGCAAAATAGAAACTGTTTATTTTTGTGTTTAAGATGTTTGTCTTTAATATAATTTTTTTTTACTGAAATCTTTAAGAACAACACCTGCTCTTTTCAATTCTGAATATAAAAAATTACTTTTCAATTATATTGTATTAAATTAAGACCTTACAATTTCTTAACTTGGCCAACAGAAGAAACAAATTAATTTTTATATACTTTAAAAAATGCAAAAATCTGACAACCAAAAATATGATGTTGTCAATAAATTGTTGTAGGTATAGTTCCTTTTTTGTTTTATTTTAATTTAGTTAAAAACAGGCTTTGCACGGCATTGATAGAAAACAAAATAACCATAAACCACCTTAAAAGTTTTAATTGTATATTTAAATATTATTTTTGCACCTTAAAGATTTATTTTTGTATTCTTTAAAACTAAATCATTATTTAATTATTGTATTGTGATAATGCTAAGCAATTATAATTTTTCTTCCGCACGCATTGTAGATAATTAAAATGTTACTATTAAGTTTTTTTTTTAATATTATGCTTTAATTATACAACAGTCTTTAATGGTAAGATTCGATTTGAGGTATTTTTATGCAATTGTAATCGATTGTGTATTTGTACATTATAAAAATCGAGAAAATTGTTCTGGGCTTAATATAATATTTCAGTGTGAATCATCATAAATAAATAAAAGAAATCATTACATATTAATTTAAATTTTGAAGTATTTATATATTTTTGGAGAAAAACAAAAACCGATGTCGTTGTTGATTGTTGAGTAATAATATGATCGAATGGTCGTAAATGGTTTGGAATTGCGCTTTTCAGAAATGTCTCCGAAAAAGAAAAAATAATAATTAAATCATGAAAAAACAACTAACACAAAACGGCTGTTCTGATTTCCGAATTTTTAAACGGAAACGTAAATTAAATCCATGCGGATTGAAAAATGTAGTTCTCATCACCGGATTTAATGGGCAGAGTAAGCAACTTGAAATGAAAAAAAAAAAAATATTTTCGAATTCAGCTGTGGTAGGTTCTTATGCTTGCAATGCCAAACAAGTTTTGATTTCAATGTTGCTCAGTACAAAATCTTAATTCTTTTATAATAATGAAAAATTATTTAAAAGCCTATTTATTGATTTCTTTCGCATTTGGTGATAGTTGGTAATTTAATTCATTCTCTTACACCAATATAAACGAGTTGTGTTTGTTAGGAATGTCTCCAAAATCTTTTAATTTAATTTGAAAGATAATTGTACCAATTAAGATATATTAAGAAAAAAATATGTACCTACTGCGGAAAAACGAAATTCTTTCCTTGCAACGTAAATTTACCATTGAATGATGCGAGGGACAATTCGATCTGCAAAATTTGGCACATTGCAGATCCGTTCGTTACGTAGACCACCCTTCAATTCGTAAAATATCAAATTGAACTGGCAAAATTCGTAAACGGGACGTTAAGGTATTTCAACAAAAATCAGAACAGCCGTTAAATTATATTAACTTATTAATGGGTAGAAAAATGAAAGTAAATATACAAGCTGAACAAAATATACAACTGAACAAAACAATTTGATAACTGAAACAATTTTTTTTCACGTAGGAATTATCTAATAAATTAATTACTTTGATTAATTGAAATCTTCTTAACAAACTAACAAAAGATTGAGACTGACACCCCTAATACGGTTGTCAATTATCAATAGATAGTTGATAAATTTTGAAAATCGATAATAAAAAACTCAAATGATACAACTTTTAATCATTGCGAATGGTGCAGAACGTTGTGGATTACAAGAAAATTGATAACTATCACGGAATAGTTGATAGGATTTTTATTTAATTGAGTTTTAATGTACCAAATTTCAATATTTATCAACTATCCATTGATAATTGAGAACCAAAAGTCAAATTCGCTTAATTTTCTCGCTATTAGCGGGACATAATAGATACCAATGAGTTCAAATAAAAAAAAAAAACGCTTAGGAGCTTTCCCACGGTGACTTCAGGGCTAACCTAATGTTAATAACAAAGGAGAATGGGCAAAAATGTATGGAGCGCTGGCCCAGCTCCAATAAGAACGACCTTTATATCATATATAGGTACGTATTCATAAATTTTTTATCAGTTAACCGTTTGGCTAAATTCGCTGTGTGGGCGAAGTTATTTCAGGTTTACAAATCTTTGTTTTCATTAATTTCCTCTAATATTTGTGGTTTCTTTACGTTACAAAAATCTACCATTTTCATTTTGAAAATAATCTTTCGCACCGGCATACGAAAGTCGGAGCTATTTTAAACTCTTAAATGAATGTTGATTTGTATATTTGTATATGTACATATGTAGCTTTACCTGGCATTGGATTAGATTTTCCATTTTAAAAATCAAGTGTTGCTGTGATTTGTATCTGTCAAATAATACGATGAAATATCACCAACGGCATCCAAAATACGACCACAATGTTTTCGATGTAATAAAAGATAATGTACATAGATACGACGACCTGTAATTATTTCACTCATCTTCATCAAATGAAAATACTCATACATACATATTTCATACATTTTGTATTCAAATACAATTTATTGAGAAGCACACACACACTACACCGTACAACATGAATTTTATTATTTTTCATAGTTAATTTTGCTTTCACCAATTCATTTGAAAAACAAAGAATCACCAACATAAAAAAAACCCTGCCTCCAACCCCGTCCCTATCTACCCACAAAAAAAACAATAACAAAACACCAAACAAACCATCAAGATGGTTAAAATAAATTTAACAAAAACAAAACTATCCCCCTATCCAATTGTGCGTGCTATATGACCTAAAATAAAAAAAATCAGTAACGCCACTGTCCTCGCCGACAACGCCATCTGGTGCAAGCAAAAAAACAGCATCTCTCTTCTTTGGCAACTTCCATCAACAACAACAACAGCAACAAAAGAAGGAAGCCGATTTGGAGAACGGAAATGCCATAAGTGAGTGTGGCAGTTCTGATGAGATGGACATGGACACCAATGTGGACATGGACAATGCTACTGTCTACACAGGAATCAATCTTAATTCAAATAAAATTCGTATAACGGAGAATCCTCTACCAGAGCCGGTTTCATGTTAGATATAGATTTATCGTATCCTCTTTTACCATTAAATATACCATATGAACACTCATTTAAAATTATTGTCCTGCCCATTTAGAAACAGTGCAGAGTGTCTCCCCAAAAAAAATATTGTATCCGAGAAACGATGTTCCACAAAAAATAATATCCCTGTAAAAAAAATAAAACTTTTCAAAAATTTTGTGCAAACAAATTGTAAAATCAGACAAATTTATTGTTAACAATTTAGCTAGCTGTTAAGAATTGAAAACAAAAAAAGTAATAAAAATAAAATCAAATTTAAGATGTTAGCAACATTAAGCGGCAGAAAATTTTAACACATTTTATTTTTCAAAACAAAAAATTATAATATAAAAAAAAATCATGTTTGTAAATATAGATACTTAAAAATATTTCCACGAAAACATCACTATCAATTTTGGAAACTTGTAAGTACCTAAGTATATTTGTATGTAAATGTAGTTGTTAAAGTCAGAAATCTGATAAATTTAAAGTAAAAAGCTTATAAAATTTGAATAAAAGTTTAATGCAGGATTAAGGGCAGAAATCTTAGCACTTTCCACGTAAATCACTAAATTATAGGGATGGATTTATTATAAACCAATAAAATATTGGTGAACTGAGCAAGGACTAGAGGTCAGCATTTTATTAAAGTTTTACAGATAATGATTTCGTGGAAGACCTATACGTATTTTTTAAACAAGATAGTAACTTCATCGCGAAGAATAATTTTTTTTTTGGAGAAAATTTTTATCATTTTTACTTATTTATCCGTTTTTTTTTTCTTTTTTGTTTAAAAACGTACGTGTAAAATTATTATATATTCACAAACAAAAATTACTTCTGAAGTTTACTGAGTTGCATGAGAAAGCCGGCTTATGATTTGAAAGTCTTGTTTATTCTTTGGTCGTTGGAATCAAGCATCTTACCAGAAACTTAATTCCGCCCTCGTTTTTAATTGAGTCATCATGACTATACATTGGGCAAAGTTTAGTTTTAAAAGGTCCAAGTTCTTGATAAAATGAGAAGTGCGCTAAGAAAATTTTGTTTTAATAAAAATCAATCTTTCAATGCTACAAAGCAAAATAAAGTTTAAACAAAGAAAAGAGTTAACAAAATTTAACACTTACATAATATACATAAATACATATATATTACACCCAAAACAAAAACTTTAGTGTGTAAAGTGTAACTTTATTTCTGCCGCTTACTGTATACTATCCTGTAGATAATATTTGCGTAGTTGAATTAACCTAAAACTCTAGTAGAAGAGATCCATTTTTCGTTTCAGTTTTTAGACATTTAGAGATGCAACTATTGCATTGCTTTGAGCTTATAAAAGGACAGATGCGTGCTGTTTGTAAATTTAACTAACAAAAATTAAATATAGTTCAAAATTTGTTGTTATTGAATAAAAAAAACACAGAAACGTATAAATATGAATACCTATATACATATTATATTTGTAGTTTGCAATGAAGACTCTGCGAAAAGTCGAAAAAAGTAAAAAAAAAATGTAGTTAAAAAAGGTAAACAAATAAAAAGATACCTACTCGCCATTAAACAAAAAATTACCTATTTTTTAATAATCCCCTTTGGACTGTTTTAAATTGTTATGAGTCCTGTGATTATCATTAAAAACAAAAATAAATATTTTGTAATTTCAATTTGCACACTTTTTTCGTGTTTACTTAATAAAAATAACAACAAAAATAATGTTTTAAAGTGAAAAGAAGAAATAAAAAAATAACAGGGAATTGATTTATATTTGTATAAAAAGAAATTTGTAGGTATAGTAAAGCATTTATATCTATTTTTACCATTTGCGACGATCTTTTTTTTTAATATTACAGCATAAATAAAGTTTAATTTCACTTTGTGCCTATTTATAACAAAAAATTAAAAAAAAAATGCAACCCAATACCTACATATATATATGCTAAAAGAATACCTATGTTAAAATTGTGTTTTTTTTTTGTAAAATAAAGAAAAAAACAGTAAAGAAATAATAACAGGAGACATAAACACTCATAGTTACAACAGAGTATTTAAATAAAAGCAACCATATCAAAGGACTTAAACCAAGTATTTTTTTTAAGAAATACAAAAATAAATTAAATAATATTATTAATTGCATTTTTAACAACGAAATTTACAAAAGAAATTTAAATTAGTTGTTTAAAAAAAAGAGGAGACACAAAATTTACTGGAAGTAATTTTTATTGATGATTTAATAAAAAAGAACAACAAAAATACTTAATGAATAAATTAAAGAAAAATGTTTTTAAATTTTACACACTTACAATTAGATATAAATTCAAACAACAAGAAAAATTATTATAAATAATTGAAAACAAAAAATCAAATATGAAATTAATCGCTTTTGCTAAAAGCAACCCCGTTGGGAGAAAAACAACACAAAAACAAAACACACACACATCAAAAAAAATCAAAAAAAAATATTAATGCTTAATTTATAAATTAAGTCATAAATAAAGATTAAACATAAAATAAAATAATATTGATTCTAATGGTTTTTGCTTTTTGTAAAAATAATATTATAGGTAAAGTATACCAAAAGAACAAGAAAAAAAAATAAATAACTAAATACCTAAATTATTGTATTTTTTCCGAATAAAAAAATAATTTATGCCAGCTGAGGAAAATGTTGTTTTTTTGTTGAAAAGTTAGACTTCTGCTTAAGTTGTTGAGAAGCCAAAGTCTAAGATTTAAAGAGGTAGGTTATATTTTTCAATCAAACAAATCTAGTGGGTGATTCATTTAAAGGTAGGTACCTAACTTACCATCAAAACAAAAAATTCAGAATCAAAAAAAGTGTTGCAATTTGTTCGTTTGGCATTCCGGGAATGGGAGAGTTCTGGAGACTTCTTCCGGGTTACCAAAGGAAAACGCAAGTGAATTGACAGATAAACTGGAAAATGGAACAATTTGTGGAAAAGCTATGTTTTGCTAATTAAGCTGAAAAAAAAAATAAACAAACAATAGAGAGAGTTTGTTAATTTTTTCGGATTCTTAATTATGGATTAAGAAAAATCTAACTGCAATTTTAATCCATCTATGAACAAACTGACCTAATTATATTTTATCGAAGCGAGTGTGTATTTTAATTATCTTTTGATTTTTTTTTAAATTAAAATACAATAAAGAAATGACATTGTGAAGTTAATTTCTGTTTTATTAAATTTGGGATAGTATAAAAGTACACACAAAAAATTTTGTGTAGTATAAATAAGGCAGAGCAATTAAAATATTATAGAGTCATTCTCTTAAAGTCTGCAGTTTATTTTGCCTTGTAGATTATTTTTTGTTTAGCTACTTATAAGATAAAAAGTTGTACCTAACTGGGCGTTCAAGGTACAATATGTAGATATCCGTATTTTTGAAAGGTTGTTTGTATATAGTTTCACTAGTTTTGGGACCTAGAAAAATATTCGTTAAAATTTTGAAAACTTATTAGAAACTATATGTAATAGCCGTATTTTATTATCTACAGATCTGGATCAGGATCATCTCATGAAAATAAAACGATACGGATCCTAATGACAACAGTGCTGTATGCTCATCTTTTTTTTTTTCTTATGTTTGTTTATTTTTCATGTAGATACTGTCTTTTTTCTTTACATAACAGTTTGTACTTCCTAGTCCCTACCCTACCGACTGAAGAGCCGTCTATCAGCCAGAGTAAAAACTTATTTTCGAATCTTTAAAATAGACCCAATTCAGAGCAGGATGCAAAGTTGTTGTTGTATTACGTGTTAAAAGATGATCCAGATCCGAAGATAATAAAAGAAATTAGGTGTCAAGTGAAATTACCAGCTGATTTGACGAATTATAATGTTATTTTAAAAATGTTAATAATTTGTTCAAAAACTGCATTTGTTTGTTTCCGTGCGTCTTTTATTTTTATGTAATTACGAGAATTCTCTTGCAATGGCGCAGTGGATGTAGTGCTTGACTGCTATCTTAGAGGTTTGGATTCGAGCCACACTCTAGGCAGCATTCTTTTATTTATTCCCTCAGTTTTTACTGAACGCCACCCGTGGGATTTAATGAGATAAATTAACACCTAATTTCTCAGTCCACTCTGCCAATAAATATTCTTTCCTATCCTTCTATTCCCTCTAACTAGTGCCGTGCAATTCAGGTTGCAATTAAAAAGACCTTAGGTCTTACAGGTATATATAGATAAAATTATTATATTATTATTATTCTCGCATGGGTAGGCTATAGTTATGCATTATTTACAAAGAAACATTGGCGCTTTTAAAAACATTTTATTAAATTTAAAATCACTAAATACCTATTTTATTTTCACTTTATTTATGCTCTGTGAATTATTTTTGAAATTGGGCTATTTGCATTTGTTTTTGTATTTCTTGGTGCAAAATGTAAGCAAACTTTATAGTTTTGTCTATTTTAGATATTCTATGTAATGTATGTTCTATTATTTTAATAGAAAACATAAGATCACAAGAAAAAACAACAATTTATTACAAATATTGATTATAGGTAGTAATCTCACTGTCGCATAATTGTTTGTCTAATTTCCTTTGTTTTTTTTCCAAGTTAGATTACTGTAAAACATCAACTAAACATGTTTGTGTGTTCTACGCCTGTCCAAATTTAGACAACTTTTAAAAATAAAACCGCTATTTTATCTAAAATTGACATTCCTAAAAATATTTTGTTATTAAAATCTTATACTAGATACTTACCAAAACAAAACAGCAAATAAAAATTAGAGATTCATTAATTATTAGAGAAATTATAGGTAACTTACCTACTTCATTTTGAACTTAACTTAACTTAAAAGGAAGTTGTTTTAGTTTTAGCAATTTTAAAACAATTTTTAAAATAAACAATACAAATCTACAAATAAACCGTACCTATTTAAACAAAACAACCAGGTAACCTTTAAACTGAGGTTAAACTCTTCTTTTTTTTAGCTTTGTATCTGAATAAAAGTACAACAAGAAGAACACTAGAGCTTTTTTTAATTGTTTAAAGATTACATCTTTTATCTTACATATTTTCTAAGAAAATACTATTCACAATTTTTATTTTGTTTGCTTAAGTACTTAAGATTTAGAAGTTATGGGAGTTTTTCAGGTATAAAAGCAGGGGAACTTATTAGAATGTCATTAGTTACTACATACATATTACCCTCCGTTTCCCAACTAAAAAGATTCTACTAAAATTTTATAAAAATGTTCTCATTCAAATTGATGTTTCTCACTCTCCTGGCATTCACTGTCTTTTCTACAATTGATGCTACTGCAATTACTAGATTAATAGACCTGAGCCAGCTGTGCAGTGGTGTTTCTCTGTTCGCAATTGATTCGGATGAATGCAAAGGTTCCGGCACTCTGCTTAATATGAAAGTACTGAAAGATGGCAAAATATTTTGTATAAATTTTAAATCTAAGCACACTTGAATTTATTAATTATTACCTATTTATACTTTTTGTCTTTTTTTTTAAATAGAGTATTAATTTTAATTAAATTTAAATTTTTAGTTACTTTTGATTGATAATAAATTATTAAATTAAATTTTATATTTATTTTTTCATTTATTTTAATTTTTAACTATTTCAGTTTGGATATGGTGCTTTTATACCACCTTTTGATTATTTTTGTATTTTGTGTGTTCCCGAGCCATCTATCAAATTTTTATTTAAAAAAAATAATTAATGTGTAAGCTATTTATCTACATAATGTATGTTAAATAGGCGTGTTTTATTGGAAAAGCTTTCCGTTGTATAGGACGATTTTACATGCACTACAAATAAAACTTCGCCAGTAGGATAACGATTTACGATAAAAGCTAAAGTTGAAAGTGTAGACAGAAATCTTCTACGAAGAAGTGAACGTAGCCGAAGACAACCTGAAAGACTTAGTTTTTGCATTGATTCAACAGAACTAGAAAACGCTCATTTTGCTCTTACGGCTGAACAGTACGTTGAAGATGATCCAACAACCATTGCTGAAGCGAGAGGAAGAGACGATTGGCCAGAATGGGAAAAAGCAATACGTCGATGACATATTGTTGTTTTGTGACAAAATTCATACGACAACCATAATAGAGTTTGAAATGCCTGTTATGGGAAGGTAGGTAGGTAACCTTCCTTGCGATACTTAATTTACGCAACAGTGGCTACAAGACCAGACTTATGTGCTGCAACTGGATACATGAGTCGATTTCAAAGTTGTTTTGATGAACGCCACTATAATTATGCGAAACATTGTCGTGCGATATATTCGTCGAACGATTGATTTGAAAATGGTGTACAGAAAACAAGATGCAACAGAAACCCTAGTTGTTATTGTGATGCTGACTTGGGAGGTGACAAAAATGATCGGAAATCTACTTCAGGTTATGTGTTTAAGTTGTTAGAAAATACTGTAAGCTGGGCATCAAAGAAGCAATCAACAGTCAGTTTGTCGTCAACAGAAGCTGAGTTAATGCAAATTAACTGAAGCAACATTCCAATAATATTCTCAAATGGATTCGAAAGTTGCTAGGTGATTTAAATACAGAATGTTCTATTCCATTAATTATATTTGACGACAACAATTCATGCATAAAAATAGCTGAAGAACCCAAGGAAAGCAAACGAATGAAGCATTTGGATTTACGACATCAAATATCATTTTATTCGCAATGAAATCAACAATGTAATTATTCAACTCAAACAGAAACCAACAGATGATCAACTAGCTCATGTGATGACAAAGCCACTTGGAAGAAATTTATTTTTGAAACATCGTAATGGTTTAAATTTGATTTAAATAATGTTTAATTTATTTTTGTTTATAAATTTAACTTGAGTTTATATAGTTTCTAGAGGCGGCATAAAAATACTTGAAATAATGTAAGCTTCGCGCAAACCGACGCGATGGCGGTGGCGATGGCGATAACAATGTTGGATGCCGCACAAGTAAATCAATGGAGGGGCACACATCGACGCGATATGTGGATTTCGTTCACATTCCACTGCTGCGTTCAGTTACGCGACTTTTCTTGAACGCAGCAAGCACCATTTGATCGCTATATCGCCTGAAGAAAAATTACAGTCTAAAAAAGAAAATTTGAAAAACTGAAAAATTAATAGAAAAAATTAGGGGAAATTCCATTTTATAAGTTTTTTTTTATTAAACTTCAAAAATTAAACGTTTGTATTGTCGCTAACAACTTAGCCCGCTACGCAATATATCGCGTTGATGTGAGCAGGTTTTTGAACGCATCTTTATCGCGCGATAAAAGTTATCGCAATCGCCACCGCCATCGTGTCGGTTTGCGCATAGCTTTACTTGAAACTATATTTATCTAAGTTTCCTTAATATTTTATGTTTTCATTATTTTGTAAAAATATATTTAGTCTTCAACTGAGTTTCACATAGTAAAATATTTATTTTATAATAAATTAAATTCTTTTTCTCAATTGGATTTTCACAAACATTCTGAGTAAGACCTGAAACGAACCAAATTTTTACATGACCAAAAATTAAGGCAAAAAATACTACAATGTCCCAATGGCAGTAAACATTTTTGGTCATTCGTAAAAATATTCGAAATACCTCTTCGTCTTCGGTTCCAAAGCTTGTTTTCAATGACATCCCTGCTGTTAGCTCACAAGTCACAAGTGAAAGGCTTCAAGCTCTCTTTTCGAAAATGCGTGCATTTGGTATCGATGTATCTTTTCTTCGTTGAATTACAAATTACCTTTCGGACCGCTCTATACAAGTGGTATTGGACGGTTTCAAGTTTTAAATTTACAAAATTAAGACGTGTTCCTCAAGGCTCCGTTTTGTCTCCGACTCTTTTCCTTATGTTCATAAATGATCTTTTGTCTGAAACTTCTAATCCATTAAACTGCTTTGCAGCCAACAGAATTCCTCAGCTTTTCATATTTCACATTGCTGTTCTTCGGTTGTGGAACTTCAACAGCATTGTCCAGTGGGGAATTAAAAACCGCGTAGAATTTAATGCTTCAAAAACTCCGTTGTTGTCTCCGGTCGTTTAAACGAAACCCTACTCCTATGCCACTATCCATGAGTGACACTTGCATTAAGGAAACCTAATGGCTTTCCATTCTCGGTATGTATTACTAACCAACTTCTGTGGAACGAGCACATATTCGACGTCGCTAAAAAACAATGCAAGAAATTTGTCTCCCTTTCTGAAATGGCTGTTATCTATAAAGGGTACATTCGACCAAAGCAGGTGCACCGTCAACCAATTTGAGTCTTTTGGACAAAGTACAGAAAAGAGCTTTAAAAATGAAATGGTGATAGACCCATACTGTAAACTATCGCGTCTCTCGAACACCGTCGTCGGTCTTCTACTTCTATAAACAGTGTTCCATAGAAACAATTAAACACTTCTATAATCAGTGTTCCATAGAAACAATTTAACCGTAAGCGAGTATTTCTTCCAGGAATGCCCTTCAGTTTACCCTTGAGGGACGTAGGTACTGTTAATAAGAGTCGACAGGTCAAAATTCCCTAATGGACAATTACTCGCTTGTCCTATATTAAGCGTAATGTCTCTCTTTTAATTCATGGTAAATTTGAATAGAAAATTTGATCTCTTCAGATACTTTAAATTGGTTTGAAAATCAAAAAGTTAAACACATTTTTTTTTTATTTTTAACTGTTTTGAATTTATTTAAATATCAATACAATTATTGCCTGCAAATACATATTTTTTGTCGGCTGCAATAACCTCCTCTTTTTTTCAAAGCGAGGCAATGTGCAATACAAGGTCCTGGTCCGAGAAAGCCCAATACATCACAAGTGAAACGTTTCTGTCGTGAAAGTGTTGAAAGTCCTCCATCCTGTTGCAATTGTGCTTCAAGATCAAACTTAGGAAGTTGTTCATGATCACCTATTGAAAAGGCTTTCGACAGAGCACACACAGCTCCAAAAATAACAAAAAGAGCTAAGATAATCTTCGCCATTACACTAGGAATTCAAAGAGTTACAATTTGTTTTAAAATAAAATCAAACGAATGCTTTAAATTCTAAAATGCTCTATCTTTTTATACTTTAAAAGGTGTCAACGAAACAAAAGCAAACGACTGAAGATTACTCAGAAGAACAAACAAAGTTCCATTACTACAATGAGTCTGGCTTTTCCCAAGGGGAATTCTAGCCGGGGGTATCCCAATACGACCGATTGTGGAAAATAATAAGAGGGAAGCCCCTTGATTTTTTTTTGCTTATATAGGTTATCTTCAAAATTCTTCTTATTTTGATTTAAAATCTGAAATAAATTCATGATTTATGGGTGAGATAAGAGATTTATGAGGGAGGAAAATTTATTACGACTTGAGAGTAGCTGTTAAGCTTGGTTTTTCTATTAGAATTATCACGTAATCATATGACCTCATATTTACCTTTCGAATTAGAGTTCGACTTAATGTTTAAAGTTTTAGGATTAAGAAAGGTAAAAACGCTGCATAGTAAGTACCATTGAGTTTCTATAGAGTAGAGTAGAGAATATACAAAGAGCAATCATTGCGAGCCAAACAAAGATCATCAAATTGGATGAGAACATTTTTAATTTGTAAATTAATTTTCAGTAGAGTCCTTCCAACGGAAAGTAGTAACTTATGACTTTCGAATAATTATATTTATTCGAGCTTTTACATATTTGGAAAATTGTCAAATTGTCAACTTGGAAAAGCCAAAAGAGCTTAAGAATGCAAATACAATAAAGTTTGATATAAGGAAACAGAAATTGTTACAACATCCATCACTTATTTATTGCAGTTATTTTTCTTAGACTGCTTTTAGAGGACTGCGATTTTTAAGCGGTGGCGCACAGTGGGCTGAGAGCGGAAAAAAGGTCTTTTTGAGAAAGTCATATGTAGCCTTTTTTATTTTTATGTCTAACTACTCTTAAATAACCCGAGTGTATAATTTCAAAGTATTTTTTAATATATATATATATTACACTTATTCACAAGCCCTCAAAATTAAAAAATATTTTATTCAAGTTGCGAACCATATTTTCAACAAACTTTTAAATGTTTTTTTCTGAAGTTTCTTAAAATAAATTCTGTAACTTCAAACAACATTTTATTGGCCTATTTTTGACTATATCTAAAATAAAAAAAGAAAATAATTCATTAAAGAAGCCTTCTATAAATAGCCTCAAACAATAGTAGGTAGTAGGTACTAAAAAAAATGGTTTTAATGAAAACTTTTTGAGTTTTAAGTTTATAGCTCCACTTGCCTTCAAGCAGTGACGTATATCAACGTGTGCTCCATACTTTCAAGTTACAGCATAGAAAAAATCAGCTGCAGATACTTGCAGATCTGGAAGTTATGTTCAAATTTGTCTCACTGAATCGAGTTTCAAGAAACTTGGTTTTGAAGGTGGTATTTATCGAAAAGTTATGATTTCTTCCGTACTAACTGTCAAAATGAACTGGTTAGGCCCATTATTTTTGTTTTCACGCAAAAAGTACAAGCAGGTAAAAATAAAAAAGGGTGTTTTTTTCTGATTTTTTTGTAATCAGTTTTTCTTAACCAAATTTTGACCAAATATTTTTAAGACTAATCTTTATATGTGTGTCTAATTTCAATAAAATCCGATAAGTTGTTCAGATTCAACAGACTTTTTTTGAATTTCAGTACCCTCAAATTTTAGAAAAATGTTAATTTTATTTTTAATAACTATTTCTTAACCAAATTTTGACCAAATATGTATAAGACTAATCTTAACATGTGTGTCAAATTTCATAAAAATCCGTTAAATAGTTCGGACTTTTTTGAAATTTTGGTACAACTTCAAAACCCTCAAATTTTAGAAAAGTGTCAATAACTTTTTTTCTACTCAATTTTTCGTAACAAAATTTTGAACAAATATGTAAAAGAGCAATGCAAACATGTGTGCCAAATTTAATTAATCCGTTAAATATTTTAGATTTTACAGACTTTTTTCCGCTCTCCCCTACAAACCAAACCACTGTGCGGCGTGGCGGCGGCGAGCGTCTCTCTTTGGTTTTGTTGCTACGAATTTAAATAGCTGCAATTTTTGTCAATGAAAAGGAAACATATCTTCACACTCTTTACTCTGCACGAAAAGGCGATAACTCTGCAATTTTTTCAACCTCAGCAATTTTGTTTACCCCAGCCGTATGTATGTCCCCCGCCTGTTTCTTAAAAATCGCAAGGGGTGATTGCATCGTATAAAAGCAGTCTTAAAAAATCATGAACAAAAAAGCTCTATTCCAGACTTAATTTCAAACAGTTTCAGACCACTAGATTTAGTCATTAGCTGTGTTTGGTAACGTGAAATTTCTTGCAAAATAGCACAAATTTTCACAATTTTTCACAAATTTTCAAAAATTCCTGTTTGTTAACTCAAAAAAGTTGCAACGAGAGAGCACAATGAGAGAGCAAACTATTTCCCCTCCATTGGATAACTTGCAATTTTCTGCTACACAAATTTCTGTTTGCAAGGAGTGTAAAAACTGTCAAACACATAGCCAGTGTCTGTTACTTGGCGTCGGCTATAGGAATTTACAAAATATTGATTCAGATTGTCTTCATTCGCTTGATGAAGATTTAGATAAATCCATCAAAACCAGTGTTACATTTTCTTTCGATATTTTTCAGTATAAAATTATTTTACAATTTAAAAATTACAGGGTTCAAAATGATTTGTCAATGTTTTACATCTTGTACCTACTCAAAAGTGACATTTTATACAAAAAATGGTTCAGTGCGTTTGGTAACTTTTGGAAAAGTTCTCCCTCTCTGAGAGTATTTTCGCCTTCTTTCAAAGTTTGACAGGTTTTACACTTTTTTCTTAAAAAAGATACCAAACAGACCTAATCAGAAGTCGTTCCACAAGACATGCGAGAGAGTAAAACATTTCCCCTTGTTGACAGTTTTAGTCAAAGGAATTTCTTCTGGCTATAAGTGTCTTTTTGGTATATTTTTTTAAGAAAAAGGTGTAAAACCTGTCAAACTTTGAAAGAAGGAGAAAATAAGCTCAGAGAGGAGAAAACTTGTCAAAAAGTACATTGGTTTGACCCTGCCTGTGGGGTGTAAATTTCACAAAACGGATTTTTTTTTTCCATATGGATTTTGACAGCAAATTGTGAAAGTTTGTGCAAATAGCCTACCCATTCGCAGTAGGATTCTACTTCTGCTTTTATTGGCATTAATTCTTCTTTGGATGTTGTATTTGAAACTTGTGTAAAATCCTACTGTACTGTGAATAGATTTCCCAAAAAAACACGACTATTACCGACTTGATTTTTGCAAAACGTATATTATGTAATGGCCGCATTCGATGATCCAGTTGCTGATAGAGATACGACTTGAATATTAGTGGGCGAAATATCGTCGTAAATAAAATCATTTGCGTTATAAATCCGAGAGCGACGTTTGTCCCGTGATGTGATACAACCACTCGCTTAATCTCGGTCTTAAATTCCACAGCACAGTGTTTTTTTTTTTTTAATAAAATAATTTATTCACGTCAAGAAACTGTCATGTCGAGATACTCATTGATGGAGTCGTCAGGCTTTCACCAATTGCATGGCTAAGCGTTTGCAAGAAATCGTGGATGAGGTGCACGAATATGCATATGCATCGCATGATATTGCAGTGAGCCACCAACCAATTACAAATTTTCAAGTATATAATTTAGGTCGTTATATTATTTAGAACGATATACATATGTAGAGCAAAAATGATCATTTACGTAAAGATATACGCGATCCAAATTGGAAAAAGCTAACATCGTACGATTTGCTGTACGCAAAGCGAAAAATGAAACCAGGTACGCATCCGTCAGTGCTTTAAGACATTTAGATTCAAAGGTCATAGCGAAATCATTGCCAAACTGGCCAATAAACTTGAATTTAATTATTTCGCGCAGAAAAACTGTATAACCGGTCTGAATAACATATGAACTTGTTATCGATAGTTTGTATGAAAACTCCATTTTGTTTCGTTCAACCAATTCCCCCCGGGCTTGCAAAAAAACACGCCTATATAGTAAGTTAGATAATTCAGTCGAACTACATGGAAAATGGGTGTACCTACATCACAAAAATTTTGTAACTGGCTTGAAGTTTGCAAATTATTGTTTCTTATAGACTTTGTAGATAGTAGATACCACACTCAAATGGTTTTTTTTTTGTATTTATTCATAAACCATGGATTTGTATTTATCGTAAAATTACATTTGAATAAAATGTGTACCACAGCTTTTTAAAAAATCAACCAATTTTTTAGTAACAGCGACAAATTCCTCCTGAGCAGGAACCTCCTTTCAGTTTCAAGGCTTGACAGTGCGCAATACACACTGGATCACTACCAACTGTATTGCAGTAAGTCCAAGGTTGTCTTTCAGCAAAACCAAGTTGATCTTCTACAAGTAAGTCAGAAATAGGAACCGCTGATGTTAATGCAAAAACGATTCCGAAAATCAAAAGAATTGCAAATGTAAAACGCATTTTGAAAATAAAAAATTAAATTACTTTAACTAACAGAAAGTAAACTTTTTATAGTTAAAATCGATCGGTTCGTCTGCATATATACTCATTTTAAATGTAGATTACAAAAAGACAACTTTTTTTATCAATAACGAGTGTTTAGTTTAATCTATAATAATTGTATTTTATTTGAGCAGAGATAAATAAAGTGAAAAACTTTTATGCGTTTCAGTTATCTTTAAAAAAGTAGGTACCTATACCTCATATATTTATCCACATTTAAGTGTACAAATTAATTGGATTTTTTAAGTGGTATTTCTCGAGTACCGTTTTTAGCTTATCATTGTAACTTTATTTTTTGTGATTAGTTTCATAGGAAAAAATAAATACAAATTATTTTAAAAAGTATGTACCTAATAACATTTTATTAGATGAGAAAAATTTAGTATAGGTACCTTACCTGCGAAACGCAATTTTTGGAGTCACTTATACTTATTAATTGAAATTTATATACATACATATTATGTACATATAAATTTTATTTAAATTGTTATATAATATACCAATACAAATTTCAAAACAAAATATAAACCATCATGTTTCCTAATATAAGGTTAGATTATGTATACCTAAGTCAGTGAAAAGTTTAGGATTTAGAATTCTTAACATTTTCTATGAAAATTGCATGTACATAATATTGTGTACTTCAAAATCTTAAAAACACAAATGCGCAGGAAATAATGCTTGAGTAACAAGGTATATATTTTAAAATGTTATTTTACTGACAAGTGAATTAATGAAAAACAAAATTAATCCACACAGACACTGCAGTTATTAAATGACAATATTGTACATTATACCAACTCTATATAAAATTGTACCTTTCTCAGCATTACTGGCTGAACACAATGCGACGGAGCCGCAGTCGAAGTCGCAGCATCTGTGAAAATATTAAATACACACAAAATCAATGCTACAAGCAGAATGGAACGTAACTGCAGACGCTCAATTGTTGGCTTGGCATATAAAAAAAATTATGTATAATATTTTTTAAAGCAGTTGCAGCTGCGGCTCCGATTCCAGTTGCAGCAGGGCATTGTGTTCCGCCAGTAACTTTAAGTTAAAAATTCCAATTCTTCAACAAAAATTCAAAAAAAAAAGAAAAAATTCAAATGACCATTGACTTATTAAGTGTTAATATTATGTATATTGTAATCCTGTCCGCCGCGGTCGGTCCGTCAGCAATCACAATCATGTAACTTACAAAAACAACATGCAAAAACAACCTGCTTTTTATCTGGATATATTTCATGATCCAAAAACTAATACTTTTTTATTATTATTATGGTAATTTATTTCAAACTGTAGAGCAAAGAAAAAAATTAACAAAAACATGAAAAATATATAAACACAATGCAAAAAGAGATGGTTATATACCCAGGCTATTACTGTGATCCATGTTTGTTTTATTGTGAGGATCTGATCCAGATCAGATCATGTGGATAATAAAATGCAGCTAATATGTAGGTTTGTTCGATGTTCTCTACCCCAGGGCGACCTGGTGAATGTCAATCAATTGTCAAAAAACTCAGAGTTGCTCTGCTTTTTATTTTCAGTTTTACAAACGCCTCATGGTGCTACAATTTTCATCAGCTGCAGATTTTTTGGTATTACTTACTTACTTTCCCTTTTTCATAGTTTAGTGTAAATTGTTGATACATAATTTGTTTATATATATATCAAATAATCTAAAAATATAAAACAAAACTACAAGTGTTGACGATGTTTTTAAATATTTTTTTTTCTATTTGTGGTCAATTTTTTTTTAAATTTCAAGATGGCGGCTTAATTAATAATAATTGCAAAAAAAAAAAAAACACCAATTTAGGCCCTTCTTCTAACATAACATGAATTTCCATTGATCATTGAAATCTTAAAAGTCATTTTTATTGTTTACATATTTGTCTCTGTTCATTTAAATATATTCGAATTTCCAAGTAGATACCTAATTTTTAATATAGATTTAATATACATAGTTGGTTTTACCCCTAGATTTGCTTTATCGCTCCGGGTAAGTCCCTATGAAGTTCACTCACTGGAACACCATTTGTATAAAAGCTGGATGTGCAGTTGAATTAAATCATAATCAAAAACATCTCATTCCAGTAAAGTAAACTAACAAACAATAAGAAAATGCGTTCCGCAATCGCCTTTATTGTACTCTTTGGAGTAGTTTGTGCTTTTGCTTCGGCTGTTCCGCTTGAAGATTCAGAATTTACACTTGCGCTTGATGGTGATGGCCAACCTGATACTTTGGAGGCAGCAGCATCTCCCGTTCGGCGTCAGAAACGTGCTACTTGTGATCTTTTGAGTGCTTTCGGAGTAAACGATTCGGCTTGTGCTCTTCATTGCCTTGCTTTGGGTAGACGAGGAGGTTGGTGCGATTCGCGAAGAGTTTGTAACTGCCGTTAATAAAATCTAAAGAAAAAAGGCTTTTGAATAAAAAAAAAAGTTTTCAAAAATAAAACCAGCTTTTTTTTATATGGTCGAAGTTTTTTTTTCCATAATTTCTATATTATCCTGCAGTTGTAAACAGGGCCGGCTCATATATGCAAGATGCCCATGGGCGCATTGGTAAAAGGTTTAATGATTGATTTCCAATATATTTATTTTTCTAAATTCGTATAATCAATAATTATTCATTTAGTTGATATTACTATACATCAAAGCAATAATCGAGCTGAATTTAAAACAATTCGCCTAAATTTGTCCACCCACGAAAACCAACGAAAACCAAAAAAAATTATTGAAAACAGAAAATGAACACAACGGCAACACCTACAATATAATGTTATAACTTTTTTTTAAAGCCAATCATTTATTCTTTTATTATGTTTATAAATTACTTTATTTAAGTGCTTAGTTTTTGAATAAATGATTTTTAAATTCTAAATTTTTCGAATTAAATTCGAAAAATACGATACCTACATGTTTTTGTGAAAAGTGTACACATTTACATCCGATGGCACTACGAGTCATACAGCAATCCAAAAAAAACAAGATATTGAAAGAAACATTCAATGACTACAAAACTTTGCATAGTTTACCTGTAAATTGGCCTCCAGGATCTTGTGGTTTGACATTCCTGGGGCCTACCTTCGCTGAATTCGTCACTAATATACACATATCAACGACACTATAGCTAGAGTTTCATGTTTCTATTTTATAAATACAAACATAACCTACAATATTTCCTTAAATTCATTTTATTTCATTTTTTATTATAAATTGAAATTAACAGTTTTGTTAATACAAGAGTAGTTATTTCAGTTTTTTTTATTGCTAACGACAGCGACAAATTCCTCCGGAGCAGGTACCGCCTTTTAGTTTTTGCATTTTGCAGTGTGAAATACAAACAGAATTACTGCTACATGTTTGCCAAGGTGTTCTTCCAGATACTTTATCAGTCAATTGTTTTGATTCCAAAACAGGAACTGCTGATGTTAATGCAAAAACAAATCCGAAAGCCACAAGAAGTACAAAAATGAAACGCATTTTGACTAATTATATTTTCAACAATATTATTTAACAAAGAGTTTTATATATGTTATGAATGAAATCAATTGAAACCTTTTCTTTTATACTAAATATGTAGATGAGATAATAAATAAGAGACATATTAACGGAAAACAAAAAACAAACATTTAAAAATTTAATTAATAATCTTATCTAATAAACGTTTTTAATTCAGTTTGTCAGAAAAAATCAATCTTCATATAATATATCCGCGATATAGCTACCAACGGAAACAGGGTGGGTAAAAGACTGAATTCTGTACTACACAGGTACCATTTTTCAATTTTAAGTACTATTAAATTTTTGTTGTTAAAGTTGACATAAAATTTATTTCGTTTTTATAAATTTTAGGGTAGTTGAATAAATTGCATTTGAGATTTCTGGCTTAAAATTCGAACATTAAAAATAGATCTAGATCATATCTTCATAAAAAACAAATAGCATCATTTCATTGCGTTTTTATATTTTTATGTGTTTGTTGGCTTTTTTCTTTGCACTGCAGTTTAAACTGCCTGACCACAATAATAATAGGCGTGTTTTTTTGCAAGCCCGGGGGGAATTGGTTGAAAAAAACGACAGCCGGGATTAGCGACGCCATGACAGTAAAAAAAACATGGAGTTTTCATACAAACTATCGATAACATGTATGCAATTCATGCCGGTAACACAGTTTTTCGGTGCGCTTAAGTTAAGCCCCGAGAATTCTCCAGGATTAGTTGTTGTTGCATTTAACATGTTAATTGTTTATTACCGACGTCGTTTTTTTCATCCAATTCTCCCCGTGCTTGCAAAAAAACACGGCTTTTGAGAAATTAGATCAAGTACCAACAAACTTCCAAACCCAACAAGTCCAGCCTCTATTATTTGTATTATACCTACTTATCAATGGAAGGATAGTTTAAGGTATTTTTTAAATGAAGATGAATGTTTCTTTTTTTTGTTTTCTACTTATAAATGAATTTATTCTTTTATTTTTTTGGTAATGTTGGGTAAAATATGCTATTATGAAATGCTCCACTTGTAAAGTCAAAGGTGCCCCGATCCCGGGGCTCATTTGACAAAATGTCTTTTTTAAGAAAAATAAAATTTAAAAAAATGTTAAATTTATTATAAAACAAAAATTTCGAATAATCAATGCACAACAAAAAAAACATTGGAATCCATCAAAAGTTTTCGGAAATACAGGCCCTTAAAACTCAGGTGTCAAATATACCCAAGTTTCCCCTACGTTACATAATAGCCACGTTTTATTTACTAGGGATCTGGATCGGTATCATCTTTTAACACGTAATACAACAACAACTTTGGACCCTGCTCTTTATCTGATTTTAAAGATCCGAAAATAAGTTTTCGCTTGCCAGGGAGGCTCTTCAGTCGGTAGGGAGTACAAACTATAGTGTTAAGAAAAAAGATAGCATCTACCTACACGAAAAATAAACAAACATAAGTAAAACAGAGATGAGCATACAAGACTGTTGTCATTAGTATCCGTATCGTACTTTTATTTCATGGGATGATCTTGATCCAGATCCATTGATAATAAAACGCGGCTAATGTAGATATATGTTCCGATTGGTGTCCAATAAAACGAACCTTTTGTGTATGTATGTATATGACATGTCATAAAAAATTAAATAAAAAGGGAAATCTGCACAGTTTGAGAGTCATTGGATTTAAGTAATGACAAAGTGCTTAGCAAAAACACGCACCATTCCAGACATGAACCTTTTTAGGCATTAATGTATGGGTTGTTGATCAATTTGATCATGGTTTGTGTATTTGAAAGTATAAGGGACGTATAATGTTCCGTAAAAATAAATTCATCCTTTATTTACAAAGATCATATTTAAATATTTCGATTCGAAAGGTCAAAGCAACAAGTAAACAAGTTTAAACTGAATTTTAAAAATATAGTTTAGTAACCGGTTGCTTTTCAATTGTTTTCTTTTTATTTTTTTTTCATTTTATTTTTCAATAATTATGAATAAAGCTTTGACTTTGATTTTTTCTCCAAAAACATCAAAGGCAATTTAATTGTTAATGTTTTAGATATTTGAAATTTATGTAAAATCGTTACAACGGGTTTTGGATTAAATTCATTTTTCAATCTATACTTTGTTCTTCTACCCACTGAACAAACTTATGAATTATGTTGAGGTTGTTAAATCTATGTCAACGTCACTTTTGACATTTTTTATATTCAAAAAAACAATTAATTATTTTCGATGTTGAGAACAGGTCTATTGCCTTATTGCCTTCAAGTAGCCAAATACATAAGAATGTCTCACAGTTTATGCGAAAGTAGTGGCAATGAACCTTTTTTAGCAAAAAAATAATTTTTTTTGGCAAAAAAAAAGTTTTTATTTTTTTTAGTTTTATGTATGAAAACTTACGTATAATTGCAGGAAAAAACGTGTGTTTTTTTGCTTGATATAAATACGTATTTGATTATTATGTTTTTTTATATTTTTTGCCACACTTTTTCGACTTTAAATTAAGTTACACAAAAAAACTTGGCAAATGCGCGCCTTAAATTTAATTTATTTCACATAATCCCAAAAAAGCTCAAGATTTGATTTGAAGAAGTCAGCCCATTTTTTCCCAAACTATTCACTCAATCAATTTAATTTAAAAAAAGAATTAATTGATGGATTTTTGGATACAAAAAAAGGTTTAAAATGATATTGTTAGTGTTGCTGTTAATTTTTAATATAATTGTCCTCTATATCAAGTCGATTTTTTATAAAAATAATAAATGTACACTTATTAAAAAAAATAATATTAAAAAAATGGTTTATTTTCTCTCCCCCCCCCCTCTTTAACCCTCTTTTTTTTAGTTTTATGTATGAAAACTTACGTATAACTGCAGGAAAAAAAACTTGTGTTTTTTTGCTTGATATAAATACGTATTTGATTATTATGTTTTTTTATATTTTTTGCCACACTTTTTCGACTTTAAATTAAGTTACACAAAAAAACTTGGCAAATGCGCGCCTTAAATTTAATTTATTTCACATAATCCCAAAAAAGCTCAAGATTTGATTTGAAGAAGTCAGCCCATTTTTTCCCAAACTATTCACTCAATCAATTTAATTTAAAAAAAGAATTAATTGATGGATTTTTGGATACAAAAAAAGGTTTAAAATGATATTGTTAGTGTTGCTGTTAATTTTTAATATTTGAAGCGTCTAGAGTAAGAAGGGGTCAAGTGACATTTTTCGATTTTTTTTTTTTATTTTTTACCAATACCTACTGGTGTTAAGCGACAACTTAAATTTTGGTCTCTTTTCTTATTATTTACAAAGTTAGCTTCAGATAAAGAGGTTTACTACACGTTTGTTTTGAAGTAAACTTAAAACTTTAAACACTTATAACTCAAAACTTCAAAAATGTCACTTGACCCCTTCTCATTCTCAACGCTTCATTTGTCCTCTATATCAAGTCGATTTTTTATAAAAATAATAAATGTACAATTAAAAAAAATAATATTAAAAAAATGGTTTATTTTATCTCCCCCCCTCTTTAACCCTCATATTGTTTTTTTCTCAATTGCTTTACTGAAATTAGCTGTTAATGTAAATCTAAACTTTTGACTTTTGTAAAGTGAAACAAAAACTATGTATATCATCACCATGAGTAGAAATTCTTTCTCCGAAAATTATGAAACTGTATCGCTATTTTTTTATGAAAATCATGAGCTCGATTCCCTCTATAAGATAAAAAAAATGTAACTATATCTTTATTCGTTTAAGAATTATGATTTTAGCAACCAAAAAAGTCGAAACGGGCCACTGTGCAGTGTATCTCCAAAATAAAAAAAAAATAAGTTACATATTTCTTGCACTTAGTTTGCGATTTGTACCCTTAAGTTAGGCTACAATTGGGTTTTATTGCTTAATTTAAAAAAGGCTATGACAGTTTTTTTAAACTTTCCAGAATTTTTGATTTACCAGATTAGTATATGTACATACAGAATTCTTGATTTACAGAATTTTGGAATACAAAATTTTTAGTTCATCAAAATGTCCATATAAGAATTTTTGAATATCTATACGGAAAAACCATCCATTACCGTTAAGTATAAACAAAAGATGTCAAACAAGTAGGAGCAGCTTATAGTTAATTTTTTGTTCTAAATGGTGAGAAGTTCAAAAGGCAAGTATCTTTATCGATAATATTAGTTATTGTTCATAAAGAAAATTGTAAACATACCTAGAATAAGACATCAAAGTGGCAGCACTGCAGTATTTTGTAATTGTAAAAGTGAAAAAAAAATTTTAAAGTGTTATGATTTGATCAATTGAGCTCTCTTTATTCTTCAATTTAAGAGAATTTAAAAATTAATTTCTATTGATTAGAAAGACAACAATAATAACTTACAATAATCAATACCTTTAGCACACCGCGACAGCGCAATACAGTAACAGAATACAGATTGTTTGGGTGAAATAATCAAATGATGTCGCTTAAACAATCAGAAAGTACCTAGGCTAAAGTCGTTTAGTAAGAAAATAAATTCCACTTTGCTTTATTGAAAATGCCTTTAAAGTCTTTAAGCAATCTATCTATTCTTTAGCTGCATTTTACTATCCACATGATCTGATCCGTAATAATAATTCACGTAAATACAAAAACAACAATTAATCCTGCTTTTTATCTGGATCTTTTTCCTGATCCAAAAACTAATAATTTTTTGTATCTATTATTATGGTAAGGTAGTGTTAACTGTAGTGCAAAGAAAAAAGCCATCATACCCATGAAAAATATATAAAAACACAATGAAAAAAGAGAAGGTTATATATTATTTATTTTAAATTTCATTCAATACAGTCCACTAAAACAAAAACAAAAATAATAATTTTCTTATTATTTGTGTTTCTCTTCTTGTTATATATTATATACCACTGGTTGTCACTGTGATCATGTTTATTATATTATGAAGATCTGATCCGAATCAGATCATGTGGATATTAAAATGCAATCCTTGTTCCAGCTCAGAAAGTTGTGCTTATTGGAAGAAAAATTGGAAATTGAAAAAAAAACTGAATCACCCCGTGTTTTTGATACCTTTTATTTAACTTATAAAATAAAATTGTTTTGTTTTTTATAAAAACCACTTCAAGATGAAAATGATTTTAAACTCACAAATGTTAAACATATTTTTGTTGTAGTGAATTTTATTTATTCAACATTAGAGTACTAAAACAAAGGACTTACAACTAAACTTAAAAGCTATTTTTAATAACGACATCTTCCTCTAAAATCTAGTTCACACTTATTTTGTGTTCTCAACATAAAATTCTGAGTTTTCATGACACCATTGTTATAAGTTTTACAACAAAAACTAGACAATGGAACACAACTCCAAATAAGCCACAACAACACTGAATACTTCAAATGCATTATTTCACAATGATTACTTGTTAAGTCAGATTTCAAATTACGTATGATTCGTCATATAAACATTTATTTACCAAACACATTTTTAATTTAATTTAAATATAAGTCTACTGTTGCGATTCGTTATCTCAGGTCATTATTTAAAAATATAATCACTATCAATAACATTGCCAGTTTAATGGTTCTCGCTATTTGTGATTTCTGGAATATTGTTGCCCTTTGCTATGACTTTTTTTTTTTTGTAAAAAAAATGATCATTTCTTATTTTTATCTCCGTTTCCAATGCTCATCTTCAATAATATCCCTGCTGTCATCCCACAAAAGAAATCAAATTGTTTAGGTATCAATTCGCTACTGGAAAGATGTGACATGAGCAGTCTTGCCAGATGTTTATGAAGTTATATCGCAAAATTTTAGAAAAATATCGTCAAACTGTTTCTCTATTTATTTTTTTTTTTTATATTTTGAAATAAATAGAATTAAATCCACAATAAATTCAATTTACGATTTTAAAGGAAACAAAATATTTTTTGTATACTTTCTCAAAAAATCATTATTCCTATCACCAAATGAAAAAAATAAATAAAAAAGGCAAACAATTATGGATTTTGCTCGTTAAATTGAACAGCGTACTGCGGAATAAAAATGAGAACGAAATTGTTCGTTTATAATTTCGTTGTGTCAATTTTTGCATGGAAATATTCGTTTCGTTTCAGCTTCGTACTATGCTAAAAGTATGACATATTGTGTACTACTCCTCCGGCCACACCGATATAATATGATGATATAGAAAAGTGTTCTATATCATCGGCTAAATGCGTACTGCTTCTACTTTTGGCTGAAATTGAGATTTTGATGCCATTTTATTAAGAAACACATCGCCGCCTGAGTACTTAAGTGCCCCACAGACCTAAAAACTGTTCCTAAGAAAACAAATTTTAAGATTTGAAAAATAATTTCTCTACTTTCTACTTGAAAAATATGACTTTTGAATTTTAAAAAATATAATTTGAAGATATCTTTGTTGTAATTTAAAGGAGTGAAGTCAAAAACGGTTGTAAAAAAAAAAACTATGAAAAAAGTCAGAAATGGATATAGACCCCTACTCCATACGAATGCAAAATCTATGAAAAAATTGACATTTATGCTCTATGCAACGTTAACAATAATAATAATAAAATTCAAAAGTACTGACATTATTTATTTTTTAAAGTTTATTTTTATTGATAAAAACGTAAACAAAAAGAAATTTTAATTCGATGATTATGCCTTGTTTAACATTACCTTTGATTAATTATTATTTATCCAATAAAAAACGTCGCAAATTGGTAAGTTATTAACTTACCTAATTATTAAAAATACAGAAACTTATCTTTGGACCTCAAAATTTTCCAAAAAAATACATTTAATTCAAAAGGGTATTACTTATAAAAACTCTTTTATATACGTAGTAAATAGGTTTTAAGTTTTTTTTTAATATTTCTTAATTATAGAAAAAAAATCACAGCTCTTTTGTTTCCATCCAATTAATTAAAAAACAATAAATGTCATAGGGTACTTAAGCATTTAACAATAATAAAAGAAATTCTGCTACAAAGATTGCCCTACGTAGTACAAGTTTGGATATACGTCAAATAAGCACCAAAAAGAACCGAAAAAATTGAGGTCTATGGAGCAAACGTGATTTCGACGATATATTTTTTTTAATTTAACATCCTAAGAAAAATAAAAATTTATAATAAAGTTCTCTTGGCATGTATAGATTTTTTATTAATTCACCGATTTAATAAACGAGTTTTCTTGAGTGAGATAATGTTTTGTTTTTTAATTTTTTCATTTAATTATTCTATGTTCTACTACATATATTACACAAATATATAGCTTCAAATATTGTCATGAAAAATCATACGAATGAAATATAATTTCAGAAAATTCAAATAAACACTGATCTACAATATAATTGAATTATCAATTGCTTTAGAAAATGGAAATGTATAGTTTGTTCATTGTAAAAATATTTATTACGTTACTTAAACAAAATTTAAATAATTTTCTTTAAAACATTTTAATACTAAAAATAACTTCGACAGCACTGAACTGCTCTTCCATAATTCTCACCAGCTACCGCCACCAATTTCATTTACTCTCTTCACTTAAACTCTGTGGCAGTGGTTGCTCTTGCTGGTGCTTCGCTTTGGTTGGTTTGATTCGGTGGCGTTCAGTTAACTCAGTTCAAGTTCTACAACTTTTGTTCGTTCTTTCGTTCGTTGTTTCGTATTGGTTTTGAGTTTTGTTGAAGTTCATTCGTTTCAGATACATTTTGTTGTTTTGCCGCAAGCACTTGTTTAAAGAGATTTCTTCTGAGCGGACGAACGTGCGGCGGGTGCAGGATTTTATTTATTTTTTTTTTGTTTTTGAAATCTCAAATAATATACGGCTTCGATTAAATCTTTGTTATTTTTAATTTTATAAAAAAATTCTTTTATTTTAACGTGCATTATTGTTATGCCAACAATATATTGAAATCAAACAATTACGATCGTTTTTTTTTGTTTTGGTGTCACTATAACTTCTTATACTTCTGGTTTCGCGCCGTAGGACTTTCGACTGGCATTGCGTGATTCACGCTCGGGTGACATTGTGTTTCTTAAATAATATTTGTTTTACTGTGTTTAATTCTTTTTATTTATAAACAATAAAAATAAAAAAAACAAAAATAATCGATCGCGTTGAACTGTATAACGAATCGTTTAGTTACGTGGAGGTATTCCGGGTAAAACCCCCTTTAGATACTTTTATCTTTTTGTTTTCCTTTTTTGCATTTGCAATTGCAAAATACCTAGGTATATCGTCTATTTAAGATTTATATCTTTTAAATCTAACACAAGACTAGTGAAATACGTTTGTTTTCAAAACCATATTCAAATGCAAATTGTAAGTTAAGATACAATTTTGTTTTAAGGTTTTTTTTTTTTGTGTTGTAATATTGGATAGGTAATATTGTGCTGACCCAAACAATTTTATATTCTATTGGAATCAACAAGTGTGACCGACGACGAAGAGTGTTAAAATTTGCAATCGCAAAAAAATAAACAAAATATACAAAATCTCAAATATCAACAAAAACAAAAAAGAATCACAAGAACGCGCGAGTTTATTCCTACCTAACCTAACAGAAAAATAAAGCGAACCATCTAAATCTAAGTAGACATAAATCTATCGAATGCAAATGAATGATTTTAAGGGCAAACAACAAGTGGTTCAACCAGTTCTCTTAAGACATGCTGTAGTTTCCCACAATTAATTTTGTATAAAATATACATACAAATATAGATACATAATTCATTCATTAAATAAAAGTTCAAAACGAAACAGAAAATAATACAAATTTTTGCATAATGTATCTGAAAGATAGAAAAGTATCTAAACATATTATTGAATAAAAATAAAATATATAGATATAGGTATAGTGAAAACACAATTGGAAAAAAATATTAAAAACCAGTGAAGTGAATTTTTAATAAACAAAGAAAATCTATAGATATAGAAATTATTAATAATTATGGATATCTCCATTTGGCGACTCTGGATATTTTGGATTACCCTACAAGCTCTAGTCAAACCAGGATATTTGTCTAGTGCAACATCAGCAGGATATGTTGATGATGGTGACATGAAAGGTGAGTCTTCTTCTTCTTCCTTTTGTCATATCTAACTCCATAACTATACCCAAGCTAGGTTGAATATAAATCCATGATTGATTCCGTTGAGATTATTATTTTTATAAATTTTGAAAACCGATCCTGGCATAAAAGGACACGCTAGAAATGTACAATGGAAGGCAAAAATAAAAAAAAAAAAAATTGAGTTTGTTTGTATAATGAAGAAAAGTGCATCTGTCGGTCTGTCTGTCTGATGAATTCCCTAGTCGGACCCTTGAACAGGTAAAATTCCCAGGTAGGTATACCTACCTATAATTTATCAGGTAGTTTTTATTTCTTGGTTGCTCAAACCTGCCTATGCCTACCTGTCTGTCTGTCTGTCCACAAACGTAGGTATATAAGTAAAGGTAGATAGGTTACTACCTATACGATTTTTGCTTTCTGCTCATTCAATGGGTTCTATCCGTTTCCATAGCTTCGTCTGTCTTTTTTTTTTCTTTTCTTTTTTTTTTTGTAAGCGAAGAGCTTGTTTGTGTGTTGGAAAAAGTCTTTGAAGACCGACCATGGATGAATAAAAACTCTGCAGGCGATTTCGGGTTCAGGTTCTCAGATACATGAATGCATTAGGCAAAAGGCACCATGGATAGCTATTTAAAACAACATCAGCTCATTCAGCAACGAATAAAGAACAACAACAACAAAAAATATAAGATTGGCAAAGAGAGATAAATGCGTTAATTGCATAACCGAAGCGAACCGAGTTGCATCGATCTGGCACTGGCACTATCAATATACATAGATAGGCAAGCGCATATAGGTACAAATAGTGACAGACTATGCCATATTAGCGTTTGGTTTAGAAAATTGCTAATATTTTTGTAATGTAACCTATAACTACTTATATAAATCTATCTTTAGGTAGGTATATGGATAAGAACTCCAACTACTATAATACAACAGTATGACGTGTATTTTTGTTTGATCAGGGGGGTTAGAGGAAACATGGGAGCAGGTAGTTGAAATTATTTATTTGATAGTTTGGCGTGCAAACAGATTTTTTTTTTTTTTAAGAAAAGTTAATCGCTTTGTAAAGCAATTTAAATACCTACATACCTAGTTAAATTCATTTGTTTGTGTAGATAAAAAACTATATAGGAGAACAAGTGGCGCTCGTTTTGTATAAATATCTATTGTAAGTTCTCATATAGAAGTGGCTTATTGAAATCACGTATACATACCTATACATATAGGTATAGATACCTACTTCATAGATTTTAAACTTTGGACTTTGAATGCAACTTCAATTAAATGACTTGATTTTAACTATAATTTTAATCAATTTGAGTAGGTAGGTATGTAGTTACCTAGTTTTTTTTAAAGATGTATAATTGACTTTTTACTTTGGAGCAGTAAGATATTAGATTGATGAAAAATTAGAATAGATACCTATAAATATGTACCTATATCTTTAACTAATCTGATTTACACATAAATCAGATTAAAGAATTTTTTTTCTTTTTCGAAAGTAAATATAAAAACCTTAACGTAGAAATATGTAGGTACATAGCTATATGTATCTACTTTTGATCATAAAAAATGATTACAAGAGCCTTTTTTTAATATTTTCGATTACCTAGTTATTTCAAGTAAAAATGTATCTTAAGTCATAGGAAGTGGCGTATGCTGATGGAGGGGCTTGGGGCATTTAAGCTCCCTTGGCTAACAGTAAATTTGTTAACATATTATTTATATAGAAAATTGAGTGTTCTAAAAAAAAGATCTTATGACATTTAATTGATTAAAGTTAGCTTTTAACAAATAACCATAGTTCGTGTAAGGTGATTTGCGATAAATGAGAATCATAATCAACCAATTAATTCTGCGCAAGATTAAATCACATTAGATAGCTAAAGAGCTATTAAAGCAAAAATGTTACTATCATTTCCCAACGAATTTGACGTTTCTGCTTGAGTACCATTAGAGTTACCTGCCACCAGCCTAAAGAAATTGTACAACTTGTTTTTACCTAGACGGAAAACTCAATGACAATCACATGTGATTATGGTTGATGTGACAATCATTTATCACCTTTTTTAATTTTTTCTTACCGTTGAAAATCTTCTTCGATATGAAGTACCTATACAAGTTAGTACTCCGTCCGCCTGACAATCACTTGGGGAACAGAAGCAAAGTCTATGGCAGATCAAGAAATGTTTTTGCTTTCAGATTTGTTTTTAGGAATTTTAACGTTTTAATACTTTCCCATGATTCTTAGAATATCATAAGCTCATGAGGCTTAATTTCCGAAAAGTATTCCGTACACTTAAGTTCATGGTCTTTAAGTGGTTTAGTTAGCGGTGTAAAGTTAGCATGACAACTTTAGAAAAAGTTAATTTTTACTAGCCCAGAAATTGCCGATTAATTGCCGTAAATATGCCGTGAAATCAAAAAAATTGCCGCTCTATTGGTTTTCCCAAAAAGTGTAACTTTATATAAAGTTAGCATGACACTTTTTTATTTTTGGTCAAAAATATCTTTTGAATATGCCAGATGGTGCAAATTAATTGCCGTAAATATGCCGTGAAAACAAAAACTTTGCTGCACTCTTGGTTCTCCTGAAAACGGTTGTCATGCTAACTTTATATGTAAAGTTGGCATGATATTTTTTATTTTTTGTCGAAAATTATTTTTGACAATCCAATAAATTGCCGATTAATTGCCGTAAATATGCCGTGAAAAGAAAAAAATTGCCGCTCTTTTGGTTTTCCCGGAAATGGTAAAAAGGGTTACCATAATTTTTCATATAAAATTAGCATGACACTTTTTTAGTTTTGGTCAAAAATTATTTCTGAATATACCAGATGGTGCAAATTAATTGCCGTTCACAAGCCGTGAAAAGAAAAAAATTGCCGCTCTTTTGGTTTTCCTGGAAATGGTAAAAAAGTGTTGCCATAATTTCCATATAAAGTTAGCATGACACTTTTTTAGTTTTGGTCAAAAATTATTTCTGAATATACCAGATGGTGCAAATTAATTGCCGTTCACAAGCCGTGAAAACAAAAAATTTGCCGCTCTTTTGGTTTTCCTGGAAATGGTAAAAAAGTGTTGCCATAATTTCCATATAAAGTTAGCATGACACTTTTTTAGTTTTGGTCAAAAATTATTTCTGAATATACCAGATGGTGCAAATTAATTGCCGTTCACAAGCCGTGAAAACAAAAAATTTGCCGCTCTTTTGGTTTTCCTGGAAATACATATATTAAGGTAGTGTCATTTACCCATATAAGCCACAGCACATGGTTTGGTCAAACAACTATAACGAAGTTCTTTTCAAGAAAATATTAAACTTTAGACATATTTAAATTTTTATTAATTATAATATAAATGTAAATTAAAAAAATGTCATGCTAACTTTATATGGAAATTATGGCAACACTTTTTTACCATTTCCAGGAAAACCAAAAGAGCGGCAAATTTTTTGTTTTCACGGCTTGTGAACCTCAATTAATTTGCACCATCTGGCACATTCAGAAATAATTTTTGACCAAAACTAAAAAAGTGTCATGCTAATGGAAATTATGGCAACACTTTTATACCATTTCCAGGAAAACCAAAAGAGCGGCAAATTTTTTGTTTTCACGGCTTGTGAACGGCAATTAATTTGCACCATCTGGCACATTCAGAAATAATTTTTGACCAAAACTAAAAAAGTGTCATGCTAACTTTATATGGAAATTATGGCAACACTTTTTTACCATTTCCTGGAAAACCAAAAGAGCGGCAAATTTTTTGTTTTTACGGCTTGTGAACGGCAATTAATTTGCACCATCTGGTATATTCAGAAATAATTTTTGACCAAAACTAAAAAAGTGTCATGCTAACTTTATATGGAAATTATGGCAACACTTTTTTACCATTTCCAGGAAAACCAAAAGAGCGGCAAATTTTTTGTTTTCACGGCTTGTGAACGGCAATTAATTTGCACCATCTGGTATATTCAGAAATAATTTTTGACCAAAACTAAAAAAGTGTCATGCTAACTTTATATGGAAATTATGGCAACACTTTTTTACCATTTCCAGGAAAACCAAAAGAGCGGCAATTTTTTCTTTTCACGGCTTGTGAACGGCAATTAATTTGCACCATCTGGTATATTCAGAAATAATTTTTGACCAAAACTAAAAAAGTGTCATGCTAACTTTATATGAAAAATTATGGTAACCCTTTTTACCATTTCCGGGAAAACCAAAAGAGCGGCAATTTTTTTCTTTTCACGGCATATTTACGGCAATTAATCGGCAATTTATTGGATAGTCAAAAATAATTTTCGACAAAAAATAAAAAAATATCATGCCAACTTTACATATAAAGTTAGCATGACAACCGTTTTCAGGAGAACCAAGAGTGCAGCAAAGTTTTTGTTTTCACAGCATATTTACGGCAATTAATTTGCACCATCTGGCATATTCAAAAGATTTTTTTGACCAAAAATAAAAAAGTGTCATGCTAACTTTATATAAAGTTAGCATGACAACACTTTTTGGGAAAACCAATAGAGCGGCAATTTTTTTGATTTCACGGCATATTTACGGCAATTAATCGGCAATTTCTGGGCTAGTAAAAATTAACTTTTTCTAAAGTTGTCATGCTAACTTTACACCGCTGGTTTAGTTAAAATAACTGTGATCAGTCGCTGATTGTGAGATGCAGTGTGTTTTCTAACCATCAATTTCACTTCCTTCCTAATTTCCTATTCAGCAGTTGAACACACTTTTGCCGGTTGTTGAAGTGAGTTTGACTATTTAACAATTGAAAAACTATGTAAAATCATGTACCAAATATGTAGCTTATAATGGGGCCTTTGCAACTTTTATTTCATTTAAGATAGTTTTCAACACAATGTAAAAGTAAAAAGCCAACAACCAACAAAAGTCTGCCCGACCACTGGTTTCGTAAAGAAGACAGTTTAAAATATGAAACTCCATTTAAAGAAGTCCCTTAAAAAAGAATAATGCTAGCAGAAAAAGGAATTTTCTAACCAGTGTTTTGCCATCGCCATATTATTCACTCGATTCATCCAGATTAAAACTTAAATCTGGATGTAAATGTATATAAATTCAATGTAAATACATCAAGATTTAAGTTTTAATCTGGGTGGATTGAGTAAATAATATGGCGGTAGCGTTACTTTGGTTAGAAAATATCTTATTCTGGTTGCATTTTGGGCTAAGTATATACAAGGGACTTTTATAAATAGAATTTTGTATCTTAAAATGTTTTCTTTACGAAATATTATTGTCTGGACTATTTCAATAGTCGCTATGAGATAAGTATATTCCATCAGTAGTCTCTCAGACCATTAGAACTTTAACGGTCGTATTTAAATACGTTGTATAACTTTGGACACCCATCGAACTCGGTTGTCTAAACCTTGGATAATGTAACATTTTTTTAACCAAATAAACCATTCATATTTCCAACTAGTTTGAACTATCAAGACACTGCTCAACTAGTCAAAAATCAGAAAAATACGCCTCTAATTTTCAAACAATCCTTTGTTGTAGCATTTTGTGAGTACAAATCAATTCTTCCATCTTTCCCACAAAGTAGACTCTATAATGGTCAAGTTACAGGTATAACTTAACTTAATCTCTTATTGTTCTAACACTTTGACATTATTAAAACCTAATTTTACATACAGTTTTTTTTTTACCAAATAATCACACAATAAGTCAAATGCATTTTCCACTTCAAAAGTATTTGCTTTATAATCAAAGTCTAAAAGTGTATATTATTTCAAGTAGGTAGGATATACTGAAACTTATTTGAAACTACCTTTTATTCAATGATATATATACCTAAAATAGAAAAAAATGAAATATAAATAAAAAATTGACGCGTAACTAGAACAATCGCTATCTTATCAAAAGACGTTTCCATTTGTTTACCAGTATTATTATTATTATATGTATTTGTTATTAAAAGGTACTTACGTTCAGATTTTCATGTAGGCTGGTTTATCTATAATAATAAGTCACACCTCATAATTTTATATAATATTTTTTTTTTTTATTATTTTTTGATTGATGAACAAATGCGCACGTTCTTATCAAAGCAATTTTATGTTTGATATAAAAATGAGTCACAAGAAAAAGTTCATTCATACATAAATAAATATCTATGTACAGTGGGTGATCAAAATATTACGGCCACTAGATATAAAATGATTTAAACATAAATGCACATAATTTTTTTGTTTTAAATTTTTTTATCATCATTTTTTTTAATGTAAGAACATACATACTTAGAAACTATTGAAAAAAAACTTTTTGTATCAAATAAAGATTAAAAACAATTAATACTTTTTGGCATACTTTGAATGCATTTGAAGCAATTATTTTTTATATTTTCACTTCTGTGCCATACTTAAATGAGGCGTTCTATTAATGCCCTCTTATTTATAATTTTTTCTCTTCCTATTTCCTCTTCATGAGATCCAAAAGATTTTCTATGGGATTAAGTCTGGAGAGTTACGTGGCCATTCCTTAATACGTCCACTCTTCTCCTCCAAAAAGGCAGTCACTCTTTTGGCCTTGTGAAAAGGTGCAAAAGGTTTAAAGTTAATTGGTTAAAATATAATTTTGGAGTAAAAATAATATATGTATGTATTAAGTAAAAAATAATAAAAGTCACTACATAATTAAAGAATTGAAGTAACTTATTTAATGCATTTTTTTCGAACCAAATCCTGAAAATAACATTTTTTTTATGGTGGCCGTAATAATTTGATCACACACTGTATATACCGGTAGAAAAAACAAAACCTTTTATAGGAACCACGGCAGAAATAATAGCTCTTCAGTGCCTTTTTCTTGAGGATATAGACTGAGAAATGTTTAAATTAAGAAAAAGATACATATGTATTTATACATAAAACTTCGTGTAAATTCAAATAATTCAATTGAAGCCTGATAAAACTCTTAGGGCCTGGATCCCAAAATTCAACAATCCGCATATCTCTTCGTTGACCAATAATAAAATCAATCAATCACAGAAGATTTAAAATATTTATCTGGATATCGGACGATTGAAAAATCATCCTTAAATCAATGAATTTTCTATACAAAATTATAAAAATATCTAAAAAACAGTCCCAAAATGACACTGAATCCAGATTGTGATGATAATTTTTTAATCGGTGTAGGTATAAGTAGGTATCTATTATTTTGTCTACAGACATTTCATCAGGAATTGCGAAATAATTAAACAATAAATATATTAATTCCAGTATACTATACTAGTATAGGTATGGCACAAACTGAGATTACAGATTCTCATCTTTAAAAGAACACCACAAAAGATTGTGATTGCCATATATTATGTATATATTTTCTCTTGGATTAAGGTGCATATTTTGCATTGAGTTCGGATGAAGAAGTATCGATGTCTCAATGAGAAGCAAAAAACCACAATCTTGCAAGAAAACCAGTAAAAAAAAGACCATGATGGCTGCATTGATGCCACTGCATAGGTAGGTTATACAAAGAAGGGAATATTCACATATACTTACTTGTAGATAGGTTTAGGTATTATAGCCTCCGAAGTACACCTGCATTTTTTTGTTGTTGTTTTCTTTCTCACCTGCTTTCGTATTTTTTTTTAATGCAAAGGTGTATAGGTACTATACATACATACATATCTAGATATGTGATTTTATTATTTTGCATGAAGTTTGCATCAAGAATCAAGGAGATCCCAAAACTGGTTCATTTATATAAAGATAAAATATACAAACAAAAAACTAAGTAGAACACCGTAATGCATGGGCGTAGGTGACAGATGGTTATTTTTGGGGATATTGTAAAAAAAAAAACAAAAAGGATAACCCAAAATAAAAAACCCATAAAGGAGTTTGATCCAGTTTAACTTGATTTATTGGTCAAATCGAAGTTAAGTTTAAATCAAATATCAGCAATGAAGGAATAATAAAGGTCTTCAAACAGTTGAATAAAAAGAATAAATTGGACTTATTGCTAGTTTATATAGAAGCTAAAAGTGTGTTTTTGTTTTGACTTTATAGTATTTTGATGTTGATAGAATAGCTTTTTTTCAGGATCAGTGATGCCATATGACATTTTAAGAATCCCACCGGATTCGATAAAAACCATAATTTTTTTTGCTGAAAGAAAAAAAAAACATCATAAATATTTGTTTGCCATAACTATTAGAAAGGTACCTAAATACAATTTCACAAAAAAAACAAAGAGCTTTATTATGAAAAGTGAGAACACTGAACCAAAAAGGTACATGATTTTCATGAAAAATTTCCTACTTTTAATGCACATATACTTAAAAATTGAGCCAAACATCGCGTTCATACGATTTAGGTATAGTTGTATGAATTGATTCCTACGAGTAATGAACGAGTCATGCGGCTCATGAATTATTCATAAAATTTATGTATCTGATGTTCATAAATTCAATGTTTGTATACTTAAGTTATATGAATGAATTTCATTTAAAGTGAATTTTCTGTAGGTACTATACATACAAATTATGAATATGTCCATGTATGCTATGAAAATTTTACCTAAAGCATATGATCTCAGTCATTTATTTTATGTTTTATTTCATAAAAAAATATGAATCGTTCATTACTTTTATGAATTTTTCATAAAATTTATGAATTCAATTCATAAAACCTATAATTCTGTCCTTAGATAATATGAGTGCATTCCTTAAGTTCCTTAAGGAACTCATGAAAAATATGAATGGTTCCTTATTTTTATGAATACTTTGTCATACAACGCATGAATTTTTCATAAAATTTATGAAACCAATACATAAAACATAAAATTTTGCTGCAAATTAAATGAAAATAATTTCCGACTTACCTACAAAGTCTGATGAGCTAGAGAAATTGCAAAATACATACCTCAATTTATAATTTCGAGTGATCTCCGGTCCAAAGATTGTATTTCACCCGCAGGTACGACAGTTGGACTCATCAGTCAGATGCTGTCGTACCCTACTAGGACGCGAATTATGGTCGATGCTTACCGATTCTTATAAAACTCACAGCATGAATACACTGTGAATTCTATATTTCTAAATTTTATCTAAGAACTTTCTCTAAGACCAGTGATCATAATTTTCATGAACAGTTCATGCTCTTGCCGATTTCATTTATTTTAAATTCATAGAACCTAGGAATAAATGCATTAAATTTATGAAATTGATACATGAAGACTTTAAAACTCCAGGTTCATGATTCATAAATTATAGGAATAGACAGTAAACTCATGAATTGATACATACAACCTAAAAATGAAATTTATGTCCATTTTTCATGAATTTTCGGAGAAAATGTGCTTTTTTAGCTTTAAGATCGCCGTTCATAGATTTTATGTATAAAATTATTTTCAGTGAAATGTGAATGAATACCTAAAATAGGAAAGCAATGGTGATTTCAATCTGGGGACTATTCAGTCGCAAAAAATGGAACACTTGAGCTTAAGAATGGCCGCTCATTATACTAAACAAATTTTGACGAACAGAGTGAAATTTGTCTCATTTTTCTGGCAATACCACCCATCGCGCCGTATTAAAAAAATAGATCAAATGGAAACAAATGAGACTGAATCGCACTTGCGATTTAAATAAAGGTCTTGAATTATCTTCTATATTTGTTGTGACTGATATTCGGGCGATTTAAATCGCAATTCGAACGCTAAACGAATGAAAATCCCAATTTTGTTCACAGCCTTAGTCAACATTCAAGCACTACATATAATGCTGACAGGGAATGAAAAAAAAAAGTATAGAGGGTATCGTAAGCAGTTTATCGAAAAAGGAGACTTAATGTCAACTTCCGCGAAAGTGTTTTTATCAGATGATATTATGGATTTATAAAATTTTGTAATGCATAAATCATTTATCAGTGATTATTACGTCGTCAAAAAAACAAACGTGCAAGTTGAACTTAGTGAGAATAGGCTTATCCTATCTTTAGGGTCATTTTCACAGTGCACACTTAATAAAACTATTGGCACTTAAGTTTCCCATATATTGGCACTTTAGGCAAAGTTTTACTATATATGAATAAGTATAGCACTAAAGTTGGCAATATGAAAGACGTATTCAGGTGAGTTTGCACTGCTGTGAAATTGAGTATTAGTTTTTCATATTAGCCATTTAAATACCACTTACTTGGACTGTGAAATTAACGATTGGCAAAAATCACCTTCGATTTTATGTCTATTTGGTAATTCGAAACGTTGTACGACGCACGTCGTACAACATATTACAATTTGCTTTTGAATTCCATAGAAAAAAATGACAAGAAGCAACTTGTGGCAAGAAGTTGCAGTTGCCAAACAGACTATTTACTGGCTGAACACAATGGATACGGAGCTGTAACTGGAAGCTGCAACTGAATAGCTGTCAAAATATTGAATACCTACAGACAAATCCAATGTTACGAACACAACGCAACGCAACTGCAGTCGGTGCTGCAGAAAGGTTCACCAACTTTTAACTTTTTCACGTGCAGCACTTTTGACGTTTCAATTTATATGAAGAAAAAGAGAGCCGGACAAAATATTGAAGTTTTTAGTGCTCATTTGTGTTGCGAAAAAAAGTATTAATTAAAAGAAAATTATTGGAAATAAAAAAGGGAATAATAAACTCGTGGTTGTTTTTTTCCTTTAAAATATATAAAAAGCTGTACAGCTCACTGTAGCAGATAAAAAAAACGACGTACGACATTTTTTGAAAGCAGTTGCAGCTGCAGCTGCAGCTTCGATTCCAGTTACAGCAGGGCATTGTGTTTAGCCAGTTATTTGCAACTAAAAATAGAGCTGACAGCTTTTTGCATTCTATTCATCATTTTTTCTCAGCAACATGTTGCTGAAAGAATTCTCTCATATCCCCAGCACCAACTATAGGTAGGTATACTACCGGATTATAATTTCAAAGATTCAAGAAAACACTTAAGAATTATGTATATGAGTATAAGAAATGGATTTAAAAATTTTTACTGGCTCCACAATACCTACATCTTACATAATGTTAAGTATATACATCATAAAATATTGACAAAATTAATCTTGTCCCGTTTGGCCCTAATTAATTAATTTTTGAACCACATTGCGTTGTTGAAATGACTCTTAATCAGATTAATTTATTTAACCCACCTTTTCCTCTTCAATATGGAAGTATAATGCCCCTGATTAAAAAAACCGAAGTCAGAAATAACATACAAATAGAAAACATTTTCTGTTAATTTGGGTGGCCACAAATTTTGACGACATGATCTTTGAAGACCCACCTTAAAAAAAACTTCTAAATTTATGGAAATCTCTGCCAATGCGCTGCTGTATAAATGTCAGAGATAAATTTACATTTTCATATATATGTATATATAAATAAAGAGTTGCATTTAAAAATATCAAAGAAAAAGAGTTTCCTCAGCTTTTAATTACCTCTAACTTTATATACTGTATAGGTATTCATTCATAGGTATTATATGGTGAAAGTTTGGGGTTATGACGCGAGATTATAATGTCTTGAGAAACAATGCAAATTTATATATGTAGAGAGTTCAGAATCGGTGCATAGTAATAAAGCCCTGTGAAACAATATTCCAAAAAGAAATGAAATGCAGTTACAATGTTGATATGCAGCGCTATAGCAGATTATGTATTTTATTTAGATATTTCCTTTTTTTTACTAATGAACTTTGTTTGTATAAAAAGAAATCTTTCTTTTTGTTGTAAAGAAGATTAGTTGCGTGTGAATTGTATTATTAGGTAGGTATATATATTTTATAAAATATGCTAAGTATAAAAGTCTTAGTACCGTTTAACAATGGCTATGTTGACAGTCATTTCCATTATTATAAAAACCCCTTTTTTAATGACGTAGGCAGCAACGTCAAATTTGTAGGTGAAAAAGACACGCTCATGTTTTATAACTGAAAAGGAGTAGGTTCATCTACCTAAATGAATACAAATTGGGCATTAACAACAAATCAAAAAAAAAAAAAAAAACAAATTTTAATCTTATATAAAGATTGGGATATCGAAGTGTGATAACGATTGAACAGCAGCATCAAAGTTCGAAATTTGAAACCAATGTGGGCGCTAATGCTGATGCGGGGTCTATATTAAAATTTTAATATATGTATTGTCTAATTATTTAAACTTTAAAGGAAGTTTTTGTAACTGATTGAGAAATTTGTTGCGGGAAATGTTGCCATTAATTTTTTCTTTATTTATGTGGCTTTTGAAATCAATGTTTTCATTCGAAATGATGCGTTGAAAGGGCTTTAATTATGTAAACAATGTGCTTTGCTTTTCTTTAAGCATTTCGAATATGCAGTCAACCTCTGTCAGATTGGATTTTATGATTTTTTGTTTTATTTTATAATCTTATCTTCTGATTGGAGAGTTTCGGTATGAAAGTAAGTCCACAAGGTTCGAAAGAAAAACTATCTCAGTTGTCCACCATTTTGAAAAAAGTTTTCAAATGACTTAATTTAGTTTTTTTTCCTTTTCTATGTATGTACATAATACATATATTGTTGGTAGATTAGTTTCTTTTCAGTTTTGTAGAAAACAAATTGTCTAAAGCTACGATTAGACAGTCAAACTTTTTCTCAAAGTTGTCAAGGATTTTAAAAAGGCGGCAGAATATTGTCAGTGATGCATTGACACTAGCGTCGACATTTGCGTTGACACTAGCGTTGAAAGTCGAGTTGAAACTCGTGTAGATACTCGTGTTGATATACATTTTAGGGTTAACGCGTTGATTATTTTGTGTGACCGATGTAATCACCCATCAGAATTTGATAACATTGTCAGACTGCTCATTGCCTTTTATCTCAATGTTGACACAGCTGAATTTTCTACCGCGTCAACGTAGCCTGCGTTAACCTTTACATCTCAATCTCATAAATTTCTATTTTTTTAATCAATCGTTATTCGATATCGTAGCCATCCTTTAATGGAATTGGACAGTTTATTATAGCTTGACAGATAGGCAACAAATTATATTTTGACCATAAAAAACATTTTTTTGGACAAAAATGTTTAATATAAAAAATTTCAAATTTTTTTTGAGGTTTTTCATTAACCGTAATGGATTTAAGAGATCATAACTTGACAATCTATGTTAAGCCCCTAAAAACTTAAATTGACTTAACATTAAGTAACCCGAAATTTCTTGCGAATTTGCACAAATTTTTAGAATTTTCATGTATAGCTGAGATTCTTGAAATCTCTGAGATAGTAGCAGTGACTTTTAGTAGTTTTCTTATGAAAAGCCAAACAAATTCAGTCAGAAATTATGTATTTAAAATTTTTTCCTTCAGCTAGTTCGTCTAAGTTTTAAAAATTAAAACAAAAAAAACCTATTTACAACTACAAATTAAGCGCCAGTCTCAATGTCATTTTTATTCTTTATAACTATTACTTCTATTCATAAAAAAAATCCCACATACATACATAATGTAGTCGATATTCCCACCCAATTTGACAATCTATATATGTATATACAGACCCATAGGGATTCTTCCCACGATCGTTTATATCTGCCTGCGCCAGCACCATATTTCTCAAGTGTTTTTTTTTTTTTTTATTTTTTTACAAAATTTATATCCCGAAAAATATGAAGGACTTCCATTCATTGAGTTTCAAACATTTCGTTGAATGACAGAGATCATCTCTCATATGTGTCGATTGCAGCTGCTGCTTCCATGAAAGCAAAATATGTTGTTTTTTTTTTTTTTTTGCAGAATATTCTTCTATGGTATTCCCAATCGTGGAGGAACAATCTCCGACAAAACAAGATCCATGAACTCACACATTTCTTTCTCTTTTTTTAATTCAGAAATGAAGAAAGAAAGAAATTTTATGTAGGTATATTTTGGTACAGCCCACAAGTGGCCACTTGAAAGCAAACGGACGAGATGAAGATGACGGTGACGCCTGCCTCTCGTTTACCATCACACATGAGTACGCGCACATTTCTCATTAGACTAACCAACTAACCGCCACGCAAAGTGATCATCATTATATTACTTCATTCTTTCCAGTCTTGGTCCAGCTCTATGGAATATCATTTTGTCGAGGGCTACCCACTCCCTGGAGGGGTTAGTTATACCCACTATCCACAGTATATATACACACAGTGAGAGTGAGTTGAATTGAAGCGCCTGCCGTGCGCCACTGCGCGCCGCCTTCATGGCGGTCAATTGAAATGCTTGATTGGATTCGTCGCCAATTTCAGAATTCATTGTCCGGGAGCAGAAGCAACGAGCATATAATATAATATGTACATTGAAGAGTCTCGTCTCTATATAGGTAGGGTGTTGATCAATATTGATCAGTGATCCAATCCAAAGCGAAAGATACATGCGCATGTACCCACATGGAACATGCTCAGATCAAAAATAGAACCCATCATCAACAACATCCTCCAGCTGGTGTAGATTGTTTGTTTACCTTTATCACCACATACTATACAGATATAAACCATCATCTCGCAACAAACAAGGCTTCCCGTAAAAGCTATAGAAACTATAAAAATTGGTATACGATCGATTTTGATTACGAATTACGAATTGTTGTTCTAAGTGCGAAATTGTGGCCACCAGCTGGAACTGGTAGAGATGATTGCTTATTTATCGAAGGGATCCACCGCCATCACCACACGCCAAATGGTTGCCATCGACACTGATTTTGGAGAAGATACAATTAGGTATTAATAATAAGAAGGGGAGCTCCTTACCCTTTGATGTCGTCTTTCGTCTATTCAAACATAATAAACCGACAAAAAGGGCTGTGTTCGGATGTTTGAAAAGGAAGTTGCAGCCATATTGAATTGCTTGCTTGCTATTCATTCTGACATTGAGACGACAAAGGACACACTTGCGTTGTGGAAATATGTATAATCAAAACGCACCACGTGCCGTTTATCGAAAAACAATGCATATACCTAATGCACTTACGTTTCATATAAATAAGTATGCAGATCCCGTTCCAGGAAAGTCCCACTTAAAATACAAAAAAAAAAAAACATGAAATTCCAATCCCTGAATCCTGATTGTTTCCTTTATTTTTGTTGTAATATTTTTCTTCCTTCGCCTTTTAAAAAAAAGATTTTTACTTGAAAAGTTGTTTTTGTTCTTCTTCTTCTTCTAGGCAGGAAATGATTTCTAAGTGTCATCAAGTGTTCCACTTTTGTTAATTTTTTCGTTGCTTTTTTTTTATCTTTTTTTTAAATGTCTCCTCCTGCGAAAGTGAGTTTTCCTGTTCGGTTCTTCGAATTCTTATATAGACAGACAACACTCTATATATTTATTGAAGAGCAGACGACATAATCCGTCATCCGTTTGTTGTTGTAATAACTTGCAAACGTAAGCACATATTGCGACAATGCATTCAATTTTTTTTTTTTTGTGGAAATTTTTTTTTAACATGAAAATTGAAATTGTTTTATGCAAGCGATAAATAATTTAGGTAAGTTTTTTTTGTTTATTTTGTTGTTTCTTCAACCTTACGTAGACAAAAAATATTTGTGTTGACAATATCATTTGGTTTTATGGACTTTGGGCTTCGAACTGGTTTGAAACATATTGGAGTAGAGCTGAGCTGGTTTAACTGATTCAGGTATTTGAGTAGTGATTTATTGTTTCCAAAAGAATAAAAAAAAAATTTATGAAAGAGAATGTTGTTAAGTTACCTATAGCTTAATTTTTCTACAACTAATAATTTAAATTGGATTTTTCCCATAAATATAGTATTCTTTATAATATTGCTAGAAGAAGTTAAAAAATATTAACTAGGTATAGCTGAACCCTTTTCACTCTTTTGTAGCGTAACATTTCTCGAAGCGTAAAAACCACTAAATTTCAACTACATATCATTGAATAAGAAAAAACTTAAATTTTAGAAAAGTGGGTGTGGCAGTTGGTGGATTCTGGACTGAATAATCACAAGAACTAAGCAGTTGTAGTTCAAAGCTATAGTGTGGCTAAACCTTTATTGGAGACCATATCAGTCTTATTTATAAACCTTTTGGAAAGTATGTCTAACTTTGGACAGCTGTCCAACTCCAAAACCTTATTTATAAACGTCGTTTGTCCAACTTATAGGCATTGCAATAAGCAATTGCTTTACCAAACCTATGTATTCTTAAAGGATGACGTTCAATGATCAAAGAATTGAAAAATTATCTCGAAAAAAAAAATTAAATGTTCATTAAACGTATCCAAATGCTCACGAAATTGAAAAATTACAGTACTGTCAGTGAGTATATGAGAACATATTTAGGCAGATTGTAAAATCTTACGAATATCGATTTACCCGTTAATTTTCTTTAAAAATCCAAAGTTCCGTTTCCGTCATGCGATTTTTATCGGCAACGAAATTAATAGCAGTATTATTGAAGCTTTTTTCAAAATTATTTAACTTAAAGCAAAATCGTTGAAGCAGTTTTTGAGGAAAATTTAAAGAAATAAAACCAAGTCGTAATATGTTTTGTGGTATCAACCGCGTTATAAAAATAAGAAGAGGAAAACTTAGATACAAGAATACTGGGCGTGAAAGTGGGTGGAACAAAATTCACTTGTCATGACTTAATTGTAAGAGAGGTTCCCTAGTTCAATCAATAAAGCTCCGAATATTGGCTTGTAGGGGTTAATAATTAATTACATACTTCTAAAACGGTTATTTTAATTAAAAAAATAGTAAAGACAATTTTTTTAATACATTTTTCAAGTTAGAAAAAATAATTCGAAAATAATAATAAACCAATCGTAAAACGGCAATTTTGACAGTTCCCAGATAGAAAAAAAATAGACAACTACTATAAAAGGCTTAAAGTTCTCTAAGATTCCAACAATTTCTGACTTATTTCTTCTTCTTTTTTACTTCAAAAATATTTATTAACTGCAATATTCATGTTAAAAATAGTTCCACTATACCTACGTGTTGTATGTATGATGATTTTTTATTCATAAACATAACAGCCAGACATACTTATTCTTATATATGATGTGTCCATTATATTTTTAACACCCAGACAAATATTTTAAAAATAATTCCTCCTCCTTCATCAAATAAATCTATTTTAAAGGGCTCATTAGGAACTTCCGTATGGAAGGCCACGAATGGAACGCTTTTTGCATTGTAATCAACGCAATTATAATATGTTACTCTATCACCAGTATAGACACCCTATATTACATATGAGTTATAAATTTTACCGGAAACTTACAACGATAAAAATCAGTAAAACTTCTTTTATTTATAAATTTTTGCATTGAATCCTTGTGCAGCGGGAATTTACTTATTATTATTATTAACATATACAGTGTCACACTTTGGTAACCGACACTCTCTGGGTTTCATTGAATTAATTAAGCCAAGCGTCGCGATCACGTATATATATGTATTGCACGAAAAGTCACTTTACTACATAATTTAGAAGCATCATGTATATTTTTGTATATGACATATTTTTTTTGAACATATATAACAATTAACAGAGCTCATACCGTTGATCCTCGTCGTTTGTTATTGTGTTTGTTTGTTTTGTTTTAATATTTTATGCAATCATAACAATTTATGATGATCATACTGACGCTAAATACAGTCCCAAGAAGATCACCCAGACGTCTCTTATTCCATTTGGTAAACAAAATTGCCTAGAGATACAAAATAAAATAAAACAAATTTTAAGACTATAACGAAAATAGAAGAATCATCTTTAGCACAACGTTTAAGCTGCTGCTTCAGCAACAAAATAAATTCAATCCTTTCTTCATTTTTATAAAGCCAGAAAGGCACGCAATGGAGAAAAAAAGGTTAAAGATAAATTGTATCTCAGAGATAGAAATTTTACTTATAGAATCTTTTAGTACAGTCAAACTATAGAATTAAAGTTTATAAAATATCAGAACAAGCTGGATTTTATTGCAAATGCAAACAAATTGGCGTACTTCCCTCGAAGAGCTCCACCCTAATTTTGAGAAACGTCCACAAGCTGAAGATAAACTATCAATTCGCATATAGGCATAACCACGAGACATACATACCTATTACCTACGTGATGCTAAATTCGACTTAAATATATGGGTACCTATGCCATACAATTCTTTCTTATTTTCAACAAATCCAAAGCTTATCCTATAAAACATTTATCTATAAAAAAAAAATTTTTCTAATATTCAAAACAAGTTTCTCATAATAATCATACATACATAAATATTTGCCTCAGTTAAAAAAAAATAAAAGAAGAATGACTACGCACCAAGTCAATGAGAGTCATATAATATAGAAAATTTTGACTTAAAAAGATACATCCAGGCCGATAGCTGTCTATGATCGAAACAAATATAAAATTTGAATAATAAAAGACCTATGTTCTCTAGGTAGGTACTATTGATGTTGAAAAAAATAATATTTAAGCTTTTTTTCCTCTTTTTCTTAAGCTGAGATATTGACATCCGTGATCTGTGTTTCTCTTTGAAAATCAAGACCAAACAAAAAAAAAAAGTAAAAAAAGATAAAATCGGAAATCAGCCTAATGAGTAGCTAAATTATTATTTCATATATTACCCAAATACCAATTGATTTTTTTTCTACGTTGGAATAAAAAAAAACATTTTTTTAAATTAAGAGTGAATGAAAAAAAAACCAAACGAATAAGATGAAGTAAAATAAAAGTAATCCAATGATGGCGATCAATGATCCTCATTATTTTTATGAAACGAATTGGGAATTGGTAGAGGCTTTAAAAAAAATGATGAAAACAATTTTTTTTTTAGATTAAAGATGATTGTATTTGAATAAATTTATTCTTATAAATTTATGATTTATTTGAGAAATATTCTTTTTTTTTCAATGAGCCCAGGAATATAATATCAGCTTTAAAATAAACCGATGGGATGTTTTGAATTTTTGTTCTATAGTTTTGTATGCCCATCATTGTGTGTATATATATTTAAAGTTTTGATTTATAAATTGAAGTTAAGATTTTTACAAAATGTATTGTTATTTTTTCCAATCCTATGATAAATTGGTTAGTCGCTGGTTGAAGAAAATTAAAAGTTCATTATCACAAAATAGAATTGAAAGCATAAGCAGAAAAACACAGTAACATAAAAAAAAAACAATGATTAAATTGTGGATGGTTTAGTCTTAGAAGTTTGTATTAGTATAGGTTCATAAATAAACTTTTTCTGATTATGGTCTCTAGATTTAGCAAAAGATTCTTTTGACTGATTTTATTTTTAAATTAGATACTGTGTCTTGCTGATTATTCTATTGCATGACTACACATAAAATCGAAACCCAATTGAAATGAACAAAAAATTAAAACTCTTTTTTTTTGTCTTCAGGGAACGATATAAATTAGTGAAAGTTGAAGATCATCTTATATAGGTGTATAGATAATCATTTTAAATTGAGATGCCTAATTTTGTAAATAGAGAATATCTTTATTTTTTGATCAATTAGAATTTCTCATTCACTATTAGTCCAAAGTCATTAAAGACATAAAAGTATAGTCAATGAATGTGCTTACAAAATTTCCGGAAACCTGGATTTTGGTAAAAGACTTCTCTTTTGCGATTTTATATAAATAAACTATTTCTTTAGATATGAACGCAACTGACAAATTTACTAGAAGATCAAATACCTTCAAAAACAGTTATTTGTGAATTTTTCATTTTTAAAGAATAAAATATTTCAAACCAATTGAGTATTTTAATACCAAAGGAAGAATAAGAATTATAAATAAAAACGTTTTATTTGCGGATATAGATAAAGTTTTATAAAACTGCTTGGTACTAAAAACGAACGTATTACCGAAGAACGCAAAAATACATGCAGCACTAAAGAGGTAAATATTTATAAGTAGCTTTCTCCGGTTAGTGAAAAGTAAAAAATTCAATTTTTTTTTATTAAAAATCCAAATTAATAATATATCTATCATCTTTCAAAATTATAGATTTCTGAACCCACTTCTTTAAAATATACAAATTAAATAACTGAGGGCTAGTTGTACAAATATTTAAACCGTGGTTCAGCAATTTTTATCCACCGAATCCGGCGGATTAATTGAATTTCAACAGTGGTTTACTGTTCAAGTGTGTCATAATAACCAATTACATACTTGAACCAGCGTTGAAGCTTATTTAATCCACCGAAATCGGTGAGTTAAAATCTTGAACCGAGGCTGAACCTCTTTTGTACAACTGGTCCTGAAAAAGCTATACAAAATTGGTTCCAAATATTTTTCCGTAAAAGTGATCGTTAGGGAGATTTTTACGAAAAACTGTTTTTAGGGCCTTTGACCTCAGCAAATTTGCTATCAGAGTTGATTTCATATTCAGTTTCCTTCGAATTTAAAAAAAATTATTTTTAACCATATATATATAATATACATATTCATGTTTTTCCAAAATTGTTTCCATGTCAGCGTTTTAAATGACTGCACATAACGTTTGCCAAATTTCTTATAGAAAACTTTCATTGGAACTATGATTATTGTAAAAAAAACAAAATACATACATAATTTTTTTGTAGCGTTTTACAAGCTACAATTTTTACCTTCACATTTTTTCGAAAAAAAAACTAAATAAGAAAAAACAAAAATTCAGCTTTGTCGGAGTTTTTTAAATTTGGCCCTCTTGGTTGTCAAAACAAAATTTTTTGGACAAAAATGTTAAGATTGGCATTTTTCTATAGGTATTCAAAACTTTTTTTTTTTCTTTCAATTTTCAATTTTTTCATCCAATCCAGAAAATTCGACAAAAAAATTTGTTTTAAAATTGTCTAAACAATTTTGAACAGCCTGGTGTTAAGGTATTATGTATCATGATAAAATTCTTTCTTATAATTTTCTAACTTTAAAGCTCTTTTATAAAATGTTCCTAGTTTTAACATTTTTAACTAATATTATACTAAACTACTGCTTAACTTGTCAAAAACAGTGTAAGTTTATGCAAAAAAGTTATCAAACATACCATTTCCAGATCATTTGTAACTTTCAAAGTGACATTTGGATTAAATATGAAACTAAAAAGATACAAAAGTAATTAAGTGATTTCGTTTAAAATTAGGAAAATATTTTTTTAATCTAATATAATAATTTCTTTTGATTTTAGAATACCTAGTTTGCTTTACTTGAAAAGAACTCATTTATCAAAACCTTCAATAATATGTTAACTGCTGTTTTGGTTGTAAAGTATTTTTTTTTGTAACCTTTGTTGATTCCTTGTTAAGCTATCACCTAAAATAATCTTTGCCTGAAGATAAACTTCATTCTCTCCATTGTCTCGCTTTCTCAAGAGCTTGCAAAAAATCTTCCATTTGTTGAGAAAATTACCTTCAATTATTGCAACCTGATAAAACCACAAGAAAACACTATTCCATCTTCTCTCATCCTTATTCAAAACCAAATAAAATAACTATAAGTTAGGTAATATTAAAAATAATAACAAAATCCATTATAATACATATATAAGTAAATTTCCCAGTTCAAGAGTTCTTTGATCTTTGCACACCCGGCAACCCAACAATTACTACATATATAATAAATACTAATACCAAAACGTACTTACATTTTAGGTCAAAAGGGCGCCATAGGCGAAACATTTTTTCTTTAAAAAAAAAGCAATCAAGCTTTAATGAAGCATGAATGTTGAATGTTGGTAATATGTACAATATATTATAAGTATACATAGGTTTATACGTGCTTGCTTGATGTGCGTAACTTTATCCATGTTTTGTTGTAACTTTTGTGCATTATGTTCGTTTTTATTGTTGTTGTCTTAGTTGTATTCGATTTTTATCAATATAACCGCATAAAGTTAAAAAGTGCAATCGTTGTTCATTTCTTGAAATCGTGTGTGGCAGACTGTAACTGTATCCAACACAATATAGTCAGAGTTGTGATGTTGTATTTTGAATTTAGTTATTTTTTATAACGATCGTTATTGTTAATTTTTTTTTTTTAATTTTTCGCTGATATTGGGAGAGGATGTGTGTCAGTGGAGTGTTTTTGTGATTATCCTATTTTAATGAGTATATCTATACAATTTTCTGTGAACTACGTGCAATATGTGTCAGCTAAGTTATGATATAAACTAATAAATAATAAATATACATACCTGAATACGTTCTCTTCACACTAATTTACACGTGAAAATTTTCAAATCAAACAGTTCTTTGTTGAGATTAGTCAGAAGATAATATTTAATAGCTTAATATTATTTTAATATCAATAATATAGGAGAAAGTATTGTTTGGTAATCAACAACAATATTCTGAGTCTGAATAAGGGTCAATTTTTGTTTAGTGCCTGAGTTAACTCTGATTTAAACCAGTGTTATAGTTGATCCTGCAAATAAATTAGACCTGAGTTATTTAAGAAGAAGTTTTTTAGTTAAATATTCACAAGAATTATAGAATCCGATAAATGAACTGCAGTGAGATCCAGAGAGATCTTCTGTGTTCATATTTGCAACAAGATCAGTATCGTTTCTGTCTCTTTTAGCCGATGAATCCATTTTATATGGCAATCGTTGTTAAATTGAGCGCCCTTTCATCCCTTGTTAAATGGTTAAGTTGTAAAAATAGCTTATATAGTTCATTGTTCCCAGTTCCCAAGGAAAGAACGTTTGCTTAAAAAAAAAGTGAAGAAACTAATTTGACTTGCCTTTAATTTCCAGTTCGTCTGCTACTACTTCGGTACGTTTTTAAATATTTTACTTGATTTTTTATAAATTGTTACCATTATATTTATTGCCACTATCCGGCACTATAGAAAGGGTATGATTTTCGTAGTGTTGTCGCCTATCTATTTCAGTACCTATCTATTTAGTCAATTTAGAGTTAATTCACCAAATTAACTGACTTAACTCGTGATTTGAATTGACTGAAAAAACACTTATTAGACACTTCAAAAATGGATTTAAATGCTTGCATCTACAATAAATTTTATGAAATGCCCAATTTAATTAACAAAAATGGTGGGGAGTATTCATTTTTGTTTGCTATAAACACATGTTTTACTAAACTACAGTTTAAGATCAAATCGATCAGTGAATTAAACTAATATTCGTAACCAAATTACCTACAGTAAAAAAGACTTTTCCCTAAAATTTCCCTTTTAACATTGGGGAAACTGATATATTTTATTGCTATGATAAAATTTACAGGGACTTTTAAAAACTTTTGTTTATGAAATTAGCTTCGTTATAATATAACTATGAAACAAAAATCATGAGGGAAATAGCTAATGTTTGTCTTTTTAGCAAAACTACAGCCCGGACTATTAGTTATATAGGACATTTGATACCGTGACATGCATACTATTATCACGCAAATAAAACAAGCATGAGTTTAAGTTTTAATCTTAAACTTTGAAAAATGTACATAAGTCCAAAATAACTCCTCAATACACGGGGAAATGCAATTGATGGAGGGGTTAAATGGGGTCTAATATATGAAGAAATAATATAGTGCCTCAGTATAATATTGGGAGAAATTTATTTTTTTTAGCTTTGTATTTTGAACAGTAGGTATTTATTGAGTATAGTGTAATGAATTGGACAAATAGATAAGTCTAGATTCAAGCCTTTTTTCTCCCCTCCCAAAATACTTACAGTAAAATTGTTTTAAGAAAGTTTTAAATTCGAACATCTCTCGATATAGGTAATTAAGGTACAAGTTTTCTTGGTTATTTATTATTTAGCTCAAAAATGTTGGGTTCAATTTGAGTTGAAGCAAAGTAAAGCACGTAAACAAATAATTGAAACGTTTAAATTTTTAAATTGCACTTCCTTTTCTTTAGATGGCAAGAACGAATTTGCTCATTTATGCATCCAAACTGCCCTTAACATCCGTCGTCCTCCAGTTCAAAAAAGTTTTAAAAATAATACACACTTTCAGTTTATTGTGTTGCGTTGGTCGGCAGCATGGCGATGATGATGCTGTGTGGCGCGGTGCGTCTGTCGGAAATGAATCACAAAAGTCCACTTCGACAAGAAGAAGTGCGATCGCTTCCACAAAATGGATTAACCTTTCACAATATCGTCTATTATGTTTCATATAGCTCTCACAGTCAGTGTCAAGGGAGCGGAAGACCGTCATCCGTGCGTTGTTCCGTCTTCCATTCACATCCAACGTCTTGTCGTCATTTTCTCACCTAAGTGTCATTGCCATTTCGTTATATGACACAAAACGGAAAGAATATGTTAATTTATTGCTTCCACATCGCGTCATATAAACTTATATTTTATGGAAGATCAGTGATCTTGTTGTCCAGATCAGTTTTTTTTTTTCTTAATATTTTTTTTTTTTTTTATTTCTGAAAGGATCGACGAACTGAGAAGGGGCTATGTTGTGTAGGTACCTACGTTATACATACATATATGTATGTAGTACCTACCTTATCATCGGCTGTTTGTTTTTATTTTTTTTTTTTTATTCCAATGAAATATTATAAAATTTAAAATCAAAATGTTTTCATGTGTCCGATCGTGCGAAGGAAGTCAATTTTGGCTTTTGATCGAGAGAGAGGCACGACATTAAGCCCAACAAAAATTCAAGAGATTATGCAAAGGTAAGGTAGGTATAGGGTACCTACCTATACATATAAGGTAATATACCTGAGTGTAATGATGGGTGTGCCACAACGCTTTGAATGACGTGATATGACGGACGCGTGATTAATTCTTCATAATTAAGATTCACATTTCATCAGCTCTATAAATTGTCAACTGCCATATTGGTAGTAGGAACATTATATTAAGCGAGAGAGTTCGGAATTCGAAGAACTTTATAAAGCGAAAATGTGAAAGGACCGTTCGACAACCTGTTTATGGATATCTGATTTCAAAATTGTTTTTTTTTTTTTTTAATTTTCTTTGTTACTGGATACTTTTTTTTTTTAAAGGGAATACTAGGGCATAAGGATGAAACCAGGACTCACCATTATATACCTATACCATCTTGTGTGCTTCGAGGTCCAGATGCAAGATGTTACTTTAGTTTCCACGAATATCTTTTTTTCCAACCTTATACACTCATCCTTCTTATAAAATAGGTACCTATATCTTCGACATCTTTTGAGAGGAATAAAGGTAGGCGGTAGCTGGAACGCACATATGGCGTCTGCTGATGGTATGATATATGAGATACTTTTGCTCCCCTTAGAATAAGGTTACGCTCGAACTCAGTCACACTCACAGGAGAGACAAGAGAGTGAGGGACTCAAAGATATATATATATTCAGTATCAGAGTAACAGAGAGAAGGAACGCAAAGAGCATGTGTTATGGTTCCGTGATTTTTATGTATGGACATAACCTGAGGGCCAAGCTTGTATCGTAACCCATTTCAACAGAATCATGGGGCTCCGTCTAACTCTATATTTGCGGATCAAAGTCAAAACAGCTTGGGTTGAAACAAAAGGGAAAAGCTGGGAAACATAACAGAAAAGAAAAATGGAAAAGAGACTTGTAACGGCAATTTCCACTTATAGTGCTCTCTTGTCTATACACTACATAATATAGGTAAAGGTATAGATAGGTTATATGGTATAGGTAGTATTTCAAAATAAATAAAAAAAAGCCCTAACATAGATATAAATTTAGCTTAGGTCGTATAAAGGTATATATTCCGTCATATACGTTGTCTGTTATTGTTAGGTTCACTTATACCAACTAGGTATACCTATATTCTTGGCAACTCATTAGCATAAGAACAACCATCATCAGAGGTACGATCGTTGGCTTTGCCTTGTCGGGGGCGATACGATGGGAAAATTTGAAAATTCACATTCGCCTTCATCACCACCATGCAATTTTGGTCTCAGTCTTGTTTACATTTTTTTTTTGTTATTATTTTTGTTTTGTATTAATGTTGAAGGAGCAATAACTTTCAATTGTATTGTTTGCAATTTTATTCATTTATTTTTTTTTTTCTTCACAGTTGAAAGCACAAGGTTTTGTTTTTTTTTTGAGTCAGAATGATATTTAGGTTCATTTTTAGTGTTTTTTGTTTCGATAGATTTTTTTACTCTCAAATCAACGTGAAAATTGATTTAAGAAATTTTTTTAGATTTCAACTTGAATTGTATGAGTAGCACCATATCGATTATTTTCGGAGATTTTACATATTACATATAAGCATAACAAGCCCTCTCCACTAAAGTTACAAAAATAAAGAATATTTTACAAAAGTCTTAAAGGAACATTCTGAGTTCTTACCGACTCAAAAGGCAACTAAAATTTGGTGTTTATATATAACTTTTTCAGAAAGTCGTTAATCCTTAATTTTGAAAGTTGAAAATGAATTTAATGTATCTACCTATACAAGACAGAACCAGATTTTTAATAAGAAGATCCCAAAGACTGATGATTTTGTTATAATTAAAGGCAAAATCTGCTTCAAAAATTATATTTATTATTTAATTTACCTTCAATTATAATGCAAAGATTTTTACCAAAGGCATCATTAAACTATAGAACGCTCCCAGGATAATTTTCTTCCGCTCTCAATTATTTTCTAGATGAGAAAAAAAATAATAACGTAAACTTCCTTCCGATTTTGAAGAGCAACATCCTCTTCTATTAAGCTCGCACGATCAGTTTATTTAATTTTTTTTATATATTTTCCACTCTCAGTCAATTCAAGTGACGTTTATTACCAATTTTCATCAGCTGTGGCATAAATAATAATTTGTTGCTAGCGTGTGATGATTACAAGACATCTCCCTAATAACCAACCATACAAAGATGATCGTAACGCATCATCTATCATTAAAAAATACAAAAAAAACATTCAACAAATAGGTATGATCCTCAACCGACATGGACGACGACATGAAAGTAAATTAGAAGCGCGGCTCTAAAGCACAAAAAAAAAATAAGTAGTTATAGAAAAGGAATTACCTACAAAGACATGAAGTAATAATATCAGAGCACAAGTATAAAATAAAAACTACATAATATGAAAACGAAGAATTATTATAGGTATTGGTACTTATATCTTTAGAAAAAAAAAAAGACTAACGTATATAAAACTGGTCTACAACCGGAAGCTGACAAATGCACAGTCGTCGAGTCGATGGGTTGTTCCCTTCGTCCATCTTTTTCTATACGGAAATGAGCACATACGAATCCTTCTTTCATCATTTATTTTTAAAACCTTAAATGAAGGTTGCCGAAAAAGGGTTTTGGCTCTTCAAAGTTTGCCTATTCATTTCAAAATCCAGTTATCATTTTAAGGGTTTTTATGTATATTTTGTTGTTGTAAAAAAAACCTTCAATTCGTTTTTGATTTGATTATAATTATATGATACATGAGATTATTGTAAAAATAAAAAAAACTAAATACGAGTGTGATATAATTACGACAGGGATAAAAACATCATTTTGACAAAACAATTTTATAAAATACTTTCTTTCATGAAGGCATGCGTGATGATGGTTTGATTTATTTATTTCTTTAAATCCTAAGAAAATCGATCAAATGGGTCACAGACAGACTGCAAACTCTACATATTGTGATGGGTTCCAAAATGATTGTTGTTTCACACAATTAACCCGCTCAATTGACAGCAATTAACAGAATTCATTTCATAAAATACAAACACACAAATTAAACCATAAAGAACCAAAAATTGGTTCATCATAAATTTGGATTGCAAGCGCAGAAAACACCCCTTTTAACAATATATAGTCTTAAAACGCCTCTTTCCCTCAATTTCATTCGGAGGCTCCATCACATTCAGTGGGAACAAAAAAAATGTGAAAGATACTTTTTACAGTCACACGTTGCCGCTTTTCTTCAAAAGGCATCCGACTTCACTTCAGGTCCAGGTTATTCACGTCATCCAACCCAACAACAACAATAACAACAACTTACTTTAAAAACTTTACTATACAATACAAATGATCTATGTAAAGAATACGAAGAGAAATTGTCATTGACATAGAGAGAAAGAGAGAGCTCCGCGTGTCTTTGCACATAATATAGACTCTAGAGTCTAGAGGAACGTTAAGATCTACAATATCTTCGAGGTAGCGTATTCGATTACAGATCTCTAAGCTCCAGTGAAGTTCAGCTATACCTAGATAGTATATACGAAGAAGATATATGACACTTTTAACCTGATCATTGCATACGAGTCGAGTATATATAGCTTGTAGAGAGGTTTGGCAACCGAAGGGAATCACATGTGGTTTAGATGACCTTTTTCTTTGGTTTTTTGTTGTGACTTGTGAGGCCTCAATATAGAAATGAGCTTAACAATGTACACGATGACATTATTTTTTTTTTATTTATTTTAGTGGTTAGGTTTCGTGATTAAGGTAAGGTATTTAACTTTTTATTTGTTTATAATTATCTAGTAATAATATGGATTCTTCAGACTTAAGATTTCGATTAAACTGAACTCAATGGTATAGAGAAGGTGAAATCAGATGGTTTTACAATTTTGTCTGAATGTTGTATCAGTTACCTACATATATTGTAGCCCTAATACCTTCAACATTTTTATTTATTTATTCAATCGTGCAGAGGCTGTATACATATTGACAAAGAAAAACATGCGTAAAATGCCTAAATAGTTTTATCAGCTTAAAATTGGTGTTTTATTAAATAATCTACAGAATCTACAACTTCAATTGAAATAAAATACTTGCAATTAAAGTCTACTGCCATGGTATTGGCTTTAGTATTTAAAATTGACTTAGAATTTATGGGCACCTCTAATTAAGTGAAATCTGCGAAGTCCAATTGTTGGCCACTTTATGGAGCACCTGAAAACGTAGGTATATTAGGTACATGTCAATTAAAACATAGCAAGTGTTGTCCCTTTCTAAGTCTTTCCAATGTGAAATGCCAAAATATACTGAGCGTAAATCATCTGTCAGCTGTCAAATTTACTGTCTCTAGAAATAGTGTTTACAGTTTGAAAACTATTTTACAATTAAAATATACCTTTTATACAATCTTACCAAATTTAGGAATAAGTATTCGGTTTTTAATTGTACAAGAAGAACGATTACGATAAATTGTTGGTCTTTGATATTTATAAAATGCTATCTATAGTAGTATCTACCTACATATCTGTGGTAGTGGTAGTTCCAAACATATTGTTACAAATTAACCAAGAAAACTTTTTCCAAAATCAATTGTTACAAAAGAAAAACTTAACCTCAAGCTAACCACGCTGTCTGCTCTCTCGAACCAGAATGACGTTTTCTTTCATCGTCAGTTGGCTGACAAGTGGATGCTGACAAATAGGTGCTGACAAGTCGATCTGTTTGTTTGAAGTATACGTTTTCGTCACATTACCCCCTTCTTATGCTTAAGGTTCCGAATTAAGCTGGTAAAACTGCTTCAAGCGATTAAAATGCACGATTTTTTTAGTTCTTCCTTTCTGGATGCGGTAGACAACGTCAGAAATTCTTTGTAGAATCTCGTATGGACCATCCCAATCTGATTGTAATTTCGGACTTTTACCTTTTTTTCTTGTGGGATTATGAAGTAAAACTAACGTCCCAGGGTCAAAACATTGGTTAGTGCTCCGTAAGTCATAACGATGTTTCATTTTTCGGCTGCCATTCTCCAGTCTATAACGAATGATGTTGTGCGTTTCTTCAAGCCGATCGCGGATCTTTTTCAAGAACTCGTTGGTGTCCTCGCTATCCTGTTGATGCGGTACCAAGAGATTTTCAGCAGGGAGACGAAGTTCATGACCATAAATCAGCATAGCCGGTGTCTCGCCAGTAACATCATGAACTGCCGTTCGATAGGCCAGCATCAAAAGTGGTAAATGTTGATCCCAGTCACGCTGATGTTGTTCACAGAACTTGGCTAGGTAGTCCAGTATGGTTCGGTTGAACCGTTCTACCATTCCATCGGATTGAGGATGCATTGCGGTTGTTCTAGTTTTCTCGATTCCCAGGCGCTCCATAGTCTTGACAAATATCTCAGACTCAAAATTTCGACCCTGATCGCTATGGATTTGCATCGGGATACCATGACGAGAAAAGACGTCATTTACAAGGCGGTTCACTACGGTTTCACTTGTTTGGTCCGCAATCGCAAAGCATTCAGGCCACTTTGAAAAGTAGTCCATGCAACACATTATGTATTTATTTCCATCGTCAGTTCGAGGGAGTGGTCCCAAGATATCCACTGCAATGCGTTCGAAAGGAGCGCCAACGTTGTACAACTGTAAGGGGGCTACTCGTCGAGGGCTCGGTCTTTTTCTTGCTTGACAAACCTTGCAACACTTACACCATATCCGCACATCTTCTGAACATCCGATCCAATAAAATGATCTCTGAAGTTTGTTCAGGGTTTTAGTCGCACCAAAATGACCTCCAGACGGGCTATCGTGGACCATCTCCAGAATTTGTTGTTGTAGCTGCTTTGGTACGACAGATTGGTAAACCACATCAGTGCGTTGAAAGTGTTTTCTGTAAAGAATTTCGTCACGAAGACATAAAGTTTCGAAAATAGCCCAATACGACTTTAATACAGGATCAGATTGGGAAATAGTTTTCTTTTCAGGTCTTTGTTTAAGTCTTACCCACTCTTTGACAACTTTCAGTTGATCGTTAGCATCTTGCATCTTTGCCATATCGTCTACAATGGCCAGCTGGGATACTATATCAAGATCGCGTGCTTCTCTGCTGTCACAATGTTTACATGATTGTTGAAGACAAGGTCTCCTCGACAAAGCGTCAGCGTTTCCATGGTTCTTTCCCGGTCTATGTATAACAGTGAAGTCGTACTCAGCTAACTGCTCCAACCATCGAGCTAACTGACCCTCAGGTTCCTTAAAATTCATCAGCCACTGTAGAGATGAATGATCAGTTCGTAATGTAAAGTGACGTCCCAACAAATACGGCTTGAAGTGTTTGACGGCTTTTATTACTGCAACGAGCTCCTTTCTCGTCACGCAATAGTTTACCTCCGGTTTTGAAAAGGTCTTGCTGAAAAATTCTATAGGCTGTTCCAGCCCATCGACATTCTTTGAAAGCACAGCCCCGCATGCAAATTTACTAGCGTCAGTGTCTAAGACGAACACATCTGTTTCTTCTGGTAACGTCAATGTTGGAGTGCTGACTAAACTTGACTTTATGTTTTGGAAAGCCTGTTCGCACTCGGGTGTCCAGGAGAAGGGTTGATTTTTCTCGGTCAATCTAGTGAGGGGCTTAGCAATCTCTGAGAATGAGCGAACAAATCTTCGGTAGTAGGCAGCAAAACCCAAAAATGTCTGCACTTCATTTTTACACTTTGGAACTGGCCAACCAGAAACGGCCTCTGTCTTAGCTGGATCTGGAGAAATACCAAGATCTGAAATGAAATGACCCAGAAATAAAACTTTGTTACAAAAAAGATTGCATTTTTGCGGGGCAACTTTCAATCCGGCATCTATTAGACGCTGACAAACTGTTTCTAGGTTCTGGAGGAGTTCCTCGAATGTTCTAGCGTGAACCACTAAGTCGTCCAAATAAACCTTACAAATATCGAACAAGCCTTCTAGAATGGTTTCCATTAGCCGCTGGAATGTCGCTGGGGCATTACATAGCCCAAATGGCATAACATTGAATTCCCAAAGGCCGTCCCCTGTGCTAAAAGCCGTTTTTTCTTTTGAGGATTCATCCAACTCTACTTGCCAATAACCTGATTTAAGATCAAGAGTTGCAAACCATTTCGATCCGGCCATTGAGTCAAGTGCATCGGCTCTTTGCATAGGGTAGCCATCTTTCACTGTCACATCGTTTAGACGGCGATAGTCGACGCAAAAACGAAAAGTCCCATCTTTCTTGCTCACGAGAACCACTGGGGATAACCAAGGGCTATGTGACTTCCGAATGATCCCTTGGCGAGCCATGTCAATAACCAAAGACGCGGCTACAGTTTTCTTGGACCATGGAAGACGTCGAGGAGTCTGTTTTATTGGAATCGACTTACCCGTATTAATGTGATGTTTCAACACACTCGTGTGACCAATTTCATCTGGACTCAAGGCAAAAACAGTTCGATAACGGGTCAGAAAATCATTAGCCTTTATTTTTTGATCAGTAGACAAACAAGGTGATAAGCAAGAACTAAGATCATTAACTTCCACCGTGTTGCACGAAAGTTTGAACTGCGAGTTGAATGCATTTTGGCAGAGGTCACCCTGTAACGGAATATTAATGTTCTGCAAGCGAAGTACGTTGGATTTCAAATCCACCAGACATTGAAACGAACTAAGAAAGTCAACTCCAAGAATACAATCTTGGTGTATGTCAGCAACAATAGCATTCATCTGTGTTGTAAAAGATTCGATTTGCAACATAACCTTAATGGATCCTTGTATCGGTGTTAGGTGTCCCGCGATGCCCTTGATGAAAGACAATGATGGGTTCAGCTTCGAAAGTTGTATGGGTGAGAGCACTTTGGGATGGATAACTGTATGAGAAGCGCCAGTATCCACGACCATATGACATGGGTAAGTCTCGATGCAACCTCGTATGTAGAGAACATTTCGGTTCAAGCCAGCAGAATTTATAACAGGGACTAGGTTTACAGCTGACTCCTGTCCCTCGGAGCCAGCAGCCTGCAGTTTAAATTTTGCTTCTGTGGATTTGTTTTAAAGGCCGGTCCTTTGTCATGCGCCTTGCAGATTTTAATTGCCTGAAAATTTGGAGAGGCAGCGATTACTTCGAATTCAAGAGTTTCACCCACCTGAATATCCGGAGTCCTAGGTAAATTTGTATCGACTTGACGTGCATGAAAGTAAAGTTTTCTTTTTAGTGAAGGACAATCGATGAAGCCATATTTTTTTACGAAGCTATACCACTTGACTTTGCCCAAATAGCGTGTTGAATCGAGAGGAAGGTTCATTTCACGGGTGTTTGTTTTGTCGACCGAGCGGCTATGGACGTTCGGGGCCAAATTAATGTGTTTCGTCAGCGGTGGCCCAGTTAAGCTGACGAATTCCCGTTTCCCGAACTTTCGCTTCCTTCAAATTGGGCAAGTAAAATATTTGCAGATCGTCGTGCGGCTTTGGTGGCAGTACGACTCGATTCTATTCTAAGGGCGATCTCTAAAGCATCGTGGAGTGATTTAGGCTCACTTTCACGTACTCGACACTGAACTTCACTATCTGAAATGCCATCTAAGAATTGTTGAATGCATAAACTGTCGCGAACATCTCTTTTCAAAGACGGATAAACTAATCGCGCCAATCGTTGGACATCGTTTGCGAATTCAACAAGTTTTTCACCGTTCTTTTGATATCGGGTTCGGAATATAGCGTATGCATTTGCAGACTGCATGGCGGCCCCAAAACGTTTCCGAAGTGCTGTGGTTAGGAGTGAATAGTTCAACAGAGTTTCACTTTCTAAAGCTCCCACATAAGACAGGGCCGAGTCTCTGAGACTTGCGGAGAGAAAAATTGCAGATTGCATGTCAGACCATTCATTAGCTTTAGAGACCATGCGTAAGTGTGTCTCATAATCTTCCCACGAAGATTTTCCATCAAATTCCATCAAGCGAATAGCAGGTCGTCTGGAAATACTGCCGATTGTTGTTTGTGGGAAAGTAGGCATACTATCTTCGCGGTTGTTCTGTTGCACGGTAGCTGGTTCCTGCGGCAGTGTGCCGCGGTTTTCGTTCGATCCTCGGCTGGTTGGTTGGATAGCAGTAGGCTCTTGCGGAAATTGTCCTAGATTTTGAGTTGACGTATTTTCATTCGGAATCACAGATGTCTGGATGCCACTATCGGCAAAGACACGATTTGCAAAAGCTGTTGCATTTAGTGCTGTGCTTTCCAAATCCGATACTCGTCTAGTCAAGTTGGCTGATAATTCGTCTAGGCGATTTCCAATGTCGTAGATGGCCGTCAAGATGATGGAATTTTCGTGGTTATTACTCGGTGGTGGGCTATTCATTTTCATGAATTTTTATAGAGAAACCCCACATCTGACACCAAATGTTACAAATTAACCAAGAAAACTTTTTCCAAAATCAATTGTTACAAAAGAAAAACTTAACCTCAAGCTAACCACGCTGTCTGCTCTCTCGAACCAGAATGACGTTTTCTTTCATCGTCAGTTGGCTGACAAGTGGATGCTGACAAATAGGTGCTGACAAGTCGATCTGTTTGTTTGAAGTATACGTTATCGCACGAAGAGAAGAACAAATTATGAGTTTTCAATCTCAGTAAGTATAGGCAAACGTCGTCATAGCTTTCAAAAATCTATCGTAATAAAAAATGACACTATGTAGAAGTATGGAAAGAGGCGATTTTAATAGAGTCGCCCTCTCTATTTTGACAGTGTCTGTCAGAACTCAGAAATATAACTCACCTTTTCAAATTAGAATTAAATTTATACTGACGATTAATATTAATTAATATTAGACGATTTAATAAACGATGTTAAAACATTTTTTGTGAGATTCTAGGTTAAAAACAGGATTTTTTAAATTTTAAATGAACACCGTACTACCTTTTTAACATTAAAGTTAAAATCACATATTTTACCTTTTTAGTATCATTCTAAATCCAAATGTCACTTTGACAATTACAAAAAATGGTATGTTTGATTACTTTTTTTGCATGAATTTTCACTTTGTTATACTATAACCAAATATAAAGTAGTCTGCTTCTCTTGTCAAAGTATTTATTTGATCTCATCATCGTATTTCTATAAACATTAACTACAATTATTTTTATTCATTTACAAATAAAGTTATGCTTGGGTTCACTCGTTTTTTTTTTTTTTTAATTTTGTATTTCATTTAGGTATGTTGATACCATTTACGCGATTGAATTTTGAAGATAACCAAAATCTTATCTTTTCCTTGCGCTCTAAGATCTTATCTCTCAAATGACCTTCTTGTTTCATTTTGACGTAAAATTAATCAGTGAATATAATTTGTTCCTACCTAGTAATATTTTTTTCCAAAAAAATCAAGGCTGTAAAAGTAAAAAAGTGATCGTAGGTACATTAAAATCAAGAAGCATTAAACTCACTATATGCATCATATAGCCATCCCTTATAAGCTCTTCTCAGTTCCAAGATATTATGAGTTCAGAAACCTGTGGTTGTTTCATTATCTGGTTCGTCTTCTATCTTCTTTCAGACATATAAAGATAAAAATTGCACTTTTGACCTTTTTTGATGAATTCTTATTTTACTTGTTTTGTTTTACAATCTCCTAAAAAAAAAGACAAAAAAAACTACAACATGAGCACTTTAATTTTAAACCAAAACTCCACAAGCCAGACGCTGCGGCTTTACAATCACAAAATCACAACCAAATGTTGTTTTTTTTTATTTGTATTTTTACTACTATCATGTTGTCTTCTTTCCTTTTTTCCTCTTTTATTTTGTTCGGATTTCTTTGGTTGTTTTTTTTTTAAGTTTTATTTTTTTGTATGTTGTCATCATAATTCTTTCTTTTGTACACCTTTTATAACTTACACTATACACACAACAGGAAACTGAACCGGCTCAGCTATGTAGAAGATATAGGGAATCCGATCTTTCTCACACATGCCATGAGCTGCCGGGTTCGAAACAGAGTCTTTACAACCTACCTATACTATATACCTGGCAAAATGTGGCTATAAAGAAGAGTTATACCAAAAGCAATGTAAAAGACATCCACCATCAACTGAGAGGACTGAGGTCTGAATTGGAGAAGAGTTTTGTATGTTGGCTTATGTGCGGCAATATCGATACTGGAGGAACTTAACTTAACAGGTTACACACTGTATACAGCTCTATACCATCAGAAGAGCAAAAGGGGTCATCTCTTCCTTTTAGCTGTGTTTTCTCCAACTTTAAACCAAAACCGCGAAAAAAACTCGATGACGACAAAAAAGGGAATTACCTCGAAGACCACAAGTTCGAAATGGAGACTATGCTGAAACTTCTTTTTGCCATAGTTGTCTGCCTGTTTATGGTGGGTTTTTGTTTTTTGCCCGTTAGTCTTCCCATTTTTCTGTTTAAAGATCACTAGGAAGCATTGTATTTATTTACAGAAAAAAAAAACAAATAAACATGACATTGATGATGAAGATCGATATAGTCTTCTGAAATGAAAATCAAAGAAACCTCAAGTGTGCCGGATCCAAGAGGAGGGTTACGGGAGTAAATACCACCCTCCCCACTAAGGCCATTTTTAAAAATTTGTTTGTAACCTTTCTGGTGTAGTTCTTCAACTTAAATACATCTTGGGAGTAATTTTGACTCCCTTTAGAGTGGATTGTAGGTCCCCTCTATCCTTGTCAATAATAACACGCGCACGGGAAATGGTTGAGAGTTGTAATTCACTAGGCCTTTGTTCTACAGGAGCTGTTACCTCATAAAATTCTATTGTGTGTGTTAATAGTCTACAAGAAAGAAGGCGCAAATGAGAGGAATTTCATCAAAACAAGAGACGCTTGCTGGATTTGTTAATTCCTCTTCAACAAAATCTTTATGATACAATGATACAAAATATACAATTAAAAAAAAAAAGAATTATATTTTAAATTCTAAAAAAAAACTAAAAACTAAAACTGGAAATATCTAGCTGTTTTCAAAAGTAAACACCTTCCCAAATTAAATTCCTGATCCGCTCCTGTTGAACAACAACTGTTATGCGAAATTATAAATTCTTTTTTTCCAAGAAACTCCAAATTTAAGATAAAACAATAAATTGAATTTTTAGCAAAGTTTTAAACCAATTAACTGTAATTAAGCTTCACACAGAGAGACTATAATATACACAAATATTCGACCAAATATTATTTTTGTTGGTCAATTTAAGACTCCCCTGTGCAATTCATATTAAATACATTGCGTATGCGCACAGCTTTGAAGTAGCTTCAAGTGGAATGAGAATTTATTAGTATTTTTGTTTAACTATAGGTATTGCTGCTATAGAGGCAGGAGGGTGCAGCTCTTCAACATAATAATCCACATAATCCTATATATGATGCTTCATTAAGTGGCACACACATTCAAAATTGAATTAATATGATGAGGGTATGGTACGTGCGCCATTTATAGTGGTTAAAAAAAAACAAGAAAAAAATTAAAAGAAAACATTAATGTCGTATGCAATCAGTCCAAGAGTAAACCTTTTAATTTACACACTTTCCATTCCATTCCAAGAGAGAAGATCCGACTGACACAACGCGACGGATGGAGTAAGCTTCAAAGGGAGACTCTCTTGAAGTCGTTCAGTGCAGCGTTTTGTTTATATAGTTATATGCCGTACTGCTTGTATACGGTTGTGTGTCTGTACTCTGAGGAGCGCCATGACACTTCTGCCCTATAGCTCAATTGTTTTTAATTAACAGAGTCCATGGAATATATAAGTACAGTATACAACAAAAAAAAGTAGGTATATAATGTAATGATGAATCTCCCTGCTCTGATGGTTAATTGTTTTTTTTTTTATTTTTTTCTCTTTAACTTGATGGACGACCGAAGAAGCTATAAGATACAAAATTTATAGTATCTATATTTTATTGAGAAAGATGATTCATGAGCATTTCTAGATCATCGTTCGTTTGCTAATTGATGACGACGATCACATCAATGATCGAATTTTCTTTCGATTTTATATTTTTGTGTTGTTGAAGCCATATTGATGTAAAATCGGAAGGGAGTCGTAATAGTATCGTACGTATAAACCAACTATAGAATATGAGTTTCGCTTTAAGTGGCAATCAGTGCCGCTTGTTAAAAAAAAAGATGACGAAGATCGAAGATTCATCATAATCAAATGGAATGCCATACGACACGATCACTTGCTTCATATTCTAATCATGCTGGGATGATTTGTGATTGTGATTGTCACAAATTATTATTATCTTTAACTTGATTCGTATACATACTATATCTATATAGTTTTGTTTTTCTGTTTACTGTTTTTAGTTCCAAGAAATACGTCATATGGATGGTAGATTGGGAATAATTAAACAAAACTCCTTCCAACTGGTTTAGGGCAGTTGAAACAGATATCGTATAGCGATCAGGATGGGTGAAAGAGAAAATGAAGCTTTAGAAAATAACATGATATTTTGGACACACTGGAAAGCCAAAGACTATATATCGCAGAAAACCCAGACCGATTCGACACAAAATTGTAGGTCCCCTCCATATCTGCCTATAACACCCACACAGGAGTGGTTGCGAATTTTAAGTCACTTGGTCCTGGTTCTAAACGAGCTGTGGGAATACCCAATTATTTTTCTTTTTTGTCCAGCAATGCCAAGAAGAGCTCATAAGCCTAAATATTCACCTCAAGAACAGTCTTATCTGGGTCCCGGATCATATAGTGACGTTGGGGAAGCAAGACCGATGAGCATTCAAGGATCAGAAAGCAGACTTTATAGACTTAGAGTCCACAGCTATTTTTGGGTGTGAGTGATAGCGAAATTCACTGGTAATTTTATATAGATCTTTACTTTTCATATCCAAGTATGAAAGTCTTGCATGCAGTAATTGGGACCTGTGTCGGTAAACTGCATTATTTTAGTCCATCTGGTAGATAAGCGGGCCCATGGAAAGCGTTTTGGATTACCATATCATGTTATAAGAGGGGAAGGTTCTTTCAGTAGGAATATATTTCTAAATGCTATCACATTTTATTTAAAGACCGGTTTCATACTCATTTTTGGGTACGTCTTCGATGCCGAAGATCCCGTCCAAGACGTCTTGGATCTCCATTTTCATGTCTAGGGCACTCAGATATTTTATTCAGTATACTTTTTGTCAGGGCTTTTAAAAAAAGAAGCATTTTCAATGATTATCGACAAAGTCCCCAACCACGCAATGTAAGACTTTCATATTTGCTTATGAAAAGTTAAGATCTATATAAAAATACCAGTCAATTTTTGCTATCATTCACACCCAAAATTTGCTATGGGCTCTCGCTCTATTAGGTATTGAATAGTACAAATCAGACGCCGCACTATCACACACAAGGGAATAATTAGCATTTCAGTTAGAACAATTCAACGAGTTGCGTAGTGTGACACACCTCCCTTTTTCTCGCTTCTGTGTTTCTCCCTTCTGCTTAATGGGCTGCCATCTTAGCATCATTGTTCTGATTGGTTAGCCTCGTTCTTGGTTGAATATGCCACATTTCACCCTTCGAAAAGTTTCGTTGTGGTCACCTGTTGGAACCTATAGTTAATGATAGTGGTGGAACTTCAGGTGGCAGTGTTTCCATCTGCGCTTAATGCTAAGGTGTTGGGTTAAGAGGGACGATGTCAGAAAAAATTCTGGCGGTGTGGCTTGCTATACTTCATTCTCGGCGTCAAAAATATCCACACTTGTGCATTTCATTTTTCGCATATTCATCGACAAAGTTTTTAGGAAAATCTGGGAACGAAAATTTGGTCAGCGAAAGTCAGAGAATTTCGCAATGCGCTCAATGTCCGAGGCGAAAAATAAAATAAAAATTTTGTTGGTTTTTTTTGCAACCGATAGGAAACCAATAGAGATTCGAAGTTTGTAATGTTCTATCAACAATGTTGATTCCAGATCATCCGGGTCAATTTCCGAATTTCCAAAATAATGGAAACATGATCATTGATCAATTTGGTTGACAATTTGTTGATAAGCTTTGCAACGCCTATACCATCCGTTAATATTGAACATTTTGAATGAAACAACATGGTTTGCTATTACCAAGCTATGTACCCTCCCGATCATCTGATTAAATTCTGATCGTGGTGATTTTGATCGAAGTAGAATATTTCTTCGAACGACCTCACCTCAACTTCTAAGAATAACCGTCACAAACAAATGAAGTCTGATAATCGTGTTGATATCATCAGCTGCAACTATGATTTCTACGAAATCATTCCCACGACAATGAATCTAATCGACTATTTGAATCTATTCATAGTCTCTTTTAAAAATATAAAAGAATTTGAATATAATTTTCACTCTTCCGCCCGTATTTCCTTCCGATTAAAAAAAGAGGAAAACAATCAATTTCTTTTTAAAAAAGGAAGTTCTTTTATAATGTCATGATCACAAAAAAAAAATTACTATCTTCCACTTCAACGTGAGTATGGTTTATAGCTTCACTACCATTATATACACATAAGTATATGTCCTTTAATTTGACCCTTAAGACGGTAGGTATAGGTAGATACTCAAAAAAAAAAAACAAAGAAAAACACTCATACCACTCCTTGTTCCTTGATCGATCAACACACGAAATACACCACGCATCGATGCTAATGGAAGTGCGATCAACCAAGAAAAATGATTTAAGGCTCATATCCTGCTAACATATTATACAGGTATAGAGTAGATAAGTGATGTATGCGTTCATTACTCTGGAAAAGTATCAGCACATTAGTTCGATGTGTTATGTAACCTGATCGAGCAACCCACCCATATAGATCAGGGTTCTCATGTATGTCGTTGGCTTGGAACAAAAAAACACAAAACAAAAAAATTCCAAACACACCATAAGGTGCTGCCATAGTTACCCTGGGAAAATATTCTTCGTTTCTTCTTTCATATCATAAGGATCCTTGTTGATTGTGAAATTCTTAAAATTACTCTTCCATACCATATATGACGGCAAAATGTCGAAATTACAACATATCTAAATAAATGATCAACTTGAGGTTTTGAATAAAATATTCTTGCTGTTAGGTTAGAGTATATGGGCATGGCAATTCATTAAGAACTTGTGGACTCTCTTGGTCTTGGGATATACAATAACATAATATTAGACACAGGACTTGTTTGGTGCGCATTTTTGTGTTTATAGTTATGTGGAGTGATTTAGTGAATTATCGAAATCAAATACTCATGTCTCTGTCTGTCTGTCTGTCCGCGTACCTCCATGCACTTGTGAATTCGATGGAGGGAATATATATATGTACATACATTTCAAACGAAGCATAGTTCTACGTGACAGCAATAAGAAATCAGTACCTAACGTATGTCTATCCACAACCACTAATAACAACAGAGACTTTATGCGCACTGAGTGCTGACCATGTCATGAATTCCAGAACATTACCATGAACACATGAGGTCTGATGGCTGGGGTATATCTTGTCTTCTTGTCTTTGGGGCCAGGCCACCACATCATGCGCAGTATATATACGTATAAGCTCCTCTCTAGCTTCAGTTCGTATAAAGTTAAAACCTTTTAAGTGGCCAAGTTCGTTATTTCCATAAAATGTGGCCACCACATTCGATACAACCACTCGACTGTGTAATATGAAGCATGAATAAGTGGTCTTTACTTCATGGTGATCGATGAAGAGTGATCGAGATGGTGAAGGGGTAAGCAGGAGGATGGTGGAGATGTGATTGCACTTTATTGTATGTATATGTAAGAAAGATATACCTACCTATATAATGCTACCTATTTGTTTTTAATTAAATTTTCAAGATAGATACGAATCATTCAAGCATAAAATGAATATACCCGTGCTGCCGTGCATTATATGTCTGGGGGCTGGAGATCATTTTGATTTCACGCATATAAATACCTATACATACAATAAAATATATAAACAATGTATTTTGTATTTGCATGGGTTTGTAATGTTTTGATTGTGTTTTTTTAATTGAGGCATGGGAAGGCGAACTTTTGGAAACGAACCAACTTTTAGTGTTTTGTTGTTTTGTTTTGCCAAATCTTACAATCATATCTTAAAACTACAAAGCTCTTAATGCATTAATTTACACTCATCCTTTAAAAATGTACCAAATTTTTCTAGCTTTGCTGTAGTTTTTTAGTATTCTTCATTTAAAAAAGCCAACGTTGGGCGCCATTTAGAGAATTCAACTTCAAAAGTAAAAATTAAGAATTTTCAGCTGCAATTGAATTTTTATAGAATATTTCTCAAGAGAATACCTAACTTGTTTCGTTACAATTAGACAGTTTACGAGGGCATTCACAGCAGTAAATATTTTGCATGATGTTCATTTCTCATGCAAATTTGTATGATAACTAAATTGTAAAAAATATTTTTTCTTAATTAAAAAAAAAGAAGAAATTTGCGAGTGTTGGGCGCCATTTAAAGAAGTTAATTCAAAAATGGTATTATTTTTTTTTTTCATTTCACAATTTTTAATTTAATTTAAATGTGATTTAAAAACATTTATGAGTACATTACAGATCAATTTAAAAGCTTTGGATTGGACCCTATTTAAAAAAGTTAACACTAAAATCGGTTTTAATTTAGGTATAGCTTAATTGTGTGACTTTTTAACCTAACATGGCGCTAAGTTAAGCTTCATTTAAAGAAAATTTAAGTACTCCAAATGGTATGAATGCTTTTTAAATTTCACAGTTTTCAGAAGAATTGATTGTATTAAATGTGTGCCCTAACGAATTGCCAACATTAATTTTTGATAATGAAAAAATATAAAATAAAAGACTGGGATGTTTGGTGTCATTTTAGTAAAATTACAAAAAAAATAACGTGAAACTTAAGTTTGGAAAAATGTTCTAACAAAAAATTTAAACTTATTCTTAATTATATAATATAGCTACTTATTTTTAAGAAAGTAATTTAGTATCATCATGATAAAATCTTTGTTCTAGTTCTCACAGGAAAGCTACAATTTAAACATTTTTTTTACTAAAGTAAATTAACTTAATTTTATGTCCCTTTTTGACTGGCGTAAAATAACTAGCAAAATTCATTGATTCTATTGTGGACCTTCATCGTTGGGCGCCACTTAAAGAAGTTTGTAACTTCGAAATTGGCAGGATGATTTCTAAATGTCTTGATGAATGAAAGACATTTTAATAAAATATTTCTTCTTAATTATATATAAATGTTAAGAAAATATTTATATCGAATATTCTCTTTGAAATTCATTTTATTCATTCATACATTTTTTATTTAAAAAAATCTCTGCCACTTTCATTAGTTTCTTCTTTTTTTACGATAAAGTTATTTAAGAACATTTACATATAAAAATCGCAGCTCTCGTAAGTCTGAATAATATATCTTATCCTCTTGCTAAAGTATTGGCATTTATGTCATAATACTATTCACTATATCTAAGCTGGATTTTCGTTTTTAAGTACTAATCGATAAAATTATAATTTATGATCTGTTAAACAAGCAAATTTTAAAAGAGTCGCCATTATGATTGTAATTTTTATGATCGTAACAATCAAAATAAACAAAATATCTTGAGGTGAGCTTAAGGCTTTTAAAAAGAATTATATTCATTATTTTCACTCTTTGTTTACAGACAATATATACTCTTCAATAATCCCAAATCAAGATAATGCCGCATATCAAATGAATACATCAAAAAACATGTTTTATGTTATTTTTGTTTATTTATTTTGTATTTGATTTTTGTTTGTTTTGATGATACATGCCAGATATAGGTACTCGGTAGAAATAAAGTATTAAAAATACTTAACGGAATAATTCAAATAAAGTTTTTTTTGTGATCGGGAGAACTTGAAATCGTTAACAATAAAATATATTAGAAAATAATTCCACACACAAAAGAATGTGACATTTTTTTATCGTACGAGCAATTAACTTTCATATACCGAGATATAATTATTGTAGTTACTTTTTTTTTTTGAAAAAGGTTGCCCACCTCTGACTATCATATCCACCATATAAATATAACCAAAGTAATTTCAACCTATAAGTTGACCACCTATAATAATTGCTTTTCTTATAGGTTCGTCTCATGCATATATATAGGCAATAGCAGTAAGGCATGATATGTTTATTGTTATATTATGCTTGCTTTCTCGTATATTTAGCCGCATAATTCTGCCAATTGACAGTTTATTGTCGACGAGACAGATAGTGATCAGCAAAAACGATCTCCCAGACGAAAAATGCCAGTGAATTTCAAATTCAATATTATGTTTACGTATTTAAATTCATCTCATTCATCGACTTGTATAGGATATGTATGTACTTTTTTGCAATAAATTATTGTTGTTGTTGTATTTATTTCCACAGCATTCATATATGTACCTCAGAAGAAAAAAAATATATTTATTTTTGCGGTTATGCGATGTGAACCACCAGGTTAAAGGCTAACACGAGTCCAAGTACATGTACGAACAAAATTCCATGCGCCATTCCATTCCATTTTATTTTGTTTTTCTTTGAATTGAAAAAAAAAGTTATTAAATTGTTTTTCAATATAATTTTGTTTTCAATAAATAAATATTGATGATTCTGATAAGTTTGTGCTATTTTAGATTTATTATTAACTTCAATGTGAATAATATATTTGTCATAACAATAAACAATAAATGAGGGTTAGAACTTTGTGCCAAATTATGTCCTTTCGCAACATTTAACGATCATTAATTGCTGAATTCGTTGAAAAGCAATATAATTGATGTGCAACAGCATGTTGCACGTTTATTCAAGACGAGGTATAATATTTTTGTTGTTGATGGTTAATTTTATATTTTAAGCTGTGACACTCGAAGTATACAAAAAGAGTTAAATTGCTGATAGCGCAACAAAAGTGTCATTGGTTTTTTTTTTTTTATGAAACATGAACAATTAATGAGTTTGCATTTGAGTTGATTGTATGATAATTTAATGTTTCTTTTTTTAATTTAATGATAACCATTTAGTTTCAAATAGTTTTTGAAATACCTTATACCTATCCCATTTATATCTTTGGCTTTATACAACTCTATCTGCCTTGACCAGAAAACATATATTTAAAAACGAAATTAACTAACTGAAAGTCGTTTAACATGTATTTGTGAATATTGTGTGGTTCAGCAAACAAGTGTTAATTATAAATATTTATAAGATGTTAAATGGTAAATCGTAAAAAGCTTAAATGCACACATTTGTTGTGGTTATATATAGAGAAAATCAATAAGATTCGAAATGGATTCTTAGAAAAATCAAGATATTATAAAAGTATAATTGTAATAAAATACAAGTTCTTTATAAAAGTTACATAAATTAATAAAGTTATTTAATATGATTATTTAACGGAAAAAAACAGTTATGAAAAGTCAGTTTGCAGGAAAAAATGTATATACCTATAACTTAAAGATGAAACTGCACTGAACGAAAAATTTGTTTTTCTTCTTTGACTCTTCATTTAAAACGAATAAACTTGTACTTTTAGCTAGAATATTATTTCTATAGCTGAAAATATTATTCAATTACAAGAAACAATGTATATGTACATAGGAAGACAGTTATTTAGAACAAAAATTCTTCTATATCTAATAAGCTTTTCAAGACTCTAATCACTCCATGTGTAGACTTTCAACAAAAACCCAGTCTCGATAATTATAAAATGTACGACCAATTCTTGCCACATCTTATCTTTCTCATTAAAAATATCGTTAAAAATTAACAAAAATTGCGTATTGACAAGGTCTTCACTAGTCAACTGATGCGTCCAATTGAGATCGCCTCTAAAACTGATTATCACTACCAAATTATGTCCAGCCTAACATATCCGTACGGTAAATCTCTCATATATGTAAAATTAAACACACCTTTCATAAAACGTAAATAAATCTTTATGTTTTCTTAGTTATGCATGCATAAACGCATGCATTTTTCCGACACATTTGTTGTAGGTTTTAAATAAATATCGCATTCGACGAAAAAGCCCTATTTTAATTTTTAAGTTCCATCGATTGAGGTTTAACCTTTTGTAATTTAAAAAAAACTCATTTTTTGCAACCCATTTGAAGTATTTGGCATTTTTGGTTGGAATACAAATTTTGGACCCAAAAACTTATTCAATTTCAATTAGAAACTTAGAAAATGAGCTAAATTTTTCGGTTAAATGTTATACAGTGAAACCCGCTTAAGACAAACCCGATTAAGAGAAAAACCCGCTTATCTGAAACATTTTTTCATCCCAAGTATTTGTCGACCAATAACTTTCAAAACACTCCACTTAAGCGAAACTTGCTTAAGTGAAAAACCCGGATACCTGAAACATATTTTCAGTCAAATTTTATATTTTTCATTAAAAAAAACTCTCTTAAGTGAAAAAAAAAAATTTAATCGAACTGAACAAAAAATTTTCTGAACGCTTCACGTTTTTTTTTTAATTTTTAACCTCCACCAAATTTTCCCCTCGAAAATGACATTTGAATTTCTGATATGTCTCAACCGTTTTCGGAATTTTTAGATCCGCTTAAGTGAAATTTCTTTTCACTTATCCGGACTCCGCTTAAGTGAAATTTTTGTTCACTTAAGCGAGGTTCGTTTAAGTGAAAAACTCGCTTAAGTGAGAGAAAAACTGACATTTTGCCGTTTCTCTTAAGCGGGTCTTACTGTGAATTTAAGTGAATTTTTTCACAAACGTATTGCCTTCTCCCATAGGTATAGCTGCAGTTTGTTACCCCAGAGATGTTCTTCTCATGTTCATTTTCATGTGAAAAAGAAAATTATAATAAATTTGATGAATTCACTTAAAAACAAAAATTCCAAAAGTCCTTGATATGAACTGAACTCATCAGATAGTCTGGCTTGGAAAAATAAAAATTTGAATAATTAAAATGGAATTTTCTGATGCCGTTCCCATCATCGAAGCCTCTATAGTGCGAGAACTTAATTCCAAATACCTCTCCCATATATACATACGTATAATATTCAATAACCACATTCCATATAGAATTAAACAACTCCATTTCGAATCATCATCAGCAAAGCATCTTATAGTCGTCAGAATCTTTTCGTAGCGCCGCTGCCGTCGTCGTTCATGCTACCGTCATAAGCTTGAGATACTCATACACACAACAAATGTGATCGTGTTCAAATATGATTAACCTTTGGGGTCGACTCATACAGTACAGCGTTTGCAACATAATTTTCCAACACAAATTATCAAAATGAAATTCCAATCCTATCTTCTTGAGGCGCGATAGTGCGGCGCACCGTATATATAATATGAGCATTGATATATTGCAACATCATCACTTTAAGTTAAATCTTTTGAAGAGTTGCAACGACTTTTAGATGCTGTTTGTTTTTTTTTTAGTAATTTTTTTTTTTCTCCAGCAAACATGACAGAATTTCATCTTAAAGAGCTCTTATATTTAATTGTTTTAAAGTTCAATTAATTCGTGATAATGGTCTTCTTTTCATCCCAAAAGAATCCAAAACTGTAAAATAGGTTTCCGCATTAAAAATCGAATTCAAGCGTATAAATTCAATTGAAATTAATGTTTTTTCCTTATCTCGCTGTGTGGCTTTCATTTAATTAAAAAATAAAAAAAATTGATGAAACGAACACAGATACAGCACTGGTATAGTAGTACCATATTATAATTGTTGCTTGAGGCGAATCTTTTTCTTTTTTGTTGGTCCAAACGGTCAATAACGTGCAAGTATATTTCCGTTCTACAATCGCGCCTTCAGGTCAAAAAAGCTATCATTTGAGACTTACGAGTCAGGTTTTTTTCAGTTAATCTGAAGCTATAGTTATTTTTGTTTTTATTTAAACCCATTAAAAACTGTTGTTTTTTCAAAAATAAATATTATTTAAAGCTTATTACATATTTCTAAGATAATGTTTAATGATTAATGAAAAAAATAGGTCCCAAAATTCGATTGATGACAAGTCTATATACGGACCGAAGAGTGTAGATGATTTTTTTGGGTCAGAAAAGCCGTTAATCTCAAGATTTAATGCTGATTGTTGGTAATTTTGTCCTTCTTGATGAAAACTAAAGAATTGGAAGACTTTTGGAAACTCTGAAAGTGTTAGCATTCAAACAGTGTGACCATTTCAATTTTTTAATTAGGAATTCGTTTTAAATATTTTTGTTTCCTTTGTACTCTTTCAAGACCTACATATAGTTGATGTTTTTCCGCTAGCCCAAAGTGGCATTATATAGTATAGATTAAATGAACAATCATTTAATTTAATGAAATTTAGCTGATTTTTCAGCACAAACTTTTTAAAAAAATGATATTTAAATAGAATTAAAATTTCAATTAAATTTTATCCAATATTTTAAATTTGTACGTAATTTTACTTCATTTTTTTTTTCAAAAATTACATTTTGATTTAATTTTTAATCCAATTCACAAATTATAAAAATTTGCAATTAATTTTCGCTTTAATAACAAAAATGTAATTTCAATGCTGCTGGTCACACTAAAAAAAAACAATCGTAACTTATGATGGTGTGGCTATATATGACAGAGAGAAAAATATTTCATTTTCAAAGATTACTCATTAACCGAACGGAGACCCACTTCATCATCTCGACACATTGGCGTTGTTAAAACAAGCCTCGCGATTCTCTTGTAACACCAAATTTGTGTTCTCATGATTCTTGGACAAGACCAAAATATCGAACCCGACATCACCAAGCCTGGTTTATATGTGCAAACCAAACCAACCATAACAACCATAACAACCATAACAACCATCACCACATTCAGAAAAAAAAAAAAAAAACAAGAAGTCTTTCTAATCTTCGACATGATGGTCTTGATGGTTGATGCAATTGCATCCTCTATATATAATGTTGGTATAAATGGACAAAACAAGAGTCCACTTTATATTTTGCGAGAAGAGTGTGTCACTTATATTAGTATATAGAAGGACAATGCATATATGATGCGAGAAAACGCGAATGACAGTCAGACATTTGATCAAGTCAATACTGCTGGCAACGCATATCGCGCACATGAGTTTGGCGAAATGAAGATACCATTATGTTCCATCCAACTTGGACGAAAAGTTGAAGCATTAATTTTCTACTTCTTCAGCATGTGATGGTGAGACGGTGAGCTCGTTGGGAAACCCAACAAGACCAAAGTCGAAAACCAGTAAGGACCATATTTGACAGCTTGCATGCGCAGCGCATCGCATGGACGACGATGGCCAGAGCTGATCACCATAATTGGCTGCCGCTGACGTTGAGTGCAGCTTGAGCTGGCTATATAGGACTGGATCGTTTGTTGCTTGGGTATATAGATAGAGAGGTATGCGCTGCTGGAAACTGGAATTTGTCGTTTTGTTGTCCGTTGTCATAGTTTGTAGTCATTCGTCTTCGTCCATTTTTGGAGTGTTGTTTGTTTGGCTCTTTGGCGATGGAGAGTTTTGGAGCTAAATATGGGGGTAAAGGGGATTGATGATGTGAAGGAATTCATTAAAGATTTTTTTTTGTATTTGTTTGTTTACATCATAAAAGTTGTTTATTAAGACATTAAAGGGTCCGCAGTTAAATTTGGTCTCTTAATGGTTACATCTTTTTTCGGTAATATAGGGGCATTGAAATAAAATAGCGGGCGGTAAAAAATGTTGTTTCCTTAATAATGTCTTAAGATAAAATAACATAAGATTTTACTATAGTATTTAATTTTCCCTAAATGGGTACCTATATGATTGTTGGTTGCAGGTTGGTTGTTGCCAATAATGGCTTACAAGCTTTAAAAGGATAATTATTTATTAACAAAAATGAGACACATTATAAGATTTTTTTTTTTTTTAAACTGCAAATGCTTATAATGAAGTCGTTTAGTGGACTTTCTATGTGTTTTCGAGGTGAAAGACAGTTGAGATCATTAAAATTTTTGTAACCATGATAAATGTTCCTGTCGAAATTTACTGAAGAATTAGAGCTAAGCCATTCTAGCCTTCATTTTCTTCAAACACTTAAGGCCACTTAATTACAGTCTGATATAGCAGATGACACTACTTTGAACTGGGCTTTTCCTTTCGCTTCTGGAGTCTAAGCATTTCAAAAAGGAACTCACCAAATACTCGAAATTGGTATAGGTTCATATATTCAAACTGTTGCAGAGACGAGTTTAGTTTCTTTTGGTACACGGTCTCTTATACATATTTGGGTTCACACCGAGTGTGAACTTTAATATCACAAAAAAAATAATATCTATTCATATTTTAGTATACTTCACCAAAGATAATTGAGGTGATATGATCAGTTGATATTTATTACATTATATTATTTTTTATACTCGGTATCGGTCAGTGGTTGGTGGGTGAAATGAAGTGTAATGCATCATTACAATCTTCTTTAAATCGGAAGTAAGTTAGTAACGACCACGAACCTCCTATAGGTAGAACAGCATTTTTTCAATTTTTTGTTTTTGATTTTTTGTTAACAACTGTACTGATTTTGATAAAATTTTTGTATGAAAGTTATAATTTTTGTATTTATAATTTTGAGGTTTTTTTTTAAATACATAACAATTTCTGTGTGTTGTTTATTTTATTTTTTTTTTTTCAAATTTAAGGATTTTAAAAACTTAAAACTAGAATTACATGTAGGTACTATTAGATTTTTTTCAATTTATTCAAACAATTTATATATTAAAAATAATTTTGTTTAATAGCCTTTTCCGATTATGTTTATATGTATTTAAGAAAAAAAATATGACATTGGCATACTTTTTTTTAAATAAATTTCAGCTGAAAAGTTTTTTTTTTTTTTTCAAAATATACCTATTCAATAGTTGTACATTTCCTGCATTTTATTCCTTTGCGAGGCTAAAACTGCAATTTTTATTTAATAATTTTACTTGATTTATTTCATTTTTTTACACACTTAACTGCCAAATAAAAATGTTTCTATAACTAATAATTTTGTCTAATTTAGAAGATAATAATTCTCAAGATTCATATAAAATTATATACCTAAATGTTCTCAAGAACAAATCATCTTGTGTTAAACACTTTGCTTCTGAAAATTACAAGGTCTTTTGACTTACTCACCGTCAAGGTCTGTGCGGGCGCCGAATATATTCTCCATTAAATAAATCATAAAAATTCTGAACGGAATTCGCTAAACTTCAAATTGAAAAACTATAACATCATTCTTATACACAGCTGAGATATTCAGTGGCCATTGCACTTTTAATTCGTAACAGAAGTCAGTACTTAATCACAAATTTGACATTTTCTGTTCCCAACAAAAAAAAGACAAAAATGTTTTAATAAAGCTTTTTAATAGGCTCTTTGCCTTCTGTAAACCAAAAAACCAAAAACAAAAAAAAATCCCATGATCGCAAACAACACCAACTGCAACTCATAACTCGCTTCAGTGCTTCCAAAATCCATCATCAAACACCTCTTTAATATTATGAAAAATTCATGTCAGTTTAAGAGAAACAAAAAAAAAAAAAAAAACAAATATAACTCGGCCAAAATTTAGGAAAAGAAAAAATAAACATACATATCTACCAAGAAGAACGTATTCCAAATTTTTGCATCTGCTCCTCCGCACTTCAATTTTTAATGGATATCCACCAAAGACCAACAAACAAAAAAAAAACACACACAAAAAATACTTCTTTCGTATAAATAAACAAAAAAAAAGCAAAAACCAACGAAAAAAAGAAGAAAAAAAATCATAAAGAAGACAAAGTGCCTTATAAATACCTACAAGCAATTTCCATCATCAGAAAAAACAAAAGGCAAACCCATTCCAATCCAAATGGCGATCGAATCAGGAACATAATTTTTGTTCTTCTTCTTGAAATTAAAGAAGAAAAAATATGTGCAAACAAAAGCCATATGGCTTTGTAGAAATAAAAAAAAAAAACAAAAATCTCAGAATCTGAATAGTTCTTGAGATAAAAACAATTTTTGCAATTAAAAATTTTATTTTTTTTTTCTTCTTACAAATACAAAAAATATTTCAATATTTTTTTTTTATTATTTTTATACTCGTATATAATATGTAAACAACCGTGAGAATTTCTCAAACAATTAAAAATAAAAATGATCTAAAAGAATGAATGATCCACATCTTGCAATATTCAATGTCATAGTGTCATTTTGATGCAACCATATGACATGACGCGACCGACACGACAATGCCACTATGACTCCATTTGACAAACAAAATTGCAAAAATTTATTTATGTCTAAAATCATTGGCCTAGAAAAATATAATAATTGGAATTCTGGCAATTCTGAGAACAAAACCTTATCCCAGTTGGGTCAATATTTTTAAGGAAAATAATGTATTCATTTATTAATTTATTAAATTAGGTGACAGCATTTTGTAAATTGGTTTAAAAAGAATAACAAGTATTTAAACGTAGAAGATTATGGCTGTTTCATTTAAACGAAAAAAAAAACGAAAAAGAAATAAAATGATTTCTGTATTTTGGGGAATTCTTAAATATTATGGAATTCTTTTTTACTTATTAATTAATTATCAGTCCAACGAACTTGGTCTTGTGGTAAATATTTTTAACGTTGTTACATTTTACCAAAAAATATTTAAAAATATATATAAAAAAATACTAATAAGATGTATTTTTTATTACATTTTATTTATTTTGTATGTTTTCTCAATTAATGATTCAATACAAATTTTTTTTAATTATTCTGAAGCACCCGACTGCAAAGTTATAACAAAATTGATCAAGCCATTAAAAGCCTTATTTGAATAACTAAATAATAATGCAATTTTATCAAAAAAACGTCAAAACCCCATTTCCGTTATGAGTCGAAGTTTTTGGCAAAAATATGGAAAGCACTCACAAGTCACAATCACTGGAGTTTATAGTAAAAATTTGATATTTTTGATTTAAGTTTATCAAGCTTTTTTTGTCGCACTTCTCTTTTATGCAAACAAATAACAGGGAAAATCCAACGAAACGTAGGGAAATTGTTTAATAAAAATTGTTGTATCCGTTTGTCAAGAAAATTAAAAAAAGAAAACATTAAATCTCTTTATATGGAAGTAACCTATTTTAGATGAGCTTAAACAAAACATCGAATTTCTGCACTGTACCAAATTTGACGCAAATCAGTCCACCCGTTTAGGCTGTACCTGCACAGATCGACCAACGGTATGACGATTACAACCTGGGCTGAGGGCTCTCATCGCCTAAAAACGACGTCGCGTCGTTTTGACAACTGTATTGGTTCGTATATATAACTAAAAACTCATGAATCGTCTGAACGACGCACATCGCTTAGACAATTCAATTATTGCTTCGATTAACTCCTGAAACTGTCAACTATAGGATCGTTTGAACGATTGCGATTGAACGATTAATATTTTACATGGAATTAAATTCTAAAATGAAATGACATTTTATATTGAATCGACAAGGACTTTCAGTTTTGACAAAGTCTGTCAAAGTTCATATAAAAAAAATGAAATGACGTAGAAATTCACACATATGCACAAAGTTTTAAAGTAAAGGAACACACCGTTAATTTCCAGTTTCTTTTTTTGTTGATATTTTAGTTTTTCTCAAACCGTTGACAATTTAACTATGAACGATTCGACTGAAAGATAATATTGGGATTTTACTCAAACCAAACTTTTGACGACAATGCACGTTGTTTACTATAATCGTTTTAAAGTTTACGCGATGATGACACGAACCCTATAGAGCAAGTATAAAATATGAAAATTAATAATGGATAAAACATAATGGCCGCCTGAACTGTCAAAATCTTCTTGTTCCTATTAGAAGACCCTTTAATAAGGATTGACAAAATATAAGATTTAATTACAACTTACGTAAGCTTAACTCCACAGCAAATTTTTCAGAATTGATTTACTTAAATAAGCAACTAAAACTTACATATGTGTAAACCCAACCTTAAACAAATTTGACCCTTAAAGCTCTCAATATAAAATTTACGTTTTTTGCAATCAAACAATTTAAAAAGATCCATAGTACTTAAATAATTGAGGTTGAAAAGGAAAAATGTCATTTTTTTCAAAATCATTTTTTTTTTCTATTTATTCATTTAAAAAAATTGAACACAAAAATCACACATAAAACCCCAGACACACATGGAGCAAGGATGTTTTTGAATTTAGATGTCATCTTGCTTCTTTCTAAAAGATACAAACCAAACATACCTTGTTGTGTGCATCATTCAAGAATCGCAGGCGTGTAGACATCAGCGGGACGTCATTATCTTAAAAGTGTCAAAGTAACTAAGTGGAAAAGATTGGATTGGATTGGATTGGAGTGCGAAGAGAGTTGAATATAGGGAGTGCCAGTCAGTCTCAGTGTAAACGGGCCTGCTAGGTATATAACGTAATGCAATAAGTGTCATGTGAATTAAGGGTTTTCTCTATAATATTTCGAAGACAAACCGTGAGAATTATTTAAATTTTGTAAATTGTTATTGTTGTTTATGTTGGTAATTGTTGTGTCATTCATATATGTATATGTACATGTAATTGGCGCGAAAGTAAAATTAAATGTCATGCAACATGTGACATAAACTTTGTATATGAATTTTCCATATACGAATATGACTTTTATTTTTTCTTTTTTTTTCAAAGCCCCGCAACAAATTAGATAGATATTGTGTGTTTATTTGAAAATCTTGTTTGGTAATAATTAAAGCACTTAACGGGGCAACGACAAACAACCACATTATTATTGTAAATGGGAAGCCATATTGGTTGTATTTTATAGCGAGAGGGAGGAAAATCCCATAATGCACCGGACCCAACTCCATTGAAGCGCATCCACATTATCTATGTCTAGTTTTTTTTTTTTTTTTCCCCGATGGATGATTCTGTTGGATCTGAAAATCGAAGGAAAAGGGGGAAAATATGTAATTTCCCCAGATGTTCGAGCTTAGATCGTTTTGGTATCAAATAGACTGTGTGCGTGTGTGTGTGCATTTAGTAAGAAAGGGATTTTGTTTTCCCTTTTGTAATGACTCAGTAATTAGGATTAAGTGTTAAAATATTATTTATGTGAATGGGAAGAAAACTAATATTTGATTTTTGTTTTTTTCGTTTTAGGTAAGCCCCAAAGATGATTGAATTTTTTTGTTAAAACAATTATGTATGATCGCATCTGGAAAATATCATGCATAATAACTTATGGAGTAAGTTGTTTGGTTATTTTGAGTATTATTTCGTATATTTTGTGAATTTTCAGCAATTTAAAATACAGTTTTTATGTTATGGGATTTTTTGTCTTATTTAATGCCCTTAAATGTCATCAAACAAATATAAGATACCTTTGTTTAAATAGAAATCAACTAGTGATGACAAGAAAAAATTTATTTTCATTTATATAAATCTTAAATGAAATACCTATATATATTAAACTTTAACTTGGTGTTTGAGGCCTTCTAAGCTGGTTTTTCTTTTTAATGATGCCATTATCATTACAATTTGACTGATAAGACTTAATAAACAAGAGTGAGTGCGCAAGTATATTTTATTAAAATAAATTGAAGCGAAACATATATATAACTTGCTCTGACGATTACCTACTACACAATTTCTAATGTTTTATTTGATGTAAATAATTCTTATGTATAGCTATTACTATACCTATAATATATGTAACTATTCAATATCGCTTTTAAATAAAAATTCATAACATTTATTTTACTTTTGTCAAATTGGATAAAAAGAAAAAGTCACTATACCTACAAGTTATTTATATATACCTCAAAAATTTCACCACGATTATTTAAAGCAGCTTATCAGTGTATAACACTAATTAGCAAATACAAAATGTTATAATTTTTTTCCCACGACAATGTTTATGTTAAAAGACTAAAAGACATTAAAAAAACAATTTAACATCTTTTCAATAAAACCAAAAATGCAAAAGAGAAACAACCAGAGCCATATACCTACCTAAGCCCATATATATATATATATGGTTGTTTTAAATTTGTTATTCAAAATTAATGTTCAACATTAATTAGTCATTGACATATTATAATTAATTTATGTATTTCTAAAATCAATATTAACATCTTGGGAGTCTTTGAAAAAATTGTGTGGCCGTGTTGTTTGAAATGAAAACAATTTAGCTTTTAAATGCTAGTAAAATATTAATTGATATGCATTGTAAATAAGGAAAATCCAAAAATATAGTATGGGAGTAGGAAAGGAACCTTTCAAAAAGTTATAAATATAGTTAAATTGTATTGTTATAAATATTTTGAACTTTTTATCAAAAGAAACAAGATTTAAATAATTTTACTGCACTATTTAGAGACTTTTGAATCTGTTCCATCTTCAATATACATCTTCTATACATCTGGTTGGGCATTAAAAAAAACGCACAGCAAACCTGCTTTGTGGTTAAAAACTTTAATGTATAGCTACACAATAAATATGTTTAATTTTAATTATTTTTTCTCGTGACTTTTTCAAATTTATAAAAATTAAATCCTATTTATGAGTCTTCAGGTTTTTCTTTTTGTTCTTTGCTATTTAAAATTAGACAACGTTTCGTACGTGGTTACGTACTTCTTCAGGTTTAGTTTTAATCCTAAAAATTATTTTACAAAATTTAATTTTTTATTTATCTTTCTATACCTATATAAGATGTTTACAATTGTTATTAGTTATTATTATCTTTTAATATTTGAAAGTCTTGAAAAAGAAGTTTCAAATCATCAAAATTTAAATAAGAAAAAAATTCAAAAGTACTGAGAAAATTTATTTTTGTATTTTTTTTTTTTTTTTTTTTATCATACAAAAATTACATAATTTTCAAATTTTAATATATCCATATTGTTGGAAATGAAGAAATACCAATATATATGAAAATTATATGAAAATTGGCTTTGTCATTATAAAAATGTACCCACCTACGTGAATAAACCAACACTAAGACAAAAATTTAAAAAAAATAGAAAAAACACATCAAAACCCTAAATTGCCATTACAATTTTTGATTAAAACCTTGAATTTTTTGTTTGATACAAAACAAACGAAACCAATACTTACCCTATAGTACAATTAGTAAGAAATTGGGATTAATTTAGCAAGAAAATACATAGAATAAAAGTGTTGCTAAAATGGATCCTAATGGAATACCAACGAAAGGAACACACATTTCTGACTTCAAAGTTCAAGTGCAGCTTAAGGTGAAATGCTGAAAAGATTTTATAGTTTTTGACCTATAATCTGAGTGTCATAAGTTTATCAAATTCGTGGTCAGATTAACCAAAACGTTTATCTGGACTTCTTTTCATACTTGATATCAACTATAAGAACGCAGTGGTATTGATGGAAAGAAATCGAAAGCCAGATTTTACTTAGGTTTCGTCGCCAATCTTTAGAAAAAAAATATGACAGTATCTGTTTCTGTTTCTATGTATCGCAAAAATTGCACAGAAAAAAATATCGCCTACATAACTAAAAGAAAAAGCAATGAGCTGGGATTTAAAATTTTTTTATTGAACATAATAAGTTCAGCAATAAATTCAAGTAAATTGTTTAAGACGAAATGGTTGACTACTGCAAACGTGGTAAAATATTATGTTTTTACAATTTCTTCACAAAATAATAATTATTTTAGCTCCCGGATATTAAGCCAGAAATGTTTTCATATTAAATTCTGACTTTTCTGGAAATCTTTCCAGAATTTCTGGCATTAAAAAAAAATTCTATTGTTTGAAAAAAAAAACGACAAAAACAACCTATTCTTTTTTTATGTATGTCAACAGTGAGCGGTGCAGAAGACCCAAAAATGGAGTTTAAATCCTTTGAACCCACAAAGCGTATCTAACCCAAGGTACCTAATGCTATCCAAGAAATACGTCGGACACTTCAACAAAGTGTGGTTCTATGAAAACTAAGCTTAAAAAAACGATTAATTCCTTTTCATGAACGCTTAAAATGCACTGCGATTTGAATTAGTTTCTTCGAAAAATCCATATGGACTTGCAAAAAAAAAAAAACACGCCATATAGTGTAATTATAGAACACAGTTTCTTTACCAATATGTTTGACAATTTGTATATGCCCCTAAAATAACCAAAAATCGCTTCCACGATATAATGGGGTGCTAGAAAATTATACCCAAACGAAAGTTCAATCTATAGTACAAAACAAATCGCGTACACTTAGTAGTCAGTACTCACACTAAAAAAAAAAAAAAAAAAAACAATCATCAACTCGATCTCAAATAACCAAAATTGACCATATTTTACCAGTTCCGCTTATTTGGTGATTATGAGTAGTGAGTCAAGTAAAGACCGTCATATATGTATGTACTTAGAACATCATAACATATTTCAAAACGTTCTGCCATCTCCATTAAGCACGAACTAAACAAAAAAAAAGTGTTTTTTTTTTTTTTGGATAAGGATCACTTCACAATTATAATTATTAAATTTTGTTTTTATTGCATATTCGAGTATTATGATGTGGTGACTGAGTCGTTTTTGGTTGTTTGTATGTATTTTAAGTTTCAAGAACCGTACCTGTTTTATTAATAAAATAATGATAATAATTGCAGAGTGTCACACAATAATGCTCGAATAAATTTCAATATGTAATTACTTAGCTCAAAACAGCAGCAAACAGGTGGATTGCTTAAAAGTTCCTTATACTACACACAGACATGCTGTTCTGCATGATGAACTTGCACAACCAAACAACGCATTTGTATATACATATATGATATGTGTGTTAAAGTATAGACTGTAAGGTAAGAAAAAGGGTGATTTTATTTCCCTGTAATAATAATTATTTTATCCAAAGGAGTTTCCATTAAAAGCATCAGGTTTTTTTTTTTTAATTTTTAAGCATATGTGGGCGCAATTTGAATTTCCTTCCTTCCGACTTAAAGAACGGTCAACAACACGGTGTTTTACGGCAGCACCCTATAAAGTGGTAATAATTCATTTTGGCTTTTATATTTTCGTAACGGCATGAATGGGTTATATTGTACGCTTCAGATATGACTTATATAGTGCTTCTAATTATGTTTTTGCTCCCTGTACGCGGAATTTTTTCTCTCTTTTAGTTCCGAAATAAATCAGTCGAGCTCTAGGTTCTATGAGTATATATGGCACGCCAGATCGGATATTCATCATATAAAATGCCATGATACAATATGAGTGACAAATATACACATTCTATATGATATATAGGAAGGAAGAGGTATGGTATTCGCATATAGATGGATACCTTTTTTTTAACAGACAAATTTAAAAAGGGGGAATCACAAAGCGTGGTAATTATTTAACGACCCAACGCAACGCCAAAAAGGAACAACCAAATTCACGCCTCGATAGTTATAGGTGGCATGATGGCGTTCGGTTGGCTTAGTTTGGACTATGGAATTTAGGTATGTGTGAGGTGACACCGGATTGAATAGCAGCATACTAGTCCCCAAGTTTTTAGCAAACAATTTGAAAAAATAAAAATAACGATTTGATCAAACATGAATTTTTCCATTGCTTTTATATACGAGTATGTATGTATACTAACGGATAGTTCAATAATTAAAACTCAGAATTTATAGAATTTAAAGGAATATTATGGGTCTCGTGAAATAGTTCGATTTATGTTAAGTTAAGTACCAATATGTCTTCCAATGACAACTTTAGACAATACAATCCAAGTTTTACAGAAGTTTGTGAAAAAATTAAGTTTTAACTGTCAATTTTTACAATGCGAACCAGAGATAAAGAAATTCGTTGGCAGATGTTTTAGGTTTTTACTGGCTGAAATAATTAAGAAAGCGATCGAAAAATGAAATTATAAATAAAATCTTATGTACTTCATAACTATTTGGAGTTAGTGTACATTTTCGTTTTGGGACTTAATTCATTTTATATTGCGATTTTGTTCCTTAAAAAATTGAGAGCCATTGTTCATATGAAACAAGTGGTTTTGGAGACTGGACTTAGTTTATTAGTAGTTAAATCTTTTGGGAGTTCATTCGTAGTGTCACATCTTTCAATAGCACACTAGCAACAGTTGCTTAATGACAAGTTTTAGTTTTCCACTAAATAAGTTCAAATATAGATGAAGAAAAAAATTGGTCTAGAAATTTGTTCGGAACATCTAACATATTTCATCATTTTTTCTCAAATCACCTAATTTTTCGGCTGAGGATTTCGATCCACAATATTCAAATTGTTTGCTAAGTTCAAACTCGTATACTTTCGCGATACAGAAAGTACATGGCCTACAAATTTCAATCAAATCTTATCTTATTACGATGATTATATCCACGAAAAATTTCGTCTTAAAATTCTGTATGTCTGTCTGTAGGATATGTATGTCTTATTATCTACCTATAGTTCGGCCTTAAACCTTAATCACTGTGGAGCTTAAGGTAGGAGGGGAATAGAAATTTGTTTGCCTGAAGAACAAATTTCTGTCTTAAAACTATAACTTTCAGTCATCCAGACCAATAGACGATAGCTCAATCTTTGAAATAGAAATTCGGGAGCATGGGATCCAAAGAATCTCTTGACTGAAGAATTATTGTTCATTTGTTTGCTGCGCGGCTAAGCCAATTTTTTTAATATTTTTCGACTTATTAAACTAAATCTTGGTAGATTTCATGTAATATTGTATCTTTCCCTTTATTTGCCTTCTCGGTGACAGTTCAAACTGCCAAACATCCGTTAAAGACTTTTTTTTCGAAAGACAGTATTAGCTCCTCTTTTCTTCTAATCGTTCGACGCTTGCAATATTTGCCGAATGTGGACATAGGGCTCTGTATAGAGCGCCGTGCACTTCGTCTTATGAGCAAGGGAGATTAGGAACCCATTTGCGTCGCCATACTTAAGCAGCAGGTAATTCGTCATCGGATATCCATTCGGATATTCGGAAGATGACATCCATATTTAAAAACCTGGAAATTGGTGCTATTAACAGTGCCATTTTACTTTAGTCTTCTCCTGATTTATTTTAAGAACCATGTGAGTTACATCTGAACCATGACTTTTACAGATTCTAACAAAAATGACGGTAATCAACCAAAATCAGTTGATTAGCTATTGATAAATATTTTGGCTACCATGCACACTCGATGATTTACCATGTTCCAATAATCCCTGATTAAAGATGATCAGCTGTGAAAAAAGTGGTCCCAAGACTAGCAAATTTCGCTTGTTCTTCAATATCAGTGATAAGGACTCTATATTATACAGTACATTGACGTTGTTGTGTTGGAAGCAGTTTATGATATAATATCGTCCACAAACCCTAGGAATTGGACAAAGATCTAACACCGTTTTGAAGTCATGTATTTTAAATCAAAAAGAAAATAACGAAAATATAGCTTCTTTTTGGGTAAAACCTGTTTCAAAAATATTTCTACAAAAACGTAAACAAACAACTAAAAGAATTTTTCAAAAAACCAATACCTGCCCCGAACAAAAAACAAAAAAACAAAACAATTTTGATCGAAGTAAATTTGACAGAACAATAGATAAATATACACAATGCGGCATCACATACAGCATTCATTGGCTGGTGTATATCTATTAGATACTTTCAATGATGGGACTGTCCTCGTGATTAATAAATAAATTAAAACATTTATCATCATGTTGGAAAGAGGGATGAGGATGATTTCCACTGTCGGTGGTGGTGGTTGGTGGAGATGGAGAGGGTGTCTTAATTTACCCCCTTGTTCGATTCTCATCATCAGTAACGAGTATGTGGGTGGTGGTGGGAAAAAAATAGTTTTACACTGAAATAGTGCGAATTTTTCACACCATCATCCCATTATACGTAGATACATAAATATATATGTTGCTATATATGTATACATTCCCCACAGATGAAAACCATCGCTAGTTTTTTTTTTTAAGCTGATCTATGACTGCGCTGTTGTTGGGGCATTCGATCCCATGATCGTTAATTGCAGTTAGCCAAAACCTATATATATTTGTTATTCTGTCTGTTTTATACTTCACATATAATATATAGAGAGCTTCCATCATAGCACAATTTTTTTTGTAAGAGGCGCGAGGTTGGAAAGTGTAAAATAATATATGCATTTCCAATGCAGTATAATGCCTGGGAATATGCTTGACACAATTTTCACTGGTTTTATTTTCTGCATTTAAAAAAAAAAATGTTTTTTTGTGTTGTTGTTTATTTTTGTTTGTTTTGCTGTCTCGTGTAAAAGATACTTTTTTTCGAGATCTGTCATGAGATAGCAAATTAACATATTGCTATGCAATGGCCAATAAATTTCATTTGAAGTTCAATTGTCGTCGTCGTTGTCTACTATGAATCTAGATGGAGTTGTTTTGAATATTATTTTTCAGATACATAAAACCATAATATGTATGCCTACCTATTTAACTATATCGAAAGCTAATGTTGAAGGGTGTGGAGTGCTTTGGCATTCAGATATCTACATACATATAAAATCTCAGACTGGTATAGATATACCCATATAGTTAAATACCTATAATGAGAATGTGCGTTTTTGTATATATATAAATAAATATAAGTGCGGTGATCAATAATAGATCATTATCCACGCGTTCTAACCAAGTTAATGACAGCTATAGAGAAAAATTTAAGTATCTTTTTTCTCTAGATTCCAAGTCAAATAAAATTTAAAAAAATAAAACAGAATGAAAGGATGTACCTATACTCTTAATTGTGCGCCAGACCGCCGAAGCTATACGCAGCAATACCTAAAACCTGTGGAGTTTAGAACTTGTTTCAGAGGATGTAAATCGCCGGAAATGGTGGCAACTTGATTGGATTTTACTACCTATATAATATATATCTAGGTATAGATACGATCCCCGCGGTGAGTGGGGATAATTAATGATTGTCGCATAACTAATAAGGGAGATCATACAGGTGTTTGTGTTTGTGTCCATATATGTGCGTAGAGATTCCTCTCTAGTTAGTATAGGTATAGGGGTATGTACTCTATTTGAACCTGAATGCGTTAGCGTTAAGAGTTTATTCAACTTATAGCAAAAAATGGAGCAAACGTATGAATTGTTACCTAAATATTTTTGCAAGAAAAACTGATGGGAACCAAACAAAATTATTGCGTTCGTAGCGTTGTTGTTATGGTATGGATTGGGTGGATGGTTATATTGTTAGTTCTTATATTTATATAGGCGTACAGGCTATAAGTTCTTTTGTTTATAAGCTTGCCGGGAGCTAGTGGATCCCAAGTTGAGGACAATTTATATGTTTTATTATATTTCAATTTTTTCTCGAAAAACATATATGTATCTAGAATAGTTCGGTATTGTGAAAAATCGTATAAAAAAAGATACTCTATGCGACTAAGAACTCTCAATCATTTTTCTATGCGCGTTGTTAGTGCGCAGCAGGAATGAAGGTGACCTACAATTTCCTGCCGAATTTGAATACCTTAGATGAGATGTGTTTTTTTTCATAGAACAAGATACTCTTGGGGGATTTGTCCCTCTCCCAAGAAGTAGTACCTGTCTGAAAAAAAAATGTACACGACATATTAATGTAGCATGTATGATGAAAAAATATTATTTTACAGAGAAAAGTAATTTTTTTATTTTTTTTTTTTTGGTTCAATAATTGTATTCTTAAAATTTTTGAATACAATATTATTTAAACTTTTTAGTAGCACCGGATTGCAAAATTATAACAAAATCGGTTTAATCACTGAAAATATATACGAATAAGAACATTCTCTCAAAAAACCTATGGGGTGGTTAAATTTCTGTTTTTTGAATTTGCCTGCCAAAAAAATTTTAAACGCATTTTTCTTAAATTAGTTTGATCATTTTATATAAGAACGAAATTAAATTTAAAAGTTTGGAAGCTTAACTGGGGCGTGCTACCTTACTACACAAATACACCTTTCAATTTTTAATTTTAATTGTTGCGGGCGCCAGTTATATCATTCATTGAAACTCATCATTTAAAAATCAAAATCAGTAATTATTTTGATGTCAATATAAAGCTGACGACTAAACGATTAATTCTAGCCAACAAAAATTTTATATAACTGATCCTTAGAACCGTTTTCAAGAAAATTAAAAAAAAAATCTTTGTATGGCAGCTGCCCGTTCTAGATGAGCTTGAACAAAAATTCGAATTATAATCGCTTCAAGAGAATCACATACAAATATTCTGTACCAAATTTGAAATAAGTCGGTCATCTCTTAGGTTCTATCTCAAATTTACAAACATTGTACATAGTTAAACATATGAAGAAGCTAAAAATCATTATTTAATAAAATTGTGAATAAAAATTCTTCTTTTATATTTAAAAATCTGATCACTGAACTGCATATTGCCAATACATATATGGATTTTTTGATGTTCATAAGACTTTCCAGCTAATAACTTTCTTAAATATTTGTCACTAAAATAAAAGAAAAAATTCGAAACCTAAAATCCTATTATTTCTGTTTGGTGTTTAACATGATCGTATCTATCATAAAAAAAATTTTCATAACAATGGTTTCTTCAGTTAAACTTGTTTTTGGTCAAACAAAATTATTGCCTAATTTACAACTCCAATTGACAATGCCGCATAACCTTTCACAAATGTTTTTTTTTTGAAAAAGAAAAATAATGTGATTTATTTGCCAAAAAATCAAACAAAACTTTAACTTCAAACCGCACAATCACTTCACTTCAAAAACATTCAAAACATATAACAACAAATTACGAGGATAAAATTGACAACTCAAATAAAAACAACTTCATTATGCCAAAAAGCTCAGTTTATATACTCATATCATTCAAACATTGTTTATACGTGTTTCAAATATTTAATCAAACCCATATTTAAAATTATAACGATAACAATAAACCCCACTGTCAACGGACTATACGACGACCGAAGCACGGCTACAGCTTTGTTATTTTTTTTCTCGGATTGAAATAAAGCATTTTTTTTTTCATTTTTTATATACTTTTTTGTTTATAAATCAACAATTTCATGCGCATTATAGAAACTACTATACATACAACAAAATATGATTAGAATCCGTTGTTATTATAGATTGGTTGGTAATAATTTAAATGGAAATGTCATCAAATTGATGAGCCACTGTGCATGCCTGGCACGTCAAATACAATATCAGTGTTTCATGTTATATTGCTCAGTTCTTCATAATTTAAATAAATAAATGGCGTCAACGAACATGCCAATAAGCATTTTTTTAAGCTCACTTCAAAAAAAAAATTCAAAAAAAAAAAATGGACGATATCAAACAGAAATTAACTCACTTTGTTAACTTATAAATTTTAATGTTCGACTTATTTGGTACGACATCGAATAAAATGTCTAATTATAATTCAATAATTTATTTTGTAGCTGAGGATAAAAGTGAAATCAAATTTTTTAACAATAAAGATGAGCCAAATATGCATTTATGGTGCAGGTAGTAATAAAATAAAAATATTTCGAATCCTTTTATGAGATTATAGTTTTCAAGGTAAATTAAGCAACTAAACGTAAATACATAAATAACAAATAATCAATTGCTTAACAAGCTTTTAAATATGTTAAACTTTAAAAACAAGTTAATTTTCAATAATCAAATTAAATTCATCTTCATGCTTGCGATGTCCAGTTCGTGGAACGACTTCGTTTTGCAATCATTTCAAATAATTGACTCTAAAATTAAATTTTATAAATAATTAAACAAAATTAATTAATATAACTAATTGTTTTTTTTTTCAATTACTTTATTTAAATATAATGAAAGGCGCCAACAAAACCAGAAAACCTCAAGCGAGGTTTTGCTACAATATAAGATGCAGCAAAACATCAGTTTCTTCACATTAAAATTTAAAGTGACGTTTCGAATTAAGCTGACTATTAAATTGATTATTTTGGTATAATTCATTATTTATAATCCACTTAAATATTTAAGTCATCTATAGTTATGGGTAAGGCCCTAAAAATATATTTTTAGAATGTAAACAGAACCAAAGAACCATTTTTTTGATTTTCCCAAAAACGGTTCAACATCGTTTGATCCATTTTTTATAGGAATGTTTCAAAAATTTTTAAAAGTTTTGTATACCAAAATTTTCATTTTTTTTTTGTTTTGGATTTAAAAAAAATTAAAAAATTTTTTTTGAGAACAATAATTAACAATTCAAAAACAACTTGGTCGATTTTAATTAAACCACCCAGCAGTTTTTTAAGATTATCTAGCAGATTTGAAATGAAAATTATCCTTATAACGAAAAATAACGGAAGCTCCCGTACAAGTGTTTAAAAACCGGTAAGGAAAATCTCATTTTTCTCAAGAATGGCTTCTACGATTTTGATACGAAATTTTTATGTGACCTAATATCAGTATGATCTACCATGTTATTGGTGAAAGAAATCTATCCATCGATTGAAAAAGTTTTCTCTTATATATAGAACGATTTTTTTGGTTTTCGACTACATATCTCAATTATCTGTTAAACCCAGATGTTAATGAAATTTTTTACACAAGAGCTTCTTATAAGTTTGAACAATATTTCATATCAAAATTAAAAAAAAAAAAAAAACAATTTTGGATTTTTAAAAAAATTTTCAAAATAATTTTTTTTGAAAATTTGATAATTCGAAAATGGGTGGATGGTATTTTTTAAACTTAATTTTTTTGACTCCAATGTTAAAAAAAAAATATATTTGTATGTATGTATGTATAAAAAACCAACTCCAACGATTTTCGAATTTTTTGTTTTCTCTTAGATTACGATTTATTAAATAAATTACTGTTGTTTAATTAATTTTAAATTATGTTGTTTTTTTAACAATTTTTAAGTTTAAATTGTAATTTTCATAAATTTACACATACCGGCCACCGGATATTCCATTTTGTGGTTCCGAAAGCGATTTAGATTTAGATCAAATTTTTTTAATTTTCAGATTTTTATTTAAATATATTTTTTGGATCTTGTCATTGTTAATGGAATAAAAAATAACATTAAAATGTCTTTCAAGGGAGTTCTTGTTGAGGAATCGATCCTGACAAGATAATTCTTGATTACTTTTCGAGGCATATAGGGCAATAACTCCATGACTTTTTCAAATGTCTTTCTTTTTATAATGTCAAATCTAAATTTCTACCAATAAATATGTTGTTAAATCAAGTTCTAAGTCTCTAGGGACCTCTTGAATTTGAGGTTCCAATTTTATCGAGGATCAATCTAAAACTTAGATTAAAATTAGAGTTCTAACGCAATATAACTCATAATCAGGTTCTAATATTTTGAAAGAATTTGGCCGCATTGTGTTTGTTGGCAAATTATTTGAACTTAAATTCCTTCAAATAGTTTTTTTAAATATTGGTTTAGACATTTACTCTCAAAATTTCGTAAAACATGTAAAATCTACTGGAGAATGAACCAATGAACTAAACAACAAAAACTGACTGATAATAGTTGTGTTCCTTTGGGCGTTGCAAAGAACTTTTTAGTACTTCGCAGTAGATGATGAATGGAACGCTTTAATTTTTGCCAAAAGTAAAATCTAACCTCAATGTAGACGAAAGCTTTGTCGTTTTTATTTGAATTTTATTTTAAATTATAGAAAACATCAACAACAATAATTTACTATGTAGTTTCTTCTACTGAAGGTGTCGCTTTCTTGCGTTATTCATTTCGTTACTACAATTATTGAAGTGCTTTGAACTACTTTGACCATAGAGTAGAAGTAGTTGAAAGCAGCCAGAAGTACTTGGCAGTAGATGCTGCAGCCCAAAGGAACATGCCTAATAAAATTCAAAGTCATTACAATTGAGTATACCTACAAAAAATTCTTTCCAAGAATACTTTTTTGTTGAACAATACCTTAAAATAATATCTATGTATTTTTGTTCATGCAATCAAATTTAAAAAGTCTATGGCTTCACATCAAAAAACTCATATTTATTTAACATAAGAATGACTTGTAAAATACAAATAAATTAAATAAATAAAACACAATTTGCTTTGATCTGAAAAAAAAACACCCTGTACAATAGACACTATTCAATTTCACAACCAATAAAACTGATAATGATGAAAAATTAATTTTCGTTCAAAAAAATCATAGACTCGAATCAAATATCTAATTGAATTCTCTATTCCAACCATTTGTCGATCAGTTATTTAAATCCGAAAACTTTACGGTCAGTCAATTCACAAACCATAAATATTTCTTTTCGGAGTTTATGGTTGGTCAGAATTTCGAAAATGTCTTCGTTAAGTAGAAATCCTATCGAAATTATTATTAGCCAATTCATAAACCTCATTAGTTATCATAGAATTTTGTGTATGGTTTGTGTTTGTGTTAAATTATATTTTGTTGCGACATCTTGAGGAAAACTATTGCAACAAAAAGAAACTTATCACTCAAAATTATTTGCTTTCCTCTTCTGACAATTCTGACAAACCATAAATATTTCTTTTCGGAGTTTAACGTTGGTCAGAATTTCGAAAATGTCTTCGTTAAGTAGAAATCCTATCGAAATTCGTGTTAGCCAATTCATAAACCTCATTAGTTATCATAGAATTTTGTGTATGGTTTGTGTTAAATTATATTTTGTTGCGACATCTTGAGGAAAACTATTGCAACAAAAAGAAACTTATCAGTCAAAATTATTTGCTTTCCTCTTCTGACAATTGTTGTGTATTTAAATATATAATATAGATAGTTTCTCAGTCCAAAATGAACCCCGATTTAAGGATATCTCGAATATTTACCCAAAATAAAATTCTCAACAAAAAAAAAATGATCGCGTCTTTTTCTGAGAAAATTTTATATATAATTTTTATCTTTTATTTGTATTTTGATTGTCGTCGGTCGTAGATTCAATTAGCATTTGCATATACATATAACATTTCTCGGTATTATTTTTATTGGGAAATTGCGCGCAACCTGGACAAAATGACAAATATTTGTATTTTTAGGAAATCGCATTAGAACTTATCTAATTGTGTATATTTATATCTGTTTGGTGTGAACGGCAGTTTGCTTACAGTTAGCTTTATTTTATTTTTTTTGCTATATTCTAGATCGAGTACAGTACAGAGGTTTCTATTGTTGTTTATTGGAATATTTGAATTAAGTTTATTATCTACATACATTTATGGCAATATTCATAGATTTTAGAGAACAATAAATATGACACAACCTTTAATAACAGATGGGTCATGATATCGGGTCATGGGATTGTCAGGCATTCCAAATATGCTTACACAAGCGTGTATAAATTATATTTCTCCAATTGGAGTTGTAAATTTGAACAAGTGTGCTGGCTGCTGCAGAAGGGGGCCACAATCACAATACATCTATGGGTATACAAAGATACTTGACTTTTTTGGGCCTCTTTCTGCCATCATAACAATCTCAGCAGTACCACCACACCATCATATGTTTTCCTACCAAAAGATACAATTTGAGATGGTATTGCAGCAAACACAAGAATCTTAAAGTGGTTGTGTTGCGGGTAGCGCGAGGTACTTAAAAATATTCATCAAGGTGTGGTGTACATCTGTGTTTTTGGTCCATGTAGCACCAACACAAACTTAAGACATCACAGCATCATTCGGAGACAAGCGAGTCAATTTGAAAGATCGAGAGACAGAGAGAAAGAGAGAGATTATGAGAGACTCAGACTGGCTGGTTTGGAAATACCATTTTAGGAATTTCAATCTTTGCTCTCTCCCTATGACTCAAACCGGTTTTTAGCCATTTTCAAAGTAGATATCTATACAACAATCTACAAAGACAAAATCGAGTAAAATTGGTTAGAAAAGCCTGTTGCCTTTCTGAATCTGAATTTGAAAGACATCAGACAGACATAATAGATAGATTTACGCACACACTTTCACATTACATACACATGTATATGTATGTATAGATGAAATGACAGCCCGCAGCCAGCTTCTGCAGTTCCAGAATCCAGCATAGTCAATTCAGCCACATTGCCATAGAGGGCAGCCATCATCACGATCACAGTCATCGTCATCTTCGTCAGCTTTTCATAATTTTTCTCTTGTTGTTGTTGTTGTTTTGTATCTAGAGATACGTGCCAAGTTAACTCTGAAGTCTGAGCTGCTCTTATACAATAAAATAATATGAGATGAACGTGAAAACAACAGAAAGAAGTGTAGTTAGTACCTTGTCGTGATTGTTGTTGTTGTGTTTTTGGAATATGATGCAGGTAGGTTAGAGTTAGAAAAGAAGGCAGCAGCAGTAACAGCAGCAGCAGCAGTGCTACCAATGTTATTCGGGGAGAAATTATTAACATCATCGCAATAGCTATATTGTGATGGTAGAAAATAAAGTGTTTCTTAGAAATATTGATTAAACCTGTCAGCTGGAGTTGTATTGTTGTTCTATATTATAATAAACTGAATTGTGAAGGTCATTTTGTTTTTGCAATATTAGAGTGAGTTATCTTTTCTTCAAAATTATAAGTTCAATTTGAAGAGGAAAAGATGCATATGTATATCTAGTGTTTCGGAAATATTGATTCTAAGTACGAGATCAATTCGGTCACCAAAATGCTTAAATGTTAATATCTTTACATTAAAGAAGTTTTTAGGTCCGCAAATGTCAAATTCTCTTTATGAGCCGCATTATTTCTATATCATTGAAACTCATCATTGATAAAGTTGTAATTTCTATCATCCACATAGGATGGTTTTCAGAAAATATTTTTTTTAAGAAATTAAAATTTACAATCATAAAACTAAAAAAATCCCTATAGGTATTTTATATCACAATATATACGTTGATTTTATTGAAGAAATGAAGATTCTTTCAAGAGCAGAAGTGACCTTCATATATGTAGGTGTATACCTAGTAGCACTAAAAAGAATCTATATAACCAACCATACGCAATCACCCAATTCTGAATAAAATGTAAATATCTACAATCTACATATTTGAACCTTACGGCATTTTATTCTAAGAATTTCATTTATTCATGTGTATGAAAAAACAAAGCATTAAAAAACATCTGCGGATATTTCTAAACAAATGCGATACTTGTGCCAATAAAATCAACAGATAAAAGATAAATACGACATATTATTATATACGGTTTGTATATAGGATAATGTGGGTGGTAAAATATTTTGTTTGTATTTGACAATTGTCTGGCGCCAAACTTAAAAAATGCATGATGAAGCATATTGTTTAAAAATTTAAAAAGATTTAATTAAATAACTTGTATAAATGTATACAAATGTAGTGTATGTTTTTATCGTTTCCAAAAAACGAGTATAAGAAAGGATCAAATTTTTCGGAATTTATTATCAAGTATAAACATTAAAGCCTAGAAATTTTAACAAGGTTTTCGTTTTTTAAGACACAAAAGAGTGAATCCTCATAATCAAAACCAAGGTAAAGACTGCCAACTACCAACGGTTTAAAACAGAATTTTCTTTAGCAAAGTATATGAGTGTTGTGTAATGTTTAGACCATCAGAAAAAGTGCATCAAGGTCATGGCTAAGTTAAAATGTAGCTGGTAAAAGTCTTGATTTAGCGAAAAAAATCTGCATAAATATGGTGGTTACATGTATCTTTTGGAAATAGCGTTGGTGAAAAGCGTGAATAGTAGAGGACCAAAACATGAACCTTTCGGCATACAAATTCGTACTTTTAGGTTCAATGAATGCTAATTTCTAAAATAGACGTAGTTTTGCTAAGGTACGACGCAATAAGTCTGCACAAAGTGTTTTCAAAGCCAAATTGATTTTTAAGTTTTTTTTCAGGAGTGATTTACAAAATGAAATGCTTTTCAAAAATGTTGAAATACAATCAAGCCATCATATAACATTATCAAAGTCACACCGAATATCTCATACATATTTTAGTAAGTGCAGAGTAATTTTAACGAAATCTGGGTGAATGTAATGAAAAAACAGCTTCACCTACTAATACCTCTTCCATCACATTCCAAATAAAAGGACGAATTTGAGCATATTTCAATACTTTCGTATTACAATAAATTGTTGTTTGTAAAATGTGGGTTACTTACAAAATGTCTGTTTAATAATTTTAAGTGAAAATCTTACGTAATTGAATTTTTTCTGTGACCCAAACCCAACTTCACACGAATCGTTTTCCAAAATTCTTACAATTCCAAATTGGTTCAAATTTATTTCCATAATATTATTCTTGCAAATAATTGCAGTGACATGCATTTCGTACCTTTTTATTTATTTGATCAAGTTTTGAAAACCTTAATTCGGTTCAAAATACCAAACATTGCTGTTTTTTTTTTTAAATAATGCGTTCGCCGAAAATGTCTCGTAACTGTGATATTTTTTGCTTTCTTGTATAGGCATTATGTCTTCAACTTGATGTAACTTTATTTTTGGGTGGTTATTCACAGCTGGCCTCAAAAAATTTTCAGTCATAGAAACATTTATGGTGATAGCTAGGCTGACTTCATTTTTGTGCACCCCTCTCCTGTACTCGTTGGTTTGTGTTCGAGGAAAATAAGAGACACCGTTTTTTTGCCAAAATCGAACAATCAGACGATTTATCATTGATTCCGACACGGTGCAGATCTCAAATTAAAAAAAAACCGGAAGAAATTGAGTTTCTTTAAAGTTATTGAACGTTGATTTTCAAAATTAAGTTCGACGATTTGCGGCGTGTAGCTTGAAATAGTAGGAGTAAAAACGTAAATACCCGTAAATACTATAACAACAAAAACTGTAATACCGGCACTAATTATCATTTTGCCATTTATAGTTTGTATAGAAACGTCAAATAATCTGAGATCGAACAAAATGGCCGACCATTGTCATGGAATTTAGTTTGTTTGCATATCACAGTGATTCGAAATTACGTTTAATGTTTTTATTTAGTTACATTTCTTTAAGCGGAATAATTTTAAATATTCCTATATAATAATGTTCAGTGTTCCTTTATAATAAAAACACCTTCATTTCAATCCGACTGGTCCTATATCCTCTTAGTCCGTCTAATAATTCCAATTGAGAATTTGAAAATACCGTAAGAAATTATTGCCATGCAAATCCATCAAGTGTAAATTCTCACCATACAATCAAAAGACACAAAATAAGACTCACGCGCATATCAACATCTCCACTGTTTGCATTGTTTGGTCAAAAAACAACAACAACAAAAAACTTAACCAGAAAGTGTATGCACTCTTCTTTTCCATGTTGTGTGGACAATATGCCCGATGCTTGAGGTCCATGATCTGTGCTTCTGATGCTGATGCTGTGGATGCTGGATGCTTATGGTGATGGTGTGCCCCAATGGCCATATCAAAGACGTATATACGAGTATGTATATGTACATTATAAGAAAAGATTTTTCTTCGCTTTTCCGTGATTGCAGCAAAATGCAGCTCGTGCTAATCCTCGTTCGTCTTGATGTGCATACCTTTCTTCTTTCTGTTCAACTCTTCGCTCTTACCCAGGTGCAGTGTGTCGTCGTCTCCACAGCATGACATTGTGCTTTGTGGCAAAGGTACAAAAATAATTAATCCGCTAATTTATGTAGGTATCAACTAATACACGCTCAGCTCTCTCGGTCTTGAGACTCGACTCGGCTCTCGACTTTAGACTCTACACTCGCCACATAGCATATACATATTCAGGTTCTTTGGTACTCAAATCTCGTGCTGCAACCTAAGCACCAGCTCCAGCACCGCACAGCACAACATAGCTTTACCCTGCCATCTGATCAAATGAATTTAAAAAAAAAAAAAAAATGAATTATTGTGAAATTTCGCAGATATACGAGCGTGCCGTTTGCTTCGAGTGGTTTTCCGCCATCTCAGACTTTTCGATTATTAATTCTGGTTTTAACATTAATTTTTATTTTTCATTTTTTTTTTTCTGTTCATTTCATATTTTATTCATTCGCCTGTTTTGGCCATCAATTATTCTTTAATCTGATTATAGAGTCTCAACATACTCTAGTATGAATGTTTGAGGCTGATGCTAGATGGTGCTGGTGCTACTGTCATACATACTGTTGGCTATTTTGTTGTCAATATATTGTTGTTGCTTTTCGAATGGAATGTGATAATTTTTTTTCAATCGGCATATTTTTCTATGCCAAGAGCTTGTTAAAGCTGCTTCTTCTATAATAAACTTCCGTAGGTTGCGGATCTTGAAAGTTTTTTTTTGTTTTTTTTTTGTTGTTGTTGATTTTGTTGTTTTGAAATGCAACTCAAAATATACACCCACCAAATTGATGTAAGCTAATGAACAGCCCACGGAATTTAATTTGGTGGAAATAGAATATTATTAATTTGTGCAGAGATACCTAAAATGGAAATTTGATACATTAATGGCTTCCGGACACTTGTTTGTATAGTTAAGATATACGGTAGTTATTGTTGCAAGCAGCCGTTGTAGGCATTTTACCTATTTAAATGGTTTTTTTTTGTATCTTTGTGTAAGATCTCATCATATAATAAAAATGCAATGTTAATAGTTTCACTGCAGTCATCTTCGATTGGACCTTTTACGAAATATATTATAGTTTCTCTATCTCCTCTGGTTATATTTTTCAGACAAAATTAATAGAAAATACAATTTTCGAAGGACTAAATACGTGAAACTTACATAAATTTATTTTTTAGTACGGCAGCTAATAGACAACCAGGGTCTAGTGATTTACAACCTTCTATACCAATTATGTATGTGAGTGTGTTAGATTTTTGGAATAAGGGGACCTTAATTTTTTTGCGGAATCAGAACGAGTTAAATGACAGTCATTTTATCATGGTAAGAAATACTCACTTCTTCTCCCAAGAGGGCAGTTGCAGTAAAAGAAGAAGACATTTTTCTTAGATGACATAATCTCAGAAGCTGAGATTCGATCTCAGACCTCCGGCATGACATTAAAACCGCTTAAGAGACTCAATTACAGAAAACCGCCACCCACCCCATATGTTAAAATTTGTAACTGCAGTCAATTAAATAAAAAAAAACTTTATTTAAAAGTTTTGTATCTTTCTAAATGACTATAGGTAACGGGATGGACGTAGTATTGGACTGTTTCCAGTCCTTTATTCAATTAAATTAAAATTGAACTTTAAATCCAAGTCAATTTTAACAGGCAGGCTTGGATTTTAACTAAAGCAGTCAATAAGCAAGCAATTCAATGACTGCAATTGACTGTTTACATACAGTAGCATTACATATATAGTGTTTTAGTCACTTAAAAATCGTCTTTAACCCTAAGACATTTAAGGCAGTAAATAAGTCATTTGACTGCAATCTGTTAGTCCATTTATCCACGCCAAAATGTAAGAATATAGATTCATTTTAGTTTATTGATTGAATGTTATTTATTAATTTATGTACATACTTACAGTTCAAATGACTCCTAAAATGAAATGTGCCTAAAATGACCAAGCCTAAAATGACCAAGATATTAAAAGATGACTTCCAAGTGACTTAAAACTATGAAAACATTCAAAAACCATTGCAGTCAAACAACTCCTATGCAATTGACTGCTTTATTTCAATTCCAAGTCTGATTGTCAAAATCGACTTAGGTTTAAAGTCCATTTTTAATTTACTAAAATACAAAAAACAGTCAAAAACTACTGCAGTCAATTAACCGCGAGACAATTTACTGCGTTTATTAACTGTAAAGTCAGAGTATAAAAATTGTCTGCTGACTTTATTTTTTTTTTTTTAATTTTTACTATAATCCAAAGATCTTAGTCAATTAACCGCAATTTTACTTACTGCGATCTATAACTGACTGCATTATCCAACGTTATTACTATGCAGAGGGAAAATTTCTAGAAATTAAATAAAAATAAGGAGTATCTACATCACAATAAATTGAAATAAATTCAACTTTGCCTTCGATCGTTCCTCGAAGCTAAAAGCTTCCAAAAAAAAATTAAGCATACTTCAACAACCATTTATCTGTCCAAAGTTACATAACATCATTATAAGTTTTAAATGCAAATATCTATCTCAAAACGCAAAAAAAATGGACCTAGGGACTTTCCAAAGAAAGACAATGATATTACCTTACTGAAATTTTACAAAAACTAACGTAGAAACTGTTTAAACTTCAACTTGCAGTAACCCAGAACTTCAGATCTCTCAACACAGTCAACAACCAGTTAAAGAAAAATCTTCAAATATATTCCCTTAAAGTAAATACAATTAAATATCATCTCATTTCTCTGTAATTCTCTCTCTCTCTATGTCTCTACCCTCTTCATCCAATCTTAAGTGGTTCAAACACTTTAAAGTGCATTCCAATGGTCTATTCACGACGACCGACCAAAAGATTATAGCATTGCGCTTGTGCAGTGTGCACTCAACTAGTCAACATATAGAGAACAATCTTCTTGCTGCTTCCATGGCATAGGTATTACTCGTATATATAAACAACAATACTGAGTGTATGTTTACACAGCGCGATCATCATCAATGCGACTCATAAAGTGTTTTAGGCTATATGAAGTGCGCCACAAACTCACGAGCCTTCTCACCTCTTCAAAAAAGAAAAAAAATGTCAACACACTCGGGTTAACGTGCATATTGTCGTGTCGTAGTAGTCGTATTCGTATGCAGATATAGTCGTTGTTGAACTTAAGAGCAGTTACTTATGTCATTGCGCGTTTTTAAATACTTTTCATCTGACTCCAGCTTCAAACTATGATGCTGTGAAGTTAAAAAAAAATAAGGTTTTGTTTTAACTTTTTGCTTTCGAGCCTCCTTCACTAAGTCCTAAGTGGTTTAGCCATAAAAATAATAAAAATCTCAAACAAAAAAAAAAACTTTTTTTATTATTTTCATCCATTTAGTGATCGTGCTCCTCGTTTGAATTTGTGGTCACGAATTATGATTTAGTGAAGAGGTCGTTGTTGTCGTCGTCTTCGTCGTAGTCGTCAAGAAGATTAGTATTTTTTTAAAAGTTCTAAGAGCCGCTCATTGTCGCTGGTGGAAAGATTACAGTCTAAAAATTCAGTAACTCATAAATACCAAGTCCGATAGATGCTATACTTACTCTGGCACATCTGAAGTCTTCCATTTGTTAACTCTTTCCCCTCACACTCTCTCTATCTCTATACTTAGTGGATCGTGCAAATTTCAAATCATTATCTTCTGTTCCCTTATACATAACAACCCCCGAAAGCGTATTCGTTAATCCTTTTCAGAGTTGACTACGTTTTAGTTTTATGGAACGAGGACTCTTATAGCACAGCACACAAGAATATGAGGAAGAATTCTTGGAGATCTTTTGTGATCAGCTATATGCTCTGTTGCTGCTGCTCCATAGATGCCTGAAGGTTGTTGTTCAAGTCATTTGTTTTATGCAAGCGAAGGGCATCTCCTCCGCCTTACTTTAGTGTTTAGTCTCTTGGAGTTTCTTATCAGATTAAAGTCGTCGTCGGTCGGCCGACCAGTCGCCGTTGTTGTCTGATGTTTCGCTATACTATTCTGCACGATCGTATGTATATTTACCTTTCGCAAATACATATATACGATAAAATTTAGTTAGATACTTTTTTTTTGGTTAAGCCTCTGATGCTTTCTAGGGGCTTGCGGGTATTATCGTGCAACCTTCATCCTCATTATATTGAAAACATTGTGTATATAGAGAAGAAAAAGAGAACTGAAAAAGAAGAATATACTTTTGGTCCTATAACAACAATGAAGGTGTAGAGCAGCATTTGTCAGATACAATGAAGAAGATGCGATTTGGATGCTGGTTTAAGGCCTTCTCTTGTATGGTGGCATGTAAAACATCATCCTAGACGTCTTCACAAAAGAGCACAAGTTCGCTCCATTCCAAGTGATGGTCAATAAAAGAAGTACATGGACGAAAGAAACAAATGCGGGGCGTAAATTTATTCATAAATGGGCAACTTACACTACAATTTTTTTTATTATTATTGCTTCATGGTAAGACGTTAGGAACTCCCGGAAATTACGTCAGGAATTTTCAAAATTTTGGTTGCAGTGAGTTTTAAGATTTCATTGGGAAATGGGAATAATGAAGCTAAAGTCTCATACAGCCGATTTAGGTATGTATATTGATTTGCCCGCAGCTTTTTCTTGAAGAACAATATCTACTTTGGTACCATCACTCAGCAACTGCACTCTGTTACTTGGTTTAAGTTAGACTTAGAAAGTATTTCATTTAAAAAATTTTGTATACTTTATACTTTTTTTTATAAATATATATATATAAAAATATATATATAACTATTTCTTTATCAGAAATATTGGTAACTATTTCTTTGCCAGAAATATTGGTAACTATTTCTTTACCAAGAATTTTGGTCACTATTTCTTCAACAGAAATATTTGCAAGAATTTCTTTACCAGAAATTTTGATATTTGTTTCTTTACCAGAAATTTTGGTAATTATTTTTTTTTTTAGGTAACAGAAATTTTGGTAAATGTTTCTTTTTTACCAGAAATTTTGGTAACTAATTATTTTTTACATGAAATATTGGTAACTATTTCTTTTTTTTTCCAGAAATATTGGTAACTATTTCTTTACCAGAAATATTGGTAGATTACTAGTAAATCTAAAAATCTTATAACGCACAATCTTGAAAGGTAAAATTTATGTGTATATGTACTTTAGGTGCACCTTATTGATTTAAAAATGCCAAAACCTCTATATGGTTTGAGTCGTTGTATAAGTTTGGTAAAGTTTAGCAAGGGATAGAAGCAAATTTTTAACTTCAATTTAAATGCTGAAATCTTGTGCAAGTTGCCCATTTTTATTGAGTCCTAATTTTCTTCTTTGCCCAAATGTGCATTGGTTACATACCTGCCTGTTATACTTGTGTTTATCTCGTGTTTGTCGAAAAAGTATCTCGTTGATTTTAACATGCGGTTGGATACAAAGTTCACGCTCATGCAAAATAACCCTCAGGGAGAGACAATGTTGACGATGAGGACGACAACGACGAAGACGACGACCGCGACGTGGCTATAGAAGATACATCACATTGGATCGTCAATATTGGCGTCACCGTCGTTGTCGGTAAGGATTAAAGCTTTCACTATATAGAATGCACTAAGAAAGAAGTAAACAACAGCGCCCATAGCGTAACAGCAAACTATAGGTAGGATAAAAATATATACTCTGCTGTGAGGCGTCACACTGTTCATTTTGTTGCTCTGTCTTCTTTGCTATATATAGCATCATCATATCGACGACTGATGATTGTGCACAAAGCCGATCCTCAGCCTCCCAAACATCCTTGAGATTTCATATCGCATCGCTCTGAATGCCACTCACGACTTGAGGATTCCTTAGATTGCTTCGCTGGTTGCTTCTACTAGTATACCTCTACCTGGAAGTATCGGTTTTAAAGTGGCTTATGCTTATGATGATGACCGAAACTAAAAGAAGAAGAAAAAAAACAAAACAAAAAACATGCGGGAATGCCAATATGTATAACCAAATATCGTGTTTTACTGGTTTCAACAGTCTTTTCACATTCGTTGTGCATTTTTGCATCGCCGCGCAGCCGATCTCGAGATTGGGAGGAATTAAATAAAAAAAAAAAAACAAAAATAAAATAATAATAAGAAGAAATCCCAAACCTGGACCATGGATTACAATCTTCTATATAGGTAGATATATGCGGAGAGTTGAACACTTAGCCGGTGGTACCAGACTTCAATTCAATTTTACACAGCTCCCTCTCTATCTCTCTCCATGGCTTTTATATAGGTATGTATATCGAATTGTATCTATATCTTCTCTTGCCCTATACTTTCCCTATATACATGCATATAATACTAACGTCCTCGTGCATATCTCAAGATTAATTTTCCACGAATTTGTTACGGAGTCACATTAATGCAGCCGCAACTGGCCCGTCCCGGTCTGGCCTCAACATTACCGGTGACGAGGACGATCTTAGTATAGTGGGACAGCCTATATGGTACAGTGGGACCAAATTTAAATTGATTTAATTTTTTTGACTTCCATTTTCCAGAATTACAAACAGCGTTTTTTATTCCAGGACCGACAAGACTGACTCATTTGTCTGTTTTTATACTTGAAATATAAGTACCTAACATAATTCCGCCAGAGCTTCCGGTAAATAGATTTTTATAAAATCCTTTTTTTTTAAATTTCGAAGTGATTTATATAGAGTTACTTTTTCAGTGCCTCAGATTAAAACATAGTTAGTTAATCCTCTGAATAAATTGAATCCGAGTCAACTCAGAAGCAGTTTTTCAGGTGATTTTAATATGTGGCCTCATTTTTGGGGATAGTTTTTTTTTTAAACATCTGTCAGAAATATCTTTTCAGTTAATTCAATGTTAATTCATTCGATGGGTTAACTTAACTCTATAGTAACTTTATAACATATTTGAATAGTTTACTCTGGTTTAACTCTGAAATTGAGATGATCTCGGTTTGAGAAAGTCGACCTTATTTTTTTTAAAGCAATAATTATAAAAATATCAATTTTATGGGGCAATCTTAATTATCATACAAAAGAATCATTCCAGTTTGTTTAAAATTATTTCCTGCAAATGTTGATGGTAGTTCTGAAGTGCGGATTTTGTTTTTTCCAATTTTATATAAATTTTGCCCCAATGTTAAACGACATGGTGACGGTTGCGAGAGAGATAATTCGACATCACGGTCGGTATGGTGTATAGGTACTTCGCAGTATCCCCAACGATTATAGGTATAGTGAGTTCACTCCCCATACAAAAAGCTGTTTGCATTTCGCAATTTAAACCTTGTAACGTACTTCGTAGAAATAATACCTATTAATTTTTCTTCATATACTTCTACACTTTTTAATATTTTTTTTTTTGAAAAGTTCATTGACACACTATATACTTGGATATATAAAATCTAGATTGGAATGTATCTTTCTATCTTTTTATGTGGTCTATTGAAATTGGACAAACTATAAACATCAAATCTCAACACCTTTCTTTAAAAAGAAAAAATTATATATACGAACATTTCATACTGGCACGTAATAACTTCTTCCAAAGAATTTCAAAAGAAGTCCAAAAGTAAACTATACCTACATAAATCGATCGATGTGTTAATGGAGTCATTATCATAATCCTCTCTCATTCTCATTTAAAGTTGGTTTGATTGTAATGTTAAGTAGAGCAGTTATTTAAAGTTGATTTTTTTTTTTTGAAAAACAATAATGGAAGACTTGGATTTTATGATTCTAAGGTAGTACCACTGTCTGCATTATTTACAAGTTTCTTTGGAATTAAAAAGAAGACATTTTTTGTTAGGTTTTAGATTTTAGAATAAGGCATTGTTGATTTCAGCACAATATAGTTTTAGTGTTTAATATTTATAGATCGAGTTCCAAGTTTTAAGTAGAAAAATTGTCTTTTGTCTATCCATAAAAGATGAAGCTTACATTTTTTTTTTTCGTTTTAGAAGATCGTTTAGGAAGATCTCATTTCGGATGCTGCATCACAACAGTGCTTTTTTTTTTCTTATAATAAAAGGGTTTGAATATATAGTATAGTCTGACTAGATTCTTCTTCAAAATTAATGCTTTGTAGGCTTATTATTCTGTTTTACAAATTTAGGTATGCAATAAGTTTCAATAATTTTTATATGAAAAAAATTTTCAACTCCAACAACACTTCATTTAAGGGGTTATTTAATGGTAGAGTTATTTTCTATATATCATTGACTCTACATATAAACAAATAGGAATCTAAGTCTAGACAGAATGTCATCCTTTGAAGAGTTGTACATCTCACATCGGAATAAGTAGCTTATTGGCCAAAATGCTGCAAACTGTACAACTCTACCCGTGGGAGTTTTATGAAAATCTCAGTCTCAGTACAGTCACATTATAGGTCTCGTAACTAAGTTTCGTCTCGATATTGTTGTATTTTTTAATGTGTAGAACTAGAGTTTGAATCCAAAAGCTCCTTAATATAATAGGTACATTCAAAAATTCAATTTTCAAAATTTAAAAAAATGTTAGTGATTTATTTTTATTTATTACGGTGTCGTATGGGATGCAGATAGTATATTTACAGTGATTTTTCTCGTGACCAACCCGTTATAGCTACGGGTAGAAAATTTTAAAATGTTCTTTTCAATTTTGACATCAGCTTTTATTTTTATGAATCTCTTCTTCAATTTTGTTTAAAGCCTTGTACGGAGATAATGCAAAATTTAAGCTCCTGCTTTTCACTCCAAACCCTAACCTAAGAACGTTGTGTAGAATCTGTCACAGAAAACAATTGTTGTCCGAGATAAAAAAAATCGAAGAATCTATCAAACTAAACTGATCTAACTATATACTGATCTAAATAAGGAAATTGTTTTCTAATTTCAAGTGAATTTATTCAAATAAAATGGATTTCTTTCGCTTTGTTCTCAAAAATTCCTCCATTTCGATTTTTACTTTCACAAAATATAATCAAAGTTCACAAAAAATTTGAAAAATTCGTTCCATGCTTCCCCTTTTTAGATGAGTTCAAACAAAAATTATAATTTTTTCTTCTGAGAATCACATATAAAATAGTCTATAACAAATTTGAAGTAAATTAATCCACCCGTTTAGGGTCTCGTCTAGCTCAAATTAAAGTGGACTCAATGAAGCATGGGCTCACAGACACACATGATGCAAAAACAACTGGATGAAACCAACTTTTTCGGACTTCTCCATTATCGTAGTGTTAATTTTGATTACATTCTCGAATTGTTTATTTTACACGAAATCAAATAGGTGCATACTGCATAGTATGTACTTTCCCTTATTGCGATTGTCAACTATCAATCGATAGTTGATAATTGAAATATATGTATGAAAATATTGATACACCATTCCGTGATAATTAGCAATTTACGTAATTTTAAATGTTAAAAATTTTAGCAATTGAATTGTTATAACTACCAATTTTCAATATTTATTTAACTATTAAAATAAATGTTAAACATATAAGAATTATATATTAAAATAACGGGAACGTTTAAATGCAAAGATCGACATTTCAAAAATGAGTAAGGATATTTTTCAACCATCGCATAGTTAAAAAAAAAATATATAGAATTAGATACTGTGATTTTAATTAATATAAAGCAGCATCGGCCCATCGATTTGAAAACCTTGAAGCTCAAAACGAGATAAAATTTTTCTTAGAAATTCATTCCATCACCTCATACACATATATCACAGCATCATCAGGATGTTTATTTTCCATACAATATATGCTTCGGATGTGATAAATCAACAAAAAACATCAACTTCAAAAGATATTCACACCGACCGACAAAGAGAAAAAGCTTAAAAATATTATAAACCCAAACGCGAAACTTAATATAAATACATTGCCCCAAATACTATAATATTCTTCTTCTGCCTCCCTTCATTAACCTTTTCATGGTAAATAAAACCCAAGTGTGATTTGGTGCGCAAATCTCGTTTTGTTATATGTACATATATATATTTTTTTAAAGCCGTGTTATTAGCCTCATGGCTTTTGTTGTGCCAACCGAAACACCATCGTACCGCCACCATTCCGACCTATTCTGGCAAACAAAGCCTATTTTGTATTGTTTACATGGTAATTAAAAGTTTGTTCAGTATCTATAAAAGAAAAAAATCAACAACAAAAAAAAAGAAACTTTACGTAAATGGCGCTCTTTACGCGCGGTCCAGACCAGACATATAAAATATGAATATGAATATACTACAAAGGTAATGCGGAGTATGATTGAAATAAAATGCCCGCCTTTGTCGTAAGTATTTGCGTCAAAAATGCAGTTGTAAAATGTTCTTAAACAGAAACTGCTAAAGTCAACTGTTCAAAAATCTAAAAAGAAATTTTTATGCAAAAGGCATTAAGTTCGATTACATAATTTCCTGGGCAGCTCTGCTTATTAAAATATCGCAAGTAAAAATCAAGTCATCATGCCAAAAATATTGAAAAGCTGCAGAGAACCTGTTTGTAAATGTCAAATGCGATAGCAAGAAAATTGACTACCGTTGATCAAACAGATTTTGTGCAAACAGGACCAATGCATATTTGACAATAACAATTTCTCTGTCCAAAAATTATGATAATTTGACGATACATATCTACAATTGACCTTTATTTGACGTTTTCGAAAATGACATATTTGACAATGATTTGATAGCAATTTATCTAAGTACGTCAAAAAATTACGAATATTTGATACGATCAAATTGACTTTGATCTGACATTTTAGAAAACTATACCTAAATTTTGTTTGCTTAAAATAACTTTGAAACTCATGTGCATTTGTGTGAATTTCTACACAAGTTTTTCAAAGTTATTATAAAAAAAATAAAATGTGTAGAAATTCACTCAAATACACAGAGTTTCAAAGTAGAGGAAAACACCTGCTAAATTAAAAAAAAAATTCATCTAGATTGAGTCTGTGTTTACAATTTTTCTGCAGATCTCGATTATTTTTAATAAATCCCCTACTTGCCTATAAGAAAAAATAATAAAACAAATTTTTTAATTATTTTGCGGTATGGAATGTCCATAAGTAGGTATAGGTACATAAAAGTAGACACTAAAATAATTTCGAATCAACGCATAAAAACGGTTCCGAATGTTTTTAATATAGCTAAGAAAATCCGCAATCTCCTCTGCAACCCTGAAGCTCTTTTCTGAAGTCATGAGTTTTTTAATTACTGCGTTCTGAAACTTAAAATACATATACGTTGTTGGCGCGTTAAGCCAATAATCAAACACAAATTCGAACCATATCATACAAACAATAGCAACAGAAAAGCGAAAGAATTAAAAAAAAGAAAAAAAAGTTTCTAAATTGTGCGCTCAGTTTTTGTAATCGGATTTCGTGGAATGAAGATAGTTCCTCCGATAGTATACACTATACATTATACGGTCTATCAGGATATACCCATATAGACATGCTTAAAGGTATAAAATTATATAGCAAAAGAGTCAACATGGTTGTTTGGCTAATTGAAGGGTTCGCATATCGAATACCGTGGGTTGTTTTTCTTTTTTTTTTTCTTCTTTTAATTTATAAAAGCGTTGACAATATCAAGTCAAGCTGCGATTTGGCTTGTGATTCTTAACCATATATAAACATATACGATAAATTCTAAGCCAATTAATGGCAACCATTCATTTAAGGGATTTCCAATAGCATATAATGCGACAACGCACGATGAGATCAACGAAAACATACATACTTCTTCGATTAAAAAAAAAGTTTCAATTTCATGCAAAAATAAGAAAAAAAAATCTTATAATCATTTCAATACACGTGTGGGTATATCAATGAATCGATTGTGATTGGCTTATCTTATTTTTGTTCTTCCGGTGGAAATAGCAGAATTACTTGCAGATAAATGCGACATTATTGATACCAACATAATTATATTTGCAGAGAGTTCAGTATAGAAACTATGTGAAATCAAACAAAATATTACAAATACATTTATAGATATTAAATCTAACATTTATTTTATAACATTTTTTTTTGGTAGAATAATCATATTTGAATTATTTACATAGCTAAATCAATTTATCATCATGATTTCTGTAGAAATTGAAATTTAGATTTTATCCTTTAGTTCAAAAGGGAGTGGTAAATTCAACTTGATTATCAAGAAAACAAAATTGGGTTACGTGGGAAAGATCGATGAAAAAATTTCGATTGGTCAAAATTTTGATTTACATTTTATATCGACTTTTCTCAAATTCAAAATTCTGACACTTTTTTGACCGGACCGATTAACAAAATGTAAAAAATTTTAAATCACGGCTAATACGCAGGAGTCGTTTTTGAGAAAAATTATAGATTTTCCTTACCGGAAACTTGTGTGGTAGGTACGGTTATTTTTGGTTATAAGAATAATTTTCATTTTAAAACTGCTATATAAATGTTAAAAAAACTGCTGAGTGCCTAGTTTTCGAATTATCAAGTTCTCAACAAAAAATTTTGAAACTTTTTTAAAACATCCAAAAAACAAAAAAATTTAAATATTGGTACACCGGTAATTCTTTTAAAACTTTTTGAAACATTTTCCATAAAAAAAATTGAACAACCAGTAGAACCGTTCTTTAGAAAATTGAAAATCAATCAATTGTTCTTGGGAGGTACCATTTATACCTTATCATTTTTCCGTTTTTTATTAATAAAATGGCTACCATTTTGAAAAAAAAAAACAAAAAAAAAGTATAGTGAGCACATTTTTGATAAAAAATAACATTTTAAATATTTCAATACAAAAATCTGTATGGTAGGTACCGTTATTTTTGGTTCTAAAAAAATGAAAAATGAGTTCTGGGAATCGAATCTCATGCTCTTTCACCTTAAAAAAACTAATGATTTTTTTTTAGGTTTTCAGCTTCCTATATCAGGGAGTGAGTATTTCAAAGTGATCGAATTCGGCAGGAAAATGTATAGGCCCTCACATTCCTCGCCGACTATAACTTGTCTTGAATGTTGAAAATCAAATTTTCTTAATTTAGCCGTTTCGAACATTCGTAAAGCTTACCTTCAAGTTCAAGAGTGATAATACTGTTGCACTTGTTCATGTTGAATATTATCAATTTACCTTTGAAGTCCATTAGTGGTAATTTCAAACAGTTCAAAACCTTAATTTTTTAATGGTAGGTAATCACTGAACTATATACATTTTTTAACTTTTATACCAACAAGCCTTATATATTATTCTATCATGAAGCCTTTAGATTATCAAGTTATAAAAATTATTAACTATCTCACCCTTCTTAGTGAAAAACTTTGAAGAACTGTAGCAGCATATAAAGCTAAATAAGCTATAAATCAAAAAAAAATTTAGTTTACAAAATATTTCCAAGTGATAATCTAAGAGGTTTGGCGCCTTCTAACAAACAAAATTCACTATATTTTTATGAAAATGAATTTTCAAATTTGATAATATCATTCCCCTCTTAATAATTAAATCTCATGTTTGTATTAAATAGTCCCCTATTTTTTTCAACACAAGTTTATAACATGGGGTACATCAAACTTATAATCAAGACCACCCGATCGTCAATCGATCGTGCTAAATCTGCCCGCATGATTGATCGATTCCTAAGAGAACGTGGAATCAGGCCACGAAATCCGAAAAAAAGGGGGAACATTTAATCCCTTTTACTTTACTGATGGAATTCCAATTTTAAATCATGGAATATGGAAGTTAAGAATAATATATATAAACAAATTATATGGCGCATTCCTTTACAAAGACAAAATAATAAATAAGGAACAACTATGCATTATGGCAGTTTTTGACTTTTAACAAACAGTTTGGAGTGGCACTTGAATTATAGGATCCTTTTGTTTCAGTTATTTGCTTCTAAATCGCAAAGAATATCTCCTATACAAAAAGGATCTTAACCACCAGAGTTATATATATTTCTCTGTGGGGATATTTGAAGACGCACTGCATGCTGCTTCTGATGGATTGTTCATTTACACTTTTAGCTCTCATGAAGATAATCGCATGTTCCCAGGACAAAAGGATAAGAACCAAAAACACTTCTTTGTCTCCGAGTATAACACACACTTGAAAATGATATTTGAGAGAAATGTCTATCAAAAAAAAAATCAACACAAAAACCCAATCCAATTCCCGACCTGTCATTGAATTTTGTTACAGCAGACAGAGGACACTCCAGCCTGCCAAATGAAGGTCGCTCACCTGCGCGCCAGGTTAGCCTAGCTATAGGTAGGTAAGGTAATACACACACTTGAAAATTCAATTCAATAGAAAACTGATCCTATATCACGGTGAACTTGTTCCTTTCACTCCCTATAGGCATTGATCCATAATATCGACCCAACAATAATGAAAGATGAAGCAAAGGTATTGTCCAAAAAATAAAAAAAAAGAAGGGAACGTAACGAACTGAAAGATTGAAGAAAACCGTGAAAAGCCATCAATTTATAATTCCAAGAGTCAAGAAGAAGTCCTGGGGTTCTGCGGGAAAGAAGACAAGAAAAGAGAAGAGAAGAGAAGAAATGCTGTGAGATATAAAAACAAAACAAAAAAAAAACCTTTTTCAAAAGAATGATTTTCGATATTTTTCGAATCTTGAATTCCATTTAGATTCGGCATATAGCAAAAGAAGATGGAGAAACAAAAAAAAAAAAGGTAAAAGTTGTGCGCGAGTCAAGTTCAAGACTTAAGACGAAGTTGGATTGGATTATTATTGATGATGATGAAGAGTAGAGAAATCCAAGAAGTGGATGGCCTTAGGTGATGGTGGCGGTGGCGCATCAGTATTTATCATAATTTGACAACCATATATACATGGATTGGAATATTAGGGAGCATGAAAACGAAGGATAATGAGTGGCGACTTTTCAAAAAATAAAAAATAAAAAAATGATTAAATGCCTTAAGGAAAATAAAATATTCAAAAACCAACTGACCCAAGAGAGTGATTGATTTGATGGTAAAACAAAACGTTCGCGCGTTTTCATCCATCCATACTCCATAGACTTAAAGTTATGTTGCTAAGGCCTGCCTGGTCAGCTTCTAAATTCTAAAGTGCACGAGCAACAATAATGTATATAAAAGAATTCCTGGATAGTATACTCGCAGTAGATATATATAGTGATGATCATGATCACGATTATAATCGCGTGTATTGTTCTATTGCGACGAAGATGAGAACGACGTCGACGATCAGCCGCCAACCAAACAGCAATTTAAGTGGTTCTTGACCGCACGAGAAAAGTTACGACCATGATAAGACTTTTTTAATGGATGCTTTATAACGTTAGGATGAGTCTTTTTGTTTTGAGGCGATCCGAAGGGAGTGTAGTAATTTTTTTTTTGTCTTCATAGTTGTTATGTGCTATGTTGTTTGACTGTGGGGTATGGATTGGTTTTAGATCGGGTTTAGCTTTGAGATGAAGTTTGAGTGATGTTCTGAGAAATTTATTTGATTATCTTAACAATTTTTTTTTTCTAAAATTTGTTTTAAAAATAAAAAGAGTTATTGGCATTTTTCATCTAAAAAAAACTAGATTCAAATAAAACTTTTACAAGAAGTTTTTTTTTTTTTGTTGTTGTTATCAAGTCTGTTCATCTCAAGTAGGTCATGTTCTCATAAAGTTTAAAGTTATAAATTTTATTATTTTATAACCAAAAGTATTAAGCGAAATAAAAATTCTTTATCTTAAAACAATCTTGAAAAAAAAATTCAGAAGTTTTTAAACATCAAATTATGTATTTTACTTTCAAATCTTCCAAATCGAAACTTAATCATAGTTTTGGTGAAATTTTTTGGTAACGTTTTCAGCTGCCATAATTCGTCTTGAAAAAAAAAACATATCAGTTATAATCATGATAAAGATCACTTGTATAACTTCAGCACCTTTGGTTTTTCTTTAGCCAACATCTTATGCTGGTTGTTCTGCCAATCCAATTCTAACGAATACTGATAAATATCGAACCATCTCATTATTGCAACTATTGAGTAGCATCAGATTGTTAAGTTATAACAAAATTGGTGTATCCATGCGATCCAAATCTATTTTTGGCTCAATCTTTCGTTTTTGACGGAGCAATTATTTTTTTCATAGCTTGAAAAAACTCATTCTAAATATCTGATGCCCTGGAAGCCCTGTGCGAATCGGATTAAAATCGCGTTAAATTTAATAAGAAGTTTAATTTTTAATATTTGGAAACGTCAAAATTGACGTGAATCTTGAATTTTTCCTAATAAACCTGAACTTCAATGAAATATATATATTTTGTATGTATTTTGTGGTGAAATGCCGGATATTTTTAACAAAGGCGTTGGAAAAAAGGAATTTTTGGGTATGACTATGGGAACACCTGCTTTCAAAGTCTAGCATCACTGCTTTCAACCCCGAAAATGGTTTTATGTAATCAACACTGAAATCAAACTGAATTCCCTCTACAAATGCAAAAAAAAAATATTGTCTTGCCCAAATTGGGCTTTTCCACCAGCCGTCAGTTTCAAACAAGCAAAAAATAAAATAGGAAACAGCTGGTCTGAACTTGGAGAAAGGTAAACAAACCCCAAATATTTGTACAATATAATGCCCTTTTGTTTTCCAATAAAAACGTATAAAACGATGGTTATAACGTTAATTTAACAAAAAATCAATTTCAATAACTTATCAAGCTTATTTATATAAAAAATCACAGAAAATATTAAAAATCCACATTGCACTGAAAAGAGCATTTGTTTACATTTCTCCAAGTTCGATATCACATGTTTTGTTTTTGTTGTTTTGAACTGTCAAAATTAGAAAGAGAAAAGACAAAGATAGTTTTTGGAAAAGCCCAATTGCATGTCAATAGGTGTGCTTCATTCATTGCTGCATAGCCAGCAATAAAACGATTACTCACTCTATACGTTCATTTCAATAATTCAAAGTTCTATCGCCAGCACAGCCATCTTTTTTTTTTTTACAGACTTCTTTTTCGCCAGCAATTGTTTCTGTTTGCCAAGGGAAATTTTGCTGCGCTGACTATGCAGCAATGAATAAAACACACCTAATGTAACATTTCAATAGACTGAGGGGAATTTTAGATTTTATTAAAAGATTTTTTTTTTATAAATGTCACTTGGCGATGCCACGAACGTTTTGTTTTTATTAATAAGAAATTTGCAATTATAACTCCTATTCAATCGTTTAGTTAACTCGTTGATTAGAGGTGAGTTAAGCGTGTTTTATTAATAGAGCTGTAAGTAAATAAATGTATCCATTATTTGTCATCACTCTCTTTCTTCTTGTTGATTTATTTAATTTTTTCAATTGATATTTTTAGTTCAGGGTTTATTTCTTTTTGATTTGTTTTTTTTTATCCTTAATTCAAATAAAGACAATAAGCATAAGAATTCCAAACAATTTTTCGAAACGAATCTTACCACCAGTCCTCTTAAGTGAATTAATATATTTATCTATATAACGTTTGATAAATCCGTCACACCTTATATTGAAGTTAAAATAATCAGCATCTAGGTATGGTATAGAAAAAAACGGCAAAATAATTTACAACACTTATGTAGGTACACATATCTAAATGTGAATGTCCGTATAGTTACAAGTCTTCGCACACGTCACTTGTATAACATGCATGCATTGAATTGCATATATGTACATATACCTGGCGCTATGACCCATTTTGCATCATGCTGTCTTGACACCTTGTTTCATTGCTTTGCTGCCATAAGACATACCTACCGTGAAGTATAATACCCCAAGCTAATTCGAAAGTAGTTTTCGTGAAGAACAAAAAACCAGAATCTCACAGAATATAATATACAGTACAGATAGGTATTATAGGTACACGCAGGAGATTCTGGGCTAAATGGAATATACACTAACTGACGCTCTGATGGTGGTACCGATCGATTCGTCATACGTCATCTTAGAGTTTTTTTTTTAATTTTTTTCTGTCCATCATGTTTATGGGTTTCGGCAAATTTCATAGCGTGTTGCATCGCATCATCGTCCATTCTATACATATATCGGAGTTTTCGTGCAGTCTCTAAAGAAGATCCTTGGTACCATATCAAAAGACCTCTCTCTCTCTGATTGAAATTGAAAGACAATGGCACGCCTCTTGAGTTTCTCTCCTTTCGGTCTTTTGTTTCGTATACATATATATGTAAGTATCGAACAAAATTCAAGTGAATATATTCTTTCGGCTTCACCAGAATCAATCGGATAGTTTGTATAACCAGCAGGAGATCACTTCTTGTATATATGTGTCTTGTCTACCTGTGTTTTGTATCCAATGGATTGGTATATGGTTTGTATTTATATCTTATGTTTTTTTTTCAATTCTTTTTGACAGGTGGAATTTTGTTTCTGAAATTGAAATAAATTGTTAAGACGACAAAATTAAATATTTGGTTACCTCTGTATGTAGGTATATGTTCGAAAAAAAAAAATATTCCCAGGTTTTAATTTCCCTTTTGATATTAAATATTTTTTACTTTTTGTTATTTATAAGATTTATATCTTTAAAAAATCATAACTAATTATTTTTATATTATTTTTTTCTGTTTAATTCCAGGTAAGGATATCTTGTTTCTTGCAATGGCTGTCTATTTAACACATTTTTATGGTTGGAGGCCGTGGACCAGTCGTGGACCAGTCGTGCTCGTTAAAATGTTCAAGATTAACTAAAAGATATACAAAGTTGAGATAATAGAAAGGCTAATGAATTTGCTAGCACTGTTATATAGTAGGGATCTAAAGACATAAACCTGCAGCTGGGTAAGTGATAATAATTGGCGGTACCTAAATGTATGACAGCATGATATCTATATATGCGGTCAAGAGAAGTATGTTTTAAGGTGTCGCACAAATATATATATGTGGTCCCTTTCCATGAAACTATATCGGCGTATGCTTGCATATGCAAGCACCATCATTTGGGGAATTCCGGAAGATCAGTGCAGTGCACTTTTTGCTTTTATGGTGTTCATAAAATTGTTTAAGAGGTTGTAATTAAGTGACATACTATTAAGGTTAGAATATTTTTGTTTCCAGTTAAATTTATGATTAAAAATTCAGTGTGACCCTCTGCTATTGGTTTGATGCTCACATCGTTTTATCTTTTTTAAATTAAGTCTAATTAGTAAGGATAGATAGTAATTATATAGGTACATACTGCGAGTTTCCTTGATAAAAATGCTAAGATAATATGAAACGTAGAGAAAAAGCATAAAATAACGTTCTTTTTATTTGCATAAAGAAGTAAATGACAAAAAAAAGCCTGATTTTACACACAAATTAAAACACTAATATTAGACCGAGAGCCCACAGCAAATTTTTGGTGTGAATGATAACAAAAATTTACTGATATTTTCATATACATACGAATATGAAAGGATTGCTTTTCGTGGTTGGGGCCTTTTTGACTAATTTTATTCTACAAAATTGAACTTTATTATATTTTTTTATATTTTGAATATTTGACAAAAAAAAAAAAAAAACAATCTCAATTAATGCAAATGGTGCTTGATTATAAAAAATTTCAATCCTATTTTTTTTAAATTGGTTCGAACTCGTTAAATAATTAAAATAGAGACAATATCATGTTTCAGAACCCAGTTTTCCTGTCAAAAATCAAAAACCCGGTTTTTATTCGGTAAAAACCAATTTCCTCCTTAATTTAAGATGGTGGCAACTCTAAAAAGTTGTGATGGTCGAAAATTTAAATTTAAGCTTTCTGTATAGTATTTAAAGGATGCAAACAAAATAAGCAAGTATGTACCTATACAGCAACGTAATAATACATCCAACATTTCAATATGAATTTTCTGCGTTAAGTTACGTTAGTTCAAATTTTATACAAAAATCTGAATAAATAATTACCATCATCCCTAAAAACTAGAATTTTTAAACCCATATCATAAAAATATAAAATTGAAAAACTAAAAAATAATAGATATCTCTCTATATAAAAATGTGTGTTATTCAAAAATTCTGTACGCAAAAAAAGTCATAGGTAGATTGAAAATTTTGCAAGTATGGCTGAAATATTTTTACTACATTTCCAAAAATATAAAATTCAACAACATCAAAAAATATTCCTGACTTACTGGAAATTATTTATTAAACGTCTACTTTCCCTATTTCGACTTTTGAGCAGTCATATCTCGAACTCGGTATTTTTCCGAAATTTTTGTTGTATCCTCAAATTTTTAATATTTCCAAATTCTATTGATTAATCATCAAAAATATTTCTCTAATTCCCTCCACCTGGAATATAGCGTAGCAAAGACTGAATTCACACTTTAAATCAAAATGGTCAACAGATTTCGATTTAAGCTTTCTATTAAGTTCTATTTCAATGCAAAAAACAAAAATTTTCTCTATATCCATATTAAATTCCCTAATGAATCATGAATTAATATACTGGACCAGGTGCAGACAAGGTCACCGGGATGGGACCCTGACCTGATGGGAGAGCAAAAAAGGCATGCAGTCCTTTCTATTCTTTAAAAAAAAAATCTTTCTAATGGCCAGTTGTACAATAGTGGTTTAGCATCGGTTCAAGATTTTAACTTACCGATTTCGGCGGATTAACTAACGTTCAACGCTGGTTCAAGTATGTAATTGTTTATTATCACACACTTGAACAGTAATACCACTGTTGAAACTCAATTAATCCGCTGAAATCGGTGGATACAAATTTCTGAACCACGGTTTAAATATTTGTACAACTGGCCCTAAGTGCCTTAAAGTAAATATACAGCTTTTGTAGCCCCAAAAGAATCTCAAGAAGCCCACACAGCTCTGTTAGGGGCCCCCACAATTAGGATAAAGCTGTTCGGTCCCTATAAGAACATTTTAACGAAAACTATAGTTAAGCTGATTGGACTCCCACACTTATTATTATTGAGCTGTTGTAGGCGCAAGGCCTCACAGTACTCTCAGAGGCGTTAAACGAAATTAGAGTTAGGGCATCCACACTAAATATTCAACTGTAAAGGCCCCATTGCCAACCTATTGAGGCACCCAAATTACTCTTAGTAAAATTTATAATCTATAGGTTTTTGAAGTAGGTATACCGTATATTGTCAATTCATTTGAAGGAAAGCTTTCACACAAAATTTCAGGGCCACAGAAAAGGACAACAATGATATTTCGATTGCTTTGTGTATTTTCGAAGTTTCGGTAGAAATAGGAAATATCAATTATAAAATTTGTATTAATGCAGCAATGTTTTCAAAAATCAAGTTTTATTTTTTGTAAACTCAAATATATAATAAAAAAATAGGAACATACTGTTTATGGCTTCAATTACACAATAAATTTTATTTATCGTTGTTTTCGGGGATGATTCTTTTTCACTCATTCTACTTATTTTACTATTGTCTAGCACTTCTTCTTAAGGTAACGGTAGGCTCTTTGACTTCCAGGCCTACTGGACTATTTCGGAAAATAATGAAGAAGTGTTTTCATCTCAAAATAGCTTTTTGACATTTTCAATGAATTTCCCTTTGAATGGATTCTACTTGGATGTGTCCGTAAGGTATGCACCTAATTTCGTAATGAATCTCGTGCAAATTTTGTTGAAATTACATTTTTTCGAAATGTGAATTTGTATGGAATATGAGATGGTTGAATTTTCAACGAATTACATCATTTGTTTATATGAAAACGTAACTATAAGACTTAAAATCTGCAGAAATATTTCTGTCATAATCTCATCCTGAATTTTAAAATTTATTGTTCAATTTCACACACAGTAAAATAATCTGAAAAATTTGTTTTCCAGAATATATTCCTCCCGAAATCAAAACTGCTTAATTTAAACCTTTAGACCTTACCGAAGCCTTCGGAAAACCTTGGAAGAAATTTAAGAATTCGGGCCTCATATATAAGCAGGATAAATAAGATGAATAATGTCAAATTCGCTTGAAATTTAATTTTTTTTTTTTTAGTCCAGAACTTGTCTTCAAGTTCCTATAGCAAGTTAGAAGTATGTATATAATAAAAAAAAACCGAGTGATTTCTCTAAATGAAAACAAACACCAATACCTGCCACTGTAGCACTTACAATTCACCATCATCAATATCAATCGATGTTTGTATTATTATAGTTTCATAACTTTCATCTCTATCATAATAACAAAACAATCAAAACATTCCTTTTAAATTGCCTGAACGAGTTCGCATTCGAATCATTATTTTTTTGTTTTGTATGCCAATCCCAATCCTATATCAACAATCATTTAAAATAATCGTGATACTATCCTATATATACATTATACACATTCAAAAAACACATACAATATTATAACTTGTTGAAAATATATCCAATCCCGCATGGATTGTTTGTGCGGTGCTCCACATTAAGATACTTACATTATTTTTGTTTTTGTTATTGTTAGAGTTGTTTTATACTGTTTATACTTATAGGTATCTACTATATTGCGTCTTGCACCAATTCTTTCTGCCGCACTTATTTATTTTTTTTTTTTTGATTTGGCGACAAGCCATATTATAATCCCCAATCAAAAGACACCCAAGCTGTGCCTCAACACTTTTTCTTATACCTTATCATCATCATTCTTTTTGACAAAAACAACAAAAATTGGTCCAATAAAAAAAAAATTGATTCAAAAAGTCGCCTGTGCCTGGGCAAATCAATAACAAAACACTTTGTACCTCGTATACTCGTTACCATGTTTTCATTGGCACGCCTTGCCAGCTAGCTATAGCCATCCAGCTAAAAATCTACAGAATTGTGATTGTCGCGCGCAGCATAAAAAACAAAAAGGGGCCTAAACAAACGAAATCTCAGAGCGTCTTGAGCCTTCTGGAGTTTGCACAACAAGAAGCGGCAGAGGCTTTGCTGCAATGAAGGGCCCGATAATTGTTTTGTTAAAAAAAAAAAAGAAAAAAACGAACTCGTGATTTAAATTAATCTCTATAGGAGTAACCGAAAATTGAGATTTGTAATCAATTTATCTGAATTGATGGCTCAATCAATTTTCTCTAGGTTTCAAATTTTAATTGGTTTTCTAGACGATAAAAATATTAAGACAAAAGCTCATTTTTCTAGTAAACACCTTCAAATTACTACTTAAAATGGTGCCACAGTTCAGTCTCAACTTGTGTCTAAACCAAGAAACTTCCCCAAAAACCTCGGTCCCTAACTAGATTTCTCCAGTTTCTTACAACAAAATGGTATGAAAACAATTTCAAAATTATATGTTTCAGCTGCCGCTACAGTCCGCTGTAGGCCTGGTACTGAACCAAACTATGTATAGCTTATCTCCATCAGTCGGCTCGAAAAATAAATGTCTCCAGATTCGATCGCCAAATTGGTTGAAAACAGCAGCTTCAACAACTATTCATAACACTTTATCAGCCAACTACTTTAGCATTAACTCTATTATGCTATGCAACTTTTGAAGCGATTATTTCTAAAGAACCGTTTTTTTATTTATCGGGAACGACTCTACTGATTTTGACTAAATCTACAACATTTCATGAAATCTATTTAAATCAATTGTTATTCCAATAGATTTCCTTAATTTTGAGCCTCAGTCATACAATTGATTACAAGATCAAGTAGATACAACCAAGATGTTGAATCTTAAGTTTAGATACTTACTGTGTCCGCAGAGATGTTGGTATTCACTAAAACACAGGTCAACCCAAACTTGTTGTTGGCATTTTTCCGAAGAAACGTTTATTACTCTTCGATTTGGTTCTACCCATGCTGATGTGGTATAGCCTTCGCCCTCTTGCTCCATTCTATGGATAGATGTGCCAACTAGCATCAGTGGAGCCTCCACATCTATATCCAACCCACATTTAAAGTCGGGCTTTGTATTGATATTTTTTTTTTTTTTTTTGTTATTTTCTGAACTCTTTACAACGGACGACGACGATTGCTCTTTACTTTGTGGTCATCGTGGTGTTCCTCTATTATCTTTGAATTTCTTCTTTTTTTTCAAATAAATTTTGAAGAAGAAAAATAAAAAAGAAAAGAAAAATGAAATTGAGAAGAAAAAAAAAAGAAAAGAAGAAACAAAATACAAATCACGAGAACACAAATTCTTTAAGCAAACACACGTTTTTGTCATGCTAACAATTTTCTGTTTTTTTTTTTTTTTTTTATTATTTTTGTAAGTGGTACCACTTTTGAATCTTTCCATATGAACCTTAATACATACATACTTTACTTTGCGAACATTTGTTTAGACAGTTGAAGAAGTTCTTTGGAAAAGTCCAAGAAATCAGCAAACAAAAAAAAAGAGGAAAAATTTATACAAGGTACACTTAAGATCGTGTTCTTGCAAATTGTCCAAATCTTAAAAACCTTTCAAACGCGAAGAGGCAAATTGGCATCGAAAAGGTTTCTCGCTCGAAGATACATACATATTTATGTACAAATATCAGATGCGCGGTTAAAATGGACTTTTGTCGTTTTTTTTTGGCTTTTTTGTGATTGTTCTTTTCTGTTCTGAGAGGAATAATATATCCTCAATCATGAGGCAGCCAGCCAAAGGCTACTGTTTTAAGACCTGTTTTGTATTGTACTTTGAACAGGTTAAGAAATAAAAGAGAACAAAAGAATGAAATAAAATCACTAATTTGTTTACAATAATTGAGGTCAATTAGGCCTTTTCAATGGTGAGATGAGGTGTAAATCGAGCTTGTTACATAGATAGATAGTTAGTTATGAAACTTATAGCAACTTCTGTATACGCACTTGTTTAAACTGACTACAACAAAAAAGATGTTTGTATTGAATAATAAGGGCAGCCTTACTGGCATTAGACTTGTAAAAAATATTTGTGCTGGTAGATTTTAGTTGGTAAATTATTGTAAATTGAATGAAATCACTAAGCTTTGAAAATAAATACAAATATTAAGCATTTTCAGTCTTAGATGGAACTACCATTTAAAAATATCGAACAACATTTCGTGATTAAGTGCCTTTTTGAATTACAATACTGATGGTTTCGAAGTCAATATACATAGGAATACATAAGAAAAATAATTTATAGTTTCTATGCAAGAAAAATTGTAGTCGCGAGGTTATTCACCTCCCCCCCCCCCCCTCTTTATGCGCGAGATTTTTTTTTTCAAAAATCAATTCTTTTATTTTGTTTTCAAATAAAATTGTTTCAATGAATGTTTCAATGTTTTTTGATAAAATATTTTAAGACTATAAATTTAAAAAAAAAAAAAAATAGGGATCGAATTTTCTAATGAATAAACTGATTTTTTTATAGGTATTAAATATGGATAAGCTTTGGGGGCAGTTAATACGCCGATTTGATATTTTATGCCTTAAACTTTTAAGAGTAGAAAATTTGGATATTTGACGTGATAACCTAAAAAGTACCATAAATTTCAACCACTGTTTCTTTTGACATTTTGAAGGTAAAAATTTATATCATTGTATTGTAAATATGTTTCTCAAAAAAAAATATTTTTTTTCGACGAAATTACAAGTATTTTCAGAAAATGCTCAAGACATTAAAAATCCCAATTTTCATAATCCCAAATACAAAAATCCCAAATCTAAAAATCCGCGATTTTTAATACCAATGAAAGGTTGCTCATGGCCCCCGGATTAGTTGAAACTATGAATATGATTGGAAAAATGTTGCATTATTTATGTTTTTTTCTGCTGGTTCTAGTAAAAATTTGATATTTTGTCAAAAATTATTCAAATACGTAGTTGTAAAAAATTCAAATTTTCATATTTTAATCTAAATAGGCAAAAAATACATAAATGCACTTTCATGGAGACAATGAAACTTTCATCAAATTTATAATATTTTAAATGAATTTTTTACCTAATGCATTCTTCGTGTGATCTACAAACCTATGAAAAATCAGTAAATGTTAGAGATTTCATAAATTTACGAAGAACATTATTTTCAGTGTTGATTGTTGAATTATTTTCAGAATTTGAAATTCAATTTCTGCAAATAATTCAACACAGATAATAATTTATTTTAAAATAAAGGATCATTTGAAGAATTTTGTTGAACTATAAAGAGGATTATGACCCTTAAAATATTTTCAATTTCGAAAGATCTAAACTATTTCAACTGTCAGTAATTAGGTTTTAGGTGTCTACTTCTAAAACTCATGTTTACTATTTGTTCCATAACAATGGTAGGTATAAGAGTTAAAAGTTAAGAGAGATAATGTAAATGATAAGGAAATTACTAATTGTACATATATTAGAATACATCATTTTTTCAGACCATAACAAAAACTCAAACCAAATAAATTAAAACAAAATTAACAGCAAAAATCTAATTAAGATTCTTTAAGTTTAATCGAAAACTGAAGTCATAACCCCAAACAAACAAATGAGCGATAACTTTTGAGCTGCTGCTACCCACTCACCTCTCGTAACGGCTACAAATATTTTTTTGAAAATAAAAACACAAGTAAAACAAAAACTAAAATAATACCGCTTTAAGTTCCACAATCACAACACAAATCCCGCATGTATGTACAACAACATCGAACAAGCTCCAAGAAGAAGAAGATCACAAGCTAAACTCATCTTCTTCTTTATAAGAGAAGTTCCCCATCTCAATATAATCTCAATCACCCGCACTTCGTGTCTTTTCACTTTGCCCATGGATGGCGGCGCGGTCCATGGGTATTTTATTATTGCATATCTTCTTGGTCGGGATGACATTTTCAGCTGCATTACCATCATGCAATTTGAAAAGAAAAAAATTTAAAACATTGGGGGTGCAATTTTTTTTTATTATTTTTTTATTTTATTTTTTTTTTATTTTTGTACAACATACCTACACACAAATCCATAACTTACCTAACAACAAAATTACTATACGGAATAATCCCACACACATAGCAGAGGTGTACTATTGTCTGAGCATGTGTGTGTGTGTGTTTGAGTGTGTTAAATGGTATTTGTGTTGTTTACAGAGTTTACCTGTCTGCATATAGAGTAGAGTTTTGCTACCTTCTTCAGAATTTTGAAAACCAAAAAAAAAAACAAAAATGGTTGCACATCTAGATATACAAAACATATACCGACAAAACAAACCTGGTAAGGTGAACTTTTCAAGAGAGAGAGAGAGTGTTTTGTGAGTAGAGTTTGAACAGCGACATTATTGCAGACCCATTTGATAAGAATATAAACTGAAATGTTTATCAATGCTTATTTAAATCCAGTGATAAATAGGCATAGAATGTTAAAAAGGCTATATAGAACACCTTGGGTAGGTAAAAACACTGTAAATGTTTGGGAGATTGTGATCAGTTTCACCCATTTTGACATGAGCAGAAATTTTCTAAAAGTTTTTTGAATAGCTTATAATCAGTTTTCATTTAATTTGTAAATTGATTTTTAAAAAAATTAAATGATTTGAGGAAATAAATCTATTACATGCGTCCCACGTTTTTGTTTTTAAATGTAATGGAGAAGAATATAATTACAAGTTTTTTATCACGTCTTAGAAACGTGGTGCCGAATTTTATTTTATTCTTCACAAACACGTTTCTAGAATCTTAAGTTTTCCTGACAAAAAAGGTAAACTGTGCAACAGTGAACCACGTCCTACAGTGAATTATTCCAATTCCCACATTTCCTGTGTTTAAGAGGAATGTTGAAACAGAGCTAACCGAACCGCTCTTCGATTTTTTTTCGAATTAAAACAAAAGTTAAAGTTTTGCACTCTTCGGTTTCTTCGAAAAAGAAAAATATTTAAAACTTAATAGTTGAAAATTAAATATCCCAATTCTTGTTTTTACTTCTTAGTTGAAAAAGTAATATGCTAAAGGAGATTTGGTAAATATAAACTTTAAAGTCTTGGTTAATTATTTAAACTAAAAGCAGTTAGTAAGTTAAATATGACAAACAATGAAATAATTCTTAAAAGTACACAATGAACCAAGAATATCTATATACATATGTACTTTATTTTTTTTATTACATACTTAATACAAATTCTTCATTGTTGTTCACTTTTGATTATTTGTATCCATGAATACAGTAGATAATCACTATCAGTTTAGTGTATACAACACATCGATTCATTGTTTCCACCACCTAGTACACAATGAATCAGTTGAGATGATTTTGATTGAAAATAAAAATTTGTTTTTCATGATCTCTTTAAATAGAAATATTTCTAAAGAAATACAAAGTTCATAAACAAAACATTAAGTGCCTTTTGATTCCTAGAAATGTTGACCAATATTTTGAAAACAACATCGAGTCAGAGTTACGAACTCAAAATTTTGAGAAAAAAAATAACTAATAGATTCTTGTCGTTAATTAAAAATTTATTTATTTGTAAAATGGTTCTAAAGATTTGTTTAAAACAAAAAATATTGTAAATAAAATCTATAGCATTAGAAAAATTAAATAATATAAAAACAATTATTATAGGAATCACTTGACTTATACCAAAATTCATGTGGAAACCATGTCATGTACAAAATACCTAATTGCGAAGTATAAGTAAAAAGCATAGCAGCCCATGATGTAATGGTTGATAGGTCATGCTGGTGGTCCCAGCATATTCAACCTAAAAAAAAACAAACATTATTTTTTTCACGGCTATACTGGTTCTTGATAGGTGTGACAAATCCTCCAAGAATATCTCTGAATACACTCTCTCTTTAGCCATTCATTTTTCATTTGAAATTGTCGGTCCCTTCTATTCCTTCTGACTAACAATAAGCACACAAGAATAGTTGGGAATTTTAAGTCACTAGTTCCAGTTTTTGCCACTATCTGGATGAGCCACCAATTTTATTTTTATAGGTACAAAGAATACAATTATATACAATTATGTAAATTTTATTATATGTACTAACAACTTACAAGTTCCTGATTTTTTGTTGCAAAAAGTAAAGAGTTAGTTTTTGTTACTTAATTTATTATTTGTTTTAATTAATTATTTTTAAACATAAACAACAATTTATAGAGCCAACAAAGTCCATATTTGGCTTAGTTTGAATTAAAATGTTCTGTATTTTAATGTATTTATCTGTCAAAATATCAAAACCATTGAAGAGCTCTTCTAGTTCCACATATTTTTCCAGCGGTAAGATTATTACCGAAAAAAAATACCTTGTTTATTATTTATTTTACTTAGTTTTGATGTTTTTCTGTCAGATCTACGAAGATAGTATGTTAGACTTTGGAAAATTCAAAATAATGAATTAAGTGATCAAATTCTTTCAACAAAAAAAAAGCTGAATACATTTTTTTTAAATCATCCAAACATTTCTGTTCAAAATAGTCATAATTCCACCTCATTTGGCATCCATATTGCTACCCACAGGTAACATAACAACTCAAAACACAGGTAAAACGCGTTGCGCTCTCCAGTTACCTTTCTTCGTCGTCAGTACATTTTCTGCTGTATATACAGACAGCTGTTTATTGTTCAATCTACTATGATTGTATGAGTGTTAGAAAAAAACAAAAAAAATACAAGTAGTTGTGAGAGGCTAGCGCGTTGAATTCAAACGATCACGACACGATCAGTTTTATCCAAAACGTATGAATGCGCAGACGCCGGGCTGTATTATTTCTGCCGCGCAACGAATCAAAAAAAAAATTACAAACTAACCAAAATATATAGTATATCCAAATCCAAAACAACCATAAGCTAAACTAAACCCCTTTCGAGTTCTATAAACGAATTATCGGCGGTGGCTCCAAAAAAATAAAAAACAAATCACGATCGATCGTTAAAGTTTTTCAACTGTGACCCGGGTTGTGTTGAAGTTGAAGATTATTATTGAAATATAATCCCACATTCTGTAGCGAGTATAGTGTTTGAAAAAACCTTGAGTTGAGTGTCGTCCCTCTTATGATACAATTTAACCTAAAACAAGAAAAAAAATATAAACGATCACACTCGAAACTGGATCGTAAAAATAAAATACAAAAATCGTTTTAAGTTGAGAATATATTTTGTAGTTTTTTTTTTGTTTTAATTTATTTTGTCTCGTCTTTTAACGATAATTAAGTGCGGTACTTTAACTTCAGGCTTTTTGCATGTTGGTCACCAAAAAAAAAGAAAGAAAAGAAGTTAAATTAGTGCAGTGCAGTATACGTGTGCTTTGTTTGTGTTGAAAACAACAACAATTTTTTATTTTCTTTAACTTCAAAGCAGACAGAAAAAAACTAAGTCACTTTCGGATAATGTTGTCATGATGAAAGGACTACTATTAGTAGGACTATTGCTCCTTAATATTGTAGTAGAGTCCCAATCGGCAAAGGATCGTTACGTGCGAAATAATAATAATAATAACAACGGAGAGGGAAATGAAAGGCATAGTAATGGGGGAGGTGGAGGTCGAAAGCAATACAGGCAACCACACAGACAACAACAATTGCAATCGAGTAAACAATATCAAATTCAAAGGAATAGCAATAACAATCTGTCGAACGCACACACAAATTCAGAGGATAACCATACGGAATTCGTGAAAGGAAAAAGTAAGTTTTGATTTTTTTTCTTTCTGGAATATTTGTGTGTGTATGGGTTGAAGGGTTCCCTTTTTTTAAGAAATTTTATTTTCGAGAAATATATTATGTTGCAAGGGATTAAATTTAAATTGTTTTGACAGTTCTGATAATTTGATCCCTCAGTTGGGAATAAAATGAAGGAAATTTGCTTGTCAAAAATCAGTTCAAAATTAAGATCTTATGAGTAGGGCGTTCAGAAGAATGAAATCTCAGAGATTTTGCTTCGTCAAAAGTGACTAAGCGAATCTAAATTTATTTTCTCAGAATTTTGACAGCAAAACTGTGAAGTTTTACGGTGGAATTCTGTTCATGTAACTGAGATTGCTGAGAATTAATTATTCCTATTCTTTTTAGAAAAGAGGTCTAAGATTTTTAATTCAAAATGTAAGCGTCACCATGTCACTTACCAAATTGGTAAGGGGTTATGACCAATTAGGGCAGCACTAAAACTAAAATGCTTTTTCCATCAAGTCTTTGTCAATTATGGCATCCATCAGCTTTAGCATGAGAGTTTTCCTCAAATTGTTTATAATTCAAACAATATGTTATACGTTAAAAGTTAGAGAAGGATTGAAAAATTAACCATGTCAAGTTATATCTGACAACAGATATAAGCTTTTACTCTCCTAAAGCCCAATTCTGTACAAAGCGATTGAAATTTAAATTTATTCAAAATTTGAAGGGCCCTTCATACCGCATTCGAGTTGGTTGATTGCTTTGCAATGTGAGTTTCGAAAAAGTCGCTGATTCAATATCTTTTCAGGGCCTATATCTCGTGCAGTGAAATAAAGAACCGCCCATGGTTGGACAAGATCGAGATCGATTTTCATGTTTTTTTTTTTCAAAAAGTTTATTTTTTTTTATTTTATGCTTACTCAAGTTTAGGACCAACCTTATAAAACTCAGTTCGAGCATTCGGAAAATAGGTTAATATAACATAAGAGATTCCGATGGATATTGGTTTTACATTCCTTGTGCGCACTAAAATGGGAGTTTAAAATAGAGCTAAAAAAAACCGTTTCACATTCGTGTAGTGTGGCTAAAGAAATAATTTCTGTACTTAATTGTACCAATACGCCTGAAACTGTGCCCATGTTTGAACTGGTGAGCATTTCTAGAAGCGCAAATATTACGGTAAAATTGTTTAAGAGGAGAAAAAATTATAAATGAATATTAAGAAATATAATTTCTTGCTGTTTCATATTCATATTTATACTACTTTTAAACTTTTCCATAAAACTGTTGACTCATTTCCAATTGGTTGTTATATCGTGTTCGTACAACAAATATCAATCATTAGTAAAATAATTTCAAAGAAGACCGGTTTAACACTTGGGTTGCAAAATGAGTCGCTTCTTGAGGAGAGGGTCTCGGTTTTCTTTTCTCTTCTTGCAATATGGCGATTTTAGACCTCAGTTAAATCTTTTAAGAAGTTGGAAATTATGGAAAGACTTACCAAAAATATTTGTATTATTTCATTTAACAAATATTCGAAATTATGAATTTTGGCGCCAAGAATTATGCTTTAATTTTTGATATATCATTTCCTCCAATATAATCAAACGATGATTTTGGGAATTTATTACAGAAAAAATTTCGACAAAGCTAAATTTTGGCGGACAGTTTTATTATTTTAAGTACAAAGGTGATTTAAGTGTAGGTGATGTATTTTAAAGCTTACATTATTTGAGTGTCATTTTCAGATACGAAATTTAAATATTTAAGTTCAACAGGTGCGTTCCTTTACTTTCTGTCCAAAACTGAACATTTTTTTTTTTTTTATATATAAAGTTTTGCAGGCTTTTGATTAATTTTTTTAGAAATTCGCAGTTTTGGACAGTACGGGAAAAGATACAAAATAAAAAAGTTCTACTTTTTCCTCAGCGTATATAAATTGTCACATATTTAATTCTTATATGTTGGACTTAAATATTAAAGTTTTGTTTCAATGCAAATAAGCCTATTTGTTTTTTTTTTTTTACTATCCACTTGTTTAAAATTTGAAAGGTGTCGCATGATTTGATGATAAAATCCAAAGCCATTAAACTTCTAAAGCAATAAAACATTGGAAGCCTATATACCAAACCTTATAACTAACAATACAAGTTAATCTAATAAAATCACTGTAATACATTCAGTTTAAATTATGAATTCAACAATAAAAAGAATCTCATGCTAATGTATCACTCCACACCTCAAACAACTAAAATAATTATGTATATTTTCTGTTCTCGCACATATGTACAATACATATAAAGTGGCCAACCCTTTTGATAATAATTATTAAAATTTATCAATATGCGTCATGTTTTCTTTTTCATTAAAATTCGTATGATTTTTATTTTTTTTTTTTAATTCAATACAATTCAATACAAAAAAAGAAGTTAATTGGTTAAATGATGTCCAATTAACATGCATAGATATATCAATATTTAATTATTTACATGTGATTATATTTTTAACATCAAAGCTGTCTTAAAGTAAAATAAATGATCATATATTATAAAACTTTGAGAGAACATTGAAATTCTTTTAGTACGACCTTAATTTAGGTGTTGTAAGATAAGTATCTATAATAAGTCAATAGATCAATTATAATAAATCAATTAAAGCTTTGAATATCTTCTTAGATGATTAAGATGAAAGATCACTTGATTTCTTGTTTTTCTTTCTATTTACTTAACAAATTATTGTTATTTTTTTTACATTGATTTTTTAAAGATTTTTTAGTCACATTTATTCATAACTAATTTTTTTAATACTGGGGCCTAATTCTGTAAAACGAAAACGATCGAACGATATCGTTTAACAATACCTATCTCTATCACATCTAAAGAAAAAGATAGGGACAGCTATTGCCGAAACGATATTGTTGATCGTTTTCGTTTTACGGAATTAGGCCCCTGTATTTTCGAATAAAAAAAAACAGTAGCTAACCCAAAAGCCTCAAAACACTCAAAACCTAAAACTTTCATCAATCTCGAATCCAGTGCAGGAATATAGGTATAATCCTTCATTCAATTGACAATTTGATTGATGATTATTTTGATGGATTAATTTTTCAAAATAAAATATCGGTCATAAAACGGACTTCTTTTTAAAGCTTATCTATTTATTTTTTCTGTATTTATAACTCCATCAAATCATTTATAATACTTTGTTTTGTTTACACTTTAACTTTCATCGAACAAAATATTTTGAGTACCTTCAGAGCTTGGTTAAACTAATAGTGAGACCAATCATCCATGAAACATCTGCCATTACCCTCATATTAATTTGATTAATTATGTAGGTGCTTAATATAGGCTCTATCTAGCTTGGCAATTTGAAAGTTTTTTGATCATTTTAATATATAGACATCGGCATAGATAAACAATTTCTTAAGACTTTTGTGGTCCAAAATGTTTACATTTATTTAAGCTTGAGAAAAATTACAATTTACAAAATTAATGAAAGATTTGTCTTATGAAATCAAAAATGTTTATAATTGGTGCATATTGGACATGTCAATGTCTTCATATATTTTTAAATTTTAGTATTGCTAACATCATATTCGATACCACCTCAGTCCATTTTCTTGACCTATTGACACAGATCAAAATATAAGAAATACTATAGTTGAGTTACAGCTATATAGGTAACATATCTATTTACCGAACCGTAAAGGGTCTCCGCCTGATACACGGTGGCTTTCCATCTCCCGAGCACGCTGCTTCCTGTAATCAAGACCATAAGCACTCTGACCTCGAACCCTTACTGTCAACTCGATCTCACTGAGCCAATGAAGTTGAAGTATTTTCAGGTTTTGAAATATATCCACATCTTGGTCCATAGTTTTTATATTTGTATCTTCTCTTTCTTTCGCCCTCCTTGTACACGGGACCAAATGTTCACCGCAGAATTTTTCTTTCTAAAGCGCCAAGTTTCAGCACTTTCTTTCTGCTTATCGTCCAACACAAAACTGGCAGTAGATACATATGGGTTTGAAAGAGCGTGGACTTCAACTTATATGCGTTAGGAGTATTTAATCCAATGTATCTCCAAAGTGAAGTAAAAGCAGCGGAATTATTTTTCGATGGATCTCAAATTTTGCTCAGTTTTTTTTAGTGAGACATCATTTCGGAATTAAACTCGAATTAACTCCTGAAATAAACTATTTCAACGAATTTAGTGAGTTAATTCTGAATCGAAATAGAGAGGTCACCACTTTGGAAATCGTACTTTTAAAGTTTTGCCCCATCTGTTTTTGACAAGTGAAAGCAAAATTTAATTTTACACTGAAAAATAGTTTCTCAGTTAAATTGTTAACTATTTTATTAAGAATTAACTAATTCTGGTTTAACTCAGAGTTAACTCAGCATTGAGAAACTGGCACTTATGTAGGTCGCATTCGTAAACTCCAAAAGCGTGCAAAAAGGTGGAAGGTAACATGCTAGCTGATTTTTATTGTTTCACCCATAAGGAAGGAAGTAGTTTTAGGTCGTGTTTTTATTTTAATCTTGATAGAAGACTGAAGAAAGTCTTTATTATATATTTTAAGAAGAAAACATTAAATTTCAGTACGATTATGTTTTTATCTTTAACTCTGAAGCACCTTTCGATTTTTTTGAACAAGACGATTATTTTTGAACTTATAAAAAAAAGTTCCTAAAGTTCATTGAAAAATTAAAAATAATACTTACCTATTCAATAATCAGCCTAGAAACCATGGTGAAAATTTTGAAAGTAGAATGGCATAAGAAATCTGATACTTTATTGAATAAAATCATAAAATATCATAATGGTTTTTATTTTAAATAATAGATAGCCATAAATTAAAAACAACAACAAAAAAATCAGGGTGTGTTTAAAACCAGCTATCAATTAGCAACATTTAGTGAATTCTTTTTAATTTTCTTTATATCTATACTATTTTTATACCAAAAAAAAAATAAACTTATTCCAAGATCAACAATCTGACTCATGCCATTTTTAATTGAATAAAATTATTTAACATTGTTTCTTTATTCAAATTTTATTTTATTTAGTTTTTTTTTTTTTTTGCAAATAACTATTATAATTAAATAAAAATCTATTATCATAAAATACGCTCTTTTATTCATATAACAATCTTGTCTTTCTTATCAACTTAACTTTGATCTTTTTTTTTGTGTATAAAATCTCGCGCCCTAAGATATACAAACAAAAACTAACAGAAAACATTAATTTGAAACAAAAAAAAGAAGAGTCAATTAATTAAACATTCGATTTCTTTGTTTTTTTTTATTAATCAAGTAATTAATGTGATATGCTAATATAATTGGTTGGTATTAATATTGATTTTTTTTCACTGCGTCAAAAATTTCAGAGCCACGGGATGAAATGACAAAAGTTTTTTGCATACAAATCTTCCTCGTTGTCTGATTCGTCAAATACACTAATAAATTAAAAAATAAATAATTCCATTTTTATCTTAGTAAAGATATCTTTATAACATCAGATTGAATGTATCTGAAAGATATTATTTGATCTTATTTAATATTTGCTACAGGAAAGTAACATACATATTTTAGCAAACATAAGAATCGATTTGTCAAGCATTTTGTTTGAACGTATGTACACATATCCAAAGAATTCAAAGCGATGCCCCTTCACTTTGATCGTTTCGTTTTATTTTTTTTTTGCCAAAGAAACAAGTATTGCTTCGATGTTCCATCAATCTTAGGTTTTTACGAGTGAGTTGAATTGAAGTCTCTGTCGTGTTCATACTGTCTTGGAAGACCCAATTACTTCACTTTTCTGTTTATGTCGATTTCGAGAAAAATAAAAAAAAACCACCACAACAACATAGATATGAGGTTTTATGTCAATAAAAATTATTCACCTGGAATTTAAACCTTTCCTTCTGCACTTTGTTCTCTGAAAATGTTCCAGATCCAGAAAAAAATAACATTCATAATTTAAAACCTCATATATATTATTTGATTATACGCGTGTTTTTTTGATTACATTATTGACAAAGTCACACGAAAAGATGCATGTTGTGTGTGCATACAGCACACAATTCTGGTGCACTAGTTTGTGACATGTTGAGCCCTCGCATTCTAACAGATAAGATATGGAGGAAAAAAAGCAGTTTTGAAATCAACATTGAAAACCAGATAAGCTAGATTATATACATACCTATATATGTATATACATTTCATTTTTATAGCCAACACTTTCAAATTTAAACTTCAAACAAAAACAGCAAAAAAAAAAGTATCTAAAAGATAAAAATTCTACAAAACAAATTCAAACCAAAAAAAACCAAACCGCGCCGTCGGTTTGGTCGCTCGTCGTCGTCTTGGACACGGATCGTCTCAGAGCATTACATGCAAATAACATGAGAGCCCGTGAGCTGGAAAAGTGTCGCATTTGCGTAAAATTATGCATGGCACGTATAAACCAGAGTGAACTATGGGCGCATGGTGTTGCATGACAAGCGAGTGAGCGAGCCTTATAGCGTAAACGAGCCTCATTGCGATATAGTTATATACCTATATTTTTTGTTCTTCTACTTTTTCCACTTCTTTTGTCTTTTCTTTTGCTGGGTTCTTTTTTTGAATTTCTAGGAATAAACGTCATGAAAAATGGGTATAGAGAAAGAAAAAAAATCAGCAAACGTGTAACAAAACAACGGCGACATCGATGATGGTGATGATGGTGACAATGATGGGAGAGCAGAAACCAGACGAGTTGGAATTTCATGTCACCGATTGTGACAGCTTCAGACGAAATCTGTTATGGAACGCAGCAGTCTGAAGTGGGATGACCACCAGAAAAAGGTTTCAGACAGACAGTTATATATACAAATACAATTTATAAAAATAAAAGCAAAACATTAAAAAAACAAAATTGAAAAAGAGAAAAATTACTGCGAGAAATCAATCAGTGCGGGTGGTTTATAATTTGACGTTTGTGCTACCTGTCGTCAGCTTGGATGTAAATGTTTTTGAAAACATCTTTTGAATTTCTAAGATATGAATTTATATGAAATTAAGTCATATCTTAAGTTTGTACTATTTTAAGAACTGACTTTAGATGCAAATTGAAAAAAAAATATAATAGAAAACATCAATCAAGGTTTCATGTTGGGCGCCATTTGAGACTTTTGATTTTCACTAGACAGCATAATAATGCAGTAACAAGTTCATTAATTAGCATCTACATATATGATTATTGATGCAAATATTTTTAATTTAATATTCCAAAAAAAAAGAAATGTTTCATGTTGGGCGCCATTTTACATTTAATTAATTCATTTAACTAGGGGATACAGTTATGTAAATTTCCATACTTGTATGATGAAAAGTATTAAAAATGACATATTAGTTTGAGTTAGAGATTTCAAACTCGTCAAACCAACTGAAGTCACTAATTAAATTCCATATGACTTAGATCAATAGTACCGGTAGGTATTGGAAAAAATTCTCAGATGTTAAATAATCTCTGCTTCTTTATCTTCCATCCAACAATGGCCTCAGTAATGCAATTTCAAAGTTAAATATGAATAAATGAAGAAATCATTTAAATATAGTTTCATTTTGGGCGCCATTTAAAATAATTGTTGTATAATAAACAAATATAAGTGAAAATTTGACGAACAAGAAATTGGTTTCTATAATTATGACTCGTCATTCTTAGACCTGACTTGAGATATCATATCTTGGAAGTCATAGAAAATCTTAACATTCGTTCATTGTCGTACGCTGCCGTTTTAAGCTTTAGGTAATTGAATTCAAGGTGGTATGATTCGATCATTACTTATTAAATTCTTTGTATTTTAGTTTTTAAAGAAAACATATGGAATTTTCATGTTTGGCGCCATTTAGTATTTTTAAGAAATTTATCAAAACTAATGAAGTAAGTCAATGAAATTCAAAATAATTATAATATATATGTAAGCAGATCTTAAGGACTTTTGGTCCAAAGACAGATAAATAATGCAGTCGAATACCATAATACCATAGATAAAAATTAAGATGTATTTGTATGCACCAATCCACCTTCTCGATTGGCGTCATTCAATAATTTTTTTGAATTGAAGAATTTTATTTTTATATACGTTTGTGTCCCCCTCAATGAACTCTGAAATTCTTTTTTTTTAAACCAAAAATAATAAAAGTCTTAAATGAGTTTTAAAACTTTTGGATCTATACAAGGTGTCTTAAATCAAATAAAATATACGTATTTTGTAAATTTTCAAAATAAAGTTCGAATCTCAACTCTTTCATTTAGGTATCTTTTTTTCTTGCTTTGTTTAGCTTAAATGATTCAATTACAGGAAATCCTTCAAATAAAGACATTTTACAACAGCAATTATAAATTTTAAAACATCAATTCAAAAATTAAGTTAATTTGCTTCATCTTATAATCTCTTAAGCAGTATAAATGGCATCGAAGCAGATCATTTTAACCCCACGCTAGTTTTCAATAACATAAAACAATAACAAATCCCATCTAACCACATAAAAAAATCTGTAAAACAACTTTTTGCATCATAGAAAGAACCCTACGACCTCGTCTCTGATTAAATCCATGTAGGCTTACACCAAAGATAATAATAATAAAAAAAAATAATAATCAAAATAGGTACAAGGAAAAAATTAAACTTAAAAACACTTGGAATAACAGTGAGTGGTCGTCATCATCATCATTATTATCATACTCATCATTATACTCACTTTTATCATCATCATCATCATTATTCTACAACCACAACAACAATATTGTTGCCTCTGTAGAATTCACGCGCACCTTATGATGCTCGATTGCATGTTTAATGCAATAATCACACGAGAAGAAAAGTACTATCCTCATAGCAAAATGTCAACATAACCCAACATTTATCCAACAACAATAACAAGACGAGTTAGATATATTCTATTTGCAGATAAAAATTTTCTCCCCACACATGTTTTTATATGCCCACTCACATTTACAACACAACCACACTCATACAATTCAATCGAAAAAAAACAAATAAAAACTGAGAAATTTAAGTTTTTATTCCTGGTTTTGAGTTTTCATGCTCAATACAGGTTTTCCTTGAGGCACTCACTCACAACAATAATACAAAACAAGAAAATCCAACGCAAAAAGAGGGAAATAAATTCTCACAAATACATCTACACAAAAAACAAAAAAAAAAAACTATGCACAGAAAAAGTGAGACAGCAAGAAAACAACGTAGGCGAACTTTGTCTCTCTCAAATAGATACCAACTGAAAGAAAAAAAAATTAAATCGTTGGGTGAGCCATATCCAGTGCAACAACTACACCAACAACAACAAAAGCAACAGATACCTGTAAGGCACAGCTTACATGCCTCAGCCCTATAATTAAGCTCGTTTTGTTCGATTTTTCTTCTTCGTATTTTTCTTCCTTGGCATTTTTCGATATGAAAAATACCAAACTCTTCAGGTTAAGTAAGCCGACAGATTCAACACTATATGGTTTGACCATTGTGTCTGCAGAATAACACAGCTACCTATTTGTAGTGTACTCCTGTTGGGCTAACTCGTTTACAAGATTATCACGCAACTTCCACACGCATTCGAATGTGTTTTTTTTTGTGTTCTCTACCCGTTGTCGTCGAACCTCTCGACTGTCCGTCCGCCAAACGAGTTTATGGCGCCGTCGTCGCCGTTCAGCTCTCTTTGCGCAGAGATATACTTATATTTTTCAATTGTCTTTCGAAAGCAGCAACAGTTCAGCATTTTATTGCCGCCACAGATAATTGTTGCAAAAAAAAAATTGAAGAATTAAAAAAACCACAGGCACCAAAGAATTCATTTAGAATGCTTCAAGTGCCTTTGGCACTAAGATATTCTTCTATTATTTTAAACCATTGTGGTGAGAGGGATTAAGAAGGTCTCCTGATTCCGATGTTTTGGAATTATTAAGCTTCTAACAGCAACTACTGCAGCCACCACATACACACACACTTTATACGAAATTCCAATGAATTATTTATCGCAGTGTCTGGTGAGTGTTAATGACTGCCGCGTGTGTCTGTCTCCTTTGAGTTAACACCGCACGTGCTTTGATTTACTTTCACCATACATACACCATAAATTAATTCCAAAAGCAAAATTCATAGAAAATAACCAGTTCTAACTGTATACTTAACATTTTTCTAAACTAAATTAATTGAAATAAAAATGAATAAAGTTTGGTAGTCAAGTCTTTTGTTTTATCTGCGCTGAAGTCGTTGTACAGATGTAAGAGAATTGAAATCATCAAAAAATGTACAAAATTCGCTCAGTTAGCTCAGTTAAATTCAACAATCTGTGTCCAATTTGTTATGTGTTTACCGTGTAATGACTTTTGATTTATACCTCTGAAATTCAAGATTTATCCACAAAAAAAAGAAGCTATAGGTATCTTGCTATGGCTTGCCTTCCCTGTATACCAAAAAAGAAACAAAGATAATAACAATAATTTTATGACAATTTTATCTATTACTTAAAATCTTAATGGTGTTTGGCTTGATGCTGTTTATGTTGCTGCTGCTGCCATATATATCTCTCCCTAAGTTATCCCATACGCTTCCAGGTACCTATAAGCCAAACCCGATCATCCAACTTTAGTTTTTAGTTTTTTTTTTTGGTTGGATATTCTTTTCTTCGTTGTTATCTTTGGTTTTTTCTTAACTTCATATTTTTTTATATGGAGAAACTCCAATTCCAGGTGTTTTTTTTGTTTTGTTTTTTTTTTTTTGTAAACGTTTTCCAAGAAAACCGTTTAAAACAGCCAGAATGTTGTCCACCAGTCCGGTTCAGCATCATTCTTCTGGTTGTTGACTCTGTTCTTACACATGAGGGGGGTATTCTTAATTCGTTTTTGTCCGTATTAATGTGTTCTGTTGTTCGGGAGAAATACGAAGAAATTATAGTAATTTTTTTTTTAATTTAATTTAAAGGAAAAGATTTGTTTCTCAGATACAGAAAGAAAAATGGTCCATTTCTTGCACATTGCTTTGTAAGAGGTTACCAGAAACTTGAAAAAAAAAATTAAGATTAGGCACCTATGGATTTAACAATTTTACTTTTATTTCATAATTGAAGGTTAAAAATGTTGAACTATGATTTCTGATTATTTTAAAATAAAGTTCGTTTGTCAACTCTTTTGTTTGCTGCAGTATTTCAGTTAATAATTCATTTTTTAATATTTTTTCGGAGAATAGGGCTTCATCATCTTTTAAGAAAATGAACCATTTAATATATACTCATTTAAGCATAAAGAATATTGGATTTCTAAAGAAATTAATTTTATATATCTCTTAAAAAAACAAACCAACATAAATGTAGGAAATATCAAACCCTAGCCACCAAATTTAACGTCAATAATTTTTTTTTAATAAATTTCACTATCAATTTATAAAAATTGTTTCCATTTGGAATGAATTTTTCTTCAAAACGAAGAAAAGCCGCATCTAAACTAAAACAAGAGCTATGTAAGCAAACAAACGAAATTTTAAAAAAAACATCTTTTTTTCGAATGAAGGTTCGAATGAAATTTTGTCTTCTACAAAATTTCTATTCATGGCCATATGGCCATTTATATCATCTTCATCCGTTATAATGGACAAAAAATTATAAATCAAAAGTTATCAAAGATAAATTAACGAAACTCAGCCAGAGTAGGGGCCACCCACAAAAAAAAATTCATCAACCTCCTACTTATAATGAAGGTTTAAAATCCATCAATAACTTTCAACACATGAAAGATGAAACCAAACGAACAAAAAAAATAAATACTTTTACAAAAGTATATAAAAAGGCCTGCTCATCTTCTCGATGAAAGCCAGGGTGACACTGAAAATTACTACGAAACTTGCACCCACCTAATTTAAAATATTCCACAGAAAAAGCTTACATTTTAGAATTACATTAAAAAAAAAAAACAAAAAACAATCCGTAGGTGTGTGTTTTATGTCTTCTTACCACCTGAATACATAGGCGTATTGCATAGGGCAGAGATGCTGTGGTATAATTCTACATCAGCTATATAAGAAAGTCATTGGCTATCATTATATTTATGGTAAATAAATTGCTATGCATTAATTAGTGTTATTAAATCTGATTTCCGATTTTTCATTACGTAGACAAATTTAAATTTAAACAATGACGCAGATGACACACAAAATTGTGCGTTGTCGGTTCTTCCGATTTAGTATGTGGGTTGGTTGGATTGGATGCTGCTTTAAACTCTTTGAACAGGTTGCTGTTGATAATTTCTTTTATTTATATTTTTTTTGTTTTAGTAAATTTGAAGACATAATACAAATACACAGGAAGTTGGTCAATTTGTGGTTTGCAATAATATTATTGTTCCATTCGTTTGTTTGCTTTTTTTGTCTGGTTAACTTTTATTTTTTTTCCAAAATAAACTCATTAATTGTCAATTTTATAAGTTTTTATTGAACAAATATTTTGATTGCAAAATATACATATGTACACATATACAAGACATAAATGGAACACAGTTGTTTTTTTTTTTTTTTTGAAGTTTAGAGATTTATACACAAAAACATTGGGGTTACACTCCCAAGCTTGATGCCATCAATCATGAAATTGGCAACAAAACAAAAAGAGGAAAATACATTTTCATGAATAATTATCTATACTGCAAATGTTTCTACGTTGATGGCATCAAGCAATAATTTTTATATATTTTTTATATTTTTTTTTTTTTTTGAAATTTAAGACAAAGTCATTTATAGAATATGACTTTTAAATTTGATATATGCATCCGACAGTATTGAGGGATTGGTGAAATCAAATATGAAATCGATGACATTTATAAACTCATCGAATGAAAGTTTGTATACCGCACGCACATTCCATATTTATAATTTTCTATGATTCTGTGGTTAGAGATGGTGACTTGTGGTTGAAAGGAGTTCTTTAACTTCTTTTTGCATTGTTAACCACATGCACATATAGACGAGAGCAAGTAAGTATGTATATTTTTTCTTGATAATTTGATATTTATCTTATTGGTTTTTCTTCGAACTTTCTAAGCGAGTATATAATGACATCAAAGATCCTTAAGTAAGATTGATTTTGATTAAAAAAAACAAAAGACCTGAATACAAAACCTTTTTTATATTCTTGATTTGATAGTTAAATGTTGTTTAGGATTTTAAATAATTTGTCCATTTCTTGATTATTTTCATGATCTATTTTATATCTTTTCCAAGTAGGAGTAAGTTCAATAAAGCTCTTTTTATTATATCTTTCGATTTGTGTTTATTTTATTTGAAAACATTAATTACAACCATTTCTTTGTACTTGTAGTAATAAAATTGTATATAAATAAAAATGCTCACCTATAAATCTGAAAGCAAATATATAAAACAAAAATTAAAAAAATTAAATTTATGCACAAAACAAAAAAGCATCGCCCACAACCAGCACACTACACAAAAAACATTGAAACAGGTATTTCCAATGTTAAATTGTGATGGAAATTAAAACAAAAAAATAAAAAAGGCCACACCATGCACACAGGCTTCCCCTTAAGTTTGATTTGTTTTTTTTTTTGTTTTTGTTGTTCTTGTTGTTTTGTGGGCGTTCTGGATGTGAAAAGTGTGCCATCGTGCCTCCAAAATGCATTGTCTATCAATGTTGCATATAGATGAATATAAAATTTAAATAATGTGCATTTATAGAAAATTGTAACGGAACTCTCTGTCCGTGGGCACATTTTTTTTTTTTTTAACAATTTATTATATCAAAGTTAACAACAAAACTACTTTCTTTTATATGCGCCTTCTTTAAACAAAAAAATAAAATTGAATAATATTAAAAACAAAATATAAAAGAAGGTCTCTTGTAGCTGCAAGGCAAATAAAAAAGATTCAAATTTATCTCTGAAGAAGAAAAATAGGCCTGTAAATTCTTTGATGGATTTGTTATGTTCTGTTCATCGTTCACCATAACCATTAATGTTTGTTTGAGTATAGAGAAATGCCTCTAAGGTTTATTTGAAAAGCGTTATTATTAATTAAGGGTTATAACATTTAATGATTGGATTTATCCATTTTTGGAGTTCTAAGAATTCGTTTCAAACCGCCCGGCTAAAACTTGCTGGAGGAACAAAGGAAAATAAATATGAAAACAAACAAACAAAAATCGAACAAAATATTCCGAAGATATCCAAACGCCTGGTAGAACAACAGAGAATTTTATTGTGTGTCTCCAATTTGGAGACCGACTTTTTTTGTTTTAATGGTTCTGTCGTGCAATTTCGATTGAATTCTTTGCAAAGATCGAACATGACAGTACGAGTAGAGGAAGAGAAGAAGCGAATGAGATACCAATTTTCAGAGAATTTTTTTTAATCGAATTTTTTTTTTCTTCCTGCGCGAAAGGATTTTTGGCCTGAAAAATATTTCTTTATAAATTTCAAATATTTATCAATGGAAAAAGATTCTCTCTGCACTCAGCATGGTCGGCAATTATTTTTGGTTTTATCAACGAAAGGAATTTGGTTAAATTGCTGCAAGAACAAAAGAAGTTGTATAGAAAAAGTGTTTCGGTTAGTTGAAAGAGTCGACTACATTTTTGGAATATTAAAAGTAATATAACATCCAAAGTTATGTATGTGTGTTGCTTTGAAAAGTCAGAATTCTTAAAAATTTAAAATTAAATGATTTTTTGTGGACACATTCCTAAATTATTAAAATTGGAATTTTTGGGGAAAAAGGTAAAACTAATTCTTTTCCCGTGCTAACAATTTTATATTTATAAAAAAAGGTAATGATCCTCTGGAAGATACAAAAATTACATTAAATAGTGACAAGCTTAATTGGGCTTTAATGTCATCTCAATTCTAAATAATATGTGTTTATTGCTTTGTTAACGAGAAGCCCAGTAGCAATTCCATTTATTAACTATAAATAAAAAAAATTTTACATTTAAATATTTAATATCAAACAAAAGACTTGATTAGCAAACTATTTATAAGCTTTTCCATGATAAATTTTTAACTAAATAGGTAAGACAGTGTTGATTTTCATAAAGCAGTAACATTCTTTATGACACAAAAATTTAAACCTAAGAATTTTTTCAAAACATAATGTTAAATAGAAATTTATTTTAATACTTCGTTTAGTGGAAAATTATTTTGTTAATTAAACAGCTGGAAACATTGGATTTGTTAAATAATATTATTATAAATGGCTTCCGAATTTAAAAATTGATCAATAAAAACTAAAGATCTAAACAGAGAATTTCATTTCAACTTGATTGTTTTGTATTGGTCTCATTAGTTAAAATTTTAAAAATTTTAAATATTTGATTGGTCATTTAACAAATTAAACATACTGTATTGACTAATTTCTTAACGTACAAATTTATCTCATTAACTATGAAATTTCATTTACAAAGTCATGGAATCTTAAAAATAAAAAAAAGAATATTTGTCTAAGTAGGTACCAATTACCTTAATTTGTTATTTTTTATAAAAAAAAGCCCAAAAATATTTGATAAACGAATTTAATAAGGCTTAAATACTTCTGTTTGTTTATAAACAACTATATTAAATTTGAGCATTTAGTTCCCTAATGATCAATTTCAGCTCAGATGATGGCAATTTTAATGCCAATAATGCTTCTTTATTCTATATAAAAAAATATATATGTTCGTTATAGAAATTCTGAATTATACAAATTAAAATTATGAATAAAATGTACATAAATTCTAAACTAAATGGAAAGTTAAATTAATTTTCTACCCACTAATTAGTGTTATTATAATCTATTTCGATGAAATACGAAGTCAAACAAAAGAACTGAGCAGCAAACTTTATTTTAACTTGATTAGTTTTTATTGCTTTTGTCAAAATATTTGATTGGTAATTTTTTGAGCAACTTAAAAAAAATTAAATATTCTTTGGTTTCATTAATTTGTATGCACATTATTAGGGGAATTAGTATACAATACAAATGAAAGCGTATACACACAAATTAAGACGTACAAAAATGTATTTTGTCACGAAGTAAAAAATTCTTTTCAAATATATTATCTGATTAGACTTTTTTTTATAATAAAATTCAATATTATAGGTCAAATCTACATATGTAAGTGTTTTTTTTTATAGCTCAAAGCTACCTATATTGCATTTTAATTATAAAGAATCAATGGTTGGAGCGAATAAGTAAAAAAATAAACAAAAAATTATATATTTAATCTACAAAAACACGTAGAGAATAAAAGTAAAATAATTATTATGTTTATTGCATTTTAATTTGAATGTAAAGAAACTTATAAAAAATTAAATTATTGAAACACGATAGTATTTTCATTTATTGTCCATGTCAAAGTGTGTTATTAAAAATTATTTTATTAATATTTAAAGGACATACCGGCTAAATACGTAAGCCTGTTAGGTTTACTTTGGCAAATTGATACAGGAGAGCAAAAAAACAACAACAAAATTTGCAGAAGTCTCCAAATCAAAACAGCATTTTTTCTTTAAGATTCTGCAACAACAACGATAGATTCGTCAGAATGTGTTTATATCTAATTGCATTATAATTGTAAGAAAAGATTATTTTCTTAGGAACTTTATACTTGAATAAATCTGGTTTTCTTAAGTTTAAAACGTCAATTAACAAATAAGTACGTAAAACATTAATTTGAGAATATTTATACTTTTGTTGTTAATCCACTCAAATTACAAAACGTGATTGGTTTATTAGTAATTTTAATAATAATTAGCACAATCATAAGTTTTTCTTAATTTTTTTTTTTATCTCAATTCTAAATAAATCAAAATTAAAAAGAAACAGCTTTTATTTGAATTTTAATAGAAAAACACGTTTAATTTCGTTAAAATATATGTAAATTTGTTGTTTTCTATTACACAATCTTATCCACCATCATGAGTACTTTTGCCAAACCTCGTCTGCGGTCTCGACACTTTGCTATAAACACTCTAGTATAAATTATTTTACTTTCCAAATATTAATATTTTATATTATTTTTTAATTGTTGTTGGATCATACATCCCAAAGCAATGACATTATTGTTGATCGAGGTAAATCATTACTATTCTATGTTTTAATTTGTTTATTTAATTATGATTAATTATAGTTCTTTGCTTCATCAACTTGTAACTCATTCCGAATTATTGGAATAATTCTTATCCAAACGTCAAAGTTTCAAGCTAAACAGTTGAAACTCAGATATATATAACCTTGCTATAATTTTTCTTTGAAATACCAAAAGTAAAACAAATTTAACACGAGTTCTAAAATCAATACAAACAAAAAACTGACTACTGAGAGAATAACTCTCGCTATATAGCAAGTAATTATAATGCGATTGCGTGAATTCTCCGAATGAGAAAAAAAAAAAACAAAAACAACCAACAAAATATATATTTTATATGTAAAACACAAACCTTACACACTCTGTAACGATGACGTGATGGCCAGGCCGAAGAACTTTTGTGTGTCAAGAAGAGTTGTTTTATGTATTTCTTCTGTGTTGGCTGTTGGTTTGTTTCGTTTTTTATCGAACATTTATACTAATTGCACATAATTGCCGTGCATCTATAATTAGTACAACCAATACATATTAGCAAACCCTGATTTAAAAAAAAAACACCCAAGAGAGCATCATTTTTGACACTTAATTTACATATAAGTGTGTTTTTTATATATTATATGTGGCTGATGCGGTTGTTAAGTCAATTCTTAACTGTGTAATGGGTTTCGTTTCTTTTGTATATCTACATACATATATATAGAATAGGACACATGCTAGACTGTTCGATTTGAAATTAAGTGTTGTTTTTTTGTATTCAAAGAAAAAGACAAAATTCCTTGAAAGTAGATAATCCTCTTTAAGGTACATGAATCTTTATCTGTGTTTCCATTTATCTATCTAATGCCTGGAGGTCATTTTGAGAACAATCAACCATCATTAATCTCTTATAGTTTGACATTCCCTAAAAGGGAATTCCAATAATTTGAAGTGTAAAACAAAAGAGCTGAACAACGAACTTTATTTAATTTATGTATTTTTTTATTTTTTATTTTTTTATGGGATTTAATCGAAATATCAATAGTTTAATCAAAAAAGGCAATTTTAATTTCACGGTATAAACAGACAAAAGAATTTAACACCAAAGTTGTGTTGATTTTTGTTTTTTCGAATTGAGCTTTGCAAATCATTACCGTAGATAGAGTGGATTTTTTGGTTCACACTAATATATTTAATTATCAAATCCAAAATTGGTAATTATTTTTAAAAGTCAAAACAAAGATTTCTATTAAGTGAGCTAAGCAATTAATGGTCCATGGAAAAATTTTGAAAGATACCAAAATGAGACTAATAACATACATATCTACAATAAAAAAAAGTGTTGAAAGTTTGCTCGTAGATATATCTACATATGTATTATATATGTATTCAGTTTGATTTTGTTTGTTTGTTTTTTTGTTTCTAATGCTGTTGTCTGTATACATAAACTTTGATTGGCATTATTTGTCTTATTTGTTAGCTATTAATTAAATATCTCCTAAAGAAGTAATTTACACAAATAAAAGAGCTGCGAAACAAACTTGATTTAAGCCTCAAGCAACATAATATTATTCAAGTTTATGATTGAAAATATATTTAATTACATTTTCGTTGATTGAACTCTGGCATCAAAATTAAAAAAAAAAACTTGCAAATATAACAACTGGTAAAATCATAGCTAAGGATGACATAAGACGCCTGAGTTTTTTGTTGATTTAGCACAAAAGTATACGAAATAAATCAAGGAAATAATTAAGAAAAAGGATTTAACTCGGCTTCAAAAAACCTAAAATTAAATACGGAAGATTGGGATTTAGGTGACAGTTATAGCTTTCATTGAAAACGATCATTGAAAATTTTAATTGTTAATTTTGAGGCGTCTAGAAACAAAAATAAGTTATTATTTTGATGCCAATATAAAGCTTATGGCTCAATTATATTTCTATCCAAAAAAAATGTCCATTTCAGCCCAACCTTTCACATACAATAACTTTAAATTTTTCAATGATCAATGGTAAGGTAGTTCAATCATTGAAAAAATAAAAGTTATTTTATGCAGAATTTTGGGCCAAAATTTTTGGGCTAAATACAATAATTCAGTCATAACCTTCATTTTGGCATAAAATAAATACCTACTGATTTTCCTTTCTCAAGGCCTCAAAATTGACATTTAAAATTTTCAATGATCGTTTTCAATGAAATCTATAACTGGCTCCTTAGATATTTAGTAAAATATATGAATATAAGAGAATTTTCTAGTGATTTTTTCTGCATTTTCTATTTTTTAGCTTTTTTTAAAGGGGTCGGTATAGAAATTCTTTATATGCTTTAAATAATAGAGGGTATTTATAAAAATGAATTTCTTAGAGTTTTATTAAGCTGAGATGATTGCAATAATGGTGTTCTTAAACTATAAAATTATTCCTCCATTTATTCTTTTCAATAAAAAAAATTAATGTTTAAAATTCAAACCAATCATTATGCAATCAATGAGTTTTTTTTGTTAGAGATTTTGGGGAAGAAGCGATTGGGTAGCAGCTAGTAATTTGTAGAGAGGAAGAATTAATTTTGTTTCTGTTTTAAATTTATGGGTTCTGAAGCTGGAATTCAGTTTGTTAAAAAAATCCAGAATATTGTATTAAGCAAGGCTTGAAGTGAATTAAATACAAGAACGATTGAATAGCAAATAAAACATATCGGTGAAAGTAAAGAATTTAGTAAGTCGTTTTTGCAATGTTTTTCAGAAATACAAAAACTGCCAAATTTTGAATATGGATCTATAGTTATAGGTTTTGAATTCTGCCTTTTACTTTAAAATACTCAGAAGAATATTATTACGCTGAAATTGCCAACACTTGGCTCTGATGTTTCTGTTTTTTTTTGCATTTACAACATTTTTGTTGAATTTTTTGACTTACGAGTTTTAACCGAAATTTTAGAAAAAAATGTTTCTATTGATAATTAAAATAAACAATAGAGCTCTATTGTTCATGGGGATATAAATTAAAAAATCCCTTAAAATACACTACGATGAAAAAATCTATCTTTTTCTCAATACAAAAAAAAAATTTATAAATATGAATATCCGTAATTTCAAAGCCCTATGCAGGCTTTCTACTTAAAAAAAAAAATTTTTTTTGAGAGAGAAGGGAATTGCAAGCATAAAACATAAGAATCACGATCAACCATCACGATCATTTAACAATTCGGGACCACATTCAAAATCTCTTTTTTTTTATTTGCTCCATCATCATCATCATCTTCTTCTCTTATTCAAGAACAAATCGTGTCTTGGTGGTATAACAAATAACAGATTTCAAAACTTTTAGTGCACGATCAATGTATTTTTAAACACAAAAAAAAAAACATCATGGACTGGTATACCAAAAGATAGATATCTATTCTACTTTGAGTTCGTTCTCTTTCTCTCTGTCTCTATGATGCAATCAATTTTAAAACGGTCTTCAAAAAATGCATTCATCATTTGTGTGTATACATATATATGCAACGTCAACACGATCAGTACCAACGATCGTCTTCTCTATATTTTTCTTAGATTTTTTCCTGTCGTTCTCTCCTCACGATCATAACGATGGACGCTCTATAGCACTCTAATGTCTATCTACAACATACTATACCTATCCTTATTATAAGAAGCAATGTGAGCAATTGTTTGACTGGTTTTACCAATCTCTCTTATATCTTTCCACTCTTTTACTGACTTAACTCTAAAACTGCCTGCCTTCCACACGAAAGGTCTAAAGTCCAAGTGTAATAGAACATTATATTTTTGTGTGTTGTTGTTGTTGTTTTTGTTATTGTTGTTTCTTTACAAACTCTAGCGTGTGGCGGCTGTGGCGACGATGACGACGACGGACGGCCACATTTACGGATTAACGTCGCCTTGCAAAAATTCCACAGGAATATACCTCTACAAGAAAATATATATATATGTATGCCTGTGGCCTCTCTGCCAAATGTCGCGCCACAGTCTTGTATAGATAGAAAAACTGAGGTTGGGTTTTGAGTTTGGTTAGAGTTGATTGGGGAATTTTCTTTGGCCTCACGTCGTTCTAAGGAAAAATGTATAATACATACATCTAGATACGAATAGAAAATCGATGAATGTTTTATGTAATAAAATACTTTTCAGATCACTTGATCGAGTCCAAGAAGTATATATAAAGTGACAATTTTAATTTAATGATCGTTTTGTTTTTTTTTTTTTTTATTTTTTTTATTTTTATTTTTTCTAAAAGAAATCAAGAAAGTTCACCCCATTTCGGTTAAATTGCAATCAGTAAAGGGAGGGTGAGAAGGAATGTAAAATAATGTTTTCGTATAGAACAGATAATTTGAAGACAAACAAAAATTCAATGAATATTGCGCACTCTGTAAGAAATTTTCTTTTAAACACACCAAGACAAAAGAGCTGAGTGACGAACTTTTTTGTTCGTAAAAATCTTTGCAAAAATGATAAATACTTAGCAGAAATAGAAAAAAAAAATTGCAACTGAAAGGAAATTCTATGCAAATTTACAGTTGTAAATCAAAAGTAGGGTACATAAGAGTAGATATAAAAAGGCGTCAAAAACTTATCTTCTACTTGTTATAGACTAGAAAATTGATTATTTTTGTATCTTTCAATAAAATGGAGTAATTTAATGTTTATATTCTATTCAAGAAAATATGAATTGCCAACTATAAGCATGACAATCACCAGAGGAAGAGTTCCGTTGCTGTATGTAAAACCTCAGAAAAATACATAGTTGATAATTTTTGAAACATAAAACTTAGGTTCTAATTATTTTTTAAAGATTTAAATCTCTTATTAAATCTCTTCTCTTAAAAGAAGAAGAAACATTAATTGATTTTTCGCTAAAAAATCTTTACCAATGTCGCGTTCAATTGAAGTCTAGTTCTTTTCCTTATTATATCAATTATACAACAATAGTCGAACATGTTCTTAGATATTAAAGTAGTTATGTAATGTATATCTATAGATTACAAAAGAAAGCTTTTATACTCTAACAGATAATTAATTCAACTTCACTGTACTTCCCAACCAAACCGCCCAAAGACTTTTTATCACATAAAGACCAACTTAGTGGTGTGTTTATTTTTATTTCCACTATTGGTTGGTTGGCTGGTGGTTCTTGCCTTATTTGGGCAAGTTCTACTATTGATTATTACAACGACATCTCTGTGATTCAACATGTTGCCCAGATCGATGACGATGATGTTGATTCTTTTGGTCATGATCGCACTATCTAGCTATAGAATTATATTATATCAACATCTGGAACGTATATTATCACTTTTATTGGTCCGCAAATCTGGTGATGGTGATGGTGACAGTGACGGCCGGCGGCGCGGCAGTATAGTGGTGGTGGCGTCATAACCATATTGGGGAATACAAGCTGGAATATAATATATATAAATTAGGATTCTATTGATATATTAGTCTGACATATGTGGCGCCAAAATCACAACATTTATCTAACCACTCTTCATTTTTTTTCTTCTTCTTGCAGTTTGTATTGGAACTAAGGCACGATTGTCGGTGCCATCCAACCGGGAACATCACTATAGGAATTTAAGAGATCGATATAACAATTGCACGTATGTTGATGGTAATCTGGAACTAACATGGTTGCAAGATCCTAGTTTCGATTTGAGTTTTCTTGAGAATATCCGCGAAGTGACGGGGTATATACTCATCAGTCACGTGGATGTGCAGAATGTCGTTTTTCCAAGGTAAATTATTGTCTTTTGTGTGTTATTTTTGTTTGCATACTTACAATCTGTTACGTTTTTTTTTAGACTTCAAATTATTCGTGGACGAACACTTTTTAAGCTAAATGTCCAGGATGAAGAGTTTGCTCTTTTTGCAACTTACTCCAAAATGTACACATTAGAGATGCCTTTGTTGCGGGATATTCTGGAAGGATCTGTTGGTTTTTATAGTAATTTCAATCTTTGTAACATCAAGACTATCATGTGGAATGAGATTATTTCGGGGCCAAAGGATGTTTTTCATTATGTCTATAACTTTACCTCACCTGAGAGAGATTGCCCAAGATGTCATGAATCTTGTCAGCATGGTTGTTGGGGGGAAGGACCAAAGAACTGTCAGAAGTTTTCCAAAATCAATTGCTCGCCACAGTGTGCTCAAGGACGATGCTTTGGTCCGAGACCTCGAGAGTGTTGTCACCTTTTTTGCGCTGGTGGATGTACTGGTCCGACGCAGAAAGAGTGCATAGCTTGTAAGAATTTCTATGACGAAGGAATATGCAAAGAGGAATGTCCACCGATGCAGAAGTATAATCCAACTAATTACCTGTGGGAATCAAATCCAGAGGGCAAATATGCCTATGGAGCGACTTGTGTCAAAGACTGCCCCGAGCATCTATTGAAAGACAGTGGAGCTTGTGTTCGAGTATGCCCTTCAACTAAAATGGCTAAAAATGGTGAATGCGTACCGTGCAATGGACCATGTCCGAAAACCTGTCCGGGAAAGGAAATTCTAGACTCTGGCAACATCGATTCATTCAAAGGATGTACTGTGATCGAAGGATCTATAAGAATTCTAGAACAATCCTTTACGGGATATCAGTCGGTTCTTAAGAACTACACACTAGGACCACGGTACTTGTCCATGCATCCAAATCGTCTTGAAGTTTTTTCAACCGTCAAAGAAATTACCGGATATCTGGATATCCAAGGCACACATCCGGACTTTAAGAACTTGTCTTACTTCAGAAACCTTGAGGTCATCCATGGACGTCAGCTAATGGAGAATTACTTTGCTTCTCTTTCAATTGTGGTCTCCTCACTAGAGAGTTTGGAGCTTAGAAATCTTAAACGTATAAACTCGGGAGCTGTGGTGATTCAGCAGAATGATAAAATGTGTTTCGTGAATGGCATTGCTTGGGGGAAGATACTCAAGTCATTGGATCATGGAGTTGTGATAGCGAAAAACCGCAACGAGACTGATTGTGGTAAGTAGTTTATTTTCCCATTTAACCATCCATGTTTCCTAAATTTGTATTTTCCTTCAGAAAAAGATAAAATGGTATGTTCCGATCAATGTAATGATGCTGGATGCTGGGGAGCTGGAACTGATCAGTGTTTGGAGTGCAAGAACTTCGCATTCAATGGAACTTGCATTGCCGATTGCAAAAATATTACAAAGTAAGTGTTTGGAGCTTTCTGACCAAAACTCACATTCTCTGACAATTTTTCATCTCTTTCCAGTGCCTATCAGTTTGATGCCAAGACATGCAAAGAATGCCATTCGGAGTGTCGAACATGCTCCGGACCAGGAGCAGATCATTGTGATGAATGTGTTCATGTTCGTGACGAACAAAGATGTGTCACTGTCTGTCCGGACAATAAATATTCTGATGAATCAAGTATTTGTAGGGAATGCCACGAAACTTGTGAAGGCTGCACTGGACCTAGGAATACAGTTGGTTTTAAGGGTTGTAAGACCTGCGATGTAGCAATCATCAATAATGATGCAACTGTAGACAGATGTCTCAAGAAGAACGAAAAATGCCCAGCTGGATATTACCGAGAGTATGTGAATCCTCAGGAACAAGGCAGTCTGAAGCCTCTGGCTGGCAAGGCGATATGTAGAAAATGTCATCCTCGTTGTGAACTGTGTACAGGATATGGCTTCCATGAGCAGGTTTGCTCAAAGTGTGCTGGCTACAAACGCGGCGAACAGTGCGAAGAAGAATGTCCACCGGACTACTTTGCCGATGAAGCGTCAAGGGAATGCATCGAATGCGATCAAGAATGCAAAGGCTGTAGGGGCCCAGGTTCGGAAAATTGTGAAGCTTGTGTCAATTTTAAGGTCTTCAATGACGGTGAAGCAAGTGACAACTCAACGTCATTCAATTGCACAAAGAAATGCCCGGAAGACTTTTCACACATCGTTTATCAGTCGTTTAATGTTGGAAGTTATTGCTCAGCGACTCCGCCGCAGCGAATCACTATGCTCGATGCTGGTCATGATAATTATGTGGTGACTCTCATAGCCTTCGGTACACTGATAATGTTGCTGTGTACCCTAAGTGTGATCACTTATGTATGCCGTCAAAAGACAAAAGCCAATAAGGAAGCTGTTAAGATGACTATGGTTCTATCAGGTTGTGAGGATTCCGAACCGCTGAGACCAACTAACATTGGTGCAAACCTGTCCAAACTGCGAATTGTCAAAGAAGCTGAGCTCCGTAAGGGAGGAGTTTTGGGAATGGGTGCTTTTGGTCGTGTATTTAAAGGCGTTTGGGTGCCAGAAGGGGAGAATGTTAAAATTCCTGTTGCAATCAAAGAACTCCTCAAGTCCTCTGGAGTTGAGTCAAGTGAAGAATTTTTGAGAGAAGCCTATATTATGGCTTCAGTTGAACATCCAAATCTTCTTAAGCTTCTAGCTGTTTGTATGACTTCACAAATGATGTTGATAACTCAACTGATGCCATTGGGCTGCCTCCTCGATTATGTGAGAAATAATAAGGACAAAATCGGTTCGAAGGCTTTACTCAATTGGTCAACGCAAATTGCCAAGGGAATGTCATATCTTGAAGAGAAGAGACTGGTCCATCGAGATTTGGCAGCAAGAAACGTACTCGTTCAGACTCCATCTTGTGTAAAGATTACAGATTTTGGCTTAGCGAAGCTTTTGACTGGTGATTCAAATGAATATAAGGCTGCAGGGGGCAAGATGCCAATTAAATGGCTTGCGTTAGAATGTATTCGCCATCGAGTCTTCACTAGCAAATCTGATGTTTGGGCCTTTGGAGTGACCATTTGGGAATTACTCACTTTTGGTCAGCGGCCACATGAGAACATTCCTGCCAAAGATATCCCCGATTTGATCGAAGTGGGTCTCAAGTTGGAACAACCAGAGATTTGCTCGTTGGATATCTACTGCACATTGCTCTCCTGTTGGCATCTAGATGCCGAAATGAGGCCATCGTTCAAACAGTTGGTGAATGTATTTGCCGAGTTTGCACGTGATCCCGGTCGGTATTTGGTCATTGCCGGAGACAAATTCACCCGCCTACCATCATACACCAGTCAAGATGAGAAGGATCTCATTCGGAAACTGGCGCCGACATTCGAAGGCCCTGAGCCGGTTGTCGAAGCTGAAGACTATCTTCAACCAAAAGCCGCCAGACCAGGACCCAGCAATGAAACGTCCGATGAACTTCCTACCAAGCTCAATCGCTACTGCAAGGATCCCATGAATAAGTCCTCATCTGGTGGGGATGATGAGACCGATTCCAATGCCCGAGAAGTGGGTGTTGGTAATCTCCGCCTCGACTTGCCGGTAGATGAGGATGACTATCTCATGCCTACTTGTCAGTCAGCCAGTACAAATCCCCCTGGCACTGGTCCCGGTGGCTATATGGATCTAATCGGAGTCCCAGCCAGTGTGGACAATCCGGAGTATTTGATGAACGGTCAAACGCTAAGTAGTAGTGATGCACCTATCCCAACACAAACTATCGGTATCCCAGTGGTCATAATGCCAAATGGCACCAGCAACGGTGGCATCATTGAAGGTGAACAAACAAGTTCTGATCATGAATACTACAATGACACACAGAGGGAGCTTCAACCACTGCATCGTAGCGAAACCAGAGTGTGATAGCTCAACCAAGCCTTCGCTCTTCAACGCGACCATAATTTCCTTAAAAAAAATTTAAAAAAGAAAACATACTTGCCACATGTGTTGTGTAGTTGTCAAACAAAACAGGCTTCTTGTATATTTTAGCTCTTAGAAACCGTTAGGCTCTATTTATATAAAAAAAGAATATATATAAAATATGTATGTAAATCTTTAAGGATCGTTATATGTAGACGTGTAAGTTTATATTTTATATTGAAAGTGCCTTTATTTCTGTCATTTGTACATTAAAAATAAAATAAACAATAGATTTTGACTTAAGTAGTTACGCCTAAGTTAAAAAAAAAACTAAAAAACGTCACTTTTCAAACTCGAATCACGCATAATTCTTTTTTAGTTTTCTTTTTTTGTTTCTTCTATAACACTTATATTTAATTTAAAAACTGATGTAACTTGACCATTAGATAATAAGTCTCCCTTTTTGTTAGTTATATAAGGTAAACTGTGATAAATGTAGTTTTAAGCTAAACAAAAACAAATCGCCTTATTTCATAATATGTATTTATAATAAGGAAACTGAGAGCCCAGAGAATATAAATTGTATAAAATATAGTTTTTTTTTTAAATAAATTAAATTAGGGGTGGGATTCTGTTTTATTTGAAAAATAAAATTTGAACTGCCCAACATCCCCGACGACGAAGCGACAATCAGTTTTTTCTTTATGATATTTTTTTGTTTTTAAATCGAATAACAGTCTTTTCGTTTTGACAGTTATCTTAAATTCGTACAACTTGACACTTTCTGCCAGTGATTATCTCTGTCAAACTGTATCGATTTGACATTCATAATATAAAAGCTCTTCAAATGTCACAATGAACGATCTTGACTCTTCTCAGATCCGCGAAATTCAAAACAGTGTTTTTTTTTGGGAAATATGTAATTTATAATTTATAATCTTTTGTATAATTAGTAGTATGTGTGCCATTTTTGCCTTCCTTTTTCATAAATCCATATTGATAAACGAAAAACAAAAACTCAAAAAAAAAAAAAATAAAACTAATTAATTTATTGGCACAAAATCAAAATACTTTTAAGTAAAATTGTATAAAACCAACAGAAAGTTAAAACAAACAACGGAAGAAATATATATTGTAAATTGATTTTGTTTTTTTTGGTTATAATGTAATAAATCATATGAAAAAAAATATGTACACAAAATGTCTATTAAATATAATTGCATGGAAAATAACAAAAAAAGAATAAAATTATATTTTATATATTTGACTATTTGTAAATTGTTTTAAGATTTAAGTAAAATTATAAATATATACATAATGATCGATAAAAATTGGATTCACTGTTTAAAATTTAATTATAAAATTGTTTTCACATATTTATATAGCAATGTAAATTTATAATAAAAAAAAAAACAAAACAAAAAAAAATGAAAATCGGTTTTTTATAAAATAAAATAATATTAAAAAAAAAGTTTCGTGTTTCTTTTGTTATTTTTGATTTAAACATTTTCAGATGGGTTATAGTATTCCAAAGCTGCATTCAACGGAACCTTAAAGGAGACTATGATTGAAAAGTGCATCCGATAATTTTTTCGTTCTTCCAGTCAATTTAAGTTCATTATTTTAAGGCGTCCTTAGCCGGGAGGTAGCATTAAAAAAGGATTATTTCCAAACAGATCTCGAAGATCAAATCGAAGGAATAAGTAATAAATGAGTTTTAATCAAGAAAAACAACATCCATGTGATTTTATAAGCACCCGTTGTTGCTTCATTTGAATGGCTGTTATGTGTCGAGTGTGTAGTGTATTTGAATTTGAAATCTAATCATGTGATCGCCTCACGGAATGCTATTATAATGATGTGTACCTCTTGTGAAAGCCGAGAAGTATGCAATAGTAAAAAGTTTAGGATATATTTGGTAATTAGGCCTATTCTGCCACATCTGTTATTCTGCTATGAATTTTCTGCTATGAATCATAAAAAACTTCCACCATAAAAGATTTTTTATAATTGGTATTCAGAAGTTCGACCTTTTATAAAATTCTATTATGAAAATTCGAAAACGAAATATGCAAGCAAACAGAACTAAAATCTGTTGTTCTAAAAAAAAATTCATTATTGACACATAAATTGAAGTGTTGTTCGTGAATTGGAATAAATTTTTTTGAACTTGTATTTGTAATTAAAGTTTGTTTATATTGGCGAAACCTCGAGATCCAGTGCAATAACAAACCTTTAAATAAAGTAAAAATCGCCCATTCGGGAAGACAAAAGGAACGTTTTGCATCTTAGCTCCAACAAAAGTATTTTCGTTCTGTGCTTTCATCGAAAAATAAATTTTATTTTAAAATAAATATTTGTCTATGTATTCAGGTATTTAAATGTTATTTTCTTACATACATTTGTTTCCAAAGAGCATTTTGCAGTCGAAACTTAACATATTTATTAAAATCTTTTATGATAAAAGTCACAAACATTTGTCTTTATTCTTTTATGATTTATAACAGATTTCATAACAGATTTTGGGAAGTTGAATACCAAAAATACTATTCATAAAAGATTTTTTTAGAGTTCGAACTTTTGATAGTTCATAAGAGATTTGGAAGCAGATTTCGTAGCAGATTTTGTCATGCCGAATACCAAAATTATAATTCATAAAAGATTTTTTGACAGCACAAATTTTTGTATATTTAAATTCATAACAGAATTAAAGAATAGCAGAATAAAAGATCTTGCCGAATAGACCCAAATATAATTATGATGATGGGTAAATACCATGCACTTTGCTGGGCGAGCAGTAGGTGGATACAAAAATTATACAAAACCCATTTAACCGGAGTAATAGAGGCTAATTAGCTTATAATCGTATAATTAGAAAAAGAAAAGATTTATTATAACTTCTTTTACAAGGCTAAAAAAAGTTATGGCAGAGGTCTACACTCATACAGTCTTTTATAAAAGTACGGATAAAACTTGTACTCACTTCCCCTCCTCGTCTGTAACCATATCTAGGTTAAACTATGTTTAAAGAGGTCTCAAAGTCGTGGCATTTCTACCTATACCAATAACACAGTGTGTATATATTTTTTTAAGTGCTTGAAAACTTTCTTATAAATAGAATTTGCGTCACTTTTGGAAAACATGCGTTCACTTTCTCAGTTTTGCTTGACATGAAGCTGGAAAGAATCAAAGAGAGAACAATTAATCCAAAGCTTGTAACTCATGACTATAAGGGACATTTTTTCAGTGCTGAGACAACTCTGGCCCACAGCAAATTTTCTTTTTTCGTTTTTAGATAAAAACAAACAAACAAAGACATGATGGTCACCGTGATTGTTTCGAATTCGAAAATAGAATTCGTTCTCCATATTATTAGTTTCGGGTTGTGTATTTGATTTTTTTAACATCTCAGCGAAAATTAAGCTTAGCCAAGGTTCAAACCATTTGCTCATTCAAAACAATGGTGGCAGGGAAATTTTAAAATAAAAATAAGGATATTTAAAAGTTACTGTTAAACATTTGAAAAAAATTCAACGAAGTGTGTGTTAAAGAATAAAAATAAAAGCAACAAATTGATTTTTTTTATTTTTCTTGTAAGTATATCCACAGCTACTTTCTTGTTACCCACAAATACGGTTATAGTTCAACATAAACGAACTTACAATACGAGTATAAGTGAAGGTGGCGATTGCAAATTGTTTCCTTTTTTTCAAAGGACTTGTTATTTGCATTTTTATGCAAATGTTGCAAATCATTTCGGTATACATCGCACCAGTATATAAAAAAACCACCGGATGTAAGAATTTCATAATTTCTCCTCAAACTCAATATAGTAAAGTATAGGTACCTATGTTTGGTGGTTAAAACAATGCGCTTTGACTCTATAATTTCAATGACGTGACTCAATCAAGATTTGTGCCAACCATTAAGATAAAATCAGACACTCCCACGCTTTCAGTTTGCGGTTAAATTTGTAAAGTTGCAAAAACAGCGCTAAAGTGTATAAAAAAGCCCTTTAACACTTTTGCATAATTTTAGTATTTATCGTTAATTTTGTGATGTAGCCTTCGATGTTATAAAAAAAAAGTCAAAGAAGCAAAAAATAAATTGAGTTCAAATGGATTCTGATAGACATAAAGTTTATACTTACATATAGGTTTATAAGGGAATAGAGCACTGGCACTCAATCAGATAAGTTTTTTTATGAGACTTACTTACATAGATATTTGCCATTTAAGTTTTAAGATAAAATAAGTGCCAAGCAAAGAAGCACTAGTTCACAATATAAATTATATAATTGTTAAAACATCCAGATTAAACTTTAAATCTGGACGTATAGAGTGAATAGTATTATGGTGGTATAAGTCTAAAGCAATGAGATAGATCTGAAAGAGTCTTATAGGTCCAGTTTTTCTGTGCGATATCATCTCAGGTTTCGAGTTAAGCTCGAGTCAAAATTTGAAACATGTTTTTCGGTCAATTTAGAACCCGAGTTTACTCATCGAATTTGGTGTATTTTTTTTTTGTATTTTATTTTGGTATTTCTATAAGGTGCTTCTAACACTATCCAAGTAGAAAGAGGGACATTACAGAAACCACCCTTTCCATGCATTCTGGTTTAACTAAGTTATATCAGCACAGAACAACTAACCCTAAACAAATGCTAAAATAGAAACAAAATAGAAACGAGCTTTGAAAGTTTTCAGTGAACAACGACTACATTGAAAATATTGAAAGATTTATAAATCAAACCAATCAATTCCACAAAATTTAATTTGCACATTCTTGCTCTTTGGATAAGTGGGATGATATTTTATGGCCTTTTGGAAATTTTCCCTTGGACTCCTATAGGCGGATTAACCCACAGCCAAAAAAGGCAACTGCCTAGGGGCCATAGCCCTACCTAAGGGCCCCGCGGCTCTTGAGATAAGATAGATATGTGTATATTTAAATTGCTTCTTAAATTTTTTTTAATTATGAATTGAATTTGCCAAGCATTGTGACTCAATTTCGTTATTGTGAACTAACAGAACACAAATAACTAAAAAGTTACTAATTACTATTTAGAGTTGAAGTGTGTTTGAACTACGCTTGCACCCATTTTAATACCTTCGTGGAGTTGAAATGGGTCAAATATTTATCGAAATCGAAGTGCGACAAAATCGAGGTTTCACTATCGATAATCGAAATGGTGCCACTAAAAAAATTGCCTTCTTTCATAGTGTGGTAACTAGGTTCCCATAGATTTTTGAAAGAAATACCTATTAAGAGTTAATCCACCAAATTTGTTGAGTTAACTCGGGATCTAAATTAACTGAAAACATATTTCATGTCACTCCGAAGGCAGGATAATCTCTCAATGAAAAACTGGGCCTAAGTTTACCTGTGGGCGTCCTCCTAAGCGACTTTAAAAGAAAAAATCTTCCGATTTTGTTTTTTAGTGCGAAATGAACAAGCGATTTTAGAAATCAAAAGAAAATTAAAAAAAAAATCTCCAGCAATTGGTTTCCTAATGAAAAAAGGGTTTATGATATCGAGTAAACTATTATAGTAGTTACCAACGAACAATCGGTTCTGGCTATTCTTTATTCCTTATTCGGAATAATTTAATTAGCACACTCTGTATTTATAAAGAAACAAATCGGACAAAAATATTTCAATTTAATTCTCAGATTCAATTTTTTCGAATGCAATCATATACTCTATTACCACTTTCTACTCGCCTATATGACTACAAAAATAAACTTTTTACGTATGTACCTAGTCTACCCCTAAAATTAATGTTTATTTTCACAATAAATTCATTTTGAAGGAAATTGAACCTGAAAATAATTATTGTCTTTTTTACTTCTAAACAAAAGCCACCTATACAAAACGCTACCACCAAAGTCTTCATATTTATTAAATCCCGACATCTTCCACAATCATTATTGAAACTCACTCTTCCAGATCACACACTCGTTCAAATTAAATTGACAACAACATTCGTATACTGGTACACTGGTCTATTGAGAGCCGCCCACAATTGCCTTATAAAGCTTTAGCCTTCATGAGGCCATCATGGGACTGAGTGCATGACGATGATGAGTACTTCAGTATTGAGCACGCCTCTATCTAAAAATGGGCGTAGGTACTTATATGCTTACATACACCTTACGTCAATGTTCATCGTGAATTGTTTTTTTTTTACCGCACCTCTGTCAGTCGCTTCGTCGTCTTCCCCCTTTCTACGAGTATAATCGGATTTAGATTGAGATAGGAATGACTACCGAGGAAGTCATTTAACTATATAGGTACCTACTTCATGAACGCGTGTCACAATTTTTATTCAGTTCACTGAATGGGAAATAAAAAATTCTTTCCCCTTCTGATAGGTCATTCAATTTGACAATCGTTACGTTCGTAGACTTTTTACAGATACAGTTATTTGTTCTACGAGTATTTTACCATCATAAGTTGTGTTCTGTCTGAGTGCAGCTGAGAGCAAAGTGCAATCGGCCTTTGCATTTCTCTTTTGTCATTTCAACTTTCTAGACATCATCGTCTCAACCGACGGATAGAGGGCATTAAACTTTAAAATGATGGGAGTCAAATGGAGTACGAAAAGACAATTAAATAAGATGCTGTGTACGAGATGTGGTGTATGTACTTATTCTTGCCAGACGTATGGATGTTGTTGGTGAATCTATTTAACGCGTTTTGGTGAACTGAATTAATTTATCATATAGTTAATTGCTCTTCTGTGTTATGACATTCTTTTCTTATTACCGTCCATAAACCTCTTGGGGTTCTTTTCTGTGATCTGAGACCTTATTCACTTGCTTCCACCAACTACATATATATGAACGTCCCGACGACTGACGACGAAAGAGCCATAAAGTTCGCTTTAAAAACCTGGAACGGATTTTAGTTTAGTGCTGCAACTACTGTCCAACCATCATCCATCGCGTCCATCATGAAACCTGTACATTAAAAGCCTTCGATGATCTACACAAAGACCTGTGCCCCTATAAATAAACCATTAAGCGTTAATTAAAGCGAGTTGCATAGGGAACTATGTGGATTTTTTTAGTATCGGTCTTAACGATTTTGGGAGCGCAACGCGAAACTAATGTTCAGATGCAATGATTTAATTAACTTTGGGGTAAAATGTGCTTATGCGGCCACTATGCGCGTTGGTTGTTATGGCGCGGCGCGGCGATGATGGTGGCGGCATCAACTTGGGGTTTCTATATAATGCTTAATGCTTCTGTGTTCCCTACCGGTTTGAACTCACATCTCGGCTTATAGACTTATGGCAATGATGATTAAAATCATCCATCATCGATCAATGGATGCGGATGCGGTTCAACGTGCGCTTGTGCGACTTTGCTAACTCAAATTGGCAATGAGCGCGCTGATATTGACAAACTATACTCACGATGATGATGATGGCTGCGTTTGCGTAGACGCTTTCCACTGTATATCTCACGTGGACAGTTAATGTGCTTAAAGAGGGCCTTATACCGAACCATAAAAGGAGGAAAATTTATGTTATGATTGTCGAGATTAATTGCAAAGCTGTGTTCGGGCTTCATGTCATCTTTGAGTTTATGACCGAGCATTTGATAGCCTGATGCACTCAGCGCAGCGTGATGCTCATTGTTTTTAAATTTAAATTTGATGCATATACCTGCTACTCACGCATTTATGTTTGTATGTATATACTTATAAGGCTGAATCTCCCATCAATCTTAAGTGTGGGGGTTATAAGGCCATCATGAATAGGCTTCCAAGCGAATTTGCTAACTTAAACCTACATGAACCATCAGAAAAAAAAATTGCTTCCAACGTCATCGCCACCTGCAACTGAAAATGTTGATTCAGCCACAGGTAATTGGTGATTGCTTTTTTTAATTTTTTAAGTAATTATAGGAGAGAATGTTGCTGCATTTTTGTCGTGTGATGAGGATTTTTGGATTACAAGAATTTGTTACAGTAGAAATACGACAAATTCCAATTTGACATTTAACGAATTTCCATTAAATTAAAAATATATGGATAAAGCGACTTGAATGAATTTTTAAAACTTAATTACTTGATAGAAACAAAATGAATTCGTTGTGTTTAAATTTTTTTAGAAAATAAAATAAATTTTTAAATTCAATATGAACTAGAATTACGTATAGCTGCTGAATACAGAATTGTGTTTTGGCCAGTAAATATCGACTTTCTAAGCTGTAGAACAAAAAATACAGCGCCATCGTGGTTGCTGCTGCCATTTAACCTGTTTCTGTGTTTCTACTTCATGAAACCGACTGCATGAAATTGCATCAAAAATTACAGACCTTCTCTGCATCAAATTGTTTTTGACAATTGATTTTGGATACCACATAAAAAGTCTCCAATATGACAGTGGTTGGTCATAAGAAAGTGACAAGTGCAACTGACCTTCAATTCATTTTGTAAACCTGGACTTACACGGGATAAAATTCTCAATTTTCTGTCACAAAATTGGCAAAGTATTTGACAAAATTAATTTTGAATTAATTTTATCGAAGTCAAATAATGGCAATCTGTAGATTGTAGTGATTTGCTGAAAAGAATGATCAAATTCAATCTATCTATAATATTTTATCATATAATTTGCGAAAGGTGTCATATGCAGTGTGATTATACAAGATGCCAGAAAAATAGCAGTTGGATATATCAGTTATTTTATTATAAAAATATTGGTGCAGATTGTAGACCATTTAAACGCTAAATGATACAAAACGAAAAGTAATTTTGATAAGTTGTCACTCATGTAAATCACGTTACTGGCATTGCTTTGTTTAAAAAATGACACTTGATATTTATGTTTCTTTTTTAATACAGCTGGGAATTTCAGACATTTGTATTGCAAAAAAACTATACTGTAAACTAGCGAAAAATAAAAAATAATGTCGTTATACCACAAATGTTTGTATTGAAAAGAACTCAAATTTAAAAATTTGTCCCAAACCTGCATACTACGACTGGTTTTATCAAAGAAATAAAGCCAAATGTGACAAACTACATAGGTACAAAATCTATATAAATAAAAATGTAAATGTTCGTTTGATCCTAATCTCAAATCTCCGAAAGGTCTTGATTTATTTGAAATTCGGACACAACATTGAATTCGAATACACCCGTTTTTTATATAGGTACCTACTTTTTTTCTTAAAAAATAGCGCAATCTGTTGGGCATAAAAGCAACACCCGCTATACTGAGATCTCAGAAATCTCAATTACGCATAAATAGGATCCTCAGAAAAATTTCACCAAATTATCAGTCTATTTCACTTTTAACTTGAAATTGCAGTGCAGTTAAATCCGAAATATTTGACTATCGATGAATCGAGGACTTTTCACATTTATTATTTATTTATATATTTATTAAAAATATTTAATGCAATATCAAAAGCCAAAATTGCAAAAGGAAAACGACATTAGGGAAAAAGAAATACAAAATATAGAGACAAATCGATGGTCCCATGCAAGACTATACTAAGTCAACTTTTACAGTTTTGAGTTATGTATCTTATTAAAACCGCTGCATCGACTCAAAAAACATAAACCTCTCTCCTGAAAAATCATATTTGCACTTAGTATAGTTTTGCATGGGGCCATCGAAATGATGATTTTTTTGACTTAAATACATTATAGGTATTGGAGGCTTCTCCTTTTTACAAACCGGGAAGCTTATTTTCTTTGTTTTAATATCGTTCATTAAAAAGAACACCGCCGTAACTCAAAATATTACGTTTTTGAGTTTATTACACGATCATACGTAGAATACTTTTCACTTTATTTCTGCAAAAAAAAAACATAGATATTTTTTTACTAAATTTCAATCACGAGCGCGTTATTTGAGGCACTACTGCTGTTTTTCCATAGCTTTTCCACGAAACAATAAATTTCAATCTCATTTATCTCGAAACAGCATTTTTTGAGTTATGACGGTGTTCTTTCTAATGATCGATATGCTGTTAGCTCTGTCATTTGTTGATATCTTCCATAAGGCTTTTAAAAATATAACATCAATCGGAACTTTAAACGTCTTTTACAATAATTAAACAAAAAATGCCTTACGTTTGATTTACCTCTACCAGGACCGCTTATTTTATTAAAGAATTTCGGCCAAACAACTCTCTTTAATTTGTTGATTTTTTTTAAATAAATAACATGAAGGTAATCGTCACATTAGCCTATACTATAAGGGATTTAAGATTGTTTAGTTTTTTAGTTTCCTAAAGGAAAAATACTTAGTTTTTGTGTTTTTTTTTTTTTTTTTTAAGCGTGACATTTTTTCTAGCATTACCTTCTTTAATCCTCAAGAGGAAATTTTACAGCCCTATTTTGCTTATGAAATATCCACACGATATTACATAAGTATCACAAAATTCAACAAATCGGTAGTAAACGAGTACCTATGTTGAAAACTAATTTGTCAATAGTTTTAGTGAACTGTGAATTGTATATAGAAATTTAAATCTATTCGTGAACAGTTCTATTGATAAATTTGGTCAAAAATAATAATGTTAATGCTCATAAAATTTTTACCGGCCACAAATTCTTTGTTGACAATTATTGTATCGAATATTTATGTATTAAAAATTTTTATTAAAATAAAATTTATAAAAGATATTTGCTTTATTTATTTTTTTTTATTAAAAAACAATTAGGTAGTATTCAAAAACTTCAGTTTTGGTTTTTTCATTGATGAAGGAGAAAATATAATCGATCATTTTGTAAGGACCGGCTTTCTCCAATACAATATTTGCAATTGTTTTTTTTTTTTTCTTCTAATTTTCTCGTAAATGGCTCTACGGATTTTGATTAAAAATTGATTTAATTTGCGATCGTGGAATGTCTTTAAACAAAATTGCATTATAAAATTAAATTTTTCATATCGAAAATTCAAAATCACGCTAAATCAAAATACAAAAATTAATATTTCAAACCTTCAAAATAAATAAAATGTATATACCTTATAGTACTATATACCATGGAATCTGCCTTGATTTGATGTTCAACCCAACAGCGTCTTCATTAAATCTCATAAGCCTCAATTTTTTTTTTGCTAAACAACAAAACAGTTTTTCCTCTAGACATCATTAAGACCTTACAATTAGTACCTAATTACAAGTTTAATAGTTTCGTAAGAAAAAAGTAAGTACCTATGTTTGTACCTATACCTTAAACCATAACCATCAAGTAGTGAATCTTTCTTCCACGGTCTCACACGCAAATTTGGCTCAACAAAACGCACAACCACCCAGTCAAAACTTAAAAGATCTTCATATCGTCATAAACCTGGTTTTTTTATGGACCATTTCAAAAAAAAAAATTAATTTCTTGACCAAAATATAAGCAAAGCCATAAGAAATGAATCCAGCAGCTGATTGCTGATGGCGCTGGCCTTTTGAATGGATCATCTTCTTAAGTGAAGAATTGTGTTAGCGGCTTCCTTTATTTTATTTTTGAAAAAGAAAGAAAAACTGTCGTGAAAAACACATGTCAGAACAATGACCAATTTATTCTTCGACCATCAGCTAGCTATACTGACAAGATTAACATATTTATTTGAAACGGTGGCTGTGGTGGTGGTGGATGTGGCGATGCCACATATTGTATATTGAGAGATTTCCTCAAACTCTAATTGGAGCAAACGTTTACATATTTGTCAAACAATTTTGCTAATTTGAATATCAAAAGGTTATCGTACGAGAAGCCGACACACAGAAACGTATAGGATCCTCGAAAATGGTATGGATGAATCTGGAATGCGCACAATTAAGATTAGCTGCAGATAACAGAGGCAGCTACTGTGGAGGTGCTCGACTCGTATCCCGCATGACAGATGGACCCCTACGCACCTATGGATCAATACCAGTTTGCTTTTCGTTAATTGGATCCGTGTTCGATTTTAAAGAAATTAATTCCAAGCAATTTGTATGCACACGACTTGGCGACAAAAGGCGGCTCCGAACTTACACCGTGTGGGCCTCAAGATTGTGCTGGCCTTTTGGATGCCCGATGCCGCAACAAATTTGTTACGGTCGGTGTTGATTCTTTAGAAGTTGTCTAAACGACTATTGTTAGCCATCGACTTAATTACCAATCAATGCGTAGAGAAACATCAATAAGTCTCGAATTGGAAATGGCGGATTATACATAAGTTGGAAGCAGCATCAGTGGGATATATGTTATGTTATGTTGATCGGTGATTTGCGAGCGCGTAAATTTTATTAGATTAACACGATTGTTTACAATACAAATACAAAAAAAACATTAGAAATAGGAGGACATTAATCCATAGGGATGACAGTTATTATGTATGTAAGTGGGCAATATGGTCATTAGCAATAAATTAAGTGAGCTTAAATGTATAATGTGGTAATAAATGTTAGATGTGAGAATTTGTTGATAAAATTAGAATTTCTTTGGATATCTCACAGTTTTGGTAGTAAATAAAATTATGTTAAAACAAAAACATTAATAACCGACATTTGAACAAAATAATTGAATTGTTTTATTATGAAAATTCTTAATTATTTTTCTTTAAGAAAATAATCAAACGTAAAGGCACTCAGAAAAAACATCAAGTTTAATTAAACAGAAATAAACCAACTATCGAAGATGATTTCTTTCAACACAGTTAATCTTATTAAAAATTTAACAAGATATTTAACGACATTTTAAATCAACGCAGGTTGATTGAAAAATATCCATGAAACCATTTAAGCCTGACACTATACCACATAATAAAAATTTATTTATTGAACTGATATATATATACAATTGGTTCTTAATTCTATTTTGCATAATATTACATTGACATTTTATTTTTTTTTAGTACATAAGGGGCCTAATTGTATACATTGTCTTTTATTTTTTATAAAAAATTATTAAATAAAATTTCATTAATTGTTTTATACTGATCCGTCGGGCAGATTGAGAATAATGCTGCGGCAACTTGTGGCTGAAGGTGTGTTTCGCTGTCCCGCCGATCTTCTAAATGTTTGCGAATCGTCCCCACAGAGCAAATCCGTAGCGTAGTTGAGATGAGATTGATTCGACGATAAGATGTTGTAGAGATACGGCACCAGTTTTGACCCATGAGCAACTCCTGGCTGTTTTCAGTCTGAACAAAGAACAATCTGGAATTGAGAAAACTGAAAACTAATGAACCTGGAAAATTAAAAATGGTAAGTTTGTGTATAATTTCCGTATCCAGATACTGTCGAAAGCTTTTTTTTTTATTCAGAAAACATGCAACAGCAAATTAGTAGTATAATTGAGGGTACTAACAACGTCATTCTGGAACCTCAAGAGTGAATTTAAAGTTGAGTGTCTCTACCGAAACCCAAACTGGATGTCGTGAATGATGTTGTTAGTGGCGCAAAATGCCTTCAGCCTCGGAAGAATAAGTCCTTCAAGATTTTGCTGGTGTTGCAAAAGAAAGATATGAGACGATATTCACAAACGGTACTATCTTTCTTCGGTATCGAGATTTTTTTGCTACCTTCCATCTTTTCGAAAAAAGCAATTATTGACGCAGTTGTTGAACAGGATCGTGAGGAATAGCACAATGACTTGGGGAAACTTCCTTATGATGTATGTAGGTAGTTGGAAATCATGTCTGGTCCCGATGATTTCTTAGCTCGTCTACTTCTTCAGGGTTGGTGTAGCTTCTAGTGAGCTAGGGATCACTGGCTGAATTCCCATCGTTAAAAATGCACTACTGTTGACTCGACCTCCGCTCAGAATGCAGGGTCTACATTTTTGGCACTAAATTTTCTTCCAAATATTCGGCAAATGCTTCCGCTTTATCCTGAGCAGTTGTGACAATTCCATTTGTCTAGTATAGTAATTATGTTTTCTGGCATCTGTTGTCTTTTCCCGATAATCCTGTTGATTTCCTTAAATACATTGGATCCCAATTTGCACCGTTTTTTTGGAACTGGTTGTTGTTGAAAAGTTTAATAGCGTTCCTTAGCATAATTTGCGTACATTCTAGCTCACTCTTTACCAATTGGTAGTTGCGATTACCTAATACTATAATTTAAATAAATAATACTGTTAAATCAAGATGGGCATCTGGATAGATTAAAATGATTAGATATTTTTTTAACTGGCAAAACTTGCATTTATAATTTACATACAGCAATGTTTAAATAAGCCAGAAATAGCATGGCGACCTGGAATTTTGATAATCGCCTGTTTAGTTTACCTAACCCATTGTCATATTTAACCGGTGGTCAAAATCCACTTGCATAAGAATCAGGATGAATCAACATGACACTTCATTATTTCAACGACTCACCTCACAAACATTTTTGGTCTTTACTTACCTCGACCTATAAAGCTGTTTATATTTGCTGCTAAAATAAATAAAAATTATCACAATTGACTTCGAGACTCGAGTTAATAACGAAAATCAACTGAAATAGAAAGAATGAGATCTTTTCATCAATAGACAATTAGAAAATTAAAAGTTATCATGTTGAAACATCACAAACTTTGTTGGAAATTAAGACTGTGGCCCAGTCACAATCTTGCCAAATTTTTGTTTTTATACGAATTTCATGTCGAACTAATATGACTTTCTCTCATGTAATTCATAATGTTATAAAAAAAAACACCATGTTAATTTAACCATATAATGTTATTGAAGTCGCGTTAGTCTCTGGCCTAAAATAGTTTTCTTTCTTCGCTATTCTGTGTTCTGCTCTCTTATAATAATCTTTGAAAAAACAACAAAATTGTTTGCATAGTTATTATCCTCTTTTTACGTGACAAAATTTCCTCTTACCACCATGATAGAAAATCAAACTTAATTCCAAGAATAAGTTAAAGAAATATGCTAGAAACGTGGTGCCACATAATTATGTCTAGCGTGACTAGCAACTGCTCCACTTGGATTGCAACTGCTTCAGCTCTCCAAGAAATTCTTTAACAAACCATCACCGCGCCATCGGATATTGTATTTATATACTTTGAGGAATCAAATCGAAATTGAAATCAGATCGCGAAGCTTTGTGGAACGTGTTTCAAATATAATATTATAAAACCTTCCAGCATCTCAAAACTCTAATACTCTTCATCAATACCTACATATAGCGCATGGAAATGGATCCCATATGAACAAGTTGTGTGGTGAACAGTCCATAGCACATATGTTTATACTGGGTTTTACTGGGGTATGTTGGCTATGTCAAACCGACGCGTATTGCTAATCGCGTAAAACATAACACCATTACCGCCATAAAATAAATTTTCTGCCATGATATGTCGTTCCGAGAAAGGACATCTGTGCTCGCAGAAAAAATCTATATCGCCCATTTCTCGACGACACATTCGTTCATTCGTCGTTTGTCCGTCATCAGTCTTTACTTTTCCTATATATATAAACCAAACCCGTCATAGTGCGCAAACCTGGATGCAGAATTACGTTATGCGATTTGATTTACGGTGCCAGAAACCATCAAGCCTGTGCTCGTTGCTGCTCATTGATATTTCGATCGCGACCGTATAAAAATATTCTGTTGGTCATCCACGTTCAGATATTTTTCTTGGCCTCGCTCGGTCAGGCTCTCAGCGTATATACTGATGATGAAGCATCAGGGAACAAAACTGCCCAAAAACTCATCGTCATCATCATCATCATCAACGGCCGTGCACTACTCTGCGTCCATAGAGAGATGGTGTAAGATTTCAGATACCAATCGCGCGCTCTTCTTTGAGGGCGACACTTTTTGCCCGCTCCCATATGCCATGCCAATGCCATACCACACCGCTCAGGAGCTCCTGAAGCACAGCATCAGCGTCAATGTTGCTGTCATGTGGAATTTCATTCGCAACGCGCAACGCAATTGACTTCTGCTTCAATTTTTATGAACTCGATCTGGTGCTGTCGCTGTGCTATGGCATTGGCCCATTTATATATACTTTCCTCAAAGAAGACCGTGCACGTGATACAATTATTGCAGCTTTTTGTTAATTTGAAATCTTTAGCCGTTTGGAATCACACTGCGCAGGAGAAAGGCAAAAAAATATATATTTTATATATCTCCGACCGAGAACGTTGATGGAATATTTAAAAAGCCCTCTTCGTCTTCTTCTCACATTTCTATCATCATCATCATCATCATTATCATCACAGGCAAGGGCATTTTGTTATGTTTTTGTCACCCTGCAATCACACCATTGCTATATCGCGCTATCGCCACTGCCATCAAGCCGAGAAATCTTGCGCTATACCTACAATAAATGCAAATCAATTCAAATTAACTTGCAGCAGCAGACCAATTGCAAATTCTCACGACGCAATTATGCGGTGGAATGAACTGGAATCCGCACATTTACCAGGAGGTCCCCATTAGACACCTCTCTCCCGAGTCCAATCAGTGCGCGTTAAACTAACCAATCCACCGCGGAGCAACGCCGCTGCACTGCTGTAGGTAACCATTAATATCCATTTAAGTCCGCACCACTGATTCCGAGGTGCAAATTGACTTCAACGCCCCATAAATTCTTCCCACTTGCCCTCCTGTCTTTCTGCTCTGATGCTGATGATGTTTATGCTTCGGGAGCTATATCCTAGCTGGTTGTGTGTGGAACAAGCTGTAGAGCTTGTTCGTAGCCCATATCTGTCTGATATACTCTCGTAGAACAAATATAAGAGAAAAAGATAGAAAACAACGAAGTAAGCTTCATTTTCTGTGAGAAGATTGTGTAGCACCCTATACCTAATGTTAAAAAGAATCCAATAAAATAATTAAAAATTATTTCTTAAAACACATGATACACATTCGTTACGTCTATTTGCTCAGACCGAAAACTAAAAATACGTTTAAAAAAGGATTTAAAATCATTTTGTTGAAAACTTCATCGCTGTCAAAAATGTTTTGTTTTGAAACGCAAACTGCAAAAAATATTTGACCGATCGCAAAAATAATTTTATGTCATTTGCGGTTCATCTGTGCAACAAAATATCGAGATGACTGTTTTTTCTGGTGTATATTCTTGCTTGTTACAATTGTAACTCCTGCATAAAAAAATGACAGTTATTTTCGAAAACGGCCTAAGTCTACCAGGAAACTTCTCTTACTCCAAACAAACTTCTTTTCATTCTGTGTGACATATGAGACTACCACAGATCTATCATACCCTATACTTCCACTTAAATTCACAAAAAAAGAAATAATAGCAAACATTTATGGTGACAAAAAAAATCCACCTGGTTAACCAGCAGCAGCGAGTCGAGTCGAGTCGAGTCAACTGTGTACGGTTGTGATCGTGGCCCCAATGTAAAAGAAACATGTTCAACAAGGGACGATCGCGGATCGCAGATCAGTTCAGAAAAACCCAAAACAACTAAAAACACGCAATCATCGCGTCGCGATCGCCTGGGAAAATTAAGTTTTTACCAATAATGCAGCGCGACTTAGCCGCAACAGCAGCGTGCTGTTGGTGCGAATATATACCGATCATTCGCGCGGTTGATTGAGGTACTTGTGGTGTATAGTCTATAGGTAAACACGCTACACTTAGCACCTTGAAGCTTGATGTGTTGTGATGTATAGATGTGTGGTAAGGCTGGGGTCTTTGCTTATGGTTAGGTTCCAAAAATGGCGACAAATCCATATCGCTATACCGGCGTACATAGATGATCGTATAGAAGTTTATATGGACGTGCGAATTCGACGCACGTACTCTGATCGCTCACAAAGCCAAATTGGTTTGCGAGATTGGTGGTTTGGGTTTATTTTCTCGTTTGTATGGCATAATAGTTAGATGTTGTATATTGAGTTGATGTTTTCTTATAAAGTTGCAACAACAAGATAGTTATATACATAGTTGGTAAGGTACTTTAGCGGTTATAGTATAGTAGTTTAGGTAAGTAAGTAGGTATACTGCAGTACCTAAGCTGTACCCGGAGTAATTGTAGCTGTATAGTTAATTAAAATGCTCCAAGTCGAACGAGAGGTGTGAGTATTTCGTTGGTTTATATACCACCAACGATGCATGCTGATGGTGATGTAGAATGGTACAAAAATGCAGAAAAACTGTAAAACGGTTTAATGAAAATAATTAAAATGGCGTTGGTTGTAAAAATAACAAATATCGCAGACAGACAAGGTTACCAATTGTTATTTATTAATTATTTCATTGCTGAACATGATTTATTCACCCAACTTCATTTAAGTAACTAACATTAACTGGTTACACCAATTACATGTCGATAATGATGTTTTTATTGACTTAATTGTGCAAAAATAAAAACTAATTAAGTAGCAAGACAGAGACTTTTTTCTTTATAAATCTCTGACCCAAATATTTTTTAAGATTAAGTGTGTCTTCCATAATACGTATGTGTGTATAATGTATATACAAAATAATTAGTCTGTATGAGACATTTATAGTCTCAAATACTATAATATAACAATTTCAATTTTAAAAGTTTGTTCCTGTATAAAAATAAAATCCACCCACTGCCACGCTTATTTTTTAAATATTTTTCATATAGATATTTGAATATTTTTTAAGGTTTTCTCCTCATATTGAACGTCCTTAGAATGTTAAAATTGTGATTAACCGCCCACTATACACACCCTCATTTCATATATTAAAATTGTATCAATATACATATATCGTTTTTAGAAGGCTAAAAATTTATGAAATTTTTTGTGGAAATCCGCCTACTACCACGCCCACTTATCTTATATCTAAGATTCCTGCCTACTTTACATCCTTATAATGTTGAAATTTTGTAATTGCAATCTTTTAAACCTAAAGCATAATACATATGTATATTTTTTTTTTAAAGTCCGCCTTCAGCTACTCCAACTTTTCTTATATTTGAGATTGAGAATTGGAGTTGGAAGTTAGATTTTTTTTATTTGACAAATGTTCAATAGATAACGCTGCGAAGTATGGCAGGATTCAGCTAGTATTTATATCCAAAAAATGTTAGGCTTATAGACTCAAAAACTACTAAACCAATTTCGCTGAAATTGCAAAAGGCTGTTTCCATTAGTAGCGACGTGGTTTTTAAAGTGATTTTTATAATGTTAAAATTTTATAATTATGATCTCTTGAAACGCATGAATACGAAATTTTTTTTAGAGGCCACCTAATGTCACTCCCACTTTTCTAATATTTAAGTCTGCATAAAATATTTAAACGAAACCGGTAGAACCTTTTCGATGAAGCTGAAGACAACAAAATGGCTCATGAAAGGTATGTGTAGAACCTCTTTTTTGGAAAACAATTTTTGCAAAAAAGGTAGACCACGTCTATTTTTTAATAGACTGGTTTTGTTTTCCAAAAAATACGGTTATTTTCGTTCCCGAAAAAATTAAAAAAACATGCCTGGGAAATGTTTAATAAAAACGTGAAAGAAAAAGGTTGAAAGAAAATCGACTCTGTTTTTTTTAGCTGTAGCCGAGATGGTCTACAAGAAAATTTCGCTATCGTAATGTCACGTCTGATAAAAATCTCGATTTAACTTGCATTTATACATATTTTCAAAATCTAAGAAATGAAAAAAAATTCTTTAGCGCCTTCTTTTTAGCAAATAGGTTTTTGAAGATTCTCTATATTTATCCATGTTTCCCTGCTTATCATTAGAATTAAGAAAAAAATGTGGATTTAGTCCCTCGCCTCAGGACCACCAATAGCATTTTAAGATGGAATGAAAAGGGGCTTAAAGTTTTTATTAATAAAGGTACACACTTACTTATCTTGAAAAAACTTTTCAGAAAAAAAACACAAACATAAACTCAACTTTTTTCTTCTAATTTTCTTCATTTTTTTATTTCTTTGAGAACAGAAAATTATTCTTAATTATAACTAACCTACAAACTAGATATATTAATTTTACTATATATACAAATTAAATTAAATTCTACTTTACATATACAAATAAATAGGTTTAATTATATATAATATATATATATATGTACTATCATCTATCTCACTGGCATTGTAAAGAATGGAAAAAAAATATTAGTTGACAACCTCAACATTCTCTTCAATCTTCACTCGATTTTCATCTTCTTCATCATCAACTGCTACAACAAATTCTTCACTTTTTGCTTCTGCCTCTATTAATTTAAGCCTCTTTTCAGGTTTCTTCAGAAGTTCTTCTATCGAATAGGGATTTCTTTTTCTGGAATTTAATTTAGTGCTTCCATTCATCACAGGTGTACTTATGGTCGATGTTGAGGGTGATGATTTACCAGAATCACAATCACTCAGTGGATCACTTCCACCACCACTTCCAGTTGTCAAATCAATTGAACTCTCCGATTTGGTGACTCCACCACTTCCATGGAAGTAGCCTGGAAATTGGGCATGAGCATATGGAAAGAATCCTGCTTCATGCATTCGTTGGGTTGAGTAGAGGAGAGATGGATTCCACAGCCAGTGCTTGGGGAACGATGAGATCTGTTGCTGTTGGACGTAGGTCAGATCTTGCGCGGATAATTGAGGTGAAGTACCACTGTTGGAATTAGAGACTGGAAGTGTTGCCGCAGGTTTGATGGGAAGTTCACTCCGGGAACCAACACGCCATGACACAGGTGGGTGTGTTAATGAAGTCGTAGTTGCAACAGCTGCAGCCACAACTGCACTTGGATCTGAAGTAACAGTGCTTCCATTCGCCGCATAAATATGCTGTTTTAAATAACTCTCATGCATGATGGCATTCTGTTCGTTCGAAGTCATCTCATCCGTCCACAGTCCACCATTTCGTAGAATCCTATTCACCGAACTGACCGAAGGAATCGAACTGGGATCACAAATCCTCTGCTGCAACAGCTGGTCTCGAATTTCCCATGCAAACATACCCGGATTCTCTTGCTTGAATCGTAAAATCTTCTTTACCACAGTTGGAGTTGCCACTTGCTGTAATGACACACAAGAATAAATGTCAAATTAAATACCGTGAAATTTCACAATTTTCATTTGCAAAATATTTGCATGCACGCAATAATCTAAAGTCACACGACGACCAACTTATTGAGTCGAGTCACCACATTATGTATGCATATCTTTATACACATATATGTACGTACATTGTTCGCAAACAGAAGCTACCACTTCACTTTTATTTGCACTTGACAGGTTAAACGTCAGAATACAAAAAAAAAATTAAATAGGGAGCCAGTAAAATAAAACAATCAGAACGCTGTTATCTCTATAATATACATATGAAAAGGCTGTATTTAGCTGGTGTTTAAGTGTTTACCCTTTTGACGGGGGCAACATTATAACCTCTATATTCACTGTGACGTGTGACGAGGCAATTCATTAAAAATGCATAACAACCCCTCACTGCTGTTTCGGACTAAATAACGCTCGTATATTTATACTCCCTTTATCTCTTGTCTGTGCGCACCCTAATCAGCGCGTTTCGAGGGTAATTTCATGTTTCACGTGAAGTGATTGATTATCGGTGAAAACACTCATGGTTTTTTTACTATCTAAACACATGGATTGAGTTTGACAGATCCACCATACTAACCTGTTTACTTGCGTCCCGATGGAACATCGAGTAAAGATAAGATCACAGGCCAAGAGTGGGACGGAACGGGAAGGCTTAATATAAATGTACGCACTATGTGTTTATTAGTATAATGTTGTAATTAGGTGTTTTATGGCACAGATTACACAGTCACATCGTGTGAACGCACCCATCAGGTGACAGCTGCAACACATAAAATGTGGTGAATTTGAAACATAATAAATTGAAATTTTGCGGGGTAAAACTCAGTTGTGTTACTCAGTGAACTCATTTAAAATTTTATCGATACAGTTGAGACTGAGACTCCAAATCGTTTTGTTTGACATTATCTGATAAACTCAGGACATGGTCAATGATAAATGATGATGAACTCACCTTTGTTTTACTGCCACCAATCGATCCGGGCCTAATAGAACCAGTTTCATAGAATCGCGTCAAAATCTTCGATACACAACCTGATACAAGGGGGCGAGAAGAAAAGAAACATATAAATCCATAAATGTCAAACATATTAATTGAGACAGTCTTTTTCAAGATATACACTCTACAACAACTACTGGACAATGTTTAAATTTAAAATTTAAATTTGTGGAAAAAGAAGTCAACTCACCGTGCGAAACCAGTAATTGCCGTGATATATCGCATGGTCGGACGCCCATTAAAGCTAATTCAACAATACGCCGACGAACACAGTCTGGAAGTGGGCGTCCGTTGACAAAAACGCCGCCCAATTGATTCACACCGGCCTGTCCTGAAATTAAAAAAAAAAAAAAACGTTAAAAAAACAACCAAAAGATACAAAATTGAATTTGATAGTCTTTTAGCCTAATTGATATGTTAATTTTTTTTATTGATTGGTTTAAAAGAGATGCAAGGGCTTTGAGATAACGCCGCACGATATGTATTCAATTTTGAGGTGTATTAAAAAGTTTTGGTGGTGGTGCGGATAGACAAAAGGAAGTGAGTGCATTTTGTTGTATTTTCTATTGGTTTTATTTGAGTAGGGAATATAAATTGGAGCTACAGTAGCTAAATTGTAGCTATTAGTATCTTTCGACAAGATGTGTGTTTAAGCAATTGTTAATAGCGATGAATATTAATTTTGGGAAAATTTAAGTGATCGGTATTGTTGCGGTGTAGGTGGAAAAGAGACACACTTTGAAAACATTTAATGGAGTCATTCGGATATAAATTCCGGAATGGTTGAGATCAAGGCTAGGTATTTAGATGTACTGATAAGATAGCGTAGCGTGAGAATTTGTTTTATCACCATCAATTCTTAGTTAAAATTGCAGAGTATAAATTTGAGAATATATAATTACATTATGAACTTCTTAGGCCGTGGGTGAATTTGGTATAAAATGACGTTGAGAGTTTATTTACGTAGGCCGCATGTCAATAGAATAAAATCGCATTCTTTTCAAGATCAATTAAAATGTTTGACAATGACACTAGTGAGGTGAATAAGTTAGCAGAAATGTCAAAAAATCATCTAGAAATCTGGTAGTTTTTCCTATCTAGGCATTAGCCAATATGATTAAAACCGCATTCTTTTCAATGTCAAGTTATAAATAAATACTAGTGAGGTAAATAAGTACGTTGAAATGTCGAAAATCATCTATAGGGATCAAATTTCAGTTTCACTTATAAAAGCAAATACTAAGAAAATTATTTGACTTGTAAGAAAAATGCGGCTCCGAGTCTTGAACAAGAAATAATTTTTCTCAAGAAAATCAAGTTGCACCGCGCACAGAATTGATTCTCTTATTAAAAACTACTCTGGAAAAAGAATTTAGACTTTTTCGTACAAGACCATATGAAGGATTTTAAAGAAGGAAGGAATTGTAAAAAAAACTTAAAACTTTGGGAAAATGAATTTTTAGTCAAGTTTAAATCTCGAGGTTTTAGCTTCGAATTTCCTAAGTAAGATTTTGACAGAAACAGTCAACATTTTTTGGTGATACACATGAAAAAATAAAATTTCGATCGCAAGAACTTTTCCTTGTGGTATAAGACTCCTTTGGTCAATTTTGTTTCCACTACTTTCCTTATCTTAACGGGCTGGCCCCGAGACGAGACTTTTTCAGTATTTTGGTTTTTCGGGATTCCGGGTTTTAACATATTAGATTTTTGGGATTTGCGTATTTGCGTATTTGGGATTCTGAATCCAGCCCGTCAAGAGTTTTCAACCCATTGATTGCCAAACCAAAGTTTCAGCGGATTGCTAGGATAATTCTTCGTCGCAACTCAACTAAACTAAGGTGTGATTATGAAGTCTTGAGCAATTGAAAATCCTCAAACTATTTATAAAGACCAAAATGGAGAAAGGTATTTTAAATACCTATTAAAATAAAACAATTTCTTATTTAAGTTGAGTTTTGAAACCAAAATGTATGAATATCTTCCAAAACAAATAAAATTCATCTGTCAATAATATACTTTGCATAAGAAGCAGCTCCAGATCTCTTAAGCTTACATCGATAGCTTAAAAGAACTGGAAATAACAAAAATGTGTATAAACTCAGACGATTTCAATATGGGTGTTAGAGATAATTGAGCATTTATGGCGCCGTGAGAACAATAAACAGGCAATTTATATAATAAATATAAGTTTCTTTATCGAGCTATTCGACTTTGAAATTTCATAAAAAGTGATCTAATTATAACACAACCTTTACTCTATAAGACAGCCCTTCACTTTCAAGGCCTCGTAACATAATATGGAAATGAGTTGAGCTGAAAATTGAATTCCGCATAAAATTCCATCGAATATGCATTCAAGTGATTTACTACCCGACAGATTGGTTGAAGCAACTTGAAAAAGAAAAACAGGCGGAGAAAAAACATTAAGAATCTTCTTCTCATCAAGCCAATATATATGGTATGAAGCTGGAGCATCCTGCACAAACCATTTCCCAATACTAGTATCACACACAATTCCACAACTCGTCTGCACTCAAAGCATCAAAGTCATTAATTCAGCAATTTCCATCTTTGTAATGGCATCCCAAATCAAAGTGTAGGTATACTACTTGGCTTCCACATTCACAGAAAACCAAAATGAACATCAAAAATAAAAAACAAATAAAAAGAAATCATGAAAGACCTAAGAAAGAAAAACCTAAAATATCCCCGCACAGAAGAAGAAAAACACTGGTGACGACTGGAATGTAACTATCTTACACCATCGCCAGAATATCTCGCGCGAGATCTCCAAGCCAAAGATTTCCATCATCCAAGCTGATATTCCTCCTCTGTGACGCGACCCTCCATCATCACCATCACCACCACCACCAATGCTTTGGACGACTGATGCTGGAGCATATCTCAAAACAGAATATTTCTACACGGTCGCGCTCGAAATATTAATGACCGATCTTCGTCCAGACATTGAAGACAAACAAAAAAAAACAGGAATCACTGCGTGCAACCAGAGGCAACCATACGTCCATCTATCTCCATCCATGTTGTCGTCATGATGCCTCGCTTCTTCGGCACAGCCATATGATCCATCCATCCATCCATCGATGGTGAATCGATGTTTTTGTGTTCCGGAAATATGTTGACCAGGTCTGTCGGTCGGCCAACACACAGCAGACACACGGAGCGGTGGTGGAGGTGCGACGGACGGTGATGGCACTATGGACGAAAACGAAATGGTGTTAAGTGTTTTTGGCACTTTTTGCCAGCTAATTGTGGGATTTCGTACATTTTTATTGCCACATATGAAACGTACGTAAAGTCTGTCCATCAGAATAACCTGGTTCATTGCAGTAGCATCTGCATTTTTTTTTTTCAAGGCAAACTGGAGAGCGTTCAATTTTATTACCCATAGTACTGCCAGACGACCGAATACGGTCAATAAAAATAATAACCGTGAAAGGTTGCATTCAGGGCATCTCTTTGGGGTAATTTTAAGGTGGATAATTGTTGCCCCCAAAGAATGAGTGACTAGGCATCGTGCAGAATTTCGAACAACTCGAATTATGGTTATAGCGTGCGAATTACAGGCTTCGTAATTTAAAATACAATTAAATGGGTTGCTCTGCTGCTGCCAAGTGCCAAGGCGCGAAATATAAAGGAAGGAAAAAACATCCAGACTCATATGAAGGTGTCAGAAGTGGGACGGCCGCCAGCCATTGCTTCTTGACTTCGTGTAAAACTCATAAAAAAAAAAAAAAAAAACTACAACAGGGGCTGTAAGTTGCTCCAAGAAGCACGATTTCTTTAGTCTTCTTCTTTTTAATGCCTCCACGATAAAGTCGTTAAAATCGTTAAAAACCGATCGACTTCGATATACGGAAATGATGAAAGTGTCTATAACGTTGATCCGACAATGACTATAACGAAGGCCATTAGGCGAGGTAATGAGTTTTCGGACTATATGGGATTTCCTAGAAAAGACCCTGCGAAGATAACAGAACAGGCACCAATAGACTTTGCGGTTCCAGTTGTTGTGGTCGAGAATTTCTGATGTCTTATGATAAGAAATCTCTCAATTTCTATAAAGGTGTTGACGAAATAATGGATAATGATGATGATGATGGACCGAAAACCTGAACTAATGATATCCATACTCGTGGCAGTGGCAATATATACAGAATGATGTGCCTAAATATATACTTTATTCAACCAGTGTAAACAAACAAAATCTGTAACAAAAAACATATAAAATACCAATTAAAGTGGTATTTTAACCTTTGTTTTTTTTTATTTTTTTTTAAGTACCGAAACATTCACTCACCTGTATGTGGCATAGTTTTTAGGGCGGCAACAGAGCTGTGACCTATGTTGCGCTCTCACTCCCTTTTTGGTGATTGTGCTGTGATAGCTGAGTGATGAGGTTGATGGCTTGCGAGTAAAAATATATAATCTTTCCACTTTAATCCGACTCTCGTCGATGTAATAAAATTTTGTGGATTTATGCGCGCTCCGATTTATTGTTATTGACTATTTAAGGCAACCTGATTGATAGTATACTCGAATCTTTCTTTGGGTCTGTGATGATGCGTAAGCGATTTCTCCGAATTAAGAATACAAACTCTGAAATAAAAAACGAACAAATCTTTAATTTTTATTATATATTATAGGAAAACAAGTTTAAGTTATGTATTTGTAACAAAAACAAATAAAAATGAAAATAATTACATTTGTAACCTGCATTTATGCGTAGAATTGGGGGAGATAGTAGCTGAACCTGTCCTGTAAAAGGCTTACATACCAAATCAAATTCTAAACGGCGGAAATTAGGGATGTTTGTAAAATCCTACAAGCGTATTTGTTAGATTTTTGAATAGTTAGAAAGTGTTTTGAAAGTCCGAAATAAATGAAAATATGCCATATTTGATTAAAAAAAAAGAGTTACATTACCCAAGGTTGTCTAAGTAAAATAACTCTTAAACATCAACTAAAACTGTTTATCTACATATATAACCAAAGTTATATAGACAACCTTTATAAATACGACTGCTACAGTCCTGAAACAGATCTTGTTTACTTGTGAGGGACTATTTCGAGACTATGGAAACGACCAGGCACACAATCCAACGTCAGAATTACCATGCTCTATACTGCGCCATCTTTCGGGGGTGGATTTGTAGATTAACCGGGCCAGACTATTGGTGCCCATCCGTTCTACATGAGACAACCTTCTAAAGTCATTGAACTTTCACTACTTTTTGCTAGATCAGTATCACAATACTGGCTTACAGTTCGTTGTTGTATCTTCACCTCTACTCATGATCTATGCAGACAGGTCCAAAAATCACCCGGAGAATTTTCCATTCAAATCATTCTAAAGCGTTCAAATCCACCTTTGACGAATGTCGATGTCTATGCTTCTGTAGTATCGCAGTACCGGGATTCAAGTGTCTTACAAAGGGAAGCTTAAGCTACTTGATTGAGGACTTTTCCATTCAATTTCCTTTTCAGCAATACTAATCCTTCATTTTATCTCAGCAATTTTGTCTGAGTTTAAACCGGAGCCTAGAAAGATAACTAACCCAAAATTATAGCTACATGTACCGTAATATTCTGTTCAAAACGTCAGTGTAAGGTGTCTTTTCTTGATTAACCTCATTGACTGATCTTTGCCCTAAATACTCCCAAAAGCACCTATAACTTTAGCAACACCTTTTTATCCTTCCCACGGATCAACGTGCTTTTCGACTTCACATCTTAATAGAATCAGTATAGAGCCCTCCTTAATAGGAGGAAGGTTTTTTAAACCTAGTTTACACATTTAAGTATGTAATAGCCCGTTTTTTCACATAAAAATAAAATTTTGTCAGGGCTCTTGCCTCTTGGAAGAAAGTCAAATCCTACAAAATGATCTCTTGTCATACAAAATTCACCCTTCGTATCAGGCAGAAAATTGTAGGTCAACTCCATTCCTGCCTAACAAGACGCACACAGTTTATAATTTTAGGTCACCAGGCCCTGATTCTCCGCGAGCTTTCATTCCACCAAATTAGTATTTCTTTATTACACATTTTAGTTGTCATTTAATCTTGCGATTGTCAAACTTGACCTGCTTATATTTTTGGCAACCTTATATTATAAAACACCTTACTTATATACTTTCTAAGCCCATATCACAGGAAATCGACATAAATTAAAACACACAAAACTGTTTGCTTTGCGTGAGAAACTTATTTCAGCTCCCATATTTATGTTTTTTAATTAGCCATGTAAACGAGTCCAAAAACAAAACAAAATATTCGCGTCCAATTAACTCAAATTTCAATATTCATATTCTGTAAGCTGTTGCCCTTTCCCTGATGAGATGGCCGATGGCTCCGACGGCGCATAACCTCAAATCAAAAATCCAATAAATTACCCGATCACAGCGGAAGTCCTCCCTTTCTCCACTCTAACTTAAATATCCAAAAATGTTCAAGCCAAGTTATAAACCCGCAGATAAATTGATTTTTCTTCTTCATAACGACAAAATACCGTCGCATAAGATCATTTACGATTCGAATCGAATATACAATAAATGCAAATTGTGTGGTGATACGAATATTTTCCGGTTTGGTTGTGGGAATCTGTCGGCGGTCTATCACTATTAGATACCTATATCAATTCACCTGTGGCTGTGACTTCGAGCCTCTGTCTGTCATTATATCGGAGACAGAGACGATGCGCGCATAAATATCTATGTATACATAAGTCGGGAGCTATAGCGATGTGATTTTTGTTGACTTTTCACTTAATTTCCCTGTCACACGAGACACAAACTCCGAAACTGAACCCGATGATTGAATTAATTAAGACTTATAATAATAAAGATCAACTGTGACGAGTGAATGAGAATGAGACTCTATAAGTCGGGGTTAATCGCTTGCCAATCGCGATGGTTTCATCTGTAAAATTGTCATTTTGGCTACCAACAAAAAAAAATAACAAAGTTTCCTAATCATATCAGAGAAAGAGAGAGAAAGACTTAATTCGATTCGCTTGGGAATTATGGATAATCGGTTTGAGTGGACCGTGGGAACGTTTTAAAAGTTGTTTTGATCATTATTAGTTCTTCTTTTTTTACAAATATTTTTTTTATTTTTTTTGTGACAATGACAACACCTGATGCTGTTGCTCGTGCTCATGATGCTCATGCTTATATTGATGGCTGCGAATTGGGCCATGCAAATGTGGCTGAGACATCAATATAATTAGCAACAAAACAAAAGTTTAATTTGATAATATAAATTATACACAATCAATAACCAGTTCGCGAATGGAACAAATTAGGCGAACACAAAAGCCACTGATTTGGTAATTTTATTATAAGATGGCTTTTTGGGGATTTTGTATATTAATATTCTTTAAATTTAATTATTGATCCATCTCCAACTGGGTTTAAAATAATTTATTTTATTTTAAAATGTACATTTAAAGAAATTCACATTATATACACAGATACAATAAATATAGATATAGTTTCTATATATGTACGTATGTATTCTCTCTAATTATGTATAGGTATTAATTTAAATTAATCTGGTTTGGGTAATAATTTAAACAATAGTTATATCAAGAGCTATGCTATTTTGTCAAAATAAAAATAAAACCGATTGAATTATAACTTATATGAGTTATAATTCAATCTGAAGAAGATAAATGTGACTTATTTCATAAATTAAAAGTTAACGTGATGACATTTACTTTTGGCGTTATAAAGGAGAGAGAAACAATATATTATGCATCTATTATTAAATATCAAAGAGCATGTGAAAAAATTAGTGAAATTTGTTGCTAATTAATTTTTTACTTGTTAAGATAGCAGAGCTGCATTCAAATTTTTAAGTAATCAAATATACATAAGACAATTTTTTTTAAGAAATTATTTCTTTACTTACTTTTAGGACACATTCAAATAGTTCACATTTACCCTGATTAATGTTCTGATTAGTTATCGGACACATAAATCTTGAGGCAGCCGGGTCATAAGGGCACAATTGCAAAAGTATGAATTTGTAGATTTATAGCCATTTAAGTGGATCAAAAAATAGTAGTTGTTAATTTTTTATCCTGAGGACGTATGACTCCTCATCAATATTTATGTATCGAACAATTAATCAGAACTTTAATTATAGACACTGCGAAACGGGCTCTTAAAGGTTTTAATTATTGTAAAACTAACTAACAGTTAGCGTACATTTGTATAAATTCTAAATTTGATTTTTAACAACCTTCAATAATACATGTACATATTTATACTTACGAGAGAGTAAAGAAAGTCTGCTATTTATGTTGAATCTCCTAACGATTCCGTTACGAAGTTTATAACTTAAGAATTCTAACTATTGGATCTTCGAGGTCTTTAAATGAAGATTATTTCAGGTTATTGGTACAATATTTATGGAGGGAGGTGTCAAAAATTTTCCATACTAGACAGGGTTGTGAAACCAGAATAAATTTGATTTTCGCTTTGCAAAATGCAAAATTTGAAAAGAGTTTTCAAAATAATGTGCTGCTAAGTTATATTGCCAAATGTGGCGAAAGGGGCACTTTTTGAAATTTAAATATCATCCCTAATTTAGTAGGTTTACAAATTATTTCTGAATACCAAAGGCGTCAAAGCGTACTATCTTAGTGTTCGAATAAAAACTCTTCAATGGGCCTTGTGAATAAAAAAAAAGCTAAAGCTAAAACTTGGATTTTTAAGTAAAAGCTAGATTTTTGTTGAATAAAAATAAGCTTAAGCTAGCTAGTTAAAGATGTTTTCTAGTCAAAGCTATTTTAAAATAGCCAACGCTACATTCATTTAGTTTTAGCTTGCTTTTCCAGCCTAAGCTTCAATTTGTTTGAATAAAATAGCTTTAACACGAATATTAAAGTTAAAGCTACAAAAATTTCAAGATTTTTTCTCCCTGTCTAGAAAGCTTTGACTAGGTCTTATTTTCAGTATTCTCTATAGTTATAGTTCGATTATGGTAAGAAAACTAAAATTTTAGAAGAAACGGAAGTAAGTGATGAGGATTTTTATAGTTTATTTAGATTTTCAAAAGAAATGTGCAGTCTTGATTACCTTATAGAACGGAGCGAAGAGGTGCACTGACCTCTGAGCAGAGAATACAGATATTTTTAAGATATCTAAGTGAATCTGGATTTCAGTATGGTGCAGTAGGACAAGATCTTGGATGGAGTTGAACGTACGTTATAGTTGTCGTTGACAGTTGCAGCATGAATTAAATGCTAGGCATTGTTGGTACATAACGGGTGATTTTTTAAGAGGTTTAGAACTTTTTTTTAAAAAAAAACACAAAAAATTCGAAAAAATGAATGAAATATTTATTTGAATCGATAGTTTGAACCTTGCAATTTAATGTTTAAAGATAATTTCATGCAAATGTTGACCGCGGCTGCGTCTCAGGTAGCCCATCCGCTGAGTCCAATTTTGGCATACTCTTTCACACATATCGGCCGGTATCTCACGAATGAATGCATGGATGTTGGCTTCCAGTGCGTCAATCGAAGCGGGCTTGTCCCTATAGACATTAGCATTGACATACCCCCACAAAAAATAGTCTAATGGTGTCAAATCGCACGATCTAGGCGGCCAATTGACCGGCCCGAAACGTGAAATTAACTGTTCACCAAACTCGCCTCGCAATTGCGCCATTGTTTCGCGTGCTGTGTGGCATGTGGCACCGTCTTGTTGAAACCACATATCATGCAAGTCAAGAACTTCCATTTCGGGCAAAAAAAAGTTTGTTATCATCGCTCGGTAGCGTTCACCATTGACAGTAACGCTGCGATTCGCATCATCTTTGAAGAAATATGGCCCAATAATGCCGCCGGCCCATAAACCGCACCAAACAGTGGCTTTTTCGGGATGCATTGGTAGCTGTTGCAATGCTTCTGGCTGATCTTCACTCCAAATGCGGCAATTGTGCTTATTTACGTACCCATTCAACCAAAAATGAGCCTCATCGCTGAACACAATTTTTCGATAAAAAAGCGGATCCTCGGCCAGCTTTCCAAGAGCCCATTCACCAAAAATTCGGCGTTGTGGTAGGTCGGCTGGCTTTAGTTCTTGCACCAGCTGTATCTTAAAAGGCTTTACGCCCAAATCCTTCCGCAAAATTTTCCACGTAGTGCTGTAACAAAGGCCTAACTGCTGGGAACGGCGCCGAATCGACATTTCGCGGTCTTCTGTCACACTAGCTGATACGGCCGCAATATTTTCTTCACTACGCACAGTACGTAAACGTGTTGGTGGTTTAATGTCCAACAAAGTAAATTTGGTGCGAAATTTGGTCACAATCTTCCGAATAGACTGCTCAGAAGGTCGAGAATGCCGACCATAAAATGGAAGCAGCGCGCGATGAACATTTCGAACCGAGCACGAATTTTGATAGTAAAATTCAATAATTTGCAAGCGTTGTTCATTTGTAAGACGATCCATGGTTAAATTGCAAACCAAACTGAAGCTGTTTGACAGTGACACAAGGTACTAAACACACGTCAGCTGTCAAAACCAGTGTTGCCAAAACCAAACCAGCTAAAAAATCACCCGTTATATAAGCCATTAAAAGGTACAATTACAAAGTTAATGAAGTATTATAAAGCAGATACTTAAAAATTGTGCGAACTGTTAATTAAATTAATGTTAGAGAGTAACTCAAAAATAAGATAATTTTCTTTATACTTTTTAAAATATCAAAACTGTTTTATTGGAGCTACCCAATCTATGTACAAATTTGAAACCAATTGGTCCACAGTGAATGAATAGACGCAGAGACTGACGGAAAATATGATAAAAACATTTTGTACCCAAAATCAAAACTTGCCCTATAGAACAGATAGTGGAAAAACAAAATCCAAAACAACCTTCCTTTCGGTCTATATATGAACAGTTCTAAAGCTACCTAGTCGAAACATGTGAATAAAAAACAAACTGCTTAAATTGCGAAGCTTAAACTAGAATTTAAATAGCTTGTGCTAGATGCGTTATCATTTTTTTTTATTCACATAAAACAAAGCTTAAGCTAGAACTGTCTAGCTTTAGCTGCTAGTAAAAGCTATGACTAGTTGGCTTTAGCTTCCTCCAAAAAAAGCTTTAACTTTTTTTTTATTCACAAGACCCAATGATTCCGTCAGCCAAAAATACATACCATAACAGTGACCTTTTGTGAATTAAGCTTTTCCTTGGATTACGGATTTTTGTAGATATTCATAGATTACACGTGTATTCAAGTGTCCAAAGATCTTTATCGAAAACCCACATCTGCATATTAACTCCTACCCTCACCTCCCCGTTGTGAATACTTGGTATGTAGTAGTATATCAAAAGAAGCTTTCGTTTCAATTCAACCTCTTTGGAAGGCTGTTGTGGGCAACAAACGAGCAAGAAGGTGTTAGTGCTTTCATTAAGCCACTTATCCCTGCATCCGGAGCAGAAGAATTCACCAGATGGAATTAGCTTGCCTCCAGGTTAGTGGTAGTGCCGTCGGCATTACATCCATGGAAAAAATGGGGTTGCTAGTTGCTAAGCATCATACAGCCTCGGACACGGAGTGGTTGTGGGCTTGTTGACATATCCCTTTGACTTCAAATAAACATCGCCAATTGATCCAGTCCACCTGAATTTTTTAACTATTCTCTTCAAAATTGACGAAGTTAAATGAATATTCTGGCTATACTACTTTGTACGAAATTTTCGAACTATGGCCGCCAAACTTTTATTATTTAAAAAAAAAATGTTTCAACAATGATCTCTCACGTAACGTTCTATTTTTATCAATCCTAAACTGTAAGCTGTCAAATAGTTTTTTAGGGTTGCCAATTCTTTACTGCACAAATGTGGTCAAATTCCAAGCGTCAATTTTGGGACACCCTTTTTATAATTGTATTTTGGATGTAAATTCTTCGTTCGTGGCGGACTTATGTAGGTAAAAAAAATAAGTTTTACTTATGTGAACGAGCGACTGACGACAATTCCCATTTAGGCATATGTCTTGTATTTCCCACGGAGAAGAAAGCTTATAACAACAAATACGAGCTCTGTGTCAGATATACATACAAGTATGATTAGCAGTGCCCTAGTAATAACATTAAAATTCCCATATAGTCGATTCTAACACTAAACTTTAGGAATGGAAGGCAGCTTTGGTTTCGGGAAGTTAAACCTGCGCGACACCAATTCAGATAGTGGATTCAAGCTGATCGATCCGGGGCATCCGGAGCAAGACCTAAATAATTCCATTTTTTTACTTTTCTATAGTAATAAAACTAGTAATAATTTTTTTGATACGACATGAAAATTGAAAGGTGCTTCAGAAATTATGGCATCGACATTTTTTTTTTTGTACCCCAACTCTGGTACGAAGTGCTTGAAGAATTTCGATTACGGATGAGCCTTGTCCTTTGTCGATTCAAAAAGTTATAAATTCTTTAGAAGAAGAACATTGTCAAAAAGTCATCAGAAATGATGCCCCTGGTTTGGAAATTAGTGCTGGGAATCACAAGCAGCTGAACAAAAGGCATGCAAAGCAGTGCTGCGTAGAAGACCAGAGCTGCTCACGAGACTTCTCAGAATTATAAATGAAGGATCATGAGAAGCGTTCAATCACGAAAATAGAAGGATATCATAACAGGAATAAAGTTCGGAACTTAACAAAAGGTAAACGGAACTTCTTAAGTTTACAGGACGCCCGCCATCTAAATATCGCTATCAAGATCTTTACTGTCTTATCTTTTGTCTGCCTGAACCATCGACTTTTCCCATTACCTCAGATTTTTGTACATACTTATCAGAAACTTCCAATAGACACCCACCATCTTTTCATCGATTTTAAGGCCACTTATATGACAGTTTCAGTATAGGCGAGTTATAAAGAGCAATATCTTATTTTGACATCAATGTTACACTCGCTCGTTTGCACAGGATATAACGATGGATAACGCACGCTGCTCCATCTAGGTCGGTAGGACCTTACCAATGTCAAATTCTACTATTTATTGCTGCTTTTTAAATTCAGATTTAATTACCTAAAATAAATATTGTTTATTTTTATTTATTTCATAAAATCTTATTCCTTCTAAATTAAAAAAAAATAAAATCCTGATTAATAAAAAATTTTATTATTCTCGCATTTAACTTGACTTCTGTATCAAAGTCTTACCTTTTGAACGCAGGCTTTATAAACAAAATGGGTAGCATTTAATTTTTTTTTGTCAGTTGGTAGTTATATTTATGATTTCCGTAAAAATTTAGCAAACCGGAATTGGATAAAATACCATTATCAGAGCATTTTCATACCATAACTCAAAATTGTTAGATTGCTTTTGTATATGATTAATATGAAACTTTTAGGAAAAAACTATATAATTTATTATTAACCTAGAAATTCTACAATATTAAATTTTCATTATGTTAAAATACAATAATTAGTTATTCATAAAAGAAAAAAAAAACAAATATATAAATTTGATCCATGCGTATAAGAAAAGTGGTACCTATATAGTTTGAAATTGCATGTCGAATACCAATAAAACCAAATTTAAACGTCCTCAACTACTCAAACTCGAAGGAAAACCCGACTCTCATAAAGCAGACCATAAAATTAATTCAAGACCTATACCTATACCTAAATATAGTATGGGTGATATTTATCGGCTGTGACCACACAGCATAAAGCTCAATGGTTCCATGAGCACACGCTTAAGATTTTTTCACGTACGTATATATATTTTAAGGACCTTAACTATACGTATTTTATGCAAATATTCTTTTGACCGTTCGGTCGTTCGGTTGGTCTTTATTTTCGGTTCGCTCTTACAGTCTTACACCTTATGACCCTTTATAAAATCTAGAAGTAAAACCTAAGCCCTGTTGACAGTAGGTACACGACTCGAAGTAAGCTTATTTTTCCTATTCTAATGCAAATTGGTCTTGAAATTTATAACCTGATGAAAGTGATCCTTTTGTTAGGGGGTAAGCAGCGTCGCGTTTTTTTTTTATTTTAATTTTATTTAATTATTTTCTGGTTGGTTGGTGGAACTTAAATTGAGTTGTAGCTACGCTGCGAATAAGGCATAATCGAGTGGAAGGACATATAATTTTTTTTTCGGGACTCGCATTCTTGTGAGCGGTTCTTTTTTACCTTTTAGTTTCAGTTTATAAATCAAAGGAAAATACCTTTAAGCCAATTAAGGCAGAGATAAGGATTAGTTATGTCCCTGATTAGTATTCATAGTTTTTCCTTTTTTTCGCTTGACCATTTTAGTTTCTGGCGATTTCCATAATAAGCTGCTATTTGACTTTTCTATAAAATAACAGGTTAAGGGATAGAGGGCAATATAGTGCTCTATATAACCACCAACATGGCATGGAAAACGACTTAAAATCACCGCCGAAAATCGAGGGTTAAATGCGTATATATGGGTTGAGATGAGCGAATTTTTATTATTTGCTACTTCTGGTTTGTTATTTGTGGTAAAATTATGCAAGACTGTGCGACGCACACGCTATGTGGTTTAAGGATCAATAAATCCAGAAGAACCGTATAATCACTTTGAATTGTTTATTTCTTTTCGTTATTTGGGACGAACATTATAAGTGAATTTGTGACGGAAACAAAATCGCTTGGTATTTGAAGTGACAACAAGGAAAATTGGTGGATGTGAAATTTGAATGAAAGGTTGGATTTAAATTTATTTTTGATGTGTAAACATCTATACTGGCGTTAGGGTGAAAAAAAACGTAACGTATCTTGTGATCGTGTTCGCGATTGTGATGTGTTTACACATCTTTACCGTGAGTTCAGGCACTCACACTTTTTTTTTTTAATCTTGGCCTTTGATATGTCATTTAGTTTCTAAGACAAGCGTGGAGCAAGTTGCGTAAACAGTCAAAATTAACTATTAACATTTTGTATACTCCTGTACTGTATTTTTGAGAACAAATGCTTACACATTCTCACTGCCATCAGAGAGGAAAAAAAGAAAAGGAGCATTTTTTGTGCGATTTGTATTTTATTTGTTTCAAATAAAATTATATCTCCTTAACATATAATCGTCGGCAATTTGGCATTGCGCAATCAATTTTTGATTTCCATTTCATCTAATTGTTTTCGGTGTCAAAAGTATTGGGTCATTTTCTGTGTGAATTTTTATGAATTTCACTTCAAACGTGTTTTCGTATACAAAAAGTTTTTGCGTGGGAACTTGAGATAAAGGTAGTCTAAAAAAATCTACACCTGTCAGTGAATTTCTGAAATATCACTTTTGCCAAACGGCAGTGTTAGAGTTAAAAAAAATAAAAGCCACTGCATGTCATGCGTTGAATAAAATTTTGTCTGTCTTTTCAAAATTTAATAATTTGTAAACTATTTTAACATCAAAGGTGAAATAAAATAAAATTGAGTTTGAAACTTGAAGTTTAAAGCAGAATCGATGCAGTAGATGTTTATTTTTGATGAACGCAATTTAATTCTATTACATATATATGACTAAAATAAATAAATTGTGTGGCGCGACAGCTCTTATAGAACCAGACTCTAGTGACTTATCATGTCTCAAGCATTTCTGTGTGCGTGTTATTGGCAGAAATGAAGGGGACCTACAATTTTCTCCCGAATCTGAACAGCTAAGGTTAGAAGCACTGTTTCATGATACTGTTGGTTGTTTTACAGTTCCTCGCAAGAGGAAAACATTTCAGTTTTTAGGTATCATAGGCTGGGAATTAAACCGAAGACCTTCGGTGTAATAGTCCTAACAGTATTTATGACTATTCTAAAATATTACACCCATGTGCGAGCATTTGTAAAAAAGGATTTTGAATTTCTGGATAATAGAGTAAGTTACAGAAATTCACATTCGTGTAGTGCGGTTTAAGAGAATCTCTATGCTTGAGATTACGTCTGAAATTCGGATCATTGTTTAACTGTTGGGCCTTTTGGGAGGGAAAAATACAACTAGGCATTTCATTTGAACACTATTTTTAGAAGTAGCAACTGACGCGATGATTCTAAAAACTATCATTTTTAAAACATTTTCTTCTGTAAAGTGTTTAATAGACCTAAATGGGTTGTTGGAGCACCTGCCCAATACTGCGAGTTGTACAAAAATTTGGACAAAATTGAGCCTTACAAATAACATTGCTGCTGTTATAAGAGCAAGAAGTTACAAATTTCTATCATCGCAGTGTTTTTAGCGACATCGTTTATGTGATCATCTCACAGAAAGTGATCGGTACAGAATTTAACGAGTTTATCATACGCTGAAGTTGAAGTTCCACATCCGAATGTGAATCTAGACAAGAATAAAAAAAACTAAGTGTACTATCATCCACAAAACATTTTATATAGATTCCAAGACAAGACAAAAGATTATTTATAAATATAAAGAAGATATTTGAGGACAAAACGGAACCCTGAGGTACACCAGTACCTATTTATTTTGATGTATTTTAAAATTAAAACCGTCCAGTTTAACCGTATTGAACAGTGGAAAAATGTGTCTTATAATCCAAGAGATTCATTGAAAGAAAATGCACGAATTTGTTATAAGAAAACTTGATGTCAAACTCTATTAAATGCTTTAAAAATATCAAACGGAATAATCTTTGCTTTCTCCAAAATGATGTAAGGATTGGTTTCACTAGTCAGTGAAACGTACTTAAGCCCGTCATTAAAAAGCTTTCTTTTCGTTTCCAAATATTTCTGTGTGTTGTTGTTCATTTTAAAAGTATCGCCATTAATTTTAAGTTCCTATACTGCTGATCTTCGGAAAGAAGCCAGCCTTAAAATAGTCTTCTCTGCACCGTTCATGGAATGAACTTATTTTACTTCAGTTTCCCAGGCCCTCTACCGAGTTCAACAAATTTATATTTTATATCATATCTCTTGGAGTGAATTAATTATCAAATACAATGTATATACATATTAGTCGTGTGACGCATTTTACCCGATCTATCCTTATAGGCATCACTGGTGAACCCTAACCGCATGCGCCTTGTGAGGTTATATTGACAGTAATACCATAAATAATATCTACCACTGAAAAAAACTTTGGTCCCCTTTGAAGGAAGTCAATTGAGATGAGTTGTTACTCAAAATGTTTCTAATCTTCAATGATAAACAATATTCAAAACACACAACCAAGAACAAGTACAATTTCTTAACTCGCTTCCTGAACTAAGATAAAAACATCATTCTGCTAAATAGCTTTTTTTGATACTTCCTTGGTACGAGGGATGTGTATTTAGATCATAATTTTAAAATATTAGTTTATAATTGACACAAACAGGGTTTAAGAATAGGTACGTATCTGAATTGTAAAAGTCTTAAACTGCACATTATTGCAGAATTTATTGGAGTTTCACTCCTACATAAAAAAAAATTGAGCTCCACCATTTTTTTTTCGAATCATTTTAGGTAAAATTCGCTCGTATTCGGTACTCCATCACCAATTTGCGATTCTTAAGTGACAGATGCACAAAAGCCACCAAACTCACACCACATGTCACATCTCTTTACTCTCTTACACACACACAGAAAATTGCGAAGCAAATAAAATTGTTGTATCAAAACGGTGACATGTTTTTTTTTTTCTCGAAAAGCATCTAACATTGCATTTCTTAAAGAATGACATTTGACTTAAATTATGACGTTTTATCCACTAGAAAACATTTAGTTAGATTTTCGAACTTAATTTACATATTTTAATTAAAATTAAATTATTTACTGAACAGAATTTACGTAAAGGTATGCCTACACAAATTTATTCTTCTTCTATAATAATTCTTCACTTTAACCTCACTTCACTTAAAATGGTTATCAGTTTATTCACGATTTAAATTTAAGTTTTATTATTTTGTTATAAAATTTATCATTATAGCTGCTGCATATAGGTTTATTTCAAATAATAAGAAACAAAGATGGTAAAATGTTTAATATATACAATTTTATTATTGCCTTAATCATTAAGTACATTTAATAAGCACATTTTAATTATAAGAAGCTTATTACAAAAATTATTGATGAAGCTCACCTAAACTTTGAAAAATTATATCCCACAGCACTTTTTTGAAGAGAATAATTATTTTATTTGAAAACTGCAAAACTGTTTTGATATTTATAAACTACCGCACATCTGTCAATATTCCGTTGTTAGGTTAATCGTATTTACAAAAAGTCACAATTAAATTCACAATAAACCAAATTACAATTCACTTAACAAAAAACAAAAAAAAACACCGCGAATTGAAGATATATAGACTTAACTTTATGCCGACAAAAGTTCAAAGTTCCCTTTTTTTCTCTAGATATACATACATAGGTGGTTATAGAATTCGGTAGCCAAAAATGAAGAGAACGCGTGCTATGGCTTGACCACTACCAAAAACAAACTAACAACTGAATCCGAATCGAGACGGGGCCGTATAGAAACGTTCCACTAACGTCCTCGTCATCGGTCGCGCTTTTTTAGTTATTTTCTTTTTGTTGTTGCGTATCTATCTCACTCTGGCTCAAGGTCTGTGAAACAACCATTTCCAAACCGAAACCAAAATTGAGTCACAGCGAAGAGTGGGATGTTATAACACACCTTCTTCCACGGATGATAGATAGACACAACGGCAAAGTATAGTGACTATAACCTGGCCACGGCCAGCGCCATCTACAGTTGTTCATTATACTCGTATACAGCACAACCACTACCATAGTCAACAACATTATCCAACCAGAAACAAGTACGGAGCATGACGGTACCAGACAAACGGAGTCATCCGATAGGTTGAATACCACTTAAAGTTCATTCTTTCATGTCGGGTGTTCATTTAGTTTACAGTTGCGATGAACTATAAGAGGCGTTACCTGCTGGCCTTTTGCTGGTGGTGGTTTGGTGTAGCACAGCAGCAGAAAAATGTCGGCTCTTTGTTACGCATGCTGGATGGAGGCAATACAAATTGAATGCACCAGGTCTCGACTTGATCCGAATCCGAGAGATACATATATAGATATTTTTGGTATCGGGTGAAACTGTGTAACGAAGTGGAATAGCGATACGTTTTCCAGTTCATTCTGCCACAGTGAACGACGCGAAGACGTGGCGTAACCGTCACAGATACATTCTCGGTTTCCGGCCAATCGCAATGGCAATGGCACGCGAATGCAATCAAGAACCACAACGGTGTACGTTTATAATTAAAAAAAAAATGAGGACTTTTAAGGAGGAAGGTGGGATTGGTTAGATATATACAGTTGAATTGTTTCCTCTATAAGGGTGGCGGATTATAGCTATAGATTGACTTCTTGTTGTGATGGTATCAAAGTAGATTTGCTAGCAGACACAATTCAATATTTGAATATTAATTAAAAATGCCGAAAAATGTACCTTAACCCTGGATATCTAGGGATATGAACTTCTCTTATCTGAGGTTATTGATAAATTGAAAAGAAAATTTTTTAAGAATAAATGAGTTTTGGTAAAAAAGTGGCTTGGCAATTAAATTCGGATTAACATCTATTCTCATTAAGGAATTTGAGTTTTTAAAATTGGCACTAGAATTAAACTAAAATTTAGGATAAGAATTCCTTTAAAGTCATTTTACATAAATTTTAATTAAATTTCTTAAGAAAAGATATCAACTTTAAGGCATTATTTGATTCTTCTTTTTAAAATTTATCAAAAAATGACAACCAGAACAATCTTAACGAAGGTTTTTTATTTCCGATTGGTGAAACGAAAGAGTTGAGCATCGAACTTTAGAAAGTATTTTTTTATGATGCTATAACTGGTTGTTTGATCATCATAATATCAAAATATAAATAAAAGTGAACACATTTTTAGTATTTTTTTATTTATATTTCCTTTCAGAAAGTAAAACGTTAATTGATCCATGGGAAGCAAGAAATTCTGGCAATGAACGGAAGTTGAAGACATTTTGAATTTCTATATATTAAAACTTTAAACAGTAGCGATATTGTTATGCATTTTTTTAACATAAATAAGAAAAATTAAATTATGTGAGTTAAATTTAATCGTTATTTTACGAGTGAATTCATTTAAACAAACTTTTTTATACAATTTGACATAAAAGTATAAAAATTACTTTTTCTCACATCATCCACATATTTATGTTATTTTTAATTATTATTATTTACTGACGTATTGGTGAATGGGTGATGTTTGTTTAAAAAATAAATGCGTTTGAAGGTTTTTCAATGAAAAAACAAACACCTGATTGAGTTTTCAAACATAAATCAGGTCAAAATGTGTATGTTTGGCTCCCTGTCTATTTTGGCACTAGCTAAAGAGAGGCCTATTAGAAAAAAAAATATTAAAAACTAGCTATAAACATTTTTTCTCGATGCAATTTTTCTTTCCAATCAACAGGATTTGAAACAAATCTATTTAAAAAATACTCCAATACTTTGTTTTATGGTTAAGACTTTGTATAACAATAAAATGCATAAAGTCCGTTCTTTTACCCAATATAAAGTTTGCTGATACGAAACTTAAATATTGTATTCCTAAAAGGGGACAGTTACGCAGAGACGGTCGTAAGGACGGTTGAAATTTTTCTAAAGATTTTGATCGTTTATAAATTAAAATACCACACCCCCAATTCTCCATACCCACATCAATCTTTTCTGATTATTTTTGAACTTTCAAGTTCCGATAAACCTTCATGTATTTGAATCATATAGTGAGGTGTAATCATTGTAAACGGAATTCCTTTTTTTTAAGATTCTATGACCAGGTTGCTCGATCTGTTTATACCGATGCTAATGGGAAATTTGTTTCAAGAAATCGAAGAATATCCCGAACATTACTCAAATAATAAAATATCCTTCTTCCTCGGGACTCTCATTGACATAATATATTTCTTTTTTTTATTGAACAATCAAATTTGACAAATATCTACTTTACGATATCTATAACATTTCTATAAAAAAAGAAAAAAAAAACAATACAATAAATTTTATCAACCCAAATAAAATATCGCAATAAATTAATTTGAACATCATTTCAACTCGTAAACATCTAGATAACATTTCAGAATAAAAAATCCAGCCCAATTTCGTAATTGTTTACTTGTGATCCTCCCTTGCGCTTAGAACATGCGACACACGACAAACATAATTCCGGTGTTGACCCGACAAACGATAATTTCCTTGTATAGTTTATACATATGTATGTATTATGGCGATCCGATAACTTGCATGTTCGCTCGCAAAAGGTGCAGAGAGACACCTGAGGTCCTAAAACCGACATCAAGCAATATCCTCATTTGGTACCTATATACGTGACTCTTATAATAGCATCCAATCAACCTACCTGTTCGTGTGCCAAATTTTCGTCGTGTTCGTCTTCGTCCTCCATCGTATATATGTATAAGTCATAAAGAAATCTCTAAACATTTCTAATTGTATCTGCGTATCTTTATCTCTGCAATCAGGTATAGGTACCTATATATCAGCGGCGTGCGTCGGTGGCGGCGCTTCGTCGTTGTTGTCAATTTGATGATGATCCACCCTAAATACCGTAGAGTAGATGTGGGCACCTGCTCGATCGTTGATGGACACGGGACATTAGATTTCTATTCACCAAACAAACCGTCCTCTTTTTGGGATATAAATTATAGTCCTTCAGTTTTGATGATCAACGCAATATAGTTTTCTAAAAAAAAAAAACGACAAAAACAACAACAAATCAGCGGAAATAATAGATGCAATTTAACGAAACATCAGCAAAGCGAAGTTGCTTTGGTATATAGGCAGAAGGTTCATTGATCTGATCAAGGTAAGCCAATTTAAGTTCTTCGGTCCTAAGTAGGATGGACCCAAATTCACCCAACCAAAAATTTAAAAAAAAAACAAAAGAACTCAAATCGGCGTGTGCCTGAGGCACACTGCAATCATTCCACCCACTTGTACACTGCAAATCCATTTAATGACCATGAAATGTTTGGCCATTCCACTGAGCTCACTTTCCACGCAGCCCATCACCGCATATAGGTATATTCATTTCGCCAAATTAAGCCACAAATTTTTTTGAATTTACCCCGAAAATCCGAATCTAATGCATTTTTGGTGCAGTAGCCTCCAGTGGCAATTGAAAAGCATCAGCTCGCAGAAAATGCGGGCAAAAACAAAAACCCTGATGATGAACCTTATAAACAGACGACGACCATGATCATGGATCTAAAGCACAAGGAGCTCACAACTAATTGCATCAAATCACGCACGCGTATATATACGTGACGTATAAGCGTGCTCTAGGTAGCTGCCAGCGTGGCATAGCATTAGGATCCAGGGCATTCTTGCCACCATATTATTTTTTTTAGTTCAGGCTTCAATTCGGTGCGGCGGTACTTCTGCGCGTAGGTATGTATATGTGTAGTGTAGTGTATATGCAAATTAGGGAGGTAATAGGACTTGAAATACAATCTGTGATTATTGAGAAAATGATAGGGTATGGGTGTGTGCTTGGAGCCTTAAAGCTTATATATTCTGCCACATTGTTGTAAGTCAGACAAAATATAAAACTTACGCCGCAAGAATACAAAACACTTGCAAAAATATATTTCCACATCTTTTATAGCGCGCAGAAGTCTTAAATAAAATGATGTTCCTTGTTACAAGAGAATTGGAACATTGATTCCAACATTCTTCTTTAGAATTAAGAGCATTTATTTTATTCATTGTATTTATAATAGGCTTCTTTTATTGGTATAACCTTTAGCCACCACAGCAATGCAAGTCCGAAAGTTCTCACCTCGCAATTTTCACACACAAACTGTCATGCGTGATACAGTTGGTGTGATTTTTTTTCCTCAGAGTTTTGACAGCAAAGCTGAGAAATTTTGCTGAGGAATCCTGTTCAGGTAACTGAGATTGCTGAGATCTCCAAGATCTCATTTTCCTGAACATGCCTAGTAATACAGTTTTTCCAATCCAAACAGTATAGCGTCTTATTTAACATTTAAATCGCCGCAAAGTTGGTTTACCTGTTAAAATCAGATGTCACCGCATCATTATTTGGAAATAAAATATAAAATAAATTGGGTTAAAGTTGCCCTTTATTTTGACTGCTGCAGTGCTGCACCTATTATTATAATTTATATACATATATTTTTCGCATTTTCCACTAATTTGGATACTCACCTGTTTATTTTCCAAAACAAAACATGCAATACCTAGCAAGAACAAAATCACTTCTAAATAATTAAGGGATGTGTTGGAAATATTTTGTTTTTAATATCAAATTGAATTAGAGTTGAAATTAATGCTGGGTTAACAATTACCATGTTGAAAGATTGAAGTGACAAAAAACAAAGAATCTTTGTATTTTTCCAACTTTTTATTTTCATAATATGATTTACTCTTAATAGTGAACAAAAATATTTTGCAAAACTTCACGTTTCTTGAGCAATCCCATCTAAAAATTAAAATTCCAAAATTAGAATTTATTAGAACTTATTAATAATAATCTTGACTAAAGAATTTTACTTAAAATGTTTAGTGGATTAATTCGACTTAACCAAAAACGTTTTTTTTTATATTTAAAATAAATGAAAAATTAGCTAAATTTCTGTGTAATCGGCCTGTTTCCATGGCAACTGGAAGAAAAGTCTTAGTTTTGTTAAAACAGCCTAATTCAATGACAGTCAAAAATCTGCTGATAATTTGTTGTTTTACTGAAGAATGCTAAAGATCGACTTTACCTTTCGAGTAAAGAATTTATTGTTACTATGTTTCCCGAAAGTTAGCAGCAATAAAAATAAATACAAAAATATATATTGGGTGGCACGCCAGCTGGTGTAGAACCCGGGTCTAGTGACTTACAACTCTCAACCATTCCTGTGTGCAGGAATGGAGGTGACATACAATTTTCTTCCGAATCCGAACGGTCAAGATGAGAAGCACTCATGACAAAGACATCCTCTTGGAGGATTTGCCAATTACTCGCAAGAACCCGTAAAAAGCATTTTAATTTTTTTTTAGGTGACATATACTGGGAACAGCAATACAAACCAATAACACACTTTAGCCACTTTTATGTACACTCTTTATTTCTGTGGCTGGTGTTCGCAAAGTGTTCTTGTTTCCCTATATATAGATATATATAGAATATACAATATATATATATATAAACCAATATATAGAATATACGCCAAAAATGACGATCATTTGACGCTCAATTTGACTTTTTCAAAATAATTAAATAAATTGGTATGAGAAATCTTCCAGACTTTAAAAGTTTAAGTATAAATCTACTTAAATCTCGGTTAAATGATTGATGTAAACGTAAATGTAATATCAAATATGGTTACTTTTTTTATATAAAAAGATAAAGATGCTCTTATCTTGGTATATTCTCCAGAAGAAAATAAATTTGTTAAAAAAATCAAGGAGTGCAATGGGATACGATTTTTCATCCCTGAGCGAAGCGTTGATATTTTGATGTTGATAACGCACCTAAGGACAGCAATTTATGTGCTGATTGATGACGTCAAGAAGTGAACGCATTGATTAATTAAATCACCACATATTGGTTCCAGTGAAAACAAAGAAAACTATTGAATAACATCAACGAAAACATCCTTAAATTTTCGAAGCCTGCCAACATTCAGAAACAAATATTTTTCTGCAATCGTTTGAGTGTCAAATTTTTCTAGGCATTCTAAAACTTTGTTTCAACTCTCAACACGCTATTATTGTATGCACGTTTGTGACTGACTATGTAAATTATCAATTTTATTCCATTGGTAAAATGTTGCTGCTCTTGAATTAATAAGGTTTTTGAGGATTGGTAGAATTGGACTGCGTTCATTAACGTCAAAGATGACAAAAAAAGTGATTTTTCATCAAAATCATTTGGAAAAGTATAGTCTGATGATTAAGCTGTTAAATTTTGATAAACGTTTTCGAGGAACCTATAAATGTATTTGTAAGCCAAAAAAATCAATCAAAAACATTCCTTTTTTTTGTTAAACTATTACTTTAGAGTTCAGAGTTCAGACCCGATAAGTTGTATCTTCTTGCGAACTTCCCTTTCACCATTAAAATTCCACTAAATTTGTTTACCGACCGCGACGGCGACAATCCATTCTCTGATAAATCAATCAAAAACCCCGGTTTTTAATTATATAACTCGAAGCTGACTGCTTCGTGTTATTTCTCAATTTTCACGCTTCAACGAACACAAAGTCATCTATTTTATGATGCGCATACACATTCAACTGTGACCATAAATCGCATATGTTGATATAAATAAAATTGGCAATAAAGTGATGTGTGAAGGCTAAAAAAAATCAAGACAGGTGGCGCGGTATTTTGAATCGGTGCTTTGATCAATAGATGTGGTTTATGCTAATCAATTGGACACTTAAACTATAGAGTTTAAATAGGCTCTTTTTAGAAACGTATAAATTAATTAAATAGGCACTTCTTTGAAGCATATAAACAAAAACAAAATAATGATAATAATAAAATAACACTTCAAGAATTCCTATTTAAATTTTTAAATATCCGGTTGATTTTTATTTTTTAAACTAAAGTTTAAGACGCTTTTAACTATACATTTTATTGGTCTTAGAGCTACCTAATATTTAATTAAATTTGAATTCGAAATCTTAAAAAGATATTAAGGTTTTAATTGTTAGTACCTGGGAGACCGAGCTTCGCTCGGCTTTTTCTAATTGAAAAAAGTGAAATATGTATGAGAAATATAGACATGGCAGTTAATAGAAAACAACATATGTCATCCATTAAATTTGTTCACTTTATAAATGCGTTCAATGGAGATGCTTCCATATTATGTACGTGGAGATAAATATGTAGACAGTTTGACATAATGTGGAAATACCTGCACGCATGTGGAGATACATTGATGCATCGACATATGTTTGGATAAATTTGGTGGAGATAAATATGTGGAGTTACATTTGCAGATTCCTCCACTTGCATATATTAAATACAAAATTTCCTCCAGATAGTTAGAACTGTTGCTTTAGCGCCCCTTTAGTTAAGGGCCTGGGTGATACAACAAAAGTGGACGTGGAAGGGCGTGGGCGGTTTTTCCAATTTTTTTTTTTATTTTGTTCTTGCTTATCAGTACACTTCCTGATAATTTCATCCAAATCGCTGAAACCAATTTCATGCAAATCGTTGGATCCGTTTCGGATATTTTTTGTTTTTCAATTTTTCTCACTCATAAGAATGAACTCTAAAACTTTTACTCAAATAGTTTGAGTAGCTTCCGAGAAATAGAAATAATAAAAGTAGTCGTGACATTGGCGGATTTTATTAAAATCAATTTTCAATTTTTTTTCTTGTTCATATCTAAAAATAAACTGAAAATTTCGAATTGTCTTCGAGAAACCAAAAACTAATAAAAGTGGGTGTGGCAGTAGGCGAAGTCTACATATTTCTTTTAAAATGTTGTTCCTACTTATAAAAGAGAACGCTCACTGAAAATTTTATGCAAATTGTCGGAGCCGTTTCCGATAAACTAAAAACGACAAAAGTGGACGGAGCAGTGGGCGGATTTCACTAAACTTTTCTTAACTTTATTCTTCTTATTGAGGAGAAAAAACTCTGAAAAATTCATTAAAATGGCTAGTTCCGTTTCCGAGAAACCAAGCAATAATAAAAGTGGGCGTGGCAGTGTGTGGATTTTAGTAAAAGAATTTTTCAATTTTTTGTTATAAGAATAAACTCTTATAACCTCATAACCTCATTTAAATCGTTTGAATTGTTTTCGAGACACTAAGAAATAATAAAAGTGGGCGTGGCACCAGGCGGATTCTACTTATTTCTTTTTAAATTTTGTTTCTACCTATAAAAGAGAACGTTCTCATAAAATGTCATCTAAGTTTTAAGACCCGTTTCCGATAAACTAAAAACGAAATAAGTGGGCGGTGCAGTGGGTGTTGCTGTGGGCGGATTTCACTAAAGTTTCCTTTACATTTTTCTTCTTATTGAGGAGAAAAAACTCTGAAAAATTCATTAAAATGGCTAGTTCCGTTTCCGAGAAACCAAGCAATAATAAAAGTGGGCGTGGCAGTGGGTGGATTTTAGTAAAATAATTTTTCAATTTTTTGTTATTAGAATAAACTCTTATAACCTCATAACCTCATTTAAATCGTTTGAATTGTTTTCGAGACACTAAGAAATAATAAAAGTGGGCGTGGCAGTAGGTGGATTCTACTTATTTCTTTTTAAATTTTGTTCCTACCTATAAACGAGAACGCTCTCATAAAATTGTATCTAAGTTGTCGGACCCGTTTCCGATAAACTAAAAACGAAATAAGTGGGCGGTGCAGTGGGCGTTGCTGTGGGCGGATTTCACTAAATTTTTCTTAAAATTTTTCTTCTTATTGAGGAGAAAAAAACTCGGAAAAATGTATTAAAATGGCTAGCTTTGTTTCCGAGAAAGCAAGCAATAATAAAAGTGGGCGTGGCAGTGGGTGGATTTTAGTAAAAGAATTTTCCAATTTTTTGTTATAAGAATAAACTCTTATAACCTCATTGAAATCGTATGAATTGTTTAAGAGAAACTAAGAAATGATAAAAGTGGGCGTGGCAGTCATAGAATTTTACTAAATATATTTTTTTATTTTTTTTCTCGATCATAACAATAAACACTGAAAATTTCATCCGAATCGTTGGAGCCGTTTTCGAATAGCCAATAACTAATAACAGTGGGCGTGGTAGTAGGCGGATTTTACTGATTTTATTTTTTTAATTTTTTTCTTACCCATGAAAGTAAACTCTGAAAATTTTATTCAAATCGCTGGAGCTGTTTCCGAGTAATAAAGATATTTCAGACCGATTCCGTCATACTTAAAAGTAAGAAAAGTGGGCGCGGGGTGGGCGGATTTTACTAAATTTTATTTTTTATTTTTTTTCTCGTTCATCGTAATAAACTCTGAAAATTTTATCAAAATCGTTGGAGCCATTTCCGAGAAAAAACAAATATATATAAATATATAAATATAGAAATATAGAAATATAGAAATATAGAAATAAATATACAAGAATAACTCGTTTAAAGTAATAAGATTGATGAAGCATGATTTTTTTTGTTCAAACATCTAATGTGTCAAATTAGAGTTATATTGTGAATTGTTTGATGATTTTATAAAGAGAGCAATTCACGTTCAGACGATCGCATAAGAATGTCGGATGCTTATCACAGATTTTCAATGGAAAATTTACAAAATTTATCTTGAATATAACCACTGTTTCAACGTGAATTGTCCATTTAATTGATCAAACGATTCACAATATGAAACTTCTATTTTCACACATTATAGATTTTCGTAAAAAAAACATAATCTCAATCAAATATATAACTTTTACTTTTGAGAATATAAAAAATGTAATTTATAATGAGCCCATAAAAATTTAGACGGTCGTGAAAATAATTGCAAGATTCGTAGCGATGTAGTTTGGAAAATTAATAATTATCGTGAATGTACTTCATGCGACCGGAGATCAATTTAAAACTTCTACACACCTTGAGATCGTCCTAACGTGAATGATTCCTCTGATAAATATTTGCAAAACAAAAAATTAAACTTAAATATAAGCTGCCAACATGACAGGTTAAAATCATTTGACGGTGAACTCAAAAAAAAAATACATCTTCACTTGGGTCATGTTAACAAATCTCGCCAAATCACTCGCACATAACCCAAATCCAAAAAAAAGGCAAATATGCTGAACTAAACTTTGAGTTGACATGTCACGCGTAGACTTTTCCACCTTTCCTATATTATATTCAAAAGCAAACAATATTTCGCAAAGGATTGAAATCACGTCATACTCCAAGGACAATCCTCCCATATATACCTACCTAACAAAATCTACTTTTAACCGAAAAACATTTGCATATTCCGTGAATTGCTAAACCAAAACCACAACGAATATCTCACACTCACGCGAACCTCCATCTACTTGCTCATTTCTCTGCCACGCCGCGCTACCGTCCACCGACTCACGCCTTAACAATGGACAAAGTGGGGGAGGTGGGTGTAAAAGTAAAAACTCCAGTTGATGGCCCCGAGGAATCTCTGCAAAGTTAAGATAAAACAGTCAACACAATAGGACTTTAGCATCAGTATAAGGACTTTTCCCATCCATCCAAGCGTCAAATAAGATCAAATTATGTCTCTCTCGTGTGCACACCTCTGCTGCTGCCTCCTGTCAGAAGTGAAGCTTCAGCCTGTCAGAAAAGCCCATTCGCCAGTTAAAGTATAGTATACACTACACACTCCCTTAACGTTGCTATTGCCGTCGTCGTCGTAGTCGTTCATTCTCCGAGCACAACAACATCGCCAAAGCCAAAAACCAACTCTCGGAACTCTCCACTTGACAATGGGATTATATTTTGACTTCTTTAAGCGCCCTTTATCGGATAAGGAAACAATTACCCATACCCATAGGTTCTCATCCCCCATCACACCATAGCTTCATCGATCGGGAACATCAGGGGTGTTTTCTATATAATAAAGCACCAGCAAAATACCAGCAACCCTCTTCCTTATGGATTTATATAGCTCTGTCGGCATTGCACAGTACGCATCCCTTCGCAGTTTGTGAAGAACTGGTAATCCTTGGTGTAATCGTTACATAATGGTCGTGTTGGCAAAACACTTTATAACTGGATTACAATGACAAAATTGAAACAGCAAGCGTTAGCAGTGTTAACAGCCCATTTCCAGCCACAGATACAGATACAGCTACAGCATTGTGAGCTAATCAAAACGAGGGTGATATATAATCATATAGGAAGGACATATGAAAAGGACACAGCAGCGCATTGATCAAATTTAATTTCACAATTGAATCGTTTTGGTATCAGTTCCAGAAAAGGTGGTTATGATTTCAATTCAATGATGACGATGATGGTGATGATGGGTTTTCTGTCGCTCTGCAGTTAAAGATAAAAATCCTTGGGAATTATAATTTTGTGTTTGTATATAATTTTTTAATCGTTCCCACAAATATTAAGAGGATGAAAAAAGATTTATGTATTTACATACGAACACGTGGTTTATTATTATGATTTAAGATAGAAAGTTGGTTTTAGTTATTCTATCAATCAACATCTGCATCAAAATCCTATAGTTTTTCTTGAAACTATATAAAACCCATTTCTGAGTCTTCATTTTTAAATAAAGTTATTTTTATCAACAGGTTTTGAAAAATTTTCTTTCAAATTCAAAATTTTAAAAACAAAATATTACTTACAGTGTTCGAGTTCAAACAAAATTGATATACAATTTGAGTATTTTAGTCAAGTCAATAAAAGTTTTTACTTCCAACTTTTACAGTGCAGCTCCGATTTTGATGATTTTTTATTATTTAAGTTCAGAAATATTCTGGAATGAACACAAAATAATTTTTTTTATAACATGTTGCGACTAAAACTATAGAATTAAAAAAAACGTATGAGAGAATTGTATATTCCCCCCAACACCCCTTTTAAAGGGGAGGGGAAATTTTCATTAAAATATATCTTAAATGGAAAAATTATTATTAAAACACATAAAAATGACGACAAGTCCTACGATATTTTCTAATATTTTTTTTAAACCAGATATCCATCCTATTTTGTACATATAAATCAAGTTTTGCCATGATTTTTTCATTGATTTTGAAAACAAATATACTAAATAACGTGTTTTTTAGAAAAAATCATATCGAAGTCAAAAAACAACCTTAAAACGCTTAAAAAACGTGTTTGATAATAAATTACGGTAAAACCGTTATCCACACAGAAAAAAGTTGTATGCCAGATCGAAATTTCTAACTCTTTTTGTTTAAAAAAAAAATTTTCAAAAATCGGTTGTAGTTTGGCAAAGTCAAAGGAAAAACCAAGAAAAATCATAAAAACCTTTATAAGTCGAAAACGAAGCGAAAACGAGAAAATTACCTCTTAAGTTTTTCGACTTGAAATGACTCAGGAACTCATGGTTTTCTTCTGAGGCGGTGATTTCGGGACACCCTGTATATAATTTTATAGAGCACCTTATTTTCGATCATAAAATTGATCTGACAATTAATGGTCTGTATTTTCGTAAAAAAAAAATCGTACCAAAAACAGTTACATATTAACGTTTATTTTTTTATTAATTTATTTATTTATTTCATTCAGCAAATTATTACTACAGCTTTAAAACAAAAAGCTGTTTTATAAAAAAAAGGATCAGAAAATTTTATTGTTTCTCTTTGTATCCAACCAACAATTGAATTAGATTTATTACTTATAGAGTTGATGTGTTGTTTGAACTAGAGATTTTGATCAAATAAGACACCATAAATATTCATATCGTTCACACCAATAAACAAATAATTGACAGAATTTATGGACAACTTTCTCGTAAAACTAATAGTTTTGCATTTATCAATGTTAAAAATCAACAATTTAAACGCACCAGTCAAAAAACGAATTAAGATTACACTGCAACTCTTCACAATTGTCAGGTGATTCCAATAGCTTTGAAGATCGAAATATCGTCCGCATAAATGAGCCACTTTGAATACTTCAGAACAGACAGGTAAGTCATTGATAAATAAAAAAAAATAACACGCATCCTAAATGGCTACCCTGCGGAGTTCCAGAATTGACCTTAAACTTATTTCATCCGCAATCATTGAAAAGTACCGAGTCAAATAAATACAATTGGAGCCACGTTACAAAATGCTGGTTAAATCTCATTTTCCTAAATTTAAACAGCAGAACTATGCCTTACTAAAGTCTGCAAACAAGTAGATTGTGTCTCCTTGTTTTCTATTTTAAGTAAGTCAAAAGAATTTTACCTAACAACTTTACCTACCATTGAACCTTAACCGATGTCGATTAAAAAATTTATATTGGAAGCCTTTTTAAGCTATAATAATATTAAATAATTAAATATACCAAATTTTAATTAATGTTAAAAAAAATATAAAAAAGATTTTTTTTAAATCCCCACAAACTATTTTTTAAATTTTTAAATAAATATTTTTTTCAAGACTTCATACGGAGTTCTTTATTGAGCTCAAAACATTTTTAGAAATTGTTTAAGCAATTAAAGAACGAGTTCCATGCTTCTATACAAACATTTCTTGTTGAAAAACTGGATGATATTTCACGAATTCTAAGTCAAAATATTGGCAAATCATCACTTATTAACTCCATTTATTTTTAAGGAAATTTTATCATAATTTTACAAAAAAAAAAGTTTTTAAATTACAAGTTTTTTTTATAGAAGGTTGTAATTATGCTGCTAATTATGAACCTCATTACGTCCTATGATAGATAAAAGAGTATAAGGTCACAGAAAGGAGGTACTATATATAATGAACTTATACATTTTTCATTTTCTCTATTCATAACTTTAAAGTTGTTCAAAAATACTGCCTTGTAAATGAAATGCAAAGAAAGTTCGTATAGCCAAAAAGTTATAAACCTTATACATACATATACCTATATACCTCTGCTTAAGAATGAAAATAAATCCAAACATAGATCCCTGTATTCAGTCTTTGATTTACAACATTTTTCCTGCCAGCAATAAAAAAACGCGGAAACATTTAAATAGCCCATTCAAAGTTATGAGTAAAAAAAATAACTTTATATGATGGTAGCTCTTCCGAACCAACACTAATTGTAACCACACTCACGGCTCTAAGTCGAAAAAAAAATAAAACAAGAAACGACGAAGGTGAGACCCCTTTAAATCATTCCTCAAGTGGCATAATATCATAAAAATCATTTCAGTACCAACGATTCATGCATGCATACCTCATATACCTACCCAATTTATATATATATTAAATAGGTACCTCCTACCTATACCTCATCTGTGCATATAGAATCGCAGGTTTACAGGCACCGGTCGAAAACAACAGCGCATTCTTGAAGCTTTGTAACTTGGCATAAGAGTTCGAAGTGTTTTACTTTACGACGCCTGCAAGCGTTCCAGTAAAATTAATTTTTGCTATTTTATAAGCGATTTACAATCGGTAATTAATTCCGATGCTGCTACTGTTGAGTAATTTTCCATTTAAAACATCATTTAGAGATCCTTCTAGGCTTCAATCATATATAAGCATCATAGACGTTGTGGAGCCCCAAAGTGATTGACATTCATGGAATCGATTTGATGTGAGATTGAAGCCTTAGCCGAGGCCAATGGACTATATCAAATTCAGAAATGACGATCTGAACATTTTAAATCCAAGCTGCTGCTTCCCTTAACTTAAATGTCAAAAGCCTCAGGGCTTTCACATCAGCCCAACTAAAAGGCGAGCATTATCATTACATAAAGTGTTGTGCGGCTGCACCTCACATCATTCACTGATTAATTAAGCGCAATTGCCTTCAATTAGACCCTTATTCCGATCGATGGATGCTCCAAATGGGCAACTCTCCGAAAATTGCTATCAGCCCACTGCTGATCTTGATATCGTCGTCGTTGTCGTTGTCGTTTTCGTCGTCGTCCTCGTCGTCGTCGTCGTGTGGCTGCAATTATTTGGCCCTGTGCGCGCAATCGTGCGCGTTGCACGAGAATTCTGAATTTTTTTCGGCGCAGAAGCTTGCGAAGATGCACCGGCGAAGGCGATGACTATCCGATATGCTGCCCAAAAAATGACATGCGGCTGTCAACACCAAGCTGTGGCGGCTACACCATAATACCACGGCTAATGATGACGATGTGGATGATGAAAGGGCAGCCACCAGCAACCCATCCACTCAGAATAAATGACGGGTTGTGCGAAACTGCCAATCTCCTTCGGCGGCGCGGCGCACTCATCAACCTGCCTGGCTGTGTTTGGTTAGAGTTTATTTTTCTTTATTAGCAGAGGATGGGAGGGAGAAGAATCTGACTTCTATAGACCGAGTGTGAGCCCTTTTCGTGCGTCATTGTTTCGTGTCGGCTCCATTTACGTGTGTTTGTTCAAATAATGTGAAGCTTATATGACCCCAAGTTGTTGCGGGTCCATATACGAAAGCTACGACCCAAGACCCGACACGACGAAGGAGAAGACGGACGATGGCCTATTCAGTGATGATCACCATCAGCGCTCTTGTTTAATAATAATTATGTCAGTCACTTAATTTATATCGCTTGCTGAGAACAGTGGACGACAACAAGGACGACAAACGAAGCCTGCGGGGTCACAGCACAGCAGAATAAAAGAATAGAAACTCCAGAACACGCAAACTTTTTTGTGTCATAATATACAATCGGCAAAGCAGTAAAAGGTCACGAGAGCCGTCGGGGGTAGTTTGTTCATAAACGTCGCATTCGCATCACAGGAAGACGAAAAAACAATCCTATACAATACAACTGCCACATTGTTGTAATACCGCTATTAGGACTATTAAGAGTGAGATCCCTATTTACAGATTGTATCAGTTCAGTTAATTTTTTTTTTTGCCGGTGGAGATGGTGATGTCGTGCGCTTGATATCCTTACATATAGCAGTTCCATTTAAGGGGTCCAATGTGAGAAATTCTTTAATGTCGTAATTACTGACAGTCGATGGTATCAGGGTGCTTCCATCTTAGACACTCAAGTGAATCCAGTGACCAATTATACAATATTAGTCAAGAGAAGAAGGACGGAGTTTTATTATATGTTTTATATGAACTTATTATACAGGTGGCTCATTGAAGGATTCCCATTTGGCAGGTTTTTCCATTGGATTGTTAACAATTTTTTTTATAAGTTTGACATGTGGAATTTATGGAACGCATTTCGTGTGTAATCAACAATAAAGTTCAGCGTTCAGATAGGTTTTTAGTCTTTGTGGGAAGTGCGTGTAAAGAACGAAACGGAACAGTTTAATTTTTGTTTGTTGTTGCAAAATTGATAATTATTTAATACAATTTTAAAGCACTGATAGAAATCGTCTCATTTAAATGGGCCTGTTAAATGGTCATATGCATGCTATTTAGTGAATTATGTACATCGCATTGCGCTATAGTTTTACGTAGGTAAAGTGTTGTTGGGAGGATTTTTTATTATATGAAGAAGCATTATAGATATTTAAGACATTAAAAAAGACGAAATTCGAAAAAAAAATAAACAACCATTCTGTTAAAGAAACAAAACTATAGGTAATTTTCCAAGGTTTTGGACGCCTTTAAATCTAATATACAACCTTATAATTGTTGAATTGGCTCAGCTTGTCAAGATATCTTTGTCTTAAAGTGCAAACAATTATTGTTTCATAGAATTTACCTGATTTATTTACATATCGTATCCATCAACAAGATTACCGGAGAAACCGGTAGAAATCTGATTCCAGACCAGAGCTAATCCGAGAGAAAAACAAGTTAGCACGCTGCCTACTTAAACAGTTGGAGGGAGTATCGGTAGGAATCTGATTGCAGTCCAAGAGGGGAGGTACCAGTAGGAAAGGAGAAAACCCACCACTGATTAGTTTAGATTAAGAAAGTGTGTAAATTATGCTTACAAATAAGACTTCTTTAAACTGATTTAAAAATTATATAGCGTGGTTACATGACGTCGTAATTTTTATCAATGCTCAAGGGTTTTTAGAAACCGGATAGTTAAGATTAAAAGCGTTACTACATACATACTACATACATGGGAAATTAAAACAACATTTATTTTTGTTTCTTGCCGAAAACTTTAGAACTCTAATCGGACAAGTTCTTTCAGGTTATATTTTGGTCTGAAAATTGCCATTTTTAATCGAATTTTTGACATATCTACATATTCCTTGAGCAGCTTACTGTAAATGGGATATCAAATAAGTCTCAGCACCTCTACAAAACTAGTGATCGAGCCCGTGGTAAAAAAAACAACCATAGTATAAGAAGAATAGAGCAGGGTTCCTAATTCTATTAAACTAAGTCAATATAGCATTACATCTAATGTATCATCCTAGAAGAACGAAAAACCTGTAGAATATTGTATTTCACCAAAAAATTGGATATCAACAAATGATTTGAACCAAACAAATCAAATATTTCATTGAATCAGTTATACGCTTTCAATTGATCTATATCTACATACTTTATCCAAAGTGTAAATCTTGCCAGTAAAAAATTACATTCATTTCCTAAATTCCAAACCAAAAAAAAGGAAGGATCCACGCTTTAATTCCACAAACGATTTTTTTTACTCAATGAAAACCGATCATTTTTTTTACTCAATGAAAACTACACAAAACAAAAATATTGATTGGCTATGTCGAATCAGAAGATCTCTTGGCACTTGACGAATTCACTTTGCGATTTCCACCTGGCATATAGACATCATTAAGACTTATCGTCAGCGCATATAAAAATCATTAAGAACTCCCGCCATTAATTAAATCAACCATCAAAGACAACAACAAAAAAAGCAACAAAATGAAAAACTCCCCGATGTCGATTTCAGCGCCCTCTTCACATTATTAACTGACACAAATGGACTTAAGTGTCCTTAAAGACACAGCTTAATTCGTGTTTACATTGCTGCTCGCGAAAGTGACGTACATCGCGCTACAAATTACTTTGTGATTATCGGCGCGTGCCGTTGTTTTTTATTCATCATCGCACTATCGTTCCTTATAGTTCCCTCAGCTTGTCATCGTCTTCCACATCCATCCGCGGTGTGGTGTGGTCTGGGACGTCTTGTAAGCTTACACGAGCTGGGGCAATTTCCCTTTCAAAATAATTGCACACTCGATAATTGCGCATGTGTTCACATGAGATCATTGCTGTTGTTGGGTTGCGCATGCGCGCTCTGTACGTTCGAGCTCAAAAAGGGTTGGTGGCGTAATGACCACCTTTGAATTCCTGGCCGTGCGTTTTCACGTTCCTCAACGTATTGTATATGATGGTGCTGGGTATACATATAGTTTGTTTTATTTTTATTTTGGCCAAAAATCTGTCTTTCCAACAAAATCAATAGCGCGAACAAAAACCAGCAGATGATGTGTCGTCGTTTTGAACTTTTTGTTTTTGTGTAAAAAAAACACGCGTCAAGTGCAAATTCTCTCGCATCACGTTTCTGTCATTTTGATAGCTTTGATTGGAGCCTTGAAGTGTTATAGTTAGTTAAATCCATCGATACTTCCTCTCTATAAAAGATATATTTTGCAGATAAGCAGAAGCAACAACTATTAATCCATGAACCCTGATACAACAGCACCAACAGCACCTGTCCACTGACTAGAACATTAGCGAAATCGACTGTAGAGAATTGGAATTGCAGTCGGGCAGCCCTCAGGATGCGTGCTCCCTTATGTAATTTTCCCTTACCTTGCATATATACCTGCCGAAATCTTTTTGTGCGGTGATGTCTTTGCACCTTTCGGCGGCAGCAACAGAAACGGTGAACTTCGTTTTGGTACTTGCCATTTGGATGGATTCCTGTGATGGGTGCGCACTGATGTACTTTTAATTATACGGATTTTAATGGTTTCAACGTGCGTTCCAATATATAATGTGGCCTGGCCCCTTGTGTCCTCGACGAGCGACGCGACGCGACGCAAGCAAAATCATAATCACTCTTCGTGGTTGGTTGGCCGAAACTGCCGCAACACGAACTCTCAACATCACTGTTCCTTTCAATGCGCGGTTAATTTGAATTTTATCAGCAATTTGTCAATTTTTGATGAAATTCATTTTCAAAATTTTATGTTATATATACCTATAGTGATGCTGCATTCACGTTGTTTGTTACCTACAGTATCTTCCAGTATAATGGTGGTCAGAAACGCACTTTTGTTGGCGTTTAAATTTGCGCCTTATTAAGTTAATTAACGATACAGATTTTGGTGTGCATCAAAATTGATGATGACAAATAATTACAGTGCTATGCAAACAGCCATGATGATGCTCGACGCTCGTGTGCCGAACACGTGAGATTTCAGTGTATAATGTTTTTAGCTTGAAGGGCGCAATTTTCATAAAACAAATTTAAATTAGAATTCAATTTTATAGCTTAATATATCTAGTGGCATCTCTTCTGTTGTCCAGTCAGCTATATAAGAAACCTACATACATAAATAACAAAATACAAAAATATGAGCCACCTTAAATTTTGAATTTCTATAATATACTTTTGACAGTGCATACCAAAAAACGAGAGACATGTTTTTTTTAATAGAAATTCCCACTTATGTATTTTTTGTTGAAAAATGTGCGGCATTAGTGATTATTCATCGATATATAAATGTGATAAATGTGAATTTAGGTGACGCGGATTTTTTTGTGAACAAAAGAAATGTCTATGATTTTTTTTAAATTGACAGATTTCTGCTACATTGAAACTCATCGCGTTTGACAGTTTGCGCCAATATAGAAAAGCAAAAGAAAACTTTGATTTTCTACAAATGAACTTTATTCTAAGACAACTTATTTCCGACTGCCTTTAATGTCTAATGCCGAAACAACAGATAGATACCTTATATCAGTGGGGGATCCACGTGGGGAGGGGGGGGTGGAGTTTTTCGGGTCCGGACCCCCCATGGGCCTTTAAACCAAATATTTTTATATTAATTTATTTATTTATTAAATATTTATTTCCCTTTGACCTAAATTTGGTGCACGTTTAAACTACTTAATTCCAGAAAGCCCATCTTTTTATAAAATTTCGATTAAAAATTTCTTTAAGTGCATAATGATTAAGTATACCTCCAAAACTTCAAATTAATCTTAGTGGAAATAGGGATATACATGCTTACCTTAGATTGCGACTGCATAACAGTTTTATGAAGGAAACTTAATTCAAGGGCTTAAGGTATGTTATTGTGCTGCGATGTGCCGTAAATATTTTTGAAAACTTCACAAATTTGCAAATTTTGAAGATTAAATTTTTCCAAAGTTAAGTTTTTGTAAAATGGTACAACCGACGAGATAACAAAATCGCATACTATTTTCAACTTTTACGATCGAACGCGAATGTTGCGAAGGAACTTAGCGTGAAATTAGCACAATCATTTTCGATTTTCAAACAAAAAAGTTGCGCTGTACTGTTCTCAACTTGTGCTGCCATGGTGCCGTAAATATTTTTTTTTTAAATTCGCAAATTTGCAATTTTTTTTTCAAAATTACGATTTTTTAAAAAGTTATACATCATGCGCTGTTTTGAGCTCAATTTGTGCTTGCTTGTGTTTTTTTTTCTGAAAATAGAAATTGGCGGTGCTAACTTCACGCACATAAATAATGTAGCACAAATCCCACGCAAGTTTTACTTGCCTTTAAGTTTTCTATTTATAGTGACCAAATCCTGGATCCGAAACTGCCTGATATATTTACTTAAAAGAAAAGGTATAAATGCATTCAATTTCCTATGGCCTTCGGACATTGAAATGTTCCTATGGGAAAATGGTACATAGACATGTCTGTGTGGTAACTCGAAACGTTGTACGACATCGTACGACGTAGCATAATTTGCTGTCAAACCCCATCGAAAAAAAATGACAAGTAGCAACTTGTAGCAAGAAGTTGGAGTAACCAAAAAGACATATTGTTTAACAAAATGTCGTTTAACAGCTGCATGCATCGGTTAGCATCAATCAAAAAATTCATTTATTAATTTCTAAATTCACTATGTGCAGTCGATTCAATCGGAACGTTTATCCAGTTTCTAATTTTTTCAACAAGTTTTTTGAGAAGTGCTTGTTCATCGGATTAGTTCTCCGCAATCACGGCTTGTAAAAGTTTAATTTAGTATCGATTTTCAAACTGACACCAATTAGATCAACTTTGGTCGCAGAAACCGCAATACTGAAAGTCAAAGATATAAATATATATACGAGCAAGTCAAACTTACGAGCAACGCGAAGTGCGAAATGAATTTGAACAAAATCAATGGAATCGAAATCAATAACGTACAAATCCGCATGGAGCTGGATTCAATTATACGTGGCAATCGATTACAGCAATTCATTGCTATTGGACCAATGAACGTTTGTCTACAGATATTGCAGGGCATTCAAATTTAAAAATTAAGCACCTGGTTTGTGTTGCGCAAGTGACCTATTCCAATTGACGCCATTAGTACCGCCATATGGGCTATGGCCAATTGTATGTCGCCTTATCCCGTGTCGGAAAACCATCAATATTATTTACTTATGCGCCAGAAAAGAAAATTAACAAAAGCCGTGTTTTTTTGCAAGCCCGGGGGGAAATGGATGAACAAAACGACGTCGGTGCTAAACAATTAACATGTTAAATGCAACAACAACTAATCCCAGAGAATTCTCGGGGCTTAACTTAAGCGCACAGAAAAACTGTGTTACCCGCATGAATTACATACATGTTATCGATAGTTTGTATGAAAACTCCATGTTTTTTACTGTCATGGGGTCGCTAATCTCCGCTGTCGTTTTTTTCAACCGATTCCCCTTGCAAAAAAACACGCCTGAAGTAGATGTCAAAAAGAATTACGGTTATTGTAATATGTTTTTGAAATAATTTTATTTTTATTATTTATTGAATATTTTCATTATAGCTAAGACAGGACAACGTCTGTCAGGTCAGCTAGTTTAAGAATATTTTTTGTTTTATTTTCAAAAAATTGGGACTTAGTTCATATTATGGAACTTAGTTACAATATTGGAAACTAATTCATTTTCATTTTGGGACTAAGTTTGTTTTAACTTGTGAGAGTTTAAAACTTAAACACATTAATATTTAATTGTTTCCAATATGATTTAGTTTAGTGGGCTTTAGGTCCCTTGACCTTGACCTAAAGCCCACTAAACTAAATTATATTGTTAAATACAAAGGTCACTAAAATAATCATTTTTTAATTGTTTCCTTTAATTAAAGACAATTGAAGGATGTTCCCCAATTTTACTTATTAAGAAACCCCTAATATATATACCTACAGTCTTATTTATAAAACCATTCCAAAGTATGTCTAACTTTAGACAGCTGTCAAATTCCAAAACCATTTTCCATCGATTGTCTTACTTTGACATTGCAACCAACAGTACACAAATCTAAGGTTATATACTTGGTCTGTTTGGTAACGTGAAATTTCTTACGAATTTGCACAAATTTTCACAAAATTTCACAAATTGCTGTCAAAACCCATAGAAAAAAAACTCAGTTTTTGGGAAATTTGTTGAAAAAAAAGTTACCAAACAGACATACCTACTGTGTATGTGGTTACTCAGCAGCAAGCGATACTTCGAGGTATCCAGAATACTGCGCAACTTGTAAAAACTGAAACTGTCAGAAATTAAAAATGGCTGTTCCAGTGCCCACACAAACTTGAAACCACAATATTAGAAAAAATCTGCCATTTTCATCGATTTTGACAGATCCGAAGAACTGAGTATAAAAATGAAAACATTAAAATGATTATTACTTTTAATATGTTTGGTCCAAACAATTCTAAAGGGAGTACATTCAATGAATAAAGTATAAGTAAAGTTTTTAGTTACGAATTTAAAAGTTATCTTAAAATTAATGAAACTTTCTTTGAACCTATCCAAAAAGTTCACATAAATTGACAGAGAACGGGGATGTCAATGAATTTAATACGATAACATATTGAGACAACTGCTCGAATTCTTTGATTTTGGTGGATATTTTTTTCACCTCAGTGTCATCGGCACATGACAACAACGCTCAAAGCCAATTAGCAGCAATTTGTTGGCAAGCGTATCTCTTCTGATGGTCACCTCATAAAATTACAATTGCGCGTGTATACTTGTAGTGTCCTTCTTGGACCAAAAAAACCATCGCTATGCACTCACATGTTTGTATTTAATCACTATTATTAGTGGAGATTTTTTATCATTTTGCTGAGCTTGGGGTGGAGACACAATTTGCATCAACATGATACAGCATCAATCAACAACGAAACCAACCTGTTCTGATGCGGTTTTACACCACCAATCTGGTGTCCCAGGACACCACACCATCACCAGAGTGAGTCTTGTGGTTAATTGTTATTGACTCAAATGGTGCCTTTAGCGTGGCCAAAGACTGATATTTACTTTGTCCACTTGCTTGCTTCTTCATTTATTCATCACTCACTAATTAGCTGATGAACTTTAATGGCGACAATCGATCTCATTTGCATGATAAATGAGCTTCTTCTGATTTATGCTGTTTTCTTATGTTGTGGACTGTTGTGTCTTAATTTTTTCGCTTCCCACAAGATTTTGAAACCTTTTCGGTTTTTTTATTCTCTCTCTCTCTCTATTAATTTTTGTTCTTTTTTTGTTTTATCGTTGGAAGACTTAATTTGGATTTTATAAATAAGATGACATTAAAAATGCCGCTGTGGAACGGAAGATTGCTCCATATCTTCTATTTTCAAATTGAATTAATTTCTTAGTTATGGTCGGTTAAATGGTAGGTATATAATATAAGCTTTTATTAAAGGTTTTCAATCAATCAATGTAGTGATTTCCTTTCTTCTCTTTTGTGTGTTTATTTTTAAGGCTGTGTGAGTATAGAAGAATAGTGATTTTTGATATATGGTATAATTGTAGGTTTATATGTATGTTCTTGTTTGAGATTTATATGGTTTGTATTTTTAAATTTTATGAGAAAATCAAAAAAGTTGTAACTTGTGAAATTTTCTATATAGATTTAATATGTACATACATTAATTATTATTTTTTGAGAATTTTTGTTATAATTTGATGTAGATGAATTAGCTCGATGGTGATGTTTTCTTTAAAAAATTAATGATTTGCGTTTTTTGGCATGAATACCTGAGGTTAAAAATAGCTCCAAAGGAATAAGTAATAATAAGGGATTAAATCACGTAATCTCGGGAACCAATTTAACGTCACCGACGAACAGTGTCCCGTTTATGCAACAGTGGTGGCAATAATCATTTTTCGAGTAGGTACATAATGCACAACTCTTAAGTTCACTGAATCAATAAATTTTGGGAGCACTAAAAAAAATTCGTTTCGATGATTTTTTTTGCTTGTATAGAGCTTCTCAAAGTATAAAAGTGTTTTGAGTGTAGAAACTGGAGATAGTGCGTTAAAAACGTTTGTTTTTTTTTGTTTGCGAGATATATTTGTTTGTTATGTTTAAAATAAGAAATGAAAAAAATAACAAAATATTTTTTTTTTAATTTTAAAACTTTTTAAATCTACTTTTTTTCGAAACACCTCTTCGCAAATTCACACTTTATAAACTTAACAAAAAAAATCTTTGCATATTTGTTCGCATAAACTCAAAAATTTAACTTCATAAATGTTGCATAGTGCTGTGGTCAGTCCATTTTTGTTCAAAATTTTGAGTTTTTTTTTTCTGCCCCTCCCCTCCCCCTCCCTTCTAAACAGGATGAAATAGACCTTCTGGACCAAACGATTATTTCTTATCTTGACCCAACTATACGCTCTAACTTTTTTCGCATCTTATGCAAAACACCCTGTATATTTTTGGTTTGTTCAATTTTCTTACCACTATTTGACTTGCAATCTATTACTTTTGATTTTTTTTCCAATATTTGACTTGTTATCTATCAATAAAATATTTTTTTAATGCAATGTTTTCCTCATTGTGTCACTCAAATAAACTTTAAAACACTCTCCTGTTACCCTAAATCTAAACTTTTACCCTTTTTAAAGTGAAATAAAAACTATTTCTATCGCCTAAAGTAAAAAATTCAGTTTTTAACAGAAAATTCTGAAACATCCTGTATAGCTAGTTTTTAAACCCCCAATGGTATAGCGTTTTTGTTTAAAAAGTTACTGATTTTTTTTTAAGTTGTGGGCATGACTTTGAGATAATAAGATTTTTATTATTTGCTAAACAAAGAAAGTAGATACTTACGTTAAGATGCCGTACAATGATTTTATATTTTTTTTGCAAATTTAATCGTAAACGGCTCTAACAAACGATTTTGATTAAATTTACTACTTTTGTAATGCATAATTATTAATATTTCTCCCATTATTTTTTCCCAAAAAAAATTTCTTAGCAAAAATAAGGCTTTTGACGTGTTTTAGACAAAAATTCCTTATTCTTGAATTATCTTCTTAGTTGCTTTATTGATTTTGTTATAACTTCGCTATATAGTTCTATAGTAAGACTGCCTTTAAAAACTATACTTAATGATTTTTTTTTATAAACGCTGAAAAGTCAAAGAAACAAATAATTTATATATTTTTAGTATTATTGTCTTTTCTTCACATTTCCTTGTTAAAAATATCATTATACATTATACTGAACATTTAACATAAATCTTCAATATCTATAGCCATTTTATATAGCTTTGAACCACAAGATCAAATTCGCTCGATCCATTTTATTTCGTGTCCACTTCATGGTATTTACAAAAAACAAACAGTTTTCATTACAAAAACTCACTTCAAAATTAACAACCTTACACCACTCCCTTCGAAAAAAAAACTCATCAAATCCTTTCACATCGTTATTCACACACACAAAATTTAAGGAATCGAAAATAAAAGACAAAAGAATATCACTATGAACATTCATCAATGTGAAATATATCACATTACAAAAGTAATTTTTGTTCTTTATTGCCGCATTGCAATAAAAAAAAACTAAATTTTGGAAAATTTCGAGTTTAGTACACATATACGGCCCATCATGATGCCAGCATCACATCTTCAGCCATCTCTCATAAATTTTTATTGAAAACAGTTCTTCATCTACTTGCCTCACGCTATAACCATACAGGGATTTCCATTAAAATCTTCACAGTTCTTTTTTGGAACTTGTTACACTGTTTAATGTTCTTTTTTTTTATTCATCCTTTTTTTTATATATATAAAATCTCAGAATTTAACCGTGAAATTCGAGTCCAAAAAATTGATGGATCATCAAAATGACCACCATATACAAATATCTATAATGTTTCCGTAATTAATCTTAATGTCAGATTTAAAAATAAATAAAATAACTTCCAGAATGTCATCCTTTTCCGGCGCTGTTGACTGCGATGCGGTGCGGCACAGTGTCGTCATCGTATATATGTATATATAACGCCTGGGACACCTAACTCTTTTTAATATTTTGATTGTATTCATTCTTTATCGTTAATGGTAATTTAATTAGTTATCTATTTTCGTGGTGGGTTTTAAAATAAAAAAAAAAGAAACAGACAAAAAACTCAGAATACAAAATAAATTTCCATAAAAGTGATAAAACTTATATAGTTGTGCTGTGTTAACCCATATTTACACAGTATATGTATATAAAAGCAAAAACCTTGAGAACATTTTAAATCTCCCTATGAATTATCTATAAAATGGCGCCCAATGCTACCATCTTTATTCATATAGAATGAATTAATTACACAAATAACAGTTTGTTGACAGAATGTTTGTTCATGATTCCAATTCCAATGTCTTTTCCATTGAATTGAATCATTCATATTGATATACAGAGAGAGAATGACAAACATTTTGCGGCTTTTCATGGTTGGGTAGATTTTGGCAAGATCATGGACCATGACCAGTACTGCCACATATGTTACAGTAATTACGTTGGTCGAGATAAATTATTATCATTCTCTTGTTGTGTATTGTATGTGAAGTGGTGACAAGCTCAGCAGGATTCTGAATTTAAATCACAGTCCTTATATAAGTTGAGTTGTTGGGATATTCAATTTATTGTTCGAGGTAATAACAAGGGTTGATATGGTTTTTATCATTTTGGTTGAGCCATAGAACCTTGGGCTTTGTTTTGGTGTTACGCAACATTACCTTTCGTCCCTGACCCTTTTCTTGTGTGCCACACAGAAGTGACGAAGAATGTTATGGGTATTCGTACTTATTTTTCCCTTTTTCGTTTTTATATGAGTTTTGTTTGTGTATGATAGCATTATTAAAAATAAATTTATTATCATTCTTAAATGAAAATGAATTAATGATTTTCAAGTGAGAGAAAATAAGTGTTATGGAAACCCCTCTGGAACAGGCGATGACAAGTGGATGAAATAATAAACAGGAATAAATAGGTTGTTAATCGTCTGTGTGGTGTGGCTTCTGTGTGACCCTTTTTTAGGGACACAAAATAATGGATTTTTGAAAACACTGATATTTTTTTTTTACAATTTAAATGAGGATAGGGGAAAACCATACATTCCTACTTATACAGTCAAATTTTAGTGAAAGAATTTTTTTTTTTGTAATGCAAATCTAATATACTGATGATTTTTTAAGAGTTCAGTCTTCAAACCACAAAAGACTAACAATGAATTTGAAAATATTGCAAAACTAACCTATAACAATTTTCCCACAATGGCACACACCTCACATACCACACACCAAAGTAAAAGATGGATAGGTACAAAATGTTTTTTTCCCCGCCTCAATCAAAATTTAAATTTTTATCTTTTCTGATTTGCCAATGAGCTTCAAAAACCAAAAATTAAATGCTTATACCTCTCATGAATTCACTTCCATTTTCGTTCGAAATCAAAAACTACAAACAATAAGCATTCACCTTGAGGCGCCCTGGGGTGGTTTTATTCCCTAATTGCATCATGGTCATCTTCACAAATAAAAACTGCAATCCACAAAACACTGCTTTATCTGGCTGGATTCCCCTTAAGCAGTACAAAAAAAACACTTCACGTAGTACAGCCGCCCCAAGCAATTGAAATCAAATTGCCCCCCAGACTACTCGTGTTTTAATTAGACATCTCGATGGCATTGATTATCATCGGCACATGATCCACACTCCATTCGACCTTCGAGCTCTGTATCCATCCATAAATTCATCATAAAAAACCAAAATAAAAATGATCGACTGACGCACGACGGCGAATTTATTTTAAACGGAAATGCAATTTGTTCGTTGCATTTGTAAGGAGCTGATAAATCAACGATTAGTCTTCCTTTATGTACATATACAAAAAATTGTGTATTCGTTTTTATTTTTTGAAGACATGCGAAGGTGCTCGAGCCATCATCTTTAAATATCAGTTCGCAGTGCAGCCTTTTTTTTTAAATTCTTATACATATAAGAGATTTCTGCCAAAAATGGATAATCACAGCTGCTGATGATGTTGCAGTCATCGATGCATGTATATTGGTATAATATAACGCGTAATATTGTGCACAGGAACATTGGATCTTAAGGATAATTATAGTTTTTTGCGTGAGTTTGGATTAGTTACCTCTGGTAATAATCATCGCTCAATTATTTACGTGGATCAATCAAGCCCAGGCGCAGATAAACATCTAGATATATAAGCATGACATAATTGAAATTGCATTTAAGTAAGTGAGACATATTTAAAAATGAATTTACGAATTTATTGGATAATATAATGTTAAGCGATCGATAAGTACATATAAGTACGCATTTTAAATAATGATGGATGATGTGCGCAAATGATGCTAAAAAAAAAGAGATTTATAAGAAAATGCTCGTTTAAATGTGATTTACTTTTTACAAAGTATAATAGATCTATACGTAAGGATTGTTTGTCTTTTCTTATTGAAAACATACAAAATGTTTAGTAAGTCAATACTTCAGTGAATTGAGAAAAAGTTAAATTTCTTAAATTAAATACAATGATTTGTGGATCGAAGAAGAAGCACAAACAGAGGAACCTAGAAACAACGAAACTGAAAATTGGATCTAGTTCACTGAGTTGGCTTCACGTTCAATTACAGAAATCAAATAATGGAGTATACTATTAGGCAAAATTTATCAAGGTAATTGAACTGCTAAAAGTATGCAATTGTTATTTGTGGATAAAGCGCATTAACGAGAGAAGAAGAAAATCATTCCATTTTTTTATTGTGTTCGACTGGTTCGACAGTTTTGTTTAAATCAAATTCAAAATCTAAATTGAGTAACGGAAAGTATTTAATTTAAGAAGTTACTACAGAAAAAACGCAGTTTATTGTCATTTTCATTATTATAATTCATAAAATCGATAGCTAGAAGAGCTATAGGTCGTATTTAAACCATTTTGGCAATCTTCGATTTGGGTTATTCCCAAAAACGAAAATGGGTTTTCCCATTTAACTATCAAATATTTTTCAGCCATTCCCAAACATATAACTAGTTATTTAATTTATAATTTGGTGATTGCATTTAAATATTAACACTATTTGAAGCTGAAAGCAAAGAGCACAAGAAGAGATGTTACCAATTTGAAAATAGCAAAGAAGTCGATTCTCCCACTTAAAATTGTTGCCAGGTTAAAATTTATTTAAAGTTATTGCACGGATATATTAAGCCAAAGCAGTTAATTCAATTATAAAATATGTTTTTTTCATTCATGAGCATTTATGAGATATCTTTAACATTATATAAAGACGAAACAATTATTTAGTTTGCCACGCGAAATCTCAGAAACTATTTACCTGATTAACTTGAATTTTTTTACAATATTCTTAATGTTTAGAAGGTTGTAAATAGCAAGTTTTTGTTTATCTAATTCGTTTGTTTATTACGAAAATTAAATTTTTTAAATTTTTGGTCAACTTTTTTCTTGATATTGACCCACATATTCACTTATAAATACCAAACTAATTGATACTAAAAAAAACAAAAATTATTTCCAAAAGTCAATTATTGTATTTAAGCCCTAAATCTTTTCTTAATTATGCATACAACCTGAGAAATAAATATAAACAAATGTCTAAGTCATTAACTTTTTCTATTTTTTTAAATCCAGAAATTTAATTCAATCGCATTCACGAGGTCGCTGTTTTGTTTCATTTCAAATCATTTCCACCCTTTTGCATTTTCTCTACCTCCCTTACGTTTTTTTTTTATTTATGTTGTGCAGGTTTCTCTTTGTTTACTCTTTTTCCACAATGGAACATTTTGAGTATAACGCTGCAGGCAGGGATGGCCGAACTAACGCTTTTTGGAATAAACTACATTTTTTACATTTGTTACGTAGTTTAGATATGTAGTAAACTTTGAAGATTGAATTTGAGTTGAACTGTTTTTATAGAAATTTTATTATTTACCTAGCTTTACTATGTATGTAGCAAACGTAACATTTTGTAGTATATAAGGCGTGTAGTTTATTAAATTAGCTACGCGTAGTTAATCATAAAGAGAAAATGAAGTGTAGTTAATTCGGCCAACCCTGGTTGCAGGTAGTCAGGCAAGAAGAAGATGTTTACTTGGATGCGAAATATTATATGTATATTTGTATATGCAATAAGAAAATCAACGGGAGATAAAGATTCTGTTTATGTGTCAAACATGAACCTACTTAACATACAAATAGGTAAACCATTTTTTAAGAACTCACATTTATCAAAACGTAAGTGTATAATGTATAAACGTTTTGTTAATAAGATGAAATAGAAATTAGGTACGGGTAGCGGTAGCCCTATTTAGTACTATCGGTTAATATGTAGGTATGTTAATATTAATTCTTAAATTTTTGCGAAGCAAGGCGAGCACGGGTCTACTAGTACATGTATATATATGATATAATAGAGGTACATATGTAATTTAAAAAACTTTTCTTTTTTTAGCAATTACTTTTTTTGTCAATCTGCCAGCCGTCCGTCGTCTATAGGCATAAACATAATGACAATTGCAGAGCGCTTTCATTTTTCATACACTTCGAATGGATAGCAATACAAAAATACAGATCCACCATTGCAATAGATCCACCACGCTTTCTTGAAAAGACATATACGATTCTTAATATTTAAACAAAAGAGTTGACCTGCGAACCTGAAATTGAAAGTATATGTTCTGTTTTAACCAATTTCGCGGAAATTTTAAAAAGTTGTTCCTATATAGCAGCAAAATGGTTTCAAAAAAAGTTTGAGTAAAATCCACCCACTACCGCGCCCATTTGTAGGTATTCTATTAGAAGGCTTTAAATTTATAAAATAATTTCTTTTGAGCCACAACAATGGTAATGTGTAGTTTTGTTTTAGAAATTCGCCTACCACGACGCATACAATTGTCTTATATCTCATATTCCTCCTTAGTTTACATGATCTGTATAGAAAGTTAAAATTTAATTAAAATCTCTTGATGCTCAACCATGAATGTGTAATTTTTTTTTTAAGTCCACCTGCTGCCTAATCCACTTTTCTTATATTATAATTTTTTGCTTATACATATGTAAATCTATATAATGCTGAAATTATTTGGTTTGACAAATTTTCAATAGGTGACTCTGTGAAGCGTGGCAAATTTCAAGAATGAAAAAATAGTATATAGTAAAAGTTTTGAAAGTCGAGCAGTAATTTGCAAACAATTTTTCAGAAGTTTAGGTATATTTCAAAGCCAGAATAGTATATTTTTTAATTTTATGACCTTAATTTTGAAGATACGACCATTAAGAGCCAAGTTGTAAGCTTCGTAAGGTGTTTGAAAGTTTTGCATAAAATATCGGAACTCTCCTAAGGCCTATAGATACAGTTGATACATGTAAATGAGCGACAAGGTGGGAAGTAAATTAGTCATGGGAGCTATCCTTAAAAATTTTGAATTCTTTTCTTGCACATTGAAGATCTTCGTTTCACCGAAAATGTATATTTTGCGGGAGAGAACTAGACTGGGGCATTACAAAAGAATGTATAACGTCTTGGTGTCCTCTCGAGCTCATCATATTGTTTTTGGGTTTTTTTGTGAAAGAAATATCGATTTAGAATTTTTATCAAGAAAGTGCTAAATATTTAAATTGAAAAATTCATCTTAATAATTTAAACAAATATTTTTTTTTATTTTCTCGTGTTCGATTCTACCTCGTTCTCCTATTCATCCTGACACCCTCTGCTCATATAAGATTAACTGATGCGGATCCTGCTTATGTAAATTTCTTTTAAGTTGTCATTCGTTATAGGATTCCAAGCAAAAGGGAGAACTGAGACCTGAAGTCTTTTTTTCTAAGAAAGATCCGAACATAGATTTTTAGAAGCCGAACAAATGTCGATTGATGATAAACCACAGGCAACTCTGGTGTATTAATTTTCTTTTTCTTTGGGAATTTGAAATTCAGACGTTTTTAGAAAATAAATGTCCTTCGTCAGGCCAGGTAATAAGGAAGAAGAAGAAAATGAAAAAGAATTTCTTCTGTTTAGAGGCAAAACGATTGAATATATTCACTTGACCTTTTAATTGAATTATATTCAATCGCACCACCAAAACAGATGTTTTTCCTTCAAGTTTTTTCATCTTCCCCATTATTTTCATTTAAAGTTACTACACTTGAATGGATTTAAAATTATGTTCGGTCTTATATTCATTGTTTAATTTATATTCATTTATTACCTAATCATCATAACAGGCTAACCTTTACATATATAAAGAAAAAACTCTTTTTAACACTTTCATTCGCAAGCTTCAGTTGATAATTTCAAAATTTATAATTTAACATAACAACTATATAAAAGTACCGCAAATAAAAAAATCACTGTAACTAATCAGATGCTTGTCTCGGGTTGTTAATTTTTTGTAACTATTTTCATTTTTATGTACCTTAAGACGAAAAACCACTGAAAAGTTTGTTAATATAATTAAATCCGTTCCGCATTTATAACCAACTAATTAATATTACAGCCTCAAGTAATAGGTATATATAGTGTTTAATCTGGCGCAACATTAATTTGTCTTCATGCTCTAAATGATTTTCAATCAAAAATCCAAATCCAAAAATTTCCTTCCTCAATAACTCACATCGTCGTCCGTCGTCGTTTGCCTTATAAAATCTTATATTGAAATATCTGTTGACTTAAATCTTATAAGTGAATTCTTGCTAAATAGAAAAGTTAAAACAAAAAAAAAAAACAAACCATTGCGTTGAGTAGATATTTCAATATCTCTTGACATCCATCCCCAAGTCATCCAAAGCGAATGACACTTCATTGTTATTTTCGCAAAATAACAAACAGTAGCTATACATACGAGTAAGTGTCAAACATTGTACAATAAACCTGTCACTTTACCAACAGCAACTATACCCACAGTAGTTGTAGTTGTCACAGCAGACATTTTTTGCATTTTGGTGATGCAAGCAGAATAATTTATCAACGCGTGCCATATATGTACCTCAATCATCTTCGTTGCTGATTTAAATTATACTGCATAGACGATAGACCACTAAATAATTAAGAGGAAAGGAGGGAGGGAGGGAGGGTGGCAAAAAATAGCAAAACAGCATTGTTTCGGTTTTATAGTGTTTCTCACGTGGTTCGTTTGTTCATCTCATTGTTTTTTTTTTTACTATTTTTGTTGTCTTTCTTTCTTACAACAAAATCATATTGTGACGCAACTTGAGACTAGCAGCAGCGGCTTACAAAAATTGCATAATCGAAAATGAGAATAATCGCTGCATGATGGCTGGACCGGGCTATATCGTCACAATTAATTGCAGCTCAAGAGCGCGCGTTGCCGTTGATTTAACTTCCTTCATAGAGGGGGAGAGATAAACTAAACTTCAAACGCCATAAGATTCACTTTCACCATATTTTAATAATAAAAGAAGAAAAACCAAACTTTCGAGGCGAATATATATTTAAAGCTAACAACAAGTTTCAGTGTAAGATGCTTCCTGCTATTGGACTGGTTTTTTGTATGTGGGGCACCACTGTGTAATGCAGCAAAATTTTAAATTGCATGTTGATAGATTATTTTGGCCTAGTTAGATTAAAATTGATCATTTGTAAATCTTTGATCTGCCGAGTTAATTGCTTCATCAGTTCTGAGTAAGCTTTACATATTATTTGGTCACACATTATGTGTTACAATGGCAACAGCAGCCGTTTCACAACATCAAAAAACATAATCTTCGAAATTTCGAAATTGATATCTCCACATTAAATCTGCTACTACACTGTGAATTGATGAAAAGTTTCGATAGATTTCGAAATATAACGAAAAATAATAGAAATTCAGACACAACACAGCTACCATGTGAATCGTGGGTAAATTTGCCTGACTGTGAGTCTAGTGAGTCAAAAATCTTCATGAAACAGCAGACTAAGCAATTATAAGTTTACAAATTGGTTCTAATGTACTTATAAGGTTAATATAAATATATTTGTCAATCAGTTGACAGATGTCAAACAGTTGACAGATGATGTTTTCTGACAAATTCGATTTGTTACAATGTTTTCGAATTTCAGTAGATTAAAACATTTTTTGAAAATAAATTTTTGAAAATCAAATGAAGGAGAAACAAATTTAAGAGGAAATTGTTTTTTCTTCGAAAATTGCTTAGACTTGTAAAAACAAATTTGGAAATAAAATGTAAAATTAAGAGCAGATTTGTATCTTAAATTTTTCTAGGTTGCTTTAGTTCAAGCAGGTCCGGTAAATATTAAAAATCATAAAACTGGCAAATAAAAACAAAATTTATTATTAAGTTTGTGTAAAAGCTGAAGTTCGAATTTTTGAAATCAAATTTTGAGTATAATTAAAACCAAGCCAATTAAAACCAATTTTGAAATTAAAAAAAAAAAACTTTATTTTCAAAAATATGTTTTTGAAGATTAAGTTGTTTGATGCCGAAACTTTGGACGTTACTTACTTTCCTTTACAGTTCTTACAAATAAAAATAATAAATCTTTTTTTTTTAATTTAATTATTTTTTTAATCTATTTATAAAAATATTATAATAATTTTCTTTTTTTTCATTTATCATCTCGTTAAATACATAATATATTTTATAAAAGTATAACACATTTGGTTTATAATACAGATAATGGTATTTTGTTTTATAAATTAAAAAAAAATTCTGTTTTATAAAACAAAACCACTTTAAGTCAGCTCAACGTCGAATGAAAGTTTACTACTACTGCGCGCACATCAAGTGCCCCACTTCCGGGACCGAATTTCATCATTCTTAATCGAATTAGGTTTTTATGAGATAGGATTTTTTTAATGGTAGTAGGAGGAATGAGAGTATGAAGGGCTATTTGGAGGAAAAAATAAAAAAAAAAAAAATTTGGGAGAAACAAAAAAGAAAAGAATATTGGAATCTTAGGTGTGTTTTGATAATTTTTTTTTTTTATCAGTCGCCCTTCGTCCTTAAATTTTTTATTTTTGTTTTGGTAACTCACTATTCATGGTGTCCATGGGAATGATAGGAATGGTGTTCTTCTTTCTTGAAGATTGGCACTTCAACTGGATATTTCTCGGCAATTGGGATTTCTTTGTGAATGGGAACCTTAACTTCGGAATAAACTGGATAGGGCTTATCGATTGGAACTTTGACTTCATATGGGACTGGCTTTTCAACAGTATATGGAACCTTCTTCTCGACGGCATAGGGCTGTGGAACTGGAACCTTTACGTGAACTGGATATGGTTTCTCGACGTAGACCTTGTATGGTCGGTCAACGGGAACTTTCACCTCATATGGGACCTTCTTTTCAACTACCACTGGATATGGTTTCTCAACTTCGACTGGGTATGGTTTTGGCACCTCAACGGGGTATGGCTTCTCGACGGCAACCTTGACTTCATATGGTACCTTTTTGATGACTTCATAAGGTTTTGGTACTGGGACCTCAACTTTCACTTCATATGGGATCTTCTTGATTACTTCGTAGGGTTGGGGAACTGGTACCTTAACTTCATATGGAATCTTCTTGATCACTTCGTAGGGTTGGGGTACGTGCACCTTGACTTCGTAGGGTTTGTCTACGGGGTATTTGACTTCATAGGGTACTTTCTTCTCAACGATATATGGTTTGGGTACATGCACTGGCACCTTAACGTATTCCTTAACATGTACTGGCACCTTTTTCTCTACATAATAGGGTTGTGGAACATGAACTTTGACCTCATAGGGCACCTTCTTTTCCACAGTGTAAGGAATATGCTTAGTTACAGTGTATGGAACTGGAACCTTCTTTTCAATGGTGATTGTCTTAATGTGTTCTTGATGCTCATGATGAGAGTGACCATAGGAATGACCATAGTCTCCGAGATATAATCCACGTTTTTCCACGTTCTTTGACTCCTCATTGGGAGCGGCTTCAGCTGCTGCTGATTTAGTGTCGCCTTCAGGGGCAGCTGCAGCTGTCTTGTCAGCTGATCCGCTAGCCAATGCCACGCACAGGGCGAGACAAGGTATAATAAACTGCAAAGAAAAAACAAAACGGGCATTTCAAATAAAATTTCAAGACAAAGGAATTCAAATCAACTATTAATTATACAGCGTGAACACGGAAAGAAAACAAAAGCAAGGAGGCACTCGTTATGCAGTAATTGGTTTGGTATATCCTTTCTACTTTATTTTTTATTTATATTACAAAACTCTGAACTGGTTGAACGATGCGGTAATCCAATTCATCATTCACTTTCACGTTTTGAAATTTCACTTTCAATACATTGCACTTTTTGCTACACTTTGTGAGTTTCATGCAAGATTGTAATTCGAACACTTTTAGTTAATTTATAGGTATATACGAGTATTAGATAGAAAAGATGGTTTTTCCGTTTTGAAACACTTGCTTATATAGGTATAACTTATATTAAATCACACAATTTGGCAAGGAACCAAGGAGTTTATTACCATTCGCATGTTGAGCTTTTGTTTTGCACGAAAGGTGGTTATAGATTATAGGGAAACTGTCTAAACCAAAACGAGATCCAAGTTGTTACTGATTCAATTTCCAAGACTTGGCTGCTATATATACAGATAGTTTATTTTCCATTCTCCTACCATGCATGGCTTGAATCAGCTGGCGCATTGTAGTGTATAGTAATGTGCCACCACTGCCGGTGGTAATGGTGGTAGTGGTGGTGGATGATGATGTTGATGATGGTGGGAAAGAAGCAGACAAAAACCAAACAACAAAGCTCTGTTCAACGACTCCGACGAAGAAGCTGAAGAAGTCAATCATAGTAATATATGGATGCCTGGGTTTATTAATCTACGAGGATGATTCTCGTTCCAGTCATCATATCGATAATAAACTCTAGGTATACAATTCATATTCACAACAAATCTTTTGATACAAATTGGCCCAAGGTATTTTTTAGGGTCTTTAACATTTGAATTGGAGGAAAAGACAAATGGGATCGAAGCTTATCACGTTTTAAGTCAAAAAGTAACTCGTTTGTTTTACCAACTGCATAGGTAGATACTAGGTATGTTGAAAAATCAAAAACACTAAAAATTGTTGATTATTTATTTTATTTGGTTGTGTAATTTATTTGAAATAATAATAATAATTGAGTTCGGAATATAAAAGAAAAATCTAATCGTATATACTCGTATATAGAAACGGTCAAGGTCGTCGTTGTTTGAAACAAATGCATCCCAATCGGATGGCAGACTTATGCAGACATTTCTGTTCGACCTTGACTATAAATAATGAAAAAAATACAACAAAATATAATAACAAAGCAGTTGCTCTGTTTTAACGCGCGATCATTTATTTTGGAGTTTTGAAATTGAACAAATAATTAGTGCATTTCCAGATTATGCCTATTGAGGGATATTGTAGTTATACATTTACTATGGACTTAATTAAGGTTGAGTGATTTTCTTCTTTTTTTTTAAGAAAACAATTTTGGAAGTGGAAATTATCTATTGAAAATTAGAAGATGTAATTTCAGTTAAGTGACCATTAGCTGAAGGCATTTAGAGTACAATTTCATTGTTTATTGTTGCAACACAAAACTAAATTACCTATATATAGTTAACCGATTAAGTTTTGGATTTGAATGGAATTGTATCTAATGGGTTAATGTTTTATGTGTGTTCAAAATCCATGAGGTATGATTTTTTTGTTTATATGAATACAACCTGAGCTATCTAGTTATTTTTTTTTTCAATATAGAATTAAGAACAAATGAAAAATGTGAATCTTTTACCTATAGCAAAATGTTTAAGAATTTATTATGAGTTCAATCAATTGATGCTTGTCTATGGCTCAGTTGCGAATAAGATGACGGACGTTTTGACTCAAACTACAGTTTTTAATTTTCCAGTGTTAAGGGGATTTAGGAATGAATTTTAATTTTCAAAAACGTTAAAAAAAATTGTCTTTTATGTAAAAAATTCTTATATTACGAGTAATCTATCAAATAAAATTGTAGAAATAAATAAAACAGTACAAAAACCCTTCCAAAAATTATAAATCATGAAATTTGTGAAAAACTTTTCATCTAAGAATGAACAAATTTGTTTTCTTGAAAATTTTGATATGCAACATTATTCATACTTATTGGAAGCTCATTAAAATAGGATAATTCGATAGTCGCAAACCAAAACAATTGTTCTACGAGAGATACCATTAATAATCGAAAGATACAAAATTTTGTTCCAAAAATATGAATAATCGCACTGATATTAGCTTTAAAAATGGTTCTATGAGACGTACCACTTAGAATTACTACGCAAGTATCGTTATTTGTGATCCTAAAAAAATATAAAAAATGTATCGAGGGAATGCCCAACAACTCTTAAATCCTCAATTTCTGACCATTAAGCGGCGACTGTGAATTCAAAAGTGAACTCTCCAATTGAGCTTACACACATATGTCTAACAGTTTTCTGGTTCTCATCGTTCCTCTCCCTTTATTCACTTTCATTCCAAATCATCTTTCAAAAGTGAACCACCCAATTATGAGGCCAACGTTACACTTTTCCTTTCCTCTCAAATCAGTATTGCTCTAACATAAATATACATTATATATGTATTAATATAAATTTATGTTTAAATGTTCTAAAATATCTATTAATACAAATGTTCGTCAAGGGCTACATGATGGGTATTCATAACTATGCGAATGTTATGGTAAATTTTTTTAAAGGCAGGAATGCAGATTGCAAACTTATTCGTAAAGAGTTTTGCCTATAAAGTCTATAAGTACGCAGATAACGCAAAATTTTAGCTCACACTTTTCTCTTCAAACCTCAACTCTAACTTTATTTTTATATAAGAAAAAAAATTAATGAAAAATTAAATAAATTAAAATTAAACACAAATTTGACAACAAACATAAAATAAGAAATATAAATATAAATAAAAAAAAATATATTCAATAATTTTAAAGATTTTTTTTCGGTATTTCGAATTAATTTAATCAATAATGAAATTAATTCTTTTGTTTTACTAAAATAAACAGTTTATTCAAAAATATTCCTCCCATATCGATTTTCATAAAAAAAAACTTCCAGAAAAATTCAAGAATTGCAGAACTTATTAAAATTTGGCTTGAGAATTAATGTGCCGAAAATCAATAGACATGTATGTACACTGTACAGTAAGAAACAATAATTTGATATTTTTACTTGCTTTACGTTTAGCTTGGTCAAATTTTGTAGAGAATTGTGTAAGGAAACAAAAATTTTGCGCGATCAGCATACATATAGGTCTTATAGGCAAAACTATTTACAAATAAGTTTTTACCAGTTGTGTTTAAGACTGTTCCTTATTTCAAATAGAAACAATTGTCTCAACTTAATTTTCCTGAAAATCAATTTTAACAAACAACGTCATTTTCTTATGTTTTGGTTAAGTTCCAATAAGATGTTCTTAAACCCAAAATTGTATATTTTTTACAAATTTAATATTGCATTATGTATTTTTTCAATATTTTATTTTAAGCATTAAATAAATTATATAAATTAACACATTTCTCCATCTAGTTAAGATATATGATTATTTAATTTTTTAATTTGTATATGTATATAGTCATCACAGAAGCATTTTAGAAATAATTATTATTACCCATTAAGATGAGTGTTAAAATATATTTTTGCAGCCACTTTTCAAAGCGCCACGAGAAATGATCAATTTAATGCAAGTTATATAGCACTACAGCATTTCGACTTTATAATTTGTTATTTCCATAATGCTAATTTGTAGGTATTGATTGAATAAAATATGCATAAAAAAAAACAATGTTTCTATAAAATAACAAATGAGATATGCATAAATACATTCAGTTTTGCAACACAGTTTCCTATATATATTTTTATTAAGGGCCATGTTTTGGATTCTTGAAAACTATGTTATTTATTATATTAATAATGGACACATATTTAAATAAATAGTATTGCATTCCAAAACATTCCAAAAATTGATTCATTCATTTAATTGGTTTTTAAATAAACTCGAGTGTCAGAGATAAGACTTAGTCATTAAGCCAAAAATAGGCCTGACCGCTAAACAAAATTTTAGTGAAAAAACAGTGCCAGGACAAATCCCTAATATTCGAAAACAGCTTAATAAATTGTATATGCTGAATCAGACAAATATTTTCATGATAAAATATCAAACAATTAAAAAATACATCAGACACAACACATGCGTTATTCGTAAATAATCTTAACCTGAAAACAGTACCTCCAAATCCATTATACAGAAATCCAGTTATACGATTTTGTTGACTATTGAACTACATTTTTTATTACATGCCTTATTGCTTTTTTTCAAAAATAAAAACAAAATAAATTAAGTTTTCTTTAATTTGTATTTATTTAAGATTAAAGGTAGAACTATAATCTATGTGTGCGTTGTTTTACATATTTCTTATGAGAAAAAGCTAATTATCAACTTACAGAGAAGTTTTGGAATTTTTATATTGAGTATCTTTGTCACATTAGTCACAATGCATTTAACGTTTTAGAAGGTAACTTTTCGTTCTGTTTTGGAATTTTCTTCTGGCAGCTTCCGACTATTATAGTTCTACCTTAATTCATTAAATTGAAACAAGAGTTTCAAATGCCTTTCCGGTTGATTCTCTCTGAATATCTTTGGTTCCGGAGAGATATTTCCGACCATATAATACCCCAGATTTTGTGTGTTTTTATGACCAATATTTAAATTGAATTTTTTCATACAATCAGATGTCTTAAAAAACTATGAACAAGATTTCGCGACCAAATCGATAACCATAAAAGATCAATTAACCATTTTATTTTATATCTCCTCTTAGCTTTAATACCGTTTAAGCATAACAATAACACAGCTATAGTTAGTATCGTATATTTCATTGAAGTCACGTTTATTTAGCATATTTATCGGGTATTATGTCTTTATTTTAATTTATCACATTTTGTCGTTATTTCTCTTCGACAAATTAAAAAAAAAAATAATTTAAAACAATCGAAAATGATCAAACTGATTTATTTGAAAATGAGTTATTAAATATAGCTTGGAGTGCATTAATACATCTTTTGATTGAATGACCTTTCGACCGATGACAAGGCTGTGTTTTGGTCTTTAACAAAAGTGTCGATTGATGAGTTTACTAATCAAGTTTTTCGGCTTAGGTATATGTTTTTTTTTTAAATATAATGAAGACATATGTATGTCTTTTTTTCTGCTTTTTACTTTTTTTTACTTGACCTTGTGATTTAGCTTCTTTTGTTTGATTTAAATTATGGCGATTTTATTTTATAACTCATAACTACAAATATAATTGTTGAATTTTCCCACTGACCCAGAAACTCAAAATGACTTTATTTTAAATAAAATAACGTAGAATATTTGTATTTTTCCTATTTAAAGCAGCATACATTTTGAACTATCTTCATTTTTTTTTTCCTTTTTCATATTTCGTTTGAATGCAACTTAAATTCCATGGCCGCAAAGTCTAATGACATTAATGCTTAAAAGACGTATCGTTATAGAAGCGCGGTTCTTTTGATTATAAATTGTTTACTAGTTCCATTCTTATTTGATGAAACCAAAACCTCAATGTCATTTATGTATGGAAAAGCTGAAAACCATGACATTTGGCTTAGATATCGTTCTCGATTTACATTAATCGACTTCTAACAATATATGCCCCATGAACTTATTCATGGTGTCACAATGAAAAAATATAATGACACCTTATCGAGAATTTCATATTTAACTGTTTTATATTTTTTTAATTATTTAAGCTTTATCAGTTGGTGTAAATGAAAATTATCACCTCATTTAACAAACAAAAATTCCAACAAATTTGCATACTTGTCAAATTTGACAGTTCAAACATTGGGTATGTTTAATTAAAACAAGACACTTGAGATAAGATAATTGTTTCTATATTATCTAATTGTACCATAGCTGTCTTCAAATGAAGACAATTTTCGGAGTCTGCCTAACAAAACGATTACAATTTTACATTACCTTTAAGTCTCTTGTTCATATAATATAAACATGAAATTAAAAATAAGCTAAAGTCAACTTACTAACTTAACTATTTGTAATAACACCTACATCTATGTTTAATTATTTAGGTTACAATGTCACATTCAAGAAATATATAAAAATTAACTATATAATAACGCTGATTGTCAGCAAGTCTATTTTCAATCAGACAGTATAACCTTGAAATATATAAATGGAATTATTACATCGGCAAATCGATTCAATAAAAAATTTTCACGCCACTGCTGTACAAAACTAATTATGTTAATGTCAATAAAAATGACATGACATTTGCAATTATTCAGCTTTTGAATTCACATGCATAACGGTAAAGTATATATAAATCAATATTGACTTTGACAACTAATTAGAATTAAAATTTAACGATGCTTCTTTGACTTCTAATACCCCAGACAGAATGTTGCACCATAATCAAATCATTCAACTGCATACTACGTTGAAATGTGATGCTAGACTAGCACTCTTTTGATTACCTAATCAAAATTATGTGGAGTCTTGTACGTGAATACAATTTTTCTTCACTGGGATTTGGATTCCAATCAATTTAATTGCGATCAAGAACTGTCACATTGACAGTTTCAAAGAAACAACGTCCAATAAAGTGCAATATAATAAATTCAAACTTAAAGTAACTTAGTTTTTTTATTCTCTTTGATTCGTGTAACGAAAGAAGTATGTCTTTTAGTGTTTTCATTGCAAACTGACGATGACTCCATCACCATGTGGTGGAGGCGCTATAATGGCAATTCCAAAGCGCGTTGATTCAAATCGAACAGGCTTTGTTTGAATTCATAAGGAATACCATCACTCTCACATTATCATCATCTGAAATAATACACTTATAGCCAATGTATGAACATATATACATATATTGCAATCATTTATTATAGTTTAAAGCAAACTTACATAACTTGTATGGATATATGCACAACATTGCCACTCTGCTCTCTGTGCCAACCACATGCAATTTTAGACTGCAGCAACTATAGACAGAAGGAAGCACACACGACTATAATGCGCCGTGTGAACTTACATATTCAAGAAAAATATGATATCGAACGAAAAGCGGCATAACCACACTTTAATCTGAGGTTGTGTGTGTGTTAAAATATTAAACACAATCATTAGTCATCGTGTTTTGATTTTATATTATTTTTATTTGCTTGAATTAATAATAATATTAGATGTGCAATCAAATCAAGTCCTCTAGTATACTCGTATATATCGTGTTAGAGAGTGAAGCAGGAAGAACATTCATAATTTCATACTGTGGAATTAATGAATGAATGTACCTATAACGTCTTTTTTGCTATAGGTTTGTTCGTGATGGTTTGTTTAATGAATTTCCAAATTTAATCAAAGAGGAAGTTTTTGCTTACGTTTTACTCATTAACCAAAAATATTATTTTTGTTTATTATTTTTGAAATAAATTTCCAAGTATTACACCAGTTAAAAAATCTCTTGATTATAATAAAATCTGATATTTAAATATAGTTTATTTGACGGAATTAGGAAATACTGAATAAAAAAAAAAAAACTTAAAATAAAAGAGCTGCTAAGCGAACTTTTTTTTAATTTAAAAATATTTTTTTTATTTTTGTCCGACAAATTTACGATTTTCAGTGACTTTTTTCACTTGTAAATCTGATTTTGTTGTAGTTTTACCTAAAGCTTGCAAATGTTTACAGTAAATAGTATAATATGTTCGCTTTCGTTGACACAAAAAGCGCTTTTAATAATTTCGATAAATCTACTATCGATTCCAAAGATGTAGTTTTTCATTTGTGAGATTTCGATACTACAATGATCCTACTGACCTGGTAAACACAGACATATAGAATTTTCTCATAAGGAGATCTAAGTGCTTAAATATATATGTTTCTAGATTTATGTGGTATCACAGAATAAGTGGCAAAAATCTTCTTAAAGAACAAAAATTCGGTACAAAATGGCAAAAGTAATGTCATTTTGTACTCATGGTAATGCAGCATTTTGCCAGAAAACGCTGCTCAATAAAGAAACTAGGGCCGTATACGAAATTATTTTTAAACACCTATAGCAAAAAATTATATTTTCAATTAAGCCAATAGTTTCACCTATACATATATAGTTACATTAACATTATTTGAATGAGTTTTATTTTTATTTTCTGTTGTATACTGATAAAATTCGCCATTTACTGTTAATGGAAATGGAAATGTTAATCACTTCAAAATTCAATGTTTATCAGAGAAAAAAAAATTCAAACAAAAGAGCTGATATACGAACTTTTTTTTTGTTAATATCTGCAATATATATGTTTACATATGTATACGAATGGCATTCTATTATATATGCTTTGTTGTTTCTTAAATAATAACAACAAATTAATGGTGTGTGGATGATTATTTGGAGGCTTTAGGTTTTTATTTGCTTAGTTAAATTTAAAAACATTTCGTACGTGGTTACGTTGATCAAAGTAATTAAACCGTTGAATTTTTTTTTATTTTTGTTTAAATCAAACAATTTTTCACAATGCACGAATAAACAATTACTTGATTGCATTGACTTCATCACTTAACCAATAAATTGTTTGCATCAACCATTAACAGTTCCATAACTATATTGCCTATTAACAAATATAGCCAATTAAACATTTTTTAACACTTACAATTTATCTTCAAGTTAAATAACACAAACAATAAACTAGCATCATCACGATCGTACGTTGACCATATGCTCTAAACAAGAAGAGCTACGGAAGTATCTTAATCACATACCTACCAGTTAGTATCAGATTAAATTATCACATATCTGCACGTGTAATTTTTTTTTTTTTTCTGAAAACTAAGAGCGAAATTAAATATCTCGAAACATTCAAAGATTGTTCATCAAGTAGACTGTAGACTATTTTGTACAAGTATATACTATAGCTAAAACAACAACAACAAAAGTCCAATGTAACCATATATACATACATATACGTCTTTGAACGATGATAGTTCAGTGCAATTTGTTAGGAAGTAGTGCACTATTGCAGGTTTGCATTCACTTTCCTTCTTTATGGTTAAAAGTACCGGTCTTGTGTGATACCTTGCATTCGTGTCAGTGGCTCTATCAAGTTTGCTGTTTTTTATTTTTAATCACGATTTGTTTTAAGCAATGAGATGACTTTGTCACATCTGCACAACAAGATAGACATAAATAAATAGTTGGACCAGGAGTCCAATCTTAATATAAGTCGCCTCAATAAATCAAGGCTGACACTTTTACTTCGGTGGCTTTACCCCGTGTGTAATTAAAATTTTTAACATCCACTGAACTGATCAGCTCCATAAAAAATACAAATTATATAGTACCTAATTAACTGTATGTATGTCTGTTGCAAGAGCACTTCGGGCACCTTTAGCCTTAAAAGCTTAAATAAATTGGAATAAAAATAGGTTTATAATTTTTTCGTTCAGTAATTTCACCAGTAGTTCAAAAGTTTCTTTTCAATTCAATCAAATTGATCAATAATATTATGAATTGATTTTTTTTGGGAAAGGGAATCAATTACCGCTACATTCCATATTGTTTTTAGAATTGTGTTTAAGCTCTTCTTAACATTTGAGATCTCAACTCTTGCATCAAGTTCCATCCTTTTCCGTTAAAAAGATTCTATACTGAATAGTTTGTCTTGCAAGAAAATTTTCTTCACTCCACGCACCGGAATACCAAAACCTTTCAGCTGCGTATACAACCATCGCGATAGACTTTTGGCTTCTTTTTTGATAGAGTTAATATAGTTGGAGATAGTATTCGGTAAAAATAAAAATAACATAGGATGTTTGTAAAATAAAAATTTGTTGGTGAACGAAATTGTTTTCTTGGGCGATTAAACGGAACAAAAGTTTTTCGTTTTTTTTTTCCTGATTTTTGTGATTGGTTTTCTGTTGAATCTAAACGAGGAAAGACTGTTACATTCCTTCTATCTAGAAACCAAATTGCCAATTCGACAGTTAATATTTTCATCCGTATACCAACATCATCTTTTGTGACAACCTTTCTATGAATAATCTTGAGTAGCGTTCATTCTTGTTTAAGATAAAGCTGTATTTCATTACTGAAGAAAAATGCCACTGTACCATATCTGAACCATTATTGCCATTATCGTATTTTATGATAAAAATTAGGTACATACAGGGTGGCGCAAAATTATGATTTATTTGGCAATTGTTTAAATTAAGATTATGGTTTGGAAATATGTTCACACTATGTTTTAAAGATTATATCTCTCAAGTGGTGCCCATAAATGTTTACTTCGACCTGAAGTACTCATATCAGAGCATTTTCATTACTTTTCTTAGAATTTCAGGTCCCAGCGCCCTCACTTCTTTTCGGATATAAACCTTAAGCTGTTCCATGGTTCTTATATTATTGGCATACAACTTACTTTTTTGGATAGCCCCAAAGAACAAAAATCTGCAGCCGTTTAAACGGGCGAACGCAGTGGCCAGTTAAATCAGAAAAACGCGATATTATCCGATCACCAAAAATATGTTCCTCAGGAGAGCCGTAGTTGGATGAGTTGTGTGAGCTGTGGCTTGTGAACTAATTAAATGGTAATATGGAAAAAGGTGTAACTGCCGTAAATTTCTTTGCAAAAGACAGCCTAGACATCACCAACTACTGAGAACGTCGCCTGGTGGAAATTTCGGAGTTTTCCTCAATATACTTCTTGAACTCAAGATGTGTTCACATCATTTCGAATTGCACGAGATCTTCCAGCATGCGTGGAAGATGATGCCCCAATTGTTGCTGAAAACCCTGGACTATTTTTGTTGAAGCCCTGTGCGCATTTCGAACATGAAAGAAATTTCGATATGATCTTTGTGTCTGAATAATTGAATGTCGATTTTCAAAGTAAAATTTAACAACTTTGGTTCTTCGTTCTGTTCTGAGTCTTTCAATTTCCCAAATTACGTAAAAAATAAATTATTCAGTAATTAAATCATAACGTTAGGTACTTATGCACCACCCTGTAGATACAAAATGGTTGAAAATAAATCTAGCATAAGTTGTGGAATTTTTGTATTGATATTGATGTATTTTTTTAAGATTTAAACCTCTCTTTAATGCCTAGAACACTGCAGTTCGATTGGAAATAAAAAGTAAATAAAAAACCATCAGCGTAAAACTGTTATCTTTACATTCCACATCATCAAACATACTAAACATTACATTCCATAGATTATAAATTTTATTCCCTAAAGAAGGAGTTTTGATAGGTTATTCAAAACTCCCTCAAATTTTCAAATATTCATAGCCACAAAATGGTACTTTTAGAATTTTTATTCCACAATTTTGGTGGCGTTTTGTTAAATAATATATTTAAGGTATTATGATATCAAACATAAGGTGGGTTCTTTACTATGAAACTCAGTGTATTTATGTGAATTTCTACACATTTTATTTTTTTGAACTTTGACAGTCTTAATTGTGTAGAAATTCACACAAATGCACAGAGCTAAAAGTAAACACATCTTTATAGATAATTCTTACGATTTATTAAATTTATAATACGAAATCAATACCAGACCATAATTATTATTCTTTAACAAAAAGTGTCAGCCCTGCACAGCACTGCAGCATGCAGTGCATATATCTATATCTTCTATTGGAATTTAAAATCTCCAAACGTCACTGTGCTAGATCAAAATTCACACGAGAAGTTTCTCATTCCCATCCATTTAAAGTACACATTCAAGATTTATTTAGAGCAAACGTTTTATTGTTATGAAATTCGATTTTATCGGTTCCGTGTATGTTGTTAAGACTGAGGCCGAATATAATCACAAACTGCTTTTGCGCTGCAGACCTAGTCCAAAATGGCAATAACTACACTATTGAACAAGTCCAAGCTTTTTGGATGAAGAAGATGAACGGGTGCCCCGTGTTAGCTGGTACAAGAAATGTGGTTTTTATATGCCTGCCAATGGTGGTAGCGTAGACGAAGACTTCGCCGCCACCGTCCGTCATACCTGCTCTTGGGCTGCATTTGCAAGCAAGGCACCAAGAGTGTGTTGCGAAAAGCGTGTTGTGTAGCAAGTGGTTATAATGGTAATGTTGTTATTTAAAAATAAAAAAAAATAACTACAGTAGCTAAATGAGCCTTTGCATAAACCATAATATTCCGGTACAGTTTATAGGTAAACCCCATAGCCATATACCCAGTTTATAACAACGGAGCAATGCATAGGTTGAATTCATTATAACAAAAATTGCGTTTATAAGAACAACAACAACAACAAATCCTTGCGCAATACTTTCTCCGTATTTTTTAAATAAAACAATGAATGAGATCGACATCTGACACTGTAGCTTCACATATACTAGTTCAAAACAACGTTTTGGCCAAGTCAGTCACTTATTTGTCCTACAAGGGCTACGACACGCTCTGCTATGGGAGTTTGTTTACTTGGCTTCCTATAATAGCGTTTTATATACCTGCTTTAGGCCACAAGGTGGTGATGGTGTATTTTTTGCTTATTTCCGTCACTTATAAGCTGCAACATTTACACCATACCTATAGTGTGACTTGGTGACAATAGCAATAGAAATATTGGAATTCATTGCGAAGCAGTTAAAAAGTCTGCGGTTTGTCTGGTTTGTTTGGATATATACATACATATCGAGAAAAAAACACCAACATGAAAGTATAAAGTGAGAAAAAAGACATAAAGAGGCAACGACTAATCTTGAATTTCGAATTGTGGGAATTTGGGAATTGGGAAGTAAATTATTTGAATGCAATGCATCATTGAATTTCATTTTTTTAAACTTTAATTACGAACTTCCGTAGTTAAACCTGACATTCAGGAACTAATAGATATTCGTTGAAACAGTGCAATGAACAATTTTAAATTGATTATAACTTACATTTTTATTTCGAAAAATTAAAATGTTACAAACTTATCGTGTTATATGTATTTTCAATTTGATTTTATATACTATATATTATATTATGTCCCCATTTTTAAAAAGACATAGATAAATATCGTGCGATAAAAATTTCATGCGAGGAGTATATCATTCTAGAAAATATTATGCGGAAAAAAAAACATGTGAGAAAAATCTCATACTTTAGAAAACTCGATCTAATCATTCTTTTTGAAACAGAGGAAATGTGGCTTTGATTTAATCTATAGCGTTTTCGTTTTTCAATATGGAAGGAGTCTCCGGAACTTTTCGACCCGGAATGTCAATCGAGCAATTTGCAACATAATCGATTATCTCTTCTTTTCAGAAGTAGAACTGTCATTTAGTGCCAAACGAACGATTTCAGAAGCATTCAGAATGCTTAATACTTAAAACTTTAAATAGAAACTGTTTCGAAAATATAGTATGAATGCTTCAAAACAGATGATATAACTGTTAAAAAAAATGTTTTAAGCATACATGGAAACATTAACAGATCAATTTAAACAGTTTATATGTTCTTATTCGATGAGCTTGGAAAACACAGTGGTTTGGGAAGATGTAGGAAAACGTTGCTAATTTGATTTGAGTAAAAGATTCCTTTTTTTGTTATAAAAATATTGAGAAGAAAAAATTTCTAAAAATTTATAGGAAAATTAGAATTCGATTTTAAAAAATCTTTATTTGTTTGTTTCCTTATGCGTTTTCGAAATTATAGGTATTTATTTGGTGACTTTGGGTAAAAACCGTCATTTGTTTAAGATTCTTTTTGGTTCTTAAAGTTATAATACATGGGTCTATGAAATAACTCCCACGAAATAAGTCCCACTTTTAAAAACGAAATAAGTCCCACCAAAAATTGCTATTTTGAAAGTGGGAGTTATTTCGTTTTTAAAAGTGGGACTTATTTCGTCAATTGGTGGGACTTATTTCGTTACGCGTTTTTATTTTAAGTGGGACTTATTTCGTTTTGAGTGGGAATAAATTCGTTTTGTAAAGTGGGAGTTATTTCATACCCCTAAATTTTTTTCTTATGCAAAAAGTTATATATTGGACATTTCGTAAAAGGGACAAAGTGGGACTTAATTCATTTAAGAAATATATTATTCAAGGGGGAGTTATTTCATTTTGAGTGGGAGTTATTTCATTTCAAGTAAATTTTTAAATCATTTCATTTTGGTGGGACTTATTTCGTTTTCAAAAGTGGGACTTATTTCGTGGGAGTTATTTCATTTTTTTAAGCAATTTTTAGTGGGACTTATTTCGTGGAAGTTATTTCATAGACCCATAATACATATTACCTATAAGAATATGGAAGAAGGGATATTTTAGAAACTAATCTTTTAATAGGGTAAAATAGAGCAAAACAAAAACAAAAATAACATCCGATTTTAAAAACCCCTGGATTTTGAGGATATTTCAGAGGGTGTATTGGGAAAAACAAAACAATAGCGTCCCATTTAAAATTTTTTGTTTTGTACTTAAAAGCTTATATTTAGAGGATGGATTTAAAAGGGACTGATGTTTTTGAAAATTTACGAGGGTAAAATAGGTTAAAAACTTAAATATTAATTTTAAGTTTTAAGACTTATTTTGATGCCAAAATAAAGCTGGTTGCTTGAATTACTACTTCAGTAAGATAAAATGTTTAAAAATTTACAGTTATGGTGGTGGTGTTGGGTGGCGCCTAACACTAATCATGTCGATTATAGAATCCGCAATATTGGATCCGCAGTGATTCTCAGTACAGTGTTCTCTTTTTTCTTTACCCATTTGTCGTGAAAAGATAAGAGAACACTGTACTGAGAATCACTGCGGATTAAGCAAAGCGGATTCCATAATCGACATGAATATTTTTGTTTACAAAACTTTGATTTGTGAACCCGATCCGAGTCAAGCCGGGCCAAGACAGCTAGTGGGGACTGTTAAGCCAATCAATGGTCTCTTAACTTTATCTCCACAAATCTGGATAAAAGCATTTTTCTATATAACCGAAAAAAAGGCATAACCGCAGTTAAAAGTGTCCCACTGCCAATTTTTATCGTTTTTATTTAGACCAATCATTAATCAAAACACATACAAAATAAATGTTTGCTTAAGTAATTTTGTCCAACAATTTATAGTCACATCTTTTAATCTCAGACAATGAAGGTCAACAAATCAATCTAAAATGTGAAACCTTGAAAACTAACATGGGTGTCCCATAAGAAATCAGACACAAAAAACAACAAATAAAAAACGAAGAAAAATAGATACAAATAAGTCAATTAATTAGTTTCGATTAATCAAAGCCTTAAAAAGACGTCAAGTCAAGTACAAATTGTACACGCGCATCACGTCACACAACGAATTTAATAAGGTTTCACCATTTACAATGATGGCGAATCGAAGCCCTCTAAAATCTAAATAGCAAACAGGTGCATTATACTATATACCCTCTGGCGAATTAAGTTATGTCAGCAGTGACGTTTACGCTATTCGCCAGCGAATTACGAGATCAAACTGAATTTGAAAATAGACCATAGGCGCTTGAGTGCGCTGCGCACTCATAAATGCGGTCTGGCATGATTGTCTTTGGCGTATACCTATAGTAACGAGTAGGTAGATATAGCAATTTTCGCCACATATGAAGGAAATGTGCATTGTGTTGTATATATACACACGATTTTAACCCGATTCTTGTGGGACATCAGGGGAAAGGATTTCACAGGTTTTATAGTTGCATTGTTTGCTGGCTTTTGACTAACACCGCGAGACCCTCACTGCACTGCTATACTATACTTCTACTATAATACTAACTGCTTGTCTGTTACCTGTCATCGTTTGATCGAATACAACGGTGCTTTAAACAATTTTTGCATGGCGAATTATCAGATTCAGTTGATGCTTGGTCAAGATATGCGGTAATATTATGAACGTGAAGCGCATTGCAAAGAAAGTAGATATGTACAATAAAGCGTTTGGTTATACTGGGAAATTGGCCAAAGTTGTATAAATAGACGCGGTGGCAGCACAGATTCTTATCGATATCGTTTGTTGTCGTAGTCATGCGGTGCTGGAGACTTTGGGGTTTGAATAAAGTTGTTGTATAAAAATGCTTTTAAATTTGGTTCATGTTATGTGATTCAATTTGTATAATGTATATCTATATTTAAGTATACATAAGTGAATTGCATGTTTGGTGTAATGCAGAAAAGGTGTTGCAAGGAAATAGATTATAGAAATAGTTTTAAAAAGGCCATTTGACCCAATTGCGATATGTTGCTGATGTTGGTGAATATATAATATTTCTGATGATGCATTGGAAGTATAATCAAATACAAATTAATTTCCTACCATTAGTTTCGAAGAGTTTTAAATAATTCCATTTAAGCCCAGAAAAACTCGACACAAAAACAGCCAAACTTCAAAAATAAATCTGATCTTTAGTATATAGAGCATGTTTTGAAAACGGCTTGAGTACGATGACTTATTGGCGCCGAAAATTGATCACGATTTTTTGTAGAGGGGTCAAAAACAAGCATTTTTTGCTAGGGGTGGGGCATTGGGGTCTGTCTTGCCCCGTTTAGGAGGTAGGGAAAATTTTATAAAAATGAACAAAAAATTATTTAAAAAAACAGCCAAAAATCTATTCTTTAATCTTAAATGTAAAATAAATTATTTTTGTCAATAGTTTTTGAAAAATTCGCATGCAAACTCAAAATTTTTATAAAAAAATAAAAAAAAGTTTAAACCAATTTTTTTTAAATTAAATTAAATGAAGTGCTCAATTGGGTTTTTGTAGTCAATGCAAATATCAATATCAAATAATACAAAAAACCGAATGGTTATATGTGTTCTAGTTCTTGAGAAAATTGAAAATTACTAAAACTACTTTTTTATGAGATTTTTGTTTTTTGCTTGCTTACATAAATATAGTGCAAGCACCCAGCATTACGGCGTATAAACAGTGAGGCAACCCCCCCTGCTTGGGCACACTATAGGACTTGGGGTAGGTGCGAGGTTGTAAGTATGTATGCAAATTTTCTTTTGCATTTAAAGAATCTGGATTTAAAGAAACTTTGAATTTATCCTATATATCCAGATTCCAGTCAACAGCTGTTTTCTAAATATACATACATATGTACACAATGCAGATACGGTGCTGAAAGCTCCATATTTAAAATTTTCAGGTATGAAAATATAATTGCATTATAAAAAATTCACATTGCCTAGGTACTACTATATGACTGCCAAATATAATTATAATTTCTTAATAAGTATGTTTTGTGTCGTACATACCTATATAATGCAACTGTGACGCTAAATTAATTGCTGTTCTTTACTTACAAAGATGAACCTATCATCAACATTAATCCTCAAAATACCAAAAAACAAAAATCTCGTAAAAAAGTAGTTTTAGTAATTTTCAATTTTCTCAAAAACTACAAAACATAAAACCATTCGGTTTTTTGTGTTCGATTCAAAATTGATACTGCTAGTATCGCCTATGGTCGAAATTCGACCATCTGTATTTATTTATAATAATATTCAATCACTGAGCAAAGGGTGAAGCACACGTGCATGAAAATATTTTTTTTTATTAAATTTTTATTTCGATTCAATTTTTAACTTAAAACATTTTTTCACACATTCTTTTATATTACTCTGAATATAACGTGACATTCTGCCTAAATTTTAAGGCCCCAACCTTAACGATCCGACTATTAGAACAAAAGTTATAGCCAACCAAACCAATCATGACGGCACCTTAACAATTATTATTAATGAAGAATACCTACCACAAACGTGCATACCTACATAATATAGCAAATTTTTTCCCGATACGAACTCAATTTGCCAAGGTTGTGGTTTTTTGTTGCATACACTCCACACTCTTTAGAATTGCTATCTCCCTCCCACCAATATATTCCTAGTATCAAATTTTGTTTTATTTTTTTTTTGTGTATTCCTCTTTCTCGTTACGATAACCTCAATGAAATTTATTCTCAAAATATTTGTCAAACGTTTTTAGTATGAAATTTTGAACGGTTTTGAATTTTTTTGTACCTGGTACAAGCCCGTCATCTGGCTTTAATTTGAATTTTGAAATTTAAAAATCAGACCATTTTATCCAACGATATAAGCATTTAAGATTTGTTATTGTAGATGTTTTGTATGTGGAATCCATGATTTCAGATAATATGTCTATTTTTACACGCATGTAGTTCACCGATTTACATAATCTTTTCTGATGGCACTTCTAATTAAAACTACCTTTCAAATGGTAACTTTTTTATTATCTTCCGTTCGGTTGCCAATTTAGCATTTCATTTCAGAATTTTGAAAAAAATGGGTCTAAACTTTTTTTTTCATTTTTTATCAACATTTTTAGTTTGCATGCAAATTTTTCAAAAACTATTGACATAAATAATTTAATTTATATTTAGGATTGAATAATAGATTTCTGGGGTTCAAAACCGGTATAATACTTCATTGTAAGTGTTACCGGTTTTTTTAATAATTTTTTAATTTTCATTTTAAGTCTTTTTTTTCTAAAATTGCCCCTACCTCCTGATCGGGGCGAGATAGACCCCCTCCCATAGTAAAAAATGCTTGTTTTTGACCCCTCTACAAAATAGCCGTTATAAATTTTCGGCGCCAAAGTTATCGTACACTCCCCTTTTAAACCGTCGCGTCGGCCCTGCACGATCGAACCATTCGGTCGAAACCAATATGATTTTAAACTTGGTAAATACCGAAACGTATGGCGCGGGCAAGCCCAATCACACAATGCAATTTTGCTCGCTCGTCATATGACCATGCTTGAATTTCCTCAAAAGTACCTAACCTACCCTCGATTTGAAGAAAAGCTTAAATTTTACTGTGCATATAAAAAGGGGTGAAATTTAGCTGCCTATAAAATATCTCGAAAACTATATAAGTTGAAGAAAGAAGAAGTCTCTTTTTTATAATCACTTCCGTGCCATGCCCTGTAAATAATTTTCTGTGTATACTTTCATCACAAAATTTTATGTAGGTATATAGACGGATTTTTGTGTACAGAGAGAAAACATATAAGCTTGGGTATTCTGCTCCAGGTCTTATGCCATTCTCAATAATAGAAATTCGTATGGCAGAAATTCGCAAGGTTACAATTTGTGAAAATTTGTAAGATGTTTCAAGTGACCAAAGGTTTGGTATTGCGAAATCTTTGTCGGTGGGCAGTTCATTTGCTGCCCAGTTGTAATTGTTAAATAATGTCAAAAAAAAACTATAACAGTAATATCCGTACCTTCCTTCTATTCAATTTTGAATTTTCAATTTTGAAAACAATAAAAATACTGCTTCCCGATTGAAGTCTAAATTAAATTTTTAAAACTGTAACGTGTGATTGCAGAAAATTAAAAAAAAAAACGAAAAAGAAGCCGTTGTATTACATCTAATACAACAACCATTTAATTGATGCTTTTCTTTTCATATCTCAATGCTGGCCAACCTGCAAATAAATTAATTGCCAAATTTTTGACAGCCGTCGGCAACACCAACAAGCAAGCAAAAGCTAATCAAAAAGTGTTTTGTCATTTTCCTCAGCTAAATTAAAGCAATTTGCATTTAAACAACAAAAAAACCACACAAAGTCTATTAATTTAATTTGATGTAAGTTTAAAATTATCTTTTGTATAATTTTTGGAAAATAAGCAAATTCTTTAACTTTATGGGGCTGCTGAAAACATTTTGCAAAATCATGAACATTAACCTCAATTTTTCTGTTCGGTTTCTTTGTACAGAAAGATGTTTTTAACCCGTTCAGAATACGATAGAGGAGTAAACACCTTCTCCCCAGAAGGTCGTCTTTTCCAGGTAGAATATGCAATCGAAGCCATTAAATTGGGTTCAACTGCAATAGGCATTTCCACCCCTGAAGGTAAGAAATTCGCTTTGTTCAAATGCAAATCAAAACCGGGATTACTCATTGATTGTTCTTAGGGGTCGTTTTGGCAGTAGAGAAGCGTATCACCTCACCTTTAATGGAACCAGGTACAGTCGAGAAGATCTCCGAAGTAGATAAGCATATCGGATGTGCCACATCTGGACTGATGGCTGATGCAAGAACCCTCATCGATCGGGCTCGTGTCGAGTGCCAGAATCACTGGTTCGTCTACAACGAACGTATGACCATTGAGTCGTGCGCTCAAGCTGTCTCCACTTTGGCCATTCAATTCGGAGACAGTGGAGATGGTGGTTCGGCCATGAGTCGTCCCTTTGGTGTTGCAATCCTGTTTGCTGGGATCGAAGATGGCAAACCCCAGTTGTGGCATATGGATCCATCTGGAACTTACATTCGATATGGAGCCAAGGCGATCGGTTCCGGGAGCGAAGGAGCCCAACAGAATTTGCAGGACAACTACACGAAAGAGATGACCCTCAATGAAGCCATCGAGTTAGCGCTTAACACCTTGAAACAGGTCATGGAAGAGAAACTCAATTCGACGAACGTTGAAGTTATGACAATGACACCAGATGCACTCTTCCGTATGTACACCAAGGAAGAAGTGGAGAAAGTGATTACCAAGCTCGTTTAGGTGACTTATTTTTGCGGCGTGTCTCATCTTTAAGTGGTTTTTTTTTTGGCTGAGGATTTTTTTTATCAAGAACAACAGAAATTTAAATTTCCATTTGCTGCTTGTGGTATTCTTTTTTTCTAAACAAATAAATAAAATTAATTATTCAGTTTTTAAAATAGTGGCTTTTTTCCTAACGGAGATAAATTGAAATTAATTGAAAGGATTGATTGAAAATTTTTCCGACAGCAAAAAATTATGAGCTCAATTTGGAAACAAGCTTTTGAATGATTTACTTGGTGACACAGACACCGCTGGTCATATGTTGGGGAATTAATTTTGATTAAGAGTAGTGCCACGAACTAACAAATAATCCAAAATTATCTCTTGTGATGAAAGTCTTCCCCTAGTCTTAGCTATTGTATTTGCAGAAAATTCTAGGTCCCCTCCATTACTGCTGACAAACAACACGCACACAGGAATGGTTTTCCACGAGCTGTCTGTATTAAATGTAATTATTTTCAAAAAGTATTTGGTAATATTTAACTGTTATACTTATGAAACTAGACTCACTTTTTCCATATGCACGATAATGAATGTTCATAATAAGGGGAATTTTTTAAACACAGTTTCGGGTGAAACTCACAATAGGCGAAAAGTAAAATATCAAAATTTCCGGGTGGAATGTTGTTCGGGCGAAACTCACAATAAGGCTGAATAATAAATAGAATCCAACGACCATTCGTTATTCATATAATTATTGTCCTTTTATATCCGCACCATAAAAGTTGTGGATTTAAAGCAAGGCATTTTGAAATTTGAATTTCCAAAATCTTTCACATTTTGAAAAATCCAGGATTCAAGTTTTTTAGAACGAAGCTCACGAACAAATATTTATGCATGAATTAAATTTATTTTAGAAGCATTTTCAAAGCTTAATGTAAAACAACGTCTTTATTTGTAAGTACTTAATTTTATTTTCAAGGTCAACACGTCCACGAAGTTCAACCTTACCTTATTGTATTGTAAATTTTACTAAATAAAATGTACCTGCACAATACTCAGTAGTGTACGTGAATTGAAACTTTTTAAAAACTTGCAAACGAACACACAAATTGAGTAAAATTTCTAATGTTTTAGTAAACTTGTAACAAGAAATAAAAACCCAACAACTAAAATTAACTGCAATTTTTTATATGAAACAAAATTGAATTTTAAAATTTAAGGATAATAAGATAATAATGTTTAAAAATAGTGAAATTCTGTGTCGATATCAATCTTAATAATTTGTTGGCCGAACCTATTTTCTAGTATTTTAATCAGGTATGTACAGTGGTGTGAAAAACATTTTTTTGCAATTAACTTTTATTATTTATTTAATATTTTGTCTAGTAACCCGTTTTTTATCACAGCTCGACATCGACGAGGCATTGACTGGATTAAATTCTCGAAAACAGAAGCAGGAATATTCTCCCATTCATTTTTCAAAGCTGCAAAAAGAGAAGTTGTTGACGTGTGCTTTTTTTTCCCAATGGCCCACAAGTTTTTTATTGAGTTTAAATCGGGTGATTGAGATGGCCATTCTAAGACACGAATATTTTTAGTTGCAAACCACTCTTTTAGCAGCTTTGAAGAATGTTTGGGGTCATTATCCTACTGAAAAACCCAACGCAGAGGCATTTCTTCCTCTGCGTATGGAAGCATTACTGACTCCAAAATGTCCCTATATTGGAAACGGTCCATAATTCCTGTGATTTGGTGTATAGGACCGCAGCCTGCTCCTGAAAAAAAAACCCCAAACCATCACCGAGGCTCCACCGTGCTTAACTGTAGGGAGTACATTTGCAGGCTTTAATGGCGTACCTGAAAAGCATCACTGAAAAGCACACTCCTCCATTTGCTTAAAGACCCGTTAAGATGATTTTTTGCAAATTCAACCCTGGGTTAAATGTTTTGATTAGGAATTTTAAGTCTTTCCCAAATACCTTTTACGGATTACATTTTTTTACGAAATCTCTTAAACGCTTCCTGACCGTAGTTGGCCCTATGGGTAGATTATGTTCATCACAAATTGTCTTTGAAGTCGCAAATGGGTCTTTAAGCACGAAATTCTTTATGCGCCTATCAGTTTTAATTGTTGTTTTGTGAGGGCGTCCGCCAAAATGATCTGCTTCTACTGATTTTCCACTTTTAAATTTTTTAATGATGTCGCAAACCCTTGACGTTGGAATTTTTAAGATTTCAGCGATTACTTTTTGTTTAATACCGGCTTGGAACTTTTCTATAATTTCGTATCGAATCGCGTTGCTATAACGTGTTTAAGCCATTTTATGCACTATATAATTTCAACTTACACAGCTCTCAACTTGTAAAAACGTTTTAATCTACGGCTTGAGTCAAAAGACTCGAAAAAACCGTTACTTTAACATCGAGACTCGCAACTTCTTGAAATCCGCTTAGTTTTGCACAGGTATGTTACTGAGTAATTTTATAAAATAATTTGTTTTATTGTTCTTGTCATTGTAGCATTAAATTTTTAAGGTTATTATTAACTTGTCTCATACTCTTTACAAATTATTAAAAAACTTATGGAAAGTTGTTAGTTTTCTACTTGGTATTAAGAAAATCATTACTATGGGAAAAAATCCGGAATGTTTTTGGCAGCACTGTATGTATATTCGAACAAAAATGTGCGCATTAAATTTTGTTTTAATCAATTTCTTATTGCAATCATAGTAGAATATTAAAATATTTACTGTAATTACAATATTCTTCTACCAGCTATAAAAAAACACAGAACAGAAGAGCTGCATAAGTATGAATTGATTTTCGACATTTTGTTTCCGTCTTGGTTTTTTTAGCTCAATTTTATTTTAGTAAGTTATTTTGGTGCTTAATTTTATTCTGCTGATATTTTGTATTCTATATCACAACTAAATAAAAAATTTTATCTGAACTGATGTAAATTTCAAGCTTAAAATGATCAATAAATTCTTGATTCGTCGTTACGCATCACAACCATCGGCATCCCAACAAAGCAGTGACGTTTTATTCAAACATCAATGAATTTACCCGTAGTTGCTGATGATGATATTTTTAGAAGTACCATTGTAGCTAGATAAAAATATGTATGTTTTTATTTTTTTTTTTTTAATTTGGTGTATTACGGAAGACTACATTGTTATTATAATAATATAAATTTCTTTTTAATTATTCGTTAAATATGTCTTTAACAGATTACAATTTTTTTTAACAATAATATTTTTGTATTGAATTTATTGTTTATATTGTTGATTGTTTATATTTATATTAAATATATATATTTATATAGTTATAATATCAGTATGTAAGACTAACAAAATCACTACTTATATAAAGTGATAATATGCGTTGCATACAAAAAATAATTTTTTCTACACGTTAGTGTGTGAGTGTGTAAAAACTTTTTCACTACTTGTCTTTCTTTTATTTATTCTTAATTTACTTTAAGGAAAACAAAAGGCACTAAGAAGAAAAAAAAATGCGTGCAATAAACAATTTTTCCTAGTTGTATAAAAAAGCACTCGAGAAAAATACTCCAAAAAAGAGGAAAAATCAAAAGAAAAAAAAATATTGTTTAAAAAAAAACGACACCAACGACAAAATATATAATATATAAAAAAAAGTACACAAAAAATAGGTTTATAAAGTTAATTTTCAATGAACAACTCTAATGATCACAGTAGTTTCGAAATTTTCCAATTTTCGTTTCCTCTTTTCTCTTTATTTTTTTTTACTTAAAACTAAGGAATTAAAAAATTTAGATATATGTATGTGTGTATATGCTTCTTTTTGTTCGCATTTTTCTGTTGGTTGAGATTTTCTTTCTCCCCCTTCTTTTTTTGTCTAAGGATACAAATTCGATTGTTCATAATATTGTGTTTTATTTCGTAGTTGGTGCTGAGCTTCTGTAATGTCTAAAATTTAGGGGCACAAATTTGAAAGAAGAATGGTGTTGTTAGTTTACATTTATGTAAGGCACCTCACGGTAGACATATCATCAGGACTCTACAACTATGGAGGGTTTTTCTTTTTGACTTGGTTAAGAGTTGGAAATCGAGTCTTTCTGCCTTGGTGGTTGATAAGTTAAAGATTTTATCCCCTAGACGAAGGTACAGAACAAAATGTGGTAGGTTTAGGGATCTTCTGCATTGTTTCGTCTGCGAAGGAGTGTTAAACTTGCGTTGGGATCGCTGAGGGAATATGTCTCTGGTTCGAACACGGGGGGACATTCCATATTTGGGTATTCAGGGGATACTAATACGGCAGAAGTAGATGCTGTCGGCTTGTCTGGTAGGATAAGCGGTGGCAGCGGTGCTGCTATTGCATGATCAATAAAAGTCGATGGCCCTGGGCCTGGATACGGCTAAAATAAAATAAAAAGTTAAACATTAAAAATATTAAAATTTAATTTAATTTTACCTTATTACTGAACTCTACGGGTGAAAAGATCTCGTGTTCATAGTCCTGAGACGAGTTATTACTTCCCATCGCATTCCGTCCTCCAAATATTGCTCGATGCAACCTTGGTGAGCCGAGTAGTTTTGCTGTTCTACTCGATGTGAAACTCAATTTTGATAAAATCGGCATAGGTGCGGAATTCTTACGTGGTGCCTCGTACTTTTTGTCTTTGAATTCATTATTGTAGGTGTGACTTTTCTTAATGCCACCACTTGGCGATGACCCCTGATCGACTTTGCCCTGACTATTGTACATATGTGAAGATTTCTTATTCAGCGGCAGCGTCATCGATGTTGTCAGACTTTTAGACTCATTACTCGAATGCTTGAACTGAAACAACCGCTCACTCGATGTCTTGAATGCTTCTAATTTGCCTTTTGTCTTCTTAAAGCTTCCACCTCGATGGCTGGTCCCTTTATCACTCTCGCTTGTGCTGGAATGCTTTTTCGCCTTTACTGCGAGATTTTGCATTTGTTGGAGCTTTTGAAGTCTTAGTTCTTGCAGTCGCATTAAGTCCGAAGGAGTTCTATTCGCACGATTGTCACAGATCGGTTCATCGCCCGAAATCAATTCGTAGCCAAAATCTCGCAACTTTAGTCCTTCTTTTGTACGAGTTCGCTTGATATCTTCATCTTCGGGATTGAAACTCATATCGTAGTCAGGGGTCTTGGGCAAACTACGACTTTGGATTTTAGAGAGTTTGCCTGTTTCCCCTGGCTGTTGATTGTCTGCACCCGGCTTTCCCTTAAGCTGTGCAATCTTCCCACCACGATCATCCTGTTTCTCCACTCCTAAAAGCACTCGATTATTGTACATCTCCTGTGCTTCCTCTTTCTGTTTCTGCAACATCAAGTCTTTAAGGGTAAGAAAATTTTGCAGATTGTGTGGAGCATCCCACGAATTGCCAGGATTGATCTTAGGCATCGAGTAGTCCAAAGTTTTCGATGTTTGGAAGTCGAATTCCACTAGATTCGGGTTGGATGCATGGATGTAATTATATGGAAATGTCTTTTTCACCATCTTACTGCCGCTTTCAATAGAATAACTTTTTGAAATCAGACTGGGGGGACATTCTTGATCCATATGACGACTTTCTGATGCAACCGATGGACGCACACTACTCTCACTAACTGAACTTCGACTCGCCGAAAGAGTGACTTTAGTGGGCAAACTGGGTGGCGGCTGCACAATATGCTCGGGAGACGAATTATTCTGGAATGGAGGCATATTATTCGGATCTGTATAGCCGGGAGTATTGGCTCCGATTTGAATTCCGAAACTTCCACCAGGCACCTTGCGATAGCTACGATATTGCTCTGTTGGCACTGGGATATCACTAGATGGTTTTTTTTCGCCACTGCTGCTACTACTTTTGAAAGGCAACGAACTTTTTGTGAATTTCCTCAGGGAACCAAGATATGTTTTATCGTGCTTAACGCTTGTTGTTGGTGTCTGGTGTTGCAAGTTTTTTGAACCCAAAAAATCTTTATTACCACTGCTGGGCGAGGGGGTACATAAGCTTTTAGTCAGAGAATCACTCTCATCACCTGAACTTTCAGTCTCGGAAAACAGTTCTTTTGATGCAACATCCGTATCGGTTGACTGCATTCCAACTCTTTGTTGCTGCAAAGTAGCCTGACGTATAAAGTCCATCCATTGATTGAGTGCCTCTTGGGATTCAGCAGCGAAATAGAACGTCTTCGAAGGATGGTAAACTTTAAAAGCATATGGCTTCGAATGAACTTCCTAGAAAAAACAAGAGACAGTAAAAAAATAAACTATTAATCCAATTTGTACCTTTGCTAAAGAAACAGTGAATCCTGGAAGATAAACAAAACAATTTGCCTTCAAGGATTCTTTTGTGCGAAACCCATACAAATTTGTGTCCATGAGAACGAAATACAGCTTTGCCCAAAATGTAACACCTCGTTTGTCTTTAGTCCGACGATACAAGTGTCCCTGAATGTCACCCGTGCCCAGAATTTTCAGGCTTATTTTTCGGCGCTTTGCGATGAGACTATTCTTCTTTTTAAGCGTCAGAGTCTTTGTTTTGGTGGGTGTGTGTAATTCCGATTCTTCGGCTATAGGTGAAGGAGGAACTACCACCACTGATTCAACTACTTTCGGCTGCACTTTATCTGGTGGCATCAGGCTTGCTGGTTTTGGTGGTGGAGGTGGCACAATCAGAGGCGCTGCTTCACTGGGTTTCTTAGGCCTTGGTGGCGGTGCAGGTGGTGTTGTTAGAATGAATTCTTTCCTTGGCTCTATAGCCGGTGGAGTATCAGACTCCTCACCTGAATTGTCGTATGCTGGCGTGCTGTGACTCTTATCCAATCTTCCGCGTCTAGCGATTGTCACATGGTTTATAGCCTGTATAAGCGGTTCCTTCATAACCAAAGGTGGTAGAGCCGGAGTCGGCGTTGGTGTTGGTGTCGGTGTCAGTTCTTCTTTACTCCCACTTGGACTTACATCAGAATGAGCCACATCAACTACACTCATAGTCGGTGAAGCATCTTCTTCGTCTACATAAGGAATCGGTTCGAAGGTTTCTAAAATGGTGTTCTCCACATTGCACGTGTATTTTTGGTCAACGGGATAGTCTTCGTATTTCATATTGGCATCGAATCGAACAACTTTACTCACACCTGGTTTTGATTTCTCTTCGCTTGTTGATTTTTTTGATTCGCCACCATTCACTCCAAGTTTAAGTTCCTGTGAGAAACTCCCAATGAGTTTTCCATTTGCTATTCCAAGACATGTAGTTGGGCGAGGTGCTATCTCAAGGCCAAAACCAAACGAAACTGATTTATCTCTCAAACTTGGCGACGATGGATCTCCATTTTGAGCACCATTCTTACGTTCGTGCCACAACGGAGCGCCACCCACATTTTTAAGCGAATAGAATTCGTCTCCACAGATTGTATTTCTACGCTGGAGTACCGCTCTCGGTTTAGGATAATACAAACGAATTTCTTTCTCTACAGATTTCGAATCCGTTGGAGTTAGAATATCACTGCAACTGGAGTCCGTATCTGAAGGATCAGTCTTTTCGCTTATCTTAAACGGCAAATTAAATTCCGGCACCGCCAGGAAACCAGCTCTTGGACTCGGCAAATTCTCGCCCCAACGAATTCCCATTGCACGTTTTTTACTAGGCAGGCGATAGGGTTGCATATATATCTGCCCATAGATCTTTGTGTGTTTAGGGCGCTTCTTCAAAGTCAACAGCACATCAGGCAGTGATTCTCTCAATTGTATGATAACGGTCTTGTATTGCCAACCCACAACAGTCTGATAGTTTATCTGAACTATCTCGTCACCATCCTCTATTTTGCCCGAATTATGAGCCGGCGAATTGTATTTGATTTCTATGACTTTGTGAATTCCATGATAACTTGGTTCGATATTAAACCCCAATTCGGATTCACGCTTCTTTAGAGTTACCAAACTCAATGAAGCAGGCTGAAGAAGCATTGGATCTGTAATGTCCTGAATTATATAATCACCTAATTTGGCCAGCGTTTCGGCAGTTGTTTTTATCTGTTCGGCAGGATTTTCTACGAAACGATCCCGTTGGGCACTTGTTGCCATTTCAAGTCCAAGTTTTAACATATTTTTGCGAATTTCATTGAATTGCAAATGCCCATGGAAGGGTGCTCGATCTAACCAACTGATAATTGGTTTGATTGTCGCTATTGTCCTTGTAATATCGTTTAGAATTTGAGTTTCTATCTTTGAGTTATCACAGTGTGTTGCCAATTGCCGATAAAGATTTCGCGCTGCTGTTGCCATATGCAGTGCTAAAAATTGCAGGTTTTCTTTGTCTAAATTATAATGCTGTAAAATAAAATTCCATGATTAGAAAATATCTTTTCATTAAAATGTAGAAAGAAAATTTTAATTTAGACAAATAGAATTTATCTTGGCTTGAGCGCGCATAGACGGATTTTGAATACGATGGTTTTCTATAGCTTAAGTGTTTTTAACTCATGGAGCTCAGGATCGATTCTTGGTCAAGTATTCGCTTCTCAAGTCGATATTCATGCTCGAATTTCTTAAAGTATACAGATATTTCTTAACTATTTATAATTCTTTTATAAAGTGGTAACATATGATCCGACTTTATGCTTAATGATGTTAAGTGTTTTTAACTCATGGAGCTCAGGATCGATTCTTGGTCAAGTATTCGCTTCTCAAGTCGATATTCATGCTCGAATTTCTTAAAGTATACAGATATTTCTTAACTATTTATAATTCTTTTATAAAGTGGTAACATATGATCCGACTTTATGCTTAATGATGTTTTGAGTTAAAGTGGCGATAGAGGTGGGATGATGAAAATTTGAAGCTTTATTTTAAATACGGAATTTAAAGACCAGGAGATGACCGGGAATAAAACTTTCGAACTCGATATTTCATATGATTGATTTTATTTTTCATGATTGATCTACATAATTCGGAACAATTTGAGCTCTTTTTGAGGCACAAAAATGAAAAACTTTCAAGATATATTTGATATATATTTGGCAAAATCATTGATATTTATCTTTATTTCATTGTGCTTTATTTCTCGTCACAAGACAAAAATCGTATGGAAAGAAGTTCTACGTATGGAAAGAAGTACAATTTTGATCTAAAAAACAAGTAATTAAACAATTACGGCAATTGCATTCATTTTTGTTTAGTTAATTCAAAATGCAGTTCTAATATTTCCTAACGGCCCTACAAAACTTTATGGACACTTGATGTAAAAAAATATATATTGACCAATTTATCAAGCTTTTTGACCTATTAAGTAACTTCGTGAAAGAAATGTTTCCAGTTTTTACTAAAGCAATTATGCCTGTTTTAAGACTTTAAATTCGAAAATCTCTAAAGTATTTTCCAAGTTTCAGTTATTTTTAAAATCCCATAAATGAGTCCTCATGGCTAGTTCTATTGCATTTTCCGTTATATATGCTTTTTGTAAATCCATTTGTAAATATTTTGTTTCTCGAAACTGTAGTATATTTCATGATCTTTTGAATTTAGATTTGTCAATCAAATAACACCCTCACCAAAAATGTTTACACGAAAATTTAGCCTGTTACTTTGTTGAGCTTTCTCTTTTAACTGGGGCCTTATTCCGTAAAACAAAAACGATAGAACGATATCGTTTTGGCAACAGCTGTCCCTATCTTTCCCTTTAGATGTGATAGAGATGGGTATTGCCAAAACGATATCGTTCGATCGTTTTCGTTTTACGGAATGAGGCCCCTGGACAAATGTGTACGAGTGACAATGGATAAAGTGCTTCACTGATAACTTAAAGAACTTAAAGCTGTGGGTTCGAGTTTAAACTGAATATGACCCGAATTTTTCGAAAGGCTTATAGAATAAACAGTCTTTTATTGTCATCATTTTTGTTTGCAATATAAATTATAAATAAATAAATTTGTTGGCGTTACAGTTGGTGGAGAACCAGGTTCTGGTGACTTACAAATTGCAACCATTCCTTTGTCAGTCTCCATCAACAAAAATGAATGGGAGCGATTCGATCCTTTGCGAGTCATACAATAGTATCTTTGATGTGAATATTTTGTTGAATCCGGGAATAGAAGCATTTTTTGAGGAAATTTCTATCATTTTTTCTTTGGCTTTTCTTCTTTTTACTCTAAGTTCCTGTACATTATCCCAATTTCGGCTCCATCTATAATCTCTTGGTTATACATAAGTCTTTCCCTCTATACTTTTATCCTTACTTTTAACACTGGTGCTACTCTGCTGAACTTTAAAACGTTTCCTCTAACTCATAACAGATCAAGAGCACGTCAGACAAAAAAAAAATACAACAAACTTAAATCAAATAACAATCTTGTATACAAAATAGAAAATCACGAACAATAAAGAATTCAGCTCAACAAATCGGAAAACTCTAATATAAAATAAAGCCTATTTATGCATTATTAACTTACAAAATTTCTAAGGTTCTCTACAGCTTCCAGCACTATTTCTTGATGACCAATCGATACCATTCCCAATTGCTCCAGTTCATATGGTCGAATGTTGAGCAATTGTTGACCACCAACTTCGTTGTTCGTGAATGAGTAGACATAGTTGTACATAGAATCATCAAGTCCTGGAAAATTTTTAATAAAAAAATATAATCAATCAAATTCTAAATTGAATAAACAAACAAAATTTCGGAAAAATTATGAAAAATTCTAAAAACAATAAAAATTCCAGCGAAATTCCGGTCTATTCGAATCAGTCATGCTTTGAACGAAATCTACCCAAGACAGTAGAAGTCCTAACGACCAAAGAAGGCAACAAGGTTTTCATTGTTGGAACAGTTCATTTCAGTCTCAAATCTCACTATGATGTCTCGACTGTGATAAGGAATACCAACCCTTCAGTGGTGATGTTGGAATTGTGTCCTCTTAGAAAATATATCCTCGAGATCGATGAGGAAACACTCTTGCGAGAAGCCTCTACACTAGATGCAGCTAAGATAAGAGAAATTATCGCAAACAAGGGTTTAATAAACGGAATGTTCTATGTATCATTTTTAAGAACCAATGCCAAGATAACTAAACAACTTGGAGTGGCTCCTGGCGGGGAATGTCGTCAGGCAGTGGCGGAATGCAAAAAGCTTAAACACTGCAAAGTTCTTCTCGGAGATCGACCCATCGACATAACAATGCAACGCGCTTTGAAACCCCTAAGTTGGACGGATAAATTAAGACTCTCTAGCATCTTTAATGAGCCATCCATCAGCCGGATAACCCCTGCCGACGTGGAGGCCTACAAAAACCGCGACATCGATTACCTTCGCAACCTAAGACTCCGTTTCCCATCGGTCTACCGATCGTTCGTCACCGAACGTGATCAAATACTGGCGCATAATTTGATGCTGGCCACCAAGTTGAGCGGAAACAATTACTGTAATGTTGTTGGTGTAGTTGGGGTGGGTCACATGAATGGGATTTGTGCAAGCTTCGGTAGAACGAAACCAGACGAGATAATGAAAATGATGAAAAAAGATTTGGCCCCACGGAGCACCCAACCAAATATAATTCGGAATATATCGCGTATATTAAATTTTTTGAAGCACAAGTAGATAATTTCGAGATAAGAGAATAGAGAATCATCGAATTTACCTTTTAACCAATCTGTCACTTGATCGGGCGTCCATTCTGCGACATTTATGTAAGCCATTGTTGATTTTTTTCTTATTTATTTTTTTTTCTAGCACCCGATTGCAGTTGCAAGTACATAAATTCTTGTCGACACATCAGACATTCACATTTTCATTTATTTGTTAATTGTTTTCTTTTTGATGATTTGCATAATTTAATTTTAGATAATTGGTTTTTTGATACCTACGAAAAAAAATAATCAACACAAATTCCAGCGAAAAATGTTTTCCTTCTGCTGTAACGCAAAACGCAACACTCTTGAGTCAGTTGTGAGACGTTACGTGACAGATAAATAAAGAAGGAAATTTTAAGATGACGTCATATTCACATTACGTTATGGAACGAAAAAAGTTCCCTTAAGCCGTTGCCACAATTTTAGTCCCCTCATGAGGAAACAAGTTTTTTGAGATTTTTTTGACGATTTTCTTGAATTTCTTAAAAATCTCTTGTACCTTTTGGAAAACCGCACTCGGCGGAACTGCACTTCAGCGACACCACCCGCACTTTCAGAACGGAACTGAACGGAACTTCATGTCGCGACAAAATTGGTCAGATTATCAACTTTGCCGCACAGTGCCGCGCCGTGAAGTGCAGTTGTCGCTTAGTGCGATATGGCTCATACAATTTCCTACAAATAAGTCGTGAAGTTCAGTTCCGCTGAAGTGCAGTTCCGCCGAATGTGGTCTTAGACCCTGTTTAGATTGGGAAGATTGAGTCCGGACTGGTGAGTGTCATCGTGTTTACATTTGAAACTTTCAGCGCCTCAAAATACATTGAAACAACAACAATTTCAACATTCCACACATTGAAGCAACAACAAAGTAGACTCATGAGTCCGGTTTTTATGTTTTCTTCGTGCCTCACGAGAATCCTCACCCCATCCTTCTTTTGCCTACGATCTGCCGTGATACCGGCCTCAATCTTCCCAATCTAAACAGCGTCATACCTTTACACGAAGAAACAATAGGCGTTTTTCTTTTTTAGCCCCGACCTGGGCACAGAGCGGGCTCTGAGTGAATAGAGCTCACTCCGAACAGAGCGTGACCTGAGCGCACCGATCTATTTAAGAAACTCAATTGAGCACTGAACTCTAATATCTGTCAAATTACATGAAAATTGTATGAAGTTAGCCGCGCTCAGCTTTGTGTTCGATGTGCTCGGTCATTTTTTTCCGAACTCATCGAGCGAGCCCCGGTCGAGCTCTGAGCTAAAAAAAGAAATGCAAGTTGAGAGCTCGGAGTGCTCCGAGTTAAAAAGTAACATAAGGGGTATTCCCGATCCGATGCAACTGGTCTTGTATCATTGCAAAAATACAAAAGTGTAAATTTGCTACACCCTAACCCCATTGTAAAAAAAAAAACTTTACACTTTTGCAATGATGCAAGACCAGTTTGCATCGGATCGGGAATACCCCTACAGTTTTCTTTTTGACAGCTCAGTGCCACGCTCGGGGCCAAAAAAGAAAAACGCCTAATATCGTAAAAATTGTAAGTTCCTTGGTTGAACATCACACTACACCCCCTATTACCGCTTGCAAATCGAACGAATAAACGTGTGAGTGTAAGAAATCAGTATTAAAATTGCAGAATTGAGAACCTTTAATTCGCCTTAAATGTGTGTAAAGAGGTTTATCAAAGAAATCTTCTCAAATCGTTGATTACATTTTCCCCTCTTACTTCGGGCCCTTCTCAAATCGTTGATTTCATCTACACCTCTTACTTCGTACCCTTCTCACCAAAAACTGAACGTTTCTGGGAACTCAAGCCTCAACTACATAAGCCAAAAAAGTGAAAAAGTGCAAAAGTGAAAATTTTTAAATTAATTTTGTGATAGTTTTTCTGACTAGAAAACTTATAAAAATGATGCAGAAAGCTTAAATTTTGGTTTAAAAACAAATTTGTGCATTCTTTTTCACAAAACAACGGCGCTAGCGGTAAAAAAAATATTTTTACTTTTGTACTTCAGTACTTTTTGGCTTATGTAGTTAAGCCTTCAGTTTCCTCGAGTGAAAGGGGACAAAGGGTACAATATTTAAGACTTAACTAAACTCAAAACTTTTTGCAAAAAGTAGCTATGAAATAATTAGAAAACTCTTTCGATTGAATATATTTTAATCGCTCTTCTTGCATATTTTAACTGATGAGCCCAACTGTCGTACTTGGGCGAAACGCAATTTTTGTAGTCACTTGAACTTATAAATTAAAATTTTTGCAAAAAGTACAATATGAAAAAAATAAGCAATTTTAACCAAAACTGTGTTTTGTACTTAAAATATCTGTAATGTCTATGAAAAAACCCTAGCAAGCAGTCGTATTTATTTGATTTCTACTACGTTTCCATTGAGCCAAATGATGTAAATTCGTTTAAAAATTCCAAATTCGATTCCAAATTATCTCATTTCCCATACAAATTGACATTTCGAAATTAAGTAATTTCAACGAAATTTGGTTGGAAATTACATAAAAACTTACAGTCGTATTTATAAACCCATTCAAAAGTATGTCTAACTTTGGACAGCTGTCCAACTACAAAATATTATTTATAATCATGTTCCATCGAGTGTCTAACTTAGACACTGCAATTGGCTGTCCAAACCTATTCTAAAGTGGGTATGTTCAATGCACAAAAAGCTGAAAATTAAATGAAATGTTCATTGAACGTATCCAAATGTTCACGAAATTGACAGATTACAGGGATGTTTGTGAGTGTTTGAGAACATATTTAGACAGTGGCCCTTAAAATATTTAAACCGTGGTTCAGCAATTTTTACCCACCGATTTCGGCGAATTAAGGGCCAGTTGTACAAATATTTAAACCGTGGTTCAGCAATTTTTATAAACCGATTCCGGCGGATTAATTGAGTTTCAACAGTGGTTTACTGTTCAAGTGTCTGATAATAACCAATTACATACTTGAACCAGCGTTGAACTTTAGTTAATCCGCCGAAATCGGTGAGTTAAGATCTTGAACCGAGGCTGAACCACTATTGTACAACTGGCCCTAATACTACGTTTTCATTGGAGCCGAAATGAGCTAATTTCGTAAATTACAGAAAAGGTGTTCTCATTGCAAATTTGCTAATTTCGTTTGACAGATAACTTCATTTTGAATTTGATTTGGCAGTTAATAGCTTCTTTTTCTTGTGTTCTCTTTCTGTTTCTGTTTCTTATACATCAAATTTTGACATTTTCAATGTTTCCACTGGGTTTCCACTGCGGATGCATTCCACTTGGGTGTGTTCATAAGGTTTTTACGTAATTTCCAACCTAATTTAGTGCAAATTTGGTTGAAATTACCTCATTTCGAAATGTGAATTTGTATGGGAAATGAGATAATTTAGAATCGAATTTGGAAATTTTCAACGAAATTACCTCATTTGGCCCAATGAAAACGTAGTATAAGGATCCCCCACACCAACGCAAATTTTCGGTGGCGACGACGAAAACAATAATAACAACGAGTTGTTTTCATTGACAACCACGTGTTGTTATTGTTGTTTTCGTCGTCGCCACCGAAAATTCGCGTTGGTGTGGGGGAACCTTTAGGGCCAGTTGTACAAATATTTAAACCGTGGTTCAGCAATTTTTATCCACCGATTTCGGTGGATTAATTGAGTTTCAACAGTGGTTCACTATTTAAGTGTGTGATAATAACCAATTACATACTTGAACCAGCGGTGAACTTTAGTTAATCCGCCGAAATCGGTGAGTTAAAATCTGGCCGTAATGGCCAGTTGTACAATAGTGGTTTAGCCTCGGCTCAAGATTTTAAATTAAAATCATTAAAATTAAAATAATTTAAAATCTTGAACCGAGGCTGAACTGTACAACTGGCCCTAAGGCTCTCCCAAACCAACGCGAAATCGTAGCGAATCATTCACAATAACACAAAATATGACAAATATACAACGCTAAATAACAACAAAAATCTGTCGTCGGCGAATGTTTCGCGTTGGTTTGGGAGAGCCTTTAATTGAGTTTCAACAGTGGTTTACTGTTCAAATGTGTGATAATAACCAATTACATACTTGAACCAGCGTTGAACGTTTTAATCCGCCAAAATCGGTTAGTTAAAATCTTGAACCGAGGCTGAACCACTATTGTACAACTGGCCATCACTGTAGACTAAATTAGTAATAAGATTTTAAAAGGTTCTGATTATATGAATTATGGATCTTTGATTACAATTTTGGTTAACATACAGAATATTCGATGATTCATTTACCACTAATTGTAATAGTCTTTAGTAAAATAATAGGGGTATTCACGATCTGATGCAACTGGTCTTTTATCATTTCAAAAATGCAAAAGTGTAAAATTGCTATAACATTACCCCATTGTAAAAAAAAACCCATTATTTGAAAAAGCGGGACATTAAACCAACGAAAGAAATTAACTTCGTTACTTTAATTATTCTATTCTATTTTTACTTCAACCCTGAACGCAATCCAAAATTGGAGAAATTAGTCCGCACTTTCCATGTGAAACGTCAAATTGATCCTCAATCCAATGCACCCAAATTTCCTTATTTCTACTCAAAAGTGCAACTAAAATTCCCACAACCCCAAAACAGGAAAAAATATATTTTTTTCCGCAGCAAGTAAAATGTCTTCGTTATCCCAGCAGCAGATACCAAAACAAGTTAAATACTATCCATGCAGCTCAGCTAGCTCGGACAGGTAAAACAGTAAAAGATAAAAAGCACATCATCATATTCCAATCATCAACATCATTCACAACATCTTGATTGAGAAATAATAAAATAAAATTGAAAATTAGCTAGCAAAAAAGATTGAACGTGGTGTGCTCTTCGATAGACTGCACGCTTTTTATACATATTTTTTTTTAAGTCGTGGAAAAGTGGATAAAAAGTGAATATATTTTTTCTTGAAACTCATTTAACATAGAAAGTGCAAAGTGACTTAGAAAGTGAGGTAGAATTAAGTTGAGAATTATTAATTTCCGAGCGTGAACGTGATGCCGTCTTATGAAGCTGCTGGAACTAAGAAAACTCTCATGTAATAAAACCTTTTCTTTCTTTAAAAAATTATACTTTTTCTTTCGTACTATGCCCTACTTTTGATTTCGTATGCTTTGGAAAATTTGCTAGGTTAATGACCATTCTCACGCCTATGTATATATATCGGCAGACGGTCAGACATGTGCTACGGGAGCGTTTGAACAAAAAAAAACAATGCACTGTCCCACGCATTTATGGGATGGCTCCTTCCAAAACCATCTCCCAATTTTCACTGAAAACGTGGCTGAAATAGATGACTGTCGACTTGGCACACAGAAAGAATGGTATTTTTCTCCTTTCTTTGTCGAAACAATTATACATAATTCTAAAAATACATTGAAACTATGATGCATTTTATGCTAATACCACTGCTGCTGCCTCTGTCCTCATTCTCTGACATTTTTTAGAATTACCAATTAGATACTTGTTCTTAATGAAAACGAGAAATCAATTATTAAACTAATGGCTGTGGATTCGCGAACAAATGAGAATTTCAAGAACCGGTGATTTATTTTGAACGTTAACTTTGTTAGAAATGTTGATTCATCATTCGACAAAGCTCTGTTTCACGAGACTAACCGGTAGCCATAAAGACATTTGTTTTTGCTTTATGATCTTCGGGGACCGGTGGGGTGCACTTGAGTTCTTTTTCGATATACCAAATACCACGTGCCGTGTAGTTGAAAAATCGTTTTCGCTACAGCTGTATCTGTGTAATTGCCCCAATTCTTTGCCAGCATCCAACAAAGATCTTAGAAGGTGTGTGCTTTGCAATGTGTGTGTGATAATGCCACAATAATACAAAGAAAAATAAATCATTGACTTGAAAATACTTATCCAAGGTCAAATTTCATGCGATTGAAACTTGTTCTTCATAATTGTTCACCTATTTCTGCTGCTCTTTGAGTTCCAAATTTGTAAGTTGTTGTTTTTTTTTAACTGAGGTAGTTATGGTTTTGTTTACAGTGATGATCGTCCCGACGTAACGGAACCTCTATATTTGGATACGGCTATTATAGATTTGAATAAAGCAAATGGGCGCGAATACATTTGCTGCCCGGCATCGCCGACAACAGTACCGGCTAAAACTAGAGCAAAGCGTTCGAGTCTTTCAGATTCGCCGGCAAAAACATTACATCGACCAGCAAGAGCACCACGTCAGCGTACAACATCGATGAGCCAAAATACGACAACAAATCCATCGGAGTGTATTATACGGTCAAATAATCGCACAATTTATACCGCCGGACGTCCGCCATGGTATAATTGTGCTGGGCAACAAGTTGAGCCTTTTGTTATTGGTAAGTTGTAAAAAGAACACAGAACAAGAATTGTATGAAGTTACTTTTGTTTTTTTCTATTGTGTTGCAGGTATTTGTGGTGGAAGTGCTTCTGGGAAGACAACAGTAGCTCAAAAAATTATTGAGAGTTTAGATGTACCATGGGTGACTTTGCTGTCCATGGATTGTTTCTATAAGGTAAACATACAATTTTTGTTTAAAAATATTTCTATCAACTAAATATTGCCAACTCTGCAAAAACGCGACCTGCTCAGAGAATGTCTAGGGTCAGGATGCTATCCGAATTGCTATGCTCAGATTTATCAGTATATTTGTTTTGGATCTTAAGTGTGTATTTTGGGCAAAAATGAAATACAAATTCAAAGTTCTTAGAAATTCTGTCTAAAAAAGAAGAACATTCTACGAATTTTCACAAAGAAATACATACTTTTGAAATATTTTTTAAATTTCCCATTCTTGAGAAAATGAAGAAAATGAATTTAGAAAGTAAATGTTTAAATGGTTTCAAGAGCTGAAATTGAGTTTTTTTTAACGTGTCTATAGATAATGATGATAAACTTATTAAATTTAGAAAAATTATATGAAACCAAAAATAGACCCATGTTCTATACGATCTGTCGCGCCGCAAAATTCATTTATTTTCATTTGTTTCCATATCTTCATTTGAAAAGAAATATTTGTTCCACACAAAAAAATCTTATCTTATTTTGGAAGCGATAGGCATTTCAAACAAATTTTAATTTGTTTATTAAAATGAGTGATTATCATTACAATTCCCCCTATATGCGATAAATTTATAGCAGAAAGCATAATATGTACTGCAAAGAAAATTTCAATTTGGAAATTTATCGGCAATCCCACTCTCCACTCGTGAAAATAAGACGATGCTTTAAATAATGTTCAGATAATTATTTTAATAATAATAATTTCAACTACATGCCTGTAAAAATGAAAATATCAGACATATTTCCTTTTTAATATTGTTTTTTTATTGTTGTCAATTATTAAAACGTATCATGCAGCATTTTCAATAAATTTTCAAAATAAATTCACTTTGAAAAGAAATTCAAATAACTTTTATCTCATACAAAAAAAGAAATTCAAATAACTTTTATCTCATACAAAAAAAGAAATTCAAATAACTTTTATCTCATACAAAATAAACGAAAAGTTATTCTTTTGTTTTTCCAATTACATCACAAAGGATATATTCATAAAAACAATATGTAGGATTTTAATGAAACCTAACTATTTTTATGTAAAGGCTTCTATGAACTTTTGAGAAAGAATCGTGTTTTTTATTCTTTATTCTGGATGGTGAATAATATAAAATTTATTTTTGAAGTGTTAATAAAATAAAATGCACTACTAAGTCGCACCGCACGTACCGCTCTAGTAGTTCAAGTTGCGTAGTATTTTTAGTATTTAGGGCCAGTTTCACGGAGCACACTTAACAAAATAAGTGGCACTTAATTTTCCAATTTATGCACTTTAGACGTAGTTTTACTGTCTGAGTAAGTGCAACTTAAGTGGCCAACATGGGAGACTTAAGTGTAACTTAGGCCGATAAGTTTACACTGTGAAATTGGGCAATAATTTTCCATATCTGGCACTTAAGTGACACTTACTTTACTGTGAAACCGGCCCTTAATGAAGCAAATATAATTATTATAAAAATATAATGTCAAATTAACACTATAAAATTCGGTTTTTATATCGATTTAACGATCTCTGAATTTGAATTGACATTAAAAACGCCATCTGATTTCTTCAATAAATTTGAATCTATGAGCAAAATTTTAAAATACACCTTTATATTTGCAAAAACGAAATTTGTTAGGTATGCCTTTTTGTCAGCACATATGTCCGACATAATCGTTAATTTAATTTGTTTACTAATTAATACAATTTTCAAACACATACATATATGTATGTATGTAGATCTTCGAAAATGTCCGTCACTGCTAAAACCGGCAATTCATTACTAATCAATTCATCTGATGGATAGATTCTTGATCAAAAATAAGAACCAGCAAGGTGCCAACACAGATGTACAATAAAGATAATGGTATCTGTGATAAATACCAGTTCAATGTGAAGGTTATGATGAAGGACATTAATTTTTCTCTTTTTTTTCTGAACAAACTACAACAGCACGTTCATGTGATCCAATCTTCTTTTTTACTTTCTTTCCCCTTTAGCCTCATTTGTTTAAGAAGAATTTTTTTATAAAATTCTCGAAATAATAAAAATACAAAAAATGCAAGAATACCCGTGGAACTACAATTTTCAGACGAATCCAAACGGCTAATATAAAATACAATTTATCATGACAAACAACACTTGGCGAATTTGTAACTTTTTGTTGTTGTTTGTCAAGTCAACAATGGCAATAGGTTGACGGATTATTATCAAAGCTTAAAATCTTTTATATTTATGCACTGTCAGCAAAAGGTTCGTTAGAATAGCGTAACTGTTTGGTTTAATCGAACCTGTATTTGTTTGTTAAGTTGATAAAACAAGAAGAAATAAGATAAAGGTGTTCTTACTTCATACTCAACACACAAGAAAAAAACAACACATACTCATAAAAAATAATAAAATTGTACCAATTAATTGAAAAGAAAAAATCCCTTATCACCTTACATTTATATAACTTCTGCTATTAAATAAAAAAGCCTTTATTTCAATCCTTATCAAACGATTAAAAAAGTAAACAAATATCACCTATACTCTTATAATTCGCAGCTTTAACTGTCTTATTTAATCTTATTAAAGAATTAATTTGCACAGATAATAAAGAGGTGTGTCTTTTGCTCTGAAAAAAAAAATTATAGTCAACCTACATCATATTGTCCCCCTTCCCACAATGTTCACAACACTTGAAACAATTAATGATTCAATGAGCGTATTGCTCCTTTGTCCATATAAAACAGGTAACAGCAACGAAAACAAATTGTGTCGCAATATGTACGTACATATGGGTATTTTTCTTTCAATAAAATTTCGATAAATTATTATTTTAAGAGATTTTCTGTCGCAATTAAATGACTTTCTTTTCAAAAAGCAATATAAACAATTTGATTAATACACATGACCAGATGTATGTACATAATATGTAGATATGTATGTATATAATTTTTAGTGAAAAAAAAATTTAAAAAAACAAAACGACATGTGACGTAAATACGTACATAGGTATGTAAATGTTTTTGTTTTGGAGACTATGTATTGGCTTAATTTTTTACTATAAATGACGATTCCAATTGAGTCAAATGACTGTATCACTGAAGAGAATCGAAACAATTGAATATGTTTAGTTATGATTGAACGTAGTAAACGAAATTTATTCATCAATATTCTTCTTGAACTTTTGTTTACTATTATCTTGATGTATTTAAATTAAAAAAAAATTATTTTTTAAAGTAAATTATGACTAACAAAGTGTTATTAAATTTAGCATTTAATATGCTACAAAAAATATACTGCTTGTAGTTGGAATAGCCTTTGATTGAATACACAGTAAACGTGTTATTAAATGCTGAATGAACTTGAAAGTTTCTATTTCGCAACAAATAGAAGGAATTGACATGATGCACGTGCATTGAAAACATAATGGAATTATTAAGGGTAATTGAAAATTGAACATTTTATTATTATTTTGTTTACAGAAAACTGCAGGGGAGTTGTTTTCTTAGAATTTTCTATTAAGTTTCTTTTGAATTGGACTTGTTTTTTTGCTGTAAATATTATAAACGTGTGGAAATAGTAGCAGTGTGGTTTTAAGAGAATTCCTTTCGATATATACAACCCACACAATTTCATGAGATAAATGATACACTGTTTCAAATCAAATGCTTTCCTATCTTTCTATTCCTTCTTACTAGTGTTGTGTTGTTCAGGTTGCATTTAAAAGACATAAGGTCTTACAGATTACAGGCAAACATATTATGTATTAAAGTGTAGACTGTAGAACATTAAAACATTAAGAGCTAGTCAATATTGAAAATTTCTGAAGGGTTTAAGTACATACAATACAATCTTTTGTGGTCCTGACAATATATTATAATTCCGTATAAACTTGAAAACATTTTTAATAGTTTTTTTTCTAGACGAGATTTAACTAGAAAACTTTGAGCAGTATAAATATGCTTCTTTCACCTTAAATATAGCATTTTCTTGGCTCTTTGAGACAAGGATTTATTGTTGAAATGCCTTCTTAACTCGAATAGACAAGTTAGATGTCTTAGTGACTTTTAGTTACGTTTAGTTATGTTTCATCTAAAGTTTCAGACAAGAAATTCTCATCTGAAAATTCAGATGAATGTTGTTTTTGGTGGGGGAAATGCCAAATCAGCTGAAGCGCTGCACATAAAAGTTGAACTTTATAATTTTCGTCTTGTTGGTGGCTGATTTATTTAGTTTTCGTCATGAAAATTCAATACTTATTTTTAAATCAACAATTTTTTATATTGATGATAATCAATAAAAAGACTTTTAATGAAATTAATAAACCTGTTGCTGATTTAGTTACATATGATTTCATCCTCACAACTACTAACGCTCAATGTTTAAAGTTCAAATGTAATTAAAGTTCTATTTTATTTAGCTTTAATGTAAATCATATAGGTAAATGCAGGAATTTGACACAATGACTCTAGACTTAAATTTCAGATTTTTTTTTTGCGTCAACGACATAATATATAAAATTCAGATATAAACTGATTTTTATTGAAACAGCCCAGTTATTGATAGAACGGTTCTTTAATTGATCTCTTTACCTGTCACTTTGCGAAAAGGGGAACATAGGGGAACTATTTGCAAGTAGGTAATATCCATCCATTGTGGATCCTTGTTTTGTTGATGTTGAGAGTATTTCGCGAAAAAAGTGTATACCTTTTACTTCTAATAGTCATTAACAAACAGCAAAACCGATTTTCGCCACCGACCGCCGCACAAGATATCCGAGCAGAAGAAAATATCATAATTCAAAGTTCTTAAATACACCTCGAAGTTATCTATTACTTTTTTTTAACCAGTAATATTAATTATTAATTTAAGGTTTGTGTAATCTCTAGAGTTAGAAAAAAAAGTATGCATTTTGAAAATTAAACAATTCCCTTTATTTACCAGATTCTCAATGAAAAGCAACACGAACAGGCCTTGTTAAATGAGTACAACTTTGATCATCCCGATGCATTCGACATAGATTTGCTCATTGACGTGCTCAAGAAATTAAAAGAGGGTCGCAAAGTTGAAGTGCCCATTTACAATTTCATAACACATGGCCGAGAAACACAAACGAAAACAATGTACGGAGCAAATGTCATTATATTCGAGGGTATTTTATGTTTCCATAGCCAAGAAGTCCTCAAGTTATTGGATATGAAAGTGTTTGTTGACACGGATGCCGATATTCGTTTAGCAAGGCGTCTAAAGCGGTAAATACAACATCATTTTTTTTTCTTCTAACGAGTGTATCCAATTGTGTTGTTATTGATCTATTTGGAATGTGCAGTGACATTTCACAACGTGGCCGTGATCTGGTTGGAGTTCTTAAGCAATACTCGACCATGGTGAAACCTTCGTATGCCAATTATATTGCCCCGACTATGGTTCATGCTGATATAATAGTTCCTCGTGGTGGTGAGAATAAAGTTGCTATACATCTGATTGTACAGCATGTCCATACACAATTACAATTGGTAAGAAATGTGGTTATTATTAGCTTAACTTTTTACTTAGAACATTCTTCTTTCAGAGGGGTTTCAAATTGCGTGAAACACTTGCACATTCGTATATCGATCAGCCAATGCCCGATTCGCTACAATTGCTGCCACCAACACCTCAAATTAAGGGGTTGCACACATTCATTCGATGCAGAAACACTTCCAGAGACGAGTTCATCTTTTACTCGAAAAGACTTATCCGTTTAGTGATAGAATACGCATTGAGCTTATTCCCCTTCAAGGAAACCATTGTGGAAACGCCACAGGGCGTACATTATGAAGGCCAGCGGATGGAAAGCAAGAAAATTTGCGGTGTGTCCATTCTGCGTGCCGGTGAGACGATGGAGCAGGCCGTCTGTGACGTATGCAAGGACATTCGCATTGGCAAAATTCTCATTCAGACAAATCAGAGCACAGGAGAGCCAGAGCTGTATTATCTGAGACTACCAAAGGACATTAAAGACTACAAAGTAATCCTGATGGATGCGACAGTAGCCACTGGGGCTGCTGCAATGATGGCAATTCGAGTTCTACTCGATCATGATGTCCCAGAGGATAACATCATCCTGGCATCATTGCTGATGGCTGAGATAGGAGTGCACTCTATAGCGTATGCCTTCCCAAAAGTAAGTTAAATTGTTTTTTTTTTACATTAAAACATAAAATTAATATATTTTCTTTACCCAGGTGAAAATAGTCACATCAGCCTTGGATCCAGAAATAAACGATAAATTCTATGTAATTCCTGGTATTGGAAATTTTGGGGATCGTTACTTCGGCACTGAACCATCAGATGATTATGTGTAGTCGGATAAAGAAGCCGTCAGTTTAAGTATTTATTTAATAAAGCTTCTCTTGCTATGGCGCCAATCAGCTTTTCCAACAGCAAATGTAAATCAGTAACAAAAAACTACATCCTATGAAGAATATCCAATATTAAAAAAAAACATCGAAGTAGATGATGAGATTTATAATAGCGCGAATTAAAGTAATCTTTAAATATGGAAATGAATAGCTAAAATCTAGAAACTTATCAGCTCTATAAGCTATTTATCTTGCAACATATATTTGGAGATACTCGCGCACAGTTGCTCTAAACATATTGTTTTCCTCACTACCTAAATGGGGTTTTTTTCCTTTTTCTCTTCTCCGGCATGATATACTTAAACTATTTTATTTTTTTTATATTATAATACATTTGTGTATGTCAACGTTACAAATATTGTTTTATTTGAAGTACCTATAAGTTTTGAAAATGTAAAAGTTTAAAATATACATACAAATATGAGAAATAAGTAAAATTGAAAACGAGACGACGATTTCTTTGTTAACTTATGAAAGTGCATGTACTTTAAAGCAATACATTTTTTGGTAATTTTTTTTTTAATTTCTAGTTGAAAAGCTTGTACAACTTGTGCAATCGACTAAATAGGATGCGACTTGTGTGACTACAATAACACCGATGGTTTAATATCTTATAAGAAAAGGTAGGCGAATGTATGTATTAATTATTTAAAAACTAATAAAAATAACTTAACAAAAACATGAAAAATTTCTCACAATATAATGAATTGCTGGAATCAATGAAAATTTAAAAAAAAACATGATTATCAAAATGACATGAGTTTTTATTTTTGGACGGTACTTTGTGCATATATATTTGACTTCAAAACGAGAATTTTATTTAATGTAAACTGGTGATCACTGGTCAGTTGCTATCAGCACGACCCTGACATCTTGAAGTTTTTTATTGAAGAAATTAGTTATGTCTTTTCAAAATTGAAAGTGAGATAAGTAACATTTAATGCACAATAAAAATGCAATAAATAAAAGTCGCAACTTTTATGTACGATGTTTAATATTAAAATAATTGTTCTTTACAAAAAAATTATAAGAAATGCTCTTGTTATCTCTTATGATATTACATATTCGTTTCTTCCAATCGTCTTCAAAAGAGGTGGTGGATAGTTTTATAGGTCCTGATATTCATGTCGCAATCAAAAATTCCATCATAATATATGTATAATGACAGAAAACATCGTAGTTGATGCTCATACAAATTCCGGTTACAAGGGATTCGGTGATTTGTAAACAACAGTGGAGTTCGTGAAAGTACTAATTGCTATTATCGAAAATAAATTATGTGAGATTAAGTGGACACCAACTTAATTTGGAGCGGAATTACGTGTATCGAAAACGATAGAACGACTTAACAATAACGTAAATAATTTATTTATTTCGACAAATAATCTGAAATACTGCGTTTAGCTTTTATTGGGTAGTTCTGAATTTCAGTTCCAAACACCATTTTCTACAAAATTCTACAATGATCAAAGTGTGCTAGTCGAAAGCCCGACTTTTGGGCTAGACTTCTTTTTCCCTATCATCGTAATCTCGATTTTTTTTTACGAATGGATAACTTGTCATACACATGCACAGTATATATCGCAAGTAAAAAAGAAAAAACAAATCCAGTTAAAATTTTTATTTTTTATAAAATTTTAAACAAGAACTGAACAATGAAAGCTATGAAAATACAAACTAAAAAGTATCCAAGTGCCTTTTTACTAATCTTGGAATCTGATTCTAAGTCTTTCATTACTTTGATGTGTCCATTCATTTGTGGCTCCTTCTTTTTACTACATTTCTTCCAGTCGTCCTCATCGTCGATGATCTCAGCGTTCATGCTGAACTTGCTTGCTGATTTAACTTTCACCCGTACTGCTGTTCCAAGGAGATTTTCCTTCATAGGAAGAAGTATCTGTTCGTAGTATTTATTATGCCCAACATAGTGCTTCTTGTCATGCGAAATTTCAGTTACCAGAACTGTATAGACCTCTCCCACTCGATCTGTATACGGTTCATAGCTGTTGAAAAGATCCGTCAAACGTTTAGTTCTTTTTTTGACCAGATTCGCTGGTATACGAGTCATACGAGCGGCTGGGGTTCCTGGTCGTGGAAAAAATTGATTTATAAACAGACTTGGAAACTTGTACTTGGCACAAAGTGTCATGGTTTCCTCGAAGTCATCCTCTGTTTCGCTGGGAAAACCACAGATTATATCAGTGGCGATTGTGAGACCAGGAACTCTTTCTCTCAAGAAATTGACAACATGTTCGAACTCCTTGCGACAATATTCACGTTTCATCTCCCCCAGAACACTGTCGCTCCCGCTCTGTACGGGCACGTGAAGGAAGGCATACACTCGCGGATGGTTTAAGATCTTTGCTACTTCTTCCAGATGCTCCAGTATGTATGGTGGATTTGTCATCCCAACACGCATCATACAAGATTCCGGAATAACTTCGACAAGCTTCCAAAGTAACTTTGGCAAAGATGAATCGATGTCCCTTCCATAGGCACCAGTGTCCTCCGATGTCAACCAAATTTCACAGCATCCTTCATCGAATGCCTGTTTGGCACGTTCTACTATCTCATTTACCGGATAGCTGGCCAAGTCTCCTCGGGCGTGCTTTGTCTTGCAATAGGTACATTGGTTCAAGCAACCAGAGTTTATTGCGATGATCTCTATCAAGGGGTTCTTTCGAACTTTAGGAAGAGCTAATTTGGCGCCAGCAACGCGTTTTCCATTAACCTTTTTGTTCTGGAGCAAACGAACACTGTGGCCTTTTAAAGTCTCCTCTACAACTTCCACAACTCGGTCGATTTGTTGCACTCCAATGATAGACATCCCATCGAGATAGTCAGACTTGGGAGCTCCTTGGGGCACACATCCTGCAACCACCACGTGTTTACCATTTTTCATTCCTGATTCAATTTCATTGCGAAATGTATCCTCAGAAGGATTTTTCACTGTGCAACTGTTCAAAAGCCACAAATCGGCATTTTCCTTGTTGTTAGTTAAGTTGTAACCGTACGCAGCCAACTGTCCAGCCATGTATTCGGAATCCGAATTGTTATGGGCACATCCCCATGTCTTGACGAAAACTGTCTGCGTTCCTGGAATAACACTTTCGTAAATCTTTTTCTCCTGTGCTGGTTCTGTGGAGGCAATAGTAATGCGCTTTTTCGCACGCAACGTCACATTCTTTTTGTTTGCATATCGTTCTTTTGGTTTTATATCGTCGGCCGATATAAGATCTTCGATATCGTCGATGAATTCACCATTTTCAAACATTTTAGCTTAAGTTTTTGTTTATTCTGCAAATTACAAAAATAAAAATTTACCGAAAAATTCTAGCCCTAAGTGGACATCTCATCGGCCATCCACCGATCCACGAGAAAAGTGACAGATGACAGCCTTAACGATAACTGTCAAATATATTGGAGAGTTTGTTGAAAGCATTCAGTTCCTAAGTGATTTTTCAAGATGATTTCTACTTTTGGCCAACTTCCTTGAAACATTTTTGGCCCTCGCCCACTACGCAACTCTTATACTACGTTTCCACCGAAAGTTAATCTCGTTGAGATTTCGTAAATCCAATAGAGTGTTTTCACCGCATAAAAAGATTATAAAGTAGATTAACTTTGACAGTTCCTTTCAAAATGCAAATGCTGTTTCATATTTTCTTCTAAATTGGAAGTGAGATAGATAGTTAAACGATGAAAAAGAAAATATATTCTCGAAAATGTTCTCTCGATTCTCGAATAATGTACTCAGCGCAAGAGAGGAATAGGTTTGTTCGATCTTTTCAACTATTGGCCCTATGAAGATTTAACAAGATTAATTTCTAATCTACTAGATTTGAGGATTAAATTTGCATGGTAAATCTTTGAGATTTGAAGAGGATTTAGGGTAAATCTACTTAAATCTCGGTTTAGCGGTCGGTGAAAACATAGTATTAGCCACAGTACACATATTAAAGGTAATATCATTAGGGTTTTCATTTTTGTTCAGTTCTGCGCATCTGTCAAAATTGAGGTATTATGGTGGTAAAATGGTGGATCCAGTGTCCCTTTACTTGTCTAATTTCAATATTTTGTTGTTGTTTCTAATGATGCGTGCTGAGTTGCTGTGGGCACTGGGACAGCCATTTTTAATTTTTTGACACTTCCAATTTTGACAACCTGCGCAATATAATACCTTTGATTTGTGTACTGTGACTCTTAGCATCAGTTTGTTCAAAGTGGAAATTGGCTGTTTTCACTCCCATCCGTATTGTCTCATTTTCATGAAAGGTTCTATATGGATCATATGAGATAATAGAATAGAATGATTAATTTCCATACAAACAAACGAACAATTTTCATTCCATGCTATAATCTATACCATGAAATTTTGCTTTTAGAAGCATCATATTATAAAAATAGTGCATTGGCAACTACTGAAAATAATTTAAAAAATATGTGTATAAGTATTAATGAAATAAATATATAAAATAAAAAATTAAATAAAAATAAAAATAAAAATAGCAGGCAATCATCCCACTTACCATTAAATAAAATCGTGACATTATAGACTAGATTTTATTTTTGAATTGTTCATGATATCTATCTGTTGAGAAGCCATATGAAAACTATACTCCTAAGTCCTAATCCAAGAGTGTTCATATTATAAAAAAACCACATAATTATTGTCCAACAATTCCTTTAGACATCAGCGCCAACCATAAAACATAAAATACTACAGAAAAACAATTCACAACTGGTTTTTAATTTAGAAGCTATCTTCTTGATTTCTTTATTTCGTTTTTACAAACACTACAAACAATTCTTCCCTGTCTTACCGAGTTTCTTCTCGCAGGCATTGAATTTGTTTTCGATGATGCTTGACAGCAAGAAAAAATACTTTTAAGTGGCACCGTTTCACCTTCTTCCAAAGTTTGCGGAAGATTTTTCCCCTTAGTTTCTGGCAGTAGTAATGTCGCAAGTCCCCCAATGACCAGCAAAACACCCATCACGATCAAAGGCAGCACAAGCATTTGTTCACCCTGAAGTAATTAATTAAGCTTAAATATACGTACATATATTCGATTTAAAAATTAATTTTCTTACCATATGGTTTATAATTGGAATTAAAATTGGTCCAATCATTGCAATGACACCGCTGAAACTCATTCCCAGACCACGAACAACTGTAGGGTACAGTTCGGATGCAAGTAGCGGTAATACAACGTAGGAAGAGGAAATGCCCATCTTTCCAATGCAGTATAAAATTATCATAATCAAATGGTCCTTCGCGTAAAGGAAAGTTGTGATGCATGCAATGCCACCTGTTAGCATTGAAATACAAAGAACCCAGCGTCTTCCAAAGAAATGCAGTCCTGGCCAAAGAAATAGATATGTTGGTAATTCAACTGCTCCAGCAAGAAAAAAATTCCAAATTTCATCTCCACCAAGTGCCGGTGCATAATAACTTAAACCAACATACACACTTGTGTTTGTAAACCATATAAACGTTATTATAATTGTCTTCTTTCGAAGATTTGGCGAACGGAAAAGATCCATTATTCCATGAGAAGATCCCTTTTTATGAGCAGTTGTAGATTGCGTTAGCTTTTGTGCTAATTCAGCTGTATAACCTGTGGGCGTTTCGTTACCATTAACTCGAGCAATTGTTTTAAGAATTTTTGCAGCTTCTTTGGTTTTGCCAAATGCAGCTAACCATCTAGGCGATTCTGGAAGTATAAAGAAACAGGAAAACAAAAGCAAAAGTGGCAAAGATACAGCCAAGCTGAGAAATCGCCAGTCACGAACTAGGTATACGACGCCTGCTAAAAAAGTAAGGCCAAATGAATACGCTATATTTGACACTATCGTACAGAAAACTCTCTTTTCGGGACCGACAAGTTCAATCGCTAGAAACAAACAAAAATATTTTGTTACATAAATAAATAAATACCTATATACTCATTTGCTTGAATACAGCCCAATACTTTTTGATTATACGATTGAGAACAATTAATAAGATGCTTCTATGAATTTGGAATTGAGAAGAAATAATCACCAATTACAAAATCCGATGAATGAGCTGCGGATGGAATAGTCCAGTCAATAAAGCCATAAAAACAGCCCAATTAGGAAATAATCGCCGGAAAGTTGGATTTTGGTATATAGCCTCCTCATCGTGTTTTTAAGAAACTGTCATCGATATGAGTGCCACTAACAATTTTACGGGGGGTTGAAGGCCCCCCAAAATGGTTTTTCAGAAATAACTCTCAAATGGTAAGTTGTACAAAAAAATGTCAAAGAATAGTTTGCAGCTTGGAAAAATTCCTACAAAAAACATTAACATACTTTTTTTCATACAAATAACCATTTCCGAAATAAACCAATTGGAAGAGGGATCTTACTTTTGTATATAGTAGGGCGGCTTAGTTAAAAAATTGTGCATTTTGTGATAAATGCATCAATGTATTTGTCCACGCCTTTAGGTGTAGGAGGGGCAAATTAAAAAGAAAATATTGAAAATGAATATAAAAACACATAGGCAACACCTACAATATATATTTATAACTTTTTTAAAGCCAGTAATTCATTCATTAATTATATTTTTAAATTAAGTTTTTTTAGTGCTTAGTTTTTGAATAAATGATTTTTAAACTTTTAGTTTTTTATTTTTTTAGTTAGTTTTTAGTTTTAGTTTTTTTTTTTTTTTTTAGTAATTTATTTTGAATGTAACTGTGAAAGAAGTGAATGTAAAATAATCAAAACAGTTTTTTAATTAATTATACCTATCCATGTAAAAGTGATTTCATTAAATTTGAAAATTCTACATAGAGCGTTCTCGCTCTATAACACGAAATTTTATGTATATAAATGTATTCTATGACATATTATTTTACAAGCTATTTGTATTTGTAGGTATTGTATATATGTATATTTTTTTTATCCGTTGCAACAGCCAACACGTAACTGAAATATTGCTCCTGAGCAAGAGCAGAATGACTATATATTTTTTATATATTATAAATGACAGCCACGAGGCTTCCCAAAAATGTAACTAGATAGAGCAGGCAATACATTATAGCCGCAGTAAAACATAGCTTTGCGTAACATATATTATTATGAATTGTACTCTGTAATTGTTCTAAAGTCTCAATAAAATTCAATTCAATTCAAATTACCCTCCGTAAAATTGTTAGCGGCGCTCATATCGATGGGGTATTTTGACAGTTTCTTAATTAATAACGCCATGAGGGAGGCTATATATAAAAATCCAGCTTTCCGGTGATTTTTTCCGAGTCAAATGCTTTATTGAATGAACTAGAACTAAATTTTGAAATTTCATTCAACAGGAGGAGTATACTTGTTCAAAACTGTGAAATTTCACAAGTTTTTACGATTTATAGTTTAAAAAAAGTACGCATCTTTAAGATTGTTAAATTCGCTGTTTTCAGTACACGAATAGACTGTGTTATGAATGCTTTAAAATTGATTTTCGTACGTTTATAAAGCAAATGAGCGATATGTTTGTAACTTTAAATCTATCAGAATTTAATCGAAGGTAGTATTTAATTTCAATCTTTTTTTTTTTTTGCCAGTAATTTTGTTTATTCATGTCGTTTTGCTAGCGTTCATTGTTTAACGATTTGTCTTACCGACAATATTTTCTAAGAAATTTTCATAGAGCGATGGTGTTGATTTTATTATTTGCAGCAAAACCGGTTTTTAAACAACTAGCATGGGAGGGGAGGTAGGTACCGTTATTATTGGTGATAAGAAAAATTAAAATCGGCTAGATAATCTTAAAAAACTGCTGGGTACCAAGTTTAATTAAAAAAAAAAAAAAATTTTTAATCAAAAAAACAAAATTTTTAAATCTTTTTGAAACAATCTCCATAAGAAATTGATTAAAATCAGTTAAACCGTTTTTGAGAAAGTCAAAAAAGAGGTTCTATGTGAGATACCATTTATAAACATTTTTAGAATTGTTTTTCTTAAGTTGTGGGTACGTTTTTGAGAAAAATAGGATTTTCATTATTTGCTAAGAAAATTTGTACGGCAGGTACCGTTATTTTTGATTTAAAAAAATGAAAAAAAAACGTTTCTGGGAAAAAACACCAGGAACCAAGTTTAAAGAAAATTGACCCACCCATTTAGGCTGCAGAAGACTTTTAGACTTCGCTACCATCGTAATGTCAAGTTTGATCTAAATCTCGAGTTCGTGAATCCATAACTTGCCATTATAGTAACACATAATTTGGGAAATTTTTGAATGTTTTCTCCATTTATATCTAAACTTTTAGCTAGATCAAGAAAAATTTATTTTTGTATAGATTTTATTACATTTAATAGTACGTTAAAAATTCTTTCAGTCCTCAAATGCTACCTTTAAAAGTCGCTGAAAATAATCTAGCAACATACACAAATTGTGTCGCTAACTACATATTATGTATGTGAAAATTCCGAAGTATCGAAAAAACCGTTATTGAGATATTCTTTAATGCGATTTTTAATGGGGGTAATTGGACAAGTGAAAGTTTAGATATGAAACCATTTTAGTTTAAAATTGGTTGGTTTAAAATTGAAAGAAACAATGCTCATACGCCACAGTGACTGCAACAAATAATACAAAATAGCAAGCTTCTGCATCTTAGGTGCATACATATATAATATTGAGAAGCATGTTTACAACACAACGAGAATCAGTATTATTTTGGGAACTTTTTGGTTAATACCTGTTATGTTAAGACGTTTATGTTTATTCAACAGGTATAGCAGCTTCGTTATACACCTAAAAGGTTTGTCAAATTTGTTTCTTTCAAAAAATTTCAAAAAATTCAATATCTTGAAAACAGTGATGACATTTTTTGAAATTGGATTTTTTAGATACATACACATATATGTATGTATACATTTATACAGAATATAAATTATTTTTTCTAAAATCTTTGTTAAAATTACACTTCGATTTCATTCATGATGCACATCAAATTTCCACAATACCTAAAACATAAGGACTTGAAAGTATAGCTGGTACAGTCAATCCAACAACAAATCTCATTCCAAGCCATGAATAATAATCCCAGGCAAACGCACTTCCAGCACACGCCAATACCTCAATCATTAAATACAAATAAAACGATGGTCTTCTACCCCAAATATCTTGCAAATATCCAAATATGTAGTTTCCTAAGAGTCCAGCTATTCCAAATACCGATAATCCAAGAGTAATGAAGAAATTTTTTTCACATACCAGATCCCACTATAATTTGATTGATTTAGCTTCATATTTATGTACCACGATAAATTAACTCGATGATTACCTGTGACACAACAGTATTGGGATACATCCCAGTGTCGTAGTGCCAGCCATTTCGACAATTAATAATTTTTCCTCCTCGAGGATCACCAATGTCCCAGACTTTATCCAGAGCTAAGTCATAGGGCGTCCTGTATTCCAGGTATCTTACAATTTCGGTATAATTACGAGCATACATCTTACACTCGGAATATTTGAAAGTATTATCCACAATCTCGAGGGGGATGCTGAGATTTTTCACCAATTCACCGTAATCCTTTGTCCATGGTTCAAGTTCTGGAATCCGACACCAGTGTTCTGGTATAGCAGCTATAAAAAGCTGGCTGCGTTAGGAAGAATAAGGTTATTCTTAAACAAAAACACGAAAACATTTTTTTTAAACACCTGTAAGCATGGAACGCGCACGGTATTGCCGCTGGGAGGAGTACAGCACAGATAATAAGTTTTTGATACAACCCAAAAGAACCGACCTCGTTAAGTACGTCGTCGAAATCCATACTTTCGATATTCAAGAAAAACAAAGCTAACTATTAAATCATTCGGGATGTTTTTTTCACGTTTAAACACAATTTCCGATCAGTCACTTCAGTTTCCTGCAACAATTTTGAAAATTTATTCCGAATAGTTTTCTGATTTGAGCATTTGAACCGCGGAAAGTCTAATACGATACTGACTGCGAATAAATGGAACTACCTCGAAACAAGGGTGCCCTCAGCCTCAATATAAACTAATTCAACTGTAGTAGTGGAGGCACACCAAGTAAATGGATTTCGAATTAGATCAAAGCAGCAACTTTCACAATAGGTGGTAGAACCTGCGCTAACCTATCCAAACAAAACAAACAATATAGAAACGGCCACTTCAGATTTTGTAGCAAAAACCGTGATGAATTTAGTTCAGGTCAGGCGACATTTCAGATTGCGCATTTGCTGCACTGAACTTCACATTGAGATTTATGGAACGTAGGAAATCAAAGCTGATGGCTGGACCTCAATGAAATCGCAGCTTGTTGGCAAATGGGACATAATTTCATTATGAGTGTTTAATTAAGTACGTTAACTCATGCGTCGGTCGTCGTGAGTTGGGATGGGGTGAAGGAGGATAATATAGAAAAGACACTCTCTCTCTCTAGGCAGGTACTTGGGATGTAAATATTTTCGCTTGCCATTGAATTGAATTGTCGATTTAATTACCAGTCGGGGGCTTATCTAAGGCATCTGACCACAGAGCACATTTGATTGATGCAACTGTTTTTTTTTTTTTTATTTTCGCTGTTGCAAATTATGATGGTTTAATATTTATCTCTATTTAAGTCAATGTCCCTTGCTTAATAAAGGCACGAAGCTGGATTACACTTTGACTTTAAAAACGGATGAAAAAAATGATTTTAAGATGAACCCACATCTGGTGACTTGGGAAGAAGGTCAAATGGTTCAATTCACATAATTTAACGAACATTTAATTAAGGAATTGGTAAAATGCATTTCGAGACTAGTTGAGTGGCTTACCATAAATTTAAATACTTGAGTTGTTTTTTGTAAAAGACCAATTTTACTTTTTCCTTTTCATTTCGATTATTACAATTATAATACAAAAATAATTGTAATGACTTTCCGTGACATTCCAAATGACTTTTTCAGTGTAAAATTAGGTCCAGATTTTGAATTTTGTCTATAAAAGAAACCAGGCAATTTGTTTTTGATGGTTTTAAATAACTTCAGTTCGAATCTGGCCTCATTTATTAAATCAGATTGTTTTTTTGTGCTGAGTTGCTATACCATAACTTTTTGTTTCTTTATAATTTTCTGGTATTAAAATATACATAGTTATTCTCAGTTTTATTTAATAATTTCAAACTTACCTACCTTATGTTGAAGTAAAATATTTTCTGCATCACTGATAAAAATAACAAATAATTCAATGAAAGTTTTGTAAGTAAAATAATCTGTATTTTTAATATTATTAAAAAATGCTCTCGTAAAAAGCGGATTTTCGATTAATTAATTAAGCATGTTATGTGTATTACTGTCGATGTAGCTGTAGTATCTACTATTCACTGACTAATTCGAACTTAAAAATAATTAATGTACAATGATATTTTTCAAATCCTTTAAACAAAGTTAAGCACAACATTTATTTTCCTCGAACAAAAGATTTAGTTACATCAAAACAAAAACTGAGATTCAAAATGAAATTACATATCATGCATATAATATGTAACTACTCTTTCTTTTTGTATAAATCTTAACTTTAAGTTACTCTTGAAACTTTCATAATACAGAAATTAAATCTTTCATATAACAATTTTTAATTTAGGTTTATGTTATTAGATCAAAACACAATTAATTCACTTAAAACCAATGTAAACCAATACATATAAGAAAAATTCAAATTTTTTAAGCTACACCAACAAAAAAACACGGAAACATAAAACGATATCACTGATCATTTCTTTGATCCCAAAATTCTCAAAATATATAAAAATAGATTAATAATATCCAAATATATATTAATTGCGGCAAAAATGTAATCCTCTGGACTGATTGAATATTTATGTTCTCCGCCCATCATTAATTGGGTGTCGTAGATTAAATATAACGAAAATAACAAAGCCATGCAAGACGAATATATTGTTTTCAACATTTTGTCGGGGTACATAATTGATACAATGAAAACAACCATAAGGAGTAAAAATGCTGTAAGAAGTATACCACCACAAGCGGTAAAGTCATATTTCGTTTGTAAGGCAAACAAGGTTAATCCTAGGCAGATCAATGCTGTTACTCCAACTGCCAATATTACCTGCAGAAAAGAAAAACAAATATTTATTTTTATTTAAATTTTTATTGATACATTTATATAAACGGACTACTAATATTATGTATCTTAATCTAATCAAGTCGTTTATTTATCGTTTCTTAACGCGTATAAGTAAGAATTAAGTTTATAAGTTCAAATGACCTCAACTCCTAAAATTGCGTTTCGCACAGGTACGACAGTTTTGCTCATCAGTTAGATGCTACCAATGATGCTTAGAAGGGTACGACAGCATCAACTGTCATACCTGCGCAAAACGGAATTTTTGGAGTTGAGGTCATTTTGTCGCTATAATGCAAAACTAGTCCAAGTCCAAAATTTAAAAATTATTTTTTTTTTTATCATAAGGAAACTTGTTGTGTTCCGCGCATTTTCTACATATTCTGAATATTCCTACGTGCAGGAATTCCTTCAGAATTGAAATAATAGAATATAATCATAATGTCGAAAGTCAACATTTTACGCACTAAGGTTCTTCTTGAAAAATTTGGAAAATGTGACTTAGACTAGTTCTGCATTGTAGCGACGATTTGAATTTATAAATTGAAATATATTCAATCGCTCCACTTAAACAGAAGTAGTTTTCTAATTATCTTCATCTACGTTATTAGTAAGAATTAAGTATTATTATAAAAAAATAAAACTCACAAAAGAAAATTCAATTTTTTGAAAACATAATGAGATCACAAAAGAAAATTCAATTTCTTGGAAATATAAAATATTAAAGTTTAATATTTCTGCTACTGAACATAGTTTCTACATCATTGAATTCGAAATAAAATTACCAGGGTATTAATATGTGTTCAAGGAATACCGTACCTAAATTTAAAGAACTACCTGGATATTATAACTATCGTGAACTCTAGACTTTATAGTACCGGATCTAGCAAAAAAATCATAAAGTACTGAAAAAATTTCAAATTAATGGAAAACAGTGACGTATTACGTTGTTTAGTTTTGTAGCTTGAATCTGTTTTTTTGTAAAATTAATTTTTGTAACATTAACTAACATCCTTAGGCCCGTTATGCATAGAAGGTAGTTCCCAGTTGAAAAAAACCGCAAGGATCCGAAAAGTTGATTGATAGGAGCTATGGAGTTGTTTCTGAGAACGCAATTAGAATTTAAATTTTATAGTTTAATAATTCATAATTAAATAAACACTATACCTGTTTGAAGGACATTCTAAAAAGCTTTCTATTTTCTCTAAAACAACAATAGTTATTTCTTTTGTCAAGCAAAAGCTTTTGTAAAACGAGAGCTCATCAAACGAAGAAAAGTATTCATTTCTCTCGTATATTTGACAATTTGACATTTTGTTGTTGCCAATTGAGTATGCTTTCGAGCGAGTGTACTTCTAATTTCGTAAGTACCGCCAACCTTAACATACTGTGAAAATTTTTAGTTTCTCTTTTTAATTTATTAGTCTCAATATACATTTCTGTTTATTTATAAATTGTTTTAGTGTCAGTGTATTACAATAATAGCACTTTTTCTTTTATTAAAAACTAAGACATCATTCTAAATAAAAAAAATGTAAATTCCTCAAAATTTTAAGTAATTGATAAAAAAAAACCCCAAAGAAGTCGTGAATAATGACGAACCGTTGAGACAAAGATAAATATATAAATATCCACAAAATTACGATAAATAAGTGTTATCTCCTGTGGCGGAGTCAATCATTTTTGTATGAATTTTGTTTTTGTTGTATATAGCAACATTCTCGTCACCAGTATGTCGCCTGGCAATACGAATACAACTTATATCCAGTTAGTGAATAAAATACATTGCTCATTCGATCTTTTTTCATAATGAAAAAGACTTTAAATAATGGTGGTTTTTTACTTGCAGGCACATATGTACATATGAGTGGAGTTTCTACGAATTTTTGTAGGTATTGCATTTTATTTTTCTCATTAAAACTGTTTAGTAGGCAGGATCAGTTTAATGATCAGAATAAACAAATTAAAATAATATTTAAATAAGTTTATTTCATACAGGTTTTATTAACTGGTTTTAGGAAACCCATCGATAACAGACGTCTTTACGTTTCAAAAGATCAATTGCATAAATTAAATAGTCACCTGGGCTTTCATGGCTCACTTTCACAGGAATAGTATGTTGTCATATTATCGAAATGGAAGAATGGACTGTTTAGGTTCCCAAACACGTCAATTTTTGCAGTCAGTCAAATTTTTAGTGATTTTAATTGTTTACATTATTGTTTTAAGAAAACTTTAAAGTTCTTCCAAAGTTTATGATCATTACTTGTTTTGCTGCCAGATAGACCAGGCTATTTGGTATCGTTTGTCTCGTGGTTGGTGAACCCAGAAAACTATCGTAGAATATTATTTCTGAACACTTAGTATAAAATCTCTACATCTTTAGCACAGTAACATTATCACTTGGACATCATTAAAAAGAGTCTACACTCTACAAGTTAAAATCAGGGTTCAAATTGGGATGTTCTTTCATTGATCATATATTATAGTTTTAGATTTGACGATTTATTTCTCACACAGAACAGAAACATGTTGTTTGAACCCTTTAACATGGTCGTCCCAAAACGCGCTCGTACAAGTACAAGCTCTAAATGAGTAAGATTATCGCTGAAATTGGAAAGAGTAGTCTATTGTTAGAACAACGAAACAAAATAATAAAGAGATTTCCAAAAATTCCTAGCTAAAACTGGTTTTCAACAGTGATTTTAACTAAACACTAGTCTTGCCTTATTGCGCATACAGAATTTATAATCAATTTTCTACTTAGATACCGACTTACGCTGCTTGCATGTTTTATTTTCTGCCAACACATTAAATAGTTAATAAAATTAATGCAAATTTAAGCGACACACATTTTAGATTAAGTCAAGACAGATCATTCATATTTGATCAATCCATCGACTCTTGATTTTATAAAATACATATTATAGTACCTACTTTAAATTGATATTTTAATTACAAGAACTTACCGATTCAGGATCATATATAGTGCAAACGTAACCGACCATAATTGATACAAGTACTGTGAAAAATCCAAGGAACATGAAATTCGATGGAGTTTTACGCAGGAAATTTTCGAAGCAACCAATAAATAATGTACTGACCAAGACCGTTATCATAGTTACCCATAAAAGCCAAAGGTTTTGTTTAGCCCACTCCTGAGTATTAGGTTCGAACACGAACAATGCAACAACTCCAAATGTTACTAGCAATTGACACTAAAGAAAATAAATAAACTATTAATTTGTGAGTACAATAATAATCTTTTTCGACTGACTCACCATAAGTATACTATAGACTTTACGAATAAATGCTCTTCGAATGGTTTTCTCGGTGAATGAGATGTTCTTAAAATTTTGAGATTCAGGGTCGACCAATTTGTTGTAGTCTCCATCGACCGTAGATGGTTGTGGATCAAACCGGCCCGATGATGCCGGATATTCTCCTTGAGGGCCTTGAGGGCCTCCAGGACTATTCACTGGACGAGCTGGCTCGACAAATCCGAAAACTGGCACTGCAGGGGGAAACCCTTGTAAAATTGGATTTCCACCAGCAACCAGAGTTGTAGGGGGACCCAGGTTTCCTCCTGGGAAGCTATCGTGATGCGGTTGATTTTTAGAGCTCATTGGATCGGAATCCATCTTATTGAGTTGGCTTCTAAGAAAAAAAAATCTACAAACAAAATTACAACGAAATATTTCAATCCGATAAGGCAATTTCGAAGTATGTAATAAAATATGTGAGTTAAGTATTGTTTTTTCAATAGATTTTTATAAGCTTCAATGTTTTTTTATTGTTCGCCAACAATTTCCACCCAATTACATTTATCTCCGAAATTTGCAATCCAAAATGCCAAATCAAAGATAAAATTAAAATTCAAAATTGACATGTGGAATAACAAAACTTCCAGTTCCAGTGTTGTTCCAGCATAGTTGCAAAATAACTTTCCAGTTGTTACACCCCAACTCTACGGGAGATATTCGGCCTTATCATAGGCCCCGTCGCGAGCGACACCACCCACACTTTCATACATGTCAGGGCAAAGTGCCGCGCCGTGAAGTGTAGTTGTCGCTTAGTGCGATATAGCTCATACAATTTCCTACAAATAAGTCGTGAAGTTCAGTTCCGCTGAAGTGCATTTCCGCCGTGGGCGGTCTTACCTTAAGAGAAAAGAGAGCACTGCACTGTGAATCTCTGTGGATCCATTGCGGATTCCATCATCGACATGAGTAGATTTATTTTGATAGAAAAAAATAGATTTTGTTTAGAAAACGTACGATTGTAAAAACGTACTTAAACGCCGTTTCCACTGGGCATGAATAATGCTCGGATTATGTAGAAAAAATTTAATTGGCAAAAATTCATGTCTATGCAATGACATACATATCAACACAAATCCAATCGGTTGTTTTTAAACAAGGGATTACAACTTTGGGGTTTGTGACTTTAGTCACCTGCGGCCTGTTGAATTTTTATTTTCACCAATCGACAGATAAATGGGAAACCTTATACATTTAATTTGTTTTTGAATCAAAATTAATTGGGTGTAAACTTGTTTTTATTCTCTAACTAACTTTTGCTGATAAGGACCGAAAAGCTTTGTGGAGAGGAGATGGGCGTCTATAAAACAAAATGCTTAAATCGAAAGTGAAAAAATAAGCAGTGGTAAGGCAACCCTTAGGACGCAAAAACTTTTGCTCTAGCAGAGCGAAATCTTCCCTCTGCAATCTGTATCTTTTCTGTTCATCCCTGAAAGCTCAATGCCCCACATATGTTTGGTAATAGCCGAAAATTTAGTTTCGGAATAGACTTCATGTAGACAATTTGAGGATCTCATAGCTTTTTTTACATTATTATTATTCCGTAAATTAAGAAGATTTGTTGTTCATAAAAATGGGAAAGAATATGCATTCAGAAATTAACGAGCAAGCAGGCTTTACTGACACCCCGCCGTCTTATGATCAAGCTATTCATCAACATCCTTACCCAACAGCTCCAGCAGCTCCATCAACACCATACATTCCTCCAACTCCGATTCAAACGCAGCCACAACCACAACAGCAACCACCAATCATTTTGGTCCAAAGTGGGTGTTTTATTATTAAATCATAAATGTTTGATAAATAATCTTTTAATTCCCTATCTAGCTTTGCACCCCCTAGGACCTCGTCCATGTCTTTTGGTGTGTCCTAGTTGTCATCAACAGCAAAAGACTAAAGTTCGAACAGAATCATCTATGAAAACTCATCTAATCGCGGCCATATTATGCATATTGGGGTACGTACATTTCACTCTTACTAGGTACAAATAAATTAATATGATTTCGTGTCGTTTAATTCTTTATTTTATTGATTTTTCATAATACTCTGTTTATTCAACAGGTTTTTCTGTTGCTCATGCCTACCATACTGTATTGATTCTTGCCAAAATACAAACCATTATTGCAGCAATTGCAATGCTTACATTGGCATGTATAAAAAGTAAATGAGCTTTTATTCTGTTTATTTATTTATTTTAGGATGCTAAAAGTTAATTTTAATTTTATATTTAAAGTTGTTTGTTTTCAATAAGTCAATTGTCGTTTTGTGGCGTGTAGGTATTTTGTATTAAACCACCAAAGCTTTCTGCTTCGATTCTCAAAGCAAAATCTTAGACAAACCATACATTAAAATTTCGAAACAAAACTGTGCATACAAAATGTAGGTATAGTTCCTAAACAATTAATGTCAATAATAAAATAAAAAAGAATGTATCTATAATAAGGTGTTTTATTTGCGACATAAGACGACATGGTTTCTTTAGATAAACTTAAACAAAATCAGAGATTGCTTATTCATTAAGTAAAAGTACCATGTACCAAGTACCACTGATGGTCGTTACTGGAGTTTGTAACTACCTATATCCTCATGCCTGTTTGGTAACTCTCTTTTAAACCAATTCACAAGAGTTTTTTCCTATGAGTTTTGACAGCAAACGGCTACCAAACAGATAATTAATTAATTACATACCTACATTACATATTATGTACCTATAATTTAAAAACAAAGAATATTTGAGAATTTGTAAAGATGATTCTCTTGGCTCTATTGGTCGTATGTATTGATGGTTAAATGAAAAGATATTTCCATATATTTTCCCATCAATACGACCAAGAGAATCGACTTCATAAATTCTCAAATATTCTTACAAAACTCAACTTAGTCAGAAAATATCCTAGGTATAATTTTTCTTCCGCGATCTAAGATTCTCAGACTAGAACTAATGTCAAGTTGATATACATAATATGTAAACATATTTCTCAAGATGCCAACTACAATTTTAGATTTAATACCTAATTTTTAATATTTTTTTTCAATTTTTTACTAAAACGGATATAATAGGTCAAAACCCATACGAAAAAAAACTCAATTTTGGAAAATTTGTTGAAAAAAAGTTACCGAATAGGCATGTTGATTAAAAATAGTACATAATGTATGTGATTTTTATTTAATAGGTTTAATGGAGCATCTCGATAAATTTTCCGTTTTTTGGGCAATATACTTGGAACTTTCATTCATACCAGGTTGAGCTGGATCTCAATTTTACAAACGATGGACTCTTGATTTAAAAAAGTAATATTTTGAATAAATGAGCTTTTTCTTTCCTTTTATATTTTGTAATCTGCTTCCGCATTATCATCACTCCAAACTAGACAATGACGTGCCTCAAAACTTTTACGGATATATATACCGTAAACGGCCATAGCATTATAGTTTGGGGAGCATAAGGCCATATTTAGATCTTTGATCGCTGAATCAAAAGTATTTTTACGATTATTATAATCGAGATTGAAGGCATCAATGTCACTTGCAGGCATATCCAACGACAGCATGACATTCAGAATAATATCCAGGATAGCTTTGTTACCGAGGCATACATGGAATTCTGTAGGAAAACGTGTTGCTCTATTAACAATGTTACGCACACGCTTTATGTTATTGAATTGAACCCTTGCGATTCCTCGAGAATATGGCTCAAAGAATTGGGTGCCTGTTAAGGTGCGACCCCAATATTGTAGTTCAGCATATGTAACCCAATCCTGCAACGAAAAAAAGTGTAACACCTCAGACTCTCCGTATCCCATTGCTTGATTAGTACAGATATTTGGACTTGACGCTCTAGAATGACATAGTCTCGGTGTCGAAGGGGAACTACTCGATGTTCTAGGCTAAATAGAAAAGACGGTATTTTAATATATTTAGAAGTTGCACATACATACATTAAATAATATAAAAATTAGTTACATTACCATTTCATTTACAGAAAAAGTGTCCAACTCCTCGTACTCATGCCCCATTACACGGCTGATCTGTCCTGGTTATTGTTAATTGTAAAATTTATAAGTCGAATAGGCTGAGGCAGCAGTTGTTTATATTGAACGAGGAAGGAATTTCAGTAAACGGAGGAAAATAATTTCCTTTCGATTGGTAAACAAGCGAGCACAACTTGACTTATTCTTAATTGTTTGTCACTTTATTTGCGTTTGACTTTGAGTATTTTATCAGAACTTTATTTCACTTTGGATAACAGATACATTCTTTTGTATCAAATGTTTGTTTATTTTGTATTTAACTTTTATCAGAAAAAACAACGAATAATGGTGACATTCTAATTTCGTGTTCTGCTTCTGGATTCTCGAGCTCGATTAGTTTAGAGTTTAGACTTTAGAGTCAACACTGAGACACAACAGTTTTTCGTCACTTGAGTTGAGTATTTATTCCATTTTGGGTTGAGTTAAAATGGTATTCCAGAAATGGGAATGAGCGCATTCCCCACCCAAAGCTATCCGATTCGTGGGATTTCCCTTTTTAAAAATTGCAGATGACAATTGATTGACAGCTAATGCAACAAGAACTCATGACTCAAGAGTCTGTTCCTTTGGGCTGCAGACTGGAGCATCTACTCCAAAGCACGGTTGCCGTTTTGGTAGGAATAGGATCTTACCAAACTTGGTAGGTTTTTTCAACTTTGGTAGGTTTCAGTTCAATTTTTTAAAATAAAACATGCAAAACAAAATGTGGTTATTTCGTTGAAAATTTTCAAATTCGATACCAAATCCCATAAAATTAAATTAGCTGTCAAAAGAAAAGAAGCAAATTTTAAATGAAAATACTTTCTTTTTTTTGTAATTTATGAAATTACCTCATTCCGACTCTACCGCAATATTCAGTCGATACATCCAGATTGAAACTTGAATCCGGGTGTATTTACATTGAATTTGTATAGTTTACATGATGTATCGAATGAATAATATGAAATAAAAAGTAGGTACCTACCTACACATGTAACCAGATAGTTTGTATGGAAACTCCATTTTTTTTCTGTATTGGCGTCGCTAATCCCCGATATCCCTCCGGGATTGGAAAAAAACACACCTTAAGATCGTTTTGCATCGGATATGTTTTGCAACGACCAAAACAGGATTGGATAGGTTTGTCTGGCATTTAATTTCATATTTATTTTGTATTTTATATATATTTTATAATTTATTTTCTAGAAATTCCGCGTGTTTTTTAAAGGATCCCCCACACCAACGCGAATCTGTCGCGGCGACGACGAGAAGAATAATAACAACGTGTTGTTTTCATTGACAACCACGTGTTCTTATTATTGTTTTCGTCGTCGTCGCGACAGATTCGCGTTGTTGTTGGGGATCCTTAATCCATTGCCACAGAAAGTGAGACTAGAAACTAGAAGAAGCAAAATACCATAGATGTCGCACAATTCTATACAGAAAATTTAAAAAAGTCAGTTATGGTTTATCAGTAAGTACGACTTTTTGAAATTTTAAAAACAGATTTCACGGGCTTCTATGTCAAAATGTTTAAAGTTCAATTTTTTTCCTGAAATGGCGTGGGAAGAGCTAGCATCCCGATCTTTTATTTTGGCGACATTTTTTTGACAATTATTGTATGAAACTGACATTAGACTATGCAGTCGATATATGTATATACGCTAATGGTTGCTGCAATTCACACCTATTCATCTACACGAGATGAAATTACAAAAACAACAATGTAAACAAATGGGTTTTGGGGGAGGGACGTACGAAAGATTCCAATCTCTATAATTCATAATCTCTGTTTCTGGATCATGATTATGAGTATGATCATGAATATAGTAAGGTTCTATATACAAAGCCAGTATTAAAAATATTAAATTTGATCTATCTATCTACACATATTTTGTAATGGAATATTACTTAAAATACCTCTTAGAGGTACCGGACAACAAAACTATATGAAAACTATGATCAAGATATTCGGAAGTAACACAATTTTCTCATGCGAATTTTTGACAAAAAAAATGAAAAGTCCGAATTCAATTTTATTTACCGACTTGTCAACCAGTACCAAAAGTAAAAAAAACAGAATTTAATTTATCAAAAATTTAAATTGGTACACTGAATATATACATATAGGTACTATAGGTACTGATGAAATTACTATACAACTCTGGATTATCTTTTTTCAATCACATGGGGTAAATAAATAAACAATTAGGCTATGACGCAAAAACTTGCTGTTCTCGGATCTGATGATTCAAATCCAAAGCACTATATCTTCATTAAATACAAAACAAACTCAACGTCACAAACAACTACTGTTAACTGCAGTCTTCCATTAAAATTTAAGCTGTGATAATGTAGCATGTAAGCAGTCAAAAGCTTTCACACTTATCTTGTCTGAATAGCTTAGGCCACATTTGACTTCGAAACAATTATTCAGTTTAAAAAATTTACCCAAACGCCATAGGAGTGTGTTATAAAAGAGTTCGCATCGTTATCTTAGGTTTTCATAAGAATTTAGTTTTTGTTTTATTAATTGGAGAAAGAAAAACCAATGGACTACACATCCCCACCCTCGTACGATCAGGCAACAGGAAGCAACACCACTCAGTCGCCTCACCAACGATCGTATCCTAAGCCACCAATAGGATTTATTCCTGCTGACAACTACTCCAATGAGCCACCAATTCAACAACATCCAGTCTATGCCACTAATTATCCCCAACAACAAGGACAACCACAACCAGCTCTACCTACCAGAGTTGTTTACATTCAAAGTGAGATCTAAACACCGAAAACCTTCCTTTATCTTGGATAGGATAAAATAATTTATTGTTTATCTGACAGATCAAGTGCTTCCGCTTGGACCAAGGGAGGTTTACGTGACTTGCCCTCACTGTCATATTCAAAAACTGTCACGAATTGAACCTGAGCCCAGTTCAAAAACACATCTTATGGCTGCGCTTCTGTGTATTTTAGGGTGAGTGACTCAATTTTTGATATCAGTTTTTTTATATTACATACATATACATATATACATTATCTGCCAACTCATATTTAATTTCAGATTCTGGTGCTGTGCTTGCTTGCCATATTGCATAGAAAGTTGCATGAACGTCAACCATTACTGTGGAAATTGCAATAATTTCCTTGGCACATATACAAGTGATGGTGTCGTACGGTGAAAACCGGATTATAGAATTTCTATATGGAAATAAAAATATCCAAGTGCACTCAGGGGATTCTTCAATAAATATTATTTATATTTTGCGTCACATTTACTCGATAAATTGAGAAATGTGATTTTTAATTTTATTTATAGTAAAACCGAAGTTTTTCTTCTTACATATGTACATATATAACAATATACGAATAAATAATATGTATAATGTAGTTATATATTAAAGATAATTATATGTAATTATTTTTAAAGTTATACCTACCTCTTTTTTTTATTAATAGATACGACGATTGCGTTACTTTACGTTACGTTACAATCTTTATAACTGGGCAGGTTCAATAAAAATCGCTTAACATCTGAATTTTCAGATTTCTGAATTTATGTCGTTGAACGCAAAAAAAATCTGAAATTTCAGTCAAAACTCATTTGTGTCAAATTCCTGCATTTACCTGTAGGATTTACATTTAAGCGAAATAAAACAGAACTTTAATTACATTCGTATATAAAACATTGAGCGTGAATAGTTGTGAGGATGAAATTATATGTAACTAAATTATATTAATATTATTATTTTCATTAAAAGACTGTTTATTGATGTGTATGGCCTAAAAAATTATAGAAAAACTTTCCAAACATCAATATAAAATATTGTTGATTTAAAAATTCACTAAACAATAAACAAAAAGTTCGTTCATTGTATTCAATTTTCAGGACGAAAACTAATAAAATCAACACCAACTAGACAAAAATTATAAAGTTCAGCTTTTATATGCAGTGTTTCAGCTGATTTGGCACTTTCCCCACCACGAACAACTTTCATCTGAATTTTCAGATGAGAATTTCTTGTCTGAAAATTCAGATGAAACGTAACTAAACGTAACTAAAAGTCACTAAAAGTCATCTAACTTTTTATGACAGCTGGCCAATCAGAAGCTCCAAAAATTCAGAAATCTGAAAATTCAGATGTAAAACGTAATCGATTGAACGCACCCACTTTCAATTCTTTATTGATATTTTAGGTGTCAAATGAAATAGGTACATAATAATATATAATTATAATTAATAATTAAAGTATGATATCATGGATAGATAAATTAATTTGTGACATATGCATACAAAATAAATGTAGGTAGATACATATTATATCTATATAATAATATGGTTTTTCTCAAAAGCTTTTGCGAAAGATAGAGTTTTGACATGGTTGGTTAAGTGGTTGTTGATGTTTTCGAAATAAAAATATACATACTTTATCAAACATTCTTTATTTTCTGTGGCGGAATAAAAAAAAAAAATAACAACTGCTCCGATAGAAAAGCTTCAAATATATAATGATAAAATAAGAAGCTTTAGGGTGATTCCATATAAACCGGCTCTTTTAACTATTAGGGGGGTTCACATTATCAAATATGCTTGACAAGCATGGTTTGATAGACTCGAATTTGAAAATGTGAACGCTCCATCAAACGGCTTGTCAAGCATGTTTGATGGATATCAAAATATTTTGATATTTTGCTTGCTTGACAAACATATTTGAGAATATGAACGCATTCTTGTCAAACCAGGAGGAAATTTCATTCTAAAAAAAGTTGGCAACCTGTGCGCATCAAAAGAAAAGAACAGCCAGTAAGCGGAAATTGTGAATTTTGGAGGGAATTCTTTGAAATATATCGAAGTTAACCAATACCAGAAACATGGCAAATTAAAAGTGAAGACTATAAAAACAAAACAAAAGAAAATTTTGGACGCTTTTTTAGCCATTCCTTAGTCCAAATTCGTTTCCTCTTATTTTGTTGACTTTTTTTTTCTTCTTGGTCTTCTTTTAAAATTTGATCTATTACAAGAGCCGCAATCAAAACGTCCGCTATGGTTAAAATTATAAAGAGAAATGATGTTTGACAGCCAGTTTGACAAATGTGAACGTAAAATAACTTCAATCCATCAAACATCATCAAGCCATGCTTGTCAAACAAATTTGAGAATGTGAACCCCCCTATTAAACATGAAATACAATTTTTAATTGAAATAAATTAGAGATAAATTTATTAAAAAAGCTAAAATGATTCATTACCAAATTGGAAATTTAATAAGCGTTATTATAATTATTCCGCAATCTCAATCAGTCTGAAATGTATTGCTCTTGAAGTCAGTAAGGACGGCTGAAGATCTTTAGGGGGCTTGCAAAAAGAAAATCTTATTTTGCATATCTTCTGCTTCAAAATTGACAACAACATACAATGGTATAGGTATCTACAAAGAACTTTTTTAATTGAAATCTTTAGAGCCAATTTGGAGGAAAGAGTGTATTTAATTAACACATCAATTCAATTCAAATAAAACACAATAGAATGGGATAATAACCATAAGTTATTTTTCAACCTAAAGGTTTCCCCACACCAACGCGAATTTTCGGTGGCGATGACGAAAACAACAATAATAACACGTGATTGTAAATGAAAACAACACGTTGTTATTATTGGTTTCGTTGTCGCCACCGAAAATTCGCTTTGGGTGGGGGAACCTTAACTGATGTGCCAATTAAAATTACTCTCTTATCCTTTTATTCTCTTGTAACTATTGTGCAGTTGCATTCAAAATTAGACCATAGTTCTTAAAGGCCTAAGTCGAATCTAGCAGCGGGAGTCAGATTCACTCTCGCAGAGCATCCACAAATATGCAAATATTTTTCTTTAATTACTGCACGAAAAGTGTTGTTTTTGGTAGGCAATTGTTTTTAAATAAATGAAATCCACAACACTTTTGATGGGGATATGAAAGGAACATAAATTACATTCGCAAATTCTGGTAGTCATGAAAATGGCAAAAATCTGTCTGGCCGCTGCAAAGTCAAGCCACCGACGGCGATAGTGATTATTATTATTAATTTATAGATACTTACATATTTTAATTTAATATACAAAATAAACAGTGCTTTGAAATTCAAGTTGCAATTAAAATACCTTAGGGCTTAAATAAAAGCACATATATAGTTAAAATTATTATTATTATGATATATTTGGTCTGGAGGGAACAAAAAAAAAAATAAAAATATATAGGTTATAATTAAGTTGTCAACCTTGGACAATACTTCAAGCACAAATTAAAGGTATTCCCTGGTTTAAATTGTGATTCTAGCGAATCCAAACAGAGACTTAAAGAGCGATTTGTATACAAGTAAGAAATCTGAAAGGGAAAGATACCAATATATATTCGTCTTTAAAAAATTTACTTAAAAGTATTTGTTATTACCATAACCACAACTAAACTTCTAAGTGGGTAGGCATTTCAAAGGTCAAAGACTTAATTGAAAAAGATAAATTTAAAATTCACTAAATTGATGACAAATACCTAATACACAGCAGAACTGACTAAAACGCTGAATAAAACCATTTAAATCCATTTAAGATTAAGTTGGTATGACTTTTTGTTAAATGAACTAAAAAAATATAACATTATTTCTAAGAAATAAATTGATTGCCCTAAAGTGTTTACCTTAATTTGTCAAAATTAAAAAAGTCCTATCTATGTATGCACATTCAAACAGTCGTATTAATTTATTATTAAAAAAATGAAAGCAAAATTAAAGAAGAAACGAAAAATAAACAAGTTAATGTCGAAACTACAGCAAAAGTAATACCTATACGAATATAACAAAATAAACCAACGAAACAGATACTTACAAATTTTTTCAGAGTTGTTTTAAACTTCCTCTATTGCACAGATACCTATTCACTGGCAAACAGATAGGTATATCGAGAAACCTACAATTACCAATCTCAAGTCAGGTGAAGCTACCTCGAATTCAGTGCCTAGCTCATACGCAACACTAACGAACTGCTGCTCATGAAGAATCCGGATTCGTGTTATTGTTATAGACACTGAGAAAGTAATTTTTTGTTTCGGTTGTATAAAATTCATTAAAAAATAAAATGGATCAAAAACATTCCATGATGTATCCGAGTTTAAATGGGCGAACAGGTGAGGCATCGTCTACATCACACCGTAGTGCAGAAGTGGCCGAAGCGCCACCATCGTATGATATGGCAATGGGAAGTGGAGCAGAGCCAGGCACATCATCAGCTCAAATTGGCTTTCAAGATCCATCCCAACGTCCTCCTACAATAAGCGCTTCTTTGGAAAGTTACAACGTTCAACATCCCGTGTTAGTAGAAGAACCAGGTGAGAAAAAGAAAATGGTGGATTAAAACAGAGCGCTAACTTAATTCTCTTAAGAAACGGAACCTCTTAAGCTTGGACCTAGACCATCAAAAATTACATGTCCTGAATGTGGAGAACGCCGTAGGACCCGCATGCATTTTACGGCCAATCGAAGAACTCACATATTTGCGTTGGTTCTTTGTCTTGTAGGGTAGGTTATTACACATTTTACAAAAAAGTTTCGCAATTAACCAAACGTACATACAAAAATTATATAGATGGTGCTGTTGCGCATGTAGTGTACCCTATTGCATGAGGAGTTGTAAGACTGGGCATCATTATTGTGCCAAATGTAACAGTTTTCTTGGTTCATACGACCGGAATGCCTATTGAAACGAGAACCAAATCAAGTGTATCGTTTGCGGATATATTTTACAACTGAAAATATATGTACATAAACGTATAACGCGATTTTATAACAACAAAAAAATATGATGACTTATATACGCTGCAAAGTAATGTGTGAATGAGTGTAAATAATTAAACTGTAAATGTGTCTAGTGATAAGAAGAAAAATAAATACAACAAAAGTATTCATAAATTCAAACAAATTTTGTGAGAATGAATTATAAATTTGCATATACTTAACAAGGGATTTGTTTTTTTTTTTTGACTTAATTTGAGGTTTGATAACAATAATGGTGGACATTTTTTAATCTATCTAATGCCAGCTAACGCCGAATGCAAAAATCCATTTTGTTTGTAATAAGAAAATTTTTAAAATTAAAAAAAAATGAATCATGTTAAAATTGATTTAAATATTTTAAATTCTTGTTGGTGTTGTAAGATTAAACTACTCTTTTTAACTAACATAATATAGGTATGTAAGTATTTTAGTACGTAAAAAGAAGGTTCTTTTATAAAATATATGCAAGTAAAAATCTTAATAGGTAGGTAGTAGGTACTCATTTACTACTGATATAATATAAATTAGGTATACAAGTACATACAAGAGTTCAAAATACGCATATAGTTCGACTTGTTGTGTACCTATACGTTCTTTTGAATCAAAATGGCTTTTAATGACATTTAATCCAAAAATATGTCTCAGTAGCAGCTAGGCATTATACATAACTTTATGTATGTCAAGAGCTGAGAGCTTAAAGTCTTATGTGATTACAAATTAAAATATAGGTAGCTACAGAAAGAAGCTAAAATATAGCAAAAAGAAACTGTTATTGGATTTTATGTGATCAATCGTTAACTCTTTTTCGGGATTCTAGGTCATTTGAGTTAGAATCCATCTTGAATTATATTCTGTGGCAATAAGACAGAGTAGCTTATGTCGACATAAGCGATTTTTCGGTCCACAGTTTGAGAGCTACTTTTCTGTCCAAACCCCATTTTGAAATCATTATAACCGTTGAAAAGCTTTCTTATAATTCCTAAAAAAAATTATATAAATTGCTATTACAGATTGTAGACAAAAATGCGTTTTTCTCGAAAACTGTTTTTTTAATATAAGCTACTCTGTCTAACTGCCTCAGATATGTTAATTGGTTTTTATTTAATATCTCGGCCAACTTTCAACCTAAGCCTAACTTGCTTTTAAAATTTTGTTTTCTAAATTATAAATACGTATACAATAATTTCTTGCATAGGTACCTACAATATTCCTGTTTTTTTGGAAAATTTAAAAAGTGAGCCAGCTCAGCAAAATTTTTACACGCAAGCAATAACGAAAAAAAGTGATTATAAATATTTTGTTGTTTTTTCTTCAGAAAACAAAAAAGGATTTATTATTGTTTGCGTGTATAAATTTTGCTAAGTACCTATACATTTTTACCAAAACAGATAATAACTATTTTTCACTTAAGTAAGACAAAAAAACGAAACACAAATAAACGAAAAGTATAATTTGGATTAATTTAGATTTCTAAAGATTTAAAAAAAAAATTAAAAATGTTTTAAATATATAAAAATAAATAAAAAAATCACAATCACGGTGTTGCGCAAGGTAGAATTTAAAAGTTTACTGCTTGTGGCACGCCTTTTTCTATTACGAATTTAATTTAATTTAAATAATAAAATTTAAATAATTTAATTTAAACCTAAATATATTTTATTACTAAAAAGTATTCAATAATTTTTCTTATCCTTAAGCCTAGTATACAGTTCCTCCTCGAAAAAAAATACATGTACTTCTAACGGGAGTGATTTTATCGCAAAAAAAATGTTTGACGTTTAAAATTTTATTATCGATCTGTGAACCAAACCTGTTGAAAAAATTTATATTCACCACGGAAACTTTTTCGCGCAAAACAATGTTGGTGACATTGTTTTGTGGAAAAAAAGAGGACAACGAATACAATTTTTTTATTTCAACTCAGATTTTTTTTTCTTCCGAAAAGAAAAAATTCTTACCACTTATGTTTTTTCATGTTTTTTTTGTTCAAAAGAGCTGTATACTCGGCTTTAAAAATGAAAAAAAAAAACAAATAAACAAATATTACTTTGCTTTAAAAACGTGGTTTATATACAAAATTGAACATTTTAAAAACTAAACAGTTGCATTATAAATACCTATAGTTTTTTATGGTTAAGTTAATTGTTATTTTAGTGGAACTTTTATATTTATGAACAAATTTCGAACCTATATATATAATTTATTAAAATTTTTTTTATTAATACTTTTAACTGTATATTTTGAACTTTCGAAATATCGATTTAAAAATTTCTTTAATTCTCGCTTCAAACATTTTTTTACATAACTGCCATTTTAAAAACGATTTAGAGCTGGTTTTAAATATCTAAAACTTTATGCCCATGAGTGTTAAATTTTAATGACACCAAAAATTCAATCGATTTTAATTCTTTAAAATTATTAGACTGTAGAAAAACACAAGTCTGGCATTGCTGTTTGTTTCATGAATAAAGATGGTTTCCCAGTTAATTTGTATAAAATATTATAGACACAAACCGCAACTCTAGAATCTTTTCTGGGTTTGTGCAGAGACTCCTATTTTTATATTGTCGATAAGGTAGGTAAATACAACTTCAAAGTTCTGGCCGTTACATTCAAACCATGGATATGAACATTTAAAATGATAAAAAAAAATATTTTTTCGGAAAAGCTCTTTGTTACGTAAAGTTGTATGAATAATAATACATACGAACATACATATAGCTTTGTAAATAATTTAACATACAAAACACACATACACTTTCAATACACACACCTTTACACCATTATCCGCCACGAGGGTAAACAAATATTGATTGACCTATTTCCCCTCGTAAGGGTGTCGCCCGAAGGCCCTTACCCCAAAAACACAGATTTTTCCTAGTCTCTTCAGCATAAATTGTGGACACTGACACTAGTAAAACCGAAGCAAGCTTCCATTCTCCAAGTAAAAGGACATCTGAAGGGTATTGGTAAGATTCATGTTCGTTTGTTTTGTGTATGATGTGTTTTTTGTTTCCATCTGGATTATGTCACCGTTAATCTCACGAATTTTTTTGTTTGTAGGGTGGAACTTTCTATATGCCTTCATTATTTTTCTACTCTCATTTTTACAGAAGATGAGGTAATTGTAGATAGTAAAAATAAAAACTGAAAGCTTTCGACGCTCCCCGAATATATAAAAACATGTGATTACGATTACTGTCCTGATGTAATTTCAGTGGGTAAAAGTACTGTGCTCTAACAAATTTAATTAAAGAAAACAAAACAAATGTACCTATAAGAGAATTAAAAATAGAAGAACGAATAACAACGGAAGTAATTACACCCCCCATATACCTACCTAGTTATAAAAACAAACATTTTGAAGAATAATCACCGACAATTTTAGTCACATGTACCTACGTATCTACATTATATACATGAAAATGATGACATCATTTAATAAGGGAATGACTATAATATGTTGGAACAAAGGAAGAACTTTACATATTTTCCAAAAACATATTTCTACGTATACCTACCTATAACTTAATAGCAATACCTATGCATATCAATCCATAAGTATATGTAGGTAGGTATATATGTACATTTCTTGCGTTAAAACTGTTATAGGGAAATTACTCAATCCCAAGGAAAAATTAACTTTCAGACGTATTTCTCTATAAAAATGGAGGTTAAACTTCCGGACAACAAAAATAAATTCATTTTAAGCTTATCACCATAGGGAAAAATCGATAACTGATGCAAATGGAATTTTAGGAAAATAAATTAAAAACAAAAACAAATAGGTAATAGGTAGGTACCTAGGTATTTTCCTGTAAACAAAGAAACAGGAATATATTTTTGTATTGATGGGAAACTAAATAAATGTTTCTAGGTATACTGTTTTGATATAAATTTAGCTATACCTACCTACTCCAATATTGATATAAATTTAGCTATACCTACCTACTCCAATACCTCAAATCGACATAATCGGAAGATCAAAGCGTGATGTCTGAGTGCCACTTTTGTGAGTACTTACCTATTGAATCGGAAGGGAAAAAGATGGATTTAACGATCAATGAGGGCAAGACCAAGTAAGTACATACATAGTCTATATGCTATATTATCAAGAAAGAAAACCCAATACGACGCACGCCTTGGTCAGAACGTTACCATCTTTAGTTAGGGATTTTGTTTATACCCATGACTCCACTTTCAACTCAGACCGAAATATCTACCAGCGGCTCTGAGAAAGTAACGAAGAATAACACTTGCCAATATTGCTAATTCTTCGGGCTAAGAAGGCAATTGAGTAATGAAAAGGGCTCTCTCGAGCAAGACTTTATAATAAAACGCGCGACATGGACCTTAATTGAGATCGCTTTGGAATATTTTGAAGACAAAAATCGCCTCGTAATTTTTGGTCCATTCTGTATAGGCGAGGAATGGAGGCGAATATATTTGCAATGATTCGTTGAACATCTAGGTATATGGGATGTGTAGGGTATAATAATCGATTAACGAAAAGTCATGATGTAATCCTGCCCGAAGGAAAAAAACGGACATTGTGATATTTGGAAGGTTGTTTCCGGTATAAAAAACGAAATTAAAATTTAACTATTTGATCTTCTACCGCTCGAGGGGATAGTACCACTCCCATAATTTTATCGAAATATATATACATAATATGTATCTATATCTTGGTTTAAGGTTTGGATGAAATTTTTAGTTTGTTCTATACAAGCAACAAAATGGTTTACCAAGTGGTTTTAGAAAAATCCACCCACTGCCACGCCCAATTTTTTTATATTTTGGTTTTTTTTAGAAACCAAAATTTATGAGCTCCCGTAATATAGTTTTGAGTGCTATTTGCAAAAATAAGACAAGTGGCCCATACGCATATACACAATACACATATTTTTCTTATGGCCTGCTTCACAATGTCTGAGTAAAATGTCTGATAAGTTTTCTGACAGAAGTATTAATTTGTGAATCTATAACCTATTTATGTAGGTTTGGATATATGACCCTCAAAATGTATGTGATCAGAACACCTAAACATTTTCTATCATATAATTTATATGTTTAGGTAGGTACTTTCCTTTTAAACTTTTTTTGTTAGGCAAGTAGGTTATCGTTACATTTAGCAGTATCATATACAAAACAATAACAAACTAAAATTCAAACTCAAACTAACTAATTTCTTTGCATCAAAATCAACGTTCCAAATCTTATCTAAGTAGGTACATATACCTATATAGTATATAGCTATACCAAAGATCGATAGAAAAAAAGGTGTGCATAGAGGTTGCCAAAGAGCTTGTAGGTAAGCTGTTTACAATATGATGAGCCCACCCGAACAACCATAGAAATGCTGGTTTATAATGCGTGTCTTCAACATTTTCTTACATGATAGGTACCTACCTACCTACCTATACCTATATTTTCAATGACTTTTTTATTCGTCTTTTGTTTTTATTCCTCTCGCATTTCCTTTCCTAGTTTCTTAGTTTCTCATTGAGATCGTCGTCGTCATGCCATCAAAAGAAGAAACTCACTTAACCAGATAACCTAACCAGTTTTTTTTGTTTTTTTTTATTACTTCTTGTTGTTATAGTAATTTTTCTATGGCACGTGCAATTGACCTACTTTCTTTCTGTTATCATAATAATTATCAACTTCACTCAACGCAGAGAAACCTAACAAAGCATTATTCCACACAAACATTCGATTGAGCACGCTATAGTGCGCGTTTCCTTCGGATTCTATGATACGAAAGACTATAGACTACAAGACCGCGCGTTCGTTTCTAATGATGTGACACATAAATTTAAGTTTGAAAAAAGCACACAAATAGTAAAAGATATTTTTGTTAAAGTGGTGGTGGTAGGTAGGTATGTGATTTCTATTGTATCTGTATAAGTTATGTGAACAAAAACAAAATAATCTATTGGGAGGTATTTCTATGTATTTTTTCAACTAAACTTTTATTCTTACGAAAGATACATAATGTAAGTATGTATAGGTATACATATATGTATGAGTATATCTAGATGCAGGTAGGTACCTATATCTAAGAACTTAAAACTCAAGCAGTTTGGCTTATTTCATTACATTTAATATATAAACGCACCCAAAATTCAAAACTTTGGTTGTGCTTTTTGTTTGAAAAAATGCGCTCAAGGTGTATTGTATTGGAAGAGGGGCTGGTGGGTTACTCGGGGTGTTGTTTGTTTTTGGAAGCGCAGATGAAAATGAAAAGATTCAAAGAAAAATCCCCCCCTATTTATAAAAAAAAGTTGTTGATATTTCGTTGAAAGTTTATATAGGTACATACCTCTATACTTTAGCTAAAAACATTTTCTCCTCTTGAAGAAGTAAGTTTTCTAAAGCTTCAAACTTTTAACCTAGTATGGGTTAGATGTTAGAAGCACAAAGCAAGTCAGGGCACTTTAAGCATCAGTGTGTCATTAACAAACAGAAACAGTTACATTTTAGACAAATCTTACACACATTTAGTTAGGTATATATACTTGGAATCTCTCTAATGGTGGTCATAGCGGGTTTGGGGGAGGTGAATATGCGGCAATGCCTGGTGTTCTGAATAAAAAAAAAGCTCTGACACCCATCTCTCACAAAATGTGGGGTGTAATAATCTTCAAACAAAAGACTTATGTGCACATAGGGCAGCAGATTGTTGGTAGATATGAACATGTGTGTGCACCTAATCTTACATCAGCAAGACGAGAATTTAGGACAATGCACTAGTATTAGTGCCCGGAGGTAGAACACGATAAAGTATCTAAGAGTGAGTGGAGCCCCCAGTATAGTGTAAGTATTAGTAGTTGTGTGTCTATGGCTATTTTTAGCTGATTGCGAGTACTCTAGGTTGCTTGCTTTGCGTGATGGAAACTAACGATGAAAAAAAAAAATTAAAAAAAGCGCTTGGTTCCATGTTGAAAAGTATCTTACACTAAACACATACATATAGGTACCTATATACATATATTCCGCCATCTATCGCCCGATCTGCGTTCTATCCCCCTGCCAAAATAACCATCCATTTATATTTTGTGGTGGGGATTTGTCGATATTTTGGGGGTTCAATGTTTGCAGCAAATGCTTGACGTATAATTTGTTTTGGAAAGATATTAGGTACCTACCATGCTTCAAATTTTTTGGATTTTGTTCTTCCATTTTCTTTTTTTTATTTTTTTTTTTATTTCAAACGATTGATAAGTTTTTGTGGTATAGGTATTATATACCTATATACAATAGGTATACCTAGGTACATAAAAATGTAGGTGCTTAGTTTTTTGATCGATTTCTGAATAGTTTTCTGGGAAATGAAATTATCGTGGGATACATTTGAAGTTTATTTTTGAGTAGGTTATAGGTTCCTACCTAAGCTACCTACAACCAAGCTGAGAGAAGATAAGTAGGTAGGTACCTACATAGGTATTTATTTACCTAAATCCCTTCCTGGAAATCGACATGTTAATTTCATTGACATATAGGTACGAATTCCATAGATTTCACGTTTTAAATTATCTATGATACTCATTTCATTATTTCATATATATCCTTTATTTTATCCGTTTCTGTAAAATCTCAGCAGAAAGCATAAGACGCTCAAGCTGTTAATATTTATGTTAGTCTTTACATTTATGTAACGAATAATAAATAATAAATAATAATAATAATAATTATCTAGGAATGGCAAAAAATAATGTTATGTCCAAATCTAGATTGATTTAAAACTATTTCTGATATTCTCTTTTTCATGTTCTATTGGTCATAATACCTAGAAATGGTTACGAATAGAAGGGTTTAGGTAGGATAGGCATGTATATATATCATATCTTTCAACTCGTAACTAGAAACTTGATTTAATTTGTTCATTGAACGAACCCTCATCAAATAATAAATATGATTTAAAATCACGAAAATAAATATAAACTAGCATAAAGTGTTCATATATGCGTTTCGCCCCGATGTAATAGTTGGGCTCATCAGAAGATGACCATTACATCTTGTCTTGACGCATATTTTCCCGAATAAATCGAGATTCCATATAATCCGAGCTACATAGAGCAACTGCGAATTATATATAGTTGCTACAAGTCTTCAAAGAAGATAAATTGTAGCTATTTTTATTGCCTTGCTATGGGACTTTTAAAGAATAAATATTTGACTGTTAACAGTCGAAATGTTTTTTCCTGAACACCGTTTGTTTTACATACATCATCAAATAGTTGTTCAAAACTACTCTAAAGGTTTAAAATCTTTGTTCAAACCTATTCTTAAGGTTTAGACAATGATTTGAGGTGTCTTAGTTAGACAATCGATGGAAAATTTGTTTTGGAGTTGGGATAGTGCTGTCTAAAGCAAGACATAGGTGCTTGATATGGGCTTATACCTAAATAAGTCTTAGTATTAATTCACTATTAGCAAGAACAAGGATTACAATTTGTAATTGCTGAAATGCCTACGGCCCCAGCTACTCGTTAAAGTGATCGAAAATCAGACTTCCGAATTTAGCTACATTTGATCCAACCGGTACGCCCATTTGAACCATGACCATTCAAAAGATTTGTATCTACATTGTGCTTTATTTACTTTAAACAAAATTTTTACGTCTTAAAAAGACACCCATAGGTGTGATTTTTCGCAAGCCTCAGTCATGAATTGTATGAAAAAAACGACTTTAAAAGCAACAAGAACAAATACTCTGCGGGCTTAGGTAAACACATCGAATTCTCGGGGCTTAACAATAGCTCCCAGAAAAACTGTATCACTGACATGATTACATACCTACTTGTTATCGATAGTTTGTATGAAAAATCCATTTTGTTTCTGTGATGGCACTGCTAATCCCTGTTGTCGTTTCTTTTTCAACCAATTGTCCCTGGGATTGCAAAAAAAACACACCTTATACCTACCTACTTATTCCAAATACCTACCTATACCTACTTAATAACATACAACTGCCAACTGATTTCCAATTGTGGAAAAATTAAGGTACCTACTACCTACCTACCTAGGTCGATATTTTATAACCATCTCCACACTTTTCAATCACAAAGTTAATTGAATAAGATACAGGATACATCTATACCAAACTAAAACCCAAGCCATGATTTATGTGTAAAATGACCCAGTTTTGCTTTTAAACATTCAAGGTAAATCATTGTTTTTACAGAACCTATTATGTATTTATACCTATACCTACCTACCTACTACCTATGCTGATGGTAAAAAATCGATTTTGAATTATAGCTATATTTTCGATAACGAGCAATGAAAATTTTAATGTTAGACAAATGCTCTTCTCCGCGTCTGTTGGAAGCATATAGGAACCTAAGATTTCTGCCTTGTCTGCAGCACATTCATCTTCTCATAAACTTCATCTTATTTCGTATAGGTACCTATGTACGTATGTATGTATATATGTAAGAAGGTACCTAACATATCTAATTTACGATTGCAGTAAGCTTTGTAGGTATGCTTGATAAGACCAACAATAACCACTGCGAAATTGCTAAGTATAATGGTATGTACCTATACATACATATGTACGTACCTACCTATAAAATTTTCTCATCAAGGAAAAATGAAATTCTGTGAAAAATTAGGCCAAGTGCCCAACACTAAAAAGGGTGGGGTTCCATATTCATCTGCTCCTACAAACAAACAAGAACAACAAAAACAACACATTTCCACTGCCAGTCTATAAAATTTTTATCGATTAGATGCGCACGCAGAGCGGCCTATTTAAATTTTAATTTTCCATATCAAAAGATACACAGTTTATTCCTTTTCTCACAGAGTAAGCCATATAAACAGTGAAAATGGAAAAAAAAGAAACGATTTTATTCGTTTGCAAAGTAGAATTTTTTGTGAAATACGTAACCAAATATGTGTATACCTAACCTATTGTATTGCCCAATGTCCTCTATACTCAGATTCAAACACGACTCGAAATTCGACAAAATCCAAAAGAGAAAGAAAAGTTTTCGTTTACATACCTACCTATATTATTTTGTTTGTGCCGCAAAGCTTTTGTTTGATTTTGTTATTTATTTCTCTCTGTCCTTCCACTGGAATTTCTCGCTTGTATTTTCCATGTGAAGGGTTTTTCACTATGTTGAAGTGGTGTTGAAGGTTCTTTTTTATCGCGCTTGAGCGCGCCGCAGTTGGAAAAATATGGGTCATGTCAGTTATGGGTGTAAACAATGAGAAAAAAAAACATAGAAGAAACAAAAATTATTTACTATGCTCTTCTATGAATTTTCTAAACAAAGAAATGTTTTTATGTTTTTCTTTTTTTTTTGTTTGTTTATATTGCTCTGAAGATACCTATAAAAGATGTTATGGTTGGAAGCTCAACGAACGAGAGAGTGATTTAAAATTGTGAGCTGTCAAGTTTGATGTTGACGTAAGTGAGGTGCATGCATGCATTAAGGTGGTGGAATACAATGCAAGCCATTGTCAAGTCATGAATTATGTCAAAATCAAAATGGTATCTAAATAAAAATCATAGGAAGTTAGCGTTAGTAGGTAGGTACCTACCTATTTGCAAAACAAAAATAAATTAGATACTTAGGTACCTCTAGGTATATCTACCTAATGATACATCTTGGGCAGAAAGTCATGAATTCCAATGACTAAGTAGGTTATACCTAATTGACTTCACCTATACTAGGTACTTCGAATTTCAATGAAGATAATATGTACATAAGCTTATACGTATCCCTATATAGGTATTCATTTCTTCTCATCCAAGTCTTAAAAACTCTTTGAAAGGAAATTTCGTATGAAAACATACTGACTGGGACTACCTTTATAGGTGAGTAGGTATAAAGGTTATACTGAGCCTTTTGCAGCATCATGTTTATATTGAAGGTTTGGATAAAACCCAGATCAAGTTGTTCTTCTTTCGAACATAAAAGAATTTTGCTTTTCGGTTTCAAGTCACAATCCACTCAAGAAGCACTAATAAATTCAAAATGAAATGTCAAAATAAACTGCAGCGTAACTTTATGTCTTTCTTGTTAATTTTTATTGGAATCAAATTTGCGTTAAAAAAATAAAGTACATATGTATTATGTATGTCATACATATTATGTAGATACCTATGCGAACATTGACAAAAAATAAACCATTATTTTTCTAGTATGGGATGGGAGAGAAACATTCCTATTAGGTACCTATTTAACATTTCACAAAACTCAATGAAAAATGACATATCTAGGTAGGTACTTATAGTAAAAAAAATAGACACAAAAATGCTTATCTGTGCATAAAAAACAAAAACAAATTCACTCACAACCATTTACGGTATGAGTGCAAGTGATTCACTGTGTACCATGATTCAGTTCTTTTATACTAGTTCCGAGTTCGACTTTAGGTAGTTTTGCGAATTTAAAGAATGAATTTTCTGACGATTTGAAAGCGAATTGAAGCGACATTTCAAAATTTTGGAAGAATTTGTGTCTATATATATATGTATGTACCTAATCCCGTTCTCTCCAAAAACAGCAAATTTTTACTGTCACTTTTTCTTTTGAAGGGAAATAGTTATTAAGTATTGTAGGTATAATTGGTGTGTTCAGAAAAATGAGATCTCAGAGAATTTTCTCACTCAAAAAGTGAGCAAGCGGATCCAAGATTTTTTTTCCTCAGAGTTTTGACAGCAAAGCTGAGAAATTTTGCTGAGGAATCCTGTTCAGGTATTTGAGATTGCTGAGATCTCCGAGATCTCATTTTCCTGAACATGCCTAATCACTTTTGTTTGTTATTTTTTTTGTTACAATTTTTGAGCTGGCTATACATTTTTGAAGGAAACACGGCTTATATTTTATGTAACATATAAAATAGGACACAAAATTCTATAGGATGAAATAAAAAATATATTTTTTTTTTGGTTGGGGGTAGATTAGTTAATATTAATTTAAAGATTTGAGATCTGTTTCGTATTAAAAGGATGTAAGACAATAAAAAGATAATAGCGCCTCCCGTGATTTTAATTTTCTCTGGGCCTGGAAAAGCTACTGAGGGTTATTGCAAAATAACAAGCAAATTATGATTTTCGGACGCTTGATTCATAATTTAGAGAGACAACGAGACTTGAATAAAAGCAGTTGTCAAACCGGCTCTGAATAATATTTTTTTCTCCAGAATTATCTTATCAGAATTTAGAATTGCAGAGTTCACTCAGAGAAAAAGATCCCATTGATTTGTCAATGGTACGACCATTGTTTTTATAGGACGTGTTTCAATAGGATTTTACTATTGAAACAATAGTTTTCTAATGAAATCAATGGTTTGTGGGTTATTGATCCAATAGTATTGAAACTATTATTATTAATAGGGTAAATCTTATAAATTTAATGGGAAATACCATTCATTTAATAGTGTTGGACCATTAATATTTTTCAATGAATACTATTGTCCTATTAATAAATACTATTAACTTGTCAATAGTACTGATACCATTAAAAAAACATAATAATAATAATGCGTCTCATTACTTCAATGGGACGGACCATTGACTTAATAGTTTTTCACTTAAATTTAATAATATTGATACTATTGTTCAAAATATGTCACCCAAAAATTATTTCACACTTTTTTAATAGTATTTGGACCTCCAATATTAATAACACGGACTATTGTTTTGATGGTTTCATCTTATTAAATCTTTTTGATACGAGAAAAACAGTAAAAAATTAATAGTGTATCTCATCAAATCAATGTGATGTTACTATAAGATAATTAAATTCGGTACTATTGTTATTAATAGTAAGCACACCATTAATTCAATAGGATAAACTATTAATTTCACAACATTTTTCATATATAAATACTTTGAAACTATAAAAATCGGTACCATTGTTATTAATAGTAAGCACACCATTAATTCAATAGGATAAACCATTAATTTCACATAATTTTACATATTTAAATATCAATTAATTTAATAGTTCATCCCATTAGTTCAATGGGACATACCATTAGTCGACTACGGTACGAAAAATAAATATAAAATTAATAGTTTATCTTATTAAATCAATGGGATGGTACTTTGAAACTATAAAAATCGGTACCATTGTTATTAATAGTAAGCACACCATTATTTCAATAGGATAAACCATTAATTTCACATAATTTTACATATTTAAATATCAATTAATTTAATAGTTCATCCCATTAGTTCAATGGGACATACCATTAGTCGACTATGGTACGAAAAATAATTATAAAATTAATAGTATATCTTATTAAATCAATGGGATGGTACTTTGAAACTATAAAAATCGGTACCATTGTTATTAATAGTAAGCACACCATTAATTCAATAGGATAAACCATTAATTTCACATAATTTTACATATTTAAATATCAATTAATTTAATAGTTCATCCCATTAGTTCAATGGGACATACCATTAGTCGACTATGGTACGAAAAATAATTATAAAATTAATAGTATATCTTATTAAATCAATGGGATGGTACTTTGAAACTATAAAAATCGGTACCATTGTTATTAATAGTAAGCACACCATTAATTCAATAGGATAAACCATTAATTTCACATAATTTTACATATTTAAATATCAATTAATTTAATAGTTCATCCCATTAGTTCAATGGGACATACCATTAGTCGACTACGGTACGAAAAATAAATATAAAATTAATAGTTTATCTTATTAAATCAATGGGATGGTACTTTGAAACTATAAAAATCGGTACCATTGTTATTAATAGTAAGCACACCATTAATTCAATAGGATAAACCATTAATTTCACATAATTTTACATATTTAAATATCAATTAATTTAATAGTTCATCCCATTAGTTCAATGGGACATACCATTAGTCGACTATGGTACGAAAAATAATTATAAAATTAATAGTATATCTTATTAAATCAATGGGATGGTACTTTGAAACTATAAAAATCGGTACCATTGTTATTAATAGTAAGCACACCATTAATTCAATAGGATAAACCATTAATTTCACATAATTTTACATATTTAAATATCAATTAATTTAATAGTTCATCCCATTAGTTCAATGGGACATACCATTAGTCGACTATGGTACGAAAAATAATTATAAAATTAATAGTATATCTTATTAAATCAATGGGATGGTACTTTGAAACTATAAAAATCGGTACCATTGTTATTAATAGTAAGCACACCATTAATTCAATAGGATTAACCATTAATTTCACATAATTTTACATATTTAAATATCAATTAATTTAATAGTTCATCCCATTAGTTCAATGGGACATACCATTAGTCGACTATGGTACGAAAAATAATTATAAAATTAATAGTATATCTTATTAAATCAATGGGATGGTACTTTGAAACTATAAAAATCGGTACCATTGTTATTAATAGTAAGCACACCATTAATTCAATAGGATAAACCATTAATTTCACATAATTTTACATATTTAAATATCAATTAATTTAATAGTTCATCCCATTAGTTCAATGGGACATACCATTAGTCGACTATGGTACGAAAAATAATTATAAAATTAATAGTATATCTTATTAAATCAATGGGATGGTACTTTGAAACTATAAAAATCGGTACCATTGTTATTAATAGTAAGCACACCATTAATTTAATAGGACACACTATTAAATTCACAATATTTTACATATTTATATATTGTTTCATAGGGCGTCCAATAAGTTCAATGGGACGTCCCATTACTCAAATATTTTCATGAAATTTTATGTTTTGAAACGCGAATTAAATGTAAAATTAATACTTTAGGAATAAAGAATTCGACACTCTGTTATTAAAAGTAAACTAAATGTGTGTTTTAGTAAAAAATACTAATAATATAATAATAATAATACTGAAAACACGAAATATTGTTTGCAAGGGCATCCCAATAGTTCAATGGGATATACTATTAGTCAAATATTTTCATGTACGTAAATGTTTTTGAAACTAAAATTAATGTGAAATTAATAATTAAGTCGTTTTACGATGAAGAAAAACCTTTTCAGCTCAATCTTCGCTATAATAAAAAGTTTTTCGTGCTGAATCAGAGAATATTACTTGAATCTGGCGCAAAGTAGATTTGGGTGGAATCTGCCCTTCTAGTTTTTTAGCACATAAAATCTACGTGTCTCATTGGATGCGCCTTTCAGTAAAACGACGAAACGAAACATGCACTAGGGCTATAGAAATCGGCACTAGTGTTATTAATAGTAAAGATAAGCACAAACCTGCACGTGTAAACGTAGCTTTATTGAACAACGAAACTACGATTTGATATTTATAATCCTTGGACATGGATGTTTAAATATGATTTATCTGAAAATCGAACATATTCAATGAATGCAATATTTTATAATTTCTTAAAATAAATTGTAATGCTTCATTTTTTATAAAAATGCGGTCAACAGCAAGAGATTTCATGTCTAAACTGAAATCTGTGTTTTATAGAACATCAATATTGCGAAAATATGATAAATAAGAAGTAAAAAGTACAAATCTGCACGTGTAAACAGAGCTTTATTGAACACCGAAACTGCGATTTGATAATCATTATGCTTGAATATCGATGTTGAAATATTTTACTTATCTGAACAGCGAACATATTCAATGAATGCAATATTTTATAGTTTCTTAAAATAAATTGTAATGCTTCATTTTTTATAAAAATGCGGTCAAGAGCAAGAGATTTCATGTCTAAACTGAAATCTGTGTTTTATAGAACATCAATATTGCGAAAATATGATAAATAAGAAGTAAAAAGTACAAAACTGCACGTGTAAACAGAGCTTTATTGAACACCGAAACTGCGATTTGATAATCATTATGCTTGAATATCGATGTTGAAATATTTTACTTATCTGAACAGCGAACATATTCAATGAATGCAATATTTTATAGTTTCTTAAAATAAATTGTAATGCTTCATTTTTTATAAAAATGCGGTCAAGAGCAAGAGATTTCATGTCTAAACTGAAATCTGTGTTTTATAGAACATCAATATTGCGAAAATATGATAAATAAGAAGTAAAAAGTACAAAACTGCACGTGTAAACAGAGCTTTATTGAACACCGAAACTGCGATTTGATAATCATTATGCTTGAATATCGATGTTGAAATATTTTACTTATCTGAACAGCGAACATATTCAATGAATGCAATATTTTATAGTTTCTTAAAATAAATTGTAATGCTTCATTTTTTATAAAAATGCGGTCAAGAGCAAGAGATTTCATGTCTAAACTGAAATCTGTGTTTTATAGAACATCAATATTGCGAAAATATGATAAATAAGAAGTAAAAAGTACAAATCTGCACGTGTAAACAGAGCTTTATTGAACACCGAAACTGCGATTTGATAATCATTATGCTTGAATATCGATGTTGAAATATTTTACTTATCTGAACAGCGAACATATTCAATGAATGCAATATTTTATAGTTTCTTAAAATAAATTGTAATGCTTCATTTTTTATAAAAATGCGGTCAAGAGCAAGAGATTTCATGTCTAAACTGAAATCTGTGTTTTATAGAACATCAATATTGCGAAAATATGATAAATAAGAAGTAAAAAGTACAAAACTGCACGTGTAAACAGAGCTTTATTGAACACCGAAACTGCGATTTGATAATCATTATGCTTGAATATCGATGTTGAAATATTTTACTTATCTGAACAGCGAACATATTCAATGAATGCAATATTTTATAGTTTCTTAAAATAAATTGTAATGCTTCATTTTTTATAAAAATGCGGTCAAGAGCAAGAGATTTCATGTCTAAACTGAAATCTGTGTTTTATAGAACATCAATATTGCGAAAATATGATAAATAAGAAGTAAAAAGTACAAAACTGCACGTGTAAACAGAGCTTTATTGAACACCGAAACTGCGATTTGATAATCATTATGCTTGAATATCGATGTTGAAATATTTTACTTATCTGAACAGCGAACATATTCAATGAATGCAATATTTTATAGTTTCTTAAAATAAATTGTAATGCTTCATTTTTTATAAAAATGCGGTCAAGAGCAAGAGATTTCATGTCTAAACTGAAATCTGTGTTTTATAGAACATCAATATTGCGAAAATATGATAAATAAGAAGTAAAAAGTACAAAACTGCACGTGTAAACAGAGCTTTATTGAACACCGAAACTGCGATTTGATAATCATTATGCTTGAATATCGATGTTGAAATATTTTACTTATCTGAACAGCGAACATATTCAATGAATGCAATATTTTATAGTTTCTTAAAATAAATTGTAATGCTTCATTTTTTATAAAAATGCGGTCAAGAGCAAGAGATTTCATGTCTAAACTGAAATCTGTGTTTTATAGAACATCAATATTGCGAAAATATGATAAATAAGAAGTAAAAAGTACAAAACTGCACGTGTAAACAGAGCTTTATTGAACACCGAAACTGCGATTTGATAATCATTATGCTTGAATATCGATGTTGAAATATTTTACTTATCTGAACAGCGAACATATTCAATGAATGCAATATTTTATAGTTTCTTAAAATAAATTGTAATGCTTCATTTTTTATAAAAATGCGGTCAAGAGCAAGAGATTTCATGTCTAAACTGAAATCTGTGTTTTATAGAACATCAATATTGCGAAAATATGATAAATAAGAAGTAAAAAGTACAAATCTGCACGTGTAAACAGAGCTTTATTGAACACCGAAACTGCGATTTGATAATCATTATGCTTGAATATCGATGTTGAAATATTTTACTTATCTGAACAGCGAACATATTCAATGAATGCAATATTTTATAGTTTCTTAAAATAAATTGTAATGCTTCATTTTTTATAAAAATGCGGTCAAGAGCAAGAGATTTCATGTCTAAACTGAAATCTGTGTTTTATAGAACATCAATATTGCGAAAATATGATAAATAAGAAGTAAAAAGTACAAAACTGCACGTGTAAACAGAGCTTTATTGAACACCGAAACTGCGATTTGATAATCATTATGCTTGAATATCGATGTTGAAATATTTTACTTATCTGAACAGCGAACATATTCAATGAATGCAATATTTTATAGTTTCTTAAAATAAATTGTAATGCTTCATTTTTTATAAAAATGCGGTCAAGAGCAAGAGATTTCATGTCTAAACTGAAATCTGTGTTTTACGAAACATTCGTATTTATATTATATTTAATGTATTCAGTCTTATTTTGCCATTTTCAATTCTTTTTGTTTATTTTTTCAATTTATGCGCATACTATTATATTATGTTGAATGTGCTTGGACCCTCAAATCTGTGATCAAGTGCAGTCTACCCTTTGAAAATTGAGTGAGTGTGAACATGCCCCTTATAGCCTTACGAATCTCGTCAGAAGTTTCGGTATCGTGAATGAAGTAGTACATATACTAGTAGCGTCAGTGTCGGGAAAAGTAAAATTGTTTTCTTAAACTTCTATTGCGAAAATATATGAATAACAAAACATTTTCAACATAAATAGTAAACGAGGTTTGTACGTTATCTATAATTATCATAGTTTTTATAACATTTCATCAAAAATTTCATTTCAGAGTCGTGATTGAATGCCAAGTCAGTGAACGCCATTAAAAAGAGTTATTTATATAAAACTTCATAACAGAGAATATTATCAACATAAATATTATACGAGATATGTTATCAGGTAATATTTATATCTTTTATAGAAAATTAATATTCAGTTTATGCATTCTTAAAAATAATTTTGGTTTGACGGTAAACCTTTACTTTAATGTACACATCCTATTATAATCGTCTCTCATTCCTAGGATGTTTAATAGTACATCCCATTGAAAAGCATTTTTTAAAACAGAATCACATTTTATTTAATAGTATGTACCATTAATGTACATCAGTTAAATGTTCTAGGTTGAAGAATGGCGTCAGTAGTTTCAGTGTCGTGATTGAAAGCGGTAGGTAGTCAGTGGTCGCATTATTGAAAACATAAATTTATTCGAAAGTACAAATAAGAAAACATTTTAAACATAAATAGCAAACGAGGTGCGTTATCAAGAAAGAATAATTGTTTTAGTGTCATAGCTTCGTAATATCTTGTTTCAGTTTCGTGATTGAATTTGGTGAGTTCTACTATATCAAACACATATAGTAAACGAAATAGGTTATCGGAATATAATTATTAGTTTCATAATTCCAAGTAAAAATTCAATTACACAAATAATTATAGAATTTTTATTTAACTGTAAAAAATTGCTTTAATAGTACATATCCCATTAATCCAGTTTGATTCCTAGGAGATTTAATAGTACATCCCATTAAAAAGCATTTCTTTTCATCATAATCTCATTGTTTGAATGGGATGTACCATTACTGTAGCTTAAAAATGTCGTCATTAGCCTCAGTCTCGTGTTTAAAGTGGTAGTGACTATTCCGTCAAAGTAAAATAATTTTTAAAACTTTTATTTCAAAAAATACATATTATATGTATAACAAACCATTTTCAACATAAATGGCAAGCATGGTGCATTATTAGGAAATACTTAATAGTTTCATAATTACAAATTCAATTTGTTCATTCATATCAATTAATTTAGAATTTTGTGTTAACTGTACAAATTTGCTTTATTAATATATGTACTATTAATCCAGTCTGATTCTTATGAGATTTAATAGTACATCCTATTGAAACACTTTTCTTTTAATCAGAATCCCATTGTTTCAATAGTATGTACTATTAATGTATGTACATCAGTTAAATGTTCTAGGTTGAAGAATGGCGTCAGTAGTGTCAGTGTCGTGATTGAAACCGGTAGGTAGTCAGTGGTCGCAATTAAAAACATAAATTTATTCGAAAGTACAAATAAGAAAACATTTTAAACATAAATAGCAAACAAAGTACGTTATCAAGAAAGAATAAATGTTTTAGTGTCAGCTTTGTAATATCTTGTCATTTGTTTCATATTTGTGATTGAATTTGGTGAGTTCTATTAAATCATTTGCTAAAAAGTGAACAAAACAGAATATTTTCAACACAGATAGTAAACCAAGCAGGTTATCGCGAAATAATTATTAGTTTCATAACTCCAAGTAAAATTCAATTACACAAATAATTACAGAATATTTATTTTACTGTTTGATTCCTAGGAGATTTAATAGTACATCTCATTGAAAAGCATTTCTTTTCATCATAATCACATTGTTTTAATGGGATGTACTATTAATGTAATATAATGTAGCTTAAAAATGCCGTCATTATTTTCAGTCTCGTGTTTGAAGTGGTAGTGTTCCGTCAAAGTAAAATTATTTTTAAAACTTTATAAAACACATTTATAACTAATCATTTGTTTCATAATTACAAATTCAATTTGTTCATTCAATTCAACAATTAATCTAGAATTTCGTTTTAACTGTATCCATACCGATTTTAGGAGATTTAATAGTACATCCCATTGAAACACTTTTTTTAAAATCAGAATCCCATTGTTTCAATAGTATGTACTTTAAATGTATGTAGGTACATCAGTTAAATGTTTTAGTTTGAAGAATCTCGTCATTAATTTCAGTGTCGTGGTTGCAGGCGGCATGTAGTCAGTGAACACAATTAAAAACATTAATTTATTTGAAAAAATAAATAATAAAAATTTTAAACATAAATAGTAAACGACGTACGTTATCAAGAAAAAATTAATGGTTTAGTGTCATAGCTTTATAAGTTCTCATCATTAGTTTCAGTTTCATCATCGAATGTGGTTGGAAATCAGTGAGTACAATTAAAAACATTTATTAAAAAGTACATAAAACCGAATGTTTTCAACACAAATAGCAAATGAAATACGCAGTCAGAAAATAATAATTAGATTCATAATATCAAATAAAAAATCAATTTGTGCATTTATAACGGTAAACATTTTCTTTAATAATACATAATATCTTATTAATTTGGTTGGATTTCAAGAATATTTAATAGTACATACCATTAATCAGAATCACATTGCTTAAATGGTATGTACCATTTGCCTATATTTCAGTTCAAGAATCACTACATTAGTTTCAAAATAGTAATTGAAAACAGTTTTGTAGGAGTTAGTGAGCCTTATTATTAAAAATAAGATTAAACTGTATTCATAAATAAATATTTCAACATACCAAATAGCAAAGGAGGTACGGTATAAAGAAATAATTATTACTCAAATGCTATACTTTTTACCTGGGCTTAAAAAAAAACGCATTTTTAATGCACCATTACCGGCAAAGGCCTCAACTACGGCATGCAAGACTTTCATATTTGAATATGAAAAGTAAAGAGCTATCTAAAAATACCAGTTAATTTTTGCTATCGCTCACACCCAAAAATAGCTGTGGGCTCTTAGTCTGACATGCTTATGTCTTAATATTTAAAATTTTAATTCTCAGAAATATTGTCAGTTTAGATGAAAATTTCAGCTTTATTGTCCAGATATTAATGTTTTTTTTTTTAATGGTACAAAAGGTCCAATTTTTTGTTAAAAATTTAAGAGGACAAAATTTTGCATTGAGACGTTCAACATCTCTCATAGAACAATTTTAATTTTATTTTCAATTTTCTTGTAATCGTTTTCAAAAACAAATGTTTTTGATCAGATTTTTTGTTACTTTGATATTTCAAAAACGGATTGATGATTTTTCTGAAAATACATCTTTATCTGCATAGTAAATATTTAAGGTTACATTTTTTATTCTTTAAAAAAATATTAATAACCCTTATAACAATATGCATTTTTCTTGAACGACGATTATCACTTTTTATGTCGAGTCACTTTTAAGGCTTCTAAGAGTCAGTATTGCGACCGATGAACGCCAGTCGTTTTGATCAAAACGCCTTCCATAGAAACAGCTGATATTGACAATTTGATATTTTTCAAAGCAATTACACATTTTTTTTTAAATTTTAATTCAATCTTCCGATTTAAGTTCAGAAATAAAGTGTAAAATGAGTGCTGTTGTTTAAGAAGAAACGAAATAATAGATGACGAAACAAGAGATAAGACCAACAAAATTAATTAATTAAACGCGGGAATGACGCTTAGACGCAAATCTAATCCATTAGATTTTTGAATCGAATCAAACCTGTGAAAACGTGCTTTAAAATATAAATATGTTTGGTTTGATTTTATGTTCGTACTTTTTGACATTTTTTTTTTCAATTTTAACTAGTCACTAGTGATCCTAAGAAATTCAATTCTAAGCATGTTGTTTTTTTTTCTTGGTTTGCGAGAGCTCTCTCTAGATACTCGTTGCTAGTTATGAACTTTCTTCCATCAACTCTAAGAGACGTTTTATTTGGTCTGGATTAGTGATTTTAATTCTGTAATAAATTAAAAATTATTGAAAACTTACATTTTTAGTGAATTTTGCCATCCAGTCGATTAACAATTGGTATGTCTTTCAATGCAAGTTAAACGACGCTCGAAAGTCATAATGGACATGAGTGACATTTTTCTCACAAAAATTTACATTCCACTCAAAGTAAGGCATTACGCCAAAACGACTCCATAACGCCATTCGTAACACAATGTTTTTAAAATGACATTTGTCGTTCAAGAAAAACGCCTATTATAATAAGAGTGAATATTTTATATTGGGTTTTATGTACTAAAAATGAAAAATTTGATTAATTGAATTTGATATCCAGAAAACAGAACATTTGTTACTGGGCAGCAACTTGAACACTTACTTTATAAACTTCCCTTATTCGTAGCATATTAAACAACCCTAATAAGATTTCTTTTCAGTTAATATTTAAATTTACTTTATGATATTGAAATTGATCATTGCAATTTTTTTACCAATAATAGATGGATAGTCAAGTTGGTCAAATTATACAATTAGCAAAAGGTGGCGATAATGAAGATGGAAGTATTATTTTGGCAGAAGATGTCGATGGAACAATGACTTTCGTGATTGAAAATAAAAGTTCAAATTTTGAAATAAGAGATCTTATTTGCAACCGATTCGGATTCGATGAATTAATTTTGAAACGAGTTATTGGTAAGAAAGTTTGCACCCTTTAAGCATTTTGTAGTTCTATATTTTTAACAATCATGTACGTACAATAGAAAATGGTTTCGACATTGAAAGCCTTCTTCTTGCGACGGATGCAGAAATTAACGATTTGTTTCCTGCTCCTCTTTTGGGAACAAGAGCTAAGTTTAAGTTTCAGTTAAATGTATGGAGAAAAAATGTAGGTTTTTTAACATTGAATTATTTGTCGCAATTAAGTATTCCTTTTTTTATTTAACTAAGGCCTCAAATGAAGTTCCAAGCAACTGTAGAGAATGGATTCAATCCATTACTCCAACCGAAAACAAAGTTTCGACTGAGACTAAAAGCTTTACAATGTCACCTTCAACATCTCAAGTTAGCTTTGGAGATGAGACAAACAATATAAGCAGTTATTCACTTCAAGACTTACTAAATAAAACTGAGAAGGGACTTGGAATACTGGAGTTTTATAAAAAAGAGCATTTTTTAGATGAAAACAATAAGACAATGCTTATTTCAGTAATAGTTGAAAGCTATTTATCAAATTTAAAAGAGATGTCAATGAAGGACATTGAATCTGCGACAAATGCAATTCAAGCCATTTTCCCTACTGAAGACAAAGTAAGATTTTCTTATGACTAGACATATAGTTATATTAATAATGAAGACTACCTCAAAATATTTAATTTTTCAAATCAAGTATTTTTTCTCCTGAATTTTATTTTTGTTAACTGAAATGAAAATATCAGCCGGAAGAGCTCAAAACACCAAAAATAAACAAAAAATGGACTTAGACCATTCTTAAGCGAGTAAAAACTTCTGAATATAAATTATTATTTTACTATAATAACGCCTTTTGGCACAAATAAATTGAAAATCCGATTTAGTTAGATTTAGTTAAAACTATGAGAAAAGTAGAATAATTGAAAAAAAAAAAATTATTTAAAAAATTAGGATCTTCTTTCAAGGGAAAAAAATTTGTTAGGAAACCGTAAATAGTCGGATACAAAAATGTGTGATTTTCTATGAAGAAATTTTTAAATATATGTTTCGAGTATAAAAGGAATATTCAAAGTATCCAAATTAATACATAACACCAGTTAAAGATTTTAAAAAAACTCATACAAAAATCTCACGTAATTTTGTTTTATTAAAAAAATTCTTTCATCCCTTTTTTAGCAATACTATTTACATAAAAGAGGACATGGCCTGAACCCGACTGGTAAACTTCATGATAAGGCAGTCAACGCACGAATAAAGCTTAGAAGTTTGAAAAGAAAAACAAATCAAGAATTGGTAGAACCAGGTAAGGAAGCGTTTGATTTTTTCTTGCAATTTTTGATCTATTTTCGTTATATGATAGTGGAAAATCCCATCTCTGATATTATTAGAGAAAGTCCCGAATCCCAAGAACCGTTGGATTCAGATGTTGAGCAGATTATCATATGGCTGATGCATAACAATGAGCCATGGATTGAAGTTCAAGAGAAATGGAGCAAAGTTTTAACACAAAGGCAAAAAGACATTAGGATTGGGCATATCAATATCCTGACGAAGTGGCCCCTTTTTAAGCATGCTCTTGGACATACATTGGTTTGTCTATTTTTAATTTTTTTTACGAATTTTTTTTTTTTTAATTAAACTAAAATATTTACTCTTATCATAGGCTTTTCGTCAAAACCTTATAAGTAAAAACATGACATTTAAAGGTATTTCAGAAAAAAAATCACTTAGATCAAATTTCAGCGCTTTTTGATTACATATATCCTTTTTTCTTTTGTCTATGTCCACCAGATAAACCTTCTAGGTTTTTGATAACGGTTTTTTGTAGAGGAGTCAAAAACAAGCATTTTTGCTTTGGCAGGGTGGGTCTTCCTAACCCCGTTTAGTAGGCAGGGGCAATTTAAAAAAAAAAGACTTAAAATGAAAAAAAAAAAAAAATTATGAAAGAACAGCGGCAACACATACAATGAAGTACTATACCGGTTTTGAAAGTCTTCGTTTCGCAATTTCGAAAAAATAGGTCTAAACTTTTTTCTCATTTTTTGTATGAAAATTTTTGCATGCGAATTTTTCAAAAACTGTTGACATAAATAATTAAATTTAAATTTAGGATAAAAGAATAGATTTCTTTATAGTACTTCATTGTAAGTATCGTCGTTGTTTTATAATTTTTTTTTCTTCTAAAATTGCTTCTACTTCCTGAACGGGGCGAGATAGGCCCCTCCCATAGTACAAAAATAGCTTGTTTTTGATTCCTCTACAAAAAACCGTTATCAACTTTTGGCGACAAATTTATAGTACACTACCCTGTGATTGCTATTATGTTATTTTTAAATCGTTTTTTGTATCTCCTGAAAAATGTATCAGTTTCGACTTACGAGGTTTTCACTGAAACGTGACGTTATGGTGCATTTCATAATGCAGACCTTACATGCAGGCACCTGACAATACTTTGAGTTAAAATACAGAAATATGCATTCCTAATGATTCCTTTATTTGAAATATTCCAGATTGAACTCGATTACGACACCATAAGGCCATTCAATAAATCGAGAATTTTTGAGTTGTGGCCGTCCTTCATTGAAAAAATTATCTCATACTTCAAGAGGAAAATAAGGGATAAAACTTCCCTATGTCTTCTTAAGGAATTGGACAAAAATATCGATACAAGTAAGAAACAATTTTATTATATAATATATTATAAATCCTATTATAAATCCCTAAAAAATATCAGAAAGAGAGAGTAAAATATTTGTAGAATATACATTTCCTTCATTTTCTTTAAATTTACTTTTTTTTTAACCTTTTACTTAGTGAATAATTTTTATTTACTCAATTATTTTTTTTTTTTTAATTCTGCTCGTAATGATACTTTCTTCAAAAAAATGTTTATGAATGAATTTTGTAAATAAATCCAACAACTACCACCATCAAGTTACTAATTTTTTTTTTTTTTTTAGATTCTCGAGACTTCATCATATTTAATTTGCTGCACGCTTTGTTGAAGCCGCCCATGATTTCCGTTGGAAAAAAAAGTTCGAAAAAAGGAAAGTGGAAGCCCAGCATCAAAGACGCCCAGGACTCATGTTTTGTTTATTGTTCAACTGCAGCGCAGTATGGGGATAAGGTAGATATGTTGCGCCAGAAATATCTTTCTAAGGGGCTAACCCTTCAACCAATTATTATTGTAATAGGTCCGGAAATAACTAAATTGGAAATTTTTTTAACTTTTTATGACGGAATTTTGTACAAATTTTCGACTTTTGTTAAATGTTTTGACGTTACATTTAAATTATTCCATGTTATGAACTTTAAGTATCCTCAAGAAGGTAGAAATTTTTATTTTTTTGTAGAACATTATTTTTACGATTTCCAGAAAGAAGAAAACTCAAATATAGCAAGTTTATTAAGCTACTTAAATCAGTAGAAATTGTATGTAGTTAAAACAGAAAACGGACATTTAATATTTAACCTTTTAAATCTTTTTTGGGGAATTATTTTAAAATCTGGATGTATTCGTGTTAATCCATATTATAAAATATAAAATTAACTGATCATGTAGTTTCATGTTTCACAGTTAGTCGATGTGATTACTGTGTCCTACCTCTTCTTTGTTTAATTTTTCATACATTTTAAATAAACGGTTTATTCCGATACATGTAATTTTCCTTGAAAATTATCTTTTAAATGCTAGATGTATTTGCATTGATCCTTTTTTCCTTTTCCAAATTCGGATATAGCCATACGGATATATGTATAGTGACACTTGGTCGCAGATTCCTTTATCTTTGTTTGGTTGTCTCCAAACATATAATATATATCCGTCAGTTCGAAATTAACTTAATTTATTCACGTCGGCCACACTGAAATTCTTCAGCATTCTACCTGTCGGTGAATTTTCTAAAGATATTATTGTTTTGTACCTTTTTAGAAAAAATTTGTATTTTGCTATACCGAGAATAGTTTTTCCTTTTACGTAATGCTTAATTACGTTTTTTCGAAGTTATCTTCAACTTTTCTTTTAATTTCAAATTGATTAATTTAAGTTTCAACTCAATATAAATTGGTAACGGATTATTATTCGACAAAAAACACTACACTTTCCAGATTTCTTTAAGGGGTTAAAAATTGAAATTGAAATTTTCTATTTATTTATTTATGATGTATCTGAAGAACAAAAAAAAAAATAACATGAATGTTGTGAGTTTTTAATTTGTCGAAACAAAAAAAAGAAATACTAAGTGTCCGACTTCTTTTTTGATTAACTGCAAGTTTAAATTATATTGTGTCCTTAAAAATGAAATGTTTTTTATGTGGTATCCAATCAAAATCATATTCTTCATCCAAAACTTTAGTTATTCATTTAAAATCAGCCCACAATCTCAACAAATTAAGTTTTTTTTTATGTTTCGAGGAAGATTGTTTTCAAAAATTCCAAAATATTTACACCTATAAAAGACATATCGAAAGAGTTCATGAAAATAAAACTATGAAAAATCAAAATTGTGGCGAAATAGCTGACCAGAACATTTCAATACTCAACCCAATAAACCTTAACCAAACTAATTCTTCAACTTTTAATATTTCAGACCCTGTACATATTAATTTAATTCCAAATGATATACAGTTATCATCAAAATCCAGTTGTTCTAATAATATGAATGCACTTACTTTTGCTTTATCTCTTCACCGAAATGATAATTTTAATAGGAAAAACGTTTCAACAATAATTGAACAAGTTCAGCGAGATGTCATTGATCCCCTTTATGAAGCTGTAATAAATAATGTTATTACTTTAATTGAAAGCAATACAAGTAAAACTGCTGCTATTCATTTTCTTAATCAAATGCTGCTTCCATTCAAGTCAATTAGTACAGAATATAAACTTTTTCAAGAGCTAGAAACTAAAAGTTTGTTTAAAAAACCGTTATATTACACTATTAATGAAGAAGTTTGCGAAGTTATTATTAATAACATTCCCACGTTAGATTCTAATAGAGTTACTGGAGTTATAATGCCTATTGAATTTCAAATACAACAATTTTTTCAATCCAAAAATGTTTTTTGCAAAACATTAGAAAATACAAAAATATTAAAAGATTGTTCTCCAGGTTACTACAACAGCCTAATAAATGCAAGTATTTGGAAAGAAAAGACAAAACATTATGAAAACAAAATAATAATACCATTTATTTTATTTTTCGATGACTTTTGCATCGACAACCCTTTGGGTTCTCATGCAAAAGATCAATCGATTTGCGGTGTTTATTATACTTTCCCGACTATTCCTACACAATACTTATCGAAGCTTCGTAACATTTTTGCTGCCGGTTTCTTTAAAACAAAAGATAGATCTTCATTTGGTAATATCTTTTCGATTAAACCTTTTGTTGATAGGATACAAAACCTAGAAAACAGTGGATTGCAAATAGATATAGATAAAAAAATTTATCACGTAAACTTTATCTTAGCATTCGTTGTTGGTGATAATCTAGGTCTTAACACTTATATGGGGTTTTCTAGCAGTTTTAATTCAAACTTTTATTGTAGAGTTTGCAAAAGAAGTAGAAGTGAAATGCAATCTGATGTCACTGAATATGTCAGTTTTTTGCGTAATGTTGAAAACTATAAAACTGATCTTGAGACTAACAATGAAAAACTAACTGGTATTAAAGAAAACTGCATTTTCAATAATATAAAATCTTTTCATGTAACCAATAATTTCTATTTTGACATAATGCATGACATTTTCGAAGGAGTTTGCAGGTATGATATTTCAAAAATTTTATTACACTTTTTGGAAGATTCCAAACTTTTTTCGATTGAGGTTCTTAACAACCGTAAGCAGATGTTCAGCTATGGAGAAACGGAAATAGGCAATATTTCTCCACCGTTTATATTATCAATGTTAAAGGTTAATAATTTGAAAATGACTGCCCGTGAAACTATGACTTTAGTACATTATTTGCCGTTAATGATAGGAGACCTCGTACCAGAAAATAATAAACATTGGGAACTCCTTATTACATTGGTTAAAATTATTGATATAGTTCTCTTACCTAAAATCTGTGAATTTCAACTCAATTCCTTGGAGCATTTAATAGCAAAACATAACTCTTTATTTATAAAGCTATTCAACGAACCATTAAAACCAAAGTTTCACTTTTTGGTTCATTATCCATCTGCGATTCGAAAGTGTGGACCGCTGAGGTATTTGTGGTGTATGCGTTTTGAAGCGTTACACAAACAAAACAAGCATGCAGCCAAAGTAACGAATTCAAGGATAAATATTTCATACACTCTTAGCGTTAAAGCTGGACTTAAGTTTTCCCATAGTCTTATTACTCAGAGTTTTTTCGAAAAAGATTTAATTTTTGATGAAAAGTCCATATTTATTTGTAATTTTAATGAGCTTTACAATGGAATTATTCGCAACAATATAAGTTCAAATCTATCTGAAGTAAATTGTGTGGAAAAAGTATCTTTTAAAGGAAAATTATATAAACCGCACATTTTTTTAACAAAAAAAGATGAGTCTATTCTACTTTTTGAAATCCAACAATGTTTTATAATAGAAACAAAACTTTATTTCCTGTGCACAGAGTGGAATATTAATTATTTTAGTGAACATATACAGGCCTTAGTCGTAGGCAACTGCAAAAACTCTTTTTCTCTGCACTCAGCTAGTGAGTTCGACAGCCCTCCAGTTCATATTCACACTTTGAATGATGGAAAAAGAGCTGTTCGGTTAAAAAAAATTTGAATTTTCTTTATGAAAACAGATAGATCTTCAGTTAGTATTATCTTTTATATCAAACTATTGGTTGATAGGATAAAACACCTAGAAAGCTCTGGATTGCAAATAGATGGTAGAAACAAAAGCGATCACGTTAGTGTGGACAGTTTCTAATATACCTCTATTGCTCTATAATCAATCCATTGCAATCCATTGAAATCAGCTTTGATGCATACACTTATTGCATAAGAAATGCATTGGCGTGGATTATACCTTGCCTTTTGTTGGCCTTCATTCAGCGATCAACTTTCTACAATTGTAAAGCCAAAGCCCTCCTATTTTAAAAAAAATTGTAGTTGTCCCATTTTTTGTCAAATCTTGCAACTAGCTTAGCTTTTATTAAAAAAAGAAATTATTTCTTGATTTGGTTTTTAAATCAAATGGTTTTAATAAATACATATTGGAGAATTTAATTTAACACTATAGTTTTAAACTAATTTAAGGCATTTTTACCATTATAAATTAGGCACGGCACTGTAATGTTTTCAAATATGCCCCAAATTTAATTTTTTTTTTGTGTTGGGTCTTGTGCCCTTTTTTCTTAGGACGGCAGTATAAGCCTCTTAACAAAAAAAAATACAATCCGCTCGTTAACATTTTTCTATCACACGGATAGTGAATATCTTTTTGATAATTTTTCTCATTATTAGACAAACTCATGATTTATTTTGAGGAACGAAAAATAAATTAAATTTGGTAGCGCGCAACCATTGCTGTATGCGATGTACATTCCTAAAAATTGAAGATGCCGATTAAAAGTTATAATTCACTATCAAATGCCACAAGCCATTACAAATTTATTAAAAAAAACTTAAAGATTTATAAGTGCTGACTCGTTGTTGTTCTTCGTTTATTTATAAGAGGGTTAGTGCGATAGCTGCTTTAAAGTTTTGAATGAATTTTGAGTGATACCACAGAACATATAACGTTTTTTTTTGTCCTACATATAACGTTTTTTTTTTGTCCTTGTATCTAATTTTGTCCATTTTTTAACATTATTATTGTTAAAGTAAATTTTAAGAAGTCGTGGCATATAAAAAAAGTATATATTTGAATAAAAATCAATTTTTGTAATCATTTTTACAGAACATTTTACATTTATTTTGTCTATATATCTAAGTTTGTCCATTTTTAAGATAATTATTGTAAAAGTTAATTTTAAGAAGTCGTTACATATAAAAAAGTAAAAAAGTAAATATTTGAATAAAAATTTATTTTTGTATTACTAAAATTTGTTGTTGTTTTTAATTTGAAGGATTTTCAGTTTGAACTAAAACAAACAACGTTGGGTGATGGCTGACAAATAATTATCATGTTTACAAATTCACTTTATTATTAAAATAATTTTGGAAAATGAAGTTCTAGCTCTCTCTTTATAATAGAATAAAAGTTAATTCTTACTTGTAAAAATTAATAGTTTGTATACGTTCTTTCAGTATTATATTTTTTAATTTTATAGAATTTTATTTAACATTTTGTTCATTAGTTTAATAGTTTGAAGTAAAAAAATCTATTAATTTCAATAGGACCGGTCACATTGAAACAATGGTATAAATATTATTAAAACAATAGTATGATACAAAAGATTTAATAGTACGCACTATTAGTTTTAATAGGACCCGTTCCATTGAGTCAATGGTAGACCCATTGAAACAATAGTACGGATATTATTAAAACAATAGGATGATGTAATAGATTTAATAGTACATACTATTAATTTCAATATGACCCACCCATTGATTCAATAGTAGTCCCATTGAAACAATGGTACGGATGTTATTAAAACAATAGGATGATGTGATAGATTTAATAGTACATACTATTAATTTCAATAGGAGCCATCCCATTGATTCAATAGTAGTCCCATTGAAACAATGGTACGGATGTTATTAAATCAAAAGGATGATGTAATAGATTTAATAGTACATACTATTAATTTCAATAGGACCGACCCCATTGATTCAATAGTAGTCCCATTGCAACAATGGTACGCATGTTATTAAAACAATAGGATGATGTAATAGATTTAATAGTACATACTATTAATTTCAATAGGACCGACCCCATTGATTCAATAGTAGTCCCATTGCAACAATGGTACGCATGTTATTAAAACAATAGGATGATGTAATAGATTTAATAGGTCATACTATTAATTTCAATAGGAGCCATCCCATTGATTCAATAGTAGTCCCATTAAAACAATGGTACGGATGTTATTAAAACAATAGGATGATGTAATAGATTTAATAGTACATACTATTAATTTCAATAGGACCGACCCCATTGATTCAATAGTAGTCCCATTGCAACAATGGTACGCATGTTATTAAAACAATAGGATGATGTAATAGATTTAATAGTACATACTATTAATTTCAATAGGACCGACCCCATTGATTTAATAGTAGTCCCATTGCAACAATGGTACGCATGTTATTAAAACAATAGGATGATGTAATAGATTTAATAGGGCATACTATTAATTTCAATAGGAGCCATCCCATTGATTCAATAGTAGTCCCATTAAAACAATGGTACGGATGTTATTAAATCAATAGGATGATGTAATAGATTTAATAGTACATACTATTAATTTCAATAGGGCCCACCCCATTGATTTAATAGTAGTCCCATTGAAACAATGGTACGGATGTTATTAAATCAATAGGATGATGTAATAGATTTAATAGTACATACTATTAATTTCAATACGACCCATCCCATTGATTCAATAGTAGTCCCATTAAAACAATGGTACGGATGTAATTAAAACAATAGGATGATGTAATAGATTTAATAGTACATACTATTAATTTCAATAGGACCGACCCCATTGATTCAATAGTAGTCCCATTGCAACAATGGTACGCATGTTATTAAAACAATAGGATGATGTAATAGATTTAATAGGGCATACTATTAATTTCAATAGGAGCCATCCCATTGATTCAATAGTAGTCCCATTAAAACAATGGTACGGATGTTATTAAAACAATAGGATGATGTAATAGATTTAATAGGGCATACTATTAATTTCAATAGGACCCATCCCATTGATTCAATAGTAATCCCATTGAAACAATGGTACGGATGTTATTAAAACAATAGGATATTTAATTGAATTAATGGTAGATACTATTAAAACAATTCAATTAATTTCAATTCAATTTCAATTTTTATATACAGATACCATTAAAACTATAGTATGATTGAAAAGACTTAATAGTAAATACTATTAATTTGAATGGGGCTAGTCCCATTGAATCAATGGTAATACCATTGAAATAATAGTTTTTAAACTTATATGTTTAACATAAAACAATGGTATGATTTCAACAACAATGGTACACACTATTAACCTATTAATAAGACGAACTATTAAACCAATAGTCCAACACCATTGGATTAATAGTATCGACGTACCATTGGAATAATAGTTTGCAAACTATTGTTTCAATGGTAGCCATCCCATTGACTAAAAACAATGGTAAAAAACCATTGATTCAATGACAAATACCATTGTTTTTATGGTATTTTTCTCTGAGTGTTCGGTAGGTATATATAGGTAGGTTAGTAGTTATGTAGGTATGTATATAGAGAGTGCAAAATTCAATTATCGTTTCACTTTATTTTCTTTGAATCGTTTGAAAACGATTGATTGTTTTTATCAAAAGATAGTTGGGTCCCCTTTCTTAAACATTTTTCTCAAAGATAAAACAAAATAATATACAATAGGTATAGACTATAGATAGATCCACAATCTTAGATCATTCTGCCATCACAAGAATTAGGTAGGTAGGTATACACTTACATACAAACATGTGTGGTGCGCATGCAAGATTGTTGATGATCTCATCGCTCTCGTCTTGAAAAAAGGACTGATATACATATATTTTACCACCAAAAAAAGGTTTAAATAAAAAATAAAAAAAAAGAATTATGCAAATTTCTTTGCGCATTTAGAAGATAATTCTTTCATACTCAACCAAAATACATACTTATAGGCACTAAAGTATACGAAATGGCGTCATATCTATAACCTTACTACGACGTGGCCCTCTAAATTTGTTTAAACTTTCTGACCCCCCTTTTTAAGAAAGATAAATTTGTCTCACAAAAAATATTCACAACCATTCTATATCTACTAAAACTAATGTAAAGCGGCATTCGTTTGTTTGATCATTTGGAAAAAAAAAATATTTATTTGTGTCAGTCCCAGATGTTCAATTTATGAGGAAATATAGATCTTCAACAATATGTATCTATAATGTTAGAATTTATTTGAACACAATATTATATTTAAATATGCATTACAGTTATTATGAAATTAATAAAAAAAAAAAACCACAAACTTGCTCTTATTTGCGATCACACAGTTTTTTTAAAGTCTGAATAGTTTTAAAAGAAATAAATTAGTTATTGGAGCCTATATTTTATGGAACCTTCTAAAAACATAGTTAAGTTTAAGGTGGTATTATATGAGTACATACGTAAATTTGTACAATATAACACCATGTTGAACATACATATGTAGGTATGCATGGAACTTACAGTTTCGACTGAAAAATTGTTAAAAAATCAATACCTATACATAATTAGAAATAAATTGATCCTCTGAGATTGATTTTACACAAACTTGTTGTAGGTACACATCTAATTTCTTCGTCCAAACCGTTTAGGTTGCAGCCAAAAGGACAGACAGATAGACAGACAGTCAGAAATGCGAGACCACTTTTTTTTGACTTCGCTGTCATTGTAATGTCAACTTTGATCAAAATCTCGAATTCGATTTTTTTAACGAATGCATAACTTGCCATCATATATTACCTACATCGCAAGTAAAAACTTAAAAAGTTTTTAGAAAAAAATGTCAACACTTTTGTAGTTAAGTAAACATAACTCGAAAGAAATTTCTGTTGATATCTTTATTAAAATACAACATGGTATTACGAAATTCACAGTTTTTCAGTTTTATTTTGTAAAAATTTCGAAAACTAAAACTATGATACAAGGAGTTCTATTCTTAAGCAATTCTACATAATAAATTGTAATAGGCTGTGTTCGCAAAGTGTTCTTTGTTTCTATATCTTCACATGTGCAAAGTCTTATGTCCGTTAAATAATTGACGGCTATGGAAAATGTTCTTATTCTGAAATTTTCTGTTTCGGAAACGAAAAGTGTAATAAAGTTTTTTAATCCCTTGACATCCCCTGACATCATTGTCACATTAAGACTTTAGCCGCATTTTATTATAGCCAATAACCCATATGATTCACCCCGATATAATAAAACGATACGGATCAAAATGAAAACAGTGTTGTATGCTGAACTCTTTCTATCTTATGTTTGTTTATTTTTCATGTAGATGCTGGTCTTTTTTCTTTACACTACTCCCTATACCGACGGAAGAACCTTCTACCCGCCAGATTAAGAACTTATTTCTGGTTCCATAAGGCAAACCTTGATAGATACCTAGTTCCAAATTTATTTTTGTATTACGTGTTAAATGATAACCCCGACCCAGACCCGTAGATAATAAAACGCGGCTTTTAACATTTTATTATTTGACAGATGAGGAGCGAACTATATTCTGACGTAAGTATATACATATATAAAATATTGCAAGCCAAATGTCACTTGAAAACATTTAAATCGTCTTTTTGAAGGGCAATTCATATCCTAAAACCATCGAAATCGTAGCCATCCTTTAATTATATCAGTTTATTTTTTGACAGATCTGGCACTGGAAAGCACTATAAAATTGGTTGTTTAACGATAAATACCGATCGCTATCATGAACTTGAAATTAAGTTGTGTTTTTATTTAATTTGTTGAAATGAAAGTTAAATATTTAAGTTCAACCAATGGTCCTAAGATCTTATGTAGTAATAGTTTACCCTTAGGAAAAAGTAGAATATAAGCGTTTAAGTTGGGCATAAACATTTAAGTTTCGTTTCAGTAAATCAGTATATGTAGTGTTCTTAATGTGGCATGGCTAATTAGATTTTTGTTTCTTTTTATTTTAATGTAACATGGCTCATTAGATTTGTTCTACATTTGGTAACGTGAAATTTCTTGCGAATTTGCACAAAGTTGCACAATTTGCTGTCAGGCATATTAGGTACTTGTCACAAACCTGAAAGGGTAGTGATGCCATTTTGTTATATAGTCACAGTGATGGGCTTTTTTGCTGTGATGATTGGTAACTCTCGATATCGTTTTTTCGGCCAATTTTATCTGGATTAAAAAAATATATCTGCTTATAACTATATAATATATTCATATAATATTTTTCATGGACAGATAAAAATAACCATGAACTATAATTGTAATAAATTCATAATTTATAATAAATAATAATTTTATTAATACCTACATATCTATCTGCGTATAATACCTAAAATATTTTTGTTTGCTTTCTTAAAATTATTTGGAGTTTGCATTTCAAAATTAATTAATATAGGTACCTACCTATTAACGCCAACGGTGTCTAAGCTTGGTATATGCAACCAATCTTGTTAATTTCATAATAAGTAACATAATAAATCCGCCACAGTACACCATCAACGTCATTGAATCAGAAATGCATAAAGGTATTATTATAAAGTACTTCCTCTCTATCCCATGCATTACCTATCTGCGTAAAAGTTTAATGACGTCGTTGTCTACTTAACGATTTCTAACTCTTGATGTGCCTATTTTCTTAAAATACTATTCTTTATCTCCGTTATTGCAATCACTTTCCTGCAAAACAGAATATATGTACAGTAGATTCCGCTTAACTGCTGAAACGGCAAAACAACTGAAAAAAAATATTCATCTAAACATAATTTGGATAACATGTAAATCGAAGAAATATGAAGGCCATGACATTTAACTAACCATAAGTAGGTACAAAACATAGGTAACATAGATATAATTATTTGAGTGGAATGAAATATCAAATTATCTTTGGTCTGTTCGATTTATATTAGAATGAACTTTATTATTCTAAAAATAAAATAAGGATTTTATTCCAGAATCGGAATCTGGTGTCAAAACTACTACTACTACCAAAGTGAAGTGTCATACGTTTAGTACACGTTTCCAGTTAAAGCCTAGTACGCTGCTGATGCGAAACGAAATTTTTCTGTGATCTCCAAACAGACAACGAAACGCTTGCGAAAACACAACGGAAAATATCCTTGGAGAGTTTCACTAATTCTTAAAACAAAATCAAACATAAACGCACAAAATCAGAGAAACCCATGATGTAAGAAAATGAGAAACAAAAAAAAAACACAAATAAAACTCAAATGTCATATTTCCGCACACAATAAATAGTCTGTATAATTAAATCAGTGCGAAAAAGGAGCGGAGACTTCTCCAAATAATCTGCTACAATTATAAATTTCGCTCTTCGAACAGCGTACTGCAAAACGAAAAGCAGAACGAAATTTTCCGTTTATGATTTCGTTGTGTCATTTTTGTATGGGATTTTTCGTTTCGCTTCAGCAGCGTACTAGGCTTAAGACAAAATTTTGTTTGCTGCCAAATTGAAACTTATAGGCTTTTCACACCAAACTCCAAACCGGGTTTTCGGCAAAAAGTTTTCAAAAACTTGAAAAGCGTTCACACTGAACATTTACAAGTTTTCGTTTGACATTTCACAAACACCAACTGATCTCCTGCAAAAAAAAAACCAATAACAAAACATCTCATTTACATAACACACTCACAATCTCTTTTGTCAGCTGAATTCAGCAGTTTTTTTTTACATTTTATTGAGCGCTGAATGTTTCAAAAGGTTTGTTTGTTTAGTCCAACTTTGAATTTCAACTAGTTTTTGAGAGGTTTTATATAAAACTTGTGGTTTACCAAAAATTTATGGTAAAACTTGAGTTTTCGATTAGGTTTTCCGCCAAAACAGATAACTTCGCGAAAACCGCGTTGTTAATTCAGTTAATCTAGATCAATCGAGTGAATTCAATAAATCCAGATTAAAACTTGAATCAGGATGTAAATTAATTGAATTTGCATCCATATTAAAGTTTTAATTTGGATTAATCGAGTGAAAAATATGGTGGTTAGTGATGGGTGCATTCAACAAATTTATTTCGTTTATGTGCAGCCATTTTTTGTTATTCAATGATTTTTGTAATGAATTTCTTTCAGTTAAACAGGACTTATGAAGTTAGTTAAATAATTTGAATGCAAATTACTTGCACAAAAATTTGTGTAATTAGTGTAGTCTTTAAGTTAACCGATTTTTTTTTTAATAAAGCTCACTTCACATAAGCCAGTTTGCCTGTATAATCCTCCTGTTTCAAAATGTGTTACGCACAAAGCCTTCAGGCAAAGTAATAACTACCTACCTAACGAGGGAAAAATTCGTATTCCAAACGAATGAACAAAATAATCATCACAATCCAGTAGGTAGGTAGGTATATACGCAACGCAGCTTGACTTGGAACTTGGTCTTGGATTTTAGAGCACAGTAACGAACGAAGCAGATAAGATAAGCCAACCCCAACTGGTTTCTTTAAGTAACTTGAATTAATTAATTCTCTCCTTGGATAGGTATACCTATGTATTTTGTATACCTGTAATATATACGCAGTGACGCAGTGTAATAATGCGGTCGCGTGCACCTGGAAAAACAACTTTCTTTGTTTTTCCTGCAGCGTAGTTTTTTTTATAAATGTTTTTTGTTTCTAATCGGGTTTAATTGAGGTTCGGGAATAAAAAGAGGTCTTCAATCAAGATATGATAAGGTTTAACTGTAAAAACTCGTACTACTACGCTGGAAATTAAATTTTTCTTCTTTCAAAAACTTAAGTATTTTAAAGGTATTGCCTATGAACGGTTTATATACAAAAAAGTCACTTTTTTAAAATGTCGAATTTGGTTACTTTGGTTAAATATAGCCAGGTGTACGGGATCCAGACTCAGCTATCATAGGTATACCCTTTAACACCAAAACTTACAAAAGTAATTATTGATTCAATGAATTTATCTAAAAATATATTAATTGCATTGTACCTGAGATCCTGAGATCTCTAAGCCCCAAAATGATTTAAGGTAAAACGACAACTTAAATTCCAATCCAACAAGAACAAAAAATTGAACACCCCGAAATGCATAAAGACGTGCTTATACCAGGGCAGTAGGATACTTCAGCATATACCTACTCTACATAATATAGTGTCAAGAGAATCGAGATCCTCGTCCATTGACGCGGTGGATGAATTACTTAAAGTAGTTGGATTGGTTTAGGTTTTTGTTGGCATATATCCCGTTAGGGAACATCGCTTTTTTATCAATAAAAAAAAACGACCATAAACTGATACCTTGCTTTTTTATATTTTTAAGAAAAAGACATTCCGAGGTCGATAACCCCTGGTTACACTGCACTGTTGCTTTATAAAATATGTTCAGACTGTTGCTGTGTTGTAACACGAGTTGACTATACTATTGCATGTTGCATAGCAATTCTAGAGGGGTGCCGAAGCTGAAGCCGTAGCCGACAGTTGAATGGCTCTCCCTTCCTTGTTTAGTTCGTTCAACTGGATTCATGGGAAAATCATATAAATGCAACTTTAGCTGTTGGGTTCCTTTTATTTTGTGTAGGTTTTTTTTTTTTTTTTTGCTTTATTTCGTTTTTTTAATATCCTTCTTTTTCAATTCTTTTTTCTTGATGACAAAAACAATTGTTGCAGATTGATAAAACTAGGTGAGCCACTAAGTTAATGCATCTTTTGAATATTACATTACAGTCGAGGGCTGCGGCATTTGAACATTTAAAATTTATTTTTTAACAAATAGTTTTTGTTTAAATCTATAGCTCTTACAAAGAAAGTGTCAGTCCGTTTTGTGTATAGAAATTTATATGCGTTGTCATTTTTTTAAGCAGTCTACAAAAAAAATTTACCCGATTTGAAATTCCAGCATATACATAGTTGAGGTACCTACCTACATTAGAAATGAAAAATAGGAGAAACAGATTGGCCCAGCAACTTTGACAACCTTTTAGAGCCAGTGGTTTTAAATGGCTTTGAATACATTAAATTAATTAATTAATTAATTAAATTATTAAAAAAAAATGGATTGAACTATGAACAAAGGCCCTATTTAGATTCTGACTTTTCACTACGCCATGACGATGGTGAGATCGATGCAGGGAACAGAGCTCCTCACCCACAAAATCATCTTCAATAATAAATGTCATTTGAGTTTCATTGGGTTTGCTTTTTTTTGTTCGTATCAATTTCTGTGCTTTTATTTTTGCCTTTTTTTTGTTTCAAATGGTTAAACTCGTGCATTCATTTCTAATGTTAAAAATTAATTTTGCCTCTAATATTGATTTAAGTGTAATCGTCAACGCAAAACATTGTCGTTGCGTTAAAGGCTGCGTTGACACTCGCGTTGTGATGAATTTTGGAGTCAAAGCATTGACTATATTTTGTGTATTTCAACGTTGACACAGCAGAATTTTTTACCGGGTCAACGTAACCTGCGTTGACCGCCATCTAAAGTTCAAAAACAATTCTGATTTATCGACAATCGACATCGTAACCATCCTTCAATAGGACGGTTCATAGCTTGACAGGTAAGCAACAAACAAATTTGACGCATACTTATTGAATATTTCGATCCAATTGTCATCTAAAAGCCCTAAAAAAGCCTTTTTCCCCAGCAAAAAATTTAATCTGAAAATTTTGAATTTTTTAGAGGTTTTTTTAATCTATCAACATCGTAGGCAACCTTAAACTAAATTTGACAGTATAGGTATAACTTGACTGATTAAACATTTTAACGTCGTGTGATCGTCAACTTAAAAAATGGTTGATTTTTTCCATTGTCAACTAGGCATCAACGGTCAAAGTTTTTTAATGTGATTGTGGTCAAGTTGTTTGATCATCATAGTATAGCATGTCAACGCGTTGACGCCAAAGTATAAAAATGCGTTGGCAGAGATAACACGTAAACGTATTTTACATTGACCGACTGCTGACAATCGTGTGAACGTCAACGTTTCATGCATAGACACGGTCTATAGATTGACAGTAAAATTATGTTATTTTTGGTGACGTCAAGGAGTCAACGCATTGACTATTTACCTACGTTGACCGTCTATAAACTATAGCTTTAATCTCTGTATTTTCTAGGAACATAATATATAGGTATGTATTATTTTCTCATAGTATAGGTCCTATAGATTTAATTTTTTTTAATAGATATTTACTTAATTTAAGGTTCTAAATAATTCGTTCTTTAAATTCTTACATGTAACTATTTCCTCAACGCAAAGTATATCTGAAGTCAGAACCCTCAAACTTCTTCCACCACTAAACTTACCAAAGTTAAAGAGATTATTGTAACTTGTAGGTAGATTCCTAAAAATAAAAATAAATCAAACCTCAAACAATTTACTTGAGTATCAAAAAAATATTTACTGGCTTAGTTTTTGGAAAACAATTCCGTCGTAGGTAGCATAGGTATAAGACAAAATATAAAATACTTTGTAATAAACTCATTTAATTGAGGGGGTTTGATATGGTGCGCAATTGGGAATTTGATGAAGAAAACAATTCATCCCTTAAAAAATGCAATTCTTGTCAAACGTAGATAATATAGGTATGATAAGTGCGTTATAGCCCTATACAATGGCATAAGGTTTCAATTCAAGCATTTAAATTAATTTTCCATCTAGGTATATAAATATAATGTTTGTAAATTCCGTCTTTCATCTTTGTTGCTTGTTTTCTTGTTGTAAATAGTAAAATATCTCTAGCAACAGGCAAACCGCGAGACAAAAGATATAAATAAAGCCATAGATGATAATTTTCTTCTTCTGGTTCATGTTTACAATCTCGTTTTCCCGCGCAATCAAATGTTTATGAATTACGTCATTCTGGTTTACAAGGGGAAGAGGATAGACAAAAAATAAATAAATAGGTACATACATATACAACGAAGACCGAACGAAGTCGATGCGTAGAATGAAAAAGAAGCAGTAAACATACATTTAACGACTTTTGCCTAGATTTTATGCAGCCTTTTTATGCATTGGTTTGTTTGAATACAATTTCGAAATAGACGACCCAGTAAATAAACCATCTGGACATACCTACAGTACTTATACTCTGAGTGAATTGGGGACACAGATTTACGCAGCACTTTTAAGTTAAACACTATGACGATGTTAGAAAATTAATACGCATTATACTATATATATTTTGTGGATGCATCATAGGACATCATATTATAGAATAAGAACTTTCAGCGATTTTGATTTCATTTTTTCATTTCCAATCAATTTTTACAGAAAAGGAAATAAATATCAAATTAAGTAGGCGTGCATTTTAATTGGCTCCCAACCAGAAAAGAATAAACATAGTTTTAGGCCGGTATTCACCGAGCACTCATAACTTATGAGCCTCATAAACCTATTCACCAACCAATAATAAGTGGATATTTATGAGCGCTCATAAAAGTTATGAGTGGTCCCGACCACTCATAACTTATGAGCGCTCTCTTCGAAAAATATTTCGACATTTTCGAAACTATTTCCACAACCACCACCCCCACAAACACAAACATCTCCATCGCTACCACTCCATCTACCTAAAAAAGTTTGATTTTAAAGTTTGGGAGTGCCTGGTTGACACAAAGTGGCTCTCTTTTTCGAAATTCGAAACATATTTATGAGTGGTTGGTGAATACCCCAAAGTTATGAGCCTCATAAACTTATGAGGCTCATATGAGCGCTCGGTGAATACAGGCCTTAGAGTAGGTACTGATGGGATTTTATGATGAGAAGGGAATTGGTAGGTGTCTATGTGGAAAAATGGGCTGAAAGTGTTTTTTGCTTTAGCCGTTATTTTGAAAAAGGCTTTTTAACCAATAAGGTTCCCCCACACTAACGCAAATCGTCCGTGGCGACGACGAAAACAATAATAACAACACGTAGTTGTCAATGAAAACAACACGTTGTTATTATTGTTTTCGTAGTCGCCACGACAGATTCGCGTTCGTGTGGGGGAACCTTTATTAGAATAATAAATTTCCGTAAGGACTAAAATCAATATTTTATAAAGGCATGAAATAATATATGGTTCGAAGGATGATATACCTATAGGTCAGCATAATTATAGATATCATTAAAGGGGTTTGCCACTCCTTTTCTATAAATATTTAATCACAGCCAGTTGCCTTGACACACGCATTTCTTTTGACATCCATCCATATAAACAACAGCCCTCCCTGGATTCGCTTTATACCAGCACCGGTACCTATCTGCTCGCGTTTATATGACCTCTGCCACATATACCTACATATAGGCAATATTGAATGTGATGTTGGTTATACAGTTTAAAAAAAGTTTTGTCATTGTTGGAAAATATATCTGGCTGTATGTCGCTGCGACCTCACGGCTCACATCTCATTCCACATGGAACTTTAGTTTATAATGCGTTACGCTTGTGTTATCCTTATTTCCCACAATGGTTTTTTTTTTTCAAAAGCGTTTTTAAAGAGATGTATCTATTGTGTTCAGGTGGGGACAGTGGGGTTTATGCAATATTGAATATAAATATAAATATTTTATTACATAAGTTACAGCCACATATACCATGTCAGCTTCAGCAGAAGTATCTAGGTATAGCAGGAACATCAGCATTCTGCAATGGTTGAAATTTATTATTTTATGAAAAAAACCACGATACCTACATATACTACTTTGCAACATTTTGTAATGGAATTTAATTACTCCGTTGCGATGTTGTAGGTTTTGATTATTAGAGGGTATTTCACTCTGACGTTGATTGACATTCTCTGACATGTGACATGTACGTAACACTAATAGACGATTGCAATGTGGGTTTTAAGGATATAATATTCCCTCGATTCGTTTACTTTCCAAAACATGCAATTTTCTACCAATTTTTGTCCAAAGTTCTGTTAAACTTTATATAAAAAAAATTAAATTGGTTAAAATTGACGAAAAGATCTATTATTGACAACGAATCGTTGATGGATTCCTATATATATTGTACAAATACATAGTTCGGCATATGTACAGTTTTGAAAGTTTTTGTTTTGAAGAAGTTACTTTTTTATGTACTTGATTATCATTTAGGTTATCACATTTATGCTGGATTTACACTAATAAATGAAATGTTTGTAGGTTGGGATGAAGGCACCGGTGGTTAGCCCTTAAATTTTAGTTTTATGTTTAACTATATATATGGACCACCAGTTCAGATTATTTGACTGGTTAGAATGCGTAAAGGTATAGATTAAAAAATTTTGAGCTTATACCAACTTAGCTGATTTTCTAAAAAAACAAATTACCTTCATTCTTATTTACAAAAATTGTAAGTCCAATTGTGAGTTTTGAGTAGTTGATCGCTTCAGAAGTAGGCCATTTGATTATTCCATTAGTCAGCCTCAATTTTTATTAGTGTCTCCTATAGCCAGGAGAAACATGTGGAAGAGGGATCAGCAAACGGGAACTTTTACAATCAGAGTTACCACTAAGATACAATTATATCCCTGATCCCAGGAGATTCTTTTTTTCGTTTTATACATTTATACATTTTTTAAAAAGGAAACATTTTTTCAAAATCATTTTAACTCAAAAATTGTTATGTTTTTTTTTTGTGAAAATTTAACTTTATTGTATTCTATTATAATATTTGGGTGTTAATTAAACAATTAATATACTTATTTTTTGATTTACAAAATAAAAAAGCTTTGATAATATATTATGTGCTTAAAACCTGACATTTTAAATTATTTTATATTTAAATTCAAAAGGATTTACTTATTTTCAAAAGTACACATTTTTTATTCGAGGGGATTCATAAATAATTTTGGCTGCGGAAACACTGGCTACAACTGATACACTTCTAAAAAAATACCCAATTGAAAACCACTTAAAATCTAAATTTCTTAAGCTAACCCTTCGTAAATGACTATACCTACATATTGCTATTATCCACATGACAAGAAGGCGACATGGTCCAATTCATATAATATATACCTATTGTTCAAACTATAATCAAATCAGAATTCATGTGTACCACACTTACATATATTTGAATACAGTCAGCAATAAAATTCTCTCTAAAGAGGACGATAAATAAAAACCTTAATTTTGTTTTGATAAGGCTTCCAATGTATAAATATTCCGGCTAGCAAAATGGCTAATGTTCCTATGAGAATGAGACTTGCTTGAGAAATGACGTTCGGTTTATAATATATAAACATTAGCATACATTTGTTATTCATAAAAAACTTAATATAATAATTGTCGTTCTTTAAGAGATATGAATAATATTACTGAATACCTAGATGGATATGGAAAAATCACTTTTATACACATAAATTTTAATGTAGGTACATAATTATGTTTGTTCTATAAGATTTTATTAATTATTAATAATCACAAAGCATGTTCCTATGGGTATACGTACGTAAATATGTATATTTATCATTTTAATTTTTATTGGCGAGTTTTATTTTTATTGGAAAATTTTGTGTTGATAAAAAAATGACACTCGAGTTAAGAAGATTGAGAACAAAAAGTGGTTGACACATGCATGTATTTATATGTTTGTCTCTCTTAACTGCCACAGGCATATACTTAAAGAAATTGTTTTATGTTTAATAGGCAATCAACTATTCTTTTAAAATCGAACAGGGACTATACCTACCTACTCAAATTAAATAAACAAACGAACAGAATTTTTGAGCTGTCAAAAATCAAAATAATCCTTGCGTTCGGTAAACATATCAGATACACAGTACACATATTAAAGGTAATATCAGTAGCGTTTTCATTTTTGTTCAGTTCTACGCATCTGTCAAAATCGAGGTATTATAGTGGTAAAATGGTGGATTCAGTGCCCCTTTCCTTGTATAATTTCAATATTTTGTTATTGTTTCTAATGATGCGCTTTGAGTTCCTGTGGGCACTCGAACAGCCATTTTTAATTTTTTGACATTTCCAACTTTGACAACCTGTGCAATATATTACCTTTAATATATGTACTGTGTATCAGATAGGCTATCCAGTATCCACTTATCCCAAAAATGTTCAGATACATTGGGTTGTTGTTGCATCAGCTGTTTTGTCACAAGGGATTACAAAAACAAACCTATCTTGATAGATTTGGATTGATACCAATCTTTACGTCAGGTGGATTTGGAATCTTTCTTAGTCCCCTTACACACGAGTAAAAACAAGTTGCTGGAGATTTTTGACGTTTTCTTTTAATTTCCAATCTTCACCAATCGTATAGACCGTTCACTCCTCTATACTTGGTGCCCTTCTTACCTAAAAACTTAAAGTTACTGGAAACTCAGTTTCCTCGTGTGAAAGGGGGATTGAATGAATTTTATTTGCAAAAATCTGGACACTTAAGCGGCTATGCTCAATGAACAAACAGAGAATTGGAAAGTTATCTTGAAATTAATGAAACATTCACTGAACGTATCCAAATGCTCCCGAAATTGACGGATTACAGGGATGTCAGTGAGTATATAAGAATATATTTAGACTTACCTATTGTTGGAATGCGTTTATAAATAATGAGATGTCCAACTATTTAGACATTAGCTAACTGGACAACTGTCCAAGAGTGTTCCAAAGAAATCTAATAAATACGGCTATAAGTTTTTTAAGTTTATATACAATATAATTAGTAAATACATAAGATTGTAGGTGTTTTAGCATAATTATTAGAGCCATTTACAAGAGGTAGGTACTTCTATGAACTTAATTTTTCCCACTTTTAAACTTTCTTAAACTCTGTACCTACTATAGGTAGCTATAAGCTGGAAGAAAATCGCTGTCTGTATACCTACCTATATGCTTGATTTTTGAACCATAAGCCTACAAAGACAGAAAGATAGAACATACCTGCATTTTCACTCAAAATGTTTAACAAAAGAAAACAAAAATTAATAAAAGAAAGAAGTATCCTCAAAGATTTGTATTTAATTGGCGGAAGGCAGAACTTTGAACAATTCGAATTGCCTCTATAGAATTTATTATGATCTATGACCTTATTCCAATTTTATTTTTGTTCTTTAAAATCTAGGTCACAACAAAAATTGGTGAGAACTGCAAACACGTGATAATAGCGCGACATGTTTACATGTCGTTTTGATACTAAGAATACCATTAGTGTGTAAAGCATCTTCATGTTATTTGTAGGTATTTTATTAAAAAAAATGTATACAGAAACCCTATTATCTATTTCTTATTAACCTCGCTTTTGCACATCAGCAATACTTACTCTCAGTAAATTATGGGAATGACCGAGAAAGAAATTTCATAGGTATATAATATATGGGTATCTATTGGGTTCCATAAGAGCAGCAGCAAAAAAAAATGCGTGAATTTGAAATTACAAAAAAAAATGCAGCAACGCGCAATCGCACTTTATCGTAAAACAACAAAATACATATTGCTAGGAGAATTTATTGAAAAATCACATGACAAACAGACGTGTGGTGTAAACGTATCTCCATTCTCAAGCAAAGAACAAACAAAAAACGAGAAAAGAAAATTCCATCCCTTATAGCTACGGAAACAAAGGAAAATTACTCCACACACTATTATAGATCCCTTAACACATTTCCCTACAATTTGAAGGCTGTATACTGTATGGGATCAGGGGTGAGGGAAAATGAGAGATTCGAGAGGAAAAAGAAAATCGAAGAAGAAAAATATGCGCAGGATAATATACACCCTTCAAAACTACCTATAGCTTCCCCAATCCTGACCCAACTCTTTTTCCTTTTCCACCCTATGTCTATTATATATGTATATTATGCGATGAAAAAATTATATTTTCCGAAAGCAAGATGTAAAATGATAGAGAACAACTCAGCGAAGTGCAAAATAATGCAACATCCTACAGCTCAACTATTTCTATCAGTTGCATGCCGCAGCAGCATACAGTTTGACCCCGACAATCGTTCTTGTTGGGTGCGCCACATTTTATTGCTGCTCAGTGCTGCTGCTACTGCTGTTGCTACTTTTGCTTTTGATACTGGATTCTCTACACTGTGCATGGATTTAATTAAATTTTTTCTTCTTCTTCTTAATTTCTTCAAATAAATTTTTTCGACAATTTTGTTAAAATAAAGTCGCGTCCGAAAGCTCATTTTGTCGCAGTACGACTTCGACGTGCTACTTGTGCGATAGTGCTGCTGCCTTATAGTCAGGGCAGCATTTTAGTTCGTTGTTGGGGAGTCTATCCTCAGTTCGCATCGGTATCGCTTGTCATTCGCGTTGAGTAAGCCAATTGAATAACAGCTCTATCAAACCAAATATAAATTTATAGTCGACAAAATGAAAAAAAAATATATACATATTATATATTATGTACATTTAAACGGTTAAGGTCCTAATGTGGTTTGGCCCTTATGTGTTTCTGAACGCTTCCTTTAAACATTTATTTAACAACAATCAATCAAATGTGGACCGTGAAATTATAAAAAAAAATTAAATGTGTGAGAAAATAAAACACCATCAAGTGGATAAAAATGAACCTGACAAAAGAAAAATTAAACAATTACCTAAAAAATGGTGCTGTATAAGATAAGTTTAAAATAAGATTTTGACATTTTAAGTAAGTGAAATATCAATAGAAAATTTGAATAATCTAAATTTTAAATAATGTTAAAAAAATAACGGAATTTTGAGAGGAAACATATTATACCTACCTATAACATTCTTTGAAAAGTTAAAGTTAAATACATTTCTAACAAAGGAAAATCAGACTTGGAAAGGTATAAAATATAAAGTAGTGTTCAACTATAGCAACTATGTATCTACTATAAAAACTTACACTTTGGGACACTTATGAGATTAACATCATTTTCCCGAAAGTAGCTATAGCTAGCTTCTAGTTTTGACAAATGAAAAAAAAAAACAACAGTTATTTTTATTTATATTTAACCATACAATTCAAATTGTTTGGTTCGATAAGTTGATAGGTATAAATCTTGGAGTGAATTTCCCCTAGAAATTGCTTCTATGAAAATGACTCATAGAAAATTCGAAGTTTTAGTCACAGAAAATTAAATACATACATATTTGAAATTTGCGGTTCATGTCTGTCCATTTTGTTTACATTTTATTAGTTCAGAAACAAGAAACAAAAATAACAAATGAATCTTTGGTGTCAATTTGTTTTTAAGTTTTAAGTCGATAAGATATCTCTGTCTCTGTACTTAATGCATTAGGTAATTTAACCTTCAGAAAAAAATATCACATATTCAAAATCAAATACCTAAGTATTCTTTAACTGGCGCCCAATATGAATCCAAACAAATATCTGTTTCGTTTGTTCCTTCTGAATTAAAACGAAAGGAATATAGGAACAATGTGCAAATTGAAAATTCAAATTTATCCAACATTCAATTTGTAGTTTTTGAGATTGCAAACAAGTGCAAACAATCTCCGACACCTTCTTCTTTATAACTAAAAAAAAACCTTAGCCTATAGCATTTCTACTGGCTCTAACTGTTTTTTTTTCAATAAAACTTTTCACATAACTTAACTCTCATTGTAGGTAGTTATGGCTCAATATTAATTTTGAAATAAAAGTTTATATCTGCTTCATTTATGTTTGTAGTTATTCCTTCTTTTGAACGGTTGATTTTTAAATGTTTATAATATTAATAAAATAACTGTTACGTAACTTTTTCACGTTCTCAAACTACTCAACCAAGACATTTAATTTCCAGAAAATGACTAAGTGTATGAAATTATCAAATCTGTCAGAAATTGTAAAGAACCCATCCAATCAATACTTAACCACAATGACTAATTGAAATGCTTGGGTTTGTAGGTATTAAAATTTTTAATGATAGCTAGTTACTATAGTAACAGCGCCTACACATTCGTATCGAATGTACATAATATCTAGGAACCTACTCAGAAAAAAGATGTTTTCAATTTATGCAAAAAAATGAAAAAAAAACGTGACTTTACTATGTATACCCACTCAACACTGTGCTAAATTGCACAGTAATTTTCCTTGCATTTTTTTTCTTTTCATATCTGAGCTGCCGCACCTTTGTTTAAAAACCTTTATACATATCTACAACAACAAAAAAAAACACTCATACACAAACTATCAAAGCCCCATTATTTTGTGCGGTGCGGTCTATAGTTTAACTTCATCAGAAAGTGGCACATTTAATAGTTTTCGCGTTTTTCATTGCTGTGTTTCTACAAAATAAAATATAATCACAAGCGATTGTGCGATAGACCTCGGCACGAAACAAAGCAAAAATGGAAAAGTGGAAAACCTTGAGAATGTAGTAAAATAAACCACGCCATTTGAAACTAATTTGTTCAAATGTATAGTTGCAACGAGAGATATTGTAGATAGACAATAAAAAAAATAAAATAAAACATGTCGAACAAAGTGCAAGCTCGAACAAACGGACAAACATAGATAGACTCATTCGGGTTTTCGCTTTGACAAAGAAAGTTTTATAAGTTTAGTAATTTCCATTAAAACATTAATTGACATGTGTTATTTCAGTAATCAAATATAGTGGAATTTTAATGACAAGCAGGTATTTTGTGTTGCGTATAGTTACCAACCCGTATTATATATGGGAACTGTGAATTACTGCGGGCATTATGAACGCAATAGGATTTTTTTTAATGAAATATTTATTGTTACTTGATTGCTTCGAAAGTTGTTTAACTTCTCGTTACACAATAAGTGCTCCTAGATCAAACTAGCATGAATAAAAAATATATTATTGTTGATGGATTTTTACTTGCGTTGGGCGCCAGTTGATTCGTGCTCAACCAATAAAACTTATTTCCCGAATTCGATTTATCTGGTTATATGTATGTATTTTTATAATGTGAGGTTCGAACAAAATTGCTTTAAGAGGTTTCTTTCAATTCAATATGAAATTAATATAATATATATAGGTAGTTACAAATGAATTTGAGTTTATTCAATGATAAAAAAATCAAATTAGTTTGATCAAAGTCTGTCAAAACATCGATTTGACAGTTCCCTCCAATGGAAAAACAAATCAAATTTTTTGATCAGAGACCAATATTGCAGCTCTGGATTTTTGTAAAGTAAAATTGGCAGACATCGGTTTGACATCTCCACTGTCAAATACATATACACTAATACCGTAACAAAGAAAACAATCAAACTGAAATCGTAATTCGCCACGTTTTAGACTGAATTTTTTTCTGAAATGTAGTTACAAACTCTTTTCTTTACCTATTTCCAGCAACTTTGGTGCAAAATTTATATACATACAAAAAAATGAACATAAATTAGGTATATGAAATTGACAGTTTTGGGTAGTAAACGAACCGACCTAAAGTAAACAATAATTTTCAACATACTTATGCCCTAAAATTAATTTATTCATGAATTATCTTAAGCTGGAAATACATTTTAAAACGATTGTGCCAACATTTTGACAGAAATGCTAATGTATACAATGATTGTTCAGCTATAGTGTGCTTAGATTGGGCCAAATTGAGAAAATATTTCAAGACTTTTTATCTTTTAAATACATAACAAAAGATTATTAGGTGTGTTTTATTCATTGCTGCATAGCCAGCGCAGCACAAGTCTGAAAAAAACGATCACTCACTCTATACGTTCATTTAAATAATTGAAAGCTCTATCGCCAGGACAGCCATTTTTTTTTTTACTGACTTCTTTTTCGCCAGCAATCAAATTGTTTTTGTTTGCCAAGGGAAATTTTGCTACGCTGGCTATGTAGCAATGAATAAAACACACCTATTATTATTTTCTCGTTGTGTATTTTTTAAGTGACTTTTTCGAACTTAATGTTTCAGATAAGCTTTTCTTTGTTAACGCATGTTTATATGATGATGTAAATACGCTATAATAATAAATCAACTGTCAAAATTACTTTATTATATAAGGTGATATTATTGAAAAACACAAACCAAAAGGTGTCACAAAATTATTTATATTCATATTTTTAAGTTTATTGAATACTACTTAATATACTTTTATACTTTTGGTCAACTTACAAAATATGCGCTACAAGTGGGCATAGTAAACAGAATATTGACACATAAGTGTCAAATATATAACAAGTGTCACTACTGGATTAATAAAAAAGATAGTTCAGAGATTTTGACATTATCAAGAATCTGAACACATTAACGTTGTTCCTTTTGGTCTGTTTGGTAACGTGAAATTTCTTGCGAATTTGCACAAATTTTCACAAAATTTCACAATTTGCTGTCAAAACCCATAGAAAAAAAACTAAGTTTTTGGGAAATTTGTTGAAAAAAAAGTAACCAAACAGGCATTTTAATTTGAAACTCTGTGCAATTTGTGTGAATTTGAACACAAATCTGTCAAAGTTCATATAAAAAAAGTAAAGGAACTCACCTACCTATTATTTTTTACTTTTTCTGTAAAAATATGAGTGATTTTTTAGTTTCGTTTTTTTGCAATTACCTATTTCCGTGCAAGGAAAATAATATAGAGACTTTTGTCATCAGAGTTACAGAGCACATTACTAAGGTAATATATTGCGCATCACTGAATAGCTGTCAGAATTTACAAACACAGAATAGTTGTGCTTCATGAATGCTGAAAAATTGTTTAATAAGCTCATAGACCCGCAATTTATAATTACAATTGGTAGGTACATGTGAATTGTCTCTTCCAATATTCTCATTTGAAACATGCGCAGACCTTCAATAAGTGTAACTGTGTGTCTGAGTGACGTAGGTAATTATGAAAGTTTCAGATGTCAGAAACTTGAACTGACTAAATAAACAAACATTCTAACATGGATCACCGCAAACGTTTATACTCTTAGGTAGGTACCTATACCTACAATTATTTAGGTATATAAGATATCTAGGAACCTAGGTTAATGTATCAAGTAAAAGAAAAATTATTAGGTAGGTAGGTACCTACCTACCTACCTATACTATCAATAGCACAGAATCCGAAGAATAAGCTGCGGAATGAATCTGACTCAATTCTGACATCTACCTCTCTAACTAACGTCTGAATTTTTGAGTTAGGTATTCCATGTTTCACGTTGACGTTTGTTAAATCCTTTTTTATCATGGCCTCTCTTTTCAAAATACCTACTGCTGCATTTACTCAAGTGAAAAATTTTCATAATTTCTACTAGAAAACTGGAAAATTTATTGATAAAATCATTCATTTACACGATGCCTGGTAATGATGTTATTCCATTATAGGCACAGTACACATATTATGTGTGTACTGTGCATTATAGGTATGTACCTACATACAATGCGCGAGTTCATTCTTTATTGTGTTCCTATTGTCATTATTTGCAAATGGTGCCAGCACAATATTGCTATTATTTTTAATTTTATTATTTATTATAGGTAGGTACCTATTTATTATATCTACACGTATAATAGTATAGGTAATAGGAATTGACGTTTACACTTGTATGGCAGAAAATAATGCCTACCCAATTTTAGATCATTAAGCTACACGATTAGTTCAGTAATAGTCAGAAAATGGAACAATTTATGGCAATTTGTTTTTTGTCATTACATGCCTGTTTTGTTATTTTTATTTCCAACAAAATAGTACTAATGAACCTACCTAACTCGGTAATAGGTAGGTAAAAGCATTTTCTATCGTTTAAAACTTTTACCAAATTCGTAGGTAGCTATTTTTAAAGGTATCGGAATATATCTACATATGTACGTTGAATGAGCTCATTTTCATTTTTTCATCATCCCTGTGATCAGTGACGACACTTTATAGGAAATTTACAAAATCTACCTACCTACCTACCCTACATAGGTATTCTTCAAATAAAAATCCAAAAAGTACCCCTACTACTACACTTGCCTGAACCCCGAAATTCTAAGGCTACATGCATACATATTATGTTATGTAGATATGTGTATATGTATTTATATACTTCATTAAGAAAGTGTATAGGTATTTAGGCACATACGACACTACCAAAAGCTCTAGGTTTTCAAATTAACAAATTTATGCCATCTGAAAAGTTTTACTATTTACACACTCACTTGCATATTAAATTTAAGCATTTCTCCAATGAGTAATATTATTTTTTTCAAATTTTCCATTGAAAAAAAGCTCTTTTGTCAACCTAATTATTTTCAAACGGAAATATTTGAAAGTTCATACATACCTATACTTTGTAGGTAACCTACAAATATAAATACAAAAATTGTAGGAGATACGGAGATTCGGGTTCCCACTTTAGAAATAAAAACAGTGTTTTATATTTTAATGCATAAAATACACATACCTACCTTCCTAATTAACAAATACAATATAGCCTAACGAGCATGCAAATTTATCAAAATGTATGGAGTAGTAGAGAAAAAACATAAAAATTCTCCATCTCTTCATTTTTATATATGTGCTACCTACATAGGTAGGTTAGGTACCTATACCTATCTACCTAATGGTTTTGGGGAAAAAAAGCGCACATGGGTAAGCGTGGTGAAAAAGGCGCAAAATAATGTTTATTTTAAATTATTTTTTCTTGTTTTAAATTTGTAAATTGTACCTACCTCCTTCTCGGGCGTGAAGAGGAAATTGCGCAACAAATAAAAATTTCTGTTCCGTAGAATTCAAGACATTTGATTTTCTTACTCTTTTTAACGTTTATAACAGTGCAAAGCACGAGGGAAATTGAAAAAAATAAAAACTAGAAATGGATGATGTCATGTTTTTATATTAATGTTTTTTTTTCTCTTTGTTGTTCATCTTCTTTATAGGTATGTATAATATAATAATGTATGTACAATGTATGTACAATAGTGGAATTGTTGTTTGTTGAATGTGTGTCGAAATTCAAAGATGTAGGAAAATGTTTTTATTTTAATTAAAAAGAAATGAGTACATACGTACATAACTACCTACTCAAATAGCGATGGTATTGCCAGATGCAAAAATAAAAATAGTTATTAATATTATTTTTGGGAGACAAAACATTTTGTAATATAGGTAGGTAGGTACCTAGGTAGGTATACGGTGGCGCTTATTTTCTTTATTTTCGCCCCTTTCAAAAGGTATTAAATTTGATTGAATCGGTTGTTGATAGGTACCTACACCTACCTATATGAATGAAATAGGTATTAGGTCTGTTCGTTTACATGCCCAAAACAGACAAATTCTACCTACCTAGGTACCTACCAGTTTGGGGAAGTTTTGGGGAGTAAACGAACAAGGTTATTGTCATTGAAATAAGCAAGTTAGTTGGAAGGTACCTACCTATAGGGAGGCACTTTACCAATGTTTGAATTTCTTTTCTTGATTGGCAAATCTTTAAAAATGTAACATAAATACATACCTACCTTGTTAAGTCCAATTAGGTTAACCTGTTTAGGGTCGAAATACGGTGAACACACGGACGAAAAGACTCATGACCTTATGACTATTAACGGAAGAAATGTAGGGCAAGTAAAAAGGGTGAACAAATAGTAAGACCACTCTGCTTCTCAAGGGCTCAAATATGGGTTACTTTACTTTATGCCTGTTTGTGTATTCTCCAAAACTAAATTTCTAGGTACCTACCTACCTACTCAAAAATTCATTCGTAGTTTTGGACAATACCTACACGAGGAAAACAAATTCTTTGAAATTGTTGAATATATGTACTTTCTTATCAGATAAAAGCTGTTTTTTTTTCACATACCTACCTATGGATTTTTCATAACGCTCTTATGTCAAAAATTAAATAGCATTTTAGCTGTTATTTGGAAAGTGCTAAAATCTAGCTTAAGCTGCGTCGTACTCCTACTTATAAGGAAGAAAATAACTGATAGATAGAAGGTAAGTATAGTAAGGAAATTCTTTGGATTTTTGCACTTTCTTATATCCATGCTTCATCTAATAGGTATAATGGTTTGCAAGCATTGCACAGTGTTCTTCTCAAAAAAACATATTTTATCAATAGGTACCTACCATACCTTCATATATGTATATATTGGAACCACTTTAATAGTTTCTAATCAAAATGGTTGCTAGTCTCCATTCACGTCAACCTAATCTCACACTTGTATTCAAAATAAAAAAAGACCAATACATCGAAACACTCAACCTCAAACTACAATCAAAAGCAAAACCCGACAAATAACAAGAACAGCAAAACGAATCATTCGAGTCAGCAGAGGAACAGTGTACCTACCTACCTACCTATATTTTCGTTTTTTTTCTCAGTACATAATTTTTGAAAAAAAAACTAGGTTATTGGCGCAAAAGTAGTAAAAAGGAGAACACGCGCATTGTTAACGGATTTCCAACTTGATTTTTCCCCAAGCTTGTGTTCTTTTTTTAGTTTTCTTTATAGCCCGATCTCCCCCTATTTTCCACTATAAAACAGTTAACAATGAAAAACACACAGGCAAAGTTATCCTCATTTAAATTTTATCTAAACACCCTTTTATTTACTTCGTAAAATCTTCGGAGAAATAGCTTTTTTATAAAGCTTTCCTCCAAGAGCTTTTTTTAAAATAAAACTCAAAGGGGAGCATTGAGTATATAATGGCAATATATTTTTTTCTCCTCTTAATTTTATATAAATACCCCTCTTTTAAATCATGTAAATAGGTGAAAAGAAAAGAGCTTTTTACTGACTTGAATGCTTTTATATGTTTCCCCGTTTCAAGCATTTTACACACGATGTGTTTTTCTGAGTGTTATTCGGTTGAAGTTTGCTGTGGCGTACGGTCGCGTTTTTATAAACTGTGGTGTTGTTTTTTTTTCTCAAGTTTTTTTTTTTGTTACATGCATATATATACATATAATAATATAAATCTCATTATTGTGAATTGTGATAAAGTTACCTTCACTAACTCAACATTTATTTTCTTGGTTTCTAATTAAAATTGAAGTTTTTCAAGGGTATACAGTTTACATCCATTTTAAAGTGGATAGAAACATCGTTTTTGGTAGTTTCGTTCGTTTGGTTATGCAATCGGTAACAATTTTTCGGGAATGAAAATTGTACTTATCCCCGCAGGATTTATTACTTTGTCGTATATTGGTATTACGGGCGGTGGACGTATCGAAAATTTAAATTTTTATCGTGTATCATACGACCTAATTTTGTACTTCCGCATGATTTGTGTAGATATTTTTTTTTCTTGTACGCGATGATTTCACTTTGCAGTCGCCATTTTGTCAGAGTGAGACGGAGATATTTATCAAGTGCTTTTTTCCATATAAATTTGTGTATGTACTCTTTCTAGTGAGCTTTCTGGCGCGCGCGCTCGTTGGTTTTGTCGTGGAAAATTTATTTTATTCAACCATCCATACTTTCGTGTTCGCTGTTGTTGGTTGTCATTCGATCGTCGCGTGTAATGTCTGTAGTTTTTTTTTTTGTTTAAATAAATTTTATGTGAAGTGTTGAGAAAACTTTAAGTGGTATCACAATTTAATAAATTAGAAACTGCCAATGGCATTTCACAACGTTCTGCAAAATATGTGGGAGCGAGATAAGGGCTTGCTGTTTGTTCTAATACGAGTCAGTCTTTTTCTCTCTCCTATACAAATTGCGGGCGTCCAACAGAAATAGCCATCTTTTTTGGAAGCTCTGAAGAAACAAATTACTCAAATGAATAAAACGTGTCTGTCCACGTTGTGACTTAAAATGTAGGGGCCAAAAAAATGATTAAAACAAAGCTCTAAATGATTCATTACGTAATCGCGCTGATAGACAAAAAAATACGCGCCTTTTCGTCTACTCGTCAAAGATGAAACATCAGTCATCATCACCACAACGATAACCAAAACTAACGAGTACCTACTACGCGGTGAGAAAATATCTGTCATGTGGATGGGTGTATTGTATGAACAATGGCGGAACAACTCAATTACATACGTACTTACAAAAAATCGTTATTCGCGCATTGCATCATTTTTCCAAAATAAAAAAAAAATTTTTTGTTCATTTTCACCATGTCTGTCACTAGGTCCCCCATTTTTTCTCTTCAAAATTCAAATCTACTTGGCGCACATAAAGTTTTTGGACTGCGGGAAAAACTTTCCTAGCTTCTATTTGTAGTAGTTGTACATGAATGTGGCGGGGAGATTAGAGAAGAAGAAAGGATGATGAAAAAACGCGTTAGTTGCTAGGCAAAACTTTGAAAATGAGCACAAAACAGGAGGGGAAATTTGTTTGAATATCTCTACAATTATATTTTGTGTTGAAAGAGTGTGAGTGTGGCCGCCGTATAAAACTTAAAAGCTGTACCCACATACTAGTATATACAATAGAAAAAATAGAAGTAAAAAAGGGGAAACGATAGGAGATGGCAATCTCGTTATAAGAACTAGAACGAAGGCAACGAGTTATTTTTTATATGGAACAAATACATACAAATCAATATTAAGTGGATGATGGAAATGGAATAGAGTGTTTTTTGTTTCTTGGTAAATTAATTAGCGTAATGAAGTTCTACTTTCACTACTTATTGGAAATCAACTAAGTAGGTACATACTTGGTACCTATTTTATAAATTAGGAAATTTATAAGTTTGTTGATAAATAAAGGAGTGGAAATAGAAATTATGAAACTTTAAAACTGTGATACAGAAGTAACTATCTGCAGTTTTATTTATCTACAACCGTATAACGAGTACACATTTTTTTTAAACTATTATCAGAGATCAATTTCATTATTAACTTAGGTAGGTATTTCGATCAAAATTTTTATAAGTTGGTACCTACCTACTACAGGAAAATTACGTAATATAATATAGGTATGTAGCTAGCAAAGGTAGTAGGTAGTAGGTTATCGATATTTTCAATATTTTTTTTGTTTCCTAGCTAGGTACCTGCCTAGGTATCAAAATTAATTTTTTGAAAATCTCAACAAAAACAATCTCGACAACGACCCATTCGTTACGTTACCTACCCATTTTTATTTATAAAGATAAAATAACTGTAAAAAGAAATGTATGAATTTAATGCTTCAAAAATGTGAACGCCTTATTCCGACGTTTAGATCGAAATTTTGCCTGGTAACAAAAAAGGGAACAAATTGAAATTTTCAAGTCGCAAACCGTTGCAGTTGGAAAAAAATTTTAATGGCCTTTCCTACTTGTGAACGATTCTTAAAACAAATCCAGAAGCAAATTTCTGCTCTTTTCAGAAGAACTGTCATTCCAACACCAATCGATAAGACCATAAATATTCTGAAAAGAAGATAGGTATGTAACTAGGTACCTAACCTACATACATACATAGACCCTGTTTAGATTGGGAAGATTGAGTCCGGACTGGTGTCATCGTGTTTACATTTTAAACTTTCAGGCAACAATTACAATATTCCACACATTGAAGCAACAACAAAAACCTTGTTCGTTTACTTGCCAAACCCTACCCATGTCTACCATTTTTAGCCCGAAAGACTGTCAAAGTTCATATACCTACAACAAATTAAACTGGTAGAATCTAGCAGTTTCGGGCAAGTACGCAAACAGACCTAAAGTAGACTCATGAGTCCGGTTTTTATGTTTTCTTCGTGCCTCACGAGAGTCTTCAACCCCCATTCTCACGCCTACAAACTGCAGTGATACCGGCCTCAATCTTCCTACCTACTTATCAGTTATCACTTAATATGTACCTACCTATATGTATTTAAAAGTTATCGTTTGGAAGATAGGTAAATCAGTATCGAAGATTATCAGCCTTATTCTACTAAACGTTCGCTTGAAAGTTCGTATTCTGCTATTCGTCAGATGGAAACGATTGCTCCAACATTCTTATCAATTGTGATAAAATTTGAATTTAAACAATTAGAGAATTTAAAAACAAATAAAAATAATGTGAGGCAAGTTGAATGAAACATTCACGTGAATCGAAAGTTTGTATCAAATGGTATACCAGAATAGAGCTTCTTCTCAGCTCAAACTTCGTAACATATATTTCTTCTTATAAGTAAATTTCTGTGTCGTTATTTACCAAAATGATAAAGGCTGTAAAAAAGTTTAAAAAATTTATCAGCGAGCAATGCAGAACTTTATACATAGATATCAAACAAAATATATTTTTAGACAACAGATAGTAACCTCAACCACGCACCCAAGTCAACCGTAAATGCCCGTCTTCTACTGAACATTTTTTGCATACCTACCTGGATATACCTTATACACTATCAGCCTCATGTAATAGATTTCGCTAGAGATGAATAATTATGCACTGCATAAGGTTTTATGTAGCCTCTATAATATAACGTTGCATAAATTCCCATCTATAAAACATGCCCCTACCCTATACCCATTCCTAAGTCCCCACTTACTCCTTTCCCTACCTCTCCTTATTCCTACCTTGCACACATCTTTTGGGGAGCACAATGGATCCATTGAGTTCCGAGCGAGAATTGCGGCTTGCCGATTATCACCCCACCTAACCTAACATAACCTACCATATACCTATAGTTATATAGGTCAAATAAAGTACCAAAAAGAGGAAATCTATCACGTTTTACTTCCAAAACCGACAAACAAATCTCAGCTGTTCAAAAAAAAAAAAAAAATTCTGTTGCGCCGCCTCGCCGCGCTGATTGGATTCTTTTTATTTTCTCTTAGTATTATTCAGATTATTGTTATTTGTGTGGTTTTTTAATAAAGTAAAATATTTTGGAACAAAAAATTCATGTTTATTGATTCATTAAAAGAATTATGTATTTTTTTCACTCTACACGGTGGTGTTTTTATTGAAAAGAAAATGTATCTATAAGGTAGCCCTTTTGTTCGCAATGTCTAAAATTATTCAAAGCTCTCTCCTGAAAGTGACCAAAAATCTCCAAATTTGGCACACATTTTAAGTTCTATTAAGACTGTAAAAAATCAATTTCTCGGAAGAGGTAGAATACATTAAAAAACATTTATTTTTTTAATTTTAAGGTGCAAAGAGGCTGGGATTCAAACCCTATAAATAACCTTCAGCGTAACTACATTAGCCGCTTTAAAAGAAATTACACGTGTTTGTATGATACATTGTACAATGTACAGAAACATAAAAATCATTTTTAGGGGGGACAAAAAAGAAATTGAAACATTGCCAAAATAGGCGCTACCTTAATATCTATGTACCTATGTACCTATGTTGTTATGTGTGAGTCAAAATGACATTTCGGCACTAAAATATCCTCATACAGGCACCATTCAACCCTTAAACGCATTTAGCTTATAATATGCCTCTATTCAACGTTGCATAAGTTTTATAAATACGTTTATCACGTTTAGTAGCATTATAAAAAGTGTATAACTTTATGCACTCGCTATAATGCGTTTATAAATTCGCCTGTATGAAGATATTTCTCTCCGACCAATAAGAACCAGCAGGGGGGGTAGGTACTTCAATTGGGTGTTTTATGTTTCAGAGTTCAGACTTTAAGGAACAACCAAATCCAAAATCCTGTTTTTTACAAATTTGTGCAAAATTATTTACTCAAAAAAAAAAAAAGAAGAAGTTGTATGAGAAAACAGTACCTACATAGTTTTCGTAATTTTCAATGTTTTCAAAAATAGAAAGACATAAAAACCTTCTCATTTTTAGTAGGAAGGTATGCGACTAAAAATTTATAAAAGGAATAAAATAAAAGGTTTTTCTTTATTGCGTACATAGATGCAGTGCGAATTTGCTTTTCGTATAGTTTTTTTGATATGATAATCAATATTTATTAGGAAGTGAATATTTTCTTTAAATGTTACGAGAAATTTAAAAAAAATTGATATAATAAAAACTTTTTAAATGATCAGTAAATATTAGCTGTATTTTATTTTCTCCCAGATCCAATCCAGATCAGATCATTAAAATAAAACAACCCAGGATCTCAGTGACACAAAGTTATATATACCTACCCAACTCTTTTTTCCCTTTGTTTTTCTTATTTGTAGGGTGTATAGGTAATCCGTTGTCTTTTTTCTTTACACTACTGATGACATATACATAATTAAGGGTGTGTATTCAAAATAGATTTGGAAAACTAAATTCAAAACAAAGTTGGATCTTGTGTTGTTTTTGTAATAAGTACCTACCTACATGTATGTATTTTCGTTAGCAAATCCAATGTGGTTCGGATCTGGGGGAAACAGCTACTTATTATGTTTTTTTAAAGGTTGCAAAACTGATTTCGATATAAAATATCTTTCGATATATCGAATTGGCTGAACATTTTCGTCAAGTGCATTTGTACGTTTGTAAATAAAAATATAAATATAACAGTAAAGTGCGAAAAGACGTTTTTTCGGTAGGTAGGTAGGTAAACATACATATGTTTAAATCTATGTTACATAACGAAATAAATTTGTTCTTAAAATAAACTCGTTACAGAATCTTAAAATGTTATTTCTTTTAAAAATGTAGATAGGTACCTACATATTTTATAAATTTCAAATATCTAAAAATTTCAAAAATCTTTAAAATATCGAAAAATCGGTATTTTCAAACTTTTAGGTTAGAAAATGTGAAAAATCAGACGTTATGGAATGAATAATCTTGATTTTTGAAAACTTGTATGTAAAAATATCACAAAGAATAACAAATCAGTTTTTGTAACTGTAAGTGCCATACTATATTCACTCGATTAATCCATTGAATTTATATTAATTTACATCCGGATTTAAATTTTAATTCACTAGGTTAATCGAAGGAATAATATGGCGGTAAACGTTAAAATTAAGAGCTCATATTTTTTTAGAACTTTCTCTTACTTTACCTACACCGCTACCACATTACATTAATGTAAATCCGAATCATTATCAATTAGTTACAATTAAACTTTCGTAGAAAACTTTTAGACCATCAAAAATAATGAAATATAATAGACGTGTTTTGTTAAGCTTCTTAATCTGCCCATAAAGAAATTCTTCACATTAAGCCAAATTTTCACACACAAATTCTAAACAAGTTAACAGCACATTTGCCTTTCATCATGGCTTCGTGTGGAACATTGCGGAATCGGTACAGTAACTAAGCTCAACAAAACGCGTTTTTTTTTTATTTTCAATTTATTTTGTTATAACGATTTTAGATGAAATGGAGGAAAGATCATGGTATTGTTTCTGATTTGACCATCTATATGATATATCTACATGTCTTGATAGAACGGAACTTTGAAAAACTTAAAACATGGTAGGTCAAGCGGTTTTTACTAGGGTTTAAATGATGGAATTTGATGCCTTTTAAGACATGTTTCGAGACTAAAAACTTTGTTTGGTATGATCAATTTTGTTAATCAAAGGTTTTCTTCTATATACCTACCTATGTTTTTCCTCAGTCAAAACTCAGGTTTAACCCAACATGACAACAAAAACGGTTCGATGAAAGAAATCAATATCAGTAGACGCAAATATACGTTATATTATATGTATATCAGAAGATTAAGAACTTGTTAAGACAGACTACCATACAAAATTAAATATGAGACAAGAAACATCCATACTAGTGATTTCAGCAACCGCAACATGGCGGTTCAAACACCACAGAGAGAACAGATCGGTACGGTAAATATGTTTTGCTTACCTATGTATCTACATGTATACATACTTCACAGCTGTGTGTCGAATTCTCTCAATTAAATACGAATAAGATCGTTCTTTTTGAAGTGACCGCAAGTGGGAAAAACCAGCTTTTAATTTGTATGAATCTTCATAACCTATCTAATAAATCAGACAAATTAACTTATCTTGAAATGGCTCCAACAGAATATAAAGTAAATTATAATTTTGAAAGGTTCAAAGATTAACCAACGTTAATTTCTATATAAGTCGTACACTATTCACCTCTATTTATAAAGTGAGATTACAATGCAAGTGTTGCCTGAAGTTCTATTTTATGGTACGTAAATGTGTATTAAAAAACCACTCTCATATTATTTTGCCGATTTCGATTGGAGTTTTCATTTCTTTAGATTTTTTTTTGTGTTGAAAAAAAAAAAAACAAAATGTGATTCATTCATTTTTCATTTGTATTTGTGAATTTACAGCTTCGGTTAAATTTTATTCGAGATCAAATTTTGACGTTTATACGGTATGGGTCCACCTCATAAGTGTCAAAAATTAAACATTGTATAAAATATAACCGATTATAATCAAATTCACTATCACGGCCTAAAATTATTTATTTTAAACACTGTACGTTTGCAATGCAAATTAGTGGTTAGTCATAGCTTTCAGGACTGGGAGTTGTGAGTGGAAGTTCCCGGGATGGAATCTCCACGCGAAATGTTACATAACTGGGGAGGGGCTAGATAACTTCGAGAGTTATCCTTGCTAGCAACTTGTTAGTATCTATCAAGTATGTAAAAGTTTCTAATAGAGCCTAATTAAAAAACTACATTAGCCACGTTTCATTATTTACGGATCTGGATCATTTTTTAACACGTAATTCAAAAACAACTTGAGATCCTGCTCTATATCTGGACCTATTTTAAAGAACCGAAAACAAGTTCTTACTCTGGCGGGTAGATGGCTTTTCAGTTTTGGAAATGTTTGCAATAATGGTAAGGTAGTGCAAACTCTAGTGTAAAGAAAAAAGACAGCATCCCCATGAAAAATAAACAAACCTAAGAAAAAAAAAGAGATGACCAAGAGCATACAACACTTTTGTCATTAAGTTCCGTATCGTTTTATTTTCATGGGATTATTCGTCCGTATGGATCTTCGTGGATAATAAAACGCGGCTATTGTTTAATATCATAATATCCAAATCTCAATCCATTTTATTTTTGTAACTTTAATTTTTCAAACACTAATGTTGGTGTTAATAATCCAACATATAAAAGTATACGGCAATACAACTGCGAAGATATCAACAGCATTTTTCTTACAGCAAACTCTGTAGAAATAGTAAAGATTCAAATTCAAATTCAAGGAAAGTGTGGGGATTTTGTTAACTAAAAGGTTTATTTGGGATTCAGTTGTAAGCTCTCAACTTTATTTGAACCTTACAGATAACTGATGTAGTTCAGGAAATTAAACAAAATTGTCAAATTTCAAAAAAAAATCTGACAAATCTGAATTTAGATGTAGAGAATTGTTTTGACATTTTAAACACTTGTTTAAAATTTCCGCTAAATTTGAACCACGCTCTGTCAAAGGCGATAAAGTGAATCCAGTATTTGACAGCAAAACAAAGAAATTTTCCTGACGATTTCTGTTACTGAAATGAGATTGCTGATATTTCTGAAACTTTAATTTTTTTAACTTTCCTCTTGTGGCTTTATGAAATTTTGATTATTTTTTAATGTACGTACTTATAACTACTTTTTTCATTCACTATTGCGGTGTGGTAAAGCACATGGGCACCTTTTTTTCTCAAAATCACTATTGCTCTACGAAATTTTGTAAGATTTTTTAAAATCAAATTTTTGACTTAACGTTTTTTTTTTATCTAAAATAAAACTTTGCACCAAAATCCAGCTTTGTCGGATATTTATAGTGTTTGATTATTAGTTAGCCCCAATGTGTTATATGTACACATAAATTATCAAATGAGTTTTCCATTAAAACTTGTGGTGAGATAAAAACAAATAATGTGTTTTATATACAACAATATTGTTGAATGTCTTAGATGACAATGAAGGATGATCTAATCGTCGTATTTCCAGCTTAGAATAAAACATACATCAAGATGTGTCATATGTCACATGTGTTATCTGAAACTAAACAACTCAGCATTCATAAAATAATTATACTTTAATTAACAACACTATATGTAGATTGTTGTTGTTGTAGGTATGTGCTCTGTTTACTAGAAGTTCGTAGTGAACATTTGTATATATGTATGTGTATGATCATTGATCAAATCCCCTTCTAGCTAAATGGTACGCTCTAGCGATGTTAATTATTATCCAGCACATGTTTGTTAAATTTTTTTTTCTCGGGGAATAACTTTTAGTTTCATGTATGTAAGTCGAGGGAAGAGATGTACCTACCTACATAGTTTAAGACCTATGTATGTATGTATATAAAGTATACTTTATAGAATCAATTTGTGTTGACTTTTGATCAAGCACTAAAAATCACTGAACAACTTGATAACCCTGACTGTTGAATGTTCATATACATATAGCTATAATATTTGGTCGTCGTCGTCGTTGGATTAAAAAAAAAAGAATAGTATATTCTAAGCCAAGGTAAAATCAATTTATCAACTGTTAGCTGATTAAAAAAAAAATAAAGGCTGACGGTCATTCGATTATATTGCCTGTTAGCTGATGTTCCCCCTATAACTGACGCAATCAACCGCCTCTTTACTGTCGGTCTTAGAAAATTGAATGTTGTTCCGTTTGATTTTTTATTTAATTTTTTTATATTTTTTTTTTTGTTTTTTCAGTTTTATTTCTCGACTTCGACTCAAGGTTGGGAAAAGATAAAACTCGAAACATCGTTGCTTCAACGTCGCTTCGTCGTCTTTGTGGCATTTTTGTTTTGTAATTTTTTCATGCTGTCAAAATAGATGGAGTGAGGTTTTGTTGAATGATGCGTTGGCGTCTGCATTTATAGGTGACTCAATAAATAGATGCTTCAAAGTAATAAAACAAAATTGATAATTCTACATAGAATGTAAAATAAAAATAAATCTATCATTTTGTTCAAATGCTGAATAGGATTTTTTCTATACCAATTTTATATTTAATCCAGACAAAAACGCAAATTTTCTTTAAAAAATGGTGGTTTTATACCTGGTATATGAATTTTGTAGCTAAATCTGACGAATACCTACTTTGGCGTTGAATACGAGTCAAAATACTGAGGGAATCAAATTTGGATTCGTTTACTCACTTTTTTACGGAGTGAAACAGAACTAATTTTCTTGAACGTGTCTGTCTATTTGTATGATAGTTGCCTGTCAGCTCCAGGCAGCTAATTGCCAAGGATTGACAGTTCTGACAATATTGTCAAATTTGACAATCATCGGTAATAAGTTTTAGATATTAGGCATGTTCAGGAAAATGAGATCTAGGAGATCTCAGCAATCTCAGTTACACCAACTTATGGATCCTGATTGGTTGCAATGATTCATCGGTTCTTTAAGACGAATTTTATTTCATTCTAAGAAGCCAAAGTTCTCGGAATTGTGGCTTGTTTTATCTTCACTTCCATTCTATATGAATGATGTTCTTAATAAGCCATTCACTTGCATGAAACATTTGCCGAATAAAAGTCATGATATTTTCGACTTAAATCACTCCATAGCTTGATACACAAATTGTATGGCCGATCTTAATATTCATCACTCGCACCAAATGAATGTTTTATTTTTACTTAAATTCTTGTTATTTAATATATGTACATATGGTTGTTTTCGGTAGCTTTCAAAAATATATTAGCTTTTTTTCTTGTTTTTATTTGTTCCATTCTTAAGTTGTATGTTAGACTTTTATTTATATTAACTTACTAACAATTACTAATATCATGCTAAATAATGAATGACAAGTTAATATTTCCGAGTATCTGAAAGTGATAAATTCTACACAAAGAGAAATAAAGTTACAAAAATGCTTGGATTAGTCATTACTTGAAAGTATAAAATGTAATCTGTGTATCTTCTGAAGAAATTGTGTGTTTTTAATCACGAAGTAATGGTTTACTGGTCTTTCGTACATTTTGCGGCAGTGAATTTCCTGATGTTAAGGTATAAGCATGATACCCACTACTTAACAATTTTCTAACTGTAAACCTCTTTAATAAAATTTTAAAAGTTCCATACTAAAGTTATTTTATAAATAAACTCATGCATCCAACTGAACAGTGAACACACCTAAAAGGGTGACACTTTGTGGAAAAAAAATAAGCAAACATGGACGCTGATTACACGACTCGTTTGTTCAGTTGTTTTTCCTTTCGTCTTTTTGACAGCTCGGGTGAGGGGTTTAGAAATGTAGGGAGAATGAAGCAACAAATCCATACATTTCTGCAAGCTGTCAAAAAGACGAAAGACGAAACAACCGAAAAAAAGACTCGTGTAATCAGCGTCATACTTCCCATTTTGATATTTGTAAATGTCAAATTGGCATTATGATTGTGTTAGTAGGTATGTTTAATTCACAGTACACATATTAAAGGTAATATCATTAGCGTTTTAATTTTTGTTCAGTTCTGCGCATCTGTCAAAATCGAGGTATTATGGTGGTAAAATGGTGGATTCAGTGCCCCCTTCCTTGTCTAATTTCAATATTTTGTTGTTGTTTCTAATGATTCGCGTTGAGTTCCTGTGTGCACTCGAACAGCCATTTTTAATTTTTTGACATTTCCAACTTTGACAACCTGCGCAATATATTACCTTTAATATGTGTACTGTGTGTTTAATTAACCTGTTCTGTACTTACATGAATAAAAACCTTGTTCTAAACTGTTCTACAATCTGTTGCTTTGTGTTCCATGAAGTTATTAAGCAGTTTAGAACAACATTTTTCGCACCTTCTTTCGAGTTGGACCAAGTAAATATAAGAAATGCCAAAGCGTCAGCTGATTTGTATGTTTGGTAAAATAAAAAGCTTAAATTTACTAAAGAACTAGGTATATTTGTTTGATTTTTGGATTAAAAATAAAGAATTAAACGTCACCATTCACACGAAGAAAAAAGTTTCTGAAAAGTTGTTGGGAATTATGTACTTATAGTTTTTTCGTGTGAAAGACTTGAATAAAATGTCAATTTCGAAGCGCTTTCTATATCATTTCTTGTAGAAACTAATTAATCTCCCTCGTATAAATATCATCTTGAGAAGTCTGATTCGGCAGAGAGACATTAGGTATATACTATAACAGAAGTGACAAATCCTCCAAGAATAAATATTGCTTGTTATGAAAAAGTGCTTTTCATCTTAGCCGTTTGACTACGACAGTAAATTGTAGGCCTCTTTCATTTCTTCCGACGCGGTGATTTACAGCGTCAAGAACACAGGAATGGTAGAGAGTTGAAATGTCACTTTAAGCCCTGAGTTCTCCACGAGCTGTTGTCTTGGGTTCTCAACGAGCTGTTGCACAATAAATTGGTTGTGCAACAGCTCGTTGATATTTTATCATATATGTCATAAGTTTTATATGATAATAGTTAGATACATATATCTTCAGTGATTAAATTCCTCCCACACACGTTTATACCATTCAATATACACTTTTACATGTGTGTCTTATTTGTGGTCTTTTGGAGCATGTTATATTAATTTTATACTTAAAGGTTAAAGGTCTCTTACAGCGCCTACTCAAGATTTTTGTCAGGCTATGTAATATGTAATTCCCACAACAATCACGCATTTTGCACTGAAATCCCACTGTCATGCCAACATGCAGTGTCTACACCCCATTTATACCATCATCAGTGCACCATCCGGGCCAAGTTAATAGCCGGCGGGCAGCATTAGCCAATGTGCGCCCACTACCATCTTTGCATACCAATTCTAAGATCCGTCACCATACGAATTGCAAAAAGTCGCTTTTTAACCAAATCATTTGTTGAGAGTGCAATTGCGAAAATGCCAGCTCGTAAAACAAACACAAAACAAACAAAAAAAAAACCTCGATAATGGGGATAGGATAGGCATGCCTGCGCGCTGCGCAAAATGTCAACAGGTTTGCATTCACATGCATCTGGTTATAGGTATCTAGTTGACTGGCCTGGCTGGTTTGTTGGCTGGCTTGTTGGCTAGCAGGCGCAGCTTTACAACCTGTGCAAATCGTGAGCAACCTGCTTAAAAATGCTTTCATGTTTCAACTCTTGATCACCACCTGTAGGTTGTAGATATACGTACAAAATGTACATACGTAATTCTTGGAGCCCAGTATAGAGCTCTGCAGTGCTGGGTGATCTAACGTCATGTGATTGGGTATTTTTTTTTCTGAATTATACCCTCTGGCTTTGGTTTAGTTTGGTATTCCTGTGCCTTAAAGCTGTTTGTAGCCAGTTAATTTGCCCATTCGTCCATCCGTCGGATAGTTAAACGTCTATTGGAATGGATTCGAAAGTGAAACGCGCTGCACTAGCTAGAGCCATCAAGGATGCCTGATGTTGCATTTGAATTGGAATTTTCCATGTTGCACATATGCTAACGTATATACAACATGCAATTGGCGCAGCATTGAATAAAAACTGCCATGTCTATGTCGATGCCGATGCCATGCCGGCGATCATATACTGCTTTATGGATCGTATAATTATGCTTCAATCTGTTAGCTGCTGATCACCTCGTTCTGCTTTTGATTATGCAACTGCCACTGGATCGTTTAGGTTTTCAATTGTCGGTATTTCACTCCAAAGTGATTACAAGGTTTTTCTTCTTCTTTGTGTCTATAAAATCGGACTTCATGGTTAAGTAATGACAAAAAGAATTCAATTGCCGCTTTAAATATTATTTAGGTTGATGTAGAATCTTGAAGTTTTCAAGCCGCGCCGCATTGCCATGCTATAGACATCCGCTTACGTACGGTACCACATATACATTTCATGATTAGTCTTTTCTACATAATTTTATCGGTTGGAGATCTGAGATCTATAATTAATTAAGTTCAGTTCAAAAGTTCAAATTGGTGTCATACGAAAGAGCGACGCACGATGATTCGCACTTTGCTTCAGCGGCGCAGCGGCTAACATGAATGAAGATAAAATCTAGATCACTTTTATATTTTTGAAGAAGATTTCAACAAACCATTTTCAAACTAATATTAATTGACTTTTTAAATGATGACATCATTACATGAGAATTTAAGTAAGACTTATGTACATATAGAGAGGTTATTAAACAAATTTAACTAGGAATCAAAAGATGAAAATCAAGGCTATATTATGTTCATGTGGCTCACTATACGTGCGTCGTGGATACGAACATTTATTTATATACTTCCGAAAAAACGATCTACGTTTAAATATCTTTAGTCACAGTAGGAACACATATTTTTTATTATTTTAAACGATTTAGTACTATGTTAGCGTTTTTTTATCATACTAAAAATGATCTAACATCGTACTAAATCGTTTAAAATTTTACGCCAATATCATATTAGCGTTTTCTTTTCATATCAGTTCTTTCAGGCACTCGAGCAGCCATTTTTTAATTTCTGACACTTTTAACTTTTACAACCTGTGCAATATTACACTAGATTTGTGTACTGTGATCTTGTGTGTTAAAAAATTAGATTATATTTTATTTAATAATTTCTAGTCGTTGGCAAAAATATCATAGATATTTTTAACTTAATTACTCATTAATGCAACTTTGGGCAATAAGCTAAGTTATATGAATTAACTTCAAATTTGGCTTATTTATTAGATGTACCACTTAACTTAACTAATTAAAGATAATTCATGTTTGATTTTAGTTTATTAATAGGAGTTATAATGTCAATTAATGGTGATATATGCTTTTTTAAAAAAAGGTTAAATATACATAGAAATTTAAAACTGTTATACAATATAACTTATTTCTTCTAAATAAAAATAAAAGCACAACTTTTGCACTCACTCTTTCTCATCCTTTTCTCTTTTCTTTTTTCAAAGTGTTGGTGAAAATGTAAGGGTCCTTTAACGATCCCAATGTATTGTGATGCTTTTTGTCCAAGATTCAAAACGTAAATTTGAAGGGTCTTATAACTCCAATTAAAAAAATGGTTTTAAATTTTTCCTTTCAAATTTCTTTTATAATTTTCAATTATTTTTATCTTATTATAACACAGTATTTCATATAACGGCCTTTCATAATAATAATCTTCTTAATATAAAATAATACAGTACTTTATATATTATAACAATCCTTAATTGTCATCTTAAAATAACTAACATGGTATATTTCATATGATTCAATGCTCCGCAACTTAAATAAATAGCATGGTATTTCAAAAATACAGCGTTCGGTAACTTAAACAATTAACACGTTATTTCATATAAAGTGCCCCAGCTCACAACTCTCAGAGGAGCACCTTGTCCAGCGGGATCCTTGAAGAGGAACACGAAGGAACGAAACCGGTTCGGAGATCGTTTTTGGAAGCATTATATTATATCTCTAGCATACAACTCAGGGAATTAAGTGGTCGGATCGGAACTCTTGAAGAGAACCTTGCCCAATGAGCTTCTGGAAGAGGATCCCAAAGGAACTAAACGATCAGGAATCTCAATGGAAACTCTTGTCCCTAGCAAGCAACCTAGGGAAATAAACAGTCGGAACTCTCGATGGAGAACCTTGTCCGATGAGCTTCTTGAAGAAAAGATCAGACGAACAAAAGGGGTGCGGGGATCCTTATCGGAGGCCCTATGTCCCTAGCACACAACCTATGAAACTAAACGGTCTGAACTCTCGGAGAAGAACCTTGTCCAGTAAGTTTCTTGAAGAGAAACAGAAATAAACGGTCAAGAATCTCAATGGAAACTCTTGTCCCTAGCAAGCAACCCAGGGTCTAGGGGAATAAACGGTCGGAACTCTCGGAGGAGAATCTTGTCCACATGAGCTCGGAGGAAAGAAACGGACGGGAATTTTCATGGAAAACCCTTATCAGAAACCAGAATATCCAATGCTAATACTTATTACTAATTAAACTGATCGTTAGAGTTTAGTCTAACTAATGTCCCTATTCCCTAACAATATTTTGACCAAGAATTTACATTAGGTTCTTAGACAGAGTAAACTCCGCTAAGCAATGCTTATCTGTCACCGAAAAACCTTGTTAGAATTTACGATTACGGATTGGTACCCTGCAGCACAAGACAATTTAATAATTTTCTTTACTTCCTTAATTTCAGGGTTAAAAGACAGTGCGAATTATAAAAAGAGGAAGTGAAAAATCGTATGTTATTTTAAGAATTCTGATCCTAAGTAACTTATGATAATAGATGTTGGTTGCACAGTATCCTATGTAAGTAAGTATTAAGTAAGTAATTCATTTTTATTTAGACATTAATACATATTACATGTTTTTTTCAAGTTAATTATAAATTTTAAAGCATTGGCTTAGCCGTCAGCTCGTATCCTATGTATATATTTAGGGTCCGTGTAGGTGTCGCAATGTTTTGCTTTGAATTTTAATTTTGTAGGTTGGTGCTATTTGGTATGTATTAATCGTATGAAAATGCTATTTGGTATGTATTAATCGTATGAAAATAATTAGGGTCTGTGTAGGTGTTGCAACGCTTCGTTACAATATTATTCATTTCTTTGTTTCATTTTTCAACGTATTTCGACCAATTTTATCGATGCGAAAGTTACAGAACGTTACGTAGTTTAGTGAGTCTGTCCTCGATAATGGATTTTTTACAAAATTTCCCTCCCCTCTTAATGGGCGAAATATACCCCACCACATATACCATTATTTTGTCTTGTTTCGATCAAACCTACAAGCTGACGCTTTTTGATGCATCTTTTGTAAATCACCCTGTAAAAACACATCATACTGTACCTATCTGTATTAGGTTATGTATGAACCTATATGAATTCATCTCAGTCGTTATTATTATATCAAGTAGTTTTCAATGCCAATTTAAATGACGTAAAGATAAAAGGCTCATAAATTTAATTTTAGAAAATTCAAGAAAAAATAATTAATTTTAATATTTTATTTTATTTGAAAATGAACATTTTCTATGTAACGGTGTTTTGCTATCTTTTTTTATTTTCAAAATGTCTGTGGCTGTGCTAATAATAAAAATCAGTACCATATGAATTATTTAAAACAAAAAAAAATATAATATAGAAATTCCTGTCTAACATGCCTGACTGCACTTCATTCACGCCATAACAATTTATTTAAATTTATTTGTTTCTTTGTTCTCTCTTCTCTGTACCCCGAATATATAATAAAATAAAAAAAAAAAACAAAATGATGTATAGGAACTTTAACGTTACTGGGTCCCAGCTTTTTTTTTTTGTTTCCAACAAGAACAACAACAAAATGTAGAAACTATCATTGGCAGAGTGCTAAATTATTTGAATGAGGCATGTACACATTCAATTCTCACGTATTCACATTTTTTTGTAGACATGTTTGTGCTGCAAATTGATTTTTATAAAAACGAATACACATTATTATAAAAAAAAAATAAAACAAAAATTGTATGCGATGAATCACTCACCCACTCGTGTGTTAAATTGGTTAGATATATAATATTGGATTGTAACTCCGCTCCGGAATAGCATATAGGTACTACCTATGGATTTGTTTTATTTCTCATAAATAAACATAAGACGTAAAAATTTAAGGGGTAATATGACGAAAGGTGGCAATGTGTCAAGAAAGTCATGATTCTACGGAACAAATCTAACACCTGGGTCTAGGTGGGTTGGGTAATAGGTATAAGCAGAAGGTTACCACTTTAGGTAGGTTTATGATCAGAAATCCATCTTTTTATATTTAAAGTTGCTGAAGTTTTGTTATTGGTATACAAAATCGAATATAAAATTGGGCGAAAATAAGGCTAGGAACGCATTTGTGATTTCGATCGCGTGAATATTCAGTCACGAAAAATGGAATACATCAGTTTCAATATGAACATGATAAAAAGAAATTGCGACGCTCAAAAGAATGAAATTATTTTTCACTTTTCTGGGGACGCGGTTGTCATAACTCATAAGTTAAAATGAATCAAATGCAAATTAAACGTTTAAGGCTCCCCGAGACCAAAGCGAAACATTCGGAACCAGGACGAAACTTTCAGCTGTCAATATATTTTTTAATGAGATTCGCTTAATCACATCGTCGCGTTGGTGTGGGTACTCTCATATACCGCCCTGTAAATAAATTTTGAAAGCCGAAAGTTTCGTCGTCGTTCCGAATGTTTCACGTTGGTTTGGAAGAGCCTTTATTTGTAACAAATTTGTGCATTATTATTAAAAGATTTTTGTTTTATTTGTTTGCGATTAAAAAATATGGCGACTGAAAACCCCAAGATACCTGCATGAAAATAATTTAAATTGCTACTGCAGTTTTTTTATTAAAACGACTGAAAATCGCAAGTGAGTTCCTAACCTAAGTTGTGATTGAGGCATTTTCTAGGTTTTGTAAATAATAATTTAACCAAATAGGCCCTATTATGTAAAACGATTATCGTTGAAATTACCTTGTTATTGTTTAAAAGTGCTAACGTATATCGCTTAAGTGTAACGATACTCGTAGTTTCTTGCAACCGATGTCTGCCTATCTTTTAGCCTTTGTTTTCTTTTTTCAATTTTTGACAGCCATAAGTAAGTATGAAGTTGGTTGTTCTTCAAAAAAAGTTTCGATGTCCTTAAGCAAGATCTTTCTTTTTTACGGCACGTTTTACATAATCGTTCTCTGTCGTGACTATCGTTTTCTTCCCGCTCATTTCGTAATACGTAATAGGGACCTTTATATATACTTTATACATGACACTTAAGTTATAAGGAATAATGGGTTAGGAAAAGATTTTTGTTGGAATCAACTTATTTTCAAAAATGTCTCTTATTTTAGTAATTAAAAAGCAAATTTTAGTATCTTAACATTAATTTAAATAAGTTTTCTAGCATTTTGTCTAGTTTTTGTGAAGAATTTAAACTTATAAAATGTTTTAAATCCCATTTGTTCTTTTACTCGTCGGTGATTGGTCACTTTCATGTGAATAGTTCTTAAGTTAGCAGTCAGCCGCTATACCCACTCCTCTATTGCTACTAGTTTTCTACATAAGAGAACTTTGTTTCCTGGTAAAGAAGATACACCAAATGCAATTAATTATCTTCTAATTCCGAAATCAACTTAAATGCGTTGATTAAAAATTACTTCACGAATTAAAAAATCTTATTAATAAACAATTAACCGCTGATTCACGTTAAGTAGCAAATCTTTACGAAACTCTACTATTTATTCAACAAGATTTCTGTTGCCGCCAAAGAGTATTATTTTGTATACACTACACGCACACACACACACACACTCATTTGGGCTTATAAATTATACACTAGTGTTTGTTATATTTTTAACTATAGTCGTTGGCCAAAATATTTTAACTTAATTTCTCTATAATCTATCTTCCTTGATAGAATTATTTATTTATAAATCTATTGTTTAATATATTATTTCAATATGTTTTCATATTTGTATTATTTTCTCAAAATAATGTTTTACTGTTAAAAAAAGGTGAAATCTAAGTTTCGAATGCCAGTGGTAAAATTAATTTACAGAAAAACAGGTCTTCAAAGATTAGAAAGAGGGAATTAAATAATTCAAACTACTAAAACTTTAATGAATTGTATTATTAATTAATTCTATTAGATATGTAGTTATATGTAAGTTGTGTACATAGGTTCTTTGAGTAAACTATGAGTAGGCATGTCAGAAACCAAAGATCATTGCAGGTACCTAATACCTATGTATGGCTATGTATGTATATCTTGTATACCTACTCTACTTATTCTTTTTGCCGCACCATGACTGCTTGGTGTTTCCTCACAATCTAATCAAAATCGATTGCTTGTGATATGCGAAATGCGATATACCTGTATCCATTCTGCCTGCGTCTTTATAAAAGTCCGGACTTCTCACAGCTCTTAATTAATGCAAAAAAGCGAATAAAACGACATTAAGACCTATACCATACGCTATAAGCAAACATCTATACTATAACCCAGATGTATTTAACTGGTTGAATATAAAACAGCCTCGATAGTTCACACGGTCTATATGTATAAGTATATTTTTTTTACAAGTATTAAATGCAAAGGTATGTGGTTTTAAAACTACCTACTTATTTGTGATTTTGTGAAAGAGGTACCTATATCTAGTAAGAACCGTTTGAATTTTAAAATCATATACGAAGGTGATCATGATGGTTGTTTAAAAATTATTTCAGCTCAACTCATTGTTTAGGTATTTTATGTTCCATTTTGAAATCACCTTAAAGCCAAATTGCTTCCTCTGGATTTAAACATATTTAAAAGGTAGATATTATATCCATGATGATACCTCCTTTGATTTTTATGTAGATTTCAATTCAAATGTGAAATATTATATTTGGCCTTTTTTTTTGGATCTGAAGCGTAGGTACCTATCTACATACTCTATTAGTGGGAGAAATTTATGATACGCATATTGAATAGTTATTTTACATATATATCTCATTTCAGACGAAGTTATTGAATTATTCCGGTTGTATAAACAGTGAAACAAAAAAAATTAGCACTGAACTTATTTTTAGATATGGGCACGTTTCTGACTCATTTATTTTATTGCCCGAGAAGAAATTTTATAGGAATTGAATCTTGAAAAATTGTATTTTTATGTTAATCTAATTAACAAACCAAAATTTTTTTATAGAAATAAACCGTTAAATGGAAATTAACAATTTATTTTCTTTTTAATATGTTTTTATTCTTATTCTTATTTAACTTTTGACTAAAATATATTTAATCTATTTGGACGAATGATTTTAAAAGAATATCCCACCAAAAGATTCCTAATTTATAAACTTATCGTAAAAAGTGTATATTATGTATGTATGTATTAGGTGGATTGCATCACGGTAATAATTAGTGAACTTGTTCGATCTGCAAAAATAACGTGTTTAAGCGAAAAATTTAACCCAGGGATTGACTCAAAACTTTTACGGAATAAATTTAAAGTGGTAAAGACACTAAATACGCTGAAATGTAAACTATGCAAGTGCGGAAGCTAATGCGTACATTTTTTACACCTCAATTTTCTGATCCAATAAGTTTTTATGATATTGATGACACTGTAGACAATGATAATTTTGAGATTTACTCGTTTGAATGTGTAAATATGATGGTGGCATTACTGAAGCAACTCGCTCAATAAAATGAAATGCTGCTGCCTGATATCATATTTCACGGAATTTAATTAAACTCATTTTGCCAATTGTTTTTCCGTTAATTGTTCATATTTTGAATTTTTGGATATAGGTACAATTCCGAAATTTCCTATAAAATGAAAAGCTGGAAAAATAGTTCCAAAAAAACAAACCCATTGTATTCCAAATGATTTCATACCAATAAGCGTCTTATCATATTTGAAAAACTCCTGGTCCTTTGATTCTGTTGAACTTCTCAAAGACTTTTGATTGCATTGATTACTCATTTTTTGTTTCTAAATCGAAGTTAAAAGCGAAATCTCTTCCCCCTTTTTTGTAAACACAGGAGTACCACAGGGTTCCGTTCTGGGACTATTTCTATTCTCACTTTTTATCATAATGATCTTCCTGATGTTGTTGAAGACTGTTGAGTTCATATGTATGTACATTCGCAGATGATCTCGCTGTTTCTTATATCGAATATTATTATAGTTGGCAATTTGTTTTGTAATATTTTATTCCGCTAACTGTTTATTTCCGTTTCGTTATCTGGTCGATTTTTATATAACCGTTTCTTGATCTAGACGTTTCGTTATCTCGGCATTTATGTAATTACCAAAATAACACTTTTTTTCATTTTATTGGTAAACTTGGGTTTTTAATGTATAAGGTTTCTTTTGTTTCTCTTTTTCGAAGAAAGATAAACTTAATGTTGACGGTTATTATGAGTACGCTTGGTGCGTGTTTTTAAAATAAATTGGGTGGTGCCCAGCTGGTGTAGAACCAGGCCCTAGTGACTTACAACTTACAGCCATACCGTGAGTTTTATTCACCTACAATTTTCAGCTGAATCCGAACGGCTAAGTTGAAAAACTTTTTTTTGTGAAAAGAGATACTCTTGGATGATATGGGTATTCCCCGCAAGAGGCAGTCACCCTTCTGTTTTTAGGTGGCATAAGCTGGGAATCGAACCCAAGACCCTTCGACGTAACTTCCCTGCGCACTTACCATTACACCACGGCCTACTAATGTCTTTTTATTTCCAAATAAAAAATAACAGTATCTGCCATGAAATCGTTAAGAAATAGTTTGTTTAATTTTACCATATTTTTATAATTTAAAATGAATTGAATTGCCGCCAAACGATTGCGTTAAATATTTTCATAAATGAGTTCTTTTGAGGATGAAATAATTTTTTCTAGGTATTATGTTTTTACGAACTTAATTCTTAACATTGGAAAAACAAATTATTGATGTGTAAACATCTATGTATACTGGCGGTAGGGTGAAAAAGAAACGTAATGTATCTTGTGATCGTGATTGTAGTTCTGTAATTGTGATTCACTTTACGTTACGTATGTTTACAGATCTTAACCGTGAGTCCGAGCAGTTACACTTTTTTTTAATGAAATTATTAAAGAACTAGTCGCACATTTTATTTTGACCTTTTTATTGTTTCAGGTCAACACAATCCTATATCCCTGGTTATAACAAACAGAAAATCAATTCACGACAGTTACATTTATATACATATATGTACATACATTTGTATCTGTGTAGGTATACATTATACAATTATTGTCTACGATAAAAATTTCTCCAAAACCTACCCAATTTCGTTAAAATAAATTTTGACTATTTAACCATATTAACGCTATTCTATACACTTCTTGAATATAATTTCCATGCGAGAAAACAGAAACTTCAAATTAATCAAAACACGTTGGTGTTGTTGTTCATTGTAAATCATTGACATCAATTTGTATATTCCACTTCCACATCATCGTGACAAACAAAACACGAACAAACCTCACCCCCTCCCCCCCCCCCCCCAACAACATAAATTAACTTTTACGGATCGCATTCATAAAACAAATCATTTGACCCCGAAACCTATTTCTCCATGTTTTACAATATTCCCACTCGTATATATGTATACTCATGTGCTGTATCTTATCATCAAATAAATATATGTACATATGTATGTAAATACTATACTACTCTCGAATAGATTATACTCGTTTTGTAGTGCATGTGGCCAAACTCTTTTGTACTCTTCCAAAATAAGAAGTTTATTTAATAAATAAAACATATTTGGGTAATTTACAAAATATTATAATTTAAGTGATTAACTTAGTTGGCTGCAATATGCAAACGTTGATCGTAAACAAAAAACAGAAAAAAAACGAAAATAAAGTTCACAAACAGATAAAAGCTGTTGAAAAATGAATATCATAGGAAAAATTTAATTCAACTCGCTTTGTTTACTTTTTGTAATATTTTTTCCGACAATTTGATGTGCAGGTAGGGGACACTAGGGTTTATTGTACAAAATAAAAGCAATCATGGATTTCTAAAAATTGTGTTATTAAAAATTTAAAAAATTAACACCATCTATCCACTAGAAATAGGAACTAATTTTTGGATCAATGAAATAGATCCAATTTGAAAACAGAATTACATGTTGCTTTTGTATTAACTTGTAAAAAATGATTTGGTCAGGTAGTGTGGATAGTAAAACGCAGCTGTTATTAAGGAGGTGAAAATTGTAACCTATCTGGGGTATCCAGACTTCTTAAAATTCTCTGTGTTTTAAAATAAAATCATAAGACCATATGTACATAATCTAACACACTCGAAATTTTATAATTTGATGTTTTAGCTTTATGGGATCCAGCCCTGTACTACAACTTGGCCCAACCTCCCATAAAAAAAAACTTAGTGATGCGATCTTTTCTTATTGTGGTGATGAAACAACGTGAAAAACGTGATGCAAACATATGGAATAAAGTTTTGTTTTGTGTAACTTTGAATTGAAGTGGGTTGTTAGATTACGATTGAAGTTCCGTCTGTCCGTCACGGTTCGGTAACAAACACAACAACTCACTCCAAGGTTTCGCGGAAGTCAAGTCATGATTAATTGAAGCTTTATTATGTGGGTAGTGGCAGGCATCACTGGAAATATAGCGCATGATGATTTTTAAAAAATACATATACAAGCATTTAATGTTTAAAAAAAAAGCCTTAGGTATAGTATATGTACATAAGCATTTATAAGTTATAAAAAGATTCTTAATAAAGCTTAAAATTTAAGCGATGCGCAAGCTATAGTAAAACAACTGGTATATTATGTATACTTACATCAATAATAATTACCTAAGTTTATTAATTACACTCGACACTCGACTCGAATTACAAGCTCGAAAAAATAGATATTTGATTCAATAGAATATTTCCAAGAGGAAATAATTAAAAATGTTGCTTAAAAGAAATTAGTAAACATCGAGTTTTTTTCTACAAGAAAATAGTACGCTTGCACTTGTCAAACTAGGATTTAAGATCATAAAAATTTTGGATTTTATTGTTCTTTAATGTACATAAAGCAAACTTACAAAATTGGGGTTCCCCCCTCTTCAGCTATCCACATTTTACCACTTTTTATTATACCGATTCATTTTACGATTCCTATTACTGGGTGAGAAAAAGGGTATCACAAAAAAATACGTTAACCTTAAAAATTTGAATATTTCTTATCTTCGTTAAAACTCAGTATAATTTTGTTCAGTTCTGTGCATCTGTCAAAATCGAGGTATATGGTGGAAAAATGGTGGATCCAGTGCCCCTTTACTTGTCTAATTTCAGTATTTCTAATGATGCGTTTTGATTTCCTGTGGGCATTCGAACAGCCATTTTTAGTTTTTTGGCACTTTCAACTTTGACAACCTACATAATATATTAGGAATGTTCAGGAAAATTAGAGATCGGAAAACTCAGCAATCTCAGTTACCTGAACAAGATTCCTCAGCAAAATTTCTCAACTTTACGTCAAAACTTGAAGGAAAAAAAATCTTGGATTCACTTGCTTACTTTTTGAGTTAGAAAAATGTCTTAGATTTCATTTTTCTGAACGCTCCAATTACTTTAGATTTGTGTACTGTGGGGCTCTTCCCCACGACTGCTGTATAATAAATGTGAACTATAGTAAATTTCAATTTTACATCTTCTTTGAATTTTTGTTCGTAAGTTTAAAAAAGAATGTGTTGAAATGAAAGTATTAGAACAAAAGTAAAAAAAAAGAAGGAACATAAAATTCGCGTTTTTTTCGGTCTTTAAAATTTTTTTTTTTAAATGAAGTCGGACGAAAGTCGTTGAATGTGAAGCAGACGAGGAACATACATACTACTTTTTTATTATTATTATGGTAAGGTAATGTAAACTGTAATGCAAAGAAAAAAGCCAACAAACACGTAAAAATAAAAAAAAGAGATGGTTCTATACCACTAGCTGTCACTGTGATCCTGTTTGTTTCATTGTGAAGATCTGATCAAGATCAGATTACGTGGATAATCAAACGCAGCTATTAAATGGTTAATTTTCATTTACCTGGTAAGGGGCCAGTTATAGCTTTCATTGAAACTCATCATTGAAAATTTAAATTTTAGGTTTTGAGACAATTGTAAAGCAAAATCAGTGATTATTTTGATGTCAATATAAAGCTAAAGACTTAATTATATTTTTTTGTTTTGTATATTTACTGATTTTGCTTTTAAAGTATCTCAAAATAAGAAATTAAATTTGTCAATGATGAGTTTCAATGAAAGCTATAACTGGCCCCTAAAGATGTCAATTTTTAGAAATTCTAGTACAATTTTTTGTATATTAAACAAAACTTTGGACTAAAATTGTCACTTACGAAAAGTAAACGAACAGAGGTAATCTAAGGGCTTAGTTAGTTGTGATATTGTTAGCAATTCTTCATTAGGAATTTTTTCATAAGAAGTTAACACTTTAATGAATACTGCATGAAGCCGAAGGAACGATACTGATGAGCGAATGCGCCAAATTTTAATTTTAATCTTAATACGTTGAAGAAAAATGAAATGTAAAGTCCAGCTTGTAAGTATTGGAATTCTATCGTGCATTTTATTTGTCGTAGAAATATTAGGTGTGTTTCTTTACTTGACTTTTGTGTAGAAATTCACACAAATCCAAAGAGTTTCTTAGTAAAGGAACACACTTAATGATTTCCTCCTTTAAAATAAATTTTTTTCAATCATTTTTTAATTTTAATTTGAAATGATGGTAACTAGAACAATTCTTTTTAAACTTTATCTGATTTTTGTAACACACACATACGTTATCTTCATAAGTATCTAGGTATCATTAAAACGTGTATATGTAGGTACTGTGATGTTAAAAAATGATTTCTGAATTCATATCTGAAAGTGAAAAAGATGATTAAAAAAGTAACATTTAACGAAATGTATCGATGTTGACTTCAAAATTCAATTATAGATTTCATGATTAATTATCAAAAAAAAAAACATTCTATTTGCGCTTCATTGATCAAATCAAAAAATTTAAACGGGTTTCTCTAAAAATAAAAACTTTATAATAAATTTACATGACATCGTATAATTTTTCACTGATCTCTATATACACTGGATAGTGTATTCATACAAAATTTTTGAGGCAAAAATATAGTCGTGGCCGGTACCCTAATATACAGTATAACAGCGGCGCCAGCGGAATGGACGCCACTGGACCTGCATTTTCTTTTATTTTTTTCAATATTTAGACCCGCAATGCTTGTTGACATCAACTGATATCAAATAAATGCTCAATTTCGGCAAATATCTTCAATCTCTTTCTTAGTTTGTATAGAGCGAGATATGAGGTCGTGGCCGGTACCCTTTAAAAAACTTGCCTCACAAAAACTGTTATAGGCTATTCACTATCAGTGATAAATTTATTATACAATTCTTATTTTGCTACAAGTAGAACAGGGACGGACTAAAAATTTTATGAACCAATTTAACATATCATTAGGTCTGTATCTATACTTCCCAAATTTGCCAATTTTAAACAATTTTAGTCCAATTCTAATTTTTTATATTGACTTTGACAGAACTTTGGGCTAAAATGGATAGAAATTGACAGTTTTCGGAAGTAAAGAAACAGATCTAATGATCTTTTAAATTGGTTCATAAACTGCTTAGTTCGTCCCTGTACCGTTATAAAAATTTACTACTGCCCACTCTTAAGTTAAACTTTCCAAATAATTTATATACACACGTAGCGTACACAGCTTGTTGTTCAAATTAAATACGAATTCATAAATTCGAATCCTTATCCTTCATGAAAACAAAATTCATTAAAAATCATCCACATATATTATACAAAACTGGAATATGGCAACTTGAACAAAAATATAACAGACGATTGCAAATTTCTTTTTCTCTGTAAATTGCATAACCAAAAAAAAGAAGTCCTTAAATATATAATATAAGCGCACTCGTGGGTGGTATGGTATAAGGGAGTGAAACAGAACAAAAATAAGGGTGCGGCGCGTGTAGCATACATAGAAAATATCGATTGACCTACTGTTCTAGATTTGGGCCGTAAGTTTGAACATACATATATAAAAAATATATAATGTATATGTATATCACAACAACGAGCGTGGACATGAGCTATATGAAATGAAGCCTTTGTAATCCCAAAGGAATTCATGAGTCGAATTATTTTATACAGTAATTTTTTTTGTTTTTCTTTGTTTGCCATTTTTCAGTGAGCACATTGATATATTTAAAGATTTCTCGTTTGAATGCTTCAAAAAGGGGTGCGGTCCTGCTGCCCCCGCTTGCTACTGCAATTAGGTATCTATTTTTCGTATATATAGGAGAATCACAAAGTGAAACGATAGTTTAGCGTGCCATATCGAGACCTGCCTTGGTTGACCTAGTTTCATTCGAAATATATATCTGCAATATTTTTGGTTTTTCAACAAACCAAACCGACACATCGACATCATATCGTCTTTATCATACATACATATATAACGTTTGTCTATAAATTATTCTAGAAATTTGTTCTATAGGAGATTGGAAAGGAAATGTGTGCACCGCATGCCAAAGACAACGATGACTAAAATAATATATGAGTACGAGTATGACGCGATTCTTCGAACAAATTTGATATGTGAGGACATGGGGAGTTTTGTGTACTTTTCTTTGTCTTTTATCGACTTGAGACATTGCCAATATTTGATCCATAAAGTAATTTGTAATGGCGTTTTCAGAGCTATTATTCAAGTGAATTTTTTTCTTCAAAAATGCTTATAGTTGTCAGTAATACCTATTGGTATGTATACTTCATGCATATTTGAAATTAAATGCATAGTTGATCTCGCATCATATAGTTAATGAGCATATAATGGAACTTTAAGAGTTTATAAATAAAGAAGCGGCAACTCGTGCTTCGCTGTAATACACTCCACGTGTCCCAGCCGTCTCCAATCGCTATGTTCATATTTTCAGCTTTTTAATGACGTCGACATCACTGATGTATAGCCCATCAAGTATGTCGTTGAATCTTTTCCATCACACTCCATCGACACACAATAGGCGTTTTTCTTTTTTAGCTCAGAGCTGAGCACTGAGCAGAGTTTGAGCGAACAGAGTTTAATTCTGAGCAGAATATGTTCAGAGCTCTCTGATATAATTAGGCATGTTCAGGAAAATGAGATCTCGGAGATCTCAGCAATCTCAGTTACCTGAACAGGATTCCTCAGCAAAATTTCTCAGCTTCGCTGTCAAAACTCTGAGGAAAAAAAATCTTGGATTCGCTTGCTCACTTTTGCAAAGCGAGTGCAAAATAAGGAACATAAATATTATTTTTTTGACAGTTCAGGCTCTGCTCTGAACTAAAAAAAAAACGCCTAATGATGAACTGAATATCATATCTTTTTCTTAAACCAAGTAAATTTACGTCAGATCTTGGAAAATGGCAAGGTCCATGCCTTAGTGCCATGCAACAAAACCGATAATAAAGGCTTTCTTTGAAAGATAACTTTACTTATAAAATGTCTTCTTAGCTCGATGAAACGCTGTAGCCGTTTTTACTGGGGAATTATATAGGCAGCGCAGTAAAATTTTACACTGTAAACAACAACAAAGGTATAGTTTCGATAACTTAGTTTTTACTTAACAATTCGGAAATTGTAGTGTTTACTTTATAGAAGTTTTGTGAAAATAAAATTATTATTATTACTTATTCGTGGCCTTTTCAAATTTAAATTGTTATTTAAATTCATTGTGAATTCGAAGAACGACCGACGGTGAAAATCGGTGTATATCCGTTGGTGGAGCTGCCAAATGCATTTACTGGAATCATGTTTTGCTCAATCTATGTGGAGTGTAGAATACAGAATATAAAGCCGGCCACTGCCATTGCTGCAGCCATTCCAACTTCAAGGACACCTTTACTCCGGAAGAAAAGTGTGCTTCGACTACATGAAATTGCATATTCAAGGTGCTGTTTAGTCATTTTGTTTCCGAAGTTCAGATTTACAGTTTTTTTTTTTTTTTTTGAAAAATAGTTGCATTTTAAATTGTCTCAAATCTACGACTAACAAAAAAATCAGTTTTCTGTCACCTACCTACATTTATACGAAGTCGAATAACGGTATTATCAAGAAAATAATGCCATATTTGACATGCCACACACACAGTTACAAATCGACATGAGAGTATGCATGCAGCGCTGCATGTATCGATGCGTGCAACCATGCTGCTCATCTGTTTTCGGCATTAGCGTTTCAGTTCTGCGCATATGTCAAAATCGAGGTAATATGGTGGGAAAATTGTGGATCCAGAGCCCCTTTACCTGTCTAATTTCAATATTTTGTTGTTGTTTCTAATGATGCGTGTTGAGTTCCAGTGCCCAATCAAACAGCCATTTTTAATTTTTTGACACTTTCAACTTTGACAACCTGCGCAATATATTACCTTAGATTTGTGTACTGTGGGCTGATTGTTTATATTTCAGAAGAAATTCCTATTACCAGTTCAAAGACCACCTGACCTGAATCCCAGCCTGTTAATATTTATCTGCAATATTACTACGAAATAAGAAAGAAATTATCACAGGATTATATAAACTGTTCTTATATCCTACAATTTCTTTGAGTAGCAATTAAAATTTGAACCCTCACACTTCTACCAGCTTTGATGAAACTATAAACACTGATTACATTTACATCATTAAATGAGCCTGCACATGTGAATGTAATTCAGTTTAATAGAACACAATCCCAATTATGGCTTTCTAAAAAAAAAAATGTTGAGTTGTCAAACGCATAAAGTTCTTTGAGTACCTTTGCAAATATACGGTGTATATCAAATTGACCCAGTTTTGACACTACATAACTGCATATTCTGTATAAAACCCATTCGGGTCACATATATATTTTAATTGAATCCTGAGTAAACAGGACATACCTGCGGGAAATTTATTTAAGACCATGTTTCTAAAATAGAATTTCAATTACGGTTTTAACTCATACATTACATATACATATAATCATATAGTGCAAAGGTTTCAAAAATGTTATCTGTCATTGAGTTTGTAATTAAAATCAAAGCAGGAAATTGAAAATAAACTCTGATGCGCATAAAAAAGGGGCGTCGTTGATGTCAAATGACGACGTCGTCATCGGCTATCGTATATGACAATGAAACAGAGAGCTCTTGCTTCTATACTATGGAATAGACGGCACGTACTCCCCAGTAACAATACAATATAGCTATGCATGCATTCCGAACTATAGAGGCAATGGTCATTGTTTGTTTGCACTCAACAATGTTCAAAAAAACTATTTCAGATAAAAAAATAAAAAAAAAACAAAATTAAATGATACGTGGCATAGTCACGAAAATAAACAAATTTCTCAAATAGCTTAACATTTATGTATATATCATAGCACAGGCACAAAGAGTGCTGTGATTGTGCTTTGCTTTGTATCGCATAGAAACTAATATTATAATGTTGGTAATTGAAACTTACCTTGAAAAACTCTGCTGTTGTTGTTGTTGCTGAAAGATGATAAGCAAATGGGCCACTACGATAAAACTATAACTATTAAAAAAAATATATACAAACATAAAATTGCTGACTTTTTAATTGCTTTTTCTGGAAATTTAACATGATGCCGATATGTACTTAGATTCAAATTCATTTTAAATTAACGGGGTCTTATACTGATAAGTTTTATTTATAATGTTTTTTTATATATGTATGTATGTAGGTACATACATACATACATACATATATATAAATGGGTAGTGGCCATTGTAAAAAAAATTATTTTGAGTACAAATTAATGAACATTGTATGATATATGGAATGTGACACAGTGCAGTGTTAATGTCTATTGAAACTATTTTGTTTTAATGGCGCCCAACGTGGAACTTATTTTATGTTTAGGAAAGATATTATTAAAAAATTTAATAAGTAGATACTTGGATTTGGGATCTTTTGACAATTTATGAATTGGAAAAAAAATTAAAAACATTTTAACTTTGACAGAGAGACAAATAGTTTGCGTTTTAGTTACTAAAATAAGCGAAATTTGAGAAAATCAATTGGTCGTCACAAATTGCAATCTGATTGTTACGAACTCTCCAACTCTATTCGCGTTCCACATACCATCCACACTGCAACGAATGAATTTTTCCGGGCAAATAATCTCAAAATCATTTTTTTTTTACTTGGTGATTGGTCATGGCTGAAGCAAACAAATTGAAACCGTTTAAAAAAAATGCTATGTGATCGAAATGTCACAATGGACAAATGTTCGTTCATTCGTCGATCGTTGGTCGCTCTCATGTGAACAGTCCTTTAATGTTTGTATATGATTTCGAGCATTTATGGCCGTCACCGCTGGAGCATATTCTACAGGTCCAATTTTGCAGACACTATTTGCATAAAAACAGGACGTATTTCGGCAATATCGCATCGAATGTTGATATAATCTAGTGTCATCAAATCGCATGAACGAGGTGGCCATTTTCTGAAATTGTTTAGAGCCGCCAACACCGTTCTGCTGAAACAACATTATAATATCTTTCAATGGAGGCACGAAAAAGTTAATATTCATGTCTCTGTACCGCTCTCTGTTGGCTGACTATAATCATTTTTGAAATCATGCTTATGGACCAATGATTCCACCATGACCAAATAGAACACACCAAATCAACTGGGAACTGTCAAATCGAATGTCACCGAAAACAGTGTTACCAATTTAAAGTTCTCCACCCCTAAAAAAAAACACATTTAATAAAAATAACTAGATAATATAAGACCTAGTTTGTTCTACCAGAAAAGTATTCTTGTGGTTCATCATAATTTGCAAAATGTGTTCAGCACAATATATTTACGCGATGCTTTTCTGTATATGAACAAAATGGCAGATTGTAATACTTTTGCTGTTAAAATAAAAAACTTAAATGCAGTTTTGGTGTTGGTGTTGATCCGTATTCAAAGGGACTCGGGTTGTATACTTATTTTTTTTTTTAATCAATCGAGATTGTTATACAGCTTGACATTATGATAATAGAGATATGGTCAAAAAGCGAGGGTGTCTCGTAATTCTCCTTGCCTTAAAACGCTGTGGTAATGCCTTTTCGAAAAAAATTCCCATATTAGTCATTTTCTGTCAACAAAAATTTCTGCGTGGACAGAAATTCACAGCTCAGTAAAATTTTAGTGTAAAAGTGAAAGAATGAATTACAAACATCATTCACATTATAGGTGATACAAAATACCTGCTGTCAATTTGCGTTCCTGTAATTTTTCGCAGTCTTGAAATTTTAAAGAGAATTTCATTCTTTCTTTTAAATATTTTAATGTTTGTGCATAAAATAAAAAATCGAACCTATTGTTTTGTTGTTTCATAAGTCAGAATAAAACATTTTGATTGATCCGGTATGTTTACAAACTCAGAGCGCTAAGGTAAAAATATCAATAGGCAAAAACGCTTACCGGTCTAAAACGAGCCCTATTTCTATTTCTGTACAATAATTAATGATGATGGATCTTAAATCCGGGTAAATACATTTGTAACGCAATAAAGTTAAGTAAAAAATATTATAGTACTGGGCTTCACATCATCATACAGTCAATTGCAATTAAAAAACCATCTATGTATGTAACCATCAAATAAGATAAAATTGAAAATAGAATATCAATAAATTAATTTAACAACAAAACCTGCTGTCATTATATTTATTATTTGCTCAAATATCTTACATCATCATCATCATCATTCGTTGCACAGCACTCAGCAAAGAGCACAATATATACACACTCCTCGACTCATTTATAACATTTTCTATACTTATATTCCCATTCAGCAATTTTATTTTCTTCGAAATCATCATAAGAAAAATCTCCACAGCTGCAACTGCAATAGCAACAGCACAGCAGCAGGCGCAATGCCATCGCCGCAGGTGCAATATATTTCTATTTTTCAACATCACATAGGTATTTTTGTGCAAATTCATTAAACTGCAAAATCGGTTGAAAACATTAGAAAATTTTCTATGCATGATATTCTTCTGTTGATGCCTTTAGAGAATCAATTTATACCTTAACACTCCATTTCCATTGAATAAACCCTAAATTTCCAATTTGTATTTATAGTTTCACAGGCGAAAAATTTTAGACAATTATATAGCATCGTACTATCTTTTAAACATTTTATTAAAGCTAAAATCACCAAATGTATATTTTCTATTTTTGAGTATGATACTAGCTCCAAATGTCACTTTGACAATTACAAATGTGGAAAAGGTACGTTTGCTTACTTTTATGCATGAACTGTCACTGTTTAAGGCGTGTTCAGCTAGATTTTATTAAGTAATAAGTTAAGTATGATACCAGATTAAAAATGTTTAATTAAGTAAAGAATGTTTGAAATTTTGCGCCATTATTATTTCATTCTAATATTATATTGATTACCCACTTCTTCATTCATATAATTGTATCACACTTAAAAATTTTTGTACTGAAAGAAATCAAAAATATTTTAGGTTCAAATTACAGAACTGTGTATCTTGCTATATTTATGTTTATAAATAAAATAAATTTGATACCACCCCAGATCGTGGAGAACCAGGGCCTATAGTGACTTACAACACTCTCAACCATTCATGTGTGTTTGTTGTCGGTAGGAATGGAGCGGGACCTACAATTTTCAATTTTTGTTTTCTTTGAACAAAAACGACTTAGTATACACTGGTGATTTTGAATTAATAAGGAGAAAATACACAAACAATCTATAAACTCCTATTAATAAACTAAAATCAAACATGAATTATTTTTAATCAGTAAATTAAATATTGGCAGTTAATTACTTAGTAATACCTAAATATTATACCTATATATATACCTATATATTATATATAGGGACCTACTATTTGCCAAGTTAGAAAAAACTTAGAAAAATTCGAACTCCAGAAACTTGACATAACGATGATATCGAAGTCGAAAAAAGTTGGTTTCGCAATTCTGTCCGTCTGTCTGTCTTTCCTTTCGGCTGCGGCCTAAACGCGTGGGTTGATTTTCTTTAAACAATTGGTACATAGCATTTTTTGGGCACTCTCCCAACACATTTTTTTTTTCATTTTTTATGTCCAAAATAACAGTAGCTGCCAGCCAAATTTTTTAAGCAAAAATCTCATTTTTCTCACATACCAAAATTAAAAAAATTAATTTTTTAGATTTTAAAAAAAGTTTCAATTTTTTTTGTGTGAACTTAATAATACTGTCGATATTTATTAAATTTATCACTCATCAATTTTTTAAAATTATCTAGCAGATTTTAAATAAAAATTATTCTTATAAGTTATAACCAAAAATATAGGTACCTACCTCGCATATACAAGTGTAAAAAAACCGATTTGTGTGGGAGTTACATAATATTAGCCGTACGATCTACCATTTTATTGTAAAATAATTTTCATCTACCGTTAAGTATCGGTATCTCTCATAGAACCATTTATTTCGTTTTTGGTTTTCGAGTATCTCATAACATGTTAAACCGATTATAATGAAATTTTAAACACAAGAGCTGCTAATAAGTTTGAACAATATTGCATATAAAAATTTTCAAAAAAAATTTTGGATTTTTAAAATAATTTTATTAAAATTTTATATTTCGAAAATGGGTACCTAAATGATTTTTTTTTAATTAATTTTTTCACTCCGCATTTTTTCTCCTAAATTAAGATTTATTTAAGAAATCAGATGGCGTGCATAGCGTTGGTGTCAAAAAAAATTCCGATTTTGTTTAATTCATTTAGAAATAAATGAATCAAAGAAAAAGTCAATTTAGTAGTATTTTTGCCTTTTTGAATACTTTCTTTCTTTTGATATAGTATGTATATATCTTTTTTAAACCATTTCTATTTGTTTTCAAGTTTCGTACAATGGCAAGCCCGCGAGTTTAAGTCGTTTATTTATTATTATTTTATTTTTTCATGAATTTAAGTTTAGATTGTATATTGCAGATGGATGATTCTTACCTGAACGCAGAACAAAACGAAAGACTTAAGATCTAACTGGTGCTTATATGGATGCGTCCAAAACTAAAACTGTAATGGTGTCCAGATGATTCTATGTGAGATGAAAATATGGTGGTAATGATTTAGAGCTCTGGAAGATTGATTTCTTTGATGACACTACACTTTCGTACAATATACTATGTATAGGTATTCAGAAAAGCAGTGTATTTAATTTGACATGGGGTGTATAAAATTCTACATAGATAATATACATATATATTTTTGTATGGGTATACTTACGTGAATATTATATATCTTTAGTTTTATTTATGATGTATATACACATTTTTAAAATATATCTAAGAAAAATTGTTTTGTACCTAATCATTGTGTTTATATAAAGAAAAAAATGTGACTGCAAAAGAAGGCCATTATCTTGATAATATGTGACTCTTAATTGAGGCTATATGATCGTATGAAGGTTTATAAATTAAACAAAAAAAAAGCATTAATGCAAACAGTTCATGGTTTGAAGACAAAGAACATAGGTATATAAATGAAACAATCTTAATAGCTAACCTATGTATATGTATATATTTCACAAAGAATAGCTAATCTTTGTGAAATATGTAGGTTAGCTTTCATTAATGCAGAATTGCTGATATGTACATATTATATATTATTTGCAGTTTTCTCATACATAAGCGTGTGTATAATTTAATAACTATTCAATTCTTAAACAAAATAATAATTGTTCAACTGAGTGAATAAGCTGAATCTGAATGCAATGAATAAATAACTTAATAACATCTGAATTTTTTTTTACATGAATTTATAAAAGCAATTATAAAGAATAAGGGTGTAAAAATGTTCCTATCTACTTCATAAAATTATGTGAAATAAGAATAATTATTGTTTTATGTACAATAGTGAAAATTTAAAAATAAATACTTTTTTATTGTGTTTTTTTTTTTAATAATCCCAAGAAACCTGTTCATGAGTCATGTTTAAAAAACAAAACATGATAAAATATAAAATAGATTTAATTTTTTCTGAAATAGCATAATGGTTATCCACATACAAGAATAAAAGACTATGAATTCTATTGTCATTTTTATTTGGAATTAAATTAATGTAAATGTGTTTAATCAATGCGCAAAAGTATTGGTTGTATCAAGGCCCTCCTAGTACACAATATAACAAGTAAATAAATTAGTGGTGCAATTACAGCTCGTGGATAAATAGTACCTTATGACTTAAGCTGCGATTATAGATGATTAAAGCATCATGTCAGATGTAAATGTTTGCTCATCGCCAAACTATTCTTTAAAAATGGAAAAAAACAAAGCTTTGTGGAATTTTTTTTTCAAATCAAAAGATATTTTTGCTTATTAGATAGATAGAATATTTATTCATCTATCTAATATGCCCCCACCCTGGTCTACCTGCCTCACCACTATAAATCTTCAACACCTCTTCCATCACTGCAACCGCCTTAAGCCATTCATCAACAACATATTAAAAGGAGAAGATATAATCGAACTTTTACAAATATTTATTCAATAATTTAAAAATTGTTACAAAAACGTATCATTAAAAACATGATACTATAATGATTGAAAACTATCATTGCAAAATTTTAATTCATAACTTTGATGAGTTTAGAAAGCTTAATCAGTATTTATGTACATGCCAAAATGAAGGTTATGACTCAAATATTATATTTATCCAACATTTTCATTTTGGTCCAAGATTCCGCAAAAAATAACTTTTATTATTTCAATGATTGAACTACCTTAACATTGAAAATTGAAAACTTAAAACGTATTTTATGTGAATGTTTGGGCTGAAATGATAGAAATAATAATTGAGTCATAAGCTTTATATTGGCATCAACATAATTACTTATTTTTGTTTAAAAACGTCTCAAAATCAACAATGATCAATGATTTCAATTTATTTGTGAATTTAATTTTTAAATTTGAATACATATTTGTGTAATTTAGTTGTAAACATTTTTTAAAATTTAAAATAAATTATTCATATACATAATATATAAATAAATTAATTTAAAAAAGGACTCGGTGGCGTATACGTAATTTTTTTTATTTCTTACAATTAATCGAAAAGTCTTTCCTGTTACATGTTCTTGTGATGTACCGACTTTTTTGTTGTTTTATTTGACTGGACTACATACATATGTACATGATGTATGAAATATAAAACATTATATAAATATGTAGGTATAGTTAACTAAACTCTTAAGTGTGCAGAAAATTATTACTAGCTAAACTCGTCAAACAATACAGGATGTTGCAATTCTAGGAGAAGCAAATGAAAATTCTGATGATTTTACTTCCACAATTGCCTTCTATTTCTGCGTCATTTTATGGCAGTAATTTAACTTATCATTTTATTGGTTAATATGTGGCATGAAGAAATTTGAAAAGAAACAAAAATATCACATGGAATTTTACCTTAATCAATATTTCTGAGAGGAACATCGCATTGAGGTTGTATTTAGTTTTATTTTGAATTTTTTTAGACGCAAAATATATACAATCTCTTCACGGCTCGCATGGTTTTTTTTTTAAGCAACTTGACTCATATATTGAAGCCATCTTATAGTCAAAACTCAATTTCAATTTTTGTTCTAAATAATTCCTTGTTCAAAAACACACATGCGCAGTAAACAAAAAGCACAGAAGTTGTATACGCTTCATTCTCAAGGATATACCTTACCTTAGCCACTTTAAAGCTAATCCTATGAATATGAAAAGGTTTTTGAATTACAATTTCTTCAAGGCTTTCCAAAAATATGATGATGGTAACAATATTCTTGTTCTTGCCTTCGTAGAGATTTTATATATAAAAAGTTCCTTCCAAAAATGCAATATGTTTTTAAATTAAAAAAAAAAGTATTATTATGGAGGTTTATGTATATCCTTTAAAATATATATATGTATGTATATGGTGCTAAAAAGATAGTGCGAGTACAACTACTTATATATCTAGTGATTTTCTATTAACTATATCTCTATAAGGTGTTCCTCCATCATCAAAAAGCCATAGTTTCCTGTGCACAAAAATAATTCTAAAGTGAATTTTCATGGTGAGGAACTTTTTTCCAAAAAAAATATAAAGCTTTTTTCGTTGATTTTTCACAAAAGAAAATTATGTCCACCGAAGCGTTATCGAGGAAATAGGTCGTCGTCATCGTTGCCGTAGTAGTAGCGCACATATATAAATTTAAACAGTGGGCTATGGATTTTCCATTTTCATCAGAGTGGTACCAGAGCGAGCAGGATATAGAATAAGGAAGAACAATGGTTGTTTGCAATTGGTGTTAATGGTTAAAATTTAATTTTGATATAAAATATGATATGTAGACCGTACATTATTATTTATTAAGAAATATGAAAATGATAGGAAATTTAACTGAAGCCGCAGAGGTTTATTAAAAATATAAGCCTTTTACTATTTTCCCTTCTAACTGTGAATCAATTCTAAGTTCTAGTTTTACGTTGAATAAATATTTATTTGACCAATTTTTTGAATGATGTATTTTATTTTTATTCAAAATCGGGCTTTTTTGGTCATTTATTTTCATAAGCAAATCAACCGAATGTTATTCTATTCTTTTTACCGACTTCCTCAGGGGTAGTATTATTAAATCTGCAGAAATTGATATGCATAAATTTAAAACTTACTATACAAACTATTACATACAAACTATTTCTAATTACATTACGTATCAAAATTAGTAATAGAATTAATGCATAGTAGGAACATTCAAAGATTATAAAATAACAAGATAAATTTAGTTTGACTTCTAAGTCTTGATTTAGATTTTTCCCCGAATCCATAACATGTGCTCTTACATTTGTTCTATATAGTTCCTAAAATCACAAGTAAAAACGGAAGTCTTGTTGCTATGGCTCTAGAACAAAACAGGAAACTCTACATCTTTTTTTTTTCTGCCCCGCATTCACCATACACCACACAAGCACAAGCACTTTGAATGTGTGTATATGTTCTTAAACTTTTGGCAAAAGTTTGGTGTTTGGTAGATTCTGTCGTTCTGATGGGGTAATTCCTTTAGCAGAGCAAAAGCATGACACTTATTCACAGAACTGAAGTACCAGGAAATTCGAAAAATGTTGTTAAGGGGCAAGGCAAAGTTTGCAAAGAGTGTTAACTCCAGCATCCCCAGGGTAGTTGTTATCTTTCGTGTGACATAACAAAATGTCTTTGACGGTGTGATATATCTGCATGGAATGATGTCATTCGTATATAAATATACATACAAACCAAGAAATTTCTAGCTATATTATATTCTATGGATGGGTTGGGTATTTGTGTGCTTTTTTTTTAATATAAAAGAGGATACCTATAGAGCTACCTATATCAAAATAAAATCTCTCTTCCTCTCTGTGTTTCTAATCCATTTCTACGGTAAAAAGATTAACTTGTATATCTTCGTATATTTAAGGATAATACAAATTTTTCTGGTGTAATTTTTTTCATTTGTTATATCTGCCCTCTGTGTTTGATAGGGTGCGTTAGACTCCTACAACATTTTCTCAAATCGTATATATTTTTCTAAACAGCTTATATATTTTTATCAATTTTTAAGCCCATGTAATGCCAAAACTCCTTCTGTATTGAGAGTTCTTTAGAGTTTTCAAGTTGACCACGACAGAAAATCTCAAAAGTTAAATTTCATGTTAATTATTCTTACCCAAGACAATATAGGATTTTTTTCTGAAACAAATTTCGGGAAAAATATACCGGGATTTGAAAAATAAATTGAACCATTATGTTGGAAATTATCCAAAGTCGCATCTTGGAAGAAAACAAAGTGGGGATAGTAAAAGAACAAAAATTTCCGTCTTAATTTCCTAAAATTAAATTGGAAATAACTCTTCAATTTTGGGGTTAGAATTCCGAAAAGAAAAATACCGTAAACCGAAATCTCGAAACCCAAAATCCAGAAAACCCTATATCCCAAACAAATCCTGAAAACCCAATCAAAATTCCGAAACCTCGAATTCTCGAAAACACATTATCCAGATTTACTTTATCTTAAACTAGCTGAAATGTATAACGCTTCGGAACGACATCTATTGAACATTATGTCAAACTACAAAAATTTCAATTTCAAAGAATTGTAAAATTAGGCATGTTCAGGAAAATGAGATCTCGAAGATCTCCAGTAATCTCAGTTACCTAAACAGGATTCCCCAGCTAAATTTCTCAACTTTGCTGTCAAAACTATGAGGAAAAAAAATCTTGGATTTGCTTGCTATTTGAGTGAGAAAAATCTCTGAGATCTCATTTTTCTGAACACGTCAATTATGTACATACATATACATATATGCATGTATATTGTATAAGGAGTAAACTTAAATATAAGTAAAGTGGGCTTTAGGTTAAAAAAAATGAATTACAAAATTTAAAGTAAGGAAGAATCTCAGATATAAAAAAAATAGGCGTGGTAGTAGACGGATGTCATGGTTTTGGCCCAATAAAAATATATTCTAAATTTTCAGCCTTCTAAGAACGTTTTATAAGGATAACATGTTCTAAAATAAGGAAAGTGGGTCTGTTAGTAGGCGGGACAAAAACTTTGTATGCGTACTTATGTATGTGTTCCTCGCCTAATCCTTTATGACATTAGGAACAAAAAAACACTCCAAAAAATTTAATAGGAACAGCAAATTAAAGGCTTTTGAAGTAGTCCGAATGTCCAATAATATTATACAGAAGTTTTTAAGAGCAGGAATTTATTTCGAACAAAGTTTTGAACAATTCATGAATATAAGGAGTGTTTCTTTCCTTTGAAACTCTGTGCATCTGTGTGAATTTCTACACATTTTATTTTTTTTATATGAACTTTGACAGACCTTTGTGTACAAATTCACACAAATACGCTGAGTTTCAAAGTAAAGGAAAACACTTAATATTACTTTGTTTACAAGTCTGAATTTAAGGTATTTTCTACCAACTCCAGGTTTTTAATACAAATTAAGCTACTCTAAAATATTAATCACTTAAAAAAATATAATAGGGTACCTATATAACTCAATTTGAATGAAATCACTCTTAACCATATTCGTTTTTTATAGTTTCCTCGGAGACAGTTCTGTTGACGACCGACGACGACTTATAGCTTAAACAAAAAAATAAAATAATATAAATGTATGTATGTATGTACAAAAGGAAATGACATGGATTTAGGTCAGAATACTTATACTTATATTCCTTTAGTTTGGTCTCGAAATCATTTTGTCGCTCCATTCACTTTTGGAGCAATCCACAAAGTCCCAAGTCAACTGGCATCGTTAAAAATTCATTAAATTTAAATTTTTTATATAACTATATTGTATGTAGGTACACTATGTATATATTTTGGGTGGTACATATAAAGGACGAAGGATATAATCTGTCTTTTATGGAACAACTATCAACTTGGTCATGGAGTCATGCCAGATTGTAATTTTGTATAATTTATCATAATCAAAGCTTTCTGTTCATTCTGTATTGTATATGAAGATAGTTTGCGTTTAATGGATATTTTGAATGATTTTGATTTTGTCAAAGTGCATGTTGGATATGCATATATAGCCTGATGAGAGATTGGTGTGAAAATGATTAAGTCGTTTGCATATAAAGGATACACAATTATAAAAACAATAAATTTGTTTTCTTAATAATTATAATTACTTATCTCAATTAAATGTCAGATTGAATCATTCAACTCAATGGATTCTGTACAATAGGGATTTGGGAAACTTTTTAAGTGTGAAATTACTCTGAGATTAGAAGAATTAATACTTCTAATGTTAAATGCTTTTGTAGGCCAATATAATTCAAATTCCTTGTGGACATTTTGTTTTTCTCCATTTTTTTTGGTAGTTTCACTTGACGTTAAGTGGGAACTTCCGAATTGGTGGTCTATTTTTGCCCATGTTTTTCAATTAAAACGAAATCGACTGTTAATTTCACTCGAAATGAAATTCTGTTTTACAATTTCTTCGTTTTCTAAAATTTCGAAATTATTTCGAACTATCAAATTTGAAGGATGGGTCTATGTATTTTTAATTATTTGAGAAAGTAAAATTACACTGCGGATGAAAATGCAATATTATTGGAATTTTTAAGGAAAAAGAAGCGAAGTTGTATATAGAGAAAAAATTAAACCAACATGTTTTGGGAGAAAAATCTAATATATTCAGCCTTATTGTGAGTTTCACCCGAACAACATTTCACCCGGAAAATTTGACTTTTTCACTTTTCACTTTCACTTTCACTTTTCGCCTATTGTGAGTTTCACCCGAAATTTCATGTTCCAGAAATTCCCCTTGTGAACATTCATTTCGGGCGGAATTTATTGCCATTGACAACATAAATTTTCACTTTTTTTTAGTAGGCGAACGAAATTTCGTTCGGGTGAATCTCACAATAGCTTTTAAAATTCCGGGCGAACAAAAATTTTTAAGGTGAAATATTTTTCGCGTGAAAAAAAAAATTCTTGTTGACCATAAAATGTTCACACAATAATCATAGAAATTTTAACTGAATTCGTTGAAATATTAAAAATCACTATGTGGACGGTTTGGCAGAAATAAAATTTTTTTTTGCACTTAAATAGTTATTGAAGTAATTTAAGCTTTATTTTGTCATCATTTTATTTGGAAGTTTATTTTCAACAGAAAATTAATGTTTATTCAATGAATCTAAAGAAATTCTGTGAGTGTGTTAGTGCTTCTGGTTTTGATTCTGAATTCAATTCGAAAAGCATTTTCTTTTCTATTCAAAAGACGAACTTTCACTTTATGTGGTTCAGAAAGCTTTTGAATTACCAATTGAAAACACCATAAGAAATAGGGTTTAGCATTCGTAAAATAAATCATTTTATTTTTTATTTCGATATGTCAAAAGCCGATTTAAGCAATTTTTTGTATTCCATTGGCCAACAAAATTGATTTACAGTTCTTAATTTATTGGCAAATTAAACCCTACCTTTACTAAAACCAACATAATTTTAAGCTCTCATGTTGCAAATGTGTTTTTGTTTTAATTTGATTAATTATTTCGGTTGTGAAAATTGTTTTCAAAATGCCTACATATGTAGGAAATAATCCAAATTAAAATGAATAGGTTGCTTCATCTAAGCTTAACTTTCTCCTGTAAAAGTTTATCAAGGGTTATAAATATCTTGAAACATTAACATTAAATTAAATTACGGCAATACAATAGCAAACAAATCAATTTGAAATCGTAGGTATATTTATTTTCCTCAAAAACCTCAAAAATTTTAAAAATTATGAGCAGAACTCCTCAGCAATTTTTTACTTTTGCTTCCAAAGAGGTATCTACTGAGGTAACAAAAATTGGATTAGCTTAGATAGGCTCTGTCTTGTTATACTAGATGTTCTTCTCTTGTCTGTTCCTTATGGAACAAAGCTTAAAAAATGTATATGTACGTAGGTAGATATACTTAGATACATATAACAATATACATTTGTATTATATACCTAGCTCCTTACTTAACTAAATCAATGGATTCCACATCGCTTACAAAACTTATCTTTCAATTCAAAAGACCCTAAAGCCCATTTCAGAAAACCATAACCAGATTTATGTCTTGATAGATGCCTATATTTGTTTGACTGAAAAAACTGCTTTACTAAGCCTTAAAAATACGAAAACAGAGTTGGTAGGTATTTGTATGTATGTATATCTCCCACTAAAAAAAAAAATTGTTTACTGAATTTTGAATGCTATTTCTGTACCTAACTACTCATTTCAATTTTTTTTTGTTCAAAGCAGAGATAAAACACCCATTTGTGGAGATCAGAACAGAAACTTGTGGTTTCTCTGCAAATAATTTAATCGAACGAAAAAATATCTATCTATATAAATACATAAAAAAACCTAAATACATACATACATACGTATGTATGTATATCTAGGGAACTAAATAAAGAATATAAAAAAACAACCAAAAATTCACATTATGGGGCATGCTTTAGCTTTAACTACATACCTACATTCCGGTTGCCCATAGAAGAGCGCTGCTGCTGCCTGCTGCTGCTGCTGCTGGTGATAGAAAATCGCCTAGAAAACTGGGTCAGATAGATTTATTATGATGGAACAACTACGTGCACGTTTTATGGGTAAATTCTTGCATTTGTATTAGTATAAATGTGTGTGAGTGTGTGTAATCTTTTAAATGGCATTATGCCAACAAAGCGTTTTGTTAGCTTCTCGTTCTCGCTTCTCGGTATTTCCTTCTCGCGAGTGTTAGTTTCGTCGTCGTCGACAAACTATATTATGTGAGTCAGAATATGTATATACATATATGTATCTATCTAAATGTACATATACATTAGCTGAATATCGACCCGTTTTGGGTGTGCGATGGGGGGTGGGGTAGGGGGTGGTTCAGGGGCTCAGTGGCTGTGCTGTGGCGCAAAGGCAGCATAAAATGTATCTAACAGATACGAATTGTGTATAATGAATGTATCACACATTGTGCGCCACTTCTTCTAGGCATGCTCCACACAATGCCATGTTATGTATTTCCATTTTTTCCACTTCAACTTTTTCTTTTTTTTTTTCTTCTTTTGAAAATTGTTGTTGGGTTTTGTATCTATTAAGTGGCAAGGTGGGGGACTTTATTGCCCGTATGCCGTATGTATCTAGATTTCCAAAGTTCGTATTTTTGTATTCTTTCGTCGTTTGATGTTAAGTTTCAACGGTTGGATACGTAGTTATTTACCACAAGGTCCACAAGCACTATAATAAACACGGTGGGGCAAAGCTTGCTAGTTGGAGCTTTTTTTCGTTCGTATGTATCCCCGAAGTAGATAGGTGGTGGTGGTGGTGGTTGATGTATACTATATTAAGTATCTTCTATATACATAGAGGGGAGCTTGTGAACGATGCAAAGGGGTGTCCATTAGTTGGTAAGGTACATAGAAAAGATCCAGATACTGCTGGCACCTAGTGTGTGCGGGTGGTGCGGTGCGGCAGAAGAGGGAACTGGCACTTAGATACAAAAACGTGTCTTTCAGTAATTCTCTTCTTTTTTTTCAGTGGTGTGGCCACCATGTACATACATATGTATATACCTACTCAACGAACGGTACATAGAGGGAAAAGTGTGTTAGATACATTATGTAAAAGGTTTATGGGTTTGTGATGTGATATTACTTATGAGTATATAGAAGAGATGGGGCTGTAGGTGGTTTTTTCGTCTGTCGGTAGGTCGGTCGGTTTGGCGGACGGTCGGACGGATGGTTTGTTAGTTTATGTGATGGGTTGAAGAAGGGTTTGCATGGGAGGGAGCTTGGATACGTACTTATTTTTTTTTATTTTTTTTTGTTGGTTGCTGCTGCTGTGTGTTTCATTGGAACGGGTGGGTCGTTTAGGGAAGGGGTGGCCAGATAATCGAGTTTTCGTGCTGCATGCATTATGGTTGGGGATTTTATTTGCAGATCACATAATAACTTGGAATAGAGTTAACAGTCGAAGCTGTAATTTAGTGAACATGAGAATTGGTAGATAATACTTACCTAACTATTATTGTCACTTCGAAAATTGAATGAATAAGCATAGGTTGTTCCTAAATATGTACATATATGTAGTTTAACCTATTAAATTAAATTATTTTTGGGTAGCTACATACATAGGTACAATTAAACTATTATGGGACTAAAACTTCCTCGTAGGTAGGTATTTTACCTCAAACAAATATCTACATGTACCTACATACCTAAGTAGGTACCTACCTAGATAAGGTAGATCTAGGTATATCCTACATAAAGAATAAATATTATCGTATAATGGTATATAGGTATAGAGGAGAGGGGTGTACCTTTGAGCATGGCTAATAAAATCGTAACAAAAAATATTTCAAAGCCTAAAATTAATTTTAAACATGGCAATACCGATATCTGTACACGTCAACGACTTTGCGGTGCATCTCTTAAGTTCATCTGACAGTAGCTAAATATGCAGTTTTATGCGTAAATTGTAGGAACCTATTTTTGTAATATTTTTTTGTCAGAGTTTAAAATTTTTTCGCTAAGGTTTTTCATTTTTCAAAAATTATTATTAAATTCACACCTTCATTTTGATTAACATAAAAGTAAAGTTCTTGATAAATACCTATGTTAGGTATAATAACTATAATGGCCGAATTTTATGTTGCTTAACATATATATTGGGGCAGCTTTGGACGAAACGGTTGGGGTAACTTTGAACAGGTTTAAAAATAGTTATTGACAAATTTGTAAATTGTTTATTCGTAAGACAGGTGGACATTAAAATTAAAGATTCAACGAGACTTTTTGCTTAAAAAATTTTGTTTTAAACCTAGTATACAGTTCCTCCTCGAAAAAAAAAAATACATGTACTTCTTATGGGAGTGATTTTATCGCAAAAAAAAAATTTTGGCGTTTAAAATTTTACTATCGAACTGTGAACCAAACCTGTTGAAAAAAATTTATATTCACCACGGAAACTTTTTCGCGCAAAACAATGTTGGTAACATTTTTTTTTTGTTCAAAAGAATACTAGTATACTCGACTTTAATCTATTTATTTCCAAAAGTCTACTTTTTAAATAGTGAGTTAAAAAATGAAAAATTTTATATCCTATTAATGTTTTTTTGTATAACAGCTCTACATAATTAACTTATTCATACAGTTTTTTGTTTTCTTCAAAAGATATGGTCTTATACTTACATATTTACTGTTAAAAATAATTATAAATACTTCCATTCAAAAGTGCCTCAGGTAAGTTCAAACCTGCCCAACATGTGGGATATCTTTGAACACGGGAACCTAGCTTGTATTTTAATAAAAATAAAATATCAATCTTTATTAAATTTAATCAAAAATGTGTTTAAATTAATCTTTAAATACATTCCTTGAAGTGCCGATTACTTACAGGCCAATAACTCCATCACACTGGGTTTTTGGAGGCTCTAAACCAAAAGTGATCGAAAAAAGGTGCCCCCCTTTCCCCTACTTATTACCTACATATGTATGCAGATACATTAGTATTTATACCTAGATACATAATATATCCTAGATCATATTAAGCGCTCTCTATCTTCCAGCTTTTCTGTCATTCATCAGTTTTACCACAAAGTCCGTTGAGCTATAAGTAGTTATATACCTATACATACCTATACATATATCTTCCTACACAATATGGATCTATTATATCGTTCAAGTGGAGGGACTGGGAGATGAACTGTTAGAGGTACATGTACCTATTACCTAACCTTTTTTCAGGGAATCTTACTGTAGGTAGGTATTTAATGGTTACCTGATTTTTGTACCTATCTATCCTATCTATGTAGGTACATTGTACATATTTACAATAGGTTGGTATACCTAATACAATATGTATGTATGTATATGATTATAAAAGATCCAAGTTCGGTTATTTTTTCAATTTATTATAGGTAGGGGAGGATGGGGCACAGAGGACCACTTAACATTTGTCGATTTATTGAAATATATTGAACAAAGAAAAAAGGCTCAAATTTGCTCTCCATCATATACCTAAAGATGTTAGCATCAATAAGGCTTATAATTGCTATCGATACTGTAGCACCTTTTTTTTTATTAAAAGTGCTTTTGGTCCTCTGTGCTCCATAGTTGGGGCACACAGGACCTAGATGGTCGCTGCTTCATTGATGGATACTTCTTTTGAATTTATAGCTGTTATTGCATTTTCCATTGTAATAAATTTCCAGCTTGGCTCTGGCGTTTTCTTAATGTAGTTCCATACCATCTACAACAAAAAAAAACCGAAATTGATCAGGTTCGTATTCTATTCTGTGCCCCAATACGAATGCTTTTTAAAAAGTGTTTTCGACATGTTTAAGCATAGTACCTACACAGCTGAAACGAAACGAACATTTTCTGTGGTCTCCAAATCGATAGCAAAAACGTAAACGAAACGACTACGAAAAAATGTATGTCCGTAATCAAAGAAACAACAAATAAAACTCGAAAGTCACTTTTCCGCACACAATTAATGGTCCGTGTAAATAATTCAGTACCAAAAATAGAGAGACTTCTCCAAATAATTTGCTACAAATATCAATTTCGCTCGTTAAACAGCATACCTACCTACTGCAGAACAAAAATGAAAACGAAATTTAGCGACTAAAATTAAACAAAACACCACTTAATTCATTGTTTTCGATAATAAAACTTGAGATTCTTATTGACAAAGCCTTAAAATACTAAAAAGCTTATTTAATTTTTTTATAAACTTATCTTACAAAACAATAAATTAAAATTCTTTCAACTGGAGACGGGAGAGCACTCGTCATGTCAGCACGATAGACAATAACAAACTGAGGAGCTAGATGGGCGCTTTCATTATAGTATTCAACTTTTGGGCAAAGTCACTTATTTATCGATTTAAAACGAATCCTCTGTGCCCCGGTGGTCCACTGTACCCCGTTCTCCCCTAGCCTTTATTAGGTCATTATAGGTAGAGTAGAGATCGAAAATTCTACGAAAAGTTTCCGGATTATTTATGTACCTTTTATTAACCCTTTTTTCCTCATTTTAATATCTAAGTACACATACCTACCTAGGTATTAACATAATCTTCTAAATGTACAAAAATGAATTGGTTTTTTTGTTTGTACGCACATAACATGGGCTGAACATTCTCCGATTTTTGCTTGGGGATTTTTTGTTGGACTAACTCAGAAAAAAAAATTAGGTATCCGAAGAATTTTAAATTCTTGTAAAATTGTGGGTTCAAAATTTTTGGCGCAACAAAAAGTTCTTGCACCAACAACTTAGTGTTAATTTTTTAAGAATCATGTGATATAAAATTATAAAAAGCCAAAAATTTTATAGGTATCACCTTTAGGATTTCTCAAGTAGGCTAGGTACATATCTATAACTACTTTTTTTTATAACAAAAAACAAATTTAAGCCGATACCAGTGGCAATAGATAGCTTTTAAAGATGTGGGAGACGACTATAAGAGCCCCCGCACACTATTAGACTTTCTCTCGGCCGATTGGTCGGGCTCTTAATTAGTATGAAAGTAGATGAAAGTGCGTACACTATACAACAATTCAAAACCGTACTAGCAGCCCAACCCAACGAAGCTATCGACCGATAAAAAGTGTTAGTGTGGTCTCAATAGTACATTCCATAATTTTTTTTCAAAAGTTATATTTTTATTTAGGGTGACAAAAAAAGTAAAAAATTATTAAGGCACATTCTTCTTTAAATGTATGAGTACAAAAAATATTGTAAATATTATACATATTCCGCTATAATTCAAATCTCTCGATGAATTGCCAGATCAACCAAACTATTTAAATGGTCCTTAATAACAACAAAACAAGAAATTTTTGATATAACTTAACACTTTTAATAAATTTATCAGCAGCCTTGTTTTGAATGAAGTATTCTTGAATAGCACCAAAAATCCTTATATTATATCTTTTCATGATTTTTAATCTCCCAGTTCCATGATATAGAAGTCCGGAAATGGGTTGAACACCGTCAAATAGGAAACTAATCTTCTGTACTATTAACTTCTAGATACGGACGATTGTTCGTCTATTTTTTTCTATTCAATACTTTAAACAATTTTTGTAAAGCTTCATAAATTTCAGAAAACGCATCTTCTTCTATTGGAATATTTGTATACACGTGGTTTTCAATGAAAACAACATTGTTATTGTTTTCGTCGTCGCCACTACCGATTCGCCTTGGTGTGGGTGAACCTTAATTCTTCCAAAATGTTCAAACTTTTTATATTTTAAGGTTTAATAATTATGCAAAAAAGTTTTAAACAAAATCTTCTTTTCGAGCTTTATTGAATATTTTGTAGATACAAAGTTCAGAAGGTACCTACAATCTGAAAGGTACCATCACTTCATATACAATTATCTATTTTTTTTAAGACCATCTTTTCAGTGTCTGTATCGAGTGTATCTTACTTTTGCCACAATTCACAAGTTCGTTAATCGTTTTCGACAAATGCTCGGTGCTTTATTTTTAGTATTTAGATTTGTTCCGTTTTTGTTATTCCTGTTTTATTTTCTTCAGACCTATTTTGCGTGGATTTTCATATTCTGCTATCCCTCGGAGGAAAACGAATTTTCCAAAAAGGATATAAATTGCGATACAGATAAAATTTTAAGAATTAGATTCTCTCAATAACTTCAAAAATAATTTTGGCGAATGAGAAGATTGCTTTATTCGAACACCAATGTTCGAGAATGAAATTATCAAATATAGTTTGCACGACTGGATTCTTGGGATCGGAAACTAATGGTTCAAAGCTGAAAGGAGTTAAAATTTGAGGTATCTTTTTAAATTTGCCTCCATTTTTGTACACGTAGGCTCTACAAAAGCAATAAATATCAGGGTCAAAAACAAGCAGTTTAGGGGCAATTTTAGAACAAAATAACTTAAAAAGGTAAAAAAAATAAAAAAAACAACGGCAACACTTACAATAAAGTACTATACCGGTTTGGAAAGCCAAAAATCTATTCTTAAATCCAAAAAAAATATTCTTTAATCAAAAAATTTTGAGTTTGCATGTGAATTTTTCAAAAACTATTGACATGAATAATTAAATTTAGGATTAAAGAATAGATTTCTGACTTTCAAAACCAGTATAGTTTTTTATTGTAAATGTTGGCGTTCTTTTTAAATAATTCTTTTCTTAAATTGCCCCTACCTCCTAAACGGGGTGAGATAGACCCCCCTTCCATAGTAAACAATTATGGTTTTTGAGTCCTCTACAGAACACCATTATCGATATCAAAAATATCGTACATCCCTGCGTTTTTGAACGTTTGACTTCAAGAATTGAGCATGTTATGCAGTGATGCGTTTCCATCGATGATGTTGTCATTGAGTTTTTGATTATCAATCTTCCAATTGATTACACAAAAAGTTTCTTATTATCTCAGCGTATCTAGCTCCATTCACTTTTATTGCATTGCCATTTTCAGTTCTGAAAAATATGGACAAATATTTTTTTTACAACTTCCGAAAAACATTCACTATATTTAAAATAAGTTTAAATAATGAAAACACGTTGCTCACTCATGTAAAGATTCATTTTAAATAAACCGAGACCGCCCCGGGTATCACCCATTTGGGGGTGACACCCGAAAGCTACCAAGGAGTATATAATATATACTATGGGCCTTATAAATCTCGTAGAGTATTAAAAAATAAATTGTGACATTGTACCTAACCTTCCTACCTACCAGTTTCTATTTGCACAAAAAAAATATTATCGGCTAGGCTTTGTTTTTTTCTTTTGTAAATAAAGTCCATCGTCGTGTCGCCCATCGGAGAAATACGACATTCCAACAGAAAGAAGAATTTGTCCTAAAAAGCGAATGGCTGGTGAGTTGGCAACCGATGCCGGACTTTCACTGCGCGCCGAACTACGGAAAGACATGTTCGAGTGCCTTGATCGATTCATCACTAAACTCCGAACAAGAACCGAGTCTATTAAGGAGGTGGCTTCATTGTTTGAAGTTGTACAAGCGAATACTTTGCTTTTAGCAAACATTGATGATTTGAAACTAGCTGTTTCAAAATTTTCTAGTGTTTATGATGAGGTGTCAGAGTCAGAACTTCTCAGAGATACCAAGGTTGAGAAGTCATTTGAAAGCGGCTAAAGTGACATCTAATTGGTTATCTTTAGACTTTATAAAATTCATCGTTGAATGGGACTTTGCAGAATCTCTTCCGAATCTCATTGTCGCATTAAAAATGTTTATGACAATATGTGTGTCAGTTGCATCATGTGAAAGGAGTTCTAGTAAGTTAAAATTAATTAAAAACTACTTGCGGGCGAAAATGACGGAAAAGAGGCTCAACAACCTGGGAATTTTAACTATTAAACATGAGGCGACCCAGCAAATAAATTTTGATGACGCTATCAACGAATTTTTTGGTTTAAAAGCTAGGAAGAAGACGTTTTAAGTTTTTACAAGCATTATAATGTGTATATTATATTAATGTTTGTTCTGTTTTTTTTATACAATGTGTATATGTATATTAATTTTTGTTCTGCTCTTTTTTATGCGTATAATGTGTATATGTATATTAATTTTTGTTCTGCTCTTTTTTATGCGTATAATGTGTATACATTAATTTTTGTTCTTCTTTTTTTATTTAATTAAAATAAAAAAATCATTATATATGGAATTTTATTTATTTTACTGTTTTCCATTCTGGGGCTGACACCATAATTGCCGCCCCTGGTGCCACCCATGTTAACTACGCCACTGTTTGTGAACTATGTTCCGTAACTTTCACATCGATAAAATTACATAATGTAGTTGATAAATGTTGAAAATTATAAAATAAAAAATTTTACCTCTTTCCATTATTCATTATTATTTAAGAAATATCCATTCTATAGATCAAGTCTCTAGACGAATGCAATCTCTCAAATTTGAATAATTTGATCATCATTCATCCACACATACATATTATATGTAAACAGGGTCTTATACCAAATATTTAGGTTCAGTGAATCGACAGTCTATAATATGTTATAATTCTATGCCGGTATGTTTTATTCGAAATAGTAGTTTTCAATTTACTGATCAGATTGAAATAAAAAACGGTATAAGAAAAACTGTATATCCATTAAGCCTTTCACCCACCTAGTTTTGGCCGTGATTTTTCGATCAAAATTATTTTCAGCGATGAGCCTCATTTTCATATGATGGCTTATTAATTTGTTGCTTCATGAAGCAGAAAAATTTTAACTAACAGATTCATCATCACAAAAATCCTTAAATTTTACTCAATTTACGGTTATGAACGTCATATAGGCGTTATTTAATCGATGTTTTTTCTTTACTTAAATGAATTAAAATTAAACTTTGCTTCGAGTTTCATGAGTCGATAAAGTTTTATTTTTAATTGTATTGTAATACATTTTTGTATATAATATAAACTAAGAGCCCATAGCTGTTTTTGGGTGTGAGTGATAGCAAAAACACTGGTATTTGCAGATAGACCTTTACTTTTCATATCCAAGCATGAAAGTCTTGCATGTCGTGGTTGGGGTCTTTGTCGGTAAACTGGGGTGGAATCGGCTAAGGTGATAGTTGACTGTCGCTTTTTTGATGGTCATTTTTGATTATCAACTATTCGTTGCTCTGTTTAAATCGATCGCCAAAAATTGTTTGTTTTTTGGCATTACTTACAATTCTGTTAAGAATTAAACGTCATTTTTGAATTTTTGGTGCTAAGAAATGTTCTCAAGGATCTCCATAAACTGATTCGTAGTTTCAAAATGTTTTCTTTTTTTCTCAGATTTGTTCTAATCAGTCGGACCTTTTAATAATTATTTTGACTCCGTGCGGTTTGAAAAATTGCAAATGATGTAAACATTGCAATTGAACTAATTTGCTATTTTTTATTCTTAAACACACACTTTTTACTTTAGATATTAATTATAATATTAAAAAGCAACCAATTTTATGTATTAAAACGACACCTAAAAAGGTGTCAGTCTTACGTTACCATATTATGTTATCAAACGGGAAGCTTCTATCAGTGAGAACATATTTCTAAATGCTATAACAACATTTTATTTTGAGCCCGATTTTATACTCATCTTTGGGTTCGTCTTGAATGCAGAAGACCCCATCCAAGACTTCTTTGACCCACATTTTCATGTCCAGGGCGCTCAGATCTTTTATTAAATATAAGGATTTAGTTGATATAATTTTTATCTGGGCTTCAAAACAAAACGCATTTTCAATGCACCATTACCGATAAAGGCCCAAACCACGGAATGCAAGACTTTGATATTTGCTTGTGAAAAGTTAAGATTTTTATAAAAATTCCAGTGAATTTTTGTATCTGCACTCACACCCAAAATTTGCTGTGGGCTCTTGGTCTACTAGTATGTTTTTTAAAAGCTTGTGTGAAGAAGGTTGAGCGATGTTAAATCATGTTCAAGTTTAAATTAGGGAATATTTATTCAGCCTTATTGTGAGTTTCGCCCGAACAACATTCTACCCGGAGAATTTGATATTTCACTTTTCGCCTATTGTGAGTTTCATCCGAAATTTTGTGTTAAAAAAATTCCCCTTATTGTGAACATTCATTTCGGGCGGAATTTAATATTCAGCCTTATTGTGAGTTTCACCCGAAAAATATTTCACTTTAAAATTTTTTGCTCCCCCGGAATTTTAAAAGTGAGTTTCGCTCGAACGAAATTTTGTTCGCCTACTAAAAAATGAAATGAATGTTCACAATAAGGGGAATTTTTTTACAATAGCTTTTAAAATTCCGGCCGAACAAAAAATTTTAAGGTGAAATATTTTTCTGTTGAAACTCACAATAAGGCTGATTGAAAGCAACCATCACTGTTCCACCATTCTTGTCCCATCATGTGAATGAGAAGGAATCAACTTACGATAAACCCACTTAGTACATAATTCCCTTATTTCTTATTCCCCTTACTGTTGGTATCAACAGTCAACGTTAATGGCTAGAAATGTAGCCAAAACATTTTTAGCTGCACCAATCTTAAATTTTTATATACATAGATGGTCGCCAATAACTTTTTTTTATTGCAGAGTTAAAGAAATCCGATCAAATAAAAGTCATAAATTTTAAATATTTTTTGCTATTATCATTTTTATGTTAGTAGATTAACTTATAATATTTTAATTTCATCTTTTTTCCCATTTTTTTCTTTTTCGTTTGTTTTTCATTTGATTTCTTTTTTCTGTTTTTTTTTACAATTACATTTTACATTCAAAAATTATTCTACAGCAAAGAATTCCTCAAAGTATTACTTTTTCAATCACTTAATAAACAAAGTAAAAATTTACTGCAACAAAATTATATGTAGGTATACATATAATAAACTTGGTCGTATGATATAGATAATTATAAATGAATAGATAATAATAAACTGTGGTGTACATTTGAAAAAAAAAAATGAAAATCTATCTTAAGATGCATAATGCTGTTGTTATTATTTTATTATTAAGACCTATGTTTTTCTTTAATATGAATATATATAAAATCTAACTCTCCAGGTAAATTAATTGAGAAAATTGTATTGTTTCATATAATTCCTCTTATTTTATCAATGAATTATGTTGTTTCTTTCTTTCTATCTTTAAATTCACTAATGTATTTACGAAATAATGTATAATCAGTAATAATTATAATTAATGACAATTAATGACAATTAATAAAAAAAGAAAGTGTACAAATGTTAAAATAAAAAGAAAAATGTATGCATAAAATATAAAATAACATGAGAAAGTGAAAATATGTCTCATTATATGAAAGAGAGAGAGAGAGAGATAGAAGCGAAAATAAAATGTAACCAATTACAATTAACATATTATTATATATAAATGTAATTGTAACGACTTTTCTATTTAAATTATGTACCATTTAAAATATTTACATAGCATTTAGTTTTTTTATATTTGTTTTTAAGATGATCAACGACAAAATTTTATTTGTTACAGTTACAGTATATGCAGTTTTTTTTGTTTTTTATTCTTTTTTTTTTTTATTAAAAATTGTTCATTACACTAATTTTGTAACTATTAAATTATCCACTTTTTTTTATATTTTTTACACAGTTAATTGGGGGTTTCTTAGTTGATCTTTTTTTTTAATTTTCTAATTTTATTTATCATACACCAATTTATATATTTTTTCTCAATTCTACTCTTCTTTAATAAAACTGTTACTTACAAAATTAAATAATGTTAAAAAAAAATAATTTCTTTTGTCCTTTCAATTATCTTTTGCTATGATAGTGGATTTCAACTTCGAGTCGGAAAAGAAATTCTTAGTTAATTTCCTGAATTTCACCATCCAAATTCGAGATCTGCTGTGGGTGATTTGATTTGACCATGCACGACCGAGCCACAGATTTAAAGAGGCTGAAACAAAAGGATGCCAAATAATGTTACACCACATTATATAAAGTTGTTTTTTTTTTCAAAATACGAAACTAATTTGTTTAAATATACTCAATAGAGTGATTGTTAGCCGCTTGGTGGAAATTAATTGTTCTGAACATTTTAAAAGAATAAAATAAATTAAAAACACTTGTTAATTCCACAGATATATATATATTAATACTTTATTTAACTTAAAAGGCCGACGCGTTTCGTCTTCTTAGGACATCTTGAGTGACCTGAAGATGTCCTAAGAAGACGAAACGCGACGGCCTTTTAAGTTAAATAAAGTATTAATATATATATATCTGTGGAATTAACAAGTGTTTTTAAATTATTTTATTCTTTTAATTTGTTTATATTTGCACGCCATTGTGAGTTCAAAACAATTAATTATTATTTTAAAACTCTCAATATGATATTTAACTAACTTACGGAAAACTTGCCCAAGAGCAGTAAATTTGACAATTGAAGTATGTATTGGATAAACATGAATTATAATTATTGTTCAATTATTAGGTACTACATTCTTAATTAGATTTTAATAAAATAAAAAACTTTTGCAAGTAATGAAATAACTTACTTTTCAATTTCTGGAGCGCAGTGCACAAAATCATGATCCCAGAATTTGTAAATTGGGTTCTTAATCAACTCTATGAATGTTATCAATAAACCCCATGGATGTGGACGATTCACAATCAATCGTTCGAGCAGGACTCGTGTGATTTGCTCTTGAATGGCTTCTGAGTTTGCCTCTGCAAACAAATGCAAAACGGCACAACTAAAGTAGTGTGTGTGACTGTTTGGATAGCGCAATTGATTTGCGATTGCATTCAAGAAAAGATAACGCCCTTCGGTATCTAAATCAACAGCCAAATTCTGGAATATATCCATATGGGCACTGTGTGCTATATTCGAAGTGTTGGGAACGAAGTTTTTGCTCCTGAAATTAAATACACAAAAAAAAAACATGAAGGAAAATTAGAAATAGTGAAAAGTTTAACTGTGCATTCAACTTACCTAATGTGTGCAATAGCTTGTGTCCCTACATACAGCACAAGTGCGTTCATTAGAGGTATATTGTACCGTGAACCTGGTTCATTTGATATCTGTAAGTGGCTCCTGAACTCTGACAAAAAAGTTACTGGAGCTCTTGCCTTAAGATATGAATCGAGATCTTTCTTAAAATTGGCCGGTTGAATGTTGACGACATAGTTTGAGAAAATCTTTGGAGCAGTTGCTGTATCGGGCAACATATCGACCTTCAAGTTTGGAGTAAATGGATCTGGTAGACGCATATTGCGTGGGAATGCTGCTAGAATGATGTTGCGCATTTGAATACAATTTGGAGGTATGGCGTCGCAGAAGCCAAAGTGGTAATCGCACAAGAACTCAGGGAAATCGTGCAGGAGAACCAGCAACACGCGTAAAGTTCCCTTGTAAAGAACTTGAACTGGTTTGGCCAGTTCTGCATTACGCAGGAACGGAGCCAGATACTTAAACAGATCCATCAGTAGTTGTGCATAAAGCGGCCAACCTTTTTGCTGAGGAATTTGAGCCAGAATTCTTCCCAGGAATATACGATGTGAAATCAACTCCAGCCAAGCATAACAGAAGCCAGCAGCACGTGATGGATTAAGCAGGTGGTATGTGTGCGAGAATGCAGTTACAATACTCTGCATCAGTGACTCTAGAACTGCGTCGGGTGAGCTCAGCTCAAGGAATAGCATGATGAAGAAACGATGATAACCCAATTGTTGGAATGAGCTACCATGGATCTCCTGGTCTTGTAACAGAATGCCCAGAACGATGCCTAGAACTTTGTTTAGTAAATTGATTTTCGTTGTTGGATTTCCCTGATCTCCAGAATGTCTAACTAATAGAGCGATCAGATGGACGAACGCATCGATCCAGTGGAAGATCTTTGTTTTTGCCACTGCTGGATTGTGTGATTGATCATTCAAAATTCTATAAACCAAGTCAATGCAGAACTGTGTGGCTTGACGGAAGAAACGAGTTATTAAATCGTCTGTCTTTAGAATGCCATACAAATTCATCTTCTGTACGAAGGCTCCGAAGTTCTTTGTTTCGCGCGATAGATTATTGGATTGCGAGTAGATTGACACCCAGTCTTTGAGGAGGAATTCAGTTTTCTCCTGCAGACCTGGTGGATCATCAACTTCGTTTGACTGAAAGAAAATATAGTAATTTAGAATTTTGGTTTTTGTCAATCTCTACTCGTGAATCTTACATGGGACAATCCAGTATGAATGTATTGTGCCGCTCCAGTGGAGTATCGTTCGGCCATAAAACTGCTCGAGTCGTGGTTACCCCAGAGCATCTCAATCATGTGTGTCAGTGCTTCTGGATATCGATGACGGTGTTGTGGCAGGCGAGCTAACATCTCGATGGTTCCAATGAATTCGCTTTCTGGTACAATGTGACTTGGACGATCATCGACCAGCAAACGTTCCATCAGCTGCATTGCAAACGTAACTGCCATGTAGTTGTTTCCGTTGTCCATGGCATCGCGAAGCAATATGTCCAGCTGCTGAACATTAACCATGTGCGATGAGATTAACAGCTTGATAGCTTCTACGTTCCAACGAACGTCCTCGCGTATTTCAAAAATGCACTTAGTAACAGCACGCTCAGTCGCAACAGTACCAAAAGCTGTCTGAAGCAGACTCAAAATACGCAAATGTACATCACGGTAGAGCTTCATATGAACTTCGTGCTCGGGTATGTTGACTAAGCCCTCGATTAAACCCTCCACAACACGTGTAAGAAGATTCAAAGCGCTTTCATTATCACGAATGCGACGCGTTACCAACAGTGCTGTTAGAAGTGCATGCATCTTATTGGCCTGAACTTGGAGTGTAGAAACATTGACGGTATTATTAAGGAATCCTTCCATACGGGTTGCTAATTCGGCGTACATCAGACCCAATTCGTCATTTCCAAAAGGAACTTCCTGCTAAAGAAATAATTAAAAATAGTTAGTAGTCATATTTATAATATGTAAATATTTGGAAAAGTAACTTAAAAAAATAATAAACGGCTTACATCGATACTCACCGGAATAGTTGCCTTTGGAAGGAAGAGCGCAGCATCACGTTCGGACATTTGCTGGAATCCGGGAATGTTTCTTGCGAATTCGGTGTAAACAGCGAATTGATTTGCTGGTATTCCACCAACTTTTAGGCGCACTTGCTCAGGCATTCGTTCTGATTGATAGGCCAGAGTTTCAGCATCAACATAGCGTCTAGAAATAATTTAATAAAACCGTTAGTTTAAGAAACTCAAATTTGTATTATTAATCAGCAGGTGGCAATAGAATGGGACAGTGGATAAAGGGCTTCATTGCTAACTTAGAAGTGTGGGTTCAAGCCCCACTCTAAGAAAATAAACACATTCATCTCAATCCACTGTGCCAAAACAAATTCTCTCCTTCTAGTTCTTCTAACTAAAGCCGGGTCAAAAGGTAGATTTAACTTCCCAACTATAATTCAAATTTACAAAATTTAAATATACAACTCACCTTCCTTCTTCGCGGGACATCTTTCTTGTCTCAAAGTCTGGTGCCAATCGGCGGTCAACCTCAGGGGCTGCTTTCTCTGCTGCAGTCTTTTGTACAAAAGCACATGCCAACTCTACATTATCATTTGTCAATTGAATGGCTGCAGTCTCAATATCTTGATACTGTGGTCCTTGTGGTGTTGTTGTTATATTTGCTAAGAAAGCCTTCCTTATATTTCCATTCAGTGTCTGCGTGAGTTGATCCTTGCATGTGATCATTGCCATTCCGGCGGACAAGTTACGCACCATCTGATGGGCGGCTGTGCGCATTCTTGATTCATCGGGATCTAATGCAAAATCCTTTCGGACAATTTGTTCAGTTGTGCTTGATGCAATACGAACGCTTCTATCAACCACAGGTTGTAGCCAGTCTGTGATTGTTCGTTCAATGGCAGTCAACACAATATGCTTTAGATTGGGATTTGTATGTAGGATCGCAATGTTAGGAGAAATCACCACATGCTGAGCGATTAATGAGAAGTTAGTTACGTTGATGTCCACGTAGTTAAAACGAGGCTCTGGAGGACTAATGGTTATGTGACCTGCACTCTCATTGCTGATGCTAGGTGATGGATTCGTTGTCGAAGTGTTGTTCATCACCATAGATTGATCAACTTCTATAGCACTAGCTATCGCTTGTTGTTGTTGCTGTTGTTGTTGTTGCTGCTGCTGCTGCTGTTGTTGTTGTTGTTGTTGCTGCTGCTGTTGTTGTTGTTGTTGCTGCTGTTGTTGTTGTTGTTGTTGTTGTTGTTGCTGCTGCTGTTGTTGTTGTTGTTGTTGCTGTTGTTGCTGTTGTTGCTGTTGTTGTTGCTGTTGTTGTTGCTGTTGTTGCTGTTGTTGCTGTTGTTGTTGCTGCTGGACCTGCTGTTGGACTTGCTGCTGGACCTGCTGTTGGACTTGTTGTTGAACTTGTTGTTGAACCTGTTGTTGAACTTGTTGTTGAACTTGTTGTTGAACTTGTTGTTGAACTTGTTGTTGAACTTGTTGTTGAACCTGCTGTTGGACCTGTTGTTGGACCTGCTGTTGTACTTGTTGTTGTTGCTGCTGTTGTTGTTGTTGTTGATGAGCAACACTTACAACTTCGATTGCCTTTATCTTTGGCTGTGACATTTGATGTTCGATACCCATCGACCGACTTGGATCTTTCAAGTATATAATCGGTTTCAACTTAGTTAACTCAATGTTAAGAGTCTTGCAGAGAACCTCGATTTCGAATTTCAAGTTTAACTTGAGCTCCGGCTCTTGATGTAACTCACCGAGAACATTCATTATTGCCATTGTCCATGGATTGGGAGTTTTAAAGACTTTCGACTTGCCACTTGATTCGAGAATCTTCGCAACAAAAGGAACCACAAATAGTAGTTCCTGCTGGCCCTTGTGGTAAGCCTCGGCAAGCAGAGCTTTAAGATCAAGATCTACTTGTAGAATGGGACGATTACGCCCGAGGGTCATCATTCCCAACCAATGGCCGAGGTTCTTCAACAAACTCCGATCAGAGAAATTAATCATGCCCTTGTCGGAACGCAGTAACACTTTGATGTTGCGAAGTGTTTCCTTGGTCACGTATTTGTTTATCTCAGGATTCTTGAGAGCGTCCAAGAAATTAAAATACAACGTATGAAAGTTGAATTCCATTGAAGCGCGTTTAAGGACTAAATACTGCGATAACCATTGCCAATATTCTTTTATCATAAGGTCCTTAATCTCTTCGCATTTTTGAGGAATGTTCAACTGGCTGAGATTGTTGAATATGAATGCGGTCTTGTCTTGGACTGTCTCTGGTGGAACGGTGATCTTCTCCTCGTTTGCCTCAAGCAATGTATCAATATTAGTTGCGTTTGCGATCGATTTCACTCGAGTCACCACCATGGGCTTCTGTTGAGCTGGTGTAGTAACAATATTCCCGGTCACAGAATTGCTACGGTACAGTGAATCAGGAGCAGGTTGTTGGCCCGGCTGACTTGGCATGATTTGAGACATTGATCCGGGTAAAATGCTGCCTTGACCTTTTGTTGGTGGCTCCTGTTCCATGTAACCACACTCCACGTATTGAATGAGCAATGGCGGAAACTCTTGGAAGTGCGGAATCGACCTAATGAACTCGCAGTATTTATTGTAAGTACGGAGACGCGTTTTAAATCTATCCAAAGCCGTTATACCAAAGTAGTACATTTTTGAATTTACCGGTTTTCTTAGAGCATCTAGAACACAACGAAGTGCTAGACCAAGTGTGAAGCAAGTTGGTGCTAAGTTACGTTCGATTATCCCCCCAAATAACTGAGCAGTGGTCTGGAGTTCCTTATCTGGGTATTGGGGGAAGAAACGATACTCTTCGAAAAGATTGCGCAACATACACTGATAGACCTCCTGTTCCCGTCGAATGTTAGATTCTTTGAAGCGCTGCAGCATGTCCAGAACCTCATCTATAGAAAGCGTCGGATGCGGTGGATGGTTATAAATGCGTTGGAAGTAACTGTTCGCCTCATCCTCAACCTCCTTTGAGACTGGTTGCCCGAGGTCAGCAATAACTCCCTGGTTGGCATTTGGAGTTGGCGGTATGCGTCCAATGTTGTTTGCATTCGGCGGTGCCTGGAGCGCCATTGCCATTGGATAGGGGCTGTTTGAGGGTGCAGCATTCATCAACCTCGAAGGCGATGCTGGTGTGGAGACCAAGTTGCCTAGTACATTTCCAAAATTGAATGATCCATTTGGTCCGCCTAGATTCAATCCTGCTAGGTTTGTGCTTAGATTAGATAGGGTGTCCACTGACGGCCCAAACATCTGCTGAGCATTCAAATTTGCATTGAACGGAGGCTGCTCGATGCCGCGATGAGTTCGGATCACACCTGGTGGTGGTGGTTGCTGTTGGCGCGCTTTGTTGGCAATCAAGTTACAATTGGACGTCATTTGAATGATCACATCGCATAGGTCCTGCGAAACATTGGCTGCACATGACTGCAAACAGGTCAACATTGTTGTCAACGTTTCATGAGGAAGTTGAGCAGCCTTTGGTATCTGATCATCGGGTACTTTAGCTCCAGTTATTTGTGGGCAACGGCGTTGAAGAAACTTGATGATGGCTTGAACAAAGGGTTCTCCATGTTCGCGAATCTTGTCACTCAACCATTTCTCGAGCTTGAGGTATTCCCGCCTTGAGGCCAAACAGGCCAAATCAATTACAAACAAAAAGCTTCTAGCGTTCAACAAGCTCGAGAGGGCCTTAAGATCTTGAGCAACGTCCAGTATACGTGACAACCTGGACTGATCGTTCTCCCCACGGAGATAGTAGTCGGACATCGCATGCATAATGGTCGGACGCAAATGCATTGCAAAATTTGCAGAATTCCAAGCGTGATGCAGAATCACACCCGAGTTCGGATGATTTGCTATGAATGTCGGAATCAGATTGTTGTATAGCTCCTGTCTAAAGCCGGTGATCGGCGTTGTGAGTTGAAGGAGCGACAAGACCAAAACATCGGGGCAATGTTGAGCTGGAAATTTAAAAATTTCCGTAACCTGTGTGTAGGGTCCGTTCTCGCCTAGGAACAGCAACACCTCGACTAAATGCAATGATTTCCATGTGGCAATCTCTTTGTTGTCCGTTTCTGGGGGCGTTTTTAAAAGTTCCACCGGTACCGGAGTGAATATGTAGTCGGCGAAGGAGAACAAATCCGAATTCTTCAGCATCATCGAGATGAGCGAGAACTGACCTTCGACATTCTGCCAATGGCGGTAAACACATTCTGTTGGGAACACGCTTGATTGGGTCCCAAGGCGGAAAATTGTCAGCAACAAATTTAGGCCAATACGGTCTTTGATTATGAACTCATGGTGGTCGAGGGCAAAGCATACCTCCTTCCATGGCAAATTTGGAACGATTTCCTTCAGCGCCTGGACGAATATATCTGGTTTCCATGTTTGGGTGGTGTCACTAGAGGCCTGCGACACTTTAGTATCCTTTTTCGGGTCATTGGCATTGTTGCCACCAGCTACTGTGGTGCTTGTGGTATCATTATTGTTACTAGCATTGTTGTTGCCAGTATTCTGACCAGGCCAAAAATTAGCTGGAGTTGGAAGATTTACGTTGCAGTCTAATAGAGACGTGTGCGTGCGGCACATCAATCCAATAATTTTAGCCACATCTTGTGTCTGCAGGTCTGCACGTCCACAGCGTAGATGATTCTTGCACTCGTCGACGGTTGATGTAAATTCATAGCCGATTTCCAGGATTAAATTAATCCAGGATGTGTCCATAATATTATTCGCCTGTGTGAGTGTTTCGACTAGATTGTCATAAACTTCTTCAATGGAAATTTCCTCTTGGTGGTGTGTTTGATATAAAAACGGTGACAAAATTAGTGGAACTCCTTCACGCGGGAAGTCTTGTCTCAGTTTTTGTATGAACTTCAAGTAGATTTCTTCGTTGAGACCGTAGTTGATGTAGGTATCACTTCGAAAGAGTGAGAGAATCAATTGCAATATGTTTGGAAGGATATCGTTTAGACTACGTTCAGTTGGAGTGGCGGATTCGTTATTTGTATATGATTCGATGAGTTGGGGAATCGTTCGTTTCAAATCCTCATTGGCGTATGTTTGATTCTCAACATTGGTAGAATGTGTAAGGGCAAGTGCAACAATAACCTCACTTAGTTTTGAGATGCCAGTTGCATGAGTTATTTGGGCGATTAGATTTGGTGATGGTTTTAAAGTCTAAAAATATAGTATTCAAGAAACACAAGTTTAACGAAATAAAAATATTTTTATAAAGAAATTTAGATACCTTTTGCGATGGGAAACAATGGTCGACTGAAAAACAGATATTTGATATCGCTGGAGTCTTATCCAGCTGTTTGTTCAATTCGACACCGAGTAACTTGCAGTGAAACGGTGTACACGTTGGATCAGTAAAATGTACACTTGAAAATAGGCAACGCAGACAATGGCGATCTGCTTCAAGGCCAAATTCGTCTATTAACTGAAAAAATAAAAAAAAAATTTTTTGTTAAGATGCTGGATATCGACGACATACCTATACCTATTTTAAACATTTTCCGCAAGTTTTTTTTTGCAAGTTATAAAATTGCCAAAATTTTTAAAAGTCAGTTAAGATTATGTGATTATGTATATGCTTCGAAAACTCACGCGAAATTTTCATCTTGTTCTCAGTCTTTTTTCCAAATTTTATTTTTGTTTACTAGTTCTCAAGTTTTAAATTTCATTTCATTTCATTGGATGGCGTTTGTTCGGCCAAATGGATACAAAATTAAATTTTTTCAGATTTCACAATAAACCCCGTAATTCGCATTAGATGGATGCAACAAAAATATGGATGGGGATTGGAACTAGACAAGAAAAACATCGTACCTAAAAGTATAATATGTTCATACATATGTACATCCATATGGTTTTTAGCATACGACCAAAAATCAATAACTATTATTTGTTATACCTATAGAGTATGTACCATTATAGTCCATTTTACTTAAATATTTAAGTCGTCTCTAAATTTTGTTATTGGTAGGGCCCTCTGACTTTAAAAAAGATTTTGCATACATAATTTAGAATGTAATATAGAAATTAATTCCCTTATTCCTACGAGGGAAATAGTACCCTCACCCTATACAAAGTGGGTGTAAAACTAGCTTGAAATCAAGATTTGAAGAATCGATATTAGGTTGACAAAAAAAAACAAAAATTGGTCAAGATCAAAACAACAAAAAAGAAATAGATTTTTGCGAACATTACTAGCGATGAGATCAAATAAATCTTGATAATTGGCGTTTCTTTGGGCTGAAAAGGGAACTTATAAGCAACTTATCATCCCGGTCATGCTATACCGTTATGTAGAGCGGTGACACCAGCGTTTTGGCTGGAAAGTTTTTCAAGTTCTCCCCCGAAAGATACCGCAGTAGACACCGCCTACCCTCAACAATTACAAAAATAATTTCTATAGCAAAACAAATGGACATCCCTTTTGTTAAATGTAGGTAGGTATAAAACATAAGAAACTTCTCGAACCTGGAAAATCTAACGAAGTTCCGTACTACATCTCTCCCAATATCGAAAAAGTAGCACAAATAACATCATTTTCCGGCTACCTGGAATTAATAACAAACTTAAACCAAACAGTATACACATTGCTCAACACACTCAATCATGAAAATATCTCAAATATATCCGAATTCTTCAACAACGCTAACATTGCCATATAAAAATATACTTTATTATTTATATCATTCTTTATTTTGTTTTAAATATTTAACTAAGAATTCCTACTTTCTTAATTAAAGCTGGAAGTCTTTGTTGCTAGGTTCTTATTTCTCTAATTTGCATTGTAATTTTAATTATATGTAAATAAATAATAATACATAATAATAAGTCTCACCAACTTAGCGTAAATAGGTAGAATTCGAGACTTTATCCTCTTAATTTTATTATAATAATTATTAATTACTAGCAGTTTTTCAGTGCTGAATTAACAAGCCAGAGTTAGTTAACTCTGATCATAAATTTACAGTTAACTCAAGTACATAGCACTTTTCTGTGGATGATGCATGAAAAAGGAACAAACTCGGAGGATAAAACAGCAAAAGAATTTGTTAATCCAGTTAACTCACCAAATTTGTTGAGTTAACTTTCGGGGTTAATATTAATGTCGCACCTGAAAAATTAACTAAAAAATATATCTTTTTTGCAAGCCCGTTCCACAGAAGTGATGTATGTAGAATTCAAAGAACGCACGGGGCAAAAGAAAGCACACCTGCTACGAACAAGGTTTTTTTCATTTCCTTTCTCTCTTTTTCAAAATGAACTGGATTAAACATGTTTCTTCTACAAACTCTGAAATAATATGTATGTAGGTACCTAGTTATGCAAACTGATTCGAAGAATACCAGCAAATTTAAAAAAAAAAAACATGACCAGATGACCTGCAATTAAGTGGAGAATTGGAGACCTAGAATAACTAGACTCCTTCTTACCAAAGATGACGGGTTAAATACTAAAGGTAATAAATTGGCGAAAACGACGAAGACATCAAGGTGATGTTAAATGGTAAGAGGAAGTAGTAACAGAAGAAAAAATTATCACAAAACAAAAAAAAAAGTATACATACCCCACGCACACAAATCGACACACACACACACACACAAGAAGAAAATCTTATTGCTTCAGAAATTTTTCTTACATCCGATTTTAAATGTTTTTTTTTTTAATTTTTAATTTAATCACAATCAATTTCCTTCAATAGATTTATTGCAATTTTAAGTAGTTCTTCACTTGAATATTGAATGCTGATTTTTTTGGAAAAGAAATATTGTTTTTTTTCTTTTATAATTAAAAAATACACTTTTTGCAGAAGTTGTTCGTCTTCTTCGCTACACAAAGAGAAGCAAAAAAAAATCATCAAATAAAACAAAATTCTTGCTAATTTTGAACATTTTTTGAAACATTTTTACTGAATTCAAATGCTCCGACTACTAAGTGATCGTTTTGCGTTGATTAAAGTCCATTTTTAATAAGATTTTTGTATTAAATTTATCGAAATGAAAAACTCGCGACGGACCAGTCGAAAAATCTTCAAATGAACATGGCGTCGGCGAAAAAAAAAACTGAGAAAGAGGATGGCAGGCAATGGCATTTGATGGGGTCGATTATGTTGGTCCTTTCTATCCGTTTGTATGCCTGACTCTGTTGGACATAACAGAAATGTTTGAAAGAAAGGGACAGACAGACATTGTCGATAGAAGAAGTGATGCCAAGATTAAAAATAATCATGGCAAAATTTGGAGAAATATTATTCTTTTATTAAACTTTTTTATTGTATCGTAGTTATACGAAATAATACATAAGCACATCGAATATAAATCTAAATTTCGAGCATGAAGCACCGAATCTTATTTAAATTAACTAAATTCCCCACACATTTTCAGATTTCGTAATCTAGTAGATTACTGCATAAAGGCTCTCCCAAACCAACGCGAAATCGTAGCGAATCATTCACAATAATAAAAAATATGACAAATACACAACGCTAAACAACAACACAAATCTGTCGTCGGCGAATGTTTCGCGTTGGTTTGGGAGAGCCTTAAATTTCTTGGAAAACTATGAAACGTGAAATTTAATTTCTCATTTTTCTTTCAATAGGCGTGTTCCTTTGGACTGCAGCATCTACTGCCAAGTACTTCTGCCTGCAGTCAACTACTTCCACTGTGTGGTCAAATTAGTTTAAAGCATTTCAATAATAGGCGTTTTTCTTTTTGAGTTCAGAGCTGAGCACTGAGCAGAGTCTGAGCGAAAAGAGAAAGTTCTGAGCAGAGTATGTTCAGAGCTCTCTGAATTAATTATGAAACAACTTGAGCACTGAACTGTCATGATTAGAAATTATTTAATTATTATTATTATTTTACCTTCTCCACTCGAGCAGCCAACCTCTTCCGCCATTTTTATTGTTTTGACGATGATTTTTTTTTCAATTTCCCGCCTTTCAAATGTCATTTCGGTTGTGTTCACCATTTTACTCCGTTTACTCTACTATTTTATTCTGAGCTCACAGAGCGTGCTCTGAACATGCTCAGAACTAAAAAAGAAACACAAATTTGAAGCTCTGAACGATCAGAGCTAAAAAAGAAACACAAATATTTTTTTGACAGTTCAGGCTCTGCTCTGAACTCAAAACGAAAAACGCCTAATAGGCGTTTTTCTTTTTTAGCCCCGAGCGTGGCACTGAGCTGTCAAAAAGAAAACTGTTACTTTTTAACTCGGAGCGCTCCTAGCTCTCAACTTGCATTTCTTTGTTAGCTCAGAGCTCGACCGGTGCTCGCTCGATGAGCTCGGAAAAAAATGACCGAGCACATCGAGCACAAAGCTGAGCGCGGCTAACTTCATACAATTTTCATGTAATTTGACAGATATGAGAGTTCAGTGCTCAATTTAGTTTCTTAAATAGATAGGTGCGCTCAGGTCACGCTCTGTTCGGAGTGAGCTCTATTCGCTTAGAGCCCGCTCTGTGCCCCGCTCGGGGCTAAAAAAGAAAAACGCCTAATGTAGTAACAAAATGAATCCACGCAAAAAAGAGACACCATCAGTAAAAAGAAATTGCATAGTAAATTATTGATGTTGATGTTTCTCTAATCTTAAATAAAATACAAATACAAACAACACAAAATTACATCTACAGTGAGGTTAAATTTTTGTTTTGGCCAAATTAAGGCTATCCATTAAGGCTAAGGCATCATCTACTGGAAAGTGCTAAAAAGTACTTTGGAAGGCCCAAAGAAACACCTAATAGAAAATGGTAACCATAGATTTTGAGACGATTTTGCACTAATTTTGCTCCGTCAAAAATTGGGCAAGTAATTTTGTTTTCCTCAGTAATTTACAACAAAACTAAGAAATTTTAATGACGAATCGTGTTTTTATTTGTGAGATCTCCGAATCTCAGAAATATGATATTTTCTGGATCAAGTTATAAAAGATCCGTTGGAGAGTGCTTTTGACTTCTAGCGGAGAAATCTTGTTCAGGTTTCTTCTTTCTCTCAGGAAGCTGAAAAAGTTTGCTTGTTAAGATCTCAGAAACACACTGGCTAAATACCTTAATTCATAAACTTTATTTCTGCATCCGAGCAATCAATGATTTTGCTTAAATTAACAATTGAAAATTCAAATGACGGTTTTCAACGATAATTATAATTGGCAACATATTCCTCCAAAATATTTGAATTGAAATTTTAAACCATGAATAAACGATATATTCGCGGAAAAGTCGACTGACTTTTATTTAAAAAAAAAAGCTACAATAATTAGTTGGAATTCTGTAGTTTATATTCCATACCTATCGACTAAAATCGCATGGGTAGCATATTGATTGATTAAAACTCAAATCATCGATTCTCAAATTTAAATTTTGGAGAATACATTTATTTGATGATTACCAGCTGGAAAATCATCGATTTAAAGATAATTAGCTCTGACGGACTCTTAAGATCGTATCCGTTCAAGTGTAACATTTTCATTTATTTTGACCATAGTGTTTTGATGTACAAATTGTAAATCTGGCAGGTAACAAAAACCATGTAAATACAATATACTGAACTTAATATAATCAAATCAAAGAAAGAGTTGATTTTTTTCTTTAAATTTAAAAAGTACCTTAATAATAATAGCCATATTTTGGTGAAAGTGTATAGCAAATCTCAAGTCTTAACAAACTGATCAATAACAAAAAAAATGATTGTAAATATTTTTATTTATTTATTTATAAACATTATTAACAATAAATTAAAATCTATTATTAACAATTTTTGTTATCGTTTGTACATAAAGCTAAAGATGAATTGTTATTGTTTGTGTAAAAATTTTGCTGTACACTTTCACACACGGCTAATACTAAATACAGCAACAATACGTAATAAACTAAACATAATGAATTTTAATCTAAGTTTTTATTTAAAAAAGTATTTGAAATGTGGACACAAACTAACATTTTTTATTATGTTCAGTACGCATATATAGGTAATGTTTATTCAGATGTGTACAATACAAAATAATTAAAACGGCTATACATTTAATAATGTAAAAATATTCTTACATAGAACAAATATGAGTTTATGCAAATTTCTAAAGAAATGTTTAGAATCCCATTTATGATTTAAACTTTTATTAGCCAGTTAAAAAAATATGTTGGAAATTAAAGTTGCGGTTTTTGGTAATTGTTCGAATTATCTAACCCCCACTTTTCTAAAGCTGGCCATAATCAAGCCAGACTTTAAAATGGCGTTGAATGAATGAGCGCTCATTTATAACCGGCCTAAAAGGTACATTATGTATGTATGCTTACAAAAAATTCGGCTGTTCTCATATTCATAGCTTAAAATACAATTTAACAAAATCTTCTGCCATATTTAATTTATTAAATGATGACGTCCCGCTCATTGGCACAAATATTATCGAAGTCTCGATAACTAGTTGTAACATTGGCTTATACCCTGTTTAGATTGTGACATGCAATCTCACCCTTCAACGAACTAACAAAAATGAAAAAATGGTATTAAATGGAACATTTCGGATATGAAACATGACTGCTCACTACAATCTTTATGTTTTCTTCCTGATTGTCGCCTCCCTTTCCACCTCACCGATTTCACCAACAAAATGCCACAATCTAAACAGGGTCTTATACTACATATTCCCAACCCGCCGCCGTGTAAGGGTACCCTTAGATAATGATTTTATATTCTGGCATCACTGATTAACATCGTTGATCGCACATCGTAAATACGTAAATTGATTTCTAATTAGATTTCCAAAAATATGCGACTAAATAAAATTTAATTGCACTTTTATAAAAAAAAAACAAGTTATTTCCAAATGTGAAATAGAAATAGTTCAAACTAGTAACACCATTGAATTCTTTTACAGGGCAGAACAATTTATTGGTTATATTCCAAAATAATTTCAGAGGGTCTATTTCGAAACAAAAGATTTTGGTCTCGCTTATGACGACACAATACCGAGATGACGAATAATTTTTGTATTTTGTTATGAAATGCTCGATCTTTTATGTTCTAGAAAAACAAAAAAAAGTTATACGTGACTTACCTTGGTTAAACTTTCACAAGTCTGTGCGTAGTTCTTCTTGTTCAGATTCTTCACCAAAATACTAATCTGCGTTAGCGATAAATTTAGAGGCTCCAGGTACATAATTCTTCCATCAAATTCGTCGATTGCACTGGTGGGTTAAGGCTTCAATCAATGTTGAAGCTCCCACTGGCGCTCGAACAACAGAATTATCAAAAGAAAATCGAACTCAAAACAAAATGCCAAAACAAATGGAAAGCAAATAAATTGTCCTTCGCTCCTTCACAAATCGTCAGCAACAAATCTTTTTTTGTCTTGTCTTATCGCGTCAGATATAAAAAACTGATCATAAATTTACTTTTAAAACGACAGCCAATCTATTGTGGTTTGTTCTGACGACAACGCTACGATGGTGCTTCTTTGGGTTGTGGTGCTGAGTACTGCCTTCCGCCTTTTGGCCCCAGAATGAGGGGCCAAAAACTTTTCACTTTTTTCTGCTCGTTGCTTTGGTTGGCCTTTTCTCCGTCGTTTCGTTTCACTTATTTACTAGCAAATTTTATTTTAATCGTATTTCGAGAAGTCGTTTTAAATAAATTAGAATTTTTATTTTTTATTATTATAATCGGCCAATCGGACAATCAAAATCGAAACCAAATGAAACGAAAAAAAAGAAGACTTTTTCGCGAAAAATTCAATGGGAATGAGGGAAAAAAGTCTTCCTCTTGACTCGAATGGCCGTTTTTGTCTCCGTCACACTTTAGTTCGAAAAATGATGTCGTCGTCAATTTCGAAAAAAAAAAAAAAATGAAAAGCTCATCGATTGACGAAAAGAATATGGATGTGAAAAAATTTGAACTACGAATGAAGATAGATGCGATTCGATTAATAAGAAATTTAAACGTTGCAATTCGGAACTTACGAAAAGTAAAAACTTGATTAGGACCACGTACGTAGTGACAGCAGTTTGTTGGTCAAATCAATGAGGTGGGGAGTGAGTTTGGGAGGCAACGAAGCAGGTTGTGTGGAAGGCACAACCTGCAAATTCAGATTTATTAAAACAGTAGAAGTTAATTATTTTAAAATCCTCATCGAAAGTTGGTACTCCGTGGGGAAGGCGTCCACCTGGATGATAACAGGAGTTGTTCATATACTCCAGCAACTGAAAAGCTGGTTTCCAAGCTGTGCCGCTTGAACTAGTCTTGAAGCCAATCCCCTTAATTAAGGGACTCTTGCGTGGTATCACATTACCCGCTAGCAACTGTATTATGTAACCGTGACCGATGTGTTGCCCACATGAAATCCTAGCATGGAACTTCACTGGGGGAAGGATTCTATCTGGATCAAAACCGGAGATACATAGACTCCAGCAACTGCTAATCTAGTCCCCAGGCTACCAGCACCCCTTGTGCTAATAACAGATGACAAACCTTCATCACAACAATGGACAAAGGATGACCGCCCTGGGGCCCAACTATGTAACTCGATTCTACAATAAAAGTGTTCGAATTCGCAAAATCTCAGCTCGCTAATTCTTTAGCAAACGCATATAAACGGAAATAGAACCGCGCTAATTGAATATTCTGTGGCTAAAAGTCGAAAGCACCAAAATTTGATCGCACTTTCATACATATTACCACTTAAATTAAGCATTGAAAACAACTCTCGAATGGATTCGAAAGTAGAGGCAAGTTGCATAGTAGGGCCCCTGCATCATACCAAATCATTGAGATGACCATCATTTCATATAAAAATTTGTTAAAGTGAATAAGTATCTCTTTATAACTGCTCATAATGTGTTAAGTTGTGAATTATCTTTTATATTCAATCATTATTGTTTTTAGTGTTCTACATATTTTTTTACATTTTCTATTGCCTTGCCGCCAACATGTGCTTTAAAATTAATTAAAACAACTCGTAAGAAGTGAATTTATGTAAAAATTGAAATTGTATTTAAACAATCGTCTTTAAATAACACATGCAAAAGTGATTTCATTATTTTGAAAATTCCACATAGAGCGTTCTCGCTCCATAACATGAAATTTTATATATATGTATAAATGTATTCTATGGCATATTAGTATTAAGGTATTTGTATTTGTAGGTATTGTATGTATATATGTATATTTTTTATCCGTTGCAACATCCAACACGTAACTGAAATATTGCTCCTGAGCAAGGGCAGAATGACTTTATTTTTAATATATCATAAACGACAGCCACGAGGCTTCCCAAAAATGTAACTAGATAGAGCAGGCAATACATTATAGCCGCAGTTAAGCATAGCTTTGCTAAGTAATATATATTATGAATTGTACTGTGTAAAATTTTCTTAAGTCTCAATAAAATTCAATTCAATTCAATCAGTGAGGTGGAAAGGGAGGCGACAGCCAAGAAGAAAATATAGACCAGAGAAAGAACTAATAGAGAGAGTCAAATTTCCTCTTCTCCGTAGTCCGTCCCCTCGAAACCTTTTGTTTACATTTTTTAAAACGTGTTGAATTCCTATCGGTGTGTACATGTTTTCACCCCGGGCAGTGCAAAACAAAAACAAAGGTGGTGAGTATGCACAACTTCTTGCATATGTGTTTGTCCCCACATTTTTTTTATATGGAGTTAATAATTATACATATGCAAGATGGTGCGCAAGTCGCCACATCGCAGCTTGTAGGCTAAAAGAGAGCCACCGTCGAATTTGACTCTCTCTATTAGTTCCTTCTCTCTGATATAGACGATTATTACACGACTCGTTTTTCGGTCGTTTTATCTTTCGACTTTTTGACAGCTGGGTAAGTGGTGTAGAAATATAATGCCTGTTTGGTTACTTTTACAGCAAATTGTGAAATTTTGTGAAAATTAGTGCAAATTCGCAAGAAATTTCATGTTACCAAACAGACCAATAGGGGGAATGAAAGTCGTGTTTTTTTTTTTTTTTTGGGCCAGTTATAGCTTTCGTTGAAAACGATCATTGAAATACAAATCAGTGGAATGGTGAAATTTTACAAGTCGTTCGAAAGAAAAACTAGTGAATAAATTTTGAGTTTAGAGTTGATCATTAAATGAAATAATGACAGATGAGAACAGAAAGAAAATCGAACACATTTGATATGGAACGATTGTGTTCCACTTTTCTGAAACGAAAACCCTGGACCCATGTTCTGTAACTCGGCGATAACTTTTCGCGGCGAGAAACGGCGAAAAATGGAACAAAACCCATAGGATTCCTATGAGTTTTGTTCCATTTTTGTTCCCTTTTTCGCCGTTTATCGCCTCGAAAAGTTATTGCCGAGTTACAGAACATGGGTCCTGTTCATTGAAAACGATTTCGTCCATTGAAATAATAAAATTGATTTAATTAGTTAATAGTGAATTAAATGAAAAATTTTTTTGATACAAACAATTATGTATATAAGTAATTAGCTTCATTTTGATACCAAAATCCCATCAATTTTCTATGTTTAATTAAATGTCAATCGAAAGACAAAATTTTCAATAGGTGTTTTTATTTTTTAGCCCCGAGCGGGGCACAGAGCGGGCTCTGAGCGAATAGATCTCACTCCGAAGTCCGAACAGAGCGTGACCTGAGCCATTGTATATAAACTCTATAGTAGTCTCATGAAGAGGAACGTCCGACGCGCTATGATGTGAGCCGATACATGAAGCTTGTTCCATTTCAAACCATTTCAGTTGAGAAAGAACAGATAATCAAATACAAGAGAATAAAAATTAAGATTAAAGAAAGAAAAGAAGATAGAGAACAATGTATAGGAAATCTATGAAAATTGAAGTGAGACAAGAAAAAATTAATTTTGGGACTTTTCTTGTATACATTTCTATAAAAAGGGGTAGGATATAGAAAGAATGATAAAAGAATAATGTTCAAGGTCGTTTATTTGTTAGAGGAAAATTTTTATTTTATTTAATTTTGATTTTATAATAACTTACTTACTGATTCATTTGTATTTTGGTAAAAATATATAGTAAATTTTTTTTAATTAGCTATTTTAAGTAAATGAGCACTAAGATGGGATTTTTTGAAATTCTAATCTTAAGTCGGGTAAAAAACGATAAAACTGGTCGAGGGTTTAAAAGCTAACTTCTAAACGGAAGGTCGTAGAACATTCATTTATTTTTTATTTAATAGATATTCAAAGTTCCAGAACTTTACTAATTTAAAAACAATTCTATTAAATCTACAAAGCGAGATATAAATATTTGAAAGCTCAAAATTGAAAAATTCCAATAAATCAGGGTTAAGTCTGATTGAAATATATTTTATACCATTAGAAAGGTACTTGAAAAATAAATTATACGTGTTTAAGGAAATTTGAATTTTAATTTTTTTTGATACCATTTTTGATGTTTCAAAAACAGGTATTTTTCGGGGTGAATTTTTACCACTTTTGGATTTTTATCTTTTTACCTTTTATATTTTTACCTACATACGAATACACGTTTGTGGTAGGTATTTTTTATTTATAATAATTGTAAAGGTCCCCTCATAGTTGGTTTGGTTGGCTGATAACTTTTGTTCTAATAATGGGATCGTTAAGGTTGAGGCCTTAAAACTTAGGTAGAATGTCAGGATACATTTTTTTTACAAAATCATTGCGGAGTAACATAAAAGAATATATTATATGTATGTGAAAAAGGTAACTATTTTAAAATTTAATGGAAACACAAATTTAAAAAAAAAAATATTTTCATGCACGTGTACTTGACCCTTTTAAGGAAATATGTTGTGGGTAGTGTACATTTTGTAGGTAATTTTTTATTTAATAAAATAGTAAGAAAAGATTGATTTTTCTTTTTTTTTTATTTTTCTAAAATTATTTTTCCCAATAAAAAGTAATTTTTTGTCGACAAAAAGCTTCAATTGATATATAGAATTACATACTTACTTGCGAATTTTTTTTTTTTTTATTCTGTCTAGATGTAGATAGAGGTATGTAGGTAAGTAAAAACTTTTTTTTTTTCGAAAAAAAGTTGTTTTATTTTTTTTTAATTGTTACGTTTATTTCTATCGTTTTTGGAAATTTGTATACGAAATACTCCTTTTTTTAAATTTTTACGAAATTTCTAATCAAAAAATTATGGTTTAGAAAAATAATAAAATTTTGCCGAAAAATAGTTTTACGAGTACCTATCTAACTATTTCAATCGATTTTTAAAATTTGCAAACCTAAATTTTAATATTACCTACCTATTTAATTTTTTTCCGAAAAAAATCATTTATTTTTTATAGGAAAATAGTTTTCAAGTGTATTTCAATCGATTTTTAAAATTTGCAAACCAAATTTTCATTTATATAATTTTTAAAAAAATTTTCTAACCAACAAAGTTTTTTCCGAAAAAAAATAGTTAAATTTTCTTGGAAAAATCTATTTCACATGTACCTATTTCGATGGATTTAAAAAATTTTCAAAGCAAATTCCCATTTTTTTTAAATTTTTATAAAATTTGATAACTTAAAAAAATGTTTTTTTCATTAAAAAATTATTTATTTATTTATAGAAAAATAGTTTTCACGTGTATTTCAATTCACATTTTTTTTTTAATTTTTACAATCTTGCCTTTAACAAAAAGAAGAAGAAATTAATTTATTTTCTTTCAAAAATTGGTTTTACGGGTATTTCAATTGGTTTTTAAATTTAAAAACCTAATTCCACTATTTTTTAACATAATATGGTTACCACATAATAATACCTACCTAAAACGATAAAAAAACCTAACTACAAGTCATACCTACCTACCTAGAGAAAAAGCATATTAAATGATAAATATAGCAACGTTGTATTTACCTCACATATTGTGAAATTTAACAACGTTGCTTTGATATATTCAACTTGCATCAAATTTGAAAATTTAAAATATTTCGCTTCAAATAATACCTACATATCTATACCTAAACCTATATATATACCCCTGTCATGACAAAACACAATAAGCTTCGTCCATACGACAAAAAAATTTCATTTTCTTTCCCTTATTTTGCTTTATGCCACGTCAAAAAACCACGATTCTGGCGATTCTGAACTAATATTTTTTGTTCCATGAGAGTACTATAGTGTTCATATACAAAAGCCTGAGCGCACCGATCTATTTAAGAAACTCAATTGTGCACTGAACTCTCATATCTGTCAAATTACATGAAATTATGAAGTTAGCCGCGCTCAGCTTTGTGCTTGATGTGCTCGGTCATTTTTTTCCGAGCTCATCGAGCGAGCCCCGCGTCGAGCTCTGAGCTGAAAAAGAATTGCAAGTTGAGAGCTCGGAGCGCTCCGAGTTAAAAAGTAACATAGTTTTCTTTTTGACAGCTCAGTGCCACGTTCGGGGCCAAAAAAGAAAAACGCCTAATGATCGTTTTCAATGAAAGCTATAACTGGCCCCTACCCTTCAAGCAAATTCACTGACCCAACTTTTTCGGTCTTTCTTGGATCATTTCAAAACGGAGTTTCATACACACATTAGCACATTTTTTATATATGCATGTAAAAAAAGAACGAAAATCGAGAGTACTTTCTTTTACTGAGAAAGAGAGAATGTATGCAATACCCTAATGGTGAGTATTTTTTTATGGACTGAAAACAAAGGAGAAGACAACAAAAACAATTAACTTTTTTCAATGTGTTCACGTTCGTGCCCCAGTTTTATAAAAATTCCCTCGAGAAAGAAAATCAATTTAAAATCAAAAGTTAATTATTTAATTATTAATTACAAAATACATCGTGATTTATATACAAACGATAGAAGAAAATAAATTGCATAATATTCTTCAACCACAAAACGCCTGTCTCGTTCGTTCATGTTTTTGGATCCGTTCTGGATTCCATTTTGTTTCGGTTCTCGCTGAGTATGGTGAAATGGGAAGGTCCTTCTCTCACAATACATGCACAAAATGAGTCCGTGGTGATTCTAATTTCCATACTAATTTGAGCCGACAAACGCATTTTTGCGGATCCATATTTGGATCCGTATACGGAGTCATCCATACGTTGTTTACTACGTGCGCGGATCCAAAACGGACTCGTTTGCTGGAAGGGTAAGAAAGAAGAGAAGAACGAAAACAATAGCCGTGTTTTTTTGCAAGCCCGGGGGGAATTGGATGAAAAAAACGACGTCGGTGCTAAACAATTAACATGTTAAATGCAACAACAACTAATCCCGGAGAATTCTCGGGGCTTAACTTAAGGGCACCGGAATACTGTGTTACCGGCATAAATTGCATACATGTTATCCATAGTTTGTATGAAAACTCCATGTTTTTTACTGTCATGGCGTCGCTAATCCCCGCTGTCGTTTTTTTCAACCAATCCCCCCCGGGCTTTAAAAAAAACACGCCTAATGTATAGGATATTTATGAAAATTGAATTGAGGCAAGAAAAAAAACAATTTTGCGACTTTTTCTTATATACATTTCTATAAAAGGTGTATAGGGTATAGAAAGAATGATAAAAGAATAATGTTCAAGGACGTTTATTTCGTAGAGGAAAAATTTTATTTTTTTGATTTTATAATAACTTTCTCACTGATTCATTCATTTGTTAATAAAATATAAGGGGTATTCCCGATCCGATGCAATTTGGTCTTGCATCATTGCAAAAGTGTAAAGTTTTTTTTTACAATGGGGTTAGGGTATAGCAAATTTACACTTTTGCATTTTTGCAATGATACAAGACCAGTTGCATCGGATCGGGAATACCCCTATAGTAAATTTTTTTAAATTTGCTATTTTAAGTAAGTGAGCACTAGGCGGGTAAAAAAGTATAACTGGTCGAGTTCAAAAACTAACTTCTAAACGGAAGATGGTAGAATATTAGGGGTATTCCCGATCCGATGCAACTGGTCTTGTATCATTGCAAAAATGCAAAAATGCAAAATTGCTATACCCTAACCTCATTGTAAAAAATTTTTTTTGCACTTTTGCAATGATGCAAGACCAGTTTGCATCGGATCGGGAATACCCTATTCATTTATTTGTTATTTAATAGATATTAAATATTCCAGAACTTTACTAATTAAAAAAAATTCTATAAAATCTACAAAGCGAGATATAAATTTGAAAATTAAAAAAGGGACTTAGACCCTTTCACACGAGGAAACAAGTTGCCGGAGATTTTTTTGACGTTTTCTTAGGGCCAGTTGTACAAATATTTAAACACCGTTGTTCAGCAAATTTTTATCCACCGATTCTGGCGGATTAATTGAGTTTCAACAGTGTTTTACTCTTCAAGTGTGTGATAATAACCAATTACATACTTGAACCAGCGTTGCACCTTAGTTAATCCGCCGAAATCGGTGAGTTAAAAACATGAACCGAGACTGAACCACTATTGTACAACTGTGCCTACGTTCTGTAACTCTCGCATCGTTAAAATTCGTCGAGAAACGTTGAAAAATGGGAGTTACAGAACGTAGGCACTGGCCATTAAAAATCTCTTGTACCTTTCACACGAAGAAACAAAATCGTTGAAACTTTCTGCAGTTTCTTTACCCCCTGGCTCCACAAGCAATTTTTATTTCTAATTTTATTTCAGAAATTATTTCAGAAGTATTTATTTCTTCGTTGAGTGGGCAAATTATTTCAAAAATTTTTAATTGCAATCTTGTCCCCGCCGAACAAGCACCGCATTATTCGCCCTATTACCACACTAACCCTGGGGCTCCACTAGAAATGAACCATTGCAAAATATGTGTTATGTCGTCAAAATTTCTTGTGGAGGCCACTTATGTCAAGAAGATTTTTATTTTCAGACATAAATATCTTCATTTATATCTTGTCTTCGCAGAAGAAATAAATGTGGACATAAATTAACTTTAAGTGCGGTAATATCGCGAATAATGCAGTGCTTGCTCGGCGGGGACATGATTGCAATTAAAATTTTATGAAATAATTTGCCCACTCAACGAAGAAATAAATACTTTTGAAATTTTTTCTGAAATAAAATTAGAAATAAAAATTGCTTGTGGAGCCAGGGGGTAAAAGGCAATTTATGTCCACATTTATTTCTTCTGCGAAGACAAGATATAAATGAAGATATTTATGTCTGAAAATAAAAATCTTCTTGACATAAGTAGCCTCCACAAGAAATTTTGACGACATAACACATATTTTGCAATGGTTCATTTTTAGTGGAGCCCGAGGGTTATGGAGTAGCTTCGTTTAACACACACTACTGTGTATGTAAAGAGGAATGTCAAAAAATCTCAAATCTTTGACCGGGGAGATTTCATTTTGCCCTTTTCACCAATAAACTGAAAGTTGCTGGAAACTCAGTTTCCTCGTGTGAAAGGGGAAGATTGAGGCTGGTATCACGGCAGTTCGTAGGCAAGAGAAGTGTGGGGTGAGGAATCTCGTGAGGCACGAAGAAAACATAAAAACCGGACTCATGAGTCTACTTTGTTGTTGTTTCAATGTGTGAAATGTTGAAATTGTTGTAGTTTCAATCTATTTTGAGGCGCCTGAAAGTTTCAAATGTAAACACGACGACACTCACCAGTACGAACTCAATCTTCCCAATCTAAACATGGTCCTAAGAAATCTCCTTGTTTTATTACTGACACCTAGGAGGACGTAGAGAAACTAAAAATATTGTCTTAAACGTCAAAAATATTTTAAAGAAATCAAACCATCATACAAACAATAAACATGAGCCTGCTTGATTCAATAAATTTTAAGAGTTTGTAAACTAAATTTAACAAAAGTTGCTTCTGAATATATTAAATATACTCTTCTCAATAGGGTAAGCTCGGTTCTTAACAAAGACATCAAGCAGCATGGCAAAACTTTCATGTTCGATTCAGAAGAAGACACTTCCTGGAGTTCTGGCGAGGTAAACAAGTTCCATACCTTTTTTGTCATTTAATTATTTCAAACTAATATATTTAGGGTACTCCTCAATGGGTAGCACTTCAGTTTGAAGAACCACAAACTGTTAAATTGTTTAGTTTCCAATTTCAAGGTGGATTTGTTGGAAAAGATTCTGTGGTCATTGTCACCACAGTAGATGGTACGGAATCAGAGGAACCTTTCTATCCCGATGATATCAATTCAGTTCAAACATTTACCCTTAAACGGCCAATTGAAAACACAAAAAAAATGAAATTTGTGTTCGGTGCAAGTACCGATTTCTTTGGACGGATAATTGTTTATAAATTAAAAGTACATTGATTAAAAATTAAAAAGTGTTTTTCTTACACACATGACACAAATTTGTATTAGCTATTACTCGCTTGGTGTCTCTTCGATCTCATGGGATCAATTCTCATAAAATGACAGCCGGATGTTACCCCATTTTGCATCAGGGTTTTCCTTCTCTCTTTCTTTCGAAACGTGGAAACGTCAACATTAGGTTGAATTTCACATCGTGCTGCTTAAAATTAATTTAATTTTTACAAATTAAACGCAAAGTAAGATAAAAACCGAAGAATCCTATTAATAGAGTATGCAATAATTAATATCAAATGAAAATTTACAGATGCCGCGTGAAATTAAAGAAGTCAAGGAATTCCTAAACACAGCCCGCAGATCTGATGCGCGTGCTGTGAAAATAAAGAAGAACCCATCCAACACCAAGTTCAAGATTCGTTGTTCCCGTTTCCTCTATACCTTGGTCGTTCCTGACAAAGAGAAGGCCGAGAAAATCAAGCAGTCCCTGCCTCCAGGCTTACAAGTTAAGGAGGTTAAGTAAAGTTGAACAGCTACAAAGATTATTTTAACCTAAAAAATAATATTCCCGGAGTGTTTTTTTTTTATTAAAAGAAAATCTAAACATTTAATAAAAAAATAATGTTGGACTAAACGACAACGTATATATTAATTATTTTTGTTTAACCATTGGGTTATTACTTATTCGTAAAAGATGAGTGTCTGTTTTTTAAGTGTTTTTAGGGAGTCGGTCTTTGTCCATCTTGCGCGTTGTGGGCTAACAAAGAAAGCTTTACCTCCAAAAAAAACAACAAATTATAACTGCGATTTTAAGCATATTCCAAAAGCCTGGCTGTTGGTTCTTGGGAGTACCCTGGTCGAACTGTGTTTGTAATTTCCTATCAATAAGAGAAATTCTGCGAAACCTAAAAACTCGTTTATAGAATCAATTCGATAATGCGATGGGTTTTTATTGGGAATTTAACTGATCCTACGGTGGAGATTTTCTGATAAGGATAGTGAATTATTTTTTATACATTTCATCGGCGTTGATCACAAACAACTTTGTTATAAGCAATTTTACACACTTCATACAAAGGCAAATAGTTTGTTATCGTAGCAAAAACTATTGGGGAATAAAGCATTGATCCTTTTATTTGATGTACTGTTGAGTTTATACAACAAGATACCTACCAGACTAACGGGCTGAACACAATGGATATATATATATATATATATTTTTACAGCTCCGGCTTTAAATTATACCACTACTCTATTTTACAACTTCATTCTTTGACAGTGTAACGCCCATTAAGTTAGGAAAAGCCAGTCATCTACGTAAAAAGATTGACATGATATAAATTACCAGGTATTCAAAATTGTTGGAAGATTTTTTAGGAAGTACGTAAATAATGTATGTACATGTAAACGTTTTCAATTTTTTCAAATATTGTGAACAAAGCTCTATTCTGGCTAAACGTTCGCGTGGAAGTTTGTATTCTGATGTCTATAGGACAGAAAAGTTTGATATAATATGCGTCTCAATTATGATGAAAATGAAATTGAAACAATAACGATTCTCTTGAGAATTTCAAAAACAATCTTCGGTTAAAATTTGCACTAAGAAGAAAGATTTTAAAAAATAATGTGAGGTAAGTTGAATGAACGATTCACGTGAATCGAATGTTTTGATCGAATCGTATACCTAGCAGATTTGATTGTAAAAAAATACAAATAGGTAGTATAGTATACGGTTTTTAGAAAATATGGCCTTTTTGTTAAGATACTTTTTTTTTGTTGGTTTTAACCCTAGTTGAAATTTAATTGAAGAATAATCAGTCATACACATAAGTGCGTGAAAAAATTTTTCGGTTTTATCTTGCAGTCTCTTTCCACGCCACACGGTGGCATTGTTGTGCATTTTTCTATTATGCGTGAAATAAAAATACATTTGCCATGTAAAGCAAGGTAAGAATGGCGCCAAAAAAGAAGAATGGACGGTCTACGATTGGTGGAAATTGCAAATTAAAGGAAAACATCAAACAATCTCCAGCCACTTGTTTACTCGTGTGGCCTTTAAAGCACTTAATATAAAAAGAAAAACAATTTTTTAACTAAACCTAATTTAATGATATATTAATATTTATTCCATCATCCTCCTCACCAACTTCTAACATGACTTGCATGATTTTTCGCTTGAGTTTCTTTCTCGATAACTCCGAGTTAAGATTCTTAAATTCAGCGGCAACAAACTCTCCAAACACATCCCATTGATCGCGTTTCTGTTCGTTGCATTCTTCCGTTCTGGCTCTCTTTTTGGGTGGAAGTGTTTCCATATGAAGAAGTTTAGTTGGCATAGTGATTTGAGAGTTTTCGATGTGCATGATGTCCTGAGATGGTTGACGTTGTTGCTGATGGATAATCTGATGCTGGACTGGCTGGTGTTGAACGTATTCCTGGGTTTCCAGTTGTTCTTGGCTCGGCCGATGGTATTTTGATTCTAGAATCTCTTCTCGACTCGCAACTGGAACTGTCTCGAATTCAATTGTATTTTGAGCTGGTTGCGTAGTTTCTTCAAAATGGACTTCAGTGTCTGTAGTTTCTTGGATCTCACCATTACTGTGTTGATTTTCGTCCTCCTGGTCCAAAATACTGTATTTTATTTCGAATTTCTAGAAGGAATGTTGGTGGGTATATTAAATTTTACGAAAGTTATATTAAATATTTTCGTTCTTTACCCTTGGGCCTTTGAAAGCCATTGAGAATCCTGGTCGAGGAGCTATTACATCTTTCAGAAACATCAACGCTTCATAATGTTCCCATTTACTACGACGTACCTCCATTGACGATTCATTCTTCTCTACTAGCTTCTTCATTTCGGCATTGAACTGGTTGCGGAGATTGTGAATCTTCTTCCCGAAGTCGACTTTATTTAGGTTCAACTGGTTGCAGATTTCTTCAATTGCCTTCATTCTTTTATCCTTGTTTTTGTAGGATTCAATGAAATTATTCCAAAGACATTGGTGAGATTTATACAATGATATTAAGGTGGCTGTCTTTTCACGCGTCCATTCGCAATTTTTTATTGCTTTTGTACAGTCCTTCATCTTGTTATGTATATGAATGTTTTGTACGAAAATCTTATAAATAATAGCAATTTTTGTATTCAAAATTTTGTTTATTTTTTGCCAAAACAAAAAATATCACGAGAAAAAATTATTGTATGCCACTATGCTTGTATCATGTCTTCCATTAGCTACCATGCAATCGATATTTTTTTTTTGACACATAAATTATGACATTTTTTATCTTTTGAATTAAAAATGTCATGTATAAAAAGCTGAGAGAATTATTTTTGAGTGGTATCGTGCGAATTTTTGGGATGTGTTCGAAGAGTCAGTATTTTAGAAATCAGGTAACGTAACACACTGGAAAAGTGAATAAAAAAATTATTTAGGGTTGAATTTATAATTAAATTTGGTGGCACTTAAGTGAAGTTACGAAACCAAAGGAAGTCATGCGATGTTCCCATAATTAAGACAAAACTTTAACCGTCCAAGGGGCACTTATGTAGTCGTACGAAAACAAGGACAGATGCATCAATAATCGCAGATAGGGGCGGGCACGAGCAAAGGATGCGCCTTTTTGCTACTAGACTTACAGCAATAGGTTGCAATAAGAGACGTTACATTCATAGTAACATAACCCAATATTATCATCGAAAGTCAAGAGATGTTGTATCTGCTTAATGCAAACAGTTAAAAATATTTAAAAATGTTTAATTTTTGTACAAAACAATTATAAATTTTAAATAAAAAAAGCAAAAGTAAACAAAAATTAAATAAGAAAAAATAGCATGCAGTTTTAGTTTGGAATGCTAACATTTTAGGAATAATTTTATTATGGAATACCATATAAAATTTTTTGTTATGTAAGCTTGTTGTGACGATAATACAAAATATTTTAAATCGAATTTACTTCCCCCCCCCCCCTACATTCTAGTAATTGATTTATTTGTGCCATAATTAGTTCTACGAGGAGCTTGTTGCAAAAGGGGTAGTGTTCTAAGAGAACGTGAGTTGATGCTAAAACTCATAGCCTCAAGGAGGGCAGAATCCAGATAAGAGTGACATTGAGGCTCATAAGTACACACATTTCTAATTTAGTTATACTTTGTTTATCAGTCGATTGCCGGTTTATATGGAAACACCAATATAAACATTGTGGCCGTGATATTTAAAAGAAGAATAATTATATACATAAATATTTTTTTTATTTTGAAAAAAATTAAACTTTTCCATTTGTACTTCGGTTTCCGCCTGCAAGAGGTTTATTTCTTTCATCCCATAATGTGACTCCATCACAAGCGCAAATTTTCTTGTAATTTTGTAAAATGCCCGCAGATCTTGCAATTATTCCACATGCAATTCTATGAAATTAAAAATAACATCAACGGAATCATTTATTAACAAAGACCTACTAACCTTTCACCACTGTTGCCGTCAAAAAGACTTCCTTTGTTGCCTCCTCGACCGAAGTCATCTGGGTTTTCAGTTACAACTACTGATCGGCCAATAATGTCCCCCACTTCTACCAAATGATCGAGAAAACGGAATGTTGCGCGACCCTCCTCGTCAGCTCTTATATTTCCCAAATCACCAACATGTCGTTTGTCAGCCGAATTTTCGGGCGAGCCGTGAGGGGAACCTCTAGGATTATAGTGTTCACCGAGTGAATCACATCCAGCTGATATATCACCACATTCATGTAAATGGATTCCATGTAATCCAGGTGTGAGCCCGTCTATAACGCCATCAACTACACAGCCACATTCGTCATTGTTTATTGCTGAGAATCTAACAACACCTTGGATTTTTGAACTTCTTGAATCAGAGTTGTTTATCATTGCAACAGCGGATTTTCCTGATAATTACAGATTACAACCGTATTTCAAACAATATATGTAAAACATACCTCCGAAACCACAGAGAACCGCCGTTCTACCAGTCCGTTCGATTTTATCTTGAATATCGGACCATGGGTGTTTTGTAGTTACTACAACCCGTCCTTCTTTTAAATCTACACTTATTTCGCCGACTCCTTCAAGTGATTTTTTAACCTTTTCCGAACATTTTTCACCCGACATCTGTACTGCGAATTCAATCTAGATATTCAAATTTACAGCAATTTTTTTTCTTTATGATGAGAGAAATAATATATTTGTTCTTACCTTTATTTCACTCATTTTCAGAAATAAATTGGTAGAAATTAATAAAAATAGAAATTTTGGGAATGTTTTGACATTTCTGAGGCTTGAGAAATGACGCAGCAGATGGTTTGTTTTGGAAAAGCCGCTGTATGATGTTTATGCTTGAAACACATTGGTAGCGTTCAAGTGGCCTTGAGCTAGGCTTTTACTGCTTTTAGACTACAATTTTTAATGAAAAGGAATCTCTATACTCTGCAATTTTTCAACACAAACAACTGTAAAAACCCCGCCCACCACATACGTCCCCCGCCTAAGTTGCAATCGAAGGGGAATTTTTTTTTAAAAGCCGTCTATCCCAAGGTTTTTCAGATAGTAGCTGCATTTTATTATCCACATGATCTGATCGCTGTGCCTACCCTATTGCGGTTGTCAATGATCAATTGATAATTGATAAATTTAGAAAATTGTTAGTAAAAAACCCAAATGATACAGCTTTTGATCATTTAAAATGGTCAGAACGTTATGAATTACAAGAAAATTCATAATTATCAGAAAAGTTGGATGTTGTGTTTTAAAGCCTAGTATGCAGTTCGGGAAAAATTTTATTTCTCATACAAATTTTTTCCCAGGACAAATTTTGTGTCGGATTTTTCTTGAGCAGTATGCAGTTCCAACGCAAAATTCAAACTTTTTTTTTAAATTGCTTTGAAAGTGCAAAAGTCTCCACATAATTTTTCCAAGACAAATAATGTTCGAAGCATTATTTTGCTAGACAAATATTGACGTTTCTTGAATATCACGGTTTTTATCAACCAAAAACATATTTTCGTTTTAGAATTTCCAATATTGATAGGTAATATATGTGCAATGATGACAAAAAAACATTAAATAAAACATGAAAGAAAGTTACGGGAATAAATTATATTAAACAGCTGTTTTCACTCAGTTAGTAGCGTAGTCAATAGGAAAGGGTTTAAGAGGGCCAAAAACTAGTGCAGCAGCATTTTTAAAAGCATTAAAATATACTAAATTTTCATCGAAATGATTTTTGAATGACAGAATAAACTCGCTGTAACGGCTGCAAACCCATTTTTGTACAGATTTTTTTGTAATTTTAATAGGTATTGCAGTGTAGATTTACAAAATCCAAACAAATATTTTTAGCTACGTTACTGTTTTCATTTCATTTCATTTCAATTTTATTTTTATTTCTACACCTTCAGAATTTGTCTTGAGAAAAAGAATGTAGAGATAGAATTTAGTTTGTCTCGATCTGCGTACTAGGCTTGAGCAGTACGCAGTTCCAACGCAAAATCCAAACTTTTTTTTCCAAACTGTACCAGTTAAATAATGTAAGAAGCATTATTTTGCTAGACAAATGTTGACGTTGCATGAATATCACGGTTTTTATCAACCTAAAACATAATTTCGTTTTAGCATTTCCAATATTGAAAGGTATTATGTGAATGATGACCAAAAATGATGATCAAAAAGTTACGGGAATAGATTATATAAAAATTAATCATATTCATTAGTTCAACCACCTTTCATTTTTATCTTAAAAGATAAAAAAGTCAAGACAATCAAAACCCACGTACATATATCAAGGTCTCTTACACATCAGCTAAAAGTAAATAGACAAGGAAATAGCCTTAAACTCTGAGCATATGAATTACTGAACTTTACTATTTTTGTGAATAACATTGTCAGATTTAACTTAAGGGAAGGTAAACAATATTATAATAACTGAGTTTAAGTTAATTTCCTTTCAGCGTTCCATGTAAAGCAACTTTACTGAACAGAACGAAACCCTGAAGGGTCGATCTCAAATTCTGGTGAAAGTATATTTCATTTATATAAAGTTAAGTAAACTTTTGATCTATTCATCACACGACGCATATTAAAGCCTAAGATAACAAATCATTAAGGTTCTCGTAAAAATATAGCGATTACCTACGCAAGTGTCTTTTTTTATCTTATCTCCTTAAAATAACTTAGGGCTTAATTTGAAAATCATTTTACTTTTGTGTTTTTAGCTTGAACCATCTCGTAAGAACATTTCAATCTTTCAAGCTGGCGCATAGTCGTTTATTATTTTTAAAAATGAGGTTTAGCGCAGTTTTCTTTATAGTTGACAACAATTCAAACATTTAGTTTTGTGAAAAATGGATGGAATCGCTGTATGGCTTCTATTTTTAGTGTTTTTACCATTCTTATTGTTCTTTTGGAAAGTAAATTTATCTTCTCGAAATCAATTTGTTTTTAAATGACTAATACATTTTGTATGTTAGATGCTGTTGATGGCTTGGAAGAGTTTCTTGTTTACAACAAAGATAAAAAATCTGTCAGATGAAAGAGAAAGTAAGTACAATTTTTTTTATTTATTTAAGAAACAACTTGAGGCTAGTGGATTCAATATACTAGCAGGTACCTGCGTGCGATTTGGGCGCTTATATAATTAAATTAACAAGCACCAAAGGCCTACTGCTCTAAAATACTGTGTCTTTCTAATAGGATTTCATCAATTTTTTTTATATTATACAAACATATTATTTAGGCATTATAATACTTCGATGATTTTGTTCCAACTTAATATTTTGTTGATTGTTGGTCTTAGTCTGTTGCAATCGTAGAGCAAAGTCAAGTCCGTATGTCCCATCCAAATTATTTTTTTTTATCCACACTGTTTCGACACAACGCATTTCTATGCGAGTCGCATTAAGCGCTGTTTTTTGTTTAATTAAATTTCTTTTTAAAAATTTAGCACTTCGAATAAAAAAAATAAAATTAAATTAGTTTTTCAATTTTGATTTAGATTAATCAGTAATTCGCTTGTCTAATGTGTTACACCCTATTCACTGAACGCTTAGATTGTACCATTTTGTTCTACCGTACCCATTCTCGAAACCAATGGTGAAAAATAATCACAACTATCGATTGGCAAACAAAACAGGGCGATTCGCTAATGCGAAAACTTATTTGGGAGAGAATAACACTAGTGGGGGGAAATGTTTAAACTTATTTAAATGGCCGGGAGTATGTATTTGTACAGAACTTTCGCCTTATTTGTTTTGTTGTTTTTTTTTGTATATATGTATAATTAGTAGTACAATTTAAGAAAGCTAAAATAAAATATTTACCCCTCGCAAGGCTATTCCAACCGCAATACCGCAAGAAAAGTTGGACAAAGCCCAACTTCTGTTGACATTTGTTTTAAAGATCCTGGGTCTTATGGAAGAAAATATATTACAGTTCTTTCAACAGCCGACCGATAGGCGTAAAATCATTCAGATAAGATTATAAAGAAAATGCAAACATTTATGTTTAAACACGATATATTTGAGCCCTTCTATTAATCCACAACTTCTTTATAATTTCCGAATTGACCATTTTATTCAAAATTGCAAATGTCACACACAATCACAAAAAAAATCGATTCTTCTACAGATTCCTTTCAACCACAACAACAAATTCGAAAAATATATATGTATGCAGAGCGAATAGTGCTTGGATTCACAGATTCTAGAGTTCCAAATATTGACAATGCCTGCTTAACATAATTTGTAAATTTCTTACGATACCTGATTTTTTGAACCCCGTGCGAAGCCAGGGCGGGTCAGCTGGTAATTTATAAAATAAATATTAAAAGCGACATTCGGTATTTATGTTTAATTTGTAAAAGTTTTCTCAAAGTCAGATCATATTTTGACAAAATATGGAGTTAATATAATTTAATTTATAAACTAAAATTGTTCAATTTTACAAACTAAAAAAAACATATTCAACTAACCTTATAAATGCCATGGTTATTTGTTTTTAATTCATATATTAGTCAATAACATTTTTTTAATGGTTATTTTTCATTTTGTATTAATTATTTCAACATCAACAAAACCAAATAAATATTTTAATTCTTTTTTATTATTTTTACATAAAATGATTTAAATAAATTCCGATGTGATGTGCAATCCCAATTTACTCAGTGAAAATGGAACCGAGCCCAATCAATATCTGGGAGAAAGAGGCATAGGATAATATAATTTAACAATGAATTCGTTCTCCGTTTGCTCCGCATCAAACCCTCAAACTTGATTTAAAGACCAAAGTTCAAATTTCTTAGAAAGTTAAAAGTTACTTCTTGCTAATATAAAACCGAAATTTTGTTTTCCAATTGTTTGTATGTATTTAACTATTTTCATTATCTAATAAAATTCCCTCGCTAAGCCCAAACAATAATCATTCATCAAAAAATCATTCTCTTACATTATCAACCATTATAGAAACAAAATAGATATCAAATATGCTGCCGAATCTTATCTTCTTTGTTTGAAAAATTAGTCCTTTTCAGACTGTAGCGATAAGCACTACTCTCTATGGCGAAGAATATTTCGTTATATTGGGATGCACCAATTAGTGGTCCTTCGCCAATCGGGGTTAATCCAAATGATTCGTATGCAGTTACCCAAAGCTATGCTGCCTATGGATGTTTTGTTGGAGTTCTAGTTCTTGTTTTTATTGCACTTATGATAAAGGTATTTCGAATTTTATTATATATTTGCAAAAGAAAATGTTGATTTTTGTTTTGAATAGATTATATTGAACCGGAAACACTTTCGAACTAGAAATGCAGCTCTAAGGCAAACTATAGGTGGGATATACAAATAATTGTGATGAATTACGTCTTATAATATCTACGGATTTCTGCTTTATTTAAAGTAAACATACTACCCGCTTTGATATTGTGAAACCATTTATATTTCTGTGATCTGTGAGAACTATGCTTGACATTCTTTTTCTGTTTTGATAGCATATTGAACATTTAAAAAAATTATAGATAAAAATCATCAATCAACGCGGTAAAAAATGTAATTGCTATGCTAGATGCGCAACTGAAAATTTGTTTGTGTTTTTTCGTGTTCCTTCTTTTACATTTCGTCAATGCAAATATCAATGTTAGACATTTTTGTCTGTGCGCATACTTGGAAACCTTAACATTAAGTATTATTATAATATCATTTTTCTTCTTTTGGCAAAGTTCGAAAAATGTTCACTCTCTAAATAAATTATTTCGTGAAACGGTTCGCTTGGTTGGAAAATACGTCAAAACATTATTCAAAAGTTTTTGAAAAGACGCTGAATTTTAAACGTTCAAGAGAGATATCGAGTTTGACAATCGGTATCCTAGAACCATTTGAACGCTTCAAATTCAGCGTCATTTCAAAAACTTTTGTATAGTACTTTTGACGTGTTTTAAAACCAACAAAAATGTTTCAAACCGTCGAAGATCGCAGCTGCAAAACTATGCTGTGTTGTGTTCGAATCCCAACAAAAATAATCTCCTATACGTTGCATTCCAAATCCTAACTCTCCTGACCTTGTATATACCAAAAAGACTTTGATTAATTAACTTTGTTAATTACAGCCCGTCAAAATCAACTATCAACATTAAGTCATTCCGTCGATGCAAATACCAATTACTCACATGATGGAAGAAATAACAGTCGAGAAAGCGATGCTACCTTAAAATTTGATCTGCCTCCAACGTACGAAGAAGTAATGAAGAATTTCGTGGGCGCAAGAGAAAGACCTGAAACAACGTCAACATCTACTGGTAACGGGGGAGCTGTCGAAACAAGAAATACTCGAAGAAATTTTGGAGATGAAATAATTCCAATTCCAATTCCTGAGCCACGTATTGTACTATAAAATTGATTACATAAATAAATAATTTTCATTTCGATATAATTGTAAGAAGTTAAATTGAGAACTCAAAGAACTAAAATCAAAATATTGCATTTAATTTGTTTTCAAATATTTATTCATAGAAAAACTAAACGCATTTAAGACAAATAAATAGATTTGTAATATATTATTTTTTAGTAATCATTTTAAGATATAGCAAAATAATCTTTGTAGAAAAAAAATTTACACAAAAAAAAAAAAAAAACGATATACACCGAGTTTAAAAGATTTTGTACACAAATTTTTATACAAAAGAATTTAGTTTCAAACATTTTTTTAGGATCGATTGAGAATTGTAGCAAGTGCAGGACCCCATTTGCCGTAGGGATCTTTTGGCAAAATGAATATATCGTTACACCATGTATAGCCGATAACACGATTTTCAATAATTTTTTTAAATGCTAAATTCTCATTAAGGAGATCACGGTAATTATCGTTTGACACTACGGCTGCATCAAGTTCTGATGCTAGTTGCAGAATAAACCTATTTTCAAGAACATTTTTTAGTTGATCTGAATTTTAAATTACATTGTATTGCCATAAACTTACCTGTCGTCATAAGATGTTGAAGATTTCCCTGGTAAATTTTTACATGGTGTAAAAACAATTTTCCCTTCACGGTGTAGAGTTTCCAATTCATTTGGATCTGATGATTTTTGCTTTTGCAAACGATACTGTGGTACAACAGCTTTTACCTCATGACCCATTTTAGCGAAATAATCAAGGCATATTTTCAGACCTTTAACTGAAAATTCCTTGTTGAGGGCGTGTCTAAAAAAATTTGTTTTCTTATATTTAATTTATAATTTTTAACATTGAGCAAGGTATTATCTTACTGGTAGGCTACGTTACTTCCGTCGATTATAACCATTCTTTTTTGTGACTGTTCTTTTGATATATCTTTGTCAGGATTATACGCATTTTCATTGTATTGCTTGAGCTGTTTTTCTTCTTGGGTAGTAAAAAGTTCATTACGATGTCTTTTTGGCCTTGGTGATTTAGGACTAATGGGTGCTAACCTACATTTGACCTAAACCATGTAATTATTAGAGTTATCAAGATAAAATAATAATTTTATTATTGAGTCCACTTTGTTATAAATTATATTATCAAGAATATTACGACTTATCTACTGAAATATTAATTATCAGAATATATAGTATTGCGTACATTCTTACCTCTTCTATTGGTGTGTTCAATGGTATAAAGGCAGGAGTCGAAACTGTCTCTTTGCGAGAAGTAGCAAAATTTTCACTCACAAATATCACTGAATCATCATTATTTGATCTATTTCTTTTATGTCGTCGATGCAAGCTATTATTGCGAGGAATAATTGTATCTTCAATAACAATAACTTCGGTTTCCTGATAGTTTACATCTTCCACAATAGTAACATCATCAGTATTAAAACAAATTGTATTGGATGATATCGAACCAAAACTCGAGCCAGGTTCTTCGTTAAATGGCACTCGAGATACAGTTTTACCATTGTAACGACTTGGATTTGGTGTTGATGTTAACATTTGAGTGCTTATATTGGAATTAGATTGATTCATTCGAATCTTACCGATTGGTTCATATTCTTTGAATTTCAGGTACTTCATTTCTAGTTCTTTTACCACGTTCATAGGGGCCGTACTTTCGTCATCAATAAGTATGACTTCTGGCTTGGTCTCGATGCAAATGCAATCGTCATCTAAATTCTCAGATGAAGTTTTTGTTTCGGCAACTCTTTCAGCAGGTTCGTCATTCATAATCGTTTTAACCAATTTGAGTGGACTTTTGTTTTTGGTTTGATTATTTCGTTTTTTAATTTGGTGAACAATTTTCTTTGAAATAGCTTGACTAAGACTTGGTGATCCAAAACCAATCAATCCCGTGGGATATCTTTTTTTTGAGTTCAACTTGTATTTCTAGAATTTGTATGGCTACAAAATTAAAATAAAAATTAAATTAAAAATTTGAAGAAATAACCTGGATAAGTTCTTCTCGGTTTTTGTTGTCCTTGAATTTTTCAAAATGTTTGATTCCACTTGTTGATGCTTGCGGTTCGTTTTGCTTTTTTTTTTGTAATATAAAAGAAGAAGAATATTATAATTTTATATGTATATAGTATAGTTCACATTATAGATAAAAGAATTAATAGTTTTTTTATAATCACATAAAAAAACTATTACATACTTATATTTATTTTACAACCAAAGAGATGTTGCTATTTCGAATATTTTAAATTAATACAAATATTCGTACTACACTAAATACAAAATTTGAAACATGATTACTGTATTCTCAGAAATAAAAATACAGAAAGATGTATAGGCAGTTTTGTTGACCAGCTAGCTGAATGAGAATAGATACGTTCACAGATCTATTCAAAGCCATCCGAATAGCTTCGAGTTGTTGAATCCCTTGTGCTGATAACAGCTAATGCAAAAACAACTCAGTATATTCAAATATTTTGGATAGCAAGAAAGCTAAAATACGAAAACACTTACTGCGCCGCATCTACACCAAAGTTTGTATTTGTGTAGTATATAAGAAATAGCAAAAATAATAAAATATAAATAAAAACTAACTATACTTACCAGTTGAAATCAAGATAAAACGTTAAATGTTGTACAAAAACTACATAAGATTTAGTTAAAGCTATCAAAATTACATGGGGAATTTAATAAAACAAAAGTTTTTCTAAATTTTTTGACAGTTTAATTATTGTATTATTTTTTGTATTCGACCTTCGTTTGCAACTTCAAGGAAGTGTTTCCAGTTAAACGTAAAATAAACCAATTTTACTGTGAAACGACGTTGACTATCACACAAAATTTGAAAGCGATTGTTGTTTATTTTCGAATGACAAAAAATACAGTGAATTATTAACGTTTTTGAAAGAGTGGCGATCTTAATGTTAAGCAAAAGAATGGATAATGGATAATTTAAAAGTTCCTGACATTATTAGAAAAACTCTTGGCAATCCTTTTCAGATATTTGATTTTTATATTTATTAATAAACAAATAATTTCATTTTATCTTGATTTCTATCGTGACTTGATGGATTTCAACTTGGTTTACATTAAATAAAACTAAATCTTATGGTTTTCTTAGTTCAATTTATTTTTCATCAGTTTTACAACAATATAAGCAATAAATATATCAATTTACGTATATACCACATATAATTTAAAAAAAAAAAAAAAAAAAAAAAACGAATACCGAATATAATTTGGGAAACATCTATATAAAGTGCGATATCTATAAGGAGTAGCCAGGAAATTAAAGAAAGATTTTGTTGCATGCACAATTTTTGGGATGAAGAAAGAACAAACAAAAAAAAATTTATCGGGCAATAGGTATAACGTCGTCATCGCATCTTTAACTTGATCGATTTTTCAAATCTTCAATTTCTTTAACTATGTTTTTACGAGCAGTTTCTTCGAATTTCGATTGAAAATCGTTTGTTGAGAATATCGTTGGAATCATAAGGAATGTTTGTAGAACCTATAATAGAAAATCACATTTATATATTAATCTGACATTGGACAATTACTCATGCAACAACCTTTAGGCGCATTTTTGTGTAACTAGAATCATCTAAATGAGAATATTCTTTTCGAAGAAGCTCTCTATAACGTGTATATTCTTCTGGAGTTGAACTATTATCAAAGACGTTAGTTATGCATTTAAAAGCGATTGTTGTTAACCTACCCTAATACCAAGAGGTCTAGATCTTGGAGAAGATTGATTTCCTCTTCATATCCAGGCACCGTATCAAGAGTTTCATCGCCAAGAAGCTTCTTAACAAGTGTGATTGTGTTTTTCTAAAAAAAAAAAACACTCCCGTTATGAATAAGTCTGAGTTCAGTACGTTTTTACTTACATCCTTTAGTCCAGCATCAGAACTAAACTCTTCAAAAGCCTCACAATTTTTTTCAACACAATTCCTCTTGCCGTCGAATTCAAAATATTGAAAGAAAACAGCGAACACAATAGTCGGAGAAGAACTTATTTCACCTAGGAAATCCTTTTTCCTTAGTAAAAGTTCATCCCAATTATGATAATATCGCCCAGAACCTTGAACCATTTTCCGACGAATTTTCTCATACCATGTGCGAGCTATATCATCGGATATTTCAAGCTTTCTACATGCATTCATCCAGATTTCTTCCATTGTTGTATTTTTTTTTTTTTTGTAAAATTAAACTTCTGTACAGATATAATGAATTAACCCCGAAAGATGAAGATGAGGAATCCAATTTACAAACGAAGAAAACTAATATTAAATTTGTAAAAAAAATTGATTTATACCACTGGTAAGTGAAAACTGGAGTGACAAGCCCCTTACAACATTTCACAACCCCTTAACCGATAAGGGTTGTTTTTTTTGTTGTTGAAGAGAAGTCTTTGCACATGTGTGGAATGTGTCGTCGGAATAGTGAACGCGTTGTATTATGAATGAAAACGAAAACAAAATAAAACTGCACATTCTATTCGACAAGAACTTAAAAAATAAAATAATATAGTATTATAATACCTCATTTGTTGATTTTTGGGACATCTTTAATAAATGTTGAGAGAAATACCTCTTTCGCAGTTTTAATAGCGCTGCTTTTGATTTCTTCGCATTAGTACGGTGGGATTTTTTGAAAGAACTTTTAATAATTTTCTGGTGGAATTTTGATTGTTTTGATATAATTTTCTTTGCTTTATGTTTCGATTTCATCTCCAAATCAAAAAATGGCTTAAGCCTTTAAATATTTGATTAATAGGAATATCTCCTGTTGGCTGTTTTGATTTTGACAATTGAGGGTGCCCTGCCTGGTAAAATTTTGACTTTTCTCATCCATCTTTTAAATATTTTGACATTGTGGCTGTTACAGCAGATGTTTTTTTAAGTTACATTCACAATGCAGATTTATTTTCACGTTTTCAGCTTGAACACAGCAGACGCAACGCAGGTCGGAGCGCTTTGAAAAGCCGCAGTGGGTATTCATGCCACAAGATATTTAAGTTTTAAATTACAAAAATAAAACAACAAACCGGTCGAAATTCAGCTTTTAACTCTATTTCGAAGTTTTAGCAAGAAATATTAAACAAATAAAACAAAAAAATAAGATATCTTATATTTAAAACAATTAATGAAAGGGCTGTGTGTGTTATTTTGCAATTTAAGGCTCTCCCAAACCAACGCGAAATCGTAGCGAATCATTCACAATAACACAAAATATGACAAATACACAACGCTAAACAACAACAAAAATCTGTCGTCGGCGAATGTTTCGCGTTGGTTTGGGAGAGCCTTTATTTCGTAAGCAGTTCTATCTACGTGTACCCTCATGTACTTGCACCGTAAAGAGCACAAATAATAGGGGTATTCCCAACCAATGCAACTGGTCTTGTATCATTGTAAAAGTGCAAAAGTGTAAAATTGCTATACCCTAACCCCATTGTAAAAAAAAACTTTGCACTTTTGCAATGATGCAAGACCAGTTTGCATCGGATCGGGAATATCCCTAATGTAATGAAATTGTGTATAAATATTTGTTGCATATTATACAACATAAAACAGGATGAAAATTGTTTTGAAATTTTTAATTTATTTTTCCGCATGGTAACTGGAAAGTGTAAAGGAGGTTTTTGCCGCTATAATTTTAAATGACACGCGTAAAATATTTTCTTAACTTCACTTATGTTCTTTTACTTTAAAAAATGATTGTAGGTATTTTACATGCAAAATATTTTTAAGCGAATACACATGCACAAATAAACTATAGTATTAAGTAACTATATACACCCAGATTAAAACTTAAATCTGGATAGGTACAAATCATATAAAATTCCATCCGGATTTAAGTTATAATCTAGATGTATCGAGTGAATAATATCACTGTTATAAATTGGTACTTTCTAGTCTCGTCCTTTTTTTGGACGTTCAGAATCACTATATATTTTTTTACTAAACAGATAAATATATACATAATATGTACGTATATACCGTTGATGAAACATGGAATGTTTTTTTTTTTGCCATAAGAGCATAAAAAAGTCTAAAAAGGTATTTTTTGAGAGGTAGGAGACGGTTTTTGTGAGGATTGAATTTTTATAGAAGTATTTTGAGTGCTATTTTACCTCTACTAATCCTTGCGTTCGGTAAACTGCTATCTACCTATCCAAAAAATTTCAGATACTTTGGGTTGTTGTTGCATCAGCTGTTTTGTCACAAGGGACTACAACAACACAAACCTATCCGGATAGCCTTGGATTGATCCCTGAACGCGACCAATGTTTGAACTAGATTTATGGACAAAACCTTAAAACTTGCTGTTGCTTCTGTCATTAATGTAACAAGTTTTTACAGGATTTCTGGAAATAATTCCCTATTCGGGTTTTCATTTATCCGTTGTTTAGAATTTACGATCATCTTTAAATTCAAATGATTATAATTTTTGTCAGTTTAATTTTGTTCTCATTAGATCCAAAATTAAAAATTACCCTATGTGTAATATATTAGATCGTACCAAAATACATTATTCAGTTACGTGAACCTTAAACGCTTTCAAAAAATGACAAGAGATTTATGTTCAGTACTGCAAGCTGAATATTTTTTGCCAAATTATTTTTCAATCCGACCAAGAGAAATTTATATAAATCGATTTTAAAACACTAAAATGCAAGTCCAAACTGTTACAAATATTGTGATGTACCATCCCTTTTTGTCTAGATTGACTATATACTATAGGTGCTTTCGTCTTTTTTATTTTTTTTCATTTTGAAGTCGATTTTTTTAGAAAATTATTATCTCTCCCGCCTAAAGAAAAATAAATTGTTAAATGGATAAAATTTTGTATACATAGTAGCAGAATACCAAATGGAGAATAAATATTATGTTTTTTAATGATTTTTTTAAATATTTGTATTTTTTATACATTCGAAAATTAAATTAAGATGTATGTTCGATGAACGCAATACACAAAGTTCGTATTCACTGCCCTTATCTCCCCTTAATCTATTTTTACAAAATAAAATCTTCTCCAGCTAATAATTCGATACTTGCATTTACAGAAGATAAAATAAGATGTCATTAGTTTAAGTTAGAACACAGCCTATGATTGATAGGACGTTTTCAGCTTTTTACTTCGACGTCTAAAGTCATGATCTTCACCATCTGAAGTATCAGAACCCTGCTCTGGTTTGACATGTAACTTTGATGCATTAGATGGTGGATAGCTACCATCTCTGGCATTTTCCAGCACACGAACTGCAAAATAGGTTTGAATAGTTTAAGTCAAGAAAAATTTTCTGGGAATTGACTTACTTTGCGCTTCTAATATTGCATTTTGTTTCTTAATTTCTTCAACATCTTTTTGGTGCGAGTGGATTTTTCTTCGCATCATCTGAATGCACTCTGCAGTCTTTTTCAGAATCTGTGCTCGGCTTGCCTAAATGGAATGATGAAACAAATTTTGTTATTTAAGATCTGCCCAGGATTTTTAATAGATTTTATTTTGGCTGACTACTTTTTCGCCTTGCAATGATGGAACTGCCTCACGGAGACATGTAAAGCTATCTTTTATGTGATCTCTTCTTTTTCGTTCAAGGGCATTGTGATGAGCTCGTTTTTCTGCCTGACAAAAAAAGACTACTTGAAAAATTTGCCCAATCAATCAATAATTCACCTGATACCTGCGTGAAATTTTGTGCACCAGCATTTCTTTGTTGCATTCTCCCACTATCGGAATCATTATCATCCTTGAATTTCAAATAAGTTCAGTAGTAAATATTAATTTTTCATTCACTTAAAAATAAAATGCAAGATCAGAATAGGTAGTGTTTCACTTACGTCACTTTCTATATCAATTTCTCTATCGTCATCACTCATATTAATCAATAAACTTGTTTTTAATACTTAGTATGTTTTCTTTTACAGTTTAACAAATTTTTGTTGGATTTTTGTTGCAATACTAAAAATGCAATTGACAGAAGAAATTAAAAATGCAATTTAAATGAAATTAATTTATCAACAAAACATCTCCACTCGAATCGAAATCGTGACGACATGACAGATGACATGTGCTCATTTTGATTATTTTGAAGTAACTACAAAGTAATGCCAAAACTAATTTTCCCCATGGTTGCTTTTATACGATTCAACTTCTCATTGCGAATTTTCAGCACAATTGATTGGGAGAGAATCGTAAAGCCGGAACCACACCTATCTCATGTGGTGTGTTGTGGAGTGGTGTGTCGCTATCGCTCTATTGTGTTTCATTAGATTAAGCTAAGTACAGACGATTGTCAGATCTTACAATACTGTCAGATCTGTCAGTGAAAAAACTGTTCCAACTGTCTTACAATCGTCTAAACACACAATTTTGTCTGACAATATTGTCAGAAACGTCATTCTGACAAAAAATTGTCAGGTATATTACAATCGTCTGAACACACAATTTTTATCATTGTCAGTCGATTAGGACATTGTCAGACTCATTGGTCATTGTCAGCTGTTTTCATTTAAAACATCTCACAATTGCTGACAATTTCTTCATTGTCCGAAATGTCAATGAGTTGGTTAAAGAGAGATAAAAAAAGAGCTGACAATCAAATTGTCAGACTTTGGGAAGAAATCTACCAACCGCGGTGTGAACCGACAATTTTGTATTTTAAGAAATATGTCAATTGTCAGATATTGTGAGACCATTGACAGTTCTGACAATATTGTAAGATCTGACAATCGTGTGTACTTAGCTTTAGAACCACATTTGTGAAACGTGTTGTGTTGTAGAGTCGTGTGTTGTGGAGGAATCGCTTCTGTTTCGATAGCGCCATACAACGATGTGGACCAATAAATTTCAAGAGTGACATTTGGTGAGCTGTCAAAAACTCAATTAGAATTTTTACACTAATGTATTTTTTTGTTGCAATAGGTTTCGGGTATAGCTAAAGTTCGAAACTGTTTGTAAAATTGCACTCTACAGTTAGATCTAGTTAGTTTTGTTATGAAAAACTTTACTTCTCGTAAAACTGCGAAAGGAGTCAGTTCTATAATTTAATTTATTTATTTTTAAATAAAACCCAAATTTGTTATTTTATAACTTGGATTCTTTTATTTACTACAAGAAAAGTCAACAGTGGGGAGAAATGTTAAACAAATCTCTTCAAATCATTGACCGGAGAAATTTCGTTCAATCATCTTACTTCGTGACCTCGCCTAAAAACTCAAAAGTAGCTGGCAATTCAGTTTCTTCGTGTGAAAGAAAATAGGTCCGTTCCCAAGATTTCTCGCACTAAAAGTTGGTCAAATGTCAAATTTGAGGAGTGGGGATGAAATGCTTTCAAAGAGAAAGAAAATTGAAAAAGTCTGGAACGGTTTTCGCACTAAAATGGACTACTTTTTAAACGCCAAAAAATATATTCGACTATGGTTGCCGTAGATCAGTGATAAATCTTAAATAAAATTTTCAAGAATCACATCCCAAGAAAATAAAATGTTAACGGAGAATAAACAAACAAGCTTACATCAAGTATATTAATATACAAACAAACAAATCTTTAATTATACATTAAATTATGAAGCTTAAGCGTGTTTTTCTTCAAGTAGCACTATATAATATAAGTAATACTCAATATTATCAATTTTAAATTTTCTTTTTAAGAAATAGTTTTGCTTATTGGCGTAAATTTTTTGTAATTAGTTGATTAGTTAAAAGATTAATAAAATGATAAAAAGTATGCTTATCTAAAACTAAAATCAAAATAAAATTAACACTTGGGCAACCCTTGTCCGGCATTGATATTTGTACTCAACTGACAAATTACGTCATCTGACATACGGCAACCAGGCATTTGACATCCAGCCCAGAAATAGCCAGAAGAAATTCCTCGGACTAAAACTGGCAAGAAGGGGAAATGTTTTACTCTCTCGAGCGCGCTCTCTTTTGTAAGAATTAGCACAACTTTTGAAGTCTGGACCCATGTTCTGTAACTCGGCGATAACTTTTCGAGGCGATAAACTGCGAAAAATGGAACAAAACCCATAGGATTCCTATGAGTTTTGTTCCATTTTTCGCCGTTTCTCGCCACGAAAAGTTATCCCCGAGTTACAGAACATGGGTCCTGGAACGACTTCGGACTAAAAATGACTAAATCTGGCAGTCTGAAACTGTTTGAAACTGGGTGTGGAACACACTTAAAATGTCATCTCTCTGGGGATGTAAGCACTGCATAAAATATACAACGTGTAGATTGGGTTCAGTTGACATTAGGTCCGTTCGCTTACGCGCCAGAAACTACCCAAAACTACCATTTTTTACCAGATTTAGTCCGAAGGCGTTCGCGTACGCAAATTTTGGGTAGTTTCTGGCAGGAGAGAGCGCTCATGAGAGAGAAAATAATTTCCCCTTCTTGCCAGTTTTTACCCGAGAAATTTCTTTGGGCAAAAACTGGTAAGTGCTGTGTTGTGTCAGAAGCCAGTTTGAAAGACAAAGAACAACAAAAAATTTACAAAATGGCTGTTGTTTACTTTTTGTTTTGTCTTAGTAAAAATGTAGTTTTTTATTCGTTCACTTACAAAAATTAATTATTTTAATAAAAGAAGTTTTAATAAATAAAATAATAAATAAGAATTAATAAATTATTTAAGAAATAAAGTGAAGTGTACTTTAATTCAGTGTTTTTTTTTTTAATTCTGTTCTGAATTCTTCATATAATTCGGGATTAATAAAAAAATTACGTGATGTTCCTGTTTAGTGTCGTATTTTGTATTTGTAAATACTTACAACGTTAATTTTAATTTGTTCATCATCAAATTTAATAAAGAATATGAAATTATCATGAAAATTTCAATATTGTTGCTTTGTTTACTTTTTTGCTTTTGTTTACTTTTTGTTGACGTTTAAAAACTGGCAAATATTTTGGTTTAAGGCGTTCGTGTATTCTCGGACAGTTTCGCTTCTCTTTGAGAGAATTTCACCCCCACTCCTCCAATTTTGACAGTTTGCCAGATTTAGTCCGAGAAGTACACGAACAAACTTATTTTGTCCCAAAACCTTCTGACAACTTCTGACACGAAAAAATAATCATCCCTCAAATAAAAACCACGACTTGAAAGAAAAAATTAATGAATTGAAAATTAATGAATTGAAAATCAAATAAGTTTAAAAATGATCAAATCAACAAAATCCGCATCGTTGATTTTATTGATTTCGTTTGCATTTTATGTAAGAAGTGAAATACAAATTGGAATTGGTAATGAAGATGATGAAGTAAGTGGTCTGTACACGATCGAAGGACGGGTCTATTCACCGGAGCTCTATGCTCCAGACTCGAATTGGCAGCGTGAAACAACACTTTCTATAAACAGTGGAGAATACAAAGGCTTCCTTCGTGAAGATGGTGCATTTATTATAAGTAGTATTCCTTCTGGGAGCTATGTTCTCGAAATTCATAATCCCGACTACTTCTATGAACCAGTAAGATTCATTTTGTATAAAAAATCTCTGTATATGGATTAAATTGATTTTTTGTAGGTTCGGGTTGAAATTAATCCAAAAGGAAAATTCCGAGCGAGAAAAGTAAACTATGTCCAACCAGCACAGGTGATACAAGTGCCTTATCCATTGAAACTAAAGGCATTGACACGATTTAAATATTTCCAAACGAGAGAACAATGGAAGGTGATTAAGCTCTAAAAACTATATTCTAAGATGATTCATAATATTGTTTGCTTTTATAGATAACTGATTTCTTATTCAGTCCAATGGTATTGATGATGTTGCTTCCGTTGCTGTTGATGTTGATTCTGCCAAAGATGATGAGTGACCCAGAGGCAAAGAAAGAAATGGAAAACATGAATTTTCCAAAGGTTTGTTTTACATAATCAACTTAGTATCTTCTTCGTGAAGTATGTAAACGTAGTTTCTAAGAACTCAAATTTAAGTATGTATTTTGATCTGAGCTGTGACGAGATTTAACAACAGATTATAGGGTTAGATATAGGTATTGCATCCAATGCAAACAAAAATGATCGCTTTCTCACTCATCACTTTCTTAATGCATTCCTTATTACTTCGACCTCAAAAATCCTATCGATCGATCGAAATCATGTTGGCTAATAGTATTGTTGTGTGTATATATATTTTTTTAACATACATAGAGTGGTGGCATGTAGGGTCAGCCCCCTCCAGTAGTCGGCCACCTTGTTATAAACTACTGAATAAATAGTAAAGGCATTAGTTTATTTACCATGAAATTTTTTTTTCTCTAAAAGCCTAACTTATCTTCTGCCTGGATGCAAAGTTTTTTTTACCAATGCAGCTGCTTGTTTTCTTGTTAAAGATGCAAGTTTCCTTCAAGTTGTTCTCAGTGTGGGTTTTGTGAATGAAGAACTATAATTACCAAAATATTGAAGTTAAGTGCTTCATATGATTATTTATAGGTTATTTATAGTTCAAATTCCACTTTTCTAGCCAAAAATATTATTAAATATTATATAATAGATATTTACAATGGGGCTGCCATTAGGAGACAAAGTTTTTATAATTCCCCCAAGGTCAGTCTTTTCCCTTTTCAAGTATCCCAAAACTCAAAATTTTCAATGATGAATTTCAATGAAAGCTAAAACTGGTCCCTTAGTTTCAGTAATCAGCCCCCTGTAAACGTTAAGGTAGAATGGGCGGCTGACTATAGAAGACACATGTTTCTTATGTCAGCCGTCAATATTATTTTTACTAATTGGGGCTGACTACTGGATATTTCAGGTGGCCGACTACTGGGTCTTGAGGGGCTGACTACTCACAAATCACACTTTCATCTCAAAAAAAGTAAATAATTAGTATTGGGTAGAAAATTTACTTAAAACACCTTTTTTTGAAACCATCGTAGAAATCTAATGATATTTTCTTTTTATATATTTTCAAACAAAATTATTTTATTAACTTTACTTTCTATTTTTAGATGACTAGTGATATGCCTGAAATAAGTGAAGTGATCACGTCATTTCTGAATGGTGGTTCTAAGCAATCGGAGAAGGAAAAAAAACCTTCAACTTCGAAACAAACAAAAAAACGAAACTAAGAAGTGTGTGATTAGTTAACTTGTTTCCCCTAGCTATACAAAATTTGTATTTATAACGTATTAATTGGTTGAAATATTTCATACAAAAGCGTCATTATTTTCCTTTTTTCTTGTCAAAACCCATATCTTTTTTCATTTTTTCTTCCTCCCAACTAGTGTTGTAGTAATTCAAAATTATAAAACCACATTTAAATAGTGAATTGAAATAAAAAATTTTGTATTAAACTTATTCATTTTAATTTTTTTTTCAACAAATTTGAAGTGAATTATGTATTATTAAGTACACATCATAGGAGGCAAGATAATCTTTGATGTAGTACCTTTCGGGCAATGGTTAAAAAGTTGAATTTTCAAGTCATACTTAATACTAATACACTGGTTTCTGGGTAACTTTCATCTCTTAGGCTGTTGAAGACATCCAGTATAACGAAAGATATACATAATGTTTAGACAATTCTTAAGATTCGTTATATCGAAACCACTTTTGTCGACCTAAAAAAACACACAATAGTTTAGTTCCTTTACTTTGAAACTCTGTGCATTTGTAAAGGAACACCTAATATTTACTGATCATTTAAAAAAAATTTTATTATATCAACTTTTTAAAAGTGTAAGTAAAGTTTGAAGAAAACACTTACACTTAAAATTTATTTTATCATAACCAGACAAAAACTAATCGAAAAGGAAATTCTAACATCATCTACGAACAACAACTGTGGCAAAAAAAAATAATGTAGGTATTTACCTTACCATTTTGTTGTGCAGATAACATGAAACGTAGAAAAATATTGAGACCTATTTTGTTTCTTTTCCTTGAAACAGCATTTTTTGATTCACGTGAATTGTTCACTTAATTTTTTTGCCCGCCGATTTGAAAGGTAGTTTTTTTGCAACAATCCCGCAGCACGATATCCCGCGGAACGATTGCCTACATAATTTTCCACGGGATTGGCAATACTTATTAGTACTTTTTGACAATATTTTTTTGCATTTATATTAAATATTTTATGTTTGTTAAAATATTTAATTTTTTTTTAATTTTAAGCGTTTTTTTATTTCATACGCTTAAAAAGGCATTTTAGCAATTTTCATAAAAAAAATACCAAATGATAAAAATAAACTTTTCATACACTTAACCTCGCACCTACCCCAAATCCTATAGTGTGCCAAGCAGGGGGTTGCACGGGGGCAGCATGTACCCCCATACATACCTCACCTTGACACAAGAAAAGACTTGTACAAGAAAACTGCTACTGAAATGAATTTTGTTCATGCGCTGTTGATTTGTATTGAAAAAAGTAGGAATCGGTGGGAAAACGTTACACGAGAAACGTGATTTGGGATATCGTTCTGCGGGAAAACGTGACGCGGGAAAACGTAGCCAACCCAATTTACATACAGGGTTTCCCATAAACAATGATCCAAACTGAAACTGGTGATAGGCCAGTGGCCTATAATACAGAACAACAATTCAATTAGTCAACAACTACTTGTTTCAATATACGTGTTCAACAAGTGAAACTCAATTTTGTAACACAACAAAAATTATAACAATTGTTAAAAAATAAAATTTCCCTCGATTTGTTGAACAGGATAATCTTGTTGAGTCGTAGAGTAGCGAAATTGAATATTTATTATTTGTACATTTGCGCATGTATATGAAGTGCAGTTCCGCCGAGTGCGGTCCTAGCTTAAATTGTTGTTTAATAATAATTTCTTCAAATATTGGGAGGTATACAAAAATCAAATAGATGATTAATGCCAATTTTTGTTTACCTATACGCAAATAAAAAACATAAAAATAAAAACCAATTCACAACTTGAAAAATACTCTGAACGAAGTACGAGTAGGTATGTAGCAAAAAATGTGAAGGCATTCGTATAAGTTATACATAATTTCGAGGTTAAAAGTTGTCCCAAACAAGCAACATTACTAAAGGAGATGGAAACCCTTTTAAAGTAAGTCCCCTTTCACACGAGGAAACTGAGATTTCAGCAACTTTCAGTTTTTGGGTGAGAAGGGCACCAAGTAAGAGGATTGAACGGTCTACGATTGGTGGGAATTGAAAATTAAAAGAAAATGTCAAAAAATCTCCAGCAACTTGTTTCCTCGTGTGAAATTAACTGAAAGTTTCCTCGTGTGAAAGGGGACTTACACTGAAGGATAGATATACGATCAAAATAATCTTCCCATTATTTATTCCAAGAAATTATTCAATTTTCAAATACAATACAAAAAAGAGGAGCATCCAGATACAAAACCAAAACTTAGTTTCCAGCCATGATAGGGGCTCCATCCTCAGTGTTGAAATATACACTTCTCTCGATACCTGATTCAGTGATGACACCAATCCTACAGACTCCACCAGAACTTCCATCATGATAAATTGCATGTTTAACAGCTAAAAACAAAAAAAAAGGGATATTGTTCAGAAAATTCTTAGATTATTTGGAGCAGAATATACCTTTCTTAACAAATTCTACGCAATCGGCCTTAGTCATGTTTGGTCTATAGAACTCTCTTACAAATCCATAAATATAACTACTACCAGATCCACCAATTGTAACACCCTGACGTACCAACATCCCACCTAATGGAATCGAGTAGACTTGTCCACCATTCTTTTTGTCCCACCCAGCGACAATAATTCCCGCCACGAGAGAATCGCGATAGTTGTAGCAATAGTTTCGGAACTCTGAAGCAGCTTCAGACACAAGTGGTTCTTCGCCTGTTTGATTTCTTAAAGAACAAGAAACATATTAAATCGCAAAACAAACATTTCACGAACTTACTCGTGATAGTTCAAGGAATATGCGACAATATCAGCAATTGCTTGAGTATCAGCAGCTGACCCACTGCGACAGCAGTAGATCTTATCCGAGATCTTAGTTAGCTTGTCGGTGACTCTGTTGGCCACATACACGCCGGTACTGGTACGCGAGTCCGCTCCAATCACAACTCCGCCATCGAATTCCACGGCCATGATTGTGGTCTACAAGATTTTTCTTCTAAAAAATTTCTGGTTATCAAATGAAAAATATTAAACTTACTCCAGTGCTGTGAGGAGCATCCATCCAATCGTTACCGAAAACCATTTTATTTATTTTTTAATAATTTAGTTCAACAAAGAATATAGAATGCGGCAGAAAAACTTGCAAATTCGTGCTCGGTGCTGACTTCAAAAATCAAATGACTCGATGCTTTTAAAATGCCAAATAATTTTGACAGTTACCGGTGCTACCAATATTTAATTAATGTCGAATTCCTTTCACTAATGTCGAATTCCTTTCAACAAAAGAATCGAATTTTTTTCTAAAAGAATCGATTTTTTTTTCTGAACAATTCGAATTTTTTCTGTCAAAACAAATCTTGCTAATTTTGCAAGATTCAAGAAAGATTTACACCGATTTGCACACACACTTACAAGGTTTGAAATTTCTAAAATGTCAATATGAAAAAAAATTGTGTTTTTGGTTGCAACGAATTTTCGGTGAATTTTATAGTAAATATTTGTGCGTTGTTTTTCAAATAATAATAATAATAATTTCCAAATTGAATATTTTCTGGAAATTTTACTTCAAAATTGCTGCTATCTAGTGCCACACACACAATCACAAAAAAAAATCGATTCTTTTCGTCTTTTCGTATTCCTTTCAACGACAGAAAAACTTCGATTCTTTTTAGAAAAAAATTCGATTCTTTTGTTGAAAGGAATTCGACATAAAAAAAGAATCGAATTTTTTTCTAAAAAGAATCGAATTTTTTTCTTCGATTCTTTTTAGAAAAAAATTCGATTCTTTTGTTGAAAGGAATTCGACATAAAAAAAGAATCGAATTTTTTTCTAAAAAGAATCGAATTTTTTCTGTCGTTGAAAGGAATACGAAAAGACGAAAAGAATCAATTTTTTTTTGTGATTGTGTGTGTGGCACTAGACAGCAGCAATTTTGAAGTAAAATTTCCAGAAAATATTCAATTTGGAAATTATTATTGTTATTATTTGAAAAACAACGCACAAATATTTACTATAAAATTCACCGAAAATTCGTTGCAACCAAAAACACAATTTGTTTTCATAAAAAAAAATTGTTTTCTTAAAACACTGCGGCATTGAATTTGACATTTTTAGAAATTTCAAATCTTGCAAGTGTGTGTGCAAATCGGTGTAAAATCTTTCTTGAATCTTGCAAAATTAGCAAGATTTGTTTTGACAGAAAAAATTCGAATTGTTCAGAAAAAAAATCGATTCTTTTAGAAAAAAATTCGATTCTTTTGTTGAAAGGAATTCGACATAAGATTATTGTTATTTGTGTGGTTTTTGTGTTGTTTGTCAATAAAGTAATATATCTTGGAATAAAAAAATCATTTTTATTGATTCATTAGAAGATTTGTGTTTTCTTCACTCTACACGGTGGTGTGTTTATTGAAAAGAAAATATATCTATTAGGGTGGCTCTTTTGTTCGCAATGTCTAAAATTATTCTAAGTCCTTTCCTGAAAGTGATCAAAAATCTCCAAAATTGGCACATTTTAAGTAAATTTGGCACAAATTTGAAGTTCTATTAAGGGCCAGTTGTACAATAGTGGTTCAGCCTCGGTTCAAGATTTTAACTCACCGATTTCGGCGGATTAACTGAGGTTCAACGCTGGTTCAAGTTTGGTTATTTATTATCACACACTTGATCAGTAAACCACTGTTGAAACTCAATTAATCCGCCGGAATCGATGGATAAAAATTGCTGAACCACGGTTTAAATATTTGTACAACTGGCCCTAAGAGTGCAAAAATTTTATTCCTCGAAGAGGTAGTGTCCAATAAAAAAACATTAGGGGTATTTCCGATCCGATGCAACTGGTTTTGTATTATTGCAAAAATGCAAAAGTGTAAAATTGCTATACCCTAACCCCATTGTAAAAAAAAAACTTTCCACTTTTGCAATGATGCAAGACCAGTTTGCATCGGATCGGGAATATACCCCTATTTCTTTTTTTTACTTTTAAGGTGCAAAAAGGCTGGGATTCAATCCGTATAATTATTTTTCGGTGTTACTAAGCTAGCCGCGTTAAAAAAAAATGCACAACGTGTTTGTATGTACATTGTACAGGTACATAATAATAATTTTTAGGACAGGACAAAAAAGAAATTCAAACATTGCCAAAATAAGCGCTACCCTAATATCTATAGGGGTATTCTCGATCCGATGCAAACTGGTCTTGCATCATTGCAAAAGTGCAAAGTTTTTTTTTTACAATGGGGTTAGGGTATAGCAATTTCACAATTTTGCATTTTTGCAATGATACAAGGCCAGTTGCATCGGATCGGGAATACCCCTTATGTATTATATTGTTGTGTGTGAGTCAAAGTGACATTTCGATAATAAAATATCCTTATACAGACACTATTCAACACTCAAACGCGTTTAGCTTTTAATGCCACTATTCAACGTTGCAAAGTTTTATAAATACGATTTTCGTTTTTAGAGGCATTATTATAAAAAGTGTATAGGTTTATGCACTCGCTATAATGCGTTTATAAATTCGGCGGATTAAATTTGCATTGGGCCCTACCAATAACAAAATTTAGAGACGACTTAAATATTTTAGTAAAATGTACCATATTGTATATACTCATCTATATTAACAAACCAAACATGCTATGAATTAAATATTAAAGCAGACTCTACATGTGATGTATATGGTTCATTATTTATAGTCTATACCATTATGGTTCATTAGGGGTATTCCCGATCCGATGCAAACTGGTCTTGCATCATTGCCACATCAGCCAAGCAATATTGTCATTGCCATTGCCTAAGCGTCTCCATTAGCAATATTCAAGGCAATGGCAATGAGCCAAGCAATTTATTTTCTCAGTTATTGCCAATGGAGCCGCTGGGTGAGTCCTGAGAACTCAGTTTTATAAAATGACCAATTTGAATCCGGCCCTCCCTGATTGTATCTAACGTTTCATTACGTGATTACGTTTTTTTGACGTTGTCAAAATCAGCTGACAAGTGCATGCCGACATTTTTGTTTTCTTTAGTACTTCTATTAAATAAATAAAAAAAGACAGAACAAACAAAAATATAAGAATCAGATATCGGGGATTTAGTTACGCAAAAAAATTGAAATTGATAAGAAACTGATAAATTAAATTAGTAATTGGTCTATCTTTATACTGCGAAGATACTTATTTGTTTTTTCGTTTGAGTGCAGGAGTCATCAAGACAACAGAAATAAAATACCCAAAAGTTCATTAATTTCCTAAAGTTAATTTTTAAACAAATTTAAAAAATGGATGCTTTTGAGGTCCTGCTTTTCTTTCTTATACCATTCTTTTTGTTCTGCTTGTGTGGCTTTTGTTGCAGAAAGAAACAAAGGGGCATTATATTTTCAAGTAAGTTTTTTTTTATCTTAACGTAATCCATTGCATTGGTATATATGTACATAAGTATCTGCAAACAGTGTTGTAGTATGGCCTGCACTTGCACATTTTAATATACAAACCATGTGGTATTATAAGTATTTGTTTACATTTGAAAATGAATAATGTTTCGATAAAGGTAAATGCAGCAATAGTCATTAATCTTAGTGTTTGGGGTTTAACGTTAAAGTGAATCATGGTTGTAAAAACAGCACCAAGAATAGGATGTTGTGAAATCTTTTCCAAAGATGTAGGTATGTACCTATAAAATAAATGCCACTGTGAATTTTTTAATGAAGAATTGAAAATCTAAGTTTGACGGTTTCAAGATAATAAATACTAAATTTAAAATTTCTGCAATATTTTCAAACTAATTAATTTGTAAAAAAACACTAAATTGTTGTCAAAAACATAAATGTGGATAGTGCAAGAAACCGATCAACATTCCAAAGTCGGAAAGACTGCAACGCTTTAGGACTTTGAAATATTGAATTTTTCAGTTAGTTTAAACTTCAACTCCACAAAAAATAGTTAAATTTGGTATTCCAGGCTTTTAAAATATGTTCCATCCAAGGGAATGTTTTTAAAAAAACTGTTGAAATTGGCGCTTTTCTGCTACTGAACATACCCTAAGCGGAGCAATTGACTATGTTTTGCATAGTATAAGGTACATATGTATGTAATCTTCTAATTATTTTTAGTAAAAAGAAACACAATTTAGAAAAAAAGAAAGGAATTTATATTCTTATTTATTTCATTAAAAGAAAAGTTATTAATTAAACTAAACAAAATACTTTAAGGCCCGTTTGCTGATACTACACATAACGATTTAAGTTGAACTTAAATTCTTAAGGGGTACTTTTTCCATGTCATAAAGTGATACTTAAGAAATTAAGTTCAACTTAAATCGTTATGTGTAGTATCAGCAAACCTCCCTAAAAGATACAAAATTACTTCTGTTCGCTGTTGCTCTTTATCTCAGAATAGCAATCAATAATTAGTTTCAATATAGTTTATTTATCTGCTGTCGTCTCTGTCTTTTTATTTGTGTTCATAGTTGATGTTGATGATGATGATAGAGATGTATTCTTAGTACAGTAGTTACAATGTTTATATAAGTGTACAGATGTAAATACATGTTCAAAAATTTATTTAAAAAATCATATTTTGAAAAAAAAAATACCTCAACTTTTACAAGAATTTTTACTTTTATAAAATAATTTTATTAATAATTATTAAAAAAATTCACAAAAATATTTGTTTACTTATGAGCCACTTTCTTTATTGTGGACTTTTGGCCATCGCCTGTCCACAATTGATTTCTGAACACAAACAAATTTTTAATATTTCACAATTACATATTTAAATTAATAAAAAAAAATAGAAATTTTCTATAAATCATTACGAGAGCTAGTAATTTGAATTTAAAATGGTTGGAAAGAGAATTTTGCAGAACTGCTAATAGCTACCTAATTTATTTCATTACCAATCTTTTTTTTTTTAATCGCATTAACAAATTCTTGCCAATAACACATACAGGATTGGCCGAGAGTTGTTAATCGATATGGTGCCACCCAATTCATTTATTATCAAAAATAAAATAAAAATAAAGCTAAAAGTATCGAACACCGTACTAATAAATAAATAAATTGGGTGGCACGACAGCTCGTGTAGAACCAGGGCCTAGTGACTTACAACTCTCAACCATTCCTGTGTGCGTGTTACTGGTAGGAAGGGAGGGACCTACAATTTTCTGCCAAATCCGAGCGGCTAAGGTGAGAAGCACTTTTTCATGACAAGAGATACTCTTGGAGGATTTGCCATTTCCTGGCAAAAGGCAGTACCGCGTGAAAAATATTTCTGTTTTTTTTTTTTTTTTAACCTTGGGTACTATATTTCTTTTTTCTCAGGAAAAAAAAGGAACATCTTCGCAATTTATTTTTTTTTTAAAAACTGAAATACCATAAATAATTTTTTTTTAGAATGTTGCCCCTTCTGTACACGCTCTTTTGTTTTCATGCATCTTATCATGCAATATCCGCTGGATACAAATAAAAATAACAAATACAATACAATACAAACAAATACAAAATCAAAAACTTAGATATTTATCTGAAATTAAACTACGTATATAACTTATACATAATGAATTCGCTAACAAAATTAAAAAACGATAACCCCCGAAAAATCGAATTGCTTGTTGACTTGTTATCTATCAGTTTTCACAAGAAAGAAACAATATTATCATCAATTTGTATTTTTGATATTACATATTTATTTCCCAAACTCGTTTCTCTATTCTAATCGCTAACCCTATTCAGTATTCAGTATTAGTTTGATTTACGTGAGAGATCTATTTAATAAAATGCATTTTTATGTTTTTGATACAACAACGTCTTATTTAGTTATAACAACTTCTGTTTTTACTTTAATTATTATTACGGGATTGTTCATACATAAACGAACATCAAAACTAAGAAACTCGTTAATGAAAAGTTAGTTAGAAAATTTTGTTTAAATTATTTAATATTCTTGATCATTCGGCTAGTGAATGTTGAACCAAAATTAATTTGAAGTTTTCGATAAAAAAAGCCAAAAACGAAAAAAATGAGATATGAAATCAATTGACAGTTATATTTTGATTCTCATATCTCTCTGTTTGTGGTGTTCTTGTGCCGAGATATATATATGTACATTCGTCATATACGTTATAACATATACATTAATTTTATTTAATGATGAAATAGTTATTGATAAAACAGACTGAATAATTTTTATGTCTATTCAAAATGACGTTCCAAGACCATTTGCACTTGAAAACATCAAAGAATACAAAATTTTGACCGGATTTTTGTGTCAAATAACCCTATGGTCGTTCGTTGGTACTCTACCTTCCGCAGGTATACATTTTACATAGGTTGTAAATTAATTTTCCATTCAGTGGCACTCACGTAAAAGTTTTTTCTATGGGTGCTAAAAAAATTTAAATTTATTTTTGAATGAAAAAGATCATCAAAATGGAATATAAAGATAGTTTTACTTTGTAATATTTTTTTTAATAATAATAAATTTAATATTAGTACCCATTTAGTTATGCTAAAACGAAAACCTGCACTACACTTCAGAAAAAATCATACCAGGTTAGTCAATAGCAAGACGTTAAAATTTGAAGCACTGAAATAAATGTTTAAGTCGTAAAACTATGTAGTGATATTCATTGCGAGTGTTACCTGTAGTACTATTTAATGGTACATAACTATAATGTAAATTGGTTGCAAAAATTTTTTCGGATATGTCTGCTCAAGTTCATAAATTTTTGTCTTGTAAAACAAAAGTGAAAAAATTATTTTTATTATTTATTGTATTATTCATACTTGAATGTCAGTTTATTAGACTTGACCATTCTTTATTCCGTCAATTTCATTGAATTTCTGAACAACAACAACAACTTAAAGGTGCTACCACCAATGGTATACGAATTAATTTATAATTCGTTTTAATTAATTATTTGGCTGGAGATATAGCTATTTCAAGGGGTGCCAAGCCCTATCATCAGTCTTCTTATTAGTGGTGCTGAGCTTTAATCCAATTTTATTATGAAAAACTTTGTGCACACCATGAGATTCGAACCCACGCATATCAGATTTGCTCAGTCTTAGAAGTCGTATGCACTACGCATTCCACTACTTTAGACCACTGACGTCACAGGTCGAGATGTGTATCGTTTCTTTATCAAATGCATTTGGAGCATCAGCATTTTTCTAAGCGCCTTCAAGTATGCTGTCTTGTTCCGCCTCCATTTTTCTCCATACCTTATTTCAATAGACTACAATTCGTAGTACGTATCAAAGGGGGAGAGGTTGGAAGATCGGCAACAGACCAGACTTTTAAGTTATTATTATTATTTATTGTATTATTCATACTTGAATGTCAGATTATTAGACTTGACCATTCTTTATTCCGTCAATTTCATTGAATTTCTGAACAACAACAACAACTTAAAGGTGCTACCACCAATGGTAGACGAATTAATTTATAATTCGTTTTAATTAATTATTTGGCTGGAGATATAGCTATTTCAAGGGGTGCCAAGCCCTATCATCAGTCTCCTTAAGTGAAAAAATATTTTTTTAATATATTTCTTACTATACAATTATTATAATCCATAGAAAAAAATTTAAATTAAATATTTGTTATATACAATTATTATAATCCATAGAAAAAATAGAATTTATATTAAAAAGTAAATTAAAAATGTTGCCTGCGAAAAACTAACTGACGGAATTTTGGTTTTAAATTTAGCGGTTAATATTATGTCCAGCAACACATATTTGTGCGGCTCATTATCGAAAAAAGAAGTATTAGGAATTATTCCTGTGTACCGATTCTTCAAAGCTTTTGAAACTTCCAATCGAATTTCTAGAAGTGCGTTTACTAATCCCAACCCGCCTTTTCAAAATCGCCAACAATTCTCAATCCCGCTAAAATTCGGTATTCGATTAATCCGGATTAAAATTAAATCCAGATATAAATTAATTTATATCTAATAATTAAATCTATTTCATAATATTCACTTGTTAAATCCACATTTAAATTATTAAAGAAATCAAATAAATATATTAAATAGTAATAAAAAGAAAGCGTAAAATTAAGAATAAATCCACAAAAATATGGATTTCATTCGTAAAAATACATGCTAAATGTTAGCTAATGGTATTGCTTAACTATAAATTAGTTCTTTAGAATGAATAATGAAATTCATTGCAAAGAAATTTGACATTTCAAAATTCAATTTTCGAGTGTGTCTGTAATACAAAAAAGCTTATCTACTGGATTAATAATTTTTTGGACAGTTGGTATGATTAACGCCCATATTATTCACTCGATACATCCAGATTAAAACTGAAACCCGGATAAATTTACATTGAATTTGTAAAGTAAAGTATTACATCTGGATTTAGTTTTAATCTGGATGTATCGAGTGAATAATATATAATAAGGGTATTCACGCAACGTCGTAAGTTTACAAATTGTGTAAAAGATAAGTTTACCAAAAGTTTGCGTGAACGCCCTTTTAATTCATTTGGTAAAATGCAGTGCAATTGAATCAGCTGTTCTTTAAACGTCAAATACGAAAATACGTATACAAATAAGCGTGTTCGGATTTCGAAGTTATTTTTAAATCGGAGCAAAATATCTCGGAACGGACAAAATGTAAGGTTCACTAAAAAAACGGTTTTTTTTTTTAAGCCTGACGGGAATTATGTGTGTAGAACTGTAATAGTCGCAAACTCATGGCAGTGATAGAACGAAAATGACCGAATACAAGATAAATCACATGGCACGCCCATAATGGTAGATATCACCTTCAGTTTAGTTCACTTTCGTTTTCGGCAGTAAAAGTTGTCCTGAGCTCAACTGAAATTTGATGAAATAAGAATAAAAAAAATAAATGGTTCCTTTCACTTCGATAACTCGGAAACCATACCAAATACAAGTAAAAGCATTAGCATATCCATATGGCCTATTATATGGATTTGTGTAAATAAACAATGCTGATCCATAATAGTCAGAAAATGTGGATTTCCTAATTATTTTCTTTTGTATAAACAACGTTTTAAATAAAACTTTTATCGTCAACTAATCTCAATGCGATAGTTACAGAACACGGGCAGTTTTCTTTTAGTTCTCTGAGATACCTAATTATCATATTTCTGAACACGCCTAATTCACAATGACGTTTGGTTAAGTTTACCAAAAAAATTTGGTTAATTTTATCCAGCAAAATGCTTGGAGAATTTTAACCAAATTGTAACATTGTTCGTTTACTCCCCAAACCTACCCATTTCTACCATTTTTAGCCCGAAAGACTGTCAAAGTTCATAGAAAAAAAATAAATCTGGTAGAATCTGGCAGTTTCGGGCAAGTACGCGAACAGACTTTGTGTAAATCATTTCTCATTTCATTTGGGTTCTTGTACAAATTTGGTGTAGTGGTTAAAAACACATTAAAAAAAAAAAATTCTTGGTTGTTTTTTTTTTAAAGACCTATTTTTTTTTTAATAATTGAATAATTTTTTATTTTTAAAAGTGTTTGGTCTAAACTCAAAGTAAATTTAAAATGCATGTATATCTGAACATTGACCTAAAGCTCAGCTACGATTATTTGCAATTCTTTAAGCTAGAGAGATTTGATTAATGTAAGTATTTTTTTTTTATTTCTTTTTTTGTTTAACCGTTAAAATCGAAAAGAAGTCTGTAAATATTTATGTATGTATGTATATAAATAGTATACATAATATCAATAAAGTTTACTTTACATGTAAAAAATGTTAGCCTATTTTAGACAAGGATTTTAAGGTTTTTAGGCCTTCTTTCGGTAAAATTATCTGTTTTAATATTAATCCTCTTCACAAATTTAAGTAGAACTGAGTATCAGTCGTTGCCAATCGATTAATTGTCAGAAGAACCTCAGGAATCCAAAAATAGAAACCAAGAAATATATATAGGCACTAGACTTTGACGAAAGGTTCCAAGAAATACATATTATGTGTTTTTGTTATTTATTGTCATTTATTTATTTCTGTATTTATTCTACAACTGTTAAACTTAAACTATATTATTGAAATAGTTTGTTATGTTGATGTTACACTTTATAAAAAAAAACGTTTTTCAATGCAAAATTTTTTTTTGTAAATGGTTCTTTTTTTCCTCCACTGTTTCGCTTGAATAAGCTTAGAAATACTTTAAATTTAATACAAATATTATAGTTTCAGTTTTATTTTAAAGTAAAATCCTTTTTTTAACCTCTGGATGAAAATATTTTTTTTTTACATGCAATTCTGGAACACCCTGTAAAGAATTTTTCTTAAATTTTATCAGTTTTATAGCATTAAACTACTTTAAATACTTTCTTTTTTTAATGTGCACCAAAATAAAAAAAAGAAGACTTTTGGTACACCTCAAAAAATATTTACACTCTGTTTTTACTTTAGTTATTTATTTTTGACAATTTTTCAGGTAAAATAATAAGTCCATTTCTAGTGGGAAGAATGTGATGGTATTTTAGCAGAAGATTCTGAAACACCCTGTAAATATTATTTCTTAACATTCATAAACTTTATAGCGTTGGAAAATCCTTCAAGCAGAAGAAAAAATTGTCACGATATCTTTATTCGTTTAATAGCTATGAATTTTGCAACCATTAAAAATACTTACAAATATGGGAGCTGTTAAAGGTTGTTTCTAATTATATACAGTCCAGAAAATCAAAATATAAACAAATTAGAGCGTGAAAACTTAAAAAGTTTTGTCTCAAAGTTAAAAAAGACGTTTTTTATAATCTAGCGAAAATTTTATAAATCTTACTTTATATCAAATCACTTTACCGTTCACAAAACACAATAACGTAGAAACAGCAGAACTCAGCCATTGGGCGGGTTCAATAAAAATAGCTTAACATCTGAATTTTCAGATTTCTGAATTTATTTCGTTGAACGGAAAAAAAATCTGAAATTTCAGTCGAAAGTCATTGTTTCAAATTCCAATAAACAAAAAGTTCGTTAATTTAAATAAGTATTAAATTTTCATAGCAAAAACTAAAAAAATCAACCACCAACAAGACGAAAATTATAAAGTTCAGCTTTTATATGTGCTTTTGGCACTTCCCCCACCACAAACAACTTTTATCTGAATTTTCAGATGAGAATTTCTTGTCTGAAAATTCAGATGAAACGTAACTAAACGTAACTAAAAGTCACTAAAAGTCATCTAACTTTTTATGACAGCTGGCCAATCAGAAGCTCCAAAAATTCAGAAATCTGAAAATTCAGATGTAAAACGTAATCGATTTAACGCACCCATTGACTTTTTTACTATTTTAAGGATTTAAAATCTCAAAAAACATTCCTCGAAAAAAAAACGGATAAAAATTCCTTTTGGCGCCCCCGCATTTAGCTGTCTAATTGTGCGCCTTCCCTGTGTGGATGCATTTGTGTTTGTGTAACTCACACTATTTTGAAAAATGCTTCACTTTTTCCTCGATATGCCCGTTCCTCTATTTCTTGGTTCTTCTTCTAAGAATATACATTATCGAAGTAAAAGTTAGGAGTAAGTCTAGTTTGAAACTAATCCAGTGTGTGATGGCCCAATGTACTAAAACAAATCTTCAGCTTAAGTTGAAAAAAAAAAATTATTGAAACATTAGGTTTGTTCGAAGTCAGCCCTGGGTCGCCCTGAACTCGCCCTGAAGCGTTTTATGTAGCACTTTTTTCGCCCTAGGTTATGTGCACTGTTTTCGATGTGTTTTCAGGGCGAGCTCTGAATAACTCACGAGACCCAGGTTTTTTCTTGGAGCAAGAATTCAGAGCTGCCAAAATTCAATTAAGCTGTTGGCATTCAGGCAAAAACAAGTGTTGTAATAAATATCTTGGTAAATATGTATTAGATATTTTGTTGATAATTTTTGTTATTTATTTGTTTTCACGTAATTAATGACGACATTCCAAAATATACAACAATCTATGAAACAGTGAAATGAATAAAAAACAATCAGGTGGTAAAACTTGTAGCACTGAAGCGTTCGATGTAAAATAAAAACCCGAGCAGCCCTGAGTTTTTTGACAATTGACTGACATTCCCCAGGTCACCCTGAGGCAGAGGACATCGAATAAACCTATTGTCGTCGTGGATACTAAAATAAAAGCCGCCGAAGGGGAACAGCACTGTTTGTGATTGGTCACTTCTATTTCTATTTATTCAATGGTTCAGATGATCGACTGTACAATGCCATTAATTTTGTGGTCACTGTGCGCCGCAGTGGTTCCAACTTCCAAGGTGGAAAAAACCCCAAATATTTGAAAGGGTGCCACAATAAAGTTGATGTGATTTCTTGAATTTACATATTATGTACATATAGGTACTAAAAGAAAACGCTTATTTTTCTTATTTTTTTATTTTTATGTCATTCAGTTTCGCAGTACAGTTACCACAAAGTGGTTTCTTTTTCGTTTTCAGAAATTTTATGTTTTTTTTAAGCTGATTTTATAGGCGTATATTTTTTATACGAACGTTGGTAAAAAAAAATATTTATTTTAACAATGGCATATTTCGCTTTACTATTAGATTTATCGTTATGTCAAATAGATTTACACATTTAGCACATATGGCTCTTAGTCGGAGCTACCTCTGGGTCGTTTCATTTTTGCTTTTTAATGGCACGCACAAAAGAAGCTAAACAATGCTAACTATTGGCTCTAATAAGACTATTTTATGTAAACCTAATACTATATGCTATTTGTCATATAAAAACAAAAGGTCACTTTCGGCCACTTACCCCGCCAGAAGCTTTTATGTGTAACAAACGCATGTGTCCCAGAACAGGACTTTAAATCGACTTCTTGTATTACCGTTGCTAATTTCACAGATATTTTGGTTAAATTTATTGTGATTCATAGTTGCAGTTTCGTTAAATCTTTGGTTCCGTTAGCATTAATTAAAAAGTGTCAGAATAACAAATTTTGTCAGGAAAAAAAGGGTTGTGCCAATTCCAATGTGTTAACTTCCTTGGAAACTATTTAAATGAAAAATTCAGTTATTTGAAAACGGATGAGATTTAAAAAATTGTTTTTGACAGGGTGTAAATTAAATAAGACAAAATTTGAGTAAAAACAAAAAATAAAAATTTAGAAAACACCTATAATTTTAAAAAAGATGTATTTATATTTGTTTTAGAACCCTGTCTGATTAAGCTCAAATTGTTATAACTTTGGATCTAAGACTAGTTTTTGTAAGTACCTTTTAAGAAACTTCAATAATATGGAAAATTTTTAAAAGTAAAAAAAACCAGTATAAAAAAAAGTTTGATCAAAATGTCATATAATTTATTTATTATGAAAAATATTTTAATGCACAAATTTGCTGTTACTATTATACAATATTGTAGTGCAAACATTATAAAAAATAAAAACCAAATTATTGACAGGGTGCCCAAAAGCCTGGTCCAAAGTAGGGGTTTTTCCAAATTTAAAAAAACTGCAGTTAATCGAAAACCGTTATGATTCGGTATGGACATATTACTTAATTCTGACAAGTAGTCAACTGACCTATCACCAGTTTCAGTTTAGACCATTAATTATGGGACACCCTGTATTTGTTTTTGTACTGTTACTACTGTCCTATTTTTTGTTAAAAAGTTATTATTGCAAAATACTGAAAAGCTGTATTAAGAAAACAATTTTATCTACGGAGAAGATTTTGAACTCAAATTTAATAAAATACACCTTGAAGTCATAGAGCGAAGTTATAATCGAAAACGAGTTCGTAAGGTTAAATTCGCCAATAACATATTTTTTTTCATTTTTAAAAATGTCAGTGCAAACATCATAAACAACTCAGCAAAAATTATAACTTGCGGATCTGATGCAAGGTGTCCCTCATATGAGACGACAAGTATACTGGACTATAAGTAGACAGTATAGTTTTCGAGTAATATTCATCATATTTGTTGGATAATGAGAACTTATTGCATTACTAGCCCCTGCCAAATTTCAACAAGATCGGCCTACCCGTTTGGTTTTTATAGAATTTTTTCTACTTGGTCCATAGAAAAGAACCACTGTGCACCGTCTGTCCCAGCATAGAGTAATTTTTTTCTTGAAGATCCAATTAATAGAACTCAGGAAATAAGATTTTTCAGTGTATTTTGGAGATTTTATACTAAGCTTTTAATCAACAAATAAGTGTAAATAAAAAAGGGGGTAAGACTTGCTCAAAAAGCCTATTATATTTTGAGTTTTATCAATCGTATGGTCAAAATTTAAGCATTTGAGCATAGATAACATTTATAAAGTTACTATTTAAAAAAAATTCATTTAGGTACAAAAATTAGGAAAAATCGCTGTATTTTAATCACCACTCTCACCAAATTTTGCGCGATTTTAGCATTCGTTACCACGCATACTCCTTCAAACTCTCATATTTTGGTTATTTATTACACATATAGGGCACACCCAAAATTTGCTGTCGACTCTTAATCTATGTATGATGCTGATTTTTAGTTTTGGCTTTTAAAAATATAAAACAGCATAGAATAACAAAATTCAGACATTCAGTTAGCGTCTGTGTCATCGACAGCATCAAACATTATTATGTACGGCAAGGATTATAGTGAGCCTCGAAATTATCAATGTGCGTCTCAAAGTTAACATCATCATCATTATCATTTCTGAGTTTTTTTTATAATCTTACAGATTCTCCCAAACTCTGGAGAGTTGTTGGAATATTTTGTTTTTATTTGATTTATAAAATATTACGCAGATGTTGCTGTCCAACTAAAGGAAGTGAAGATCCTATGAGTGAGTAATCCATATCATAATTCTATCATATTAGGTTTGTTCGATGTCAGCCCTGGGGCGCACTGGGTCGTCCTGAACTCGCTCTGAGGTGTTTTATGAAGCACTTTTTTCGACCTAGGTTATTTGCACTGTGTTCGATGTGCGTTCGGGGTGAGCTCTGAGTGACTCTCACGAGACCTAAGTTTTTTCTTGGGGCAAGAATTCAGAGCTGCCAAAATTCAAATCAGCTGTTGGAAGTCGAATTTTTTTTCTAAAAAGAATCGAATATTTTCTGATGGTTGAAAGGAATACGAAAAGAATTGAATTTTTTTTTGTGATTGGGTGTGTGGAACTTGACAGCAGCAATTTTGAAGTAAAGCGTCAAAAAATATTCAATTTGGAAATTATGAGGAAGAATAAAATTCACCGAAAATTCTTTGCAACCAAAAACACAATTTGTTTTCACACCGTGACATTCAATTTGAAATTTTGGGAATATCAAATCTTGCTAGTGTGTGTGCAAATCGGTGTAAAATCTTTCTTGAATCTTGCTAGCAAGATTTGTTTTGACACACAAAATTCGATTCTTTTAGAAAAAAAATCGATTCTTTGGTTGAAAGGAATTCGACATTAATTGCTCATTTTTATCTTCGTATTAACTTTTACAAAACACAAAAAAAAAGATAGACTATGAAAAGAGTTTTGAGAGAAAATTGTAACAATTGATTTGGGAATTCGATAAAAAGTATGTAAGTTATAACATTGTTTTTCCGTGCCCTTAATTTAAGCCCCGAAAATTCTCTGGGCTTAGCTAAGCCCACAGGGGTGGGGTTTAGTTGTTGTTGCATCGTAGTGGGTGATTGTTAGTCGTTTCCTTTCAAATGCTCGTGCATCAATAATACCAGTTTCGTCCAACTGCAATTTTATATATTTTTGTACCTATTCGTTGATTGTTAATTTTGAATGTACAGTGAACATTGGAAAACGTGAACCCTCCAAAGTGTGAACTACCCCAAAACGTGAACACTGTATTTAGTATAAACTCTTAGTATAAACTTAGTCAAAAATAACAATGAATATCATAATAAAAGCCCTTCCACACTATCCCACTGAGTATTAATACAAAGTGGAAAAGAATTCCATGCTACTGCCAAATTTGTGAGAGAGAAATTTCTTTTCATTTTTTAACCACACACAACAGTTTAATATAACCTCAATAAAAGTGTGATGAAATGTGTGACAGAATTAGAACCATTTCTAAAAATTCTCATGTATTAACACATGTCAAATCGTGCATGCTGGGAATATCATATTTTGTTTCCACACTATTATACATGATTTGTTTCACACTTTTTTGACATGTATTAATACTCAGTGGGATAGTGTGGAAGGGCTTTAAGCTAGGCCCTTGTGAGTTATGTTCCATTATGTAACTGTGCCTGTGAGGAAACACAATCAAATTTAATTTTGGGACTTCCCGCATACCAATCCGATGCGATTATCTTTGACCGCAATATAAAAGTACAATGGTAAAAATGAATAATATATATAACTCTATATATACAGCAAAAAAGCAGAAAAATAGCAGTGCAATTGAAAATATATTTTAAGTTTAAAATAAAAATAAAAACAAGTTTGATCTTAGAAATTATTATAGGCAAAACTTTTTAAGTTTTATTGAATTGTAATTAATTCATCATGAGTTAAGCAATAAAACAAAAACAAAACAAATCCAAAAATAAAGCGAGGAAAATAATAGCAGTGTTTGTTTATTTTTTTGTATAGTTTAATTAAAACAACGGTACAAGTTCAATTCATTGGCATTTCATTTCAAAAAAGCTTGTAATTGGTAGCATGACCATTTTTTTTTATCACAACTTCGCAACGACGTTGCATTGAACAAGACCCTCACATCTTTGCGGTGCTATTGATCCCCAAGACTGCTAAACTACGGTCCATAACTCTATGTTTTTTTTTTTGGTTTGGCATTCTAGACTGCTTTTTTATGTTCGCCCAAAGATTTTCAATAGGATTGAGGGCGGGAGACTGAGCAGGCCACTCCATGACCTAAATCTTGTTGTCCTGAAAACCATTGCTTAGCTGTCCTGCTGGTGTATTTTGGCTCGTTATACTGCTGAAGATCCATTTAACTGGCATTTCGAACTCGGTGTATGGTAGCATGTTGTTTTGCAAAATTTTCACGTAGGTACGAGATGCTGGTGATGCTCTCGCGCAAACTTCTTTCTTTTTGTTGTTTGTTTTTTTTTTTTTTTTCAGAAATGGGACTTTTCATGAACTTCGAGCATTCAAGTTGTGATTCCTCAATTGTCCTCTACTGTATGGAAACCGCATAGTAAATCAAGTTCATCCACAATCTGTGTAGCTGTTGCAATAGTATGTATTTTTCAAAACCGTACAACACGTTTTATATAAAATGGCGTTAAACCTTGTTCATGATTTGTAGAACTGTCAAATTCACCTGTTGTTGAAAAACAAAAATTTCGGTGTTAGATTTGGTGTTTTTTTTATAAAGTTGTAAGTAAAACTAATACTTAATAAAAAATATTAATAGAACCAATTTAATTAGAGAAAAATAAAAACCCAATGCATCAAATAACATTGATTAATTATTTTTAAGAATTTGTTTGCAAGAAGAAACGAACTCGAATTGCAGGTAAACAACAATTATTTTTTTTACATGTCTGTCAGATGACTGACTGTTCTAACTTATTCTGACGTTTCTCACGAATCTGTGCTGTTCTGTTCTAACTTTTCCTCACTGAACAAACCTATTAACTCTTTCTTTATTTAAAGATTTGTAATTGCATTGGATCTCGAGGTTTCGCCAATATAAACACAAAACATATATGTAATTACTCATTAAAATTAAATTCAATTCGCGAGCAAAAACATTTCATTTTCTTTGTCAGTAATGAAGTTTTTTTTAGAACAGCTGAATGTTCAGAACAGATTTTTATAAAATTTTGTATAACCAAGATCGACTTCTGTGATATCATTTATTCATACACCAACTCCCTAACTATCAGTCTTTCAGTCCTGATACAACTCAAGTTAATCTTATAGCTTTTCGTTCCAAAAATATCCACATTATTTTTTTATTTTATTCCGTTGATGATGTTTAGTTTTGCGAAGAAGAATACAGCGAAGAGAAACAACATTCAGTTAGCGTCTGTAGTTGTAATCGACAGCAACAAGTATTATTATGTCCGGCGAAGAGTTTAGTGAGTCTTCTAAGTTATCGTTCCTTTATTTCTGACTCATGATAAGTTTTGTTATAAACTTTTAGATATAGATTTCCCCTGGGGATTCATTTTCTTTATACTTGTAATAATTTTCTTTAGTATATTATGCACACACTGCTGCCGAACGGAACGAGGTGCAATTTATAGAAGTGAGTAGAGTATCCAACATAATTTCTATCGTATTGAATTTTATTCTATAAATTCTACAATGAATGAAATTGAGTCATTTTCGATGAATTTCAAACAAAATAAAGAGGAATTCACGCGGTGTCGCGATTGCATAAAGAAAACAAAAAGAAAAAAGAAAAAACCATACTTATCTGTGTTTGGTTTGGGTGTTCTGTTGCTGTAAAACATATGAATGAAGAATAATTATTTTAAACAAAGTGGGCAAAAGGAGACAAAGAAACAAAAATGTTGTTTTTATTTTAAATTTAAATGAGCCAATCATATGAATCTTCTCTGTTCTCGCACGGTTCTTCTATCCGTGTTTTGCGATTTAACAAACTAATGATAATTTTTAATATTTTATTAATTCTTTCATGAAACGGAGCTTTGATTCAGAACTAGATTCGAATCGTTTCACTATCTATTTAATATTCCGTTTGTGTTTTGTTGCATTTGAATTGAAAATTATTTTTTTTTAATTTGAATAAGCTCTAACTCGAAAATTTTATTTACAAAATATTTAAGGTATTGTGATTGCGGCAGAGATGCCGCGTCATACAGTTCTTGAAAATCCGAAAAAGCTGATAATGCAATGAATAATTTGTTTGTACCTACCTAACCTAGTATTTAAAGATTCGAATGAATTTTAAATGGGATATGTATCGAAAATAAATAAAACAAAATAAATTTCTCTCATGAATATACTTCGATCAAAAAAGTCATAATTTCCAACGATATCAAAAAATCAGAAAATGCTCGGATTTACAGTCCGTAACATTTGAATAGCCTCACACTTTAACTTTCTTACATTCAACTGTTTTTGATACTTCTTTGATTTGTACATAAGAAAATTTATATTTAAAGACTAAGGTAAGTGAACGGTCTCTGAGATTAAGACAAATTTCTTAAAGTTAACTAAATTGTATGTGCTTGTTTGTTAGCAGTCATTAAAATGATAATTTTTTTTGTAGCATTTGAATAGCCTCAATTGATTTTATTCCACATTGTAAGCTATAATTTGGTAGCGTAAGTCTCGAAAAGTTATCAGGAAGTGATAAAACACTTATGTTTTGTGAGTTTTCAATTTCAAAGTTTAAATGGGCAGGCAAAATTCATTAACTGCTACAGAGATTGCCAAAACAGAGGCCTATCGGAATCAGAAAACCGATAAATTGGTAAGCAATTTTTTAAAAAATCCGTTAAAGTAGGCAAAAAACTACAAACAAGGAACTTTTTGAATTCTCTCTTTTCTATAAATGACGATAATAATATGATAAGCTTCCAATTGCATCCACTCTCTGAGCAAATTAAGACATGGAGCTGGGTTAGAAGTGAGCCGAATGACCTTAAGTCGGGTTATCAGAAGTGCCAGACACCTAGAGCACTTAATGCTTATAAAAAACCTCAGTTTAACAATGCTACGGGCATATAGCAGCTTAATTAAGCAAGATGCCGAATGCCATGGAATGCTGAAGGCACAATCCTTTTAAACAATTTGGAAAAAATGATCTTTTTAGTTGAAGAGAGTTCAACTTAAACAGACCGGGTGGATATAAATACTAATTCCATTATTTAAGAAAAGAAAATTTGTGTTTTGATCGCTATCATAGCCGTGAGAATTGACTTATATTTTAATTTTTATGGCACTGTTCATTTAGGTTTTGTAGACTTTTAAATGACATCAAAATAATACAACACCTCATTGGAAACAGTCTTACTTCAGTTTCAGTGTATTTTAAGACTGCTGCTGATTTATTTTGCAGCAAGACAATGAGCAAATTCACACAGCTTTTATTAAAATGTTGCAAACCTTAAATAAACAGCAATTTTCCTTACCACCCTACTCTCATTAAAAATGTGTGGAGTTGTCAAACACGCAATGTTTATGGAAATGGGAGGATGTACACAAGAAAAGTAAAGTTTATCGTTGCCAGGGCAAACATTTCATTAGATTTTTAAGAAATCGTTTGCGATTGTTTAAGAAATCAGACATTGATTTTGATATGATTCCTTTAAAGATCGCTTTTTTGAGGTAATTCAAAACAAGGATGGCTCTAAAAAGTTCTAAAATATTCTGTTAACCACAGAAAATACATACAAATTATTTTCTTTAAAAAAATGAATCAATTGGTTTTTATTTCTACTAAATAAATACTGTGTGACTGTTAACAAAACTTGTTGAGAAAATTGCTTTAGCTTTTAGAAATTTGTCGAAATTTCTCTTACTACTAGTAACCATATATTACCTTGCTACTCAATACAAATTGTCTAATTAGATATCAAAGAAGTACCAAAAATAGTTAATTGTAAAATAAACTATATGTGAGGCTATCCAAATGGTATGGACTGTATGTACAAAATAACGTCGAGTCATTTCACTCTTACCGATAATTAAAAAAAAACCAATTCGCATAAGTTTAATTTTATAATAAGGTTATATAAACAATTAATAAAATTATATGCGCATGTTTATTTCGACTGCAGCATGTACTGTCAAGTACTTCTGGCTACTCTTTTGTCAAAGTAGTTCAAAGATACTTCAATAATAAAGTAACGAAATGAATCCACGCAGGAAAGCGTACCACCAGTTAAAAGAAATAACATAATAAATTATTGTTGTTGATGTTTCTCTAATATTAAATAAAATACAAATATAAACAAAAACAAAAACAATTAGGTACATCTGCATTGTGGTTAGATTTTTCTTTTGTAAAAATTAAAGCCTTCCAGTCATCATCTAATGGGAACTACACAAAACAACGTTGCAAGGCCCAAAGGGACACACCTAAATGTTATGCATATATCACCTCTAGCTCCTCAGTAACTATAGTCTAAAATCTATAACTTTGGTGATTTACATAAGTAAGATATAAAATTTAAGAGCTTCATATAATATGCAGATTAAGGAAAATAGGTACGTTCAATGGCATTACGTTTTACATCTGAATTTTCAGAATTCTGAATTTTTAGAGTTTCTGATTGTCCAGTTGTCATAAAAAGTTAGATGACTTTAAGTAACTTATAGTTACGTTTTATCTGAATTTTTAGACTAGAAATTCTCATCTGACAATTCAGATGAAAGTTGTTTGTGTTGGGGGAAGTGCCAAATCAGCACAAATCAGCACTGCACATTAAAGCTGAACTTTATAATTTTCTCCTTGTTGGTGGTTGATTTTTTAAGTTTCGCCATGAAAATTCAATACTTATTTAAATGAACGAACTTTTTATTTATTATTTAGTTTATTTTTAAATCAAAAATTTTGTATATTGATGTTTGGAAAGTTTTTCTGTAATTTTGTAGACCATAGATAAATAAAAATAATCAGTAAAAAGATTTTTAATGAAAATAATAAAACCTGTTGCTGATTTAGTTACATATGATTTCATCCTCACAAGTCACAACTACTCACGCTCAATGTTTAAACGAATGTAATTAAAGTTCTATTTTATTTCGCTTACATGTAAATCCTATAGGCTAATGCAGGAATTTGACACAATGACTTTCGACTGAAATTTCAGATTTTTTTTGCGTTCAACGACATAAATTCAGAAATCTGAAAATTCCGATGTAAAGCGATTTTTATTGAACCCGCCCAATGCCTTAACGAACTTGTTCATCTTCATAAAATTACTCTTTCTCACATACGTTTTACGGCTAACATCAATTCCTCTCTAGAATTACCTAGTACCCATTAAAAAAATATTTTTGCCGGGTAGACTCGTATTCAATCCCAAGACCTTTGGCGTGATGGGCTTTTTAATCCACAGGGTGTGTTTCTTTATTTTTTTTATTTGATCAAAAATGGGTTTAAATTAAACTTTAAATACATTTCTTGAAGTGACGATAACTTACAGGCTAATAATTTCATCACATTGGGTTTTTAGAGGCTCTAAACCAAAAAGTATTCAAAGGTGCCCCCTTCTCCCCTTATGTATTAAAGAATACTTGGGTAGAAACTTGCCTTAAAATATTGAGATTTAATCCCGTTTTTAGATAAAAACACGCTCACGACCAATCGACAACATCTAGCTATAGTATAGAGAAAAGTGAAGTTGTTTACAAAACTGCATACAAGAAAATGTTTCAACACATTTATTGAGGATGCAAATGGGCTTGTTACTTTCATAACGTGTTACTTTTGTCCCCGGTCTCCCCTATATGTAGTAATAAATATTTATATTCTATTTCGTCAACAAAATGTTCTTCAAAGGAAACAAATGTAAGAAACAAAATATTTAAATAATTAAATACATAGACAAATAATAAAATTAAAATAAAATTAATTATTTCAATGAAATCCCAGAACGAGAACACTTTTGTTGGTAAAAAGAGTAAAACGTTCCTTTTGCCTTCCCAATATGCGATTCTTACAGCTAGCATTTTTTCATTTTTTAACTCCTTTATTTACAAATTTGTTATTGAATTGGATCTCGAGGTTTCGCCAATATAAACACACACGCTATAAGTACAAATACAAATTTTAAAAATGAATTTCAATTCGCGAATTTATTTGTCGGTAGTGAAATTTTTTTTTAGAAAAAGTTGATTGTGACAAAAGATTTAAGTTCTGTTCTGTTTGCTTGCATATTTCGTTTTCGAAGATTCATAACAGAATTTTATAAAAGATCGAACTTCCGAATACCAATTATAAAAAGTCTTTTATGGTGAACATCTTTTATGATTCATAAATCATAACAGACAATTCATAGCAGAACAACGGATGTGGCAGAATAGGTCTTAATAACCACTTTTTGTAATAACTAAAAATAAAATGTATGAATATGAATGCATCAGCTAATCACTTAAGTTTTTAAAACAAATTCGTTTTTTCCTAAAAAAAAAAATCTTCGAAGTAATTTCAAGTTTGATTAAAATCTTGACTATGGTTTTTTATGAATATATTATTATATATATCAAGTAAACAACACCGAGATATCTATCAGATCAGCAAATTCGTTAATTAATAATATAATTAAAATGAAGTTAGTTAACAGATTTCTCTGTATGTTTTAGATATTTTTGTGTTTTTTTGTATTTAATTCAATTTCCCACATTTGCACAGTAGTGTAACCACTGAAATGTGAACATTTTTGAATGTACTGGTAAAACTACGATTTTTTTTATCAACATTGGCAAAAGTGCGAAGGTTTTTTTTTCATTATTCGTTCCGAAGTTTTGTCAACAGTTTTGTTGGACAACAGTAACTGCTGGATTGTTCACGTCCAACAGTTTTGCACAAAGAAAATGTCTACTCCCTTATTGTTGATTTTGATGACATCTGGTGCTTTTTGCTCGAAATCTAGATTTTAATTTGATGTGTATAGGCTATTAGTGTGAAGAGCTTCCTAATGCGCACAATAAGAAGCATGACAAAAAACGTCTATTATATAAATACATTAAAGAGATTCCAGGAGTTTTTATTTTGGAAATACATGGAGTAACAAAATATTTATGGACATTAAGGGAATTCTTGTACAAATTTTGTTCTTGATTTAATGTGACACATTTTTCCATTTTTTCCAAAATAGACTTGAGAATATTTTTTATTTAATAATAAAAACAATTTTAACTAGGATGCATCCACTAGTGTGGTCAAGGTATATTTGTTTGTATCAGAATATTTATAACAACAAAAATTGTCAAAGAAATAGTACCTATCGCTCTTGAATTTCTAATCAGATAGATAATAATATTCACCTTGATGTAATAATTTCGTACCTTCCACTTTCGAATATGAGCTAACTGCTTTTAATTTTCTTTAGACAAGCTATTAGTTCAACCATGTTGGATTTTGGTGTTTTTGTGGGAATAGGCTCTGTAACTATTTTAATAATATTAATTGCATGCGTTAGCATAACACGTCACAGGAAGACAAAGAGAGCAATTTTCCCAGGTAATCTTATTACAATACAATTAGCCCTATTCTGCTATACGATTCGATCGATACATTCGATTCATTTGAATGTTTCATTTAACTTGCCTCACATTATTTTTTTTTTAAATCGTTTTAAAAATAAATTGTTTAAATTTAATTTTTATCACAATAAATACGCATTTGGGGCAATCGTTTCCCTCAGCCTTATAGCAGAATACAAACAATCATGCGAACGTTTAGCAGAATAAGGTTAAATATGAATATGGGGAATAAACCTCTTGAATGTTATACAAGTACTTCCGGAAATGATAATTAATTTCGAAAAAAAAACTGATTCTATCGTTGGTTATTATTGTGACTCATAATAAACATAAACAATATTTATTTGTTTCTTAATTATTTCTTTTTGTAAACCATTTATAAACGTCACTAGTCTTGATATTTGTTTACCTTAGATATAATCAGAAACACCAACTTGTCATAATCATTATTTAGCGTGGTGTTAGTTAATAAATATCAATAAAGCCTGGCCTTACTTCTTACTTAAAACTTATTAAACAAATTTGTAAATTATTGTATCACAGTTTTATTCTATTTTTTCAGCACCTGTTGTCGTGACTTCGGCAACGCACACAGCACCTGGAGGCTATCCCACTGGAGTCCAAACTACTACAGTGTATCCAACTTCTAGTTCGGGCTATCAACAGACTGCATATCCCCAACAAGCGCCATATCCGGTTATGGGGTATGTACAATAAAGATTTTTTTTTGCAAATCACCAGGTGTAAACAAATTTTAAAGACAGGAGCATTGTCACATTTTCTTATAAATCTTACTGAAATGACCCCTCCTTATCATGTGAAGTCATTTATGGATCGCCCATATTTATGCCAATTGCCAACCTTGCTGTTATATTTACCCCTATTATACGCGGAACACTAGGTGTGTTTTTTCCAGTCCCGGAGGGAATTGGTTGAAAAAAAAACGATATTGGCGATTAGCGACGCCATTACAGAAAAAAAGGAGTTTCCATACAAACTATCGATAGCAAGTATGTAATTCCCGCGGGTAATACAGTTTTTCTCCGTGCTTAAGTTAAGCCGCCAAAATTATCTGGGCTTCGCTAAGCCCATTGGGGATTAGTTGTTGTTGCATTTAACATGTAAATTATTTAGCCCCAAATCGTTTTTTTCATCCAATTTCCTTCGGCCTTGGAAAAAAAACGCCTGCTGTATCGATGCATAGTGTCGATAAAGTTTGAAATCGTGTGAAATGGAGTTATACCGACAGAGTATTTCGAGTAGTATTGCACCGGTATAGTATGCAGACTGGTGTGTAAAAAGGGACGGAAAGCTTTACCGATCGCGATGCGATTTGATTTTTTGAAATTTGCCTGTTGCTTTTGTTTTGAAGTGAGTTTGTTTATTTATCTAAGTGAAATTAAAGGATATTTCATTATAGCAGAAACCGATAAATGTATCTTGCTTCATACCGAAGTGAATGTTATATTAGAAATAATAAAAGATAAGAAAACTGTTGACCAAATGGAAATTTTTTCAGAATTGACTTTTGACAGCCCTACACCGACATGTGGGTGTGTAAAATGCCCATACAGAATCGGATTGCTTTGTCGGTAAAGTTTTTCGATGCTGGCTTGTAATAGGGGTAATTGACAACTTACTTCCCTAATATTTTCCTAAATATTTTTTTTGCGCCCCAATGTTATAATCAAAAGCAATTCGTCCCTGCTTAGATACATTTGGATTTGTAACAAGTTATACTTTTACAAAATGCTTTTTTTTCATGTAATACTATTTCCATTTCATTTTCTAAATGCCCTTCCACTCTATCTCACTGAGTATCAATACATGTCAAATTGAAAGTGGGAAAGAATTCCATGACCATGTCAAATTTGTGGGAGAGAAATGACTTCTCATTTTTTGACCACACACAACAGTTTAATTTAACCTCAATAAAAATGTGATGAGATGTGTGATAGAATTAGAACCATTTCTAAAAATTCTCATGTAATTAACACATGTCAAATCGCGTAGGCTGGAATATGATGCTGTGTAAGATAGCCTGTTATATATTTTGTTTCCACACTATTATACATGATTTGTTATACTCAGTGGGATAGTGTGAAAGGGCTTTAAGACGCAGCGCTGCATGAAAAGCTGTTACTCTAGTAACAAATTCATGTTTTAGTAGAAGTTGATGTAACTTCAATTTCTATTACAGCTACAGCTTTATCCTATTATATCTTCAGCCGGTTAGTGTACATATAAGATGTAAATGTTTGAAAAACTTAGTACTCTATAACAAACTTTTAATTCTAAGAAAATATTTGTTTTGTCTTAAGTGGATCTTTTGACAAACCTATTTAAAATGGAATGGGAAAAAATTCACTTGAAAAAATTCCAGTGTCTGAACTGTTTGAGCTCTCCGGTCTAAAAATCTAATGTACATATATGCTTACACACAATAAGATCCTTCAAAATCCTATTTAAATAAAATAATATTAAATTGAATAATTCTTCTACTTTTTCTAGTGTACCAACGGCGATGCCGATGCCAATGCAACAAGCTCAAATGAATCCTAATCTAATAGGGTAAATAATAATGGAAACAAATCAGGAGTGCCTAACTCACTATCCTTTCTTTTTCAGAGTTAATCCACAAGCACAGGTAATGCAACCCTATCCGCCAACAGCAGCGCCTTATGCCCCAGGTGCCAATTATAGTATGAACCCACCATCATATGACGTTGCAGTTGCTCCCAACCAAGCTGCTTACGAAAAACAAGCGCCATACAATCCAGGCTACACGACAGGATACTAAACATAACCTCTACACAATTTACTTTTATAACAAAATTATTTTGTAATTCCATTCCTTATTTTTGCAAAAAGTATGATCAAAGTGGCATATTTGTAATTATCCATGGATTTTTAAGTATCTTAGTATTTTCATATGGATTATGAGAATAAAAATAATTTTGCAGAAATTAAGAAATAAAACTTATCTTATAGAAGTTTATACAGCTTTATTAAAAAAACAAATTTTTTTACTATTGAAAAAGATATACCTATGAATTTTCTGTATTTAAAAATATAAAATTCTTTTTGTAAAAACCTGTTAAGACTGTTCAGTGGTTACCTCTTTACTTTTAAAAGAAAAAAAAAAGAAAAAGGCGCCACCTACAAATATTATGTATGTACATAAATATAAGCGTGCCTATTAAGAATCGTATGTATAAATAAAGAGTATAAGAAGTTTTTCATTTTTTCCTAATATAATAAAAGTATGTAATTTTTATTTTTATTAAATATAATCAGCCGAGGAACTAAATTTCAATTATTTTGTTTTACTTCATAACTAACCCAAGTCGTTTTAAATTTTCGATACATTCCCTTTTCTATTCTCTATCCTGTCATTGTCAAGTTCTTTTTAACAAGATAATTCTGCCACGTAAATAAGTTTATTTTCCATAACTTAAAGAAAACGTATTTTGTAAAATTTAGCAATGTTCCAGAATTAAATAATAAGGGTATTCATGCAACGTCTTAAACTTTACGATGTCGTAAAATCGTAAAGTTTCCGACACACGTTTCATGAACGCACCAAAAACATTTTGCGTAAGGTAAACGATAGATCTTTTCGCGTACTTGCCCGAAACTGCCAGATTCTACCAGTTTTATTTTTTTTATATGAACTTTGACAGTCTTTCGGGCTAAAAATGGTTAAAATGGGTAGGTTTGGGAAGTAAACGAAGAAGGTTGATAATATGGTAAACAAATCAGCTGTTCGTTAAACGACAAACAGCTCAAAATATTTAATTTAATTTTAACATTCGTAAAATTTGCCATCCGCAATTAAAAAATGCCCAAAATAAGCCAAACAAAAGTAAATTTATACAATTGTATGAACAAATTGCTTTCAATGATAATTAATTGTGATCAACACATAAGTACATGTGTGAATGCATTTGTGTTTGTGTAACTCACACTATTTTGAAAAAACCTCATTTTTCCTCGATATGCCTGTTTACCACAGTACACATATTAAAGGTAATATCATTAGCGTTTTCATTTTTGTTCAGTTCTGCGCATCTGTCAAAATCGAGGTATTATGGTGGTAAAATGGTGGATTCAGTGCCCCTTTCCTTGTCTAATTTCAATATTTTGTTGTTGTTACTAATGATGCGCGTTGAGTTCCTGTGGTCACTCGAACAGCCATTTTTAATTTTTTGACATTTCCAACTTTGACAACCTGCGCAATATATTACCTTTAATATGTGTACTGTGCCTGTTTACCATGTTTACAATGTTTACCATCTTCGTTTAACACACAAATTTGTGTCTTACGCCCGTATTATTCACTCGATACATCCAGATTGAAACTTAAATCCGGATGTATTTACATTTGTGTACTTTACATCTGGATGTATCGAGTGAATAATATGGGCGTTAAAGATTAAGGCCTGTATTCACCAAGCGCTCATATGAGCCTCATAAGTTTATGAGGCTCATAACTTTGGGGTATTCAATAACCACTCATAAATATGTTTCGAATTTCGAAAAAGAGAGCCACTCTCTGTCAACCAGGCACTCCCAAACTTGAAAATCAAACTTTTTTTAGGTAAATGGAGTGGTAGCGATGGAGATGTTTGTGTTTGTGGGGGTGGTGGTTGTGGAAGTAGTTTCGAAAATATCGGAATATTTTTCGAGGAGAGCGCTCATAAAAGTAATGAGTGGTCCCGTTCATAAATATCCACTTATTATTGCTTGGTGAATAGGTTTATGAGGCTCATAAGTTATGAGTGCTCGGTGAATACCGGCCTAAGATTTGTTTGAAAAGATTTCTTATACAAATTTTGACAGTTCGTTTACGACGTAGTAAACTTTCAATTTTTTTTTTTTTACATTTAATTACATTACGTTTTTACCACTGATCTCTATATAAACTGGATAGTGTATTCATACAAAATTTTTGAGGCAAAAATATAGTCGTGGCCGGTACCCTCATATAACAGTATAACAGCGGCGCCAGCGGAATGGACGCTACTGAACCTGCATTTTCTTTTATTCTTTTCAATATTTACAGCCGCAATGCTTGTTGACATCAACTGATATCAAATAAATGCTCAATTTCGGCAAATATGTTCAATCTCTTTCTTCGTTTGTATAGAGCGAGATATGAGGTCGTGGCCGGTACCCTTTAAAAAACTTGCCTCACAAAAACTGTTATACACTATAGGCTATTCACTATCCAGTGTATTATAGAGATCAGTGGTTTTTACCTTAAATATAATTGAAGCCTTTATTTAAAAATGTATTATACTCGTATGTACGTATGTATAGGCTACCTACAATAAAATGCACGACTGGGTCACACGGACTTTTTATAATATCAAACTGGTTTAAAAGTCTAAATTCTAAACCCATTCATCTAATTTTAAAAGAAATAAATTACAAATGGGGGCCTAGCCACCTGCAAATTGTTAAAAATCTACTTAATGATTTTTGGGATTTGTAACAAGTTTCCAATTATGATGGAATTCATGATAGGGCTGATTAGTTAAGCCCTTGTAAAGTTTGTATGGTTTTTTTTGGTTAATTAATAGTTCTTTTTGTGATGAACTGTTATTTTCGAAAGGTTCCCCCACACCAATGCGAATTTTCGGTGGCGACGACGAAAACAATAATAACAACGTGTTGTTTTCATTGACAACCACGTGTTGTTATTGTTGTATTCGTCGTCGCCACCGAAAATTCGCGTTGGTGTGGGGGATGTGGGGGAACCTATGGGGAAATTTTGTTTTTACATAAAAATGTTCACACAAACAAGCTGACTCCATTTGGATAACAAAGTTCCTTTCAACAAAAGAATCGAATTTTTTTCTAAAAAGAATCGAATTTTTTCTGTCGTTGGAAGGAATACGAAAAGACGAAAAGAATCGATTTTTTTGTGATTGTGTGTGTGGCACTTGACAGCAGCAATTTTGAAGTTAAATGTCCAGATAATATTCAATTTGGAAATTATTATTATTTTTAATTGAAAAACAACGCACAAATATTTACTATAAAATATTCACCGAAAATTCGTTGCAACCAAAAACACAATTTGTTTTCACAATTTGCAAGTGTGTGTGCAAATCGGTGGAAAATCTTTCTTGAATCTTACAAAATTGTAAAATTATGTCAAATTCCTTTCAACAAAAGAATCGATTTTTTTTCTAAAAGAATCGATTTTTTTTTCTGAACAATTCGAATTTTTTCTGTCAAAAGAAATCTTGCTAATTAAGCAAGATTCAAGAAATATTTTACACCGATTTGCAAAGATTTGAAATTTCTATAATGTCAAATTGAATGTTGCAGTGTTTTAAGAAAACAAATTGTGTTTTTGGTTGCAATGAATTTTCGGTGAATTTTATAGTGCGTTGCTTTTAAATTAACAATAATAATATTTTCCAAATTGAATATTTTCTGGATATTTTACTTCAAAATTGCTTCTGTCAAGTGCCACGCACACAATCACAAAAAAATTGATTCTTTTCGTCTTTTTGTATTATTTTCAACGACAGAAAAAATTCGATTCTTTTTAGAAAAAAAATTCGATTCTTTTGTTGAAAGGAATTCGACATTAGTAAGATTCGTTTTGACAGACAAAATTCGAATTGTTCAGAAAAAAATTCTTTTGACGGTGTTCTCATTGGACTAAAAAAGTGGATTGTTTTTGACATTTTAGTATTCACATCTCACTTCAATGAAGGAGTGGGAGAGAGATGTGAATACTGAAACGTAAAAAAAAATCCAGTTTTTCAGTCCAATGTGAACACCGTCTTTAGAACAAAATTCGATTCTTTTGTTGAAAGGAATTCGACATTAATTTTTTTTTATTACATACATTGAATGCTTTCATTTTTGTTAAAATTTATTGGCATCACTTTATTCAAAGTGATGCCACAACATTTTTAACAACTAACGTCAAAATTCAACGTAACCTCAAATTTTTTTTACAAATGTTTTTATTTTAAAGTTTCCGTTTTCTAACGAATGTCCACTAAGAAAATATAAATATGGCTAATATTGCTTTGAGTGAGGCTGAAAAAACATTTATACTGCATGGTGTTGAAGTAATAATACTCTATTAGTTAATATTTTACATTTTACTATGTAAATTTCCATATTTCAGGAAGATTTCCGATGCGATGGTCGTTCCCGCCGTGACTATCGTCCCATGGAACTTGAAACCGACGTGGTTAGCAATGCTAGTGGTTCAGCTCGTCTTAGATTGGCTAATACTGATGTTCTTGTTGGTGTTAAAACCGAAATAGACACTCCATCATTTCGCACTCCTGATAAGGGGAAAATTGAATTTTTTGTTGATTGGTAAGAGGTTTGATTATTAAAAACAATAGAACATTTTTTTAAAACTCGAACTAGTTCAGCAAATGCAACTCCTGAATTTGAAGGACGTGGTGGGGAAGATCTGGCTCTTGAGTTAGCGTTTACACTTGCCAATTCTTACGAATCTTCTCTAGCATTCGATCTGAAAGCGCTCTGTATTCTTCCAGGTCAGCAATGCTGGAAACTCTATGTCGATATTTTGGTAGGTTTAGCATAAACAGACAAATAAGATTGGCCTTAAATTTTTATAATTAGATTCTCGAATGCGGCGGAAATCTTTTCGATGCTGTTTCTCTAGCTGCAAAAGCTGCTCTTTGCAATACCAAAATTCCTCGCGTTACAGCAGCTTTAATGGATGCTGGTGCAGCCGATTTGATTATATCGGATGATCCTTACGATTGCACTAGAATTAACACAGATTGTGTTCCAATAGTTGTCACCGTTTGTAAAATTGGTGATTCATGCATAGTGGATCCATCAGCCGAAGAGGAAGAATGTAGTTCGGCTAGTGTTGTGGTGGGAGTTTCGAGACGCGATGGAAAAAGTATTTACCTATATCAGCTATTTTATTGAAACATTCAATTATTTTGTTATCATTACTTTTAGGTTACATGTCCAATATTCATACAGTTGGGAATGGTTCTTTGCACAAGGACACAATGTTTAATTGTATTAAGCTGGGTCTGTCCGCAGCTGAATCTTTAAATGACAAACTAATGAAAGCACTTAAATTGGAGGAGCAGAGATGTGGCAATGGAAGAAAGGAAGCAGTTGGATTTTTAAAGTAAACTATTAAATTTATTTGTTTGAAATTACGTTTGTTTTTATTAAACAGACGAATTTTGGTACATAAGATCGAATGTTTCAGATAGTTCTGCTCGTGTAATATTTTTTTATCTTTATTGCCTTTACCGTTTTGCTCCCATTATGACCGCATTTAACTTTCTCTCGAACACACTCATTCAAAGATTATTTATTTGCATAGACGTATACCTAGTGAACTGCTTCAATAATTTATAATTTCCCCTTATTGCCGTGCTTTGCTTTTTACATCCATTTTCCTATCAAATTGTGAAAACTTTCTTAAACTCTAAATTTCTGTTTTGAATAGTCTACTCAAATAATAAATGGGTGCGAAAGTTAAACAATGAAAGTAATAGGGAAAAGCTTTAGTAATGCATAACTAATATAAAAAAGAAGTCTTGCAGAAAATATCTGAGCTTCTAGCAAGCCGACGAACAGAACAACCATCTATTTTGCTTCACGATTTTAAGTCAGCATATCAATAATACACGACGATCTAAGTCAAAGCTAACTGGTGTAGAATCTTGATAAAGGACGATACCAAAAGTTCAAATCGACAGGACTTATTTCAAAATAGTTGTTCATGTTAATACTATCAGGGCATTGAATAAAAAATGACACTTTCCAATAAATTATACATACCACATTGACCAGGGGAGCTGGCACGTAACTTTGATACAATCGAGTCCATTGTTACAATCGAGCATATGCAGTTCCTAATTTAACTCGGTCGACTGTTTTCGGTTCGATTAAACAAAATTAGGAACTGCCTATACTCGATTGTAGAGTAAACTCGAGTGTATCAAGTAACATGCTGGCACCCCAGTCTGAAACACCGTCGAGGTCGACCATGAAATGAGTAAAAAATAAATTAAAAAAAATTCAGTCAATTAATTTCTTAATTTTTTTTAATTTCAAAAACGTCTTAAAGTTAAGTTTCTGTTTGTAAATATTACAAAAAATAATCATTTATAATCTATTTAAGTTAGAAAGTCTTAATTCTATTTCAAATAAATATCACACGTAGATTAATTGGCAAAAGCAATACTTCAAATTTGGTACTAACTCTTAAAAATTCAACAATTATTTTGTTCATTCAATTTGCCCCGTTCTTCATCACTTTGGGTGGACTTTTGCTGCTTCTTCCAAGACCTGTATAGAATTTCTGGTGTCCAAAAGGCTATCACAACTGCCAAAACTAGATTTTGTGAATGTAAACATGTCACATAACTTCCAGTATAGTCTCGAACTAAGCCAAAAAGTTGTCCAACGGTTATCACCAAGACTCCCTTAGTAATCATACTTAGGCCCAAGCCACCAGCTAATTTTTCTGGTCGACAATGACTGGATACTGTCAGATTATTATTCACGACTGTAGATGATTTTGTCATTCCAGTGAAAGCTGACATTATTATTATGGTCGTCAAAGACGTTGACTCTGCTAGAGCTAGGAAAATTAGATATTTAATATTTGATCCTGGATAAGGTTAAGTTCAGGAAATCTTACCAGCACGACTTATAAGAAGACCAATTGTTCCAAAAAGAAAGACAGATCTATATGGAATCTGAAGTTTGTCAGTGATGAATGGTAAAAGAAGGCGACAGCAAATATCTGCTCCAGCAACCACTGACATACACAAAGCCGTGTCCGAGCGGGTCAGACCAATAGAGTTTTGAAGGAAATAGGGGAACAGCATGGTGAAGTTGGTGGTTGAGGTATAAACTAAAGCCATACCAATTATAATACTCCAGAAAACTGGATCTCTTAAGAGTTCCAAATCCATTGCCTCAACCAGGCGATTGATGATTTTATCGCAAAGTTTTTTTGATTTAGATTCTTGCGTAAGATCTTCCTTAGAAGATTCATTATTCTTTAGGACTTTTATCTCACTAGTTTTATCATTTTCTAAAAGTAATTTCACATCCCTGCGGTTGTTGAACTTGTTTTTAGGTGGATTTACGACCGGCCTAAACATAGCTGCCCCAATTAGCTTTAAGTAATTTGTTAGAATTTTTTCTACAAATAATACATTTTTAATACTTACCCCATGTAATGCGAAACCAGCCAGAGCCAGAACAGCACTCTGAAAGCCAAATTTATCAAGGCAGATTCTCACAATGTGTGGAATCATCATCTGACCTAGACCAGATCCAGCTAACGATACTCCTACGGCTCGCCCTCGTTTGGTGGTAAAATATGAGTTTATTGCCATAAATGTAGAAGGTGCTATTAAACCCTGACCTAATCCACACTAAAAATTGAAAACAACAAAACTTTATCATTGCAACATTAGACAACTTCGAAATACTTACAAAGAAGCTGTATCCAACAAGGAACTGCCAGACTTGTGTGGAAAATGCAGACAAAACCAGCCCAGATGTTGTGAATAAACAACCTATAGTTGCAACGATGCGCGGTGAATAATTCTTTATGGCTGGACCAATAAGTAGTCCGGATAAATTTAAAGTCAGGCTATGGAGATTTGTTATTAGAGATGCTGTTGTTGTGTCCTGTTTCATGACCATTAGATGACCACCAAAGAGAAGCCCGAAAACAGATGGAATTGATTGATTCGTCATCTAAAACACGAAATATTATTTATGCGGTTCAACGCCGTGCCGTAGTAGGGCACATTTGGACATTATCTGTTATGGTGACAAATCTTCCGTCGGTTTTCCGTTCTTAATCATAAGGGATTATTAATATATTTTAAAAACTTACATTAATGAATGCTACAGCTGCAACCACGATCCATCCCCAGCCACCATTAGGAACATTCGTCTGGATGTTATTTTCCATTCTTGTTTGCTATGTACTTACTTTCTGTAAGAATTTGTTTTGAAATTCACTTTTTTAATTCTACTTCTGCAATAGAAATAAAACAATAATTATTTATTTGAGGGTTGAGTTGAGAAAAATTTTGTTATTATTTTCAGTGTAGGAGTTTTTTTTTTGGCGTTTTCCTTTAGATAAAGATTAGGGTTGCCAAGTTTTCAAGAAAAATATCGCAAAAAATTTGAGATAGGAAAATATTAGGGTATGATTACACAAATTATAAAAAAAATAAAACCAACTTTATTTTCAATTCAAACAAAATAAAAAAAAATAATTTTCAATTAATTCAGTGTAGGTACCTATTAAAAATTAGTTAATTCTCTTAACTAAAAAAATATTTTAGTTTTTTTTATTTTTGTCGGACCTTTCGAAAAAGCCACATTAGCCGTGTTTTTTTGCAAGCCCGGGGGAATTGGATGAAAAAATCGACGTCGGTGCTAAATAATTAACATGTTAAATGCAACAACAACTAATCCCAGAGAATTCTCGGGCTTAACTTAAGCGCACAGAAAACCTGTGTTACCGGCATATATATTATTATAGATTCAAATCAAATTTTATACTGTAAAACTAAGAAATTTATCTTGAATCTTTAAAATTTGGCAGTTTGTGAGTGCTAAAAACAAAGCCGTTCGGTTTCTATAAAAAAAACAAATTCAATGCCCGCGTTTGAGTGATAATCTGAAAGCCTATCTAGCTATAAAAAAGATTTTGAATCCCTATGTTGTTGTATTATAGGTGTGTATTCACAAAGGGTTACAATAACAGGAATTTATTTGGATACCTCCTAGGCAAAGTACACAATATCTTAAAGGTAATATTAATTTTGTTCAGTTCTGTGCATCTGTCAAAATTGATAAAAATGGTGGATCCAGATAGTTGTGTCGTTTCTAATGATGCGGTTGAGTTTCTGTGGGCACCCGAACAGCCACTTTTAATTTTTTGACATTTTCAACTTTGACAACCTGCCTAATATATTACTTTAGATTTGTGTACTGTGGGATATAAGCCTCAGATTTTTGAAAAAAAAAAAACCACTTCATTGCGGGTAATTTGTTTCATTGGGAAACAAGTTCTTCCCCTTTGCCCCAAAATGATTTATTTTAAGAAATGAGATATGAATTTCCATTACAAAGAAAAAAGCCCCATATGGCTACTCAATTTTGTTTGTTATTTTTAATAAAATTAAAAAAAATTGTGTATGCTGATAAAAATTTCAAACCAGTCATCTAGGCGGTTTGAACAGGTTTTCAGATGGACTTTTATAATTATTTGAACCCTTGTATTTTATACAGACATAAGTATGACCTTATTTGCTGATTAAAAACAGCCACACAGTAGCTGGTTCTGATTCAAAAGCAATTTCACATACATAGATATTCCTAGTGAGAGGGTTATTTTTACAATTAACAGTGAGAAGAAAACCGTTAATCGGTTTTTACTAGTTTTGGAGAATTGTTTTGTCTGGAACTAGGTTAACCGCGAAGTAACTTAGGGTCAAGTAAAATAAGATTTGAATTTGTTATAACGGATTATGTTTCGGTACTTAAAAATGATAAAAACAATTAAATATCATTTAAATGGAATCAATAAAAAAAGAATAACCTCTTGTAATTAAAAAAAATAAAAGCTTTTATTTAATTGATCGCATTTGGTTGTTTAACCAAGGCAAGGATAGGTAAGTGTTCTTGATATCATTTTTGACACCGATGACACCTATAACGGAACAACCAAAGGTAGGTATCTTAAAATGTTAGAATATCCAAATACCATATCATAAAGCATACTCTTAGGATCCATTATAGAAATAGTTCTTAACGCTCTTATTTAAGTAGAAGTGCAACTTATTCGACACTAATGAGAACAACTAGGGTTCAAATTAAAATTTCAAATCAATTAGTCTAAAGGATCCCCCACACAAATGCGAATCTGTCGTGGCGATGACTAAACCAAAAATAAAAACCTGTTGTTTTCGCTGACAACCATACGTGTTGTTATTTTTGTTTTGGTCGTCAGATTCGACGCGACAGATTCACGTTGGTTTGGGGCAACCTTTATGAGGGCCTTACACCAACAAAATTGCAAAAAATACTATTCAAAAATATTGTGTGAAAAAGGGCAGTCCGCACACGATCCAACACCAACCTTGTTCGTTTACTCCCCAAACCTACCCATTTCTACCATTTCTAGCCCGAAAGACTGTCAAAGTTCATATAAAAAAAAAAATCTAGCAGTTTCGGGAAAGTACGCGAACAGACCTATTATGTCTGTTTGGTTACTGCAACTTCTTGCTACAAGTTGCTGCTTGTCATTTTTTTTTATGGGATTGGACAGCAAATTACGCTACGTTCAACGTTTCGAGTTACCAAACAGACCGTTATTGGACGATTGATGATCACATCTGTGGGGGTTTTTGCTGTTACTTAGACGTCTATTGTGTATATATTTGTACTAAAGAGATTAAAGGTAAACAGTACTATAGTACTCAAAATCGAAACTAAAAGTTGCATGTGCGCGCCTGGCCTAACACAACAAAAAAAAATTAATATTTGCCTCTTGTGTATTGTCCAAAAATATAGGTTTCTGACAATTTGTGTGTTGACTAATAAATCAAACGAACAGCTGATAAAGAAAATAGAAAAGGGTACTTTGTCCCACCACAAATGTCCCATACATTTGAATAAAACATATCGGTACATTTTTTTGGTACAAGTTGGTTTTTTTTAACAAAAATAAGGTTTAAAAAAGAAGGTTAAGAAAAAAAATAATAATATAAACAAAACTTATTTTTAAATATAAAAAGTTAAATTTTATTAAATTCTTTATTTAAGAACAAAAAGCAAGGTTTAAAAGGTTAAAATAGGTTAAAAACAACAAAATATATGAATATGATTTTTCTCAAGCCAAATACATTTTTGAATTTTAAAAAGTTGAAACCCATTTTATTTTAATTACAAAAAAGGACAAGTTGTTTTTTAAATAAGAAAGTAAAAAAAAAAACGTCAATATAAGAGAAACAAAACTATCAGCAACATAGGTACATTTTGGTAAAAGAAAACAATTTCAAATTCACAATATAGAACCAAAATTAAAATAAAAGGTTTAAAAAAGCAAAGTTGAAATAGAAAGGTTTAAAAACAAAGGTTAAAAAAAACAAAATATAAGAATGAATTGTTTTAAGAGAAATACATTTTTTAAAGCAAAAATGTTAAAATTTTATTTTAATAACAAAAACAAGAAAATGGGTTGGGGTCATTATTCTGTAAGTGCCAAAATTCAGTTTCCGAAATTCTATATTTTAAAATTCTGTAAAACTAAAATTCTGTATTTCAAAATTCTGAAAATCTTAAATTCTGTTTTTTCAAAATTCTGTAAAACCATTATTCTGTATTTCCAAATTCTGTAAATTATAAAAAAAAATTGTTTTGATTCATTCATTACACAACTCAACAAAAGAAAAAAAAATTCTTGTCCTTACATTTATTTTACGTTTTTTTTATTCACTATGCACCAAAATGAATAAATAATATCAATATTCATTTAAAAGTTTGCTTTTGTAATAGTTATTACAACAAACGTTTTCATGATTTTTGCCTTTAAATTAGTGTATTAGCTCAGTAGGAATAAACATTTGAACTGGAAAAAATGATCACTTTTCTATTACAATTCGTTAGAGGGGGTTATTAGGAGCACATGGGTAGTTTTTCGGGAAAATCACCATCACCATCACTTGGAATTTTCTTAAAAAATTGACTTGAAATAGAACACAAAATATTTTAAAACAACGGCAACACTTACAGTGTCATGTTCTATCTTTTTTAAAAGCCAGAAATCCATTCTTTAATTATGTTTTTAAATAAAATTGTTTTAGTGAATACTTTTTAAAAATTTAATTTTCAAACTCAAAATTTTGAAAAAAAAAAAAAATGAAAAATTTGGAAATTAATTTTTTGAAAATTTTGCATTATTAAGTAGTATTTTTGTATAATAATAATTTTTTTTTAAAAATTCAAAATATAAATTATAGAAAATCTATTAGTTTTAATTAAAAAAAAAAATAAAAATTTAAATTGTAGTTTTAAAAATAACCTGTTAAAACGTTATCCTGGTTAAAAAAGCAAACTTTTCTATCAAATATATATTTATAATCCCCTTTTTTCAAAGATGAAATTCATGTTGACTTCTGTTATCATACAAAATGTTAATAAAAAATAATTATTAAAGAAAATTTTAAAACTACTCTCATAGAAAGTATTAATGAATTTACATTTATTTGAATTTTCACTATACTGCCAAAAATTTATATATTAAGATAAAGAGTCAAAAATATAAAAAAAAAATTAAAATTTAAATTATAGTTTTAAAAATAACCTGTTAAAACGTTATCCTGGTTAAAAAAGCAAAATTTTCTATCAAATATATATTTATAATCCCCTTTTTTCAAAGATGAAATTCATGTTGACTTCTGTTATCATACAAAATTTAATAAAAAATAATTATTAAAGAAAATTTTAAAACTACTCTCATAGAAAGTATTAATGAATTTACATTTATTTGAATTTTCACTATACTGCCAAAAATTTGTATTTTAAGATAAAGAGTCAAAAATATAAAATTTCTTTATTATGCATATGGGAAATTATTATTTATTCTACCATTATCTTAATATTGTATAGATATACTGTTCTGATACCATTTTACAACTTATTAAAATTTGCGCAAAAAAAAATAACTAACTTATTACATGGTGATTACAAACAAAATTTTAACATCCATAAGCTATTGTTCAACAAATCAAAATTCATTTTTGCACTTCATTTACCAACTATGTACATAAATAACTATTGAATAACTGATATAACAAAACAATTTTTGCAAAGGAAACAAAAGATAAGGTTTTCATAAACCAAAAAGATTTAAACTAATAACTATACCTATATAAAGTATGAACAAAACACAAATTAATACCTTGCAATGATTGAATTAAACAAAGGCACGTTCTTATATGAAAAATTATTCAAAATATTTAAAACTCAATATTTGTATATATTTAACACTTCCAAAATAAATCATTTTGATATTTATTGTGTATGCTATAAAAGAGTTATATTTTCACTTCACCTTTGTATGATCAGAAGAACAAAAGATATATCTTCACTTATAATAAAATGATTCTACAGTCTAGTATAATACTTTCTTTGTCAAATCTAGACAAACAGCACACAAAATTATGATCTCTCACTTGCTGTAATCAAAATAATTCTGAAATAAATTTGATAAACTCATTGAGTTTTATTGAAACTGCAAATTCGCCGGCCAACAGTGAAGCTTTCGTTTGTTGATATTATTTAGTAGATGATGGCCGTATAGTAAAGTATGTGTACCTAATTATTTTTAAATTAGTATGTGTAGTCAGATTAAGCAATATTTTACGATCAACAAAGAAATATAATTTTTTGTGACGAAATATATTCAAACAATTTACTTATGTGTTTATGATGCCGTGATATATTAGCCTAGTTCCTTTACTTTGAAACTCTGTGCATTTCTGTGAATTTCTACACCAAAGTCTGTCAAAGTTCATATAAAAAAATTAAATGACGTAGAAATTCACACAAATGCACAGAGTTTTAAAGTAAAGGAACACACCAATTATTTTAAAGGATATATCAAAAAGCTCGAAACTCTCAGAGTGATCGCGTTTCTTGGTTGAAGGGGATTTTTTCTAAATACTTACGTTTAAAACAAAATAACGATACTATTTCTCGGCACATGCCAAAAAATAGTAATACTGAACAAAACTGTCAACGAACTGAAAAAAAATGACAGTACGGTGTTTGAAAAATTTTCTTTTTTGCTAGATCTAGATATACTAGTTGTAGATACTTTTACATTAAAAAAACAACCAATGATACAGAACTATCTATATTCTAAACACCTCCTGGCTAAACAGGGGTCAGTAAAATGTTTTATACAGATATTAGGCATGTTCAGGAAACCTCGCAGATCTCGGAGATCTCGCAGAAATCTCAGCTTTATGAACAGGATTCCTCAGCAAAATTTCTCAGACATGCTTTCAAAACTCTGAGGAAAACAAATCTTGGATTCCCTTGCTCACTTTTTGAATGAGAAAAATCTCTGAGATCTCATTTTTCTGAACACGCCAATCGCCTCCAAAACGAGTATGATAACTTTGGCGCCAAAAATTGATAACGGTTTTTTGTAGAGGGGTCAAAAACAATCAGTTTTTACTATTGGAGGAGGGTCTATCTCGCCCCGCTTAGGAGGTAGGGGCAATTTAAAAAAAAATGGCTAAAAATAAAAAAAAAAATTATTAAAAAACAGCAGCAACACTTACTTGGAGAAAAACTATATTACCAGCGGGAATTACATAATTGCTATCGATAGTTTGTATGGAAACTCTATTTTTTTCTGTGATGGCATTGTTAATCCCCGATGTGGTTTTTTTCAAACAATTATCTCCAAGATTGGAAAAAACAGCTAATATTTGTATATATTTTCCCGAAAATAATCTTCAAAATCTTGTGAAACAAAACAAAATTTGATTTATGATTAAGCCGACTCTAGAAACCACAAAAACAGCGATGGTGAGCAAAATGTTATACACAAATTAAACCATTTTAACCCCCCCTACAATTTATTTATAGTCAAAGTTAGGTCTAACGACATGTAAAAATAAAGCTCTCTTTGTCGGAAGTTATTTTAAGTTTTTAGCCTTTTTTGAAATATTTTAGGCGTATTTATTAGATTTTTGAATAGTATCTTGATAGTCCGAAATAGTTGAAAAGCATAAGACAACCGTTTCCGTTGTCTAAGTCGTAAACATCAACTAAAAATGTTTATCCATAACTTGGACGGCGCGGCAGTTCAAAGTTAGACAACGTTTATAAATACGACGTTTAAATTCTTATTACAAAAAGAAGTATTTTTAATGTTCGATCAAGAAACCAATCCACAAAATTAAAACGACATTAGTAAATATTAATTAATTACAATTCATATTCGGCAGTTAATTATTAAACAAATGTTCAAAAGCAAATTACTTTATATTAAATTAATGAAATTTTGGTTGAAATGTGTGAAAATATGTGACGAATATGATGTCTACAACTGCCATGTATAACTGCAGCATTCAAAATAAAATATTTAGCAATATTTTAAACGTCTTGTTTTATTTTTAATATCCAAAAATAAATAGTAAATCTTCACGATGAAAATTCTGTTTAATATGGCACTCGAATTTCAAGTACTTGAGTTATCTATATTCAAGATAAAGAGTTCCAAAAAATAATATTACACACATAAGTTAACAGCGATTATGTCTATAAATACTTCATTCTTTGCCAGTTTGTAGATATCTGTCCAAAAACAATAAATAACACGAATTTTTGTTTGTGAGTTAAATGACTGACCTTCATGATTGTTAAGATTCTGTTTAGGCGGTAGAATTTTAATCTTGAGAATAAACTTGACGTCTAGGTTTTTGAGCAAAATATATATGTAGGCTAAATTAATTATATTTTTAACTTAAGTATAAGACATGCAAATGCCCGTCATTTGATATTGTATAAGAGTAGGTTCAGAATTTATATATACACCTTTAATTTTTTTTAAGTTGAATATTTTACTCGAAAATTTGTGTATGATTAATTTAAATTGCTTGTTAAGCTTTTTATTTTAATCTACTTCTACTGCGTTTCCTTTTTTTGTAGCTTTATTTTATTTTATCATGTTCATAGGAAGGAAGAAAGAAAAAGAAAGAAAGCAAGAAATGCACCATATTCAAGCAATGTTCTCGGGTTCAAGATGAAAGACTTAGGTAAATTGAACTGAAAGCGTTTTTTCTTTAGTTTCAGTGAAACGTCTGTGTAAACAGGCACATAAGAAACGATAAAAACGGAATTGAATGGAAACGGGCTACTTTGAATGTTGAGTGAACTAGTACGGGGAAAGGCATATAGCTGGATCACCAACGGAAGTGCAGAAAGTAAAGAACTAACGCGTTTGAAAAAAATGTGTGAGCACCGGGACTCGCGGTGAAGATGTGTAAACATCCGCTTTTGTTTCAGATAATGGGTAAAAATCTGGATTGTAAAATTCCATCTTTTCCGGTATTAATACGGTGTTTTATCGGATTTTGTTTGTCGTCCCATTACGTGTCCTGTCTTAGATCTTTTGTTGGGCTGTATAATGTCGTACCAAATTCAACTCAGGAGCAAAAACTATGGCGGCACCAACTTTGACCTTCGTCGATGACCACCCACCTCGCACACCCAACCATAAAACATTTTTTAAATGTATGCATTCGATCTAAAACAATCTTACTACACTTACCACACATACAACCGATCAAGATTTATTATTATAGCGTTTAATTTAACTTTAACGCACCTCGGCTTATGAAAAAAACAACAATTTCACAAATCAAGAAGATTTCCATGCAAAACGAATATATCTACAACTATACATAGTTCATGCTTCCTCGCATTTAATTTAAAATCGACCAATGGCTGAAAATCCAACACAACAGAAAAAATTACTGCGAAAAAATATGTTCCCACAAAAATACCAATTCACTAACCATCTAAACGAATATATTTAATACACGAACCATTGCATTCGTCGCGTTTTATTTTCGATATACCAGTATTCTTACCCATATTTACGACCACTTCATGCTACATTTACCTATATTTTATTTTCCCCATACCGAGAGCATACCTAGATGTTTTATAAATAGAAGTAGACACCCTACGAGATTTTTTTCTTACATCACTAGGAAGTGCTGTTGGTTCAATAAGATCATTGAGTTTATATATAAAGTTATAAAGAGTTTATGTATAATCTCAATGATAAGATCCTTCACATCAAAAACGCACAAACAAAATTAAGTTAAACTTTTCAACTGCAATATTTTAAAATATTTCTCTGCGAATGATAAACAGCAGCTATTTGGTTGTTGCATTCGATAACACGATTTTTTCAAATACAGCAACAATTTTAATGACTCTGTTCGGTTCCGGCATTGTATATAAAATCTATAGTAATATCATGAAGAGGAGTGACGGTAGCAACATCTTAAGGACATATGTTCGACTTCTTTGTGATGTGATGGTTGGAATCCCGAATATTCACAAAACAAGAAACGTAATAAAAAAATAAGAACGGGAACGCTGTATACTAATTTTATGAGAGTGCGAGGAAGTGAAAAAAAGCAATAAAAAACTATAACCTTGACAAATTGGCTTCGCATCGGAAAAAAAATTTGGTATATGTAGGTATGCACGTTTGCAGTAGGTTTTTTTATTCATAATAATTGTAAAGGTCCCCTCGTAGTTGGTTTGGTGGGCTGATAAATTTTGTTGTAATAATCGGATCGTTAAGGTTGAGGCCTTAAAATTTAGGTAGAATGTCTGGTTACATTTTTTTACGAAATCATTGCGGAGGAACATAAAAGTATGTGTAAAAAAATGTAATTAATTTAAAATTTAATTGAAACACAAATTTAATTAAACAAAATATTTTCATGCACGTTTACTTGACCCTTTTAAGGAATCTTATTATGTTTGCAGAATTTAAATAATAGATTTTTCTCGCTCTATTTACTTATTCCCTACATTTAGCTAAGTCTCAATAGTATAATTTGTGGCGATCTCAGCGACGCGTACAGGACACATGTTCGACTAAAAAATTTGTGTTCATGATAGTACTATAGATTTTATATACAATGGTTCCGGTTCGTCCGTTCGTTAACCCAGTTTTTCAGAGACAACAACCATTTTCCCCATATTCTTACCCATATTCTTACCACTATTCTTACCCATATTTTTTCTTACCCATATTTTTCTTACCCTTATTTACTACCACTTCCTTTGCAATTTTCCCCATACCGAGAGCATAGATGTTTACACATCAAAAAAGTGTGAGTGCCGGTACTCACGCGTTTTATTATCTACGGATGTAGATCGGGATCATCTTTTAACACGTAATACAACATCAACTTTGGATCCTGCTCTGTATCTGGATCTATTTTAAAGATCCGAAAATAAGTTTTTACTCTGGCGAGTAGACGGCTCTTTAGTCGGTAGGGAGTACAAACTGAAGTGTAAGAAAGAAGACAGTATCTACATGAAAAATAAACAAACATAAGAAAAAAAGAGATGAGCATACAACACTGTTGTCATTATATATCCGTATCGTTTTATTTTTATGTGATGATCCTGATCTAGATCATAAATAATAAATTTTACTAAAACTGTTTTTCTTCTTAACAATTACATTTGTAATTTTTTGAAAGAAAATTCTTCTCTGTATCTGGACCTATTTTAAAGAACCGAAAATAAGTTCTGACTGGCGGATAGATGGATTTTCAGTTTTGCGAATGGTTGCAAATGGTAAGGTAGTTCAAACTGTAGTGTAAAAAAAAAGACAGCAACTGCGTTTTATTATCTACGGGTCTAGGTCGGGGTTATCTTTTAACACAATACAAAAACAAATTTGAATCTAGGTTTCTATCGGGGTTTGCTTTATGGAACCAGAAATTAGTTTTTACTCTGGCGGGTAGAAGAAAAAAATAAAAATAAACAAGATACATAAAAAGATCCGCAGCAGATTGGATTTGCTTACGAAAATACATGTATTACAAAAACAACACAAGCTCCAACTTTGTTTTGAATTTTGATTTCCAAATCCATTTGAGCACACCCCTTAATTTGTAAATTTCGTCAGTAGTGCAAAGAGAAAAGACAACGGGTGTATACAAATAAATAAAAAAAAAAACAGGGAAAAAAGAGCTGGGTATATAACAAGTTGTCACTGAGATCTTGGGTTGTTTTATTTTCATGATCCGATCTGAATTGGATCTGGGGGAAAATAAAACGCAGCTGTTATATATATCGGGGTGAATCATATCGGTTATTGGCGATAATAAGACGTGGCAAGTATCTACATAAAAAAAAAACAAAAGCCAGTAGGTTCTGACTTCTGGTTCTCCACGAGCTATAAACGCACTAATTTATTTAATTCAATTTAGTAATGGCCAGTTGCACCATAATTCTCTAAAACCAGTTTTTGTTAAAATTCTTATAAAATTAAATGGGTTGCACCAATGTATTTCTATGATTTTTTAGCTAAAATGCTACTTAAAAAATAAACAAAAACCAGTAGGTGCTGGTTCTCCACGAGATATAAACCCACTAATTTAATTTATTTTCCCAATAAAAACAGGTCTTCAAAAGTAACGAGTATCTGGCGGTGCACTACCATCAAAACACCTAATCATTCTTTGCACACGCCTTTATGTTTCTCAATTATTCACCTTCACCACAGTATCGACAAAACTCTTTTGACACTCGCTTCATTCTAAATTCACCATTCCAATTAGATCCAACTTCACAATTCACAATCAGAAACAAGAAGTCAAAACGCGAGAAGGAAGTCAACATGGCGTACGTTTGATTCGATTCGCTGTTCTCTGTTTTTGTGCGTGAAAAAATCCTTAAAAATAATTGAAAAAGTCCCACCCCGATTTCCTTAATCTATTTCTCATCACAAATAGATCCAATAAAGTGCTAAAAAGTGGTTATTCACATTGGTGCATTAGAGTGCTGTATAGAAAAGTGTAAAAAGCAAAAAAATAAAAAAAAAATAAAGAAATGGGCACAAAAGAGCCACCAAACGATTTGGCCAACAACAGCCGCGCAATGCCCACCACAGCCACCACGACGAATACTACCACCGCCACCAATTCATCCTCAACCATTCCCAATACCGAAAATTCAGCCGGCGGTAGTAAAGTGTGTAGTAAAACGGAAAATCGTAAAATCAATGCCGTCATTGCCGCGGACGATGCAATCGCCGAAAATATTCCGAATACGAAAAAAGATACAGAAGCAGAATTGTGCCAAACGAACCAACACCATAATCAGTCATCTTCATTGCTGGCTTCTCCGCCCCATTGTCAATCTGAGTCTCAGTCGCAGCCACAACCACAACCACAACAACAGAATGTTAAACAATCGTCGAGTCTAACGACTGCTGCGGGAAAAAAAATTCGTCGTGCATTTTCAATGCCTCGTAATCCGTTTCGATGGTCGCGAAAATTCAAGACCAATAACAACAACAACAATAACACATCATTGTCGTCGGGAACCACTGCAGCCGCGGGCAGCGGTCGGAATAGTATTGGTTCTAATAGTGGCGTCACCATTGACGGCAACACCAACGACATCGACCGCAAGCGAGCAGGAACTAGGATAGGACGTGATTCCGACGAAACCAAAAACAAAAGTAAGACGTTTGAAAGCACAGCTGGACGTAGCGGTAGCATCGGCATTGAATCGGGCCTAGGCCATGGGGTAGAAGCAGCTCTACCAGTAGCAGGAGAAGCAAATCAAAACAAAAGCGGAAACAATTCGCAAAGAATTTTTAGGAGATCTTCGTTTCGAAAGTTTCTGAATCGCATTGCTCAGCATGTGTCTTCGGTGGGCACCATTGGGGTAAGTTGAGTTTTCCACGGATAACAACTGTGGAGCTCGTTTCGAGATGTTTAATTTTATATAAGTGGCATGACTCATATGAGAAATAAATGTGTGTTCTTTGGAGATTTTGTAAATATTATTGTGTTTCTCGAAGAGGTTATGTAATAGGCGGCAGTCTGTGACCTATAATTGAAAGGGACTCGTGTTTCCTTGATATCTCGGTTGTTGTTGGTGATGGGTGTCTGGGAATGAATACCAAATAACTCTTAATTCTAGTTTAAATTACCTACTTCCGTCGGAGGCAGGCGACTTGAAAGAAAGTGCTAGGTATAGGGTTGTTTATTATTATAAGCAAAAAAAAACAACATTTTTTTAAAGGGAGGGTTAAGTTTAAGGAGGAAAAAAAATATAACTTAGTAGTTCTCATTTATTCGAACCTTGAGTGTTTGAAGTTTGTACACCGGGAATGACATTGAACCTCCGTGGCTGCATCCAAACTATAGGGTCCTTCGAATCCATCAAAACATCTTGGTCGCATGATGCTCGAAATAATAAAACTAATAGAAAATGCACAATTTTCAATTTTCAAGGTTATATCGTCTGATGACCTTTTTGATTGGTAAACAAGAAACACAATTTGATAACTTTGTATGTACCTATGTATCTACGAAAAAAAAGTTGAAACTAAGTTTTATATTTCAATTTTGGAGCACGTTTCTTTTAACTATCCAGAAAGTCACAAAACAAAACAAAATTCTATAACATACAAAGATTACCTCATCCTCAAATTATTTGTATTATGATGAATGATCAAATTTTAAAATTAAATTAAAAAACGATGGTTGAACTAAAAAAAAATGTATGGAAACAAATCAAAAACTTCGAAAAAAAACGTTATATAGGTACCTACCTACTTATTCAACACTAAAGATTAAAAATAATAAAAATTAAAACAAGACACACCCATAACCAATTGCTTATACAAAACAAAAGCAAATCCCATGACCACAGAGATGGGGATTCGTAAATCTTTCACTTCTCAATTGAGGTGAGTTCTTGAAACAAGTTCTCAAAAACTCACTTAAAAGATTCATCTGACAAACTAACCTCACTAAATTAAATCAGAAAACAAAATCTAAAAAAAAACAACTATAATAAATAATGTTTAAATTCAAATAATGCCGTCATCTAAAGTTATTGAACTAATCCCACGCCTGAACCACTCGAAAAGCTTTCCGCTGTTTGTTGTTTCATCACAACACCTAGCTAACGCTATTGCTGCTTCACTGCTTTGTCGTCGACAGCTGATCTAAATTTATCTCTTTCTCAGTAGGAAATGGAAATTTGCTATATCCTCATATTAGCATAAAAGATGTGTGTATGCTGAACAAGCAAGAACAGCAAAAGTCTAATAATCTATATAGGTATAGGTAGGTACTCATAAGTTAAGTATTCCAAGATCAGATTGAAGAAGATAACCGCAAGCAGCGCGTTTGCAAAACACACAATAAGAATAAATAATAATAACAAAGTAATGGGCAGTAAACCGACAGATTTCACACTCAAACAAGAATAGAAATTAGGAAGGGAAAGTTTTTTTTGCGTTATAATCTCGCTTGTAGCTGAACGAATGGACTAATGGTGATAATGACGACATATGCACATATGTAAGTCGATTTTTCTGACCACACTACACCACACCAACAAAACAATGACAACAGTCGTTCGGTTGGGTGTGCTTCGACTTAAAATCGTACGTGGTGCAAATTGAGAAAATTCATCTCAAGGTAAAATCAATTTAGACCAATTGACCAAAACGAAAAAATAAAATAATCGCTAAGACAACTAATGTCGTTCAGCGGCATCACCGCGCGCACGAGACTTGATGTACTTGTTCATACATAAATTAGTTGGATATAAAAAAAATAAATTTTTTGCTATTCATTCATCAGAATCAGAGTGCATTAGCAGCAATAGAATTTACGACAAACAGGATGACGCGAATACATTGGATTTATAGATTTTTTTTTTTTTTTTTTTTGATTTGATTCTTTATTTAGCTTCAGCTATTAATTACAATAATTGTTTAAATCTAATTGAAAGGTAAAACTAAATTTGTATATAAGTTAACTATAATTTGATTTAACATATAAAATTAATTTTTTTTTAAATAATATCACATTACTTTCTGATTTTAATTCATTAGGAAGATTATTGAATAATCTGAAACCTTTGTGGAATAAAATATTCTGAGATCTGTTTGTTGAAAAGAAAGGTAGCCTAAAGTTACAGTTATTTCTCAACTGATAAGGTTGTACATCTGCTACATACACTATTTGGTTAAAAAGATAATTTGGCAACATGTTATTTTTAATTTTAAATATGAAAATAAGTACATTCATTATCGTTCTTTGATTAATATTTAGCCATTGTAAAGTGTTAAGCATAAATTGTATTGGTGTTAACATATTGCACATTAAAATACACCTCATTCCACGATTTTGTAATTTTTGTAATCGTTCACTCATTTGATTATTTCCTAAAAAAAGTATTGTTGAACAATATTCAAAATGAGGTTTTATCATTACATTATATATTTTTATTGCACAACTTGGTGATAATCTACTTCTAATTCTTTGAAAAAAACCTATTTTCTTTGCAATTTTATTGCATATATAGTTAATGTGTTTCTCAAAACTTAATTCCCTATCTATAACCACTCCTAAGTACTTTATTTCATTAACTTTTTCAATATTATTGTCGTTAATTACAATGTTTTCTATTGAGTTTCCATTGATTATAATTGCTTTTGTTTTAGCTATATTAAGTTTTAATTTATTCATTTTAAAATATAATTCAAGATTTCTTAGATCGGTATTAAGATGATTGATACATTCCTCCGCTGAATTCCCCGCAACGTATATTAACGTATCATCTGCAAAAAGTCTAGCCTTGGCATGCTGTAGGACGTTCTCCAGATCATTAATATAAATAATGAACAGAAGTGTTCCCAATACCGCTCCCTGTGGTACACCCAGCTTCACCTCTATAACTCGAGAAAATTCATTCGCCACTTTTGTTCGTTGAGATCTATTTGTCAGATAACTTCTAAACCAATCGAGTTCCATTCCTTCTATTCCATATTTGCTTAGTTTTTGAATAAGTATTTCTCGATCAATAGTCTCAAATGCCCTTTGGAGGTCTAAGAAAACAGCAACTATAACCTTCTTTTCATGAATTTCCGTTTTCCATTGCGTGACAACAAGGTTTAATAGCGATTCACAGCTGTGTTGTTGTCGAAAACCTGACTGGTAGTCACTCAAATAATGGTTAGTTTCCATATACTTTTGTAGTTGCTTATGTACAACTTTTTCCAGGATCTTACTCTCTGTCATAAGCATATTTACAGGTCTAAACTCTGCTGGATTCACCGTTTTCTTTACTTTCTCAATTGGAACCACTGTAGATTCTTTCCAGTATTGAGGAAAAATTCCACTACTCAATGAACTATTGATTATGTTTAACAAACAGGGACCCACAATGTCAAAAGCACTCAATAACATTTTAGTTGATAAATTATTGAAGTCTTTTTTAGTGTTCATACTTTTCATTATAAATTTTAATTCACTAATATTAATTAATTTAAATTTAAAGGTATTTTCATTATTTATATTTACTAAATTTTGATATTGCTCAAACGGTATTTTGTCATTTAATTCTTCTACACTCTTCACAAAAAAATCATTCAGTTTATCAGCTATTTCTTTCTTATTTTGTATAGCTCTATTATGGTAAATAATTTGATCTATTTCCCTTCTTTCTTCAGCAAGCACTAACGATTTTATTGTTCTCCACATTGATTTTTGATCTGTAGCAAGGTCAATTTTCTTGGCAATAAAATTGTTTTTTGCTAATTGAAGCTCACTCACGTACTTGTTTCTATATACTCTATAACTAATCCAGTCACAAATATTTTTTGTCCATATAGCTTTTTGATGAAGTTGAATTTTCATTAATTTCATATTGTATAAGTATTGATTAAACCAACCGATATTACCATTAGCTCCACTTATTGTTTTCGAGATCATCATCTTGCCTATAGATTCTTTTAATTTAACACTGAAAGATTTTGATGACTCATCCACATCACTGCAATATAAATTTGTTATTTCATGATTTATTAACTCCCTACTAAAAACGTTCTCATTAAATGCCAATACTTTTATGCTTTTTTTTGTGTTTTTTTTATTAACAGCACTTGTTTCAAAATTTATTTCTAATGTTTCGTGGTCACTGATTTTGAATTCTTTTATAACTTTAGCTTGTATATGATCATAGTTTGTTACCACGTAGTCTAATAAAGTAGACGAATTTTGTGTAATTCTAGTTGGTTCTGTTACTATTTGTTTAAACGATATATCCGAGATGCTTTCATGAATGCGTTTCTTGTATGTACTATTTGAAAACCAATCTATATTAAAATCACCCATTATGATAACGTTTGTATGTAAAGAAGAAATCTCTTCTACTTTATCTCTAAAAAATTCACAAAAGATCCGTTCTGGTGAATTCTGTTTGTGCGGAGATCTGTACACTGCAACTAAAATTATATTTATATTGTTTTTATACACTTTAACTACTAACCACCAAATCATTTTACCTATGGCTATTTTTGCTATTTCTTCGACTTGCCATTCTGGTTTAACAAAAAAAATCACTCCGCCCGTGTGACATGAGATACTGTCACATCTTACTATTTTATAGTTTTTTAGTTTTATTTCTGAGTCGTCAATGTCTGACTTGATTAGTCTTACTTGATTAGAACAGCTTTTTACTGGTTGATAACTGGCATAGAAATTTAAATGAGAACAAGAGCGTTTTTTTTTATTTGATATTATTTTCTTACTTAATAAAGTGAAATTGTAGATTAGAATTTTTATAGCGATTGATTCTCAATTCTGGGACAATATTGATTTATTTGTTTAAGTCAAGGAGTATATTTGTTCTAAATATTTAAAGAAAATTTAAGTTCTTAATTTTTTTATTTAGCTATACCTACATTTTTTTTTAAATTGAATATAGGTAATTAAATGAAGTAGGTAACATGTTTACAAAAAATAAAAAATGTGATTAATTTGATTGATTGTAATATGTAAGGAATTAAAGCTTAAATGTCTCGAAAAATTATTTATGTAGAAAATATTCGAGGGAATCAATGGGGGGAGGGGGGTTTGGTGGGGTTTATAGTGGTCTATATACTGTACTTCTGACATGCTTCAGAGTGATTGCTTATGCGGATTACGTTATAATAATTAACTGGACAGATAGCCACGGAATGGATGTTAACCCTCACAAAACAGATCTTTTCTAGGAAATAAAAAATTCTCCACATAGGGCCTCCTACTATCAAAAGTGTACCATTAACATTCTCAGACGAAGCATCATTTTAGATCATAAAAAGTTTAGTTTGAAACCTAAAATACATGAAAGAGTTAAAAAAGCCACAGTGGCTCTTTTATTATGTTAAAAGACCATTGGCAATAAATGGGGTCTCCAACCCCGCATTGCTCAATGGCTATACACTTCGGTAATCAGACCGATAAAACAAAAAATTCGGCGTACTTAACACGACCTCTGCCGCTGCAATGGACATTCGGTTCTATCTGACAACTCTCGATTTATTTTTTAAACAAACGGCTGCACAGCACCGTCCTAAAGTCCTCACAATGGACCAAAAACGAAATTGGCCACTGCATCATTCTGCATTCCTTCGGATCACTTCCAAGTAATACAGACTACACCACCCCACAGCTACCATTCCTTCCCGATGTCGATTGGTGGACTTGACGTTCTTGGAAGATGAATCGATCCATTCACCGACGCACGATTCAAAGACGACATTTGGTGAGCGGGCTCCCAACTTACTGTTGAAAATTTAAATTATGGTGTTGAAGTGGTAAAAAATGTCCCAGTTTTCCCGGTAAATTTAAGAATTTCCACAATATGTACATACATACCTAAATATTTGCACATAAAAATGTATTCGTAAAAATTTTCGGAACACATAATTTTAAAGAAATAATTTTCCAAATTTCTAAGTTCTTCAAATAAATCTGAGAACAAAAGCAAAAACAAATTATTTTTTTGATTTATATCGGATCTGCCTTATAAGCTCTATATAGATTAAAATTTCCTTCAAATAAAATCGATTCCCAAAATAGGTATACTTCTTCCAAATTAAGTTCGTAATCATATCGACTTAACTCTTTAAAATAATTTGAAACTAAAAAAAATAAATGAAACTCTTCCAGACTTTGCTATTCATTCTATTTAAAGAGTTTTAATTAATAAGCTCACTTAATTATTCAGACAACTTTTAAGTGGTGTCACGTGTAATAGGTACACAAACAGAAACTCCAATTACAACGTTTTTTTTTTGTTTTCGTTAAAGTAGGTAGGTACATATTTTCATCGCTGAAGTCGAGTTTTTTTTAATTCAAAATTCTATTCGTTCATTTTGTTAAAAAAAATTTCTCTGTAAACAAAATTGAAAAATGATGTCAAAGTGAAACTCACGGTAGCAATAAACTTTTGATGTTTACCAATGTCAACTAGTAAGTGTACTTCCAAATAACCCCAGCTCTCATTGCACCACCTTTAATTGGCGAAAGTGCTTAGTAAATGAGAAAAACTCCCAAGTAATTATTTAATTCATTTAAAAGGAAGGGTAGATATGTATGTACATATGTACATATGTGAATATATTGTGATCTTCTGATCCGAATCAGGTTAATTTTGAGCATTATACAAGTAAATGGAACATGCATTTCAGCTCAATAAAGCATTATTTATTTTTGTTGTTTTAAGCTGATTGTGTAATTTTGAAGGAAAAATAACCGAGAATGAAATTTTAATTAAATTATAAATATAATATAGGCACATAAGCTCGAGTCGAACAAAATATGTATGGTTTACTAAAAAAAAATTCTTCTCTTCATCTTAATATACGCATTTCTAATGTGTGGGAACAGATATTTTCTTTGCCGGCACGATATGTATGTAGCTAATTAATAGATCAAATGAAACGACCTTTAATGGCTGTTTTATCAATCTTCTACAATTTATACATACTGCGAAGAAAACGTTTGTGTTAAACACACGTATGCATGTGTATTTAATACACTTTATCATATAATATGTAGTTTTATAAGCGTTAATGGTATTCAGCTATTGTCCTACATTGCGTTGGAATTTAAACAATTCGCTTGGTATTTTAAGTAATTTGCAACGAGTAAAACTTCAGTTGGATCAGTTTTCGCTGATGAGTAAATGATTATGAGTCGTTTAATAGACGCACCCAAAATTGGATTATCAAGATTTTTTTTGAAGTGAAAGATTTCGAGAAATTTGCAGACAAAACTTAATTTAAAACCACCATCTCCCTAAAAACGAAAGCCCCGCTCCAAAAATATGGTCCTTTTTGGAAAATACCTATCATGATACCAAGTTACAGCTTCCTACTAACTTCCAACTTTAACGTCATTCTTTCGATACAGAACAGGAGGTTTGCTATCATCTATTCCTAAGTTATATATAAACATTACACCTATACGTTGGATTGACGAAAAAAACCCTCAATTTTTCATCAACAGAAAAAAACAATGGAATTTTAATAAAAAAAAACATCTAAATATTAGGAGCAACAATACAATAAATTTCCATAATGGATAAAATCACATAACTTAACGTAGATGACCTGTTTTGGTTGGAATGTAGCATTGTTGTGATCCGCTCTGGTGGTTGTACTTCCACAAACCGAACATATATCATAGCCGACATAACAATACTGTACGCACCGCACATTCTATCCAATTACCGTAATACACCAACTTTAGGTTGGTCGTTCCATTACAGATAATGTTAATCATTTCCTGGCTTGTATATAGTTGTCGACACCATGAGTCCATGATACAAAGTTGATTCCACTATTTTAAGATATTTCCTCTCCTGTATCTCCGGTGTGAATTATAATAATTCCTCCCTCAACTATGTATATAGTTGGACTATGGCGATGGTGACTGTGATGAGACGAGACGAAGTGGGAAGTATGGCAGACGAAGTTGTGTTGTTGGAGTACGCTATTTAGTATAAGAGTGCTCTGGCAAAAAAAAAAAAAACGAGACACTTGCTGTCGTCCACCTCCACCTCCGCCTCGCCATAAAAATAATAGCAAAATCGCTACTGTTTCTGTTGCGACTTCCATACATATACTTAGGTAGGTACTATACTTTTTCATGTCATTCACAATTTACCAAGTCCACTTTGCATTTGGCTTTGGATCTCGAATCTTTTAGTTTGATGACTGACAGTCTAGGGCGAATTAATTATACTTTAACACGAATTTACTGCTTATTGCCTTACTGAATCTGGAACTATTGTAGTTTGTAACCAATTTTTAATTCATTTTCTTCCGCATTTTAGGATTTTTTCTTATAGTGAACAAGGGTACTTAAGAATCAGCCTAAGGAGGGGATTTTAGGTCAAGATCATAATTGTTGCCGTGCAAATTATACTTCATGACGACTGGAGGACACAAACCGATTTATTTAATGACCAACTGTGTGAGTGTGTGTGTGTGTGTGATTGCGGTGTGGTCATTGTACTTTGATGAAGTTAAGGAGTGTCGTTTTTGAACATTAAATCATTAAACTCAAACTATGGAGGTCGTTTGTTAGACTTGAATTATGTAATGTCGGGTAATAAATAATGTTTTGATACTTCAAAAACAGAATCAATAATTAATTGAGATACATAATGACGGATATTTCTGATGGGATACATAAAACTTGTCTTGGCTAAACGTGACAAAAACTTACCATATTTACTTTCATTTTCACAACAAAACGTTTTCCACTACCCTTTGGGTAAATTTTAATATTAATATATGGGCGTTAGGCAATAACGCCCAAATCGATTTGGAAATATCGATGAAATTTTTTTTATCGCCCAAAAAAAAAATTGGAAATATCGCCCAAATTTATATTTTTCTAGATCTTAAGTTGGAAATATCGTTGTAAAATTTGGGCGTTATTTCTTCAATTTTGGGCGTCAGTTTAATTTTCAAATATCCATATTGCAAATGTTTGTATTGAGTTTTATTATTATTGGGGCCTTATTTCCTAAGATTTGGGCCTTATTTCCTTTTTCTGGATTTCTTTTGGGTGATATTTCCAATTTTGGGCGTTATTTCACATTTGACTTTTTAAATTTTTATTTTGGGCGTTCTTTCCTTTAAATAAAAAATTAAAAATTGGAATTAACGCCCAAATTGAGAGAAAAAAAAAAAACAACAACAATTGCTCAGAATTTTTTTGGACTAACCGGAAAATAAAACTCCAGATCGTTTTGAAAAAAAAGGCCAACAAATAAATGGAAGGTTTTTTAATAATAAAAATTCTATATTCTACTGAAATACATTAGCCATGAAGAAGACTTAGCACTTCATATTATATTAATTGGAAATTAACTTAGAATAAGGAGATCCGGGCTTATTTCTAAAATTAACAATAGAATTTACGTAGGTATTTTAGGTAATAAAATACATGCCAAAAAAATAAAAAGATCAAGTCAACAATGCAAAAATTTGGCTCTAGTCAAATAATAGGTCTGTTTTTTGCTTCCCAAAACTGCCAATTTTGACCAATTCTAGTCCAATTTTATTTTTTTTATATGGACTTTCACAGAACTTTGGTCTAAAATGGTTAAAAGGTGGCAGTTCTGGAAAGTAAAGAAACAGACCTAGGGTGTATATATATATGTATATATGGCAATTCACCATCGAAGATTATAGCACGCCATAATATGTAGAGTTTCTTGCTAATTGGTAGATCGTAATAATTTTAGAATTTTAATCAAATATTAAGACACGTTTCCGAGAAAAATAAGGTTTACTTTAGAGTTTTTTTTAACATTTGCATGGAAGGTATGTTTGTTTAAATATCTTAAATATGATATTAAAAAATTGGTTGAATAAAAATTTAATAAAAACTGTTTTAAAAATAAAAAAAAATATTCAAAATCTCAATTCAATTATTTTTACTAATGCATAATTTGCCATATACTACTTATCTATATGTAGGTATATCGCAAGTAGGAGTCAAAATAAAAAGTAAATATATACCTTTGTACACTTCCTCTTGTTTTTTTTTTTTTTTTAATATGGGAATATCTAAAACGTGTGGTCAAAAACGGTTCTTATTTAGACTCCAGGTGTTTTCCAAAAAAAAAAAAAAAAAACAATATTTGAAATATATTGTTAATATTTCATAACACAACCCGCTTGGAAAAAATGGTTTTTTGAAGGATGGATTCGTAAGTTTAACATAGATACTAACAACGGTTATTTACGAAATTAGCTCGGCCCTCGCCAGTTATGTAGCCTTTTGCCTCGAGAGATAAAAAAAAAGTGGGTTTATTTTGAACTCCATCTTTGGACCTTCACCTTATATACCTACCAATCCGATACGCTTACCACTAATAAGAACTTCCCCAACAAGTTTTACTACAAGGGCCTCACGAGCATTTGAAAAACCCATGGCCTAGATCTTCCCTACTGAAAAACTTGACATTTTACCAGGTGGGAATTATGATTTAAAAAAGACTTAATTTTTCGCTTAATTTTTCGATTAATTTTTCGCTATGTAAACAAATATGTATTTTGTTTTCATTTTTGATTTCGCTCTGACAAAAAAACCCCTAGACTGGTAGTTTTCGTTCTAGAATTAGTTAAGGGGATACAAAACTACATATATATGCATCAGAATTGATTCTTCTGAAATTTGAAACTCTAGATAAAGAAAAAATACTTCAATCAATTTGTGTATACAGTATATCTACTCAAAGTTAAATAATGCTGATGGAATACGTCACATTCTTAAAATAAACAAAATCAAATAGAATACGTAGAAGAAGTAATTATAGCGCAAAGTACAAAACACATTTTGCACCATTGTAAAAATAAAAATAAATATACATATAGATAATAACTGATTTAGCGCTGATAAAAAAAAAACATTGTGTCATCCTTGCTTTACTTAATTCTATTTGGTGTCATTTGCAATGAAACTCAAGACAAAACAATTCCTAATCAATCGCAGTCATATATTGACCTAACCCACTACCCACAGTTCGCTCATGTCTAATCGAAATTCAAAACGATTCACCCAATTATGGCGTTTTATGAAAAGTAAATAATTTATATCATTTTGTAAAGGGTGATTGGTTTTTTGCTAACGTGATACTACAAAAACACGTCTGCCAATACTTAAAAGAACTTCTGGATCTTTAACTATTTATAACCATTGTGCGAATCGTTCCGGGACATGTAGCTGTCGAAATGTAATCAGATCTTTGTCCCCTTTCACACGAGGAAACTGAGTTTCTAGTAACTTTCGATTTTAAGGTGAGTAGGGCACCAAGTAAGAGGAATGAACGGTCTACGATTGATGGAAATTGGAAATTAAAAGAAAATGTCAAAAAATCTCCAGCAACTTGTTTCCTCGTGTGAAAGGAGACTTTAACTTAATCACCCAGAATTTAAACTTACCAAAATTACAACAATATTCAAGGGTTGTTTATGTATAAACTATTTGACCATGAAATGTCATGTGAAATATTGAACAAGAATATAATTAACAATAGATCTCATAATTGACATTTCATATCACCGTAAACAAAAACACCCTTTAATGTGAAACATTTTCCAATTGTCATTGCCATCATAATTTTGTCTGGTTATTGTAGCTTTGTGTGGGTCGAGTTCTCTTTCTCCATTTTTTGTTTTTTTTTTTTTTTTTTTTATAGTGTAAATAGTGATCACAAAACATTATTATACCGCTTTAATGCCCTTGTTTCTATTTTATTGCGGCTTCCATAATGGAACAGGCACGTGGTGTATTACCTATACCTTTTTCTATGCTATGTTCATACATACATATTGTATGTATATATGGACTTTCACTTGATGTTCAGTGAAAATGATTAATTTATAAGCTATTTGGCAAAATGGTCTCTTGTACTTCAAATTGTAGATATGTATCTTGAAATTTTTCCATTTTAGAGATTTGCCGTGTAATTAAAAAGCAATTATAGCTTAAATGTTAAAATTTCATTATTTTTAAGAGTTGAATACTAACACAAAATAAACAAAAAAAACAAATAATTAAGAAACTAACAATAACTGACGACTTGCAATTGGACGAGATTATTTCTGTTTCTCATAGTTTTTGTGTTGAAGAAATTTAAAAAAATAAACTGAAGTCAGAATGAAATATTCATGCACTTAATTCGTCAAATGATTTTTTATTTTTAGAAAGGGTTTTGCAGTGAGGCGACCATAGCTTTTGCACCATCATATTAATATTGAAGGAATGAATGCAACAATAACACTTGGGTTAGCGACTACCAAGTTTGTATAGGCTGGAGTTATAGGTATTTCACGCATTCAACGCTAATCATCAGACTCCTTTTTGTGGCGCGTGGTCTTTATTTGTTCAATTTTATTTGGATATTTTTTTGCTTCACTGAGAGTCGAACCAGACCAACCAATTCCTTCAGAATCATATGCACAAAATTACGACACACACTTTTTCGTTTTCCCTATAATTCGTAATCGGGAAGTCAAGTTTGATCAAAATCTCTAGTACGTAACATTTTCTAAGAATGTATAACATGTAATATGAAGGGTTTCCAAACTGAAACTGGTGATAGGCCAGTTTATGACCTCTCAAAATTTAGTAACTTGTCCATTTCAAATCCTAACAGTTTTAAATTAAAGGCTGTTTTTTTTTTTTTAATTTCGAAAAACTCCTTTGAACAAGGTTTTTGGTCACCCTGTCCATAAGTGCATTCAAAACCAACTTTTTGTATTAATTTTTGATATGCTGCACCATTTTGCTTAAAATTAATAGAAAATTTGACAATTTGTATCAAACTTGGCACCCAGTAGTTTTTTAACATTATCTAGTAGATTTTAAATAAAAATTATTCTTATAAACAAAAATAACTGTACCTCCCATCAATCATCAATTTTTTTTCTCAAAAATGTTTACAAAATTCTACATAAATATATAATAAAAATAATTTTTTTTAAAAAACCGCTCCAATCAGATGGTATTCATCACGTTGATGTAAGCTCAATTTCAGAAGTTGTTTAATCAAATTATTTCTAGTTATATTGATTTTTTAACAAATTTTCCTTCTAAGCTGTATGTAGTTCCATATATATATTTGTAACACGGTACTACATTGTTCATATTTATATAGGTACTGAAATAAAACTTCCTTAAATTAAACTACGTTTTTGGCAAATGACGCGTACAGAAAAATGCAAGGTATCCCACCAGGTAGACTTTCAAAGTTTCACTCTAGATAGTAAGGAGTGCAACATATTAAAAATAATGACTATTCAAATGCTTTTTTTCGACGTTGCTAGCTCTTGTATACTATATTAGGTCTGTTCGTTGACTTTTCTTAAAACTGACAAATTTTACAATTGTATTCCAAAGTTCTGTCAAAGAACAGACCTATTATATCACACGTAAAAACAACTCCTATAAGTACTAAGTAGTAATGCTTACTTGGCACTAAAGCTAGGATCCTAAGATGATGATTCAAGTTCAAAACTTCAATGACTGGAATTGGAAGTCGACGACCAAGAAAACGCCAAAGGATAACTTAACAAAACGCCAAGAACTTTTGTTGAAAGTTCACCTTCTTGTTTTTTTGTGCGTTTGCCCTTCAATATTGAGTTTAGTTTTTGCATGAATTTTTTTTTTTTTAACTAAAACTTGGCATCAATTATTGCAGGCTCATTGTCTATGTAAGTGAAACTTTATCTCATTGATATTATTCGTAGCTCGTTATCAATGCATTTATAATTTACAACTTTCAATGTGTGCATTGTATATACATATATAGTTTCCTTGATATCGACAAATTAATTGCCACCTACATTTTTGTTTGTCATTGTGTTTTATTCAAATCTGAATCACTGTTAATCACACTTATAAAAATATTCAAATACAAAAGCGATGAACAAAATTTTCATTTGAGTTTTGTTTGTTTATTTAATTGTTATATTTATATGCATTCCATGCTTCCTCTCTCGAAACAAAGTATAGGTACCTAACCTACCCACTTCTGAACCCATATGTGTATGTCACTCTTAAATTTCCATACACAAAGGTTTCCGAATTCTGATGGAAATTATATGTGTGAACATATGTACTATAAATGAGTTCTTCGAGATTCAATGTTTTCAGTGTACACTGTAGAATGTGTACACAGTAAAATATAATGAATCATTCTATTTTTAAAAACAAATTTTTTGTTTACTTATGAGTTAGTGTGCGTATTAATGTCTATTTATCTCTATTACATGAGCGTTAAGCACTTTGTTTGGCTCGATATCAATTTTTTCAGTGAAAATTGAATGTAAAATGATAACCCAGTCTTTTGAATGTGATTTCAAGAGCCATGCACACTTGTGATAACAAAAAAAATTACAAGTTCAATTTCAATTTTATCAATCAGTAAATGCTCAGGTGTTGTTAATGGAAATGGAAGTTTAACGAAATTTGCAGGAAGTGTGTATGTAGTTATGGTTAGTTAAATATTTGTATAATGACCATCATTATTGTATCTTATCAATTTGCCAAAAACATTTTTCAGATAAACGATTTGAATTCACGAGATTGCTTTAGTGCTGCTACGTACATGTACATAATATTATTAGATAATTCAGACACAGTTTTGCAACTAATTAATTTAATAATTAATCATTCGATAAAAAAATTTCTTTTTGCTAAACTTGTTATTTTTCCAGACTGGTTAAACGACCAAAATTTGTTTTTATTCAAATCTATTGAATAAAAGGCCCCTGCATTTTCATATAACTTTAGTACACCTTTAAAAAAAATGTTTCTAATGGGAAACGACATTTCAATACGTTATAGTTCTGTACAACAGTCCCTTTCTGTTTTAAGCACGTATTTATACAAAACAACAATTTTTCAAATAAAAATAATTTTTGTTCTAATAAAAATGATGAATAAAAGTAAATTTATTTGAAAATAAATAAAAAAACATCATTATTCATTGAGGAAACCAATTGTTGTTTTGTATGAATACATACATATGTATGCCTCATCTCAGTCAGTAAAAATCTAACACGTAATGCAAATAAAAATAAATGACTAAAAATGACTTTACCTACCATTTTTCCTCAGTCAACTGCTTAAGTTCCGATGAATACTTTAGAGCAATTTGTAAAATTCCCTTGAAGAGTGACTTTTGTTTTTTTATCTGCTCTAAAAGAACCTCTTACTACATTCTATGCCTACAACAAAAGAGACATAAGAAACCATCTACTTAAGACATGGAAATATAAGAGGAAAATTAACTGGTTAAATTATCACCACACTTACTCAAAATTTAACCCTAACGCTGAAAAGGCCAACTACCCTAAAGAATTATCAAATAATAAGATCAAAATATATATACGATTGCGAATGGGTCACACCAACTTGACACACAAACACCTCATCACTAACGAAACGCCCCCGCTTTGCCACTTCTGCAACGAAAACCAAACGCTTACCATAAGTCATCTACTATCATGTAATCAAATAAACTTAAAAAGTCAAACTCTTGTTCAAAAAAAATTAGCAGATCTTTTAACAGAAATCACATATAGTAATGTAAATGATGTTTATAAACTAATGTCAGCACTAAATTTAGACAAACTTCTATAAACCTAATTACTAGCTGAAAGCCCTAGAAGCTCCAGCTTTATATTTTAAATTATTAGCAATGTAATTTAATTTATTGTTAATAAACTTATAATAATAATAATAAAATATCATTTAGAAGACAAATTGCAAAAAAATCGAAAATGTGAATTACCAACATATGATTTCAGACAAAAGCTTGTTTCAGGATTCAAATTTCTATGGTCAGTTTTTAGTTTATATAAAACTTTCAAAACCTTAATTGATCATCAGAATATGAAGATCAACAATTCATAGTAATGTTAAAAAAAAAAAGTAAAAAAAGGTTTATCTAATTCTTCTGTGTTGTGAGTACATCTGCCGTTAAGTACTTTTTCATTTCGTGCATGTGTCACTGAGTAGATTTTGGATTGCGTACATTTGACTTTCGTGCATGTGTCGTTTGAACATTTTGTTGGTTGGAGCGCTTGTAATTACGATTTCTTTTCGAGCAAAAAACAATCAACATTGCCCTTCCAACCCACAAAATCAAAAGTCTCAGTCCAAATATAGAGTTCTTATAAGAAAATGCTTAACACGCCATAAGTTTAAGTTTAATCATAGATAGCCTCCGATGATTCTCTTAAGTTATAGCCGAATTAAATAAAACGAACATACTTTTTTCGGTTCGATGTCATTTGAACATCTATTTTGTCGACACAATTACGTTGTCCTTTTTTTTTTCTTACATTCTTTGAACTCTCACAACATTTCTTTACTTTATCTTTTGTTTCAAACAAAACAAAACTCTCTAAATACAATAATTATTGTTTTTCTTTCTCAATTTTATTTTCCGCTACAACTACACAGCAATTTGAAAACAAAAAGCCTTTCGGTGTTATGCCCATGTACACTGGATGTTGGAGAAGAAACGAGGTACAACAATCACATGAATATTTTGATTTATATTTCTCTTTCAACTTTATTATGTACATAATATTTTGTTACTCCCTGTTTGTTTGTTTGTTTGTTTTCTTTAAACAAAAAATTCACAATGTAATTTTGTTCAATGATATTGTATACATATTTCATAGTTCACAATAAAAAAAAAAAAAAAAAAAACGAAAATTCAAAATTGATTTTCGATAGATCATTGTCTTGCACTTGGCCGTTATTTAATTGAATTAAAAATAAATAAAATAAAGAAAAAAACAAAAGCACAATGCGTACAGTTTTTCAAGTAAAATCCCTTTGGGCTTGACACATTGGCATTCTTATAGTCTGCATATTATCGTGAGAAGCTTTTATTTGTTTGTTTGTGTTTTAAAATTGTTTGCTTGATTTCTAATGGTTTCACTTGTTGCTTTCACCTAGAAAGAAATAATCACATTTGTGATTTTTGTTAACACCCTTCTGCAAAGGCACAATGCCGACAAGCAAGTCACAGTTTCATTATAACCCCATCGTGATAATACGCTCATCTTTACTAATTAAATTGGCATAAACGTTATAAAAGTATTCGGTTAGATGTAATTTTAGATGGTTATGTTAAAATATCTAATCATTTGTTTTATAACTTATAACACAGGCAAATAAACATCCGTCAACGTCCAGCTCAGTGGCAGACCGTGTTCCACCTATTGGGGGCTATCAATGGCCAGCGGATCAGACGCCCGGTGTGACGGGTCTTAAAAATCACGGAAACACTTGCTTTATGAACGCTGTACTACAGTGCCTAAGTCATACGGATATCTTAGCAGAGTACTTTGTATTGGACCAGTATAAGGTGAGTTATATAAATAATTAATCTTTTAAAATTTATTATAAAATATTTAATCCTTAGAATTGCAGTTAATTAATTCGTTGAAGTAAGATGCTTTATTTTGCTCCTTCACATCGTTGGGGAGTTCGTTTTATTTTCTGTTACATGCCGTTTATTAAATTTGCACCCCTTATGGTTGTTTAAACATTCAATTACAATCGTTTTACTATCAATAGCATTAAATTGACTCTTGTCACGATTTGCGATAAAGTTTTCAGTTGGTTGTAGGTAGAGTTACGGTTTACAAGTAATGGATGCTAATAAATAAAACACTTAAGAGGTGTGGTATTATAAACTATTCCGAATCAATTGGAAGTAAAATAACATCAAAATAGGTATAAGGAAGCAGTAAAGTTAACTACCAATGAGGTTTAGTTCTTCTGTGATAAATCAGCAAACAGGCTGACGTTAAGATTGTCATTACTTTACCTGACTGCCACTTGTTAATAACTATATTTTAGAGGCGAACTTGCAACGTAAAGAAGTTTGAATCTTTTTTGTTTTTTGTTTCTTAAAGAATTTTTGAAACTTTGAGAAAGTTCAATCTATGGCCGAATATCTCTAAGAAAAGAGCTGAATATTTGCTTAAGATAAGCGGTCTCATTTATCACTCCTAGTTGGGATAATAACTGGTCACAAATCAATGAGTACCCACATGAACAGAATGGGCGTTAGTGCATATGACTTCTGTAGAGAATCAGAAAAGCTCACCTCGGAAAATCTTTTCGACGATTTGGGCGAGACCACTTACTTAGAGTAAATGAAGAGCTGACCAATAAAAGCGGACTTTTCTACGCTGACTCTTTTTTTTTTGTTGCATTTTGGGGCTCTGGATGCTTGTATCTTTCAACGCCTGAAGAATAAAAGATCTAAAATCTGTTCTATCGATGAAATTTTTTTAACAGCAATGTAGCTGTGTCTTATTTTCGTGCAATCAATCTCAATTTATTTAAAACTATATTTTTTTGAAAGTTAAAAAAAAAATATTTAAATAAGCCATATAAAAAAATATTAAAACCATTTTCATTTAAATACAAGATCACATTTAAAAAATCAATTTTTTTTAGGTGGATTTGAAGAAACGAAACAAAATTAATTCACGAAAGTTCGGTACAAAGGGCGAACTAACTGAACAGCTAGCGAATGTTTTGAAGGCTTTGTGGACGTGTAAAAATGAAAGTGACCATAGTACAAGTTTTAAAGTTAGTGATTTGAAATTAATACAATAAGAATATTTTAATGTTTCCATTTACTTTTATTTTTTTCACAGGCTGTTGTAGATCGTTATGGATCACAGTTTCGCAGTTCAACGCAGCATGATGCTCAAGAATTTCTATTTTGGCTATTAGACAAAGTGCACGAAGATCTTAATACAGCAACTAAGAGGAGATACAAAAGTGTAAAGGTATGCAGAAAGAATTTTATAACAGGCGACTTCATATCGCATGAGGTTTGAACAGATACCTATACTATTTAGAAATAAGAAGCTATTTTACTGAAAACAGATTTTTGTTATCAGTCTAATAAGAACTTGGAAAAAGTTCTAAAATGTATAGTCCATAGTTTTATTTCAACAAAATTTTAAAAGCAAGAATTTCGAGTTGATATAACTGAAAAGAGATACACACAATTGTGATGCAACTTTTTTTTTGATTTGAGAGAATTGATTTTCATGTATTTTTGCCTTGAAAATATACTATAATTGCAGCACTCTAAAAAAATGTTTCCTAGGACTTTAATTAGTTTTTACAATTTTTTTTTTTAATTCATTTCAACCTTATGAATAACACTTTAAAGTTACACAAGCAAGATGGCTAGAAAAGTAGGTAAACACAGTGCCTTGACGCCAACAAGATATTAACTGATAAAATTTATTATTAATATTTTTATCTTCTAAGTTCAAGTTAAATATACACGTTTCTTCTATTCTTTTGCAAATAAATATAATATGCACACAGATACAATAATTTGAGCTCCTAAACTGTACCCTGAGCTAACAAAATTATCAAATAAAAAATATAAATATATTTTATATTGACTTTCAGTAGTCTACTGAAGGTTATTATATTTAAGTTTGCAAAGCGGAAGAGTTTGTTCGACTTTCGTATGGAAATATTCAAATCAAAATTATCAAGATGATGATAAGTTGAACCTTGAATAGATAGGTGAGAGCTTTATCAAAAAAAAAAAAAAAATAAAATGAAATGAAAACAAACTCATCAATATTTCTAGGATTGATTTTTGCTTCGGAATTTGTTGGTTATTTGTTTATTTTGAATTTATTCTGTAATTTTTTTTTGAAATATTAAAGTTTTATTTTATCAACAACTTATTTTATAATCTTACCACATTTACTGAAACGAAACTTAAATATTTCAGTTAAACAAATAGGCGTCATTTACACTGAGGAAAAAGTAGAACATACATACATATTTAAGTTTCGTTTCCACAAATGGGTTTAAATAATATTCAATTCTAAATTTTCTAAAAGTTCTGTCATGATCATAGTACACTCATAGTCATATACATATACTTATCTAAAAACAAAAAAATTAAGATGGGCCCTTGACCATCTTTACCTAAAGTAGGTTTATGAGCAGATATGGTTTCAAATTCTACCTAAATATACCCGTTTAAATAACTTGCAGTAAATATCAACATCTGCTTCATTGTATACAAACTGAATAATTGCTGAGATTTCTTTTAGAACAAAGAAAAAAAATATAAACGACGAGTCATGTTTAGAAAACAGATTTCTGTTATCAGTCGACTAAAGATTTATGAACATTTTTCGAATTAGGAATTTATGATTAATTAATACAGCTTTTTTATTCGCATTCCAAATAAAAACAGACCAAAAGAGCCTAACAAAAAATAAACAATATTGCTTTTCAATGTAATTTTGTTTCATGTTATGTTATGTTCATAAAAAAAAACAAAAACATATTAATAATATCATGGCATTGAAGCATTATATGCATGATCTTGTAGACCAGTTTTAGATAGTAGCAAAGTTTGATGTTTTAAATAGAGCTTTAGAAATCTGTATGTACATTAGTAGTTCAAATCCATTAAAATGCTTTTTATTGAGCTATTCGCGTCAATTCACATATCTTCTGCAAATTTGAGCCTGATTTTATTCAAACTAAATTAAGGTTTTGATTAAAAATCTATGTTTTAGCTAACAGAAGATGTCTCTGCATTTCCATCACAAAAACAAAAAATTACTCTCCCCTATTTTTTTGTGTTCATAGCCTCGCAATAAGTTCAGTGATAAAACGCCATGAGAAATGCAAGATTATCACCCTTAATTACACATTAGCTATGTTTTTGCTTTCGCACTCTTTTTTTTATTTGTCTGTAAAAACAAAAAGAAAACTAATACTGAGAGGTCTGATTTTCTCTTCTTTATAAGTTTCTCCATTTAGCTGCTATTTTAAGACCGCCATGGATATAAGATATTAATTAATCTTCCAAATACCTCTTTATTCACAGTTAACAGTTGTCCAGTGTTATATCATCCGATTTTGTGGTTTAATCCACGAGTTATTTTTTGAAAACAAATTTTGTGTCAATTCAAATCTGGAGTTAACGTGTCAAATTTACATGCAGGCCTAACCAACTCTATTTTAACTCTAAGTTAATTCATTACTGAAAAACTGGAGCTTGATATGTTTAGTTCTATAAATGACTCATGGTACCGCTAGTTAACACAAATTGAGTTTAATGTCTGCCTCCATTTGAATTAATAACAAATATTTTGATTATTATTATTTATGTTATGTCAACTACTAGCGACCCGGCCAAGCTATACAATGTATAGATGTATAGACACATCACCTACTAATTTAAGATTACGAAATTACCAGCAGTATATAATTTGGGTTATCTCTTTATTTAAGATTTGAATTTTTTTTTTTATGTCATATAAAATTAAATTCGTGAACTGAGCTGTATTTGTCTTCGTTCCAAAGACGTTGCCTGATTACTTAACAATTTCAAGATGTTTCCATTTTATCAGAAACCATCAAACATGGTATATCTTAACTTACGAAATCAAATTAAAAAAAATCTCTTTCCCATTTAAGGTTTATAATATAATTTCAAAAGTATTTTAACAAAATCGATTGTCCTCCATATATAGGGCTCTATAACGTTTCTTAAAGAATTCACACAAAACCCCAAATTATGAGCTGGCTAGCTACACACACACACCTTCTTCTCTCTCCAAATCGATTTCCTTAAAAAAGATAGACACAAAAAAAAAAGAACATAAAATGACCTCAAGCCTTGAACAAGAGCAACTAACCGGTCTACTTATGGTATATTAGTTCGCTATCCCTCATCATCGATTTATGTTCCTAAATACGTTTCATTGACGTTCATTGTGTTGCACCATAAAGTTTGTGTGTAGCATCAAAGTAAGATTATAGTTTACGACCAAATTGATTCATTCATACGTAAATGTAGATCAAAAAAATAATCACACACAGACACACAGTGAGGAGAATGGGGGTGGTAATGGCGATACCATTCTCCTCCTTATTTCAATGACACTTTATGTCTACTTTCATTGAAGAGTACATTGCTGCTTTGTCAGACACTACACTGCTCATAGTTTGTCGTCCTCTTGTTGTACTTAAAATGTCGAAGACGAACAATAGCATTGACGGACAGATTGCCCCCTCGTTTTTGAAAAAGATTCGATGGACTACCGGGTCGGTTTTAAATTCGTATGCTCATTTAGTATCACTTTTTTTGTTTTGGCAAATATAAGAGGTCAAGGAATTAGCATGAATGTAAGAAATGCAATGAGTCATCATTAGTTACCTATTGCGTCATTTAAAAATGTTGAGGTATTGTATTATACAATGTTATTCTGGAATTCACTGCCAAATAAAATACAGTGTACTATAAATTAATGGCCATTGCGTGTGCGGTAGTATAAAGTTCAAGGACCTGTCGGGTATCTTTAAAGGTGAATCCGATACCAAAATTAGTTCAATGATGTTATGAATTATTAAAAAGGAAGTAATGGATTTTTTTGGGTTTCCGGAAGTTCAAACTTGTTGCAAAAGAACTCACCACGTGGTCATGAATTGACTTTTTAATTCTTTTCCAATCTAGTGATATCTTGATGTAGTTCTGAAAGTAGAAAGTATCTATAACTATTTATCCTCTTTATATCATAATGAATTCCGGTTTAAAGTGGTTAAGTCGAACCCGATATTTTATTTTGATCAAGAAATGTACTGACTACTGACCATTTGAAGTTTCTTTTTTTCAACAGTTTTCTTTACTTTTACAGAACAACTACGGTCGGCCAGACGAAATAATTGCGGCTGAAACTTTAGCGAATCATATCCGTTGCAATAACTCCTTTGTTCAAGCTGTCTTTCAAGCACAATTTCGCTCGTCTCTTACATGTCCGCGCTGCAAAAAACAAAGCAATACCTTCGATCCTTTTCATTGCATTTCCGTTCAGCTACCACAACTAACACAACAAGCTGTATTTGTCACTGTTTCGTATGTGAAGCAGCATCCGCGGCAAGTTAAACTGGGTCTTACAGTGCCAGCTGGTTCGTCAATAGTTGCGCTTCGAGAACAACTTCAAAAAGACACTGGTATTCCTAGTAGTCGAATGGTTTTAGCAGATATCAGCAATCAGGGCTTTTCGCGAGTATTTTTCGACACTCAGCCAGTGTCGACACTTGATGGCTTGGATTCGGTGTTCTGTATAGAAGTTCCTGAGATGGTTGACGAGTCTTCGACGGAATTGATGCTCCTTATTGCAAACGTACGGAAGTTGAAAGACGGAACTGTCGAGAGATTTGGTAAGAAAAAATATTTAATTATTCTTAAACGAATAAAATAACAATTCTTACATTGTAGGTGTACCATTTTGTGTGCAGGCACCACGTGATTGCTCCTATGTGGAGCTACAAAAGAAGTTGATGAAAGAGATGTCATCGATTCTGAAACCTGAAGTATTCGCTTATAGGACAGCGCTGAGCAATATGTTCCAAATACGATTGCAGGATCCGTCGGCAGATCCTGACACTTATCTGGAGCAGGTGGAACATCCACTGTTTACAGAAATGATCGATATGGCCTTATCTGTGCTGTCCAGCGATGCTGGTCCAGCTCATATCAAACTTTTGCTTGAATGGACCGATCCAGAAGAGTTCTTTGCCGATTTAACAGACCCTGTGGTGGAACATGAAAGTGTGTCACGTTTAATAAACAATAAGACCACTGATACTGCTTTGTCATTGGAACAATGTCTGGAACATTACACCAAAGCAGAAACACTGAGTGCAGAAGATGCATGGCGCTGTCCCCATTGTCAGCAATACCTACCGGTGGTGAAAACTCTTGGGTTGTGGTCTTTGCCAGATATATTAGTGGTGCATTTCAAACGTTTCCGACAACATCACGATAAAGGTGCTGATGCCGCTAAGCTCACGACCATGGTTAAGTTTCCCTTGAATTCTTTTGACATGGCGCCCCATTTGGCACGTGGAATGGAATCCAGTTCGGTGGATTCGCTTAATAGTGAAACTACACACAATTCATCACTTCGCAGTCCTTGGAAGAAGAATCGAGAACAACGCAATCGAATTGAGAAAGACAACCGAGAGACGCGATATGATTTATATGCGGTTTGTTATCACCAGGGAGATACTTTGGAAACAGGTCACTATACTGCGGCATGTAAAAATCCTTACGACCATCAGTGGTATAAATTTGACGATCAGCGAGTATCGCGTGTGCCTTCAGGTTCAATTCAGGAGGAAATCATTAATAACGAAGCTTATATGTTGTTCTATCAGCGGCGATCCAGTGATAATGCTGAGTGCTCAGGTTCTAGTTCGAACTCGGGCGATCATTGGGTGTCAAAAATTGCTATTCCTTCTGCTACTGCTGCCGTTACATCGAAGATTGAAGAAAAATCCGAAGAAGCTACATCGCCAGAAAAAATTAAACCTGATGGAGATACACAAGAAGGTGCAAAACTTAAGGAAGTTCAAATTCCAGACGTGCCCCAAGCAATAACAAACACTGTGGTAATTGAGAAAACTGATGAGAACGAGGTAGTGGACATTGAGAGCATTGAATATGCCGATGAGAATGTAGAAAAAACTTTACTTGATGAGCCAAAAATCGATAAAAACATAGAAGAAGAATATAAAATTATGAACGGCCATTCTGAGACAAACGAACCAGACGAGACTTCTCTTCCAATGACTTCTGGACCTTCAAAACCAATTGCTTCCACATCATCGATTGTTTCGCAAAAACCGCCAAATACAACCAAATTGATGACTCCACCTACAACTCCAAAGAATCGAAAACCAACAGCTTCCCAACCCATAGATGTCAAAAGAAGTCCAAAGGCTCCAACAGCTTCCCAACCCATAGATGTCAAAAGAAGTCCAAAGGCTCCAACAGCTTCTGCTTCATCACCTGTATCAGCATCATCATCTGTGTCTTCAACACAATCTCACAAGTTTAATGGTATCAGTAACACCAATTTTAAAGAGGCTCTTTCGAGCAGCTTGAAGAGCAATAGTAGCAGCATAATGATGTCATTGGGACATGAATTCAATTGCGGCATCAATGGTAGTGGTAGTAGTATATGTTTGAATGGAGGAAACAGCCACTGCGGCAACTTGAGGCACTCATACTCCAACAGTTCAAATTATAAGCTAAAAGAATGCAACGCAGATACGCTTTCATCAATGTTGCGAAACTCGACCAACACATGCAGTAAAGACACACTGATATTTATCGATCAACAGAGTCCTTCCATTTGGGTAAGTGAACTTGTTTATATTCAAGTAAAAGCTGTTCAAGTCAAGCTCATAGCTTGAAAACAAAATTGAGTGTACTAGATACTAGTGCTTTTTTCATTCTATCTTTTTAATTTAATATTAATATGCCCCCACTATTTTTTAAATTTCATATTTTATGCTGTAAATTAATTCGAAATTTTGTTCTGTTTTCTTTTTTTTAAATTTAAATTGAATCAATTAATCATTATTAAAAGCTATATTCCTTTTTTACTTGTAGATATCTCCAGTGACGCCTCATAAACTGATCACAGTTTCACCAAAAAATTAAATTTCAACTTTTCCTTTTCTTATACAAATAATGTATTTAAGTTAAAAACAAAACATATTAATCAAACCAATATTTATGCAAACAATGCATATTGAGGGTAGTAGTAGAAATGACGTAAATTTATACGATAAATTATTTTACAGTAGATCATATAACAAATATATAATATACATGTATACAAATTGCTAAATTATTTTTTAAATCCAATAAATGTAAATAAATCGAAGTACCGAAAGTTGATTCAAATAGTTTGTAAATTCTAATTAAATAACATACGAAGTAGAACTATTAAAAAAAAAAAGATTTAAAAAAAATAATTTTTATTAAATTATTAACAGAGAATTAAGAGACAAATATATAATATATTACAAAAATATATAATAAATAATGTTTAAGTATATATTATATATAAATATATATTAAAATATTTTAAAATCCCATTCAAAATCCAAAAAGAGTCCATATTATAAAAATTAATAGATCGTTAGAGTTTCCAACGGAGTATCAATTAAAAAAAATTATATATAATTATCCAAGTTGCAATTATTATTATTATTATAAATATTAATACATATAAATATAACGACATATAAAATTATTATTATAATAGAAATTATTTAGAGAAATTGTATTTATTGCAATTTTGTTGTTAATAAAAATGATGATTATATTATATATCTAATAATAGCAACATTAAAAAAATCTATAAACTTTAATGAAAGTGTCTAAATAAAAGTAGTAAAAGTTTAAGCAGGGTTCAATACACGGGTGTGCGAAAGACGAAGATATTATAAATTTAATTCTTTGAGTGATTTATAGTAAAAGTATTATATATAACTTTTCATCGGTAAGGAAGTTCAAAATATTTAATGGTTCTATTTTTAATAATCTTGAGAACATAAGTGTATTCAAAAGAGTAAAGAGATGAATATATCACTAGGATAGAACAAAAAATAAGCCTATGGTTTTTATGTTCGTATAGCATTTTTAAAAAATAGCTTTAAATAATTATTATCGTATATATCCTTTTACTTCACTCACTATTCATCTAGCTGAGTGTTGAACAGCTTCTCAATAAGGCTCTGATGACAGCAAGGTTGAGTTATTTGTTGTTTTTTTTTTTAGTTTTTTTGATTCTGGATTTTTTGATACCCGGAAATTAAAAAAAAAGAAAAGAAATTATGTAAACTGGGAGGAACTAAAAACGTATTATTTTAAACAAATTCCATACACTAATTCTATGTGCTGGAATTGCTGTTTGTATAACTTTATTTAAATTAGATTTATTTAAAATATTTTATTAAAATTAATAAAATAAAAATCCTCAATTTAATTTTACTCCTCCAAGATGTATACTCAAAAATTAATTCAATTTGAAACCAAGTTTCATTTTAATAAAATAAACCGACACGAAACAAATGTAGTATTTGTATGTTATTTAAATTTGTTTTTCCATTTGTTTTTGTTTTATTTTAGTTTATTTTTCTTATTTTTATTTTAGTTTATTTTTTTTTATTTTTATTTTAGTTTATTTTTATTATTTTTTGTTTAGTTTAATTTAATTTTATTTATGCATTATGTATAAAGTGTGGAAAGTTTAATTATGATTAAAAAATAATTTTATTAAACAAATGTCTTTAAAATTATTGAAAAGATAAATAAAAGATATTAAAGGAATATTTGAATGTGTTTTTTGTTAATACAGTTTTTTTAAGAATAATAACTCTACACCAATTGAACCAATAAATTTTAATAAAAACTTCTATAATTGTTCAGTTTAGTGAATTTCAATAAAGATATGCATCATATAAATCAACGGTGGGCTACTAAAATATTGGAATTGATCGATACAATACTATTTTGTTTTAAGAATTAAACGTATACATTAGAGTGGGTCGAAATTTTGTTTTCCTCAAATCAATTAGAAATAGAAATATTAGGTCAATTACAAAACAGTAAAATATTATTCATTTATTTTAACGAATCCATCCTTTATTTTGACACGAAGGTGTAAAGTAGCAGCATAAGGCATTTGATCTATATTTTTTTTAAAGCTAAACGCATATTATTGTTATGTTGTTATAAAGTGATATATACATATTTATGCCCCCATTGTTTACAAACAAATCTGTTTTCGAAGGCTTCTGTCAAAAAAAATTAAACAAGATGATGAACGAATTTCCTTTGAGATATCTATTTAACAAACTAGTTACTACTGGTCCATCCTCACATACTTGTCCTATTTGCAAATCGTAAGAAAATTATATTTTGTTGAAAAATCTTGTTCATAATTGTTTTCAGTCTCCGTCAAATTAAAAGAGAGAGAGAGGGAATTTCTTTAGATCATATTGCTCAAACATCAATAAATATTGACCTGCATTTTGTTAGAAAAAAACAACTTTAAAGGTTCCCCCACACCAACGCGAATCTTTCGTGGCGACGACGAAAACAATAATAACAACTCGTGGTTGGTCAATGATGTTTTCATTGTTATTATTGTTTTCCTCGTCGCCGCAACAGAATCGCGTTGGTGTGATGGAACCTTTAAATAATTCTTGTTTTTGTTTCCCATCGACGAACAAAGCCTTGACATTTTTAAAATATAAATAAAATTCTTTTTTTTTTTTTTGTAAGGTGAATTGTTATTATTTTTCTTATCTTGTTTTAAAACAAGTTTTGTTTATTTGATACATTGCTGCTTTTACTGCAATTATTATAAAGCACACTTTTAACCATAAATCCTTTTAAGCAACGTAAAATACGAATAAGATACATTTAAAAGTGACTGAAATGTCTCTAAATTCATTGGGTGTACATTTCCAACCGTTAACTGCAAATAAAATAAAATTTAAATTGACAAAATTTATGTGTATTTGACCAGTTTATATTTTTGAGATCGCTGATGTTTTAGCAATTTAACAATTAATATAAACAGGGTTCCTCAGCAAAATTTCTCAGCATTTTATTGTTAAATACAGAGAGAATTTACCTGCTCAATTTTTGACGGATCAAAATTAATGAGGATGAGGACTCTGAAATATAAACTGACCAGTTGAATAATTTTCAAAGTTTCAAAATTTACCGAACATGGTTTCTGAGCACGTAGGATCAATAACATAACATATTTTTGAGTAGGAATTTGAAACTCAAACCAATTGGTTTCATAGGCAGCTGCAGCAATATTCAAGGTCTGTTTTATAATACAAAGATAAATATGTTAATCGTATTTATGTATTTAAAGTACGATTCACTTGCTTAGTCACAACAATTTTTGTATATAATGCTAAATGATTACCTATAAAACAACCAAAAAAATGCATGTACTTATATGTACTTATTTATGTTGTTTTCATTGAGAATTGAAAGTTATCTTTCCAATAAATCAAATGTTTGGTAATTGAATAATAGTACGAATAAAATTTGATGAGTGTATAATCAAGTAAACTGTACTGTATGGAAAAATATAAGTCACCTGCTGATACAATTCATTAGCATACCAATAAAGTGCTAAAATTTGAGCAAAGATCATTGTTATATAAGCACAAACTATAACTGCTTGAGCTAGTGAATCGACCTAAAAAAACTTAATAATAATAATAACATACATATATATATTTTTTTTTAATTTTCGTGAACTTGCAATAATTAGAAGAAAAAGAAGTGCACATAATAATATTCCGAATGCCACAAATTCTAGGAAGAATATGTAAGTTGTTAAACTGTTGACAGTTTGAATGTATCTGTAAAAATTAAAAGTATATTAAATCTATTTTTATAAATTGGCGCCCAACGTGAGGCATTTATGAAATTAAATTTAAGTACCTACATACATAGATACCTACCTATATATTATTTCTTTCAGTTATGTTCTCTCTCTCTCTCTCTTACCTGATAATAGTTTTTTGAAACTTAATACACCAAATCAATTTAGCTTTGACCACTTCGTTTGAATCACCAGCATTTTTTAAATTCCTCAAACGATATTGTAGAACTTTGCACATTAAAATTGCAAACATGATAAAAGCCACAATTAAGCTGGTAAAAGGAATATACATGCAACATCCCATTGGAGTGACAATCATTTGATAAACATAAAGAATTTCATAGAATGGGGTTTTGTATTCGTTGAGTCCTGGAACAATGCTTCCGAATGGCAATACTATAAAAAGGGATTAAAAAAGTATAAATTAATAAAAAATTTAAAATCTTATATGCAGCAAACCCTTTTCATTGGCAAACAAAGGATAAAATCCAAATCCAATACAAGTCAATAATCCCAAAAATAGATTCATTCGTGACATATATTTTCCCATAAGATTAGTTTCATCAAGTAGACTCTGGATGTATTTGTCTCCGTCTTTCTGAAAATAAAATCAACCAAAAATAACTTTTTTTTAGAACTATAGCAATTCAAAATAATCTAAGTCTTAAATATGTACTTTAATTTCATAGTAAATGTATTGTAAATCAGCCAGAAATTTCTCATATTTTGCCTTTTGATGAACCAAAAGATAAGCTCGAATTATTGTATTACTCCAGAGGACAAGCATGTAGGCATTTCTGATTTTAGCATCAACGCTTTCGTGTGTCAGAAACATATAATTAATTTGTGTTATGTTAAGAATTGATGTCAAAGATAAACACAGGTATCTTCGCCAATTGTGGTCATATATTAAGGACCAAAACTTTAAAATTCGAACACTCATATATACTACTTGGATTTCTTCAAGCATTTTCTATTAAGTATCAAAGTCGATAGGTTTCCTCGAAAGCAAATTGCTTTTTTATATTACTAGCAAACCAGCCAGACAATCCTTACATATATTTATATAAGGCTAAAGTTGTAATTTAATTTGCATTTCGAAACACTGTAATTTATTTTTTCTTGTTTTAAAGTAGCAATTTGCAAATCGAATGGGCATTGGGTTCATGCAAAATTGGTTGGTAATATCTACCTTTGCAATAGAAATTAAGTAGGTTGCAACAAGAAAGTAATTTCGATTTTGATTCTAAATCAAGAACTGAATATGCATTTTTCAAAAAAGGATTCAAATATTTCAAGTTGTTTTACCAGTCATTTTACTAATTGAACTGTGTGTTGCCAAGTCATTTGCTTTACTATAAAAACATAGCTATAACTTTTTTCTTAGAAAAAAATAATTTAAAAAATTAGAAAAACATTTTAAAGACATGAAAATTTCCTTCATTTGATATAAATATCATTTTTCTACGTCATTTATTTCTCACGTTATGAACAATTATTTAGAAAAATGGGCATTTCCTTTCGAAACAATCCGTACATATTCACTTCTGTTCTGAATTCTTAAAAAAAAAACTTTCGTTTCAAAACTCTAGCGGTGTGTTTATAAACATTGTCTAACTTTGGACACCCGTCCAAGATATAAATTTTACTTGATACCTAGACAACGGACTCGGTTGTCCAAACCTTTGCTAATGTCACATTTTTTTAATCAAATAAAGCATATTTCCAACTATTTTGGATTATCAAAACACTGACTAACCGGTCAAAAATTTAATAAATACGCCTGTAGGTGTTTTGAAATACTTTTCGTTTTTAATACTTGCGGAAGAAGTGTGTTTTGATTTTCGATAGGAAATACTTGACGTTTGGAAATTATTTGAGTTCTCAATTCTCATATGCGAATTGGAATTGACAGTTTTAAAAATAAAAGCCTAGTTCCCTTACATTGAAACTCTGTACATTTCTGTGAATTTCTAAACCAAAGTCTGTCAAAGTTCATATAAAAAAAATAAAATAACGTAGAAATTCACACAAATGCACAGAGTTTTAAAGTAAAGGAACACACCTATAATTTTGTATGTAAAAACTAATTTTTTTTAATTATGTAATTTTTCAACTAATTTGACGATTCGAATTTGGATTTTACCATCAATGCATCTAAAGAATTTATAACTTCAACAAAATTACAGATCACAAATGGATGTGAAATCATCATGTTTAAAATTTTATGGCCGTTAGTTTATATGGCGTAAGTACCAACATTTTATATTCAAAATAACATATTCACCCCTGTTCTGATTTCCTTTTCAGGTTATAACCAGTATTCAAACCTTTTTTCTTTCGAAATTAATAAAAACCAAATTCGAAATTTCAAATTTCTTGAAAAAATTCGATAAATTAAAACAAAAATCGAATAGTACTGTTCCTTTTTAGCTGAAGAAACATTTTTCAAAATTTTGTATTTTTATGATTTTGATTGAGCTCTGTAGGTGTATTGTCAAAAGGTATTTTAACAACACAAGTCAACACGAATTTTGAGTCTGGGTTTTGTATGTCTGATTTTGATATCTTTTGCCCAAGTAATGAAAGAAAAAATAATTTTACCTAATAAAGTTTGCTTTTGTAGCTATAAGAAAGAAATTTCAAATTAAAGGAAATTCTTTATTTTTATAAACTTAATTATGTATAAAAAGAAAACAAACTTTAGTTTATATATTTATACCACTTTTATTACAAAAAAAAAACACAGTTAAAATAAATTTACAAATACAACAAAAAATACAAACAAGTTTTAAAAATGAATATTTTTGATATTCATTCTGTGTGAATATGAACTTTCTCGTATGAGTCCCAAAATGTAATCTCTCATCATGTTCTCATTATATTGTCCTTGATAACGTTGCTCAAAGTCCAAAACGTCTTTGACGACGAAAACGTTCCCCTTGTTCTTCTGAATATGCCCCTATGATATCCTTAAATTGGTGCAAATGGGCATGTAACATGTGTAGGCACTTTTAGTGACATTCTATAACCAAGCATAGTGGAAATAAGTTTTAAATAAGCTTCATAGGCTTCACCAAGCTTTCATTTTGTTGCTAGGGCAAATTGCCAAATATGTTGGTTCTTACTTTAATGAATTCGATGCAGATGAAGCAAAACGTGTCAACGTCATTTTTACATTTTTTCGAAGACATTCTTAGACCTTGTGACCCATGAAAAACGTTATTTCACTGGAAAACGCTCGCGCACATGTGACTATGTATTATTTGACCCGAAAACCCTCTGGTCACTTCCTCTCTTATGCGTATTAAAATTTCTTTTTTACCTCAGAGCAGATCACTGAGCTATCAAAAATTAGTTCTATGTTTCTTTTTTACCTCAGATAAATCAGAGCACATAAGTCGTGTTTCTTTTTTCCATCGAAGCTAGCTCGGAGCATGCTCTGTATGCTCAGAATAAAATGACCGAGCAAATGGAGCAAAACGCTGAGCGAAGCCAACTTCATACAATTTTTATGTAGTTTGACAGATTACTAAGCATATGACAGTTCAATGCTCAAGTGTGTTTCATAATTAAATCTGAGGGATCTGATCATAATCTCCTCAGAGCTTTGCTCTGATCGCTCAGCCTCTGCTCAGAGCTTTGCTCAGAGCTAAAAAAGAAAAACGCCAATTGTATAAAGTACCAAAGCAAACTTTATCAACTATGAATGGAGTTTTTGGTTACTTTTTGACATGTATGACAGTCAGAAAATATTCATTAAACAATAGACTAAAAAAAAATAAATATTTTTTGGTTGACTTGTGTAATCTGCATTTTCGAAAACTTCAGCATTTTGGTTTTCCCTCTCTATCCAACAAATGTTAATTTTATATTTGTATATACACTACCTACACATCCACCATAAAGCTGCATATATTCCTAATAATCATTTTGCTTTTCTTTATTGACCAGAATGTTCCAGAACTTTGACAGTCTTTTGGGCTACAAATGGTAGAATTGGGTATAGGTTTGGGAAGTTAACGAACAAGGTTGTCGTTTTTGAAGACGGCCACTGTTTTCTTTTAAGACCTTTTGTTTTTGAAGAAATAAATTTAATTTAATCAACATAATAGTAGGTGTGTTTTATTCATTGCTGCATAGCCAGCGCAGCAAAATTTCCCTAGGCAAACAAAAACAATTTTATTGCTGGCGAAAAAGAAGTCAGTAAAAAAAAAGATGGCTTTGCTGGCGATAGAGCTTTAAATTATTGAAATGAACGTATAGAGTGAGTGATCGTTTTATTCAGACTTGTGCTGCGCTGGCTATGCAGCAATGAATAAAACACACCTAGTAATATGAGTTGTACTAGTTACTTATCAACCACTTTAAAATTATATGAATATAATAAAGCCGTACAAACAGAAACGAAGTAACTTCAGGGTGTGTAGGTCATCTCGTATCCTCTTTCGTAATTATATAAAAATAAAAAAAAAAAAAATTTAAATGACGTATCACATTTATTTATTGGCTCTCCATACAAGGTATAACAAAATTCATTAAACTTGAACAACATCATAAATATTTATCCGATAAAATTGTCCTATAAACGTGAACACACACACCATAGAATTTAAACTGTGTCCTCGTGGGAAATGTTCGCACTGCAATCTGTTATTTTATTTTACATAAAAGGATGATTTAATTGAAAAGTTTACACAAAACAGAACGGTGCGTCGCGTCGTTGCCATTATGGAAAAGAAAAATCCAAAGGAATTAGTTTTACAAGAAATTCTAGCAATCCAAATGGTTGCCATGAGTATTCGTGTCTTAAAATATTGGGGCTTAATTTATGAACGTAATTGGCGGCGTTATTTTTCACTTTCGTTAACGACGGCTTTTAATATTTCACAGTTCATTTATATGTCGTTAACAAGAGAAGCAGTTGATGTTATCATTAGAAATGCTTATATGCTGGTTTTATGGTTTAATACGATTTTAAGAGGATATCTAATGGTTATGCAGAGGTCAAAATATGAGAAGTTTCTTAGTGATTTTATTTGCTTATATAAATCATTGTTGGTAAGTTTATGTTGCGTACTCAGATTAAACATCGTTAGGATACAAATATTCGAAAGCTTATATGTATGTTTTTAGTTGCGAAAGATATAAGTTCTTAGATATACATATTTGTTGTTTCATTAATAAAAAGCAATCGCATGTTATAATTTTCTATTTTTGTTTCTGCGATGGTCGTGAAAGAGAATTTTATATACATCGAGATACGCTGACTTAATTATACATAATCTATGTAAAAGAATTCTGCTTAAGATGACATATCCGATAAGATGACTTACATTTTCTCATTTAATATAAGCGCTACATCTTAGAGCATATGGGTATTATATGGAGTGCTTGTATCTGTAAATCTATATCTAGTGCATTGTATTGCCTGAAGCCATGATAGGGGGCCGGGCGCTGGTACCAATTTCAGTGACTCCTTAAAGTGCAACTACCTATCAGTCATAATTTTCTTATACACATTTTATTATATTTTTATATTTTTTAAAATTGTTTTTTTAAAGATATTTGTGAGCCTTCAGCCCACGGATAAAATGTCATTAAATATTACATCTTGATAAATGAGAACTTTAAGTGATCATAGAAAGTTGAAAGCTTCAATTTGGAATGAAAACGAGCACATGTTATATGTCCTATAAGGCGCTACAGTTCTATTGAACACCCCCAAATGTACAGTTACAGTTATTATGTACAACCTCTGACCTTGTAAAGTTCGTTCCCGTACTCGCCCGAAACTACCCAAAACAGGCGCTCATGAGAAAGAAAATTAATCTCCCTCTTGCCAGTTTTTACTCGAAAAATCTCTTCAAGCAGAAACTGATTAGTTCTGTGTTCTGTCAGAAGTCAAAGAATAACAACAAAAATACAAATTGACACTATTTGTTTTGTTTAACTTGGTAGAAGTGAATTTTTATTCTTATTGGTTCATATAAAAAAATAAAATTATATTAACAAAAGAAATTAATTTTAAAAATATTTAACTAAATAAATTGAGTTTGTCAAGTGTTTCAGTGTTGTTTAAATTCTGTACTGCTCATTATTATAATATTCTTCATTGAATTTGGGATATATATATGTATTAAAAAAAAGTGATCTTGGTCTGTATAATAGAAATTTAAATTTTTTTATTATGAAATTTAATAAAGAAAAGAAATTATGATATAAATTTCAATGTTGTAGCTTTGTTTACTTTTTACAGTTTTAATCCGAAAAGTACCCGAACACAGCTATAATGCAACTTAAATTTAAAATTTATTAATAAGTATATTTTTTTGCAATCCAGGGGGCGATTAGTTGACAAAAAAAAACGAAAACAGGGATAAGCGACGCCAACACAGAAATAAATTATCGATAACATGCTGGTAACACAGTTTTTGCGCGCTTAAGTTTAGCCCCGAGAATTCTCTGGGACTAGCTATAAGCCCGCAGGGTATTATTTGTTGCTGCATTTGACATATAAATTATTTAGCACCGACGGTTTTTTTTCATCCAATTTCCCCCGGACATGCAAAAAACACGCCTAATGCGATTTTAAGGAGCTCAACAAAACTCGTCTTAAATCCTTGGTTTTTGCTTCTTTTCTAGAACAGCAACGATAAAGTAATAACTGACATGTTAAAGGATACAAACACATTAGGAAAAAATACCGCAATCATTAATATGGTACTTGGACTAATGACAGTGCTGGGTTTCTGTGCTTACCCCATCTTTGCTGATACTAGAAGTATTTACAAAAAAAAAAAATAATTTTACTAAAATTTTTCCTAATGATATTTTTTTTTTTTAATAACTTAAAGTGTTACCATATGGGAGTCATGTTCCAGGAATCAATGAACTAGAAACACCTGCATTTCACATATTTTACGTATATCAAGTGATCATCACACCAATTGGATGTTTTATGTATATTCCTTTTGGAAGTTTGGTTGTATCATTGATAATGTTTGCAATTTTAATGTGTAAGGTTTTACAACATCGCCTACGTGGATTGAATGAAGATAATAATAATTCTCAGATATTAATGATGAAAATAAAATGGTGCATTAAATATCAGAAGACCATTATTGAGTAAGGACTGGTCGCCATCCGCATACGAGTCGTTTGTTTTGAAAAACGAATCGCTGATATGAAAACTTTTTCAATGCAGTTGACTTATGTATGCTGAAGGTAGAGCTAAGACATAAAAAAAAACATACATATTAACAAAATTATGTCTGTTTGACTAATGAAATTTCTTAAAAATTTTGACACAACTGAATTTTTTTTCCTATGAGTTTTGACAGCAAATTTTGAAATTTTTAAAGACATTTCAATTGTAATCGAACATATCTTTTATGTAAAAAAGTTCGGTTTGATATAAATTAAAAGTGATAATTCACAATACGCGAAGAATAGAACGTAATTTATTTATATATTTTTAAATTCTAATTCAGTTATAAATTTAAAGGTATGTCAGTATCATAAACAACCTCACTACATATGTTTTCTTAGTAGAATTTATATGTTTCGGGACATTATTATGTGGACTACTATTCTTACTTAATATTGTAAGTAAATTTAAAAAGTTGTATAGTTTATTGTTTTCTTTAATATTTATATTTTTTTTTTCTAACTTAAGGCAGAAACTACAGCTCAAGTGACGATAGCTGTTACACAAATTTCTATGATATTTTCACAAATATTAACATTATACTGGTATGCTAGTCAGCTTTCAGAAGAAGTAAGTTAGTCCCTCTTTTACACGAGGAAACAAGTGGCTGGATATTTGTTGATGTTTTCTTTTAATTTTCAAACTCCACCAAGTGTAGTGTAGACCGTTCACTCCTCTTATTTGGTGCCCTTCTCACTTAAAAATTGAAAAATTAAAAGTTGCTGGCAACTCAGTTTCCTAGAGCAAAATGATTTAATTATAGTTATTATTTTAAAACATACTTTTAGAGTGGAAAAGTCGCAGATGCTGCATACGATGTAAATTGGTTTTTAGTTGAGAAGCCAATACAGACAAATATTTTGATGTTAATAATGCGGGCCCAAAGTCCTTGTGTGGTGAGTCATAAATAATTATATTTTTTTATTTTATTTTAAAATTAATTTTTTAACATAGAATTTTTATGCACCTAACATAATTTTATATTTAACAAAATAAAAACTTCTTTGTATACTTTCAGATGACTGTTGGAAATATTTATCCGATGTCTTTGGAAATGTTTCAATCGTTACTTAATGCATCTTATTCATATTTTACCATTTTGCGTCGCTTTTATGATTAATTTTGTTTATATTTTATTCATTTAACTATTTAAGCTTGATTATTAAAATTTAATAAAAACATGAACAATTTAGTTTCCTCGTGAGAAAGGGAATAATAATATCACCCCCGGTGAAGTATTTTAAGAGACTTTAAAAATCACTTACGATTTGTTTCCGCGTACGAAAGGTAAGTACAAGAGATGTCAAACGATTTGTTTCCTCGTGTGATAGGGATTAAATAAGTTACTTTAGATTCTTTTTAACTAATATCTCGAGATCAACTCATCGCACTTATAAGTTTTGACAGCCTTTTCTGTAGAAATTGAATTATATTTCTTTTTTTTGCAATGATTATTTTTTTATAAGATTTATTCGTTTAGAGTTCAAGAGTTATGTGAACAATTTCTCAACATGAAAAATTAAATTCATTTTTATGATCAGTAAACAATTTTCATTGTCTACAAGGGGGACAAACGATAGAACTTAGGGATTTTTTCGGTCAAGGTACAGAGTTAGAAGAAGGCAACCTATGGAATTTAACAAATAAAGCCCAGTCATCATTAACACTTAATTCAAGCTCAGAATTAAGACTTATTTTCTAATATTCACTTCAGTATTGTACAGCACTAATTAAATAACCTGATATTCTTATTGATAAAGGCAAAAAATTGGCTAGACTAAAAAACATCTATCTATCTTACAACAGCTTTTTTTTATGATTTATGCATCTACAACGCAAGTATGAACATATTCCGATATCCGTGAGATCTTAAGGCATAGGTAATATAGCAAACTGGAGTGCTTAAATAGATTTTACATAAATATGCGTATTTTGTCGTTGAAATCGAATACATATGTGGGCTGGTTCTTTTGATGCCGCCTCGGCTTAACACCATCGCCATTTGCATGAAATCTTAAGAAACAAGCTTGCTACAACGCTTGCTCTGGCACTTGGCAGATGTGAGATGTTTCTTCACACGTTTATTTGGATCCCATCATGATGCGAATGAATAAATTTTCCCATAAGAACAAAAAATATGCAAACTGATGCGGAGATTTTTCATTTGATCCTATTCGATTCGCACGATGCATTTTCAAAGAGAACTTTGAATTTATAATCATTTCAATTGGATGCACATTGAATTCTATATACACACATATGTATATGTACGACGAGTATGCAGAGTTTGAATTTTCTTGATCGATAAACCAGCCGGTTGCGTTAAAGGAAAATCCAAATCCAAATGCTGAATAATGTTAAGAAGTGTCGGCATTCACTTAACAACATTTTGCTATATGAATCCTTAATTGGTTTATAGATCAATGGTAAACAGTTTCTTGAGTACATGATGATAGATTCGTTTTTATTTTTTCTAGGTTAGGTTAAGTTAGTTCTTATGGTAATTTTTAGAACAACACAAGGCTAAGAAGGAATTAACACAATTTACAAAAAAAAAAAAAAGATTAATGTGAATGAGGAAGTTCCATGTATCTACACTATGTATTTGTGAATAGTGAATTAGGTTCCCAAAATTTTGAAAAGTTAATCGAAATTTAATATAAGTTTCTTTTCGTTAATTTTAATCAAAGTTTTTTTGACTGATATTTCTGCAAAGGAGTCATTTATGGGATCACCTACGAAGCACATCTTTTTAATCTACTTTAAGTGACAATCTTCCTAACTCTAGAGTTACATACATATATAGAGAGTACATCTTTCATGTGATTGACACGAGCAATTTCCATTAGTTAGGACAAGATTTTCTCAACGATTAGAGATGATTGATCGTGTGTGGAGCCTAATACATGATCTCTATCCTGCTCAGTTGATTATGTGACAGTCTCTATCAATTTAATCGAATGTGTCAAGGATTACTATGTGTCGCAAATGTAACATAGTATGGATTTCGCATCATGAGAACCTAATGGGGACACATCCGCATGCAGTGATAGCCATTAATCATCCCAGCAAACATGTGTAGAATTTATTACTCTTCGCGAGACGATTTACCTCCACTGCAGGGTCTGGTATTATTTTTATTTATTTTTTTTTTATTTTCTCCATCAACCCACAGTATATGCCTGATTAATAGCCATTGATTGGCAAAGGACCAATCTGTGACCAACTCACTGGAATAGTGCTCCAATTAAAATACCAAATAACCAGAAACTCAGCCTGACTCTGCACTGGCTGCGGGAGGTTGTTGGGTGGGGGAGTGAGGGGTAAAACATCGTTAATATGAATGAATGCTTCGACTGAGTTCGATGGCTTGAAAAATCGCTTCATCTATGATTTATGCAGAGCGTCATAACATTAAAGTCTGGGACCCCTTCTATTTATGCGTATTTTGTCATTGCGATATCGGACTCCATGTGGGCTGATCCTATTAAGCCCAATCATGCTCGAAGCATCATCGACGTCGAACGACGACGACGCACGGCGACGGTCACTTTGCATAGATGGTGCAGGTTAAGTTGGATGATGCCGATGCTTCGTCACGCATTCCTTTGGACTATTCCGACTCTCAATATAACCAGAATTCGAATATACATACTATATACATACATAGATTCGATCATTGCTCTGGATTTACACGCCATAATTGCTGCTGCAGTCCCAGATGAACTTGGAATATTAAATCCGTTTCGAATGGCTGCACACTGGATGAGTGCGCAAATCTTTTTGCATATCTAAATAAGCAATCAGTTTGTATAAACTCCAGAAAGTCTAGCCTTGGTTTGGTGTTGAATCTGCGGGATGAATCTTCTGAATGTGGAAGAAGAAGATTTGAAATAAATTTAAAGCGTCGGCATTCACTTAGGAGTTTTTCACAGCATGAATATTGGTAATCGGTTCGTAGACGTGACTTTTTAAATGGTTTCAATTCAAGCTATTTGACCATACAAACAAAAAATAAAAGAAAGATAAGAAGAGGATATGAAAAGCCTGTAATTTAGAGAGTACCTACTACACTTTGCTTTATATAAACAGAAAAATCGAAGTTCATCATGAGACTGTGTGTGTTGAACGATTTAATTAAATGACAAGTTAACAGATTGCTATTCAATTAGCTTCAATATAATTGAATTCTTTTATTCCAATTTGCAGCTATTAGGTATCTTAGAGATACTATATAATCAAGCTTCAAACTAATCTATTGTGATATTGAATAAATATTTAAATAAGGTTAATTAATCTTAATGGGTATTTTTAAGTGAGGTTAGATATATTTCTGCGATATCTATCCGGATATTTGTCAGATGGCGGGGTAGATTAATTTCGAGAGAACACATTTTTCTGAAAATTTGCTTTTTTTCAGGGGTGGAATCAGCTAAGGTGATATGTGATTGTCACATCAGCCATATAGTAATTATTGTCCTTGAGTTTCTCGTCTGGGTGATTCAACTCAATTCAATTGCATAATTTGCAATGACATTAATTGTCAAAAACATGGTTGCCATAGTGAACGTTTCAAATGTTTGTAATGAGCTTTCAAAAATGTAGAACGAAAATGACTTTTTTGGGATATAATTCCTATATTTTCTCCATCTTCCGGAATTTAGTTAACTTTTTTGGACACAAGAATGTTTATTTGTATTTGTATGAATGGTTAAACAAAAGAACTCAGAAAAAGTTATTCAACTTTTGTAGGCTTGTGGTATCTCTAGTCGTACTGCGGCAGATATGTCAAATTTGTTGGAAAATGACAATCACATTTTTGATGTTATCAAATATGATATCTTACATAGACTGAATTGGTTGAACGTGACTCTCACTTATCGCAAATCACTTTACACAATTCCACCCCATAACAGGCGTAAATATTTTTTTTTCAAAGAAAATAATTATTAAGGTACTTCAGAGGCAATATATTGTGAGGTTGTCAAAATTGAAAGTGTCAAAAAATTTAAAATGGCTGTTCGAGTGCCCACAGGAACTCAACAAGCATCATAAAAATCATTGAAATTAGACAAGGGACACCACCACCACATAATACCTCGATTTTACACACATTCGCAGAACTGAACAAAAATTAAAAAGCTAATGTTGTGTATTTTTTTGCAAGTCCATATGGATTTGTCGAAAAAACGACATCGGAAGTAAGATCTTGACACGTATATACAACAACAATTTAAGTCCATATGGACTTAGATAAGTCGAGATAATTTTCAGGACTTAACTTTTTGAAAAAAAAAAAAAAAATGGCGATAATTGTTAAATTACTTGGAATTGACTAGGAATTAAGATCTATAAGCTTTAATTTTATTTTATTTTATGAAGGGAAAGAATTTTCTTTATTAGTTTTTTTTTTTGTATTTAAATGTGGCGTGGCTGATAAGTTTTTATTTTGTATGCTATCCATAAAGCTGAAAGGGAAGTGATGCCATTTTATAACAGTATTGGACTTGTTTGCTGTGATGACTTTGGTAAGTCCCTTTTTTCGACAAATCCATATGGACTTGCAAAAAAACACGCCTGATATTATTTTTAATATGTGTACTGTGCATTAGGTAGGCGTGATTTTTGCAAGCGCGCAGAAAAACTGTATTACCATTTACCGGCATGAATTACATATGTACTTGCTATCGATAGTTTATATGAAAATTCCATTTTGTTTTCTGTGATGATCCCCGTTGTCGTTTTTTTCAACCAATTATCTCCAGGATTGCAAAAAAAACACCTATTATGCCTTATGCTTGTGTAAATCAAATTGAATCAGAATTCTGAAAATCAAAATCAAAAACATTCACTTCAAAACGCAAATACAAGTCATTTTGGAGAAGAATTGTTTTCATTTCTTGGCTGTGTAATTAGTTCTAGTCCTTAAAACATTCCTCCATATAGCAAAGATCTATCGAACTAAAAGTTTTATTGTAGAATTTAATTTTTTAGAAGATAAGGACTTGATTTCAAATAGGTATAACCTTTATCTTTGCTTTTCAACAAGTTGTTAATGATGTTGTTGCGGCAACAACATTAGCATTTTTCCATTTCTTTATATACCTCCAGTCTTTATCTAAAGCCATCATCATAACACATTTAACAACTTAACATGGCAGTCCATGGATGTGACCACTTCAATTTGCACACTTCTTCTACTACACTGTATAATAATATACATAAGAGTATTGGTTCACCCAGCATCGAATATATACAAATCGTCTGCAAAATATCATTGCACTCCTTTGAGCGCCTCTAACATGACGGTTCAATTTCTGCTGCATTAGTGATATCGCCGTTTCTACTGTCAGTGATAATTTATGTCAAACGATGTTATGAAGCAATATATACATTTATGTAGATGCATAGAAGTAGAAACCTAAAAATGGAAACGGGTCGCTGCACAATATCTTAAGCGACGAAGAATAGACAGACATCCTTACAAGAGCCTTTAACGAGCAGATCGTCCAACGAAGAATAGGAAAAAATTTATATAGGCATAGGCACGTTTATTGAAGTCCAAGCTTATGGATCCATTAGAGCGCATCAGCAGATGCTCCAGAAAGGTAAACTGAAGACAGACTTACAATTGACGACAACTATACTATAAGACTGTTTATAGTGTCTATGCAGTATGCCGCCACCTCGATATCGGGCTATAACTATTTGGGATGTGTCCGATGTCCAACAGATGGCTGGAGACAGACATATAAATAAATTTATTGCACGAGAATGACATAGTTTGTGTAATTATAACCGACGCGACGTCCGACCGTCTTCTCAATAAATTATATAACTGACGACAGGTCAGGTGTTTCAATTGCTAGCTGTACAGCGACTTCGAGTGGACTTTAAAACTTTTAGCTCTGTCGATTGATGTCACCCAGCATCGAGCTTAAGTGCTATTAGAGTCTTCTTAGGTTGCATTATAGCTTCAAATCTGAAGCAGCTTCGGTAGAAATGTTTTTTCAGTTAATAGCTCATGAATTACATTCAATCCCACATCCCACAGATCGTGTGCACGTGGTGCTGCCGGTGGGTAAAAATATTCTTCCAGCAAGATCAAAAGTTCAAATTATATTTTTATAAAAAAAAAAAACACATAAAACAACCAATGCGGCAGATGATCATTATGCAAATGTGATTTGAGGAATAAAATCGATATTGGTACTGATAAATTATAGATAGTTATGCTAATAGAGCTTCGTTTACTTGAAAGTCTTAGCTAAAACCTGTGTTAAGGTATTAAATGATGATGTTGTTCAAGCATATATACATATCTATATAAGAATAGTGTTAAAATGAAAGAATTCCTGCAATGATAATATTTGTTATGTCCCTCAGGGTGGTTAAATTACACCGAAACTTGTTTTTCACCATGATGCATTCGTATATATTAACATCATGAAATGCGGGATTAACTACATATTGACATCTGCGTCGGTGAGCATAAATATTTTATTAATCAGAATCCTGTACATGAATCTCATATACGTATACCTATACTTGTTAATTAATTTTTCTTAGCAATAGTCTTTATACATAAATGTAGTTTTCCATTTTGCGACTTCGTTGAATGTTTTCTTTTTTTTCTACAGGAATTACTTCTGTGATGGTAGAAGTTAAGACGGAAGACTATAATTTAACGATCGAAGAACGCCCATTCTAGTCCATTAAATAACTGAAGTTATATGCTCACAGGACATATACTCACGGACCCACGCTCATATTTATTGCAATGAGGTTGGAAATCGATTTGTAGATGTGCAATTACACATTTCTGACATGAAATGTTAAATTTTATTTGCAATAAAAAAAAAGGAAAAAAAAGAATTTTAATTGAAATTTATTGTTATGGTTAAACTTGAATCGATTTAACAATTATTTAAGTTTAAAATTACAGTAGCATAATATGTAGACGATAGAGGTGACGGAAAGATATCGTATAGTTTGTGGCGTCAGTGTCATTCCACTGTGCACAGTTTACTAGATTAAATCACGAACGATTTGCACATGATGTGTTTAAACAGATATGTATACATATTTATGAATATTATATGAGAAGAATATTTGTTTTTTGAAGCTGAATGAAGTTCTCTGACGGAAATTGGAAGTAGGAAAGCTACTTGAGCATGTCTGTCACACGAGGAAACAAGTTGCTGGAAATTTTTTGACGTTTTCTTTTAATTTCCAATTGACGAGATCCGAGATTTTGGTTGGGTGTGAAAACCGTATAAGACCACAGTACACAATTCTACTATACGGTTTTCACACCGAACCAAAATCTCAGATTACGACAATTAGATAACCAAATCTCGTCGAATAGTTCACACCACACATAATCTTGTTTGACAATTTAAACGAATTTCAGTGTTGACAGAAACTCCTGACAAAATTTGTCCACTGCATTTAGGTAAAAGTCCCAAAAAAATTACACAAATTTCCTTTTTTTCTCTCTTTTCTACTGAAAAAAAAAATCCAGAAACGGAATGAAGTCCCACTACCTGTGTATACTTCACTCAATAAATATAATAATAACAACACCTTACGACCCTTAAAAAATTGTTTTTCAATACAATAATACAGTTTTCTGATTAATTGAGATTTTATTTGATTTAGTAAAAGTATATTACACTGTCCAACATCTCTTCCTCTTCTGCGATGAAACCAAGCAATTGTAAATTTACCTGTTGTATATGTTTTTACAGATCATAACTAACCGTTATTTATTATACCATGAGAATATCTATAACCAAGTTGCGTAGGAAGATATCTACATTTACACACAAAACCTCACCTTAATCACTTGTTACTCCACTTGTTCAAAAGACCCATCGTAAACTATTTCATTTTTTATATTTAAATGTCCTCCTTGTTGATACATGTTTCACTGGAAGTCCCACCTCAGAGATCTATAGCCGCAAGACTTTAAACTAATAGCCCACGTTCAACAATATTCTATTATAAATTATGTTAAAAAAAGAAATCCTGATGGTGCAAATTTCCATCAGCACTGCCCTTGATGTTGTCCAACTTCCAGTAGTTGGTCGTGTATCATTGTAAAACGCCTTCTTGTTGGAGCTGCTGTTGCTGTTGCTGCAGCTACTGCACTGGTGTTTTTGCACCACACATCAGCAACTATACAGCTACTGTAATGATTTACAATCTGAATCAATTTAATTAACGAACTTGAAAGTAATTTTTCGACAGATTGTGTTGTCTGCATTGAATACAATTCGAAATGATCGCTAACATGACAAAGATTTCAATTTCATCTAATTAATAACTTCGTTTCCGAATCAAAAATGTCAATATTCTTTCCGCATAAATAAGTGGGTATGATAAATTAATAATTTAATATGTTCTTCTGTCATAAGTGTTAGGTATAATATGTAGGATAAAAACAGGATATATATATCAGAACTTGAAGTTAATTTCAAGTACCTATACATAAATGAGTGTATATTGTATAACTTATAAGCTGAATTATGTCTTAGACTAGATGTTAGATAAAATGTCCATAAATGCCTCGAAGAATTTTTAAAACATAACGGTCATTATTATCTATATTAGGCGTGTTTTTTGCAAGTCCACATGAAATTGAACAAAAAAAAAAAGAAATCGGAACTAAGCGATTTACTCGTAAATATAGGTACATCAAAAACAAAAGTCCATATGGACTAAGCTAAGTAAACATAATTTTCAGGACTTAACTCTAGTCCCTATAAAAAAACTGTTTTCCCGGCTTGAAACTCATCAATGAAAATTAAAATTTTAAGTTTTGAGGCACTTAAAAAGCGAAATCAGTTATTATTTTGATGCCAATATAAAGCATATAGACTTAATTATTAATCTTTGTCAAAAAAAAAATTAATCTTTGTCAAAAAAAAAATTAATTTTGGCCAAAGTTAACACGTGAAATGAATTTATTAATTTCAATGATTGAACTACCTTACCATTGATCATTGAAATCTTAGAAGTAATTTTAAGTAAAAAGTTGGGCTAAAATGAAATATTTTTTTACTAGAAATAATAACTGAGTCATCAGCTTTTTATTGGCATCAAAATATTCACTGATTTTCCTTTCAAAGTGTCTCAAAATAAGAAATTAAAATTTTCAATGACGAGTTTCAATGAAAGCTAAACATAACTGGCCCCTAAGTCAAGATAATTTTTAGGAATTAACTCTAGTTGCGATTTAAGAAAAAAAAACTGTATTACCGGCACTAATTATCATTTTTCTACCGATAGTTTGTTTGGAAACGTCAAATTATCTGAGTCATCGAGGGTGTGTTTCTTTATTTTTTCAGCATAAAGAATAGAAAAGATAAAATATCTATCCAGAATATCTAGAATGGAATAAATAAAGAAACAGATTTTAAACTATCAGCTGTTTATTTTAATGCCAAACAAAATAATTTTTATAATTTTTGAGTATTATCAATTTTTTCTTGAGACCAAAGAAATTGCATCTTAAAAGAGAAAAAATAAATAAATATTTCACTGGGTTGATTTGCTATAATATATTTTATACAAATATTGTTCGTTTACTACGCACATTTTCACTACAAAACACTTTACATAAGGCTAAACGCAGAAGAATTACCTACCGAAATATAAATGTTGTAATGATAACAAATTACACAAATGTTGGTTTAGTTTTTCGCGCACGCAAAAATAATAATCACAAATATTTTGCCATTTCTATTTGTTTTAGTTAATTTTCACCAATGGCAGACAGCAGACACACCCCGAATGAAATAATTTTTTTATGGAAATATAAATGGATATCATTTTCATGGAATAGTTTGTTTGTTTATCAATGACTTGAAATTGAGTTAAAAATTATTATTTAATTTTAATATAATAATTTAAATATGAATTTTATCAATAATATAATTTTAAAAATGGTCCTAAAGTGGACAAAGAGATGTAGATTTATAAGACCACATCGCAAAATTGAAAAAAAATCGTTATATTTTTTTTCTGTATCTAGATCTAAGTATCCCCAGTTAAAAGTCTTGGACTAGATTCAAATATCCACAGTTAGAAGTCTTAGGCAAAATTTATTTGCATCAATTACACGATAAACAAGTTAAATGTGAAAAAGAGCAACTCACTTTAGATTTAAATCTTAAATGAGACAACTCCCAGAAAGGCAATTACAAATGAACATATACTGAGTAGCAAATCAAAAATCAGGATTTAACTAGAAGCAATGCCGCCGCCACCGCCGTTTATTGAATAGCCAGATAAGCCTTAACCTCAAAACGACTTAAAGCAAATCTAAAATGGATTCCATTAAAAAATGATTACCATCACAAAAAATATCTTTGACTCTTAACCATCCATCGATCTTATCAAGTTTTTCACAAAATCCTATCAGCTATCGTCCATCAGAAGGTGTACCTCGCTGGACCTACCATACTAAGTGGGAAATATCTTTCTATGTAAATCGATATCCTGAATTTATTCTCTCTCCAGTCCAAATCGATATCTCGAAACTTGATTTTTTTTAAGTCGATTCCAAATGAACCGTATATAATCGTGGAAGATACAGTCATGATGGCGGCCGCGGCGCGGCGTTGCACTTGTTGCAACGGCAACGGTCCAACATGTCCACCTACTTTATTATCTTTTGCATAAAAACAATGTGTAATGGAATACGCGTGCGCGCACAGTGTGCTTGCTTAAGCAGTGCGCCACCGCGCGACCATTGCAAACGGTAAGTGCGTAGTCTCAGCGGATTTGACTTATGGCATTACGGTAACCGGTTGATCCGATATATATGTATGTTTTGCACCTGAAGAACTCTAATTTACTTTTACCTGTCTTAGCCCCCGGTCGGGCCGCCCTATGACTTGCCTATGTTATGGCTTTTTTTCTATGACATATGATGCGTATGATAGCGATCTTACTTTTATAGATACCAGAGGTGCCACAAGTGGTGATCGCGTTCTCTTTCTCCCTTGGGAGGACGATCGATAGATAAATATCTGCGCCCGCAAATGTTACATAGGCGAGCAAAAATCAAGATTTTCTATAACTTTGCACCGACTATATGAGAACCGATAAAGCAAGTAACTTTCAATCGAGGTATATTTATAAGAATTTATTTCTTAGATTGTTAAAGATTTTAAGTTAAATAAGATAGACGACTCGACTTGACGCGGGATGCGGGACGCAACGGGGTACTTCCTTTATCACACAAAGCAAGCCGATTGTAAATGTACTCTTCGTCTTCGTTGTGTATCTGGTGGCCGGGCTAACAGTGTCAAGTAATGTATTATTCGAGCTCCGTAGGGGTATAACACGTTACAAGTGATCGAACAGATGCGGTTTATGAGTTACTAGCGTGTTTACAAAGGAGCTTGAACGAAGCGGTTTCGGTTGGGTCTTTGACAAAATGAATTACAGCTGCTTATATAGGTGTTGGTTCAACTTCCAATGGAGAATACAAATGATATATGTACACAGCTTGATAGAGTAAAGTATAGTAGGTAACTTTGTTCGAGATATTTTTGTTTTTTGTTTTAATTTTGTTTGTAAAGTTATTAAAAGACCGACTTGAGGAACGATGCGGTGGTACACGAAGATTAGATAGGGATCTTGTTGGTTGTTGCTCTTTAGATAGATAAAAAGAAAAAACATCGATGGATGGATACATAAATCAGAATTACAACTTATAAGATGATGGACTTTCCGAATGGTTTCCTACTTCCATTAAGAATGTATGTATCTCATCGTTCATTTATTTATTTCAAAATAGAATCTTTTATAATGAACTACAAAGCCTCTTGGGTAATCAAGTGGGAAAAATAAGAATAATTTTAGATCGGATGCAAAGGTAATTTATTGTCAAGGATTTGTTAGTCCAGTTTGAATTTGAGAAGCTAGAATTTTAGAAAATAGAAAAATAGAAAAAATAGATTGAACCTATTTAAAAAAAAACACGCATTCATTTTGTGTTTTTTTTTGCAACCATGAAAGGAATTAGATACAAAAAATTACAAACTGACATTTCGATACAAATTATCGATAACAAAGAAAGAAAGAGAGAAAGTCCACGCCAGTAACACAGTTTCTCCACGGAATAACTATCATAGCCCTGAAAATGGTATGCACTTAGCTAAGACTAGAAGGAATATTTTTTTTTGTTGCATTTACGATGTATAAATTGTTTAACACCTCACCTACATTTTGTTTGTCCAATTCTCTTCGGTATTTTGGAAGAAACTCAATTATTACTATTTAATTTGAGGTTTTAACTGTCAACTAAGCAGACGACTAGAGTCAATTCATTCAAATTAGATCCGGAGTTAACGCAATGAAATTAATGAATAAATATTTTTGACAAATGGTGAGTGTCAACAAAGTATCGAAATCAAAGTGCGGCACTAAAAAAAGTACGATTTTGTTTTTTTTTGCTTTTTTTTGACAGCCAAAAATTAAACTAGAAAATTAACACTGAAAAAAATTGCTTCATGATTTAACTCGGGTTTAAATTATTTGCATGATTATAGATAATACGTTCAGGTAATACGTTAATATATATATCGAAAAATCGAGTTGGGTAAATTTTTTTTTGCAAGTCCTGATAGAATTGGACGAAAAAACCACGTCTGGACTTAAACCTGGTACGCAGCAGTGATGCCAGACTTTCGGAACAGGTTTCCCACCAGTGATGCCCAAAAATTCCCATTTCCCAAGCCTTTGTGATAAATATCCCACAATTCTCTCTTCACACAATTAATTTTAATAAATATATATTTCATTGTAATTTGTAAACAAATATTCATTCTAAATTGGCAAAAAAAATATAAACGTTGAACATTTATTCACTAATTTAACCATTTGCAAAAAAAAAACAAAAATAAGCACACAAATCAATATGAACAACAAAAAAAAAACAATAAAACTCAAATGTCATTTAATTAATCATGTTCGAAAAAAAGTGGAGGCTTCTCCAAATATTCTGCTTGTATTATCAATTTAGCTAATGGAATAGCAAATTTTTGGAGAACGAAAACTTGAACGACAGTTTTCGTTTATGGTTTAGTTGTGTTATTTTTTTAAGGAATTTTTTGTCCCTCATCAACAGCGTACAAGGCTTTTGTAGATTAAATGCAAAAATGGAAATGAATGGATGAAAGTATTTTGAATGAGTCCATTCTATGCATGACAATGTTTTATTTCACCATAGCTGAATACAATTTTTTTCAATGAAAGCATTTATACGCAAAGTGTATAAAATTCTTTTTTTGTAACCATGAGGTTATAAGATTATTTAAGACGTGAAATTCCGACACAAAGGTATAAATCCCATAATCTGGCATCGCTGGTACGCAGATCGCACTTAATTAATTTTAGTTCTCCCTTTTCTCTCCAAACAGATCAGCTAAAACCCTAGCTAAATTCTGACATAAGAATGGTGTGGAGAATACGTTATGAAAAAAAGCTATTCTCTGAGAGAAGAAATTATATTCAACTATTTCGGAGAATTTATTTTCATTATTTCAAGTGAGTTTACTCAAATAAAATGGATTCTTTTTTTAGCTCAGATAAATTTTTTGTACCCAAATATTTCTCCATTTCAGAAAAAAGTACGCAGAATTACAAGAATTACAGAATTTGTTAAAACTTCTGCTATATATAATTTATGTGTCGATGAATTATTTCATGCGCAAAATTTTGAAAAAACGATCTGCTTAATGAAAAAAAACCATCACTATCACAAAATGCTTAACATTTCACAATTACCCCCACAGCTTTGTGACAAGCATATATACAAAATAAAAACTAATCAGCTATGCCACATTAAAATAAAAATAGATCGCATATAGAAAATTATTCCCCATAATGAAATAAAATAAATTAAGATCATAAAACTTAATTAAATTACTTTTTTTTTTAAATAGACATTATTTGGTTGATGGCTTAGATATTTTGACGTTTGCATACAAATTATTGAAATGATAATTCGTGGTGGTAATACAGTTTGTATTGGTACTAGAATTCAGTCGCAAAAAAAAATCTGGACATAGTTAAGTCCATATGGACTTAAGTTGTTGTTGTTGGGTTTACAATTTACAATTAAATCGCTGATAGCTCCGATGTAGTTTTTTTTAAGAGAATTAAATAATTTCTTCATCTAATCTAATCTATAAAAACCACATCAAGTTCTTCCGTCCCGCACTAAAAAATAATAATCCAACTTTAATAAGTTGCTAATGAACTGCACAACCTCTATAACAAAACTGGATACATGGTACAAATCAATACCATCGATATTCGTTAAGTGTGAATAACAAGAGCATTTCCCGCGTCAACTTGTCGTATTATGTCAATTCTTAAAGCCTATCACATACTGTACAAAATCCAAAACAATTGCAACTTGTGGGTATATAAGTTACGATCTCAAAGTCGACATAAGCCCAAAGGCCCCAATATATTCTCTGACTACATAAATATATACGTATAGAAACATAACATATTGAAATGGCTTAACTCAGAAGTATTATTATTATTTTAAACACCAAATTGGGAATTCTCGATGTTATGTCATTGATCAATCCACATGATCACCCTTCTGGTAGTGTATAGCACCATGCCATGCAATTCCATGACAGAGGACACTCAGCTCTGCATGCAACATTACAAAATTGCAAATCGCTCCATAATATAATTCAGGTTCGAAAAATATTGAAATATCTGTATAGGTACATATATGCAGTGTATATATGTTATGGTCCATCATGATCTGAGCGTCATTTAACGTCCAGTGACCAAATCAAGTCAAATGTCTCATTAAAAACATAAAGCCTGCTTTAGAGTCACCAAACAAACTGTGCAACCAATTGAACTGGAATTAAGAGCTGGATAGAGCAGTATCATCATCATCATCAAATCAAAACCGGGTGATGTGCTACGCGGCGTAGTGTCGGCGATATTATGCAGTGCAATGACACCATTTAATATGAATATATTATTAAAATTGGATGCGGAGATTCCGATATCCACTTACTGCAGGCAGTAGTAGCCTTGGGAAGTGGATACACGGCTCACATCAGTTCGATGGTAAATTGGGAGCTGGACTTAGAAAGATTTTCGTCATTGCTCTTGTAGACTTTTCTAGGAATAACGTGAGAAGTAACAGGTTTTTATATAATGTACATATGTAGGAATGTGATCGTCTGAAGAAAAAAAAAATTGATGCACTGACATGAAACATAATTTCATCTCAAGAGGCAGAAGTTTAAGTGGAGCGCCGAGACTTCAATTATGTCGGAATAAAAACACTTGCTTGACTGAAAATTTAAATTAAAATATCTGCTCCATAAATTCCATGGGTATATGGCTAATGATGTCATGTGTATTCTCTTTATCAATCAAAAAAAAAAAAAAAACACCCCACTTACAAAAATGATAACAAAAAAAAAATATATATGTAATTATCTAAACAAAAGAGCTGACACACAAACTTTTTTCTTCAGAAATTATTAAATTTTCAAAGAATTCTTGTGGTTAAATTAAAAGAATAACTTTAGTGAGAATTGAAGTATACATATAACAAAAAATGAAAGTAAAATGTCGTATTTTTTGAATGAATTTAACAAGTTTCCATTTGCATTTCGAAAAAAAAGAGCAAAGTTAATTTATTTTAGATGCATTTTTCATTAGATATATTTCTTATTAATAAAAGTCCCTCTCCACAAAATCTCACTGAGTATTAACACATGCCAAAATGAGAGTGTAAAAGAAATATGTGGGACTGTCAAATTTGTATCAAAAAAAATTATTTTCATATTTTGCTCCATTGAATACTGTTTCACAATAGCCTCAAACCCAAAAATATGAAATGTGATCTTAGAACCAATATTAAAAATTTTCATGTATCTATACATTTCTAAACGTGAGATGGATTGTTAAACTGTTTTTGATGAGCTGTCAGATCTTGAGGGAGGAGCTTTCAAATTCATAGGAGTTGTTTGTATGTAGAAGAACTTGACTTTTTTTGTAATATTTATGTTTTTAGTGTGATTTAATTTCTTTTTGTAAAGATTTTTTTGTTAGGTGGGAATTGGATGACATACACTTTGAATATAAAATCCATTGTAATGCACTACTGTCCTAACCCTCAAAAAAATTTAACTATTCTACGACAAAGTATTAATTAATAAGAATTCTAAGAAAATGAGTGGATGTCACGCCCTTCGAATGAAAAATCTAAAATTTTCAATTTTTACTTTTGTATGCACTTTTGTATGTCCTACAGTTCTGCCAATTTTAACGATTCTATAAGAATCCCCCCGAACGGAAAATATAAAATTTTCGATTTTTCCCTTTCTATTCAATAAAAGTTCTACCGCCCTACCGAATTTCATGATTCAACAGAAATCGGAATTGCTTCATATACGATATGTACAACAATTCTTAGAAGATGGATACTTGCCACGCCCCCTGTAAACAAAAATAAAGGTGTCTTTACTTTAATGAACAAATGTTAGACATTTATCGCATTTATAACTAGCAAAAACTTCACAACATGAATTCCAATCTCAAAAATTAACTATATTCTAACCTTAATACATTCAATAAACTCGTAAGCAGCGTCATCAATTCGTTCTACACGATTCGCGGCTGCCTGATTATGTCTTAAAGCAGTCCCAAACCATAACGGCGAAATAAAAAAAATATCGACACAAATATTTAATGAAAAGATTTACAAGTTTTCTTCAGACGAAGAAAAAACGAGCCTGGATCTCAAAGCTGGAACAGACTAGTCGCCCTGAGGACAACCATCAACTCACCTCATGTATCACTATGAGTATTCTATATATACACGCGCGAACCACTCTTTTTAACAGACTAACAAGAATGCGTATCATAATTGAAATGATTTGTTGTGTATAGATGATGGTGGCTGTGTGCAAACTGGATGGATATTTGCTGTAGATTTATATATATGGCCTTACCAAAAGGAACTGTCCTCCCTCTACTTCGTCTTCACGTTTTAGGATTGAAAGACTCTCATGTCATTTGTGGAACAAACAAAAGTCGGTATACCTATGAATGAGCGTGTGCGCGACGTACGCACGCAGATAACAAATCTACGAAATTTATCGAACCATGTGAGGCACAGTGGGGCCATACAGGGAGTCATAATATAAAGAGAAATCAAAAAATGATCATACAGTCTTATTTATAAACCTACTCCAAAGTATGTCTAACTAGAGACAGCTGTCCAACTGCAAAACCTTGTTTATAAATATTTGTCATCGATTGTCGAAGTTATAGACACTGCAATTGGTTGTCTAATCTTATTCTAAAGTTCAATGAACAAAAAATTGAAAAGTTATTTCGAAATGAAGGAAATGTTCATTCAACTTATCAAATGTTCAAGAAATTGAAAGATTACAGGGATGTCAGTGAGTATATGATATCGGTAGCTAAATAAATTGCATAAAGAGTGAGTAAAGTTATCATGAGTTCTGTATTTAATTTCAATACTTCGTTAATGCATTCTTATTCCAAAGAAACAGGGGTTCTTCGTTTGATCTTTGCACTGGTATCATTTTTTGATGTAATGGTGGAACCTGTAGTTTCAAAAAGTCGTTTTTTAATTAATTAATCGTAAGGTTACCCCGAGTGACCGATATTCTTGATAGCTTCGTCATGCCTGATTAAAAGAACAACCCATTTTTGCTTCCTTCGCTTCTTAATGTATCCGATAAAAGTAACAATAATTATACACTTACCGACAACTTTGCGGTACCACTGTGCGCTTCTCCATCTGTCATCGCGAAATAAATTATCATTACGAGAGTTTTTCCTTGAATGCAGCACGATTAAGCTGCACCGTCGAATGTTGATTGGGCAAAAAAAATTTCGACACGTCCCGCTCGGATGATGGATGGCTGCGGATCAATAATGTAATGCGCTCTTGAAATTATTGAATTGATTTTAGCGCGTTGTTTCATAGCTAATTGAAGCGACTTTTGAGAGCTAATTGCATTTGCGCAGGCGCGCTAGCATGGCCTTTATTCAAGAACGATTAAATTGCAAAGCAAACGTTTGTGTCTGTATGTGTAAGTATATGTGAAGTGAACAAGCTAAAGCCGCCACCAATTTAATTTTATTCAATGTGACTTGCGTATCTATATTTTCATGTGTGAATGATAAGATTTAAGTGTAATTAAAAAATACCTACATATCTTTCAAAAGTCCGTCAAAAAAATAATATATATATAATTTGAATAAATTTATCAACTTTGCCGGCGGCCAGCCGCAGCGGTTCAACCGCAAATTCTTTCAATATACGCATTGACGAGTAAAAGGCTGAAGGCTTCTAAACTTTAATATTGGTTTTACTTTCATTTTGAATAATCAGGGTCGCTCAGAATCAAAAGGTGATATACAAACTGACGAGATGTAAAAGATGTTTCAATCAAAACATTCACTTATCTAACAAGGTATCTCTTTATCTTCATCTTCTTTCGTCGAATTCTTCAAGGATACAACTTTGTTAATACAACAGCTGCATCATCAAATATATACACGCAACTTCCTGATTACTACATACATATATCCCTGAGATATGTATGATTTGAAATGATTGTGAAGGCACAACATCAAGCAAAGTCATAATTTCTACAGAGAATATGATGGACACGTTGATCTGAAACATGCGCCTGTGGAATGACATGACGGCCTAATTAAAATCCAACGTACATTTTGACTTTAACAAGCGCTTATATTTATCTTATAATTAAAGTCTGTTAGGTTGCGGTTTTGTAAATCTTGTAACTTATAAGTTGCTCGTTAGACTTATGACATATATTTAATTCTAGTCTGGAAGATGATTTTTTGAACTTGATGCACTTAGGAAAGGTGTTCATTTTAGATCTTGAATGGAATACAAATGAATGCCGCACATATAAACGTGATATGGAGTATGAGATACACTATTTTATACTCTCAGCTATTATCATATTCATATTTATTTGAAGATCTATCAAAAGCGATGAAAAGTTTTTGTCAACATACATATAAAAGAAACAGGTCTTAAGAAAGGTGTCGAGTTACTTATGTATATAAAAAAAAAACTGGTTTTCTTGATTATGGAAAACAGTTAGTCATACATATTTTTATAAAGAATTATTCAAATAACTTAAAATAAGTTCAAAAGAGATAAAGCTGAAATTATAATTATTTGTGCTGAAATTCAAGTTTAGGTGAAATTAATAGGAAGAGAGGAAAGAAGATATACAATAGATTGTCGGGGGAAATTCAAAATTTAAAAGTCAAATATGTATAGTCATGATGAAGTGAATTAGGTATTCCGAGAGAAATGACGTAGCCAAATTATCGAATTTTACCTTATTTTGTTTAGGGAAGTGCGAAACACTTTCAGATTTTGAAATGTAAACAAAAATATGAAGTTTGCCTACATTTTGTTTCAAGAAATACAAAACAAATTGCAGCTGAACCATTTCAAAAATAATTCACCAGGCATAAACAAAGTGGATGAGGAATACTTTCGAAAAATGGAATGAACCGAAATGCAGAAACTCAATTCACATTTTAGAAATTCCAATTCACTATTAGCTTTTCAAACTAATTGTAGATCTACAAAATTGACTTTCGTCAGGCGAATTAACAATATGTAGGTATATGTGGAATACAGAAAATGGGTGTAATTAGTTTAATGAAATGTGGTTAAAGTTTTCATCATATAGCCCGTATTACACAAGCTGCAGTTAAATTGGAGGAAACACAAACAAATTTGCATATCCAGTTTACCTGATCAGATTCTTCTCGCAGACTTTATTAAAATTAACGTACTGAGATTAGAGTTCATTTACTTAATTTCACGAGGATTAAGTTCTTTGTACAGAATAAACATTAGGTGATTAATTTTTTATATTGCTTGATAATTATAATTTGTAACCTGTTCTAATTCAAATATATACAAAAATATTTTTAAGTTCAATTAACTTGAAGCTAAAAAATGTTAAAACTTTTGTCAGAGTCCTTGAATACCTGTATTTGTTTTTGACCACATTATTGCTTTTTTTGTTATTAAAATTTTAATAAGCCATTTATAAACAACATTTATTTAAGGTGAACAAAGAAAGTTGTTAGTTTTAGCACAAAAACTAGGTGGTCTAGTGAAACACGAAAAATGAAAATATAAGCCTAGTACGCTGCTGATGCGAAACGAAAAATCCCATACAAAAATGACACAACGAAATCATAAACGGAAAATTTCGTTCCGCTTTTCATTTTGCAGTACGCTGTTCGAAGAGCGAAATTTATAATTGTAGCAAATTTTTTGGAGAGGTCTCCGCTCCTTTTTCGCACTGAATTAACTATACAGACTATTTATTGTGTGCGGAAAAATGACATTTTAATTTTATTTGTTTTTTTTTTTGTTTTTCATTTTCTTACATTATGGGTTTTCTCTGATTTTTGCGTTTATGTTTGATTTTGTTTTTGGAATTAGTGAAACTCTCCAAGGTTATTTTCCGTTGTGTTTTCGCAAGCGTTTCGTTGTATGTTTGGAGATCACAGAAAAATTTTGTCTCACATCAGCAGCGTACTAGGCTATAGCAATGAAAATCAATGATACCACGCCAAGCCACCCGTCCGCGCGCCGTGTAACGGGACGTACCCTGTTATTTACCAACTGTCATTGTCTTTTTACTTGCGTTTTTTGCTTGAGTTTAATTTTGAATCAACATCATTTAATTTAAGATAATTGTGTACTTTTATAACTAAATCTATATAAAATAACATATTAAAATAAATAATTATTGAAGTTATATGTACATATGTAGGTGATTTAAACAACACCGGAATATTTTTTTTTCGTGTAAAAGATACAAGTTTATTTTAACTTTTCCAATTTAATCACATTTAATTAATGAGGGTACACTGCAACTCTCGAATTTGACATTACGTTTTCCCCGGTCTTATGTCAAAGTACACTAAAAGTGATTGGTGATTCGTCACAATTTTTAAAATGGCTGCTTCCATCTGGAATTTGGGTTTACGTTTTAACAAATTGAATGTCGTGGAAATTTAAAGCAAAAACCTCGCGTTCAACTTCTTACCATTTTTGTTTCCAAACTTTTATAAATTATGTTTATTGATTTTTTACATTTCAAATCAATTTCTTATACAATTGTTCCTTCTGCTTAAACGAAACTGACCCGTTTTATATACGAATTTTTTCTTGTTTGGACTTAACCTACACACAATGGTGGTCCTCGATCTTCTCTTTTTGTTCTATTTTGGGACCTTCCTTATTTGTAATTTTGTTCGCGCTGGTCCCAAAATTATTAACAATTTAAGATTTTCAAAGTAATAATGCTGATTAGGGAATCTTCACCTTTTTACTAAAAAAAGAAGTTTATTCAGAGGTTTTATAATTTTTATGCAATTTAGCAAAGACTTAACTAGAAAATTCCACCTTAGCTTAGCTTTACTACAAATATGACTTTTAATCCCTATAGTTTATAAAGTTGAAATTGTATTTTAAAGAGCTTGAAGTACCTAACTATTTTCTAGAGGCTCGAAGCCCTCACCTACGTATACAACCATTTTCTTACCCACCATCTATAAAAAATTTAAGTTAGACTTTTTACGTCTTTGTAAACCATCTGCCCCTCTAGCCTTTAGATATAGATACATAATCAGTGTCTAAATATCTCTAATTAAGACGTCTATAATTTACTATTTAACATTTCCGAAATTGCTGTATTTCGTGACGAGCCCAACAATCTCCTTTCCCGCCGTGCGTCACGTCACGTCGTCATCAACGAGGAGTACAATCTGTGGTATGGTTGCTTTTGAAGGAAAGTTTTTGCTTGTCGAGTAAACCTTACGTCGCGCATCGTCACTTATAATGCCTTAGGGATTGATCAGCAACTCACGAGTAACTATGGTAGTAGTTAGATAATTTGACAAGATACCTTGCATCCAGCACCATTATTTGTGGAGGTAAAGTTACTATTATATGTGGCGCATTAGAAGTTACAGTGTTTTTGGCATGTGATAAAGCTGACGCGACGCGACGTAACTTGTGTGCACGATTCATGGATTAAAAGGGAATCGTTTGCATATATGTTTACGGGTCGAGTATATAGGAACCTATTAAGCTTACACTTTGCATTCTCACATGACTTGCCTATATGTTTAATCATCTGACTGATGTTGCTGGTTAAACACAATGAAGTTTCTATATAATTTATATTTTTTTTTTGTTTTTGTAATCGTGACACATTTTTTATTGCCACAAGTGTTTGAAAACCTATGGCTGTTAAATCAATAGATTAATTTTCAATCACTTATCAAGCAATTAAAGTTGTGAAAATGACAGATTTCTTTGACAGATTAAATTCTGTAAAATGATACCGTTTGTGTTATATAGCAATGGCCGACGCGGCGGCTACTTGGCTACCACATAACGGCACGGCGGAATGATAGTTAAAAGTATAAAATAGCCGGGATATTGGCTAATTAGCAATTAATTGCGCAAAAATCTATTGCAGCCACAATAATTAGTCAATATGAAAACCTTTTGCAGCAATCAATCTGCCACAAATGTATGATGGCATTTTAACTGGATTTGTTATAAAATCTTTGTCGGAGGAATTGAAATGACAAACCGAAGAATATTGATAGAAGTTTTTTGTTTAATGGAAAACTATTTTATATGGTATTTCTGAAGAACTAAGAAGACGGGAAATGACGTGAGAGATGATGAAGTTTTTTAAGGTTTTGTGAAATATGACCCAATGTTTTTATTTTTCACAAATTCGAACAGAAGGACATTGAGACTTACCACAGTCATAACAGCAAAATAAGCAAACATCACTGTTACAAAATGTCATCACTACCCTATTGTAGTCTTTTCACACCAAACTCAAAACGAGGTTTTTGCGAAATTATCGGATTTGGTGGAAAACTTACATCGAAAACTCAAGTTTTACCATACATTTTTGGTAAGCCACAAGTTTTCGTAAAACAGTTTTAGATAAAACCTCTCAAAAACTAGTTGCAATTTAAAGTTGATCTGAACAAACAAACCTTTCGAAACATTCAGCAAATCTAAAAAAAAAATAGCTGAAGGCTGCTGTCAAAAAAAATTTTATTTTGAAATCATATTTAGTCATGGTAAGTAATATCATTTATACAAATTCCTCACAAAATAAGACTTCTTGTTTTTTGTTTTATTTCCAGAACTTGGAAGAGAAAATAAATAACAAATAAAGAAAATTTTTGGGGGAGCCATATTTTCTGGAACTATGCACCGACAAGGAGCCGGAATTGCATGGCAGTCGAAAGAATGGCCATATTTTTAAATAAATCTCTGCAGAATTTGTAGGGAAAAAGATGACAAATCGTTAGAGTTGGAACACCAAAAAGTGTTAATTTTAAAAGAGTTTATCAAAAAAACAAAAAACTTCAATGAAAAGTTTTTCAAAATGTTTAATTTCCAATAAAAATAAAAAAGTGATAAGTACATAATATGTAAATGAGATGTTTTGTTAATGTTTTTTTTGGAGGGTGTTTGTCAAATGTGAAACAAAAACGAGTAAATGTTCGGTGTGAAGGCTTTTCGAGTTTTTGAAAACTTTATGTCGAGAACCCGGTTTTGGGTTTGACCACGCAACATTTAAAATCTGGAATCGAATTCCAATCAATGCCACCCAACAAAAAAATCATTTTATTTTCAGGGGCCCTGTATAAGTATGCAATAATTGTCACCTTAATTTGATGTATTTGATGTATTCAAACAAGACAGTCATTTCGTCAGATGATATTCTCGAACGTTCGACAGTGAGAAAACAGATTATCGATCACAGTCAAAATTCTTATTTTTGTTTTCGAACAAATGATTTTTTGGAGTTTGCACATTAAGAACATTTTGCAAATACAAATGCATTTTTGACGCATATGACGTTTTCGAAAACGGTCAAAATCGAATTAAATCGAATAAAGCTCATTTTACACTTATATGCGGTTTCATTCGATATTGAGCGTAGGTATAAATCTCGTGACTTGTGAGACTGCTTACTCGTTTCATATCAGATTTTTATTTAGACATCTGACATCCAAAACTAGTCAACTAAAATGTAAACTAAACTGGGGTACCCTTTCGTGTACCCCAGGACCAAATTGGTGCCTTTTGGAAACTGCTTTAAACCGATTCGAATCGGTGTCTATCAACTTTTTTTTTTATTCTTATCATTCTCATCGGTTCAAACTTGACAGACACATCCGAATAATGTAAATGGAGCCAAATTAAACCAAACTACATATTTAAAAAAAAAATAGCCACTTTTAGTAGAAAATAAGGTTTTCCTTAACGGTTGTTAAGGGCACCATCAATTTTGATTTCGTGCCTACAAAATAAAAATTTAAAACAAAATTTGAAATGCCTGAAAAAGCGCTTGGTTCAAGTTGAAAAAAAAGAACCCTTACTGTTAAGACTGTCTCTACAGTTGAACAGACAAGTCGAAATATTTAAAAAAATTATAACAAACAGATGGAATATACAAATTTGTCGCTTATTTTAATTCATCCTGCGAAAACTTTCCTTGCTCGTCTCATCGTAGTGTTTGCTTTATTTTAAATCTTCGAAGTTTATTTTTTTTTAAATTTCAAATTAAACAAACCAGCCGTAAAAATATGTCATCATTTATTTTTGCTCAATTAACCTGCTTTGGAACATCACTATCTACAAAACTGATTCAAATCTCTTTCAACAATCCCGTCAGCAATTACATATTCGCGGAAAACCTCAAGTCACCAATTGCGATTACATTTTCTCTCTCTCTCTTCTCTCTCTTCGGATATATAATGTCTGATTCCGGTGACGATAAGGTAGTACAGCAGAAATAAAAAATAAAAATAAAAAAAATACACCAGAAAAATAGCAGGATAAATTAAAGTACCCAACATTTATAGCATATATAGTATACAGAGGATTAGGAGAAGATGCAGAGCAATTGTAGATATCTACGCCACGATAAATGACAGATACAATTAACATAGCCAACAGATATTACGAGACCAAGATTTCATCTGATTAAAACTCTTAAACTAGAAGAAGATCGTCGTCGTCCATGGATTTGGATCCAAGCTACTGTAATTCTCAAGTAGCTCTCTACATCTGACACAACATACCGCTCGCCACCACACCACCTCACTGCACTGCGTGCCGCGCCGCGCCGCGCCACCGCGTTGGTGAAAAATCTACTAGACATTTTTCGCGACAACTACGAGGAAGTATCATTGATGGCAATCTATCGTCGTCAGTCTTCTTCGGAGTTGCTCCCTAGATCTGTGCAAAGCTTAGGAGTGTTTAGATTTACGTGACACAAAACTTGATGTATAACGTGTCGGATACTGAGCTCCTTTGCCAGTAGCTGCATCTGTCGGTCGGTCGGTTTTTATGCAGACAGCAAAAAGGGAATTCGCATATAGTTACTTTTTCATGTCAAAAACTGTAGCAAACATTTTATATTGCTCCCCGCAGAGTTAGATCAAGGCGGCTAGGTTGAATGTGCGGTTGATCCACATCTCGAACCACCGCACAATGGGGAGCAATTCATCGGAAAAAGTGTCCCTTTGAAGCAGCTAAAGAGTGGCGATAAATTGACTTTATAGTTTGTAGGCGTACAAAGCAACGCCAATAATTGGCAATTACGAAGCAATCAACCGCATTGCCTCCAGGTGTGCTGCTTTGGAACGTGACAATACGGAAACGGACAGGGACACACACCCAGTTTGTGTTTTTTTTCTATCGGATCAGAGGGTATATATAGTATTAACCATATATTTATGAATCGATGAGAGAGATAAATTCCATAATAAAGTTATTACAAGCTTCCCGATGCCAAAGATTTCTTCTGTATAAGAGGAACGAGTTCCACATCTGGAGGTGGTCGTTAGTTATTACAATCCAGGCAGGAGGTCCACATCCAGACGCACAAAAAAAAAAGTCTATATACGCAATCGTTTTATTATGTGCCATGATGTTCGCCTTTCCCGCTTGTCAAGGATTAATTGTATTGGTTGTGGTCTGGTCCACCACCAGTCCAGCCATGCTGCACGATCACAAGTATCGAGCATACAAAAACGGTCATAACTTATGGACTGCTTACATCACCGGAGGACAATTGGAACACTATGTTGTGTCCAGCCCGAAACACTTATCGCACATAATGAATGGTTTTGGTTGATTTCAAATTAAATTCCTACCAAGGCCCTGGGGTTATTTAAAGACCCTCGATAGCGTATACAGATATAAGTATGTTGATAGATCGATCGTTGCGGTTATAAAAAGCAACAGGGGTATTAAATCCACAATTGTCCAATTATTAAGTGTTGATGGAATTCGAAGAGATTGCTTCTTAATTGTTTTATTCAGCCAAACCAATTTCAATTAAATTTGATCAACACCTTCCATTTAGGGGGTTGGTTTGGTATTGGAAAATTTTAAAATGCCATTCACCAAATTCGCTGCCAAATGGAATCCATTTTTTCTACCCAATAAACATTTTTTGAACAATTTCAATCAAAAACTAATCTATATGACAATTCCATTGTCCATGGTCGGTCAGAGGCATTGCTAAGCAGAGCAATAATGTTTGTTTTTATAAGAGGCTTAAAATCATTGCCGCCTGCACGCATTAAAATCGTAAAAAAAAGGTTGTCGTATTAAATGGCATTTGACAGGCGCTTTGTGCGCCACCGTGTGGATAATAATGATACAATGACCGCCCAAGAAATGCAACTGTCAGAATGGTGGATTTTATGCACACGTGCAGATGACAGGACTATATATATATTGGCAAGAGGGTGGATATAGCTTGTTAGGGTGTCATGCATTTTGTCAAATAGATATGAGCAATTTGTAGGATTAGATAATTTGAATGGGCTTGTGCGGTTTTTTTTTACGGTTTATGATTAATGAAATATTGATAATCCTAAATTAATTATGAAAAATCTGCATTGCCGGGTTTTTCGTTCTGCATACACATAAATATTCATTTTTAGTTAGGCTAAAGGCTTAACTGCATTCAAAACTTACAATGGTACACTGTGACGTATACTTACTTTTTTTTATTTTTTTTTAGTTTTCAGCTGATGTTTGCTAAATCGTGTTCGTGTTATTCTATTTCTCCTTTCAACAGCGTGTTGGCAAATGATTACTGTCAGAAGTAAGACCAATGGTTTTTTATAACCAACGATTTCTGATTCTTATCCAATTGCCGCCCCTGGATGACTCATATTTAGATTAATTTGAAAAGGAAAATAATTTCTACATACCAAATTTCATTCATGATTAGTTGGGGCATTTACCACCTCTTCATACCAATTACTGGCAATGGCCCTGGACAACAACTATGAAATATTTTGTAACCAATCAAGAAAATTGAAAAAAAAAAAACAATGACAACAAAAGGAAAATGAATATATATTGAATAATTGAGTTCTTCAAATTACGACACGGACAAAATCTTATTTCAAAACTTCAATTCAAAGTGCATAAGTTTTATTCAACTTTATTTATAAAACCTTCTAATTTTACTTATGAAAAACCGAAGGAACAATAAGATTTGATCTTATCCACTTTTTCAAAAACTTATTTCATTGAATTTAAGAATTGCTAGCACAAAAATAAATCGAAATTTTACCTTTGAAATCTCATTGTCACAGAATTTTCAGAAGGAGAACAAATTGGTAGCAGAAACGATTTGTAAAGTCACTTTGCTTCGCCACGTTTTCTGAGATTCGGGGTTGAATTCGAGTAATTCTTTATAATTAAATAGAACTTAAGTGGACATTATAGGAAACTTAAGTGTCACATATTCATGTGAGCTTGAACTGTGAAATTGGCACTTTGTCTACCATATTGGCCACTTAAATGCCACTTATTCAACTGTGAAACTGAGCATAAAGTTATTTATTTCTTAAACGTTATCTATACATAAATAAATTCCCAAGAAAATCATATGTTTGTCATTCAAATGAGAATTACTTTTTTATCCAAACAACACCAAACTCGCATTTTGCATTTTGCTTGATCATCGTTAATTCTGCCCACTGGTCTCTCTCAAGTAGCTATCATAAAATTTAAATGAAAACAATCAAGTCTGGAGGTAACACAAAAAAAAAATAAACCCTTTTACAAAGACTATGAATAAGTCCAATTTATTTTTCTCTGTTTAGGGAATACTCTTTTCATGTTCCACACGGTAATAAATAGAGCTCATAGGAAAATAACAAACAAGAAATATTCAACTCAACTTCGAGTCTAATTATTGAGACTTGAGACTAATTCTGCTCTATTGTAAATGAGTAAAACTGGAATGCGTTCCAAAATGAGTAGGTATATATGTATGTATCTTTTGCATTGAAATTTAATCAAATATAATTTATTTTTGTATTATAAACCCAGAATGTTTGAAGTTATCTTTTGTTGTTTTCATATATACCAATTAAAATATAGGATATGTGGCACTGTGTCAATATTTAGGAGGTTTCATTGTAAATTTTGTTCATAAACTACTCATATAATAAAAGTGTCTAGTTATTGTTATGTTACTTCATCATTGTTTAGTAACTCAATCAAATGTATTCTTTAACTGATGAAGCCTTAATCTAGAACGGAAAAAATCTCCAATTAAAACTAAAAAATGTAATGTAATCTTGACAAAATTTCTTTCTTACTGTAGGTATTAGTAGTGCAGGGCAGAAGAAATATAAAGTAAAAAAACCTTTCCCTTGGTTTATAATATCTTGAAAAACCATAGAATCTTTAGATTTCGTTCGAGATTGATATATGTACATATGTAGAGTTCATTCGAGATTTTTACAAATCACATTTTTTTTTTTGACAAAACCATTTTTAATTATTAACAAATAAATACAGAAAAAAAAGAAAAAAATAGTCAACTTTCATTTGATTAAAATCAATGGACAAAAATTTTAAACAGCCTTAGGGTAAGGTATTAGCAAATTTACAAACATTTACATTTGACAAATTTACTAAATTTAAAGCTCTTCACTAAAATGTTCTTATTTTCAAACATTTTTTAACTAGTATCACACTAAACCTATGTTCTTAATAAAATTTAGCTGAATAGCCCTAAAAGAGTGACAGTTCGTGCAAACAAGTAATCAAACATACCATTTTTAATATTGTCGAAGTGACATTTGGTGTAAGTGTGGTACTAAAAGGTTTAAGTAGGCAAGTTTTCTTAAATTTTCTTGTTTTTGTTTTAATTTTTTTAATAATTTTTAATGTGTATGTTTGTTGAAAAAAATTTATGTGAAGTATTTGTAAAATACCAAATTGGGCTTTCATAATAAAGAAGGAAAAATGATACTTAATTACTTATTTTTCTTTTGAAAATCTTTTATTACCAAAAAATGCAATTACAAAATTAAAATTCTGAAAATTTAAATCTTCAAAATTAAAATTCTTAAAATTAAAATTTTTGAAAATTATAATTTGGTATAATTATTTTCCGAGATTATAAATTTATTTAACTATTAATTGAAATAGAAAAGCGATGTAATGCAAATTTTTGTATTTGCCAGAATTTTACGAACGAAAATTACAAATTCGAAATTTTTTAAAAGATCTTAAATTCACGATACGAGATTTATGTTTTAAAATAACGTGTTTGGTTTGCGTTAAATAAAATACATACTTTTTTTAATACTGTCTCTGTCTCTAAGCGTCCAGAGTTGTAAAGACTGCTGTCTTTTTTCGGTACTGCAGTAAATTGAATAAAAAGACTATATTTCCTTAAGTCTTTTAACTTACAAAAAAACTTTAACTGTAATCCGACAGATGCAGTCAGTATAATAATATCCAGACAGTGTAGTTAACAAAAGCAGTTAATTGACTGAAGATTAATTAACTGCAGTACTTTTAAACAGGTTTTAGTCTTAAAGTCAGTTAAATTTTTTCAGCACTGCTCTGGTTTTGGTTTTAGTCAATAAATTAGTTAAACTTCTTCAGCACTGCTCTGGCGGTGCACTTAAAAGACTTAGATTAATTAACTGCAGTTAAAAGTCTTATTGACTAAAACCAAAGTCAGGGTGGTATTGAAGACTTTCAAATGACTAAAACCAGTTAAAAAGTACTGCAGTTAATTAACTGCATATTCAGAATATAATTACTGACTGCTGACTGTATATTTTGCATTTAAAGTACCATGTCATGTCACAGTATTAACTTACATTCACTTGTGAAGTTAATTAACTGCGACTTAAATGACTGCATTTCCAAAGAACTGCATTCTTTTACACAGTTCTGGTAGCCTCTAAATGTGTTTAAGTTTACTTTAGTAAGAAAATTTGCTTCTAATGTTCTGCAGTAAAATGAATATATAAGTCATTTATGATATACGTTTGTGACAGTTTAACAATTGTGCTCAAACATTGACATTGATTAAAATACAAAATCTCAAACTTAGAAACATAAATAAAAATTTAGATTCGTGCTGAGATTTTCATTTTCCATGCTAAATGCAAAAATTCTCGCATGACAAATTGATTGATAGAAATATTGTTTCTTGCATTTAAATTTCTATCTTTAGAATTAAAAAAAGAAAATTGTTTTAAAAATTTATAATATATGAAATCTGCAGCCATGTTTATAAACAATAGTATAAGCACCTAAAAAAATGAGTGATCTGGCACACGTTTAAAAAACGATTTTTTACATTTTTTTCGAATTGTGATATTTGAATACAGAATTTTTGAAAACGAACTTACAATATAGAACCACTAATCAAGTCTACTGTATTTAAATAATTTTAACAATTGAAAAGTTTGAGTAAGTATTTATAAATAAACTCTAAAGTTTGTTTAGATGTTAAAGTTAAATCAAACAAGTATAGTTACAGGAAAACTAACAAACTATGTAATTTAAAATTTATAGCTTGATCATTTTTATGATCGTTTTAAGCACTTTAAAGGCACCTTTTCATTAAGTTTATAACTTGTTTATTATGCATCTTGAACATGAATATTTTAAAGCCAACTTACTATCGCACTCGTCGTCGTATAATACTACATAGTTGTGTTGGTGTGGGATATAATCTAATGCTACCCAGAGTGAATGGAAATCACCTGTCCACCTGCGTGTCGCACTTTTAAAAGTTTACCCAGTCTCCCTCCCTCAAAAAAAAAAAAAAAAAAAAAAACTACAGTCTATGAGTAACATATTCTGGGTCAGTGTTTTTAGATTAATTGCATTGCAGTTAACTTGTATATAGAAAATGGAGTTGGGTGCCGAATTATAGCCAATCATATTGCGAACGCATTGCCTATAACTGCATCAGGTAAACAGGTGGAACAAGGTTTTCCACAAATACACAAATGGAAAATATAAGTCAATTAAAGTGCAGCCGTTCCATACAGTGAGTTGTTGAGCTAGAGATTTTTTGAGAGTGCAAATAACGACGAATTATATGTGCACTCTATACTTTGGTCATTGAGTGGGTTGGCTCTAGGAGATGATGATTTTTGTTTTTGTTTTTTTTTTTTAATATAATTGAGAAATAATAGAATTTAGAGTGGGATTGATTGTCTTATAATGCCTTCAAAAATAATCAATAGTTTTGTTAAAAAGTCTATAGGTCATACAATAAATGTTTTTTCCACAAGGACTCTCATTTTGTATGGTAGAATTGACATTTGGTATAGGTAATTCTAGATCAGTCATAAGTAATGACTTCATTGTAATATTGTAAATTAGAAATGACTTATTGTGAATTGAAGAGTAGCATAAGATTTGTAATAAAAGGTTAAGGTTTTCTTATATAACTGAAAGGAATAAAGAAAAACAATATAATTTAACTTGTAAAGGTAAAAAGCTAAGATATATACGAGTTGTTTTTTTTTTAACAATTCTTCTACCAATTTTATTCTAATTTAATTTTTTAGGAACTTTGATTAAATTCGGTAACTTTTGGTAAACTTTGGATTTGGGGAAGTAAACGAACAGAAGTAATAGTCATATTTATATGAATAGGATTCCTCAGTTTTATTATCTCTTTTAACTAATTTTTCTGAAGTTGATATCAACTAATTAACAAAAAACATAGAAACACACAATTTGACATTTACATTTACATATATTTATTTTATTACTTTAAAGAGAACCAATTAAAGGATGATTGATTTGGGCCTATTGAATTTGTTCTGTTCCCGAGATTTTTCGCACGAATTTATCCAATAGTTTTTTTTTTAATTTAAAAAAACATACTCGACTGAAGTTGCCCACAGTGATCAATGATAAATCGTTATCAGCATTTTCAGAACCCAAGAAAAGAAACCTGTTTCACAATGTCTGAGTAAAGTTTTGATTAGTTACTCGACACACAAATATATTTGCACAGGGTCATAAGGTTCATATTTTACAAACCCTTAATTTTGAAACTCAAATGTGTTCTTTAAAAAGAATAAAAACACTAAAATATAGTAGAAATACATAAATTTTCAAGACGTACATATACAGGGTGATTGGTATAAGGTGCACCAAAAAGTAAGAGCGAGTAGGTTGGGTTAAGAAAAGAAAAGAATCGTACCCTGAATCCCCCTGATTTCTAAAAAATTGACTTAAAACAGAAAAAAATTATTTAAAAACAACAGTAAAACTTTCAATGCCATGCTATACCTTTTTGGAAAGCCAGAAATCTTTTCTTTAATTTTTATTTTAAATAAAGTTGTGTTAGTGAATAGTTTTTGAAAAATTAATTTTCAAACTCGAAATTTTGAAGAAAAAAAATTAAAAAAAAAATTTAAAATAAACTTTTTTCAAAATTTTATGTAATTAACCCCCATATTATTCACTCGATACATCCAGATTAAAAACTTAAATCCGGATATAAACTATACAAATTGAATGTAAATACATCCGGATTTAAGTTTTAATCTGGATGTATCGAGTGAATAATATGGCTGTAAGTATAATTTTTGTTTTCAAAACTCAATGCTCTTATTATTTTTCAATAAAAAACAGAAAACCGGATGCTAAAAAGTATCTTAATTTTGAGAAATTAAAAAATGAAAAATACTTTTGCAATAAAAAATAAAAAAGGAATAATCCGCTAATTTAATACTTAATTGACCTGAGCAGATCAGACTTGGGAAAACCAAAAAAAGTATTTGCACTTTTCATTTTTTTTAATTTCTCAAAAACTAAGATACATTTTAGCATCCGGTTTTCTGTTTTTAATTGCAAATTAATAAGAGCATTGAATTTTGAAAACAATAATTATAGGTACTTAATTACATACAATTTTGAAAAAAATTGGATTAAAATTAAAGATGAGATTTCTGAAAAAGTTTAGCATGGCATTGTGAGTTTTACCGTTGTTTTTAAATAATTTTTGTTTTGTTTTAAGTCAATTTTTTAGAAAAATGCCCCTCCGGCCTAAACGGGGGGAATTAGACCCCCGCTCCCATAGGATTGTTTTTCTTGTGTTAACCCAACCTACTTGCCCTAGCTTTTTGGTGCACCTTATACCAATCACCCTGTATACCATAATTCTGAAATATGTATTTATATGTTTTTACATATGTATTAATTATTGTTGTTACATATTACACTAGCGTTATTTTTATTGCAAAAATCAAGCCCCCCTGAATCAATTTCAAATACAGTAAAACCCGCTTATCTGAAATACTTTTTTCATCCCCGAGTATTTTTTGACCAACTACCTTTAAAAAACTCCGCTTAAACATATTTTCAATAAAATTGTATACTTTTCATTGAAAAAAACTCTTTTAAGTGACAAACAAAATTGAATTGAACAGAACAAAAAATTTGCTGAACGCTTTAACTTCTTTTTTACTTTCCACCTTTACCAAATTTGCACGACGAAAATGACATTTGAATTTCTGATATGGTTTTTGGAATTTTTAAATCCCCTTAAGTGAAATATTTGTTCACTTATCCGTAAAATTCAAGTAAAATTTTGTTCACTTAAGCGGGGCTCGTTTAATTCACTAGAATTTGGTTCTTCATGAGCCGTGGTGCTACAAAATTAATCTTTATTTTTATTTTTTAGAGTCTAAATTTTGATTAGGCGAAATGTCCGACGCGTGTGACGCATTACAACATTACCAATTTTTGTAAACAATAAAAATCAATTGGAGAGCTCATATTAATTATATCGCAACACGACATGACCTGACATATGTATTTTGACACGAGGCACGCGAATCAATGTAAAGATAACAACATGACAATTTTCGATTATACGTTTATACATATATCACGTTAAACGCGTCGCACGTGCCTCAAGATGCGCTAAGCTTTAAAGGTACTTGCCATAGTTGGACGCACAGTACACATATGTTCTCTTAACTTCCTGATACTGCTAGATTCTACCAGTTTTATTTTTTTATATGAACTATAGACAGTCTCTTGGGCTAAACATAGTAGAAATGGGTAGTTTTGGGTAGTAAATTAACAATTATATTAAAGGTAATATCATTAGCGTTTTCATTTTTGTTCAGTTCCATGCATCTGTCAAAATAGAGGAAAATGGTGGATCCAGTGCCCCTTTACTTGTCTAATTTCAATGCTTTGTTGTTGTTTCTAATGATGATGACTAATCACTCCTGTGGGCACTCGAACAGCCATTTTTAATTTTTGGACAATTTCAACTTTGACAACCTGCGCAATATATATTACATTGTACTGTGAGATGGTCATCGGTTTATTTGCATTATATTGTGCATCTATGTGAACAACAAGCTGCATTATGCATGAATTTGCTTAAAACTTGAAGAATATCATATTATACGTTTTAAAGGAGAAATTTAGACTTTTGTTTGAATCTGTTAATTTATGCTGAATAAATAATCATGGACCATGGAATTTTATAATATCGAAGAATATGTAGGTATATGTATGTATGTACATTTATTTGTTGCAAATTTAAATCAAAGAATTAAATAATACATTGTCAATATACATACTTCCTGAAGATTTAAACACAATTATTTTCTTGCATCTTTAATAAAACAATAATTTTTAATAACTTAACAACTGCGACAATAGTCCTCGTAAATCAAAGATTGTCAAAAACGAGGTAATAATAAAATAATATTATTTGATAATACATATTATCGTAAATATACGATCACGACGATTATCTAAAAATTTTATCGCATTAATTTTAATTTTGAAGTCTCAGCGGGTGGTCGTTGTATGCTAACAGATTATAAATGAGTTACTGTTTTTTTATTAATGGGAATATCATTTATGTGCTATGCATCGATTCAAGAAAATTAATATTAAAGGAATTTACAGAAGTGTTTCGCATTTAAAATTTAATTATTATGCAAATATATTAAGCTGAAAATTGATACAACAAAAAAATCACCCCATATTACAGGATCCAGTGTCGAATTCAAAACTCGAATTTATAGCTGGCACAGTAAACAATAATAAAACCAATAACTATCCACTTTATTGCGTGCTTATTGTTTTGTTTTTTATTTTGCTGCGCTTGCTATAATTCTTCCCAATAAAACATACCCTAATATTACCTACATTTAAAAGTATTTTTAGCCAAAATACAAAGGAGTGATTATACCATCGATATTTTGAGATTTGGCAACACTGTTTTTAGTGACAGTTAGTTTGACAGTTGACAGATGATTTCTACTGAGCAAATTTTTCTCATTTCACAACTAATACACTTATGCAAGAACTTTTGTCTAAAAACTCAATCGCACCTTTCTATAGAAATCATGAGAGATTACATTACATTCAAGATTATCTAATCGATATTTCTGACAAACCCTTGAACGAATACACTTCATAAAACAAAATACAATCGTAAAGTGGTAAAATTTGAATTTGATCTGTATATTCGAACCAATTCAAGTCTAACCTTTTCAATCTCTTAACAAAAAAAAAAAAAAAAAAAAAAAAAAAAAAAAACTTTATTGATCGGCTAAGCAATAATAAAATAACTAATATGACGCATACAATCCATAAGTTACCTACTATAATATTTCACCGATGCTGCTTTTGCCTCCAAATGTACATTTCTAATCCCAAAGTGTGGGCTTGCACATGCGTGATGCATGGTATGCCAACAAAGGAATTGCTCTATTCGAGAATATGGTTGTCATAAATTTAAGAAAAATGAATATTTATGTCTTTCGGTGCAATTTGATTTGATCGACCTAGATTTTGTATTTGTGCTGTTAGCGCAGTTATTCAAAACTTGTTGGAAAAAAAAAATATCCGCATGAAAGATGCAAAAAATAAAAATAAAACATCCAAAAGCACGCAATTATATCAAAAGGCTCGGATCACACTCATAATTCTTTTTTAGTTTTTGTTTTTTTTTTCTTGCTGAAATCACGCCTCCTCAGGCATTTTGTAAGCCCCACTTGCCGCATTATAGGCCTATATCTACTCGTATAATGATCTTGACTGCTTGAAATTAGGTTTAAACATTTGTATAGTTGTTTGGCGAAGTGAACGTCAATTTTGCAGGTCTAACAAACACTATATACTCCAGCTCTGGGGGCACCACAACTTTAAATGTATAGAAATGGCGTACAATTTATACACTACACAGTACCTACACTCTGATCTTAGTAAAATTGCAATAAGTTTTACTTGCTGGAAGAAGTTTAATTTTGAAATTACAGTAATTATAGTAAAACATCAGTCTTAAATTTTTGAATTATGATTGTTTGCTTAGGTTGGAAGTAACAGATTTAACTTGTAACAGAGTTTATAAGTTGTTGGTCTTTTGCTACTTTGTAATTTATTACGTTCGTTTGTTTTTTTACTTGCTTTATAAGGCAATTATTCGGCAAATCCACCATACAGTGTGTCAAAAAAAAAAAAAAACAAACAGTAGTTTGACAGATCTTCTTGGAGAGAAGACAAACACCTTTTAAAGTAGTGGTTTACTGTTTTACACATACAGTGGATCACAGTGAAAATGGCCACCTAAAAAAATCTGTTACCTAGACCAATTATTGTATGAAACAAAATAAAAAAGAGAAAGACCAATTTTCAAAAATTATTTTATTCTTGTTTCAAAAACATCGAAAAATATAAGAACTTGATAACAAAAAGAAAGAAATAAAAGAAAATAAACAAACATTCAATATTTTCATCTCACAGTGAAAATGGCCCAATAGAATTTTGGTAGCAAAAAATTTGGTAAAAAAAATGTTGAAATAAAGTTTAACATTTTGTAGGGAATTATTTTTGTCTAATTACTGATTTCAGACGATTCGACATGTTTTTTGGTATAATCGGAGCTTATTTTGTCTCTTTTCTTCATTAAAACTTCTTAAATCACTTTGATTAGAAATCTCATGTTTCCGAATTTAAATTTCCAATTGTTGTCACAAATTTTCAATTATTTTCAAATCAGAAGATTGTGGTGGGGTCTTGAACACTCTTGGAAAATTTTCGAGCAGCCATTCCTAAACTATTTTAGCCGAGTTTTTTTTATCATTGTCTTAATACAAATGAAAATCATTTTCAATTCTAAGCTTTTCAGCACTATTTTGCACATTATGTTTCAAAATATCTATCCATACTTTCAATAAAATGTATTTTACCAACCACAGAAGCTGAGCGCGCACCCCAAACCATCACATGACCACCACCATGTTTAACCATGGGACGCATATGCTTTGGACTCATTCGGCTTTCTCCAAACGTTGACCCTACCATCTGATAGGAGGCGCTATTACCACTTTCAGTGAATACATAAAGTTCAACTGTCAGTCATAATTTTATAATTTTTTCTTTTGAAATTTGTTATTATTTTTTGTATTGTTTTCAACGATATTTGTGACGAAAGTTATGGTCCACGGAAAGAGTGTCAATGTCGGCGTTCTAATGATAGGCCCAAGGGTATCTAAGATCGGATATGTTTTCGAACAACCAAAACCGGTTTGTCTGGTATTTTATATTTTATATTTTTTTTGCAGTTTATACAATATTTTATTTTGTTCGGTAAAAATCAAAACTTATGTAGGTATGTAAAAAAAAACTACAAACTATAAATCCCGCGTGTTCTTTAATCCAATGCCACAGAAAGTGAGAGATTAGAAGCTGAAAATCAGCTGATATGTATTTCGGGTGTCAGCTGTTTTTTTCACAAAAATCCGAAAAAGTTTAGGATACCTTTCAGATTTATATAGGAAAACAGCTGGTTTGTTCATCATAGGATTACAACAACACCAACATTCATCAGGATTTTTAAATTTTACTCTAACGCGACCATTGAAAATTATATCTTGATAAATGATCGGCTGGCGGCTGTCAAAAAAACTTGTAAGTGTTCACTGAAAAAGTGTTGAGCGCCTCCTATACAAGCTTCAATTTAGAATGTCCCCTATTACACTCTTTTCGAATATAATGAGTGCGAAAGAGAAAAAAGATGAGACGGAAGACCAGTTGCCCAGTGAGTCGTGGGCCAATTTTTCCGAGACTCTTTTTAAGGTTTTTTTTACACTTTATTTTGATGATTTTCAAAAAGTAATTCGTAAAAAGAGTCAGACGCAAGGAATCATCGTGTAATAGCGTGTGACAGACAGGATGATTTTCAAAGAGAAATTCGAAAAAAGAGTCAGACGCAAAGAATCATCGTGTAATAGGGGACGAAATGAGCATCGAGCTTTTTTTCCTTTTTCAAACAAAAGCTTTTCGATGCTTTTTAAATATAGATTCCAATTGGGTGTGTTCGTAAGGTCTTCACGTAATTTTATTAGTTTATTTCGAAATGTTAATTTGTATATTAGAAGTGAGATAATTTGAAGCCAAAAAAGAAAACAAAATATTTAAAAAATAAAACATAATAAGGGTATTCATGCAGCGGGTGTCGATCCAAATTCGAACACAGGTTTCATGAGGGCCCCAAAAATACATATTGCGTAGATATAAATATTGGCTGATTAAGCATATCATATCATTAAAAAAAGTTTACTCCAATTACCATTTTCATTTACGAAGTTTACTACACAAATCCTTGTCGGAAGGTTAACGATTTGTTGACAGTTCGTCAAACGTTCGTTAAAACGTTTACGATGGTTTTCTGATGTTGCAAGAATGCCCTTATAATGTAGTTGTACTATAGGTAAATAAAAGGTGGCGGAAAAGTCATCACCTAATCGAATTCGGAAGATGGTAAAGTTTTTGCAAATGGTGGCAAATGTCAAATCGAAACAATTCTTCCACTTTATTTAGGAGTATATTATGCTTGTTTGGTAACTTTTTTTTAACAAATTTTACAAATACTGAGTTTTTTTTATGGGTTTTGACAGCAAATTGTGAAATTTTTGAAAAATTTGTACAAATTCGCAAGAAATTTTACGTTACCAAACAGACCAATTGATTCATGGCTTGTTGGCGTGTATTTTGTATATGTTTACTTCACAAATATCAAAGTAGAATTGACATGACATGGCCTATTCTGCCACATCTGTTACTCTGCTATTAAATTTCTGCTATGAATCATAAAAGATTTTCACCATAAAAGATTTTTTATAAATAGTATTCAGAAGTTCGATCTTTTATAAAATTCTGTTATGAAACTTCGAAAAGGAAATATGCAAGCAAACAGAACTAAAATCTGTTTTCAATCAGCTGTTCTAAAAAAATTCATTACTGACACAAATTAAAGTGGCTGAATTGGAATTAATTTTTTAAATTTTTATTTGTAATACAGTTTGTTTATTTTATAGAGAAACCTCGAGATCCAGTGTTAAAGTTATCGATATTCGCCGAATATAAGAATTATAAAAAAGCAAAATGTTAATATCAAGGATACATCTGGTCTGGAGTTGATTCTCTCCAATTCCAAACATGTACGTTCTGTTGTTAAGTTCGGGCTTATTAAGATTTCATGGGCATCTCATATTCAGTGGTTGAAGTTGATGCAGTATTACATCAGGACTTAAGCTGGTCAGAGTATAAAAAAGTTCCAATAGCTTTGGTACATCGCTCGCAAAAATTGAAAATACGTCCAGTTGAGCGATTCGAGCACAATCATCACGGTTCTGGCTTCGTAATGTTTAAGAAACGTTACGGACTCTGGGACGATGTTCATTCGCATATCTATGAAGCATTGGACAAGTGGACGGATGAATTGAAGTAAAGCAAAAATCGCACATCGGGGAGACAAAAGGAACGTTTTACATCTTAGCTCCAACAAAAGGTGTTCTCGTTCTGTGATTTCATCGAAAAATAAATTTAATTTTAAATTACTTATTGATCTATGAATTTATTTATTTAAATGCTATTTTCTTACATTTGTTTCCTTTAAAGGACATTTTGTAGTCGAAAAAAAATATAAATATTCATTACTTTTTATTTCTATTAAAATCTTTTATGATAAAAGTCACAAAAATTTGTCTTTTATTCTTTTAAGATTTGTAAAAGATTTTATAAAAGATTTTGGCATGCTGAAGACGAAAAATGCGGTTTGTAAAAGATTTTTTGACATGTTCGAATTTTGGACAGTTCATAACAGATCCTGATAGCAGATTTCATAACAGATTTGGCATGCCGAATACCAAAATTATAATTCATAAAAGATTTTTTGACAGCTCACACTTTTGTATGGAAAATCATAACAGAATAAAATAATAAAAGATCTCGCCGAATAGGCCTAATTTCCCGCCATTTACAAATATATCAGCATCTTTCGATAGACTGATGACTTTTCCGCAATCTGTTATAAGCAATAGATCTGTCTGAGTTTAAAACTTCAGGATTAACATTTGATGACACATTTATTCACATAATTATAGACACTTGTATATAATTGCATCAATCTACATATAAGAGTTATGTTTTTTTAAATTGGCTTAGCTAATATGGCTTTATTAAAATCCTACCGCATAAGCCTCACGACTCCATCTTCATGATTAATATAATCATTACATTATTTATAAATGAAAATATTACCATAAACGATTTGCATATCACAACTATAAACCGTTTTGGTTGCATAATTATTATTATATTTCTTCTAGGAACTTGAAGTATTGACAACTTTCTATCTTTTTAAAATATTAGAAAACATTCCAATGGATTTTATCTTTTTTTTCCAACATCAAACGATCTTCCAGTTAGAACACGGCACATCACTATTCAGGTGTCATCAACCTGCTAATACACAAACACACACACATGACATATCATTTGCAACGATGATGATGATGATGATACGATGGAAAATTTATTATCGCACTGCATGTCTTGAACGGCGCAGCGGCATAGTCTCGCGCGTAATCTCATCGCGATCAACTTGAGAGTTAGCGGCGATCTTTGACATTGCATTAGTCATTTACGGATTTATTGCCGATCGATAGAGGATCACATTTTTGTTTGTTTTCTTTTTGAAAGAAAAAAACAAGTAACGACAAATGAACGGCGCACATGCAGAATGTTGTGCCGGCAGCAGCATCAGGTGTCGCTATAAATTCTTAGAACAGGTAAAGAGCAAGTTTTATATAGGATTTTGAATAATTGAGGATGACATTTAAATGATCAGATCAGACAATGTGAAGGTCGGGAATAAGCAGTGCGCAAGTCCTTTTAATTCAATAACAACAATGCTAATTTATTAAAAAAAAAACCCGTTTGCAGCTTAGGTAAATATTAAAGTTCAACTTGAAGGCTAATAAGCTTCAAATCTCTGCAGGCAGTTTAGGTATATAGTTTATACTTAAAACGTCACTCTGCATCCGCAAATCAATCAATTGGTTTTTATAATTTCATGAAAACTCTATTTTGGAATGTCTTTGTACTCTCGAGCATGGACCACACTTGGTCGACTCTTAAAAACTTCCATTATACGCAGATAAATTGCTTCCCACCATCATAGAATTCCTTTCAAATTATACCTGCATGATACACACAGAGTTCTTCTTCCAATTAAGAACATATTTTTCCCTTTTTCTTAACTACGCCGTGAGAATTCCAAAAGAACTGATTCGATTAGCAATTGGCCAAATCTAGACACACAGAACATAACATCTCTTTCCTCTGAAATCTGTCCTCTCTATGCATTCTTATCATACTGCAATAAATATTCTCTTAATCAACCAAGGAATTCCCAGAGGACGCTTATAGAGCTCCAGACGAGCGTAAGCTGTCAATCATTCCATTCCTTACCAAGTTGACTATTCCTTTGGAAACCACCAGCCATCTAAGTGAACTGACCGACCGCACCGTCAGAGAACCAAGGATTCCCGCTAGCTCGAACGAAGAATAGATATAGATATTGCTGTGCTGTTGGTATCTACTCGTAAATTATTCCGAGACACTTTGTTCCCTTATTAATCTCGGATTTGTTATACAAAACATTAAACACTCCAACCAGCCTCACAGTTGCGTTCGCGTTTGTGGTTCGCGTTCATTCCAAATTGATAAGTTCCATGTCTGAGCTGCTAAGGTATATATCTCGTTATGGCAAACTGTATATTAATGCTGGCCATAATGATGGTGCTCATTAGGCCCCAATGTGGAGGCGAATCGCTTCCAAACGGTAACATAGATACACTGCCTGCCAAGCCTGGTAGATTATTATTAAATATTTGGTAATACGCAACGCACTGCTCTGGTCTGGGCATCGTGTAAGCCTAATTAGATCAAAGCTTTGAGATAACAACAATATAACAACTGCAGGTCTCGTGTCCAGTTTACTTCATCGCCAATTCGTCCAGTTATGCAATTAAAGAAAACACACATTCCCATTCGACGAGTGCTCAACGCGAGGACCACCCCAAAAGGAGCATCTTCGAGAAATGCAAATCCCACCATCACGGTATTTTTAATTAGACCTAGGAGATGAAAAGCAAACCGTTCGATTCGAACCGAGGAGCACTTAAAATAAATTAAAAATTAATGTAACCAGTCGAGGAGCTGACAGTATAGATTTTTGGCGTGACTTTGTTTTTTTTTTTTTCTGTTGTTGTTGTTCCAGTGCAACTGTGAGCCCTGCGATTGCTCCTGGTCAGAGACGGCTGCAGTGAGAAAACACACAGACATGGCAAACAAGTTCACCAACTTAAAAATGTCATCGATTTATAAATTCTGAAGTTATATATGTTGAGATGGGAGCAGCACAAGCTAGTAGTCTAGAAATGGCTTTGACTGTGGAAATTAATAACTACACTGTGACACGTACAAATAGCCAGCGTCATGAAAGTGTCTCCAGGTTGTTGCGTGCATCCACGAATCCATATTCTGACTTCCATACATGGAACTAGTATATAAGTCGAGGGGCTGGATTGACTTGGCAACTTCTATACTAACTCCATTCGGGCTTTTCGTATATATGCGTGCTGATGCTTGCAGCGCAGGACTTGACGATTTCAATTAAATTTTTATTTCCTTCTTTTGGAATAGGTCCGGCAGTGCAGCAAAAGGCTTATAGCCACTTAGATACGTGCTTTGAACATACATTTGGGGGTGGAGACGAAGGACTGCAATTTCGCAGAATGTGTAATTCAGGCAGGTGGAGGAAGTCAAGACATCAGAAACTGTAATTAGTGCAATGCTCATGGAATTGAAGGAAACAATATTTTCTACAGAAAAAGAGGTTGGACATTTATTTTTTTTTTTTTGTTATTTTTTAAGTTTTACTTGCAGTGCGTGGAAATTTTAAAACGATTATAAATTTACTGTCATGCAATGCTTTTATACCAGGGATGGCAATTAAAATGCTAATTAGTTATTCATTTAAATTATAGGTATATTGTTGAAGAAAATATACAATACACAAATGAGCATTTGTTTAAAAAAAACTTTTCTGCACAAGAATTTTGGAAGAGGGAATTCAAATTTTAACGGAGTTCCAAAATTTTGAGTTTTAATGAAAAATATATATTTTTTTTTCTCCAAGAAAAATTGGAAGAAACAACAAGTCAGTTGAAAGTCAACTTTAAATCAAAAGATAATTTTACAGTCAGTAAGTCATTTGACTGCAGCCTTCTCAGTGTAAGCCAATTAAATTTATAAATTAAATTAAATCATAAATAAAATATGTCTGTTTTTTTGTATTGTTGCCAATGTTAGTTTTGGTTTCAATTTGATAATAATATAATTTATTAGTTGATTCAAAGAGTAGTTACAATGATTTACAGTTCAAAGACTGCAGTCAAATGACTTACTGGCTAAATGATGACTTCAAGTTACTAAATGAAAGGAAACAGTACAAAAATACTGCTGTATAAACTGCCAGAAGAATATTGAAAATGACAGTAATTGACTGTAATTCTCTAAGTCTGTTTAGTATATCGCTTGCACTACCTGCAGTCACAAACTGACTGCAGTTTTTAACATCTCTGATAAATGAGACAACTGCGATATTTAATGTTTGAGGGGACAAGTTTGCATAAATTTCATGTTAGCAAAGCTACATTCGCATTTCGCCGACCGCAAAAGTGGTTAAGCCTAGTACGCTGCTGATGCGAAACGAAAAATCCCATACAAAAATGACACAACGAAATCATAAACGGAAAATTTCGTTCTGCTTTTCGTTTTGCAGTACGCTGTTCGAAGAGCGAAATTTATAATTGTAGTAGATTATTTGGAGAAGTCTCCGCATCTTTTTCGCACTGAATTAATTATACAGACTATTTATTGTGTGCGGAAAAATGACATTTGAGTTTTATTTGTGTTTTTTTTTGTTTATCATTTTCTTGCATCATGGGTTTCTCTGATTTTTTGCGTTTATGTTTGATTTTGTTTTTGGAATTAGTGAAACTCTCCAAGGATACTTTCCGTTGTGTTTTCGCAAGCGTTTCGTTGTCTGTTTGGAGATCACAGAAAATTTTCGTTTCGCATCAGCAGCGTACTAGGCTTTAGATGGATAATTAGCCATTTATCAGTCGTTAATTAACTGTGCTAATGTTTTCTATGTTTTTTTTGTTGGTGTTTTTTGATAACTTTTCTTTAATTATATTTGTGAAAATTTCAATTTGTCGTATTTGCTGGTCAAGTTGTGATAACTTAAATTTTGGCGTGCAATGTTTTCTATGTTTTATGTTTTTTTTTGTTAAATTCATGTAAAATTAGCAAAGCACCCCCTAGAAATGGGATAATTATAGTAATGAAAATTTAATTTTATCATACAATGTTTTCGATGTTTTTTTTTTCTGATTTGCTAAATTGATATCAAGTTAGCAACGCACCCGCTGGAAAAGATTTTAAAACTTTTGTGTTGAATGGATTATTGTCTAATAATTTGCTGGTCATTAGTCGTTAATAAGTTGTGATAATTTAAATTTTATCATGTAATATTTTCTATGTTTTTTTTTTAATTTAGAAAAAAAAAAAAAAAAAAAAACAAGGAAAACATTGCAAGACAAAATTCAAAAGAGTGAGAACTTTTGAATTGTAGTGTTATGACTAAATAGAATGCAGTTTTTACTTAAAAGGAATTTTTTGAGAATGGTGATTGGTGACACTGACTCTTAATTAATGAAAAAATAAAAAAAAAACTATTGATCACAAGATTCAGGAAGACTTTGAATGAAATAGGCAAGAAATATGAAACAATCTAAGAGACTAAAAATTAACTTACAAGTTACAAATTTCCTAAGTGAGGATGGCCGTGTTGTTTCAGATTACGACGAGGACGATGAAGTCTAGATTTAACCCAACATAAGTCTATCGCTCCTAAAACTAAACAATCTAATTTTATTTTTATTTCTTTGGGCTATCATTATGCCCACCGTGCGTGTTGGTCAGAATTTGGTTTAAAACTATATACTAACACATTGTAAATATTCCTGTCAAATTTCATGGGCATATAAATCACTATTCAGACATCAATTTATGGCTTCATGGCTATAAAGGCATACAATTTATTGATTCAAGCATAATTTGTAAAGCGTGTGCCTCTGATATTACATAAATCCTAGAATTTTGTTTGCCTGTTATCTGCTTGATCTTATTAACAAAATGATCACAAAATAACGCTGAGATGTATGTAGCTTGCTGTAATGTCTTTCTCACACGCAATAGGCTCTACACACTTTTGTGTTCAACAATAATGTCTATATTGGTATCGCAAATCAATACGTTGAAAGGCTACATAAAAGTTCCAACATTATAAAATAGTGAAAAATCTATTTTAAATACTCAGCTGCTTAAGGGTATCTACTCGTATATGTAAAAATATCAACTCATTCACATTCCTTGTATTGTGGTTCTTCTTCTATGGCGAGCTTCCGCACATCAGAAGCCATCTTTTCTTCAAATCAAACACGTTGTTAAACAAAACACTTTCCACTATATGTCTTTAAAGCAACACTGTGGATCAGCTTCTGAAACAGATCTTTTCAAAATGGACAGAAGTAGGTATATGCATCTATTCTATCCACACACGTGTGGACATGTTAACTCTTCACCCTAATCAAGTAACGTGATCTGGAAAACTTTTTCCTATAGCGATTAGGTAACACCATTTACGAAAAATGTCTGTCCGTCTACGCAGCCAACTTATCTATTTCGAATATCTCCGACAGCAAAGCGGAGATAAGTCTTCCAACAAGTCCAGATTCGTAGATCATTTTGCTCTACGTTGCTCGGTCAAGCTTGGGAGGCTTATCGCCCGAGAATCTGGTGATGTTTTGCATAGAAACCTAGGACAGCTGTTCCAGCTGGGAAACTAAAAATCCATTCACATTAGATCCTTATCATGGTGGAATGAAATGGACATGGTAGTAGGTATAAGGCTAACGCTTTGCCATACAAGCAAAGGCGCAGCACCAGCCAGGAAATATGAGTTGCATGTGTGAAGTTTTGTAGGTATCTCTGGAATATACACAGGAAAGAGGACAACGAGCGTAAAAAAAAAATAAAAAAACTGTAATGCCACAGGAAAGAGAGAGGACTGGCAGTTTTACAGCGGAAATCTCTTGTTTCATAAAAAAAAGCAAGCAATTTGTCAAGAGATTGCTTCGTGCAGGTTTGTATGTGTGGATGAATTTGGTCACAGCATATATAGAGTTAGCTTCAATTACACAAAGGTCAGTAGACTTGTGGTGGATGTGATATATACGTAGCTTTTTCTTCCAGACAGAAAACGTGCAATGAATTGGAGAGATAATAAATTGTTACTTCAAGTGGGCTCGCTGCTGCAGATGATAGTTTGCACATGAAGTTTAGAATGTGGAACTCAAGAAGTCTTGTCTGGTATCATGTTTTTTGGTTTAGTTCGGTAGTCTGCAAAGCATGTTGGATTTTTGAAAAACATTTGTCTTAGTATGGAATTTCTTGAGAAAATTTTTGTTCTTATTTATTGCGTCATTGCGTCGCGTCGTGTCGATTGGAATCAAAATGAATTGCAGATACTTCTTTAACTTAGAAAACGGTAATATAGGTATATATAATATAATCTTGTAAAGTTATGAACAGTGTATCCCCAAATTCAAACTTTGACTCTAGATATTAATTGAATGGACTCTTTTGATTCTTCATTCTTATGGCAAATAAAATTTCTCTTTCAAAATACGTAGGTATACCTACAATTGAAATAACAAAATCTAGCTAGGAGATTATTGTTTATCAATCTTTACTGGACTCTTACTTAAATAACTTAAAATTTAAAGAAAAATCTAACAAAATGCAGAAACAAACTTGAAAGTAATGAAATTAATTAGCTAGATTTGGTTTCGAGGTAAAAGCCTGTTAAGTACACATGCTGATGCGAAACGAAAATTCCCATACAAAAATGACACAATGAAATCATAAACGCATTTTGTAGGCCAGGTAATTTTACCTGTCGAATGTCAGTATAGAAATGGCAACCACTGTCAAATGTTTTTTTTTGTCTAATTTTAATATTCTTGATAATAAAAAAATTTTAATTTACTAAATTTCATATATGTGTTTTCAACATTAATTTCAAAACGAAGCAGAAATCATTCAAAATGCTATAGAGAAACCATTTTGAAAAAGTTGAAACGAATTGATTGCCTCGGCAATTTCAGTAATCCAAGCAATTTATTTTTTCAAAATTGTAACAGTGTATCCCCTGGATAAAAATGTCATTTGAACTTTTCTCAATATGTTTTTTTTTTTGAGAGTTGAAAAAAATTCCTCAAATTGGCCTGTGACATGAAACAAACCTAATATTTTTTTAATTTTAAGGTACATACATACCTTAAATAATAAAAGGTGTGGTTTTTTGCAACCCCGGGGGCAATAGTTTGAAAAAAACGACAACGGGGATTAGAGACGCCATCACAGAAAAAAACATGGAGTTTTCATACAAACTATCGATAAGAATTCATGCCGGAACACAGTTTTTCTTGTCGCTTAAGTTAAGCCCCAGAATTCTCTGGGACTAGCTAAGCCCGTAGGGGATTAGTTGCTGTTGCATTTTACATGTAAATATATATTTTTTAGCACCGACGTCGTTTTTTTCATCCAATTCCCCCCGGGCTTGCAAAAAAACAAAAACACGCCTAAAGTCAGTTTATATTTTAAAAATAAGTTTCTTAGGTCGAGTTTTTCAGTGCGTGATCATCCCAGTTTTTGAGTTAATCCCGAGTTAACTCGTGCAATAATTTCTGTTAGTCAATTTATAGATCTGCAGTTAACTCATCAAATTTTGTGAGGTAAGTCTGGATTAACCGAATAGATTTGAAATGTTCAGGAAAATTAAGTTTCGGAGATCTTGGCAATATCAGTTGCATGAGCATTAATTCCACGGCAAATTTTCTCAGATTTGCTGTAAAAATTTTGAGGAAAACGCTTACTCACTTTTGGAATGAGAAAAATCTCTGAGATCTCATTTTTTGAACGCATAAATTAAGTGAGTGTGACAGTAGGTTGACTAAAAAATTTATCATAATTTAAGTTTTAACAAAGATTAATTCCGTTGAAAATTTCCAAATTGAATTAAAAATTCTCATTTCCGCTACAAATTCACATTTTAAATTAAGGTAATTTCAACCAAATTGGCACGAAATTCGGTAAGTTCAAAATGATCTGTCAACGGAAATTAGAAAATTTGACATTAAAACATTATCTCATATTACAAATTGTGAAAATATAGAAAATAGGGACTTTAAAGAGCAGAATATTTAAATAAGAAAAGTGAGTGGGGGAAAATCTACCCTGTCATGATATAGGTTTAAGTGAGCTTAATTACATATATAAATTTTAAGCTTTTAACTGGGTGTGGAAGTGGTTGGGAAAAACTAAACTACAATGCCTTTTAGATTTAGGAGGGCTTAGTTCTAAAATGTCAGAAAGTATGTTGCATAAGGATAAAACCTTGCAGAAAAGTGCTCACTTTAAGCGGGTTTTACTAATGTGAATTTTTTTGAAGTTTTCTGCTGCTAAAAATAACAAACTGTGCTAATTTCATCGTATGTAAAAAAATTGTTATAAAATTTTCAATAAATTGAATCAATTTTTAATCTAAGTTGAAAAAGAGCGGGATATCTACATATTCAATATAAAATTAATTTACCTAAAACTAAAAATGGCGCCCAACGATTAGTAAAAAAAACTTTAATTAAATTTTGTTATTTCAACCATTTTTGTACATTTTCTCCCTGTAACAAAACATTCTAATAAAGTATAGCCTTCTCCTTGGTTTACATTCTCATTAATTTTTATCTCAGTGTGAAGTGAGTTTTTATGGGAAAAATTTCAGCCGTAAAAAGAGGCGCAGGAAAATAAAGCCCAATTTTTATGTTTATAGGGTTACGTCGCACTTTCGCAGCTGAATTCTAAGATAAAGGTAAATGTTTCGACCAACAACCATAATTTAACTATGAAACATAGATCCATTGTTAAATTAGGTCAAACTATGAATCTGTATATATCTCACCTAGGTTCAATCACATAATTCATGATGCTACATACATATTATATTATGTATATATTCATAATTTATGAAAAACAACTTAAATGAATTTCATTTCATACAGCCTTACACAATACACAACACATTTGGATGTGTAATCAAAAATCGATTTCAACAAACATTTCATTTTATTATTTTAAAAATTCCAATATAATTGCGATATTAGTCAGAAAAATGAGTTGCATCTGTACTGCACACATTTTTAAAAACCGTTTGCAGTTTGCATTATGCCGGTCTTTTGGTGTTGTAAATTCATTTTAATAAATCCTCACAATGAAGTGATGAGTATGACCACAAGCTGTGCGAAGGCTTTCAAATTCCCATTTTCATCACCGTATCTGTTATTTAAATTATAGTAATTATCATTTTTTGAGATGCAAGCTTCATTGTAAATATTTTTCGCATAGGTATATGTACATCTTATATTAGTGATCTGTACATCAGTATTTGCCAATAATTGTGGTGCGTGATGTTGCACATACATATTACATTATTCATCCTAACCAAACACATAATTATTTAGGATAAACGTCTCGGGCAACTTTCAAGTCGTTATTTTGAACTGTCTTAATAAAAGAAGGTAATTATTTATTTGCAATTTGTATATTTAACTTGTGTTTTCATTCAAAGTCTTGAACTAGTGCGATAACCTAAAGTTGAACTAGTTTGTAGCCCAAAATAGCCCAATACCAATAAAAAATTTTCTCATAACTTTTTTATTTTAAAAAATAACGAAAATAAAATAATTTTTTTGTTCATAAAAAATAAATGTTAACAATACTATCATCATTTAACATATTTAATTGTTGAAAATAAGTATATAACGCCCATATTATTCACTCGATACATCCAGATAAAAACTTAAATCCGGAGGTAAATTATCTTTACAAATTCAATGTAAATCCATCCGGATTTAAATTTTAATATGGATGTATCAAGTGAATAATATGGGCGTAAATGTGATAATCTCATCAGATTTATCATCATTGTCATCCTCATGGTCAATCAAATGTCAAAACAAATAACTATGACCCTGTTTAGATTGGGAAGATTGAGTCCGGACTGGTGAGTGCCATCGTGTTTACATTTGAAACTTTGATTTGCCTCAAAATACATCCAAACAACAACAATTTCAACATTTCACACATTGAAACAACAACAAAGTAGACTCATGAGTCCGGTTTTTATGTTTTCTTCGTGCCTCACGAGATTCCTCACCCCACACTTCTCTTGCCTACCGGCCTCAATCTTCCAAATCTAAACAGCGTCTATAGTACCTATAAATTCAGTGAGCAAAAAGTGGTGCCATATTGTGGAATGCTTTAAGGGTTTGTTTAGGACAAACAAAATATTTTATTTATATGATTTATTTGTACAAAAAAAAATATTGCTCAAGATTAGATTTGGGCTATTTATATTTTATAGCCCAATTACAATTGGGCTGGGCTGTCATACTGTTCACATCGATATAGGCTAGTAAGTGAAAATATCGTTCGATTGAAATATCTTTAACCTAAATCTTATCCTTTAAGGTGTCATAAAGGTCTTCAAGTCAAAAAATCAATTTGAATAATGTACATTAGGTACATTATTTCACTGATCTCTAGTAATCTTACTCGTAAATTAAAACTGTCTTCAGGCATAAGACCTTGATTTTCGAGCTTCATACAGATACACCGCTCTCCACATCAGTGAATTTAAACTAAACCAATTTCAATCGTGCAAAGCCTATACACGATGGAACACCAATTTCTGGAAGGAGGATTTATGAGATCAGTGCTCCATTTGAGGGGAGATTATTGGAAATGTATATACTGAAAGATTTAATGGTTAAAAGATAATTTGTCTAGCGTGTGCCTCTGGTGAAAATTATAAATTACTGCACTATGCCACAGCGATCTATAAATGGCTTTTAATAGAGAAACGAATGCGTTATAGAGTTAAAGTTGTATGTTGTATGTGATTGTGATGGTGTTCGGTGATAGCCATCAAAGATTTTAATGTCTTGATCGCACGCATATAAGCACTCCAACAACCAAGTCATTGTGTATTACAATGGTGGTGGAACCGTTAATCATATTGGAAATGCTGCACTTCACTATATGGATGCATTATATATGTTGGCGAGTGTCTTTGAACAAAAAAAAAGAATTTATATGAGAAGGATGGTTTTTGCACCGCAATAATGTTGCTTTGGAGAAATCATAACGAATATATACATATGTATGTCATGTGTCTAGGAATGTGAAGTCTCTTTCCTTCACTTTGTAGTTTGTTTAGAAATAAATCTTATTTCAATTATATGGCAATAGCTGAAGGGCACAATTTGAACATTTTTTTTCGTAGATATCGCTGAAAACTAACGAAGTGGTAATTTGATACAATTTGATCTCTCAGATGGCATTTATATAGGAATCTCTGTTACAATTAGTATTTTCTGGAGTTTATTGGGCGGGAAAAAAATCACCGTTATTTTGTCTGTATACAATTTTTCTCCAGGACAATATTCACATTAAGTTTGTTCGTGTACTTCTCGGACCAAATCTGGCAAACTGTCAAATTTGGAGGAGTGGGGGTGAAATTCTCTCAAAGAGAAGCGAAACTGTCCGAAAATACACGAACGCCTTAAACCAAAATATTTGCCAGATTTTAAACGTCAACAAAAAGTAAACAAAAGCAATAAAGTAAACAAAGCAACAATATTGAAATTTTCATTATAATTTCATATTCTTTATTAAATTTGATGATGAACAAATTGAAATTAACGTTGTAAGTATTTACAAATGGAAAAACGACACTAAACAGGAACATCACGTAATTTTTTTTTATTAATCCCGAATTCTATGAAAAAATCAGAACTACATAAGACATAATTTAAAAAAAAAACACTGAATTAAAGTTCACTTCACAAACAAAGTTTTTTAAATAATTTATTAATTTTTTTATCAAAAAGTCACTTCCTTCTTTTAAATAATTCATTTTTGTAAATGAACGAATTAAAAACTACACTTTTACTAAGATAAAACAAAAAGTAAACAACAGCCATTTTGTAATTTTTTTGTTGTTCTTTGTCTTTCAAACTGGCTTCTGACACAACACAGCACTTACCAGTTTTTGAAATTATTTTCTCTCTCATGAGCGCTCTCTCCTGCCAGAAACTACCCATAATTTGCGTACGCGAACGCCTTCGGACTAAATCTGGTAAAAAATGGTAGTTTTGGGTAGTTTCTGGCGCGTAAGCGAACGGACCTATTACAATAAGTTTGTTAGTGTACTTCTCGGACTAAATCTGGCAAACTGTCAAATTTGTAGGAGTGGGGATGAAATTCTCTCAAAGAGAAGCGAAACTGTCCGATAATACACGAACGCCTTAAACCAAAATATTTGCCAGTTTTTAAACGTCAACAAAAAGTAAACAAAAGTAAAAAAGTAAACAAAGCGACATTATTGAATTTCCATTATAGTTTCATATTCTTTATTAAATTTGATAACGAACAAATTAAAATAACATTGTAAATATTTACAAATGAAAAATAGACACTAAACAGGAACATCACGTAATTTTTTTTTAGTAATCCCAAATTCTATGAAGAAATTATAACTTAATTAGACAGAATTAAAAAAAAAAAAAACACTGAATTAAAGTAAACTTCACAAAATAAGTTTCTTAAATTATCTAAATTTTGTATTTATTAATTTTTTAATCAAAAAGTTCACTTAATTTATTAAAATATTTCACTTTTGTAAATGAACAAATAAAAAAAAAAACTTCTACCAAGATAAAAAAAGTAAACAATAGCCATTTTGTATTTTTTTGTTGTTCTTTGTCGTTCAGACTGGCTTCTGACAGAAAATAGAACTTACCAGTTTCTGCCCGAAGAAATTTATCGGGTAAAAACTGGCAAGAAGGGGAAATTTTTTTCTCTCTCATTAGCGCTTTCTCTTGCCAGAAACTACCGAAAATTTGCGTACGCGAACGCCTTCGGACTAAATCTGGTAGAAAATGGTAGTTTTGGGTAGTTTCTGGTGCGTACGCGAACGGACTTAATATCTCCTGCGACTTTTTTTTGACGTTTCTGTACTTTATCTCACCCTCACTTCATGTTAAGAAAGAGATGTCCAAGAAAAGCAAGTTTTTTTTAATTTTTTTTAAAACTGTGATTTTTTTGTCGTTTTATTTTGTGACATTTTTTTTCTCTCTGTTTCTACTTTTTCTTTGGAACTTAAATAGCTAAGTACTGCAGAATAATATTATTTTGTCACTTGGAAACATAAATTTGTTTTAATTTTGTAATTAAAATATTTTTATTTTATCCTTTTTTTTTAACGACTGCTGAACGTCAGAGTAAAGCCGGAATCAGACCAATCTCGTGTTGTGTGTTGCACAATATAATCAAAGTCTTATTGGATATAGTTCACACTATAGGTATTCGTCACGAAATCTATGTAAGATGAACTGAACTTAGCAAAAATTGTGTATTGCCAAAGGCCCTCACTAGTCAACTTATGAGTCCAAGTGAGATCGCCGGGACGAAACGCCAATTTTTGTTATAGGACTTAAAGGCCGTTAAAAGCTATTTTGCTTCAATAATCAAAGTTTTGTATTGCAAACTTTCATTTTTGGCATTCCGTATTTACCTTATCTCTTCTCTGAGGACAGTCTTACCTTCCCCACGTAAAAATATGTCTCCCACACAGCGTAGTTTGGCGCAATCGGAAAAAGATTGATTCCAATACAACACACCACACCACAATACATCACACGAGATAAATATGGCTCTACGCATTTGAAATACATTGAATCGGTATATTTTATGGTTTCGGTTTAAGTTGGTTGTATTCACAGTAGTTTGTGTCTGAACACTCTGAAAAATGGAAACCGGATTCATCTAAAAATGAGTCGGTTGAGTTAGTCCAATGTTTACATCGTTCAGGGAAGAAAAAATGCATTTTGGTGGGAGGGAATACATTTAGACTTTTAGAACAAGAATTTAAAATCCAGTGGGTTTGAATGAAATAAAAATGTCGATTGCAAAATGCCTATAATCAAATTCACCCTTAAGATGTCGCACGACGCAAACTTATAGTAAAATAAGTGTGAAGCTGTCAACTTCTGTAAAATGTCATCCCAATTTGTAATGCCGATTTCGTTGTAATAATTTTTTGTCATGTACATAAATTTGCCAGTCATGTTTTTTTTTATTTTTCTATTTTTAATCATTCATTATACCCTGTAAGAGACTTCTAAAAATGGCGTACCAAATTAAAGCTAAGGTATTAAGGTAAGACTATTTGCTTCATGAAACCAGAGATCGCAGACAGACTTGTTGGTTGTTGATGCAAGTGGGTAAGGATGACTTTTAGGTCACCGTTTTCCACCTTTAGTGGAAACAAATTTCAGTTAGCCTTCAAATCGATCGATATGGTTCGGTTCGAAAGCTAACTTTAACTTTAGTTCTAATTGTCGGATCTTTAAAAAATGGTTAAATGTCCATCACAACAGATTTAGTGCTCCAGCAGTTTTCATTTCTCAAATGGTATAAAAGTTGATTAAAATATTGACGATTTTGAAGAACGATCTTTTAAAAAAGGATTGTCTACTCTAACCTAAAAAGTTTTAATTGGTTTATACAGCCGGAGAGGCGCCAAAAATTGATTTTATTATGTAAAAAAACTGAATCGTCAATAAACATCGATTAAATTAGCTTTAAAATATTATAACTTGGATTCTATTGGTCGTACCTTCATCATTAAAGTATTTGAATAAAAATTAAATTTAAAATTAGATTTTTATGTCAATACAATTCATATTTGAAGGGCAATTGTATTTGGGTGCAACGGTGTATGCATCGATGCGTGCAGATATATGCTACACAATATATATTTTAGCCATAACAATTTCCTTTAATAAAGGAATATATACATAAATGGTAATGGAATTGTATTGTAAAAAAAATATTCAGTAATAATAATCTTTTGCCTTAAGTCTATTAATTAAGACTTATTTTGAACAAGCCCCTGCTATGCTGATTATTATCAATTAAGCGAGCGTGTCAAATTCAACGGTCATGCCAGACAAATCAATCAGATTGAATGATAACAGCCAATCAAGCCTCCTACAAATGGGTGGGGTGTTTTTTTGTTAAATACATCAAACTTTTAATGATCAAGGATTGCTTACATATATATATCGGTCAATTTTTTATTTCGCTTAATTTCAACGACAGCAGCGTTGAAATCACCTAATAAGCGTCGAAATAAGCAACATTTTAACCCGCGTGTCTGTACGTGTACAGTGTGGTAATTAATTCACCGCGCACACAGCCAAGTCGTCTATAGATTCATTCCATTCAATTTAAACGTATATACCTTTTGTTCAAGAAATTTATACAGATGTTAAAAAAAACACAGACTTTCACAAAAAAACTGCTGAATTTGTATCAATCTCAATTAGACCTAACGAAGTGAAAAACCCACAATATATACCTACATATGATATAGCTTGCTGCTGGTATGGTAGAATAAAAAAAACAAACGATAAAAACTCAATGGCAAAATGTCAATAAGAAACGAATTGTGCGTAGTGAATTCCCAAGACTGACAGCTACAGCAACAGCAGCAGTCACTACTGTCAATATGTCCTTAAACGCATGTAAATCCGTGTTCCGTAGTTGCACACAAAATCGGCAATTTGGACGACAAGAGGTGTCACCAATTTGGTCACTTATTCAGCCTCTGGATGGAGATTATTAGCGCGCAATGTGATATACTCTCCAAAAAAAGTCTGAATACCAAACCTGAAACCACGCCATTTTTGATGATTTATACATATATTTGCGGAGACGGTTATTCGAATGCGATGAAGTCTTTCCTTCTGCAACGAACGAACCGAAATGACATTTTATTCAAAAAATGACAGCTCGTCAGCGAATATATTTATGAAGTTTCAATATGAAAAATTGATGGCACTCCCAGTTTGGGCCTGTTGAACATCGTAACTAGAGCCATGATTGGAGAGTAATATTGTTCCCCATGGAGACACCATATAGAGTGTCCCAATGGAGGCAATTTAGGTTTGATTTTTTTTTTCATTTCTTTCTCCCACTATATAGGAACTCCGAGTCGAATTTTCAGTCCTTAAAATGTATGAAACGGCGGCGTGGAGACGCGGCGGCTTATAGGACACCGGTAATAGAGTTGTTTCGGGTTATAAGACGTTTGTGTGTCAGGCAGTCATATTTCTTCGACAGAAGAATGTGAGCCCAAGAAACATGGTGGGTTATAGACCAGTAGGTGGGCCACTCACATTGGGCAATTATTCCATGAATAAGGATAGTTCGCCGGGTTGAAATTAATTGTTATTATACGGCGTGTTATGCTCCGTGTGCACTTGAACAGAGTAAGACGTGGGAATGAAGTCGTGTGCGTCGGTATAGGCCGGTCGGTTTGTTGCACCATCATACATACATATATGATGCAGGCGCACGCAAAAGACATAAATCTTTTAAGCGGATTAATTATTTTGGTGCATGTGGATTGCAAGAATCGCTTAACAACAGCGGGAACAACACTATGCTCAAGTAACAGTATATGTTTTTTTCTGAATTAATATAAAGAGGAAATCAAACAGGTTTGATCTTCTAAAATGCTTGCCAATACTTCTAGCAAATAAATGCAAGTCATTTATATTTTGCAAAACAAATAACTTCATATACTTTATGCACATCTTTGCTGCTAAGTAACATACATACATAACTTGTTGGGGCTTGATCATGCGCAGTGTAGCTCTTTTAACTCGTTTAACTTAATTAATTCGAACAGCATGCAGTATATATAGAAAAAAAAAAATAAGTCACAAATAGAATCTCTATCATATCCCGTAGGGAAATTAAATTGTGGATTATTTAAGCCGACAAAGTGTATAACTATATAACATGTATACATACGCAGTTTGTCGTAACGTAATACGCGATTAATAAGGATATACGAAAAAAAATCGGTAGGTGTGTTGAAAAATAAGAACATATTGAATAAGTGAAAATTTCAATATTTTAATATTTGTTTAATTTTCCAAAAAGAATTAATTAAAAATTTTACATCTGGCTTTAGTTTGAAGATTTTGACAAAGTGAAAAACGACTGGGCTTAATGAAAGAATTCGTAATTTGTATACGTGTTAAAAGTAGAAATGGAGGGGAGCTAAAAATTTTTGACGAATCCGAATAGCTTAGGTGAGATGTACATTTCAATGACAAGAGATACTCTTGGAAGATTTGTCAATTCCTCTCAAGAGGCATTTTTACCGGATGAGAAAAACTTCTGTTTTTATTTAAAACTTTTGCCTAGATTCGATCTCAAGACTTTAATTTCTATACGCACAGGCTACTACAAAAAAATAATAAAAAAAAAAATAATTCAATCTAAATTTCGTACTAAATCGAATTTGAATCAATTTTCAATTTCATTCGAAATGAAATTCTGTGTTCTACAATTTCAAAATTACTTCGAACTGTCAAAATTGAATATGCATTCATTTTAGATTCATGCATTCCATTTTAGATTCGAACTACTTATTATATCGATTTTCAATTTCACTCGAAATTAAATTCTATGTTCTACAATTTCGAAATTAATTCAAACTGTCAAAATTGAAGATGCGTCCATTTTAGATTGTTTTGAAAAATTAATTTTTAAGGGAAGTGAAATTCTGGAGAAAAAGTTAGACGAACAATGTTGCGAGAAAAATTTGAGATGTTATAGATTTGCCTGACCTTTTACCGCAATATGAATTGTAGGTACTAATGAATTGATTATTCTTATATTCGTAAGATCTTATACATGTTCACCACTAAGATAATAATAATTAAATACTAAAAAGAACAAAAATATAAAGTTTGCTGCAAGTTCAACTGCGCCTAATTTTTCACAAATAATCTATAAAGCATAAACAAAGTGGATACGTCCAGAAAATGGAATGAATCAATGAATGTTGGGTATTTAACTTTTGATAAAAATTTGTCCAAACACTACAAAAATTGTATACTTTAAACATTTTACCAAAAGTTGACTGTTTTCGTTTTTTTTTCAATTTTAAAAAGATAAACATTACCTACTCTTTGGTTTAATGTGAATTTTGCTTTTATTTGAATATGCATAAAATTAATAATAACACACCTTTATTCACCAAAAGTTAATGAATCATAAATAAAAACCTGTTTCTTTAATTCTTCTTTTTCACACTCTTTCAACTTTTACCTTAAACCACCTAATTGCCTTCACTTATGTATTATAGCACGCATCAACATTGTTGATTTATTAATTGAAAAATTGTAAATACATGAATATACATACCTTTTCCCGAGACTATACGGCAAACAACATTCTTGGACTGACAAAAAAAAATATAATCGAAGGCTGAGGTCGCCATCCATCGTAATCTGCATACTCATGGTCAAAAATCAATAAAATATTTCTCAATGAAGTCATTGCCCTTTGCGATCTCCAAAGCTTGACTCCAAATATAATTATCAATTTCTAACAATGCATGATTATCATTTTTCACTCGTTGAAGAAACAGCAACAACACAAAAACTAAACATACAACAAAAACAAGTGCACAAAAAATAACAATACTTTGATGCGATCAACTTCCAAATGAACTCACGCAAGGTCAGCAATTTTAACCAAACATATCTTTCAAGCGAAAAAGTATCTTTCAGTTGTTTCTCTATTGAAGTTGACAATACAAAATATATATTAATCATCAACGTAAAACTAGCGTCGAATTTAAAGCCTCTCTTATCTCAGCCCACAAGCAAACGGATTCTAGCACGTACTTTCCGAAACAATCGATAAATTTACCAAAACTTGCGCCGATCAGCATAAAGAAAAAACAATCTCCTTTGGAATTTTCTGATGAATCTTATATCTAACTTGTCACGATCACGTAAACATCAAAAATTCGATCGCAACCAACTCTCCTCTTACAAACAATATTAAAAAACAAAAAAAACACACACGGATAGAATTGCTCGAACACACATCTATCTATCTTTTATAACTTGTGCGCGACAAGTTATAGATACGAAAGTGCGAACCAAAGTGGCGTCTGTATCGACTGAAAGTGCAATGTTATCGATCGTGCACTTCTAGCCATTGCTTGCGCCCTATAGAGAGCTTCCCAAAGAGGAATCCCTCTGAGTCTGCATTTCTGTGAATATATACGCGCAAGGTCGCATCTCACGTGAATCTAATCCACTGCGCTGCCTTCAGCCAGATAAATTATTTTTCGAGCCAACCAACCAACAAATAAGCTAACTTCACCTCAGAACAGGTAGACCGATCATCGTTCGCGTTTATCACTTTCAGTTTAGTTCACTTCGTCGTGCTGTACGGCCCGATTCGACTCTTGTTCTTCGATCGTATATACTTACTTCGAGTTCAAAGGCTCCTTACAGTCTCGGATTGAAAGACGAATCGATTTTCCAGTTTGTGGATCGTAAATTTGCCGTCGCGATCGTCGCCGTCGTCTCTTTCAATAAAAGAAAAGAAAAAAGAAAACCACTCAAACTATTTGAGTTATTTTTGTGAGTGTTCAATTGCATTCAATATTGAGTAAAATCAAGTGGATTGCAACTCATTTTGTGGATAAATTATAAAATGCAAACAAAATAAGTGAAAATCAAGATCGTAAACGATCTTAATACAAAAAAAAAAACAAACACATAAAACTGTGAGTGATAAGAAAAAAAAAGAAATCAAACATGGATGGAAATCACCATTTGAAAGTAGAACATCGGGATTCGATATCATCTACGAATTCCTTAGATGTGCCACCCGATCATCCTGCGCGCAGTCCAAAGAGAGTTTCCTTTTCCGATAAAATTCCCACATCAACGACTCCTAACGAAGTCCTTACCAACATCGAATTTAATCCAATGAACCATTTTCTTCAGAAAGCTGCTTCATATCTGGAACAGTTTCATGAGAATCGGCTTAATGAAACAACAAAAACAACTACTGATAAAAATGAAGCATCCCCCAAAGTTATTGCTGCCATTGAAGCAATTGTGATAGAAAATCCTCCACGAAAGATGGATAGCGTGGATGAATCTTCAGCTCCACCAACTATTCCCGTAGATGATTATAGTCCTGCGAGTTCAGTTTTTGAACTTCGGCGTGTCTCACTTCCGAATGTTAGTAGAAATTCTTTACTTATTCAAACGGAAAGGGAAGATGAAAATCGCATTGTAAGCTATTTGGATAGGTATCATCTGGATATGGATCAAAATTATAGTTACATGGAATTGGAAGTACGAAGGGAGAAAATCAGATGGCTTTTGATTTCGGAGTGTAGTTTGCTGCTTGGCGATGGAAAACATACCAGAGAGGGATTTCGAAAATTATTTCTTGATGAGGTTAGTTTTTCTTTATCTGCGAAATCATAATTTATATTTAAAATTGCTTTAATGAGGTTGCCCTCGGAAAATGAAATGAGTGCACGAATATTGAATTTTGAGACAAGTATAGAATTGTAAGGTTTTATTAAAATCGCGAGATCGATTTTACGGGTCCAAAAATCAACAACGCGCAACTGTATCAGATGAAAATATTAATACGTTCTTAAATTTTTTGCAAGTAATATTTTTTGTAGTTCAGGACATTGACACCAGATGAAAAATTTGAGGTACTTAGTGTTGAAAAGTTTGAAATTTGAAAAATTTGTGTCGAAGAATTTTTATTTCATTTTAACTTGAAACAACAAAATTTATTATTTTAGCTTCAAAAATTGGGAATTCAGTTTCCACCCTAATTGCGATTGACAATTTTAAATTGAAAGTGGAGTTATTAACATATTTTTGATAAATCTATTGTGAATGAACATCAATCAACCATTTTGAACTAATATCCGTATTGCGAGTTTCAATTACTGTCCAATTGTAACCATTTTTGTAAAGAATTCTATCAATCAATCGATTCTGCGCAAAATGTAATTTTATTATTAAACAAAATTAAAAATTCTATATTTTCAACAAAAGAGCTAAAATAGTAAGCAACAAAGTGCAACTGACAAAACTTATATTGCTGAGGGAAGAATCTTTAGAAGTTGCAAGTGAACTGTGCTCAAAAGTGTTGACACTAAAAAAATGGTAGCAGTTTGCTGTACTTTTAAATGGCTTAGGAATGGTAAATGGCAACGAGTATAGTTTTATAAATTTCTTTTCATTAATTTATGTCATAAAAAGTTTTGGTTAGTGTCCAATACAACATCCACATTATAAAGAACAATCTTATTTGCGTCGATGTATTGATTTTGGTTCTTCCACTGTATTTTTTATAGTTGTGCTCCATGCGGTGGATGGGGTAAACAAAATTGCTTAGGTTGAAACATTGCTGAGTAAAGAGTAGTGCAGAGATGTTCCTTTTCATTAACAACTGCAGTCGTCTAAAAGCAGTATTAATAAAAAAATATGTATATCTTTTCAATGTAATCGAACAAGACATTTCAATTCTAACCTTATCACATATACGACGAGAAGACCTTATAAAATATTTTCCCAATACTGGTATTATTTTTTTTGAGAAATATGTTCCTGGATTTTCTCAGTTTTTTTATTCTTTCTATAGTATGATAAGCATACAATTTCCTTTAAAAATAAGTTTCGTTCATTACCTAACAGTAAACGGTTGTAAAGTTATAAAATAAAGAAGCAAAAAACAAAAAAATGCATACGATTTGTATGGGAAAAAAAAAATAGCGATCAGCAAGCTAATATGTATATCTATGTATTTTTGATGCCATGTAAAATTAATGTGCTCTTAATTTAAATTCAGAAAATATAATTTATCATAATATTACATATTAACAATTCCATAAAATTAGTATTGTTTTAATTTGTCTATTAATTCGAAATATACATATGTAAATAAAAAAAAAATTTGAGAGCATTTTATTTCATTCTTTTTATATACCGAATACATTTGTATGAATCTATGCAGATGTAACCGATTCTCGAGCAAGATTCACACAACCGGTTGTTTTGTGTGGAAAAAATAATGCTATTCAATATTCACATTTTACAAGCTCTTTTTTATATTTTTATTATATATTTAGACAAAATTAAAGCCGCAAGATTATTTTGCGTTTATAATTAAATTCATATAATATGTACGACTATTAAAATTTGTATTGACCAAAACAAAATAAAAATAAAAAAACTTTCACAATAAAAAGAATAAATTATAAAAAAAAGATATTGATTATTATCATTCTGCCTTTATTCTTATAGCAGTTTAAAAATATAACATATTTAAAAACCAGTCAGAAAACAAACCAAATTATTTGTCTGCTATTCAAGTTATAACATTTTAGCAATAAACAATTAATAAATTGTCAATTTTTGAAATTGTTTTTAGCCAATTTTGATAATTTAATGTGATAAATCTAAAAGATAAAATATCCAATTATATTCTATATTTAACTTTGTTGAAATTTTATTCAAATTGGTAAACATTTTTTTATCGAAGTAAAAATATCGATTTGTGAGAAATTTCAAATCAATTTTAGACATTTAGGAATTTTTCTGGAACGTTTTTTTTCCTGGAAACAAATTTCATTTGAAAGAAAATGCACATTGTAGATTTTTGTGAACATAATTTTGATCGAAAAAAATTGATAACTTTTTTTGTTTTTCGAAAAGAATTATTCGATTATTAACAAATTTTAAAAAGGAAAAGAGTTTAAAGGCAATTTTGGCTTTAATTAAACTTCAATTTTATGTGATAGTTTACGTGAAGGAAAAGTAAAACAAACGGTTTGAAGTTGAGTCTAGATATTAAAGTGTCGAATCACCAAACACTACATTCAGGTAAGTAACGAGTAAAAGGTTTATAGGTCCTGTTTCAGATTATATGAGTAAAGTTCTTATTACTTATCCCACATATACAAATATTTTGGGGACACACATTATGAAACAGACAAACTGATTCAAAACTGATTCAAAAAAATTTATATTTCGGGACACTGTGGCGTATGCGTACTATTTTTTACATTTTCTATATTTGTTTCGTGTTTACAACAAATTTCCAGTTCAAAGAGTATTGAAATCGAATCCAAGACCTTCAGCGTGACAGTTCTACGCCATACCTCCAAGAATAATCTACCAATTTTAGGCACTGGTAATATATTTAAACTTCAGCTTCTGTTTTTTTTCATAAATTAACAAAAACTTTATTTTCCCTACGTCTAAACGTAATTTGTTCATCTAAGTCCATTTGTTAAGCTGAATTAAATCAAAGTTAATTTGTGTCATCTTTTGCCTTAAAAAATGCAACAGATCATCAAACCGGCAAACTATTTTAAAATGGAATAAATCACAACTGAAAGTATTTCATTGAAATAAATTATAAATAACAGTGTTTCCAATTACGATCCTTGCGGAACACCAAAATTTGAATTATTCGAAAGTTCCACTATACGTCTGTGTTAAAAAAAAAAAGCAGCAACAAAAAACAATAGTTTAACAGGTCTTGTTGGAGAGAAATCAAAAGAAAAAAAATTCAAAGGCGCAACTAGTGAATATTGTGATTTGTCGTTGGATATATTTAATTATATTTCTGTGGCAATAAGACAGAGTAGCTTATATTAAAAAAACAGGTTTCGAGAAAAACGCACTTTTTTCTTCAATCTGTAATAAGGATTAATGTAAATTTGTTTTAGGAATTACAAGATAACTTTTCAACGGGTAATGATTTCAAGATGGGGCTTAGACAGAATAGTAGCTCTCAAACTTTAAACTACTGACAATCGAAAAACCGAAGAAACGCTTAAGTCGACATAAGCTACTCTGTCTTATTTCCATAGATTTATTTGCACCACAAAGGAGTCCGATGATCGGCGTGGCAGTCGTGAAATAGCTTATAAAAAAAAACGAGATGGTAGCTCACTCAAGTGTTGTTGTTCATTCAAACTTTCAATATATTTATTTGTATTTCTTTAGTCCCCCCCCCCAGTTAATAGTTATAACTGTCAAATAAGAAACGGAAAAGAAAAAGATAGTTTCTGGAAAACCCCAATTCCCCATGTTCTGCGTTCTACTTATTGTGAATTCACATGAAGAAGGTGTGTTCTACAATTCGTTAAAAATGCTCATTGTGAATTGGAATTTCGAAAATGAAAAGTGATGTTTTGCATTTCTATCCATTGCATTTTCTGAACTTTGATTTTGTGAATTGTTTGTGAAATTGGTTTTTATGCAAAATTTAAGTAAACTTAAACTATTGGTCTTTTTAGTACATATTTATTCATTATTATTTAAGCAAAACACATACGAATATATAAGAATAGTTGATTCGTCAGAAAAATTCATAGTTATGTACTTATGTACGCTATGTACGCTATGTCACCCAAATCTAATATATACTATATTTTTCTCTAAAATTTGTTCGTTTAATTTTTTGTTAACAGTTTCGCTTCATTTTTTCTTTAAAAGTGCCGATAGTATTGCATCCATTTTCATTCGTAGTGTAATTTTACTATTCAAAACAATTGAAAATGTATTCACCTATCAATATGACAGTTCGGAGTGATTGTGAAATTTTTTAAAACGAATGAATTGTAAAACAGAATTTCATTTCGAGTAAAATTGAAAATCGAATTTAATTCGATTTCGTTCAAAATACTGAATATGGGCGAATTTATATACATAGATGCCGAGAAGGCTGCTTGCATTTTTGTTCATCCTGTAAATATGATTTTGACCATCTAAATTCTTTATCTTTGATGTCATATTTGTTCAGCTCTTTCAGCTCAAAAAGAATTTCTTTGTCAGTAGTATAATTCAAGGGCTCTCCTTAAGCAGAGTGAACATATTAAACGTTTTAATTTTTGTTCAGTTTTGGGCATGTGTTTAAATCCCGTTCCACTAATTGTCATAAGTCATATCATATGTCAATATTTGTGTTTATTTCTAATAATGCACATTAAACATATTAGTGTGCAATTTTTGGGGACACTCCAACTTTGACAACCTATACGCATGTATATTACCAACCTTAGATTTTTGGACTGTGATCCTTATAGGTCAAATAATACGGCAACTATTTTCATTTTCTTATCACTTCCATTTCCCAGTCAACAATAATAAAGTTAATGAAAAAACATTATTTCGTTCAGAATGCCCCTTATATTATGAATTGTCAACCGTTATTGTGCGACTTTTTGATCTTACTAAATTACTTCTTTGATACATCGCAAATCTTGTTAAGTCAGTGTTCAGAGTGTTACTTTAGTGCATTACAGAGCTTCTATATGTTTTTTAATTACATATACATATAAATACCTTACAAAATAACAAAAATAAATATTTATCTATAAATAATATATTAATCTTCTGGGATTTATTAAAGTCTACTATACCTCAGTTTATCAGTTCAATGTTATTGCACTAATGTTCGAGTAATCGTGTATTGGTGTGGTTTTGAAATGACCTAGATTTATCACGGTGTATATAAACACTCAAAGCCGAATAGGTATTATACGCACAAGTGCAAGTCCCTCTATAATGAAAAAAAAAGAAAACATGCACGCATTTATCAAAACACGATCTAATGACATTCGGTACCGTGCCTGACGCAACAAAGTCCACGCCTCCTTTTGTAAACAAAAATCGCCAAGAGCATCATGTGGGGACTTAACTATTATAGAGTTCTATGTTCTTGGTATAGCATCATTGCTATATCGCGGACGCTACGCGCGCCGCGCCGCCGCCACCCTCGCTGCTACCACCCGTAGTAGATATCGTCTCGTCTTCTCTCAAAACCTAGCTGCAACATTCACTAATATTAAACCATTACCCAGAACCAATCTGAGAGTATATATCTTTTCAGTAGACTATAATCCGAACTCAGAATCTGTAAGTAGGAGGTGGTGACTTCCACTCCATGCGCTCGTGAAGTGAATGGGATTTCGTGTTAAAATTCACCAATTATTCGCATTTTGAACACACACTTTAGAGACCAAAAAAAAATGGAGTTGCAACGTCTAGATCGTTTTTTTTTTTTTTTTTTTGTTATTTGTTTAAAATGGCATTTAATGAGGGAACCCGAACTAATTGGTTATTGCAGATCGTTTAAGCGACAAGTAATCGCGATTTAAATTTGTTACATGCACGAATGTTTCGTACTTTTATCAGAAATTTCGAACATTTTTCATCTTTTATGTTGTGATGGCTCGAAGGTGGAGCTGGTGGACATAAAATAATGTGTTTTGTATGTATATATGATAGATGAAAGGTGTCTTGGTTTTGGTTTTAGAAACAAGGACACATTTTGTTGTTGTTGAGAGATTTATTGCGCTTTTGTCTTTTTGATTGATGGAGAGAAAATCGTGAATCAAAATCATTGATCGAGTACCTACCATGTATAGCTGTCAAATATTTCTGAAATCTATTAACAACGATGACAGTTGAGGTTTTCATTAAATTATACTATTATTTCTATTGAATGAACATTTTTACTTTAATTTTTACACGCAGCTCATGATTTGATTGTTCCTATGTTTAAATTTGACTGTTTATTTTTGTTTTGCCATTTTGTAGGTCTTATGAGCATGTTTTTGTTTAATGTTGGAATTAGCTCTCCCGCATGACATTGTTTTGCTCTTTAAAATATATTTTTGAAACTATTTGTGTCTCTTAAAAAACAGCATTAAAAACGTATATTAATTCGAAAAATATGCACATATTTTATCGTAAATATAAATTTAATTTTAAAATGATTTTGTACTAAAAAAAACAGTTGCCCCACACACAATTAAAAAATATTCTATTTTCAAAGCAATCTACCAACTTTTACTGGGAGCGTATCGGAATCCCGCTTTTTAAAATCCCGTTTTTCGAAAATCCCGAAAAAAAAGTTTTAAAATCCCGTCTACTAAAATACCGTTTTTTTAAAATCCCGTCTTCTAAAATCCCGCTTATTCATAATCCCAATGTATTAAAATCCCGCTTTTTAAAATCCCGCCAAATCCCGCCAATCCCGTTTTTCGCAATTAATTTGGGTATTAAACTTGATTAATTATGAACTCATTCCCATCATTTTAGGAACTAACTGCCAACTACCAAAATGATAAAAAGAAATTTTGCATACACCCGACCTCGCACCTACCCCAAATCCTATAGTGTGCCCAAGCAGGGGGGTTGCAGGAGGGCAGCATGCCCCCCCATACATACCTCACTGTTTATTAAAATCGTTGGGACTTATTTCATAATGAAATAAGTCCCAAATGAACTAACTCCCAAATTTATGAACTAAGTCCCAACGAAATTTTGGTGGGAGTTAAAACAAGTAGTTTTAATTAATAAAACGGGATAATAAGAAACGGGATTATAAAAAACGGGATTATAAGAGACGGGATTATAGAAAACGGGATCTTGAAAAAGCGGGATTTTAAAAAACAGGATTATAAAAAGCGGGATTTTAAAACCGGGATTTTAAAAAACGGGATTATAAAAAGCGGGATATCGAACCCAACCCACTTTTACTTTATCTTACACTTTTTAACTAGTACCGTGATAAACCTACTTACATATTTTTTTAAATATAAACTGAGAGCTGAATTAGAGCTCTCGATTTCAAACGTGTATCTAATGACACGTGTATTCCAAGTATGATCGCCGGGACGAAAGGCCAATTTTTTGTAGGACTAAAGACCGCTAAAAGCTATTTTAAATCCACAGTTAAAACAGTGACAGTTCGTGCAAAAAAGTAAGCAAGCACACCTTTTTTGAAAATTTTAGATGTCAAAGTGTCATTTAAAGAGTTTGGGTTCGATATCCCGCTTTTTATAATCCCGTTTTTTAAAATCCCTGTTTTAAAATCCCTGTTTTAAAATCCCGCTTTTTATAATCCTGTTTTTTATAATCCCGCTTTTTCAAGATCCCGCTTTCTATAATCCCGTTTTTATAATCCCGGTTCTTATTATCCCGCTTTTTCAATTAAAACGTTTTAATTGCCACCAAAATTTCGTTGGGATTTAGTTCATAAATTTGGGAGTTAGTTCATTTGGGACTTCGTTCATTATGAAATAAGTCTCAACGATTTTAATAAGCAGTGTTATGTATGGGGGGCATGCTGGCCCCCTGCAACCCCCCTGCTTTGAGACACTATAGGATTTGGGGTAGGTGCGACGTTGGGTGTATGCAAAGTTTCTTTTTATCATTTGGTAGTTTTTATTTGGTGGGACATAAGTCATAACCCTTCATTTGCATTTTGGGAATGAGTTCATAATGAAATGAATGGGAGTTAGTGCATTGGGAGTTAGTTCATTTTGGAGTTAGTTGCAGGGCCAATTTTTTCAATGAGTAAATAATGTATATAATTTTGATTTTGTGAGCAAAAATAAATGTGTACAGTAAAAATCAAAAACACCCCCACATATTTTCTTTTGTTAAAATTTTTCGTTTAATACCCAAATGAATTGCGAAAAACGGAGTTGGCGGTATTTGGCGGGATTTTACAAAGTGAGATTTTAATACATTGGGATTATGAATAAGCGGGATTTTAGAAGACGGGATTTAAAAAAACGGTATTTTAGTAGACGGGATTTTAAAACTATTTTTTCGGGATTTTCGAAAAACGGGATTTTAAAAAGCGGGATTCCGATACGCTCCCCATTTAAAGGTTTCCCCACACCTACGCGAATTTTCAGTGGCGACGGCGAAAACAACAATAACAACACGTGGTTGTCAATGAAAACAACACGTTGTTATTATTGTTTTCGTCGTCGCCACCGAAAATTCGCGTTGGTGTAGGGGATCCTTAAAGTAAGTATGATTTAAAGAGACAAAATAAATGTTCGATTAATTTGCAAAATAAATTTGAACAATTTGTAAACTGGAAATTCATTATGAATGAAACTTACCTCAAAGCAGCCGAGAATCTGTCAAATCAGATGTCACAGAAAACAATGTTGCCAATTTTAGGTTCTCCGCTTCCTAAAAAACATTCTTTATTATGATGCTTAGCTCATTAATAATTTGCAAAACCGTGTTTTAGACAAGTATCACACTTAAATGGTTCTAGCACCGTACTATAAAAAAATGGATGGATTAATTTTTTTGGAAACAATTATTTTTTAAGTAAAAATTAATCAATATTTTCTATTGCATGCTATCACAATGACAAAATATTTGAAAAACATGTACTATTATATTACAAAAAATGACTGTTTTAAATAACTACTCCAACGAATTTTCAATTATTTTTTATCTTGACCAAGTGCATTTTTTTTAAATTTAAAACATTTACGTGAAAGACAGTTTCTAATATGGTAGTAACCGTTTAAAATTATTATTAGTAAATGTGTTTAATCAAATGTTTATGAACGATGTGCGATGAAAGATCGTGGGTGGTCGATCATAATATCTAATTAATATATTATTATTTGGTGCATAAACAGAAACATTCAATTTTTATAAACATTTAAAATTGTACTTGGGAAAATAAATCAAACATCTTGAAAGATTTATTTGTTTATTTGTATAGCAAGTTTTGCCATAAAACTAGTACACCATAAACGATGCAAATTGTGTCTGTTGGTTGGTTGTTGTTATCGTCGTTTAGACTTTCAAGAGTTAAGACTTTATAGGAGTTCTCTTTAAATGTTCACTTACTAATTAGTAACGGATTTTTGTAATTTTTCAATTAATTGCCAATTAGTGGTTAGGATGTTTTATTCGCCTGTTTAGCTATATTGCACCAACTATCATTTATAGTGATGCCCATTTTGATAAAGTAGACAAAAAAAAAACACCACACAAAATCAGCATGATGCCAATTTAAGTGGTGAAGATCATGGTGATTGTTGGGCCATCTGGTATGAGATATGTCAATCACAATTATGTTGCAGAAGTTTAAAAAGGGATTTTGCTCTATAAAAGGGTATTTCTTTTGAAACTGTATAACATTTTTGGTTTTGTTCAATAAAAGTGTTGTGTGTGTGGTCTTATACATATCAACGATTGCTTGAGAAAATAATATTAAAAACCTGTTCATATACATATTTGTAAGAAAATAATAATCGCAAACGTAAAACGCTCTACATGTGGATCACATTAGCTTTGTTTTTTTCGTTGTGAGTGATTTAGAATTGAAAAGATTAATTTATCAAAATTCAATAACCAAATATGAAATTTCATTTCAAAACATGTTTATTTCTACATCTATATGTACATTTGTATATGAATATTGACCCACAATTAAAATGAATATAAATTATAAAAGGCCCAGTTTTTCAGTGCGACATCATGTAAGTTTTGGAGTTCAAACCTAGATAACTGCTGAAAAATATTTTTTGAAATTCATCGAGTTTGGTGTGTTAACTGGATTATCTTAATAAATATTTTGACAGATATGTGTCAAAAAACTATCAAAATAGATAGGGAGACACTTAGCAATAGCGAGTTTCATTCAAATTTTAAAGAATTGCTCTCTTTTTTTCAAAATCAATGAATGAAAAACTCCAACAAATTTATGAAATCCAAATTATGAACTTCCTCCATAATTAGTTTTTTTTTTAATTTAGCACTAGCACTATCCGACACAAGCTTACAATAAACAACAAAATATTTTTCTTTTGACAGAAAAAGCTTTGTATTCAGATTGAATCTCTCACCCCATGAGAGAGCTCTTCTTTCGTGTTGAGAATTGACCTAGTATTGCTCTTTTTCTTTTAATGAAACTCTTAAAATAAGAAAATGGCCTTTTGACAAAAAGTGCAAATGGGTAGGTTCAATGCATTACGTTTTACATCTGAATTTTCATAATTCTGAATTTTTAGAGCTTCTGATTGGCCAGCTGTCATAAAAAGTTAGATGACTTTTAGTTACGTTTCATCTGAATTTTCAGACAAGAAATTCTCATCTGAAAATTCAGATGAAAGTTGTTTGTGGTGGGGGAAGTGCCAAATCAGCTGAAACACTGCATATAAAAGCTGAACTTTATAATTTTCGTCTAGTTGGTGTTGATTTTTTTATTTTTCGTCCTGATAATTCAATACTTATTTAAATGAACGAACTTTTTGTTTATTGTTTAGTGAATTTTGAAATCAACAATATTTTATAATGATTTTTGGAAAGTGTTTCTATAATTTTTTAGGCCATACATATCAATAAAAAGTCTTTTAATGAAAATAATAATACCTGTTGCTGATTTAGTTACATATAATTTCACCCTCACAACTATTCACGCTCAATGTTTTATATACGAATGTAATTAAAGTTCTGTTTTATTTCGCTTAAATCTAAATCCTACAGGTAAATGCAGGAATTTGACACAATGACTTTTGGCTAAAATTTCAGATTTTTTTTGCGTTCAACGACATAAATTCATAAATCTGAAAATTCAGATGTTAAGCTATTTTTATTGAACCCGCCCAATCTTTTCGTGAATGAAATTCGCTATAAGTAAATCGCACGTTCCGTACTGCCGCATAGTGCCACCCTCTGTGTTTCAACAGTTAAAGTGCATTTTCATAGTGTCGCACTTGATTTCGATAAATTTTTGACAGCGAAAAGTTATACTGAAAAACTACTTCTGAGTTAACTCGGGTTCAATTCATTTGCAGAATTAATTAAATGTGGTGTAACTCAGATTTAACTCATGCAATGAAAATAGCATAAATTTGGGAACAGAATCTGTGCGCATATCACGACACGTAACTTACAATTTAAAAAAAAATTTATAAATATTAATCGTCGCTGATTACACGACTCGTTTCTTCGGTCGTTTCGTATTTCGTCTTTTTAGCTTGGGTGAGGTGTGTAGAAATGTAGGGGGAATAAAGTAACGAAAGTATACATTTCTAAAAGCTGTAAAAAAGACGAAACGACCGAAAAAAGACTCGTGTAATTAGCGACATTATACCTATAATGTCGTGGGTGAATGAGATTAATTTTTGACACTAATAAGGTGAGTTTTTACGTAGAAACGTTAAAAATGAATCTTGAATAAAATTTAATCGAAATTTCGATCCAATTCACACACGGTCTAAGTGTGTTTAAGGTATTTTTTTTTAAATTGTAATAAAGGCAAAAAATTTCCCACTTTTCTGATTTTTTGTTCTGGTCAAAACATAATAAACTGATTTATGGAAACTTCGACTTTGTGGTCACAAGGGATACTGAAATTAATTTTGTTGGCTGCAAGAGGATTAGGACTACGGTCTTCTACGAGTATTTTTGTAGACATTTTAATGTTTTTGCTTTTTAGGTTTCGATTTTTATTGATTTTTAATGTGACCTAATAACCACCACGGCATCTCATTCTCGATCGATTTGTCTATGTTAACAGCCCATCCAAAATCTGTGCTAAGAAGGTTCACTACAAAACTCAAAAATATCTTACCACCATCTTATTCATTCGATTAATCCAGATTAAAACTTTAAATTCAATGAATTTACATCGAATCTGTATTAATCGAGTGAATAATATGTCGTTGAAAACCGTTAAAGCGAGTTGCAAAAAAAACACTCAAATTAAAAACAAAGAAGACAGATAATAGAATAAAGAATTTGAAAACCTTAAAATTTAATCTTCACAAAATTATAATACAATTTCAAGAAGTAAAACAAATTTGTAATTAATTTTTTTTTATTTAGTTTTTTAATATAATTTCTAAATATAATTTTTTTTGCAGGAATTCCAGAAGAAACTTTTTCATCTCTTCGATATCGATGGCCAAGGATATCTTGTGCAGGACCGTTGGATTGAACATCTCAAGGGTCGACTAACGTAAGTATGACTACATAACTCCCTTATCGCTTCCGAACACTGACGTCAGCTTCAATTTACTTCAAACTGACATCAAATTCGAGCAATTCAACACTGCCAGTCAAGAAATAATGTCTTTTCAACTTGACACTTCTTGTCTTCAACACTCACACTGCCTCTATATTGGCTGTCGGCTGCAGCCATCCAAATGGGACAAACAAGGGTAAAACTCGTCTGAAGTGATTCGTTGAAAAGACAATTATCGAAAGTCAAAATGCTACCGTCACGTGCCAAAGTCATTTAATGCCCCATATGTGTGTGCGGTGCAATAGTCTTATACCTCTGCACACAAAAATACCTAGGCTTTACCTCTGAATTATATGTATATGGCAAAAGGCACGCAATCAATCAATCCACCATGCTGCGGTTGGATCAAAAGTCAATCAAATCATGAACTGCAGGTGTCAGACAAGGAAAAGGTGAATCCTATATGAGCGCTGAGAGATCAGTCATTATGTCCATATTTGATATACCTTCAGTTTGACTGAATGACGCGATCATATCTTTAAGTGATATTGAGGTTTAATTAAGCCAGAAAATCCAGTTCAAATAATATACAGTGACAGAACATGTTCCTGTAATTATAGTTTAAAATAATTTCTCACTTTTTGATTCAAATCTAGATGGCGCTTTTGATAAATTCCTCACACAATCAGTGTCATCAAATGTAAATACCAAAATAACAATAGGTACATCTTGCCTCTATACATAGCGTTGGGAAAAAATTAGTTTGATTTCATTACAGTGCATTGCAACCTGGGGTTTAATCTATAACTATCAGCTAAAGCTACATCTTCACGTAACAAACTGTCCCGGTGTATAAGGCTAAAGTGGTGTTATTTAGCATGCAAATCACCACCAACGATCGTCAACGACCATTCCAGCGACCAGTGGTGATGTTGTTAAGCGCTTGTTATTACCACGAAGCGCCACTACACAAATATTTGCACAATGTACAATCGGATTGCATCTCAGTCTCAGTAGACAGGAGGCCTCTGCCTATATACTCCTTCGGTGTCTGAAGGGGACTTTGGGACCCAGGGACCATGCCATGTTTGTGATATGGTAAATTACACTTGTTAAGAGCTCTGAGTGTGTCCACCTACCTAAAGTCGTGCAAGAGGATGTCTGAATTAGGAGTATCGCAAGTAAATGAGACTACGATGGCGACGCACAGTTGGGTAGCTTTGTTGAATAGTGGCGTCAAAAATCATTTTCCAAACGTATATTCTTGACGAAAATTCATGTATTTTGGTACACTTTTTATTTGGATACGGTGAATGCAACACAAATCATTTTTAAAAACTTACACGTACACTTTAATTAAATAACAAAAAATGCTATTTCATCGCCGTTAAAAGTGTCCATGTTATCATATTTTTGATTCTTTCTCCAAATCCAGAATCGATTTCCCTTCTTTTTAGAAGAAGAACTATCATTTTGTGCCAAACGAACAATATCAGAAGCGAAATTCTTCTGGACGCTTCCGGACGCCTAAACGCTATAAATCTAAATCTGAAAAATAAATAAAAAATTAAAACTGACATATGTAAGATTAAGAAATCGCTGACAGTTGACAACTGATTAAGATTATCCACTCGATTAATCCAGTTAAAAAATTAAATCGGGATGTAAATTAATATAAATTCAATGTAAATACGAGCGGATTTAAGTTTTAATTCGGATTAATCGAGTGAATAAAATGGCGGTAACAAATCTGACAGTTGGCAACTTATTAATGATGTTTTCAATTGGTTTTACTACTTTTTGATTTAAATGGATATGAGAATATTTTTCTTCAAAAATTGTCATTGGAAATGATTTTTGACGTAAATATATTCAACAAATGGACCACTGTGCGACAACGCGTAGATTCAACACACACATTAGATGTCTGTTTGGAGGTGCAGAAGTTATTGTTTAGATTTAGCAAATAACATTATTTTGACATAATGTGAAATTCACAAATGATTTTTAATAAGTCAACGCCCTCTTTGGTATTCTCATTGAACTATTTGTGTGTGTGTTTTTTTTTTTTAGTGAAGACCGACAAAAGGACTTTGCTGAACAACTGGAATCAGTGGCTTATGTGATATGTGGAGAAAGTAAAATTACGTTTAATAATTTCGAAGAAATTTGGGAAGCCCGTGGGGTATGTTGACTATTATTTTAAAATTCTTAACAAAAAAAAAAAAAATAATCTAATTTCAATATTTGATTTCTTTTTAGATTGTTGACAAATTCTATAGGCTTATTGATGCAGATGGAACAAATTTAGTCTCAACAAATCAAGTTATGGAATTTTTGTCGAAAATTACAAACCTAAGGTAAGTTTTCTATTGTTTTGAACATTTTAAATATTTGCATATTTGCAAAAAGCTCGTAGCTCATATTCCTAAGGTTTAATATATACAGATTGCAAAACAAAAATACAAAATTTATCCAAAGTTTAATTTTTGACAGTAATGATACGTGGAAACGTCAAACTTTAATATCGGATAAAATTTAATCCAAATTTGTATTTAATTCACATTTTCGCATGGGTAATTGCAAACTTATCTTTATCTTTTTCAATTGTTAACCGTTATATACATACATTTAAATAACTGTCAGCTGAATTTTGAACATTGCTAGCAGATATCCATCTGTCATTCTAATGGTCTACGGTCTGTTTTTTTCCTTTTCTATGTCCATTTCCAATTTGCGAACCATAATAATCATATGTTTGGATTGGTGTCCAATTACTTGAATCTAAACACTATCAAAAGTTTTCTTTGTTTGACGCCAAGGTGAAAGGATTTATTTTATTTGGATAAAGAAAACATTGTTATAAGCCAAGGGCTTTCTATATATTCTTTTATTAGTATACAGTTTACAGTTCTCGTGTATCCGAATAAGCGAATAAGACAGTTAATTCAAATGCACTCACGCATTTTGCATTCCTGTGTTGGAGAGCAAGGCTCTGCGTTTCTATGAATATTTTATGAGCTAGGGCGTGATCGTTATGGAATAAGTGTGCCATTTGCAAGAGACAACAGCAGCAACATATTTGGCAGTTATAGCTTAATGGAGATATGAATAGATTGCGACAAGATGTCCAGTTCGTGGTTAATATGTGAATCCACGTCAAGCCATATTTCCATGTGCCATTTATGGACTATGAATGCCAAACCTTAATGGAAATGAATGAAATAATTTTATACGATCAGATCATGCATTATAATCTACATATGTATATACTTTGGTACATATCTGTAAGAGGTACATTGGACATCCAGGTCCACCAGGCACGCAGATCGTGTGGACTTTAATATAATGCGTCCGTCGTCGTTGTGGCGACACATGTAGTGAGATTCTTAGCAAAAAAAAACATACCTAAGCATACCTCGCGACGTACATATGTATGTATATTATGCGTAGGAAACGCATTCGAATGCAAAAACATTTTGCGTAGGATGGTCATTACCTTTAGGTTGTGGGATCTAAAAATTGATGTAAACTTTCAGGCAGCCTCTCTGGATCCAGAATTTATATAATCTTCTTTTTCGCCTTTATACCACCACATTATCATGAATTCCTTTTCGTTTTGAATATTTGTCAATTTTGACATGTTAAACGTGTTAACTGATCTTGTCTTTGCACTTATCCTGCGGAAACTGCGCGTGCGAGCACTTAATTCGACTGACATTCTCTTTGAAGGTCGACACGAACTTAAACGATACGAAGATTTTGATGTCCATCTCACTATATATCAACTTAGCATGCTGTCAAGTCAACTACATTTGATTTACACGGTGTTTTTAATTAATTTTTCGGCGAAAACGACGAGGTTTATAAGCTCATCAAAGTTGACTTTTTGACAAATTGTTTTAATTGGGGCGTGATGAGATACAATCTTAAAATTTTAAAAGCAAAAGGAAAAAAGCAATGAAAGGCGTACACAAAAATTGAGAAAATTAACCCCGCGAAATTTCGCAGTAGTGGATTTTTTTAAAATATAAAGTTCTTAGATACTTTGTTCCCAAATTCTGATTTCCGACGATAAAATGTAAAATTTATGGACATATGAAATTCTGTTACGGCAACGTGCCGAATTGGATACGTTTTATGGCTTATTTGATTGGTAATCTGGAAGAGAAATGCCAATCAAACGCTTTTATCGATTCTGAAGTATTAGTGCTTCTGATTCCGATTCTGAATTCAAATTCAGAAACATTTTCTTTTCTATCGAGAAGAAGAAGTGTCATTTTGTGAGGTGGCTTCTGATTCTGGGTGACCAATCGAAAATGCCATTAAAGAAATAATCAAGATGTCAAAGTGACATTATAGACTTGACAGATTATAATTATTAATATATTATAATAGACATGTAAGGCTGAGGCCCAGTTTCACACTCTATTAAGTGCCAAATATGGAAAACTAATGCACAATTTCACAGTGTAAACTTATCGGAATAAGTGATACTTAAGTCTCCCATGTTGGCTACTTAAGTTCCAGTTACTTAGACAATAAAACTGCGAGTGAAGCGCGAAAATGTTAAGTGTGCATTGTGAAACTGGGCCCTGAGTGGTTATATACATATGTAACATTTATTGCTAAGGCTTTGTGTTTTCAGGTTTAAAAATTCGAGACTGAGCTTTAATGATAATCTATCACAGCTTAACAGATACACTCAATCTTTAGCTGTCTTGCATTCATTTTATTTTTAATATTAAATATCTGAAATATTGGCACTAGCAATTTCATGGATCTCAATACGAAAACATGAGACAAGCTCGCTTAAGATTCTTAAAAAAAAAAAAAAAAACAAATTTTAATAACAAACATTTTTCTTTGTTCTTGTTTGATCTTTTATAAAGGCCCCGTAATGGTTTCGACAAGAAATCCCTAGAGCAACTGGAATCTCTTTTTCGTCGAACTGTCGGAAACGAAAAAGAAATCAGTCGAGCCGAATTCAAAAAGATTGTTACATCGAAAAACGTAAGTTTACGACTGTCTGTGTTCTAACTAAAAACAATATAACTTATCAATTATTTCTTTCTCAGCCTTTTTTCACAGATCGTGTTTTTCAAATATTCGACAAAGACAGTTCTGGTTCGATATCGCTCCAAGAATTCATCGATGCAATTCATCAATTTTCTGGTCAATCAGCAGATGATAAGATTCGATTTCTGTTTAAAGTTTACGATATAGATGGTAAGAAACTTTTTTTTTTACTAAAAGACTTTTAAATTGATTTGTCGTTGTCCAAGGTGATGGTTTAATCCAACACAAAGAACTTCACGATGTGATACGTGCTTGCATGGAAGAGAATGGTATGCAATTCTCAGAAGACCAAGTAAGTTTTATAAAGGTGTTTGTTTTAAATTCAAGAAAGATACTTAAAGAAGTTTGTAGATAGAAGATCTAACAACGGCGATGTTTGAAGATGCCGACCCTTACAATCGTGGAACCATCACCTATGAAGCATTGAAAAATCAACTTCACAAACATGGTGGCCTACTTGAAAACTTGAGTATAACGTAAAAAGTTCACTTCAAATGCTTAGGACATTCAAACCATTTTTGTTTCTTTTAATTATTAGAATCGATCGTTGGCTTGTTCCGGTGCAAGAAAAGGCAAAACCTAAGGCCAATAAGCGATGTTTATCAATTCCTCATCAGTTTACCGGAGCATACGTTCGGAACAATCAAGTCTTCGTATCATATCTTATTGTATACATAGCCATTAATGTTGGTCTATTTATATCGAGATCAATTCAGTATCGGAATAGTAATTTTTACACCATTCTAGCACGAGCCTGTGGTGAGTTTTAGATGACAGCTGTCATCAATTAACAATATTTAATATTAAATTGTCTATATGTATAGGACAGTGCCTCAACTTTAACTGCGCCTGGGTCTTAGTGCTAATGTTAAGGCATTCCCTAACCTATTTACGATCACGAGGATTAAGTTCATATCTGCCACTTGATAACCATATCTACCTCCATAAGTTGACAGGTATGGTGATTTCGGGTTTGAGCATAATACACACCATTATGCATTTGTGTAACTTTTCCATGGTCGTGGTGTATGATCCAGATATAAATGCCGGTAACTTTTCCTTAGCTGAATGGCTCTTGACGAGTCGGCCAGGTCTTTTTGGGTTGGTTAAGGGCTGGGCTAATCCAACAGGTTGTGCGCTTATTGTGATCTTACTGATCATGTTTGTGTGTTCACAACCGTTTGTTCGAAGAAAAGGAAGTTTTGAAATCTTTTATTGGACGCATTTGCTATATGTCCCATTTTGGATATTGACAATTTTTCACGGCCCGAACTTCTGGAAATGGTTCATCATACCAGGGTTGATCTATGCAATCGAAAGAATTTTACGATATGTTTGGATGAAGTCAGAACATGGAAAAACTTATATTAGTTCTGGTTTACTTTTGCCTTCCAAAGTTGTGCACTTGGTTATTAAACGTCCATTAAACTTCCACTTCAGACCTGGAGACTACATATTTGTGAATATTCCAACGATAGCTAACTACGAATGGCATCCATTCACCATAAGCAGTGCTCCTGAACAAGAAGACTACATGTGGTTGCATATCAGAGGTGTAGGCGAATGGACTAATCGGCTTTCTGATTATTTTGAAAAAGAACAGGAGAAGCTCCATAGTGGTGAAATTACTGCACATGTACCTCAAAAATCTACAGAACCTTTAATTAGTAATGAAACAAATGGAAAATCTTCAACACCTCAGACAGATTTTCTAGCCAAAATGCATCAAAATGGATCCGATCAGCAGCCCCTAAGACCGGCCAGACAAAATCAAGGAATTTCCAAGTTGGCAATAGAAAATAGTAACACCAAAGTTGATGATTCAGAGAACAAAACCATAAAAAGTATTAAGCAAACTTTGCAAAGAACTTTTTCAAGAAAAGAAACAGATACGTCAAAAGCTTCAGGCATCGCCAATGATGGATTTGTATCGGATGAAGGAAATTTGGAACCAATGCCTTTGCCTAGGCGCAAATTAACGCCTGACAAGAGGATACAGAATCTGATGAATAAAGTTCCCTTGGAAAAAAGTCTTTCAATGCCCGATATGGAGGGAAAGTTCAAGAAAAGAGAGAGGATCAGAGCGTTCGTATAAAAAATAAAAAAATTCTGTCACCCACTTGTCTTTTCTAACTTACACTTATTTTTGTTTCTATATAGGCTTCGAGAGTACACTCGATCAGAATCCGAAAAGTCGTTTGACCAAGCAAAGATCAGAAGAGCTCGACTTCAAACTCTTGGATTAGCATATTTGAGTCCGCAAAACAAGTCACTGGCCCAAAGTTTCCGCTACATGCGGAACAAACCGACGATAATAGCTTTCAAGACACCTAGTCTCGAGAATTGTGAACCCAGACCGTCTTCGAATTCTATGAGTAAATTGCATTTATTTTTTTTTCCAACATAAATTAACTAAAAAATATAAATTGTTTTTTAGTTGTTTCACCGGGAATGTATACCCAAAGAGAAGCCGAAGAAGGTCGAATCGTAAAACGAACTTCATGTAAGTCAATTGATTGTTCTGTTGAATCAAATCCGTTTGATAACATAATTGTTTTCTGTTCGAAAATAGCCCCATCTTCGTCTAATAATCCGCCTACCAGCACGCATGGTGTAAACTATCCCGTGGGAAAACCACTAGAGGTACCTTTAAGTAGTATTTTTTGTTTTCAATGCTTATTTAAGTAAGTTTTTCCATTAGTTTTGGGTTCTTTGTGCTTTGTTTTTTTTTTTAAGTAGAAGACACTTTCTTTACTGCCAAAACCCTTATTTAGTCAAAAATGTCCTTAACAAAATTTTGAAAAATACGAAAAAAAAAATAACGAAATCGGTCCCAATTTATTAATTTCTCCAAAGGAATCTACTAAAACAAGTTGTTTGTACAGGCCGACATTCCTTAGATCATCGCATAAAGCTAAAAGCATTGGCAGAAACTCGGCTACAAATACGAGTACAACTAAAAATGCTGGTAGTAAGGTTACACTTGAAGTTGGCGTTTTAGAGGTTTGGGTCTTTATATATATATTTTTTTTATTATTATTAATTATTCTTTAACTTAAGAAAACTTTCTAAAAATCAATCAATATTTGCTAACTATTTGTATAAACATTTTGATTAATATTTCATCATCGAATGTAAAAAATTCTGAAACCTTAAAAAAAATAAATTATAATTTTGTTTTACGTAAAAAAAAAATGGCTCCCAACGTGAGAACAATATAATTTCCAAGTTTCAGACAGTCTTATAACATATTTGATTTTATTTGAGATGTTTATTGAAAAACGGCTTGGAATAAGTCGAGCTAATTTTTCTTTTCCCTATAAGAATTTCACTTTTGAGGAGTTCAGACTTGTTGTATGCTTAAGGATATGGTTCTTAAGCATAAACAAGTATTTATACTCTCATACATAAAATTTTTCATTTCATCTGAACTTTTTCAAATAATGGCGCCCAATGCGGAACCTTAATCATTGCTATGGTATTTCGAAAAAACCACATTTGGCATTCACACATACTCACTTGAAAAACCTTTTTTCAAAGGGAGCTATAGTCATAGTTATGATGAAATATTTAAATCAAACTTTTTAACTATGTACATACATCACTATTCGCCATGAGCTTTTAATTAATTTTCTTAAATAAATAATTGTTTTTTGGTTTAAACTCTGTTGCCATAGATCTATATAGATGGACCATACGGTGCTCCATCAAGTCATATATTTGGCGCTCAACATGCCGTCCTCATTGCTACTGGTATTGGTGTTACACCATTTGCATCAATTTTACAATCGATAATGCACCGATATTGGATAGCACGGCATTCGTGTCCGCGATGTCAATATGAGTGGGCGAGTGATATTCCTGGTACAGTTATGAATCTGCGTAAAGTGGACTTTTTCTGGATAAATCGAGATCAAAGATCTTTTGAATGGTTTGTAAATTTGTTATCACAATTGGAAATTGAACAAGCCGAGCTTGGCGGAGCAATGGAGAGGTATAAGACAAACAAATTATGGTTTAGCAAGAAATGGTTATGTTATATATTATTTACTTGTTGTAGATTTTTGGATATGCACATGTACATAACCAGTGCCCTACAGAAGACAGACATGAAAGCTGTTGGCTTACAGCTAGCTCTGGATCTTTTACATGAAAAGGTCAGTTTTATCTTATAATTGCCTAAATATGATTACATTTTCAACTGGAACATATTTTCAATCTTTGAAATTTATAAACCCTTTTAATGATGTAATATATTTATCATCTAAATCTTTGCTCTTGGTTTATTATTTACCTTTATAGGGGAAACGTGATCTTATCACCGGTTTAAAAACTCGAACAAACGCTGGCCGGCCGAATTGGGATAAGGTGTTTAAGCAGCTTCAAGCTCAGAAAAAAGGCAAAATAACTGTGTTTTATTGTGGACCAGCTCAGTTGGCCAAAACTCTGCGTTACAAATGTGATCAATATGGATTTGCATTTAGAAAGGAGTGTTTTTAGATCATTTTTCTATGCATTTTATTTTAATTTTTAAGTATTTTTTTTATTTAAGTATTTAGTACTTTTTAATTTAATATTATTAATGGTTACGGGATACATAAATTATGTCATAAAATGTTATGTTTTCTTTTAAAATGATATTTTATTTAATTGTTATGTTGTTTTTTATTAAATATGTTTTAGTGAATCTTTTTTTTATAATTTAAATTCTATATTAAATATTTGTGTAAATAAAGTACATATGTATGTATACCTAAAGAATTATTATTATTTATATCAAATAATGTTTTAGTTTTTATTTTTATACATCTTGTGAACGATGAACAAATTTTTAAACGTTCATAACAACATTGACATCATTGTGTGGGTGTTAAAATTTCTCCCTGGACACAATATAGTTCTGCAAGTGGAATTGGAGCTGGAATAGCTGTCAAGAAGTGTCGTACGTATTATTTTTTCTGTACCCATCTGTGCAGTTTGATGGTCGAATTTGAGGTACGCCTTTGTAGTTTTTGAATATTCAATTAGAAAATTAATTTTTGAAATACAATTTGTATAGTTTTTTTTTTGTTTATAAAAAAAAACTAAGCGTCTATAGGAAAAACAGCAAGGGATGTGGCACTTGGTGTTGACTTCAAGTTACACTTCACGGACGTTTAGTCCCACCGAAAACGCATTTCAGTGACCAAGAAACTGCCCCAAAGCTTATTTCTTGCTTAAACTGGTTTAAACAACATTTTGAAAAAAAAAACACTATAATCCTGATGTAGAAATATAACTCATATCATACAGTACAGGATCAAAATGCATTTTTTTTAATTATTTTCTTAAGAATTTTTTAACCTGTAATATCTAAAGGCTTTTGAGTTTTCATATTTTTTTTTATTTAGAAAAACTTTTATTTTGATTTAATTTTTGGGTCACCCTGTTCAGAATTGTTTTTTCTTTTTTACTATTTTTTAATTGACACTGTTGAAGTTAGTTGGACTAACATTTTACAATGAAATATTTTTTATTACCTTCACAAATAAACCGATAACCCTAAGTGGTGGTCAAAATTAATTTGTAACTGAACGCTTGAAACAGCACCATGTGTTAATATACTACTAATGAATAAAATTTTGTGCTATTGAAAGCTTCCTTTGTTCTGCAATTTCTTAAAAGGTAAAAAGTTATCACAACACACTTTAGATCGAAATTTATGACCATTTGAATCGTTATTTTTGATTACAAGAATATTTTTTGTTAAAAATCTCCGAAATAATATTTTAAAACCAATAACGTTGCCAATTTAAATTAAAATTGACGAAGTCGTTTAAAACATTTTTCAAAATTTAAAAAATAAGTTTTTTTTCAAATTTTATTGTACAATAAATTAAAAATTATATAAATGTTAAAATGTCCTAAAAAAATCTATTTACTTTTTTCTTAAATTTAATTTTTTGTTTGATACAATTGATATACATCCATACATTTAAAAAAAAACTATCGAATACTTTGTTATTAGATAATTAATTTCTTTGCCATATGGCAAAATTCAAAGTCACTGGTCTTTTTTTCCGTTCAATTGTTATAATCTCATCTGCTGCGTTATCAACATTGTAAAAATGTCGCAGCTCAGTTATTGCAGTCTCTTCTATTTGTGTTAAAACCAACGATTTATTGCGCATTTTGTCAACATACTCTCGTTGTTTTTTCTCATCCTCTAAAATTTTGGTAAAACTTGTTCGACTCGTCGATGGAGATGGTCCTGGTTTTAATGGAGATTCGTTTGATAAACTTGAAGGTGAACTAAGGATTGATGAATCGCGGTCTTGGGCTGGTGGGCTACTGATACCCCAAGCATTAGGTTTAACTTGAGGCACTTCAACTGGTTTAGAAGGAGTAACTGTTTCGGACGTGAGACGTTTTCTCTGCTTTTGAGAAAGTTTGTCTGCCTTTATTGGGGTGAACTCAGCTAGGTTTATATTGAATTCTTTTGTAGGAGTAGTTTCTATGGGAATTACTTTCTCAACACGTGGAGTAAGAGCAACTAGAGCTTCTTTAGGTTTTGTTTCTACTTTTAGAACTTCATTTGCTTTTACCGCAACAATCACTGGCTTCTTTTTTGTGTCTTTCTTATCGACAAATTTAATCCATGATTTGTACTCATCGTGTATTTTCATCGATACCCCATCTGCTTCTTGTATAACCTTTGACTTTTCTGACACACTGTCCTTTCTTGAATCTTGTAAACTCATTTCTTTCATTGAATTAATAGCTTCTTGTTCATGATGTCGCGTACTCCGCCAAATTTTGCTATTCCGATGTTTTAATTTTGTTTGAGTCTTAATTGTATCATCCTCTTCCATTCTAAAATCCAGATCTACTTCGAAATCATCCACGAAACTTAGCAAAACCTCATCATAAACTGCCTCCGAATCAGGAGTTATCATTCGATAGTCGAATACTTCTTTAAACATTCGTCGATAATGCGCATTAATTGAATTCAAAGCTTCTGGCTCACAACACTCGAGACTTTTCTGCGAAAGAACTCTATACAAGTTTTGGCAGATAAAATTTAAACAACCAGTTTTCAAAACACTACAATTATAAAGACAAGCAAAGTCTAACAATTCACCACATTTTCGAATATTGATCTTCTCTAACAACAAAACTTCGCAAACTTTCCGCAGTTGGTCGATAAAAAACTGATCGCAATATACAACCATGTTATAGAGAAACGTTTCCGAGTAATTTTGTTTTCGAAAACTATCCCCATTTAATGTGTAGAGAAAATCTATAATTGGAGTCATGTATTCGGATGGTACTGTAGACAAATTAATTGTGGTTTTCTCAGACCAAGTGTGTGTGAACATGAGGTCAAAGTATTCAAGTCTCGAGACTAAAATGCATTTATGAGCATAAATTTCAACATCTCCGGCACATCGGATGGTAACATCGTAGAGATTTGGTAAATTACTGCGTTTGAGGCTATTGAATCGGTATTTAGATTTGTCTACCGATCGTGGCAGTTGACTCGCATGACTAGAAGCAAATGAATAAATCAATTTTTGACACACTGCTTTACAATTAATTCCAACAAACCTTTTGATGAAGTTGACTAAACTGTTGAGTTGAAATTTTTCAACAAAACTAACAAAAAGCTCGAGTACTTGCTCCCGTTCTGGTGGACAGTCATTTCCCAAGGACTGCTGTATATCAGTGAGATCTAAAATAGAAATTAGTCAAGCTTTATTTTATAAAAAAAAAAATATCCCCAACCGTCTTCATTAATAAAATAGTTTGTGTAGATATTCTTCAAGATCAACTCAAACATTTTGCCCGATAGCCATTTAAAATTCAAATGAATTTTCTTATCAGAGTACGATTCAACTATTTCTCGCAATCCTGCTGATCTAGAAAAGACAATGAATTTATGTGCAAAGAAATTCTCTCCATCCACATAAAAGTTCAGATCATGGATGTTGTCAAATTCGTTGGCATCGTTAAGAAGTTTTTTGAAACTATACTCTTCGTCTATAAGTTTCGGTAGAACAAAATAATTTGAATAGCTTTCTTGAAGCACAGCAAAGGAAGTAAAATCATCATCACAAAAAACATCCACAACACGATCCAATTGGGGTATGCGACTCAATTCAATGCGAACTTTTTGATCATTGCATATATCTTTGCGCACTTGGCCGTCCTCATACCAAGCATCTACACTGTTCTCTTTATAATAATGTACTGGAACTTGGTGGCATTTGCCAGTGTAGAGATCACCCTGCGATAGAATTAGCATCTGGTTGGCCTTGAAGAAGATTTTGTCAATTTGATTTACACGGATATGGGAAAAAATACATCTAACACGATTAAACCAAGATAATAATTAGTTAAGTATTGAAATATTTAGGTACGTTTTATTCATTACCTGAGATATTGCTGAGACATTTCATACCAAATGTAAACAACATTTGTTTCCGTTAGCATTAGAAGTTTAAGGGCTGATACCGAACCTTTTGATGTTTTTGTATTGCCGCCACCAACCACTGATATGCTCTTGATTGCTTCCATTCTGTTTAAGCGATTGAAAAATTGAAAAATTGAAAAAAAACACAATAAAATTGACCTTGCTTTCTTTTACTTAATTGAACGTTATATTGGAAGAGTAATATTGAATTTAAAGAGACCAAAATGCAAAAAAGCAAACCAAACAAATATATTTTTTTTTTTGGTTGAAGATGAGATCTTGTGTTATACCTTAAAAAGAAATGTGAATGAAATGTATGACTATGGGATTTTCAGGGATTTTTGTATCAATGCAATGCAATGCATCGATTTCAATGCAACAGACGCAAAACCCCAATTTTCGTACTGAACGAAACAAGTCTTGTTGAAAACCACATACTACAAAGAATGATGGATCGATCTGAAAATGGCACATAGACATTTGCCAAAAATAATTGCCACAGCAAACGATGGCCGTGTCGGTAATTTTATACTTCAAAAAGATCAACAAAATTCAATACTTCAATACAGCAGATAAAATTTAGAAGTAGTCTAACAGCAGTTTTTAATTTTAAGGACATACTAGGCTAATGACGGTATTGTGGAAGTCTTTTAAATGAACAGTTAAGCCGAAATACATAATATTTATGAATACAAATTGTTTATATAGAAATAATTATTTAAAAACACAAACAATGAATTTTTTTTATGTTTCAGTTTTAACTCACTGTGGTGGTTTGATGCTTTTCATTTTATAATTGTAAAATAGTAAAATCGTCTTGGCAGTTGTGTAGCATGCAATGGCAAAATTATTTGACTCAACAAATTTAAGATCAGTTCTTTCAGGTAATGCTATCTGGAATAAAAACAATTTAGAAAAGAAAAACTAATTATTATATTTATTTTGCCTTACCTGTCGTGGTACAGAAATATGAGTTTCACCGTTACTAGTCCAGCCAAACTGTCCGCAATTGGCACCCCATACCCATAGCATATTTTTTGAATAAGTCAACGAATAGAAATCTCTGGCAATAACAATCTTCAAGTTTTCTACCCCAAAATCTCTGAGTGTAATAACTTCTTTAAACGCAGTCACTTTTTCAGGATTATCTCGAATTCCTAGTTGCATGTCTTCATTCAAACCACAAGCAAAAACTGCACTCTTGTTGGTTAGAATAAGAGAATGTTTTTTTGAAGTACTAATGCAAATAATCTTCTCTCCTGAATTCTTAATGGGAACTTTGACTTTCTTCGGAACTGGTAAACTGTTCTCAGTTCCATTTCCTTGAAGATTGAAGTTAAAATAATTTTTTTTTATTTAAGAGATATAAAGGATTCTTACCTAATCGTCCTCCCTTGCCATGTCCCACAGCATACAGTTGTCCTTTTTTGTCGAGAAACATACTGTGATAAGCGCTCAATGAAATTAATTCGATCGATTTTTGTTCCTTGCGAAAGAAGTCGATGAATTGAGGTGTTGCTGCACCTTCTTCATTGCCAATCCCAAGGTTGTAGTTTTTATTTGATCCCCAGACTAGGAGTTCAGTATTTTTGGGACTAATTAAAGACCTTAAGTTAGCTTGCTATCAAGAGTATTACTCAAAACAAAAACTTACAGTTCGGAATTTCCTGCGAAATCACATAGCCGGCAACAGTTTTGAAGAGGGCTCCGGGTGTCATCATCGAGGAGTTCCACACTGGCCCCGTACCTAAGCAGAAGCACAGCACAATCAATGCATCCATAGTAGATGGATCTGTGCAGGGCACTGCTGCCAGATTCCGTATCTTTACTATTGATTATAGCTCCCTGGATACAATGTTCTATAAAAATGCAAATTGACAACAAGCGATTCTGCTTACCTGATTCAACAGCCACTCGAGGATTACATAACGATCGACTGATGCCGCCATATGAACTGCTGATCGACCCTAGAAAAAGAAAACAAATTATAAGCTGATTTCTATTACATGAAGTCACTCTCGTATAAGAATTACCAGCGGATCTGTGATATCGGTGAAGTTGCAACATTTCTTGGCAATGAAGGCGGCTAGTTTGTTGTCTTCCACAGCCCGTTTGGTTAGTGCAGCAGTAATTTCTTGACCATGACAATGGTATCGACATTTTTTGGTGCAATCGTACTCGTAGTTGTTAACGTTATATTTAAAATGTTGAAGCTGTGAGGTGGCAGTCAGTTTTGAGGTATCCATTATTAATGAAATTATTGAATTGATAGGGATAACTATATTTGTTGATGCTTCTTGGTTGAAAGAGTAAAATAAACTACATCTGCTATGTTGATGAGGAATAGTACACGCCAATTTGATTTTTGTTTACAAAATTTATTAAATACAATTTCACAACACAACGAAACCCGGATTTTAACTAGGATTTCTTTATCAAAGGTATTTGTATATAAACCCTATAGTAGTCTCATGGAACGAAAAAAAAATAGTTTCGAATCGGGTCTCAAGCGGCGCTGCCGTCGACAGAATGTGACATTGGAGAGATAAAAAGGCTGGAAGAAGATAAAGAAATAAAGACTAGTAGTAAGAACGAGAGGATTAAGCCTCAACTACATAAGCCAAAAAAGTGAAAAAGTGCAAAAGTGAAAATTTTTAAATTGATTTTGTGATAGTTTTTCTGACTAGAAAACTTATAAAAATGATGCAGAAAGCTTAAATTTTGGTTTAAAAACAAATTTGTGTATTCTTTTTCACAAAACAACGGCGCTAGCGGTAAAAAAAATATTTTTACTTTTGTACTTCAGTACTTTTTGGCTTATGTAGTTAAGCCTTTATATTAAAATTACTCTGACAACAATAATGAGGCTAAAGGCTTAACTACATAAGCCAAAAAGTACTGAAGTACAAAAGTAAAAATATTTTTTTTACCGCTAGCGCCGTTGTTTTGTGAAAAATAATACACAAATTTGTTTTTAAACCAAAATTTAAGCTTTCTGCATCATTTTTATAAGTTTTCTAGTCAGAAAAACTATCACAAAATCAATTTAAAAATTTTCACTTTTGCACTTTTTCACTTTTTTGGCTTATGTAGTTGAGGCTTAAGGGAGATGGTTGAATCAGATGTTTTTGATGAGGCAAAAAGCAAAGTATGGGGAAGTAAATTTGTTTGTCCAATGGGCGATGAGAGACGGTTTCTTATTGTAGAGTATGGTTATATGTATGCATATAAGTTCAAGTATAGGTATGGGTATAGGCTTAATAGAAGCAAAATATTCAAAAAATTTGAATTTGATTCAAATTCAATATAGCAAAGCAACGTTGTTAAATTTCACAATATGTGGGTTAAATACAACGTTGCTATATTTTGCATTTATTATGCTTTTTCCTATAGGAAGATCCAGGTAGGTACGGATTGTTGTTGGTTTTTTTTATATTTATAGGTAGGTATTGTATAGATTTTATTGGATAGGTACATGAAAAACAACAATTTTTTTGTTTTTTTTTTTGAAAATTATTTTTATGTGTGCTCGAAAATTTGTTTTCATACACAAAAACAATTTTTTCCGAAAAAAAATAATAAATTTTATTCGAAAAAAATTTTTCACGTGTAGCATTTCAATCGATTTTAAAAATTTGCAAACTAAATTTTGATTTTTTTTTTTTTAATTTGGTATCCTAAAAAAATTTATTTTTCCGAAAAAAATAAGTAAATTTTTTCGAAAAACTTTTTTTCACGTGTATTTCAAAATCAATTTTCAAAATTTGCAAATTAAATTTTGATTTTTTTAATTTTTTACAAAATTTTGTAACTTAAAAAAAAAAATTTTTTCCGAAAAAAATAATTAAATATTTCCGAAAGACTTTTTTCCCGTGCATTTCAGTCGGTTTTCAAAATTTGCAAACTAAATTTTGATTTTTTTTTTAATTTTTATGAAAATCGACTATACCTACTTACACAAAAAATATTTTTTCCGAATAAAAATAATTTTCTTGAAAAATTGTTTTTACGGGTACCTATTTGAATGGAACAAATTCCCATTTGTTTTACTTTTTGGAAAAAAAAATATTTTCTTTACGGGTAGGCAGGTACCTACCTATTTCAATTGGTTTTTAATTTTACAAATCAAACTTCTCTATTTTTTTTTTCTATTTTAAAAAATTGTTGATACAAATGAATGAATGAGGCATTTAATAATAAAACACCTTGTAAATATATCCGCCGAGTGCGGTCCTACCTTAACTGGTGTGTATTCAGCTTTTTAGCTCTGTTCCGTTCCATTCCCGTGGCCGAAAAAGTTCGAAATGTCAAAAATTTTATCCACTGATCCAACAAACAGAGTGCACATCACTTCTCAGTCGCAGTTGAAAAAATACAAATATGGCTTCGCTACCAAATCCAATTCAAGTAAAATTATTTTATTGATTTTCATCTTAGATATAAATTCATATTTTATTAAATTTAATAAAAAATCATTCATAAAACAATTCTCTATTCGTGTATTGCATTATTTTCACTATTCATTTTGAATTAAGTTCATAAAATTGGTGAAACAATTTTTTCTTCCATCGAATTTACTTTGTCGATTTTTCTTCACTTCGAAAGGGTGTCACCATCTGTCAAAAAAATGAAGATTTTCTGTTTATCGATTTTGTGATAACGAAAAATAAAAAAAAATATTTTAATTTAACTTCCTCCCACAAATGATCAAGGAAAAAGATTAATATTTTTATTTGAATTTTAGGTATCTGGCAAACACAATGCAATTTTCGAGGCCTACTACAAACAGGTAATATACATAAGCAAAGGAATTGTTTCGAATGTATTTAACAATTCCATTTTAGATTGACCCGAAGGGCACGGGAACAATTGAGGCAATGACTGCTGCTAAATTCCTGAAGAAATCTGGACTAAGCGATGTAGTTCTCAGCAGAATTTGGGATTTATCTGATCCCAACGGAAGGGGATTCCTAGACAAACCTGGTTTCTTTGTTTCATTAAAATTGGTCTCCTTGGCACAAGCTGGTCTGACCATTAGCATGAATAACATATTCGCAGAGACTGCAAATCCCCCCAAAGTTGTAAGTTTAAAACAACTATTTTCTTAGCTTTAAGTCTTTGAAAAAATATAACTTTCTAAAAACTGTAGAAGTACAACATTATAGAGCAAAACAGTTTTCTCTGTTTTGATTCTTTTCAATTAAACTACATGTGTTTTTTCTATTACTCATGGTTTTTTGAGCAGATAATCTTTTTTTGTTGCAATAGCTGGATTATCTCACTGTTTTTAATTTAAAAGGCTACAAAAACGACTTACGGCGCTAGTTATAGCTTTCATTTAAACCGTTCATTTTGATACTTTAGAAATTTGAATCTATTATTATTTTGATGGCAAAATAAAGCTTATAACTTAATTATTATATCTGGCCAAAAAAATTGTGCAAAGTTGGGCCAAAATTAAATTTTGACAAGAATTAATAATTAAGTCATCAGCTTTATATTGGCATCAACATAGTTATTGATTTTGCTTTTTAAGTGTAAAAAAGGGACTTAGTTAAAATAGATTCTGAATTCATTGAAGAGAGCTTATAATAGCTATGTTTTATTTTCCCCCAGATCCAATCGAGATCAGATCATGAAAATAAAACAACCCCAGGATTTCAGTGACAACTTGTTATATACCCAACTCTTTTTTCCTTTTGTTTTTTTATTTTTATACACCCGTTGTCTTTTTTCTTTACACTACTGACGACATTCACAAATTAAGGGTGTGTGTTCAAAACGGATTTGGAAATCCAAATCCAAAACAAAGTTGGATCTTGTGTTGTTTTTGTAATACATGTATTTTCGTAAGCAAATCCAATCTGGTTCGGATCTCGGGGAAAATAAAACACAGCTAATATGTGTGTTCATATATATGTATATAAAAAAAACATTTGTATTCAAACATTTTTCATCACTGACTGAATCTTTAAAGTTGTGTATATTAAATTAAAGTGTTTGTTTGGCTGTTGCGGTGGCGATGGCTGCGGCGTGTTAATAGGTTCAATATTTATCGATAGAGTGGAGGAAAAAATATCAACTGCAGCGACATGACAACAAGACTGAACTTACCAATCAACCGGACAATGATATCTCTGGTGCAGAAGCCAGTCGTAGAGAGCGACTTTGAACATTTATGGTGTGAGTTACTAACAAAACACCTTTCCGTATGAATAAATTACTAATAATGAACTACGACCTAAGGAACTACCATATATACATATGTACATCACACTTCCGGTTTATATCTCTTCATATTCAGGATTAAAATTTATGTTGGTTCTGGTATACAACCAGCCTTTATGAGTTCTTGTAAAATTTTTTATTTTTTATTTTATTGTTAATCGAGTTCAAGATTATATGTCCTTATTACACTGGACACAAATGTTGTCCGCAACTCAATGAAGTATACATTTTTCCATTTCCTTTGTTGTCGAATCCTATGATAGCAGTAATTGCGATGAATGTTCAAATACTCACATGCTACCCCAAAAACAATTTTCTGCTAAGCACTTTATTATGTTTGGATTTCTCAAAGATCTATTCGCATTACGAAGAGACCGAATTTACTGGATCGTATTTTAAATTAGTAAAATCAATATCCTTCGACTAATAAGTATTCAAAAAGTAACTAATATTATTTTTCTCAACTTATGTTTTAAAGGGTGACCTTCCTAAGATAGTACCACAGCGGGTTCAGCCAGTTCCAGCTATCAACACGGATTGGTCAATGAAAGTCATCGATCGTTTAAAATATGAACAACTCTTTGAATCATTGAATCCCGTCAATGGCTTTCTCGCAGGAAATAAAGTCAAAGGCGTTTTAATGGATTCGAAACTCCCAATGGATACACTGGGCAAAATTTGGGATCTAGCTGATCAGGATAAAGATGGAAACCTAGACAAGCACGAATTCATAGTTGCCATGCATCTAGTATACCAAGCTTTGGAAAAGCGTGCTGTACCCGATGTACTGCCTCCAGAACTTCAAATGCGAAAACCGGGTGCCCCACCACCGATTCCAGCACAGCCAGTAAAACCAGCTCCTCCAGCTGTATCTGCAATGCCTCGCGCTCCAAGTGGTGAAGGATTCGGTGATGGTGGATTTGTGGCAAACTTTCCAACCGACATTGCTCCGCCACCAGTGCCACCACTACCGGTTGCTATACCACCAATGCAACGTGTTCCACCACCTATCATCCCTATGCAACCTCTCATCTCAACTGATCCCCTTATTCCGATCGGTGCTCCCGCACCAGTTGCTGCAGCTATCGATTGGGTTGTAGTTCCATCTGAACTTAAGAGATTTGAGATCATATTCCGTGATTCTGACAAAGATAGAGATGGATTAGTTTCCGGTTTAGAAGTGAAGAATGTATTTTTGCAATCAGGCGTTCCACAAAACTGTCTTGCTCATATTTGGTAAGTTTCGAGTTTTAAACTAATTTAAAATTTTAATTTCATTTGTATATATTCGTAGGGCTCTTTGCGATACAAATCAATCGGGAAAACTAACTCTTGAGCAATTTGCTCTGGCCATGTGGATGGTTGAGCGGAAGCAAAAAGGAATTGAACCACCACAAGTACTGACAGCGAATATGGTGCCACCTTCGATGCGTGGCATTGTTCAAGGTGTTGATATCACACCACAGGTTTGTTCTTTTTTTAGTTTGTTGTAATATTTTTTGGTGAAAGTGGTGAGCTATGAATTATCTACTTCCGATGTAATGAGCATTTGTTTTTTTTTTCTATTCCGAACGCTTGAAAACAATTTAACTCTTTAAGGAACCTAAACCAACATATTCCAATCCAGAACTAGAAATGATATCCAAGGAAATCGAAGAACTCGCTAAGGAAAGGCGAGCTCTTGAAACTGAGATTGCCCAAAAGGAAGCCGATATTCGTATAAAGTCCGGAGAAGTTCGTAGTTTACAGGTTCGATTGAATTTTATTAATGTTTTTCTTCCAATATTTATGAAAGCTCTCCGTTTTGTAGAGCGAACTTGATACTCTTACAGCTACTCTGAAACAATTGGAAAACCAAAGAGGTGAAGCTCAAAAGCGTTTGGATGATCTTAAAGCACAGGTAAAAGCAGTATTCAATAAATAACAATCTAACATTTTTGGCATTCATTTTAATTCTTTTAATTTTGATTTATGCTTTTGGTTTATACATATGTATATACTTTTTTTCACTAAAAACAAAATATTCAAACAAATTTGTTTAAATTGCACAACAATTGTCAGCAAGTTTAGTGAAAAATTAAAACATATGAATTATTACTTAAGCAGATGTTTGTAAATATAAATCATTCTTTCTACATGTCTTGGTTTGATCTATGCTCTTCGTGATAAGTTAATTTTACTCTTCCAGCTATAATTTCTTTTTAAATACAGGTTCGAAAAAGAACATATGCTCTTGTTTCTTCAAAAAGGTTTTGATGGCCTTTACTCCAGAAAAAAATTGTTGGGTTGGTTGATCTCACTAAGAATCATCAGTTGACTATTGACTAGTGAAGATTCCAAATGAGATAAGCCCAATGAAATGACAATTTTTTTGAACTAGAGTTTTTTTGGCCAAAATAGTAAAGTTATAAAAAAAATTTATGTTTTTAGTAATTTACTCATAAGTTAAAGTTATTAACAAGTAAATAGAACATATTCATAAAACTCTTATATTGATTATGATTCAATATTTCCTATTATCTAATCGTATAGTAGATCCTTTTCGAAATCTAGAAAACCAAAATCTTGAACGACAAAATCTAAAAATATAAATTTCGAATGTCAAATTCTCGAAAACCAAAATATCTAATGCGTATGTATACATCCATATGTATGTAATTTAGTATATTAAGAATCGAAGTCTGGAAAAACTTTCACATTCCAAATAGAATATAATATATGAAGAGATTTAACTTTACGTTAAACTTATGTTCTTCTTTTCCAGCATATTGAGAAATAGAATTTCAGATATTTTCTCACCAAATGAAAATCTTTTATCTAGTCCTAGTTCTTTAAATGACCCTGAAAATTGCAAGGAAAGAAGTACTGCAAGGTATCAACAAATGCATTTTAGGCTCGAAGGAAAACATTTTACAAAAAATGGGCTCTTCATTAGAAGGTGGTTTTCCAGATGTACACTGCTGAAATGCGATCGATTGCACCTAAAAAAACGTATTAAATCGATAAACTTAAGAAGTTTTATAGAATAGCATTGGTACGACCAATAGTTTTTTTTTCAATCTTTGCAAAAGGTCAAATATTGTTGCTAAATCGGGTACCATGTTCTCCGAATTGGTAAAACAATACGGAGACACTGACTAAACCCAGATCAACTTGGGAGGATGAGACTTTCTTGGAAGATGATTCCGTTCATTTTTATACTGATGAAAAAAAAAACCGTCGACAAGGTTGGTGGAGGTGTGTACTCAGACTGACTAAATTTAAGTTTCTCATTCCAAGCGGAATTATTAGCGATTAAAAAAGCTTTTTCTTGGCTCAAAGAAAACGTGCTATCAACAATGGATATCCGCTCAGCCAAGCTGCTGTCAAATCTCTGGACTCTGTTTCTACAAACTCTAAAACAGCCCAAAACTGTCGATCATTTCTTGTTGAGATGGCGCAGCAGTTCAACATTCACCCTTGTTGGGTGCATGCCGGGAGAGACATTTCAGTAAACTGTTAAACTCATGAACTCGCTAAAAGTGGAACACCTATTTTAACAGATAAGAAAAATATTGGTATACCTATCGGTACATGCTAAAGCAAGATGCGATAAAGAACACAAACCTTAGATGGCACAACCTTAACCTTAACAAGCGATCTAAGCATTTGATATCTTTAAGCAGATTACACACTATCTCCGTAATAGGTGTCATAAGCGCATACTGTTTTTCATAGTTTATTTATTCAATTAATAACAAAATATCTAAAATACTATACACCCAAAAGGTTTCTGCAGAAACTGCATGGATGAGGAAGAGGAGGAAACAATTCCTCACCTCCTTTGTACTTGTCCTGCTGTCACAAAGACGTAGACTACATTTGGCAGACGATTCGAGTGATCTAGCAAATACTGCTATAAGTAATCTTATACGTTTCATAAGGAGCTCAAAATGGTTTAACGAGTAGGGAAAAGCTTTCACAATGGGCCAACAATTGGTCTAAGTGCGTCGGTTTCTCCGCTGACAGCCACTTCTAGCTAACCTTATCTATCTGTATGATTGAAATTGTTAAGGGAATATCATATAAATTATATTCGAGCTCAAAATTTTCCCTTCCAAAAAATCTTCTACACATGTCAAAGTCGTTACTTATATTGGTGGAGATTTTTTCTAGGGCAGATTTTGAACGATGTACTTGTGACTAAAATTTTTCTATCCTAGTCATTAATGCTGACTAGTTGTGCTATAAGCTCAGCGTTTTTATTTTAGTTCTCCCTCAATTTCCTCGAATCAACGAATCTCTTTACAGGTTCGTCAGTTATTGGCCTGTCCCCTTCCTTCCTAGTGCTTGTATAATTCAATCTTATTGAACCATAATTTTACTCAAAACGATTTCGTATTAACCATTGATTTTCTTTATTTATATTTACTTTTGATTTTTTTAATTTTTTATTTTATTTTTTTTCCGGTTTTGGTTTATTTTCTTTTTAATTTAATTTGATATTAAATCCAAAAATGCACAAACTACATTACAATCTGACTAAATAAAAAATAAAGGAAACAGAATATGAAGAAGCTATTACTAGTGTTAATTTAGAAATATCCGATGTACATAATCAGGTTTGTTGGCTTGAATTTCGTTTCCTTTTGTATTTGTTTTGTTTGGTGTTTTTTTTTATTTATTAACTAATTTGTTAAGTTTGTTTTTGTTTCTTAAATCTTTTTGTTCTGGTGTTTATAAAAAAAGAGTCATATCCTTGCCTGTAAATCTTATTGAAGAAAAATATATGTATACATATTTATTTATATATCTTCTTTGAAGGTCAACAAAGTTCGTGAACAATGCTCGAAACAAGAAGAAACTATTAACGAACAAGAAGGCGAGTTAAACTCTAAACGTTCGGAATTGCAAAAATTAAAAGACGAAGAAGCTTCCCTCGAAAAGGAATACGAGGAAAATCGTAAAGAATTGGATAATCTATCGAGAAATCTACAAGACACTCAACTTCAAATCAGCCAAGTTGGTTTCGTTTTGTTTTTTTTTCTAAAAGGATGTTACCTTAGAATGCCTTTGTATGACTTCAATTTTTATTAAAGGTTCGTTCAATGGTTACTCAACTACTAGAATCCCAACGCGAAATGACTGACGCCCTCATTATGTGTAAAGCGGCCATTGAAGCAAATCAAACTGAATTAGTAACCGAATATCAACTGAAGATTGAGGGAGATCTTACAGAAGTAAAACAGGCTTTAGAAAAGAAAATAATCAAAGAGCCCAAAGCTGATGATCCGTTTCAAGAGAAAACCAATGGATTTGGAAAAACAGATGCATTTGCTTCGAATGGCTTTGCCGCAGATCCATTTACGTCAAGCACAAATGGCACCACAAAAGCCACTGGTGGCTTTGATGACAGTAGCTTCAATGCCGGTGGTTTTGATGATTCATTTGGTGGTTCTGGATTCGGTGCAGCCAAACAAAGAGATCCATTTGGAGCTGCGGGTGCTGCCGATCCGTTTGGCGATAAGAAATCAACAGCTGTAACACCTGAGGTACGGATAAAAATTAAGTGGAGATTAAATAAAATTTAATATACAATTTTGTTTGATATATTAGCCTGGCAAAGATGACTTTGGAAGTGATCCATTTGCTGCCCTTCATGCACCAACAGGGGTCGGACAAGTACTCAGTCCAAATAACCAACGTTCTGGTCCACCACCAAGACCAGAATCTCCAAGTCCTGCTCTACCACCAAAGAAATCAAAACAACCACCACCAAGGCCAGCACCACCTCGTCCTATTCAAGTAAATTTTGAATTAAATGTAAGTTAATTGAATCATTATGGTCTCTTTTGCTTACAGGGTCCACCACGTCCCTCTCAACCATCTGGTGATGCCTTCGGACCACCATCGGGCGGTGGTGGCTTTGCTGATTTTGCTGATTTCGACAATAAGGTTGGTACAAGACGCATGCCTTTTAATAACGATCAGTGGTGGTAGTTTCTTCTTTTGAGCTTTTTAACAAAACTGCCCCCAAGAGGATGCTTTCCACCTTTAGTTGCATGATTTAGATTTAGTTGTCGATAAAAACCAAAAAATAAGCCCTGCTACTAACAATAAATTTGACTCAAAGTTTGTAAATTCACACGCCAATTCAAGTGTTTTTGTTTATTTAGTCTTCAGTTTGTTTATTTATTCGATTTGCATTCCCATTGGTTATTCTTTTGTTGTTATTTATTTGCTAAAAATTGTATGATAAACCAAAAGAAAAAAAAAACAAACAAAATAATAAACAAACATTTGTCTCCGCTTGACTAACAAATGGCTTATGTTTCAAATTCTATTTTCAGTGAACATCATCTCCACTCTCTTTTTAAATGTATACCTAACATTCCACCCTTTTAACAAAAAATTAAGATAAAAATTTATTCACTGAACAAACACAAAAACACACAGACACACACAATTAAACTGTACCTAACTCTTAAGTGTTCATATTTTATTGTTTAACAAAAAAAAAAATATATATATATATACATATATTCATTATTATTATATTGAGTAGTTAAATTACAAAAAATAAAAAAAACAATCAAATTACACAAAATTCCCCAAATTCAGATCCAACATGACATAGATTAATCAAACTTAAATATTAACACTTTATTCCAACAAATAGTATAAAAGTAGTTATAATCGCGTTATAGAACAATTAAAAAAAAAAGTATTTCAAAAGCATATTCGTTGTTTAGTTGTAACATTGTTTCAAATAACGTATAATCTTCCTGCGAAGCATAACAAACAAAAATCAGACAAATAAATAGTAACATTCGAATTATTAATTAAAATTATCTCATTTTAAGTGCTTTTGGCGTCTTTAATGTGTATTTAAAAAATAATAAAAAATATCATTTTAATTAAAAGAAAATTTAAAAAATAAAAAATCGACTTTTTTAGTATTATCCATTATACTTTTAATACTTTTTTATTTTTAAGAGTATCGCTCTATTAAGTCTATGCTTGCACAAGATCATAACTATAAATTCAATAGAAAATTAAGATTGTTATACTTTTGTGCTTGAAGAAGTTCATTTAAAGGCTCTCCTAAAACGACGCGAAACATTCGGAAAGCTAGCGGTACAACCGTTTGCATTTCAATTGACGAAGAAATTCGCTAGTCTACCCACACCAAAGCGTAAACTTAAATTTATTGAGACAAAATAACATTTTAAATGTGTTATTTTCTAATTATCCCGGAGTAATAAAATATTTATATAAATCCAGAAAATAAGCGAGCCTGCTCATTACCCATGTTTTTCTTATTATTCGGTCAATTGTAAAAACATGATTCATCCTTGCTTTATATTATAAATGGGTTTAGGGAAAGCATTTACAAAAAAAAAAAAAATACTAAAAACTATTTAATACCCAATCTGAGAATGTGATAATAATAAAAGAAAAATAATTTAAAATAGTTTTTTTTTTTGCGGGTGGCGATGCTACAGAGTGCTAAATTAGAGTTGTAGGTTCGAACACCGCTCTAGACACCATTGTTTTCTTGCTACCAGCTTCAAATAGACGCCCTCGCTCGTATTCATAAACATTAAATTGCTTCTAACCAGTTCCTTGCAATCTGGGTTAGACCAATTGTCTTTCAGCGAAAATGTTAAAATTTTTATAAAATTACAAAAAGTGAAGATTTAGTATTTTTTCGTAGAATATTGCTGCAAGTGTAAAAATTCACAAAATAATTTACACAATTTTTGTTTCTTGCAATAGATCCCTTCAAAGTTTTCGTTTAACATTTCAAAGTATAATACAAAAATAAATAGCACGACAGTTCGTGGAGATCAGTGACTTACACTCTCAACTCGTTAAAGTCAAACGTGCCATACTTTAGCCATGCATTGTACCTTCAATTGTTGAATACATTTTGTGGGACATAACTGAAATTAATAAAAAAAAGTTTCTATGTATTGTCTCGAATGTACTTTTTTATATTTCAAAATTTTGAACGATTCTGAAAAATGAAACATCTTGAAAATTATTTTTATTAAACGGTTATGTATAGAAAAGTTTCAAAAATTTAATGAAATAGTGTTGAAATGCTTGAATATAAAAAAGCAAACATTTTGTTTTATTGAAAAAATGTAAGTACATGAAAGTAACACAAATCAAAAAACTCTCCCATTAAAGTTTTACTTTAACTGTGCTACTTCAAATAAAAAAATTATCATAACAATAAATTAATGTTGAAATTGAAACAACACTTGTTCTCTCCATCACATCCAATCATTATTTTTTTAATTTGTTCCCTGTCTTGTATTTGTATTTCTTTTCATTTGCAATTTTTTATTTTATAATTTCTATTTGATTTTGAATATAATTTTTTTCTTTCTTTATTTTTTTTACGTTTGTCACTTTAGCAACCCTCAATCCCCCCACCACAACCACCACCACCAATTACAAAATCTAGTTCTACTACTTCTTCAACTTCATTATTCCAACAACCACCACCACAACAACAACCACCACCACTTCCAACCACCCCAAATCAGTTATCAGCAACTCCTGTTGCTGCTGTACTCGGTGTAACAGGTCCAGCTGATTTTGTTGATGACCCATTTAAAGATTATCGCTATGTGGATCTTTCGAGCATTAAAGATCCGTTCGCCGATGAGGATTTCATAGAACAAAATAGTTCAGAGGGTAAATAGGTCTAGTCAAAATAATTTGTACATTTTTATTAAATAAAACCAATATTTTATTTTGTCACAGATGAGACAAAGAAGAAAACTACAACAATCATCTCAGCATCACCACTTTCGAATATTTTTAGCAGTGATACAGCTAAAGCTACTTCAAATACAAAAACCAGCAGTTATGAATTTCTCGACAATTTCGATGCATTCAATGCCAATCCTAGTCCCGTGCCATCGTCCCTCTCAGGGGCTAACAAGTCTTCGGCCCGTAATACACCATTTGATAACTTTGCAAATTTCGATGCATTTGCCTCAGTACCACCATCACAATCTACGTCACAAGAGAATACAACGACTGCATCGACAGATTTCTTTGACGCTTTCGATGACAACTTTAAGGATATTGGCAACAACAACAACTACAATGCTCCCAGTGTAACGACTTCTGCATTCGACGCATTCGGTGAAACTACAAAGGCATTTAGCACCAACAATTCTCTGACTGATAATGCATTCGGCGGTTCCTCATCGACAATGAATAAAGTGATAAAGACTTCAGATATCAAGGTTTTCGATGATATGTTTAACGACAACGCTTTCGAAGATGATTTCTTCAAAATGAAAATAAATGATAACAACAACGTTGTGGCCGCTCCTGCTATCGTTGCTAATGATTTTTCGAAATCAACAGCAGCATCATTAACAGCGGTGAACAACGGTAACTTTGCAAAATTTGATCTCTTCGCGGAGTTATCAGACAGCAGCAGCAATGAGTTTGGAACTGCTTTAAATAATTCGAAAAATCTCAATGTCACTCAGTCGAAAGTCCAGAAAAAAATAAATCTCGGCAAAACTAACAACATCACTGAAGCTGGCACCGGGGGTGGTGGTGGTGCGAAAGTAGCTGACAAATTCGCCGGCGACTATTCGAATCCGGATTCATTCGATGCGGATCTCGAGGAGGCTCTAAAACGCAGCATGGCTGAAAAGTAGATAGAAAAAAATTAATGAAGCGTATATTTTTTATTTATTTAATACATAAACAAAAGAAAATCTAATTTAACAACTCTCGTTCCAATCATACCAGTGGTTAGCAGATCCTGTGTTGTGTAGCGGTGCTTTAAATATAACATAATATAATAATATCATGTAAGATATGGATTTTTGAATCCTAAGAAAATTAATATTTAAGAATGATATTTTTATTTTATAAAACAAAATTTCGATTAGAATGTATGTTTTTTTTGTTTAGAAAAAAAAAAAATTATTTACCTTTAGTTCGCAGTGTAGTTTATCGTTAAATTATTATTATTTTGTTTATTATATAATATATATTTTTTTTTGTTTTTTAAAGCAAACTAGTCGCTCTTGAGTTTTTTTTGCAAAGAAATAAAAGGCACTGTTTGATGAAATGATAATTCCATTATATTGATAGAAATGATGTTATGTTTAATTAAAGGTTTCATTTATATGTTAGTAGTTATAGTTTATACATAGATATATATTTTTTTGTTCTTTTTTTTTTTAATAAAAAAAATAAAGTATTTACCTGCTTGTTAGAAAGAGAAACACAGACCGAAAGGAGGATAAATTCTTCTTTATTGCTATATTTTACCTTTAATAATAGATACAAATAAATACAAAAACAACAAATAATTAAAAAAACACTTCTTTTTATCTGACGGAGGTTTTTAATAAAAAAAAAAACGAAACAACAGCCTAAATTTACTAAATAAATAAATTTATATCTATAATACAGTTTGTACGCAAAAATGAAAACCACCAGTTGGAATCGGTTATTAACAGTCAAGTGTAGGGAAAAAATAGAAAATAGTTGAGTTTCCTGATATAAGCCATATCTTAAAAGAGCAAGTAAGAGAAGATAAGATTAGAGTTTCACTGGTTGTTTTCCACTAACAAATAGTGGGCTCTTGGAAATATATTTGTTCTACACAATTCCTATCAATTTTTAAATAAAAAAAAAACAATCAAGAATCGTTTCTATATTAAGAGCAACAAACTTCAATAGTATGTACGTAGTGCGTACTGAGTAGTATCCGAGATATTTTTACAGGAACGGATTCACTTTACTTTAGCAATTTAATTCAAAATATTAATTCGTGACTTAAGCCCACAAAAAAAATGCATATTGACACTAGTCACACTAATGATTTCAAGTGAAATCGCCAGGGTGAAACACCAATTTTTGTGGATTAAAGGCATTTAAAAACTATTTTCAATCAATAATTCAACAATTTTAATTAAATCTTGCGAAGTCTTCTACTTCGCTGATATATTTCAGTAGTATGTATTCGTAGAGTATTAATAAAAAAAAATTTCTTAGTAAAATTTATAATTTAATTTATTGACATTATTCCTCGGTGAGTACTTTAAGGTGCTTTAACAAATAAACTAATTTATGAATTAAAATTAATTTTTATTTCTTCGATTTATTTTCGGTCAGTTTGTCTTTGAAGAGCTGCTTCAACTCTTCAGAACCCTCCTCATTGAGGCTCTTATAGTAAGGTAATTCTGCCATTCGATCCATCCAAGCTAAAAGCTTTGAATATTTTGTTTCATTTATCGGAGCTACATCGTTCACTGATGAAATTGTTGCAATGCAGCACAAATCAGCAATGGTCAGATCAACGCCGCATAGATAGCGGTCTTCCTTTAGGAAGTTCTCCAAGATATCCCAGCATTTCTGTATGTATGCAATCTTATCCATTGAACAATCAGTCGACCCATAGTATAATATAGGCTCATATAGCATCCTAGCTCGAGCAAACAAATAACCAGAGTCGAAATGCAGGCGAGCATCAACATTAGCACGTTTAGCCAGATCCTTTGGATAAAGTTTATCATCATTGCCGTATTTGCCAACGAGATATGCACAAATTGCATGACTGTCATATATGATTACTCCATTGTCATCCAAAGTGGGAATCGTATGTTGTGGATTCATTTCGATGAACTCTGGTGTAAGATGTTCACCTTTAAGCAAGTTGATTGGACTTTGTTTTGTAGAAATTAAATAAGTTAAAAATTCACCAACAAGTTTATTTATTAAAAAAAAATATATATTTATTTGAACTTACCGCAATTCTAATTCAACATCAAGAGCAGCGGCCGTAAGTAGTACAGCTCTTGAAGGTGGACTTAGGGTTGCATAGTACAAAACTGGTTTACCCATCTGAAAAGCATTACAAATTGACATTACACCCAAAATTGCAAAAACTGAATTTACCCCTTTTCACACTACAAAATCAAAATCCTACGGTCCATATTGGGAGTATTTTCTTTTAAGGAAATACAAAAACAAAAAATAAACCCACCTCCACAATATTCGGCTTTGCCCGAATTTTGTCTTTGTTTTGAAACAAACTGTAAAATTTCTTGACTGTTTTTTTTTTAACGAAATAAAATAATTTCTTAGCTACTTTTATTAAGAGAAAATTATGTTCATGCTTAATGGCCAAGATTAATTGTTTTGTATCTTACCAGTTTAAGTTTAAAATTTTTTTAATAAAAAAAATGAAGTATCTATTTACCTTTCAGCTTGTTTGAGAGATAGCCAAAGTCAAAGAACTTTCAATAAAAAGTGTACCTATCTACAATACCAATATAAAATAAGAATTGCGTTAAACGGTAATGTTAAAATGTTGTGCTGGAGCCAACAGTGCCTACTGATTGACGATTACAGTCGATTGTTGAAATATGTATATTAGAAAAAAATTAAGAGTACATACGTCTTCAAGTATGTAGGTACTTCAATCAAATCTTATCAATATGTGGAGGGGATAATATAAAATAAAAAATTGTTCCTTTCAAAGGTTTGTATTTCATTAAACAGGTTAATCTTTGTATACTTTAATAATGTAGATAATAATTATCTAAGAATGAAAGAATGAAATAATGAAATAAGTTAGAATTTAGACAGAGAGAGAGAGAATAAAACTTCATGTAGTGTTAACTACAGAAAATAAATACAAATTATTTTCTTAAAAAAAAATTATCAATTGGTTTTTATTTCTACTATATAAATATCGGGTATTCTAATGTTAGACACCAAATAATACACTGTTAACAAAATTAGTTAAGAAATTTCCTTCAGCTTTTAGAAATTAGTCAAAACATCTCTTAACACCACCAACGATGTCCAACACACATATGACGCAATACACATTTTTAAATGTAGATATCAAAGAAGTACAAAAAAGTTAATAATATGTATGAGGCTATTCAAATGTTACGGACTGTACATTTTTCTCGAATCCGAGATATCTCCCAGAAATACATCTGTAAATGCTCCCCAATTAGTACTTTGATCAATGTATGTATTTTTTAATTTAAAAAAATTAAATTCAAACCCTCAAATTTCAATTCAATTTTTGGAAGTTAAAAAATCCCCTAACACTTGGAAAATTAAAAACAAGATAGAAATGGGCTTGAGACAATTTTTATAGAACGACGGCCGCGATGTACATATAAAACAAATATAGTTTAAAAAAGATGGCACTCGATTTGCGGCTGAATTAATAGCTTTAGCAACTTTAAAATAGCTTATTCATGATCTGGGCGTTACTACCTTCCCATATAACGGTATCACACGATAATAAATTTAAAAATATTTTGTTTTCCATCTAAAGTGAGTTTATGTAGATTGTACTGTAGGTACTTAATTTCGATCGATGTCTGGATTTTCAAAGCAGATTTTTATTAGTTAGATAATATATAAGTTTATGTACATACATTAATGAGAGTATTCTTAAAAGTTCTTCATACAAACATATGAAGAACTTGTTTTAAAGAGAACTAAAGATGACAATTCCTAATGTTCAAAAAATCGATTTGATGACACTAATCACGAACAAATTGCCGGTGATTATCAAATCAAATCAAATAAAAAAAACAACTCATTCGAAAACAAATTCCAAGAATTTGAATATTAATTCAAAGAATATCTTCTTTTGTTTTTAATCGATTAACAAACTTGAATTTTGTTTGTTTTCTCATTTACATTTAATTAATATTTTTTTTGGAAAAACTTTTAAAATTAACCTTAAAATAAATTATTCATTGACTTTAAAATTTTAATTTTTGTTTAAAACTACACTTCAGTTGAAGTCAAGTTTAACATTTAGCTAAAAGCTTTAATTTTGAAGAAGACAAATAAAAAATGTTACGTTTTGGTAACGTAATGTCCAAATGCTATAATTTGTATGCTCAAACGAAAAGGATTTTTGGTCAAATTTCTTTCATAGTCAAAGAAAACCTAAAAATTTCGTAGCTTTTTTGTCTCACTTGGAATATGTCCAGTCATTCTACAGAAATAATATGGCATATAGGAAAAATATAGGTACATAGTTGACATAAGTTGATAGGTACATAAGTTGATGCAAGTAGATAAAAGCATCGGTCGAAAGTTGGGTACCGAATAGTACCGTTATACACAAGGAAAAATATCTCTTGCAATTTCTTTTCTCGAAATATTCGTAAAGATTTTGTCTCATCTCTTGGATAGCATAATTTATTATAGAGTATTACATTGATATAAACCTACGTTATAATCTCAGTCTTTAAAATATTTATTAAAATCTTGAGCTAAAATTATATTTGCCGTTAATAACTAAACAATTTATTTATTTATTTTTTCAACAAAAAAAAATATTTAGAAACATATGAATAATAACAACATAATTATTACAAACATCATAAGTTAGGAATAAAATAATATTCTTATTTCTTCGATTTATTTTCGGACAATTTTTCTTTGAAGAGCTTCTTCAACTCTTCAGCCCCCTCCTCGTTTGTGCTCTTATAGTAGGGTAACTCCGACATGCGTTCCATCCATGCCATAAGCTTTGGATATTTGGTTTCATTGATTGGTGCTACTTCATTGACTGATGTAATTGTTGCAATACAGCATAAATCAGCAATAGTCAGCTCATCACCGCACAGATAGGGGTCTTCCTTTAAAAAGTTCTCCAAGATATCCCAGCATTTTTGAATATAAGCTATCTTATCAATTGAACAATCAGTCGACCCATAATATAATATAGGCTCATACAACATCCTTAATCGAGCAAATAAATGACCTGAATCCAAGTGTAATCGAGCATCAACATTAGCACGTTTAACCAGATCTTTTGGATAAAGTTTATCATCAGTGCCGTATTTGCCAACAAGATATGCACAAATTGCATGACTGTCGTAGATAATAACTCCATTGTCATCCAAAGTGGGAATGGTATGCTGTGGATTCATTTTGATGAACTCTGGTGTGAGATGCTCACCTTTGAGCAAGTTGATTGGACTTTTATTTTTGGAGAAATAAAATTACATAGGTAAATATACACACAAATTGATGAAAATGATTATTTACCGCAATTCTAATTCAATGCCAAGAGCAGCGGCCGTAAGCATTACAGCTCTTGAAGGTGGACTTAGGGTTGCATAGTACAAAGCTGGTTTACCCATCTGAAACAATGTAAAATTTAAATCTTTAATTTATGTATGTATCTTAAAAGGCTTTACGCCCAAATCCTTCCGCAAAATTTTCCACGTAGTGCTGTAACAAAGGCCTAACTGCTGGGAACGCCGCCGAATCGACATTTCGCGGTCTTCTGTCACACTAGCTGATACGGCCGCAATTTTTTCTTCACTACGCACAGCACGTAAACGTGTTGGTGGTTTAATGTCCAACAAAGTAAATTTGGTGCGAAATTTAGTCACAATCTTCCGAATAGACTGCTCAGAAGGTCGAGAATGCCGACCATAAAATGGAAGCAGCGCGCGATGAACATTTCGAACCGAGCACGAATTTTGATAGTAAAATTCAATAATTTGCAAGCGCTGCTCATTTGTAAGACGATCCATGGTTAAATTGCAAAGTGCAAACCAAACTGAAGCTGTTTGACAGTGACACAAGGTACTAAACATAGATCAAAAATATAAAGATATACCAATCCTCGGCTGTCAAACTGGCTTGCCTACAAGCTGAAAAAACAGCTGACCGTGGTAGAATGGATCAAGTTGCAATAGTATAGTTAAAACACACATACTAGTGCAACTTTATCCATTCTACCACTAAAATGGCGGAACTTTATGCATTCTACCACTAAAACGGCGGCCATTTTGGCTATGTTCAAAAAGCATATCATCTAGTGAAACGAATCATAAAGTCTAGACCTCACCTTATATTATTAAATTTGCAGTGGAATTTTCGGGTAATTATTGTATTAGATCGAAAGAGTAATGATTCATATTTTCATACAAAATAAAAATAAATATGAAATCGAAAATGTTGTTTTTTCCTTTTTAAGGCTTTTCAAAAAAAGAGTTTCAAATTACAATGACAAAAACAATAATTTTGAACGAATTTATATTTTTTTAAAATTACCATTTCGAAACTCTTCCGATTTACTGCAATTTATTTGTTTAACATCGATGTTTGCAGTTTTTAATTTCAAACAAGTTTTATTAAAAACATCTAGTGACTCCTCTAGTTTAAAAAAAAACTCTATAAAATGCAAAAACAGCTAGAAATAAGATAAGAAACTGCAAATTTTATCTTGTTTCCGTAATTTTTGTGAATTAAAATCAAATTTTCAATACATAAATAATTATTATTTATTATTGTATGCTTTTTTTTCATTAATAGCAGTTTTTTATTATGACCCATGATCCATATGGATCATCCTGCGAAAATAAAACAACTTCACAGTGGCGAGAATCAGCAGCCTGTTTTCGGTTCATGAAACGTGAACCCGATAAAGAGCAGGTTCGTGTGTTGTTGTTGTTATGTATGTTATTTGATGATCCATATAGATCAATTCTGATAATAAAAAACGGCTAAAGTGTTTTTTTTTTAACAATTTGAATTTGTTTTGAAAGATCTAGTTCAATTTTTTTCTGAACAAATTAGAAATTTTTCTGAACAAATCGATTTATATGGTTGTAAGGAATTCGACATAAGAAATAAGATTATTTAACTCTTTTTCAAATAAAATCTATTTTGAGTTAAAGAAAAATCATGATTTTTCATATTTTTTTTCTGTTAGATTTTATTAGTAGTCGAGAAATGTGGGCCTTCCATTTATGGCCAAAAGAAATAGGGCCTTACTAATAACCAAATTTAGTAAATAGTTAAACGAAAATCTCCATATTACAGAACATTCGCATACTAATAAGGAATTTAGTCTCCAGGACCCATGTTCTGTAACTCGGCGATAACTTTTAACGGCGAGAAACGGCGAAAAATGGAACAAAACCCATAGGATTCCTATGAGTTTTGTTCCATTTTTGTTCCATTTTTCGCCGTTTCTCGACGCGAAAAGTTATCGCCGAGTTACAGAACATGGGTCCAGGTTATTCACTAGCAAGACGTTAAAATTTAATACATGGAAATCCATCTTTAAGCTGAACACTAAACTCATGAATTCAAGGAATTCCTAAATGCATCCCGTAGATCGGAAAAGAAGAACCCATCGAACACTAAGTTCAATATTCTTTGTTTTTAGTTTTGTGTTTTTTTTTCTTACTTTTTTTGGAAGTTATAACTTTACAATGAAATGTCTCATTAGGGGTATTCCCGATCCGATGCAAACTGGTCTTGCATCATTGCAAAAGTGCAAAGTTTTTTTTTTACAATGGGGTTAGGGTATAGCAATTTTACACTTTTGCATTTTTGCAATGATACAAGACCAGTTGCATCGGATCGGGAATACCCCTATTATTTTAAGTAGAGTTTTTTTTAGCATATCCTTTGTTGTTACTTAATACATATTTATGACATACAAATAAATGAAAAATATATAATTTATGAGAAGTGCTTTCCTATAAATTGCGTTCTATATACCCAGTCCCACGTGCATTAGTTGATGGAATCGCTTCTTAATTTTGGGAGTGTCCTTGAATAAATATATATCTTTCGTTACTTGAACTCATTTTTGTAAATATTTGTTTTTTTTGACGCGAAATTAATGAAATTGAAAATCCAAGAAAGTTTGACATTTATTATTATAATATTAAAAGTGACAAGATAATGGGATTTGAAGATTTCGGTTCTGACGAGCACAGGACAAAATTTATTGCCAATGATGTTTTGGTTATAATGGCCCAGGGAATTGCGAGAAGGTGGAAACACCCGATCGCCTACTATTTTGTTAAATCAAGTTGCCCGGCTGCAATTCTTAAAAATCTGTTAGTTAAAGCAATAAACGCGCTTCAAAAAATTGGCTTTATACTAGTTCACCTGGACCCATGTTCTGTAACTCGGCGATAACTTTTCGAGGCGATAAACGGCGAAAAATGGAACAAAATCCATAGGATTCCTATGAGTTTTGTTCCATTTTTGTTCCATTTTTCGCCGTTTCTCGCCACGAAAAGTTATCGCCTAGTTACAGAACATGGGTCCTGGACCCATGTTCTGTAACTCGGCGATAACTTTTCGAGGCGATAAACTGCGAAAAATGGAACAAAACCCATAGGATTCCTATGAGTTTTGTTCCATTTTTTGCTGTTTCTCGCCACGAAAAGTTATCGCCGAGTTACAGAACATGGGTCCTGGTTTCTGATCAAGGACCTAATTTTTTTTTGCGGACTTCCTCGAGAACTTGGTTGAACTTAACAAACAAACAAACCTTTCAAAGCACTCAGCACTCAATAAAATATAAAAAAAAACTGCTGAAGGTTGATGACAAAAGAAATTATATGTGTGTTAAGGTTCCCCCACACCAACGCGTGGTTTTCATTGACAACCACGTGTTGTTATTATTGTTTTCGTCGTCGCCGCAACAGTTTCGTACTGGTTTGGGGGAGCCTTTAATCAGCATATATTGCGTGAATAATATGGCGGCATGAAAAGAATCTATACGTGGAAACGTTAAAATTTGATCAAAATTTGAATATCCATAGGCAAGTTGGTTGCGTTTTATTTCCACATAATCTTATTTTTCTTCTACTTTGAAACACTGTGCATTCGTGTGAATTTCTACACAAACGTTTGTCAATATTCATATAATAAAAATAAAACGTGTAGAAACTCACAAATTCCAAGTTTGTTTAGTTTTGTTTAGCAACCAGTGCCATTAAGTAAAAGAACACACCTGTTTAAAAGTGTGTCTGCACCCTCAAAAGAAAACATTTTAAACACATCCCTCAAATTCTTATTTGTAAATTCTTCTAATGTCAAATAAAGTTCATGAATTCTCGAATGGCTGATTTTCCGATTCTGAAATTGAATTGGAGGACCTAAAAAATAATTACACAGCATCACAGCCATTTATATTGAAGAACAAGAACTCACAAGATAGCTATACTCCCCAGCGTATGCGAATTGGCGTATGCGTTGTCAACAGCGACATGCTCATTATGAGAAACACAAGGACCATCAGAGGAAATTGTAGAACACATTCGGGTAAGTTCCTTACTTTATTTTTTTGCTGCCAGTAGTTCAGAAATAAATTCCACAATTATAGCGCAAGGTTCGCAGCAATGAAGGTAACGGTGAATCGAATGATCAAGGTCCAAGGACTTCCTGAAGAAAGTAACTCTCCATCAGAGTGTAATGGTTTATTGAGCTTGAAAGCCATGTAGTGGATGCATCTATATTTTGGATAAAAAGAATTGGTTCACAATCGGTTAATTATACTGGAGATTACAACATGACACCGGATCGTGGGTGCTGCGTGGATAGCAAATATGCAACAATAATTCGTGATTTGAAGCGATGCAGGGAGCGGAATTTTTTGAAGAAAGTTCATGAAAGAAAGTGTCGCAAGCGGTGGAAAAATTCTGATTCCAGCTTTTGTTTTGGGAATAGCACAAGTATTATGTATTCTCTTGAATATCCAATTTACTTTGCGTGGAGCTTAACGGAGAAAGCAAAACGGAGAGAAGACGGTGAAAGTTAAGATGTCTTTGGAGAACATGACTTTCAGACTTCCGTGCTCATGCGGATGCAAAAGGTGAGTACTCGATGTGAATCTATTGGTGGGAATAAAATTATAAATAATTTAACTCATTTCAGGTATAATGCAATTCATTCAAATTGCGAAACCAGAATGAAACGTGATGCTATCCCACGGCGAGGCAGAGCGTATGCTGTTTCTACTGGCCAAAAGCAAAGAAGAATTCAAAATCGATTGTTTTATGCCAGGTAGTGGTAAAACTTGTATAATAAATACACCGGTCAAAATGCCAGTTCATGCATCTCTGTGCTTCCTTAAAGCCTAGGCAAAGCAACGCCCAATCCCTAGTCGTCTTCACGGATTAAAATGTCTTGTTCACGGATTAAAATGTGTAAAATGTTTCTTAAATCAGTGATAGCAGGCTATATAACAATTTGCTGTCAAAACGCATAGAAAAAAAACTCGGTTTTTGGAAATTTGTTGACAAAAAAGTTACCAATTAAGTTACCATTAATTCATAATTTTTTTTTTACTCAATGAACTTGTAATGTAAGATAAAATCATTATAAAAATAAAAATTATAATTTTCTATTCCAAAGCGAACTTTGTATGTAACTTAAAACATGAATTTTACACAATAAGAAGATTTAAAACAAATATAAACTTATGAAACCAGTGCCTACGTTCTACATGGGCAAATAGCAGTTGAGAAACTATGAAAATTGAAACAAATTACAAGAGTTTTGTTCAATTTTCCAAAGTTTCTCGACCAAGTTAACACAACAATTCTTTCTATATGACCATGAGTCTATATGAGCACCAATGTCCTCCACTCCCGATCCATTCTTTTTCTCATTTCATTAGTTCATAACGAGAACAGTCTATGGCGGTCTCAAAACTGACCTGATATTTTCATCAACTACTTGATTTTGCTGATGCTACCGGCCTGTCGATATTTTAACTCAATTCAAGCTCAATACACAAACAGACAACAAACAAAATACAAACAGATGCTCTTTCTAAATTTCTTAAATCTTCGTTATTACCATTAATAATTTGTATGGAAATTTCATTTTCACTCAAACTGAGTAACTGACTTAACTAATCAATAGTGATTTGATTATAAATATTTATTTTTGTATAAAAAACAAAAAATGACCTTAAAGTTGAGTTAGACTCAATTCGCAGATCCTTCATCATTCTGTAATTGGGTTGATTATTTCAAGAACCTTCTGTATAAAATTTGTATGGAAATCGGTGAAACCGGTAACGAGTAAGTCAAAATAGAACAACTAGTTCTATGGCAGGTACAGTTGATAAGTTTTTGTAAGAATTTTGTAAAACAAGTATAAAACAAGAGTGTCTAAAGACCCGACAGCGCGTACGCGATAATGATGTCGCGTACGCGAAATTAAGTGCTTTTCACTCCTATGTTTATTTTGCTTGCTTACATTAAATATAGTACTAGCACCCAGCATTACGGCGTATAAACAGTGAAGTATGTATGGGGGGGCATGCTTCCCCCCTGCTTGGGCTCACTATAGGATTTGGGGTAGGTGCGAGGTTGGGTGCATGCAAAGTTTCTTTTGAATATTTTAAAGAATCTGGAATCTGCATCAGTTTCACGTACGCGAAATCATTTTCGCGTACGCGCTGTCGGGTCTTTAGACAGATTCATAAAACAATATAAAACAAGTTTTTTGTAAAAGCTGAAAGTTTTAATAGTAACAATTTCAGCCAAATTAAAATTTCAAAAGTTATCTTTTAAAAGAAACATATTTTATATTTTTGTAATACAATTAAGTTTTTTGTTTCAATAAAAACAAGATAACATAATACTTACAATTTTTTATTAAGGAGACATAAGCCAAGTTACTTTGGAGTTGGGAAACTATTCATGAAAAGATGCAAACGAAAATCTAATTACTATCAACTACTTTATCATTTACTTTATAACAATGTATTATTGTCTTTAATAACAACATGTGTTTTATTTGGCATATTGTTCATAAACAATAAACAGTATATTTTATTTTATAAATTCATAAACAAACACAAAATGGCAGTGGAAGTGTAATATAAATTTCCAAAGGAATATAGGTATGCCAAAAGAAAAAATATAGGAATGCACCAACAATATTCGTTGTTATGACAATCATTGTGATCCTTTGACTCCAGTAATATGGATTTGTGAACGCCTTTTTCTTTTAATGATAGCTACGATCGAAAACTTTGTGAAATGTAATTCACATTTCCCAAAGTTTTTGATCGTGCTAATACTGTGACTCCTTCCCATTAATGCAAGATCACCACCAGTCATGACGACATTAATGCTCTGCCAATTTTAGAAAATTTGATTTGAAGTTGGATCGCCTCAATTATTGTCGTTATGGACTGCTTTAATTCAGTTAAATTCCTGGGCTTCGTTTTGTACACCTCTTGCTTGACATAACCCCATAAAAAGAAGTCTGGTGCAGTCAGGTCAGGTGACCTTGGAGGCCAGCGAGAGTGGAGTTCCTAGAAATTAATTTGTTTGCGAATTTTTTGTTTAGCTCCGCCATAACTGGTCTGGCTATATGTGCAGTTGCTCCATCTTGCTGAAACCAAACGCTGTTGAATGGTATACGTCTTTGGCGCAGTTCTGGGTAAAAAAACTCCTTCAACATCTTTAAATAACGGTCCCCATTGACAGTAACGGTTACACCGTTTTCTTCAAAGAAGTACGGCCCGACAATACACCTTGATGAAACTGCGCACCACACAGTGACTCGTTCTGGGTGCAGTTCCGTCTCATGGAGCATTTCTGGATTAGACTCATTCCATATACGGCAATTTTGCTTGTTTACATTGCCGTTAAGATCAAAATGGGCCTCATCAGACATGAACAAACAATTGATCAATGTGTTGTCTTCTTCGGCCATTGATATCATTTTTTGGCAAAATTCCAGGCGAACAGGCAAATCCTGAGGGTTTAACTTGCTAGTAATTTGGACTTTGTACGGAAACAAGTTTAAATCGTCATGAAGTATCCGTTGTAATGACCGTCTACTAATTCCAATTTGCCCCGATAAGTTTCGGGTCGAAACGTTCGGATTGGCCTGTATTGCAGATGCTACTGCTGCGATTGTATCCTGAACCCGAACATTGGCATCTCGATGGTACGGCCTTCGTGCGATGCTTCCAGATTCGGCAAACATGTTTACAAACCTCATAATGGTCCATCTACTCGGGGGATTACCGCCAAACTCCCGCCTAAATTCCCTTTGGACGGAAATGACGGACTGCAAAGCATGGTACCGTTGCACTATCCAAATTCTTTTCTCCGTATCCCAAGCATCCATTTTTATAAATCTAAATAGTAACCTATAAAATAAAAAAAAAATAAGCCGATTACTCACACAGAAAAAAAGTTATTACGTTTTATTTTTGTAGCACGATTCGTGCGCCACCCTGTATGTAGGTACTTCAATCAAATCTTTTCAATATGTGGAGGAGATAAGATAAAATAAAAAATTGTTCCTTTCAAAGGTTTGTATTTCATTAAACAGGTTAATCTTTGTATACTTTAATAATGTAGATAATAATTATCTAAGAATGAAAGAATGAAATAAGTTAGAATTTAGACAGAGAGAGAGAGAATAAAACTTCATGTAGTGTTAACTACAGAAAATAAATACAAATTATTTTCTTAAAAAAAAATTATCAATTGGTTTTTATTTCTACTATATAAATATCGGGTATTCTAATGTTAGACACCAAATAATACACTGTTAACAAAATTAGTTAAGAAATTTCCTTCAGCTTTTAGAAATTAGTCAAAACATCTCTTAACACCACCAACGATGTCCAACACACATATGACGCAATACACATTTTTAAATGTAGATATCAAAGAAGTACCAAAAAGTTAATAATATGTATGAGGCTATTCAAATGTTACGGACTGTACATTTTTCTCGAATCCGAGATATCTCCCAGAAATACATCTGTAAATGCTCCCCAATTAGTACTTTGATCAATGTATGTATTTTTTAATTTAAAAAAATTAAATTCAAACCCTCAAATTTCAATTCAATTTTTGGAAGTTAAAAAATCCCCTAACACTTGGAAAATTAAAAACAAGATAGAAATGGGCTTGAGACAATTTTTATAGAACGACGGCCGCGACGTACATATAAAACAAATATAGTTTAAAAAAGATGGCACTCGATTTGCGGCTGAATTAATAGCTTTAGCAACTTTAAAATAGCTTATTCATGATCTGGGCGTTACTACCTTCCCATATAACGGTATCACACGATAATAAATTTAAAAATATTTTGTTTTCCATCTAAAGTGAGTTTATGTAGATTGTACTGTAGGTACTTAATTTCGATCGATGTCTGGATTTTCAAAGCAGATTTTTATTAGTTAGATAATATATAAGTTTATGTACATACATTAATGAGAGTATTCTTAAAAGTTCTTCATACAAACATATGAAGAACTTGTTTTAAAGAGAACTAAAGATGACAATTCCTAATGTTCAAAAAATCGATTTGATGACACTAATCACGAACAAATTGCCGGTGATTATCAAATCAAATCAAATAAAAAAAACAACTCATTCGAAAACAAATTCCAAGAATTTGAATATTAATTCAAAGAATATCTTCTTTTGTTTTTAATCGATTAACAAACTTGAATTTTGTTTGTTTTCTCATTTACATTTAATTAATATTTTTTTTGGAAAAACTTTTAAAATTAACCTTAAAATAAATTATTCATTGACTTTAAAATTTTAATTTTTGTTTAAAACTACACTTCAGTTGAAGTCAAGTTTAACATTTAGCTAAAAGCTTTAATTTTGAAGAAGACAAATAAAAAATGTTACGTTTTGGTAACGTAATGTCCAAATGCTATAATTTGTATGCTCAAACGAAAAGGATTTTTGGTCAAATTTCTTTCATAGTCAAAGAAAACCTAAAAATTTCGTAGCTTTTTTGTCTCACTTGGAATATGTCCAGTCATTCTACAGAAATAATATGGCATATAGGAAAAATATAGGTACATAAGTTGATCAGTTTCATCAATGCAAGTAGATAAAAGCATCGGTCGAAAGTTGGGTACCGAATAGTACCGTTATACACAAGGAAAAATATCTCTTGCAAATTTTTTTCTCGAAATATTCGTAAAGATTTTGTTTGCATCCAATCGGTTTTACATTCTAAATTTTTACGGTTTACCGTACCATCTTTTGGATAGCATAATTTATTATAGAGTATTACATTGATATAAACCTACGTTATAATCTCAGTCTTTAAAATATTTATTAAAATCTTGAGCTAAAATTATATTTGCCGTTAATAACTAAACAATTTATTTATTTATTTTTTCAACAAAAAAAATATTTAGAAACATATGAACTATATAATAATTACAAACATCATAAGTTAGGAATAAAATAATATTCTTATTTCTTCGATTTATTTTCGGACAATTTTTCTTTGAAGAGCTTCTTCAACTCTTCAGCCCCCTCCTCGTTTGTGCTCTTATAGTAGGGTAATTCCGACATGCGTTCCATCCATGCCATAAGCTTTGGATATTTGGTTTCATTGATTGGTGCTACTTCATTGACTGATGTAATTGTTGCAATACAGCATAAATCAGCAATAGTCAGCTCATCACCGCACAGATAGGGGTCTTCCTTTAAAAAGTTCTCCAAGATATCCCAGCATTTTTGAATATAAGCTATCTTATCAATTGAACAATCAGTCGACCCATAATATAATATAGGCTCATACAACATCCTTAATCGAGCAAATAAATGACCTGAATCCAAGTGTAATCGAGCATCAACATTAGCACGTTTAACCAGATCTTTTGGATAAAGTTTATCATCAGTTCCGTATTTGCCAACAAGATATGCACAAATTGCATGACTGTCGTAGATAATAACTCCATTGTCATCCAAAGTGGGAATGGTATGTTGTGGATTCATTTTGATGAACTCTGGTGTGAGATGCTCACCTTTGAGCAAGTTGATTGGACTTTTATTTTTGGAGAAATAAAATAACATAGGTAAAAATACACACAAATTGATGAAAATGATTATTTACCGCAATTCTAATTCAATACCAAGAGCAGCGGCCGTAAGCATTACAGCTCTTGAAGGTGGACTTAGGGTTGCATAGTACAAAGCTGGTTTACCCATCTGAAACAATGTAAAATTTAAATCTTTAATTTATGTATATAATATTAGGTGTGTTCATTTACTATTATTATTTATTGTATTATTCATACTTGAATGTCAGTTTATTAGACTTGACCATTCTTTATTCCGTCAATTTCATTGAATTTCTGAACAACAACAACAACAACAACTTAAAGGTGCTACCACCAATGGTATACGAATTAATTTATAATTCGTTTTAATTAATTATTAATTAATTATAGGTGTGTTCATTTACTTTGAAATTCTGAGCATTTGTGTGATGGTCTACACATTTCAATTTTTATATAGGTATGAACTTTGACAGACTTTTGTGTAGAAATTTACAAAAGTTTCAAAGTAGATATAGAACACACTTATTGATTTTTAAAATGAATAATGGCGTTTTTGATTGGTCGCCCAGAAGCTTTATGAACCCCAGAAAATGACAATTCTTCTTCTCGATAGAAGAATAGAAGGGTTGTTAAATATCAATATCAATTTTCAATATTTATCCACATGTCAATTGAGCATTATAATCGTAAATAAGGGTGTTTTTTAGCTCTAAATTTAGTTCAAACTAATTGCGTAAAGAAACTTTTAAAGAAAAAAAACTTTTTATGTAATATTATGTAAAATAGAATTAAGAACCAATTGTACATATATGTATATTTCAGTTCTATAAAATTATTATTATTATTATTAGAAATTTTAAACGACCGTTAACGTGAATTTTGCTGAGGGATCTGTTTATATTTCAAAGATGCTAGTGTTGTGTTTTTTTTGTTTGATTTTTTATGTGTACATAAATGCAGTCGATCAGTTAAGGTATAAACTCTATATTCGTAGGTAACTTTCATATGCAAGCAATACATATAAATATTATGAACATGACACATTTGAAGTCGTTTGAGTCATTTTCTTATCTTACAGATTCTTCGATACTCCGGGAGTCCGTTTTCAAAAGTTCGTCACTTTGTATTTTGTTTTATTTTTTTTTCACTATGAATATTTTCATGTCACCCTGTTCTCGTTATCATAATATATGAGTATGAGAAAAAAAAAAACAAACAAACAAATATATGAGTGTGTGAGTGGAACATACGAGTACGCGTACACGGACATTTTGAGATTTGTAGTTATTATTTTTTTTTAGTTTGCACTTAATTGGCTTCACTATACCTATACCAAAGCAAGGCACATAATATATAAGATCTTTGAGGTCTAACTAAAAAACAAAAAATGCTTCATATTAACTACTACGTGGTAAGTTAGTCATAATGTACTAGAAACAGTCTTATGCAAATGTTATGATATCAGCTTCCGTTTCGAGTTATCTAATCCCAAAAATAAAAATAAACAAAACAACAACAAAAAAAAAACAAAACAAAGATTTCTTAATTATCAGCCGGCACTTTTCATTCTTATCTTTGTTTGTAATCAAACAATTTAGCTATGTATCATTATTCGAAGAAGATATTCGTAGGGGAAATTTCCACTGTATTGTTTAGATGAAAAACATTTGCAAGAGTGTGAAAATACATATTTTATCATTTAGGTATTTTATTTATTTAATGAACATATAATATGTAAATTTCATGTTTAATTTGAATTTGAACCCCCACTAACCTTAGTTTCTTAAAAAAAAAACAACAAAAATTATAAAAAAGACGTCAAGCACAAGTGAACCACAGCGATCAACTAAATCATGGGAGCGAAGCGAATTTTTTGGTGTATCTACGAACTACGATGTACCTATACATGATTTTAATAAAACAACAACAACATACTATAATAATATATACGACAGGTTTGATAAATGTTTGTATATCCAATCGAAAAGCACTTGTGCCTGTTAATTAAAAGCTCTTTCCAACAACACCAACAAGTGATCTTTTGTTGTTTGCTAGCTTAGTATTTTTTAATGCACTAACAGTTATTTTGTATGTGTATTTGTAGTTACGTATGGCGCAAAAAGTTTATCTATAGGGTAGGCGAAAAGTCATAAACTAAAATTTTATACTCAACACCCTGACGCTGGCCATTAGAATTTTTATTGAGTCTAAGACTTAAAGCATTTTACTTATGTATATTAAATTTGGAGTTATTTTGTAAAAATAATATACGGTTTAAGTACCTATCTTTTTATAATTTAAAATGAAATGAAAAGTAACAACATTTACTCAATACACAGTTTCTTCTACATAAGAATTGCCTTTAAGTATTAATTACGATTTAACTTAGGTACCTATATTGTTACTCACAAAAATATAAAACGTTCGCTAAAAATATTTTATTTATGTATTTATTTTAAAAATTTATAAGTAGTTATGTATAATTAAATCTAAACCTTTTTGATTTCATTCAACTTTCTGAAATAAAATGTTTATAAAATAATGTTTCGTACCAGAAAAAAAATATCACTCATACGCCACAGTATCCCATACTTTATTTAATCAACACATCTACTTAAAGGTAGTACTGAAGTACCTACTACCCACAACTTTTGCATGCAAATGAAAATATTAAGATATATTTTCAATAAATACTAGTTTGTATGTAGCAATGTACTTTGTACATTGGTATAAAGGTTCATTAGACACATCAAATTTCTGTGGAATTTCGATGAATTAATGGATTTTTTGCATAACATTGTGTGATTTTTGACCCATAAAATTCAACCCGGAATATTTGACATTTCACTTTTCACTTATTGTGAGTTTCACCTGAAATTTTATGTTTAAAAAATCCCCCTTATTGTGAACACTCATTTCGGGCGGAATGTAATGCCAACGCAATGCTATCAAGATTTGGATACAAACCTAAATTTTTACTCACAAAAGCTTTTAAAATTCCTGGTGAACAAAAAATTTTAAGGTGAAATATTTTTCGGGTTTAAACTAACAATAAGACTGTTTATTTTTTGCATGGAAACTGTATCTAGGCTTGCGGATCGAAAAAAAAAATTAATTTCTTTCGCAGGTGTCTTAAAAAAAATGTGATAAGTCGTAAAATGTTTCGGATTCCATAATAACTTCGATTAATAAAATATCTTGTGTAAAATAAACTCGATCATCAGTTTCTGTAATAGTAAGTCAAATTCCTATTTTATATATTTTATTGAAGCTTAAAGCTGTCCAAACACTTTGTGACGGTCGTCGTAAGAACAGATGGGTGCAGGCAAAAAAAAAGATGAATTTTGCCTCCTGTGAGGATTGAACTCACGACCCCTGGTTTACAAGACCAGTGCTCTGCCACTGAGCTAAAGAGGCTACGTCTTATTTGGATATAGAAAACTTCTAAGTGTTGTAATGCAGAAAATAACATGAATGTTCTCGGATCAAAGCCTTCATTGAAATTTTTCTGTATCTGGAGGAAACAGTCAGACAGTGTATGCACTTCGGACCATTGAAAAGTAAAAAAAATATGGATATCCAAAATACATAGATACTTACTTGCGCTGTTTTGCGTGTGTGGTTGAAATTCCGTGGGACTTCCTTAGAATTTATTGATTATCAAATCTATGAAAAGATCTTGTCCTTTAAGTTATTATAATTTCATAAAAAAATACAAAAGACTTTATATTAACTTGAGCTTTGTCTCACTTCCTTACCTTAGACAAAACAAAATATTTCTTGCTACATATTCGTATAGAATTTTCAAAATTATTTAATTGAATTGAATAAGTTAATAGTACTTAAAGTCTAGGAGGGAAATGATAACCTTTATCTCCACATCTTTTGAAAAACTGAATAGTAACCGATAGGTTTAGTTCAAGCATTTACAAAAACACTGGTCACATAAGATTTGTCTGGTGATTTTGATCAGAAAATGTTAACTCTAGGTTCCATTTTTGATTGACTAGAGTTGTAGGTATCGTATTAAAGGCCATTTGATATAGTTTTAGAAAGTTGTCTACATGTAAGACCCAGAGTAAAAGTAGCACTAGTTTCATACAGTGGACTATCTAATGTTCTCATTTGATACTCCAATTATAGAAAGTTACAGTTTTTAGTTATACAATTGGTCAAAAATAAAACCTGATTTGGATATATTGTGACCAATGTAACTGGACTATTACAATCGGGAATAAGGAGGAGAAATTTCTTCCCCCGAAAATGTTTCGTGAATGTCCCCTGGAATAAATTTCCCTTGAACAAAAAATTTAATGAAATGAAAATTTATTTCCGAAACCTACCAATAAAATCACGTCCCCAATTTTTTCAAAGGAGGGCAATTTTAACGATAGACCCATTAAATATTATTTGCTCATTGAAAATAGTGAAATAAAGGGTTTTCTTTGTTAAATCCAGATTTTTTTAACCAAATGCGAAAAAAAAATCAAAATCAGTCTTTTGACCGATCTCGTTAAAACAAAATTCAATAAGAAAAATAGATTTTTTTACCAATGGAAAACTCAATAGGATTGATCATTAAAATAAATTAGTAAAACAATCAACAAAACAACAACAAATTTGTAGAATTACAGAAAAAATGGCAATGGTGTTTGTATAGGAAGGGGCTAATCTCCTGAAAAATAAAGAATTCTGAAATTGACTTTCATATTAAAAAATCAATGTTTTGCCCAATGACAAATTCCATAAGAAACGTCTGCAATATCTGATAACAGATTTTTTTGGTGAAACACCATAGGTATTGCAAAATCAAGTACAAACCAGCCAGCTTTGCATTTAGAATTAACTATTAATTACTTGAAAATTCTTCGATTTTTTTAGAAATTAAGTTTATTCCAATGGATTTTCTTCTGTAATCAAATTTTAAAACACAACAGACGTAATTATTTTGCAACAACAAGAAAGAAAACACAAACAAAATTTTATCATCTTATTGAATAAAAAATAAACTTTATTCTTTGCAGCAAATGTATAGACTTCTTATGTAATTATTGTAGTTTTATTTTCAATATAAATATTGATTTTTTTTTTAACATTAATTCTATTATTTTTGTTTCCATTTTTTGAATTCGTTTTAATTGTGTGTATATTGATACTGCCTCTCATTTATATTAATAAAATAATAATATATTATAGTATACATAAATGTGTATATATACTTCTTTTTTTTTCTTTACAGTACTCTTGAATGTTTACATTAAATGTGTTGTTGTATAATTAATAATAATATTGGATTATAGTTCTCCAAGATTAGTAGGAAGAAGAGAAAACAAATAATAAAAAAAAAAAAAACTATGCGCGTTTTTCAAATAAATATTTTAAAATCATTACAAAAAAAATATATAAACTAGTAATAACTATAAATAAACAAATTAACATTTTTATTTGTTTTTCTTTTTAAATGTATTTTTTTTAATCGAATGTACAAATGTATAAAACATATACTATCACATGGTGCGGCAAAATATAAAGGAAAAATTTGTTAATTTAAATGCAAATTCATGGTCTGCGGCGATGAAGGGAATGAAAGACCATGAAAGACACGGCACTAAGCCATTAACTAACCAACTACACCAACTAATTGGGATAAAAACTCTGGATCTTATCTTTGAAATAAGATTTTTAAAACTTAAGTATGTATGTATAACAAACCATAGGCTTCAGCGCAATGACATCGACACAAATACATGGGTTAGCTGCATTTTAAGTTTCGAAGTTTTGTTCGAAAATTAAAAATGCGGCGCACGAAGCTGTATTCCTTCTTCTGTTGAAGATATTTTGTCCTTTTTGATTGATATTGTTTGTTTGCTTAATTTAGTCATATCGCATGAGAAACTGCTTAAGTCTATCAGGCAGGGGCAGCTTGTCTACGTCGTGTTTCTTTAGATTCAAGAGGATTGCATCACGACATGCGTTTTGAAGTGAGATAACTAAAAGAATAAGTAAAATAGAAAAATATGTAATTAAAATTTTTTTGAATTTATATCAATAACAATTATTGTAATAAGGTTATATTAGTTCCTGTCAACACATTATTTTGTATATGATCAGTAGAATAGATTTAAATAAAAGAATTTATTTAATTTTAATAAAATTTTATCTCCATCAATTCTCTGATTTATGGAAAATTATAAATCAAATCTTTGTACGCGTCTGAATAAAATTCTTTTCATACAAAATTTCATAATACTTCCGCTCATCAACGTATAGTTATCATTTCTGTTATTTCATTTCATTACTAAGTTCTTTAAATCTGCAATGAGGTTTATGCAATCATTTAACTTACTCCCATATAGCTGGACAATGCGAATTTGTTTTGTGGTACCATAAACATCTACAACTACATGTAATGGACCATTTTGATAAGGGATCTCTCTTGTACACGGACCTTGGTCAATTCCGTTGATAATAAAATGCATCTCCGCCTTGGACTTGTCCGTGTCAGTTGGGACAAACACCACTCCGATCCTGGATCCTTTATCTGTAAGAAGAATCCCCGAATTGTAGTCAGATTCTGGCTTGAGGATTCGCCTTGGAATCAATCCACGTGGTGTTCTCACGTAGACAGCATCGCCGAGAATATCTAAATACAAAATTTAAATAATAATTTGATCCCTCATCAGATTCTTAGAAATACCCACTATTGGCTTTCTTTCCATTGGAATCTCTACCACTGCCACTAGCTGCACCATCCTCATTGAGTTGTCTTTCAAACTTGGAAATTGGATAAATCCAACTTGTCCCCATGTTGGCCAAATCGGGAAGAGCATACTGTGGAAGGCCATCATTCGACGACACTATAACCTCAGGTAACAGCTGTGTGAGTCCCAAACGCATATGGCCCGACCATCCGCGCTCGTTTGCCTCAATCTCAATCAAAAATATCTCACCGGGCATCAGCGGCTTCTCGGAGAATGTGACTGCATCGGCGAAGCTAGCTTTTCGCAAAGCCACTGTGTTGTCATCGCAGAGTATGATATTCGCTCCATGGTAAGGATGGAATCTAGAAAGTGCCTGCCGCGTAGCTTTCGTTTGACGCGCACTTAGCGAAGAAGATGCTGATGTTGATGAAATCATTTTTTTTGTGTACTTAACTTGTTTATATTTTGTGATAAAATGATTTTGGCTTGCAGAAATGGCAGCAAATGGGATTGATAATATACACGCACTTAGCGGATATTTAATTCGCCTGGTTTTGGCGGTGTTTAGTTGTTTAAAATTGTATTTTATTTATTTATTTACACATTTAACACAGAAAATGCAATACAAGAAAAGGAAGTAAATTTTCTCTCTTTAAAAACAAATGACATATGAGATTAGAGATGACAGCGTCGAGGTTTTTTTTTTGTTAGATACGCCCTGCATTATCGACACATAACCGCACACTAAGTGGGTCACTATAGAGTTTTATTTACATTCACAACTCTGCATTTTTGATTCAACTGCTTTTAGACGACAGCAATTTTTAACTTCGTTTCTCTTTTTATTTCATTTCGGCTGCAAATTATTTTTAAAAGATATGAGCTTAATTTTCAAACAATAACGCCCATATTATTCACTCGATACATCCAGATTAAAACTTAAATCCAGATGTTAAGTATACAAATTCAATGTAAATACATCCGGATTTAAGTTAAATTTGGATGTATCGAGTGAATAATATGGGCGTAAATAGTAGAAAGAAAAAAAAGTGATAATTCTGCAACTTTTTCAATCTCTGCAATTTTGTTTACCCTGGTCAACACATATGTCCCCCATCAACGGGCTTAAAAATTGCATGGTGAAACTATGGAAAAGAGCAAGAAAACATGAAAAGAAAAGCCCTGTAGACATTCAATTCTATAAACAACTGAACTGGATTTATTTCGATGAATCAAAAGTTAATTTTTCATGTGGTGGGTATTAACTCTGCAGGGCAGATGGTTTTTTTGTTAAGGTAGTAAAGAAAAAAGACATGAAAAATAATTAAACGGAAGTAAAAAACAACACTAATAAAGCTAAGTACAGACGATTGTCAGATCTTACAATATTGTCAGAACCGTCAATGGTCTGACAATAGCTAACAAATAGCTGACAATTGACATATTTCTTACAATGAAAAATTTTCCGTTCACATGGTTGGTAGATTTCTTTCCAATTTGATTGTCAGCTATTTTGTATCTCTCTTTAACCAACTCATTGACATTTCGGACAATGAAGAAATTGTAAGATGTTTTCAATGAAAATATCTGACAATGACCAATGAGTCTGTCCTAATCGACTGACAATGATAAAAATTGTGTGTTCAGACGATTGTAAGATACCTGACAATTTTTTGTCAGATTGTCGTCTGACAATAGGCGTTTTTCTTTTTTGGCCCCGAGCGTGGCACTGAGCTGTCAAAAAGAAAACTATGTTACTTTTTAACTCGGAGCGCTCCAAGCTCTCAACATGCATTTCTTTTTTAGCTCAGAGCTCGACCGGGGCTCGCTCGATTAGCTCGGAAAAAAATGACCGAGCACATCGAGCACAAAGATGAGTGCGGCTAACTTCATACAATTTTCATGTAATTTGACAGATATGAGAGTTCAGTGCTCAATTGAGTTTCTTAAATAGATCGGTGCGCTCAGGTCACGCTCTGTTCGGAATGAGCTCTATTCGCTCAGAGCCCACTCTGTGCCCCGCTCGGGGCTAAAAAAGAAAAACGCCTAATGACGTGTCTGACAATATTGTCAGACAAAAACGGTGTGTTCAGACGATTGCAAGACATTTGGAACAGTTTTTTCACTGACAGATCTGACAATATTGTAAGATCTGACAATCGTCTGTACTTAGATTAGTTGTACATTTTTTTTATGTAATCAAAAATGAAATGAAATGAAAAGAAAATATTTTAAGAACGTTGGTGCACTGTACGACTCCGTTCATTGTGAACTGGTCTGGTGTTTTATAACGCTAAACAGCTGACTGGACTGCCAATTTTGGTTCTGTCAAATAAAATCCGATTCGAAAACCTCCTGCTTATTAAAAAATATATAAAATCAATTAAAAGTAATAACATTTAAATTATCAAAAGTCTTTTATAATATAAACTTTCCTTTATAGAATGCGTATGCCATTTGTTGGAATCGTTCAAGGCCAAGGACGTCGGCCACAACGTGAACACAATGTCCCTTTCAAAGAGCTTCTTCCCCTCAGCATTCGTAATAGGGTTAGTGGTAAATCGGATTCCTCATCTGATGTAGCATGCCTCCAAGAAATGGCAGTTCTATTCGCTTGCTTGAAGGACAACGAATTCGTGGAGAACCTCTGTCCAAAAGAAATAACCACCTTCCAAAAGTGCTATAAAGTTCATATGGACAAAAAATTTGAAGCTAAGAAAACCGATAGCTTAGGTATTGTTGCACCCGGCAGGGACCTCAACTACAAACAACTAAATAAATTTATGCGTCTCTATCCCAACCCAAAGTAAATAAGATTTGCAAAAAAAAAAAATAAAAGAAATTTATTTCTATAAAAAAATCGTTTTACGGCACAAAATAGCACAAAAGTTCAAAATCAGTACACCACGTCGGCATCTACAAGACCAGATGAACTGATGCAACCTGGAGATCCTTGCGAAACAACACTAATCAATCCTCGATTCGCACTGCGCTGTTGCAGCTCCAATAGCTCTCTTATAAGCGTTTGTTTCTCACGTTCCAGTAATGCAATACGATCGGTCTTCTGATTAACTTCGTTGGTTAAATTTCGGTTTTGCTGGCGAAGGCGGTCGACTGGTTGGAGCAGTCCTTGATGGTTTATGGGGCGTATGGCAAGGTTAATGTGAGTTGGGAAGCCGCCGCGTTCCCAAGTCTCGGCCAGAGTTGAGAGATGGCGATTTATCTCCAGAACTCTTGCACGCTGAAAGTCCAGTCTCTCTTGTTGCACCTCGGACCATTGTTCCTGAGGAATTAAAAAGAAAGTAATATTAAATAGCTATTGGGAATTTAAGTATCATATTACTCTATTTGGAGATGTGGCCACTTAAATTATTTGTCTTAATTCTTTAAAGAGGATACAAAAAAAATCAAAATAGTCTTTAGGAAAACATACCAAAAAATGATAACTTTACCGATACTCTTAATTATAAAGTTTTAGAGCTTGGTTCAAAAGTTTGAGTTTTTTCGGGTTTTGTATTTGTACTACAAAAATATATTGATCTTCATTATTTCCACTTACCACATGAGATCCCATTCGACCCAAATACTTGATCTTTTCCTGGGCATTCGATATCTGTTGCAGATACCATTCTCGGGCTTTCTCAACAGCTGCAAGACCTTGGAGCAGTACATCACGTTCCTCTTCGAATTGCTTCATCCGCTTCAACATATTGTAGTCGATTCCATTCTGTAGAGTATGTCGGCGAGGTTCCCTTCGTTTTTTCTGATAACCACCATTGGGTATCGATTGTGCCCCGCTATCGGGAGTTGTCGATGATCCACCATCTGCAGTACCCCTCAGCACCTGAAATGACTTCCTTTTATCTTTCGAATCCATTTCATTCATGAGGATACCCATTTGCCAATTCTGCAGGGCATGCCGAATCTCAGCCTTATCTATGGCATTTGCATTGTTTGCCGTCATAGCGCTACGTGGAGGTTTCGGTGGAGGCGGAGGACTGCTGTAGATATCCCTCGTAGCCAATTCCGTGTCAGTCATTATATCCAATTCAATTTCAGGACTAAGCTGAGGCAAACTTAAAGCCCTCTGACTTGGAATAATATTGTTCGGGCGAACTGTGGCCGTATTGGAGTTCGTATTTGACCACTGAGCATTAGGAACTGGATTCTCAATGTCTAATAGTGGAGCCGACGGTGGTCTTGGTGGCTTATCCGACCGAGCAGCATTTGAAATATCCACTTGCTGATTTTGCAACAGGCAAATTCTCAAACCCGCGCAAAATCTGTCGAACGACAAGAGGCCACTTGTTGGTGTCACTTTGCGCAGACTTTCTATAACACCCCGTGGCAGCCCTTTACATCCATCGTCCTGCCATCCTTTTTGTATATCAGAAAATTTCACATAACCAGTTCTCTGATCGTCCAATATATCGAAGAGTTTCTTCATCGACATAACAAACTGTTTTGGCAGCGTCTCCAAAGGGTAATGGCCCTTAAGGTCAGTTGGATTGTCTACCGCAGCAACACTAGCACCACAATTATTCGAGTTTAAAACATTAGACACTCCAAGAACTTGAGTGCTCTGTCGATGCATCATCGCGCACAGCAGCATCCACAGTGTGCTGCACACGAATTAACAGATAGACCTTGTCCCTACCTCCGTGTGCGTGTCAATATAGAGATATTATGTAAAGACAAAAAAGTATATTTACTTATTTTGAATAACTCGCTTAAGATTTTTGGAATTCTCTATGGAAAATTCATTTACAAATTATTTAAATCTATGGTTTCAGTTCATATTGTAATATTTTAGTTGTTCCAATTAAAAAAAATGTAAATAAATAAATATTTTTGATTGAAATGCACTTCAAACAGAATACTTTGGACAACGACAAACGCAAAACGAAATACGAGATAAATAATAAACAACAATGCTGAACCGAGAAGATGAAAAACACTATTAAGAGTGAGCTGTGAGCATTGGTTTGGCTTTGGGTTAACCGCCACTCTGCTGTCGGTTGTCGTGCAGCAGTTTTGTATGCGTTGTTTTGTGAATTACAACTTTAGAACCGGTCTTTCCACAATAGAGACAGGTAGATTGGTCCAAAGACACTAGAGTATGATTTTATAGGGACTCGATTTAAGCATAAATAATGCAAATTTTTATATTAGCCTGAAAGCAAGCAGTTGTTTGCGAAATTCGATAAAAACAAATAGAAGTGGATTGTTTGAAATTGATATTCAATTCAAAAGGATAGGTTTTAAAAAAAAATTTTAAGAAACCAATTTGTGGATACAAAGCATTTTGAAAATGTACATAGCTGCAATGGTATCTTTACATACCTACCTACAGTTTTAGAATTAACTTTAAAAGGGTTTACAATTTTTTTTTTTACAATTAAGGAGGAGGGTTTATAAAAAAATAATATTTTTTGTTTGATATTTACAACACAATGCATTTGAAGTTTATTGCTAAATGCTATGACAAGAAATATTTATTTGATTTTTGAAAAGCATAGGTACATACATAGGTATATTGTTTTTTTGTTTAATATTAATTTAATTAAATACAATAAATAAAATGAAAGCACCAGCAGTTTTCGATAAACATGCTGACTGGAATTTCTAACGGACCAATTTTACCCAGTTTTAGCTTTATTTTTTTTTAATAAATTGTTTATTTTTTTTTGTCATATAAAATATATTAACACAATAAAATAAGTTTAAGTAGTTTTGAAAATAAATAAATATACATAGTTTGACTATCTTGACTAATTAACCGAACTTCCGTTAATTTCATTTTCGTATGCTGAATAAAATGGATCAATTTCACTTTCACCTCCAAGTGTCTGAACCAAAATTATTAAGTATGTAGTGATTGCCGATATCATCTGAGAATTATAAAGTTTTACATTTAACAAAATAAAATACATATCATATTATAATTAATTTAAAAACTTACAGCAAATATAACTGATCCATTTAATTCAAAGAATTCAAACACGGAAAATTTTGGAATGGTTGTTTGAATTTGCTGTGAAAAAGCTAAAAACTAAAATACATAATGTGAAACAAAAATAATAGAAACTATATAATTTGGCTATATCTTATAATATTTTTAAGCCATACCCTTGCCCTCACTTCATTATCCTTGGAATGGATTATAATTTTGTTAACAATTTGTTGCGACTTCCGGAACTGAAATAAAAAATAAAATACATACATAAATAATAATAATAAATTTTGCGCTTCAGACAAAGGGTATTTCGTGCATTTGCGGTTCTTGTGAAAAAGAAAGGAAGTTTTTTTAACGAAAACTTATGGACACACGTTAGGTCCATTGAAAGAAGTGGAAAAATAAAATATATATATATAAATGGAGGGCATGGTTTGTTTCGTCTTTTTCATCTCGTTTTTTTTGTTGTTTCGTATTTCGTTTGTTTAGGATTTTCATTAATATGTTTTTCAATTATTTGGTTTTTAATTGTTTCGAAAAAAAAAATCATTTTGTCTTTCACTTAGTGCGTTTTAATGTCATTTCGCCTTTTATTGTTTAGTTTTTCGATTATTTCGTTTTTTGTTTAATTCGATTTCAATTATTTAGCCATCGTTTACGATAAACAGTGGGGTATGTATACCTACATATACGTTGCTCAAATTTTAAGATATGATAATGCACTGTTAGGGGCCATTTATAGCTATCATTGAAACTCATCATTGAAAATTTTAATTTCTTATTTTGAGACACTTAAAAGCAAAATCAGTAATTTTTTTGGTTCCAATAAAAAGGTGACGACTCAATTATTAATTTTAGTAAAAAAAATTCATTTTGGGAAAACCTTACAAATCAAACGAATTTCTTTATTTCAATGATTGAACTACCTTATCATTGATCATTGAATTCTAAGAAATCGTTTTATGTGAAAGATTGGGCCAAAATGTAATATTTTTTTGATTGGAAATAATAATTGAGTCAAGAGCTTTTTATTGGCATCAAAATAATAACTGATTTTGCTTTTTAAGTGTCTCAAAATAAGAGATTAAAATTTTCAATGATGAGTTTCAATGAAAGCTATAACTAGCCCCTTAATTTCACCACTGATGACAAATTAAACCCACGCTAAAATAATAGTTTAGTTAAAACCTATTGCGAAATAAACCGTTGGCGAAATAACCTTGACCCAAATAACTCTTTGCACTTAAAACGAAAATGCAAAATGAGTAAAAAGAGAGAGAAAGAAATGCGAAATGACTGTAAGGCGAAGTGATCGAAAAACAAAATAAAACAGAAAACAAAATAAGGTATTATGAAATAAAAAAAAAATTGTAAGAAAATTTTTTTACATTAGGCGTGTTCCTTTGGGCTGCAGCATCTACTGCCAAGTACTTCTGTGGTCTATTTCACCACTTTACAATTTACAACTACAAATTTGTAATAATCCTGTATTAAACAAAAGTAATTTCATTTTTATTTTTTATTCTGATGCTCAAAAACGCTTCAGACAAATTTAAAAGCATACAAAATTGTAGAAAATTTTACAGATCAATTTCCACCTGTAAAATTTTCTTACAAAATTCAACAAATTTGTAAAAAACTAATTTATTATGTATGCAATTACTTATATTTGAATGCAAGATCAGTACTAGTTTGTTATTGTAAATTGTAAAATGGTGAAATAGACCACTACTTGTACTCTTCTTCTACTACTTCTACACGCAAGAAAGCGACACCTTCAGTAGAAGAAATTACATAGTAAATTATTGTTGTTGATATTTTCCATAATTTAAAATAAAATACAAATACAAACAACAAAGCTTTCGTCATTATTGAGGTTAGATTTTTCTTATGGAGAGAAATGATAAATAATGAATTATAGCTAAGAGAAAAAAACAAATCTTCCAAGGAAAGATTTCCGTGGAGATTGGATTGAAGTTGTAAATTTGAGTCGCACTGTTTCTTGGTTCTTCTTCACATACTCTGTGAAAGAATAATTATATATGTACATAATTGCTAATAAATTTGTAACAAATAAATAATACCATAAACGTAAATGCCATGGCTCAAGTTCTTATAATTACTTATAAAATTGTTTTTTGTACTCACCTGATGTTTTAACAGCGAAAATGAAAAAACAACAACCAGGATATATATAATTGGTTGAATTAAATGTTGAGAAAGATATGAAATGGAGTCACTCAAAGGTAGTTTAAATGCTGTTAGTAATGAAAAAGTTATTAAGACAAAAAGAGATTCATTGTCAAAATTTCTTTACCTGATGGTTCAACTAAAACGGAAATCATATAGTAAAAGTTAAAAACAATTGAGATAAATGCTTCAAGAAATATTAAAAGCAATTGTAATTCACAACCTCGATTGGTATGAATAGCAGCTTCATACGCATTTTGTTGCACCTAAAAATATATAAAAGGTTTTAAAAAAATACCAACGTTCTATAAACTCAAATATGTATACATATGTGTCTTTTGAATCGGGGCTCAATAAATATTTCGAATATTGCGCTTTAAGCTTTGGTACAAGGTGTCTCAATAAAAATCGATTGATGATGACCTTAGGTAATGTTATACTAAAATTGAATGTTTTCAATGTATTTATTTTTATTAACTCGAAAACATCTTTTACAATTTTCAAAATATAATTTCCCTAGACGTAACCTTATAAAATTGATGCAAAAGTATAGTTAATTTTGTTTTAAGTTTAAGTACAATTCCAATAATTGTATATAGTACATTTCGCACACTCCACCATAATTTTTATTTAGCAATTTTTCATATTTCTAAAATCTATGTATTGCCGTAAACATGAATCCTTTTTCAAAATAAAAAAAAAATATTTAATCCAAATGGCACACTTTTTTGTCGTTTACCTTCATAGCAATATCAATTAACGGTAACAAAATATCAGGTGAAATATTTTCCTCTGAAACCATCAAAGATTTTTGAGCTGAAGATCTTTCACAGCGAATGAATTCACTTCGTTTCTTATTGTATCTCCGTAATGCCGATTGAGTTTTTAGTTTTTGTAAAACTTTTCTTTGTTTATGAAAAGATGATAGATGCTTTTGGATTTTTATAGATAACTCTTTTTTCGGATCATAAAGATAATAAGGTTCAATTGAAATTATTTTAGTTCCCATTTCGATGAAGTCTTATTTCAAACTGAGTTGATGAACTAAATTTTCAAAACATATTTCAGTTCAGAGTTGAAGCCTAAGGTATAACTAGTAAAAATCTTAATTACTTTGAAGCAATAACCTTTGTACACATATAGGTACCTACCCACAATATAGTTATTCCCAATGGATATTGAATTCTTTCGATTCATTATTAGAAAATTGTCTGCATTGCGTGCAACAGTCTACGATGCATTTATCAATCCCTGTAAGGTAATCATAAGGCCCGCAGCTCAAAGATTTCGCTTCTCAGGGGGTTTAATACTAACAAATAATTAATCTTTATCCCCCTATCTTAAAATTTAATATTAAACAAATATGAATTAATTTTTTAATATTTAAAAAAGTTGTTAATACATATCGTCGTCTTAATTCGTAAAGCTGCTAAGACTGCTTTTAGACGACAGCAATTTTTAAGCTTCGTTTCTCTTTTGATTTCCTTTCGGCTGCAAAGATGCTTTTAAACACTGTGATTTTTAAAAGATGTTAGCTTTAATCAAATGAAAGGGAAATAGAAATTGAGTTTTCAGCATATTTCAATTTTTAGGTCAGAAAGGCACCAAGTTTGAGGAGTTTTTTTTTTATTTTTAAGGAAATTAAAAAAAAAACGCTGCCCTCCGTGTTCTGATACGTCAAACAGAACGCGGTCAGCTTTCAGCGTTCTATTGATTTAGTTGATCGTCTTGCCCATCTAAGTCATGTCGAGTGTACTTTCAACAAACAAACAACGAAAATACTTTTCAAATTTATAAAATCTGAATTAAAATTGAAACTTACTTATTGATTTTCGTAACAAGAATTCTCAAAATAAGAGTTTTTGTTAATATTTTGTATTCTTTTCAGTAGGGAACCAGCTCCAAGAAATAAACATATTCAACAAAGTGCAAGGAGTTAGCGATTTTGTTTGTTTTTATTTTTTATTTTTTCTGTTTTGTCTTTTGACCGTCGCGTTCTTTGTAAAAATCTACAACTTCAATTTTATCGTCGCGTTCCATTTTTTCCCCGCTTAATTTGACCTTCTCTAGAAGACAGAGAACGCGACGGGCAAAATTGTTTCCCGTCCCGCCGGACCGCGCTCTGTTTGACCAGGCCTTTACTGTGCGCAGAACCATAATTATGGACTCTAAATTCTAAAATTTGGTAACGTTGGTGTATGTATGCATGTATCATCATGTATAAAATTGAAAAAACTACTGAATTAAAATGAAACCAACAGTTTGAGTGGCGTTTTCGATTGATCAACCAGAAGCCTTCTGAACCCCACAAAATTATAGTTTTTCTCTTCGATGGAAGAAAAATGCTTCTGGATTTGAATTCAGAATCGAAACCCGAAGCACTAACACTTCCAGAATCGAGAAAATGCTTAAATTGGCATTTCTCTTTCAGATTACCAATTAAAAAGGCCATGGGCCTTACCAATATCCAAATTAAAAGACGACTTAAATATTCAAGTAAAATGAACTATAATGGTATGGACTATAAATAATGAACCATTACATCACATGTTTCATATTTAAGAGTCCGCACCATGTAATATTCATTATTAAGGGTCTACTTAAATATTTAAGGGCCAGTTTCACAGTGCACACTTAACAAAATAAGTGGCACTTAATTTTGACATTTTTGCACTTTAGCCGCAGTTTTACTACCTGAGTAAGTGGAACTTAAGTGGCCAACATGGGAGACTTAAGTGTCACTTATTCCGATAAGTTTACACTGTGATATTGGGAATTAGTTTTCCATATTTGGTACTTAAGTGTCACTTACTTCACTGTGAAACTGGCCCTAAGTCATACTATGTTTGGTTTTGTCAAAGTCCATATAAAAAATAAAATTGGACTAGAATTCGTCAAAATTGTCAATGTTGGGAAGTAAAGAAACAGATCTATTATATATATTAGTACCTACTGGATAGAAAAAAAAAACACCCACAATTATACCTACTATGTCCACTCTTTTTGAATGTACGAAATTAATTTTGAAAGGGGTTTTTGGCCCACCTCGTGCCTCCTTCCCGAGATGTTCCTGTCTTATAATTAATTGGTAATGGCCAACCTATGTAAGTTATATCTTCCTTAATGCATTTATATTTTTATACAATCATCAATTTGTATTCTAATGAAATTGTTGCGTTATAAGGAGTGTTTGATTCATTTATCAATTAAATTGATTTATTGGAAAATATTCGAATCTGCTATTATATAGTCAAGAAAATAAAATACCAAAAATATTTAGGGCGAATAAATTGCAAATTATATCTTAATTTTCGTTTTCCGATTATACATAATATATCGATAGTGATTAATCTTTAGGAACTATTATTATATAATTACTAGGCAAAACAATTATTAAGAATGATGTAAGGCTGATGTAAGTGGAAAAAATTCATAATATTCTTTGTTGTTATTATAAGAATGTTTTATACTGTTTTTAGATTGTTTATTTTTTTTGAATAAGTATATTCTACATATGTATATTGGTCAGTATTTCAAAATATTAATATTTTGCACCTCAAAATGGACATTTATGTACTTATGTATATGAACATACATATTTAATAATTTTTTGTTACTGTTGTCAAAAAAACATTTATAAACATTTTAGCCAATGAGCAACGTATTTTTATTATTTTTAACTGTTTTTTATCACGGGAATGACAGATCTGAAACGGAAATGACAAATTTCAATCACAGAAATGACGGAATGGAAAATGCCTCTAAAATAAAATCGAACTTTATTTACTGAATACCTATTTTGTTTGAAATTGATTTTATTATTTAATACATAAAAAGGCATGCGTATGAAAACAATTAAGTTGGATTTTATTATCATAGTATAACAATAAAAAAACACATACCACGATAATGAAAGATTAGGGGAACGAAAACTCGAAAACTTATACATGAAATACAACTCGATTTTGATAGTTTTTGTGCTTTTTGCAAATTGTTCCGAAAAGAACCAACGGGCCCCTTAACTGGTGTGATCTCCGCAACTTACGCTGCAACCGTTAATTAAATTTTTTAAGGATTACTTTTTTGTCACGGAAATGATAATTTTAGTGGAGACAATCACTTAATTCATGACTCTAAAAATAAACTGGCTGCGGGCATTAGTCGACATTGTTCTTTTTTTCAAAGCTACCTTAGTATATATGTATATATACTTAAAAATAATATGCATTTGATGAGGGAATGCACGACTTGGGACATGCCACGTTAGTGAAATTTTTGGTATTTAAGTTAAAATTTTGGAATAAATGTAAATTTCTATTTTGATTATTTTACAAGTACACATTCAAGGAGCTTTGGCAGAAGCGTTTCTCGATTAAATATAAAAAAAAAATATGTTTCATTACCTTTCAACAACAGCTGACCGCAGAATATTAATATTATGAAATATTGACCCACATATCTTTATTTTCGTTTTCTGTTTATAAATATCTATATCAATATGCACTCAAAACTGTTAGCAATATTTTGTTTTTTTAAATTTTGAGTTTTTTTTTTTGAACTTTATTATAAAATGAAGGATTTTAGTTCAGATTATGCCGTTATTTTTGTATTGGCCTTTTTCTTTTATAAGTTTTTTTTTGAAAACTGCCCCTCCCACCTAGACGAGAAGATATAGACACCCGCTCCCATACTATTTTCTTCTTCTAACTGAGAAAAACGCTAAAATTTCTCTGAGTTTTTGACAAATTCAATAAGAGATTTTATATAAATAAGGTACTATAATATGAAAGCTTATATGTTGTTTTTCATAGATCAAAATTGATCAAATTTCAAAAGAGAAATGCGGAAAAATTAATTTTTCGATTATTTTTATAAATTTCCTCCGTATTTTGACCACAATTTTCACAACTAATATAAATTAAACAAATCAAAACCCATACATTTGCACACTAACATAATGTCATGACAGCTGAAAATTGATTTTATCTCCCGTATTCTACATTTCGAACGACGCGACATCGAATAAAATCGATTTTCAATTTAACTCGAAATGAAATTCTGTGATCTACAATTCGTTCGTTTTCGAAAATTTCGCAAAAACTTTGAAATATCAAAATTGAAGATGCATTCATTTTTTATTTATTTGAAAAAATGAAATAACACTGCGGATGAAAATGGATACAATATTATCGTGCATTTTTCATGAAAACTTAGAAAAATAACAATAAATAATTTCCATGATCCCTTAAATTTAAGTTTTTTTTTAAACCCAAGACATATGTACATAGATCAAAAAATTTATCAAATATGTATTGCTAAAATATTTTGTATTACCTTTAAATTTTTTTTTAAATTCAACACCACCAAAAACTATTTCTGTGTGTGTTGTCAGTTTTTTACACAATATTGACCAAGTTAAAAATATCAATAAAAACATAAAACAACGATGTCGAATGTTTTTTTTACTGGGTTTATATTGTTTAAAAAAATGTAAATATTTTCTTTTGTATGTAGTTCCCCATAGTCTGTAAACTATTTTTATTAACACCTGATCTTTAAGCTATTTGCGAAGCTTACAAATTTTCTATCAAATTTATAATTTAACCGAAACTTCAAGTAAAATAGGTAGGTACTAGGAAAACTACGTATATATTTCGAAATTGAAAATTAAGTTGAAAAAGATTGATATTAAGATAAGAGACTTAAAACTTGGAGAGCCCGTATGACTATACAAAATCGAAAATTTTCAAAATACTGAACACCCTAATGTTCATACATAATACTTATGTACATATACATACATATACATTAATTGCTTTTCAAAGTATAGTCTATGCATGTATCCAGTATGCTTAGCTTAAAGTAAATAAATAATCACTTTTAATTCTTCGCGAAACCAAAGCTTATTACGTAACTACATATAATTAGAATTTCAATTAAAGTGTGCTATAGTAAAATATTGTTAATCAAACAGAAACACTAAGAAGTTGAGAATTATAGTCTTAATTGATATTGATAAATGTAATTTAGATTTCCATATGCGTATAAATATATAATCGAAATAAAAAACACACAATAATAATTAAAAATAATGTTTGTAGATATTTTACTTTTATTCACTTAACTACATAGATATTCACTTTGACGATAATTTCGCTTTTATCATTTCAATGCAAATAGCAGCACCCCTGCCATTTGCTTTTTCGTAATATGGTAACTTAGACAATCTTTTTATCCAAGCAGACAGTTTGGGAGTTCTAGCTGGATCGATTGGAGCAAATGCATCGTAGGTAGTTACAGTTGATAGAATACTTAAATCAGCTATAGTCATGGTATCGCCAGCTATGAAGTCTTGTACCAAAAAGCTCTCCAAGAAATCCAAACCCTCATAGAGTAAATCGATTTTATCCTTTGGGATGTCGGTAACGTTTTTAAAAAATAATGGAGCTGTTATATTCCTCATGTTTGTAAACAGAACTCCAGAATCAAAATGTAGCCGTTGGTCAACCACAGCACGTTTCAAAAAATCCTTAGGATAAAGAGCATCATTTTTCCCATACTTTCTCACTAAATATGCTGCAATAGCATGACTGTCCCATAGATAATGACCATTATCCTCCAAAACTGGTACAGTATGTTGGGGATTTTTCTTTTTAAATTCCTCACTTCTATGTTCGCCTTTTAATAAATCAACGGGTTTGAATTCATAATCTAAATTAAGGGCGTTGAGTGTTAGTAAAACAGCCCTGACCGGAGGACTTGCTTCGATACCGTATAAAATAAGTTTTCCCATTTTTCTTCAATGTTTAACGTTGCAAGTTCAATTGATAGAAATAAACTAACTTGAAATATGAAACTATGCCTTTTTATATATTGCTCGTGTATAATCTTTTTAGAAGAGTATAGCAATGAATAAAATATTATCATCTTATAGATGATGACGCACTTGGGACTTGAGTGCACAATAATGAAGCATTTACTTGAATGAAACACGAGAAGATAACATTATATTGTTTTACATAAATTTTTTTTTTTTTTTAATTGAAGAGATCCGACTTAGGTATGATGAAACTTTAACTTTATAAAGTTTTGAGATTTTAAGCAATAGTTTTAAGTAAATATGTTTAAGATAACTTTAGTACATTTAGAACATTATAAGAATATACGTGTAGGTACAGTGTTCTACAAAATTTAAAATAACAAAGAAAAATTATTTGATTGCACCCAAAAAGGTCAAAAGGTATGTAATTAAATTTTTGTATACAAAATGTAATCTTAAAATATGTAATTTAAACCTTCTGTTTTAAAACAAAATAAAATCTTTGGACTGATATCAAAATTTTTTCTTGTGGCCATATGTATGTATGTAGGTATAGTGAAATAAAAAAAATAACAATACAAATCAGAAATGTGCCTCACGTAGTTGCTCTTATCTATGCATTGTGTTTTTATCAGATTAAAAAATGCGCCTGATTTTACAGTAAAACCCGCTTAGGAGAAACTGCAAAATAACACAGTTTTTCTTTCACTTAAGCAGGTTTTTCACTTTAACGAACCCCGCTTAAGTGCCAAAAAATTTCACTTAAGCGAAGTCCGGATAAGTGAAAAAAATTGCACTTAAGCGGATTAAAAAAATCCAAAAAGGGTTCTGACATATCAGAAATTCAAATGTCATTTTCGTGATGAAAATTTGGTGGAGGTGCAAAATAAAAAAAAGTAAAAGCGTTCAGCAAATTTTTTATTCTGTTCTATTAAATTTTTTTTCAATGAAAAATATGAAATTTAATTCAGAATATCAGGTATCCGAGTTTTTCACTTATGAGAGTTTCGTTTAAGCGGAGTGTTATAAAGGTCGACAAATACTCGGTGATGAAAAAAATGTTTCAGAAAAGCTGGTTTTTCTTTTAAGCGGGTTTCTCTTAAGAGGGTTTTACTGTATAAGAAATAATTAAGTTATTAGTTAAATTTTTAAGAATCCAAAAACCTAAATTTTGGAAATTTTTTTAAATTTTAATTTAAATCGATTTGTCCGATATCGATAATAATTGAAAGTCGAAAATAAAAAAAAACAGGTCTACTCTTAATTACGATTTATGTTAAAATTAATTACTAATTGAAAGTATATTACCTACAAAATTCAGCAAATTCTAAAAACATTGGAATTTTCAATAACTTTACGTTGAACTAGGGCTTGCTATGATAGGCAAAAGTCTTGGTCTTGTCTCCCTTTTAATTTGTCTTTTCGCAATATGATAGCTCCACCATTCAATTAATGTTGACCGGCTACTTAGGAACAGTTTTTCCGAGAGGGCGACACTCGCTGATTGTATAGTATTTCAATATCTGCCATAAATATCAATTCAGTTAATTCAGACTTAATTCACCAAATTCCAGGAGCAGATTTTTCTTTGTGAATTTGTAAAATCTCCAGTCCTATGCGTTCCATTTAAAATATTAACCGTCACGAATTCGTTGTACAACTTTAGAGTGACGTGTAAACAAAACATTCATGACTGCAGCACTTTTTTCGATGTTTAATAGTTTAATTTCATTGATAATAATAATTAAAAAAAACAATAAATTGTTGCATACTATAAAGCTGGTGTTTTTCTAAAATATAAAAAAAAGATCGAACAGGTTTACAGTAATATGGCTCAAAATGAGGCTAGAAATAATCAAGTGACATAAGGAATGTTCAGGAAAATGAGATGTCGGAGATCTAAGCAATCTTATAAACAGGATTCATCAGCAGAATTTTTCAGATTTTCCGTCAAAATGCATTGAGCTGAAAAAATTTGGATTCGCTTTCTCACTTTTTGACTGAACCAAATTACTGAGATCTCATTTTTCTGAGTGCACATGTTCAAAAATGTTGGCTTAGCACGTCATGTTAATGGTTTTAGTTGCAATTTTACAACTTGTCTTTGTCATCAACTATTCGCTATGTGCGTCAGGTAGATAGATACATTTTTTTATAGACGGATAATTTTATTCATTAGATATACCTATAAAATGTAATAAGTTGAGATTGCATTCGTGGTTCCTCAATTGAATAATTTAAACTTTTGAGCGTATGACTTTTTGCTGACATCTATCCAAGTGTCTCTTTTTCATTCTATACAATTGACTCGCATAGGAAAACTACGTAATGTTTTGAGATATATTTTTTTTTTAATTTTCTTATAAGAAAAAATTTATTAAAACAGAATTGTATGCAATATTCAAGCTTCCAGGTATTATCAAAAAATTGGTTGCATGACAATAACATTAAAAGTTCCCTGTAAGATTAAAGCGCGGTCTCTTTTGTAATGATGCTAATGATATCTTCAAACTGATGTTGATATTTAATTTATAAAATGAGATAATTTCCTTTATAATAATTTGAACTATATGCGCTTCAGGTTAACTATAAGATCTTTTAAATGCAACTTGAAAATGCACGACACTATAATACATAGTTAATTGGCATAGTTGATTGACAACAAAGTTTATAAAGGAGAATACAGTCTAGCTAGTGGAAATTAACTCAAACCTCCATAGGTAAGCATTTATTGTATGCCATAAGCCACCCGTAGAAATAACTTTTTTGATTTATTAATGTGCTATACTTGTTTTTGAAATACAAATTCAACAAGTGTATGTGTGATATTAACATCCACTATTCACTATATGCGTTGCTTGACATGTGAAATATTTTTTTTGACTCGTTATGCATCGTAAAAAAATATAATTAGAAATAATTAAATAAATAAGACAATATACAAAAAAGCTTCCGTAATTATATATTTTATACATGAATTACTCTAGACTCAGTCATGCATTTTATTTTATGCCCGAAAACAAGGGCGTATATAGTACAACGAATATGTTTATTTCTTTGTTGTATGTCTCCATGTTGTTTATATTTTAATGTTTGAGAAATAAATAAAAATCAAAATTTGAAAATATTTTTAAATATTGTGTCATAATTAATTTAATTTTCACAATATAATTTTCAAATATATAAAAGCATATAAATTAATTATAATTAAATATTAAAACAAACTTTCTAGTTTTCATTTTTATTAAAATGTTTTTATTTTATCAAACAGCGAATTAATACTTTATTTTTAACGGGAAGTAGCTATAATTTAAAAAAAAAATAAAAAAAACACTCATACGCCATAGTGACTTTGAAGAAACCGGATATATTTTTATTACTTTCTTTAAAAAAATACATGTAAATGTTAATTTAATTGAAGTATCAATAGTTAAGTAAAAGAAATTATTATAATTATTTTTGAAGAAATTAAATAATTTAAATATTTTATTAAGAGGAGAAAATAAATTGTCAAATTTAGTATGAGAAATAATTTACAAATTTTGGTTAAGATAAGGATTTTGATGTGGAAAATTAACCACACTTTGTTTTTTTTTTTTGATAAACTTAACCAAACGTCATCCTGACTTTTTCAAACAGATTTAGGTTTTTTCTTTTCGTTTGGAGGAAATCTGATATAAGTAGATGGCTGGGGACGAATAACCGAGATATTTTCTTACAGTTAAGAAATTACAACTTTAATACCTGTTTATTTTTTTTCTGAGAGCATTAGATTATGCAGTATGCAAATCAGCGATTGTAGTGTCCTGTGTTTGTATTTGAAATACTTTGCCATTCTTAACACATTACTTCACAAAACATTAACCAAGCAACATACAGCATTTTGTTTGTTTAGAAGTTTTTTCTGTATCGTTAAATTTTGTCACATTATGTCCGTGTGACAAAACAAAAATATGTTTAGATGGTGTTTATTTGTTAAATTATTTTATCTTATTTTATAAGTACACACAAAACAGCCTAAAATTCATTCAGCTCTGCCGCTGAACATGCATTTGGCATTTATTTGTTTACTTTTTTGTGTGTACATAATCTAATTTGTTAATTATTCTTTTTGTAATAAGTTTTTGCTAGACAAAAATAAATGACTTAAGAACATGCAATAAAATAAAAATAAACGAAAACAATACCTTTAGAGTTGGGAAGGGTCTACACTTTTTTGTAATTCTTTTTCATGGTTTCATCGTCAAAAAAAGATTAATAAAAATAAATACAAACATAAGGAATATCGCGTCTAGAGTAAGGTATGTTCTACACATTTATAGTAATTTTAATTTTCTTCATTTATTGTGATCTATATATTATCTCTTCTTAAAAAAAATAATTTAAAAAATTTTAAAAACTCATTAAAAAAAAATAAAAATTACGATATAAAAAAAAAAAAGAACATCGCTCTTAGAAAAATGTAAGCGCACATCATTTCGGTGTTTAAAATTTTAGATCATATTAATTCTTACCGAGATGTCCTATCCGAAAATAAAGAAAAACTTCGGTTGCCGCGACATTTCGAAAAGGACGTCTTACATGTTTTTTTTAACTTAAAATTTAACTAAAACTGAAGAAAAAATATTTTAGGAAATGAGCTTTTTGTAATAAGCTCTGAAAAAAAATGGCATAGGGCGGGTTCAACGTAATTAGGTTTTACATCTGAACTTTCAGATTTCTGAATATATGTCGTTTAACGCCAGCTAAATCTGAATTTTTAATCGAAAATCATTGTGTCAAAATCTTGCATTTACATTGAAGCGGAAAAAAATATAGCTTTATAATTATATTCGTTAATTAAATATTGAACGTGAGTAGTTGTAAGGATGAAATTATAATTATGTATATGAAATAAATCAGCAACAGGTTTTATTAATTTCATTAAAAATGTTTGCTACTATGAAAAAAATTATGTATTTTTCTTTTATATAGCAAAACTATCCAAATTTTATGTTTAAAAATTGGTCTAAAATAATCGTATGTAGAATTCTGGTAACTCAATAATTCTGGGATAGTCAATCCAATTCTGGAATGGTCAATCAATAATCGTATGTAGAATTCTGGTAACTCAATAATTCTGGGATAGTCAATCCAATTCTGGAATGGTCAATCAATTGATTTAAAAACTCACTAAACAATAAACAAAAAGTTCATTCAGTGTAGTACTTCAACTGGTTTGACATCGATGCGGTCCCATTCAAGAATATACTAATTGTTAACTTAATACAGTTTTGAGTTATATATGTCATTAAAACCGCCGGATCGACTCAAAAAACTTGAACCTCTCTCCTGAAAAATAGTATACCTATTTGCACTTAGTATATAGTTTTGCATGGGGCCATCGACATATTCTCCACCACAAACAAGTGTCATCTCAATTTTCACATGAAAATTCTTGTCGAAAAATTCGGTTGAAACGATAACTAAACGCAACTAAAATTTACTAAAATCATCTAACTTTTTATGACAGCTCGCGTAATGCTTTGAACTCGTCCATAGTCACTTAGAGCTTTATTTAAAACGAATCCTCAAGTTTTTGCAACTGATTCAACTTGCATATAGGAAGTAAATTAATATTAAGCTTTTTAACAATGTAGATATTATAACGGGTAGTAACAGTTTAAATACAATATTATTTTACATTTTAATTTAATATTCGTTACATAACTAATGCAATCTTTATTTATTTAAACTTTTATAATCCTACAAAACTTTATTGAATATAGTGAAAAATAACATAAGTGTTATAAAAATAATCAATGAAACAGATAAGATTTCCCCTTAGATACGTATTCATTCAAACATTTTATCAAAAATAACTTAATTAGAATTATCAAAATGGAACATAATATTATCTTTCCTAATTGCATTAAATTACAAGATAAGTATAAGAATTATCTATATTATTATCAGGAACGATACAAACAAAATAATACTTGAATGCCTACGAATTTGTATTAGTTGGAATTGTATAGTTAGACCATTCGTTCCACATTTGCAAAGAAAAAATGGTTCTCATTTTGTACGGCCTGGAACCAAGTCCCGCCTGTCGAACGGTTCTTCTCACTTTAAATGCTCTCGGTTTAGAATTTAAAATTAAAAAAGTTCAACTTATGAAATTCGAACACAAAACTGAAGAATTCCGTAAAAAGAATCCACTGCAGCTGATCCCAGTGCTAGAAGACGAGGGTAAATACTTACCCGATAGTCATGCAATATCAGCTTATTTAGTGCGAAAGTATTCCAAGGACGATAGTTTATATCCAAAAGACTTCCAACAACGTGCGCTCGTAGATCAACGTCTCTATTTCGACTCTGGAGTTTTATTTGCTGCTCTTAATAGCGTTGCTTCTAGGATTTTTCAAAAAAATGATCCAACAATTCCTCAAGACAAACAGGATGCCGTCATCAGTGGTTATGAATTTTTGGAGAAATTTCTTCAACATAACAACTATGTTGCTGGAGAGAATGTTACTATTGCGGATTTTAGCATTTTAGCAACTGCCTCTAGTTTGGATTGTTTCATACCAATCGATGGAAAAAAGTTCCCAAAACTTTTGGCATGGAAGGAACTCATGACAAAGTTGCCATACTATGAAAGAGGCAATGAGTTGGGATTGGCATTGTTTGCTAAGAAATGTGAGATTTTTTTAAAAAAAGAATAAAGAAATAAAAATTTATTTAAAAAATCAAAAACACTGTATTTATTTTGTATGGTTTTAAGTTAAGGTAAGAACATTTTTTCCATCATCCTGCCTACAAATTAAATTTTCAACGTCGATAAGCCAGAAAAGAGGAATCGTTTAATTTCTTGTTGAAACTTTTTCTCTTAATTTAGAATTGAATGTGTTTTTCCTTATATTCGTCACGAAGTAAAATCAAAGCTGAAATGTTCATTGACTTTTTTTATGAACTAAAATGAATCAACATACATTTCAAAAGATTTTAAACGATTTATGTTCAATAAAATAAAATAATTTTATTTACAAAACTTTAACAACATTTTTATTTCTTGGACTCATTGGTCATGGCTTCTAGCATTGGTTTTATCACTTCAGATAACAATTTAAGACCCTCCACATTGGTCTGTTCATAATAAGGCAACTGTTTCATTAAATCCAACCAAGCATTTAATTTTGGTCTTTTAGTAGAATCAATTGGAACGATCAAATCCAGTGAAGATACCGATGGTAAAATACTTAAATCAGCAATAGTCAAATGATCTCCGGCCATGTATTTTTCTTCAAGGAAAAGCTCCAGAAAATCATAAGCTTCTTCAATATTCTTCAATTTTTGTTCAAATGTCTCACTGGTAGCTCTAAGTCCTTTCAAGCAACGAGCAAATAATATTCCCGATTCAAAGTGAAGTCGATGGTGAACAATTGCCCGTTTATAAAAATCCTTGGGATATAATGAGTCAGTTTTGCTGAATTTTCGACACAAATATGAAATAATCGCATGGCTATCGGAAATAAATTGACCATCGTCTTCGAGCAGAGGAACTGTATGTTGTGGATTCTTTTTGATGAATTCTTCAGTCTTTTGTTCGTCTTTTAAGACATCAACTTCAACAAATTCAAAATCTAATGCCAATTCGTGTAGTGTCAAAAGAGTTGCACGCACTGGAGGCGATAACAATGTACCGTAAAGAATAAGTTTGCCCATTATTTTGCTAAAACAGAACTTAGCCTTTAGGTATACAAACTTCAACTAGTTACTGGGTCTCGTTATAATGTTTGTTAAAAATAAAAAAAAATACTTGCAAAGGAAAAATGATAACGTTGCGCTATCTTAGAGAGATAAACAAAATTTAACTGCGGATGATAACAACATGTTTAAAAGCTATACTAAAAATAGATAAACCATTTTTACTTCCGATATATATTGGAACTTATTAATAAATATGTAAATAAATTTTGTGGCTCGATTTTGACAGATGTGGAGAACTGAAAAAAAAAAATGAAATATATATGTACTGGTGGGTAAAGAGAACCAGGTGACTGAAAACTATCAACCATTCCTCTGTGTGTGTGTTATTTGGCATGAATGGTGGGGACCAATAATTTTCTGTCGAGTTCGATAGCAGATATGCCCTTAAATTTTTGTTTCCATTTTATGTTTGAAAATTGAATTGGTTGTTGTTTTTAAGAGCGTTTTTATGTTATCTGTCGCAGCTCATTTGGAACTCCAATAATATAGTTTAATATTCGAAAAAAAAGTTACCTAATCTAATTACACGGTATGAATCATTTTAATAAAAAAAGTTTCTTGTTCACTTTGGCAGTAATCTGCACATACACACTATTGTTAGTCTATTATTAATATTTTTAGAAAATTAAAGCACATAAAAAAGCTTTTTTTTCTACCCACTTGCATTTACAGTAGGTGTACCTATACCTAATGGCACATGGTGATGGTGATATGACGCTAGCATCAACAGCTGTAGTTGCGATTTGCAATTCTAGGTGCTTAAACCGTCACCTTCACCAGTTGATTATTTTATAGAAAATTATAATTTTTGTTTTGTAATTTCATAAAATCAAATTTGTATTCAATTTTATAACTTCAAAATCAAGATGACGACAAAACCCGTATTGTATTATGCACTTTTTAGTCCTCCAGCAAGGGCTTGTATGATAACTGCTAAACTGATTGGTCTCGATGTAGACCTAAGGTAGGTTATTATAAAAAAAAATAAAAAAATTATGTATAAATTCAAGTGACTTTTCTTATGCAAATGGATTTTTTTTTGTTTTGTAGATTTGTTGATTTCGCAAAGAAAGAACACTTAAGTGAAGAATTCTTAAAGGTATGTACTATTGGTACATTATGTATGTATATGAATGCATAGGTATATTGAATATTATCGAAAACAAGAGACAACATTTTGTAAATAAAAATAATTTGATTCATAAGTTTATATGTATATCTGAAATTGGTTACATTCTCATTCTGAGAAATGTTTGACATTTTCAAGATTTGTGTGACTAAAAAGCCTTTACCAGAAAAATGAGCAGGCGCATCTTAAAAATTTGTAGGTAAGGTAATTTCAATATTTGTATACCTTGCAAAAGTGTATGTTAATAATCTCGTGTTTATACATATTAGCTGTGTTTTATTTTCCCCCAGATCCGAACCAGAATGGATTTGCTTACGAAAATACTTGTATTACAAAGACAACACAAGATCCAACTTTGTTAACTTTGTTTTGAATTTGGATTTCCAAAACCATTTGAGCACACACCCTTAATTTGTAAATGTCGTCAGTAGTGTAAAGAAAAAAGACAATATACAAATAAAAAAAACAAAGGAAAAAAGAGTTGGCTATATAAAAAGTTCTCACTGAGATCCTGGGTTATTTTATTTTCATGATCTTATCTGGATTGGATCTGGGGTAAAATTATGTATTTCTGAGATTTGAGAATAAATAGGTTTGTAGACCTATGGATTTTTTTAGTCAATTCGATTTCGTTTTCGGGTATAGTTTATTAAAAAAATTAGTTTAACATGAAACTCGTTAATAACCGCCACTTGGTTAATCCATTTTAAAACTTAAATCCGGGTATAAATTAATATAAATTCATTGTAATTATATTCGGATTTAAGTTTTAAACCGATAATTAAGTTTATAACATACACTGAGGGGAAAAGTGCACTTTAAAATCAATATTTTGTATTTTCTTGTTTAAATTGTTGAAATCTAAAGTGTTTTCTGAGAAAAAAAAGAAGAAATTACCAAAGTTAAAAGGAAAAACGTTTAAAAAAAGTTCCAATATAATATGAAAACATTTAATTTTATTTTTGAATTAAAAGGATTTCATTTAACTTAGTAAAATTACATTTAATTTGAAAACGTTCATTTAAATTTGGCATTCATGTATATGAAGCCATTGAATTGAAAATTCCGAAAATCAATTTTAAAGTGCTTTCTTTTAATTATTAATGCGTTTAGCTTCAATTTAAATGTCTTTGAATACAAAAACTATGAAAAGAAAAATTAACGCTATTATTTTAAAGTGAACTCTTTGATTTAGAGGAGAAACATTTTGAATCTCTGAAAATTATTTATATGTATACACAATGCCAGGCCACGGGCAAAAACCAAAAACAAAAACTTACAGCTTTAATGTGATTATGAATTCTAATCTTGTTGGATACAGTTCACAGTTCACAGTTCACACTAAATATTAGCCATTAAATCTATATGTAAGATGAACTGAACTCGTAACAAAAATTGCTATTGATAAGGCCCTCACTATTCAAATGATGAGTTGAAGTGAGATTGCCGGAACTTTTGTGGACTTTAAATTTTGCCTTTCAGCTGAGATGAAAAGTAAGTAGGTATGTATATGTTTCAGCAATTTTTTGAGAAATGGCAAATTAGAAATTTGAAAGTATTACCTTTAAATACACTTTGAATTTTAAAGTGAACGTTTTCAAATGGATTTTAAAAGTTTATCATAAAAAATTTTAAATTAGTAAAGTTTAAAAACACTTTAAATTTCACTTTGAATGCTTTCAAATGACTTTAAAGAATGACATTATCAAATTTAAAGTGCTTCACTTTAGTCTTAATAGAAACACTTTTAATGTTTTTCGAAGCGTGAGTCATTACATTATAAGTGTTTACTTTAATTTAGTAAATTGCTATAAATTTTTTTTAAATAGAATATACCTTGCTAATACTTAAACAATGAATGTTAAAATTTTGCGTCAGTATAGCGTATTTAATTGAATGGCTTTTTATAAATGTACAGTAGGTACTTTAATGAAAAAAATTTCATTACCATTTCCAGTCCCAAATTCAATTTCATTTCCATAAAACAAATTTTCAGCGTCGTTCCCATGCTTTCATTTTCCGCGTATGTTTAGTTAATGGCGGTTATACTATTTCCCCCATATGATAGTTATTAATTTTTCCAGATATGGCTTGATATTTTGAATGCGTTTCCCCATCTGTCAGAAATAATTCGACTTTTCATAACTAAATCTCATCACTTGAATTAAAAAGTTATCGTTTTAGCAAATAAAATATTTTCGACTTTATTTGCAACAAAAGGTATCTATATACTATACACATTTAGGTATGCGTATATGTATGTCTGAAGATGACTTGTATGATATAAACTGATATAACGTATTATATTATTAAAATAATTACTTTTTTTAGCAATGTGTGCATTTGTGCAATATAATTAATACTTTGAAATATTTACGCATATACACATGTACGTACATGCGTAAATATATAATAAATGTCTTCTGTCAATACTTTCAAATAAATTATAAATAAACTTGTTTATCAAACGTATAGTAGTACATATAATATCAATTAAAATTAATTTGAATATTCTTTCATCGCAGTTAAACCCTCAACATCAGATACCGGTTTTGATTGATGAAAACGAACCATATTGGGATAGGTAAAAATTTATCTTAAAAAAGCTTTTACATTTATTTTTAACAAAAAAATACTTTTGATTAAAAGTCATGCAATTATGGCATACATCGTTTCGAAATATGCCAAAACCGATAATTTATATCCCAAGGATTTGTCGAAAAGGGCTCGTGTTGATCAAAGGATGCATTATGAGAATGGAGTTCTTTTTCAAGTGATTAAAGATTTGGTCGTAAGTATATGTATGTACATGGCTGTTAATAAGTACAAATTCCAAAGATATAGATTAACAAATTTAATAAGTTTTTTTTTGTAATTATAAAATACTGATCAATTTATTTAAATTTCTATGATGTATGTATAAGTTAATTGGGCTTGTTGATTTGTTAAGTTTGTATGCGATTAAAACTAATCAATTTTTTAAAATAAGTTTTTTGTATTAACAATAACTACTCACATTTCACCAGCCCAGTTTTTCTGTGCAAGATCATCCTTACCTACTTACTGGGCCATATTCATAGTCATTTTTAAACGGTAGCTAACTCCAATTCATAGATTCAATAGATCTTATTAGATACTAATTAATGCTTGACCTTTACGTAAAAAGCTAGGTTCGTTGTTAAAATGTGCTCTAAATCGTTTCAACTAGTTTTTTTTTAGTTAAGAATAAATATTTAGAAAATAAAATCAAAATCCTATACTCTAGGTTTAAAACCACAATAATAGATTTGTAGGAATTAAGAAATCAGGAAACAACTAAACAAATTTATTAATCATAATATATTTATATGTTTTGTATAGAGTCGAATTATTTATGGCGGAGAAACTGATTATAATGAAAAAACAATTCAAAATTGTCACACTGCTTATGAGTTTTTAGAAAAGTTCTTGGAAAATCAAAACTATGTAGTAGGAACTGAATTAACAATAGCCGATATATCAATTAATACAACTCTAATTACTCTTCATCGATTAATTCCTGTTGAGAAGGATAAGTAAGAGAATTAATAAGGAATTTGTTTCTTCTTTGTTTCTCATACTTAATTTCAACTTTATTTCAGGTATCCCAATATTGTTGCATGGATGGAACGTCTAAAATCACTTCCAGATAATGAAGAAGTTAACGAGAAAGGTGCTGAGCAACTTGCTATTCGTATAAAAACCTGCTTGGCTGATAACCAGTCTAAGGCTTAAAAACAAAAAGAATGGTTTTGTATTTTCATATAGTTTTAAATTTGTTTATTGTTCATAAATTACATAAACGTGAGCCTTCTTTGTTAAACGTAAAAAGGAGATAAATATACACCGAGTTTAAGAAAATATATAGATAGACGAATTTTATTATTCCTTTGTTAAATAATGAAAAAATTATATAATAAACATCAAATTTAAGATAACCTTGAATTTCAATTCCGAATACAAATTTTGTTGTTTTCATATCTTTTTCCAAAATTGAAACAAAAATTAGTCGAGTAATTATATGAGATAAACGGAACATCCAAAAAGTAAGCGATTTTCTCAAAAAAACAAAAAAAATAATATTTTTAAAGAAAAAATTGAAATAGCCCAGTAAAATTATAGGGGAGTTTATCGAAATCCTGGTTTTTAGAATCCCGAAAAAAAGTATTTAAAATCCCGTCTACTAAAATACAATACTGTTTTTTTTCAATCCTGTCTTCTAAAATCCCAATAAATTATAATCCCGCGCTTTTCAAACTTTAAGACTCTGTGCATTTGTGTGAATTTCTACGTATTTTTTTATGAACTTTGACTGACTTTGGTGTAGAAATTGACAGAAATGCACAGAGTTTCAAAGTAAAGGAACTAGGCCAATATTTGTTATACGTTAAAATAAAACGAAAAAAAAAATGATTTTTTTAAATAAAACAACTAGTTTTTCTTGTGAAAGCGGGATAGTGAGAAACGGGATTATAAAAAGCGGTAGGGTTATTAAAGAAAGCGCGGCGGATCACTTTTAATAGCGGATTTTTATTTTCGTATTCTTAAAAGAGATTCGCTTTCCATTCGATCTTAAATGGAAAGTGAAAGTTATTTCAATACGTTTTTAAAAGCAATAGGTGCGAAGTTGACGGATTGTTGGCGGATCGAAGCAAAATGTAAATAACTTAAAAAGTTTTATTTGTGTTTCTTAAAGATTTTAATTAAGATTTGAATGTTGAATTTTATTGAACAAGAATTATTAAATACATTTAAACTGTGATAAACAAAATTCAATACACATTATTTGTAAGGAATATTAAGCGGGGAAGATCCACTTCTATTAATTTTCTTTGGATATCCAATTAGTTAACATCTTCGCTTATGGAGTCCATCTCAAGAATATTTTTTAGATGGAAGCAACAAAATCACAAAATTGTTAATTAAAATTCTTTGGTCAGAGAAAAACATATTTTTTACTTGAAACAACTTTCATATTTTCGGAAACAGCTGACATTAAGAGTGGAAAAAAGAATGAGAACAACTTGGAAATATTTGACATTTAAATTTGAGAAATGGAAGGATCCTTTTCTTTCATGTTCGCCTTTTGGAATAACCTAAAGCGAAGACCACTCGAAATTGAGGTTTCGCGTTTAATACGATCCGCCGCGTTTTCTGGAATAGCCTTATGGGATTTTAAAAAAGCGAGATTTAAAAAACGGGATTTTAAAAAGCGGGATATCGAACCCAACCCGAATTAGAAATTCACATTCAACTGAATTTTACCCATTTTCACCATTGCTTAAAACTTTAGCTTTAGAAGCGTTTTTACTAAAACCAATTTCTATACCTTACCAGTTACCGCTGCTAGTAACAACAAAAGGGGACATTTTAGCGAAATCTGTTGCGTAGTTTTTGAGTGTATAAAGCAATTGTTGTCTTTCTTTATATAACTTTGCCCCTCAATTTTGTATGTAATGTGATTTTTTTTAAAACTTCATTCACTGTTGACTTTAAATATACATACATACATTACATACCGCACATACTTGATGGCACCTGATAACGATTGTATAATTTGTTTACTTCTTCGTTTTTTTTTTTTAACTTTTTTGATGAATGTATATAATGTAGGCATCATAAAAAATTTAAAAAGAGGCGCTGAGCAACTGGCGATTGATTGACAACAATTTTACAACACTTTCAGTTTTACAAACTCAAAGTTATGGTTTTGTGTTTTGAAATATTTTATTATTTTTTCTATTTAGGTATTTTTTGTTCGTTTTCGACACCATTTATGACATGATTGTGAGTCTTAGTAGCTAAACATTAAAATAAAATCTAATGTGCCTGCTTTAAAGAAATATAAAGATTAATTAATGTGTTTTATTAAATTTTGAATTTTAGACATTCTTTTGTTGTTTTTTTTTTTAATATTAAAATACATTTTTGTTTTTACAGAGCGCGCAGACATGCGCATGTAATTTATACGAATGCATCTATGTATATATATTTATATTTAATATATAATATACATATACTTATATATATGTATATAGGTATATAAATAGTTATTGATTATCTACAATTAGTTAACAAATTCTCGAGCAATTTAAATTTTTGTGTGTTGTTTTACTTATGTGTTTAGGAGAGTACATTTAAAATTTAACCTAATAAAAGCGAATAATATTCTTAATTTTTTTTTCAATATAATAAATTATTTTGATTGATTTTAATATTGTTTGATTTAATTTTTTCTAATTATGTATGTTATAGTATCAAATATGACTATTTTTTTTCTGAATATATGCATATACATACATACATTATTTTAATGAAAATTTATTGTGATTTGTATGTGAACTACTTTATCCCAATGATGTATGTACTTCTGACCTTTACTAAGTTGAATATTAAGCGTGGTTGTAAATTTTAACTATAATTTTTTTTTATATCTTTTTGTCCTAGCAAAATTATCCTAATGCAAGGACACTGTTACTCCACTTGCTACAAAATACAAAGATTATTGTATATTTTCTACTTTCTTTTGTTGGGAAAATATAAGGAAGAAAGCATAAGAAAGTATTGAGATATTAATGATTGCTTTCCATTTTGTCAGGTTTTGTATTATAAATAATATTTTTTTTTAAAGCAGGTCAAGCACGGCGTTTCAAACACAATTCTATTTTTAAAATAATAATAATGTTAACAACAGAAACAATACTTTAGAATATAAGAGGTGTGGAAAGATTACTGATTATATTTTATTTTCGCCACCTGATTACAAGAGTAAGTGGCAAACAAAAATCATTTCTATCATTCAAGTTACATATGTACATATAACATATTGCTAAGGCCATAGTCTGATAACGTTACATTCGCACACATTTTTTGTTCATAACCTAAAAAAAACTACCTTGCTAAGCTGGTTTTTTTATGAGTGAAAAGTTATGTTTATATCTTTTATAGTTTTCGAACAGATATTTTTTGTAGTGACGGATAGCGTTACGTACAACTTTCGTTACGTTAAAAGACGGATAGTCTTTCAAAAGTACTTATAACATTATGCTTTTCAATAAATTTCCCAAAACTGAGATTTTTCCTATGGGTTTTGACCGCAAATTACCAAACAGACAAAAAAACTGTTATCCGTACATAGTGTGAGCCTTACAGTACCTCAATATACGCACAAACAAAAATTCTAGTTTTGCATTATAGTTTTTCGAATTGTGAGCAAAAATGTGTATGAATGAATCTTTATCAGACGTATCCATTACCATTATGTACACACATACATTGCCTATATTATGTTTCCTAAATTGCTAAATATAGAATAAGGAAATACTATTATTTTTAGCTTACAGAAGAAGAAATTTTCTAATCTAGCTCATAGCTATTTTTTGGTGTTAAACGTTAAATGCAAGAAAAAAATTATTTTGTTCTTGCTTCGCTGAAAAAAGTACAAAATATAGCTGTGGGGTCTTGGTTTTATTCAGATTTGCCAAAATTTGTTTGACAATAACACTTAAACCAGCTTTTTGTGGATACAATTCTTCATCAAAAATATTCCTAAATTCATATTCATACTAATGGGTTTCGACGACTTTAACTTCGGATATCCGGATAAACGTCTGTACCTTTTTTTCTACAGGCTAGAGAAATTTAGACAAAGGCAATTTATTTATTTAATTTTAGTACCGGATTTAGCACATTTATTAATTTTTTTTTTCAAAAAATTAAACAAACAAAATGAACGAAAAAGAATAAAAAAGCTTAAAAGTTTAAATTTTCTTTTGAGTCATGCTAAGAAATTGAAAATATGACCTACGAGATTGTAAAACGTAGTAAGTAATTATGTTAAGTGAGAAAAAATTACAACTTCTTGTTTCAAACTGTTTAGATTGATGTTCTCTGTAACGGTTTAGAAAAGGATATTTTGCACTTGGTTTTTCAATCAGAACAGGCGTAAAAACTGACAGCTGTTGCATTTTTTTCAATGGAAATTGTTTGTTTTTTAATTTTTTTTTATCTGTTACTCTTCACAAAGAGGATTTGGAACAACTCTGTGTCCATTATGAGTAAGAGAAATTAATTTTATTTTTAAAACTTAAATTTGTCGATATGAATCCAGCATACATACTTAGATAAATCTGTTTTGTTCCGTCATCTTTTGATCTGACATTTTTGTCATTGAACAAAACTAAATTTTTCATTTCATTTACCGGTAAAAGTTGAAAGCTAATTTGGACTTTATTAATATTTTGTCAATTTTTAAAAGGAATTTAATAAGGAAAACATACCACAACCAAATTATTTCGTTAAAGTTGTTGGTTATTTTGAATCAAATTTTATTAAACAAGTTATTAGCCTGTTCAAAAACTTCTCTTTTTGTTTTACATAAAATATTGTTTTTTGTATATAACATAACTTATATTTGAAAGGCAATATAATAATAATAGAAATTTCATTCAACGGGTATAAACAGCACGGCTTCTAAAAACCAATCGTTATTATAGACCTCTATTAAGCAAATTCTTTGTCACAAATAGCAAACAATTTGTATACATTTTTTCTCTTTAAATTACTTTTTTGAAACAAAAAAAAATATATAATTACAGATAATTTAACAAGAATATTGTTTAAAGCATTTTGTTTATCTATCTTACACACACAGTCATATTAAATAAATTATTATTCAAAAGTGGTCCAATTATTCATATTCGCGGCAGTAGCTGTTGCCTGTGGCATTCTATTCAAATTAGAGCTACTTAATCCACTCGAAGTGCTGGGTTCGCTTGTAAATGAAAACTGATCCAGGCCATACTTTCGTAAGAGTTCAAAATCATCATCCCTTGCATTATTGCTACCATTGATGTCCGATGGCAGGGTACTGCGATGTTGTGGGGTAAAGTACGGATACAGTGGATTACTTACACCGGATATATTCGAGGCTGATGAAGCTGGAAGCGTTGTGGATTTTGTACTCTGGCCAGCAGGCGAAGTATGTGATGGTGGTGCAAGAAAACGTGATTTCAATGCCGTCGCTGATGATGTTGTTGTTGTTGGCAATGGTTTGGCATTTTGATTCAGTGGGTCGAAATCTTCCAAATCAAAACTTGTGCTACTGCTATCGTCCAGCGATATTAGATCATTCATAACAGCTGTGTGGCTGGCTGAATGGGTGATGGGATAACCCTGCCTCTGTTTCTATTGAGAATCAATATTTTGAATAAAACAAGATTAATTATTTTGTTACATTTTTTGAAAAAAAAATTAGATAAATAAAAAACATTAAGGAACAGGATAGGCGAAGGGCACAGAACATTAAGTGTAAATGCAAATAATATTTAAGATAAACTTAAATTAAATTATGAGATTTGGAGAAGTATTTGAGTTATAGAGAGAGAGAAAAATTAAAAAGATAGTAGACAGAGAAAGATAGAAGGAAGCATTATGATTGGGAAGGAGTGTGTGCTTTCGAAATCGAGTTACATTATCGAGTTTTTACAATAAGTCAAAAAATTGAAATAGCACACATGTTAATTCAACGACACAACGGGTCAATGGAGACAATTTTTTTTCAGTTTAAATGTATAGCATGATTATTATTGCGGATATGTTTTCATTTTAGAAGGAATGATAAGATTTGTTATATAACACAAAATGAGAAGAAATATAAACAAAACATAAAAAAAACTTAAACCATAAAATTTTGTGTGCAAATGCGATGATTAAAAATGTTTTTGAATGTACGATGGTGGGTAAGTAATTTTTTTTGAGGAAAACTCATACTGAAACAAAATTTCCTAAGAAAACTAAGTTAAATATAGTAGTTTTGTTTTGGCTACTGATCATAAACTTCCCATTTTAGATTTTATGCGTAGAGAAAAACAAACTACTCCCCAATTTATTGACTTTCCATTCAAAAGAGAACGGGAAATTCATAAATTTGCATGTAATGTTCATTTAATTTAAATTAAAAGTAAATACATAAATTGTCCCTAAAATAGGAAATCAATTTTCAATAAATAACACAAAAACACAACTAGAACACAAGTTTGGTTATCTTTTTTAAAAAACGCGCTTGAACCAACATCTCGAGAATGACTCAAGAAACAAAAAAGTTGCAGGAATCCTTTTTAAAAGGAATTTCTTTTTTGTGTATTATGTTTTTCAAAGAATTTTAAGCAAGCAATAAATTTATTTGGGGACAAAAAAAAGATTTGTTCATGAGTTTTTGTTTCAGAAAAAAAGGGTCATTTAAGCTGCGATTAGTGATATTAACAGCAATGAGAATTATGATTTAAGCGAAGCTAGAGTCTGACTAGATGTGACAAGTAGAAGTGTTGTTTTGTATTTATTTCTTAGAGGTATTTGAACTTCTAGTTAACGAGAGCCCAACTTTTGTACGTATGAAAAACTTTCCCTAGCAGCTACAATTACAAAAAAAAAATTTTCGTAAGTGATGCAGAAAGCTAAGAATATATGGCGCAATATATATATAGCACACATGAATGTGCTATATAGATTGTAATCACGTCGTGAACAATATTTTGTAAATTTGTAATAATTTTGTGGAATATAATTTTGCCATGTTATGTTTGATTGATTTTATCAAAACGGGTTTTAAATGATATAAATACAATACAATGTATATTTGATGTGAGCTTGAAAAACTTAATAATAAGCTGTTGAAAATTTTAAGCAAAAAAATAATGACAAAAATATTATGACCTTAAAAATGATATATATATATTTATAACACCATAAATACATACATTATGTAAATATATTGAACTTAATATCAATCAACAACATATAATTCGGGTGGGTACAATTGAGTGCATATCAAAAACTCTTTTCGAATTATCACATTATCGAAATCTGATTTGCGACATTTTTATCTTTGAAAGCAAGATTTTTCTTTGTATATGGGATTTACTTATTCAAGTGTGAAATATTGTTTTTAGGGATTTTAATTTTCTGCTCCCCGAATAATTAATATACAAACAGTATTTAATCTAATTTCTTTATTAAATATAGATTCATTGGTATTTATAGATAGATCTTTACTTATCATATCCAAATATGAAAGTCTTGCATGCCGTAGTTGAGGCCTTTATGGGTAAACTGCATTATATTGATCCATCTGATAGATAAGCGGCCCATGGACAAAGTCTTGGATTACCATATTATGTTATCAGAGGGGAAGCTTCTATCAGTAAGAACATATTTCTAAATGCTATCACATTTTATTTAGAGACTGGTTACGTACGCATCTTCGGGTTCGTCTTGGATGTAGAAGATTCCATCCAAGACCACTTGGACCCCCATTTTCATGTCTCGGGCGCTCAGATCTTGCATTAAATATAATGTTTTAGTTGCTATACTTTTTATCTGGGCTTTAAAAAAAACGAATTTTCAATGCACCATTACCGACAAAGGTTTGCTGCCTTTCGGTCTAATATGAAACTTAAGTTTAAAAATCGTTAGAGCGATGATTAAAAAAAAAATATACATTATATATACATTATTTGAGCCATTTAAAAAATGTTTAGTTTTTTATTGATTTATGTACTAATTTAAAAACTTAAATTAATAAAAAATATAATAAAAAATTGTTTTAGATCCAAATATATTTCTTTGAAATATTCTGCAAAATTATTGCAGAAGTGACTTAAGACATGGCAATGTATAACACATTTTTTGGTATACAAGTTAACTGTAGCCCTGCCGAGCGAGGAACCTCCGCCGATGGGCATTCTTTTTTAATAAAGTTGAATATTTTATTCTTTTAAACGTGAAAAACTGTTATAACTGTTATAGATTGGCAGGTCTCTATTATCGTTCTTTCATTTTAGGAGTTTCCGTATATAGAGTGATTTTCGAGAAAAATAAGATTTTTTTTAACATGCTGCATCCAATGTACATGAATGATGCGTCTAGAAAAAACACCAAATGAAGGCAAAATATAAATGTTCATAAAATGTTGATGAAAATCAGATTGATTTAATTTTGTTTGTGATTTTCGGTATCGTTCATGTCAAGTGGAGGCGGCATGCAACATTTTCTTAACGTACCGTCACCATTACAATAACAAAGCTCCTCGATTAATTGTATTTTCAAACTAGATAACGTTTCAAAATGCATCCAACATATAAAGCTCCTCGATTAATTGTATTTTCAAACTAGATAACGTTTCAAAATGAGAGGAATTGGATAAACTATTTGCAAAAGAAATGGTTACCGCCAAGAACCCAAAAGGACACCTCAAATTTTAAATTAATTTTGATCAATAGGCTGATCGAATTTCTTTTGAGCCAAATAAAAGATTTCAAGTTAAGTGGAACCTCACTTATATGATATGATGTGATATCATTATTTAAATTTAAAACAGAAACAAAATCTGTATTGCAATCAAGGTTGAATAGTTCTAACAGGTTTAAAATGCAGTTAGATTAAAACAAAAAAAAACAGGATTGGGGACAATATGACAAGCGAAGCATTAAGTCGTTCACAGGAGTAACATCTAACAAATGGAGTATAAATCACATGGAATATAATAACACATCTTAGACGGTAAAAACTCGACAATGTAAGCCTCAGAATGTTGATTCTTGAAAGAAAATTTAAGAATTTCCAATTCGCGTCCATGCGATTTTGGTGAATGTGAGCGTGTTGTGTAGTACCTCTTTTTTAAGTCGCGGCGCCGGAACTGGTGGCTGACCATTAGCCGGTGCATCAAATCCAATCCAATTGCGTTCGGTCCGCGACGATGTGTGCCTACGTAATGCCACACCCCCATTTCGTCGTGGCGGCACCGGTGGTGACATCATATTTGGCGGACTATCAAACACAGAGTCTGTTGTCACAAACTTACTCACCACCGATTGCCGCTCCTCGTGTATTGTGCTATTGTTTTGTCCACCTACTGATCGATGACTATTTGGTGGTGTCTGTGCTTGTGCCACTTGATGACTGCTCGTGGTCATAATTGGGGGTGCTGGCGCCTGCTGTGCCGGTGAATGAGAATAATAATGGTTGTGGTATTGATGGTGATGATGATTATTATGTGGAGGCAGTGTTCGAACAATTGGAGGAGCACCACTTCTAACAGCACTTGTTCGGTAGTTTAGGTCTAGACTGCTACTTGGCTTAAGCTAATTGTTGAAACAATATGTATGAATGTCATAATATATGTGATGTTTGTGTGTAATGCGTGTGCAGTAACGAAATAAAAAACATATAATACACAATGTAACACAAAAGTGTAAATAGGCAAAAAAAAAAAAAACACAAGTACAAAGGACTCGCAAAAATATTTTTTTTTAAATTAAAGAGAAACCAACTTGGTGTCTCCATTTAGTTTTCAAAAAAAAAAAAAAAAAACAAACGAAAAGAAATTAATCAAACTGATCAGACTTACACTTCTATCGACTGTTGGGCTCTTGAAGAGCGGATGATTCTGCAGCTCTTGTGAAAGATTCATTTCTGATGAGCACATCGAGCCAGCCGGACTTATTGTTGGGCTCGTATCAAGGTGATTATTATTAACAGGAGCACTATTCGCATAATTAGCGAAACCATTCTGTTGAATTTTCGAATTCGAACTTGACATGGCCAGCGGTTTGCGAATGGCTGTTGACGCCCCGCTAATTACATCTGGAGTAGCGTAGGCGAAACCAGTTCGTTTATTGAAGATCGGCGAGCTTGGCGCCGAATGTGGACCAGCCTTTCTACCACTGAGGCCATCAATGCCGTCATGATGTGAACTCGATACGTGCGATTGAAAATTCGTATTCGGTGGTGTTATATCACGGAATTTTGACTTGAGATCTTTGTAAGCTGTCTTCACTCCACGAGAGCCTTCTTTTACCTACAATAACAACAAGAAAATATTACATTAGATTAATATTAAGTATTTTAATATTTATTTCTAAAATCTACAGTGAGCATCATAGTTGTTAAACTAAAACTAAAACAAAAAATAAAAATTAACACCACTCACCGATTTCACAGCAGATTTAACAGCTGGATTAGTCTGTAAAATAACAACAACAACCCAAATGAGAAATAAATCGATGAATATGTTATATAAGCAGAATGAGATAAAATATTTATAGTGGAATAGTTTAATTTATATATGTAATACAATTTTTTAAATCAAATGTTTATGAAAAAATTCAGAGAATATTTTGCAATTAAACTTTATACATTACAAAAACGAAATGATGTGCAAGAAATTAGCGGATTTCTTGCTACTGAACTAATTTATACCATGCTTAATATGAATGAGGCGTGCTTGGAGAAGGTTTGAATATAATTTCTAAGAAAAAACACATAAGCTATAAAAAAGAAAAGACAACAAAATGTTTATAAGGACTTCAAGTGGCTTTCCCATCTGACACAAATTCATTCATTTTTTTGTTTTTGCTACAGAAACTGTCGCTTATAACTTAAATATCTTGCAGGAACATTTTACAGAGCAAGAATTCAATTTTTGCATTTTAATTTATCACATAAGACTAAGTATAGTTAACAACTTCACAGTTCCATGAATTGTATTTGATTCTTTTAGCATTATAACTGAAGAATTGTTAAAAATAAAAATAGTTGCAGATAAATTTATTTAACAACTTCTGAATTATTATTATTTCGTTTTAAAATCCTGCCTGTGGTTTCTTAATTTTTATTTTAACTCAAATTATTTTAGATGTTGTTTTAGGAATTTATAGGAGATACTGATGGACATTTTGAATGATAAGAAAACACAAATAGGAGGATAAAACATGTACAGGAAAAAGTATTTTATAAGCTACTTAAAGAATAAATCCGTAGAGTAATAAAATTCGAAAAAATTATATTTTAAAAGTGTCAAATAGGCTGACAATCTTTCTGCGCTCTTGAATCGACAAACAACAATATTATGTTTATTTGATTACCCAAAGGAAAGCGAAAATAAAAAAACGTAAATAAATTGAAATATTAATTGATTTTGACAAAGGGCTCTCGCTTTGATTTTATGGGATAATAAATGAGGGATAAATATCTACAAACATAAGAACATTGATGTTAATATATACAGCAGTACTTTTGGTGTGTGGATTTGAACTATTACAACAACACAAAGTGCAATTCTAAAAGAAAGAAGGAAGTGAATTAAAGGAAGGTAAAGTAAGACGTCTAAAAAAATGCACGACTACAAATTATGCAAAGGACTAATTGAAAACATAACATTTTTTACATCTAATAACAGTTATGGCAAGTTATAATTCAACTTAAAAAAATAAATATATATGTCCCACTTAGTTACATAAATTAGCAGGAAACATTAAAACAAGAGTGAATTTAATTAAAAAAAAAATTAACCATAATCACTTTGAATTTATGTGTGTTTCGTTGTGGAATGAACTGTGTGATCATTCTAAAAAATTAAATTTTTGTCTACAAATCTTGCATTGCTTATTGTGGACACCACCAAACTGAAAAAAATATTAATTTGCAAATTAAAATCAATCTACATAATACATTTATTTTATAATACTAATTTAAAAGAAAAAAACAAGTTTAATAAGAAAAAAAAACTAAAAGGCCTTTTTATCAATTTGTGATTATTTATTTTATACGGCAATTAAATTTTTTTGCAGCTTACCGCTTTTAGTCTCTTCATCCATATTGTTCTTAACAAAAGCTTAAATAAAATATTCAATACAGGTTTTATTTTTGATTTGAAGGTCAAAATCATTGAAGATAAAAACAAACAAACTGACAACAAGGTAATTTTGAATTAACAAACCAATTGATTGATTTAAGTTAATCGGATTGCTATATTAAATACTCAAGCTTAAATGCCTATTTGAAAAACCTGTACAAATACATTCCAATAAGGCTTTTTTTATATATATTTTACATTAACGGAATGAGAAATCTTTTTGAAGTATATTTTTGTTGAACATCTTATACGTCAGGATGAGTTTGAGTAAACATAATTGTTTGAGCATAACATTTTTCAAAATAGAAGGTTTCCTAAAACAAAATTGTCAGCAATTCTTTTTAAATTTAACATTAATCGTGAAAAAGTTATACACATCCACCCCTACGCGAATAAATGAGAATGCGCGAAAGTTCGGTGTTTGTAAATTCAGTAGCGATGGAAATTATTGTGGGCGAATAACGCCCGTTGAGCCATACTTATAACGAGTCATTAGATATTTGAAGCAGAATTGATGGCATGGGGGGAAGGGTATTTTTCTTGGCCTTCCAGAACTCACTCTCTCTAATTTATTTCTCTGGGTATCCATGAAAAGAGTCACTATACGCTATGGTGGTCCACACATTTATTTATTTTTTTAGAATGATGTATACTCCCAACATCGATTTCAAAGATATTACCAGAATTCTTAACAGTTTTGAAAATTATATTAAGGTCACAAACATCAATTTTGTACCAGAACCTGTATTTGTTTATATATATATATATATATATATATATATATATATATATATATATATATATATATATATATATATATATATATATATTTTAAGTAATTGAAAGTATATAACTTCCTCAAAAAGATCCAGTTGAAAGACAAATAAATAATATGAAGTTTCCCATTAATGGCAAATACTCAAACTTGATTTATACGTAGTTAAGTTGGAATGATGTGTGGGCTTGGAAATTTCCATTGCATTACAAATCTATTAATGAAAATTTAAATAACATAAGGTACGATAAAACAATTCATTTAAATAAATCTCAATAAAATGAGAAAAACTTTCGAAAACCTAAATATCGCAATTCTTTTACCGTATTAAAAACAACTTTCAGACATCATCATAAAATTAAATACATGTACAAATACAAATATCTAAAAATTTAATGCAAACCAAGCCAGGACACATGCCTATATAGTAAAAACAAATCGAAGAAAATGCATGCTCTGGAATGTATTTGAATAAATTTAAAGCATTGCAAATAAAATAAACCATCATAATTATTAAAAAGCATAGCTAACTATACATACAAATTTTGTTTGTTCACACTAAACAAAAACTTTACTGACAAAAGCAATTAAATTTAATAATTATTACTCACCCTATCTTTAACATTTTTCAAAAAGTAATAGTTTCTCCCCCGTTTTTTTATCTTCTCCGAATACCTCACAGTTTCAAGTTCGAATTCATCGGAAAATCCTAAGCCAGTATTGAGCATCTGCAATCGTTCGTCAATGAACTGCTGAAATATTTGCAAATTCATTACTTTGCCTAAAAACGGCCTTAAATGATGTGGCCTTGTTTCGATGAATCGATCTCTATTGAAAGTTTTCTTATCGCCAAATTCTACAGCATCCCGCCAGCCTCCGATTAATTGCACTAAAACTCCCAGGAATATCTTGGAAACACGATCATTAATATGTTCATGAGAATTACTATTGTTTAAGTGTTTCTTTAAATGCGAAATTATTTCCGGTGGCATTTCGTGCACATCATCAAATGGGCTCTCGAATATTTTTGTATCACAGTTAAACGTTGCAACTTCACCCAGTTCTTCCGGTGTCATCTAATGGGAGAATTCAAAATTAGCATTTATTTTTAAGACAGTATGAACACAAAACAAGTGTAGTCTTACAGTTTCGAGTACAGCCTCAGGTACTCCAATTAAATAGGGCATTGGAGCACTTAAGATATCCTTGAATTTCATTGGAAGAACTGGAATAAAAATGTGTTGCCACACCATTGGATAGAGAAAGGCATTGGCCGCTTGGATGCAAGACGACAACTTATCCAAACTCCGTGATGTAAAAATTATTCTACGTTCCGCTAACATAGAAGCGAATACTGATATCATGTTCTTTGGAGTCGCAAAGTTATAATAGAGACTTAAGTTGTGCTATTGTTTGGATAAACAAAATTTTTAAATATAATAAGTTCTTTTTATAATATTATGTACAAATTAATCTTACATTCTCGGGAATACTTGGTAGTTTGAACTGCAATGGTCTTTGGAAAGTGAAATGCTGTAAAAAAAGAAGTATGTATAATATAATTATTTTAAGCATTCATTTTAGTTATACAAGTTATTCTTACATCATGTCCGTTATTGTAGAAAATATTCAAAGTACCGCCGAGATCTGGAACACCTCTGTTATAAGCTTCAGAGAGAAATGTTTGGAAATTGGAATTATCGTTTCGCCGCAGGGTTACCAGCACTCCCATTAGCTTAAGGAACGTATCGTGCCATGGCAGGTAGGTGATAATTATCATAGCTGTTTCTGTTTTCGGATCATGACGACAAAAGCCAAAACGAAATTTTGAATCTTCCATCGTTAGCACAAATGAGTAAGTTTCGACAGATTCACTAAAAATAGAAGAAAATTGTATTGAAATATTAATTAAAGATCAATAATTTATTTGTTATTGTTATTTGAAAAAACAAAAAAAAAAACTCTTAAAATTATAAGTTCAAAGCTCATCAGTAAGATGCTGTCGTAGTTTTCTAATTTTCTTAACCTTCGTTATTAAAAAAAAATACACTGACAAAATTGTTGTAAATAAGTGTTATTTCATTTTTGTGAGAAAATAAAAAAAAAATATTGATCCTTTGATGAGATAAATGAGCTTGAATGAATGATGAAATTTCATATTTCCCATACAAATTATTTATAAGGGAAAATTGCACTTTTTACAATCATTCATTTAATTCATCTTTAAATGCTTTAAATTCCAAAAAAATTTCAGATGTTTTTTTTTTTGCTTTTGAAATTAACCCACATATCCATTCATACCATGTTCAAATCGCAGAATATAAACTTCAGCTGATAAAACACTTAAATATTTTCATTGTATTTTCTTATACTGTTATGTTGCGATATGTATTTCTTTTTTTATGAAGCTAACTAGATCATATGTATACATAATTTGCATCAGTAATTATAATACAAATGTAGTATTTTTGTGTCCAAAAATAAAATATATATTTTGTAACAAAATTAATTTTTCACATTAACTACAGACCGCAAAAATGTCGTCGATAACGTTATGAAAATTGATAAAAAAAACGCTGTATTTGAGAATTAATGAAAAGCTAGAAGTAAGAAAACGTTGCTCCGATGGAATAATTTTCATTTCCATCATCATTTTAAATGTTCCAAAATTTTCTGATAGGTAATTTTATGCAGACACCTACTAAAAGGGTTTTTTTTTTTTAATTCTGATAAATAAAAGTGTAAACAAAGGTAAATGTGCAGTTGAAAATGTTTTTTCCAAATGGGAAGTTATAGAACCAGTTAGTTAGCTGGTTCACCATAAGTTAGAGTGATAGTAGATAGAAATGATAATTTTTTTTAGAGAAAGTGAAAAATATAATTAATATGGTGCGAAAGCTTGGCATCCTAACTGCAAATGTGTTATCACACAAAAACCCATTCTAATTTGAAATTAATTCATGTTCTGCGTCAAATCCTTCATACAATTTCCCTCCATATAATATGTTCAACGAATTGTTGTCTTATAAATCGAGTACAGAGAAAAAGAAAGACCGAATGTACAACAACAACTTTGTTGTACAATTTTGTTGTACATTCAGTTGTCAAAAAATAACAATTCAAATTTTCAATGATCATTTTCAATGAAAGCTATAATTGGCACCTTAGTGTGGTTCGACTCTCAGTGACGGGAAAGACTTTTCAAATACAATTGAACAAAAAGACCAAACTCCACTAAAAAGGAGTCTGATCATCGGCGTGGCAGTCGTGAAATAACTATAACTCCAGCCTGTTTAAAAAATCAATTGATGCTGTATGTTCTAAGCTGATTTCCTTAAAATATTTTACCCAAAAAGTCGTAGATGATTTAAAAAAATCACATTTTGTACCGAATCTGGTGGCGGGATTCCGACTTATTTATACCATATCAAAACCACGTTCACGGTTTTTAATTTTAAGTGTATGTATCATTATATGTACGTTCCCTATGCCAAAAGCATGTATATACAAATTTATAACTTTTAAGTTGATTAGTTGGTTGTTATAAAATATAGTACTACACTATTGTGCTAGTCACCAAAAATGAAGGGGATATTCAATTTTCTACCGATTTCAATAATACAAGCAACCATTTTTGGGGATTTGTCATTTCCTCCCTTTCCTCCGACATGAAAGTTGAACTTGTTACTTGTTATTACAATAAGTTGAACTTGTTACTTGTTATTACAATACTCTAATCTAAAAGAAAACTGCGAAAACAAAATTTTAAATCTCGAAACATTGGATGTCATTAAATGTATAAGTAGGTAGAAATAAGGAAGCTAATAAAGAAGCAGTTATATTCAATTGCTGAGTATACAATTTGCAGTTAAACAAATTTAAACAGAAAATTATGATACAGATCGACTTAAAACAGCAACATTAAAGCCAACATTTTCCCACCATTCGCAGATTAATCAGTATTCAAAGAAATCTCTAAACTATTATTCAACAACTTAATTAGAGACATATTAATATTACGTATATTAATCTACCTACATAATATGACCAACATTCGAATACGTTATGTCTGATTACTTGTCTTTATCTTCGAGTCAATATTAGTCATCGAAAATATCATCATCATAACCATTGTTTGCTTGCTAAAATTATCACAACTTGCAAGTGCCTCCGAGAAAGAAAAAGAGATACAAAAATGAATTTGCCAAAACCAGTTGACAGCTGAAATATTGGAGCGTTTTATGGGACAGGAAAGTAGCATGGAATATGAGTATACAAAAACATTGAAACAAATCTATCCAAGGTCAAGTAATATACAAACAAAAAAAATACCTATTTCTTTCAAATATGTTATGTCTAGAGGCCATCCTAACTAACGATAGGTATTTATTTTTTTTTTATTACGTTTTATGATTTTTTTTTGTATTAATTACTTTTATTAAAAATACTGGGCAAATAGTTTCCGCCAAACACTTTGTGTAATACAAACAATAGAATTTTCTAGGTTTTATCATCAATTTGCTTCTAGGTGTGGTTTTCATTTTCTCATCAACCCCAACCCTCCCTCTACACTGTTTTTTGCTGCTTTCTTCGAGTACCTACATTTTGATGAAGGAGAATCGTGAAGTTATTCTTTTAATAAAAGGGAATGTAGGAATGTAATTAATTGAAGAAGCAAGAGACAATCCTGTCAATGACCAAAAAATTACCCAGACCCAGATGCACTCGCAACAAGATAAATACAAAAACTTGTTGTGCCTATTCCATACGTTGGTAAGAGGGAGGGGGGTAATATTTTTATATATGAAAATAGGAAACGGAAACTTTGATTGCGTAGTTCAGACTTGTGTTCGGTCAGTGGTTGGATACTGGGTTGACTTCGTCTACTTTTGCTTGACCGATTCATCAGAAGTCTAGACAGAGGGAAGCAAGAAAAAGACAAGAACCAAAATAGAGATCGTATGCATTTGATTAATTAAAAAGACGGAATTAAAAACGCGATATGAGTTGGAAGTTGTGGAGCATTTTGTATGTTGAAAAATTGCTACTTACCTCTCGCAATCGCAGGGATAAGCAAAATCTGGGATTTTCGAAATGATCTGTTGATCGTTAAAGCTCTCGGGGAACGATTCAATTATTATGCCAGCGTTTTTTGATGACGGATCCTTGACTCGTGTCACTTCGCACCAGAACTCGAATAATTTTTTCACATCCTCCCTAGAAAATAAAGTATTTGTATTTTTTTCTTCTTTTTATTTCTTCCGGAAATTGATCGAGTATTAATCATTAATTAAAGAAAAACTATCATCTCATCACTACCGCCTCTCTTTATTTTCTTGATTAATTTTGCATTTGATTTAAAGACATATTTTAAGGGTGGTGGCCTGGTCAAGTTTTTTTTTCTCATCAAAAACTTACTTGATTCTTGAACTCATATTGCGAGGAAGGAGGAGGACGGACCTGTACGACGGGGACTATATTTGCAAATTATTTCACAATTTCAACATTCTACGCACAAGTTATTTTTTGAGTTACAGAATTAACTTTTTTCTGTGGATTTTTTGAGACGTTTTCTTTGATTGGAAAAAATAAATTCAGAAAAATGACGAAAACAGAGAAGTTAACTACGCACACTTTAACTTCTAGTCACGGTTCACGTAAAATTCAAGTGCCAAAAAAAATATTTAATTGTGTGAATGAAAAATTAAAGTGAAACGTCAAATAGTTTTTTTTTGGAATAAAAATTAGAAAAATTGAAAGGAGAATACAAAAATAAAAACAGAGGGAGTGATAAATTTGCAAAATTAGAGAAGAAAGAAAACTTCAAAAGAGGATGTGTTCGTGAGTTGTGTAGAATTGTGAACATAATGGTATCCTTTGTAATTTTAGGTTGTTACGTTGTTACGTTGTGTAACGTGGAATAAGTTGAAAGGTATTTTATACGATAGCACACATTTCTTTGGCAGGTAAGTGAAATTAAAAAAAGAATAAGCAATTTATAGAAATGAGTTTTCATTCTCTAAAGCTATACTTCTCTCAATTTTGTATAAGCGCTAATACTACGTTTTCATGGGAGGCAAAATGAGGTTATTTCGTTAATTACAGAAAAAGTGTTTTCATTGGAAATTTGATAATTTCGTTTGATAGATTGTTTCATTTTGAATTTGATTTGGCAGTTAATAGCTGCTTTTTGTTGTGTTCTCTTTCTGTTTCTGTGTTCTATAGCCCCCTTTCACACGAGGAAACAAGTTGCTGGAGATTTTTTGACGTTTTCTTTTAATTTTCAATTCCCACCAATCGTAAACCGTTCAATCCTCTTACTTGGTGCTCTTCTCACCAAAAAACTGAAAGTTGCTGGAAACTCAGTTTACTCGTGTGAAAGGGGACATACATCAAATTTTTACGTTTTCAAAGGTTTCCAATGGGTTTCCACTACGGATGCATTGCACTTGGGTGTGTTCATAAAGTTTTAACGTAATTTCAAACCAATTTCGTGCTAATTCGGTTGAAATTACCTCATTTTGAAATGTGAATTTGTATGGGAAATGAGATAATTTGGAATCGAATTTGGAAATTTTCAACGAAATTACCTCATTTTGCCCAATGAAAACGTAGTATAACACGAACAGCTTATGAAAATTCAGATTTCTGTGCCTACGTTCTTCAACTCTCACTTCTTCCGTTGTACAAATATTTAAACGGTGGTTCAAAAATTTTTATCCACCGATTCCGGCGGATTAATTGTGAGGGTACGAAAACCTCACAAAATCGATTTCACCTTTCCTTGTGAGTTTGTTGTGACTTGTGAGGTATCATTGAGGTTTGCCAAAATAGGGCTGTAAAATTAAGGAAAGCATTTTAGCCGAAAGGTACGCAGCTCCAGCTAAAAATTAAAATGTTTGTTTCTTACTGTACATCACATATCTGTCAAAATTTAGTGCACGAAATAATTGTTCAGCACATTAATTCTCAAGCTAAATTTTAACAGATTCTGTAAATCTTAAATTTTGTATGAATTATTATTTCTCATAAAAATTGTTTCCCAAGACAAATTTTGTTTCGAATTTTTCTTCAGTAGTAAAGCAAAAAAGTTCAAAAGCAAAAACGAAACTTTTTTTTTCAAACTGTGCATGCAAAAGTCTCCACTTAATTTTTCCAAGACAAATAATGTTCGAAACATTATTTTGCTAGACAAATTATGACGTTTCATGAATATAACAGTTTTTATCAATCAAAAACATATTTTCATTTTAGTATTTCCAATATTGAAAGGTATTATGTGAATTGATTATTTAAAACAGCTGTTTTCACTCAGTCAGTGACGTAGCTAATACGAAAGGGTTCAAGAGGGCCAAATACTAGTGCGGCAACTTTTTTGATGGAAGCAAATATACTTAATTTTCATAGAAATAATTTTTGAATCATTACATAAACTCGCTGTATAGGCTGCAAACTCTTTTTTGTACTAATTATTTTTGGTTATTTTAATATTGCAGCATAGATTTACAAAACCCAAACAAATATTTTTACCTACTTATAATAATTACCAATTACATACTTGAACCAGCGTTGAACGTTAGTTAATCCGCCTAAATCGGTGAATTAAAATCTTGAACCGAGACTGAATCACTATTGTACAACTGGTCATAAGCAAACCCCAATAGAAACCTAGATCCTAAGTTTGTTTTTGTATTACATGTCAAAAGATAACCCCGACCCAGACCCGTAGATAATAAAACAACACGTTGTTATTAAAAGCCGTTCTTTATTATCAGAACTGATCTATATGGCTCATCAAATAACATACATAACAACACATGAATCTGCTCTTTATCGGATTCACGTTTCATGATCCGAAAACAGGCGGCTGATTCTCGCCACTGTTAGGTTGTTTTATTTTCGCAGGATGATCCATATGGATCATGGGTCATGATAAAAAACGGCTACAACAATAACAACACGTTATCAATGAAAACAACACGTTGTTATTATTGTTTTCATCGTCGCCACCGAAAATTCTTACACCATGGGTTTCTTTGATGAAAGTCTCCACGGATATTTTTCCGTTGTGTTTCAAAAAGCGTTTTGTTGTCTTGTTTAGAGATCGGAGAAAAATTTCGTTTCGCATCGGCAGCGTACTATATTTTATAAATAAATTGCGAATGAAAAAATATTGAATAATGAAAAAAACATTTTCTTCCTATTAATTAAACTAAAATAGGTAAACAAAATACAAAAATTTTCGGACACTTTAAGTCAATTCACTAAGGTACTATTAGAACTGAAGTATAAGTCTAGCTGTGGTAAAAAAATATAAGGCAATACTTGTTGGATTATTTTATTAGTTGATGTCTATGCCGTAAGATTAATTGATTATTAGTAGGATTTTTTTTAAGCTCCGCACTTTATTTTAACCTTGCATCTTACAAAATTAGTGCTTGGTTATTAGCAAGGCCCATTAACTACGAAGTAATTGAGGTATTTATTATTCTATTTTTTATTTATCTATTTATTCGTGATTGCTTAATAAACTGTAAGATATAAAATCTTATAATGCAGTAAGAAGCTAATTTTACAAAAATAAGCGAAAGTATTAAAAGTTACAATTAATAAAATTGAAAGTATCTAAAAACAAATTATTATACACTCCTCGTCAACTGAATACGCACAAACATTTTTTAATATACTTTATCCATTTTTTCCAAACAGTGATGGTTATTATGCCATCTGTTGATGCTAACTATTCCCTTAAGATGTTAAGCAGATAATTCCGAAAGAATTATCCAAAAACAACCGTGAGTTTTTCTTCAACCACTTGCAAAGTGTTTTATATGCAAAGTAGGAGTTTTTTTTTTAGTCAACTGAATAGGTACAACGCCATTTTCTTCGTTGTTTATAAGTTTTTTGGAGTGCTTGACAGTTTAAATTAACGATTTTAGTGTTTTCAGTAAAATTTAATTCTTGATTTCAAATTTTAAGAAAAATGGGTAGATCTACGTGTCTTAACAGTGTTGAAAAAGCTAAAATCGATTTACTTAGAGACCAAGGCCTAACTGGACGTGCAATAGCTGATAAAGTTGGCTGAAGTTTTAATGTAGTTTATTCTTACTTGAAAAATAAAGATGCATACGGCAAAAACATGAAGGGAGGTAAGAAAACAGCAACAACAGCAGCTGAGAGACGAAGAATTTTAAGATGTGCATCAAATTCTTCTGATTCTGTGGCAAAAATAAAACAAAAAGTCGGCGTAAACGCAAGTTGCTCAACAGTATTAAGAGTAATCAACAACTCAAGCCATCTTAAACGAATGAAACTTAAGAAAAAACCACCACTTGACGAGAGACGGAAAATGTTGCGATTAGATTTTTCAAGACTTCACATGAGTTGGAAAAAAGAATGGTATCACGTGGTTTTTTCAGATGAAAAAAAGTTTAATTTCGATGGCCCTGATGGGTTCAACTTCTATTTTCACGACTTAAGAAAAGAAAAAAGATTTTTAAAGCGCCATCATAGTCGTGAAGGAGGTGTCATGATATGGGGAGCAGTCAGTTATTATGGAACAGTTGAGCTCGAGGTTGTAACATCAAGAATGACAGCAGCTGGGTATAAAGTAATTTTGGAAAGAAATTTTCCTAAATTTTCTAACATCTTTGGACCCATAAACTGGACCTACCAACATGATAATGCGCCTATTCACTCAGCGCGCATAATAAAAACATGGATAGAGGAGCAACAAGTGCAGTTGCTTCAATGGCCGCCGTACTCACCTGATCTAAACATCATAGAAAATGTCTGGGGATGGTTAGTACGCAAAGTTTATGAGGGTGGTCGTCAGTTCGAAGACAAAGAAACCTTAATTTCTGCAATCAAATTAGCGTGGAGCGAAATTTCGTTAAATTACATTAAAAAGCTATACGATTCCATGCCGGATCGAATTTACGAAGTAATTAAAAATAAAGGTGGAAGTACCCACTACTAAACTTAAACAAAAACTTGTTTCATTCCATTCCAATACCAATTTTAATTTTTGTACCTATTCAGTTGACTCAAAAAAAAACTTCTACTTTGCATAAGTTACACTTTGGAAGTGGTTGAAGGAAAAACTCACGGTTGTTTTTGGATAAAACTTTGAAATTCTGTTATTTATATGTTACGAAAATTTTTACCATCAACAGATGGCATAATAACCATCACTGTTTGGAAAAAATGGATAAAATATATTCAAAAATGTTTGTGCGTATTCAGTTGACGAGGAGTGTTTACAATTACATTTGTAAATATTCTAAATGAGATTTTAAGAATTTTTTGAAACTTTTTACGTTTTGATTATTATATATTAACTATATAAAAGAAAGAATCGCTCACTGCATCACTTATTCATTCATTTTTAGGCTATCAACGCACAGCTTATACTATAAGTTTTTAAAATATTTTATTATTTTTTTTATATTACAAATTTTATGTAAGTAAGCACTAAGAAGGGATTTTTTAAAATTCCCATTATAAATAGGGTAAAATAAGGTAAAATTGGTCAAAGGTTCAAAAACTAACTTCCAAATGGTAAGTCCTACAATATTCATTTATTTTTTATTAAATGCATTATTAAATTTCCAGAACTTTATTAATTTAAAAATAAATTCTATAAAATCTACAAAGCGAGATACAAAATTTTTTATACTTCAAACTTCAAAAATTACATAATTCCAATAAATCAGGGGGTAGTCCGATTTAAATAAATAAAATACCATTGGAAAGGTTTTTCAAAAAAAAATTATCCATGTTTTACAAAATTTTGATTTTTTTTTTTTTCAACATCATTTTTTATCATTCAAAAATTTACATTTTTTCAATACAATTTTTACTACTTTTTTAATTTTTAAAAAATAACCGTTTCTTTAAAAAATCTCAAAATCATACACCTCATACATATAATTGATTTACATTTATTATAAAAATTTTAGATTTTTCAAAATTTTTTTAACACACATTTTGACATGTTTTCTGTTGTTTTATTAATCACCTCATAACTCATTAGTTATTGCACCCATACGATTAGTTTTTCTTTTAATCGCATCTACGAAAATACACAATTAATTTGATACATCATTCATAATTGTACACCCCACAAGACCTTCACAATAGTTTAAAAAGAAATAGTTTGAAAAATCTCGCAAAACACCAAAAAAATGGGGTTTTTATTCATTGCCAACCATCGTGTCTCAGTGGAGAATTGTCCAATTTTTGTTAAATTTCAAAAACACCCCTTTTCCATTCAATCAAATGCTTATATCTTCGCAACCAATTGTCCGATTTTTAAAATTCAAACTTTAAATTAAAGCCACAATGACAGTCGAGTTAGAGCAACAAAAAAATTTTCAAAACCTTTCAAAATTTCATACTAAAAACATGAAATAATATTTTCGGGAAAAAATTTCATCGAGGCAAACGTAAAAACAAAGAGGAATACAATAAAAAAAAAAAAAAAAAACTTTCCTATATCAATATACTGGTGGGAAGGAGATGGCTATTCTAAAGATGGTCGAGTGTGTGCAACAAAAAATCATAATTTCCTATACATGTAGGTATATATTATTATTATTATATTATGCAGGCAGCACGTTGGTTGTAGGTATTTTTTTTCATGCACAACAATACTAAAAGTCCCCTCATGGTTGGTTTGGTTGGCTGATAACTTTTGTTCTTATGATCGGATCGTTAAGGTTGATGCCTTAAAATGTTCATGCACGTGTACTGGAACCTTTTAAGGAAATTTATGATGTGGGTAGAGTATATTTTTTAGTTGGCTTATATCTTTTGTTCTACTTATCGGATCTGTAAGATTAAGGTCTTAAATTAATCTTAAAATAAAGGTTAAATGGTAGGCTTACTTATTTTGAGTTATTATAATAATAAAATAATAATTGAAATTATATGAAAATGTAGGTATTTAAAAAAGGTGAATGATTTCGACGTTGATTTAAAAAAATCGATTTCGCTGACATGGATATTAAAATACATATTATGTACATACCTACATCTATATGTATGTGTCTATGTAAGCACATAATGTAGGTATGTGAATTAATAGAAAAGGGTTGATTTGGTTTCTTTTCTAATGATAGGATTTTTAAGATTAAGGTCTTAAAATTAAGAGAGGTATCTAGGTAGGTATAATGTCAGTTAACGCATATACATAGTTACATACAAAAGTTTGTGATATATTTGTATTGTTTATTTGCAATAATATAAATTCATAATTATCTTCTAATCTTATAGGTATTCTTAAACGACAGTGTGTTAAAGTAGGTACCTAGGTATAATTATATTTGTTAGGTATCTACTATCTACCTACCTAACCATCAAATCGACTAAGCAATAATTTAGAATCATGCAAAGTGAAGTCAAGTGATTGACGTGGCAAGTATAACTTCAGTTATAATGGTCAGATTTTCAAGGTCAAGTTTTTTAAATTTTAATTAAGTATGTACCTATCCGGCTAAACAGTGAACCTATATTAAGTTAGCAAAACAATTCATACGGTTCACCCAAAGGTACCTTTCTCCGAGAAAACTGTTGACTTGGGCGCCTGCCTGGCGACTGAACATACCCTAAGCGGAGCAACGGAGTTGCGTGAGCGCTGCAGGGGACCCGCAATCGATTTTTATCAACTAAGGTGAAACTAATGTCGAATTCTTTTCAACAAAAGAATCGATTTTTTTTCTAAAAAGAATCGAATTTTTTCTGTCGTTGAAAGGAATACGAAAAGACGAAAAGAATCGATTTTTTTTTGTGATTGTGTGTGTGGCACTTGACAGCAGCAAATTTTGAAGTAAAATATCCAGAAAATATTCAATTTGGAAATTATTATTATTATTAATTGAAAAACAACCACAAATATTTACTATAAAATTCACCGAAAATTCGTTGCAACCAAAAACACAATTTGTTTTCATAAAAAAAAATTGTTTTCTTAAAACACTGCGGCATTGAATTTGACATTTTTAGAAATTTCAAATCTTGCAAGTGTGTGTGCAAATCGGTGTAAAATCTTTCTTGAATCTTGCAAAATTAGCAAGATTTGTTTTGACAGAAAAAATTCGAATTGTTCAGAAAAAAAATCGATTCTTTTAGAAAAAAATTCGATTCTTTTGTTGAAAGGAATTCGACATAAGTGAGTTATTGGAATAAAAGGTAGCCTAGATGGAGTAACAATGGTCAGATTTTCAAGGTTAATTTCCTAAAATTAAGGTGAATTATCAGGCTTGAGGTAGAAAAGTAGGTCAATACTGAACCAAGAGATACAGAGATACATGTTGCAAGTACATTGTGTTGCAAAATACATTGAGTTGCAAATAGGTACATTGTGTTGCAAATACATTGTGCTACAAATACATTGGTTGCAAATAAATACATTGTGTTGCAAATATTTTGTGTTGCAAATACATTGTGTTGCAAAATATATTGTGTTCCAAAATACATTGTGTTGCAAAATACATTGTGTTGCAAAATACTTTCTGTTGCAACATACATTGTATTGAAACATTGTGTTGGAACATTGTGTTGCAAATACATCGCGTTATAACAAACATTGTGTTGCAAATACATTGTGTTGCAAATACATTGTGTTGCAAATACATTGTCTTGCAAATACATTGTCTTGCACATACATCGTGTGACAGTTAGCGAAGCCAACTGTTCGGGTAAATATACTAGTATTATATATACGAGGTAATGAGTTGCAAAGATGGGCGGAATTAACAAAAAAATTGACGTTCTGATGTTAAGTATGAACAACGGGGAACAATTAACTGACGAGATCTATGCGAGGATGAAGTTCTTATTTTTTCAAAACAATATTGTGGTTGGCGTGTAAGGAAATTCGGGATAGTTTTCAAAAGACATATTCAGTAGTTGCGTCGCAAAACCAGATATCCGCTCGTTTCTACGTAACCCATATACATACCTAACGGTCGAATTAAATGCAACATTGAGCTTTCGTTTGCTTATATAATTACAATTACAGTAGACTTCGCAACCATATATCAAGATAGGAATTACCAAAGTCTTAACAAGAAACGATCGCGTTTTAACAGGAGGCATAATTTTTTGAATAAATTAAATTTTCTACACAAATAAATATGATTCAATAGAAAAAAATACATAATTAAAAGTAAAAACACATACAAAAATACATAAAATACATTTTCGTAATCCACGCGACGCCACTGGTAAGTACAATAGCATTAGAAACCTATATTGTTGAGTGCCTATATGAAAGTGCTCTCAATTAAAACATGTTCCAAAAGCTATGAACAACACAATAATGGTCTTATTTATAAACGTTGTCTAACTTTAGACAATTATACTGTCCTACTTTGGAAAATGTGTTCAAAAACCTTGCTTATTGTTGTCTTATAGCCGCCTTACTTCGACACAAGAGTAGATTGTCTAAACCGTGAATAATGTGATATTTATTTTAATTAAATAAAGCATATTTCTACCAATTTGAAAATAGTTAGACAGTGTCTAAGTAGACAAAAATCTAATAAATATGACTGTAAATATTTGTGTTTTAACTACATGTAGTTCAAAAAACTAAATTTTTCAACAAAAAGTTGCATCTTGGGTACCTCAAGCCTAAAATATCTCCAAATGATAAAAACTTTGATTAATAGAAAAAAAATGTATACTACACAATCTGTACCTAATCAAATGACGAGTAACACCATCCCCATTTCCCCACCAAAGCATAACTTCTCTCAATTTTGTATAGGCGGTAATACGAACAACTTATCTTTAAATTTTTTTTTTCTGATAGCGATCGTGAGCGTGACACATTTTCCATGTGATTGAAGTTTAGTATTACTCAATTATTCATCAAATAAACATCAACTGCAGGCGCAACATCATGTTAAAGCTTCGTCGGAACATACTACCTAGAAGGGTTGTTGACATAGCATGTTTTCTTTTAATATTTCTATTTACACCGATAACTTATATCTTTGAGATGACAGTTGTCTTGCCAGTGTTTCATGAATTTGGTGGATTTTTTCACACCTTCACCATAATAGCTGCATTGTTTTTGGTATTTCAAATAAAAGGCAATATGATAGCATGTATGATGTTAGACACAAGTGTTAATTGTAAGATTTTCAGTCTTTGTTTAAAAAAATAAATAATAATAATAAACTAATTTTAGCTATCACAATAAAACCACCAATCGAAACTGATAAACTCAAATTATGGCACCATTGTGATATTTGTAATAAACAAGTTCCTCCGCGATCGTGGCATTGCAAGGCGTGTAAAATTTGTATCGTTAAACGGGATCATCATTGCCTTTTCACTGGATGTTGTATTGGTCATCTTAATCATAGATATTTTATGTTGTTTGTTGTGTATCTACTTATTGGTTCCACATACGCCCTAGTGTACAATAGCTTATACTTGTGGTATGTCAAAGCAGCTATCTATAGGAATTGGATAACAGTTTTAAAAATGACATGTCCATTGCTGATGTTTATGACAGGATCGTTTTGGAGTAATTGGACTTTGGTTATTTACAATTTGAATATTCTTGCATTTTTGTACTCGGTATTACTGATTGTTTACCATGGAAGTATTATTTTGAAAGGCGGAGTTTGTCATGAGCGTGGAAAATACAAATATAATCTGGGTTGGCGAAGAAATCTAGAAATGGTTTTTGGCGACAACATGAATAGGGTTTGGATATCACCTCTTATTAAAAGTCAGCTGCCACATAATGGGGTGGAATGGGAAATTCAGAATGAGGAAAAGGACAGTTAAAAAAAAGGTTACTGAATAAAGTTTTTTTTTTAAATATATCCCAAACAAATTGTTGTCCGAATTCGAAATTCATTTATAATTCTCATTAACTTACTTTGAGTTGAAATATAGTAGAGCTGCTGAAATGTGAGCACTTATTTTGTATTCTTCAACAACGTCTATCTACTTCAACTAGAAATAAAACAATAAATAAATTTGATGGAGTGACATGGAGAATTCTTACAACTCTCAACCATTCCTATGTGGAGGGGAATTTGCTGAGCTGGCTATTCACTTTTTCAAAAAAAAACACACGGCTTATGCTTAAAGTGGGCTTCAGGTAAAAATTTCGTTTGGTTTTTTTTGTACAGAACTGTTAGTTTTTGTGCTCGTCCCCTTATTGTTTTTTTTTTTATTTTTTCCAGTGTGTCCTTTTGAGATTTTTTAAAATTAATTTGAATGGGTCGGTAACGTAATGAATCTCGATATCTCCTGCTTCGTAGCCTTTTTTCCAATGATGTTTGGAATGAATACATCCCATGCGAGTCTTAAAGTTTATGTCTTATGTTTTTGATAACGGAAGAGATAATAATTGACGTTTCTTTGAGAATGGCCATATGTTTTTGGATTTAAGTAAAAAAAATTCATTATTCTTCTGAAAATTTATAAAAGATTTTTATAAGGGTTTTTTGTTAAACGTCACTTTACTATTCCACAAACATGTTTTTAAGGATCTCCACACCAACGACCAATCTGACTCGGAGAGGACGAAAACAATAGGGGTATTCCCGATCCGATGCAAACTGGTCTTGCATCATTGCAAAAGTGCAAAGTTTTTTTTTACAATGGGGTTAGAGTATAGCAATTTTACACTTTTGCATTTTTGCAATGATACAAGACCAGTTGCATCGGATCGGGAATACCCCTAATAATAACAACGTGCTGTTTTCATTGTCAACTACGTGTTGTTATTATTGTTTCGTTTTTGTCGCGACAGACTCGCTTTGGTGTGGAGAATCAATTCATGTAAAATTTTAACCCGTAGCTAGGCCGTGTCTGAATTGCGTTAAAATGTTGGTTAAAACTTGACGTTTGGTTAAATTTTGACACTATAGCGTGGTGAATAAATTTACCCAGCTCCAGAGCAGGTTAAAATTTGACACTAGTGGTTAAAATTTGACGTTTCTAAAGAAAAAAAAATTGAATTTGAATTTATTTTTATTATGTGCATGTACACATTACCTCGCGTAGTCGTTGCTGTGTTATTGCAGTCCTCGTAATAATACGCTGATATTTTAAAAAATATAAAAGAACTAATATAAAATACTTCCTCAAATTATATTCATCTTGCAAAATTAATGCCAATTGGTTGTTTTGTTTTATTTTATTTTTTAGTTTTTTGACAGCTGTAAACTAGGGTTTGCAGACTGCATAATCAAGCAATACACAATAGGATTTTTTCCGTAATGTTTGGGGATATAATCGATGCAAAACTATTAAAAGTAAATCAAATTAAGAAATTTGTACTTTATTCGCGTCGAATTTTTATTTTGATACATTTCTAGCTGGATTTTGTATAAAACATTTATTTCCTTGAATAATAAAACACATTTGTGGTTAGGGAAATTTCTTTAATCTTGCGGGAATTTTAATTAAAAATTCCATTTAACCCATCCTATTTTAATCCAGTTCGGACAGCAAAAATAAAAAAGTTATCCCATTTTAACCTTACTTCAAAATTTAACCAGTGGTAGGAAATTTTAACGCAATTCGGACACGGCCTCTTATTCCCTGGTTTATTTAACTCGTGGAATAAAGGTAGAATTAGCGTTTTTTTATTAATATGGCTGATATAAAATACAAAATCTCTGCATCTCCCCCGTAAGAATTTGTATTGTCTTTATGTACATTCATATATAATTCATTCACAAAACTGAAGGTTTAATGAATATTATTCTTCATTTTTGGTGAATAGAACCTGAACCTTCAGATAAATGTTTGCTGGGTAGTTACTGATTATTAGAGCCCCCGCACACTACAGACTTTATTTCAGCAGACAGTTTGGTCGGGCTCATAAAAGCCCTTCCACACTATCCCACTGTGTATTAATACATGTCAAATTCAAAGTGGGAAAGAATTCCATGCTGCTGCCAAATTTGTTGGAGGGAAATGCCTTTTCCTTTTTTTTTACCACACACAACAGTTTAATTTAACCTCAATAAAAATGTGATGAAATGTGTGATAGAATTAGAACCATTTCTAAAAATTCTCTTGTATTAACACATATCAAATCATGTAGGCTGGAATATCATGCTGTGTAAGATGTGCTGTCATATTTTACATGATTATATACATAATTTGTTTCCCATTTTTTTGGCATGTATTAAACTCAGTGGGATAGTGTGGAAGGGCTTTAAATAGTTGCTGTGTTTGGTAACGTGAAATTTTTTGCGAATTTGCACAATTTTCACCAAATTTCACAATTTGCTGTCAAAACCATAGAGAAAAAAATATTTTTTGAGATATTTGTTGAAAAAAAAGTTACCAAACAGGCATAGTATGAAAATATGTATACAATTTATGAATATTAAGGGGTTACGTTACGTTTGAGTATTTTACGAAACACCCTACTTTAAAAATTTGTAATCAGCCTCTCCTCCTCATCACTTTACAAAAAAAAAAAACAAAAGGTGAAATGTGAAATGGATATAAACAAAAGAAAACAAAAACTCATTTGTTCGTTATCCAAATCCAATATCCATTAAGACCATTTGTCTATTTAATTTATCAAACACTATCAATTAACTGTTAAAAAAAACACGGTCAGATAAAAGAAACCAACAAATTATAAATTAAATAAATCAAGATAAAAATTCCTTTTTATTCATGGAAACTATAATTAATTGATTACTGTGGCGTTGTGTTGAATTCATTTGAATCTCACCCGACGATAATTCTTCACAACCTCGAATGAAATACTTTTAGGTTTATTTTTAGTAATATTTGTATATTCCATCACAAAATTGTTGCAAAATGCGTCTGCGAAAGAATTTCCTACCACACACTTTAGCCGATATTGGATGTTTTTTATTAATCGCCACATTCATTCCAATAACCTTTGTGTTTGAATTGGCAGTGGTTCTGCCCGAATTCCATGAGTTTGGTGGTCTCTTTTACTGGATTACCCTGGTGGCTGGAGTTTTCCTGATAATGAACATCAAAGGCAACATGCTAGCTTGCATGTTAGTGGATACCAGTATTATGAGTAGGGTTATCTTCAAATTAAGGTTTCCTTCTGATTTATTTTTTCATTGATTTCAGATGAACTTCTAATTCCACCCGACGACCATGACCTCAGAAAGATGTGGCGTATGTGCGCGGTTTGCGAGACTATGGCTCCACCTCGCTCATGGCACTGTAGCACCTGCAAAACATGCATCCTCAAACGTGACCACCATTGTTTCTTCACCGGGTGCTGCGTGGGACATCGAAACCATCGGTATTTCCTTATGTTCCTTGTGTTTCTCATGATTGGTTCGCTATACACAACCGTGTACAACTCGATCTACTTATGGTGGTTGCATGCAGATACCTACGCCAACTACTTTACCTTATTTAAAATGGTGTTTCCCATGCTTATGTTCAGCATGGACTCATCGTGGACAAATTTCTATTTACTCATCTACGAACTGAATGTCATTGCTTTTGCTTATTCTTTGGTTCTGATTGTCTATCATGGACAGACCATATTGAGAGGAGGAGTCATTCATGAGAGGAGTGCCTGCAAGTATGATCTTGGCTGGAAAAAGAACCTTGAAATGGTTTTAGGAACCAGAATGAAGCTGGTTTGGCTGTCTCCGTTTGTAAAGAGCTCCTTGCCTCATGATGGCATCAATTGGCAGGGATTCTTAAAACTCACTCAGAAGAATCGGTAGTCAACGGTCGGTATTTTTTTTTTTAGTTGTAATAATTTTATTATTCTAGTCATTTCACTCGAGTGTTTCAGTTCAAATATTTTATTAAATTTCTTTTAACCCCATTGAGTTTGCTTTCAAAGAAAATGAAGTTTGTAAGAAAATGGTCTATAGCGATTTTGAGAACAAAGGAACACCAACCTCCATCCAAATTTGGTATGTATTGATTAATCGGAGGTCTTATTAGTAATTGGCAGAACTATGAAATTCATTTGCGTTGAGAAAATATTCCTAGAGACACTTTAGAGAATGTAAATTTACAATGGGCAATCTCAATTTTATTCCCCCGAAATGTTGCTAGGTAGCGTTAAAAATCTCAAGACAAAGCCGCGTTTACGAAATGGTAAAACTGGCGAGTTTAAATTAAGAAAAAAACCACCATTCATTTTTAAAACAATACTTTATTTCTATTTAGTGCTCTTAAATGCCTACTCAGCCAGGAATCCCTCACCCACTAAACTCTTCAACTTGGACAAATGTACCTCGTTCAGAGTAAAGCCTTTGTTGATGATTTTCGCCAATTGCTTCGATTCCATATTATTCTCAACGGCATATTGCAAGCAACTCATTGCTAAACTTGGTGCCTTATTGGCCACACAAGACTCTACGAATTCCAGCGTACACTGATCCGATGGAGTTCCAGGAATCTTATGCTGATCCTTGTCAATAGTTTCAAACACCTTGGTGGCCATCTCGAAGTCTCCACCACGTACAAATAGAGTCAGGATATCGCCTATCATTTGACCGGTGAATTGGAGTTTATTGGTAAAACGACTGGCGGCGGCGTCAGTGACATTTGTGAAGATATCCAGAGCGACACGGGCAAAGTGTTCATTAAGACCAGTGTGTGATGGGTTTTCTGGATTCGGTTTGTTTTCGGTGATGATTTTGAGAGTTCTATTGATGATATTTTCTCGATTCGTGAGGTCAAAGGAAACAATATCAGACCACATGCGGGGCATAATCTCTATTGCTCCATTAACTTCGACCGATTTCAGGATTTCCTCCATTATACCTGGCTCAGGGATGTAAATATTCGGGACTAAGCGATCATATGTAACCAGGAATTCCTCGAGTGGTTCAGTTTGACTGAGTAGGGCAAACATATGACGGTAGTAGGCGCCTTCTTTGTAGGAATCTCCAATTAGATCGTAGTTGTTTCCAGTGTGAAGAAGGGCATCGACTCGTTTTGCCAGAGTTTTGTCATGCAGATGATTCCTACACACATCCATCGCTGTGACAAAGAAGAGGATGTCCTTTGGATGGGCTATAGTGAACTCCTTGCCCTCGATTTCATTAAGAATGTCCACAAGGACATGAGAAGTTGGAGCACGGTCGCGACAGAAGTTGATCAATATATAGTAGTAGGTTCCCAGACTTGGTTGTATTCCTAAATTCTGGAACGTGCTTAAAACTTTCAGCGTACATACTCGGGCCATCTTATAGTTGGCCATAGAACCAATTGTTCCCAATAATGAGTTTAATGTTTCTAAATCTGGCTTGAGTTCACGTTGATTCATTTGCTGGAGCATTTCTTGGCAAAATTCCCAGCGCTGGTCAAAGGTTTCTTTTAGTAAACTCCCAACAGAGATAATGGAATTGAAAGTTTTCGTATCCAACTCGATTTGCTTTTCAGTGGCATCTTGGAAAAGGGCGTATGCTCTCTCTGCCTGACCATACTTAGCCATTCCGCGAATTATGGCAGCGTAGCTTTCAGGGGTTTTTGGTTCGATTTCGTTGAAGAGTTGTTCCGCCAAATCACCGTCTTTCCAGGTTTTCTTGATGCGATTGTAGTAACCCTTCTGGGCATCATTGAACCATCTCTCTTCAATGAACTCTTCAGGGATTGGTTCTTCGTTGTTGTAGAAGGAAATGAGTTCGAGGAGGTTTTGCTTGAGCTCATCGCCAATTGGTAGGCCTTTGGTCTTCATCAGGTTGTAGACAAACACAGCATCAGTGACTTCGGAGTTTTGAATTAAAGTGTGTAGCGATGTTTCATCGATTTCGGATTCCTCAGTGAAGACCATTTTTGGTCCAAATGCTTCTACTGATGGTTGGGCTTCTTCGTGCTGAAATGATCTATTTAATCTACATTTAAATAAAAATACTAAATACTTACCATGAAGAATCGACCATGTTCGTTTTTGATCCATTTGGCTGCTTTGCGACCGGATTCCTGTGCCATTGCAAATGTGCGTTTGGTGACATTAGACATAGGAATTAAGTAAGGATCATCGTGGTATTTAAAATGAGCGGCTGTTGGATCCGACTTCACCGTGCTCGACAGAGCAAGTAAAATATCAGTTGAACTGCGCGGAATTCGATTAGGAATCTCAATGTGTTCTTCGATGGATGAAGAAGACTTTGCTGTGGAAGTGTTGCTGCTGCTGCTGTTGGTTGTGTTTAAGTAAGTCTTAGCCGATGTGGACAGAAATTGGCATCGCAAGCGAGCTAGTTTATTTAAAGGGCGCGACAAAAACATTTTTCTTTAATTTATAATTTATTTTATTTTCACCACAAACAAGGTTAAAATTATTAAAAAAAAATTGCAGCTTTTAAAAATTGACATTTGAAAAGGTTATGTTCGATTATTAAAAAGTGACATAACACAAACAGCTGTGTGGATGAACTCGGTGTGATTGAATGAATTTTTGAATTATGTGGCGACTACATCGTTAGTAATTCAATTTTATTAAATTTTTTTTGTGGTGTGGTGGAACTTGGATTGTACAAATACTGTCAATTTCTATCAAAACCAAATGTTTAGACGTCGCAGTAGTTTCGGATGTTTCGCTTTGGTTTGGGAGAACCTTAAAGTCAAAAATCATTCACGTACTCAAGAAGTTCATATTAAGCCGGAACCACACCTATCTCGTGTGGTGTGTTGTGGAGTGGTGTGTTGCTATCGCTCCAATGTGTTTCATATGCTTAAAACCACATTTGTGAAGCGCGTTGTGTTGTGTGCTTCTGTTTCGATTGCGCCATATCACGATGTGGAGTATATGAAATGAGACAATACTCAAATGTCAAAACAAATATTTTACTAGGTTTGCTCGTTGAGCCTTTTTTGAAAAACCGGAACTCACCCTGACAATCAAATTCTGTGTTTTTTGAGACCTTGGGTCGCCCTGAATTAGAACTATAGGTTTTCTGCTGTGGTGAGTTGAGGCAACGAATAAACTGCCAAAGTGGCAAATATTTTGATGTGGAGTTGCTTGTTGCACGTAATAGCTTATTTTTGAAAAAGACATTAAAAGAAAAATTGATAGATATCAAATAGAAATAGAAACGCTTGATGTTGTTTTAATTCATTTTTCAAACTAATTTAAAACACATTTTATATTTTAATTATTAAGCACATAGCTTCTTGTTTCTTGTGTTTTATGTGAACAACACAATTTAAAGCCCTCTGGGGTTTTTTGAAAACCGAAAAACTCAGGTTTTTTTAGACAATTCTTGGAGTTGTCAAGAAAACCTGGGTCAACCCTGGGTAAAGTTCAACGAACGAAACCACTATTTGTATGAAAGAGAACACTAATTATAATATAAACAAAAATCAAAACAACAGTCATTTCATGAAATATAAATTTGTACTTTTCTTTTTCAACATCACTACACACAAGTGTGCACATTCAGCGACACACCGCTCCACACCACATCACACGAGGTAGGCGTTTTTTTTCAATCCCGGAGGGAACTGATTGAAAAAAATAATATCGGAAACGATTACAGAAAAAATGGAGTTTCCATACAAACTACCGATAGGCGATAACAAGTATGTAAGCCTCAAGAATTCTCTGGGATTAGCTAAGCCCGCAGAGGATTAGTTGTTGTTGCATTTAACATATAAATTGTTTAGCACCGACGTCGTTTTTTTCATCCAAATCCAAGTAAAAAGTGGGTATTGAAATAACTTTTTTTTAAAGTGGACGTCGATAGAGGTAGGTATCTTTGCAAAATTTCCGTCAGAGTTTTTCATCTCTTAACAGGCGTGTTCCTTTGGGCTGCAGCATCTACTGCCAAGCCAAGTACTTCTGGGCACAGTACACATATTAAAGGTAATATATTGCGCAGGTTGTCAAAGTTGGAAATGTCAAAAAATTAAAAATGGCTGTTCGAGTGACCACAGGAACTCAACGCGCATCATTAGAAACAACAACAAAATATTGAAATTAGACGAGGAAAGGGGCACTGAATCCACCATTTTACCACCATAATACCTCGATTTTGACAGATGCGCAGAACTGAACAAAAATGAAAATGCTAATGATATTACCTTTAATATGTGTACTGTGCTTCTGGGTGCTTTCAACTACTTTGCACAATTTCCTTCAGAGTTTTTCATCTCTTAACAGGCGTGTTCCTTTGGGCTGCAGCATCTACTGCCAAGGACTTCTGGCTGCTTTCAACCACAGTACACATATGTGTACTGTGGCTTTCAACTACTTCTACTCTATGGTCAAAGTAGTTCAAAGCACTTCAATAATGTAGTAACGAAATGAATCCACGCAAGAAAGCGACACCTTCAGTAGAAGAAATTACATAGTAATTTATTGCTGTTGATGTTTTCTATAATTTAAAATAAAGTACAAATACAAACAACAAAGCTTTCGTCTACATTGAGGTTAGATTTTTCTTTTGGCAAAAATTAAAGCTTTCCATTCATCATCTACTGCGAAGTACTAAAAATTACTTTGCAAGGCCCAAAGGAACACACCTTACATCACTTTAATAATATCGTTATTCAAATTCAAAAAAGTATAACCCAGCGGCTCCATTGGCAATACTTGACGAAAAAAATTGCTTGGCTCATTGCCATTGCCTTGAATATTGCTAATGGAGACGCTTAGGCAATGGCAATGACAATATTGCTTGGCTGATGGAAGGCAATTATTGATTTCCATCGCATAGGCAATAAATTTTGACGTTTCACATTTTTAAAACTGGTTTCTCTGCGATTTTGAATTGAATGTGCTTATGAGAAATTAAGTGAATTAAAGTTTTTTTATTATCAAAAACAGTGATTTTAAAGAGCAAAAAATACTTGACTGTAGTCGTAATTTCTACACTGACATTTGACAACTGTAATTACCTGGCAATAGAAGGCCCATCCAGGCAATTAATTGTCATTGCCATTGAAATTGACATTGCCTAAAATATTGCTTAAGGAGCTACAGCGTAAGATTAGAAAAATAGAAAATATAGAAAAAAGTAAGGTTAGAAAAATAGGTATGTCTATGTATTATATATGTACAGATGTGTGTATGAACATACATACATACATATGAGAATCTTTTTCAAATTAATTTAATTTACTTTCTGAATTGGTTTGGATTGAAAGTGCAGGTAACTACTTAATTCTTAAAATCCTACCATCTTGAGCTCTATAGCTTATGAGGAATTTTTGTACCTACCTCTTTAAGAAAAAACAAACCAAATTTGAACGTTAAAAATTGCATAGCCTTTCTTATCTTTTTCACACATTTCATTTATAAATATAGGGATCTAATATCTATGTACTATGTTTGTTTTGTATGCATGTCACGAAAAGGATTTTTGTCCCACCGATTAATGGTCTCCTTAAGTATTGAATCTAAGTTTGTGTGTATGTAAGTATATGTATGTATGTAGCGGTTTCTTTAAATTTCGATTAAATATTTAAATTTTTGTTGTAATATGTATTACTATTTTATTTGTATTTTACGTTTTAATAATATGAATGTCCTGGAAAATTTTTTGTGTAATTGTGTAATGCAATACATTGTGTCCGGTCACGTCCTTAACTTCCGGTGAGTTTTTGATATGAAGAGGATATATAGCTATGTTTATTCACCATATTAAAATGTTTATGTATTCTTTTTCTATTACACATATCTTTCTTTTTTTTATGAAACTTTTTGTTTTTGTGAATTTAAAGTAAAATACATGAGTCCCTGCGTCAAGTATTATTTTTTGAGAATTTCAAATCCCATCAAATAAAACTCAGAAATCAATGTCTTCAGGAAGTGTTCTGTGTAGAAATTGTTTGAATGGTAATCACTATCCCCTAGTAATGGATTGTATATGGTGATGTTGGTGGTGGTAAATCACAAGGTTTTATTAGTTTTGTAGAAGCCATAAAATGAAATAAAAATTAAACGTATTTGCTCTTATATAGGTTTTTCGAATATAGGGACGCGGGTAGATTTTGACAGTTCATAACAGCCATTTTGTTTTATCTGTTTTAAATTTTCTTGTTTTTTATTTCACAGACACTAAAGATAAATTACCATGTCCAGGACGTTACAGCGTAGGCGGAGACGAACAAATGACTGCTGAGTGGTGACAGCTGGGTTGTCATCTCCATATCTTCCGCGTCCCTATTGGAAAAGCCTTTAGTACAATTTCCTTGGATTTTTTTTATAGATTTAATTTATATTTGTAAGCAGATATGTATATGTATCAATGTGTAAAATGTTTCAATACTTAACTTTCAAAAACAAAAACAATGGCGCCAAATTTAGACAACTTAGTGCGAAGTTAAATCATTTTTTGTATAATAGGCGTGTTTTTTTGCAAGCCCAAGGACGTCGATGCTGAAGAATTTAAATGCAAATTTAAAATCCAACAACAACTAATCCCCTGCGGGCTTAGCTAATCCCAGAGAATTCTCGGGGCTTCACTTAAGCGCACAGAAAAACTGTTTTACCGGTATGAATTACATACATGTTACCGATAGTTTGTATAAGAACTCCATTTTTTTTCTGTGACGGCTTTGCTCATTCCCGTTGTCTTTTTTTTCAACCAATTACCCTCGGGCTTGCAAAAAAACACACCTAATGCTAGTTTAAAAACAGCATTTTCAAATTTTAAACCAGTCAGCATCTTATACTAACATTTTATTAAAGTAAAAATCACTAAATGACTATTTTATATTTTAAGTATATCATACTAACTCCAAATGGCAATTACAAAATATGTGAAAATGGTATGTTTGCTCACTTGTTTGCATGAACTGTTACTGTTTTAGGCGTTGTTCAGTTGGAGTGTATTAATAACACAAATTTCCATACTTATACATATTTCCATTTTCTTGAAAATGAATTTTCCCATTCAGCATTCATACCATAATAACAACTTTATAAATTATTTATAATAGCAGACTTTATTTATGGCTTCTCTTGTTTGTGTGCAATCGGAAAAACTTATTTTCATACATCCTATTTAGCAATTTAGCATACTTTACCCACTAACAGCTGGCGACTCACGGTCGAAACAATCAGTTAATAGTTTCTTTCAGGAAAAGTGTAATAATGGATGATCTATTGGCAAAGTTATAACACCAAAAAATGCTGCTGTAGGATGAAATTATCTATTAATATAGTATTGTAAAAATCTTCTTGGTTATTTAGGTGATGTATGTATAAGTGGAAAATTAGTTGAGCACCAAATCGGCATCAATAAAAAAGACATTAAAATTCCAATTTTCGAATCAACAAGCGGTTCTTAAATTTATCGATGCATAGATACATAATTTAAAAAAAAATATTGGCACAACATCCTTAACAATTTTCTAAATTTAAATCTTTTTACCAGAATTGTCTCAGTTTTAAACATTTTCTAAAAAGTATCTATAATATTTTAAACTGTCATTTGATATCGATATATTGTTATTCATGAATGATGTTGGGTATATTTATGAATAAAAAGTACCTATACCTATAGGTAATCATAACTTTTACAAAAATTCAATAAACAATAAAAAAACAAATAAAAACATTGGAAATTCCAAATAAATTTTTAAAACATTTTTGTTACTTTTCTTGAACTCAAATTCTTATAAAAATAACAAAATAATAATTTTAGAAATAACGTTTAAGTAAAGGGTCTTCCAGAGGGACTTCCGAACTTTGACAGTTGATAGCGGCCATATTGTTGAAGCTATTAACATCTGTCAAATTGGCTGTCAGTGAGAGTGTGGAGGAGAATCCGAGGTAGTCAATTTCGCATCGCTCACAAGAACTCGGCCTTTCGCAGTCCACAACTTGGCGAATTTTGCGTCGTGACTTGAGCCTGCACCCGTACAAAGTCAATTGACCCAGGAGCTGAAGGTAAACGACCATTGATCACGACCGACGTGTGTTCGCTGAATGGGCTCTATGGAGCAGTTGGAAACTGACTCTAATTTTCATCGAAAAATTATCTTCAGCCAATGAGGCCCATTTCTGGATGAAAACAATATTGTCAAATTTGGGACGATACCAATCTATACATGAGATCCAAGAGCGTCCAATTCATCCCGAAAAAGTCCCTGTTTGGTGTGGATTTTGGGCTAGCGGCGTCATCGATTCATATTTGGCCAGGCCATCACCGTCAACGGCGAGCGCTATAGGTTGATGTAATTACCAACTTCTTTTGGCCTGAATGGGATGATATGGACACTATAAATACATGTGGTTTCAGCAAGACGGCGCGGCGCGGCGCTACGTACCACACAGCTCACGCCACATTCGAAATTTTGCAAGAGCGATTCGAAGGCATGGTCATCTCACGAACAGATGATGTGGACTGGCCCTGGATGCGCACCACCCAGAGAAGCTACGGCGGACATTTGAACGATTTTATATTGCCATACATAATGGCATCGATAGGCCTTTCAAACGAATAAATTATTTCGATGATATCTCAGACACACTTTGTTTTATTCAAATTTAAACATAGGAAGCGCTTAATGAAAGACCCTGTACACATAGGTATATTTTCATACCAAACCTACTAACTTTATCAATCTAAGGAAAATAATTAAAAATTCGAAAATAATAACAGCGCAGCGCATAGGACAGCTGTGTCAAAGTGAAGAATGGCCCACTTACGAAATAAGATAAGGGGTAGGTCGACCTATGTATACATATATACACATTTTTTATCGAAATTGGTTCAGTTGTAAGCGAGAAACTAAAAATTAAAAATAACGGTTAGAATTCAAAACTTAACATCTACATAATATATGAAGTAGCTTTTAATATAACTTAAAATTTCACATTCTCATATATTACCACTCAATATGCTATATGTATCTACAAGAAGACGTAAGCCCATACACTGATACTACAATTCGAACTCACAGTTCTCAAAACACAAATAAAACAATTTAAATTCTAAGCTATTTTATTATTAGATAGGTACATATAAGCGAGGGAATTACTTGTTTTTAATTACTTGTTTCCTCTATATACAGGGAAACTTGAACTTTCCCATCGTCTCTACAATATTTTTCAATTTCTCTAATCCAATGGTATTGCATTCGCTATAAATTGCTCCAAGCGATTGCTTCATGTGCTCAAACCATTCGTTCAAATGCGGCCACTTCTCTGCTGTTATTGGAAACATGAGATCTACGGTGCTCAGTGTGGTCAGGAATGATAAATCTGCAACCGACATCTAAAAAAAAAAAAAAAAAACAGTCACCGATAGATAAACAGATTACTTCTATCTTTCATTTCGATTTCAAGGATTAAGAATACGGTCACGTTAACAAACAAAAAACAATCTCTAGCACATCATTGAAAGATCTTATCTTCCGTCCAGTAAGTCCACCCAAAGGCCAAAGGGGAATAAATAATTAAAAATTCAATGGAATTTAAAGACGAATTAATTAAAGTGTCGTCTGTATATATAGAATCTTCTCTTACCCCTTTTTCCCGTTATACCTATGTATACTCGTACCTACCTAATGATGTTGTTTTATTGATAAATGGATATGGATACTTACACAGTACAAATAAATACGTCTTATGCACGAGTACTTACTTTGCTCCCAGACATACATCGGTTGATTGAGAGATTCTTCTCCAGACCAGAATAAACCTCGAGAATTTTTCTTTCGTGGTATGGCAAATCGATATTTTCGAAACCCTTTCTTACAATTTCCGACTAAAAAGATAATAAATAAACAAAACGTAGACGAGGTTAATTATCGGTGAGAAATACAAATGAACAAAAAATAACATTTAATTGAAATTGCAAATAAATAGACAAAAAACAACGACTCCACTTAATAGACTGAAAATAATATCGCTTTAAAACATTCGTCTTTAAATAAATGAAGATAAGGAGTGGTATTTTAATATTTAATTGCTTCAATATAAATTTTTATATTTTTTAAAAGGGATGGTTTTATATACCTACGTATACCTAGCAAAAGGAACTTATATAGATAGTTAGAGGCGAATTTAAAATTTGTGACATCTAAGAGGTATAGACAGTAGGTTGGTTTATACTTTATTGGTTTTCAAGCGAAACCACAACTTTTTGTTCAAGTTCATTTTGAAACCAATAATATAACGGGTCATTAAACATTTTACAATTTTAAGGGGAAAATTAATATTTTCGTCTCGAAAACATCGTTTTAAAAAAAGATTTAGATTACAAGTGTTATTGGAGAGAATTTTTAAGGTAATTTTAATTTACCTTTAAATTTTAAAAATGCTTCGAATTAAAGCGGGGTTTCTCAAAATCCCGAAAGTCAAAACCACGAAAAATTATAATCCCGAAAAATTCTTAATAAATCAATGAAAATCAGCTAAGATAAAATTATTCTTATTATGTTTAAAAAAGTTCTCTATAGAGTCAAGATGTCATGCCACCTTCCATGGACAAATTAGATATCTATGCAGTGTTGCTGATTTAAAAAAAAACATGATTTTTTTCATTAGATTACAGAAAAAAATGTTGTATGTTCTTCGTTGAGCATAAAAAATCACTGCAAATTTATGATTCAAACAAATTAAAAATATTTTAAGTAAATATTTATAAAAATATGTGTTCGTTCGTAGTTTTTTTAGCATTTATTTATGAGGAATTCAAAAATTAATTTTGAAAAAAACCATCTACCCATTTTTGAAATATTAAATAATAATATTTTTTTTTTGTTTTTAAATCCAAAATTTGTTTTTTAGAGAATTTTGATATGCAATATTATTCAAAATTATTACAAGTTCTTGTCTAAAAAATGTCCATTAAAATCGGTTCAACAGATAATGTGATAATCGAAAAACAAAAAGAAAGTTCTATGAGAGATACCGTCAATATAATCGATAGATACATTTTTTTTCCAATAATTTGGTAGACCGCAGTGAATTAAACTAACAAAATTTTTTTAATCAAAATCGTTTTTGAGGAAAATTAAATTTTTTGTTACCGATTTTTGAACTTGTGTGTTTTTTTGCAAGCCCGGGGGGAATTGGATGAAAAAAAAACGACGTCGGTGCTGAAAAATTTACATGTAAAATGCAACAACAATCAATCCCCTGCGGGCTTAGCTAATCCCAGAGAATTCTCGGGGCTTACCTTAAGCGCACAGAAAAACTGTGTTACCGGCATGAATTATATACATGTTATCGATAGTTTGTATTGAGTTTTAAAAATCAATTAAAAATCATTTATTTTATAAAAAAAATGTAGGCGTGTTTTTTTGCAAGCCCGGGGGGAATTGGTTGAAAAAAACGACAGCGGGGATTAGCGACGCCATGACAGTAAAAAACATGGAGTTTTCATACAAACTATCGATAACATGTATGTAATTCATGCCGGTAACACAGTTTTTCTGTGCGCTTAAGTTAAACCTCGAGAATTCTCTGGGATTAGTTGTTGTTGCATTTAACATGTTAATTGTTTAGCACCGACGTCGTTTTTTCCATCCAATTCCCCCCGGGCTTGCAAAAAAAAACACCTAGTGTCAAGTTTAATCAAAATCTCGAGTTTGATTTTTTTCGAATTCATATCTTGCCATTTAGATAGGTACGTACCTATGTATGTACAAATCTTTACTCAAAAGGTAAAGTACAGTTGAATCTCGAAAAGAAAAACGGTTCTATAAGATGAAGAGCTCGGAAAGATGAACGAAATATTTCCTCTTTTGAGTGTTTAAAAAAATGAACGGGTTGAAATTTTGTACTCGAAAAGATGAACAGTGTTTTAGGGCTTATTTTAACTTGTTATGTAAATAATTTTTAATGTTTTTATTTATAACCATATCTTCTTCCTCAACCAAATGCTGATGCTCGAAAAGATGAACAATTTGAAAAGTTGAACGGGTCCTGTTTTATATCTGTTCATCTTTTTGAGATTCTACTGTATGTATATAAAAAAAATAAGTAGATGCATAATGTTATATAAAATTCAATAAAAATTAATTTGTAAATTTTAAAGTTTTGAAGAATGTAGGCCATTCTATATACCTATGCTATATGGACATATAAATAAAAGAGAAAAAAAAATCGATTTGGAGATGCGGGGCATCGATCCCCGTACCTCTCACATGCTAAGCGAGCGCTCTACCATCTGAGCTACATCCCCGTTGCGATCAGCCAACAACTAAGACAAATTTAACAACATTTTATTTTAAATCGTATTATCGTTATTTATAATTGTGCGTATAAAATTGGATTTCAAATTGCAAAGATTTCCGCTTATTATAATTTCAAATCACGATTATGCAGATTGTAATAGGTGCCTTATTGTTTTCACAGCAACAAATGCACAATCAAGGGATGGAGAAAAACACAAAATTCATTAAATTTTAAATTAAAATAAACATTTTTAATCAGTTTTGTTATCAATAGTCGGGTTGCATCCAATGGTGCTATCTATGCCTTTCTCTATATGATTCAAATGATTTTTTAGAGTTCTTATCTTGTACTGTAAGTACTTACTTAAAGATTAGGATATTCGAGGAAAATAAGAACAAAATTGCGCGAATAAAATGGTTTTGTATACCTATTTACCGATGGATTTATTTAAATTCTGAACGTTAATGAATTTAAAAAAAATCTTGTTGTTCAATATAACATGTACATAACTACATAAATAACAAAAAAGACTGTAAAGAGCTTATATAATACATTCCTACCTTTATTTTTTCCAACTTACCATCATATCACTGTCTCTTCGAAATAAAAACGAACACTCAAAGAATAATTTGTTGATCACATCAATTCGTTGGAGTTTATCTTCGGGCCACCAATCGGCTCCACCTTCAAAATGCTCACATAGATAAATTAAAATTGCATGACTGTCAATCAGAGTGAGGCCATTGTGTTGTAAAACCGGGACGGAGTGTGCTGAATTTATCTGAGAGATAAAACGATTAATACACTTTTTTCAAACGAAGCTTTATCAAAACCAATCATCAATTTATAGATGAAAACACAAAAGTTATCAATTCGATTTCGATTTAATTTAATACCTCCAAGAATTCTGGTTTAAATTGTTCTCCTTTAAATAAATCTATAAATTTTAATTCAACATCTATGTTTAGAATTTTAATGAGAAGCAAACAACTTCGAACCGGTGGACTTCGATCGTCGTAGTATAGCGTTGGTTTCATGATGTTGCCTCGGCTGAATCTCGACAAAAACTGAGTTAAATTTCCGACTGCAAAATTTTTGTTTAATTCACTGAAATTAAAGATGTTGGTAGGTACATACAGTGTATCAAAGAAATCATCGTACAAGAATTTTAGCGATATATAAATTTCTTATGGTGGATTTGTTTATGAAAACTAAGATTAATTTTTATTAAAATTAAATGAGTCAAAAATAACACTATACAATAATAAGGGTGTTTATTGTCCTCTGATTGATTGGTTTTAAAGAGAATTTATAAAAAAAATGCACCTTTGGAATGAAAGTGACCTAACTAAAAAATTGCAATTTTTTGGGAAACTTTCATTCTTAGGGTGCGATATGTATGTATGATAGATTATTAGGATTCTTTATTGATATCTGTATGAATAAAATCATAAAGACTTAAGAAACAAACGTTGTGACTGTTTTGAATTAGACCGAATTTGGATTAAAGATATAACGATGTGAAAAGAACACTGTTATTGTGTTATACTATCTAGACAAATAATACAGTATAAAAGAACGGAAAGATGAACTGTTCTACGAAACAATTAGTTCGGAAAAATGAACAAAATATTTTCACCATTATTATTATTATAGTGCTCAAAAAGATGAACGGGTTGAAATTTTGTATACTCGAAAGATGAACGCAAATTATTTTATTTTTTTTTGCATTAAGTTCCCCATATATTATATATACATGAACATTATTGGTTATTCATTTTTGTGAATGGTACTTTTAACATGTTATATAAATTATGTTAAATGTTCTTAATTTATAACTAAATATATCTTATCTTCTTCAAACAAATTTTGATGCTCGAAAAGATTAATAAATTGTTTTATTTTCGAGATTCTACTGTATATGTTTCTCGAATTTTGTACTGTTTCTGAATATTTATATTTTTGAATTGAACAATACCGACATATAAATGAGGAGCTGAGCAAAAAAAAATGGACCTTTTAATACTACTTAAGATTTTTCTTCAACATTTTTGGAATCCTAACACATCATCAATGTTACTTCTGTTATTGACGTTTTTTTTTGTCAGGTAAAATTGATGAAAAAAAGCCTCCACACGTATCAATGCACGTTGACAGTATTGTATAGAAATGTGTTGAAAAAAATGAAAAATTTTGAGATTCGTCATTGTATCAATTTTACTTGCGACGAACATTGAAGTGTGAGTGAAAGTTGATGACTAACGATCAATTTTACCTGAATCGAGTCTAGTTCAAGTAATATTTTTTAGGTAACATTGACAGTGTGTAGGGCCCCTTAAAGTTAACATCTATAAAATTTTAAACACTATTCAATTAAAAGAGGTTTTGTTCGTCAGTTCCTCAAAATTTTTTTTTTTTTAATTTCTAAACATTAGTATGTATTTACTTGTTTGAAGATTTTATAAAATGGATTTCTTGATTCACTGTAGGTATGTAGTATGTACTATGTGCATATCGAAAGCTCGAGCTCAAATAGGGAATTATTCATATTGCATTTTGAGTATTTTTGTTTGTATCTTTATTAGCGTCATTTTACAAATGAAAATACCTACATGCGGTTTATTTGCAGTAAATGAAACACGAATCTGCGTTGTTAGAAATCTTAAAATAAAATAAGAGAATATGATCCCAAATTATTGTAAACAATTAAACAAAATCATTTGTTGCAGTTCAATATTAGCCGCGTTTTATTATCTACAGATCTGGATCGGGATCATCTTTTAACACGTAATACAACAACAACTTTGGATCTTGCTCTGTATAGCTGGATCTATTTTTAAGTTTCGAAAATAAGTTTACCCTCTGGCGGGTAGACGGCTCTTCAGTCGCTAGGGAGTACAAACTGAAGAGTAAAGGAAAAAGACAGTAGCCGCGTTTTATTATCACCAACAACCCATACGGTTCACCCTGATATAAGTCGTGTTTTTTTGCAAGCCCGGGGGGAATTGGTTGAAAAAAACGACAGCGGGGATTAGCGACGCCATGACAGTAAAAAACATGGAGTTTTCATACAAACTATCGATAACATGTATGTAATTCATGCCGGTAACACAGTTTTTCGGTGCGCTTAAGTTAAACCCCGAGAATTCTCCGGGATTAGTTGTTGTTGCATTTAACATGTTAATTGTTTAGCACCGACGTCGTTTTTTTCATCCAATTCCCCCCGGGCTTGCAAAAAAACACGGCTATAATAAAACAAAACGGATTCTCGTCTTACGTTTGTTAAATTTTCATATAGAACCTGTGTTTTTTCCTTACACTACATGCTTGTACTCCCAACCGACTGAAGAGCCGTCCTCCCGAAAAAGTAAGAACTTATTTCTGATTCCATAAAGCAAACCCCGATAAAAACCTAGATCCAAATTTGTTTTTGTATTATATGTTAAAAGATAACCCCGAACAAGACCCGAAGATATAATAAAACGCGGCTAGTATCTACATGAAAAATTAACAAATATAAGAAAAAAAGAGATGATAATACAACACAAGCCGTGTTTTTTTGCAAGCCCGGGGGGAATTGGTTGAAAAAAACGACAACGGGGATTAGAGATGCCATCACAGAAACAAAATGGAGTTTTCATACAAACTATCGATAACAAGTATGTAATTCACGACGGTAATACCTACAGTTTTGCGGCGCGCTTAAAATAAGCCCCGAGAATTCTGTGGGACTAGCTAAGCTCGCAGGGGATTAGTTGTTGTTGCATTTAACATGTAAATTGTTTAAAGCCAACGTCGTTTTTTTCATCCGATTCCCCCCGGACTTGCAAAAAAACACGCCTACTGTTTTCATTAGGATCCGTATCGTTTTATTTTCATGGGATGATCTTGATCTAGATCCGTAGATAATAAAACGCGGCTACTATAGCCATATTTTATCATCGCTTATGATCCATATAAATATGTAGATCATCCTATTTAAATAAAACAATACAGACCAGAGTGGCAATTCAGTGTAATATGTTTATATTCATCTCTTTTTTTGTGTGTTTATTTATTCTTCTATCTCTCTCTTTTCTTTGCACTACCTACTTAAACAAAATAGATGGGGATTGTTTTAGTATTATAAAGAATAAAAACTATAAATGAGATCATAAAACGTGATTCCGCTAGACGGCAACTTAATATTTTAAATATTAATGAAACTAACTTACTTGTGTATATCCATAAAATCAATGAATTCATAACTGACTTCCTATTACTATACTACATACAGTACAATCTGGGAAAGTTGGACGGTTCTATAAGATGAACAGGGGGCCGATTCTGGCTCTGTGAAAAAGTACTCCACTTTAGGATTGGATGAACGAAAATATTTGCAGCCTTCTGTGCTCGAAAAGATGAACGGGTTGACATTTTTTACTCGAAAAGATGAACTTTATATTTCCAACTAAATTTTTTACTTTTTCTTTTCCTTTAGTTCATCGTATTACCTACTTTATTTATGTAACATTAGCCGTGTTTTTTTGCAAGCCCGGGGGGAATTGGATGAAAAAAACGACGTCGGTGCTAAACAATTAACATGTTAAATGCAACAACAACTAATCCCAGAGAATTCTCGGGGTTTAACTTAAGCGCACAGAAAAACTGTGTTACCGGCATGAATTACATACATGTTATCGATAGTTTGTATGAAAACTCCATGTTTTTTACTGTCATGGCTTCGCTAATCCCCGCTGTCGTTTTTTTCAACCAACTCCCCCCGGGCTTGCAAAAAAACACACCTATTATTCAGTTCTGTGAACAGTTCTTTCATCTTTGGGGCTTGTTTTAACCTGTTATGTAAATAATATTTAATGTTTTTATTTATAACGTACCTATATCTTTTTCCCCAAACAAATGTTGATGCTCTAAAAGATGAGGAATTTGAAAAGATGAACATTTTGAAAAGATGATATTCTACTGTATATTATGTAACTACTGTATTTTGATGACAGCACCATACCGAGTGAGCGAAATGACCTTTTCTCTTCTGTTTCCGCTCCAAAACAATTTCCGGTAAATTTGATTCTAGATTTTCTTTTTGTTTGTTTAGAGTGCCAGACAAAAATTTACTCACTTCCGTTTACTATCATTGATTTCTATGTCAATGAATTGCATATGATTGACGTACAAACGAAATAAAAAAAAATAGGTAACGAGCGAGTAGGTTAGGTAGGTAGAGGAACCTACCATTAAAAATTATTAAAGAAGTACATTCATCCATGGTCTATATAAACCACTTATTTCTCTCGTTAAATCCTAAAGTCACTTGCTTCTAATAAAGGTAAACATTGCCATTATCACTACACTCATTATTAACCACCAAAAAACAAATCAACCTACTTTAGTGGCTTCGTCTGTATACAGTGTTCATATTTCTATTTTTTTTGAAAAAGTGTCATGTTCTCTTCAACTTATAATAGATAATTTATACTAAAGCAGCTTAATACTTACAAATTATCACGTTTGAGTTTATAAGAAACCCTTTTAACATAATTATTGACATTTAAAAATTAATTTGAAGATACATGTGTATGTATTTACATGAACATTAGTTTATGGAAAATTAGTTTAACCCACAAAGTGATGGGTTTGATATAATTTCTGGGTTCATATTTTTTTTTGTGCGTATAAACTTTCCAGTTTGTATAATATTATCCTTATTTATGTACATACATAATTACATTGGGTCTGGGTGTGAAATAAATTGACATATTTAGGACATGATATAATATGTAATATCTATTAACTCGGATACAATGTCAATGATTATTCATATGTATATGTTGCCCTCCCAATGACTAAAGACCTAATTATTTTAACCATAATGGTGGCGTTGTGGTTGATAGGTGACATAAATAAGTAGATGCTTAGCTAATTTTGTTTGGTTTGAAATGAAATTCGATCTGTTTTACATGACCTACAGACATACAATATATTTAAGCATGCAACAAACAACTTTTATTATTTTATCATGGAACCCAATTAAGAAGAAAATTAAATACCTTTGTAAATTTACCGGGTAAATTTAATGGTGAAATAACTTTTTTGTAACTTTTGGGTGAACTATTTTTTATTTTTATTTGACGTTTCAGGTTGGCGAAATATTCGTATAGCGGAAATAGAGTTTTGACGTTTTTAGATAAAATTGTCGTATATTTTTGGGTTAGTCTCGACTCTCAGTATGTCTTTCTAATGGCTGAACCGATTCTATTGTAATTTAACAATCCAGTGCCTTCGTTCTGTAACTCTCGCATCGATAGAATTGGTCGAGAAACAGTGGGAAATGAAACAAAACTTATATGATTTGCTTCAAATTTCATCGTTTCTCGACTGATTTTATCGATGCGAGAGTTACAGAACGTAGGCACAGTTCTTCTGATATATAGTTTAATCAATATTGCAAACAGAAATTTTTCTTTAAGAAGTCGATTTTATACGAGCTATCGCACCATCAAATTTATTTATTTATTTATCACAAAAACTTACAAAAATAAATTTATAAGTAAGACATCAGAGCAGCAAGACCATAGATGTTGTAATATAGATATCATAAGGTGATTTAAAATTAATTTAGCTATTTAAATGTATTTTACATATACTATACATTTTTTTTATTTAATGCAAATTTATTTATTTATTCTGGATTTAAATAAAAAAATACAGCAAAATATTGTAGATAAATATTTAAAAAAAAATTAAAATCGTTGCATTTTTCCAAGTTTTATTTGACACAGCATGGGTTGGGTATACATAATGTTTGAGCATTAAATCCCTTATCATATGACACAAAAGGAAAAAGTTCTTCTAATGAAAACAAGTTGAGCAGTGAGCACATATCCTAACATCATACTTAATTTTCATGAATTTCAACACCTCTCCCAACATCTTTCTATGATGATGGTAAAACTTAAATATGTTCTGACCCAGATTTTGATGGTGATGTTTTTTTTGTACCTACACAAGCAACAGCATTATTATTTGTTTGAACCAAGCAACATAGAAAAAATGGCAATTAAAAAATAGAATGCATTTTTTAGTTGCCTGAAGAATAACAAAGCAAAAATAAATGTTCTTTCATTAATTGCTTTTCTTTAAGCATATTACTTTATAATAATTATATCCTTTGTGCGGTTGGAATTTTGCAATTAAATATTATGATATACATATGACACTTGAGTAATGTTATTTGAATAAAATAATTTATTTATTTATCCCGTTCGATGAAATAAAAAATCAAAAAAGAATAAATTTGGAGAATATTATTATTAATAAAGCAATTGTCATTTTTACTTTCGATATAATGATAATGATATGACAAGTTATGGATTCGTAAAAAAAAATCGAACTCGGGATTTTGATCAAAGTTGACATTACGATGATAGCGAAGTCGAAAAAAGTGGGTCTCGCAATTCTGTCCTTCTGTCTGTCCTTTCGGCTGCAGCCTTAACAGGTCGGTCGATTTTCCAAAGTTGGTACCTAGCGTTTTTTGGGCATTCTTCCCACTCGTTTTTTTTATTTTTTTTAAAGACCAAAAATACGGGTTCCTGTTGTAAAAATTTTTTAAGCAAAAAATTAAACGTGTACACGCAACTTTAAAAAAAAAATTCAGTAATTTTTTAAACAAAAAGGCAATTACTTTATAAAAAAAAAAAATTCCGAAAAAATGGAATCTCCCATAGAACCAGTTTTTTGAATTTCTCAAAAACATTTCAACTGATATTGATCAATTTTTGTATTGAGAATGTTTGAAAGTGTTTTGTATACCAAAATTTTCGAAATTTCTTTTGGATTTTAAAAAAAAAATTCAAAAAACAAACCAAAAGAATTTAAAATAAAATACAAACAAAAATATTATTCCGTGATGATACATTGACATTACCTCACATAAAGGGAGGCAAAAGACGGGTTTTGTACAACAGGATATTTCGAAAACCTGATGTGATGAAAAACTATTGAGGTCAAATTATAATTTAGGGCATCAAAAACCTTCGAAAAAATAATATGTCTTCAAAAAAAAAAATGTGTATAGCTGATCATGTACTTTTACAATTTCGTGTTCCACCTACATTTCAACGCAGCTACTTTATTCCACAGGCCGTGATGAAACGTTGTAGGACAATGTCCCCTTTTTTTACACTATCAGATCTTTGTCGAAGAGAGTGTAACGCAAGCTACAACATAGCGACGAAAGATTTACCATTATAAAATTTTTCACTAATCTTATTAACTATAAATTTTGACTAACTAATTAAGCAAAAGAATTAGTAAAAAATGTTATCTTTCGTCGCTAGTTGTAGCTTGCGTTAAACACTCTTCGACAAAATTTAAATTTAGCGTAAAAATCAAAAAATCAAAAATAAAAAAAAAAAAACAAAACTCAAACAATTAATACATACATGGTACTACAAAAATATTTACATTTCTTCTAAATATAAAGAATTTCCAGTTTCTTGCTTTATTTTATACACAGGACTTTTTTCAATAGATAAGGAAACAAAAATTGTCTTTCATTTTCTATAAAATTTCCGCTTCCTCCATCTCATGATCCCTTTGTCTCTTGTTTTGATTATTTTTGTCTGAAACAAATTAATTTATTTAAAATTTTATATTGACCTCTGCAGTTTGACAGTAATTTAAACAATCGTGATATCAAGCTTAAAATAAATCAAATGACGCTTTATCTATAAGAAAAAAAAAAAACATAAAATCTATTTTTAAATAAATAAAATATTCACACTTTATTGAATGTTATAGCTTTAATTTTAAAATAGAAACAACATATTAAACTGAAATATATTTTTAAATTTTGTCTAGAAAAGAACTATCAATGGATTTTTTTAATATACAAATGTTATGTCTGCTACTCAATCTATTTTTAATTTATAAATTTTAATTTAAAATTATAACAATGAATAATTTGAAATAATTTAAACAACAAAATCATATCGCCAAATAAGAACTGAGCATTTTAAATCTCTTTATGTTTTCGAAGGCACAGAGAACCGAGACAGGGTTTCAAGGTCATTGTCATATTGTTTTAGAAAATAAATACGGGTAGAATATTCAGAAAGCCTCAGAATAGTAGGAATGTTCAAAAAAGAATATTAAAAATAATAAAAAAAATATCTCAATTATTTACTCTTAAAACTATTAAGTATATTTATTTGTAGCAAATCTCCCTTTTTCACAAGCATTAACCCTTTAATTCGCCTTTAATTTAAAAAAATATCCTAATCATTTCCTGGCACAATAATCTATTCCTATTGATTATTTTTATTTACATGTAGAGAGTTGATCTCTTATTTTGCTAAGCCGTCTGTATTAATTTTATAGGAAATCTCAAAGAAACATACAACACATAGCTACTTTGATCTTGGATTCAAAAATCATTATCCTTAAAATCTCCTTTTACCTGCATTATACTTCTGTCTCTATTTCGATTCCTTTAAATGTAAGTCCTTTTCAAATAAGACTTTCATTCAAAAGAAATCCACTGAATTTTAAACACACCTTGTTATTATTTGATATACATATTAATCATGGCAAGTTTAATGGAACGTAAAAATCAAAGAAAAAATCGTATTGCTCTTTATAAAAGTGTGAATGCTCTCTTTGAAGAGGTTCAAAATTGTTGTGAGGGAGTATATTTTGAAATTGTGGTTGAAAATCAAGATCAAATCGTCCGAAAGTTTATCATCAATCAAAGAAATGATAATTATGAGATGGCAGCTGAGGAAGATGACAACGATAAAGATGAAGATCCAGCACTGAGAGATCGTCTATTTCAAATCGAAAGGCTTCAGAAAAATTATAAGAACTTAATGGAGACAATGTATGATATGTACTTTCAAATTAAGGAAGAATTCGAAGATGGTAATAACAGGCTGCGAGTTATTCAGAGAAAAGGAGCAGTACGGAGGATACCCAGACTGGAGATTGAAACAGATTCAGAAGCAGATGACGATGATGAAGAAACTGATCAAGAAACTATTGAATTCAGAAATGATGAAGAAAATTCAGATTTTGAAATTGAATCAAATTTCAATGAATCTGACGACGAAGATCGGACCGATCTAGATTCAGGACTCCATTCTGAAACTGAAGTGCAATCAGAATTTGATGCAAATTCTCGAGAACAATCGGAAATTGAATCGGACCCAGAATCAGGATTAGAATAATACAAATACATAGCTATACAAAATATATTCATTAATACTAAATAATAAATAAATATTGCAACCTAAAAAATATTTTTTTAATTCAAACAGTAAATAAATAAATAAGTTAAACTTCTGAAGTGTTGTGTAAATTTTGTTCAGTTTTTGACTCGACTTGTTTATTCATATTAGCTTCTACCGCATTTCTGCAAATTATTTTTCTTTGTTTTCCAAAAAAACTAATTTTGACGAACTGGGCGGTCTTTCAAATATTTCACTAAGGAAATCCTAAAATTGACACGGCCTTATTATAATATCTGTTCGTGTACTGTTTAAAGCTGCATATTTTTACGAAACAGTTTTTGCCTAAAAATCGTAAAAATTCCCAGTCTTGGGCAATACTCGATTAGAAATATTGTAACTTGAAATGAAAAAAAATTAATACAAAGAAATTTCGAGGAACTATTAAACTTTTTCGGAACACTTTAGTCAGATTCAATTTTTTTACCAACATTGGTAAAAATCTGTAATGTTTTGTTTTCACAATTAATTTTTTTTTGAATTTTTCTTAGGTATAAAAATAACGCCAACTATTTTTAACCTTTAAGGAAATTCTTATTTTTTTCTCAGAAAAAGCGCCCATTTTTCGAAAAAAAGAAGACATTCTGTTGATTATAATGATTATAATTAGCAACTATAAAATAGATTTTGGTAAAAAAAAATTATGAAATATAATTAGATATTTATTGCACCTAACATAAAAAAATTTTATTACACTTGCTCTATAAAATTTAGTACGATGATAAAGCATTTTAAGTATGATGCTAGGTTAAAAACATGATGTTTTAAATTTTAAAGGAGTTAGAATCGTAATGTCTTTTTGACATTTTACTTAAATTAAAATCACGAAATTCCTAATTTAGGTGTGTTTTTTGCAATCCCGGATAAGGTTGAAAAAACGATAACGAGGTTTAGCGACGCCATCACAGAAACAAAATGGAGTTTTCATACAAACTATCGATAACTTAAGTAACAGTGTTCCCGTGCGCTTAAGTTAAGCCCCAAGAGTTCTCTGGGTTTAGCTAAGCTCGCAGATTATTATGTTGTTGTTGCATTTGTCATGGTGATTAACTAAGAACATTTCAGAAAAGAGTTTTTAAGTTATGTATGAAATTGTTAAGTTGTATACCTTAACATCAGTTGTTTAAAATGTTGCGCTAAAGTGTTAATGATTTAAATCTTAAAAAGTGGTTTTTAAACATAAATAATTTTTTAAAACTTATTGGATTTTAAATGAATTGGTGTTCCTGAAAAAGAAAAAAAATCTAGATTAGTTTTATGAGACTAGATTAGATGCTATATTACATTAAATCTTGGCTGTGTTTCCACCGATAATTTAGGTGGAAACATAGCTTAAATAAATCTTTGGACAATTTAGGGAACATCTAAATTGATTAAGGCAATTTATCTAAAAAGAAACATTTTGACGAACTTTTAAAATATGCTTTGAAGAGATGGAAAACACCTTACCATTCAGGCCTGTCATACTTTTTCATTAATGTATAAGTTTAGCTAACAGTTAAAGGTTTTATAATATAAATATAAGAACACAGCAAAATAAGTGAAAATAGTTGTTTTTTGGTTTAAATTTTATTTTTATTCAATTGATATATTTTCTTATACTTATAATTTACTATAACTTATTCCTACATCTAACTGGGTTATTTTATTTGTCTCTACTGATGATTATTATAATTAGTAATTGATTTACTAAAACCAATCTAGTTCACCGTCAGATTCCATTTCCATTTCTGACTGACTATCCGTATCTGAATGCAAGCCAGAGTCCACATCCGATGGCCAGTCATCTACTGACTCTACAAAACTATCAGATTCCATATCGGTTTCAGGATCTAAGCCAGAGTCTTCTGAATATGTTTCCCATTCTTCTTCCACATCTTCTTCTTCTTCGTTGTCAAAGACATCTTCTCGTTCTTCTCCGACATTCTCCCGAACTTCCTCTTCGTTGTCGAAATTAACTTGAAGTCTTGGAGATAGTGGAACTTCTTGTTGGCGTCTTAAAACATGCACTCTACAATTTCTATCTTTGTATTCTTCTTTCAATTGTACGAACAAATCAAAAGCTGTATCAACAAGCAATTTATAATTATCCTGAAGTCGTTCAATTTTACGAAGTCGCTCTTTAAGTTCTGGATCAACTTCTAAGACATCAACATGCCTGTATCCAGGTATTTCTTCTTCTTCGAAATCGACAAGATTTAAGATAAATCTTCTTCCCAGACATGATATTGGTTCTTGAGGTTCGACTGTTATTTCAAAATAAACACCTTCACAAAACTGCTGAACTCTTTCGTAAAGATCATTCACTGTATTGTAAAGTGAAATTTTTTGTTGACGAACTTCAATTTGATTTGCCATGGTGTTTAAAAATTTAGGACTTGACCTTACTTCTTGTTAAGTTAAATTTCAAATGATGATCTAATTGGCAGGTGTTTCGTTTATAAAGATGAGGTTTAGTTTGGGGAATTAGCAGGTAAGAATTATCTAGAATTGCAAGCGACACATATTCAATAACCTAATTAGGGCAACTGCAATTTATTGCCTCGAAGGATTAAAATATAAACTGGGAAATTTTTGGGTTAACTCAGGTAGATTACGTCATGAGACTCTAAATTATTATTAAGCTGTGTCTACGTACCTGCAAATCATGTTTTATTATACTTTCAAATCTTTATAAATTGTCTTTACATTTTCGATAATGATTTCTTTGAAAATAGAAAATATGTTTCATTAGACAGTTATTATAGTTTTGTGAAGTCCATCCATAGTTTAAAAGTTTGAAAGACTCGCGGGAGTGATAGGTAAACAGATAATTAATTTTAAAATATTAAAACAAATTTATTTATGAAGTATTCATAAGTTTAAAGTGACTAAAAATAGCAATAAATAGTGTTAGGCTTTCTTCAAATACTAAGTGATAGTAGGCGTGTTTTTTTTTGTAAGCTCGGGGTAATTGGGTGAAAACAAACGACGTCGCGTCGCGTCGGTGCTAAACTATTTAGACGTCAAAGGCCCTGTTTAGATTGTGACTGCCCACTACGTAGTGACGGCAGTTTATAGCTCAAATCGGTGAAGTGGAAAGGGAGGCGACAGTCCGGAAGAAAACATAAAGATTGTAGTGAGCAGTCACGTTTCATATCCGAAATGTTCCATTTAATACAATGTTTTCATTTTTGGCTTGTTGAAAATCCATTTTGTTTCTGTGATGGCATCGTTAATCCTCGTTGTCGTTTTTTTCAACCAATTGTCACCGGAATACAAAAAACACACCTAATGTTTGGCAACAGAAATAGTAATAATAAATTTTTTAGATAAGGTTTACGTAAACACCTAGAAATCAAAAGATGTCATTTTGATTGCTTTTTTAAAATGAGAAAGTTTCTTTTTAAATATTCCAAAATGTTGTAATATAAATTCAACAAACATTTCATATGATTACCTTACCTATACCAAGACATAACGTTTGAAATTTATTATTTGAAGAAAGAATTCGTTGATGCATTTTAAGATTTATTAACACTAAAGTTTATGTATTTACTAAATCTAGTTTAAATAAAGAAGCATGGAAGCTTTATGCTAAGTTCCCAAGTACAACTGTAAACTTTTCTTTAAATAAAAACTTATACCAATTACTAAAATTTAATTCTTTTCAATTATTTTATGGGTATAATTTTTTTAATCACATAGAAGTAAAATGTATGTTCTGGGAATATCTATTTACATTTTACATATATACATATACATAAATTAATAAAATTACAACTAAGTCCTCCGTAAAAATTGAGAAAAGATTCCATTTGTATTTTAAATTAATGTAATTACGGAAAATAATGTCCGTCTGTCTTCGCCGATATCATTTTCCTCCAGTATTTATAAGACTGAGAATAACATTTTGATTAAAGATATAGGTATCTGGTATATATGTACATACATAGCTGGACAGAAGTATCATTTATTTTAAAGCAACTTAACGTTTCGTTTGTTTTCTTTGTATTTTCTTCTTTTTTTTTGTAATGAAATTGCAACTTTTTTTTATTTGATAAATATAGAAGAATTTTAAAAAAACAATCGAAAATGATATGGAATTGTATGGAATTTTGCATCCAAAATGTACCCAAGCAATTTTATTTTTTCGATTGGAGGAATTTATTTTTTATTAAAGTAACTTATTCTAAGTTTAAATACTTTGTTTTGTGAAAGTTAATGTGTGAAAATTGAGCGTTTTTGTATTATTTGTATAACAACTTAACGGTGCGAAATGTCATTCTCATAGGCGTGGCATATAAAAGAAGTCTATTATAAAATATCAAATAATGCAGATACCAGGCTTGTAAAAGAATGCATTCTTTGGTGAATGCAGTCTTTAAAAATCAGTTATTGAATTCAACTAAAAGATTGCATTCATTGATTTCACTTTGAGACAATTGAGACTTTATATTATGCAATCACCATCCACTTGAATCAAAAAAGATTGCAATCATATTCTCATTCATTTTACAGCAATTGAATGCAATCTTTTGGAAAATGTTCTTTGCCTTCTTTGCATTCTTTTGCTGTCTTACCATTCTTTGCATTGCCATTTCCCTCCAGAAACCCTACGTGCTCTAGACCCATGTTCTGTAACTAGGCGATAACTTTTCGTGGCGAGAAAAATGGAACAAAAATGGAACAAAACTCATAGGAATCCTCTGGGTTTTGTTCCATTTTTCGCTGTTTATCGCCTCGAAAAGTTATCGCCGAGTTACAGAACATGGGTCCAGGCCCCATTAAAAATTTTTCCCAGTTTCCACCGGGAAATGTTATAAAATTAAAAAAAAAAAAAAATGGCGCAGTGGATGTAGTGCTTGATTGCTAACTTATAGAGGTGTGGGTTCGAGCCGCACTCAATGCAGTATTCTTTTATTTATTCCCTGGCTCAGTTTCAACTGAACGCCACCCGTGGGACTTAATGAGATAAATTAACACCTAATTTCTCAGTCCACTGTGCCAAAAAAATTCTTTCCTATGCTTTTATTCCTTCAACTAGTGCCCAGCAATTCAGGTTGTAATTAAAAAGACCTTAGGTCTTACAGGCATATAGTTAAAATTATTATTATATTAAATTAAAATATTTGAAAATATTAAACAGTCCCGTTAATTTAATTTTTGTATGCATGTTTCTTTATTCTTGATTACTATTGCCAGTGTTCATGCATGTGCTATCCTCAAAGAAAACTAAAAAAAGAGGAAAATTGTGACTTAATTCAGTTTTTACACTCAAAAATATGTATCTACTAAAAAAAATGCTTTACATTCTAACAGCTAGAAATTGACTTCCGGAAAGGATAATATAATATTTCACAATTTCTGTCCACAGTTGTTGTGTCTGTCTGAGTTGGAAGTTCTAGTAAAAAAAAATAAACGGACAAACGCAAAAAAAAATCCACACCGTACTTCGTTGGTTAGAAAATTCTGTGCATATGAAAATACATTTCTATGCCTTCATATGTACGTGAATAAGTATAAGGGAACTTATTGGTCCGGTTTGACCATTCTAGATTTGCACAACATATTTATTGTGGTTATTATTAGCAAGAGTTAAACAAAACTTAAAAAATTATAAATTAAATTTTTTTAATATGATACTACTTAACTTTAATGACTCCCCCAAACTAACGCGAAACATTCGGAATAACGACGAAACTTTCGACTGTCAAGATATTATAGACGAGGTTCGCTTAATCGTATCGTCACGTCGCGTTGGTTGGTGTGTACTCTCATTTATCGCCCTGTAAATTGTGTTGTGTTTTAACTATGTGTCATATACTAAACTTATTTTTTTTTGAACACCATGCCTAAAACAGTGACATATAAGTAAGCAAACATACCATTTTCATATTTGTACATTTGAAGTTAGTATGATATTAAAAAGATAAAATAGGAATTTGGTGATTTTAACTTAATAATAATTTATGTTAAAAAAATACATTGCTAACTTGTTTAAAATTTGGAAAACCATTATTTTAACCTAACATCGTATTAAAAATAGTTTTTAAATCGTCTATAAAATTATGCGCCATTAAATTTCAATCAATTATTAGCTTTAATTAAATTTGAATAAATTATATCCCGCATCTTGCATGAAAACTTTATTATCAGTTATAAAGAGTTTTTATTTTTTCAATGAATTATAGTAAGTCCTTCAGAGGTCAGAAAACTTAGGTTCCGTTTACTTATTTTGCTTTGTCATTTTTTTGTAAGTTAATAGTAAGTGTCAGAAGGTGAGCTTATTAAGAGAAGTTAACTAATATTTTTTAGTGTCGAAAATAATGATGCCTATTTTATTAAAAAAAACATTGATTTTTTGAATTATCAACAATTTTCCTGGCCACATGGTCACACTGTCTGTATTCATGTTATATAGTAAGATATAGCAAATATGAATGTTTTTAAATGAACGACAACTGTTTCCTGAAGGGACATTTTTTTCCCAAATGAAAAAGTCGGAATCTTCTTTAAAAACCAAGAGAAAAAACATAAATGTTGAAAATAAGTTGTCACCAGTTTAATAAATCGAGTCTTATGTTCAATAATAAATAATTTAAGAAACTTAGTTTTGCTTTTTTATAAAACAAAATATGTATTAATTTTATTCTTTGATAAAATACAGTTATTTCATTTAACATAGAATTTAAAGATTCTGAGTTTTTTTTTTAAATTAAATAAATCATCTAAATTTCGAATCAGAAAAGTTTTATTTGAAATTGTTTTGGTTAAACTGATAAATAAATGCTCTTATTTCAGACCTTGAAAGCACATTGTACATATTTTCTTAGTTACATCTCATTAAAACTTTTAGAAATGAAGTAAAAAATAAAAACATATTAAAACAATCAGGTTGGTACTCATTAAATAGCTACAACTCCAAACTTTAAATGTTTTTGGTCTTCCACTGTCTACAAGATTTTTGAAACCATTTTTTCTTCTGAATTTTATTTCAGAATCGAAACCAGAAGGCTGCTGGACGACCAATGGAAATTGACAAAAAGCCTTTTCTTCGTTAAGTAAAAATTCATTGAAATTTTTTGAATCTAGTTTAAAGTCCGAATGCATTACGTCAAACTTTCTCTGATAATTATTTAGCGTTGAATTTTTCGCCATCTTCCTCTTTTAATAGGCGTGTTCCTTTGGGCTGCAGCATCTACTGCCAAGTACCTATGGCTGCAGTCAACTACTTCTACGTAAGTGTGTCAAAGTAGTTCAAAGCATCGTTAATAATGCGTATAGTAACGAAATGAATCCACGCAAGCAAGCGACACTATAAGTAAAAATAAATTACATATGTAGTAAATTATTGTTGTTGATGTTTCTCTAATCTAAAATAAAGAACATAAATCACATCTACATTTTCGTTTGTTAAAATTGAAGCGTTCCATTCATCATCTACTGGGAATTACTAAAAAGTACTTTGCAAAGCCCAAAGGAACACACCTAGTGAATCAGCTTCGCTACATTCCTTTTCCCCGAACAACGCATAGGTATCTTGTTATTATAGCCATCATTCTTTAAAAGTTATCTTTAAGCATTCCGATACGCGACACTAGATTACTCGGAGCTGAAGCTTCATCATTATTGTTTTCATTTTCATCGGTTCCATCTTGATATTTTAACTAAATCAAATAAAAATATAAATTTATTTGTAGTTTTTCAAACTCGTCTTTTACTAACTGATGAATGATGTTAATTGACAAGATTGATGTCAGCATCTCTCATGTAGTCAATTAGAAAAAGAAAAACAAATTGTTTTCTTAAAATTACCTTTAATTAATTTTCTCTCATTAATTCCATATTAGTTCACAACTTTAATGATACACGTGTAAACGAACACTCTATAAGATATAAGAAAAGTTTTCAAATTATGTCCACAAGCTTTGGTTTACCAACTATGTACATAAAATATTCTTTTATTACTCTCATAATATTGCTTTCATATCTATAGGTAGAAGGTAGGAGTTAAGGATATAGTATTGCAGTGTTGCCAATTTCTTAGAAAAATATCTTCTAAGAAAAAATTGATTTTTACAATTTCACTTTGCCAAATTTTTTACTATTTCAAGCACCATCATAATACCTTTTTGTGCTTGTAGGTATATCTATATAAATGTATCTATGTATTTTATTTTGTGAGAAACAGTAATTTGTGTGCAATTAATCATCATCGCAAGTATTTAAGTAACCTTTTAAAGAATTTTCTTTTAATTCAAACAGTAACTAAAGCAGTAACTACATACCTACTTTTCTGTCAGCTTTAAATTGGACCCAAGATTACCCTTCTCCTATTAATCCCTCCCTGATTATTTCGGCATATATCGAAAAATTAATCCCCAATATATGTAGGTCTAAGTAGAATACTCCTAAACTGGCAACCCTGAGTGGATATAGGTTTATAAAATTAATGATAAAAGTTATGGTTTTAATTAGCAGCAAGTTTTAACGTTCTACATACAATATACATACATGAATGTATGTATTAAACGATTAAATGAAAACCTGAGAACTCACATAGTACCTATAATATTATGTAATTCATAAAAATAACACCAGTTAGATATATATAGTGTCTGAAAAATATAATGTGTGGATTTGGGGTCGTGTGGGTTTAAATAGCATAAAAAGGATGGTTAACGATGCAAGTTTAACAAAGCTTAATGGAGCGATAATTTTTTTTTGGAAACACCACCACACCGAAGGAAACGTAATTTAGAAAAAAAAACGGAGAAAAAGGAAATGTGTATATTTTATTTAATTCTCTGGTTTTTTTTGGTGCTTCTTTGTGAGTCGATAATGGAAAAAAATAAAAAAAAAAGATTATAGGATATATAGGGGTTAATAGTTTCTTTTTAATTTGAAGTTACAGCCAAAGATAACATCATAAAAGTTATTTTTAGAAAAAAATACATTTATTTATTTCGATAAAAGCAGATTTTAATATATTCTTTTGAACTTGTTCTTGTTCGGTTCAAGACTAAAACGCGGATAAACATTTAAAGCTTAAAGCGAAACTTAAAAATTAAATTTATATATTTAAATTTTTATGTTTATCAACAAAAAAAAAATCAGTAAAATGTTGGAATGCAATACTATTTGTACATCTTAAAAATATCTTTGTACGGAGTTTGAAAAAATTGATTAAGGCATTAAAGACGCATCATGCAGAAAAGAAAAGGTATGGGTTAAAAAAATGTGTTAAATATAATATATAGTTGTCAAGAGTACAAAATACATAGTTCCATATTTTAATTCTAAAGTAGTCGATTCGATTAAAATAAATGGTAAAAATAAAAACCTTAAAAGCTTATATTAATGGAGAAACTTATTTAGGATTCCTAATTTTGAAGATCGTTTATGTTAAACGAGTAGCTTGCTGAAATCAAATAATTACATTTAGTTAATTTCACACATCTCTGAGTGGATTGGAATTACTATGAACGATTTAATATGTTTCATTAACCTACTTAATTGGTTATTTAAACTGAACAAACTAACCCAGAAGTTGTTTAATAAAAATTTGTGTGTTTAAATAATTTTGTTTAATCGAGTTGATTTAACCTGCTGCGCTTGCATAGTTGTATATTTACAATGTTTGTTATTTAATTTAACCGAGATTTATGTTGCTTTTAATCAATCATTTTTCTGATTGTACAGTGGCAATTTTCTGAAAAAAAGTCAAATTCCTATTTCGGTTATGTAAATTTTTCGCCAAAAAACCTAAAACGCGTTTTTATTACAAGTGCCTTTTTATAATTCTCCATTAAAAATCTGAAATTCTTTACGACATTAAAAATTTCATTTATTAAACAGCATTTAGCAAATTTAAATAATTATTTAATTTTACTTATTGTTCATCTTATTAAAAACAAGTTTTAGCTAAAACGACAAAATACGCGTCCTATAAGTAAGATTTTTAGAGCTAATGAAAGTTTAATGAGGCATTTCACCGGTATTATTTTTTTAAACATTAAAATTTAAAGATATACCATTAAAAGGGAGCCATGGAGAGAAAAGTTAAAAAGAATATTTAATGGACTGTTCTTAATGTCATCATTAAAAAAAAAACGTTTTTTTGTTAAATCAACAATATCCAGTTTTTAATGTGTGAATAAATTGCTAAAACAAACCGTTTAAGCAAAAAACCTTAAACCTAATTGAATCCTACTTGCTTATGTGGGCTTCAGGCATTTTTTTATTTAAATTTGCTTTTTCATAGGATTCAATTAGATTGAATTTAAAAAGGTCAGGAAAAAGGAATTATTGAAACACCTTAAACTCTACCACAAAAACGTTCAAACCAAATAAAGTTTTTATCGATTTATAAGTTGACGATTTCAGACAGACAATATATTTTAAAAATTAAAATAAATAAAATAAAAACCTTCATTATTAAATTTAGGTACCTATATGCAAATTTTAAACTATAAAATATATTACATAAATGAAAAAAAATTATACACCTGGTTTTTAAAGTTTTAAATTAACAAAAAAAATCCGTTTCAAAGTGACAAGTAAATATTGAGAGCGATAAAAAGCATAATTGTCACAAAAGTATCCCTTTGAATGGTTAAACTTTTTTATTTGTTGTAGGTATAAAAATATCCATAATCATTAAAATCCTGGCTCCGAGATTTATATACTTTTAGGTTAAAAATGTACTTACTTACTTTTTCGGCTATACAATAAAGATTACATGTTTTCGTAGTGTTTACTTGTTACCATCCTTTTAACTCAATTGGAGCTAGATTTATAGAGAACTGTTAATCAAAATGATTTTTATAGAGAAAAGTTTCAAACAATCCCTAATCTATTAAGGTTGTTTGTTATTTTTCACACTCTTGTTAGAAACTGATTTAGATAAAAATTTCATTCTCAACAATTTCTGTGTTTATATTTATTCTTCTAAAATTTTCAAAAATACCATCACTTTTCTCTTCTTTGTCATCAACAATTTTTAAAAATCATTTGTTTTATTACCATTTTCCCATATCCTTAACCGAAACTGTTAACGAGTTCCAGATTTGAGTTATATACATATGTATTTAGAAAAAATAAATCTCCTTTGTTTTTAGTTTCCTATTAAAAAAAATAATATCCCCCAGAATCATATCCTTAAAATAAAGAAAAACTGACAACAGAAGGGACTCACTCAAATTGTAATGAAAGAAGCCGTAATAAAATTACTCCAACAATCTGAACTATAGCTACTATATAACTTCTTTTCATAACAGACTTTTCACAGGACAAGAAAAGATGACAGGCATCAGTTATCTTTATCTATATGTACCTACATAATGTTCTGAAGTATATGAAAAAGAACAACTTTTTCAGTTTCAAAAGGACACGCCACTTAAATAGAAATGTAAACTTTTTCGTGAAACATTCTCAGTTATCTTTCATATAATGTTTTAGTTACATAGGTTTTCTTAACTTCTGTAAGAGGTGATTTCAAAGTTTTTCCATTTCCACAGTGAAACAGTGAAAATCGATTTAATTTTTTTTTCTTTTTTTCATCTTCTTAATTTTTTTTTAGCTACTATACCTATACTATAAGAAATCATAAAGCAATGAATGTATACGTATATGTAGGTATATAATAATATCTGCTATTAAGTTGTGTTTTTTTTTTTTTTAATTTTTTATAAAACAGTGGTTGCCTTGGGGACAATCGTCCTTTACATAATATTATCCGACGAAATTTTCTCAGAAACAACCATTTAAAATATTAAGTATAGGAGAAGAAATCCTTCATTGACCTTAAGGTTTTTCTTGGGGCTGTTTTGGATCAACAAGTGCTGATGGTCTGCGTAATGTTAGAGCAAATATAACCCTCCCACATACCTTCCTATTTACGACCTTAATAATATGTTTTTGTTTGGTTTGAAGGTATATCAGGATACTTATTTTGATACTTTGAAATAATTTGTTTGAACTGTGAGGGGTAAGTATTGTTATTTCTTATTTTTCTAAAGCACGTTTTTGTTTGGAAGAAATTTTATGGTCAAAGAGACTTAAAGCATCTGTTTTTGTCATGTTTATTGTAATAAATATATTTAGGTAGTTAGTTCAAGCATTTCTGTAATTTGGTAATATATAAATTATATTTTGATTAGGAACACATAAATGTTTTGGAAGTAGGTAAATAATGTCCACTTTATAAATATTAACGCAGTATTCTGTGATTTGAAAAAAATCAAAAAAAAATCTTTACTTCCTTTCCTATAACTGCATAATTTTTGTTTAAATCGGGTCGTACGAGCTTGCTTTATATGGTTCAAGGATGTAAATTGGCTTAAGGCCTATTTGAAATTGTCTGAACTAAATTGTGATTAGTTATCCGACACTTAAATGTGTATACTGATCTGGATCAGTATAATTTTTTAACACGCAATACAAAAACAACTTGGGATCCTGATCTATATCTGGATTCTGGATCTATTTAAAAGATTAATACTCTGACTGGTAGATGGCTTTTCAGTTTTGAAAATCGGTAAGGTAGTGTAAACTATAGAGTAAACAAAAAAGAAAACCAATGCATGAAAAATAAACAAACATAAGAAAAAAAGAGATGAGCAATAAGCACATCTACATCATTGTTGTCATTAGAATCCGTACCTATCGTTTTATTTCCTTGGGAAGACTTATATGGGTTACTAGCGATACAAAATCTCAGGCTGTACTTATTATATTTGTTGATGTCTCTGATGCAGCAACTGTGGCGGAATAAAAAAAATTTGATATCTGAATTTGTAGCTATGTAATTAAATGCTAATTTGTTGCGCAACCAAAAATTTGTAGCTCGCATATAGTTTCTAAGTTATTAAAGTTTCCGCTAAAATAGTCTGAAATTAGCAGACAAAATCTAAAAAAATTCCAATTTTTAAGTTTGATTGCTTTTCAAATGCTCTTGAGTTGCGAAAACGTCAATGTAGCTCAAATAGTTTATTTTATATTCAATTTTCCGATAAAATAAGTCTAAAGTAAGCGGACGAAAATGCGAAAACAATAATTCTCTTGATGTCAAAATTGTAGCTTTTTAAATGCTTATTTTTTCAAAAAAAAAAGATTTTATGGATAATTTTGTATTTGCATTTTAAGTTAAAAAAGTGCATTTCCGATCATTTAAAAACGAAAGTTGGCTGATGTTGCCCAACGATGTTGATATTAAATTGACGTTTATGAAGAACAGGTACTGCAAGTCAACTAAAGTTTATTTCGATTGCAGAATTGCATTTATGAATAATAGATAATGCAGCTCGTTTTTGAACTTAACCACATGCTGCGGTGCAGCTGTAAAGCCAAACAAATTGAGATGAAATGACTTGAAAACATCAAAGACGTTATTTTTGACGTTGAGCAAAATTGATTTGGATAAACAGGCAGTTTTATATATTTTACATAACGAAGGTCGATTTACTCTGATTTGTGCAGACCACAAGATGAGACAAGGTTTTTGTACGTCTCATCTCTGGCTCTTCATTTATAAATATAGCTGTTTACATTGAAAAATTTAATTATATAATTTCAAAATACAATTTTTGTTTTTTTTACCATATTTTTTGCCGAGATCACCGATATCAGCGCTTAGATAAGATATAAATTTCCTTCCGAAAAATAGGATTTCATCTTGGATGTTTTGGAGGTATATAGTATAGTAGTATAGTATAGGTATCGAGAGTAGACTGAGTTTTATTTAATTTTGTGGCCATCCATATATGGAGGTATGTAATTCTGGCCCAAACTTCTGTATAGCTGAATAACCAAATAAAAAACACTAGTAAAATTCCATAAAACAATTAATTAATCTATCCCTTGTTAGAATTGATATATATTCCTATACACATATACGAATGTGTATTCGTATATACGAATGTGTATTCGTATATGTGTATGTGTGTACTTAACCTGTATATACTTATACATACAATATACATATACATATGTGCAGTCCTAATACTAATTATCAGAAACTCAAACAGAAATACAGAATTGGTTGTTTGCAATAGGCACTGATGAGATAATTTATGAAAAGCAAATATTGCCAATTTTATAATTGAATGGATAACCTGAACTATTGACAAATAATAATTAGAGTGACACAAACAGCCTAACCTCAAATAAGAAGCTATAAATTATTTTACCAATAAATAACTTATAATTAATTTTATTTGTCAAATATTTTCAATTATATCCTCATCAATTTGTAATATAAAACACATTATGTTATGTTTTTTTCTTATAAATATATTTTAATGCTTGAAAGGCGCTGCTGTAATGAAAGAAATTCAATATCTCAACAGTTGTCAAAATATACTTATGTAGTTTTTTATTTCCTCAACAAATAAAATTTTTTATTTATCTGTTATCAACTTTCAAAATAAAAACCTAAATGTATGTATCAATATTTTTCGATTTAAAAGAAATTGGCGTCATCAATTAGCCATTTTTTTTTTGTTTTTATTTCATTATACTCGTAACATAATCATCCAAAGATTTTGCTTTTTAAACAACAAATTTACAAAACGAATAATGCTTTCGATGTAACAGGGGTAGTATAGCCGATGCTTTTCAGTGTCATAATAGATTTACGAATAAGAATTTTTCAATTTATACCAAAATTCTTCGGCAACATTCGCAGAATTCTTTAAGAGATAAACAAAAACAGAATACCTATGTAGATTCACATTTTTTTTTATATAAAATCACTTCCGAGTAAAACCATAAAAATGATAAAAAATAAAGAACAACAAAGCTGTTGTAATAATATTTAAATTAAATTATGTATGTACATATAAATTCTCACATATTGGGGCATAAACACAACAACATTCGACTGGAAATAATGTTATTTGGGTTATGTGACACTGTTTTCCAGTTTATATCCTTATCCTTGTGTGTGAATTTCAGAATCCTGTCACATGAATTATTGCAGCAACTGAATTTTCAAATTCAAGGACTTCCGCAGAGAGACTATCTTAAACTTATAAAATATTAATTATATATATTGTGTGAAAAGGGACGATAAAGTTTTATTTTGTATCCAATTTCCTTATAGACTAGCAAATATGAATCATTCCACAAGCTAATTAAATTGTTTGTTTGGATTTGGATAGCAGTTTAAGTTAGAGACACAAACAAAACCTAATCATAAATTCAACTTCAGTGTTTTACCATTAAGTTAGCGAATTCATTTTGTACGACTATTTTGAAAAGGATGTGCATATTCAATTAGAGAACTTATTTTTTTGTTAGTAAAGGTATATACACAACACATTCCTTTTAATGTTGTGGTTAATTTATTATATAATCAAAAATTCTAAAGGGTCTTATTTAATATGTTAACACATTTAGGGTTAATTATCAGACGTAGGGGAAAACAAAAGGTGACCATAATGTTATTTCAACGTTTAGGGTATTAGTTTTACGTGTTTGGTTATTTTTTGTTTTATAAAGTGTTAAACAAAAGTGAGAATAATGAAATACCATTAACAATTTAATTACTAACAACTTCAAGTAATTAGAGATATGTTTTTAAGAAAATGAGACAAAAACAGGACAAATGTAAGACCTGTTTATAAAAGTGTACATATATAGCAAAGGACAGATAATATTTAAATAAATATAGTTTTAAAACTAAACATTTGCTTTTTTTTCATAAAAACAACACTTGAAGGTCATGTGAAGAATGGATTTCTAGAGTTCAGAGGTGCTAAAAAATTACATGTGTTCGTTTCATGATTTTTTTTTTTCTATTTTTACTGTTTGGGTTTTGATCAAACTTTCTATATCATGTGAGATGCTTTTTATCATAGTTAGAGGTATGCTGTTTTACCCAAGAAGCAACAAACTTAGTGTTATCGAAGTTTTATATAAACCACAATTCATATATTCCTATAACTAAATTTATATATAAAGCAAAAGAGTCTGAGATAAGCAGTGCTCACTAAATTACAGTCTGGGATAGCAGACACCACAAAAGAACAGTTTAAGATAGCAGGTGCTACTAAATTACAGTTTGAGATAGTAGATGCCACTAAATTGCAGTCTGTGATATTTGTGATTTTAATAAGTTAGTATTAAATTACAGTCTGAGATAGCAGACACCATTAAATCGCAGTCTGAGATAGCAACGCCATTAAATTACAGTCTGAAATAGTAGACACAAGTAAATCCCAGTCTAAAAGAGCAGACACCACTAAATTACAGTCCTAGATATCAGACGCCACTAAATTACAGTCTGAGATAGCATACGCCACTTAATTACAGTCCTAGATAGCAGACGCCACTAAATCACAGTCTGAGAAAGCATACGCCTCTAAATTACAGTCTGAGATAGCATACGCTACTTAATTACAGTCCTAGATAGCAGACGCCATTAAATCACAGTCTGAGATAGCATAATCTACTTAATTACAGTCTGAGATAGCAGAAAGCCACTAAATTACAGTCTATGATGTTTGTGATTTTATTAAGTTAGCATTAAATCATCGGTGGCTATTACTTACTATAACTATTAAAAATTCAGACAGCTCTCATCTGATAAGGAATACTCTTTCGACATTTGGAATCATCTGGTAGATTTTCAGCTTTAATGTAACCGGCTGAACCATCGATCAATCAAATTTTGTGTTGAACAATATAACAATAGGTATACATGCCATATAATTTTTACTTGTAATAAATGTAATAGGTAGTATTGTATTATGGCAAGTTATGAATTTGGAAAAAAAACGAACTTGAGGTTTTGATCAAACTTACAGTAATTATGTACATTTCCCCGACACTTTTTTTTCATTTTTTAAGACCAAAAATCAAGGTACCTATACATTTTCTCAAAAATGGATAAATAGATGAAAAAAAATTTACGTTTATGAACTCGGAGGACTTCAGAAGTACCTATAACCTTTTGATAATTTTGAAAATAAATTCTTATTAGTATTAAAAAAATAGATAAATTAATAACCCTATTGGTCAATAAGATAAATATTTCTCTTCGTTGTATCGTGACTGCGATTGGTAACTCATTTCAAAAACTATTTGCGTTTAATTGACAAAGTTAAGTTAAAAAGAAAAATATTTTTGATAATAAATAATAAATTGACATCTGTCAAAGCGAAATTTTCATGAAATGAGAATACGAATTTAGTTTTTCAAAAACATCGCTTGGACAATTTTCTCTTAAATTGTTTTCAAAAACGACAGTTCCCCATGACTTGAGAGTTGATGCGTGTCTGTTTATTTCAAAATTGTAGGTACGCACTTTTTAAATATGTATCTACAAATTTTAAACAAAACAAAATATATGTACTTTCAAATACATACATTAAAAATCAATCAATGTCTAAACACTTATTCCTTCTCGCTAGATGTCTCATCTGTAAATAATCTTGTGTTGTTTTTTTATTTCAAAAACTATCCAATGTGACAAAAAATGTGTTCCTCATGGGCACTATTTTTGTAGTTTTTTTTTCATTTTTTTTGCATATATATTTTTCTTAATTATTTGGAAAATCCATATTTATTTTTAACGCCTGTCCACCTGTTTGTGTTGTGATCTTTGTTTTGAGTGTGTGTTTATATGTATGAAGGTGTTTACGATATGAAAAATGAGCAACTGACGGAACGAATGAGATTAAAGATGACATCTTTAAAAATCGTATAGTTAGATGAAGTGAAGATCATTAGTAATTTTCTTAAATGAGGGTGGATGGCAAATGGGTGGGATGAACCTTGAGTAAGGCAAAGTCATGCTCACCCATTTTCATTATCAAAAATAGATCATTGGAATGTCCGCGATTAATATCTTTGACAAATTAAAAGTGTTATAATTCACGTATAAACACCAGAACACCTCATTGGTTAATTGAATAATCAGTCTTTTTTTTCTGTTTGCATTAAATATTAAATTATTAAATTAATAAATTAAAAGAAAGGAAAATATTTCGTGCCAAATTGTGTGATGAAATGAATTTTTTTTATTTTGATTTTTGTTTTTAAATAAATGATTTTCATTTGGAATTGTCTGAAGAAAAAAATATTATAACAACACCTGTATTGAACAAGGCCGGAAACACTACCCACAAAAAGTTTTCGGTCACTTTGTTTTTGTGTTTGCGAAAAGGAAGATACATTTGTGTATTTGTACAAATAATGAAAAAATAGACACGAAAGAAAATCATTTTTAAGATTCGTGATCATGTTTCAACAGACAGTTAAAAATAAAATATATATAGGAAAAGATTTATTTATATGTATATCTTAAATAAACCTAAACTGTTTCAAAAAAAAAAAATGATGAAATAAAGTTTGAGTAGGTAGCAAATTTTGATTTGAAGTGAAAAATATTTTTTTTGAGACAAGTCCAAAAATAAAAAAAATTGTATTATTCCTCGTTGGACTATACTACTTTGAAAGAACAAAGTCAGTATAATTACTTCGATTTCGAATTATTCGGTCACCAATATTTCAGCATGATCAATTTGTCGATCTCACCAAAATATAGATCAATTGGGTTGCCCAATTTGAAATGAACGAAATTATAATTAAAATTTTAAATAAGGAGAAAACTTGAATAAAAGAGAAGTAGGTGTTAGTAGGTGTATTTTTGAAAAATATAAATTAAGCAGAAACTCCAAATATATGAAAAGTGTTCGTTGCAGTAGGTGGACCTTTTTTAAAATAACAAATGTCATGATCATAGGTTTAATAGATTTGAATTACAAAATTTCACCTTTCTAGGATCGTAGAGTAAGAAGAAAACTTAAATAAATACGAATTGGGCGTGATAATAGGCGGATTTCATAAACAAATACTAAAAGCACTGGTATCAAAAACCCTCTTAAATTTTATCAGGCCCTTAAATATTTTTAGTTTCACCAATCTATAAAAGGGAAATTTCAAAATCGAGTTCTCTTCACAACCCTGGAAAAATAAATTATTTTTTTCTTTCTAATAAGCGTAATGTATGAGAAAAAGTGAGAAAGCATTATGTTTTGAAACAAATGCCAAGAATTGCAAAATAAATCGGTAAACTTCTTCAAAATCAAAAACAAACATTGGGCCGCTGCCGAAAGGTTTTTATAAAGTGAGTTTCAATTTAATTTAACAATGTATGCACATATAAAAAGAAGAGAAAGAGGCAAAAATTACACAGAAGCTAAAAAAATGGGCTAATTTATATTGTATCTCCAAAAATTGAAAATTAAAATGTTTCAAAATTTTTTCTTCAAATGACAGCTGATAAATCCACTTGTTAACTGAATCTGATGACATTTCAACGACACTTTTAAAATTTAATGAGCCAAACATGGGCATTTAGTTTATAAGGGTGTTTAAAAGGTTGTTTAATTTAAAAGTGCTTGGTGAAAACAAAAAAATCCCATTTAAGGGTTTAGAAGCCTGTTAAATGTTTAAAAGTCCCTCGTGAAGTCGGCCAAGAGAGATTTATTAAAAATAATCAATTTTCTAAATACTTAAAATAAGGAAAACACTTGAATACACTTAAGAAAAGTGGTTGTGCCAGTGGGCGGATATTTCTCAAACCATTTTCTATTTGATTTTGGCAACTACCTACCTATAGAGTGGAAATTGACTTGTAGATTTTAGCCAGGGTTCGAACCTCAGTACTGTAAAATGTCAGAGCAGATTTGTAAAAAAAGTGGAGTGAATCAAAAATTCCCAGAATAGATTTAAAAACGAAAGAAAAACTCAACTTTTCAAAAACTGTATTTGTGACAAAAATAAGTATCATTTATCAAAAAAAAAAAAATAAATAATATCTATAAATTCCATTCGTTCAGAGTTCAGACATTCCCAATAACACAGTGCTGTGGTTTACTTTCTTGTGGTTTGGCTTAAGAAATTTTGAATTTTTCTGTGTGGAAAAAAGGAGTAGATCTCAAAAAAGCGAAGTAGTTTTATTTTCATTCTTAAAATTGGAGTAATGTTCGAACGCTGGTTCTAGCTCTAACAGTTGGTACATTATATATGTAAAACGTTTTATTGAAAAATAATTTTTCCAAGAATCTAAACTGAGAGTATAACGTTAATACTAGGCTCATTCCTTTTGAAATATCTAAAAATGTACTTAATTAAATAATATAAAATTTACAAAAATTATATCTACTATATTGATTGATTAGACATCAACATTTTGTTGAAAAAATTTGCAACTTATACGTATTTTATTGCTTTTATTAAGATAGCCACTCTTGGTTGAAAGAAGACTGCACAAAAAATATAAACAAACATTCTAACTGATATGAGTGACGAAAATCCAAAAGGAAAAATTTCATTTCCACAATAAACATTCCATTTATCCAAGTTTGAAAACTGATAATTTTCAAAAACCAATCAAATTCGGAATCATATTATGAAAACATCTCAAAACGTACATATGTAAATATTTTTTTTTAATATAAACGAAAAGACTTAATTCCAAATCCAGTATGCAATCAATGCATGCGTATGCACGTCCCAAACCAAAAATTCTTCAGAAAAATTAACAAATAGACAAAAAAAAATCTGAATCAAATTTGCAAAAATAAACAAATTTTTGAGAGATGATTATCGCACCACGCCCCCGCATGCCACAAAGAAACTTTTTCCTCTTCCTTCTCTCACACACAACCTACAATGCTGATGATGATGAAATTATTTTTGGAAATTTCACAAAAATCTATGAAAGTAGGTACTCGGAAAAAATTCCGTTTATAAGCGTTCGCATCTCAGCGAATTTCCATCAGTGTTAGGTGATTGCTACTCTACTTCAGATCAAAAAGATATACAAATCCAAATAACAAAATAAAAATGTCTCTAGAACGTGCTGTTCGTGCTAAGGTGAATAGAAAATTTTTAAATTGTGAAAAATATTAAGTGAACGGATTCCATAAATGGACAAATAAAAAAAAAAATAAATATTCGATATAGATAGTGAAAATGATTTTAATAAAATACAAAAATTTTCCAGATTGCTGGCAAGCGCAATCCCGAAATGGACAAGGAGGCTCAAACATGGATTGAAGCTATCTTGGGCGCCAAATTCCCCGCTGGCGAGAGCTACGAGGATGTCTTGAAGGACGGTCAAGTTCTTTGCACCCTGATCAACAAGCTCTCACCAGGCGCTGTCCCTAAGATCAATAGCAGTGGTGGTCAATTCAAGATGATGGAAAACATCAACAACTTCCAGAAGGCCATCAAGGAATGGGGTGTTCCAGATATCGATGTCTTCCAGACTGTCGATTTGTGGGAAAAGAAGGATATCGCCACCGTTACCAACACCATTTTCGCTATTGGTCGTGCTGTGAGTTTATTTATTAAAAAAGTTTTATGAAAAATTGAAAAGCTATAATGTTAGAACTATTTTTAGGCTTACAAACACGCTGACTTCCAAGGACCATGGTTGGGACCCAAGCCAGCTGATGAATGCAAACGTGATTTCTCTGAGGAGCAATTGAAGGCTGGTCAAACCATTGTCGGTCTACAGGCTGGCTCAAACAAAGGTGCCACCCAAGCTGGACAGAACCTTGGTGCTGGCCGCAAAATCTTGCTCGGCAAGTAAGCGCATCAACCAGTGACCTTTTGAGGATGACGAGAAGGAGTTTGTTTTTTTTTAAGTTATTTTTTTATAAAACATTTATTTCTTAAAATTTTTTTTTTGTTAATTGACTATACTCTTAAGCAACAATTCCTCGTCTTATTATTTTTTTTTTATAAAATAAGAAAAAATATTAAGCGGTTACTCATAAGAAAATTTATATGGAAGAAAAAAAAATAAAGAAAAAAATAAGAGAAACGCGTTTCTAACTTAAACAAAAAAATGATCTCATGAGTTGTTTTATTTCTCCTCTTTTGGATTGGATATTTTTAAATAGAAAGTTGTAAGATATTTGATATAAAAAAACACTATAAAATTCAAATATTGTACATATAAATAGATTGGCATTGAAAATTTGAATTAGTTTTTGTTGTTCACGTTGAGTATTTTTAAAAGATTTCCATCAGCATTTTCAATTGAGTTGCGAAGTAATTTAGCTGTAGAGGCCAACGAGCCCATGAGTGGGTGTTGCTGAGTAGAATTTATTATTTTGTCGGATAATATACAATTTATATCTTAAGAATTTTAATTCTTTTTTTTTTTTTCAAAAATATTTTTACACTGAAACCATCTGGATGATTTGTTTTTTGTGTTTGGGATCATGAAAGTATTTTTAAAATTTTTAATTGAATTTTTTTTTGTATTATTCTTTGTTTATTTGAAAATTTGATTAATATTATTATGGTGGTTTTTGGGGTAAAATATGAATAATGCGCCATTTTGATATATCTATATGGCAAATGCATTAACCTACTTCGTTGGATAAATTAAAGGAGAAAGTGTGAAAATTTATATGGCGTTGTATTTTATTTGTATAATATACTGCTTCAGTTGATTTCTTTTTTCAAGATGTATACAATAGTTTGAAACTCTGCAATTTTTATAGGATTTATATTTTTCTGGTTCGAAACGGAACGAACATATATTTTCATCCTTGTTATTGGTGCACATTTTATGCGAAAAAAAACACCATCGAGTTTTAGTTGTAAGTATAAACTTCAAAATTGATGTTTTTTTGATTTTATTCTTTTTTTTTCAAAATTTTATGATAAGAATAATTTTTTGTACTTATTTCCAATATTTCGAAAATTGCATTCCATTCACTAGTGTGGTATATTTGCGCACTTTTCAAAATCATTTACTTTTATACAAAAGGAATTGTTCTAATCTTTTTTTTGTTTAGAAATTTATAACTGTATAGAACAAGCGTTACAGTTTTCACTTTTCAATCTAAAAACTTAACACTTGGTACAAATTTAATTTGGGTCCTTTTTAGGAAATTATTAAGAAGTGAAAACTTGTTGGACGTAATTTGACTTTGACAGAATTTTGTTTGGCCATTTTTGTCTAATTTTCCTGAGCTGTTTCAAAATATTGTCAAGAACAGAAATTTAAGGTTAAATTACCTGACATATAAAATAGCTGTTAATGTTGGAAAATGGAAAATTCAAGAATAAATTAACCCGAGTTAAGTCAGAAGCAGTCAGTTTTCCAGTGTAGTATGAACTTTAGCTTTCATCTATAAAAAAAACCACCGAAATTAAAGCTTCACACATATGGAAATGCGCTTTCACTATTGAAAAAGAGAGGGGAGTAGATTAAGATAGGATTGTTTTGAGTTTGAAAATTAATTTTTGCAAAACTATTCACTAATACAATTTTATTTAGAAAAAAAAATTGAAAAATGAATTTCTGGCTTTAAATTAAATGTACTCGTGTAAGACGATATTGTAAGTGTTGCAGTTAATTTTCAAGTTGATTTTTTAGAGAATTGCACTCCTCCCGCCAAAAAAAAAAAAAAATAAATAAATAAATTGGGTGGTGCGACAGCTCGTGTTGAACCAGGGCCTAGTGACTTACAACTCTCAACTATTCCTGTGTGATTATTATTTGGCAGGATCTCCATTCCTGCCAAATAATAAGCACACCCACAATTTTCTGCTGATACTGAACGGCTAAGATGAGAAGCACTTTTTCATGGCAAGAGATACTCTCGGAGGATTTGTCAATTCCTCGCAAGAGGCAGTAGTTCGTGAAAAACATTTCTGATTTAAGGTGTCATAGGCTGGGAAACGAACCCAAGACCTCCCGCCTAAACAGGACGAAATAGACCAACTTTTTTTTTTTTCTTGACCCAACTTAACCTACACACCCTAACCTTTTGTCGCATCTTATGCAAAACACCCTGTAAATATGGAGTATTTTGCAATCAAGAAATTACATAGATAGATAGTTAAGGCTGTATAGTAGATTTTGTATTCAGAGGGCGGTGGCGTCCAATTTTTACCTTAAAATATTTTTTTTTTATAAATTTGACATGACTTACCGCGTTTATTTTTTTGGTGCATTATCGAATTATTTTAAATTTATTTGTTTGTTTGTTTTGTTAAATTTTGTATCTTAATGTGTGTCCAAAAGGAGAATTTTTGAAACATTTCTGAAATGTTTCGGAAATGTTTCCGAAATGTGAAATGTTTTCGGAATGTTTATCATGGTCTCGCTGCTTCGCGAAACATTATGCCTGATTGGTAACAGGGAAATTTCCCAAAACTATGGGTTTTTGACAGGAATTTTGTGAAAATTTGTGCAAATTCGCAAGAAATTTCACTTTAGGCCTATTATAGAAATTTTTAGGAAATGTTATTGTGTTTCCCATTCCGAACGGAAAACTTTCGTATAGAAGAGTACGACAGGATCTCAACTGTCGTGATTGGATAAATCTCTTTTCTACTAAAGGTCGTGAAAAACATAGACTGACAAATTTATTTAAATTTTTGCATTATATGAATTTAAAAATAGAAGTAAATTATAGACTGCGTATAAACTGATTTTCAAGATCACTTATGGATGAACTTGTCAAAACATTATTATCTAACAAATATAATGACAAGAAAGTTCATAAATTAGTTGTCATAAAAATAATTATACCATGTTGACAACGATTTTAAAAAAGTGTTGGGAAAAAAATTGCTTTAAAGTTCATAAAAATAAACACGATATTTTGTACATATTTATATATAAAAATAAAAACATTTTCTACAGCTCATTTTAACTGAAACAAAAAATAAAAATTGATAAATTAAACAATAATTTCAAACATAAATATAAACGAAAACATAACATGAAACACTCCATATTATAAAAGAACAGACAAGTTTTTGTACACAATTCAACGCCAACGCATTCAATAAATGAATCATTTCAAAATATAAAAATAATGTGACAGTTATTTCTTCTGAGCCAACAAAAAAAGAAATGTTATAAATTTTATTTCAGGATTAAAATTTCACTTTAAATAAAATTAAATCATTTGACTCGTAGGTCTACGCACTTTTGAAGAAAAACAAAAATAACTACGACGACATAAAATTTGCTTTGCATGAAAGAACCTTTTGACTTTCTACTGTAAATTTTTTTGAGAATTAAGTCTAGTCTTTTGGAAAATTTTATCGACCATCAAGAAACATAAATCTAATTTGTTAATTGCCCTTAGCCTTTTGTAACTTTTATGCTGAAACATTCATTTCCAATTACGACACAACACACGAAGATATAAGAAAGGAGAAGAAAACAAAGTGAATATACATAGGTCCTCCTTGATAAATTCATTGAAATGTCACCATCATCGCCGTCCTCACGTCGCGTCGTCGTCGCTTCCTGGCCTTATTGTTGCCAAGAAAAAAGGAAGGTTCCTTGAGGACAAAAAACAAAAATTGTCAGAAACATTTTGAAAAATAATAAACCATTTCATCTACATAGAAGGTAAGAAATTTTATAGCAAATTTGTTCGCACATTAAATGAACACCTTGTTTTGGGAAATTTTGAGAAAATTCAACGCATTTAGGTTGGGTATATAATTTTTGAAAAAGTGCCAACATTTTTAATGGGCAATTTAACAGAAACTTATTTTTTCTTTTCCCGCAATGGGATTACTCAGATAAATAACACATTTCTAAATTAATTAATGTTAGAACAGAAATATTAAAGATTATTAATGAGTTCAATCAAGGCGTGTCCGAAAATCTGTTCTGATTTCTGGTGTTATTTGTTTGTTCTAATTTTAGTTTGTGCATTACTAACACTTCCTCTAATGCATATGGATATTTCAAATTATATGATTTTGTTTATTGGAGAATAACTGCCTAAATAAGACCTATAAGACTATGTTGTCAAAAAAACGAATAAAAACTGTATAAAATATAAAATTAAAAACACCCAAAAAAATCAGAAAAATAAATTCATATCTAAAATTTATTTTCAATTTCATATTTTTGTTTCGATATTGAAAATGGATGACGATAGCGAATGTGATTGGAATCCACCCATTGAAGTCGGTGTGGTTGAATCAGAAATCTTTGAGATTCCTTCGGGTCTTCCATCACTTGAAGATTTCATTAAGAAAGAACTTGAGAAAGAAGATGTTACAAAAGCTGAAATTGATGAATTAGATGAAACTCTTTTAGAAACGCATAAAGAAGATGAATTATTAACTGAAGTTCCTTTAGAAGAAGATAATTCAATTGTTGAAGATCATGATGAAGATAGAGAAATCCCTGTTGATACCATTGATGCTGATGTCCGATCAGAGGATGATTTCGAAATTCCTCAGGTTCAAATTAAAAAACCGAAAGTTAAAAGCAAAAAACCAATTGTTGAAACCTTCGGAATGGAAACTGTTAAGATAGATTTTGACATTATTAAGAAAAAGACAAAAGAGGAAGATGATGAAAATCGTCGTGTAAAATTAGTTGATAGTACGAATAATTTCATTGACAAGCTTATCAGTGATGTAGTTGAAACTTGTGAATATGAAGATCCCGATGATATTCTTAGAGCTCGATTAGATAAAAATAAAGTAACCGAAGAGCTAGATGATAAAATTTTTCAACTTGATATCGAACAGAAGATAAGATTATTTTTAAATCGAAAGACTGTTGAATATTTCCGAAGGAAAAAAACAACTCGTCCTTTAATTGATGATAATCCGGATAGTATAATCAATCAACTTCGGAAGTATCGTGAAGGTTTGATGATGGTAAATAGATACAAAGGACTCGAAGAGTCAACAAAGAAATTACTAGAAATAAAAATAAATGATCTGAAGAAGGAATTGAGAGATTTAGAGAAGAAATCGAAAAAAGAAAGAACAGAGTTTGTAGATGTTGTTAGAAAAGTTTTAGATGCTGAAAATTCGGACAAAATGGAAACAGTAAGTGAGATGAGTTTATATAGGTATACACTTCTTATTTTATTATTTTTTATGGCGATATTTTTCAGTTGATTGAAAATCTTACAAGGAAGATGCATAATATGGAAAAAGAGATTTCAAAAGTGAGATTTATTCTCATTCAGAGACAACACACTTTAGCAGGTTTACAAGAGGTAGGTAATATTTAAAAGATGATGGTCAAAGTCTATCAAAAATATTCATTGATTTTTTTCGATTCTTGATTTATATTGATATTTGGCTTATAAAGTAGACTTTTTTAGCTCTTTGAGTTTCAGCACTTCGGCCTTATTGGCCCAAAAAGGACAATTATTTTTGTTTCAAAATTAATGCTAAAAACTTATCTTAATAGGACAATTTCTATTATTAAACAAGCTAGTCCGCACGGAATTTTTCATCAAAATTAAAATAAATAAATAAACAGTAGGGCGCGACAGCTAGTGTAGAACCAGGACCTATAGTGACTTAAAACTTTCAACCATTCCAGTGTGCGTATTATTTGGCAGGAATGGAGGGGACCTACAATTTTCTGCTGAATCCGAACGGCTAAGGTGAGAAGTCCTTTTTAATGACAAGAAATACTCTTGGAAGACTTGTCAATTCCTCAGTAACCCGTTTTTTTTTTGGTGGCATAGGCTGAGAATCGAACCCAAGACCTGCGGCGTTGCAGTTCTACACACTAACCATTACGCCACGGGCTACTACTTTTCATCAACTTTAGCATTTTAAAAACTGAAAATAAAAATGTTTGCTTCCGTTATGTTCTAACCGGGTTCTATATACGAATAAAACAAAATATCCATGCAAATCTGATGATTTTCAGCCGAGTTATGCGCGTACAAACAAAAAATCAACTCATTTTTATATATTTAGATTAATAAAACATTCGTTATGTATATTATTTTTTGCTTCTTCTTAACATATAAGAGAGCTAGAAAACTAGAAGATCTTGGAAACGGATTACATATGATTGATTTTGAACATCTTCAAACTGAAACTCAAGCTCTTGGTAAAAAAATCGAAGGTATTACATTTGAAAGAAATTTGAAAAGTCTCATTTAAAAGTCCGAACTCTTCAATATTTTTTAATTTTCAGAAAGAAATAACGAATTAAATCGACTTCATTCCCGCTGTAATGCTGACATACATACCCTTGCTCATATTCGTGAAAAACAACAAATGATGCGTAATACGATTTTAGCTCAGCAAGAAGCTTTTGACGAACTCAACGATGAAAAACAAACCTGTCGAGAATATTTAAATGGTTTAAAAATTGAACGTGGTTCCATAAGGAGGGAATTAAAAAAATTGAGTTTTCAAAATGGGCTTCTTGACAAACCCGAACTCCTACTCGATTATGATGCTACTGAAGAAAAGCTAAATAGTCTACAAGCAAAAATAAATTTAATAAGAACTGAACAACTTATTGTTGATGAAAAATTAAAACAAATGATGAAAATAATTCAACTGTAAAAACAGATTATTCAATTTCTGATGTCACACATCCTTTTATATTTCTAAATATATATTATTACAAACATTATACATACATACATATATTATACCTACCATAGTCACCCTACAAAAAACATGATGACATATAATGTATGTTTAGAGTATTCTATATCCTGCCGGAGAAATGCTAATGTTTTGTGAATAAAATGTTTTGTTCAGCTTGGCTTATTATCGTCAAATTCATTATTTTGGCTTCCTTCTTCTGGTAAAATGGTTTCCTACTTTTCCTAATGTGTTTGTTAAATATAAAAATAAATTCATATATATGAATGTACATTTATACACATATTATCACCATGCAAACATTTTTCTTAAGTTCTAGCGGAAAGGTTGTAAATGTCAGAGTTAAGAAAGAATTTGAATGAATAAATTACATTCATTGAAGTCCTAGTCTTTTGATTAAAAATTCGCATGAAATGAGGTGGTACTTCAACGCTTCAAGTATTTTAATCATAAAAAATAATATAATTTCTATGGCGCAAAATTTTAAACAGCTAATATTAAGGTAAAAGCATGATAAATATGTTCTTCTTAGCGTATTTGTAATTTCACTAATAGCATTTCTTAATTTTAAACTCTAGAATCGAGGTAAACCCTATTTTTTTTAAATAAACTGCAGTTGAACACGCCTCAAATATCTTTGACAGTTTATGGAATAAAATAAGCAAATACACTTTTTTGGATATTTATAAATGTGAACTTAAATTATGGTAGGTTCATTGGCCAAGTTTTCAAAACCTTTGAAATTGTGAGGACTTGAAAAATAAAAATTTGGGAACTTAATTGATTATAAAATAATATACCAATTTAAAAATTAAATAATTCTCTAAGAAAACCATAAAATAATTCACAATTTTGGAGAGTTATTTCCCATACTGTAAACACATTTGATTTTATCAAATTAAATTTTTGGGGGGTTATTTAATTTTTGAGTTATTTCAAGGGTTATTTCCTTTCTTTTGAACTTGACCGTACACACAAGAAATTGTCTCATATCCGGTTTTTCCTTAGAAGGAAAGAAGTACATATATACTACACGCAGATTGATTAAAAACAACGTAGAACTCGTTTAAGTTAAATAACAAACATGGTTATAATATACAATCTGCAAACTCATCAGGTTAAATTACACGAGTCAAATCGATTAAACAAAATTATTGAAATCTACACACTGATTCAGTTAAAGTGCACCAGTTAAAGTGTACTAAATTTTATTAAACTACTTCTGGGTTAGTTTGTTCAGTTTCAATAACCAATTAAGTTAGTTAATAAAACATATTAAATCGTTTATAGTAAGCAATCTTCTCAGAAATGTGTAAAATTTAACCAAATATAATTAATTGATTTAAGCAAGTTACTCGTTTAACTTAAACGATCTTCAAATTGCGAATCCTATAACCAAGTTCCTCTATTAATATAATCTTTGTAGGTTTTTATTTTAAACAATTTATTTTAATCGAGTCGACTAAGTTAGAATTAACATAGTGAACTATGTAGGTTTTACCCTTGACAACGTTATATTTAACACATTTTTTAACCCCCCGAAAAACGCTCTCGGTTAAAAATTATTTTTTTGCGTAATATAACGACTCGAAAATGTTTAATATCATCCCATCCCATCCCATGGGACTATGTAAAGTGTTTAGAGCATGATGATAGCCGGGAGATTAGAGTTCCAATACTCAGTTCGTTATTTACCAATAGGATGTACTTCAACAGAAGCTTTTGAAGTTATAAAGAGAAAAAAAAATGCCACCTATCTATGTAAAAACCTTTTTGGTCCAATTAACCTTTTTTCCTTAGACCTTTAACCAGAAAATTCTGAAATAAACTTTTTTTAATATTTTTTTCTTCTATACTCGTTTACCTGAATCTCAAGTATTTTACAAAAAAAGAAAAGAACAAAGATTTCAGAACAACTTTCCATTCCATTAAATTATTGGAGTGTTTTTTTTGTGCTCCATTCTTTTGAACTCAAAGATAGGTATACACTTATATTGTTATTGCCATTTTTGAAAGAATAAAATCAAAACACGGTTAAAATTATTAACCCCTTGAGGCTGTGTAACCTTATAATATACCAATTTGCAGTTTTTCTCTTTCCATTTTATATTATGATGATAACATCCTGTTTTCGGTCTACCAAAATACATTTTTCATCCCAGTAGACTTAAGTTTTCTTTGTTTTACAATTTAAAGACTAAATCAAGACAAACAACAAAACTCAAGAGAGAGAATATTACTTAAGGATAAAGTAGTATAATATTTTCGTTTAAATTAGAGTTATTTCCGGCCATTAAAGTTTCTGTTTTATGTTCAATGTTTTGTTTATGAAAAAGAAAATAAAAGATCCTTTGGGCATTTTATGAAAATACTATTGAGTGTTCATTTTTTCTTTTTCTTTTTTTTATTTGTAATTGTTGTTGTTTACTCTTCGTGCATGAATGATGGAATTTATTTCCATAGTTTTTTTTAGAATTTCCATTTTTGAAAGCAATTTTTATATGCGAATATTTAATATTTATATTTTTCATGTTTGCGTGGGATTTTTAAAATTGATGTGGCATATAGATAATGGAATTGTTTTTAACATGTTTTTTTCTATGGAAGATGGATGTTATTTTGATAAATTATACTTCAAATATATCTACAAACTTATGTAGGTACTTTAAATTAAATTTGTTTGAACAAATTATTTTGTAATTTTAATTTAAAAAAACATCAAGCCTAAAATTACGGTTATTGAAAAGTTTAAAATTTAGTGGTTTCTCTGCTAGAAGGGGATTTTATCAACTTTATTTTTTTAAAAACGGTTTCAACAATTTTGATAATACTTTTTAGACATAAAATATTCAAAGTTTATGAATATACTCCGTGATGAGTTAGTGGCTTAAAATAAAAAAAAGTAGAAACATGATGATGATGATTTTTGTTGAAAATGTGAATTATTTTTTAATGTAGAATTTCTCGTCAAATGCAAAAACCAATTCTTTACTTTATTTATTGAGCAAAAATGACATTTTAATTAAAAACTTTTAATTTGGGTTTTAATAGAAACATTTATTATGCAAAAAGAAATAACCAACACCCTTATATAATTATTATTTATGATAATAAATAAATTAAAAGTAAGTGTTTTTTTTAATAATTCTGTAGATATATCAGACAAAATATAATTTTTGAACTATGTGAAAAAATATAAATTATTTAAAAATGAATAACATTTTGTTAGTGTTATTAAATTTCTAGGAAAATCAATCATAACCCCGAAACTGAGCAAAAGGACGAAGCCCACATCATTCATAAGGTTTTGATAGTAAATTATCAATAGCCAAATTTTAAACTTTTGATGCACAGAATGCATCTGTATATATGTACATATATATATGTAATTGTAAAAAAAGTTTTTAAGAATTATATTGATGGTTATAGGGCTGGTCATCAATATCTTTTTATTTTGAGAGGATAATATTTTACCAAACTAAGTTATAGAGATGAATATTTTCAATCAAACCCTCTTTGGTTAAGGAATGTATTCTGATTTCTGATCCAGCTATTTTTTTTTTTTTGAGTTATGATTTATGAATAATAAGTAGACCGAAAAAGTTCTATTACAATATCATCATCCACATCAGGGATTCTATATTATGTGTTGTGTTGTCCGATTTCGTATTGATGATAAAAATAAGGGAATTTTAAAAATGAAATCGAAAATTTTTTGGAATGAGTTTACATATGTATATTATTTTACTATAAAATGTATTTATCATATTATTTTTATTTTATATAAATACTACATAGTAAGGTTTTTCATTTGAAAGTTATGAAAAAAAAAACAAAACACGAACCTAAGTTTTGTAGAAAAATAAATTTAAAACCACAAATCTTCAGTCATCAGCCTAAAAAGTATCGTGAAGACAAAGTATATTAACTCTACCCGATATAAATACTAGGAAGTAAAAGAATAAAAACATTATACCCATTTTTTATTGGGAATTCTATAGGCAGCGCAGTAAAATTTTACACAGTAAGCAACATCAATGGAATAATGTCGATAACTTAGTCAGTAAAAATAGTGAAATAATAGGTAGTTGTGATAAAATTTTGGAGTGTGTGGAATAGTTTGACAATCAGTGCAGGATTGCAGAAAAATATTTTGTTATTGAAGGTTGGCAAACTTTTAGTATTTAAGGATGCGTTCGTTGATATTTTTCAATGTTTATATGCTTTGTTTTAAAATTTTTTTGAACAAAAAACGACTTAGGAGCTAAGCGATTTTTTGTTATCGCATGCCTGCCACAAAGATAAAATGGTGGTGAAGACGTATTGTGATAGTAATATGGGCCTTTTTTCTGTGATATCTTGGTAAGTTCGTTTTTTTTACCAATTCTAAGTATAAATTATCTTAAGTGTATGTTATTTGTTATTTTTGGTTGAAAGGTACTTTTTTTTTAAAAAATTTATATATTTTTATTGAAATTTCCATTGAAAAACGACATAAGAATTTTAGTTTTAAAATATATTTTTTGCTCTCATCACCTTATACATTGAAAATAGAAAATTGCGCTGTGTTTCCACTTAATTGTAAATAGATGTTTTTTTTTTCAATTCCGGAGACCATTGGTTGAGAAATCGACAACGGGGATAAGGGAAGTCATCACTGAAACAAAATGGAGTTTTCATAAAAACTATCGATAACATGCTATGTAGCTAATTCACGCCGGTAACACAGTTTTTCTGTGCGCTTAAGTTTATAGACCCCAGAATTCTATGGGTTTAGCTAAGCTCGCAGGGGATAAGTTGCTGTTGCATTTAACATGTAAATTGTTTAGCACCGACGCGACGCGACGTAGGTTTTCTGACGTAGGTAATACACCCAGCCTACTAAAGAAAGCTCAAATTCTAAGAAAATGAAAAATAAGGTACACTGATGATGATTAGCACATTTATACTTGAAAATGTCAAATCTTTTTGTTAAAGCTTAACATCATCATCATTGTTGGGTAATTTATGTATAACAAAATCTCAATCAAGATATGTTAGGTCACGTCTTCATGTGTAACACACGTCTTCCATTTACAAAAGCCAAACCTACTTATAAACCTTCTCTGCATAGCGATTTTTGCCACAATAACTACAAGAATAGGGTATAAAACAAGACCTGACAAGATACACCCTTATATTGTATCCAATCTTGGTATATCGATTAGATGATGGGGTAATATAAATGGAATTCCACTAAACTATACTTATATACCTACTGTGAAACTTGAGCACCTCTTGTAATATTGTACTTTATTTATTATTTTGGGTATAAGATTAAAAGCCCATTATTTTTTATATATGCATGTATGTATGTGAACCTCAATTACTTTTTTTTATCATTTTATTTTTTTTGTGTGATATTTTTTCTAAGAATATAATATGAACTTATTGAAGAAACAGGATAAAGATATAAACCAATACAAATGCTATACAGCTTATATAGGGAAAGAAACTGAAAAGGGTTTCTCAACTCTTAGAACCGGGTCATAGAATGACAATTACTTTTTCTTTTATGAACTAGATAGCTTTGTATAGAGTACCTACTTCAATGTAGTTTAAAATACCATACTATTTTTTTCATCTATTTAACTATAATTATATACACATATCTACATGGAACAGGAAAAGCTTATTGAAAAAGGTTTGCAAGCAGTTTCAGGTTTTTGTCAGTTTAGTGCATATTAAGATTAAAGATATACCTAGTATATATATATGTTCTAAAATGTCATAGTTCATGAAAGGCCAGAACTTTTGTTATTTAATCTTTATATCAAGTTAGTAAAGCGCCATCTTGAAAACAGGTTTAAATTTCAAATACATATAACAGGGATAGGAACATTAAACTCTTGATTGCAATTGCAAATTTGTCATTAATTATTCACTGCAGAAGTATGCATAAATTATCCATTGATATTCTGACATTTGCTGAAATGCGAAATTATAAAGAAGAAGACCGAAAATCGGAAAAAATGGTATTGTTATTAAACTTCTATTTTCTATAAGAAGGAAATTTAATAAAAGTACCTATTATACAAACGCGTCATAGATATTCTTTTAATCCACGTTAAAATTCTGTGGTTTATTTAAATATATATTAATACAAAAAAATTGTGGAAACTTTTAGTATTTTAAAAGTTGAATTTTCAATAATGTTCTTCCCTCCTTCTCATATATTGTAACGTTTTCTATGTAAATATATACAAAATCTCATTTTCTGTGAAAACTCATAAATCTTTTATGATATGCTTGCGAAAACACAATTTTGGAACGAGTTAAAATATATTTGCTTAAAATAATAAAAAAAAAAAGTTCCCAAGCCAAAAAGATATTTCAATTCTTGATACGTTTAATATTTGCTTTTTATTTTTGTAAAAGCATAATTTCTATATATTCATAGAATGTACCACCCGAAATTTTCTTTCATTTATACATCTACCACTTACTCAAATCCTTATATAAAGCTTCCAAAATGAAAACAACGAACAATCCAGACCAAGTTTAATTTTATATAAGTACTTATGTATATATATGAAAAAGTAGGTATGTATGTACATACCTCCAATGTATACACAACGTCTGCTTTCACAACATAATATTTATATATACTGTCTGCTCAACAGGTGGCAGGAATATAGGTGAGATGTAGTAACATTTTAAAGCTCTCTCAAATGTGGGCGGTTTCCAGGTTAGACAGTATCCTAGCAATTTAATCACAGTATTACATGTTGAAAATCAAAGGAGGGCAAACATTTTCTTTACGTTTTGCTTGGAGAAAACAAAAGAAAACCTGAACAGGTACAAAAGGTTATGCTTCAAGACCAAGTTATATATAAGCCACCATATTCCTATAGGTACTCTTAAAATTGATTTAGTTCTACAAACAAACAATGTCACCAGTTTGAGACAAACGGGAGATGGTTACTTCTCTCATGCTTTTAGTGCAAAAGGCTATTTTGTCACAGGAATGTACCTAAAAAGTAAGTACAGTGGTGGTCCAGTATAACGAATGATATAATGTCCGGAGTCAATTCGTTATATCGAAAATTCGTTATATCGAATACATTTTTTTCTTGTATGTATGTATAGAAAGTATCATTGTATTTTTCATTATATTATTTTATACTTTACTTAAAAGAACAAAACAAAACATATTTAACTTCATTTACATATACCTGTACATATTAGGAATAGACTTGTTCAAATTATCAACATACTTAAATAGTGCATACGAATTATTCAATGCCATTTTATTCTGCCCATTGGATGCAATTGTCAAAATTTCCGACAACTTCGTAATGACTCACTCTTTGAACTTCAGTTTCTGAGCTAGCATTTTCATCACTATCATTATCCACAATTTCGATTTCTTCAACATTGTTGCTATCAATATTTTCGGGTTGAAGAATTACTCCATCTGCATTATTCGGTTTGACAAGGTCTGCTCTCGATGAAAGCTTTTCACCAGACTCTTTAAGAAGTCGAATTCCAAAGCGCTTTTGAAATTTTGTTAGCCAACCGCTGCAAGCTGGGATTTCACCGAGGTGATATTATGTTTTTGGAAACTGCGATGCCTTGTTCTTTAAAATGTTACCGTTAATATAAACGTGACTCTCACGTTGAGCACCTGTTTACATACACGAAGACGAATACGTAGGACATAACAAAGCAAGCGACAAAAAAAATACTTGAGTAATGGAAAATTGTGTATGTACATTGTACATATCTTCCAATGTTATCATAAACATACATATAAGTAGAAATTATCACATTTATACAGTCAAGAGTTTCTTTCAAATTTGTTGCTTGTAAATTTTTTTTTTCATTTTCTGAAATTCGTTATTTGTTCGTTATATAGAATACCTAATGGACTTGAAAAAAGTGTTCGTAATATCGATCATTCGTTATATCGACATTCGTTATACTGGACCTCCACTGTATATTAAATTTTACAACTTCACTTATCATATTTGAGGTTTCTAACGATTTGTTAAAATATCAGCACAAAAATCACGTGTGTAATTTAATAAAAATGGTCTTGGACAAGGAATTTAAAAAAAAATTAGGTACGTGAACAAAGAAAGTTTAAAATATTTGGTTAAATTCTTATAATAGTGCTGTTTTTTTTGAAAAAATGGATAGGCAGCTCAGCAGAATTTTTACATGCAAACAATAACAACAAAAAAGTGATTAAAAATATTTTGTTATAGTTTCTTCAAAAAGAAAAACAAAAAAATGTTTTGTTATTCAGTCCTTTTCTGCTTAACGTTCGCGAGAATTTTCGTATTCAGATATCATCGAAGAGAAACGAATGTTTCAAAAATCATGTAAATTGCGATAGAAATTAAATTTTAACAACTACCTTTATTCTCTCAAGAACTTCAAAAATAAGTATTGATAGAGCTTTAAACCCGAAAGATTCAAGAGTTAAAAGAATTATTTGCGACAAATTAAGTGAACAACTCTCGTGAATCGAAAAATTCGCTGGGATTTGATAGCCAAAATAGGGCTGATTGTTTTCGTTTAAAAATTTTGTTCCTGTGGCTATAAACACTTTAACTTAAACACAGCTGTTTCTATGATAGAAATAACTACATATTTATAATTATAACTATTCAATAGGGTTCACTTAGGTTCAAAATGATGCTAGGTTACTCACAAGGTTTGCAAAAACTGATTTTTGAGTATACACTAGTATCTTATTTCACAGTGTGCATATTTAAAATAACTATGAAACTGATTATAAATATGTATTTGAAAAATTAAATGTTAACAAAAACGATTTTTTTTTTAATTTTGTATAAGTAAAACTGGGATCTAGCTACAATTAAAATTTCTTAGGACCAGTTTTTCAGAACGAGATTATCCTATTTTGGGAGTTTAGTCGCCATGTTATAGCTTTTATTGAAACTCATCATTAATAATTTTGATTTTAAAATTTGAGGCATTTAAAAAAGAAAACTCAGTAAATGATATTCTTGCAGGAAAAAAAATTTTTTTTTGTCCACCCTTCCACTTGAAATTAAATTTTGTATTTCAATGATTGAACTACCTTACCATTTATCATTAAAGTCTACACTGAATCTTAGCTAATCCGCCAAAATATGCGAAGGGTATAATTATTGATGAACCACGGTTTATACCAAGATCCACGGGGAAATGGAAATATTGTGGTTGAAACACAATCGTTGCCGAGGAAAGAGTAGAAACATATGGTCTCAGTATAAAATTTTCCTTAAAAGTAACCACAACAATCTTTTCTCCTTCATGCATAAACTAAAGAAGAATTAGTCCTATATTAGATTTTATATAAATCGATGTTGTGTTAGCATATTATATTTAAAAAACCTATGCTAACAATCTGATTGTTCTTTTCACTTAGATTTATCACCAGGAAAATCTAAATGATGAAGCAAGTCACAACAATATACCTACGGAAAAAACACTGGAAAAAAATAAAACGAAAAAGAATATCAAACCAAATTTGCCCAGCTTCTGCTTATGCAGGATTCTATATAAGGTCATAAAGAACTTTATATCCGAGAATCTTAATGGCAAGAAAAGATCCAGACCAGTTGATATATAAGCTGTGCGTAACTCACAAGGCAATTTATTTCAAAAGTCGATACCGCCATATAAACATCATCGAAAGGAAAACACACAGAATGTCGGTGATGCATTAACCACTATTTTATATCAACGGAAGAAGCCTTGATTGGTTTTGAAGATAAACGAAGATAAGACCAAGTATAAATGTGTTCATCAAATGCTATTATGTATGCTCCAGAAAACCATCGATAAATTACTTATGTAACTTCGAAATATATTATACCTACAACAAGGGTGGCCCTTAAATTTAAAATTTGTATGCTCTGTTATAGGCTCATAGAGTTCGAAAAACATCTCGTTTCAATCGTGGGACGTAATAGTACGTCCCATTTTGATATTAAGAACTGTGATGAGTATACCAAATTATTCTTTTCACCTTCAAAATCAAATCTAATTACATATAGTAAAAAATAACAATAACTGCACACAAGCGATCATATTTATTGTTATTTTAAACAGGGTTAAATTGATTAAATAGATATCATTGAAAAATAAATACAAACAACCGCATTTATTCGGTATTCTTAGACGGTTGACTATCTAGACAGTGAATTAAAAGTTATAAATACTTGGAAATATGGAAATTAAATAAAATATCGCACTTTAGTCAAGGTTTAGACAGTTGTCTAAGTTAAATAACATCAATTAAAAATTTGTATTTACATATATAACTTCGACGGATTTTTAAAGTTGGGGTAGAGATTTGGAACTTTCATAATATTTGTTTTTGTTTTATTTCGAAGCGTATAATCCTCCTCTGGCAGCACAAGAATAAAGAAAAAATTAAAATAAAGACCACCCTTATATAATATACTATGTACTTAAGTACTTTTTCTGCATATAGGCTTAGCTTTTAATGTCCAAAATAAATACGTAGTAATGTAGCTTTGAAATCAAACAAACGATAACTCTTGCAATAATCGCTGTCTGCAGTTAGGGTTGCGAAACGAAGACAGTTTCGTATATAATATGGATTTTTTCAATATAAAATTAATCAATCAATCAATTATAAAATCTTGAACGAACAAGTAGAAACATATGTACATAAATCGGGCGGAAAGGCACTTAGAATTAAATATTTAAAAATGCCAATGCCGAATATTGATGGATTGAGTGAAATTAAAATTGTACTAGATTTATAATTGTTGTACCAAACTTAGCTGGTGTAATATGTCGTTTGATTATTTGCATTTGAACTTTTTTCAAATTTTTTGATAGTTGCTTCTTCGAATGAACTAAAATATTAATAAATATATGAAGTTTAATTATTCCTACTTATTTATACGAAACAGAAATATTGAGAATAATACAGAAGTTGAAATAAGAACCCTACCAATCTGTATATATGGATTAGGTCTATATATCCATCAAGCAATATAGCTTAATATGTGCTTATGTTGGTAAATGGCGGCAAATGTCAATTATACTTCGACATTTGTGAAGAAAACTCATACAAAAAACACGTCAACAAGACATAAACCACCATACTCTTATTTCTTAAAGAACGCAGGATGTTTCGATTTTTTGATAATTTGCAAAAATTATAGCATTTTCCGATAGGGTGATGACTGATGACTTACTCCACCTTGTATATATCTAAATATAATATGTAGATATTTATAAGGTCAATTTTGTTTATTGAAAAGTAAATATTCAATTTTTATCCTTTCTGTCTCAGACAGTGTAATTTTTTTTTTTTTATAACCTACTTAAAACCAACATCAAATATTGACATTATTTATTATAAGAGCTCTCAATTGCTCATTCTACAATAGGATTTAAGAAAATACGAGATTGACAGACACAAGCACAATAGCTCTTCTTTTAATGTTTATACATTATTAAATTTTATATCTAATGATAAGTGCCATCTTAAAGATTTCATTATGTTTCCAAATAAAAATCCTGATTTATCATAAATCTATCAAATGACAGTATTGAAAGTAAAAAAAAAAAAAAAAAAAAAAACAGACTGCAGACAAGAAAACACAGGATATACTTAATTTCGTTTACTTAAATTTTTTGGCATGGATATTGATTTGTTTAAGGCCCATTTGCTGTAACAATATACTTAAATCATATATAAGCTTAATATAATCGATATTTTAGGCAGAGGAAAAGTAGCACAAAAGCATTTAAGTAGAACATACATATCGACGGTTAAAAAAAAAAAAATATTAATGCACAGCAGAATCAGAGTCACCTTTTAGAAATTTCTTCAGAACATTTTACAGAGAAAAAAGCAGAACTCAAAACCTCTTGTTATAGAGCGCCATATACAAAATTTGGTAGATTTTTTTTTTGATTTCTTAAAAAAAACACGACTTACGAGGTTCTGCACTTTAACCGTCAATATTTAAGATTCGTATCAGCAAACAAGTTTAAGAATTCTCTTGAGAATTTTGTATCGTTCCAAAAGTACCTACTGAAAATCAACAATTTCAGTTAATTTTTATTTTGTTTCGGCCAACTTTTTTAAAAGTAAAAAAACATTGAATTTTAACTAATTGTAAAAATGTAAAAAATTCCAGGAAGTTGAATATTTCTGTTCTAAAGTTTGCATTTCTAAAATTTACTAAATGAAGAAAAAAAAATACAAGTGTGGGTACGAAATCAACATTAATGTAAAAAAAGAAGAATAATTACATTATTCCAAAAGTACAGTTTTTTCAAAAACTGATGAAATGAACTGTAATATTTACTTCATTCTAAAGTCCCCTTTTGCAAGTATATTATGTCCAAAAGACGTTGAAAAATATGTAAAAATTCCGTAATTTGGAAAATATTTCTGTTGGTGTAATACAATATCAAATATACTATAAAAACCGTTCTTTAACACTTTAAAAATATCTCGTAATCGCTTTACCACTTTTATAATTACACCTGTATTTAGAACCTACACATTTACACGTCTTTAAATTTTTTTTACTACACCTCTAGGTACACGTGACACGATTACACTTGTAATTAGAAACACGCTTAAAATCTAGACCTCTATACTTCATTCAATATAAAAATAATAATGTTATAGGTTTATTGATTGCTTTATTATTAGGTTTGTTTCTTCACTTTGAAACTCTGTATATTTTTGTGAATTTCTACACAAAAGTCTGTCAAAGTTCATATGAAAAAAAATCTGCAGTTTTGGATAGAAAATCACAGAGATTCAAAGTAAAGGAACGCCACCTATTGGTAACCAAAAAAGTATTTACATTGTACATGTGTCTAGAATCTAGATTCAAGACCTTTTGTTTCTTCTCTTTTTCCTTCTTAATATTATATTATAGCAAAATTTTATGAGAAGAAATAACAATAATAATAATAGTTTCTGGTAGAAAATCGCTTGGAAAAGAAGAAACGGTAAGGGCAGTCTGATGGTCTGTGTACGAGAATCAAGTCAGAAAGTTACTAGAATATCGCTTACTCAACTTTAAGTTTATAAGAAAATTAACTAACTATAATTATGTATATGTATGTATGTATATGTACGTTCTTGGAAAATAATATCCCCTAAAAAAGTTCAACTAAAGGTTTCATGATGAATCATTGAACAAAAAAAAAAACTATACCTCTTCAAAATAATAATATACCCAAGCCCACGCTTAAGTCCGTAAAGGTATAGTTATTTTTTATTTGAAATCGTTTTCTAGGAACTAAATGTTTGTCCATTCTGAATCAATAAAATAAAATTCATGTTTATCAACGCCTTTTCGCTATAGGTACTGACTCCCATTAATCGCAAGGCCATAGCGGAATCAAGTAAAAAGTCGAAAAAGAAAACAAAATGTTCGTCTTTGTTTTATTGGCGTGACCAAATTAATTTACAATCTATATGATTGCCAGCTTTGTAATTTGGAAATGACATCAACAAACACGGAGCACGACGCGACACATTTAATGAATTTAGCCGAGGATATACCTACCTACCATCTGAATTAATCATCAATAAATAAAGGTTCCTATATTATATTTTCTTCTGCTATGTTTAATTTCTTCATAGCTTATAATTATATTGGTAACAAATTAATATATAAAAATGATAAATGCAACGTCAAATTAATGTTCTTTATGTGTTTACACAAGGAAAGAAAGTATATTAATTAGTTTAAACCAATTTAATTATGGGTAAAATTTTATTCTTGAAGATTGATAGCTTTTGACTTTAATTGCGATATTGGAAGATATAGGTAAATATTATAGAACGAGTTTAGGAGTTTTAAAAAAAAACTACCTTGGGATTTTAATCAAACTTTTATTTTTTTTTAATTCAGATGGAAAGTGTTCTTTATTTTAAGCGGATTTCAAACAGTTGAGAAAGAATGAAAAAATATGTGTTTTATTCTTGTTCGAGGAATTTTTGATTTATGCGATATTCTCTACAGAAAGTTAAATTCGAACCTCATATTTCTTGTCTCCCGCTTTCCAACACATAGCTGAGACCTCTCTTTCCCATTGTTGTTATCAATTGTATGTACAGTTCGAATCGAATAGACTGTATGGAGATGTTTAAATATTCAGAAAATCGAATTTGATTATACAAATATTTTATCCTTCTTTTATATGTGTCCTGATGTTTTTCTTTTCACTGACGATAAAAAATAATGTGGTATTGAATATCACATTCGTTTTTTTTTTTCTATATATTGTATTTAATTTATAATTAAAATGAACCCAGAAAAACACAAGTACAATCTTTTGAAAACTAGATAATAAATAAATATCTTCTTCTAGAATAAAGGGAAATATATACGATGTGCTAAGCCTCACAAAAAGGAAAATGTGTGAAAATTCAACATCCCCGGGAATGTTTGTTTAATGTAAGCAAGCAGTTAAATAGAGAGAAATGTTAAATAAATAAAATGATCCTGATGTGTTAGCGTAGGAAGCACCAAAATGGAACTCAAAGTTCTTTCTTCCTTGTGTTATATCTACTAATGGGCTATAAATGTATACGAAAGAGAAAAAAATCCATACTCTATTTGAAGACAATTTATGCATCAAATTGGAAACAACCATCATAAAGAACTTCATAACTAAGGGAAAGAGAAATTTACCATTCTCTAAAAGAATCTAACGGATGTTTTATGAGTGTGGGAGAAGAATTTAAGAAAACCTTAAGTTGAACTGTTGAAAGTCTTTTTCTAAGTTTACATTATGCAAATTAGAAGGATATACAGAAAGGTTTTAGGAGGAAAATAAACTTTGTTATATATTTTCGAAGCACACACCTGTTGTCATATGTTACTTTTATGTGTTGAGCGAATTTTTTTTATTTTTGGAAACATTATGGCATAATATCAAATTTCATATCGTTCTGAGGGAAAAGTGGAATTTTGATGTCTGTTTTTCAGGTCTGCCTTAAATGTCTTACTTCCGATACATTCACAACACTCATGTATGTTGGTATCTATAATATACAAACGTAATATAATGGTTGAAATAAGCTTTTCACTCGTACACAAAAAACGAACTCGAGATTTTGGTCACATAATATAAGATATACCTATAACATAAGGTATGATGATAAAAAATACGATAAATGTGTGTCCCGTATCTACTATTTGAACGTATATGTACATAGTAATCAGATTAAGGCCAAAAACTCTGTTGATTTAATTTAAGCTTCCATTTAGCATTTTCTGGGCATTTTCCAATGTTTTTTTAAAATCAAATATAATGTGAGGGTAAGGTGTGGAGAATTTGCCAGTGCGAAGGAATTCAAAGAACTTTACTTTTGTAAAAAAAAAAAAGCAAAGACCTTTGCAGCATTTTAAAAGATAATGAAACTACGTTTTTGTGGCAAATAAATTGTATTTATCATATAAATGAAGTCCAATAAGACCAGGTTCCTTCGTTATTAAGAACGTTTGACGTGGTTATAAAAAAAAATTTAAGAAATAATATCTCAGAAACCATTAGAAGAACAAGAGTTATCAAAATTTCAAAAAATATTACTTTCAAATAGAGATACATACATGTATGTATGTAATACTATCAGTACCTTAATTAAATAGCCGAAAAGTATGCTTTTGAATAGTCAATGCATACTTTTGGTATGTTTTACTACTTTTTACTTCTTTTAACTGTATAGTCACTTCATCTTTTAACATTTAAATTTGCCTCATATCTTAAATACTTTGTAAAATTAAACTTTGAGACTCTAATCAATAATGAAATATATATAAGAGAAACACAGTATAAATGAAAACACCATTCAATAAATTCATCAATACAACATTCACCATTTTTGAGCTTGAAATTTATGTAGGTATTTTCACGAAGAAAACAAATAAAAAATCCATTGTTTTTGTTTTTTAATTCCTCCAAAACCATCGAGATATACATAGATCTCTTATGAGTAAATGATGATCTGCCTATAATCCCAAAATGAAAATACCCAAAATCAAAATCCCCAAGTGAAAACCTATAATAAAAACAAAATGTTTAAAACTAAAATAATTTTTTAATTGTCACCTTTTATGTTTCTGATGAAATTGTTTGCATTATAGTTTCAGCTTATGTTGATTTGTATTACATATTTTTATTTATCTGTACAAAAATACAAATTATTTATAAGTTAAAATGACATTGCAGAACAATTTGTTTTTATTTCATTAAAGAAATATAAAATGTCCAACAATACATAAAACTAACAAATATATTTATATTTGCCCATATTTTGGGGTTTTATCTCCAAGAGATTTTATCATGGGGATATTGTCTTTACCTGGTTATAGTTTTGGGGATTTTCGGTCTTTACCTGGTTTTAGTTTTGGGGATTTTCTTTATATTTGCCCATAGTAAGGAACTTTAACATCAAGAGATTTTATACTGGGTATTTTGGCTTTACCTGGTTTTAGTTTGGGGATTTTCTTTATATTTGCCCATAATTGGGAATTTTATCTTCAAGAGATTTTATTTTGGGGATTTTGTCTTAAACTGGTTTCAGTTTGGGGATTTTGTCTTTACCTGGCGTTAGTTTGAAGATTTCGGCTTTTTGGAAAACATTATTTATTGCTTGATTCACTTGCACATCTTCTTTTTGGAATTTTATCCGATTGAGATTCTGGTTTTTTGTGATTACGAATGTTTCCAGCTGCAAGCAGCAATCAATAAAATTGCCCACTTAATTAGGGAATTTTGGCTTTGTTAATTTTTAATTGGGATTATTGCATCTCTAACTCGCAGAACTTCTTCTATTAAAAAGAACAAGATTAACCCAATGAAATGTTTGTAAATGAGACCAGACTGCCGACTAAGAACATACATATATTTATTTTAATGTCTTTGCCCGTGAGACCTTCAAAATCATATTGACATTTGGATTTATTTTGTTATTATTTCACTCGACCTTGAAGTTGGTATATTATTAACATGTTTTAAGACACACAAAGCTAAAAACGTTCTTCGACAAATTTTATAGGTTCTTAATTTCCCACGTGTAATACGATGACGACAACAATAACCAAAAAAAAAACTCGTTAAATTAAAAAAAAAGAAAAAATTTAAAATGAAATTCCGTAACATCAAAAGAAAAGTATTTTCAAGTATTGTCGATAAGAAAAAAAATTCTTAATTCAAACTTTTATTGGCAAAAAGTTTTTTGGATATATTTAGCTATGTACCTTCCAATAAATTCATTCCAAAGAAAAATAAATCAATATTTTGTCTTATGCCATTGCTTAAGGTAGGTCCCAATCCTTCAACTATACTTCACACAACAATTCACACAAGAAGTAATTTTATTTTGTTTCTTTCTTCTTTTTCATTTCGTCCCAGAAATAAAAAAAAAGAACTTCTGATACTTTACAAAGAAAGTTCAGGAAATAGCAATCAAACATTAAATGTATACTACACCTTTATGGTGCATTATCCAAAATCAGAAAACGTGTAGAAAATTCAAAAAGAATTATATTTAAGACTGAATGTATAGGCATAAAGTTTTTGCAGCAAAACTTTTCGAACAACAAAAAAAAAAAACTTCACTCTTCTTCTGTAACACTTTCTGTGGTGAAACCCACTTCTTCAATTATAGCCTCTGTTGTGTTGAATGTTTGATGCGAAACTTCTTGTGTAGCATTTGATGGCAATTTATCAGATTTTACAAAACCATCCGAGAGTCCTTTGTTTGCTGCTGAATCTACAACCTCACCGCTCAGCTTGTCATCCAAACCATCTGCATCAGGTAAACTATCAGATTGCACAGAATTCTCACCGGTAGCATCAGCAGCGCCATTATCTTCAATAAACGTCACCAAAAATATCTCTGGAAATAACAAACGACAACCTCAAAAACTAATTTCATTACCAAGTTGAACTTATTTGTACTTTACCTTCTTCAACAGGATGTGTGAGAATAATATCAGCATGATGGCCGTTCTTGTCGAAATTCCAACTGCCACATGGTATTGCAGATGTACTCCAGAAGAGGAAAATGAACATAAATACAACGGAACCTGAATACATTTTCTTCTGGCTATATTGAAGTTGAGGTGGTTTTTTTTTTGTTTAAATACTTTTGTTTCCTTTTGGCACTTCTGTTAAGTGTCCTGAAGGGATTGAAATTAAAAATACAAAGTTAAAATTGAAATTTAGGTCTACCAATCGTAAAAAAATAGAACCACCACCTTGCTTGCTTCAATGTTGACCTAAAATGAAATTACCTTACTGTTGATAAAATCTGTTTTAAGGTTTTCAGTTATTATTGCGCTAATTAACTAAGCAAACTAAAGAGTGGATGTGTAAAAAAGAACATCTTTATGAAAACATCAAACAGAAAGATGCCCAAACGATACCTATCTTGGGTTTGGCAAAAAAAAAAACAAAATCAAGTATCCAAACCTACTTATAGAAACAAAATTTACCCCACTTAACTTGTTTAGATAATTAAGTGATGAACGAGTAAATGGTTAAAAGTAGCACATTTAAAAAGGTGCTTCATTGAAAAGATGATGAAAAGATGACCTTAATCACGGATTTCTGAGCCTATTGAATGTACATCATGCATTGAAGTCAAAAGGTTTAATTTTCCCCGAAAAAAGGTGGTGTTGGGCCAAAATTTCAAAAATATTGTTAAGGTCGGTTTTGACTTTGTGGAAAATGTTCACTTTGGGTCAAAACTTAAAAAAATGTTTTTTATCAAAGGATATTATTATAGGAAATTCAAAGGAAATCATTCAATTAATTTAAGGAAGTTGAAATTTGTGCTAAAGGGTGTGCGTGCATTTTATTAGGTACATTGTCTTGGTAAAAATAATCAGCGGTTAAGCTGATTTATTTTCATAAAAAGGGTATTCATGCGAAGTCGTAAGTTCACAAATTGCGTAAAATAATAAGTTTACACAAAAGTTTGCATGAACGCCCTTTTTAATTCATTTGGTTAAATGCTGTGTAATTGAATCAGCTATTCGTTAAACGTCAAATATTAAAGCGTGTTCAGATTTCGAAATAATTTTTTTTTAAATAGAGAACCAACCTGAAATCGGAGCCGGATGTGTCGGAATGGTTAAAAAAATGTAAGATACACGACAAAAGTATTGTTTTTTTAAGCCCGAAGGAAATTTGTTTAGAAAACGATATTGGAGCTAAAGGTAGAACTGCAATAGTCGAACGAAAACATGAAGAAGGTGGATATTTACTTTTCTTTCAGTTTAGTTCACTTTCGTTTCGAGCTCAACTCAACTGAAATTTGGTAAAAGAAGAATCAAAAATAGAAATGATTCCTTTCACTTTGATGACAATTCGGAAAGCAAAAAAAAAACACAAGTAGATTTACTATACAAAATTTGACAATTCATTAACCAAATCGTAAACTTAATCAAATGGTAAACTTATCTAGTGTTTTACAACATTACATGAATAAATTTAATATTTTTTTATTTAACTTCTCTTAATGAACAACTTAAAAGCTTCATATTTATAAAAACATGTTGTGTGGGAACCCACAGAATTTTTTGACCTTTGATTTTAAAAGGTCAACTTTTTTATTACCTATTCTCTTTAAAAAGTCGCTTTATAATCCCACTATTACCTACCTATTTAAAATGCAATTTGCAATCTCATAAAAAATGCAAACTACAAAAATTGTTCGAATTTGTTTGTTTTTCGTTTGTCTTTTTGTTTTTCCTTTTAGAAATAGATGAAAACACACAAAAAAAGCCCCAAAAAAAGACTTCATAAAGAATTCAGGTGCATTATATGTTTAGAAGTTTAGAAAACACACTGAAACGGAAACCAAAGGACAAAGCCAACCATCCGGTTCATGCTTTGTTTTTTTTTTTCATTTTTTTGTCGACATACATATATTTATTTTAATGTCTTTGCCCGTGAGACCTTCAAAATCATATTGACATTTGGATTTATTTTGTTATTATTTCACTCGACCTTGAAGTTGGTATATTATTAACATGTTTTAAGACACACAAAGCTAAAAACGTTCTTCGACAAATTTTATAGGTTCTTAATTTCCCACGTGTAATACGATGACGACAACAATAACCAAAAAAAAAACTCGTTAAATTAAAAAAAAAGAAAAAATTTAAAATGAAATTCCGTAACATCAAAAGAAAAGTATTTTCAAGTATTGTCGATAAGAAAAAAAATTCTTAATTCAAACTTTTATTGGCAAAAAGTTTTTTGGATATATTTAGCTATGTACCTTCCAATAAATTCATTCCAAAGAAAAATAAATCAATATTTTGTCTTATGCCATTGCTTAAGGTAGGTCCCAATCCTTCAACTATACTTCACACAACAATTCACACAAGAAGTAATTTTATTTTGTTTCTTTCTTCTTTTTCATTTCGTCCCAGAAATAAAAAAAAAGAACTTCTGATACTTTACAAAGAAAGTTCAGGAAATAGCAATCAAACATTAAATGTATACTACACCTTTATGGTGCATTATCCAAAATCAGAAAACGTGTAGAAAATTCAAAAAGAATTATATTTAAGACTGAATGTATAGGCATAAAGTTTTTGCAGCAAAACTTTTCGAACAACAAAAAAAAAAAACTTCACTCTTCTTCTGTAACACTTTCTGTGGTGAAACCCACTTCTTCAATTATAGCCTCTGTTGTGTTGAATGTTTGATGCGAAACTTCTTGTGTAGCATTTGATGGCAATTTATCAGATTTTACAAAACCATCCGAGAGTCCTTTGTTTGCTGCTGAATCTACAACCTCACCGCTCAGCTTGTCATCCAAACCATCTGCATCAGGTAAACTATCAGATTGCACAGAATTCTCACCGGTAGCATCAGCAGCGCCATTATCTTCAATAAACGTCACCAAAAATATCTCTGGAAATAACAAACGACAACCTCAAAAACTAATTTCATTACCAAGTTGAACTTATTTGTACTTTACCTTCTTCGACAGGATGTGTGAGAATAATATCAGCATGATGGCCGTTCTTGTCGAAATTCCAACTGCCACATGGTATTGCAGATGTACTCCAGAAGAGGAAAATGAACATAAATACAACGGAACCTGAATACATTTTCTTCTGGCTATATTGAAGTTGAGGTGGTTTTTTTTTTGTTTAAATACTTTTGTTTCCTTTTGGCACTTCTGTTAAGTGTCCTGAAGGGATTGAAATTAAAAATACAAAGTTAAAATTGAAATTTAGGTCTACCAATCGTAAAAAAATAGAACCACCACCTTGCTTGCTTCAATGTTGACCTAAAATGAAATTACCTTACTGTTGATAAAATCTGTTTTAAGGTTTTCAGTTATTATTGCGCTAATTAACTAAGCAAACTAAAGAGTGGATGTGTAAAAAAGAACATCTTTATGAAAACATCAAACAGAAAGATGCCCAAACGATACCTATCTTGGGTTTGGCAAAAAAAAAAACAAAATCAAGTATCCAAACCTACTTATAGAAACAAAATTTACCCCACTTAACTTGTTTAGATAATTAAGTGATGAACGAGTAAATGGTTAAAAGTAGCACATTTAAAAAGGTGCTTCATTGAAAAGATGATGAAAAGATGACCTTAATCACGGATTTCTGAGCCTATTGAATGTACATCATGCATTGAAGTCAAAAGGTTTAATTTTCCCCGAAAAAAGGTGGTGTTGGGCCAAAATTTCAAAAATATTGTTAAGGTCGGTTTTGACTTTGTGGAAAATGTTCACTTTGGGTCAAAACTTAAAAAAATGTTTTTTATCAAAGGATATTATTATAGGAAATTCAAAGGAAATCATTCAATTAATTTAAGGAAGTTGAAATTTGTGCTAAAGGGTGTGCGTGCATTTTATTAGGTACATTGTCTTGGTAAAAATAATCAGCGGTTAAGCTGATTTATTTTCATAAAAAGGGTATTCATGCGAAGTCGTAAGTTCACAAATTGCGTAAAATAATAAGTTTACACAAAAGTTTGCATGAACGCCCTTTTTAATTCATTTGGTTAAATGCTGTGTAATTGAATCAGCTATTCGTTAAACGTCAAATATTAAAGCGTGTTCAGATTTCGAAATAATTTTTTTTTAAATAGAGAACCAACCTGAAATCGGAGCCGGATGTGTCGGAATGGTTAAAAAAATGTAAGATACACGACAAAAGTATTGTTTTTTTAAGCCCGAAGGAAATTTGTTTAGAAAACGATATTGGAGCTAAAGGTAGAACTGCAATAGTCGAACGAAAACATGAAGAAGGTGGATATTTACTTTTCTTTCAGTTTAGTTCACTTTCGTTTCGAGCTCAACTCAACTGAAATTTGGTAAAAGAAGAATCAAAAATAGAAATGATTCCTTTCACTTTGATGACAATTCGGAAAGCAAAAAAAAAACACAAGTAGATTTACTATACAAAATTTGACAATTCATTAACCAAATCGTAAACTTAATCAAATGGTAAACTTATCTAGTGTTTTACAACATTACATGAATAAATTTAATATTTTTTTATTTAACTTCTCTTAATGAACAACTTAAAAGCTTCATATTTATAAAAACATGTTGTGTGGGAACCCACAGAATTTTTTGACCTTTGATTTTAAAAGGTCAACTTTTTTATTACCTATTCTCTTTAAAAAGTCGCTTTATAATCCCACTATTACCTACCTATTTAAAATGCAATTTGCAATCTCATAAAAAATGCAAACTACAAAAATTGTTCGAATTTGTTTGTTTTTCGTTTGTCTTTTTGTTTTTCCTTTTAGAAATAGATGAAAACACACAAAAAAAGCCCCAAAAAAAGACTTCATAAAGAATTCAGGTGCATTATATGTTTAGAAGTTTAGAAAACACACTGAAACGGAAACCAAAGGACAAAGCCAACCATCCGGTTCATGCTTTGTTTTTTTTTTTCATTTTTTTGTCGACTGCAAGTAAAATGAAAAATAATTTTCTATGAGAAAAAAAAAGAAAATTCTTTTTTTCCAACACACAAATCCAAGCCAAACTTGTGTTACGGAAACTAACAGCTATAACACAATATCCAAATAGAGAACAAAACAAGCAACAACTAAACAGATAGTGTTCTTTATGTTTGTAAACTGCTTCTGGCTTCTGGCACACTTTATAGGTAAAGGTACGTGCCAGGAAGAAGAGTTTCAGGATATTTTTTTTTGTTGTGTAGAAATTTTGAGGGACAAATTCGTTGTGAAAATAGTATTAAGAAAATATCTCATGGCATCTGTATATAGGATTTATTTTAAGCTAAGGTACTCGTATACGTATATACATATAAAATATATATAGTATCTAACTACATACATATACAGGGTGATTTGCAAAACTTGTGACAAAAATGTTATACTTAGACAAGAAAAAAATCGTAAAGGAAGGAGGGGGGTCTATTTCACCCCGTTTAGTAAAAATTAGAGCATTGAATATTAGAAGAAAAATAAAATAAAAGAATGGATTTCTGGCTTTTCATATAAATAGTATGACTCTGTAAGTGTTACCGTTATTTTTTAATTTTTATTTTTTTGTTTTAAGTGATTTTTTTTTGAAAATTGCTCCTCCCGCCTAAACGAGGGGAAATAGACCCCCTCCTATACGATTTTTTTCTTGTATAAGTCCAACCTACACGCCCTAGCTTTTTGTCACACCTTATGCAAATCACCCTGTATAAATTTTTCAATATAATTTTTGTAAGTTGATATATGGAATCAATGTAAATTCTATACAAAATTTTTTCGAAATTAATTTTTTAAATCCACATTAATAAATATTTAAAAAAATATTTTTATATTGCAAACTGTATGTATATTTGGGTTTTAAAAAGAATTCATTGGCAGCGGTGGGATTCGAACCCACGCCTCCGAGGAGACTGGTGCCTTAAACCAGCGCCTTAGACCGCTCGGCCACGCTACCATATAAATTAATTTTGCCAAATCCGCCTGCCACCCCACAATCAATTTTTTTATGTTATAAAAACGTTTCTATTATTAAAAGCTGATTTTAGGCTAGAATTTTCTAGGTTTTCATGTGGTTCCATAGTGTAGCGGTTATCACGTCTGCTTTACACGCAGAAGGTCTCCAGTTCGATCCTGGATGGAACCAGATTAAACGTTTTGGTATTTATTTTTGTGGATAAATAAAAAAAATTGTATTTCGGAGAATAACACGTAGACCTTGGTATAATGGTAAAGTCAGATATTTCAAAAGAATACGAGTACAACCAATGTTTATTATTATTTCAAGTTATGAGAATCGTTTGGATGTGCGTGAGACCATTTTAGCGGATAAACAAACACATGTGCAGTTATGTTTATATTTTCGTCTAAAACTTAAAGGCTCTTTGTTTACTCATAGCATCATTAAGCATTGTTTGACTCTTGAAAATACCGAAAAAATAAATAATATTTTGTTTGTAGGTAGGAACCTACCGATAACTTTTATTAGGCAGTAATTTTTTGCGTGCATTAAAAAATGTTTTTTTTTTGTGTTCCGTCTTCTGTTGACTCTAGTTTAGTGATAGGCCCTATCGAACGAAACGAATTGAATTTTGAACTTGCTGCTTGTTAATTTAATAATTTGCACTATCGGATTAATTCATTCATTTATTTGTAGGTGTGTTTTATTCATTGCTGCATAGCCAGCGCAGCACAAGTCTGAATAAAACGATCACTCACTCTATACGTTAATTTCAATAATTGAAAGCTCTATCGCCAGCACAGCCATCTTTTTTTTTACTGACTTCTTTTTCGCCAGCAATCAAATTGTTTTTGTTTGCCAAGGGAAATTTTGCTGCGCTGGCTATGCAGCAATGAATAAAACACACCTTGTTTGTCATGTAAATTCATTTTTTTTTGAGTAAAATTATTTAAAACGAAAATGACAAAAGCTTTCTTTTACATTCTTTGTATTCTTTTGCATTCTTTATCAATCTGTTGCATTAATTGCATTGCCAATTTCCTCCATAAAAGCAAAAGAATGCAAACAGTGCAAAAGAATACACAGATGCATGCAGAATTTCCAAAATATTGTATTCAATTGATTTTTGTAAAATGAATGGGAAAAAAGATTGCAATCTTTCTGATTCAAGTGAATGGTGATTGCATAATTTAAAGTCTGAAGTCTCAAAGTTAAGTCAATGAATGCAATATTTTAATAGAATTCAATAAATGATTTTTAAAGGTCGCATTCATAAAAGATTTTATTATTTTACAAGCTTGGTTTCTATGACTCACTTTTGATTCATTGGTGGATTTATTTATCTTAAAAGTTTTTTTTGTATATAAGTATATAGCAGCATGATCCAGCGGTCTAAGGTGCTGGTCTTCCCGGAGGCGTGTTATTCTCTGAAATGCAACTTTCTTTTATTTATCCACAAAAATAAATACCAAAATATTCACATTGGTTCCATCCAGGATCGAACTGGAGACCTTCTGCGTGTAAAGCAGACGTGATAACCGCTACACTATGGAACCACATGAATACCTAGAAAATTAAAGCTTAAAATCAGCTCTTTCTACTGCAGGCACTATGAACCAATAAAACAATAAAATTTTGCTTTTTTTTTTTTCATTTTGTACAATTAAGAGACTAAAACAAAACAAACTGTTTTAAACAAATTTATTTTTTTTTTTGGGGATTGCACAAAGAAAAAGAAAACCAATAATATAAAACATCTTAAACAAAGAACTTATCTAAATGACCAAAACGGTACTTGTCCAATAGCAGTTGCCAAATCCCAATATTCGGCGTTAAAAAATCAAAAGCCATATATGGCTTCTTGTGCAGTAGAGGGTCATAGAAACGTTTTCATAACATAAAACATTCATTTTGGGGTGGCAGGCGGATTTGGAAAAAACAATTTATATGGTAGCGTGGCCGAGCGGTCTAAGGCGCTGGTTTAAGGCACCAGTCTCCTCGGAGGCGTGGGTTCGAATCCCACCGCTGCCAAGATAATTATTTTTGCCATCCAAAACTAATTTCGTATATTTTATTCTACAAAGCATTTAAGATAACTGGGGATTCGCCTTCTACTATGCAATGAAATAAATCGACAAAGAAGTTTATATATAATGTACATGTTGAAATTGAACAAAACAAAAAACGAAGTTGGGGTTAAAAAATTAACCTGTTTAATACAACCATAACATATCCCCTAAAAGCTTAGCTAAAACCAAAGAATTGTTGGGACTTAGCTCTTATCCTGAGGCAAACTGTGTTATCGGCGGCGATATCCTCTTTGCTATCGATAACTTAAATGGAAACGTCAAACTCCTCGATACCATTTTTTCATGCAGTTCCTTCCGGGATTGGAAACAAAATACGCTTATTATTGATCAAAAGCTTTAATATTGCATTCTTAACAGTTTTGTTTTAACAATTCATTAACTAGCTATTCAGAAAATTAGCTAACCATTAAAACAGAATGTATGACTGAATCAAACAAACTTGCTCTTGTTGTGCAGCAATGTAATCAAACTATTGAAATCTTAAAGGATTTTGTGATTTTGAACTTTGAAGGATGGCAATTTTTTAATGTAAGCCAAGGAATCGTGTGGTAGCGTGGCCGAGCGGTCTAAGGCGCTGGTTTAAGGCACCAGTCTCCTCGGAGGCGTGGGTTCGAATCCCACCGCTGCCAAGTTAATCATTTTGAAACAAAATCGAAAAATATTTTGTATGCCAATAGTCGTTTTTAATATCGCAATAATTATCCATATTAATCATCCCTTGAAAATTAATCGATACGTATCACAGTGAAAGTAGTGATTTTTTCATTTAGATCTTACTAATTGATGGGGGCTAATATAAAATTAATGTCCATGAAATGAATAGACACATAACAGATTGAGATAAAAAAAACTCTTTATTTCAAATTAAATTTATTTAACTTAAACATTCATATATTCTTAAAAATAACACGCATTATAAAAAACTTAAATATAAAATTAAAAAAATTAATTTTTATTTCTAATAAACCACATAATGTTGTAGATCATCCTTTGATTTATTTTCTTTAAGAAAAGCCGTTGATATAACAAATAACTAAATTATATAGGTACTTAAGTGTTTATAACTTATAGAATATTATTTTCTCAAAAATTAAATTTTATTTTTATTTAGATTTACTTTTACCACTTTGAAATTTATTATTACAATCTTTTCTTTTGGATAATTTCTAATTTTGTACTTTAACATTCATTTATTTACAGGAAACAACATACACACTTCATAATAAAAGCTATACTTTATCAAAAATATCTTATAATATTAAAATAAATATTTAAAATTAGGAAGCTTGCAATTCAAATGCATCTTATTCAGTTATTTTAAAATGTTCTTAAGGAATTTTTGATCTATTTTCGAAAATAACGGGATTCTGACATTATTGTTGGATTGGAATCGCAGGTGATATTTGATTTGATTTACGTGATACTAAGGCCAAGTGTAAATTGGATTAAAATTGCGTTAAATTTTATCAAACATTTTATTTTTGACACTAATGAAGTGATCTATACTTGGAAATTTCAAAATTTAAAGTCCGATAAAACTTAAAAGAAACTTTTATCCAATTCTCACACGGCCTAAGACCCAATATTTCAGTGGCGAATTAAATAGGAGTAAGCTAACTCTGGACATAAATTAACCAAATTTAACTCAAGAAGCAGATTTGAAGTTTATTCACCACATTTGGTGAGTTTACTTGGTTTTAATTTAACTACCTATATGTATTATCTTGTAGGTACCTACTGAAAAATTGGACCTAGACTAGAAACCAGTTTTTCAGTGCCTGCCTTACCCCTAAGTTAAACCAGACTAATTAGTTAATGCTGGAAATAAATTGAACCCCAGCTTACTCACAGAAGCAGTTTTTCAACTATGTAAGAATAAGGATATGTGTGAATTGGATTACAATCGCGTTAAATTTTACAAAAGTTTAATTTTTTTACACTTAAATGATGTGAATCCTTAAACGTCAAAATAAAATCTCGTTAAAAATTTAATCGATCTTAATCCAGTTGAAAAAAAACGGCCTGACTATAACTTTCAGTTGTCAAAAATCTGTCGAAATTAAAGTGTAGCACTATGTTAATGCACTTTAACTATCGAAACAAAGAGGACGAGTATGGCATAGTGTCGCCCTCTCTATTTTGATAGTGTGACACACATCTGTCAGAAATATCAATTCACTTAATCCATCTATAAGTTAACTGGAAAACATTTTCAGGAGCTAGTTCGGGTTTCAGGAGCTAGGTCGGTTTCAACACCAAAAACTAGGTTAATCTCGCACTGAAAAACTGGGCCGCGCTTTAAGATTGTCAGCTTCACTATGCGAAAAATAAAAATATAGAACGCGAGTACTGAACCTTGGCTTGCAAACTTCACGTAAGAATGTGATTTCATAAGTAAATTTCAAAATGAACTTCCTCATTTTTTTTATAAAACATATTTACAATACACACAATACTATAACAAAAAACAAAAATGACATCCTAATACATGTAAGTAATTCAGCAGTTTTCATTCCTCGTCCCAAAGCAGGGTAATAATATAATTCTTGGATTATAAAGCTTCGTCGACGATTTTATTGCCGTCACAACTGAGATTATTGTTTTTGCAACAGGAATTTTTTGGTGAGGTGGTCATTGTAGTAACAACTACATGTCCACCATTCTTAATACTATTAGTAACTGACGCATTGACAGTAGTTTGCTGTGGATGTTGTTGGGCTGCTTTTCGATCGGTTAACGCTTCTTCCATTAGCGGCTGATGAATGCGAGCATTATCGATGGTTCGCCGTCGAAACATTTTTGCAGCACCATAAAAGTTATTGGTAGCTTTATTAGATGATCGGCCTGTCATCGAAGTAGATGAGAGGACAGCACTGGATGCTCGACGCGATGACAGTTCTTTTAGTCATACTTTCTCTTCGCCTGGAATGTGGGGACCACTTCGGACAAACTGTAATTAAAATAACTGTGATTGTTGGAGAAAATTATATCAAAAATATGTATTGAAATATTTAAACAAACAAACACGCACAGCACACACAAAACAGAAAAATAAAACAGATAAAATGTCATTTGTATATACATATGTATATGTATATAAAAATATGTGTGATGTTAAAGAGGGATGAAAATTTTTCATGATTTAATAATAGCTAAACTTATCCAAATCCTTCTTATACATCCTTTTGAAACTGCTTTTCCTGAGTTTAAAAGATAAAGAGGAAAGCACGGAATGAATACCCAATATGAACTTTCCCTTAACTCTTGACATTTAATGAGTTATTATGACTGACTAAAAATAAATCGCAATTTTGAAGATCGTTTATGTTAAACGAGTAGCATGCTTAGCTCAAATAATTATATTTAGTTAATTTCACGCATTTCTGAGTAGTTTGTTTACTATCAGCGATTTAATATGTTTCATTAACTAACTTAATTGGTTTTTGAAACCGAAAAAAACTAACCCAGAAGTATAGTTTAATTAAATTAAGTACACTTTAACCGAATCAATGTGTAGATTTAAATAATTTTGTTTAATCGAATTGATTTGTATAATTTAACCTGGTGAGTTTGTGAGTACATTTACAATGTTTGTTATTTAACTTAACCGAGTTTAACGTTATTTGTAATCGATCATTTTTCTGCGTGTATGTTGGGTTAAAAAAATAATGGTTCAAGCTAAGTATAGAAACTGAAGTTATAATATATGTAGAATTTTAAAAATTTTAGACTTGTTTAATAGTGAATTCAATCTGTTTTGTACCTATATCTTTTCATACAACTCTTATTCTATACCTACCTTTCAAGATACATACCTATGACTATAAAGGCGCAAAGCCACTAATAAAATGATAATATAAACAAAAACAAAACCTTCTTTTTATAGGTTAAGTTACAACAAAAGATTTAATTCGTCTCTTAAAGCATAACAAAGAAATGTAGCCTTAATATTTACACAAAATACTTCAATCCGTTAAGACATTGTGTTTTATCTTCCTTGATAAAAATTTATCACTTATAGCCCTTCTAATCAAAAGCACTATCATCACTCCTTAAAAAGTAAAGGAAATATCGTCCTTCATTTTTATCTTAAACAACGTATTTACAAAACAAAGGAGCTTTATCTTGGTTAAATTTTCAGACAAACCAAAATAAAAACCCTTATTATTTATTTTACGCTAATAGCCTTTTCATGTTATTTTCATTTTTTTTTCTCCAGCTTCTTAAATAGTCTAAGGAGATTTGCTGTATGTCTGGTGTTGAGTTAAGTGAAGAAAAAAAAATTTAAAAATTAATATGTGAATACATATTATATGAACAATTGCAAGTTCTTCCTTACGCTTCTGCAGCTAATGTTGTACAATAAACCAGGAAATACTTTCATATACAGCATCCTTAAAATGTGTTGAAAATACTTGAGAAACAGAGGAAGTGTGATTGTTAGTCAGACGGATGTATCCGGGTTGTATATGTATAGCTGAATTTATGCACGCCCAATTGTATAAAATGGAAATATCTGGGGCAATGGATTGCAATACAGAATTTTCAAAGTTGTTTTTTTTTTTAATTTCTTGTTCTCATAAGATGATATTTGTTCTAAGAATTGAATATATCTAATTGTACAAAACAACACATATAAATTAAATATAATAAGGTGCAACCACTTTAAACCACTTAATATTATATGAAATGCACTTTCGAAAACTAAACACAAATATAGAAATTAAAGCTTACCGAGACCTGAGTTGCTGTGTAGGAGTTGTTTCGAGGCCGATTGCTGTAAAATGTTGTTGTCCATTTGCGCTTCACTTGGGCAATAACCTCTCCATTGAAGAAGCAAAAGAATGTTGCAACACATAGACCCTGCAAAAAAAGAAAAATAAACAAAAAAAATAAAGCCTTTATACATCGAAGAATAGAAACAAATGCAGTTGATTGAAAAGCTTTAGAAACAATATGAATGGAAAAGAAAATTACGAAGTTACAATTTTGTTTAAATTGAAAAAAAAAATCCAGGTGGAGTTGATTTAAAAAATCAAAGGCCGTTAAAACCTTTTTTTTAAATAAATAATTCTAAAAATCCAATTAAATAGTGCCAAGTCGCTTAGCTGCTGTATTTCAGTAGAGTATATAAAATTTGTATTATGTATTAAAAATTAATGAATATTTTGATAATTAATATAATTTAACAGTACCCTTAGACTTTGGATCCGAGAGAAAATTGTAGGTCTCGTCCATTATTGGCAAAAACAAACACCCAGGGGCCTATTTCACGGAACATACATCACATACACTGTATGAAAGTATGTACCAAATTTGGCTCATTGTATATTTTGAATTTTTAGAAAAACTATGCGTCAACTTAGAAAACGTTTAATTTAAAAAAAATTTAAAATATACGACCACTCATATGGGGCCTATTTTACGTCACATACATTTCTGTGATGTATGTGATGTATGTTCTGTGAAATAGGCCCCAGGAATAATTGAGAGTTGTGAGCTGTTGCGGCACAATTTTTTTTTTTTTTAATTTTTTTAGAAGATGTAAAATTTACGAACTAAACTCTAACATATTCCTATTCAGTTTAAATAGAGTCTCGAAATGGAATTATTTTTTTTTAATTTTACGAGTGACAAACTTATTTCAGGTAAAAATTCAACATTGATAAAAATCCATATATGTATATGTAAATCTATTAGCCCCTAGTCCCTTCTCTAAAAGGGAAAGAAATAAAAACTCGAAACGCTATTTGTATAAATAAATAAAATTGAAGATGATTTTCTTAAAATACTTTAGAAATAAAAAACACACATTGGTATAAAAACTTTTCTCTAATTCATCTTTACTATTTAATGAGTTGAAAAAAACCCTCTGATAATAAAAAAAAAATAAAAAAAGGGGACGCATTGGAACTTGAGTGCTATGAAAAAATATTTGTCTGGAATATTTTACTCTCAATTCCCAATAGAAACAGGTATAGTAACTTCAATATCGTAAAAACCCCACCGCTCCCCAAATCCTCGGTACACAGTGTTTTGCAATAACAATTTTCATTTAAATTCATATTTTGCCTATATAAATATATATAATGTACATATATACCAAACCCCTTATAAATCTATAATTTAATTTAACTGCGAAAGCACAGATTTTCATTTTATTAAATTCCTAAGAGAAAAAGATATACATATGTAAATATCTCAATTCCTATATAGGTTTGCAAAGCTTTTGGATATTATGTAGAGATGTGCGATGGGACCTAACCATCTTTAAATCGAGTTTGTACTGAATTTAATTTGAATCGATAGTCTTTCATACTGTAAAAACGATTTAGCCTATATAGTGAAAGCCATCATCCTTTTCAAAAAAAAAAAAACAGTCTTTTTTGACGATGTTCTAAACGATGCTTTGTCAACATACGGCGAGATAGAATAGAATTGAATTTAAAATTTGATCGTTCAATTTAATTCACTTTTATCAATATCCGGTCTTATGAATAAAAAAAATGAATAAAAATAAAATCATTATTCACTTCCAAAAGAAATTTTTCTTTTACTATATGACACGTATAGCTAGGTATTTTGGAGATATAAATTAAGTACACGGGTGCTCAGAATTGTACAAATTGAAATATAATTATTTATGTAAATTAACATCTGAGTGTTTATGTACTATGTGGTTATAAAAAAGCCGTTTTTATTGGCAGCGCAGTAAAATTTTTAAACACAGTAAAAACAACCAAAAATTGTGTCGTGAATATAATAGTTGAGATAAAATTTTGGAGTGCCTAGTTTGACAATCAATGGGGATTGCAGAAAAATATTTTATATTGAAGGTTGGAACACTTTGAGTATTTAAGGATGCGTTCGTTGATATTTTTCAATGTTTATGCTTTGTTTTCATTAGAACCAAAATGTGTTGGTTTAGAAAATTAAGTTACGGTTAGACGTTCAACGTAAATAATCAATGCGTTAAGTCCTTGACGTCACAAAAAATCATCAGTACACACAATGTATAGTTCCTAGATATGTTGACTGTGTAAACGGTTAGACGTTCAACGTAAATAATCAATGCGTTAAGTCCTTGACGTCACAAAAAATCATCAGTACACACAATGTATAGTTCCTAGATATGTTGACTGTGTAAACGCTTCTGGATTCTGTTCTTTAATTAAATCTAGATGCATTTTCTTTTCATTTCAGAAGAAGGGCTATTTGCAATTTCTGGTGACAGTTCGCATTAAATATAACATGGAGTTTAATCAACACAACATAAGCCAAAAATTTTAAATTTTAAAGTTCAAAAATTTACTCTAAATCCAGTAAAAAAAAAAAACTGAAGTGTTGTTCGCACCATATGTTATGAATCGGTTCACTTAGACTTTTACTGTTAAAACTAAATGAAAATAATTTTTTTTGTATAGTTCTGCTTCTATAACTCTGGATCTAAACAATGGACTTATGCTGTTTTGACCAGACTCCATAGATATGTACTAAATAAAAGCATGATAATTATCAAGTTCGTTCCCTATCTTTCATGAAAATTGAAAAGAATTAGACGACTGACAAGTTTTCATATTTTTTTTCATTTTCTTAAGATTTATATGTGGCTTCATCGTGTTAATGGTTTAAAATCAGAAATTATGTTCGCATACGTGAAAAGGCAAACATGAAAAGCCATAAGTGAAAAGGAATATGTGAAAAATTGCATAAATGAATTGAATAGGCATGCGTTAAAATGCATCATGAAAAAGCATACGTGAAAATTTTCTTACGTGAAAAGGCATACGTGAAAAGACATACATACATAGAGAAATTCGAAGAATTCTCGACTTTTTGAACATTTTTTTGTTTGTATTAAAAAAATTACAGACATAATTTGAACAGTATTTTGATTGAAAATTATTTCAGACTCATTAGATTTCTTCTGCTTTTTAACGAAACTAGAAATGCACGATTACACATTAAATAAATTAAATTTTTCTAGAATTATTTTTATGGAAAGTGCGAACAAAAAATTAACGGCCCGAATGAGTCCCACGACTTTGCTCTTAAACTTAATTTATGTAGTTTAGAATTTTCAAGATTTTAACTATTTTTGAAAAATGTTGACCTTTGTCATTTGGCACCATAAAGTCTTTGTGAAGATAAATCCTCCTGCGGTGTATTTATGCTTTCATATTTTCTGAGAAAACAATTGAACAAATTTTCTAAGTAATTGGTTAATCATTATATCGCAAGCCAAACGATTTTCAACTTCTTTTTAAAAATAACAAATAAATTAAGCAATTATTCGAAATCTTACTCAAATAAAATAAGGTCGCAAATTGTCATATACCATACCAGATTTCAACAAGAATTTTTACCACTGCAGTTAGAGAAAAAAATATCGAAAGAAATCTTTTTTTTTTTATTTGTTTCAAACAACAAAAGTATCTATGTATATTAATTAACATTTAGAATAATTTATTGACAAAGAAAAATAAGTAATTTTTATAATTTATTTGCATAATATTAACATTCAGAAACAATTTAAAATTCGACTACAAAAGGTTGCCTTAACATTTTCTGAGTTCACACTCAGTTTTTACTTTACATTATAATTGTTCTTCTGTACACAGTCTGCAAAATCACAGATTGTCCATTGCACTGCATTCTTCAATTGTAAGGTATTAATTCCTGTTAATTATAGATACAAATATATGTGTATAAGAATTGAAAGTCGTAGAAACTCTAAAACAGTTAAGAAAGTCAAAAAATGTGATTCAATTTACCATTATCAGGATTTATTTGGTGAAGCATAAGGATATTATGCCTAATCCAACTTCTTTTTATATTGATAAAAATGGTCGAGGGAAAGAATTGACAGCACATATTTGTTCTTCTTCAATGCCTGATATTTTCGATCAACGATAGTTCAGAAATTATTTTTACAAGAAACACCATAATTGTAAATTGCAATAGAGTTTAATTTAAATTATTTAAAAGATCCTTTTTTGACTTAATTGTTTACAATTTTAATTGTGTATTTACTCCATTTTAAATACTTATATTATATTGGCTAAATTAATCTTATCCTCTTTTGAGCTTTCTCCACCAGACCACACCAAACTTTTCTCCTAAAAACACAAGAAAAGCCAGAATTAATCCAAAAAATAGACAATTCCAAGCAAAACGCAGCTGAGTAAGAGTCAAAGGAAACAAAACATTATAGTTCTCCGGTTTAAGATTTAAATAATTTTTTGCAAGTTGAGATCCTTGCAGAATTGAGTCCTGTGTCCATTTGATGATTAGTCCGTAATCAAAAATTCTTATAATGAAATCACTTAAAATTCCATGAAGTGGTGCATGTTTGGCCCAAATAAATGCAAAGAATGCCTGATTTAAACTTTTACCTATCGTTTTAAACTTCGGCTTAGAGTATTTCAATGTCACACTATGAAGGAAACTGAAAGAATCAAAACCCATACCATAAGCGAAGCTAGTATTTTGCATTGAATTTCGTTCTCTGACAAATTCTTTAGAATCAACAAGTACAAGAATTTCTTCAAAGCCTTCTGGGAATATTTTGGAATCAGTGTAATTCCAATCGAATGGTGTCATCATCACTGGAATTTTATCATCAATCAGTTCTTGAACGGAATCGTATTCTTTGACTTTAATGAAGACTGTGAGGAATGAAGTTAGAAATACAAGATAAAAATTTACAATAATGAAGGCGAATATTTTTTGAATAAACTGGTATCGGTAAGCTCTTCTCCGTTCTTGATCTAATGACATATTCATCATTGTCAGATAAATTTGAGTAAATGAATGCCAAACGTCTGCGGGAAGGCCCATTAAGATGTTCATAAGGATGTTCATGAGGGCAATATACATACAGGTAATTCCAATACACGTCCAGACTGTCAGGGAAAACGGTCTCAAAAAGTATTCATTTGGATCTAAATAACCTTTGAGGGGCACCATTATACTCCATCTACTGAGTTTAACAGGATAACTTATCTGTATTCCTTTGAAGGGAATGTAAGGATTCATTGTGAAATCCAAGTCACCATTTACAACACTGGCAATTTCCTTCCTTCTTTCAAAATTACTAGCCACACTCGCGACATCCACAAAAGTCGCATTGTATTTCCACATAAAGTTCATAAACACTTGTGCAACAAAGCCTCCAACCTTTCGAACCCCGTTGTTATTGGTGAACCAAAATGACCGAGGTAAGTCCATTTTAATAGCTGTCCGAATAGCGTGTCCATTTAGATCCTTCAGTGCATTGGGAAGAGGATTCATTTGTGTAACTTCCAGAATCGTTGAGTCCGCATACGGAAAATAGGCGAAAGAACTTCCATTTCCAATAATTCCAAATGTCCTTCGGAACTTTTTCTCCCAAAGATACAAAAAATACTGCTGAAGTTTTTCAATGTCTTCGGAAATGATGATTGCAAAGTTCCGTATCACAAGTTGTAGAATAAGTTGGTGCAGTAATTCTAAGTCATTTAGATCATTACTAATTGCTCCAATTACCAATAAAACGTTCCCATACAATCTTTTGTTGCCATTCCACGTTATATTAATAGAAAACGGTTCAAAAATGATCACAGGAAAATTGGGATGTGTTGTCAAAAAGTTATTCAAAAATGTGTTTTCAACTCCAACGAAACAAATTGCCTCTGCATCACTTTCACCATAAACTTTTTCAATAAGTTCAGTTGTTGGCTCAAAATAATTTCCATAAATACAAATAGCAAGGGCTAAGAAAACCAACGTTAAATGTGAGAGCTTCATTTTAGAATGTGTGCATATTTCGAAAAAATATGGAAACTATAGACCATGGCATGTCGAGTTCTTTATGTTTGCTCTTCGTAATTGTATATATAGTGACTTAACTTTAGCTTTATGTGATATTTAACTTTGCTTAGAACCCGTTACGTTCATTTTGATCAAACAATACATTAAAGTTAGATTATTTTAATGGGTTTTTGTGTGATAATTTTAATTGAATATATATAACATTTGGATTTAGCGATGGGCTAGGTAATAATTTAGCGATTAAGAAACTATCATTTATGATCTGAGGTTTACTGAGTTTAGCACCCAAGTGGCCAATTAAATGAAACTCCTAGTCTTGCACCAATTCGTGTGCTAACAGTGCCTATATATTTCCCCAGGATTGATTAAAATCTATGAGTTCGAGTTTTTATTTTATAAATACCCTATAACCTATTAAAATAAATACCTTGAATTTGGGACCGAATTTTCGTTGAAAACAAAAACCCAGAATATTATTTCAGCTTTCGGAAAAAAAAGTAATAACACCCCAATTACTTTAAGAAAATGTATAGATAATAAAAAAGAAAAAAAGAAAATTGTAAGAGGTCGAGTTGAAAAAAAAACACTCTCATCAAATTACCTGAAATGATGCAGTAAAAGCTGATATTACTTCATAGGCTTGCTCCCAAGGGTGCCCTGGATCTGGTTTAAATGGAGTTACAATGTATTGCAGACCCAGCAAAGGAACCAGAAGGAGTGTTGCTCTGAAATATAGATATGTATAAAAATAATACTATTTTTCAAATTAAAATGATAGCAAACTGATATTTTAATAAAAAAATTACTTTGAACTTATAATTTGTATTATATTCAATCGCTCCAGTAAAACAGAAGTAGTTTTCTAAATTTCTTCACTTTCGTTATTATTTAATAAAATATATACTCATTTACCGGTATATTGCTAGATATTTTAATTTCTGATTTATATTGAATTTTTATCAATATACACATTTTGTGTATTCACTCAAAGAACGATCGGATACAGGGATGCACGCGACTCACGGACTGACGGATGCAAACCCGAAATTTTGGATACAAATTTTTAGGTCTTCAGTTTTGCTCAGAAGGTAGACCTTATAACAGAGCAAAAAATTTACTCTATCTTACCATTACCATTTTCTATCAGATTTAGTCGAAAGTTGTTTACGTACGCAAATTTTGGGTAGATTTGAGCAGGAGAGAGTGATCATGAAAGAGATAACTATTTCCCCTTCTTGCCAGTTTTTATCCGAGAAAATTTCTTCGGACAGAAACTCGTAAGTTCTGTGTTCTGTCAGAAGCCAGCTTGAAGAACACGAACGGCGTGTTTATGTCATGCTTGTCATTCAAGTAGAATAGTACCAAACACTGTCAATTTGTGGTGCGGGACTTTTGTGCAGTTTCTAAATTTTTAGAGAGGATTTCTCTTTTTCTCTTCTTAATCTGACAGTTCAAGATGTGAGTTTTTGTGCTCAAAGAAAAGGTCGTACAGTTTAGCTGCATTGTGGTACAGGGCACGCAAAAAATATCGCGTACGACAGTTTTTCACACTTGTTCCAGCTCCAGCTCCAGTTGCAGTTGCAGCATTTTATTGTGTTCAGGCAGTTACTATCAATTAGAATTACTAAGCCTTTGGAAAATGGCAAAAAATATTCAATTAATCTTTCAATTATTTAAATAATTCGTCTTTAAAAAATGGTCAGCTTTTAAGTTTTCAAATTGATTGTGATCCCAATAGGTATAAAAAAAACTATAAATTCCATTGTTTCCTTTTCCATTTTTCTCCCAAGCAAATAATAAAACAAATGTCACTATATATATAACTCACCGAAAAGCCTGCAGAACAACTCTGGATGGTCCACAATTTCCTTGCATCCCAGCTGGAGCTTTAAGTTTCAACAACACAACCCTTACAATATTGCATAGGAATAGTAGGTTCAACAGCATAGATAAACAGACAGGTACAATGAAAATATAATCAAATATGGTTGAATTCATCCAGCAGCTGTGAAAAAAAAAAAAAAAAAAAATATCGCAAAATGTCATCCAAATAAAAAAAAAATCCAATTTCAAAACTCACTGCATAACTTCTACACCTTCACCCGCCAGCCAGCGTGAAAGTCCATAGATAAACATAACAATTGCCGGTGAGCCCCATCCAAAACCAATCAACCATTTGACGAGCCTTTTCTCCGAAATAAAAGCCGAAACGAGCACTGTATGTAGATAGAATCCCTCGCACAGCATCCAAGAGTAGTTGCTGAGCAAAAAATAGTGCAACACCAGGTGCAAAGCAATACAAGTAGGCTGCAAAAAACATTTACGCCAAAATTCGTATATAGAGTAGATAAAGTTGAATCATATTGTGAGTTGTGACAATGGTCAAAAAGCAGCGACTTACCGGGTTAGCATTGAGGAGTTCAGAATCGGGGATGACTACTTTATACCAAACCAGCCAAAGGGTGTTATTGACCGCAAACGAGGCAAACAGGTTCATATGAATCGTTATGCGGGCACATTTCAGAGATCTGAAAAATGTATATATGTATGCAATGGTAATTAGATTTTTGATGGAATTTTCATCGTCGTAGATATATACGCCTAATTGTGGGCAACAGTTTTTGGTGTGTTTTCATATGCTAACAATATAAATGCACGTGCAGAATACAGGGTCGAGTTATATCTTTGAAACTTGAAAATAATGGATTTGAACTGGTCTGGAACGCTGTTAGCTTGATATATCTATACAGGTAATCTGTTGTTTTGAATAGCTTTTGTGTTTGAAAATTTTCGAGGATATTATATTACCATATGGATTTTTATTGTGTGAAAGTTTAATTGATGTCAAAATCAGTTATGCAATTACTATTAATCGATAAAAATGTTTCTACAATATGTCTAGTTAAAATTAAAACCATAAACCTCAATGAAAATCAAAATCAATTAATTAGGAACAAATTTTTGTATATTTTACCTAGAACATATTTATTCATCCGAACTTTTCTGAATCATTAATACGGATGGATAGTTAGTCGAGTCAATAAAGGTTTTCAAATCGAACTTTTAAACGTTTTGAAGCGCCATACCTATACTTATAATTTTTCAAACTACAAAATTTCAAACAAAAATAAAAAAAGGGTGGGTGTGGCAGTAGGCAGACATGATTTAGAAAATCAAGAAAATTTTAATTACTACATAATTTTATTTTTCTAGGGATTTAAAGTAAGAAAAAATTAAAATGAACGACTGGGTCGCACGAATTTGGTCTTATGTGCGATCATACTATGGTTTTAAAGTATGAATAGTTTATATCTATTCATCTGATTTAAAAAGAAATTAATTAGTTATGGGAGCTTGTATTTTATACCACCTGCAAAAAACGTAGTTTAGTTTAAGGTAAATATGAACATCATAACACCGTGTTGTTGCCAATATAAATGGAACTTACATTTTAGACTGACAAAATTATTTAAAAATCAATATACATAGTTAAAAATAAATTAATTAAACAACCTCTGAAACTGTTTTGACACAAACGCGATGTATATAGGTACCATCTGAATTGTTAAACAATTCAATTTATAAAAACAAATTCTAAAAATTGTTGGAGCGGTTTTTTAAAAATTATTTTTTTATATATGAAAATTTTTAAGAAAAAAAAGTGGTACGAAAGTTTTAAGTAAACCAAGGAAATGGAGAGGTACCAATTTTAAATGGATAGATACATTTTTTTTTCAATAATATGGTAGAACGGACTGATATTAGTTTACTTAAAAAATTTAATCGAAATCATAGGAGTCGTTTTTGAGAATAATTAGATTTTCCTTACCGTGTTTTAAACAATTGTATGAGAAGTACTGTTATTTAAGGGCAAGAATAATTTTCATTTATAATCTGCTAGATAGTCTAAGGAAACTTACAAGTTTAATAAAAATCGATCAAGTCGTTTTTGAATTATAAAGTTCTCAACAAAAATTTTTGAAACTTTTTTAAATATCCAAATTTTTTTGTTTTTAAATTGTGGTATACAAAGAAAAACTGTTTAAAAAAATCTCCATAAAATAATTGATCAAAATCAGTTAAATAGTTTTGGAGAAAATTGAAAATAAAAAAAAATGGTTTATGGGAGGTACCAATTAGTTTAAAAAGATTTAAGAAAAGTGGAAGTGTTTGTAGGCAAATTTCCCAAAAAAATACACAGCCCGCTGTTCTTTAGGCTCAAGAGAGCTAAATGTATTTAAAACTTTTAAGTTTTCTACAAACGTTTTATAAGAAGAAATTCAGATATTATAAAAATAGGCGTGGTTGTGGGTGGAGAAAATATCAATTGTCATGTTTTAGGCTTAAAAAATTTATTATCAAAATTTTAACGTTCTAAGGATGTTCAATAAAAAAAAAAAAACTAAAATTTGATAAAAGCTATTTTATAAAAACTTCATGGCTCTCAATTATGCAATAAAAATTTGTATGAATACAAAATATTTTATATATAGGTTAAAGTATAGTACCTCATAAGTCAAAAGATTAAAAAAAAAATTATTAATGCACAAAAATCAGCAGAATCTGAGAAACCTTTTGGCAATATCAGCGTAACAATGTTGTTCTGAACATTTTACAGAAATAGATAGAAAGCCTCTTACCACAGATTGCTATATAAAATTTAGCAGGTTTTTGTTGATTTCTGAAAAATAACAAGCAAAAAAGACTTACGAGATTCTGCACTTTAAACTTCGATATGGAGCTCTCCACAAGCATCGTACTTTCAGTATAGTCTAAGGAGTAAGTAAAAATGGAACATAAAACTTACTACTAAATCTTTAATTAAATGTCGATCTAAACTTTCTTAATATCCTTAATAAAGCAATTAATTTTAAATCAATTTTGTTAAAGATTCTTTGAAAATATTTTCTTAGCATCAAGATTGTTCTATATATAATATATCTATTATCTGTATACTAAATGAAAGTCAACAAAATCTATATTGAAAATTAAATTTCAACTACCTAATTGAAAAAAACTTTTTTGAAAGTTCACCATGTTCAACATAATAATTTTACTATAACAACCAGTTAAACCCCCTATAAAACTTAAAGCAAGTAATTTATTTATATACATATACATATATATGTATATATCAACATTGTTTTCATTTCCTCTTTTATTCAGAGAGAGTGTACGTTCTTGAATGCACCTTATGGCATTTTCAGATCCATTCAACTGAACATAATATGCAGTCATTTTCAAACTTTCACTCTTTATGTTCTATGGGAATTACTTAAACCTGGCAACAATCAAGCACTCCCATTTGTGCATTTTGCAATTAAGGGTATTAATTATGTGCATTAAGTTTGAAGGCTTCAAAACTTTAAGGACCTACACGCACATCTAGTACCAATAGTAAATATATTTTTAAACTTATCTACAGTATAGTTTTTTTTTTGTTATCTAAATTATCTTTGGAAATTATTTTTGTACCTTTGATTTATTTTTAAAAACCTTTCAAAGTAAATGGTTTATCAAACTGATATGTGTTGGTTATTATATAAAAGTCAATGATGATAACAAATGAAGACAAGTGGTACGTGGGAGGATTGAATTTCAAATAACAAAAGTGGGACACTGTGGCGAATACGTAATTTTTTTTTTTTTTTGAAAAATGCAATTTAGAACATAAGAAATGACAATCAGGGAAAGACTAAGCCAACAGAGGCTCTCCAATAATACAGTTCTAACAGTGGCCCTTTTCATGTTTAATTTTATAGAAAAGTTTAATTTAAAATTTAAGAAAAACTTTTATCGAATGAGAGTAATCTGATTTAAATTAGGAGTAGACGTAGATGTTTCAAATTTTAGTACAATTAAAAAAAGGTACAAAATCGATTAATTTCATACTCAAATCTTATAGTTTTCGTTATCAGTGTTACCGCAGCCAAAATTATTTATGAAACCCTCTGAATGAAAAAAAGTGTCCATTTAAAAATAAATGTTTCCCTTTAAAAATAAGTAAAAAACTGTTAAAAATGTCTTATTTTAATTATTATCAAAGTTTTTTTTGTTTTATAAAACAAAAATTAAATACATTAATTCATTAATATACAAACAAAAATACAATAAAGTTTTAATTTTCATACAAAAAAAACTAAACATTCTTTGAGTTAAAATGATTGTAAAAAATGTGTCCTTTTTAAAAACATGTGTCCTTTTTCAAAAAAGGTATTTGGGCGTGTTTCCTTTCCTCACCCGCGCTGGTTACTAGTTTTTATTTTTTAAATCGACTTATTTCAATTCCAGGTGGTCCTACAGAAAAATGTGTAGGCAAAAACAATATTCAACTTGAAATTATACACTTAAATAATATCGATATAACTTTTCATTTTGTATGGTAGGTTAAATGTTTTCACCATATTTTCACGAGGGTTATAGACTTTTTGTACATATTATAACTTCTTATAATTATCAATAAAACAGCTTATTCTTAAAAATCTTTCTTCATAAATTTTTTTTAAGTTTTTAACATTCTTTAAGATATTTATAATTTGTAGATAATAAAGGCATGCCAAAGATCTGATTTTACTATCTTCGACTACTTCTGAGAGTTATTTCATTGCTGTTATTTAAAAAAAACCTGCTCGTGTTAATTTTTAAAATCCAGCCCTGAATTTTTGTTTGTTGGGAGTTATTATTCAACTCATATCTTATATGGGCAATAATAAAGATTGCTTTGTTATAAGTACCTTCATATCTTTTTTGAGGTCAGGGTTAGAAAGAAACTTATAAAGAGTCTGAATTCTTTTCACATAAAAGAATATATAAATAAAACTGTTCTCGAAACCTTTTTAAAAAAACTGCACAATATTTTAAGTTAATATCCTCTTCTCTATATTTATAAAACCACTGTACATAATGACTTGCAAATCTATTACAATCATTTATTATGCTTAAACGACTAACGGAGTAATATAAGAGAGAAGCTTGCGGGTAAACATTGGTTTTGATATAAAGTAAAACTGAAGCAAAGGTATAATTATGGGAGTTTATTTGTAGAATTTACTTTTTTTTAAAAATTAATACAAAATATAAACAGGCAGAACAGGTGTATTTTCGAGTAGTTAGACACTGGTGTTGATAGTCCAAAATAGTTGAAAATGTGCTTAAATTTAATTAAATAAAATGTTACATTAGCCAAGGTTTAGACAACCGAGTCCGTTGTTTTAGTTATATAACTCTTAAACGTAGAATTAAAATTTGTATCTATAACTCGTACGGCTGCGTAAAGATAGACAACGTTTATAAATACGACCAAGAGAGTTCCTCATAAGTCTTGAATTTGAACACAACATTAACATCTCTATTAATAAAAAATGCTAAGCTATAATATTCTTTTTCACTAGTCAACTAAATGTTGAAATTAATTTTACGAATTAAAATATTTTTTGGTGAACAATTAACTGGTAATATTTATATATTTAAATTTTATAATTAATTTAAATAATTGCGTTTACTAACAGGGTTATTAATGTTAAATTCTTGGTGTTAAATTTACAGCTTTATGATAAAAGTTTAAAAGATACATTGTAGTAATTAACGATAAATTAATTTCGTATGTTGGACAAACGTTTTTTTTTATCTCTTTATTATGTTGGATTAATGTCCTTTGTATAAGATATCGTTGCTGTTTACTGGTTAAAGAATCTCTCTTGATTACCATTAATGATCAATTTAATTGTAATAAAGGGGTTTTAGTTATTATAAACCGATTCTGTTCATTTTTATGGTATGGTATATGAGCAACGCACTACCCTGTAACGAGATTTGAAGCAAATTAGAAAAGGTTTATGCGATTTTCTTTTTATTTCTTCCTAAAAACAAGAAAAAAATACTCCCCTTTCGCTCTTTTGCTCACAAAAAAGAAATAAATAGGTAATCCCCATTTTCTGACAAAGATTTTATAGATACTTCCCCTTTGCTCACAAACGCAAGCAATTATGTTCAATTTTGTTTTATAATTGAGAAGATAATTAATGGTTCAATATTTTCTCCATCAATTGAGTGTTGTGTAAACTTAAATTTTATTCGAACAAGCATTTTAGTTTACAGCTGCCTTTGAGCTAAATATTCATAGTAGATCAAATTATGATGGAAATAGGTCTCATAATCAATTGATTGTATTCATTGAATATTTAAATAAATAAGTCGAGCTGGAATAGTAGTATTTAGCACTTTTTCACTGGATTCACTTAAGTAAATACTTATCAATTATTTTGCATCATTTTCACCAATTTTTTTTTTTTTTTGATTTTCATTTGTATATACATTTGTACATGAAAGTCTTTTTATTTTATCTAAATAAACCAAACCTTGAAATAAATTCCATTGAATCCTTTATATGGGGGCATTGATTTTTATTCAATTCCCCCCAGCATCATCGTGATCTTTTACAGAAAACACTTTTGAATGCCATCAGCATGATGACGTTACAAGGGAGTCAACTTGAATATTTTCAAGGGTTGTTTGTCTTTCACTTTAACCATTTAAAATAAATGTTTCAACAAAAGGAGGTATAGCTATGAGTATAACCTATCTATTGTTGATTATTGTGTAAATGAAGTGTTACCTCTTGAATCTAAAGAAGAGTTTGTTGTCCTCAAAATGGAACATTTATTGAAAGTTTTTGCATTCGTTCATAAAATTTTAATCAGAATATAGCACCATCTATAATTTTGACAGTAATTCAAAATTTGTGAATTAAGCAGATAATATTTAATATTTTAAAAATTTTAAATTATAAATTATAATTCCCCCCTACAATTTATCTATGTACATTCTATACACATACACATAAATATCTACTTGAATTTTATGTTGTTGTGTATTTGTGGTGATGACGTTATAACACACTTACCTAAAGTACCCTAGAATAGCCAAGGACATCAGGATAGCAACCAAGGATATTCCGTATCCGGTTTCATAAATTAAATTAACGTTCTTTCTCAACTGAAAAAAAAAACAGCAGAAGTAGAATATTTTTCTTCATACATATAAATCATATACAAAGAAATGTCAAACCTTAATATTTACCTCTAAGTCGTCAATGTTAATACATGTTGTGTAATTTGACCAAATCTTATTATTTGATGGATGTTTAAACCATTCACCATCGGGCATACATTCTTTGTGAGCGGTTCCTAAAAAAAACACAAACCAGTTCTTTTTATTATTTTTACATGATACGCAGAACTGCTGTTGTTGGTACATAAAATAAAATATAAACAAAAAAAAAACCTCAATTTGGATTGAAACAGCTCTGACATTACTGAAATGAAGTTTTTTAGCACATCATTGAAAAACACACTGAGATGGAAGATGACGGGAATAATAAAAAAAAAAAAACAAAAAAAAAAATAAATCTGTCTAACGTACTACGTGTCTAATCACGGTATACGTTTTCATTTATTTTCAGATTTGCGCACCTTTCAAAATCAAAGAAAATGGCGTATTGACTATTGACAAGGTCCTCACCTTTCGACGGCTGGGACGAATTGCCAATTTTTGTAGACTAAAGTGTCGTTAAAAGCTATTTTTAATTAAAACAATTTAATCTTTTTTTTGCACACACTAAAATGACTTGAATCAGTGTTGACCAATCAGAATATGACTTGCCTCTTCCTAATTCAGCAAAAAATAAAAAACAGTCGCGACATTTATTTTCCTAGTCAAATATCAAAATACTACAAAAATTGTTTATGAAAACAAGAATTATTATAGATTTTAATACAAATACAGTGAATTTAACCACAACCAGTAACAAAGTTCAAAACAAAATTGAATATGAAATATCAGACTATCATCTTGACTGCTATTTTACTTATAGGTACTAGGTAGGCACTGTCAAGTGCTCATGGCCACTATTTCTACCTTACCCTTCGTTTACACTGTATAAATAAATTGTATTTTGAAATAATTTTTGTTAAAGTTGAGGTATATAATAAATTGAATCCGGTTAAAAAGAGCAGTCCGCTGGATTTGTTTTTCATTTTCAGTTTAAGTTAATGAAATCCGCAGTCAAATAGAATGGAATATATAAGTAAAAATGGCAACAGTGGATTCAACACGAGATTTGTAGGTAATTTTTCTTTATGATGAAAATTGTGAAATGGAAGGAAGTGATAGAGAGAAACATTTCACCATTTATATATTTGTATACCTACAGAGGCAAAATGTTTGACACACAATTTTTTTTTTTTTAACTTTGATGAAATGGATAGACAAATATAGCACACGTATGTCGTATAGTGGAAATAGACTTTCCATTATTTTGAAATGATTTTTGTTAAGTTTTCTTGTGAGTTGAGTATATTGTTTGCAGCGAATGTTTTAACAAATTATACCTAAAGTCACGAATGTTTATCACGTGCAGAGTTTTATAGCCACTCATCATTTATGTTATTCTTTAGCTTACTTTAAGTTTTAAGAGAAGTAGCAGATTTTTTTCATTTGTCAATCGAAAGTTTTCAGGAGAAAATTTTATTTTTTTATTGTGCGCGTCAAAATAAAAAATGTTTAAAAAAAATGGGAAAATGTGTCCACTGCGCTCGAGAAAAAATGTTGTGTTTATGAATTCTAAAAAAAAAAAAAAATTAAAATTACTAAATAATAGTTTGCGGAAAATGGTTTTTCTCATTATGTTAATTCGACTCTATTAAAATAATTTTTTTTAAATGAAAAACATTGAAAGGTTATAATAATAGAAAAAATTTATTAAGATTCGTAATTTTGAAGATCGTTTATTTTAAAGGAGTAGCTTGCTTGAATCAAATAACTATATTTAGTTAATTTTACACATCTACATATGGGACGATTTTTTACTATTGTCGATTTAATATGTTTCATTACCTAACTCAATTGGTTATTGAAACCGAAAAAAATAAAATAACCCAAAAGTAGTTTAATCAAATTTTAGTATGTATACAGTGTACAGAATCAGTGCGTAGATTTAAATAATCGAGTTGACTCATTTAATTTAACCTGTTGAGTTTGCAGCTTGTATATTAACCATTATGGGTTATTTAACATAACCGAGTTTTACATTGTTTGTAACCGATCAATTTTTTGCGTTAAAATTACAAATCAATTTGTTTCTCCATAATTTGAGTTCATCAAAAAATTATTTTATTTTTAATTTCATATTTTATTTTGTGAGCAGTATGAATTGAGTTTTAATTTGTTATTTCATACATGATAGTATCAGGCAATATAAGTACTATACATAAATAGAATAAAACATACATACATAATATATACATTGTGTGTTTTTTCTTATTTTTTTTACATGCCTTACAATACTGGTTGATGAGCTTTCACTTTATAATAATCGATTGGGGGCGAGAACATGTAAAAATAACATTGTCGTACACCACGAACTTGACCTTTTATTGGGAAATATTATACACAAAGATATATCCTACTGTGCGGTGTATTGTGTATTAGTTTACATAAGCATTTTGAAAGGAAACTTAAGTTGGATTAATTGATTTGAGAGAAAAGTGATGAAGGCATTTTATTCCAACTTTGATAATTTTTCCAAACTTAAAGGACATTTTTAAAGACTTCATCATCAGTTAAATCGCTTAAGGTTTAATGTTCATAAATATGAAAACATTCTATATTTGTTTCGATTATCATAAAAGAGGTTAAGGAATTAGAGATGAAAGTTGCAATGATATCCATTGCTTGAGATGTCTGAAAAGTAAAGTATATAAGTACAGACAGTAGAATCCGGTAATGAGAATTTAGAGAAGCTTAAGAATAATCTTAAGAATATAATATTAAATAAATTGTACACAAAAGTAATAATAATAAGGGCTATAGGGGGAGAATATAATATGCCTTTAGCATCTGAAAGGAATATAGGTACATAGATAGTAAAGAAGATTAATCCAAGGATGTTATTTTGTTTTATGAACACATTCCTATATCTTTAGCTAATCTGCTGTAATCTTGTTTCATTTCCATAATTCATTTGGCGGTAATTTTCAGACTAAGTCTAAAGATTGTTTTTTTTTTTTTTTTTTTTTTAAACCATACATATTTGCTTTTATATCTATATATCTTTTATTTTATGTCTCAGAAACAAACACACAAACGTATCTACCTGTAGAAAATTAATACTTTTCATTCTTAAGATACTATCTAAACATAATATACCTACATATAATAAGGATTTGGGGAGTTTTTTTATTTGAAGCTTTGTCTTAACAATATTGAGACATTTATAAAACTTTTGATAATCTGAAAAGACTTAAATGTGATTTCCTTGTTGAATTAAATTTTGTATTCTTTTAAAGAACAAATAAGATTTTACCATACATATATAGAGATTAATAATTTGTCTTAATAATTTTATAGGGATAATTTTATTAAGATTTAAATATTTTTTTTTAAAGAACAACGCACAAGATTGCTTCGAATGTGGTGTTTTTTAGATAAGCTGATTTTTAAGACATTATAATTGAGCTTTAAACTTAAATGGGGCTATGCAAGTATTTCCTTCTGGATGAAATTATATCAAACTAATCTGAATTTGTTTTATTCAGCTTGAATGATATAATATGAGTCTTTTTGTGATTTTACACATTAGTGATAATTGTAATTGAAATATGTACAAATGTTACTATTTAAATACATATTCTATCAATTGGCAAATTCTATCGCAAGTTTGCCAGTCAAGGATTATTTCCACAAATATTGAAATGAAATTGGGTCTATTTTTCAAAATGAAATTATAACCCATGCAATAATGCCCCAACTAAATGAAAACAAAAAAACCGAAAAATAAATGATATACGACTCCAATTTGTTTTGGCAATATTCATATTTTTTTTATCAGTGTTTATGGTTAAATTTTTGCAGTGTTTCCGTATTCCAATCGTATATGGCAATTTTTTGTCACTTTATTTTTTATGTCACTAATATAAATTTTCCACTCACAAAATTGAACTAAAAATGACATTCTTGTTATCAACTTTTATTTTTTTATTATTGAAAAAAAAAATCCATTTTGACCCTTTCCATAATCATAAATATCTTATAAGCTTAAACAAGTCACAACTTTATATCTATCTCATCTCAAATGAAAAAAAGAAAAAGTTTTCATTTAATTAACGCTCAGAAATATGACTTTAATTATTAATTTGATTTATTGCCAAAACAAAACAAAACAAAAACTTTCTTCAATTTTTATAAAGTAATTAACGAAACTGGCCTATTTATAACGAGAGGAAAATTCGAACCCTTTAATTAGTTTTTTATTTGTGTATATACAGACGTGATTTTGTTCTTTGTGGTAGGACGAATTAATATTCCAAACCCATTTCAAAGCAATAGAAAAAATGATAACAAAAAAGAAAATTCAATGAAACCAACAACAGCTGGTAGTAATAATATAAACTTATTATTATTATTAACAGAAGAAAAATAAAAGGAATGACTATAGACATCTTACTTGTTGGATCGAAACCGACAACGAAAGATGGGCATGTTTCGAAAGCAGACTTTCCAGCTGGAGTGTCTGGCCAGCACAACCAACCATCCCATGTCCCTTGGCAGTAACTACCTGTGGAGTAATAAATAAAAAAAAAAGAAAAATACAAACTAGGGCAAATGGAGGCTTATAATGTATTCAAAAGTTTTTCAAACGGGTGTGGGTGTTATAGCCATGTAAATATATACTATACCAACTAACCTGTTGGCAAATCAGGTGCTGTCGTGTTTCTGAGTCTTTCTAAGCATTCAGCTTTAAGAGATTCTACAGGATCCTGAGAAAAGTCATCTTCGCTTGATAATATAAGATTTGCGTTCTTTGACAACGGACTGGCTGTGCTCATTGTAATCCTGAAATTTAATCTGCAAAGAAAAGTAAAAGTGTTTAATAAAATGCATAGTATCGAGCTTGGGAGAAATTTTAAGCAGAAAAGTTGATAAGCGACGCACGTATCCTCGTAAAAAAGTGTATAGATAGGTATGTATAAGGATTAATAAAATTTTTTAAGTGCTTGTACATTTTACTCCGCTTATTTGAACTAAAATTTACTGGAAAATCGCTTCACTAACATGCATATCACGCATAATTTGTACAAAATTCATACATAAATTACTTCTTAACAAAATTTTAAGATTTTTGCCAGTATCTAAAAAACACATGTTTTTGCGCATCACGAAGAAAAATGATCGGTAAAACTCGATTAAGTGGAATTACAAATACTGTAGGTAGTTAATATACAACCTGCAAACTCAGCAGGTTTAATTATACGAATCAACTCGATTAAAAAAAATTATTTAAATCTACACACTGATTCGGTTAAGATGTGTTTAAATGTACTTCTGGGTTAGTTTTTTTCGATTTCAATAATCAATCCAAATATTAGCTAATGAAAAATATTAAATCGTTTATAATAAGTAATAATTCCAATCTACGCAAAGATGTATGAAATGAATTAAATATAATTATTTGATTTAAGCAAGCTACTCGTTTAACATAGGTAAAAGCTATCAAAATTGCGATTCCTATTCGGTTCACCATTAATATAACCTTTTCTGGTTTCTATTTTAAACATTTTTTTAATCGAGTCTACTACGTTTAAATTAACAATTTTTATCATTATTTTACTTATAATAATTTTTACTCTTGACTAAGTGATATTTAACACATTTTTTAACCCACCGAAAATATAAGTATTATTTCCCTGCGTGGGGATTGTAAAACAAGGTTAAGTTAATATAAATATATATTAAATAATTTTCATTACTTAAATATTCAATTTTTTTGAGACAGCATAATATGTTTTAATATTAAAAATATTATTTAAATAACACAATCTGTTTTATTAAATTTTGAAATTAGTTCCTTTCAACGCCATTCACTCCCCATTTTCAAATGTTAAATTTGGGAAACCACGGTATTTTCCTGATGCGTTAATGTATGTACATCATATACAAGTTAATAATATTAAAGTAAAAGTACCAACCTATATAATGGTATATGCCATAGTTTTTAGAAGTGGGATAGTTCCTACCTACATAGTATATATATATATACATGATACACACGCACATGCATACATTCATACATATATCATTTGTACTATTTGTATAAAATTTTTGCTTTAAAAGGGATGCGCCAACAATTTCCAGAATAAGCGGTTGTCATTTTGTTTTGTCCTTATTTAGGTTGAATTTGAAAATAATAACATTATTCCGGGAATAGCTGCTGAGTTCAGCTATTTTTTTGTATGCAATGGAATTCAGACCAATATGACGACAACAAAACGGTGAATAAATAAATTTTTCTGTTGGTGATTCGCCTAGAACTATGATATAAAATTGCTGACGAAAATTGTTTGTTTTTGTGCATGAAATAATAACAGCGTAGTTGTTGTTTTTTTTTTTTGTATTCTAGATTCATTTCGTTATTCTGTAAAATGTGAAATTGGCAATTATTCAATTTTGTTTACTCATGTTTGCATAATATCTCGGAGGTTTAATTCTGATGAATATGTGAAGGTTTACCTACATTTATGTTATTTTAATGTTAATGATATAGCAAAATATACTAAATGTCAAAAAGCTTATTTAAAGGTGAAACCGCACTCGGCGGAACTGCACTTCAGCGACACCGCCCGCACTTTCGCACAAAACCGAACGAAACTTCATCTCGGGATAAAGTTGGTCAGATTATGAAATTTGTCGCATAGTGCCGCGCCGTGAAGTGCAGTTGTCGCTTAGTGCAATATAGCTAATACAATTTCCTACAAATAAGTCGTGAAGTTCAGTCCCGTTGAAGTGCAGTTCCGCCAAATGCGGTATACTTATCTACACACAGACAAAAAAAAAACATTGTAAAATCAAAATGAAATTTATATTTATATTTATTTTTCATTTTTAATGATTGATTTAAACATACGGGGTATTAATTTCCATGGAGATCATGATAAAAATACAACAATTTATATATTTGGTTATTACCTACTAATAAATTAAGCATTAAATTAAAAAACCACATTGGTTCGTGTAAAATTAACATTGGGTAGTGTTGAAATAAAATATTTTATTGTAAATTCAACATGAATAATTTTTTCCGTCGTTTTCTTTAATTTTATTTCTTCTTTAAATACATTTCAAGTTGAAATAACAATAGTTCATTTAGAATCGATATGGAATCATATTGAAATAAATTTTTTTACTGTAAATTCAATACAAAACATTTTTTGTTTTTATTTTATTTTAATGATTTTAATTTTAGCTGTGATTATTGTGGTTACTTCCATTTAACTATGTTAAAACAACATTGCCCCGTGCAAAATCATCTTTGATTTTTTTTTTAAATACATAATATGTTTCATTATAAATACATATAACATGATTCATTTCTATTTTTCCCTTTATATTCCTAATTATTTTTGCTAATGTTTCTGAAGAATAAATATTTGACTGTTAACAGTCGAATTGTTTTCTCCTGAACACCGTTTGTTTTAATAAATATGATTTAAAATCACGAAAATAAATATAAACTAGCATAAAAGTGTTCATATATGCGTTTCGCCCCGATGTAATGGTTGGGCTCATCAGAAGATGACCATTACATCTTGTCTTGACGCATATTTTCCCGAATAAATCGAGATTCCATATAATCCGAGCTACATAGAGCAACTGCGAATTATATAGTTGCTACAAGTCTTCAAAGAAGATAAATTGTAGCTATTTTTATTGCCTTGCTATCGGACTTTTGAAGAATAAATATATGAACACTTTAATGCTAGTTTACATTTATTTTCGTGATTTTAAATCATATTTATTAAAACAAACGGTGTTCAGGAGAAAACAATTCGACTGTTAACAGTCAAATATTTATTCTTCAAAAGTCCGATAGCAAGGCAATAAAAATAGCTACAATTTATCTTCTTTGAAGACTTGTAGCAACTATATAATTCGCAGTTGCTCTATGTAGCTCGGATTATATGGAATCTCGATTTATTCGGGAAAATATGCGTCAAGACAAGATGTAATGGTCATCTTCTGATGAGCCCAACCATTACATCGGGGCGAAACGCATATATGAACACTTTTATGCTAGTTTATATTTATTTTCGTGATTTTAAATCATATTTATTAAAACTAATGTTTCTGCTTTATAGATTTTATATTTCAAGCTGAATTTGTTTTCGTAGTCGCGGTCAGCCAAGCGTTCCGAAAAGTAATATTATTGTTTTTTGATATTAGATGCACTTAACCAATTATTTTCTGAAATTTATAATATTGTTGTTTTATAAGCTGTTTTGGTCTATTTTAGTCTGAATGCAAATAAAAGACTTTATTCCATTCTTCTACCCTTCTACTAAAATAGACCCAAACAGCCTATAAATAAAACAACAAAATTATTATTGTTTTTTTTTTTTAGTTCTCCCGGCGGATTTGAAGAAATTTTAATTGAATGGGAATTTTCATATAATTTTAAAGTGAGGTTCATTTTGATTTAAAATGAATTTTCGTGATATTTTTACATAAAAAGTGATTTAGACGGGTTATTTTATTTAAAAATGACGATTATATTGATTTAACAGAGAAAATCCGTGTTAATTTTGAAGTGAATCCATATTATTTCAATGGGAATTTTCCTTTATTTTAAGAGTGAGTATCATTTTGATTCCAAAGGAATCCATATATGCCATTTCTATATATGAGGAACATTTTGTTTTAAAAGGAATTGTGTATCATTTTAAAATGATGATGACAGAATTCTGAAAATAAAAATGTCCATGCATCTGTCAAAAATATTTTTTCAGTTAGTACAAAATTCATTCACCAATCTTTTATTAAATTAACACGGAGTTTTGTTTGGGATTTAAATTAACCGAAAATCACGTTTTAGGAGTTAACCCAAAAACCCTCCTTTATTTTTGTTAAGTTTGACTGTACCTATGATAGGGCGATTTCAGGGCTTTAACTTCAGATCATTTATTGATGGTAGTAGCCCCTTGCGTAATGGTTAGTGCGTAGGGTTGTTATGACTATATTTCACCTAAAAAATTTTTTTCATATGTTACTGCCTCCTGTGAGGAATTGATAAATCCTCCAAGAGCATTTCTTGTCATGAAAAAGTACTTCTTACCTTAGCCGTTTGGATTCAGCAGAAAGTTGTGGGTCCCCTCTATTTTTGGCGATATAACACGCACACAGGAATGGTCACTAAGCCCTGGTTCTACACGAGCTGAAGCTCCACTCAATTTATTTTTATTTTATAACTAGAGATGGATATGATGATAGTTTTGGTTACGAATAAGATATGAATTAATAATCTTAAATGTGCAGTTACATGACAGCAGTCAGCAATTCGAATATAACGTTAGCATAATTTTTTAAATCCTGATTAACACGCAATTGGCCGGTTTAAAATCAAAACTGACAGCAACCGTAACTCCAAAGAATTTTAAATGGGACAAATTTCGTTACAATATCATAATAAATAATTACATCGGTGGCAGTGGAATGGCATGGCATGGCATGCCGCCAGCAAATCTAAACTACCTACTTAATCTGCATCATTTACTGTGGCGTCGACGTCAGTTCATTCACGCATTTCAATCACATAATTTATTTCCATGACACGCACATCCCAAAGGTATTGGATTTCTATAATATCAATAAGCTCTTCTCGTATATACCCAAAGGCTGGATTAAAGCAGCTGACTCTATATATGTAATGTCATCAGTGGAATTTGCATTTCTCGTTCTGGATTCTTTCTGATAGAAGAATGATGAATGAGTTTGAATTGCTTATACGTCCATCATACACCGTGCGGCGTCGCTAGAGACCATGAGACCAGAGACCCAGTCAACCATCATTCGTTTCAATTAGAGAATGAGAAATCATTTATTTATACGAATGATGTTGTGTGTTTTTGAAGCTTGAAGTTTCTTTGCCGGAAAGATATGCCATCAGTTAAGTTAAATATGTCTTCTATATAATGATCACAAAAACTTGTTCCTTAATTACTGTCGTTTGACTGAAGGTGTAAATGCCATGCTATATATATGTACATATGTTGCTGGTTTGCGGCACGTTTTCCCGGACACTCGTTACCCAGTACTCAACAAATAGTTGATTAATTTTTTACATCATGATTAAAGTAGTCTTATCGTGCAAGTTGGTTGCAAGCGTGGGCGGCTTAGAGCGCAAAGGTATCACCTCGAACGAACATACAAATGTATCATACAAACAAACTTGTTATTGACATATGAGGATAAGGATTGTTACACTTTCCCCACTTTGCAAATTTAAAAGACAGCGTATTGACAGATTAATATTTTTTTTATAATGAATCGGTATACGAATTCGAATGTACAAACTAATTAAATATTAAATTAATCACAAATTATTATACGTGAATATTTATTGCTCAGTGAAAGCGCGTTAGACTAAATTTACTTCAAAAGAAGCCAAACAAGAATCTCTTCACTATTATTTTCATATTATGACAGTAGAGGTAGTTATATCACAGAACTTACTTTGATTCTCCACTACAATATTTTCTGAATTTGTTTTGCGAGCTTGATCTTTAGGTCACGGAAGAATTAAGATTCTGGGGTATATAGTAGCATTCAGAGAAACTCATTTGTATGACAAACACAACGAACCTACGTAAGATTGATCTCCAACGTTGTCAGTCACCTACTAATTTTACACCGGTTAAACATGATGAAATGTTAAAGTAATTATTTTTGGAAAATTCATCAAACAGTTTCTATATCGCGGAAAAGATTTTTTAAAAATGAGACCTCAATCGATTAATTCAGAGTGTATAAAAAAATAAATAAACAAAAAAAAAAAACTGTTCATTTGTTTACAAAACAACAAACTGATAAAACGACCCCATCCCTCTGTTCGAGTGACTCTCGAATAAATTTGAATTCATTATATTTTTTTTAAATAAAAAAAAAAAAACATTAGAATTGTTATTTTAAATTATTTTTTATTCCAAAGTGTAAACGTTGGATGAAGATATAGGTACTCGTATTTTTATATTCATATACATATATAAAGTAATATTTTCACATTTCAACGTCGTTATTTGTTCATGTTTAAATAATGTTTCTTGACACTACAATCGTGGCTTAAAAAAATTCATACGTACATAAGAACATTATATAGTTTTTCTATTAATATGCAAGATGAAACTATGTATTTCTATTCAAAGTTAATAAGTTATTACTTATTAGTATCTTTTATTAAATCCATTAGATGTGGATTTTATTTCCAAGAAGACAGAAGGAGTTCAACTTCCTTCTTTTACCCAGTTAACCATTACCGTTCAACTATCAAATGGCATCACTTTATGCTTTAAGTAAATTTCAGAGTTTATGATATCGTTGACAATTTAAATCGATTGCCGGCAAGAAGGTGCTAGCATATAGAGCCAAAGACAAGTATTTATAATTAAATTGGATTAAAGAGCCACTCAAATTATTTCCGGGGCTGTGGTGATATAGAGTTAATACCTTATATGCAAAATAATTTCACGAGAATTTGAATTATTTTAATGGACTCATCGGTCTAAAAGGTTTTTATTTTTGTATTTGCATTAAGATGGAGAACTTGTATATTGTTTATTTATTTTTTGACTATGAATCGCTTTTAAAAAAATTATTTTTATTTACTAAGGTAGATAGAAGGTTTTGTGGAGTACATATTAATTCTATGAAATAATGAGCATTGGTATGTTATAACCCAATTTTGTTCTATATAGACTATAGGTTGCTATTTTGGTGGATTTTTGTTGAAATTTAAAAAAAACAAGTTTGATGATAATGATCTTTTCGTGTATAATTTGAGAAATACGCTTTTTAAATAAAAAAAAAACACGTTCTGAGGAAAATATTAATTAAACCGGAACAATATATAGCTTTCAGAATTTATTTAATTTTTTTTAACTTAGTATACAAAAATTCTGTTACACAGTAGCGTCAGTGTTGCCGCAGCCTGGAATAAAAAGTCGCTACACCAATCTCAAAGAGAGTTAAAATTTTGAATACAAAAATAAATGCTAAGAAAATGTAACAAGACATATTTTACCCCCTATTACCGCTGGCGAGTCGAACGAATAAACGATGTGAGTGTAAGAAATCAGTATTAAAATTGCCGAATTGAGAACCTTTGTTTCGCCTTAAATGCCAAAAAAATTTGTTAGTTTGATCTCATTCTATTGTTAATTGTGGACTGTGGTTATCGAAAGTTCATTGATTTGAACGTAATTCGTTGGTTCGCTAATGCAAACATCTCACTTCGAACGTTCGATTCGCCAACCAACAAAAACTAAACTTCAGTCCTTATAACATTCACCAATAATTAAGATTAATTTTTATTTAAATATTCTTTCATTCCTCAAAAAGTCGCGCTATACAAATATTATTATATTGTAGCGATATATGGACGTATCTTTTTCACTAATTCATTGAAAATTCTGCAGCGATGCCAGGTCATCCTTTTTTATGGGAATTTCACGTCTAAGAAAAGCTAAAAGGGGAAAAGGGATTTTTCGAATGTCATAGTAAAAAAAAGGGATTTTCCGCCATGCCAAATTTTTTTTTTTAAATTGTTTATTTAATTAAGGAACAGAATTGTATTCAACTATGATCTAGTAAAACATTTTCATAAATGGAAAAATATCAATTTTAAACCCCGAACATCTACACCAGGCTAAGATAAAAACAAATTGCCAGACTTTAGAATTTGATATCTTTACACTTGTACCTTTTAACCCACTTATTCACATTTTGGTTACTTTTTCAATCTCCAAATTTTCTGTCACCTCTCTGAGACTATTAGAATTGTTAAACGCACTGAAAAAATTCAAAATATCGATAGTTAGAAGTTCGGAAACTCTGACTGTGGTCAATGTTTTTGGAAACAACATTGGTACTATGTACTCATACTATGTACTCATAATAGAATTCTCTTTATATGTTGATGTTGATTTAAATGAAAATACCAATGAGTAAAAAGGAAAAATCAAAAACCAACGAAAATAATTTATGAAAAAATATATATTCTTCAAAAATTCACCTAGACAAAAAAAAAAGCTTAAATAGAAAATTTTGGAAACACGGGTCTTTTAATTTCTTATCTGATTCTCGAAACTATTCAATTTATTTCTAGAAATCATCATCCTGATTTAATGTAATTTTTTTTCTCAAACCTCAATTTTTATTTCGTTTGCTTTCAAACGTCGAGATACTTTTAGATTTTCTAGAATTTTCTTTCGTATTTACATATGAATTTTGTTTGTATTAAAAAAATCTGTCGGTTGCAAAATAATTCAATTCTCTATCATTTTGGGTGTAGAAAAAAGAATCTAAACCTTTTTTTTGTTTACCCTAATTTACCCTACTGAAAATCCGATTTAAAAAAAATCACGTATTTAAAAATTTTTAGATGAAGTTTTCTTTCACATAATATTTATGTTTTATCACTTAAACCTACCATATGCGCTGGGTCAGATAATTGCTAAAACCCAAAAAACCGACCTTTAAAGCGTGGCAACCCCTATAGGCAACCCAAGCGAAAAATGTTAGTTTAGAAACTATCTAAAAAACTGTATATACTCCTTATCTGGTAACTCGATGTGGATAGGTTTTCCTGTGGTGGGATCTTAGACTATTATTTATTATTAAAAAACAAGATTCAATTTTTCAGCCATCAATAAAAAAAACTGTTCCTCGCTGTTTCTTTGAAAGGTTTTCTGTGTCATTGATGGTCAGGCCAATTTGCGATTATGTTAAAAATATTTATTTACCTATAAAAAAACGTTTGGAATATTTTCCCATCAAACTAATTTTTTCCCACCATTTTGGTTGGCAAAAACCACCAATTTGCGAACACTGCTATGGCATCACACATGAATGACACTTGAATAGAGGAAGCAAAACAGATTGCCGTTCTCAATATAAGATTGATTGATTGATAAGATGGTCATAAATACCCCATTTTTGACTTTGAATACAAAGTGATTTGCTTTGAAGAAGATGCAAGCTGACATTATTCTTGACGCATGATTTTTTAATACGTATTTTGTTTAATGGTTGTGAATACAAAAAAAAATATTATTTAAAGTCTTTAATTTTGAAGATCCGTTAAGATTTTCAAAGTTGCAATTATCTATTAATGGAACAATTTTTATTATTTTTTAAATTAAAATCGAGTTTGAAATAACCCAAATTGATTGTGTCTGCACACAATCCTTAAGAATAAATTTTGCTGTTGATTTCTATATTTTAATATCGTATTATTAGAACTAAAGTTAAAGGTATTGCAAGATAACCATATCAATTGTATTCGGATATTTTATGTATACCTAATCTTTCGGGGATCTCGCCACTGAGGGGAAATAAGCAGATATTGTCCTCTCCTGTCCATTCACAATAGATGGTTTGACGTCACTTCCGTCAGGTACTGCACGTCGTCGTTTCGTTCCGTAAACATCCCATTTCAGAGTTTACATTAAGAAGCTCCACATCAAAAACAACACACAAATTCTTTGTTTTTTTTAAACTCTGAATGTCTGCTACATACAACATATCTACATACATACAAGTAAGTTGGAAAAATATTTCCTGTTTTCTGCATTTTAATAACATTCACATAAATACAGAATGCACATATGCACAAGATGAAATAACATAGTTGAACCCTCCTATTCACCTCGTATTAAAGTAAGCAGAAATTCTTGCCAATTTTGTCGAAGATTTTTCTTTTATTTAGTATGCTTCAACCGGACATAGAATATTTTGCAACTATGTAAAAGGAAAAAATAACCTAAGAACATATTTTGCTGATATTTTAAAAATAATTGTAGATAAAAATAACTATTTGTACCTACATTCTTCTTTTTACTTGAAAGTTGAAACTTAAACATTTGTTTTAAGGTAGAAAATAACTTGATTTAAGTTGGAGGAAAATTTTAAGTTTGACTAAGATAAAAATAAAATAAATTTATACCTACATTATACATAGGTAGGTAGGTACTAATTAAATTACAATAAATTAAGTTTTTTGTTCTTATATATGTATGCTGATGTTATACAAGTAACGATTTACGTTTATGTTATTTTTTTATTTATGTTGTTTCTTTTTGATAACTTTAAAATGGAGCGTGATTTTTAGCTTGGTGTGTATTGTGCATTAATTATGTTTCTGATTTTGTACGACGTATTAGCCATGCTTCTTTGAAAAAAGAATAGAATACAATCAAAAAAATTTCACTTTTATTTAATTTCTCAAAAAAAACACAACTATATTATACTAAGTTATTATATCTATATTTTATTTAATAATTTAAAAGCAAATGTGAGGTCGTTGAAAAAAAAATTCTAGGAATAAGGTTCCTTTTGAAGTTCATATTCTAAGACAAAATAAATATGATTCTCAAAAATAAAAATTGAAAAAAAAAATTGTTGTTCCTCCGGATATGAATTATTCAGACTTTTTTTTTCAATTTCCTACGAAATGGTTATGTCAATTGAAAAGAACAATTTTAAATTATCTTACTACCCGCACCCACTGCTGAGTTGTCAGTATACCTTCATACATATGTACATACATATACTTATTCAAGTTAAAATAATTTACTTTCATGCCTCATTGCCTTTAATAAGGGATTTAATTTTTTTCGTTTTTCAATTTCAATCAAACACACGCATGGACACACAGTCACGACAAATAAGTCCTTAGAAAACTCAATGAATAGAGTTATATCAAACATCGGACTTTATTATAGATATTTCGTCACTATACAGCTTGTAACTCAATCTAACTAACGGCAAAACGAAGATGTTTGTCTAAAAATATTCACAGGACAGCTTTCAATTTGTTATCCTTGTGCATATATACATATATAGAATGATTTTATTCACACAAGGATCCATCATTCAATCTAGAGAACAAATTGCATTTCTTATCAGAGATGTCGACACGAAAACGAATCACAAAATATAGAATCATTGTAAATCGGTTGATGGATTAGAAGCCCTTTTGATTAAAAGAACATACATACTCGTATATGTATAGGTTCATTATTGCATTCAACTTTAGGATATTTGACTCGAAATAGAATAAATTTTTAAAGAGAAACTTTGAATAATAGAAATTATATTTATTATCAGAATGATGAACACGTTATGGAACATACGTACACAAATTTAGGGTGAAGATTGGTTTTGAATTTTTGAACATTAAACATGTTGTATGTGGATATAGGTATAGGTACAAAAGAGAATTATTTAAATTTTCTATCAGAGTCAATTCTTTCAAATTTTTTGTACAATGTGTCGTTCTCGTTATTAAATTGGTTAAAACGTATTTTTCAAAATGACGGTCAAATTCTATCTTAAAATTTTCAAGATGTTTTATCGTCAGCACAGAATACTGTAAATGTGTTGACGGCTGCGTTAACATTCGCGTAGACATGAACTTTAGGCCAACACGGGTTGATTATTTTGTGTGACCGTGTATAATCAACTATCAACGCAGTTAGGACACATTGACAGAATGTCAATGCAGTTATAGGACACATTGACAGCATGCTCGTCAGTGCGTTGGCTATATCTCAACGTTGATAGAGCAGAATTTTTTACCGGATTAACGTTATCTGCGTTGACCATCATCTCAATTTAAAAAATTTCAGATTTTGTTGAGTTTTTTTAATCCATCGGCATCGTAACAATTTTTCAATGAAATTTTACAGTTTTTAGCCTGACAGATAGACAACAAACTATATTTTGACAAAAATTGAATATTGTGATCCAAAATGTCACTCAAAAGCCCTAAAAACGGCTTTATCGGAGCAAAAAATTTAATTTTAAAATTTCAGTTTTTTTTTTTTGGATCTACAACATTGCCGATATCCTTCAACTGGATTTTGACAGTTTATATACAAAGCGTGACTGATTTAACACTTAAATTTCGTGAGAGATCCTCAATACGAAAAATAGTTTATTTTTGTTCATGTCAAATTTGCCTTCACACAGATAACACGTCACCGCAATTTGAGACAACATTGATCGACTGGACGTGTCATTCCTGTGATCGTCAACGTTTCATGCGTTGACACATTCTACGTTGACATGTACCTATATACTGATGATATTTTTGGTGACGTCGAGAAGTCAACGCATTGACCATTTACGTTGACTGTCTAATCGTAGCTTTACAGCCACGTAATTTGTAGTTGCACTATAAGGGCAGTGCTTCAAGTGCTTTTAGACATTTGCAACTATTATGATAATTACAATAAGATGCATCTTATCTTTGGATCTAAAACAAAAAACGTCACAACTCAAGAAGTCAATGAAAACAAATAGGTATCTGCTTAAAATACAGGACTCTTAAGTTCAATATAAAGTTGGAATTAACAGTTGTCTTGTTTGGTTTTGATATATTTTTAACAAAATATGTATTAGATACCTATTCAAAATTTTCATTTAATTTCATTTTGTACCTGCTAAGAAATGATTATAATGAGTTCTGTCTGTTTTTTTTTCGGAACCATAATATGAACCCGTCGTATATAAATTTTCAAAACACGTATATCTAGCACCTTTATTGACATATTGTCTAAGTATTCAACCTCAATTTATAACTCAGATTCAATTAGAGAAATTATTTTTTTTTCAACAATTTGGTAGCCATCAATATGAGGTTAAAACTTCACGCAATACTTCTCCATTAAATTAATGACCTCACCGCATAGTCCTTTTGACTTGCTTTATAGTTCGTTTATTGGTATCGAGTAAAAAATTATTTTAAAATTTTTGTAAATCCTTTTAACAAGCGGAAATAAATTCTTGACGATTTTTCTGAGAAATTGAAAGTAGCTTTGGTTTAAACCCTTATAAATATATCTCATTAAAAACTTGTTTGATTTGCTTTCATTTTTATTAAAGAAACAGGTATCTGCTAATAGTTTACCTCCATTAATATGGCATTCCAATATTTTAAGAAAATTGTTTGAAGCTTATCTATTTGTTCATCAAAGCAAAGTGAAATTTTCATACAAAAATTAGTTTTTTAAAATCATGAAAAATAAAATGAAATTACGTAAGAGCAAGTTCAAGCGATGCAGTCGTGGGTTTAATTTTTACTTTTTATCAAAATTCATCTAGTATTGATGGATTGCCCAGTGCTACGTGTAACACACACCTCAAAAAGAGGACACCGCAATTAGATTCAATTTAATTTTTGCTTCATTTTGTAATATCCCACGTCTCGTCGGTCGTCGTTGTATAGATTGTTGGAGGTGGGTTATGCGGATATCCTGCCACACGCAATAAAGTGCCTGCTTGGTAAATTTTAGTTTGCGATTAAAATTCCAGGCATGTTCAGCTGGTCCTATAATACTTGCAAAATTGTATATTTTGACCTCCCACCATGGAGAGAGAGGTTTATTTTTCAAAATGGTTACGAAAATGTATCTTTCTATATAGACATTATTGTAGGTATACACCTGCCTTCTTTGCCTGGTCTGGTCTGGTGCTAGGATTTACTTTTGGCCAGTTATTTTATGAGCTATACGAAACATGTTTTCTGAGTGCCTTTATGGCTCTGGCTTTCCACGCAGAATGCAAATAAGTATATATACCCGAGTTTCGCATGGTAGTTAAGACAGAGGTCTTTTAAAATTTCCTCGAGAACGTGCTTTCAACAAATATATAGGTACCTAACCTACTAGGAACTCTGAAAATTTGTTAACTCTGCGATAAAGGGAATTCATATTCAGCTATTCAGCAAAAATGAGGCCGAACCGACTTCGTTCTGTACGCTGACGATGAGGTTGAATTCCTTCTTCCTTTCTTCCTAAATCTAAATTATAATTCAAGATATTTTATGATGTTTTCGTGTGTGGTTTACCAAAGCTTTTTTGACTTGAACTCAAGTTATTTGTGGAAATGAATTCCACAGATAAGACCTTTTATTTGTTAGGACTGCAGTGACCCTGTACTGTATATACAGAGAGATGGAAGCAATATTGTACGATTCTGTTCATTTCATAACTTCTATTGCGAGGTTTATAGTTTTATTATCATCATTTTATGTTTACATTGCAAATGTGTGTGACTAAAATAAATCAACCTACATTTTGTAATATTTACGATTTATTTTCTTACTGTCATCACAGACTGCAGATGAATTGCTGTTATCATTAAAATGAATTATTATTATTTAATCAGAGCTGTACTTTTAGTGACGTGCATTTAATATTCTTGTGCAGTAAGTTAACTAGTTGCAATAAAAATGTATCTTTTTTTAAATTTACAATATTTTAAATTATTTTTTATTTGTAGGGGGGTAGATATCAATATCTAAATTTGGAAAAAAAAAAACTTAAAACAGGTTTGCTGAATATATGAATCTGAAAAATTCTTTCCACAATATTTTAGAAGGTTTAAATACATGTTAAAAAGGGAACGACATTTAATAATCCCTAATAAAAGTATTGAGAAAGGCCATCATGTTGACTGTATCTATATAAACAGCCTTCAGTAAGGCCTTCGACAAATTGTCTCATAATCGTATTCTATTCAAACTTTCATCTCTTGGTTTCCATTCAGCTTTCGTTTAATGCGTCTGATCTTATTTGAGAGAGGAGAACATAAAAATTTCTTTTTAGAGAGATCATTTCTGATTTAATTAACGTGTAGTCACCTGGGACCACAACTTTTTATAATTTGTTTCAATGATGTTGTTTAAATAGTAAAATCCTCTGGTGTACCTCAAGGTAGTTACCTAGGTCCACTACTCTTTAAAGTTTATATCTATGATTTTGTTTCAATAATAAAATCCTGAAGGGTGCTTATCTACGCTGATGATATTAAGTAATTCAAAACCTTTAGAAACCGGTCTGATTCTGAATCTCTTCAAAATGATCTTAAAATCAAGTTGACGACAAAATTATTGTCTTCGTAAAAGTCAAAGGTCAGAGAGTTGAAATTATAACATGAAATGTTTAAAGTTTTACCATTAATATTTTATATTTAGCATTTTCTTTCTCCTTTTAATACAAATTGGAATATGTAAATTAATCTAAAAAATATAAAGGTCGAAACGGAGTGAATCGCTGGGAGGTGTGGAGAAATATGCCAATTTTTGTGTGGTTTAAATTTTGAGAAATAATAAAATGCAAAGTTCAGCCATTTACAATTTTCTTTTTTATGTCAAAACTTTGTGACTGTATACCTACTGTCTACATAGATAATTTTATTCGATTTAAAATTGCAACAACACACTGAAATTATTTAAAAAGTTTTTATTAGATATTTATTTAATTTGAGTAATAAAAACATCAGAACACCCACCAGAACCATTTCTAACAAAAATAGTCTAGGTATCTCCAACTGTCATCCACCACAATTATTTCTTATAAGGTGTTTGGCCATGTCGTATTAACATTCTTTACCTTATAAAAGCTATTGGTGCTGATATTATAAGACTGCTTCTTCTTATTAATTACTAATTGTTTCTAATTTCCTTATTTTCATGAACTCTAGTATTGAATGATTGTTTTTTCTTTCTTTTTTTTTGAAGGAATCTCCACTTGGGAAATTCCCAGTGCTATAACTCCTTTAACATCTGCTTATTTTATTTCCAATTGGAATGCAATTTTTCATTCAACAACTTCAGATATATTGTTCTTATATAACACCACCGCCTGTGGAGATTATAAGGTGTGATTGAGTTCTGCCAGATACACCTGATGCCAGTTTCCAACTTTCCCAATCAATTATTTTAAGAATCAAATGAATATTCATTGAATAAAAGTTGAACTGGTCAAACAACATCAGAGAGTATATTGTATTCATATACTGTGTAACAAATCGTGCTGCGCCTAACTTTCTGATTTTATATTTTTATATATTTATTCTTTTAATAAAATATCAAAATGACATCATTAGAAATGCACAACACAATATCAATTAATTGAATCATTACTGGTGCATTTAATAGTGTTGTTGCTTGCTGAATGATATGACCATCGATTAAACCTCATACTTATAACTACTCATTGAATAGTTATACTTAATACGTGAATTTCGCACTCGATAGTACATTCATAGATAGCTAGTTCCCCAAACATGACCTGGGTATCAATTGAACCATTATATGAGGCCGTCTGGCGCTTGGCCAGAGGCGAAGTAGATTGAAAATTTGCAATTTTGGCAGTGGTTCGTGCAGAGGGCAGAACTGCCCCCTGGCTGTCATCATCATCCAGCCTTCGATTGTTTATGCTTTGCGTCATTTCCAACGGGAGTTTGTATGCTGTGATTTCAAAGAGGATGCGGATTTAACACTATTTTCAGATACCGATGCTGATGCTGGTATTATATCCGCGCTTGTGTTTCAGAAGCCATTAATTTTATTGGGTAAATCTGTCAGTGATACAGTTCAATGGTTTCTTTTATTTTTTCTTAATTAAAAAGAAATATACCAAATACATTTTTTTCATTTTTATTTTTGGCATCATGATCATTTCGTATAAAGAGATATAAAAGCATTCAAGAGGTCTTAAAATGATACTAAATGAATGTATATTTAAAGGGGAAAATTTTTAAGCCAACAAATAATAATAAGAAAAAACTGATTTTGAATGCGGGTAAATCTTTAATGGATTTTCGTTTGAAGGTATTTTATTTACCATATGTACATACATATATTGATTATTTGGTACCTATATTTAAATAAGGTAATGGATGAACAATAAAGAACTAATGATAGGTACATAATTTTATTTATAAAAAGTAGGTTAATTATATATACAAAAATATCACTTTCAATTACACAATTACGACAGTTACTTTATGAGGGAGATTTACGAATTAAGCCCAGTGAAAATTCATTCAAAATGAGAACAAAAGTCGATACATATCGATTGATACTTTCAGATCAAAATGTGAGTCAGGGTTTATCGAATATTTACGTATTTTATGTCAATATTTAAAAATTCTCCCTTTTGCAAATTAATGAAAGCGGATTTTTGTGTAAAAAGCGGGATATTACAAAAGAGGTATTTAAAAAAACGGATTTTAAAAAACAGGAATATAAAAGGCGGGATATCGAACCCAAACCGTTTAAAATATATCACATATTAAAAAAAATAAAACATTTTTTTAGCAATTTCTGAAATTTTGATGGAATAAATTTTTTTGAATTCGGAATTTAAAAGAAATTGTTTTAAAACTTTTCTAAGACATGTTAGCATGACATATTGTTTTTTTTTTAATAACCGGACAAGCTATAACGATTCGCAGTTTAAGAAAATGTTTGCCAAAATTTTTAAGTCCTAATTAAAAAAAAGGGATGGGGTCATAATTCTGTTTGTATCAAAAGTCGATATCCAAAATTCTATATTTCAAAATTCTGTAAATCTGAAATTCTGTATTAAAAAATTCTAAAAATCCAAAATTCAGTTGTTCAAAATTCTATATATATCCATTATTCTGTAGATAAAATTTCTGTAAAAGGGCACACACTTTTTTTTTTAATTTACAGAATTTCGAAATTCAGGATTTTAGAGTAGGTACATAATTAAGTTTACATAAGAGTCTAAATTAGTTTATTTTAACATTTTCAGAAAAAGTGTCACTTTATGCAATTTTTTTTCATAGCTGAAAAAAGTTACAAATTCGCTTTAATATTGACTGCATATATGGGTTTGTTTTTCATTTGTTTCTATATCAGTTCGAAATTTAATGTAGGTGTGTTAAAACTTTTTAACATAAAAGTCAAATTTTGAGGTTTTAAACGTCAATGTAGGAACTTTTATTGGTTATTTCTAGTTCAACGTGAAAACAATTAATTATTATTGAAAACCAAAATTGATTTTCAAATTATTTATGCGGATGTTGTTCCTAAAATATTTTTTTCAAGTTAATTGTTGAGACCAAAAAAAAAACAGGAAAAGAAAGGTTGCGAATCGACGGTTTTATATTTTAAAATGCAAGGTAAATTTAAATACAAAAATTTTAAACAACATTACAGAATATTTATTTTTTTCCAGAATTTTGGATTTACGGAATTTTGATGTCCAGAATACTCGATTTTGGAATATAGAATAATGAAATACAGAATTTTCAATTAATTTACAGAATTTTGGAATACAGAATAATCATCCGTTCCCAAAAAAAAAATTAATAAAATCATATTGGCATCTCCGACTTCACATTGAAGTGAGCATGACAGTATTTTTCTCATAGCAAGCGCGGAAGTTAGGAATTTTCAATAAGAATCAAAGTTTGCAGTTTTGTATGCAGTTTTTATCTAACATCAAATTTTGAAGTCGTAGTTAAAACAAAAACAAAACTCGTACTTCAAAGCTTACTTCACTCTAAAGTAAAGAAGGAAAGAATGAAAGTTCTTTTCTCCAGCCACGGGTTGAGCTAGAAATTTGCAAAAAACCTTAAACAAGATCTCTATAATAACCCCTAGGTAAAAAATAAGATCAAACTTAATTTTGAAAAAAATTAAAAAAAAAAACAAAAACTGTAACTGTAACTTGTCTCTGAAGTTAGCAGGACAGTTAAGACATTTTTTTGAAATAAGGACTTCGAATTTAAAGCATGAACAAAATGAAAGCTTGCGCTAGATGTTGAAAAACCAACATCTTATGCTAACTTCACTGCAAAGAAAGCAGTACCTATATGCGATTACACCCACTATTTGATGAGCTACAAAATCCGGATTAGAAATGCAAAAAAACTCCAAACTCCTGTCGCGGTACTTTTATCCTCAGTGAAAATTGTTATCATGCTTACTACTTCACAGACATTCAAAAACGGCTTTATATCTTTACAATTCAAAAAATACAAAGTTATTCAATCCCCACAATTACTTTAGAAAAAGATATCAAAGGCAACCAAATATTCTATTTGCCCAATATCACACTTTAGAAAATGAAATTTAAAAATCTTCCAATTCTGATTTGTGTCTGGGAAATATAATTTAAAACTTGTTCGAACAAACCCACACTATCATATATCTCAAACCTATAATCTCATTCGTCATGAGTCCTAAGATGTAACCAACCAAACAATTTCTGATGCTGTCTGTTGTGTGTTGGCATTTAACTTGACAACTGACATTTTTTTTTTTACAAAACGGAAGTTAGAAAACTAAGTGATGATTGATTCGATTATGGAACCAACAGCCGGCCACCGGAGACCGGAGAACGGAGACCGGGTGTTGATGTTGATATTTCTTTCAGATGAAATAAATAAAATCATCTGAGTTGTGTTGGGTATATATATAGAAAACATGTGCGGAATTTATTGAAAGGCGTATAAAAAATCAAATTCCCAAGACACTTGCTATATGTATTTATATGCACATCAAAAGCACACTCTACATAGGAAGCCGACTGAGTGATGGTATTTGAAGAGATAATATTGAAATAAATAGCATCTTTTTTTTTTAATTTTTGATTGTCGATATTGAATCTATATTTACGTCAATATTCTCTAAAATGTATTTATGATAATAGAAAAATTGCTTTTAATATCTATAAATTGCTCTATTTTTGCTGTTTTTTTTTTGTCTGCAATTTTCTTTTTATTCAAGTATAGGAAATAGCTATGTACAAATGGAAATAATTATTATTTATTTTGATAGAGGTGTTCAAAAACACTGTGTAAAATTGAAAATAAAATTATACGTATATACCTATACCTACAAATAATTTAAATGAAAATTCCATCTTTCCATTTCTTAATTAAGCATCGAGCAAAGAAGTCTTTTCTGGGAATTATAGGTGTATATTTTTCCTAAAAGCTATTTTGTATAATTTGATAGTTTTTAATAAAGTTAAGTATTTAAAATTAGTCAATATAAATGGAAAATCACATTCTAAGTGAATATAAAATATTATGAAAGCTCAGCTAATTGTCTCTTTTTTTAATTTTAATTTTCCAGTAAGGTAGTCTTTATGTGTTGAAGGATATGAAAATTGAGAAGTTGATAATATCTTATTAATAAAGAGGGTCTTCCACGTTCGTAATGTTGATTTTATTTTTGGAAAAGGAACTATGGATATGAGTTCCTATGTTAACGATATTCAGCAACTGTTTTTATTATTTAATTGATCATTAAAAAATAATCTGTAAATTGAATTTTTTACAAACTCAATAATCAGTTATTAATTATCAACTATCAATTATAGAATTGTTTTTAGACTAAATAAAAAAATATTATTGCTCGTTCTCAAGAAATTCGAGCCAAAATTCGTGATTAAATTCATGATTAACAACTTTTAGAAGTTTTTTTTTTAATTAAAAAAACCGTCAGTTAAATTTTTTTAATTCTTATCAATTCCACATTACGATTGTTAATTTATAAATCGATCAATCCTATAAAATATCCATTCACAATCGTTTGTTCAATGTTCACAGTAATAGTTAAATTTATCAATTGACAACTATCGATTAATTATCAATCAATTGATATTTTGAAAACCGGTATAAGGGTGTACGTCTTTATGTCTTTTCTACACTTTTCTTTATTCGAAAAATAAATTATTCGACACGACTGTCTAAATTTTCGATTCGTCAAATTGGATAAATATTTATAAATTCAAAAGATACATTTTAAAAAAGTAAAAAAATATGTTGCTAATTGTCCCGTCTACTTCCTTGGTAACCCTCTTTCAAAAAATGGGTTCGAAATTTTGTAATCCGAACGTGAAAGACCAGCTGAAAATCTTGCATTTTATTTAACTCACAGGATCCACTGTCTAGTAATTTTCCATTCCTTGTTTTTATTACATAATTTCTTGATTTATCAATGCAAATTTTCAATCTTTACAAGTTGAGTGACTTCTGTATATAGCACATAAAATATTAAAATAACCTCATAGATCAAAACTTATGCAAGATAAAGATTCTCATATTTTATTACACATAGGTAGTTACTTTGAGAACAGATATATAATTTATGCTACATACTTAAACATTCGTATGCAAATATACAATTTACAAACTCCCTCTAATCGAATGAAATGAATCTCTAACGTACATCGACTTCGACATTGACTTCGTTTCAATCCAACCAGCAACCATACACTTGCATGACTATAATATTGACCAACCGCAACGATAACTCCTAAGACAAGATTATGATCATCTCGCGTTCTAGGAATAGCTCTTGTTCAATGTTTGTTCATTCGGGACTGCAGATGAGAAGCGTTGTGTGTGCGTGGCTTGACTAGAGGTGATCCCTCTTATCTGATTCATACAGTTACTCTGCCAATTAAGTAAGAAAGAGCATTGAACATTAGTTGATTGCTAGTCTGAGAACTGCCTTTCCGACGTGGCCGCCTCATCTCATGATCTCATTACGATGGACCATTGTTTGGGGGCGAATATAACTTTGTACATATATATACCTATATATTTCAAACGACCGAGAACGACGACGACGAACAAGGTCTGGACAGCGATTTTAGTGGAATTGAATTGCATTAACAACACCACACCAGCACCTTTGAAAGAAAGATACATTTTGTGAGAGGGTGGATTTTTTTTCCTTTTTTTATTCCAAATGAAATTGAGATTAAGTGCAACGATATTCGATAAGAAAAATAGTAACGTCTTATGGATTGATGCTGTGTTGGAAAATATGTTCATCCAGACCAGTCTCCCATCCGGACCACAAAAAGAGACACTCAATTTGAATTTGTATCTTTAAGATGCAAATGAAATTTACATACATCTTCCCGACGATTGTGAGAATTGGTGGAGAATGTCACACAGTCTCGTTTCTCGTTATAGTCATCGTCATCTATGTAACGCTACGTTGGTTGTCCTCGTAATTGTTTGTTGTCTGGCACTGAATGTTAATGAACTTTAAACAAAAAAAAGAAAGATATACACAAACATGAGCATGAAATAAACGAACGTGATACTTTTGACTTTTTGCTTGGCACCTTTATATAATTTCTATGTGACTTTTTGACACTATGGCGTGTGGGCAATTCATTTCGTACCTACAAACAAACAACATAAAATAAAATATGTAAACATCACATGAAAGAAAGATGAATAGCTATAGCTATAGGTACACTTTCCCGGAAAAGTTTATCTTGTAATTTATTGCAAAGTCAGCATCTCCAAAATTTTTTAAAGGAGCAAAATAAATTGCCAAGAATATAATATACGCAAGTTGACATAGGTTGAAATATATTTAAGTGCGATTGGAATAAAAATAAAATAAAATTAGATGAAATTCACTTAGCTATATTAAATTTGTTCTTATACATATATGTAATCCCAGCCACGTTTTCAAAATAATTGTTCAATTATATTTTTTGGAACATCTTTTGACATCCTGATGATAATCCTATTTGCTCAGTAGAATAAATTAATTTGTTTTTTAAACTTAAACAATTGGTTTTATTTCAAATGATAAATGTTAACATATTTCTTGGAAAAAAAGTAAAAATAAATACATACATACACTACGGTTCAATTGAATAAAGACAACAATTTTATTAACGAATAAACTTAATTTGCTTTACTTCGAACTTTACTCAACTATATAAAGGACTGGCCACATGAGAGCGACCAACGACCGACGAATAAAAGAACAAAAGGGATTTAAAACATTTAATAAGTCTTAATTCTTCACAAAAACTAGACAAAATGGTAGAAAATTTATTTAAATTAATGTTAAGATACTAAAATTCGCGTTTTAATTACTAAAATAAGAGAAATTTGAGAAAATAAATTGGTCGTCACGAATTGCAATCTGTTCGCGACGACCAACATATTTCCTCAAATTTCTCTTATTTTAGTAATTAACACGCAAATTGTATTATCTTAACATTAATTTAAATAAGTTTTCTACCATTTTGTCTAGTTTTGTGTAGAATTTAGGCTTTTTAAATATTTTAAATCCCATTTGTTTTTTTATACGTCGGTCGCTCTCATATGAACAGTCCTTAACATAACATGGAATTCCTTATACCAAATATTCACATATGCAGTTAATTTCACAACTGGCCTTTATTCAAGTGAACCGATTTTATTACTTGAATGTCCGGCTCTCTTTACAAACTTCGTCAAAGCCCCGTAACTTTGTACAGTAAAGTGATTTTTTTTTGCTGTATTCTCTTGGGAGATTCTGACACTATTTGTCCCTTCATTTATGAAAGTCATTCAAACGAATTATAGAGACATAATTCTCATTTTAGATCAATAACATTGTTGTCTTTATTCAAGTGAACCGTAGTGTATTTTTTCAATTCGTGAATATACGGCAAGATTAAAGACGAAAAATATTACTTGAAAGCTTCTTGCGATTAGAGCGCAATCATAATATTATGAATTGATAAAAATCGCTTCTATAAAGCAAAAAAAAAAAGTGTTATTTGTTGATTTGTTTTTTATTTGTTTATTCCATAAAGTGTTATAGTTATTTTTAAACACTTTAGTAAGATATATGGAGAGATAATTCCAAAATCAACATTGTACCCCCTATTGGCTTACTACTTTACCACTCTTCAATTGATACGGACTATCACAAGCAACATCATCCTGATAAGTCCAATCAGCTTAGCAGAAATGTTAAAATGCTTGACATGACACAATTTAGGTCTTGGCTTTAAAATTGTCGAACATGTGTACTATAACAAGAACTTTTCGTTCCATGGTAGAATTAATACGTTTTTAGTAGTTAAAATTAATGACTGATTAGATTATTAATAAAAGACTTTAGACCTTCAAATAAAACGATCAATAATATTTCTTAAAATAATACCTAGAAAAATCATTTCTTGGAAATGCTTTAACATTTAGTATAGGTACCTTATTTACACAATTTGTATAAAATTGTTAAGGTCAATTATGGGAAATAATGGATTAAGAAAAGTGTGAGAAAAATTATTCAAAAAAATCAATATAAATATAAGTAAATTAATTGAACAACTGCTGAAACTGTTTTGACATCAAATCTGATGTCTCCCAAAAATCTCAATTTATGAGAAATTTTTTTTATTGTTTTGGTAAAATAAAATGCATGACTGGGTCGCACGAACTAGCTCTTATGTATGTGTGATCACATCTATGGTTTTAAAGTCTGAATAGTTTAGATCTATTCATATGATTTGAGCAAAATTAGTTATGAGAGCCTGTATTTTATGCCACCTGCCAAAAACCTAGTTTAGTTTAAGTTTAAGTTTAGTTAATTCGAAATATCGAATTTTCAAAAAAATAATTAAGGACCTTTTTTTTAATGCAATTTTTTTTAAATTTTGACATGCAATATTATTCAAACTTATTTGAAGCTTTTGTGTAAAATCGGTTAGACAGATACTGAGATATTCGAAAACCAAGAAAATGGTTCAATACGAGAGACACAATTTTTAATCGATAGAAATTTTTTGTTCAATAATATGGTACTAATATTAGCTCACATAAAAATTTCAATAAAAAAAATGATATTTGCCTTATGGGTTCTGAAAGATTTGTATGGAAGGTACCGTTATTTTTGGTTAAAAGAATAATTTTCATTTAAAATCTGCTATAGATAATATTAAAAAAACTGCTGGGTGCCAAGTTTTTTAAATATTGACTAAGTGATCGTTTTCGAATGTCAAGTTTGATCAAAATTTCCAGTTCAATTTTTTTAACGAATATAAAACTATGGCAAGTATTCGTTAAAAAAATTAAACCTAAATTTTTATCGGAAGTAGAAATTAGTTATCATGAATTTTATTCTAAAAAAAAGAAATTCAGTTTATAAGAACAATCGTTTTGAACATAAAAGATTGATATATTAAAGTCAAAAACGTTAAAAAAAAATGTTCAAATGTTTTATTTTGTTGCCAAACTAAGTGATCAGTGATATAACCTTGTGTCTGTCCAATTCACTTTAATTTGTTCTAAAAAATCTCACTTATGCAATTTTCTCAAAAAACGTTAAGACCGTATTTCCATTTGAAAAAAAAAAAACAGAAGGGCAGTTTTACTATTATTTTTCGTGATACTTATTTTCGTACACCGTATCTCGAGAACGAATAAAGATATCGACTTCAAATAAATTTTATTTTCCAGATAAAAACCTCGCGAAGTGCAGAAAGGGTTTTCAAAAAATTCAATAAGCGGATTTCTTACAACAGCGATTTAAAAAAAAATTGAAAAATGTCATTCGAGTTGAATATCTCGAGAACAAGAAATTCTATATTAACTTCGACTTAATTTTTTTCTACACATCATAATGATGCAATGAATTATTGATAAGAATTTAAAAAACATCAAGTTTAAAAAATACGGTAAAAATAGTTGAAAAATGTTTTTCGGTTCGCATATCTTGAGAACAAACACTGATTTCAAGGGTGTGATAATTTTATTATATACACATATTACATAACACAATTGAATAGGTATGTCAATAACTGATAAAGTTTGTAGAAACAATAAATTGTTAAAATTTGTTTTTCGGATCAAGTATCTCGAAAACAAACAATGCTTTCGACTCCGAAATAATTTTATTTTATACACAATCCTGTAACTAAGAGTTTATGAGGTTTGTAAAAATATTCAATTGACTTCTATCAAAATATCAGGAGCTATTTTTGAGATAGTAAGGGCCAGTTTCACAGTGCACACTTAACAAAATAAGTGGCACTTAATTTTCCCATTTTGGCACTTAAGCCGCAGTTTTAATACCTGAGTAAGTGGAACTTAAGTGGCCAACATGGGAGACTTAAGTGTCACTTATCCCGATAAGTTTATACTGTGAAATTGGGAATTAGTTTTCCATATTTGGCACTTAAGTGACACTTACTTCACTGTGAAACTGGCCCTAAGCCTTTTCCTAACGTTTACGTATATAACAGTGAGGAAATTACCCTCATTTGGAGAAGCACCAAAAATAAATTTCCACTCTAAGGACAAATAGTAGGTATGATGTTTTTATTATGTATGATATATCGCAATAAATTTTATAGCTTTGTCACTATACAAAATATTGATATGAACAAGGACAAGAACAAGGGAGAAAAAAATTTTCAACAAAGGCAACATAATTTTTATAAGTTATTATTTTTTAATATCTTTAATTTTTGAATCAAAAGACACTTTTTCCATTTTATAACTTGATTATCGATCACCCCTCTCACAATTTAATTTTCTAGGATGATATACACATTACACACAGATTTGAAATTAAACTTACGCCAATATTATTCACTCAATACATCCAGATTAAAACCTCAATCCGGATGTAGACATTGAAATTGTATAATTTACATCCGGATTTGAGTTTTAATCTCAGTGTATAGAGTGAATAATATGGCGGTTAATATCATCTACATTTTACCTTAATGGCATCAACTGGAAGGAATATTATTTAAATGCCTTACACATACATATTTCACACAAAATGACAAAAAAATCCGGTGCTTTGTGTATACGTACATATATATGTCTATCGTTCAATTTGATGATTTGACGCTCAATAGATTTAAAGTGAAGTGAAGCTCTGTTTGTCGTTTGTCTGTTAATATTTCAATTTAATTTAAAGTCACTAATCCTATAAAATTTCAACTAAAAAAAAATGTAACATGACAGTTGATATCACCTTCTTATTAAAACAGGCGTCACAGTCTTTATTCCTGTTCTGTCAATGGCATTTTGACAAGATGGCATAGTGGAATGAACTGGGTTCATTCAATTTATTTTTATCTCCACATTAAGTCAGATAACAAACTGTCAAAATGATGTCCATAATTGGTTCAACATAACTGCTCAATCACTTTTGATGACATCTCATCAAAAAAGTTCAGTTGACTTCTTAGTTAGTTATTTACTATACTTTACTCTGCTCTGTGCAGTGGAAGTGGATGTGTTGTGTGCGGTCTGTTGCAGCAGTAGCAGCAGCATCAAATGGAAATGGAACGACTTGTGGGGCCGACATTAAGATTCCAAAGAGCACTTGGAAAATTATATTTTATTAGTTCGCTACTTTGCGAGTGCGGTTGTTTTGTATTTGACAGCAAAGCATATTGCAAATGAAAAGGTTGCAAATGTAATTGTCATTGCAATTTACTTCCATAATGACAGAAATTGTTTCATATTTATGGAATGGTGCGGAGAAAGGGGAAACTCTGTCTTGCAATATGTATGTATATAGGTACCGTTGTTTTCTTAGAATTTTGAAATTATATTATTAAATAATGATATGCAAATTGAAAATTTAATTAACTTTGTTTGGATCGTAGGTATATATACTTGGAATGGCATTTTAATGTGAAAAAAGTGAGAACTATATGACATTTAGATCGATGTAAAATAAAAATATAAAATAACGATGCGGGAAGATTTTCTGTTAATAGAATTTAATTTACATTTTGGGATAGTTACCTAATAAAGTTTAAAATAATGAGCATTTATGTATAACTGCATCCATTATTAAATTCCTGCTATTCTTTTAGCACTTATATTATACTATAGGCAGATGCTTAAACATTAGACATGCTGATTAATAGTTTAAACAGAGTAGGGATTGTTTTCGCATTGAAAAATATCTGGATTTGTCATGATCAAGAGCTGTAAATGAGCACTCCCATCTAGCTCTTAAAGGGGGGCACAATAGATCTTAACGTCGCAGTGCAAATATTACCCCAAATATTCATTCATTCATTCATATCATGATCATAAGGAAATGTATAACAAATAATAACAATGACCACAATTCCTCTAACTTAGTTTGATATATAGGTACTAATTAATATTTCATTTTCAGCATCATTAATCTCTATGACATTTAGGTTAGATGCTAATTGTTATCAATATATCGATGACGCATATCCTTTCACAACACAAAAGGATTTAAGGTTAACTTCCATCGATGATTCCTTTCAATACTTCTAATAATATACGAGTACCTACATAATAGTACATATATACAAAATAGCCATATGGAATCATGGAAATGTTTACCACACAAAACATCTCATTTTCCATAATAAAGTATAATGTAACATGTTCATAAGCCACCACACACAATATATATTATTTATTTATCCTTAATATATGTACATATATTTGCACAACAGAACCATGCACAAATATAAAAAAAAAAAAATAAACAGAAGGAAAATGAAAGTTTAAGATATCCTAAAAAAGAGGTTGATGTGGGTGTCAAAGAATATATAAGCAGATGTAGACTAACTCAATAAGTCTTTTGTTGTTATTTGTTTGTTTTGTTGTGTGTCTTGTTTTTTTTTATGTTTGTCTGTTTGTCCTTCCTCTCTGAATAGCTTTAACTTTTTTATAATTTTTTTTCAAGGACACTCTCTGCATATAAAAAAGCTTTGATTCAATTTTTTGTTTGCTTCTGAAAGGATGTTGTTATCTTATTTTAGCACATTGAGTTAAGGTGTTTTTTTTCTGTATGTGAAATTAGGTGATTAAGGGGAACACTCGTGAGTTTCTATAGAATTTTTAAGTATGAGTTTTATAGTACAAGACAGAACAACACTGTTCAAGCGAAACAGGATAAGATTGGCGAAAAATGAAAAAAAAAAAAAGGTAAGTTTAGGGAATGTACGATAAAAACTTTGATTATCACATCAGGTGGAAATAAGTGCCGCAGACAGTAGATATTGTGGAATTCTTAAAGACTCATGGATGCCGAGATGATACTGCGATATATGTTTATGCGTAAACGACGTGTTTTGTTTATGTTTTTGCATACCTATTTAAAAGATATTTTCTTTGGAATCTTTATTTATCATTTTAACAAGAAACCAGACCAAACACATGCATGTGTATAAATGTAAATAAATAAAACGTAACACTGCATTGTACAAACTTGTTTTTGTGGTGCAAGGCAAAAACGTGAATAAAATAATAAATCCATATTAATAAACGTTGATTAGCGATTAGTTATGTTTAATTCGTGATTTAACATGAAAAAACAAAATTTCTGTTAATTGACGTTAATTAAATGCATGTAAGCTAATTTACCGAAGAAGATGGTTTAGTGTAGAAATAAGCAAGAGATTTATCTAATTTGTTTTTGATGTGTAAACATCTATGCTGGCACACTGTGGTCCAAAAATCTAAATGTCGTGGCAAAAAACAAAATTCGATGTTTTTTTAATTTATTTTAATTTCTTATAGAAATATAGACAGAGCTTCAAAAACAGCAAACAAAATTATTTTAAAAGCTTTCTTTTTGAAAAAAGAAATCTTTTTTAAATAGTTTGAAGGAAAAAAAAATAAAACACGAATTTATTTATTTTCTTTATTACAATTATGGCATATCTATGAAAATCTTACTTTTCTTCAATCTTACGTTGTTGTTTTATTCGTTATAGTAAATTAAAATTTTAAATAAAAAAAAAAGTTTAATATTTTTAGGGCCAGTTTCACAGTGCACACTTAACAAAATTAGTGGCACTTAATTTTCCCATTTTGGCACTTAAGGCACAGTTTTACTACCTGAGTAAGTGGAACTTAAGTGGCCAACATCGGAGACTTAAGTGTCACTTATTCCGATAAGTTTACTCTGTGAAATTGGGAATTAGTTTTCCATATTCGGCACTTAAGTGACACTTGCTTCACTGTGAAACTGGCCCTTAATAATCCACTTATTTCATCTTTAAGGCACGTGAGATCTCAAAAATAGCTGAAAAAGAGTTATTGGTCATTTAAACAATTTATAAGATATGTCGATTAGCCACAAAATGAAAAAAAAAATATACTGTTTAAATACTTGCTAAAAACATAAAAATATGCTTCGTTAATTTTATGCATCCACTATTGTAAAAAAAATTATTTTTTAACAGCCGCAGCCTTTTTTTTAATTGATTTTCTTTAATTCCTTTTTCTGTAAATTCCTTTTTCAAAGAAAATCTTAGTTCAGTCTATGATTTAGAAACACCCTGTCAAGCAATTTTCTTAAAAATCGCTATTTTTATTTCCTTAAAGAAAAAAAAAATTATAGCGATATGTTCAAAAGTTATTATTTTTGCAACCAAAAAAGTCATTTTGGACCACAGCAAAAAGTGAACTTAAAACGTGAGCCTAACGTGTAATACGTTACGAGTCACACATAACATTGTAATTGGGTACGTCCCGAGCCCAGCACTCACAATTGTTTTTTTTTTTAGTTTTCAAAAATCTATAGCATAAGGACAAAATGATTTTGTACCCCCCTCCCTTTCACCATACACATAGAAGCAAAACAGAAATCCAACAGATTTAAAATACATCAATCTACAATCGGTCCATTACTGTTGGGTGGTATGATGGATGAAATGATATATTTGTATAGATAATCGAGTTGCATATCGTTTTACAAAAGCCTCTGAAATATCTGCAATGTGCATCAATCCATTCCATCAATATGTTGAATATTTTAATCAAGAATTCGAAATCAAAATGCATTGCAGTAGCATTGGGGCAGCGCAACACTCAAGTTGTAAGATGAGAAGATTAGATTGAATTGGTTGATGGATGGAAAAACGCGTAGGTTGGATGTCGTATGTTTGACAGAAAAAAGAAATAAATCAACAACACTTATACTCATTTACGTGAATAAAAAAAAGTAGAGAAATAAATAAGTTTATCTGGACTGTAAAATTCCCATTGAAGATATCTATGTAATGTACATATAATTCGATCATCAATTTGAAAATGATTCATGTTCTTTTTTAGTTGAACTCCATGAGTTTTATTTGCTTTTTTAAATGCAATCTAAATATCATGAAACCCACGCATTTTATCTTTGAATTTTGAAAATTGAATGGTGTCAGTATTTTGTCAACACATAACCCCCATCATGAGTCTTATATTTACTTTCCATTAATTGATCAATATAAGGATGTTCATTTAAATTTGTCATTTTATAGACGTCCTTATCAGATTTTCAATGTTGGCACCACTTTATACTTGCGAGCGAAAAAAAAAATTAAATGTTCACTTCGATCAAAGTGTTGACAAGAACTTTAAGTGCACTTTGAGACACTTTCATCCTCAAACTCTAAAGTGTTTTGTGGTAATCGGAAGAATTCCGAAATTCTATCCTTTGCACTTTAAAGAATGAATAAAAAGCCACCCAAAATATCCCCACATATTTTAGCTGAAGAATATTTGCACAGCTTTTCAATCAAATTCTGTTAACTTATATTCAATCGATACTTGATAGAGGTTTACCCATTAAGTCAACAAGGATTTAAAGATTTTTTTAAAATTTCAAAATAAAAGGTTATTCAATAGAATTTGTGAAAATTTGTATGTTATATTACTTAAGGACGCGACGTGACGAGTCATATTATATCATATAAGGGATGTGAAAATTCATCACAAATAAATCCTCACCAGGGATTTATTTTATTTTGTAGCTATATATAGCTAACTAGCTAAATCCCAGTGTGTGATGTGGTGGAATTCAGTGGTTAATTTATTTTCTGTTAAAAATGACAGAGATGAGTTTGTTTGCCAAGAAGAACATAAATAGACAGGCTAATTGAATATAAGTCTTTATTGTGGTTTAACAAAAGAAGCTAATGAATACGATATATGTATATGTACATATGTTAAGTTGTGGTGTAGACAACCATGAGAAATTCAATTATTTTTTGCTTATTTTCTAGGAATAATTTATAATTTATTGGGAATACCGAAAATTACGAGAATGAGTAAGCTTGAGCTAATGAAAAGTTGACAAAAAGCCTTATCAAATCAAAGTTGAGAGACTAATAATCATTCACATGATACAGTTTATGTTTATACGAGGAGTATAAAAGAAAATTGATGATGAAGGTATTTTACGTGCTAATTGGTAACTGGAATGCTATTTATTCGTTAATTGAATTATTTAAATTTATTTTGTTGCTTAGAATTGTTACTCATTTCATTGATTTTCTACTTAAATATTTTATTTTAGATGGCACGACAATTCAATTCAATTCAATTCAATTCAATTCAATTTAATTCAATTCAATTCAATTCAATTCAATTCAATTCAATTCAATTCAATTCAATTCAATTCAATTCAATTCAATTCAATTCAATTCAATTCAATTCAATTCAATTCAATTCAATTCAATTTAATTCAATTCAATTCAATTCAATTCAATTCAATTCAATTCAATTCAATTCAATTCAATTCAATTCAATTCAATTCAATTCAATTCAATTCAATTCAATTCAATTCAATTCAATTCAATTCAATTCAATTCAATTCAATTCAATTCAATTCAATTCAATTCAATTCAATTCAATTCAATTCAATTCAATTCAATTCAATTCAATTCAATTCAATTCAATTCAATTCAATTCAATTCAATTCAATTCAATTCAATTCAATTCAATTCAATTCTATTCAATTCTATTCAATTCTATTAAATTCTATTCAATTCTATTCAATTCTATTCAATTCTATTCAATTCTATTCAATTCTATTCAATTCAATTCAATTCAATTCAATTCAATTCAATTCAATTCAATTCAATTCAATTCAATTCAATTCAATTCAATTCAATTCAATTCAATTCAATTCAATTCAATTCAATTCAATTCAATTCAATTCAATTCAATTCAATTCAATTCAATTCAATTCAATTCAATTCAATTCAATTCAATTCAATTCATTTCAATTCAATTCAATTTAATTTGATCCAATTCAATTCAAAATATTCCTATAACTTGTTTAATCAACATCTCATTCTGCGGCCATATAGCGAAACCAAAGAATTCTTCCTGGATCTACCAGTCTAACACCGTCTTCTGCAGAAATAAATTTAGCCAAACGTCAAATAAATTATTTATTTAAGTTTTCATTACAAGTTCACTTCCAAATAGCATTCATGCGTCTAACATTAATAAATCACCACGATCATTGACCATTAAACTAAAATCTTATGAGATCAAAAATTGTTACCCTTGGCGGGTTGTAATAAATATTATGATCCTGTAGTACAACATCACTCATGTCTCGCTCCATTTGTCACTTGAAATTATGCTCCAGAGATGTTAAATTGCGTATACCTATACAAAATACATGGATTGATGGTTATGGACTATCGACTTCGACATCATCCAAGACAAGACCCCTGAGGAGTTTATCTGGCATGGAATGGCTTCGCGCTGCCGGCCGCCGCCAACCAACCATATAGTGTTTATCCATAATCCCCAACTAGCTATATCTTTATAATATGTATAGGTATATTCCCGTATAACTAAACAATGATCAAGTTTTCTTATAGTCCACCCTGGGTCTGCACTCTGCATCAAGATGTTTTTTTTTGCCACTGGCAACTAAAACTGCAGCTCGAACATGCCGTGGCACCCTGTCGATATCGGTAAGTGATCATGAAGCAACCCAAATGGGTGGTATATTTCTTGTCTGTATATGAAGTGGATATACCCGCAGTGCAAATGGTAAACATATTTTTAAGTTTTCGACTCGATAAAAAATCGATGTTAATAAATTTAAATGCATTGGAGTGCTGAGTGGTGTTGGACGTCGTCGTTTTCGTTTCTTAATGCATCCTCTTAATGTACCTATATATACGTTAGTCTTTTCCACGTTGAACAACTTCATTTGAAACTAATTCACTGCAAATAAATTTATGTATGGTTAATTGGACAAAATGAATGGTTAATCGAAGATTATACAAGATTACTAATGTCTTATTTTTCTAATTGCAATAAAATCAAAGATTATCTTAGTATGAGTATAGGGTACGGAATTGCGGTGATATTTTAAGAACTTGTATAAATTGTAAAAATAGATAGGTATATCCTTTGAATAATAAATTTCTCAAACTGGAGTGTTGTTGCTGTTAAAAGCAGACAAATAAATGCTTTTAATGCTGGAATTATATAAATAAAATTGTCTTTAATTTTTGTGAAAAACAAACACATAATTTTAAAATTGTTTGCCTGCCTGACTGTTTGTCCGGGATATTCTTCGAAACTATACTGAACTAATTTTCATGGGACTTAATACAGGCAGATGAAGGACTTCAAGGAATTATTTAATTTTAATAATATCGAAGGAAAATTTACATACATATGTATGTATAATGTGAATATAATTAAAAATTTAGTAGGAATACACAAAATTTTTAACAGAGTTACAATCTTCAAAAAACACAAAAAAAGTGAAGAGCCAAAATTTTAATAATTTATATATACATATGTAGTTCTGGTAAAAATATGATGCATTAACGGATTAGTACCAAAATTATGGCCGTTTTTTTACAAGAACCGTAATTTGGCTTTTTCAAAACTTTTGGAGTTTTACCTTATAAATCCAAGGTGATTTGCGTAAGATGTATCAAAACACTAGAGCGAGTGTGTAAATTGGGTCAAATCCAGAAACAATTTCTCATAGGAGCCAGGTCTACGATCCTTCTTTTATATTTACTACAAAGTATTAAATTTTCAAAAAAAGAAAAATTTTTAAATATACAAATAGAAAAAAAAAATCTACGACAACACTAACAATGTCCATTTCCCAAATCCATTCTTTAATTTAATTAACGAAAAATATAACGGCATTAAGTACACTTTAAATTATATTTTTTACTTAATACCTACGTACATATTATATTCCTAAAATGATTTTAGTTTAGAAGCTGAAAGATGTTGTTATCACTTCACTGCAGTATAGTATAACCATGGCTTATCGTTTTTTTAGCACACTAAAAATTACTTGCTAAAGATATACAAAACATAGGTAGCTATTTGTATTTATAATCAATTCCAAAACAAACACAGAAACATATGAATCAGAAAAAAATATGTGCTTTCGGCTTTGTTGAAAGATTTACAACGAAAAAAAAAACACATGAATCGAAAAAATTAAATAAAAACATCACCACTTCTATTGCCTACATAGAAGATTATTCTATAAATACCTTACCATTATCATCATCATCATAATACTATGTACAATGAAAGTAATTTTTATGTACGAGTACGTACATATATAAGAATATGTAATGAAATATTTATATTTAATCATAGACCTCTATAGTCAATATATAGGACAGCAAAAGCTTTTACTTTTCTCGAGAAAAGGCTGGGTATATATAATTCCCTTAAATGTTTGAAACTTTATATCTTTTAAATATTGCTATGGGACATTATGGCCTAATTAATATTATAGCTAATTAACCGAATAACTTATTTCGTATGGTGTCAAAATAATTAAAGACATTTGATCCTTTTAGATATGTGAAATAAAGAAAGAATGAACAAGGTTACGAAAAAGTTCTCACCCTTTCCAAGATGCTATTATTTTTGCAAGTGGCGGCAAAAAATCAATTGAAACAATTATTCCTTAGTTTTTTAAGCCGAAACCACAAATATCTCATGTGGTGTGTTGTGGAATGGTGTGTTGCTATGTCTTCAATGTATTTTATATGCGTATATAGAGCCACATTTTGTGGTGCGGCTTGTTGTATCGGAAATCGGAAGCAATCTTTTTCCGATTGCGCAATACCACGTTGCACTATTTTTTTTGTACAAAAAAGAAGTAAGTCCTCAGAAAATGAAAATAGCGAAAACAAAAATTTCGGTTTGCAATACAAAACTCTTATTATATTGTGCACAGTCGCCGGCGTCACGGCAAACTAAAACTAAAGAGTTTTCCAATACGAGGTTTCATTTCGAATAGCCTGCTATTTGGATAGCTGTCACTTTTAAAGCTGTCATCATTTGACATTTGACAAGTAAAAACTACGCCATTACTAAAAATGGAACGATACAAGCTTCAACAACGCATTGAAATTGTTAAAATTCACTACAAAAATGGCGCTACGTGCCACACAAGCAACGAAACAATCGCAATTTTTCAAGAAAAGTTTCCTGACCGTGTTATTTCTCGAAGAGTCTATCAATAGGCTACCAAGATCTTGTGATTTAACACCTTTAAGACTTTTTTCTTTGGGACCACGTGAAAGATTGGTGCATCATCTAAACAATCCACAATCAATTCAAGACCTTAAAGATGGAATTCGTGAAGTTATCGAGGAAATACAGCCGCAAATGTGCGAATTGGTCATGGAAAAATTTCTTTAAAAGGATATGATGCAGCAACGAAAGGCGTGGCTGATATCGATTTCCATTGTTAATGGCTTACCTTCCTCTTTAAAATGAAATAAACATCCATTGATTTTTCTTAAAAAATATTCGTTATTTTTTAATATCAAAATGATTATTTAAAACCCTGTACTTCACAACAAACCACACGAAATAGGTGTGGTTCCGGTTTTAGGAGTAAAGTGATTGAGCGATTTCAATGTATTATGTTTTAATCAGAATTTTTAGAACTTTGAATTTTTAGAGTTTTTGATTGGTCAGCTGTCATTAACAGTAAGATAACTATTAGTGACTTTTCGTTACGTTTAGTTACGTATATCATCTGTATTTTCACTTTTTTCGACAACACAAATTCAGAAAGATGTAAAACATATTCCCGCCTACTTATGTATTGATTACGTGCGTATTTTGTATCTGCTTATACTTCACAAAATGTCAAAGTGGAATTGACATTTGCCGCCATTTCCAAAATTATGAGCCTCTCCCGATAGGGTGATAACTTTTGTGTTACCTTTTATGAACAATTGATGTTTTTTTTAATTTTGGAAAAATATCCGACTTTTTTAAATAAATACAATCTTTCGTTCTTCTTTTCATTTAATTAACTTTCCTCAGGGAACAAACATTTTTTGTCTTTAAAGTCTGACTCTAAAACAAGGCAACCCGCGTAATGCATATTAACATACGAAATCTTGTAAAACAATCGGCTAAAAACTTGTCCTCACACAGTCAACTAGTGCCATCGTTTAGACGGTGCATTATTGCGCAGTCACTGTCAGTGGCTATTAAAGTATGGTTTGTCTCGAAAATCGCAAGAGCGTGCAGCCTCATTTGTTTGCGTTTGATCTATTTAATTTTGCTTACATAAAATAGATCTAAGACAAGAATCTGTTTCATTATTTAAATAACAGCGAAATTAGTCTCGTGTATGTATGTACATTGTATATGTTTGAAACAAATTTCGGTCTCTTAAGCGTCACGATTTTTTGGTATCAAACAGAGGTGGGTTTTTTTCCGTCCAGTACAAAAATGGTGGGATTTTTTTTTCGAATCCGGTGGAATTTTTAAAATCTCATCTGGCATCACTGCTTCTTATTTGATCTCAATTATTTTAGTTTCTGCAACATATGAATCAAAAATTTAAATTTAATTTGATGCAATTACTTTACTATGAATATACTACTTTATAAGCGACTACCTATACAAAAAGCCAAAGCTGTGATTTCGTGGAGCTTTGGGTATGTGTTGTATAGAGGGTGTAGTGGGGGAAGGCAATTGTTACGCCTCGAATCCTGGGAATGGTCGGGGAGTGTTTGAAAATTGTCCTTTTATGTATATTGTATAGCCTTATTTACGATGATCTGCGTCAATCTAATAAACAAGCTATAATTCTAATTAAAAAAAATAAAAATGGCAAATCCCCCCGAAACATTAGTATGAAAGAATATCCAAACACATGGTGAAAATAAATACATACATATATACAAACTGATGGTAGTTATAGGTAAAAACACATACATCAGCGATACTTGATGGTGTGCGTATATACAAACCTTATAGATAACCCTTTAATTTAAACATACAAATTACAAATCTACTTAAATGAAACACATTGTTGCCTCCAAGCAAAAAAAATAAATTCGTTATTAAATCGATAAAACAAAGATTATAGATATAGGTTGGTACCTACTCTTAAACTCTTGGCATATATTTAATTTTGTATTCTAATTAAAAAAATAATTTATTCATTATATCTCTCATAATTATTTCCACAATAACCCTTGTTTATACTTTTCATTTGAAAATTGATTGATATAAAGTTAATTTTCTGTAAATATTTAGACACTAAATGTCAACGCCTTGTTTATCTTCAAAAACTCAATTTGTGTCTGTTTTATATACATAAATCAAATAATAAGTGGAATATATTTTTTCTTTTCTATCTCACAAGACAAACAATATATTCCAACTGTCTGAGAAACTTAAAGAAATTCAATAAAATGTATACAAAATACAAATAGTCTGATGGGATTTTCTTCCACAATCTAGATTATAGATGTTCGAAAGCAAAAGATTATTCCCCAGGGTTCGATATCAGAAATTGTATATTGTTTCGCTTTCTTTTGTCAAATCAAACTTTATCCCAACTCTCATGTTTTATTCTGAACATTGTATAGCTACACACAGAATATCTAAAATATTATCTAATAAATGACATTCGAAATGAAATAAGCATGAAGCAGTCCTGCATTTTAGTTGCTTTAATATATTTTGTCTGTATTTTATATAGCAAGCTCACCTATAGATATTAGTTGTACCTATACCTATGTACTTTGTGTATACATTTGTTTTTTTTTTATGTTGAGGAAAGAATTATCGATCATAAATTTAACCGCATGTGGGCCACTTGACCGCCTCTGTACATAAGGATGTCAAGACAAGAGCATTAATTCTATATGTTCAATAGATGTACATTGTACACTGGTTTTAAGGCTATATCCAATGGTATTTACGATGGTTCCATATAATTTGTATAATGTATGAGCTTTCATGAAGTATTAAAATATTACCAAAGTGCTAATAAATAATTGTTAAGATACATTTCCAGGTAAGTATAGTTTGCCTTTATATGAAGCTTAAAAGTGCCATATGTTTTTGGCTTTTCATGCGCAATAATTAATTTTTTGAGACTAAAGGCATTAATAAATATATGAATATCTATCTCAATATATTATAATCTGCTTTACTCAAAGGAGCCTTCGAAGTTATTTTATTAGAAAAGTTTAGATGATGCACCAAAGTTACTTCGAATGACGTTCTCAATATATAAAATTTGTTCAATATTATACTTGCTTGGCATGTATGAATATTTTTCAAAAATATTATTTATGTACAATACATATGTATGTCTGGTATAGGAAGGTATAATATGAAGAAGAGTTGGTGTTGTTATAGATTTTCTTTCAAGAAGGAAGTCATAAATATTGTTCCGCATATACATACATATACTATACGAGTATGTATGAGAGGTATAGTATGTAATATTTCTTTTACAATGTTGTTTGTGACGTTGATTATCAAAGTCTAGATTATATTCAAGAATTTATGGCTTTTTTTTCAATATATTTTTACCCACCACCCTTGCCAGGATAATATGTATTTCTATTTATTTGAAAACTTTCTTTGGTGATATTATAAATATTTAATGAAATGTTTGAATAGATAACTTTTAAATGTAAATATACATAATATGTAATTTAGAGATTTCGTCTACCTTGAGCGTATGTGATATATGTATGCGTATTTTTAAAGAATTGTTCTTTTTCTGCTAGAATTTTTTTGACTTTTGCATTGACAGATACTTGATTTAAGTTTGAAAGATTTTGGTATGCCATTTAAACTTCTCATATAGCACATTAAAAAAAATGAGATCTCAGAGATTTTTCTCACAGAAAAATTGAACAAGTGAATCCAAGAAAGCAGAAAAAAAAAAAAAAACTTTAAAAATCACATACAATAAACGAACAATGAAAGAAACCATGCTTGTAAAAGAATGCAATCGTTAATGACTTTAATTAGATTACATTCATTTATTTCACTTTGAGACATCAGACTTTGAATTATGCAAACAAAGGAGGTATGATTGTTTCACAAATTGATCAAGTCTGTTTGAATTTTTCAATTACACTTTTCACATGTGTTAAATCTTCTTAGTCAAATGTGAAGTTGTTACTTGCTTGACATATATGTATGACAGTAAATGAAAAAATTCGGGCAGACTAGATCAATTGGTTGAGTGCTTAACACACCATGGTCATCCAAAAACAGCGCATGTTCAAATATCAATAGCCGTGTTTTATTATCTACGGTCCTAGATCAGGATCATCCCATGAAAATAAAACGATACGGATCCATAATGACAACAGTGTTGTATGCTCATCTCTTTTTTTCTTATGTTTGTTTATTTTTCATGTAGATACTGTCTTCTTTCTTTACACTACAGTTTGTACTCCCTACCGACTAAAGAGCCGTCTACTCGTCATAGTAAAAACTTATTTTCGAATCTTTAAAATATATCGGGATACAGAGCAGGATCCAAAGTTGTTGTTGTATTACGTGTTAAAAGATAAAACACGGCTAATATAGAATCAGTCTTGATGAAAGTCCAAGATCATCAATTCGGCATCGTGGAAAAAAAAAATGCAAATTTCAGAAGGCTCTCTACGGCATACTTACCGAAGATCTTCGTCACCATCCTTACAAAGTTCATTTGACAAAATAACTGAAGCCTAAACTGTCAGCTGTCAAATTGTTTTTTTTTTTAATGGTTGCCAATACTTTACTACACCAATTTAAATTTTGTGTACATTTTGGGATACTCTTTAAATGAAAATAAAAATGAGCGTAAAGGCTCCTCCAAACCAACGCGAAACTACTCTCGACTGTTACTATATATTATTTTACATGAGATTCGCTAAATCGCATCGTCACTTTGGTGTGGGTATAATGTCATTTATCGCCCTGTAAATACATTTTTACAGCCGAAATTTTTGTCGTCGTGTCGTTGCGAATGTGTCTCGTTGTTTTGTGAGAACCTTAAAAAGGAAAAAAAATCAAAACCCAACAAAAATTTGATGACAAAAATTCATTTGGTCAAAAATTCACCTAATCAAAAAAAAAAAAAGCTTATAAATTTGTTAAAAATATGGGTCTTTTAATTTTTAAAATAGAAAATTTATTTCTAGAAAACTTCACCCTGATTTTGTGATTTTTTTCTAGGTACAATTTTAATAGATATAAAAGTCAAAAGCAAATATAAAATTAACGATCGGATTTATTAATATTCAGAGACATATAGTTGGAAAAATTGTAAGAAAGTTTTAAATATGTACTGAAAGTTAGCATACCAATTATTTTTAACTATCCCTTCTGAACATAAATATGAAAAATATTTAATACCCCATTACAAATTACCCGTTACACTTTATTAAAAAAAATTATATAATCAACCATTCTTCTTTGAAATTTGTTATTTGAACAAATGTAATTACAATATACCTAATTGATTATTACATTTTTCTATGATTACAAATTACACAGAGTAATAGGTAATTCAATATATTATTTTATTATACAATTTACAAAGAGTAATGGATAATTAGATTTTTATTTACTACAAAGAGTTATGTGTTGGTAAAATGTTTGTACATAATTACAAACTAATTGATATTAATTGGTATTTAACAGTCATACATACGTGCCAATGAATGTCTTTTGGAATATTGGTATAGTTGAAAAGGAATTCACAAGCAATGCAAAGAAAAAAAAGGTTAAAATGAAACATGAATCTTTAAAAAAAAATTTAAATCTAATTATTCATAATTTGGTTTCTTATAAATGTTTTCAAATTGATCAGCAAATTATTTTAATATTTCAATACCTATAGCACCTATAATGTGTTGATATCATTCTCGGTTCTGAAAAAAATATTTTCTTATAGCGAATGTACATATGTATAATCTTTTTCATTTCGATAAACTTGAATGGTTTCTTTGGCCGATTTTTAAAATAAAAAAAAACTTTTTTTCAATCCGATATTAAAAATCTTTTTCATTTATTATTATTTTCTTTTTCTATAATATCTTTTTATGGCTCCCATTTACAATATTGATTTACTCTCTTTGCTATATATATATAAACTACACCTTTCTTAAGGATAACAAATTTTCCAGTATAATAAATTATTCAAAGGTAAGAACAATATTTACCTATGGATAGGTATATAATTCGACAGCATAGCCCTATGATGAGTGATGACTAAATAGAGCTGAACCTACGTATATACATCTATAAACAATTATTTAATTGCAAGAAACGCAAGTAATTAATCATAATAAGGGTCGTTATATTATTCCTTGCGAAACTATATAAAAGTTGAACAAACAGCTCCTTTCTAAATATTTTTACCTTGCAAAAATTACCAAGAATACTCGTAGGTTGGGATGCTTATATGTATAATTAATAATCACATTGTAGGTAATGTGTACTCATTCCAACAACAACCGCAATATTTCCCACACTATTATATACTATAGTATAGCTCCTGTTGTTGGTTGCTATAATTACAATTGGATGTCTAAATATCCAGTTCTCCTTAGATACTCAAGACAAAAAAAAAAACACAGATACATTCGTATATACGATTTTTTAGAAAGCCTACACCAGACTCGATTCAGAGAATAAAATTAATTAATTAGTAAGCAATCTCGATGGTATAGAGTGGTAGTCTTAATTAAATAAATGTTCACACCACTCATTTTATAGACGTCGTCGTTGTCGGTCATTGAGTTTAAGCCTCTCCCCGCAAGTTCAACTTTTTTTTTCTCTCCTTTTATTGTTTGCTAAATTGCAGCATTATCTTCCAACTAAGGATAATATTCCTCGTTGAACACATCTACAGGAACTTGAAAAAAAAATGTAGACATTTAACCCATTCAAGACCGGTGGCGTGCGGCGTCTGATTAATTCTAAATTTTCTTTTCCTCAATCGATTGAACCTCATGGCTCAGATTGGAGCATATATGCAGGGGTGAACTTTGTCAAAAGGAAAATTCAGGGCGACAGACATTAAAATTGTAACGATTCTAACTGTAATGTAAATGTAGATGATATCAAACGAACCACAAAAATTTTGCAAAATGAAAGTTCTGGTCCTGACCATATGTCAATTTCGGATTTATTTTAAGGACGAGTTTAGAAAAATTCAAATTTATAACAGTTATAACAGTTTTTCTCCATTAAAAGTGTGTTCGTGCATTAATGAGGAGGGTCCTGGAAAAGGGTTGGGTTCGCTTTTTATAATCCCGTTTTTTTTAATTATCCCGCTTTTACATTAAACACTAGCAGTCGAATTTCTTAGATTTTTGTCTACTTAGACAATGTCTAACTATTTTCAAATTGATGGAAATATGCTTTATGTATTAAAAATAAATATCATATTATTCACGGTTGTGTCTATGTTAGGCAGCTATAAGACAACAATAAACAAGGTTCTTGAACACATTTTCCAAAGTTGGACAGTCGTCTAAGAATTAGACAACGTTTATAAATAAGACCATAGTTTTCTGTTATTAAGTTAAATGTATATGTATTGTAGAAAACATGTTTTGCGATATTTGACGGGATTTTAAAAAGGATTATAATACATCGGTATTTTGAAAAAGCGGGATTCCGATACGCTCCTCCTGAAATAATGAGGTTCATATTAATATGTGTCATATAATAGATTCAATCCACTCCTGTAACTCAACAGTTCGTCAACATTCTTGATATAGACAAAAAATGAAGAAGAAATTTCAAGACTTAAGCCTGGAAACTAAAGATTTTCAATCACAATGTGGAGACAGTATATATGCAATAGCCACCCGAAGCATGTGGCTTTAATCCGACGACGAATCCATTGAAAAGATTCTTCAGCTTCAGTGAAGTGTCATTCCTTCCGTGCATCATGAGGAAGATAGATTTTTTTTTTTTTATATTTTTAAGTTCAAGTTTCCCGGTGTATCGTGTGTGGATATAGAAATAAAAAAAGAAAAAAAAAAAGAATGTAAGACACAACGTCCGATGGGCAGGAGATTTATCTAAAACTGTTTCATAAATTATTGTGCTGGACGTTCGTTTGGTAGGTATAGCTATTGATGCTTGTTGCATTAAAAGTTAGAAGACAAAAGGCTACAAAAAGCTGCAACAGGATATAGAGTAAGTACTATATAACGACCTGGAGTTATTTTTCAGGAATCATGATCTTGTTTGCTTTGACATTATTTGTGAGTCCAAGCAATCAAAGAGTATAACCTACAGCTATATATAACGCGCTAGAAGATATCCAAGACTGGAGATTATGCTGTTCATGGAGGTATGTATATTGTTTTTACGAGAAATGTTACCCAAATGAGTGAATATCTATCCAGCTGCTGGCTGGCTGAATTTAAAAGAAGGCACATGAGACCCGCATTTGTTATACAGATGTCCCCGAGGGCACAAAAAATAAACTATTCAAGTATAACCATTTATAGAAGTGCTCGGAAGGGAACCGACAGTACAACGGCTCGGCGTGGTGGCGGTGACTTTGGCTTTGACTGTTTGCCGTCCCCAGAGATAGATATTAATGGCACTTTGTGCGACACCTTGGGATTTAGTTGGAGCACCTATATAACATTTTTATGTTTGGAAAAGATGAAGAGCAAGTTTTGTACTTGCATATAGGTATATAGGTATGCGATAAGAGGAGTGTAAGTGAGTTTATCTATATATACGATGTCTTGCTATAAAACATTTCACCAAGTAGGTAGCTGCTGCTATATTGAAGGAAAAAATATTGAAAGTTGTCTTTGGCTTGGCAGAGTAGATGATGAATGTTTTTGATCTTGGTGCGATGGCGTCTTGAGCTACTCTTCCGATGATTAACATTGTTCTGAATTTAAGTTTTTTTAATTTGAATAATTGCAGGTATTAGGTGAACAGTACCACAGTACATCGATGGATGAAATCACCCTTTCAGTCAGGCTCATATATAATATAGCAAACTCATATATAGTAAACTTAATACCTTTACATAAATCAGTTTCGATTTTCGCTGCAAACGACTAAAGTCGATTCGGTCAGTTAGTTAGACTTCCCCCCACCTGTGGTAAGGAGTCTTTGGTTTGAAGATTAGAACTTTCTAATTGCCACCAGGGCCATTGGTACCTGCAATATCTACAAGTGCCTTTGTCTGGGTTACGATAGCCACCAGGGGCGAAGTACCGCTGATCCCTAAGGCCAACAGGAGCGTAGTGTACCTACAGAACCGAAGACCATCAGGGCCATTAAACATGATGATTTACCAGTGCGAAAGCCTGCTGTTTCTGAAAGCCGTCAGAGACGTAAAACCTGCTGATCATAAAGCAACCAAGGTCCAAGGGCATTAAAATCTGCTGATTTTCCATTGCTTTGACATTATTTGTGAGTCCAAGCAATCAAAGAGTATAACCTACAGCTATATATAACGCGCTAGAAGATATCCAAGACTGGAGATTATGCTGTTCATGGAGGTATGTATATTGTTTTTACGAGAAATGTTACCCAAATGAGTGAATATCTATCCAGCTGCTGGCTGGCTGAATTTAAAAGAAGGCACATGAGACCCGCATTTGTTATACAGATGTCCCCGAGGGCACAAAAAATAAACTATTCAAGTATAACCATTTATAGAAGTGCTCGGAAGGGAACCGACAGTACAACGGCTCGGCGTGGTGGCGGTGACTTTGGCTTTGACTGTTTGCCGTCCCCAGAGATAGATATTAATGGCACTTTGTGCGACACCTTGGGATTTAGTTGGAGCACCTATATAACATTTTTATGTTTGGAAAAGATGAAGAGCAAGTTTTGTACTTGCATATAGGTATATAGGTATGCGATAAGAGGAGTGTAAGTGAGTTTATCTATATATACGATGTCTTGCTATAAAACATTTCACCAAGTAGGTAGCTGCTGCTATATTGAAGGAAAAAATATTGAAAGTTGTCTTTGGCTTGGCAGAGTAGATGATGAATGTTTTTGATCTTGGTGCGATGGCGTCTTGAGCTACTCTTCCGATGATTAACATTGTTCTGAATTTAAGTTTTTTTAATTTGAATAATTGCAGGTATTAGGTGAACAGTACCACAGTACATCGATGGATGAAATCACCCTTTCAGTCAGGCTCATATATAATATAGCAAACTCATATATAGTAAACTTAATACCTTTACATAAATCAGTTTCGATTTTCGCTGCAAACGACTAAAGTCGATTCGGTCAGTTAGTTAGACTTCCCCCCACCTGTGGTAAGGAGTCTTTGGTTTGAAGATTAGAACTTTCTAATTGCCACCAGGGCCATTGGTACCTGCAATATCTACAAGTGCCTTTGTCTGGGTTACGATAGCCACCAGGGGCGAAGTACCGCTGATCCCTAAGGCCAACAGGAGCGTAGTGTACCTACAGAACCGAAGACCATCAGGGCCATTAAACATGATGATTTACCAGTGCGAAAGCCTGCTGTTTCTGAAAGCCGTCAGAGACGTAAAACCTGCTGATCATAAAGCAACCAAGGTCCAAGGGCATTAAAATCTGCTGATTTTCCATAGTGTGAAATCCTGCTGTTTCTAAAAGTCACCAAGGGCTTAGAATCTGCCGATCTAGCATCATTTACTAAATTTAAGATTCATATTAGTATACACGAAATAAAGGTTTGAATAAAATTAAATACTATATTACGTGTGCACTTATATTTAAGAGTTGTTTTTTTTTTTGTTGTAAGGTTCTAATGACCCTTTAAAATTGAAGTTTAGCTTTTCATAGCTTTTTCATTTTATTTTGTTTCAGTCACAACGGAAATCAAAATCAAATCTGTTAATGCAGGATTTCTGACGTATTGTTTGACTGATAATTTAGTGCCAAAATCCCAAATAAAACATAAAACCCTTAACATGAACCTAATGCGAATCAAATCTCGACGTAAAGTTAGGCCCGCCATCAGGTTTGAATCAGAGTTGCCATCTCTTGAACTTGTTCAATAACATTTAAAAATGTATGTAGCCCACAATCGGAGCGAAAAAAGAAGTCAAATACTTATACAAAAAATTCTCTCATAGCTTCAATCAAAATTTATTTTTATACAAACAACAGAGAAGCTGGAATGACATTAAAATGAAGATTGTTGCGGTTAATTTGAAATGTTATAACCACTGAGTAGACTACCTATATTCAGTGAATAAAAAGTGGTGCCAAACTGTGGAATGCGTTAAGGGTATGTTTGAGGGGAGAAAAGCTTTTTATTTATAATGATTTATTTGTACAACAAAAAAAATATCGCCCAAGATTATATTTGGGGTATTTATAGTTGGGTGGCCTCGGTGCAGTGAAAGTAGTGCTTGACTGCTTGCCTGGATGTGTGGGTTGGATCCCCAGTCCAAACCTAATTTCTCAATTCACTGTGCCATCAAAAATCTATCCTATCCTTCTATTCCATCTAACATTTGCCTAATTTATAAGACCCTAGGTCTTACTGGCATATATGTTTGTGTTGTTTTTTTTAAAGCTCAATTATGAAATTACTGTCAGCAAATTTGGAAAAAGATAGCCCAAATTCCGATAAATAGCCCAATCTGGCAAGCCTGGTTTTAATATAAATGGAAGAAGTAACTACTTGATTCAGGGCTCCGGCACTTAAAGATTTCTTTTTTCAATTTTTAATTTTAAGCTGTAATTGACCTAGTTTAAAGTTTATCTGGTTCAATAAATTTTAATGATTATCAACACTTTGCTAAATTAATGATTAACTTTTAATTACATCTATATGACTGCAAAAACTTGCACTTACAGTAGTTAGAGTCAATCAAAATCTCAACAACATAGTCAAGAAGTTTTATTTACAACTCATTATCAATTAATCCTAAAATGTAAACTAATTGTTCTCAATAAACTTTTCTATTGGATCAATGATAATAACCTATGTTTCTATCACATTATGGGTACAAAATACAGTAAAACATTTAAAGCATGCATGATTGCTTGGTGTATTATCAAAAATTCTTAGCAGTAATTTTTTTAATTATCAATATACAATTGATATACTATAAGGCTTTTGATTTTGTATAACAATTGATTTTATTAATAATAATAATACAACTTAATATCGATACTTAATATCTATTTTGCTATTAATTTGAAACCTTGAATGAGATTAAGATTAGGTATACCTATTCAGGTTAATTAAATTATTTCAAGATTTAATTTTTTTCACATCAATGATTAGAAACAAAACTTGATTTTGTTATTTAATTTTGTAAAGATTATAAATTCATAAACTAAACAATAACAAGTAATAATAATAGTCAAAACGAATTGAAATGACCAAAGTTTTAAGGTTTTTGGCAAACAATTCACAAAACGAAAACAAACCATTCCACGAAAATATGGTCTTATTTTTGACTTATTCGCATACATATATGCAATTTTGTTATAATTTTGTAATCTGGTGATCCTCACTAATTCAAACAATATTGCATTTAAATTAAAACATAAACCGATGTTGGATGCTTAAATTTGCTTCGTTCCGCAACAAGTATCAAACAGTATTAGACTCAGTGATGCTAGATGAGATTTAAAAAATCCCACCGGATTCGAAAAAAAATCCCCAAATTTTTGTACAGGACCGTAAAAAACACCATAACAACCGCTCGTGAAACCAAAAATTGGTGACGCTTAAAGACTTACGCTTATAAGACTAAGAGGCAGACTTTAGAGACAAAAAATGATTGTTCTCTAGGGTAGGGTAATTGTTTTTCGTAAATTAAAACCAAGAAGGAAGATTGCTGTTGCAATGAACAGAAAACTTGTTGTTTTTTTTTTAGGACAGAAGAACGAAAGATTGTTCCTCTCTGCTTGTTTGACAGGTTTTATTTGTCCTTTTGCCTGGAAAAGAGCGCTTACAAGAGATAAAAGGTGCTGACGAGTGACAGCTGACCCATAGGTACCTTCATGTTTTTTTTTTTTTATAAATTCTTGTTTGAAAATTATTATTGCCTCTTTATATGATATGATATGAGTTTTAAACAACATTATTATATTATATAAGACCAATTTTTGACATATAACCAAGGTAATGCATATAACATTTTGATTGTATGAGATTAAGGATCACTTTTATGGTTATAAAATTAAATTTATTATGAGCGTGCTACCTGTTTCGCACATATCTACGTAAATACCTTAAAATCCCGAAGAAGCTAGAACCGTTGTCTATTTTGAAAGACTATAAAAGACTTTATTGTTTTTGGAATTTATAATGCTTTAAAGCTTTTTAGTACTGTGGATATGGATACTACCTATGTTTTGTAATGAGAATAAAAAATTCGCTTTAAAAAATGCTTCAACGACAAAAATAAAAAAACGCTAGGCATAAAAAATGTCTTAGCTGGGTTCTGGTTCTATATCTTTTTTATACAAATCTATCAATCTTTGGAGATAAGACGCTAAAATTTATTTATTATTTGCTATCTATGAGACAGATTTTGTTTACCTTAATTTAATTGAAGATGAAATCTTAAATCCTATGTACAATCTCTCAAAAGTAGCTATTATCTAAGAAAAAAAAAAGACAAAATAACTTTCATCGGTATTTACTATTTACCCAACACAGTAATACCCTGTTAAGAGAAACGGCAAAATGTCACAGGCTTTCTTCCACTTAAACGAACCCCGCTTTAGTGAAATAAATTTCACTTAAGCGGAATCCGGATAAGTGAAAAAAAAATTCACTTAAGCTTTTAAGCGGAAATTTAAAGCTAGAAAAAAAATGAATTTATCTTTTGGAGTTGCCTAGAAAAATTTAAATAAAATATGTAGTTCTTTTTTTTAATTAAGTGTTTTTTTCAATGACAAATGAAAAATTCAACTAAAAATATGTTTCAGTTACCCAGGTTTTTCACTTGGTCAACAAATATTAGAGGATGAAAAAAGTGTTTGTAGAGGATGAAAAAAGTGTTTCAGACAAGCGGGTTTTTCTCCCAAACGGGTTTCTCTTAAGCGGTTTTTACTGTAACAATAAATATTTTTCAGTATATTTATTGTTTTAATGTACCTTGATAACTTTTTTATGTACCTTGATAATTGCAGGAACTTGAGCTCTTGCGGTGCTCTATCATATAAATAAACAAATAACTTTAGTGGCGCAAAAGCTCGTGTTGAACCAGAGGCTAGTCATTAACAACTCTCAACCATTCCTGTCAGCAGAAATGCATTGGCCATTGCATCTTTAATTTTGTGTTGATTCCGAACCAGAACAAAATTTCCGTGACACATTTTCTAAAAAACGTGCTTTTTTATCGTGCCATACAAAAAACGGAAAATTCAAAAAAATTCAATTGTTGGGGGTGAAATACAATCAAAAAAATAAATATTCGCATATTGTCAAAAATAAGTCTTTCTGTCTGTTTTTTACATTATTTGGAGCAATTTTCCTGAAATTTCTTTCCAAGCTAAAAATGTAAAGAGAAAGAGCGTGCCATATGGAATTTTTTCGTGTCACCGCTCTTGCATTTTCTAAAAAAAATTGACTTAAAATAGAAAAAAAAAATTTAAAGCAACGGCAACACTTACAGTGTCATGTTTTAAAAGCCTTTCTTTTTTGTTTTTAAATCAAATTATTTTAGTGAATAGTTTTTAAAAATTTTCTTTTCAAACTCAAAAATTTGATAAAAAAAAACAATTAAACAAAATTTTGGAAACTAATTTTGTTAAAATTTTACATAATTGAGCAGTATTCAAAAGCTCAAAACCGATGCTTAAATGTCTCCTAGTTTTTGGGAAAATTGAAAACAACAAAATGTACCTACTATTTTATTAGTAGAAATAGTATTTTTAGAGCAATTTAAACCCAGTATTGAAGCTAAATTAAAGGAAACGTATATACAGATTACAGGGTGATCGGTATAAGGTGCACCAAAAAGCTAAAGCGAGTAGGTTGGGTTAAGACGATAAAAAAATCGTACAGGAGGGGGGTCTATTTCCCCCGTTTTAGGCGGGAGGGGCAATTTTCTAAAAAATTAACTTAAAACAGAAAAAAAAAATATTACAAACAACGGTAAAACTTACAATGGCATGCTATACCTTTTTGGAAAATGGAAAGCCAGAAATCTCTTCTTTAATATTAATTTTAAATTAAGTTGTGTTATTGAATAGTTTGAGAAAGTTAATTTTCAAACTCGAAATTTTGAAAAAAAAAAAAATAAAAAAAAAAAATTTTTAAATAATTTTTTTCAAAATTTTATGTAATTTAGTATAATTTTTGTTTTCAAAATTCAATGCAGGGTTTTGTTTAAAAAAAAATCGTTAGAGGGAATTATTAGAAGCATATTTGGGTTTTTCGCGAAAATTGATGTGGAGCTAAAGCCGCCATCCATCTGGGATTTTCTAAGAATATTGACAAAATAAAAAAAAAATTAAAAAAACAACGGCAACACTTACTGTGTCATGTTATATCTTTTTTCAAAGCCCGAAATCCATTCTTCAATTAAAACTTTTTTAAAAACTAGCTATAAATTAAAAAAAAAGCAAGCAAGACATGTTATTAAATTAAATACAAGAAATATAGTGACTCTTTTCTTCATAGATTTTAAGAAAATCGTGCGCAAGCGTAAAATATAACAATTTTGTTTTCTTTTTTTTTACAGCAAAGCGGTATACCTTCTGCGCGCATTCTCTTGAAATCTAACGCTTTAACGAAAAAAAAGTGTCTGAAGAATTGTACACGGGATTTCATTTCATCCAAATTGATAGTTCTCTTATTTTACTCCTTTCACCCTTCCAAAATCACAGATCCAAATCTAAGGTAGGTACTTTTTAGGAAAAGATTTACACATACAAAAAAAAGCTCACCACCAAAATTTACATTTTTTGAAATTTTTGCGCAATTAAACTCAAATTTTCCTGGGTTTAGGGCTGTGTACATCTGAGTTTCTGAAAACTAACAAGAAACTTGGAGACCAAACAATGCATATTAGGTACTTATAATACAAATGCCTTTTCCGCACCTTAGTTTGAACTAAACCACTAAAATACTAAACAAAAACCGTAAACAACGTTGATAGCAAAATTAAACAACAGCTATCAAAGTTCCTTATTCAATTCTTCATCTTATTTTCGAATATTATGTACCTATTATTAAAATATCCACAAAGAAAATCTCCTTACAAATTTCTGAAGTGTCCAGGCAAAGGAAGATAATTTTAAAACCCTTCTTCAAGTACTTAGTTTCTCCATGATCCACTTATGTGGGTACTCAAATATATCTACTTCAAAAATTCACAATACAAATATTAGATATTTATTGAAATCGTTCCACTTATAATTTTCGATCCAAGAGAAAATCGCAATAAAAAAAAAAAAGAAAAACAATCCAACCCTAAGTTATCATCACAAACCTTTGAAGAATAATACTTGTTATCCCTTTCATATTCTGTCCCAATAATGTGCTTTATTCTGTTTTCAATATCCAATATGTTAGATACGTACGAGTTTCAATTTTGTAAACAAAAATAATAATACAATAAAAATTATTTCTCCAAGATCTAATATAAACATGAAATGAGCCCAGACAATGGGAGATTTGCGTTTACCTTGAAAATCCAAGAAATAATTAAATTGTGTATCCTTGTCGGCTATAGATGTAGAGTATCAATTTGTCCTTTAAATCTCCTCGAATTTAATCATCTATTAAGGTAATCAAAAAGCGCAAACAATTTGATTTTTTGAACTTTGTTAATTATTTTTTATTTATTTAAATTTATTTGTTGATATATTTATTTATTTTCACTAAACTCGTTTTCACTATGGATTTATTTTTATAACTTTTATTCTCCTCATTTAAACGAGATGCTTAAATATTTAAGCTGCAAATAACTGAACTCTCATAAATAATAGATATCTGAGGTACTTCCAGCAATTTATGCGCAAAAAAGTTTTTTACAATTTTTTTGTTATAATTTTTTTTAATTTAATTAAATTTGATAATTTATTTTATCAATCACAAAATTTAAACACAAAAAATTCAATAACGTAAATTCTTAAATAAATTAATGAATTCGCGAAATTCACTTCATCTTTTCGCGAGTGACTAACGCGGACTGAAAATATCTTTGAAGATGAATTTCCTTTTTCCCGTCAAATTTGCAAAGAAGACTCTTTCGGCGCGACGGCTCTGGACTGGACACAACCAGGTTCAATCAATTGAAGAAAGCCCCACGATAGCATGGTGCTATAGTTGCTCTGCTATAGTGGCCCTGCCCAGTGCATTACCATCTACTGTTACCGTGGCGCCAAAAAAGTTTATCAAATTAATAACACCGAAGCTTTAAGATGAAGCTTTAGTCAAGTTGGTTACGACTTACGATTAGATTGTTACATTACAACTGAGAGAGTTAGGTTCGAAGGTTGTGTTTTGTTTGAGAGGCATGTTATGAGCGTGCGTGCTTTGTATATTCATTCTTCTGATAAGAAAGAATAAAAACACGTGCTTCTTATCAATACATATTTATATAGTTCAACAGGTTGCAAATTGCAATTGATAGCTAGACTACTGATAGATATAGATACCTATTACCTCCTTATATTATTGCAGCGCATAAAAAATATTGTTTACTTTTTCTAGCAGGTATGCATGTAAGTAGCTCTACACACTTGAATTTAAAAATAAATATTTTCGTATCTATCTTACTATACAAAGTGATTTTGGCAGAGGTTGATGCAGTGGCGTAGCGTGGCAGGGGCAAGAAGGGCACAGACCCCGGCTGGCAATTTGCTTGGGGGCGGCAATTTTCCATGGCTGCAAATTTTAATATATCCGCAAGGAATTTCCTAGGGGCGGCAATTTTTCAAAATATTAATAAATAGTTGACGTTAGTGTAAAAGGTTTTTGTATGCTCTGTTTTTAGTTAAGTTGGTTACGGAGTTGGAGTGCGGAGTTACGGTCCTTAAATTAAGATCCATTTTAGGCTCGGCAAATTTAAAAAAATGCAGAGTGCAGAGTGCGAAGTTGCGGAGTGTAGAGTTGCAGAGCTGCGGAGTGCAGAGTTGCGGAGTTGTGGAGTGCGGAATTGCGAAGTGCGGAGTTGCGAAGTGCGGAGTTGCGGATTGCGGAGTGGGGAGTGGGGTTGCGTGGTGCGGAGTTGCGGTGTGCGGAGTTGCGGTGTGCGGAGTTGCGGAGTGCGGAGTTGCGGAACTCTGCACTCCGCACTCTTCTACGCCACTGGGTTGATGTTTTGTTTTGTGTGTACTAACCACAAACACATTTTGATAAATCGTCTATAAAGTTTTATTTGTCTTTTATGAATAAGTATTTCGAGTAAAATAATAAAAGAATCTTTAGGCACGCTTATAAGTATTTATTTCTTTTTCACTGCTTATCTTTTTCTGCACTTTTATGACTGAGCAATCAATAAAATTGTTTAAAGTAAACATAAATGTTTTTAATTGAACAACAAAAATGTATCTTTAGACTTCATATTATATATTTATATTCATAGCTCATCCATTTACATATACCTTTCTAGTACCTATAGTTAGAAAAATAAAAGTTAATAAAATAAATGTAACCATCTCAAGATTTTTGGAATGAAATTACATGTTGAGGATTGACAGTTTCGATCTAAAACAATTTCTATACATTTATGATAAATTGGCAGAATCGAATTTATACTTGGTTGAAAATTATTCAAAATTACATAATTGAAGCGTTGAGAATGAGAAGGGATCAAGTGACATTTTGGAAGTTTTGAGTTATAATCGTTTAAAGTTTTACGTTTATAACTTTTTTTCTGAAATCGAGAGAAACTTATAAAATAGCCATAAAAAAAGAAAAAAAATGTAAAATTTTTAGTATATCAGCCAATTTTATTTAAATTCATTAGAAGTTGCTGTTTTACAAAAAATTCAGCACTTGACCCCTTTAAGCGAAAATGAGTTTAATTTATTTTTTTATGAAAAAGTGGTCAAGTGAAAGTTGGGTTTCTTAAAATTTGATTTTAGGCTTCTTTTTGCTATCAGGAATTTTAGATAATGCCTTTTCACAAAACCAACGGTGTTCTTGGGGTACAGATTTCATCTGGTCATCGAGATTTTCAATTATTTTAATAGAAAGTTTTTTGGTTTTCTTCTCTCTTGAGAAGAAATCTGGGTCTATAGCACTTACCACCTTTATGCAAAAAAACAATATATTGCTTTGTATTTTATCTTTCGGCTTTTATTGCATAAAGGGGTTAGGTGTGCACTAATTAAAAATGCGTTCTCAACTCATAGAGGTGTTAAGTAATCTTAACCCCCTCTTGCCTAAAAAAAACTTCAAAACAAACGTGTAGTTAACCCCTTTATCTGAAGCTAACTTTGTAAGTAATAACAATAGAGACACAAGAATTAGACCAAAATTTAAGTTGTCGCTTAACACTAGTATTGGTAAAAAAAAACAAAAAAATCGAAAAATGTCACTTGACCCCTTCTCACTCTAGACGCTTAAATTATCGAGAAAATTATATTTTAGTTAGATCGAAGAAGGTTATCCAATATCCACGGCGCAAATTTCAGAGCAAAAATTGATTTTAAACAATTATATATTTTATTTATTCTCCAGTAATGGCGAGGGGTAATGTTTATAATACGTCAGCAGTTGCCAGTTACAAAGGCCAGGTCTATTGTCTAAACGTTAGCACCTCAAGGGCTTGTAGGTACATAGATGCATTAACACATGTAATTTAATTCTTTGATCATATTGGTGCTTTTCCGAACATGTGCTTATCAATGTACCTACCTAGAAATATTTTTGATAGGTACCTAAACCTTGAGAATTCACACGAGTTTTATTCCACCTGGAACAAATGCAAATGTGGACATCGTTGTAGAAAAACCCATGTCGTTTTTAAATCTTTTATAATATCAATTTAAATTTCCAATGAAAGCCATAACTAGCACCTATAATTGTATACCTTAGCATGGTTTTTTTAAATTTTAGCAATTGGGTTAAAAAATACCCAACAAAAACTTTAACGGTCTGATGAAAATAAACTAAGTCTATATACCTACTTTGTATTGTTTACCTAAATTAATCGTCTGCAAACTTTCACTACACATGCAAAGAAAACACACTTCCATCGCATTAAAATAATATTTTTTTTGTAAAATGCTTCTCTATAATATTTACTTTAGTTCTTGATTTTCATATCGGCAGGAGCTTGCAAAATTATAAATGCTCTGGATTTTATTTGAAATTATAAATCCACATGCGATATTAAGATTTTATTGTTCTAATCGGGCAGGTGGTATAAGAAGGAAATTTAAATGAATGGTAAAAATTCTTATTGATTATTTTAATCGAAGAAGAAACGATAAACAAATCAGTACCTACTCTTGAATTTGGTTTGTTTTTATTTTTATTGAAACATACATTTATCTGTTTATCTCTTAAAAAGCATAGAATGTTTGTATTTTGAATGTTAAGGCATTATAAGAGGGAAAAGTTAATTCTCACAAGGCCAATTGATGTTTTTATTTTTGTTTTGTTTTGGTTTTTGCCAGTATCTACACTACATACTTATGTATATGTAGATAAAATAAGTTAAGTTAATTAAAATGATAAAAACGATGACAGAAGAGACTCGTCGGTAATAATAATTACTAGCCCATCGGTTAAAACAAAATGTGTTACGTAATCAACGGTAAAAATTACATAGTTCACTATGTTAATTCTAACGTAGTCAAGTCGATTAAAATAAATTGTTTAAAAGGTTATATTAATGGAGAAACTTGCTTAAATCAAATAGTTATACATATTTAGTTAATTTCAAACATCTCTGAGTAGATCGATATCTATTTATTTTCCAAATTTCCAAAACTGTTTGATATGGTTCCCATAGAATGGTTAAACTTATTCAAATTGTCTTCAAAACTATTTTGATTTATCTTGCTGCCTATAATAATAACCTACGCATGCTCAAAGCGCTTGTAAGAAAGCTGCGTTTCAGGTTTGTGAATAAACGTTAGAATAATTAATTTAAAATTTTCTCTTAAGCTGGTTTCGCAACCACAAGAATAGAATAAAGGCATATTTTGTCCTCTATTAAATTGTGTTCCTTTATTTGAAAAAAAAAATTCAAGGTCAATACCTTCATAAATATTAATATAACAAATGTTAGGCATATTATTTGAAATTACAAAATTGACATTAAAAACCCTCTCAGGTGAAGCAATTAAAATGTATAATCCTTAATAGGCACTCTAAAAAGGCCTATAATAACTATATATATATATATGTATACATAAAAGAGATATTTTCAATATTTATTAAATAGGTATATATAGTTCCTTAAAATTAATTAGAGACAAATTGTAGCAAAACGGTTCAGCAAATTACCTCTTCTCATGTTAAAGCCTTTTTAAGACAAAGGAGGAGTTAATTATTAGAATCCTATCTCATTTTGTTATACCAATAATTTTCGAAGGTATAGGTTAAAGAATAATAAAGGTAGCCTCTTTAAGAAAATTATACCTAAATGTAGCTATTTCTTCTCACAAAATAAATTAAATTTGAGGTAAAAGAAAGGAATAACACGGCCTCATTAAAACACCTTAAGAAATGTGGTATGGAAAATAAAATAAAAGGGGGGATTGGTTTTCATAAAGTAATAACGTGAGGCATAATAAAATTGGCAGATGTCTGAGAAAATATAAGAGTGTGCTTTTTTGCTAATGGCAAAGATAAAGAAAAATATAATTTAATATTAATATGAATGATGTGTGTTCAATTTTCATATAGCAAGGTATATATGTATAAGGTATTGAATGTTTTGTTGTCTACAATCTGATTTGCTCATTCCATTAGTGCCTAAAAAATGCATTATTCAAATACTTATTTTGTCTAAAATATATAGTATTTTTGTCCCGAATATCACAACAACAACAACAAAAAATTTAAAAGGAATCTGGAAGGAAATATTCTGCAGTATGATGAATTTTACCTCATGTCGGCTCAAGTGGATGTGTCATTCCAGGAGAAAAAAAGTGATGGCAATCTGAAATATCTTGCTGCAGATAGTGTCCCATATATGAATTTGACCGATGAGAAATTAAATTTACAGTAAGCTAGTCACATTTTAATATGGTTTCATAACAAAATAGGTAAACTTTCGAGTTTTTACTTAGCACCACATAAATAATCACCTTGATTACTGAATACTGCAGCGGGAGTCAGCAGTATCCCCACGCTGCATACAAATGTCTTGGAAAAAAATGTTGCAAAATCATCGAATTCTAGGATTAAAATGTTGTAAACGTGTACATGGCAAATGCAGCGACGATTTTACTTCAGCACACGAAAGGTCACCGCGTTATACATGAAAAACATGGCAATTATCATTCAATTGCACACATTTTTGAGATGCATCCGATATTTCACCAAAATGTAAAGTAAACCTGGCAACTTAAACAGCTGTGCACCACGAAGCAGAAGAAGAATGTCGGATACAATACAAGAATTTGTCAAAACGATTGAAATTTCGCGGATCTATGTCAAGACGCTTCATGTGCAGAAGTTCTTTTTTTCTAGAACTGAAATAGCAAACAAAAAAGTACAAATTAAACCAATTTCTTATGCACAAACCGGAACAAATATAATGGGAAAATAAATTTATTGTAAATTTCCCATCTATCCAATACAACAACCATTTAATTTAGTACTGAAGCTTTTTATATATTTTTTCAAACTTTAAAGCTTTATTTCTTTTTTTAATGTTTATTCGGACACGATTTCGTATTTCAATGAAAAGCCTTGTGATTTAGTTTCATTTTTATACACTGAACCGCTTTTGAAAACTATTGACATTGGTCCTGGGTTTGTACCTGAAATAATGTTTTTTTTTTGTATGAAGATTGCTTCGAAAAACTTTTGAGGAATAACAAAACTCACTCAAAACACTGAGTCCATTTATACTTTTGCCACAAAAGTAATTTGCCCTAACTTCGTTTTCCAACACTTGTGCCTGTGGAATCATAAGGTAGTCCTCGATACGTCCTTCGGTTGACAATTGGGGATAACAGTGGTCGTTGGTTTGTGAGAAAATAGTTATTCCGTTTGATTCTTGCCCGAGATTAAAGTTCTCAGCATCAATTCTGAAATTATAGAGTAAATAAAATATTGAGCTAAGAATGGCGATGGAAAAAGAAAGTGCTCACAGCAATCCAATTGTTGAAGTTGTCCTCCTAAAACACATAACATAATTCATATTCAAAGGATACATTCCATTTCCGTCGTTATAATTAAAGGACTGAATTATTCCTTTGTCCTCTGGATAATATTGATCACATCCAGCTGGAGCCAAAAGGAATCCATCTTTGTCAGACGCACGACGTGCTTCTGGTATTGCCATTCTAAGATCTACTCCTTCAGGACATTCCAACTGCTTAACTTTAAGATCCCAGGAAAGAGGTGGTAGCTTTGATAGTCCTTTTCTTTGGGCTACCTGGAAGGTGATTGCGATAGAATCGATCCCAGCTGACCTATTGATGGGCAAATAGATATGCTGTGAACTTTCAAAACCACACAGTTTGAAGTCACCGATCGAAAGGTATTCATTGGTACATTCAGGAACTAACAGACCATTCTTTTTACTTGGAAATTCTGGTTGAGCCAAAGACATGGAAAAATCTATACGCATCTTTAGAAAACAAATTATTTAAAATTTGTATGTAGGTATAGTTAAATAAAAAAAAAAATAATAACAAACAAACCAACCTGGCAGATTTTTTTGTTCTTAGCCAAAATAGTGTATTCGCATAAATTCGGAGGAGCAAATGGAGAAACAATTGATATTTTCTTCGATGAGCTGGAATCACCACAAACCATTGAAGTATCCCTGGCCTTTCCAACCTCAAAACTTAGAGCAGCCAATACAAAAACACAAATAAAAAACTTCATTTTGGACGAAACTTGTGGCAATAACTGAATGGTTTGAGCTTCAAGCACTGAGGTTTTATCCGCAAAAGAATGAAGATGTAATCTTTCATTGGAACATGATTGGTTTTGTCTATCTTATCAATATACCACTTTTATATAATTATTTTTTAAATGAGGCTGATCTAAGGAATAACTAATATTAATTATCTTCAATGCATATACTTTTAATTAAAATGATACATAAATGCATGTAGCTGATTGAAGAACTTGTCAAGACAAAAATGTTCATCTTTTGTTTACGTAAGAAAGAAAACTGAACATTGCGATAAGAATTGGTTTCGAAATTATGGTGGTGGTCGGTGGAGGGTTATAAGGGTGGTGATTTAAAAATAAAGTGGTGGTAATTAAAATTATGTTTCAGAGACGGTGAAGACAATTTGACGACATATAATATTGAAAACTTAAAGAGTGTGCTCGTAAACGTCCTTGCGTTTGCAAGAAAAATTGGCTGAGGAGTGACTTTGATCAAAGGAAGGTCCAATCGTATATGGTGATTTGTGATAACTGAGAATCACAATCAACCAATTCAGTTCAGTCTGTGTAAGATGATATCAAAATAGATGGATAAAGAGCTATATTACAGGAAAAATGTGATTTCATTTTCCAACAAATTTGGGGTATTTGCAGCAGTACGACCAACTTACAAAAGTTTGACAACTTTTTCTGAATTATTTGAGTTAACCAATCATAAAAACAAAAATGAACATTCATGTGACCAAAAATGTTTACTATATATTACGGAAGATGAAGAAGAATATCGCGCAAGGACATCATTTTCGTTCTATTTTTTATTGCTCATTACAAACATTTGAAACACTCATTTTGGCAACCATGTTTTTGAAAAATTTAAATGAAAAGTATTCAATCGAATTGAATTAATTTGAATCACGGAAAACTCAATGACAATCACATGTTTCCGTTTCCACCCCAGATTTTGTACAAGCAGAGAGTTTCTATATTTGACGATAGCAACACCTCCTTCAAAACGATTATTTTACGATCATTTGACGATCAAATTGACGTTGATTTGACGTTTTCCAAAACGGCCTTTTGTGTTTAGTTTGTTTTAATTTTTTGAGATCTCAACAGATTTCTGACGCGCAAGAAAAGAAAACCAAGAAGATGAAGTGTTGCAAATAGTACACAACGCATCAAATTATAACTTTTCTTAATATAAAATATCATAGCCAGGGATTCTATGGGACGTTGGAATCGTTACCATCACTTATAATATTTTATGAAAGATTGCACTTTGCACATGCATATTCAATATAAATTTGAGTTGCTTTCTCTTTAAAAGTCTACACCGTAGAACTCTCCGCATAATAATATTATGTAGTTATTATGTAATACAAAATGAAAATTTAACCATTTCTGCACAGGTAAATAAATCTTGCAAGAAAATTTCTTCAATATAAATTTATTTCTATTCAATCATTTCTATTTAGTCTTTTGTTTATAACACAAAAAAACTTTAAGCAATATTAAAAGTTATTTTAAATCCTAAATCTTGTGGTGAAGAATATTGATCACTATTGAAATAAATCACAAAAGGTCCTGCAGCACCATCTGCAAAATTAAAAAAAATACAAATTATTCAAATATGTAAATTAAACATTTAAATTTCATCGCAATAAACTTACAAATAGCTTTTGTTCCTCTTGTTGAAGTTCCACAAAAATAAGTTGGCTGTAAGGCACCTAAAGTCGATGTTACAACTGCTCCTGGAATCAATAGATAATCATCAGATCTTCCTGTTGTTGGAATCAATGAATGGCAATCAGTGTCATAACCATTATTAGCTCCTTCATTGGGGAGTCCAAAATCTGTAAAAGTGAATCTAAAAAAAAAAGTTAATGTGATAATAGTTTTTTTTTTTTTTTAATAATTCACACTCACTCAATTGCAGAATCTCCTACTAGCCTTTGGAAACAAATGGCGTAATTTAAATTACTCATATACGGTCCGACACCACCGTTGTAATTAAAAGACTCAAACGTGCCAGTTCTTTCTGTAAAATATTGCACACATCCTCGAGGGGCTAACATTGGCAGATCGTTGCTCTGGGAAGAGAATATATTCTTCAAGTCTTGAAAACCGGCATTTTTTGCAAATGGCAGAAGTCCTTTGCGGGTAGAAGCTGTGGGGCATTCCAGCTGTGTTACAATAAGTCGCCATCGAGAAATAGGATCACGACTTGGGAGATTGAAAATCAAATTGACGTTGGCATCTGTTCCACCAGCTACATCAAATGGGACATACAAATGCTGGCCATCGTTGTTTCCACAGAGTATTATATCGTTGATTTCAAGACGATCATTGCACTCAACGCTGTCTCCGGCATTGGCTCCAGTTGCTACCGCTTGAGGCTGTTGCAAACGGAATTCCTCCATTTCGATCTTAATTTGACAGACGTTCGAACTGTATGGCTCAAAGACATAGGTGCATTTAGAAGGAATAGTAGTTGGTGTCTGAATGAGGGTTCTCTTCAATTTTGAAGTTTTTCCACATTGAACATTTGCTATGGGAGAAAAAAGGTTAAGTTTTTTTCTATTCAAAAATATACAAATTTAACTCACTTTCACAACAAACACCATAGGTTCCACAAAAACCCGATACTGTGCCACCGTTTCGCATGCAGTTGAAGCGCGTCATGCAGCTTCCGGTGTATCCCGATTGAGTTTCACAATTGTTAAGATTCAGTGATGGCTTCTTCAAACGATTCCCTAGTCTTTTTCCAGTTCTATTGGTTGGAACTAATAAATTATTAAGGTCACCAAATGCCTTCGTAGTGTCCAAGACTACAATCACAGCAACCAAAAATACAGCGAGCTGATAAGCCATCGTATCCACAACTCAAAAGGTTATCCAGAACTAATTGCTGACGTGAGCTTGTGCGAAGTTTTTATACTCAAGACTGAGTTTGGTTGATATTTTAGGGTTCAATGGACAACTTGGATGATGGACTAAAACAATATTGATTCTGATGAAAATTCTAAGTTAAAACCGTTCAGTTATTTTTTTTTTTTTTTTTGTATTTTGTCAATATTTGTCTTAAGATCTCTTGGCCTGTTTAACTTTAAAGTTCAAATGAAATGTGAAATTAAAGTCGCCTTGAAAAAATCTTCAGAAGACCATTTAATTTCTTAAAATGTTGAAATCAATATCTATGGATATCGCTGATAGTGGGTGTGTGATAAGGAACGAAATAAAACCCTCCACCATCAACATAATGTACAAGTACCTGTACACATATATAGTTCTGTGTCGAAATTCTTTAAAATACTATCTATCTTGCAATGTATCAGAGGATGTTACTCGTCAGCTTTTTACTATACCAAGAACCAAAACTACATATATAGGTACAAAGTGCTAATTGAAGTACACAACTTTTGGGCGGTTTTTGTTTTTTTTTTTTAATGTAAAGATTGGTGCTGATGGAGATGGTAATAGATACAGAATTGTTCCAACATTAGTTTAACTGAACCGCACAGTGGTTAATGGTTTGTTTACATTTCTGCTGAAAGACAAAAACGAAACAACTCTTTATAGTGCTATATAGCTAGCTGTTGAAGGCGGCTGTTGATGTTGGTTGGTATGATGTAGGTACCTTCCTCCTTTCTATATATTGTTTGCTCTGGCATTAGCGATGTTTGGCTTTTTACTTTTCTTTCGATTTGGGCGTTCTTTGCGGGAGATAATGGTTGTATTTTAAGGTGGAATTTTAATTAGACGTTTGACATCAGAAGATGTCTATTGTATTTATGGTGGTCTATAAGTAAGTAAGAATGTTGGTAATTGAGATGTCTTATATATATAGAATAAGGTTGATGGCTTATTTGGGGTTTAATTTGAGGGGGAGGTATATGTGATCTTTGTGCCATATAAGCTACTGTTTCTGAGAAGATTTAGGTGTGTAGTGATAATTATGCTGATGATATGGTGAAAATGAGTTGTCACCTAGATGTTACTTTTGACTAGGACAACAGCTTTGAGGAAGCAGTATAATAAACTTTTAAGTTATTGGTAAAATTATAAATTGGTTCATAGTTAAGTATTTTATGAACACAAGGTAGAAAATGAAGATGAATGTTATTAGTCCTATATAATAGGTTTGTTCGATGTCAGCCCTGGGGCGCACTGGGTCGCCCTGAACTCGCTTTGAGGTGTTCTATGAAACGCTTTTTCCAACCTGGTTATTTGCACTGTGTTGATGTGTGTTCGGGGCGAGCTCCGAGTGACTCTTACGAGACCTAGGTTTTTTCTTGGGGCAATTCAGAGCTATCAAAATTAAAATCAGCTGTTGGCATTCAGGCAAAAACTAGTGTTGATGATAAATTTCTTGGGAAATATGAGATTATTTGTTGATAATTTTTGTTATTTATTTATTTTCCACGTAATTATAGAAAAAATGGCAAAATATACAACAGTCTATGAAACAGTGAAATGAACGAAAAAATAAGATGGTGGAATTTTTAGCACTGAAGCGTTCGATGTAAAATAGCAGCCCTGAGTTTTTTGACAATTGACTGACATAATTCCCCAGGTCACCCTAGGGTAGAGAACATCTAACAAACCTAATGTAATGATATCTTTAACGATGATATGTCAAAAATTCAAATTGGTAGTCCCATAAAATTTTAACCTTAGTTATAGGTAGGGCGCATCACCAGAACACTCCGATTCTCATTCTCCAGAAGGGGGGGGACCTTTTTTTTATCTTTAAAGTAAAGTCAAAGATCTCGGTAAATATTTGTTTCATATAGAAAAAGTTTTAAGACAAAAATTGTTAATCATATGGAGCAAAATTTAATTTACTGCAAGCAGCTTTTTCGACTGCAAATGGAGGAAGTCAGTGGACTCTGCAATAACACATCAAACATCTGGAATACGCGGATGACGAATGCGCTTACTCTCTCATAGGATCATGGATCTCCATCAAATGGAGAGAAAATCTGAAATCGTGGGGCTTATAAGATCGATATGGCAAAAACTAAAAGGATCAGCCTTAGATGTTATCCTCGTAGATATCCAAGTAGATATTTTGGGACAACCTCTCAGACATGGTAGAGCATTTCCAATATCTTGGGAGTATTGTCTCTATATGGTGGTGAAACTGAACTGGATATAAATGGCCGAGTGGAAAAAGCAAAGGCTGCATTAGGAAAGCTGTCCAAAATATGGACAAAACCTTAAAGACCAAGCTACGACTGTTCCATTCCAATGTTGAATCCCTATAATATGCTGCTTTATTGGTGCAGCCTGTGGAAAGTCACATCCGTTTTCACAAGAAATCTGCAAACGTTCGTTAATAGATGTCTTCGAAACATTCTGAGGATTTTCTGGCCCAACCGTATCCCCAATGATGAACATCATGCAAGAACAGGTCAGGAATCCTTATGAATCTATTATACGCTTAGAAAAACTGAGTCAAGCGATGCAATGGAAAAGTCATCTTAAAGTTTTGTTTATTTAAGGCAGTCAGTAGGTCATTTGACTGCATTCTTTTAACAGCGAAAGTCAATTTACTGCTTTTGAGTCTTTAAACTTTGGTACTTTAAATCTTTTCGAATAAAATTATTTATTTTTGATAGCATTCAATTATTTTTATAAATTTTAAAGCAAGGTTTACGGTTGAAGCCCAAATTCACAACGAAACGTAATTGCACAGTAAAATAAGTCCGATTTTTTTATTTAATTGATTCATAATTTAAAGACTGCTATAAAATGGCTTTCTGACTATCGAAAAAATCAAAAAGTCAATTAAGTATACCTACTGCAATTCAGTTGAATGCATCATATGTTATAATATTCAAAGACAGAATACAAACATTTACAGTTAACTATGGTTTTTGAGTTAAGTTAGTCAAAGTTTTAACTAGCTATTACGAGTATTTTCATTCCTTACAATAACATTTGTTATTTTTTTGTATTTGTAGGTAAATTTCCTGCAGCCAAAAATTAAAAGGACAGGTCTGGTTTTGTTCACAAGACCCTCATTTATAATATCAACGGAATAATCCAAACGAGGAAAACGGAGAGAATTGTGTAAGACATATACATAAGTCTCATTAAAAACATTAAATACTTTTTTTTTTTATCAAATTATTCAAGATAATTTTCTGTGAAAAAATTTCGTGATCACTTAGTTAAAGAATTCAATAAAAAAATTAAGATATTTAGGGACAATTTTAAGAATTATTTTAGGTTTAAAGTATTTTATAAAGAATATTAAATTTTATTTGAAAATCAGACGAAACAGTCTCAAGAATATTGAACTTAATTTTCCTTTTCTCTTTTCTAATTTGACAATTGGAAATAAAAATACTTAAATACTTTTAGTTATCAAACATTTTCTAACCTTTTTCTATTCCACTTAAAATTGACCCTGATAGAGTTTTAAGACCTTTCCATCATCGTCAGAGAGTGTAGAGTTCTTTAATTAGCACATAAAAAGATTAAGAAAAAACAAAGAAAAAAAAATAGTATCTCAAAAGCTCTTACAAAATTTTAAGTCAAAGTAAGGATTGTAAAGTATTTAAACATTGATGCACCGAATTTCTCCTAAACTTATACGTCTTCTTGCCCGCATGTCCATGATGCGTTCCCCGATGTGTTGTACAAAAACCTTGCCTTATACTGTCCAATGTCGTCATCATTCGTCCTTCTATACCAAAAGTTGTTGTAGATCCAAAAAAGAACATCATCATCTTCCTCTCCTCATATATACCTACCTATTACCTACCTACCTAAACCAAAGTGTACAAATGCACTATAAGAGTTACTACAACAAATGGATGCACGCAACCAGCTGCCTTTGGAGTACCACCATCAGCCAGTAAATCACTTTCATAGAACTAATGTAGTGTCAAATGCATTTCCAGAGCGAGCGTGTACTATATAGAAGAAGGACAGCGACATCGGTGGCAGTGGCAGTGGTAGAGTGAAACTCAAAAAGAGGGAGGAAAAAGTAAACTCAAAGCCTTGTCAGTGATGAAGGGAGTTTGGTATAGCTTGTGGAATTGGGTGCCCTTGCACCAACTACTACATTTGCACATGCACAACCTTACAACCACTGCACTTGTCATCGCTTCCTATATATGAACATACTCTTCCCACCCCCATCCCAATTTTCGTCAACAACCAAAACGAAATGTGCAAGGAAATCGTATTAAATATGCACACCTTCCTGCAGGGACATAACGATTGCGAATTTTGTAGCAGAACGAAACCAAACCAAACTAAGTCGAGAGTCGAGGATCGCCCTTTGCTATATAGCATATCTTGGTTGGACCGGACATTGAAAACTTTCCAACAGACTCTTCTCATCTAATCGACCAATATACCCAGAGCTAACACACTCTCCCTCCCCTTTCACCACTCTAAAAAAGTTTAAGCAGTACTGTATCACACTTCAGCACTTTTGTCCTATCCACATGTTATGGTCCATGCTTGCTCTGATACAGGCAACTGCTTATAGCTTATCCGCCCACCCCAAAAATCTCTCAACCATTTGTGGATGATGGGTAAATAATATAAGTTTCCCGTAATGTCTGGCGTATCTGTGTTGACTGTTTGCGGGAATTTTGTGATTAAAATATTTGCATACTTTCTGGTGGAAAAGAGCTTTGAATCAGACCCGGCCGGGTTTGGTTCGCCCGAAAAATTCCAACAAAATCTGAGCTCAAAAAGTTTCTCACCACTTGCAGTTTTAGCAAGTGTTCCCACTTTACAAAAGCAAAAATTAAAACAAAAGAATTTATTATGATTTATTGAAAATTCTTTATGGACTAAGTGTCAATATAGGTAGCTGACCAACGGTATTAAATGGAGTCCTTTTTTTAGACCTACTGCAGTAGCTACACACATGGAATGGGAATTCTGAATCCTGGTCGAGACCATACCTTTGAGACTGCTCACTGGGGTGTCGTCTCTTTGATACGCCAAATCTTATTGTTTTTGTTATTAAAAAAGACTATTGTCCGACAACTGTTGTCATATCCAATTAATGGTAATTTAAAGAAGCACTTCTCTTGGGAGCTTCCCATATCTCGATTTATGTATTATCCACGGAACTAAAATTGTCAAATTATAGAGGAAATAAGAAAAATCAGTTATAAAAAAAAAACTTTAAGAAAAACTTTTTAAATTTAACACAAATTGAAAATAAAACAAAGTGGGAACTTTGGTATAAGAAACTTTCGTTGCATTTCGCTCTATTGCAGCCACAATATTCAAAGTTCAGAATGAGGGTTTGTTTACCCAGAAATGCACCCCAAAGGGTCGTTATACTTCAACGATATAAAGGAAAATGAGAGCGCAGAGAAAAGGATCTAAACCAAACAAAAATACCAACAAAAAAACGCTCAAAACGAGAATAATTTCGGTCATCAGAAAGGTCATTGCGATTGCGATTTCTGGTTGGATGGCTGCAGCAATGAGTACGGCCAATTTGAGGGAGTCAACAATGGTTGTTCAGAAATAATGCCTCCCATGGTGACGGGGGGTTTTTTTTTTTTTTGCTCGACCTGATTTCTGTGGATCTTTCTGTCACACCACCTACATACTATATTACCTACTACACACTGCTGTGATTGCAATTGTCACTGCCACTGTCATTCGAATGACTGGTCGGCAGTGTTTTCGCTGGGCTAGTAGGTTTGTTGTGTGCGCTGATGCTCTTTTCTGTTCCGACGAAGACGAACTGTTAACATGGGAGCAGATATGTTTGGTTTTAGCCTTTTGTGTGATGCTCCTACTGATGATTGTTTTTTGTACCTATATGTAGCTCAGTCGTTAGAGGTGAGTAATAGCATATTACAGGATCTTCTTCAATTTGGTCGTTCTGCACTTTTGATGCCGAGTTAAGCGGTGCCTTTTCCTTTTGGCATATCTAAAATTGATGTTATGGGTGTATTTCTTGTGGTTGTGGTTAATTGAGCGAATGGGGGTAGCATGAATACGGAAACAGTTTTTTTTTGTCTGTGGTTTTCATTTATAGGGATGCAAATTTTACAAATGCATTACAGGTTGATGTAGGTTTGTTTAAATGGTTTTCTTTGTGGTTGGGCGATTTTGAAGGACACTGAATTGAAATCAGTTGATTAATTTGGGATATTGCTTTAGATTTCAGTCAAAATTAAGGATGATTTGGTATAACTTAAATAACTTTTTTAAATCCCATTTTATATAACAATACTACATATATTCTCTAAGTAGATAATCTGGAAAATTTGTAGATGAAACAACAAAATACCAACAGAATCTTTTTAAGTGTCTAAAGGCTTTTTTGTAATCAAAAACACAACCTACATAATCGCTTCTTCCTGCAGTATCAAAAGTTTTTGGAAGAATATATTACTACTGCGCCTACAGTCAATAATAGAATAGAAACTAGTTCGCCGTCATCGAAAAAACTTTCGAAGAAGAGAAAAATTGCTCAGCAGTATTCTTGGACAGCCTTTGACAAAGTCTGGCACAAAGGCCTGAAATTCAAATTAAGACAAGTTCTTCCTGATGGACTTTATATGATTTATAAAGAATATCTGGAGAATTGACTCTTTCGTGTGAGACATGGAAGATGGAAATGAGCATTTTGATTTCAAATGAAATAGTGGTGGCGGGGGTACCACAAGGAAGTGTTCTAAGTCCAATTTTGTACCTTTTATTTACACGCGATATGCCTCAATTCGTTTCAAAGTTGGTGTAATTGCAGTTCTTGTATATTAAGTGTTGTGTGTATAAGCTGATTTAGTACCTGGCTTTGGTTTGTGTTCCAAGAACCTGTCATAAAAATTCTACCTGTCCAATGCAGTAGCTGTTACAGTCGTCACATTTAATTTGGTATATGTCGGAGCATGGTTTGATTTGTTTTATTGCTTATTACTGTTATTATTTTATAAATTCGTTTTTTAAAGTTTGTGGTAGTGTATTCGAATGCTATGTATTTTTATCGGTGGCGTTTTCTTTAGTGGTTGTGTTTCTGTTTCTGTTTCTGTTTTTTTTTTTAATTTTCTTTTTCTCTTTATTAATTAATTTGTCTATCTCTATGATATCTTTATTGTAGTTGTTTGCTATTGCTATATCTTTTATTGTGTTTATTTCTTCTTCTTGGTCTTCTTCTTTCATGGAAACGCTGAAAAGTCGGTTGATTAAGGCGTTGAAAGCTGCCATTTTTTGTACATATGCGGGTGGTGGGAATTCTGATGATTTTATGATATATGTAGTTGTTGGTTTTCTATAAATTTAATGTTGTTGTTTTCTATTTCAGCTGTGAATTGTATTTTGTCATTAATGTTGTTGAGGTACTTTTTTAAGATTTCGATTTGTGTGTTTATATTTATTTATTATATTATTTGTGTGTTCCATCGAAGATAACGAAGGTGTCATCGACATATCTTGAGTAGTGTATGACTTTTTGTTGTTTTTTGTTGAGTTTCGATAGGATGTATTTATTTTCAAATTGGTTGGGATAGATGTCTGCCATTAGTCCGTTTAAAGAAGATCACATATGGCCAGTCCTTCATTTTATCAAACCATGCTTTCTAATGATTACTTTAGATTCTACTTCCGGCCGCATACTACGGAATTTCAGAAAAATGTATCTTATTAAAGCTCTGATAATTTTTTTCAACAAAAAAAGTCAAAGCTTGCAAAATAAAAAAAAAGTTAGCAAAGATTTTGACCGTGTGTCTTCTTTCCAACATAAGAACTTCTACGCAGAAGGGGTGAATTACACAAAAAGGAAATCCATGTCAGTTTTCTGCGTTAATGCGTTTTTCTAATTTCCTTTTCATTTTGTTGATGGGATATGTGTATAATGTATATGTACATGTACCTTCAAATATACGTATCGTTTTCTCCCCTTTTTGAAATCTTATAACATCACAAAATCGTATACATATACATTTTTATTTAAGTTCTTTCCTTTATTGTTTCGAAACGATAACCAACTCTTCATAAGTCAATATTTATGATTTTCTTTCATAGAAGTATGTAATTATCGGATTTAATGCTTGATTTATTGGTTTTGTTCATGGCAGACTGGATACGAGCTTTACGTAATAATCCCAAAAAATTGCTAAATTTAAGAATCTAATGTTCAAAATATAAAATAATTCCTATATACATAGTTATTAATAAATTCTTAAATAAAAAAAAAAAACATAGAAAACATTGACATTGCACGACAAAACTATTATTATCGCACAAATAATCCACGAATATAATGAACTGCGAATTATTAAGCAATAAAAATTTCAATATATAACAAATTGTAACTCTTTGGAAGGGGGTGCTTTGTTTATCTCATATGAATGAAGGAAACAAAAAACGTTAAAAAAAATAAAATAATAAAATAAAAAAATAATAATAAAACCCACTAAAAATGAAATTCATCGCTGTAGACGACCAAAAATTGGAGCAATTGGTAAAAGGCCTCAACAAATTTGGTGTGCAAAACTGATGGAGATATCTAGTTATAAGCAGACGATCTTGGTGGAGAAGCTTGTTGATCTACATACCAAACTATACATATATACATATTCTTTATTATTCTTTATTCTTTATTCTTTATTCATAAATATAAACATGGGGAGTACATTAAGAATTAAATTCTTTTAATTTGTACCTACGTATTATAAAATATTAAAAATTTACTAAACTTGAAAGAAAATGGTTAGATATTTACAAAAAAATTTAAATTATTGTAAGAGAGTACATTATGCACATTTCAATTAAATAAGTTATTTATTTGATTACTTCTTACATATGTGAACAACAATTTTTTGAAATTCACACTTGAAATAACTAATCGAATTGACAAAGGTAGTGAATTCCACAATCTTATAGCGTGAACAAAAAAAAGTCGTTGGCTATTTAAATAGTTAAAACGGGGAAGAATTATATTTCGAGTTCGAATAGAGTTTGCAAAAATTATTTTCTCAAACAGATAAATTGGTTGATGACTTTGAATTATGGTATGAAGGAATATACAATTTCGTATATTTATATGTTGCCTGAGTGAACACCCAGTAACATTAGAAGAAAATATGGAGATGTGATCAAATTTACGAAGTCCATATATAAAGCGTATTGCAGAGTTAAATGCAAGTTCTAACTTTCGGAAAGAAGCTGAATCAGGATTACAGTAAACGACTGCGCAGTAATTTATAAATGGTAAAAAAAGAGCTCGAACCAGCTTCAATTTAATAGTGACTGGAATAACCTTGGAAGAGATGTAAAGCTGGCGTAAGCCACAGTAGATTCTTTTAACAACCATGTTTATATGATTTTCACAAGAGAGTTTACGATTGATAATAATCCCGAGGTTATTTACTTCATCCACGTATGGTATAATACTATTATTTAATAGAAGAGCTGGTATACTATGTGTATTGATTATATTCTTGGAGATGATTATGCCCTTAGATTTTTGAGGATTTAATAGCAATTTGTTAACGTGAGCCCAAGCATATATTCGATCCAAGTCTTCATTTAATCTCGCAACACAGTCTTCGATCAAACCAATGGGTCTAGAGAACTTAATCTGAGCATCGTCAGCATAGAGATCCATTGTGGCATTATGACAAACGACAGGAAGGTCATTAATAAACAGGGAGAAAAGTAACGGACCTAATATAGACCCCTGAGGTACACCACACTGAAACCTTCAAAAATGAGGAGACACCAGAGTCGGTACACACCTGTTGAAATCTATCACTTAAGTAGCTAGCAACCATAAGTAATGAATTTTTACAGAAGTTAAAATTATGTTTCAGCTTTTTAATAAGAATTTGGTGGTCAACACTATCAAAAGCCTTCGAAAAATCGAGTAGGCACAAAATTGAAATATTATTATTATCGAACTTCTTAATTCTTCAAGAATTTTTACAACTGCAGTTGTACAGCTATGGTTTTTACGGAAACCGGACTGACAAGAAGTCAGTAATTTTTGTTGGTTAATATGATCATAAATCTGATTACGCATTAATATTTCAAAAACTTTCGACAGACATGGCAGAATACTTATTGGTCTAAAGTCTTCAGGTTTACTTCTGTTAGAGTTTTTGGGTATCGGAACCACTTTTGCAAACTTCCATATTGCAGGAAATTCTGATCTCATAATACAGCAGTTTATAATGTGGGTAAAACTATAATAAACGTGAGGTAAAATCATTTTTAAGAATTTAAGAGATACCCCATCATAACCTACTGCATTTGATTTTACATTTTTGATTGCGATTACAGTCTCAAACTCAGAGACGCACTGAAATTGGAAAGAATTAGGATGAAATTCATCATTATTTAAAGAATTAAATACATTCATTATTGCTTCCAGTGTCACTAGCATTATGTTTTAGAAAGTAGTTATTAAGGTGATTTGAGTCAAGATCACATTTGAAAAATGTTTTGTCAATAACTCTTAATGATTTAAGATTCCTCCAAATGACAGAACTAATTTGATTGGGTTTAAGTTTAGTTGAGAAGTAGTTGGCTTTAGCTTTTCTTATCTGAGCAGTAACTTTGTTTCTAAAATTAGTATATATTTGCCAATTAACTATACTACGACTTCGACGCCATCTGTTGTACAATTTATCTCTCATTGCGATAATATTCTCTATTTGTTTAGAAAACCATGGTACCCTAGAATGTTCAATTCTTTTTGTTCTCAAAGGAACATGGCGATTAAAAAGATCCTGAATCAAGGATTGGAAAATTTCAATCTTTTGGTTGACTTCAGCCACGTTCCAACAATCAGACCATGGAATACTTGCAGCATCTTCATGTAACTCATTGTGATTGATTCTATTAAAATCTCGATAGATAAAATCAGATGGAGATGGTTGTGAATCAAAAGTCAGATCAAAACACAGAAACAACAAATCATGGTATGATGGAATACCAGAGATACTAACTTGATTGTAAAATTTAATTAGATTTAAATCTGATGTAAGAATCAAATCAAGTAGACTTGGTGCACATCCAGGACGGAAATGAGTTGGGACGTTAACATTAACAATATCTAGACCAACCATAGAACAGAAGTCTTTGAACGTTTGAGAAATGCGATTATCAATTAAAAGGTTGGCATTAAAATCACCGCAAATTATTATATTATTATAACTCGGAGAGTAAACACTGAGGGTATCAAAAAAGTTCTGTAAACAATTTTCTTTGTGTGGATTGTATACACAGCCAACTAAACAGCTACTTCCAACATCAAACACTTCAACTAAAAGATATTCAACTTCAGAGTTTTTTGAGCAGTCAATCATTTTACATTTTAAATTTGATTTGCAATATATAGCAACTCCTCCCGCACGCTTAGAAACCCTATCATTGCGCAATATATAATAACCTGGCAAATTTACACAGAAGTCAGGAATGTCTGCCTTCAACCAACTTTCAGACACACAAATTATGTCAACCAAACCATTCGAAAAAATAATTCGCAATTCATCTATGTGAGCTGTAACGCTTTGCGAATTTAAATGACAAACCTTGAAGCCGTTGGCTTTCTTTGAAAAAAATTCAAGTACAACACGACCAGCGCAATTATAGTTCACACCACAATGATTCATTAAGAAAATAATAATAAAAAAAAAAAAAAAAAATATAAAAAAAAAGAATAGAATATGAAATGAAAATATAAAAATAAAATTTGAATAATTTTGAAACAAAAACTTATAAAAAGAATCAATTAATTAAGAGTACTAGGTACTACTTACTCAAAAATTAAATAGAAAAATAATAATTTTATAATAATAATTAAAGTAAATGAAAAGGAAAATATTAAAAAAAAGAAAAAAAAAAAAAAAGTAAATAAAAATTAATATGATAAAGTGGGAGCACTGTTTCCACTACATAACTTCGACAAAATTCATTGAAAAGTAAGATGCACATCAAGAAAGCTCCAACAATTTAGTGACACGTTGCTCGTTATCACCTTCTGCTCTTTTTACATGAACAAAACCATTCCTAGTTCTCACTGCATAAAGCTGACCATTTCTTCGTAATTTCAATGCCTCACGCAAAATTGCGTTGTTCTTAGCAGATAAGCTTTCGTTGACGTAGATTGCATTATCATTAGCAGTGCTGAAACCATCTATTTGGGAGAGCTTTACATTTTGTTGTTGTCGAAAAGCAGACAAAAATGATCGCTGTTCAGCTTGGCAAGACAACCGCACGATGATAGGAGTGGTTTTAGACTGTGGTCCAGATTTTGGTTTCGGTCTGAATGATTCAAAGTGAGGCGAGAGGTGGTGTTCAATAACAGAAGCAATGTTTTTAACAATTAAGTTTGTGTTCTCGCTTTGGGTGAACGGTATTCCTCTCAACACAATGTCATTTAGCCTCTGCGTACGCTGATGGTCATTAAGTTGATCTCTCAGGTCTTCATTACTTGTTTTAAGTGCAGCTATTTCATTTTCAACCAGTTCCAAACGATTTGAAAAACTTTTAAACGGATCATCAATCTTCAGAGTTAAACGATCTTCAGTTTCTCTGAGAAGAGATTTAATTTTTTCATATATGCCCGTCTCCATTGGTGTCGATTCTGCAGGCAGTGATGGAACTACGGAGCGGGGGGTTATGGGTGTCTCCTTGCTTCTGGTGTTCATTTGAGTGGGAGCGCCAATATTCTTTTTTGGAGGCATAGAGTATAAGCGGAAAAAAAAAAGTAGAAAAACAAAAAAAAAAAAGCACCCAAGGTAGACTGGAGAAGTGACACTCACGAAACTTATTTAATAAATGTTAATGTAATTTTTTTTTTTTTTTCTTAGTTTTCAAAAGGTTTTTTTTTCTTGTTAAGTTATTAATAATTTATTTCACTTTTAATTTTTTCTTTTTTTTTTTCTTATGTATATATTTTTATCGTTTAAAAATACGGAAAACTTTTGAGAGCAGCAAAAAGTACGTCTATTCACAATCAGACATCTCTCTTTTTATGATAAATAAAATGGAAACTGAAAAACAATTCAAATAAATTATTATATTTCGGGTGTATGTTTTATGTAATACTGTGTTAAAATATATTAAAATAGAGAGGGCGACACTATAGAAATCTCCTTTTCCATATAGTACCGCATAGTATAGCCCTCTTTGTTTCATTAGTCATAGCGCATTTCCACAGGGTCGCACTTTGATTTCGATATGAAATTCAAAGTTAAAGTTAAAATTAATCCTAGACTAAAAAACTGATTCTGAGTTTCTGAGCTAGGTAACATGGATTTTATTTCTATTATGCAGGCTTAGGAAACTAACTCGGGTGTAACTCAGAGTTAATTCACGTTGGTACTAAAAATCTGGCTCCAGTAGCTATATTTTTCTTAAAAATATATATTTATATATATTTCGACTCCCAGAGTATTCACGTGATATAAAACAATTCATTAATTTTAGCTCTGCCCTAAATTGATCTATTCTATCGCATAAAAAACACTTCAAATATTCATAAAACATCTTTTGCGTGGTTTATTTTTTCATGCTATAACAATGCGTCATTTAACACAATAGGCGGTTAAGTTGAATTGAGGCACTCGAGTTAGCTTATATATAGAAATCTTAATACGATGCGATGTCCTTAATTAAAAACCAAGCACTCTTCCTTATTCCCACTCTAAAGCGAAAAAAATACGTCAACTCACATCACAACATACATACATATAACAACGCTAAAATACTTATATAGGACGAAAAAAAATAAGAAGAAAATTAAATGAAAATTATGTCCTTATTAAGATATTCCGCACTCTCTTCGCTTTTTAGAATGTACGTGCTCCACATAAATGAAATCCTTGTATTATTCTCGAAAAAGATTAAATTTTCAATTTAGGCATCTAAAATATACAGGGTGTCCCGTAACTCAAAGTCAAGCGGGTAACGGGTGATAGGGTAGGTTGTACCTGTTCTGGAAAAAATAAGAAAAAAAATCTATCTCGCTTGCTTAAGTAATAATAGCAATATTTAGAAAAATAGTGAGAATCGATACCCTAGACCACATTTTTAGGTACTGTGGTCACAAATTTCCGAATTTTGACGTGTTTATTTTTTTTACGTAATTCTAAATAACCATGCTATTGATTTCAATCACAAATTTAAAAATAAATATTGTAAGTTTCGTAAGAAAAATAAAGTTTGACTGAGTCATGTTTCAAAAAAAATTTTTAAGCTAACTTTGACACTTCATAATTAAAAAAAAATGTACTACACTACCTTGGCAAGTTTTTTAAAAAATTGGCGCGTTTCATCAGAATTTCAAAATGGTACAACACTTGCTACTTATTAATTCGTAAAAAATATTTTTCATTTTTTATTTGCAAAAAGGACCTCAGTTCACTTCAATCACTTTTACGAGAATAATGCTTTTTTGTACTCAAAAATCAATTTTACCAAGGTGTACGTAACATAAACAGAGGCACTAGAATCAGACACTGTTTGCCATAAATAATAGTGAGACAGATCTACATTACGTAATATGGTACGCTACGATCTACGTTCGGTACGCTACGTTTCTGGTTTTACTCGCAACATCTCACAATCGTGCGCTTTTGTTACCCTGGACTCGAAAAGTGTTGTGGAAATTATGTTAGTTATTATCTATTAAAAGGTACTAAAAACTTCACTATTTTTCTAAATATTGCTATTATTACTTAAGCAAGCGAGATAGATTTTTTTTCTTATTTTTTCCAGAACAGGTACAACCTACCCTATCACCCGTTACCCGCTTGACTTTGAGTTACGGGACACCCTGTATATTGTGCTTCTGAGTGTGTGGCTGACTGTGTGTGTGTGTGTGTGTGTGTGCAAAACTATACTATATACAAACCGGAGATTAATGCCACTATACATTGCCATTGGTGTTGGCCGGAAAGTGGGCACACTTAGCTCAGACATTTACAGGACTCTATACAGGATGTGTACAGGATTGTCGAGTGGTCCGGAAGACCATATATGTATATACAATATACATACACAACATTGCCTTTAAAGTGTCATTAGTTACACTTTTTTTGCGCCATTGAACGAGCAATTTGAAAATTGTATACCCATTGAAAAGAGTTTATATGAATTTCCCACCCATTCAACCATACATATTATAACATAAATATAAAAAAAATATATGACCATTTCATCGTCCTCGATTGATTTACGTTGCATGTGCCTTTCACCAATGGCTAATGCCAATATTGCGGATTAAATTTACCATTATCGAATTATAGTCCGAAATCTGTTGGCGGGCGGCATTGCGGTTCGAAATTAAAACTCAATTTTCATCATCGCGTTTGTTGTGTTGCAATCGGCAATGACGGCCAAAGGAAGAACGTTCGAGCGATGCGATGCGAGGGACCTAAAACTTTGCCTATTAAGAGTTCGAAACATTGAAAATTTGCATAAATTCAAACGACAGAACCGAAACGGCCGGCAGCTCCGCGCCGAACCACGCCATGGCACAATCGCACGCGTTTGAAATGAAATGTCACACCAATTGAATTCATTTGGATTTGGTGACGACAATATACACTCATGTGTCGAAATAGTAAATTTCTGTCTACTGTACTGTAAGGTGATGATGATATTCTGTGCGGGGCATGAGATGGAAGAAGATTGTTTTTTTTTTTTTGTTATGTATGACACCTTCGTCCTTGTATTTTGGTTTTTGTCTGAATATTGGTTGCGATGCTTGAAATTGACAAAAGCTGCATCGACATGAATAATTTTTTTTGAAATCAACTTCTGATGCATGCTAGAAGGGATACACCAATACAAAATCTAAGTCGAGTGAAAAATCGAAACGTTTTTTGTTATATTTGTCTGTTATTTTTGTTTTGTTTTTGTCTGGCTTGACCGTTGATGAATTTCGTTTCCCATGATGCCGTCAACAATTTAATATCAGCTGTATGTGGGTTGGGATATTTTATTATTCCAGTTATGTGGGGCTTCCATAGGTATATGAGTGAGATTGCTTTTTCATAATTGAAGGAAATTTGACAAAAAAAAATGACAGACGGATGAAATTTTATCTTGTTGTAGTTTCTCTATAGTTGTTAATTTGCTTATAGACCTGGTGAATCCGGTTAAAAATATTTTGAGGGGTTATCTGATTAGGTACAAATCTCTGTGTATTTTTTTTTAGTTGAAAGGTGTTTCAAATTTATGAATGCCATAAAATGAGTGACTTTTTCCGACTGGGGTAAGAGTGTCTATAAAAACTTTTTTAAGTTTACTATGTATTCTCACGGGTTAATTCACCTTGCTGTCCTATCGGAATTCGAAATACAAAAAAATTAAGTAACACAGTATTAGGTGTGTTGCAAGTCTCTGCTACAGAAAATCCTCGAAAGTATGCAACAAAATAATAAGCACCTATGTTCGACAGTATTATTATAGTACCTAGATCAGTGGTACCACTTTACTTCAATTGAAGTGGATCTACTTCTTTTTTCCAAAAAAAAAAAAAATAAAATCTACTTCGCACCATCACAAAACAATATTGTAATCTAATGCATTATAAAGATCTTTGTTTCAACGTACTTCAATTTTCTAGAAAGAAGACCAAGTGTACTTCTTTTTCTCCGTTCCGCCGCCCGCCGCAGCAGAGCGCAAGTTCTTTGAAATGAATTTTATCCAACCAACTCTCTCTGCGGAACCATGTAAAGCATAATGCACCTTAAAGAATTCATCAAACAAGAAAATGCTTCAAAAAAAAAAACTAAATATTCGACCCACCGAAAAATATGTTGGCTTATTTTCAAAAATATAAGTTAGTAGATGGAAATATAATAAATGAAAAATAGTTTTTTTTGCTTGTGTCTTTTCAAAGACTGAAATATTTGTTATCTATTTTTAATAACATGTTCTTATTTTTGTAAGAGCATACTACCTTTAATATTAAAATAATTGTATTCCTCTAGTGTAGCTTTTTTTGTTAAATAAAACTAATGATTTTGTTATAAAACCATTGTATAAAAAATATATAGATCTGAAAATGAAGTTAAAAACGTATGCTTTTTTTGTCAAATAAATTTAATAAGTGTTATTAAACAATAGATATATGTTAATATTAAATCTGAGAGTAAGTTTTTGTTTTTAGTTATTTGTCGTTGAATTAGATTAAATTAATATAAAAAAGGTTCATTTTGAAATCTACGTCCTGTTCTTTTGAATCGTATTTATCCATTTTGGTTGATACCGGCAGTGTAGTAAAAATCCCATAAGCAAGATATTGATGTTCGGGAAATTTGCTTCTGGTTCATTCTGCATCCAACAACGCTGCTTCCCTGCAGATCAAATATCTCACGTGCCAGAAATTTTTGATATAATTCGAAACTTTTAATAAATTTTTCAGCTGCCTTGTCAATTACGAATGAATAAAACTTTAAGAGCACCGAAAATCATTTTAATATATTTTCATGATTTAAATCTAAATATTAATTTTTACAATCTCCACGTTCTGTGATATAAAAATGGGTTGAACACCGTCGTATATAGGAACCTAATCTTCTGTCCTTCTTACTTCTGGGTTTGGACGATTCTTATGTTTATTCTTTTCTATTCAACACTTTCAGCAATTTTTTTGAAGTTTTATAAATTCCAGAAAACGCATCTCCTTCTGCTCGAATCCTTGGCGTTAATCTTTGGTACAGATCCGCAACTTGAACCAAATCTTAATGTACCTTTTAAAATTCGAAACTCAAAGCCAACGGATGTTTGCAAACCAAACCTTTAAACTAATTAAAAAATTACCGTCGTATTTATAAACGTTGTCTAACATTTGACAGCTGTCCAAATTATAGATAAATGTTTATATTTGATGTTTAAGAGCTATCTAACGTAGATAAATGACTCGGTTGTTTAAAATTTGGCTAATGTGACATTTAGATAGATAATGTGACTATATAAGGCATTTTTCTTTTTTAGTTCACAGCAGAGCCTGAACTGTCAAACAAAAAATTGTGTTTCTTTTTTACCTCTGAACATTCAGAGCTTCAAATTTGTGTTTCTTTTTTCGTTCTGAACGTGTTCTGAGCTCGTTCAGAGCGCGCTCTATGAGCTCAGAATAAAATAACTGAGCAGACCGAGTTGAATGCTGAACTCAAGCATTTGACAGGTGAAATTGAAAAAAAAGAGTGTGCGTACTTATGTACACACGCTAGAAGTAAAACTTCTTTCACGACAACAGGGCAAGTATTTTTCAAGTCCTACCACTCAGAGCAAATACCTGATAATTTCGTATACTTGTAATATTTTCATTTGGGATACATACTTTTTATTTATAGCCAATGCTCAACTTATATTAACGACGCAGTATTTTTCGGATCTTATAGCCGAACACAGTAGTGTGTGTGTACAAGAGATTTTTATGAAAATTAAAGGAAAACGTCAAAAAAATTTCCAGCAACTTGTTGCCCCGTGTGAAAGGGGACTATCGCATCCAATTTGTTCGACGCCTAAAGATAAATAGATGGCAATGCTGTTTTAAAATTTGAAAAAAATTTAGGATTATTCGCATATGGCAATAGTGGATTTGACATTTGCCGAGAAAATGTTTTGTTAACTTTTGGTTTTTGTGATTTCTGTGAAATAATTTTGTTAATTTGTGTTGTTAAGAATTAAATTTTAAGAAAAATTATGGATAAATGTGTTTTAATATGTATATATTTTAAGTGGAATTAATAAAATGTAAAAAAAATATAAGTTTTTGTGTATTTTTCTTATTAAATTGGTGGTTTTGTGTTCCGTTCCGTGAACTTCGTTTTTAATTGTCTGAAATAGGCGTTAAATAAAGATTTTGTAATGAAGAGTTTTGTTTAAAAGTGTTTCCATATATTTGTTGTCGTTTATGAATTAAAAGAATATTCTTTTTGTTCAGAATTAGGGTTTTCTTGGTTGATATGTCGGTATTGCAAAATCGTGACGCTGAATTTTGAAATTCGTGACGGGAATTTGTATGTCGGTTTGACATGTCACTGACAGCTCCATAGAAAAATTTTTTACCCCCATGCCGCAAAAGAAGTTTTACTTCAAAAAAAGCTAAGTGTTCAGGTGTGTTTCAAAAATAGTTCAGAGCGCTCAGAACACGCTTTGTTCAGAGGATGTTCAGAGCATGCTCGATATGCTCGGACTCTGTTCAGAACTCTATTCTGATATAAAAAAGAAAAACGCCTATAGGTAGAACAGTTGATATATCCTTAAAAGCCAGGCGTGGATTTTAATTTCCTTTACCGTGCTGCGGGAGGCGAGAATGAATTGGAATCCCGCTGATTTTTCAATTCTGTATCGTCTAAATGTAAAGGATTCGCGTTGGTAGGTGCTGCTCGAAATTTACTTTCAATTTATTTTATATAAAATAAAAAGTATCAAAAATGGACAAATTTATCTAAAACAAATCACAGACTAAGGACCTGTTTCACAATGTCTGAGTAAAGTTCTGATTATAGTCACTCGACACATAAATACTCACACGTGGTCATAAGTCCAAAGTCCAGAAAAATATTTTTCAATTTATAACCTATTCATGTTGGTAAAAAGACAACTTTGATTTGTTCTCCTTTGAACTTATGACTGTGTCAATTTTTATGTGTCCAGTAACTGATCAGAACTTTACTTAGATATTGTGAAATAGGACCTTAATATTTTGATAATTTTTTAAAGTGATGTTATATTTCATTGAAAATTAATTTTTTTTTCTTTTACAAAAAACAAAAATTTGTTTGTATTTTTATTGTTTTGAAAACAAGAATTGCAGCTTCCGTGTTTTTTTACCAAAACAAGATGAGTCCATGGCGTTGCATATTTTTAGGAGATAACTGAAATATATGTACATAGCTTTATGTGGATATATTTACGACGGAATATTGGATCGGTGAGTTTGTACATTGCGTTAGCTGGTGAAAGGAACAGATGATCTTTTAAAATTCAATCTCCATCATCTAACATCTTGTCTTGTTAAAGAGTTATCTGAACAAGTAAACGATTTTCATTGTCTGTAAGGGGAGAGGGTGTCAAGAAGATAGAATGTAGGGATGTATTCGACGAAGGTCCACACTCAGATGGGGACATTCTATGGAGTTTTACGTTCTCTTTTCAGAACGATAAAATGTTGGTAGACAAAAGTCGTTGAAAATGAGCAACGTAAAATCAATATCTTCTTGTAAGCTAGGCATATAGCTGGAGCTAGTGGCACTCTGCTACTCAAAGGCTATTATTGTTTGTAAGTGAAACAAAATGAAACCAAATTTATGAGAGATTTAGAACGATGTTTAAATATTTTAATAATTTTGGAATTTTTATCATCTTTTCACATTAAATACCCCAATGTGCGACGGATAATATGACGAAAACTTCATGATCGTATTTTAAGCCTATTACGCTGCTGATGCGAAACATAATTTTTCTGTGATCTTCAAACAGACAACGAAACGCTTGCGAAAACACAACTGAAAATATCCTTGGAGAGTTTCACTAATTCCAGAAACAAAATCAAACATAAACGCAAAAAATCAGAGAAACATGTAAGAAAATGATAAAAAAAAAAAAAAAATAAAACTCAAATGTCATTTTTGCGCACACAATAAATAGTCTGTATAATTAATTCAGTGCGAAAAAGGAGCGGACATTTCTCCAAATAATCTGCTACAATTATTAATTTCGCTCTTGGAACCACGTACTACAAAACGAAAAGCAGAACGAAATTTTCCGTTTATGATTTCGTTGTGGATTTTTCGTTTCGCATCAGCCAGCGTACTAGGCTTTATATTAGAATTTGGACCTTGGAATTTTAAAGTTACACAAAACCAATTCTTGCCCTATGTTTCAGTAAAAAGATGATAATTTGTTTCGTCTTGATGGACGGCTCTCACCTGCCAAATGCATCCTTACATTTATTGTAACATCGACACTTTTGCACTATCTAAACGACTCTGATCAAAAAGGCTGTTAATGTTTAGGTATTTTGCTTAAGAATGGCGTTGAAAATGCCATAATCAAAAAACTGTTTAGGTCCATATAACCCTGTTACCCATTCTCAATTTCAAATTATTCTACATTTAATTTTATATTCATGTGATTAATATGTATAAGTAATGAATCGACATTCGAAAGTATACGTTCATACCCTTTTAAAAAAATTTATAATAATAATTGTAATAATGACCACTTCGGTTAAAAACAATCGTTTTTTTAATAAATATTTTCAAAATCATAAAAAAAATATGTTAATAATAAACCCTATATTGTAATTAATGACAGCTTTTATAGCCAAAACTTCATTACTCAATTAAACATATTTACCTATGCAATTAAGCATTCAAATATCATTACTCTACTTGTTGGTTCTTCTATAATGACGGCTAACACAATATAGTATAAACTATATTTTTTTGTTTAGTTTTGTTATATATATTTAATTAAAAACAAACTCCCAAATCCAATAAATGAACAAATTGTCCTTTGGGCCTTTGGCTAACATGAGATCGCACAGTTAAAGTTAAAACTCACAATTACTATAAAGCAAATGATTCACGTGAATTTGTAATGAATTTACAAAATTAAAATTCCCAGTCAGTAATTCACTTTTATAGGAAACGATGGGTCATTGTTATTTTCTAAATTTTCAGCTTGTTGTAATGTTAATGTAAAACTTAAAAAAAAAAAACAGAATTAAAATAAATTATAAGTAAAAAAAAAATTAAAACAACAGCGACAAATGAATAAATAATCACAAACATTGTGCGCTGTTTTGTGGGCAAACAGAAACACACACACACACCACACATGCATCAGGAGGCACTCATACATTTTCAACATAATATATGGTCAGCCACAGGAAAAGGGGCGGCTGCAACTATCTCTACCGCCACACTGCACCGGTGCTATTAAAACATATTAAATTTTTTTGTATGGAAATATGTTAATTAAAGTTTTAAATAAAAAACATATAAATTTATGAATCCTATGTATGCCTAGCTAAAACTATTTAAAAGTAGGTACACATCGCATTGAAGCAGTGACTATTGAAGGCAACACACGAAAAAAATAAATAAAATTTAATTTAAGGTATGAGGACGTGTGTTCGTTTGCCCAAAATATCATGTTTGGAAATAAATTACAAAACTTGTCCGTGCTGCATAATATCCGTATGCTATTTACTTTTAGCTCTACCACGGAACAAGCAACTATACAGTATAAACCCACCCACCTTCAACCCACTCGCAGCCATCCCGAGGCGAGCGGTAACATTCATTCCAACACTACTTCGCAAAAGTATGTATGTATGTATGTATATATAGGAATTTATCAAGTCCCGTCTATATATAAAGCTTTTAAGCCTACAAGCTGTTTGTCGGTGTATTCCGCCTCACTATGTCTCTGATGAAAAGAAGATTTTACATTTTTTTCAGCTCATCGTCCTTTTTTCGGGCAGCCAGGATGTAATCATCACCATATTAAAGCATGCATGGTACATTACACTTTTTAAATGATGAAGCCTGCTTGGTGGTGGACTAGAGGCGGAAAAATACGGATCAAGAAACTCGCCATCTTTTGTTAAGTAGATACATAAATGAGAATTTCACTAACACAAAAGAATTTGATAATTTTGAATGAAATTAATTTTTCGCATACCGACAAACAAAAATAAAAAAAAAATTCCTTTTCAAAGATATTAACAATTATAAGCTATGTATTTAGGTAAACATTTTTTTGAAGGTCGATTTAATAAGCAAGTACTTTTAATGAAAAAAAAATATATATATATATAAATTTTATGTTCGATGTAAATCAAAACACAATTTTTGATTTTAAAATAACTTTAAGATCAAGAGCTCTTTCTTTATTAATGTCTTCTTAGAATCTAACTCTACAAAATATGAAGAAGAATACATTTTCTATACTTAATGTAAGGCGTCGTTTCCTGTTTGGTTTTTATTATTGTCTTTTGTCTCGTCCTGGCTCTATCCTTCTTTATTACCTTTCCTTGGAATGAACAAAGGTTGATGAGGCATCCCTTTGTATTGAACTATGTTGGTACATCTGTTCTTAATTACTTGAACTATGTTGGTACATCTGTTCTTAATTACTTTCATATGTTTAAAAGATAGTTTCTTTATTAAGATGAGCTCCTGCCATAACTTATATACTCTGCAATCCGCATTCCGCACACCGCAATCTGTACTTCGCACTATATGCACTACGTTGCTAGCCGCATTTTTTTTAGATCGGGATCATCTTTTAACACGTAATACAACAACAACTGTGGATCCTGCTCTGTATCTGGATCTATTTTAAAGATCCGAAAATAAGTTTTAACTCCGGCGAGTAGATGGCTCTTTAGTCGGTAGGGAGTACAAACTGTAGTGTAAAGAAAGAAGACAGTATCTACATGAAAAATAAACAAACATACGAAAAAAAGAGATGAGCATACAACACTGTTGTCATTATGGATCCCTATCGTTTTATTTTCATGGGATGATCCTGATCCAGATCCGTAGATAATAAATAACGGCTGTTGTTTGTGCAGAGTGTCAAGTGAGGTTTTGTTTAATAGAACAAAAAATCTAAATTTCAATTTTCTAGAAAAAAAACATCAACAACTCATCTGCATAAATTCTTCTTTAGTGCAGCTTTGTATGTATGATTTGGTTGGTCACAGTTAAGAGCGAGTGAAAGAGAGAGATAGCAATATCGCCTCGAAGTCAGCGTCGTCATCGTCTCTTTGAGGGAAAATTATGCTGCAACAGTCATTACGATAACGATGACGTAATTAGACAACGACTAAAGTATCTCGGTGTGGTAGAAAAAGGATACTTCATCCTGCTTACAGGACAATTTAAATTGCAATCACAGTGCTAAGCCTTTAGTTATATTTGTATACCTATGTATGAATTTTTTTTAAATTTTAATTTCGCTTTTCCGAAATGAAAACGAGCACGAGGACAAGTGAGGCGAAATGAGCAGCACCTTTTTTTTGCAACAACTCGACTTGAAGAAGACACGACTGGAATGGACGGGGTCAACTGGTCTATATCACACAGGGAGTCTCATTTCCTTGGTGGACAGTCTTGTCAAGTTTGGTGAATTCGTCGTCATTACAATTTCTTTTTTTTGTTTGTGTACATTTATTTCGGGCTGCCCCTCTCACCCTCACATCAGCTATTCACACACAATAAGGAAAAGTTTACATTTGTATGTTTGTTTTCATACAACTTTCGTCCGGACCAGACCGCGTCCCTCCACTGATGGTAAAGTGGCACAATGATGAACTTTTTCAATTTTGCTAATCAGAAATCCTCACTCGTACTACTACTGCTTCTGGTGCTGCTGTGCTTTGCTGAAATGAACAACAGAAACAGTCGACTCAATGATATACAACCAACAACCACCCAGCCTGAACTGAACCAAGCATCACCCGAGCACAGCCAAAAAGTCCATATCTAAAAAGAGTATCAGGACACAATTGTGGATTGGGTAGAAAGGATATCATCACTTCATCAGGACGTCAAGCCAAAAATTTAGAACAATTAATTCAGAAGACGGCGTTGATGGGAACAACAAAATAAAACAAAAAAAATAGAAGGACAAACCAAACGAGAGATAAAAAATATGAATTCACAAAAGTGGAACCGAAAGGAGAAATAGAAAAAAAAAATGGTAGTTCTCGTTAGCTAAGCTGTCGTGGACTGGAACTGAATGTGTCCCACATTTGTATATACTCGTGCCTATTATTGCAGTTGATTCCGGGGTCTCTATTATAGCTCGTTGGGCATTTGACTTCTGCCCTAATAACTTTTTTGATGCCATTTTTTTTTTTTTTTTGTTGTTGTAGTTTTTGTATTGTGTTGATGGATTGAAATTGGGAACAGTATCACTTTTTTTTTAAGCGAGCAGGCACAGAGTTTAATTTTCCATTTTTTTTATCTCCCACTCAGAATGAACTCATTAAAGCAATGGTAAAAATCTGGAATTAAAATACCATTTGTGCGTATAAGTACACACTTCGACTGCAAATAGTATGTCAAGGACAAGTTTTATATTCATATATGTATTTAAGGTCTTTAAATATTTGGAAAACGAACATTTGTTAATTAAAAGTAAGCTTGTACCTATAATGTGCTGAATTTTGAAGACCGTTTCCCTTGGTACAATGCCCCGGAAAAGCTGCGCAAACAGAAACAGCGACCGAGTATACTGGTAACGGAAGAAAGAGCCGTGCTTAGCAGAAGATGCTTACATCCTTGAGGAGGCCCTAGTGGAATTCAGAATTAAGCGATCCAAGAAGGCCATAAGTGCGAGCAAAAACAGAAATGGGAAGATCACCGCCAATACGACCCCTGGGGACTAGGCTGCAGGATAATGCGGAAGCCAAGAAGATGCTGACCAGTGAGAAAAATTGGAACGAAATTTGCAACTATACACCCAACGTATTCTCAGAAAAAAGAAAAGAGAAGAAGATCAAAACCGCAAAACAGAGTGGGCCCGAAAAGGTGTATGATTACAATAAGAAGAGCGGTCCTGGGAGGGCGGGTCAGAAACAGAAGGGTTGGGAGGAGTTTTAGTTCTGCATTTCCTTCAGAAAGGAAAATCGGACACTCCCTTTATGGTATATAAAGCATTCCTCCTCCCCCCAACAGGAAACAAAAATTTCTTGATGCAATTTTAAGTACCCACGTTGTATTATCACGCCGGAGGTCTGGGTACGAATCCATCAGTTTAATACCCGGGTACGCTCAGAAAACAATTGTCCAAGTTAGTAAAACCAGAAAGTCGGAACTGATATCAAAAGTTACGACACTGATGTGTCGTACTACAACAAATCTCCTGCGGGTCGATGAACAGTACTGACTATAGAATGCAGCCAAGAACAAGAATATTTTAGTTGAATCTCTAACAACATGTTTTTATTTTACTTTTACTTATAGTTATCATTTTAACTTTGTACCAAAGAAAAGTCAATAAATTTTCTCAAAACATCCCTAAATCTCAGAAAGCATTTATACGCGATAATCAAAAAGAGAATACACCTATAGCCACATTGAAAATAAATTCGAATGAATGCATAGAGACACCTTCCAGACACATTACGATTCCAAACTTAGGTCCCGTAATAAAAAAAAAAAAACAAACAAAAATAATGCTAGCAATTTTTTTTTTTTTTAATTTGCAACCATTTTCGAAATTATGCAGTCAGTTCATTTTGCAGTAGATACCTATAAGGGAAATTCCAATGCCATCCTATTTGGCTAGTCTGGGGAATCATGTGCTTACCTCCGATTAAGCCTGTAAATTTCTACAGACGAAACCAAATACAAATTTGAATCCGCATGCATTATTAATGTCCAAATTGTCTTCTTGTCCAGGGCTACATGGGTTAAGTATATATGTACATATATACATGAAACGTCCTTGTTTACACGATGCGCGTTGGTCGTCGTGTGTGCAAAGTATACCTAAGCACACATCAGTCCATTAGACATGCAGGTATATACAATTGTGACTGGCGCCCGAGCCCGGACCCGGACCCTCACAGAAAAACAAATTCCATTCGATCGAATTTATTATCGCCGGGCTGCCTTGAAGCCGAATATTTTCTTGAATTCTTGAATTCTTAAGAGTGGCAGAGCAAAAGTCATGAAGTTTACTGTCGCAACATAAAGTTGCCAAAGTAATTGCTTTGGAGATCTTTTTAAGACGTTTTGTGAGCATATAGGTAGTATCTCCGTCTCTCTTTCTTTGCTCGGTTTGAGTTTTTTTTCCCATAAAACAAGCCGATAAAGTAATAATTTTCGTCAAAACGGCTCCATGTAGAGGTATACGGCGCGCGGTTGGCACAGGTATGTATATCCATGTATATATGGGAGTGGGTGGTGAAATTTCACATTCACCCATCCTGGCACACGGCCTCATTTAAATTAATAATTAAACTCAATTCATTTCAATTCGTTTCATTCTCGTTTTTGGGCTTTCAGAATTGAGAAGCAGCAGAAGCATCACTCTGGTGGTGGTGTAGCACATGCAGTTAAATCGATTTCCCGGTTTTATTTAAATTCCTTCGTGCATCCATCCTCCAGGATGATACCATGCTGCCACGTCACTATAATAAACCAGTCAGAGTCACGATATAGAAAATCCCTTAAGTTTCTCGTATATAAACGAAGCTTTCAAAGAGTAAATTACTTTAAAAAGCTTCTTTTTTTTTGTTGGTTGGATAAAGGACTGTAGTAGAGAAATTCGGACTGGTTGGAGCTTTCGAAAAGAGCTTTTATGATTTTTGCCAAATTTTCATTAACACCCTCAAATAAATGATGGTTTTCATTTTCATGAAACAAGAGCACGCCAGACAGCATACTGTACTGCGTGCCACAACTGCCACTGCCATGCCACATCCCAAAACTTAACCCAGAGGGGTGCGAAAAGCCATTCGGGTTAATTGTGCACGATAAGTGTCATGTCCTTGTGCGGAATTGGTGACGGGAGCGACGACGGCGATGGCATTAAAATGGGATTTGTATCTACAAGTCCGACACAAATTTAAGGAGATTTTCGATATCAGTTCTTTCTTTTCCTTTTAAATTTACACGCCAATGATAATGTATTTTATAGGTATATTTTTGGTTTTGCGAGGACATTGTATAATAATTTTCAAGATCCAAAAGGAAGCGTCTGTCTTTTGTGTGAGTGGATTTCGAACTTATGGTGGATGCTATTATGTAGGTATGTTTTTAGTCTTATCACTCATAACGGGAAATGTTTGCATTAATGAAAGGTTAACTTTTTAATAAAATGTTAATAAAATTTGTCTGCAGTTAACAGTTTTAACCAACCATAAATAAGTTGAAGAATTTGAGAAATACTTAAGATACTTACCAAATTATCCTTCTTCGCTATTTTATAAAATATCGTTATTATTTCTGCTTCGGCTTTTTAACTTATCTAACTTAAACAGAAGAGATTGCTGGTTTCATTCGAAAATACAACAAACTTTTGACTGCGGATTTTCAGTAACACAATTTTAAAATGTCGCTTCAGAGTAGCGATTGTTTCTGAGTAACAAGACAATAAAAATTTTGTCAGCAACTAGATTTTTTTATTGCAGAGTTGCGCTTAAAGTACGTACTACGTTGTATTGCATTTTTGACACAATGACTTTGTTTGCGAAACATTTAAAAAATATATCAATGAAGGCTGTCCCAAACCGACCGTTTCGCATTCGGAACGACGAAGAAACTTTCACCCATGTCAATATATTTAATATGAGATTAGCTAAATTGCATCGTCACGTTGGAGGGTAACTCATTTAAAAACTTTTAAAAATAAAGTCAAAAAATTCGGCACCACAAATTAATTTGTTTTATTTTTTTTTGACATTAGGCGTGTTTTTTTGCAAGTCCATATGGATCGGTCGAAAAAAACCACATCGGATCTAAGAGTTTTACACGTAAATAAGTCCATATGGACTTAGCTAAGTCCAGATAATTTTTGGGATTTAACTTAAGTCCCGAAAAAACTGAGTTACTGGCGCTAATTATCATTTTGGAATCGATAGTTTGTATATGGAAACGTCAAATTATCCGAGTCATCGAATGAAACAATTTTTTTATGAAACAAAAAAAAATTGAATTAATCATTGTCATTGAATTTAATTTATTAATTTATTATATGACTTGAAACTAAGATCTACATATTATGTTTTTACTTAATTTTATTTTATGAAGAAAAATAATTTTCTATATGAGTTTACTTTTTATTTTAATGTGGCGTAGGTACCTGATAAATTTTTATTTTGTATGTTCACCATAAAGCTGAAAGGGGAGTGATGACATGTAGTAATAGTGATGGGCTTGTTTGATGTGATGACTTTGGTAAGTCCCATATTATGTCGTTTTTTTTTTAACAAATCGGCTTCACATAAATGAGAGCTTATGTGAAGTCGCGAGAAAAACAGAAGTTATCAACCACAACAGAACACATTTCTGCGCATCTGTCAAAAATCGGGTTATATGCTAGATTTAGTGCCCAATTACTTGTCTAATTTCAATATTTTGTTGTTATTTCTAATGATGCGTGCTGATTTCCTGTGGGCACTCGAACAGCCATTTTTAATTTTTTGACAATTTTAACTTTGACAACATCCCATTTTAATTTTCTTCTTCTTTAAATAAACGGATATTTATATATTTAAAATGTTTGTGATAGCGATTTTTGTTGAAAAATATAATTATTTCAAAAATGTTTGTGAAAAACTTAAAAAATATTCCGAAATAAACATTTTTCCAAAAAAACTACTTCAAGTTGATCAATATTTAGACTTGGTTTTTTCATAAATCTTCGAATAAAATATAGCTATTATGTAGATTTTACTTTAAATACAAAAAAAAAACAAGTTTGATATTTAAGTAAAGTAGGTATAAGTTAAGTATTATTTTTTTACTATTTCTGCTTTTAAATCGTTAAAAACTCACTACATATTTCATGATAGAAACCCCAATTTTCAGGCACAATATCCTTAAGTCTATACAACTTCACATAAAACTTTCATCTTTTTTGAAAAAAAAAAAAAAAAAAAAACAAAAAACAAAAAACTTCAAAATAATGGCCTTACTAACATCGTTTCCTTCCATCAACATAATATACACTTTCCACATAAACAATTTCAAAATTTTAGGCAAAACCCTTGGAATGCTACCACAACAATGACATCCTTCATTAATTTTTCAGTCGCACCCCAAAACTTTAGTATAGTATAGTAGAAGAACATCAGAATACAACGCACAGAATTCCTTTCGCTTACTGTTTCAACGGTTATGTCCGCCCGCTCAGGATTTATTGCAATATAATCCTGTTCCCCTTTGTCGTCCTACCAAAAAAAAACCGAAGAAAAGAACAAGAAGAAGAAGAAAAAAGAAACAACAGTGCCACAACAACTTTCGCACTTTGAATTCCGAAAAAGCATTTCCGGTTGAATGTGACTGTCAAGAATTATACACAATTCCTTTATACTTTGACTCTTTACATAAAGCAAAAATAAATGGAAGTAGGTATAGGTACCTATGTAAGTGCCTCCAACATCAACACACCAGAGACGCCTGCTATACCCTCCCTCCTGTATCTAATCCCAAAATTTGGACTGTTTTATGTATAAGCCCTCAAAATATAAAATACAGAAGAGCTACAATATTCCGTGCTATAAAATATAATTTCGCAGAAAAAGAACTTTTTGAAAGGCCTTTATGAGATAAAAATAAACTTTTAAAGGAAATTTAAAAGAACCTTAGAGATGCAGTTAAACTTCAAACCACAACGATCTGATAACAAAACTTTGGGATCCTTTTAACTATAGAAAAACCTTAAATCGTCAATTATCATATATTATTTTGGCAATGGAAGTAAATAAACTTCTTTGTCTATAAATGAGCCCATCAAATCCAGCTTACTCTATGGGTTAGGATATAAAATCTCGATTGATGGTGCTGAGATTCTTTTTTTTTTTCTGTTCGTTTTTGGGTTAAAGGAATTACCGAAGCATTCATTTATCCCCAAGTCCAGTCACGTGCGAGTACGTCCATTACCATGGGTGGGTGCTATATATACTGTGCTATATGCTCCTATAATAATAGTCCTATGGAATGACTATAAGGACACAAATTTAATAGTTTTCCACATAATTTTCCAGGTTATACATTTTCAATGAAAAAGCGAACAAGAGCAAGACCGATAAACTTTAATGGAGCCCCGATTAACCCCTCTAAACTAATTTAATTACAAAAGAGAGTTGAATTTGGAAGAAGATGAAGACGAAGACAACATAGAGAAGTAGGAGCAGATGAATGGGGAACATTTAAAAACAATCTAGTCGTCGCTTGCCATAAAAATATTTACTAAATGCATTCGTATACAGATAGCATAGCATAGTAAAGCAAAGGAGTGTATAGTATAGGGCTTGAGAATAATATAGCTTACAGAGATGCTTAGAGAGATACTTTGACATACTTATGGCTTTTTGTATTTTAGGGGTTTGGGGGTTGCCCAGTGGCAGTAGAAGTAGCAGTAGCAGTAGCGCATGAAGCCGTAGCGGTGCCGATGTCGATGTTGGTGGCAATGTGTGTGGTAGACAACAGAGTTTTGCTTCAAAACAATAGAATCAGTTGCCAACTTAAGTGGCGGTGGCCAAGCAAATATACATATCCTGCTCTTAAGGAGAGTGTCCTTGAAAGAGCACCCACAACCCACATGCATGCATTATGGCTGGCATGGAGGCTCACTGACTCTATATTATATATGTAGTTCAACAATGCTTGACTGCTGGCGGTGGGTTTGTTATTTTTGGGGGGGAGGGGGAAGATGGAAAAACAAATGCAGACCGCAAATGAGATTGCACGCTGGTGTTGTGCTCGTGTCGTTTGCGCTCAGGAAATGGCAAACAAAATGAGTTTCCTTATTCGAGTGGGAAAGACGGGCGGCTGGTTTGACTGGAGGGTTTACTTCCCAAAAAATGTTCTGATGTTGTTCCATACACACAAATTGTTTCGAAGTAGGTCGCCAGCAGCTGCAGTTCGCTAGCCAAAAATGGAGATGCATGGTGTAGATGCCCGCATTTTTACTGCACAGTCAGCTTTCGCAGACGATTGAGGCTTTTGCCACGGCTGGCCCTTCGCAATGAGATTGAGCAAATTACTGGGGAAAGCCCAACAATAAAAATTCTACATTGCGCTGCAGCAAGCAACTATATACGAGTATACTGTATAGTACAAAGGATCGCCGTGAAGCACTATGCAAAGCTTCATTGGGGCATAACGAACCCATAAACACCGACCAAAATACACATAGGCAACACTACACTATAGCCAAACGCTATGGAGTGACTTGTATATCAGATAGGAGATACTTTGGTAAAATAGGTAAATAGTGTAGAAAACTATTTTTAGTCCCCACTTTTTAAGAATACGGACAAAGGAACTGACCCTAGACGTACGTACGAGTATATAAGAGATAATAAACTATACGCTAATGAGTACGAATACTTAAAATAAAAATGACAACAACGACGACAGATAAGCACGAAAACGTATTAAACAAGGTTGCGCTAAAGTTGTCCTCGGTTACAAATGGCGACAAAATATATGTCAAAATCAAAACAATTATTCTACGACTTAGAAGAAGAAATAGAGGAAGGGCAATATCGAGGAAAAAGCGAAGCATTTTTCAAAATAGTGTGAGTTACACAAACAAAAATGCATTCACACAGGGAACACCTGCAGTTAAACAGCCAAATGATGAATTTTTAGCTGTTTTATTGAGGAATGTGTTTTGAGATTTCAAATCGTTAAAATGGTAAAAAAGCTAAGATAAATTAAATAAACAAGTGAAATAAAAGTAAATAAAGCTGCAGCAGGGTTGGCCGAATTAAACTAAACTACATTTTCAACATCATTAACTACGCGTAGTTATTTGAATAAACTACACGTACTTATTTACTACAAATTGTTACGTTTTTTACATACATACAATTTCAATAGAAATTGAACAATTTACCTCAAAAATCAAAATTCAAAATGACAGCTGATTATTTGACATTTGAAACTACATATGTTTGCTGCAATTTGTTTCATTAACTACATTTAACTACGTTTAACTACATAAACTACGTAGTAAATGTAAAAAAATTATTTATAATTCCAAAAAGTGAAAGCTCGGCTATCCCAGAGCTCCGGTTGCAGCTGCGTTGCGTTGTGTTCGGTAACATTGAATTCGTGCGTATTCAATATTTTGACAGCTTCAGTTGAAGCTCTGTCTCCATTGTGTTTAGATATTATGAATTGTAAAGATTGGAATCCTCGGCTGTCATTCTAGTTTGCCTACAAGCTAAACAAAATGGCGGATGGTGGTGAATTCTTATTTTTGCACTAGTGTCCATGTTTTAACGCGCACTAGTGCAACAATATGAATTCACTAATGCATAAATTGTTGTTGCAATTCACATCTATTCATCGACACGAGATGAAATTACAAAAACAACAATGTTAAGAAATGGGTTTTGGGGGACGAAACGTACGAAAGATTCCAATCTTTATAATTCATAATCTCTGATTGTGTTCAGGCAATAAGACGGTACAGATGGTTAATGAGCTGAAGTGAGAAACAGTGTTCGCAGATTGATTGTTTTTCCAACCAAAACGTTGGGGAAAAAATCTATTTGGTGATAAAAATCGGAGGAACAAAATCATGGTTTGATTTATAATGTGAAAATATTCTAAACACATTTTTACTGTTCACTAAAATAGGTATACCATAAGCGCAACTTACTATATATGTACATACTTACTTCTTTTCTTTTTCACTGAATTGCAACAGCAAACTCGGGTTGCCTCTATTTTTAAACAAATAACTTATTTCTCTTAAATCTGACTCTAAGGCGACTCATTCATTTCCATATTCTTGTAAAGTATTTGGCTAGGAACTTGTCCTTAAACAACCAACTATTGTGTCATCAGTGGACGGTTGCTTCTATTGCGCTGTCATTGGCTATTAGAGTGTGTTTTCTTCGGGAACTTTAAATCTAAAGGAGAAAAAGAGCTAGAACGCATTTCCGATTTTAATAGCACAACCGTTGTGATTTTTTTTTAAATCTTCCGGTACAAAAATGGTGGGATTTTTTTTTAATCTGGTGGGATTTTAAAAATCTCGCCTGGCATCACTCCTGGTGAGGAATGACAATAAGGCGGTTGGTTTTGCCGCCCTTTACATTAGTACGGAATTTAATTCATTATCTTTATACGGAAATGTGAACTGTCCTCTTCAAAATACTCTAACTTCGTATGAAATTTACAAAAATGCTCTAATATTTTAGAAAAAGTTCAACTTCATTGAAAGTAAAAGTTACATTATAGTCATGTGAGTTTTTTTATTTATAAAATAAATCTATATAAAGTTCAAAATTTAGTATTTGCCTTTATTTTAGGTTTCATTCAGATAAATAATTATTTCGAGCAACTGCTCTCCTGAACTCCCCTACTCCTCCACCGCCGCCGCATCTAAACTCCAATAACTTGAAAAAAGCCCCTCCACAATATACAATACTTTACGTATGCTACAGCTATATACTACCAATGATGATGCCATTGAATTTTTGTGTATATATGATGGTATACTCGTGTATAGAGTAGTGCAGGAGCCATCTGCATAGGATATCGGCCTTTGGATGCCTGCAGGCCGCATCAGCATCCACATCCAAGTGTTGGTTTGTGTAAATGTTTTGAAAGCGACAGGATATTGCATATTTACTTAACATGGGAAATGGACATAAATGAAAAACTGCCCCTTTTCCTTGCCAATTTCTCAACCATCCAGTCTATATAGTATAGTGAAGTGGAGTGGTGTGGCAATGGGTTTTGACCTGGCCACTTGCGCACCCAAACACCAACTCTTTTGCCACTATGTGTTGTTATTGTGGATACCACTGGATGCCACTACTGTTCATCATTCAGCAGGACGATGATGACGACGACTATACGACGACGACCGACGATAGTAATGATGATGCAGGAGAATCTAACAGTAGCGCACCATGATGATGGCAATATTGGCTTTGGTAACAATTTGTGAGCTCTGATGCCTGTGACCAGAAACAAGAGATACATATATGTAGAAGGAGGGCGACAGCTAGATATGATGATTCCCTATTCCAACACCATATAGAATCTATACAACCGATGTCATGATGGTAATTTAAGGTACTTTGTGGAAATGTAACTAGAGCTTCTTTGATAAAAGATGCGGGTGTGTAGATATTAGTTGAGATACTTTTAGAGCTTATATAGTAGAAAAGGTTTGCACAGGGAGTAACGTATCGCATATAGCTTTAAAAGTCTTGCATTTATTCATGTTGAAAGAAGACTGTGGAAATATCATGGATTGTATATAGGTATAAGGGAGCAATATATACGAAGAGTTATAGTTTACTTTAAATCTAAACAAATTCAAAGTGTGAATATTTAATTGCACTTAAGTGGATCAATATACGGTAGGGTTACGATTGCACATATGTATATAATATACCTACTAATATACATGAATTAAATCAAATAGACATCTTGTTTATACGTCTCATTTTAATAAATCATAGACTTTAAATCCTTAAAGAGTGGAATTAAAAATCAAAATTGAGGCAATTTATCCGGCTATAAACATATGGTATTGCCAACAAGATTTCTTATAACTTGATTCTTTAGTCCACTTGTATCCAGATGGGGAATGCTTACTTTAACACTTTGCATTTGATTTCAAAAAGTTCGTATAGGTAAGCTGTTACGAAACAAGTATAAAGGGTCTTCCAATAGAAACTTCGGAATTTTGACAGTTGATAGCGGCCTTATTGTTGAAGCAACATCTGTCATTTATTCATTCTGATTTGCCAAATCATCATGGCCGGATATAGCATTCGAAAACACGTGCAAATGATATAATTAATTCATAAAAATGGGTGTTCGGTTCGGGCAACGTTCCGCGCGTTTCGCCCATTTTACGGTCGCCATAATCGTTCTACCGATAAAACTGGTTTACTGTTCAGTAAACGATCAACCAACACCAGATATGCCGAAAACATCACCGCTGTCAGTAAGAGTGTGCAGAAGAATCCGACACTGAAAAAAAAACGTCGTCCTATTGACTATTTTTGTAGTCAATAGGACAATAAAATTGTCATTTTGCAACCAACAACCTACGTTGTCAATATGATGATTTCGGATAGTCAAAATTTTTTCGAGTGAATTTCGGTCATCATATTGACTACTAAAATTGTCATATTGACAATTAAATTGTGCTTTTGCAACCTACAATCGCAGTAGTCTAAATGATGATTTGGTAATCATATTGACGACTTCGGTTTTCAAATGGAATATCACGGTAGTCAAATTTGATTTAAATTACAGCGGTTCAGTTGTCACATTGAAAACCCGGTAGTCAAATTGAAAACCATGGTTGTCTTATCGAAAACCATGATTGTCAACTTGAAAACCATGGTTGTCAATATGAAAACCCTAGTAGTACATTTGAAAACCGAGATTGTAAATTACATCGCAGCAGTTGTCACCATGAAAACCCGGTAGTCAAATTGAAAACTGCTGTTGTCTTATTGAAAACTGCGGTTGTCAAATTGAAAACTGCGGTAGTCACATTGAAAACCATGGTTGTCAAATTGAAAACTGCGGTTGTCACATTGAAAACCATGGTTGTCAAATGGAAAACTGTGGTTGTCAAATTGAAAACTGCGGTTGTTAAATTGAAAACCATGGTTGTCAAATTGAAAACCATGGTTGTCAAATTGAAAACTGCGGTAGTCACATTGAAAACCATGGTTGTCAAATTGAAAACTGCGGTTGTCACATTGAAAACCATGGTTGTCAAATGGAAAACTGTGGTTGTCAAATTGAAAACTGCGGTTGTCACATTGAAAACCAGGGTTGTCAAATTGAAAACTGCGGTTGTTACATTGAAAACCGTGGTTGTCAAATTGAAAACCATGGTTGTCAAATTGAAAACTGCGGTTGTCACATTGAAAACCATGGTTGTCAAATGGAAAACTGTGGTTGTCAAATTGAAAACTGCTGTTGTCACATTGAAAACCAGGGTTGTCAAATTGAAAACTGCGGTTGTTACATTGAAAATCGTGGTTGTCAAATTGAAAACCATGGTTGTCAAATTGAAAACTGCGGTTGTTACATTGAAAACCATGGTTGTCAAATGGAAAACTGCGGTTGTTACATTGAAAACCATGGTTGTCAAATGGAAAACTGTGGTTGTCAAATTGAAAACTGCTGTTGTCACATTGAAAACTGCGGTTGTCAAATTGAAAACCACGTTTGTCAAATTGAAAACCATGGTTGTCACATTGAAAACTGTGGTTGTCAAATTGAAAACTGAGGTTGTCAAATTGAAAACTGCGGTTGTCAAATTGAAAACCACGATTTTCAAATTGAAAACCATGGTTGTCAAATTGAAAACCACGGTTGTCAAATTGGAAACTGCGGCTGTCAAATTGATAACCATGGTTGTCACATTGAAAACCATAGTTGTCAAATTGAAAACCACGGTTGTCAAATTGAAAACTGCAGTTCTGAAATTGAAAACTATAGTTGTCAGATTGAAAACTACAGTTTTCATATTGAAAACTACTGTCAAATTGGAAAACGCAATCGTCAATTTGATCAAAACAGTTTTCAAAATGAAAACCACGGTTGTGAATTCCAAAACCTTGGTTATCAATTTGAAAACTGGTATGATCAAAGTGACAATTGCAATGCTGAAAAAGAAATTATACTTATTATTTAACTTTTTGAGTAATTTTAAACCAGTTCCATTTTCCGTTCTGAAATATAAATTCTAAATCTAAATTTTTGAACAAAAACTCAATTTTTAAATATAAGACCAATTTTAATAGACTTTTAAAAAAGGTTTTACATGTGACTTTAAAACAGTTGAGTTTAAAATATTTGAATTTTTTGATGGCATAGGTATTCATCGCAGGTTTTTTCTAAGGAATTCACCGTTAGTTTCTTCGCAGGTATTCACCGTAGGTTTTCTCCAGTAGGTATTCATATTGTGTTTATCTTAAAGTAAAGAAAATATTTTGTTTACGGATTGGTTTTCATGTAATAGAAGTATATATTTACCAGTTCAGGCTTTTTCAAACGTATTCAACGTAAGTTGAATCCAGCAAGCATTCATGACATGCTTTCTCGCAGTTATTTTTCTCCAGCAGGTATTCACGGCAGGCTTTCTCGCGGGTAATCACCACAGGTTATCTCCAGCAGGTATTCATCGTAGATTTTCTCCAGCAGGTATTCACGGCAGGCTTTCTTTAGCAGGTATTCACCGCACGCTTTCTCTTATAGGTATTCGCTGCAGGCTTTCTCACGGGTATTCACCACAGGTTTTCTTCAGCAGGTATTCACCGTACGTTTTCTCTTATAGGTATTCGCCGCAGGCTTTCTCACGGTTATTCGCTGCAGGTTTTCGCCAGGAGGTATTCACCATAGGTTTTCTCCAGCAGGCATTCATGTGATTATCTTAAAGTAAAGAAAATGTATTGTTTACGGATTGGTTTTTATGTAATAAAAGTATATATTTACCAGTTCAGGCTTTTTCAAACGTAATCAACGTAAGTTGAATCCAGCAAGCATTCATGACAGCTTTCTCGAAGTTATTTTTCTCCAGCAGGTATTCACGGCAGGCTTTCTCGCGGGTAATCACCACAGGTTATCTCCAGCAGGTATTCATCGTAGATTTTCTCCAGCAGGTATTCGCCGCAGGCTTTCTTGCGGGTATTCACCGCAGGTTTTCTTCAGCAGGTATTCACCATACGCTTTCTCTTATAGGTATTCACCGCAGGCTTTCTCACGGTTATTCACTGCAGGTTTTCGCCAGGAGGTATTCACCATAGGTTTTCCCCAGCAGGTATTCATGTGATTATCTTAAAGTAAAGAAAATGTTTTGTTTACGGATTGGTTTTTATGTAATAAAAGTATATATTTACCAGTTCAGGCTTTTTCAAACGTATTCAACGTAAGTTGAATCCAGCAAGCATTCATGACATGCTTTCTCGCAGTTATTTTTCTCCAGCAGGTATTCACGGCAGACTTTCTCGCGGGTAATCACCACAGGTTATCTCCAGCAGGTATTCATCGTAGATTTTCTCCAGCAGGTATTCACGGCAGGCTTTCTTGCGGGTATTCACCGCAGGTTTTCTTCAGCAGGTATTCACCATACGCTTTCTCTTATAGGTATTCACCGCAGGCTTTCTCACGGTTATTCACTGCAGGTTTTCGCCAGGAGGTATTCACCATAGGTTTTCCCCAGCAGGTATTCATTTGATTATCTTAAAGTAAAGAAAATGTTTTGTTTACGGATTGGTTTTTATGTAATAAAAGTATATATTTACCAGTTCAGGCTTTTTCAAACGTATTCAACGTAAGTTGAATCCAGCAAGCATTCATGACATGCTTTCTTGTAGTTATTTTTCTCCAGCAGTTATTCACGGCAGGCTTTCTCGCGGGTAATCACCACAGGTTATCTCCAGCAGGTATTCATCGTAGATTTTCTCCAGCAGGTATTCACGGCAGGCTTTCTTGCGGGTATTCACCGCAGGTTTTCTTCAGTAGGTATTCACCGTACGCTTTCTCTTATAGGTATTCGCCGCAGGCTTTCTCGCGGGTATTCACCGCAGGTTTTCTCCAGCAGGTATTCACCGCAGGTTTTCTCCAGCAGGTATTCATGTGATTATCTTAAAGTAAAGAAAATTTTTTGTTTACGGATTGGTTTTTATGTAATAAAAGTATATATTTACCAGTTCAGGCTTTTTCAAACGTAATCAACGTAAGTTGAATCCAGCAAGCATTCATGACATGCTTTCTCGAAGTTATTTTTCTCCAGCAGGTATTCACGGCAGGCTTTCTCGCGGGTAATCACCACAGGTTATCTCCAGCAGGTATTCATCGTAGATTTTCTCCAGCAGGTATTCACGGCAGGCTTTCTTGCGGGTATTCACCGCAGGTTTTCTTCAGTAGGTATTCACCGTACGCTTTCTCTTATAGGTATTCGCCGCAGGCTTTCTCGCGGGTATTCACCGCAGGTTTTCTCCAGCAGGTATTCACCGCAGGTTTTCTCCAGCAGGTATTTACCTGTTTATCATAAAGTAGAAAAAGAGTTTTATTTATTTCATCTTAATGGAAATGGTTTTCATGTAAAAAATGTTTATATTTACCAGTTCAGCCTTTTTCACATGTTTTCAACGCAGGTTTCCTCCAGCAGGTATTCACGGTGCTCAATACATCGATGTTTATCTAAAAGTAATTTATTACAAAAAAAAAAATATTTCAGTGTTTATATAAATTACTTTTATTAATTCTGTAATGAATGAAGCATTGAAAACATTTTTTGTGTTTTAGTGGAAGTTTTCATGTAAAAAAAAAGTTCAATGAAATTCCAAAAATTTTCACATGCGGGTGGATATTTTATATTGAACAAAAAAAGCTTTTAAAGCAGATGTCTACAGCTCTTAGGGCATTGTTTGTCTTGAGTTTGAGGTCATCTAATAAAATAAAATATTCATTTGATCCACTAACAGTCAAAATGAACGGTCGAATGGTTTCTCCGCGCAATTTAAGAAATGAGATATGGTCTTCGATTTCAATATTTTTCTTCGGGAAAAAGACAGAAAAATTTTCAATATTTTTTGTTCGGGAAAAAGACTTAGAAAAATTTTCAATATATTTTCTTCGGGAAAAAGACTTAGAAAAATTTTAGGACTTAGAAAAATTTTCAATATTTTTTCTTCCGGAAAAAGACTTAGAAAAATTTTAGGACTTAGAAAAATGTTCGATATTTTTTCTTCGGGAAAAAGACTTAGAAAAAATTTCAATATTTTCTCTTCGAGAAATAGACTGAGAAAAATTTTAGGACTTAGAAAAATGTTCGATATTTTTCTTCGGGAAAAAGAGAAAAATTTTCAATAGTTTTTCTTCGGGAAAAAGACTTAGAAAAATTTTCAATATTTTTTCTTCAGGAAAAAGACAGAAATTTTCAAATGTTTTCTTCTGGAAAAAGACTTAGAAAAATTTTCAATATTTTTTCTTCGGGAAAAAGACTTAGAAAAATTTTCAATATTTTTTCTTCGGGAAAAGGAATTAGAACAATTTTAGGACTTAGAAAAATGTTCAATTTTTTTTCTTCGGGAAAAATACTTAGAAAAATTTTCGATATTTTTTCTTCGGGAAAAGAGTTAAAAAAAAATTTAGGACTTTAAAAAACTTTCAATATTTTTTCTTCGGGAAAAAGACTTGGACAAAATTTCAATATTTTCTCTTCGAGAAATAGACTGAGAAAAATTTAAGGACTTAGAAAAATTTTCAATATTTTTCTTCGGGAAAAAGAGAAAAATTTTCAATATTTTTTTCGGGCAAAAGACTTAGAAAAATTTTCAATATATTTTCTTCGGGAAAAAGACTTAGAAAAATGTTCAATAGTTTTCTTCGGGAAAAAGACTTAGAAAAATTTTCAATATTTTTTCTTCGGGAAAATGACTTAGAACAATTTTAGGACTAAGTAAAATTTTCAATATTTTTTCTTCGGGAAAATGACTTAGAACAATTTTAGGACTAAGTAAAATTTTCAATATTTTTTCTTCGGGAAAAAGACTTGGACAAAATTTCAATATTTTCTCTTCGAGAAATAGACTGAGAAAAATTTAAGGACTTAGAAAAATTTTCAATATTTTTCTTCGGGAAAAAGAGAAAAATTTTCAATATTTTTTTTTCGGGAAAAAGACTTAGAAAAATTTTCAATATATTTTCTTCGGGAAAAAGACTTAGAAAAATTTTCAATAGTTTTCTTCGGGAAAAAGACTTAGAAAAATGTTCAATATTTTTTCTTCGGGAAAATGACTTAGAACAATTTTAGGACTAAGTAAAATTTTCAATATTTTTTCTTCGGGAAAAAGACTTGGACAAAATTTCAATATTTTCTCTTCGAGAAATAGACTGAGAAAAATTTAAGGACTTAGAAAAATTTTCAATATTTTTCTTCGGGAAAAAGAGAAAAATTTTCAATATTTTTTTTCGGGCAAAAGACTTAGAAAAATTTTCAATATATTTTCTTCGGGAAAAAGACTTAGAAAAATGTTCAATAGTTTTCTTCGGGAAAAAGACTTAGAAAAATTTTCAATATTTTTTCTTCGGGAAAATGACTTAGAACAATTTTAGGACTAAGTAAAATTTTCAATATTTTTTCTTCGGGAAAAAGACTTAGACAAAATTTCAATATTTCCTCTTGGGGAAATATACCGAGAAAAATTTTAGGACTTAGAAAAATGTTCAATATTTTTTCTATGTATGTATGTACATATGTACCTATTGTATCTATTGAAAATTTTTCTAAGTCTTTTTCCCGAAGAAAAAATATTGAAAATTTTTCTGTCTTTTTCCCGAAGAGAAAATATTGAAATTTTTTCTAAATCTTTTTCCCGAAGAAAAAATATTGAAAATTTTTGTAAGTCCTAAAATTTGTCTAAGTCTTTTCACGAAGAAAAAATATTGAAAATTTTCCTAAGTCCTAAAATTTTCCGAAGTCTTTCCCGAAAAAAAAAATACATATTGAATATTTTTCAAAGTCCTAAAATTTTTTAAGTCTTTTTCCCGAAGAAAAAATATTGAAAATTTTTTCAAGTCCTAAAATATTTTTAAGTACATTTGTATGTATGTATTTTTTCTATATAATTTTTCTAAGTGCTAAAATTTTTCTAAGTCTTTTTCACGAAGAAAAATATTGAAAATTTTTTTAAGTCCTAAAATTTTTTCTAAATCTTTTCCCGAAGAAAAAATATTGAAAATTTTTCGAAGAAAGTAGGTATATTGAAAAAAAATATTCAAAATTTGTCTGAAGCTAAGTACAGACGATTGTCAGATCTGTCAGTGAAAAAACTGTTCCAAATGTCTTACAATCGTCTGAACACACAATTTTGTCTGACAATATTGTCAGAAAAGCCATTGTCAGATGACAATCTGACAAAAAATTGTCAGGTATCTTACAATCGTCTGAACACACAATTTATATCATTGTCAGTCGATTAAGACATTGTCAGGCGATAAGGATATTGTCAGACTCATTGGTCATTGTCAGATTTTTTCATTGAAAAAATCTTACAATTGCTGACAATTTTTTTCACTGTTCGAAATGTTAATGAGTTTGTTGAAAAGAGATAAAAAATAGCTGACCATCAAATTGCCAGACTTTGGGAAGAAATCTACCAACCGTGTGAACGAACAATTTTCATTGTAAGAAATATGTCAATTGTAAGCTAATTGTTAGCTATTTTCAGACAATTAAAAGTTCTGACAATATTGTAAGATCTGACAATCGTTTGTACTTAGCTTCAGAATTTTTCCCGAAGAAAAATCGAACATTTTTCGAAGAAAATATATTGAAAACTTGTACGATACAAGAAAGCTAAGGACAAAGAAGATGAAAGAGGTAGCAAGCAGAGAGTCTATTTAAATTTATAGAAAACTAAAAACCTGAATTGGCCATGAATGAAGTGGGAGTGAGAGTAATAATAGAGAAATCAAAAAAAGGAGGAGAATATAGTCCAATGTGAACACCGTTCAAAAGATTACCACAATTACTATCAATTTGATGACCGTGGTTTTCAATATGAAAATTTCAAAGATACGATCATCATATTGCAATTGTCAGATTGACTACCATGGTTTTCAATATGAAAATTCCGATGAATGCAATTCTTTGATTTGGAATTTACCGTTTGTTTTTTGTCTGGAGATTTTTTAAGGGGATTGGCTTGAAAAATTAAACTAAAACTAAGAAAATATAGCTGAATTCTTAAAAAAGATAATATTACTAATTAAAATGATTAGCGTTAGTCGATTTACTTTAATTTGAAGTACCTTTTCTATCAAGATTGAATAACCGGTTATGTTTAAGAATTAAATAGCTATGTAACATAAAATAAATTACTCTTTTAGTTGATTTACCTTGTAGACTTATCAATGATTTTGTTTGGTGGACTTATAACACTATAAAAAGTTTAAAATTATCTTGATATTATGGCCACAATTACTTTTTGTAAATGTTTAATTTGAACACAGGAAAACTTTTGCGACTGCTACTCAACACGCTACAAAAACGAATGAGTTTTACTTCACAAGTCTTTACTGGAAATGATGAAATCTGAAGCAAAAAATCCCCAGGTTTTCATATTGACAACCACAATTGTCCAATTGATGACTGTGGTTTTCAATATGACAATTTTAAAGATTCGATCATCATATTGACAACTACAGTTGTCAGATTGACTACCATGGTTTTCAATGTGAAAATTCTGATGAATGCAATTCTTTGTTTTGGAATTTACCGTTTGTTTTTTGTCTGGAGATTTTTTTAAGGGGATTGGCTTGAAAAATTAAACTAAAACTAAGAAAATATAGCTGAATTCTTAAAAAAGATAATATTACTAATTAAAATGATTAGCGTTAGTCGATTTACTTTAATTTGAAGTACCTTTTCTATCAAGATTGAATAACCGGTTATGTTTAAGAATTAAATAGCTATGTAACATAAAATAAATTACTCTTTTAGTTGATTTACCTTGTAGACTTATCAATGATTTTGTTTGGTGGACTTATAACACTATAAAAAGTTTAAAATTATCTTGATATTATGGCCACAATTACTTTTTGTAAATGTTTAATTTGAACACAGGAAAACTTTTGCGACTGCTACTCAACACGCTACAAAAACGAATGAGTTTTACTTCACAAGTCTTTACTGGAAATGATGAAATCTGAAGCAAAAAATCCCCAGGTTTTCATATTGACAACCACAATTGTCCAATTGATGACTGTGGTTTTCAATATGACAATTTTAAAGATTCGATCATCATATTGACAACTACAGTTGTCAGATTGACTACCATGGTTTTCAATATGAAAATTCTGATGAATGCAATTCTTTGTTTTGGAATTTACCGTTTGTTTTTTGTCTGGAGATTTTTTTAAGGGGATTGGATAACCGGTTATGTTTAAGAATTAAATAGCTATGTAACATAAAATAAATTACTTTTTTAGTTGATTTACCTTGTAGATTTATGGAATGATTTTGTTTGGTGCACTTATAACACTATAAAAAGTTTAAAATTATCTTGATATTATGGCCACAATTACTTTTAGTAAATATTTAATTTGAACACAGGAAAACTTTTGCGACTGCTACTCAACACGCTACAAAAACGAATGAGTTTTACTTCACAAGTCTTTACTGGAAATGATGAAATCTGAAGCAAAAAATCCCCAGGTTTTCATATTGACAACCACAATTGTCCAATTGATGACTGTGGTTTTCAATATGACAATTTTAAAGATTCGATCATCATATTGACAACTACAGTTGTCAGATTGACTACCATGGTTTTCAATATGAAAATTCTGATGAATGCAATTCTTTGATTTGGAATTTACCGTTTGTTTTTTGTCTGAACTTTTGTAATGGGTTCGTTTCGTACACTGAAATAAATAAATTTAAAACAAGAAAATAAGGCTTTTACATTCGCATTTGGGTGCATTAAAAAATATAGGTATGTGTATTATAAGTAATAAAATTATTAACTTACTTACCTAGTAATGATTTTTCAAATATGTTTTCAAATTGTTGTTTTTAAGGCACTTATAACACATTTAAAGTTGTAAATAATTGTCTTTTTATTATTTTTCTAGCATCGATCTAAATCCATTTAAAATTTGACATTTTCTTCACAAAATTTTTTCAAATTAGGACAAATGAAAAAAGTTTCCCGTACGTGATTGTATCAATGTAATTTTTGTTTCATTTGATGAAACTCGATGCAATTTGATAAAACTGGATGCAATCAAAACATTTTAGTTTATAGTTAAAATCACTTTTTGAAATTAATCTTGTTTGGTTACCTATTTGTTTTGACAGAAAATTGTGAAAAGCCTTATGATATTTCACGTTACCAAACAGATATAGCTTCTATCTTAATTTAAACATTTATAAACTAGTAAAATATTAAACCTATTTTATTTATTAACGCTTGAAGCAGTGACAGTTCATGAAAATTGTTAAGCCGACATACAATTTTTGACAAGTATAAATATTTAAGTGTCATATAAATGCAGTTAGTATTATACTAAAACAAAAAAAATAGGAATTTGGTTATTTAAACTTTATGAAATGTCAAAAATATAGTGCCTGATAACCGTACCAAATCTTTTAAATTTTCACATCAAAGAATTTACTAATCTTTAATTAACATTTTCTTGACATTTTCTTGTTTATTAAAATTTCATAGAAAATTAGGAAAAAAATTAAATTTTAACAAACAGATACATCTCTTTTATCCCTTTATAAACCATAATAATTAAATAATTTGTAAGAAAAAGAAGTTTGGAAATCGGGATTCATACATATTTTTTAAGTTACGTGTATTAAAATAGTTTTTTAGTTGTAACTTTGCACTTTATTAAGCTAGTGATTTGAAATATCTTTCACATATTTGTCAAGGGTAGCTGCTTTTGCGATATAAAGATCGACCGAGTGCAGCGCCCTCTACGTGTATTAAAATAGTTTTTTTAGTTGTAACTTTGCACTTTATTAAGCTTGTGATTTGAAATATCGTTCACATATTTGTGAAGGGTAGCTGCTTTTGCGATATAAAGATCGACCGAGTCCAGCGCCCCCTACGTGAATTAAAATTGTTTTTTAGTTGTAACTTCACCCTTTAAAGCTGCGTAGTGAAACGCCGCGCCGTTTGAAAACGGCAACTCAAAACGAATAAGTTTTACCTAGCAATCGCTTGACGATCAAGATTGTCAATTTGACTACCCCGGTTTTCAATGTGATAATTTTAGAGTTTATGATCATCAAATTGACAACCACGATTGTAAATGTGATGACTGCAAGGGAACAATCATCTTATTGAAAACCAAAGTTGTATATTTGACAATCATTGTTGTCAATATGAAAATTTTTATAACTGCAGTTATTTGTTTTGTGATTTACCGTTTGTTTTTTTTTTTTTTTAATATTTTATGGTACTTGATTTTGGTATCTACACTCAGAGAATCGAATATTGCTTAAGATAAATTTAATCGATTAACTTCGATGGCAGAGCATATTTGAAATATTGTATACACATATTTGGGTAGCTGCTTTTGCGATATAAAGATCGACGGAGTGCAGCGCCCCCTACATGTATCATAATTGTTTTTTATTGTAACTTCAGAATTTATTAAGCTAATGATTTGAAATATCTTTCAGATGTTTGTCAAGGGTTGCTGCTTTTGTGATATAAAGACCGATCGAGTGCAGGGCCCCCTACGTGTATCAAAATAGTTTTTAGTTGTAACTTTGCACTTCAGTAACCTAGGGATTTTTAAATAACGTTCACATATTTGTCAAGGTTAGCTGCTTTTGCGATATAAAGATCGACCGATTGCAGCGCTCCCTACGTGTATTAAATTAGTTTTTTAGTTGTAACTTTGCACTTCAGTAAGCTAGGGATTTGAAATATCGTTAATATATTTGTCAGTGGTAGCTGCTTTTGCGATATAAAGATCGTCCGATTGCAGCGCCCCCTACGTGTATTAAATTAGTTTTTTAGTTGTAACTTTGCACTTCAGTAAGCTAGGGATTTGAAATATCGTTCATATATTTATCAGTGGTAGCTGCTTTTGCGATATAAAGATCGACCGATTGCAGCGCCCCCTACCTTTATTAAATTAGTTTTTTAGTTGTAACTTTGCACTTTATTAAGCTAGTGATTTGAAATATCGTTCTCATATTTGTGAAGGGTAGCTGCTTTTGCGATATAAAGATCGACCGATTGCAGCGCCCCCTACGTGTATTAAATTAGTTTTTTAGTTGTAACTTTGCACTTCAGTAAGCTAGGGATTTGAAATATCGTTCATATATTTGTCAGTGGTAGCTGCTTTTGCGATATAAAGATCGACCGATTGCAGCGCCTCTACAGGTATTAAATTAGTTTTTTAGTTGTAACTTTGCACTTCAGTAAGCAAGGGATTTGAAATATCGTTCACATATTTATCAGGGGTAGCTGCTTTTGCGATATAAAAATCGACAGAGTGCAGCGCCCCCTATATGTATTAAAATTGTTTTTTTACTGTAACTTCAGACTTTATTAAGCTAGTGATTTGAAATATCGTTCACATATTTGTCAAGGGTAGATGCTTTTAGGATATAAAGAACGACAGAGTGGAGCGCCCCCTTCATGTATTAAATTGTTTTTTAGTTGTAACTACTCACTTTACTAAGCTAGTATTTGTAATATCGTTCATATATTTGTCATATTAAAAATTGCAATAGCCAGTTTGATAACTGCAGTCGTCTATTTGATGACCGCAGTTTTCATGATCATCACCTCGTGTTTTTATTTTTTTATTTACGTCGATTTTCATATTCACTATCGCAATAGTCAGTTTGACAACTGCAATTGTCTATTTGATGACCGTTGTTATCATATTGACAATCGCAATTGTGTATTTGATGACCGCGGTTTTCATATTGACAATCGCAATTGTGTATTTGGTTTTCATATTGACAATCACAATTGTCAATATGATGAACACGGTTTTCAATCAGCAACTTCAGGTTTTTTTTCCTTGATTTTCATATTAACAATTGCAATAGTCAGTTTGACAACTGCAGTCGTCTATTTGATGACCGCAGTTTTCATGATCATCACCTCGTGTTTTTATTTTTTTATTTACGTCGATTTTCATATTCACTATCGCAATAGTCAGTTTGACAACTGCAATTGTCTATTTGATGACCGTTGTTATCATATTGACAATCGCAATTGTGTATTTGATGACCGCGGTTTTCATATTGACAATCGCAATTGTGTATTTGGTTTTCATATTGACAATCACAATTGTCAATATGATGAACACGGTTTTCAATCAGTAACTTCAGGTTTTTTTTCCTTGATTTTCATATTAACAATTGCAATAGTCAGTTTGACAACTGCAGTCGTCTATTTGATGACCGCAGTTTTCATGATCATCACCTCGTGTTTTTATTTTTTTATTTACGTCGATTTTCATATTCACTATCGCAATAGTCAGTTTGACAACTGCAATTGTCTATTTGATGACCGTTGTTATCATATTGACAATCGCAATTGTGTATTTGATGACCGCGGTTTTCATATTGACAATCGCAATTGTGTATTTGGTTTTCATATTGACAATCACAATTGTCAATATGATGAACACGGTTTTCAATCAGCAACTTCAGATTTTTTCTCCTTGGTTTTCATATTAACAATTGCAATAGTCAGTTTGACAACTGTAGTCGTCTATTTGATGACCGCAGTTTTCATGATCATCACCTCGTGTTTTTATTTTTTTATTTACGTCGATTTTCATATTCACTATCGCAATAGTCAGTTTGACAACTGCAATTGTCTATTTGATGACCGTTGTTATCATATTGACAATCGCAATTGTGTATTTGATGACCGCGGTTTTCATATTGACAATCGCAATTGTGTATTTGGTTTTCATATTGACAATCACAATTGTCAATATGATGAACACGGTTTTCAATCAGCAACTTCAGGTTTTTTTTCCTTGATTTTCATATTAACAATTGCAATAGTCAGTTTGACAACTGCAGTCGTCTATTTGATGACCGCAGTTTTCATGATCATCACCTCGTGTTTTTATTTTTTTATTTACGTCGATTTTCATATTCACTATCGCAATAGTCAGTTTGACAACTGCAATTGTCTATTTGATGACCGTTGTTATCATATTGACAATCGCAATTGTGTATTTGATGACCGCGGTTTTCATATTGACAATCGCAATTGTGTATTTGGTTTTCATATTGACAATCACAATTGTCAATATGATGAACACGGTTTTCAATCAGCAACTTCAGATTTTTTCTCCTTGGTTTTCATATTAACAATTGCAATAGTCAGTTTGACAACTGCAGTCGTCTATTTGATGACCGCAGTTTTCATGATCATCACCTCGTGTTTTTATTTTTTTATTTACGTCGATTTTCATATTCACTATCGCAATAGTCAGTTTGACAACTGCAATTGTCTATTTGATGACCGTTGTTATCATATTGACAATCGCAATTGTGTATTTGATGACCGCGGTTTTCATATTGACAATCGCAATTGTGTATTTGGTTTTCATATTGACAATCACAATTGTCAATATGATGAACACGGTTTTCAATCAGCAACTTCAGATTTTTTCTCCTTGGTTTTCATATTAACAATTGCAATAGTCAGTTTGACAACTGTAGTCGTCTATTTGATGACCGCAGTTTTCATGATCATCACCTCGTGTTTTTATTTTTTTATTTACGTCGATTTTCATATTAACAATTGCAATAGTCAGTTTGACAACTGCAATTGTCTATTTGATGACCGTTGTTATCATATTGACAATCGCAATTGTGCATTTGATGACCGCGGTTTTCATATTGACAATTACAATTGTCATTTTGATGAACGCGGTTTTCATGATTATCACCTCGTGTTTTTCATTTTTTATTTTTGTCGATTTTCATATTTACAATCGCGATAGTCAATTTGACAACTCCAATTGTCCATTTGATAACCATGGTTTTCAATTTGTTGACAGACAAAAAGCGGTCATCATATTGACAATCACAGTTGTCAATTTGACTAACACGGTTGTCAATATGAAAATTTCTACAACTATTATTCAAGGATTAAGAACCTCTCGTTTTTTTTTTGTTTTAATTTTTCTCGATTTTGAAATTAACAATCGCAATAGTCCGTCTGACAACTGCAGTTGTGTATTTGATGACCATGGTTGTCAATGGGATGATGAAAATAAGGCGGTCATCATATTGACCATCAAAATATTCTATTTGACAACTTCGATTATCAAATTGAAATTGAGAAATTGACTACCGAAAGTTTTCAAGAGTTTTCATATTGACAATCGCAGTTGTTAAGTTTTGTGACGTTTTTACAGATTTTTCATCATATTGACTATTTTGGTATTCAATATGACTATTTCCAATTGACTATCGGTGATTGTCAATATGACAACGGTTTTTTTTTTCTGTGGAGGTAATCGACCACAACTTGACGAATTTTGCATTGTGACATGAGCCTTTACCCGAACAAAATTCAACCCAGGAGCTGAAGGTAAACGACCGTAGACAACGACGTGTATGCGCTGAATGGGCTCTGGACCAGTTGGAAACTGATCTTAGTTTTCATCGAAAAATCATCTTCAGCAATGAGGCTCTTGGATGGATGGATGAAAGGGTACGTCAATATACAAAATTGTCGAATTTGGGACGATACCAATCACATGAGATCCAAGTGCGTGTGAATTTTGCACTGGCTGCTTCATCGGTCCATATATTTCTTTAAAACCGATAAGTGTTATATGTCGATGATTGCCAGCTTCTTTTGGCCTGAATTATGGATGATATGGTTTCAACAGGACGGCGCGGCGCGGTGGCACTAAGTGCCACACAGCTTATGCCAAATTGGAAATTCTGTACGAGCAATTCGAGTGCATGATCATCTCAAGTGGAGGTGATTTGAACTGGCCACCGAGATCGTGCCAATTGACCCCGTTATACTTTTTTCTTGTGGGTTTTTCTGAAGTCGCAGGTCTATGCAGATAAGCCACAAACCACAGTGGCCCTCAAAGCCAACATAACCCAGGGCATCAATCAAATTATTATATATCTTAATTTAAATTTAAAGATATGAAGCGCTTAATTTAAGACCCTGCAGATATAGGTACTATAAAAGAGGGTTTTGGATAACATAATAAATTACGCACTTAAAATAATACTATTCATAAACCATGGGAAGCGTTGAAATAACATTTTCGCACGGCACCAAAAAAAAGTCAAATGTAGGCAAAGTCAAATGTCCAAATTGAACTTTGATAAATCTATAACCTTTCATGGTGATTAACCAAACACTAACAGCCATATATTATTCACTCGACTAATGCAGATTAAAAATTAAATCAGGATGTAAATTAATGTACCTAAATTCAATTAATTTACAACCGGATTTAAGTTTTAATCTGGATTAACCGAGTTAATAATATGGCGGTTACACTATACTAAACAAATCAGAACAAATTTAACAGATGTTGGATGTTGCTATAATAAAATGGGCGCCATTACTTTGAAATTTTCCAGCGCGTCTTTGGTAACACCCTTTGATTGCAAATAAATGCATTCAAATATGTATATGAGATTATTTCATAATTATACAACAAAATCAAATAATCAATTTAGTTTGCTGATTTTGGTTTAAGCGCTAGCACTTGGTCTCTCTCTCTATCTCTCTCTCTTAATCTATACTTCTCTATCCCTCTCTATGTTCATTTTCATTTCATATTCATTTAACCGCCATTCTTACAGTTTTTCTCGATTGAAAAAAATCGTATGAGTTTTGTTCCATTTTTCATCGTTTCTCGACTAATTTTATCGATGCGAAAGTTACAGACCATGGGCACAGATTAAAGGTTCCCCCACACCAACGCGAATCTGTCTTGGCGACGACGAAAACAGTAATAACAACGTTATAACAACAATAATGACAACGACAATTCCGCGCGTTTGTGTGGGGGAACCTTAATTCTTATGAGTCTACATAAAAAACTATAGCTACATCGTAATATCCTTAAAACCTATTTATAAGTAAAACCCCAAAGAAAAAAAAAGAAAATGTAGTTTTATAAAGTTGAGGAACCTTTTTTAATACATTTTAACAACGATGTTACTATTTGTGTTAAGCAGTCTGTAAATAAACATCTTCAGTCAACTTCACTAAAACTAGATGCTGATACTTCCCCATTGACAGCTTTACGTCGACTATAATATACATAGGTATACGCCCTCTGTCATATTTTATCTGGCATTTCCAACAGCACGCAAAACCAAGTAAAACAAAAAAAAATTAAAAACTCAAAAACACAACTGAACATCCATCTTATTGTGTTAATGGGTTTAGAAATATTTCATATCCTTCTCATATTTCCTTGGGTATCAACATCAACACAAAAACAAAAAAAAAAAACTATAACAAAACCAGCAACAACAACATCTCCTTCTCTTCCGGTCCTACACCACCACGCCCGAGCCGCGCCACAGCAGTTATATAACAGAAAACGTTATTAATAAAGTTCATAGATGGTGCTACACGCTGCTTAGATGGTCCTTGCTCGGTTGAGTGGCTTCCGCGTTTATGAGGCCACCGATGTTATTGCCATTTTCAGTTGCAATCGCTTCATTTTGTGATAATGACGTTGCACTATACGACTACGAATGATAATGCGGGCACTATGGGTGTCCTCTGTTTTGCCTGTTTGGCTCGTCCCTGTGGGAGACGAAAGATGTGGCGTGGCGCAGCGGCATCACTGTTGGGATGGCGGTAGAATCGCGGTGCGGTATAGTGGCAAGAACAATACACTGAAAATTACAATTAAACAAAGGGATACTATAGTTTCTAGATTCTTCCCCAAGGATATATGTATACCTACTATAAATAGAGGAAATGAGAGCTAGCTCCCATGCTCCCAAGGGTGCCAGGGAGAACGGATATGGGGCTTAATGCTCGAATTCAAATTAACTCATTGGATATGAGTTTTGTGGATGCCACAACCGACACAATAGTTGCTGTTGAACTCTGTGTCTCCCATATACTCTATATGTGCACTCAACCAATGTAGATACATATAGGACTAGCAACTCTCGGAATTATACAAAACTGGGAGAAAGTTTTCCCGAGTTAAAACTTTTTTGTTTAAAATTATTTGTATGTGCTATGAAGGTAGGTATGTTTTTCTTTTTTTAGGCGAATTCAAAATGTGCAAAATGATTTAGAAGACATTGTTTGATGAAAATTTACAAGAAGAAGAAGAAAAGATTTTCAAGTGCTACAAATTTCTGGATGGAAATATTGTTGGTTATTTTTACAAAAATGTTTTAAATTCTTGAGGTTTCCTTTGATTTATTTTAAGAATTCATCGTGTGAGATGCTTTTGATCAAAGGGGAAGGTATGCTCGTGCTTTAGTGTTATCGAGGTTATCTTTATTAACCAATCACTGGTTCTTATAATAATTCTAATACAACGCTTATATTTACTTATAACTATAGGTATATAATTTTATATAAACCATATACATACATATATTCTTAAAACTTAATTTACAAAAATAATTCAAAAAAAGGCTGACTGAGATAAGAGATTGCAGTGCAGTATCCACTAAAGAACATTCTGAGATACCAGACGCCACTAACTATAACTGCTTTAACCTGGGTTTCCACTGTCGCTTCTGGAGCCTTAGCTTTTAAAAAAAGAGACTCTACAAGTAATTGAGATTGGTTTTGTATTCAAACTATGGCAGAGCTCCAGTTTTCTTTTGTTGGTCCACGGTCTGTTATACATACTTTGGTTGGAACTGAGTGTGAATTATAATATGGAAAAAAAAATAATATTCGTATTTTAGTATACTTCATCAGAAATGGTTGAGGTGGTATGGTAAGGGGTGCCGGGAGTGTTGACGGTCGTCTGTATTTATATCCACAGTATCGGTTAGTCGGTAATTGAAATAAGCATAGAACATGGAATTCCATATAATAACGGTCGGAATCCTTATCAGAAGAAACTCCTTTATCCCTAGTACACAACCCAAGGAACAAAACGGTAAGAGCTTTCGGAGAAGAACCTTGTTCAATAATCCTATGTCTCTATAGCACTCATTCCAACCTAAGGAACAAAGCGGATGAAACCTTTTCCAGTGAACTACTTGAACAAGAGCTCAGAGGAATATAGAGGCCAGGTGATTCTTATGGGAAACCCTATGTCCCCAGCAGTCCAGCGGGATTATTGAAGAGAAACACGAAGGAACTGTCGGAATCCTTATAGGAAACGCTATGTCCCTAGTACACAACCAACGGAAAAAGGCGGTCGAAACGGTTGCAGGAGAAACTTGGCCAATAATTAATCCTTTGATTCTAGCACATAACAAAATTTAAAGAAAAAAACGGATAAAAATTTAGAAGAAGAACGTTTTCCAGTGGACTACTTAAAGGGGGTTCTCATCGGAAACCCTATATGTCCCTAGCAGTCAAGCGGGATTATTGAAAAGGAACACGAAAGAAATAAACGGTAAAAATCCGTATGGGAAACCCTATGTTCCTAGTATACAACCTAGGGAACAAAACAGTCGGAACTTTCGAAGGAGAACCTTGTACAATAATCTAATAAGCTACTTGAAGAGGTGCTAAGAGATACATTAAAATTAAATACTAACTAATAAAATTAATAATGATAACGTTTGACGAATTGTATAGATAATGTCCCTCACAATTTTTATACTTAAAATTAAGTTTGGCTTCGCAAGCTAAGAAAATTCCGTTAAGCAATGCTTATCTGTTATCACCGAAACACCTTATGAGAAAGACGTTTTTTACGGGCCGCTTCTTGATCCTTTCTACAATATCCAGATTTTTAGAGAAAGAAAGACATTTTTGTAATTTTACTCTACCTGCTCTTATAACATCTGCGGCTATAAGTTCTCTGATCAATAATCTGCTTTTTTCAACTCTTTAATTCACCAAAATTAACCAACATTTTATCCTGGTATACTGATTGAAAGTGGCGAACTTAAACAAGCAAAATATCATCACCATAATTTAATCCACACTCCCTTTCTCTCTCTTTCTCTTTCCATGCATTTATAAAGTGTCGCTATCTTATGTCACTGGTTTTTGGTTCTTTTCTAAATATACATAAATAGTACATGAACACTGAATAGTATAGAAATAATATAACAACTTCCAGTTCCCAGTGTCCTGTATAAGTCCTTCCTGTTGCCGAAAACCTATTTTTAGCAACTGAGCTCATAAATTAACCTCTCTTTTTCTCTTACAAAATAGGGACACAGCTGCAACAAGCGAAACGAAAATGCATCGCAGCTCCTTCGTTAAGTAATGACCACGTATATACTAGAGAAAAAGTCCAGTCAAACCAGACAAACACTATACCCAACCTACCTATATTCTCTCTCCCTTATGCATCACCCAGCCAATGCTTATATACCTACATATATGTAAGCTCACCTTTAATGGACTTCAAAGGGAAGGTATCGTATAACACGATTTCCCACCTACCTACAGTCGTTTCGAAAACTATACAGTAAAAGTAGTTATCCTTCTCTCTATATAAAAAGCGGGATAAGAACTATGACTATATGTATAGGTACTATTCCTCAGCAATAAAAAAAAATAACCTAACCAAAGCACTAGAAAGACAAACTTACAACAAGAGAAGTGGACAAATTGCAAAATGTTGCAAATACACCTAGAGAAAGCAAGGAACTTCTATCGCGGTTATACAGTTAAAACGCAAATGCGGTCATTTGCGGCGGGCGGGATAACATTTTTGTTTTCCAACCTCGATGACATTTTTTTTTTTAACACTAACAGAACAACTACTCGTTCTTTGTTTGGGGTAAAGGGTGATGCCGTCCGTAACGATAAAAAATACTGTTTTGCTTTGTAACTTCATATTTCATAAAAAAAAAGTCTCTCTGTATCTGCGATTGTAAAAGTAATCTTTGTAACTGCTGAACCGATATTTGTGTACAGAAAATAAAGGGTTCTGTGGTTTTTTTTGTTTTAAAACTAAGATAAATAACAAAATAAAAAATTGAGGCCCACTAAGGTCCAGTTTTTGCAGAACTTGTTCATCTTTCTTTTATCATTACCATCCCAAGCACGCTGCTTCCAGTCATCAAGAACAAACAGTTCGGCATTCGCGATGTCTTCAAACCACGCACGTTCTGCGTTCCACTCCTACCTCCTATTGGGATATCTTTACAAAATATTAGTTAAACAAGTGAATTGCCCTTGGATCCACCATTTTCTTTGATTTTTAAAGATGCGCAGAACTGAAAAAAAAATAAAATAGCTAGTGATAATACCTTTTTCTGTTTCCCATTTTAGCCTCAAACCTAAGGCCTGGTATTCGAAAACTTTCTCAATTGGCTGGAACATTGTTGTCCATTTCCAGTCTAATGTTATTATGGTATTTTTATTTTATTTTTAGACTGCATCCACATGTTAGCTGTACAGCTCATATATAACACGCCATTTAAAGTTCATGTTTTCGAACACAGGACCAACCGTTCGTGGAAAATTTTTGTTTTATCGAAAGATCCCAATATCAGGTATCCCTTTCTGCTTTATTTCCGTTAAAGAATTTTTCTTTCTGCTTATCGTTCAACACTTGGCACCATTCTGATATGGTGCCGTAACGTTGATAGCGTCCCCCCTCGTATTTTTTAAGAATAAAAAGTGAATAGATATTGCCCAAAATGAGGTTGAAGAAATCACACAGCAGCCCATCTCTTTGTCGAAACTTTGTGGGTATTTGGAATATGGAAGAAGCTATTCCTTATTTACACACTGGGTATTTTCGAATATTACATTGTAACAGCTTGACCAGTTTTCCCAAGGTCCAAAATTCAGAAATTGCCATACAAAATTCCTGAAGATATATTATTGTCACATGCAGATTTGAAGTCGATGAAAACATCGTGAATTTTTAAATAAAATTGGTTTCTTCGTTTTCTTCCCAGGATTTGCCTCGGTGGCTACGGTTGATCTGCCATGCCCGAAGCCACACTAGTACTTGGGGAACAACTTAAAATGGTCGTGCAGATAATTAGATAGAATCTTTAATGTGACGTTTCACATGAATCTGCTTCGATAATTTTTGAAAGGCTTAGGAACGAATTTTTGGGTGAAATGTCATTTATGAAGCTGATAGTCCAGTCATCAGATCTATACATACTTGGTGATATACCTACCCATCAACATGGACGATATACATATCTAGATAATACAGCCGAAAAATATACCCTAAAGCTTCAAATTCCAGTTGTATTTAATAGACTTAGGCTCTACATTAAGACATAGGACGTTATAATTATTATATTTTTACAAACTATTCTATATGATGGTTTTCCCTACTTTTTCTTCAGATTCTCGTAGCTCAAGCTTACCCGAGGCATTCCAGTTTGATGATTCTGCAAATAGAAATCGTTTTTCATGATTACAATACTTGACCTGAAGAGAATATTTGATAAAAATCCCATTTGACTCCACATTTTGATTGTGGAAGAAGGAACTATAGCACTTTAGAAAAGTTTATCGAACATACACAGAATAGAACAGAATGACATGACCAAGAGTTTGAGTTCAGTGAATCGAATGAGAAAGAGGTGTGATATATTCTCCCAATAGTTATGGTCGTCTTGCCTTGCTAAAATCCCAGAAATTGACAATTCAACAACAAAGTCGTAGTCATCGATGAAAACAGTCAAAGCCCAATGATAAAAAAAAACACGTTATACACAAGATACATAAATACAAACAAGAACAGGATATATACACTTGGGCGGCAAAGTCGATGTTCTGAATGGGGTGTGCGTATAGTTCGGGCAGGACGATTAATAAACAGATAACAAGTCTGGCTTTGCCGGTCGTGTACGTGTCATCACCAGTGTGACCACATGCATGTGATAAAACCGAACTGATGGGTGGCCATAGCCATCCACCGCATACCCATAACTAATGTCCATATAGTATCCGGCTGGCTGGATGGTATGGGGACTATGATGCACTTCGTCCTTGCGAACGCATACAAACTTTCAGTACGTACATATACGATCCCTCCCTATAACTATACCTATACCTCTCAGCCTTCACTATTACTATACTAGAACCAGGATATTATTTAACCCGATATGAGTGGCGAAGTGTGCATCGAAATGGAAGGACTTACATGTGTTTTTGTGCGCGAACGGACACCCCTCCACATCCTTTCGCATTCGCATTCGCATATCCTTGTCATCGACCAGAGCAGTCGGACAATGCCGCGATTTATTACATTATCAATAAAGTGAATAAATTTTGAGGTTATGCGGTGTGATAAAACTGTGAAACGAACGTGGAACGTGCAACTGCATCGATCCTTGTACTGAGCTTTCAGTTGGTGGTTGGATCTGGATTCTGGAATGGCACACGATGGGCTGTTAATTAAAATAAGCATACCTACTCACATATCTGTACGAACGTACACAAATCAAGAGAGTGTTTAAATGGATTAAGGATGATGATGGTGGTGCATAACGGCAAAACACTGAAATTAAATTAATTGATTAAAATGCCAACTTTCATTGATGATACTTTTTTTTATTTTGTGGAAAAGGGAAAGGGCATAGGAAAGAGAGAGGTTAAAAGACCAATATTAATGTAGGTTCAGAGGTGAAAATGGTTGGTCATTGTCACATCGATTGGCCCTCGAGGTGTTTGTGCTATTAGTAGCGGATTTTTTTTTTTAATTTCACATCATGTCAACATTTTATTCAATTAATGTTAATAAATTCAAAATATGTGGACTTGCAGGACAATCGATATTTTGAAAAGTTATAGGAAGGTAAGGTATATGTGTAGGTAATAGGTTTATACCTATTTCTCTATGAGGAAAAGGATTATTGAACTGATTGTATGAGGAAATTTTAGATTGGTGGGTTATAGTACATATAACCAATTTAATTCCTGCAGCAGGATTTTGGACTAATGACAATGATTGATTTTGACAAAAATGTATTTCCTTCAGTTTCAAAGATGAGGTGTATGGCATGTACACTTATACAACATAGGTGTAGTGTGACACTATAACTTTGAGCTCAGTCTGTTCATCCTCTCAATTTGGAAAGAATCACAATATCTTACAGCCAAAATGAGCATTCAAATTAATTTTAATTTTACTTATTGGATGTAATATGTATGCACTACTTCCATGTCAACCTTGTCAACATACCCTGATCTAAATTATTGTTAAAATTATAATTAGGTATTTAATTAATAAAGAATTAAAAGAAACACCTCATTACGATATCCGAAACCGATCAAAATTTGTTTTTTCGTTCATCTTAACATAATTCACATTCAATTTATGCTAAACATACTTCATAAAAACTTTCAGTGTTTTATATTTACTTACCATCTTCAACCTCAAAAAAGTAGCTGAGCTATTCCATATTGAACGCTAAAAAAAAATCACCCCGACCAGATATTATTTCTAATTACATCTTTAGGAAGTTTTCCCAAGTTATGATGCTATTTCTTGCGATCATACTGAATAATTGCTCCGACAGGAGGGATGGAAGACAGCTGAGATTGTGCGTCGACCAAAAAATCTGATAGAAGAACGGTTCCTGGATATCACCCAATCTCCCTTATAAACAACACCAGCAATATCCTGGAAGGACTTATTCTTCGAAGGATCAAGGCGTTTTGCAAGACTAACAACATCATCCCCAATATGCAGTTCGGATTTCGAGAGAACCATTGTACTTTTCACCTGCTCTTCAGGTTTCAAAACGATATTTCCAGCATTCTCAACAACCACCAGGTTATTGTTGGTTGCTTCCTCGATAGAGAAAAGTATTTGATAGCATTTGGATACGGGGACTAATATACGGACTAACCCTTTTTAATTTTTCAGCTTCACCAATTAAAATTATTTTCAGTTTAATCAACTCCACGTCTTTTTTCGTCCAGATTGAAAACAGTTATTCGACAACCAAAACCATCAGAGACCGTATCTCTATCCACAATATATGTATAAACGTCTAACGAACCTCAATCCAATAACGGAAAGAATTTGCTCTATGCTGATGACTCATTAACATACACAAAATCATTATACCCGATAATTGCAGCCCGAAGATTAGAAGAGCACGTGAGACGTCTTTGGGAATACCCCCACCCAGGACCCTTATACTTGCTGAATAATGCCACCAGGGGAGTAGTAACTGTTAATCATGTTCCACACAAATTTAAATTGAAAAGAAACTAAGAACCGAAATTTAGCCACGCGATCTGTCTGATTATCTGATTTTATAGACCCCGGAATATCTATAGAAATGCAGATTATCAGAAACCAGATGGCATGATGCCATTTACCAGGATTCGCGTAAACCAGGACGAGTGAATAACTAAATTCTTCGAGTCCGAAGACTCTTCATTAACAGATTGTCCCCAGCATAGTATCGGACAGTTTTTGGTTTTGATAACATAACTTTTCCTGGGGAAACTTTTGATTCCCCCATAAATGTACAACTCATTATGAGGGCATAGCTTAGGGCATCTTAGCCGTAATTTTTCTACACACGAATTGACTACTGGAGACTGGCATTTCTACTTTTGATGGAAACCCTTTTTAACACTTAGTTAAGAGAGTTATCAGTTGGAAAACCTATCAAGAAAATTTTGTCAAAAGCTCCCTGAAAGCAACCTTTATAGAACTTTTAAAGTAAAGTAGTTTGAAGCTTTGTAGCTGAATAAATTTTGTAAGTATAGAAATACCTTTTCATCGATATTCATATATCAGCTGTACCTAATTCACTATTTTTAGTACCCAACGATATTTATTCCAAAAATTACCAAGCGAATCTTAAGAACCTCGCCTTTAGTTATAGCCAACAATTTATATATATAAGCTTTTTTAAGCTCAAATCATGAATTTTAGACAAATTTGATAATAAAACTATTCACAATATTTGCTCTACAACAAAAGCCTTAAGGGAACAAGAACGAAATTATGTAATTTTCATTTGTATCCCTTTTTATAGCTGAGGATGTGAGAATTACAATCCCAACACATATAATAATAAAGCCCTTGCATCCATTTAATAATGTCACCATAATTTTTTAAAATTACGTTCAAAGAAGGATTATTATTAGAGTAGAGAAGATGGTGATGGTGATGAGATGAGTGAACATGGGAATGAATATATACATTATACAACATTACCCTTCCATACCCATACAATGGCCAGCTCTTTAAATATGAAATCTGGTTGCAAAGTCGTCGTGCAAACCATATTTTCATCTCCTTCCCGCGAGGCAAGGACGAGAGACAATTCTGGAAGGAGTGGGAAGTTGATGGTATTCATATTAGTACATACTCAGGAAGAACTCTCCATAAGAGGAAAGGTAAGATCCACTCCTCAGCCACACGCCATATAGTCATCCTCATCATCTCTGGCATATACTCGTCCTATACACAGCACAGCACACACAGAGCAAAATTCCACGTTTTAATAAATTTGTAAACAGATTTGTTAATTTCACCATAAAATTTTGATGAGAATTTCTCCAAACCAAAAAGGACGAAAGCGAAAAATAAAATTAAACAAAAAAAAAAAAAAACAAGAAATTATTATGAACGAAGACAGGAACAGGAAACAAGTGGAGGCAAGGAATACCATCAGCTATGATTAACCAAACCCAAACTGTGTTGTAATGGCGACGGAAAATGATGAGGAAGTTGCGGAACATACCTTCATCCCGGAGTCAACGATGATGTCGGCGAAGGCAGCAGGCGTTACTCGGTACGGTATATATATGCAAAATATCCCAGCGAAGAAGATCCTGTTTCCTCTGGCTTTACTCAGCTTCACGTGTTGTGTTTTCGGTACACACGGGGATCTGAGGAAGTATCCTTTCTACCTATATAGAAGGCAAGGCAGCTTTATGTTGTCAATTAAAAAAGGTAAAATGAACGATGTGTCTTATGCTCATTACAGTTAGTGTTATGCGCGCAAACATTTTTAAACAGTGATTTGGTTTGGTAATTGCGGATTCCACAACGAAGGGTTTTAAATGATTTGACTTCACATCACAGAGAAAGATAAAGAGAAAAGAGTGACAAGAGGTTCGTTCATATATTAATGATGTTTCTGATGTTTCATAAAGTTGATGAGAACTAAAAATGTGTGTTTGGGGTCTCTATGCGGTGTGGAAAAAGGTCATTTTTCAAATTTGTTATTAATATTTCCAACAAATGGCTTAACGAGAATTTTTGCTTCAATATATGTATGTATGTTTATATGGGTGCATGTAATAAATTATGTGCTATATATTATGTATATGTTTATTTGCGCCATTTAAAGGTGGTTCCAGCGTGGGCTGGGCATGTCATGGGAAAATATAGAACCAACTTTTAAAGTATAACTTTCATGGAATTCCTAGAATATCTAATTTAGGTTGAAATTCTACCGAAACCTTTACGATATTTCTTAAAAAGGAAAAAAGAATAAAGGCTCTTTGACCTTATCCCTGTTTTTCTTTCGGGAAATAAGAAAAATGTTTAACCAAATTTAAGTAAAAATCTACGTGGTCTTCTTTTCCTTTTCATGCAATACAAATTATATATTATAGTAGATTACTTGGAAAAGTCTCCAGTCTTTGTTTTTAATTGTGTGCGGAAAAATAACATTTAAGTTTAAGACCGAGAGCTCACATCAAATTTTAGGTGAATGATAGTAAAAATTAACTGGTACTTTTATATAGATCTTAATTTTTCATAAGAAAATATGAAAGCCTTGCATTTCGTGGTTGGGGCTTTTGTCGGTAAAGCCTAGTACATACTTGCGAATCATGTCGTGAATCCATACATTTGCATTTTGTTCACCCGTGAGCGTGCTCGTGAAGCTATGACAAAAAGTGGAGAGTTTGCATTCACGAGCGGTGAACCATATTCACGCGCAAAATGTACGGGAACTCTTTGATTTTTTGTGTAGCTTTGACAATTTGACCATAAAAGCTTCAAAAGTCAAGCAAATTGTGTCAAAAATTCACTTTCTCCACTGATGGTTGTTCACTTCACGAGGAAGTATGTACTAGGCTTAATGGTGCATTTAAAATGCGTATTAACGTCTAGTTTTTTATGTTAAAATTAGGAAAAAAAAGATTTTATAAGTTAAATAAAAGGACAACCACTTTGTTTTAGAATTTCGAAAAAAGTATTTTAGTCATACAACCTAATGTAGAGTGGAAATGTAGACTCACTTCATCAATTATTTGACATTTTAAGAGTTGCTGAATTGTGGAACGCATTTTATGGTGAGTTCATATTACAATATTTTGTTTCCGACTTCAGGTTTATACGTGTACATTAGTACAATGCGTTTTCTTTTAATTTCCAGATAAAAAGTATAGCAACTGAATCATTATATTTAATAAAAGATCGCTGAGCGCCCTAGACAAGAAAATGGGGGTCCAAAACGTCTTGGATGGGGTCTCTAAATAAAATGTGATAGCATTTAGAAATATGTATGTTCTCACTGATAGAAGCTTCCCCTCTGATAACATAAGGCCAAAGGCCCCAACTACGGCATGTAAGACTTTCAAATTTGGATACGAAAATTAAAGATCTATCTAAAAATACCAAAAATAGCTGTGGACTATTATTCTATTTTATTTGTGTTATTTTTTTTTCAATAAAATATGGCTTTTTTCTATTTTAGTTATTTTTCTCAACTGTTTAAACTCTCCAATATCTGTGGATAACCGCTGCGTTTTTATTTGTCTTATTGGAGACCACACAAATTTCGTTTTGAATCAGCAACGTATTAATCAAAAATGAATTCCTATATTAAAATAACCTTTTCTGAAGAAATTTAATGAAAACCAAGTTCTCAATCCTTAAACCCTTAATTTGACGGTTTTATTTCTAAATCTTAAGGACTATTCACATAAAAGCTACTGCGACGAATAAAAGAACAAATGGGATTTAAAACATTTAATAAGCTCAAATTCTTCATAAAAACTAGACAAAATCGTAGAAACCTTATTTAAATTAATAAGAGAAATTTAAAAAAATAAATTGGTCGTAACGAATTGCAATTTGTTCGTGTATCAGACTTCATTAGATGTTGTTGAAGAAATGAGTTAGAATTCCGTATATGATGTTCTAATTTCTTAAAACCAAGTTTTAGAAAATATTTTTCTGACTTAGGTATATTTTATTTCTCTCCAAAACATGCAAAATCATATTTCAACTTGTGTTGTGTTGTGTTGCTCTTGAATGTTTATGTTTTTTGATGTGTATTTGTATAGAGGATATTAACACACAATAATTCAGATATTATTTTTCCTTCATGGAACAAATTGTTTAGCAAAAAGGTAAAATTGATATCTCAACTTAATTATAGTCCACTAAATTTTTGAATCCATCCATCCTGTTATGCCCCATGCCATATTGAACAACAAAACAGTTATGATGTAGCTTAAAAAAATCACCCACTCATTTTCAGCTTCATTGAAACATCAATGACTTTTAATTTCCTCTCTCTCTTTTCTCTTTGAAATAAGTTATAAGAAGGTCGAAACATTTCGAACAAAAATATAATGTATAAACGAATGCAAAAAAAGATTTCGTCATCATCACTTAAAGTAACGGAATAATAAAAGCGAATCCTTGCCCGAGGCCAAAGAAAGCAAGAGCACAACCTTTTGCAAAGAACTCAATTAGCGAAAATCACTTTACGGGAAATTAAGAAACTTTTCACCACTTAAACTTCGTTCTGCATTTATGTTCTTCTCATCATCATCATCACAGTTCCCCAATTGTATACCCAACCCACCTATAGCCCGAAGGCAGTTTTATAATAAATATAAGGTCTCAACCCCTACTTCCTCCCGTAATGTTGGCCGTCATCGTTGGTCGTAGCTACTGCCATCGAACGTCACAGTAAAAATCGAAACAATTTCTCCTTACAACCATCAACTTATTCCGAAGTGACATAAACATTTCTATTCGTATTCGCAATGAAACCGTTTTGCGGAATTTTACTTAAGTCATCGACGATATTCAATCTTTCTCCCTTACAAGTCAGTTTTCCGGTAAATTTCCTCTCCAGTTATAATAATTTTCAATCAATACTTGCTCTGGGGCCACATTCCAGCCAAATTTCAACCCCCTGATGTTTCTTTTTTTTCTCGGTATTTGTTATATTGATAGCAAGTGCAGAAGCATTGAAAACACTGAATCGACTCCTTCATCATATATAGCAAAGGAGATGGGAATAAATCAGAAAGCAATCTCGCTACCTGTTCGTAACATTGACAAAAGACCAGCGCGAGAATTCAATCAAAGTAAGAACCAGGAGTCGAACTATATAGAGATTCTTTTACAAACACTGGGGTTGCATCGGTCCGTAAACTTATATAATCTTCATAACAGACCGTAAATCACCGTTCACCCGACATTTTTCTTGCTCCATTAGTAGGGCAAGCTATATAGGGTAGGTATGAGAGAGGTGCTCCACCTTCAGTTATATCCAGTTTTTCGGACCACCACAGTTATCAAATAGGTCGGTATAGGAATTAGGTAGGTATATGTTATTGGATACAGAGAACTCGCTATACTGGATTTTTAACCACTTAAATCATCGAGTACCTTGAAAGGAAACGACATATTTACGAGTTTTAATTTTTAATCTGCTGAAGGAGGATGGGAGGTGAGGCTAGGTGGAGCTTATAAACTTTCTCATCATGGCCAAAATAGTAGCTATTTTTTTTTTTGTAATTTCGTGAAGAAGAAATTATTGAAGAATCTATAAATGTATACACACATACATATCTATAACAGCAATTTTTCTTATTTTTTCTCTTAGTTATAGATGAAGGATTATATTGGTTTTTATACGTTCGAGTTTGTTTGCCAATATTATTGAGAGTTTTAGTTCTTAAATACCAAAGAAGAATAAAAATTTAATCGATGACACAGGATATAAATGGACAAAAGGTATAATCGTAAGATATTGTATTTTTTTTATTTTTAAGTTGATATGGGGAAAGAAAATCAAAATTTGAAAGTATTTAAGGATTAAAATAAAAGTGGGGAGAAAAAAGTTGTATGTTAGTGATGTTTTCAACAAACCCATCGCTGTTTGTCAGAAATAAGTTAACACAACATAAAAAGGTTTGGTGTAACGAACTTTGTTTTAACAATTGAATGTACAAAATAAAGTAAAAGTTATATAAATATTAGAAATTCTAACTCATCACTAAATCCAAAATTCTTTTTAAACGATGCAAGGCTTAAAGCTGTTAGCTTAATACATAGTTGGATGTATGGGTGAAGCTAGTTTCCTCGCTGTGTAAATTTCAAGCTTATTTTTTGTAGGTTCTTGTGGTTTTAAATGATTTTGATTGTCAAAATCACATGAGGCCAGTTTTCAAGCCGACTCGCTAAGGGATATCGGCTTCAAAGCATTTCAGACAATGTCATCTCGGTGTTGAGAAATGTTGAAAAAATATGGCGCATTGTTGGAAAAACTTAGTCGAAAATTGGTTAAGCTACATTTTAATCTTCACATCCAAAACAAATGCCGGACTAGATCGCACGAACTTGCCCTTTAATAGGTTAGGTTGACGTGGCTGTTAACAAGAAACGCTTAAGATAATAAGGCCAAAAGTTGGTCCATTGTGATATCACAAGGATGCATGGGACTTTCTCCCTACTCTTCAAAGCATGCGAGACTATACATAATTATGTTAATTATTTCCAGATCAATAGAATCATGGTACTAAAATTCTCCTAGTTGGAGCCAACGTTTTTTGGATAGAGCAGAACAATTATTCAGAGAAGGTGAAGAATCGATTCTTTCTTCATTTCACCAAACCCGTCATCAGTTTTTCATCCGTCGGTGAAAAAATAGATTTATTAACCTTCTTGGAATTGCAAGTCCTCCCAGAAATATCTGGAAGTGATGGTAACTTGAAAATTTTAAGTGAACTTTAGCTATGATCCGAATGAGTTCAGAATGATAGAGTGGCCAATTGCATTTTTGTTCCACTTTGGGGAATCTTTTTCCACTTTGGGGTAGTTGCGGGGACTAGCAGTCAGTCGTCCATTTCCTCTGCAAATGCCCTGATTTGGCCAAAATAACAGCTCAATCATTTGGTAGAGCTTTTTTCAGTAACCTAAACGAACTTTCTGAGGTGAAGATCAAAGATTTGATCTCGTTCCACAATGAAACGCCCTGGCTCTAGGATAAGACTCAGTTAGCTATACTGCACATTTTTCCTAGGACCAGATGACCATCCTTAAAGGTCAAACCTCTCACGTCTCTGAGCCAACCGACAAACTGCCGAGCGTGGCATGTTGCTGCGAGACTCAGACTTTCCAAACCATTTTCACCCGCAGGTCCAACGAGTTATGGTATCAAAACGGCGCACTGTAGCACTAATTGGGTCAATGAGCTAGGTTGCTCGTGACCGCCATTTCTACCTACCTACCTTGGGGAAGCTTTAAGATGGATGACTGTTCTTGCAGCCATTTGTTTGTAAAATATATCATGGGTGTCAAATGAACCAGAATGCCCAGTGCAACGGATCTGATCTGATTGATTGACGTTGAACGCTATATTCGTTCATGGTGATTTGACAAAACAGACTGAATAAATGACAGCCAATGTGACATATGTAGCTTCAACAATATGGCCGCTATCCACTGTCAAAGTTCGCTAGTCTCTATTGGAAGACCCTTTATGTATGTATATGTATGTCCGAGTATTTAGATTTTCAAACTTGTATATTTTCCTTTTGACATGACAACGTTGAACCCTAACTAACCATGCAATATTGATTCCGCATATCTCAAAATTCAATTCAAGCCAATTGATTCAATTTGCCACAAGTTTCTAGAATCGAATATAGGTAGCAGTTTAAAAAAATAAAACGGAAGCAGTTAGTAATACAAATAGATATTCTTGTTTCTGAGTTGTTGTAAACAAGATTGCAATCTATGTTATAGCCTATTTATGTTAAAAAGAATCAGTTTTCTTGACTTATAAGCATGTTATAGCTGTTAGCATAAAAGTACATACGTTGGCTCAAAACTTTCCATTCCTACACTCGCGTTTAGTTGAAAACTTTGTGTGTGATTTCAGAATCCAAATGGAAAAGAAAGTGAGACATACAACTCACACACACAAACACAAAAAAAAAATGCGCTAAGCAGCTCAAGGATATGTGTTGATTAGTGTTCAATGGCACTTGACAGAGAAAGATAGTTTTTATTTGCTTTATTTTCTTTTTTTTTCAACAATGGAGAAGAAAACTTTGTTCACTTCCGGAGAGACTTAAACCATTAAACATAAAGTAGTTATGTATATAGTAGGTTAGGTACTTTCTTATACCTATAGTTCTTGTTTTTGCACTTTTCTTATGGTGTTGGTGTTTTCAATCGGTGTTCTTAAAACGTTTAGCTGAAGATTTTCGAAAACTTCACTCTCGAGTTAAGAGTAGGTACTTGAAACTTTTTGAGACACCTAACGTGGCTTGGTGAAACTTTTAATTGCATTTAAAACTGTTTACATATATATAACATCTACATTAAATCTGTTGAAAGTGATGTCAACGGATGGAGTGTACCCGCTGTACCCTATACAATGTGATACTAAAGCAACAGGGATGATACATTGACTGAGGGTCTCATGACACTGCCTTGTTTTTATTTTTTGTTTTTTGTTTTTAAGTTTTTGTGATTCTTAAATTGGTTCAAAATATACACACCAATAGCTCTTTTGGACATTCAATATATATGGGCCATAAAAAATCATTTTGCAACCCCAAAACGATTGAATATCTCTATGCTCTGACAAAGAAGCGACTTGCACATGATCTTCCAAAATCTGGATGCAATCCAAAAACGTTCAACAGTAAATTGGACTATGCAGGACACACAAAACACACGTGGGATTGCGTATATGGATTGCATTTGTGTATTCGTGGTCGAAAGGGGATGCATCGTAGGCAGAGTACGATATGTCGCGCAAAAACATCCTCTCAATTATATGTACCGCAACTACGTGGTCAAAACGGCCATACACTGTTTATAGAAACGTTTTCCATGGATTCAGTTTTGCTCTAGTATGTGTCCACATATCTCTATACAGCCGCGTCATATGATGATGCCACCAACAAACACTGGATCACTAAATGCAGGGATGAGCAAAGATAAAAAGTAGCTTCATCGTCCTTATAGTTTAGCAACATGCTGCACGGTTGCTCATCTATATACCTATCTACATATCTACTGTCACACGGTTGCTATTTGCTACTGTCATATAGCTGGTTGACTTTGCCACTGCTTTCATCCATTAATTAAATTTTCAAACAATTTTCCGACGACCACATCATACCTATACATACTCGGTACTCGTACATATATTTTATAACTGTATAATATGTATATTAAGATACATTTTTCGGTATCAAAGGCACGCGGGACAGGAGCAGTACACACGTGGAATATGGATCAACAAAACAACCAAACGAAATACACAATATACAAAAACATTTTGCAATGGAGATGGAGACAAATGAAGGAATTCAGTTGGGATTTATATTGGGTAGAGGGGGGGGGGGATTATGTGCAATGCATATATAGTAAATAATTTAGAAGAGAGTGTACCACTTACCTATAGTACATTTATGGAAAAGACATATTGTACATATGGAAGAGAGATCCAAATTACTTTTTGGCAAGGAGAAAAAACTTACAAGGAAAGGGTGTTAAGGAGTAGAACGGGGTAGTTACAACCAGTGTGACTAAAAACCTTAAAATTTGGCAGAATTCAATTGTCGGAAATTGTTTTTGTTTTCCATCACTGAGTTTAATCCGAGTTATCTAAAATTTCCGCCATCTTCTTTTAAACACAGAATGCTATTTGATTAAAAAAAATTAATTTCAAAAATTTTAAATGCAATCTTGTGCGAGTTAGAAGCATCAATATATAAAATTAAAACAAAATCAATTGAGGCATAAAAAAGGTATACATACCTGAAAAACCGAGAAAAAAAAGCGATTTTTTGAAAACACGTCAAAATTATAATATTTCCGTTATGCGAATCTTTTTACAAAAACTTGAAATGCAGTTTTATTTAAACTGCCTTAGACATTAAATTTAAAAAGTTTAATCAAAATCCTTACAGCCGTTTGCGAAAACGAAAAAAAAAAAAAAAAATTGGAACTGAAACGGTCACTCTAATTTGCTTAAATTTCGATGGGTTGTCAATATAAATATGACTTCGTTGGCTTCCTCTGCTAAAAAAATTAAAAAAAAAAAAAATATTTCAGGAGGCTGACGATGAATTCAAAAACTGGGTAAACATCGAATCCAATAGAATTCCAATTTTTGTCACTGATGGTTTCAATACAGGAGAAGCTACATACATATATCTATGTACAAACTAGACACAGATAACATTACAAAATTCCATACCAAACTCTCTGATGTTGGCCCTCTGTATATACATATAACTACCCAGAGACAGCGTCACAGACATTACGGATATAGGGATACTCATGGTCCACTCCTTATGGCTATTGAATGAGGTAAACAAATTCCCTTTATAGATTGGGAATTCCATTGGAACACTGCCCGAATTTTTTTGTTTATGACTTTCGAGTTCTGCGATAGCAATAATATTTATTGAGTTTTTCGTGTTGGGAAGGAAGAAAGGTGGAAGCAAAATGTTGGCCAGTTTTTTTTTTTTTTTTTTTTTTTTTTAGTGGGTATAAAGAAGCGAGCAAGAGTTCTTAAAGGGAGAATTATTATATTGTAGATATTACAGATATTTTTGATGTTTAACGAGGGCGAAGAGGGATTTTTAGCGTTTAAGGAGCATAATGCCATTGTCTTACAAAACAAGTAAATATTATTTTGCATAAAGTAAAATGATACAAAGGCGATTTTTTTAAGAATGCGAAGTTTGAATTCTGTGACCCAAATATATTTATTGGAAGGAGAATCTAAAGAAATTTTTCGTATGCCTCAAGGATTCCTTATATTTCCCTAAAGCAGCAAACCAAGGCTTTTATACCTACATATAATAAAACATTTTAACCAAATAAAAGACACCCTGGAAATTAAAAACTGAAAAAGCTTTTTAAGAGAATTTGTAAAAAAAAAAAACAACGCAAAGAAAAACGATAAAAAGGACACCCGCTTGCCAGCAGCAAGAAGAACATTAAACTTATATTCCATTCAAATGAAATGCGCTAGCTCCCCTTGTGCTGAAATGTTAATGATAACATTCGAAAGTATTTAGGAGGCGACAATAATTATTATGCGGAGTGTCGAAATGGTCGATTATATTTCTCTTCCATTTTTTTTTTTATTTTGTTGGTTCCTTGCTATCCTTTCGTCTTTTATATCCTTGCAATTCTATGAGATGCTTTTGAAGTGCTGTCTGTGTTCGGGAATGGAATGCAACTAGCATTTTTTTTAATGTCCCAGAAGAGAAATTAAACTTATGGTACAATTTTTCGACCAGATAACGGTTAAATAAGGCTAAAATGGAAATTGAAAAAAATTCTTCCCGTTTTTTTTTTTTTTTTTTTATTTTGAACATTTATTTATATAATTTTTCATTCATTAGACTGTGGACTTTGAAGATAATTATTTTAAATTATGGGGGTTGTCTGGAGTTGGACTATTATGTTTAATAGTAACTGCAGTTTTAAGGTTTAATTTTCAATCCATGAATGTTTAAGGATTGGTATTTTGGGGAACGGATTTGAAGTATTTTGTTGCATTTTATGTGAACAATGTAACATTGTTGCGATTGTTGAAAGTACATAACATGCTAGACTAAGTTTTTGATAATTTAAACAGAAACATTATGCCCTCCATTTTGTATGTAGCTTTGTACATACTGCGACCAAGTGGAAGAGTTGAGAAGAAATCGAAGATTATAAAAGAACTTGATTCTGTTGCTCAATTTCATTTTAGAATTGAAATATTCAAAAAATAATAAGAACCTATCGTTTATATTGTAAAAAAAGATGTCAATTTAATTCCACTGCACCGCATGAATCCTCCCCACAAGGTTAAGATTTGAAGCAGCTGGAAGTCTAACGATGATTATAACTTCAAGTAACTATAGAGTCACTACAATTTATACTGCAAACAAAACTTTTCCAGACAAGAAACTTCCGTAAATACGGTATCAGAAGAATTCTCATAGATTGAATCAACGGTGGCGTCAATGGTTCCAGTAAGATCGAACTACTTGATGAACAATTTATTTGTAGGTATACTACTATAATTTGTTGGGAGCTTAGGCTTTAAAGAAGTGGTTTATCCGGCTCCCCATCCTCCAGATTGGGTATTGAACGAACGTTCAGGTAAACTCCCTACCACGGAATATTTTTTCTAATCGGAAACAACAATAACAATATCCTACTTCAGCGAGTCCTCCGAAGATGAAAGAGCTGAGTTAGTAGGTAGAATTGTGCGGTTGGAGAAATATCACTTCAGGGATATCCCTCAAGTTGAACACCTCAATAAACGCAGGGGAACCTTGCGGTTTTCAGACCAACGAACAACAAACAAAATTAATCATACTGTGATGAACTGCAAGCATTCTTCCAGACCAACGAAGACCTGGACCACTACCTGGTACTAGCTCCAGAACGTATGTGGATATTCACGACACCACAACGCCTAGCAAATATACAGTCTTTAATTCATTCTGGTAAAAGCTGAAAATAAAGCAGCATGGATGATATTATGACTGAGATACTGATGCTGAGATAGAGCTGCAAGTCTTGAAATCTATCATTGAAAGTGTCCGCAGCAGCAGAAGACCCATCTTATATTATTTATGTTTTACATATAAATTGCTGTGAGTAAAACAGAACAGCTAGGTATATCGACCAAACCACCGAGCTGGTTGCAAGCTCCAGCAAACCATTTATTTCTATCTTAAAAGTGCTTAGCTGCTAGAGTGCCTCTTAAAATTAATGAAAGAGCAATTTATATATAAGATCTTAGTTTTATCATTTCACTCTTTAATAGCGGAAACTCTTTTCGAAATATTCTATAGATCCATAGTGTAAGTGCTATTTTTCCTGTTTATGCTTCAGAACTTCTTCGAAAGGTATACTATTATACTTCGCTCTGCCAGCAGTGCTAGTATATAAACAGTATAACAATAGATTCAAAAGCTAATTTCTTCTAAATGTAAAGAAGCCAGGAGATTTTAAATTTTACTTGTTCTTTTGGGATACCCACAGTTTTTTGGTAAACTTATTTTATTATATCATTCTGTATCTAATACCTGTCCTATACACAATGCCTTACAACATAAAGTTCTGATAGGTTTTTATATACCAAAAATCTTCAAGCTCTCAAAAAATAAAACCCAAAGGAACATTATTTTTTTGTAAAACAACTTTGTCAAATAGGTCTCACAAAACATATATACATAATATATCTATACAATTCTAACCAAAAAAAACCCAAATCAATATACACTTTCATTTCGCCACATTTACCACAAATACCTACTCTCACTTTCCTAACACACTGCTGAGAGTTTTCTAAGCTCAATATAGCATCCCTCTCAGCAGATTATGAACCCAAATACTTGACAATAAATCAATATGCCAACCAAAACTTTTCCAAACATATACATATACAACACCAACAACAAACAGAGTAGAGAGTGCTGTGCCTCACGGTGAAAATATTCAAAAACTTCTTACCCGGTCGCATAGTCGTCGTCGTCCAAAGCCTCCGGTAATCCTTCGTAAAGTTCCATAAAACTATACTTCATGGTATGTGTATGTATGTACGCGAGTGTATAGCAACTTCCTCCTTTTTTTTTTTTTTGCTGGAAAAAGAGTAAGAGATACTGTTTCCGACTATGGGAGTCATACATCATGATTAAAATGCGCTCCCCATGCTTTAAGTGAGTAGGTAAATAGGTGGTATATACGCCATGCCAACCATGCGAATCTGGTAAATCCCTATACATCTACAGCCTCTGCTTCCAGATTCCAGAACACAAAACACACACAATACACACCCAATAAACTATGTTCATTGACAAGTTTCGGTTTTGTGACGACAACGACAACGAAGATTCTCATAGATTTTAATGGATTCTATAGCTGCGTACGTACCCCTTTGATTGGATTTGATAAGTTAGATCTACAAAATGAGTGATTGGTGATTGCGTGGCAAAGTAGTGACAGACTAAGTCATCATTGTCATCAGAGAAGTACAGTTAAGTCACAAAATTTGGCCGAATTTTCCATCACTGTTAACACTAACTGCGCATATATAGTATAGGGAATGTTAGCACCTCGGAGTTGGACAACGGTTAAGCTATAAACAACCATTACGTACCTTTAATTAAACACACGTTACACGTGGCCATCGGTGTACGTTATTCCGTTGTATGCTATAGTTTTGATTGTCACCTTGTTACCCGCGCCCTTTAGCAACGGTTGCAATGTGGGAATTACGTTTTGGCGAGAACTCCACCTTTGTAAATCTACTTGTATGCAGAGAACAGACCTACTTCCGTTCGTATAAGGCGATTCTGAAGTATTTCTTTTTTTTTTTTTTTCGAAAAAAAAATCACGTTCATATTAGAGCTTGATCACAATGCGAAGCACACTCAGAGAAATCTTCTAGCAAATTTAATATCTCAAGCTATTTGATTTTGGTGCGTGGAAAAACATGATCTCGATTTCTTCTCAGGTACTTTAGGGGTAGTACTGGAAGCCGGTCGAAAACAGTTTGACAAATCTTGTTGTTTCGCAAATTTTCTTTTGGTCCTGGTGAACTAAATTGCAAACCGATCATTTTGCAATAGTTCTGTCGCGGTTTTTTTTCATTCTGAATTGGAGTAAAGGATTTTTAAGGCAAGCACTATAAATTTTGCGAAACATTATTTTGCAAAATATTATTTAGCCTTTTAATATTTTAGGTAAATAAAATAAAATTCTAAACAATAAAAGGTAATTTTTCAAAGTAATAAATTAAGATATAATGATATGCGAGACAAGAAATTGGGATTGGTAATTTTGCGAAACAAAAACATAAAGTGGAATAAAGCTTGCTAAACCAAAATCATAAAACAATCAAATGCGAAATGATTAAATTGCAAAACAAGACATTGCGAAAAGCGATAATTGTAAAATGAAAAATAGTCAAACAAAATCCCACATTGACTTCTAGTTGGCCTGGCTAACGTCATTCTCAAATAAATATGGACCGATGACACCGCCGCACCGGCCAAAAATCCACATTTCGGGATGAATTGGAAGCTCTTGGATCTCATGTGCATTGATATCGTCCCAAATTCAACAATTTTTTTTGTTGATGTAGCTTTAACAAAATAGCCGCTATCAACTGTCAAAGTTCGGAAGTCCCTACTATGTCGACCCTTTACTTTTAAGAACTTGTTATTTACTGAACAAAATATTTCTAAGTGTTTTTTTTTTCACAGAATGGATACCAATGCTGGAGTCATTTCATATTATTATATATCTACAAATATAAAACCGACCTAGTCTAGATATGTATTACGTATATATTCCCTTCTTAACGGTGTTGATGTTTCCCTGTATAATAAATGTATGTGCGGGTGAATTCGTGAGCTTGCAAACGGCTACAACAGCGGAAGGAACAAATTAGACTAATTGGAAAAATCTCTACTGCTAGTACCTACTGCAGATACATCGTTCGTATAAAAAGTATATGTTGGGTCTTTGGGAGCCAAAAGAAAAATCCAACAGCATGTACCTACCACCATTCTATTCCCAATATGAGAAGAAGCATCTGTGGGGCAAGGGCTTGGAAGGCAGAAGGGTGCTTCAAAAAAAAATCTAAACCAAATGATTATGATGATTTTATTGTGCCAGGTTAAGTTAGTATAGGTATGCAGAGATGAAAGTTCCAAATCAAAGTCACTTTACGGCACTCAGTGCTGTTTTGCTGTTGATGTGCTGGAGGACGGTTTGGGTTACGTGTAATGGTGTAGAGAACCACCATATCATCCATCCAGGCCACAGTGAGATTCATTCATTTGTAGATGCAGCAGTATATATTCCAACTTTGCCTTTTTCCCCTTTTATCTATTGTGCTGTCCCCGAGGCGGAATTTCATAGGAAAATAAAAAGAAAAAAAAATGCCAAAAACAAAAAACAACCTTTAATTTCCTTTCCGTTTGGTATACCTACTGCTGCTTCAGCTTCAGCTCTAGCTTCTCTTTTGCTATCTATATAGGTAAGGTACCTATACTTATACTTACTATACTACGTAGAACTATGTTTTGCTTTGAATCCGAGATGAATGGTCCTTATAAGTGGAAAGCTGCTGTTAGTTCGGGGTTTGCCTGAAGCTCAAAAACCTCTCTACTGATTCAGTTCGACTCCTGTTTGTTTTGACTTTTATTTTCATCGTTGTCGTCGGTTGGTCGGTTTGTCTGTCGCGTGCGTTGCGTCGTCTTTATCGTCGTCGTACTGTTGGTGGTTCTTGAATCAAACAAAAAATAAAAGGGCGAGTCGGGACTCGGGACAATCACCTGCAGAAAAAAAAAAATTGATTGATTTTTCATCGCTCTCCCGTGAATTGGCTTCATTTTGAAAACTAAGTTAGAGGGTGAAAGTGGTTTAAGTGGTTGTATTGTAGACTTTGATGTTCTCTGGAATGCAGAAATGTACCTACTGTACCTTGTACTACGTTAAAACATGAATTATTTTGTTTTTTTTTTTTTAATTTTTTTTTTTAACTCGGTTGTATTTCAAAGAACTTTTGAAACTATACTATATTAATCTTACGAGCATTCGTCAAAATTAATTTTATATCATGAATTTCAGTATTTGGTTAAAGTTTTTACTGATTTTTCATATAAAGATTTTAAATTAAGTATAATTCAATAATTGAGTGAATTCGAGTTTATAAACACTCAAATTTATAAATATATTCAGGGCTATAGATTTAGCATTTGAAAAACTTTTAAATCATCATCAACTAGAAATACAAATTTTATGACACCAAGTAATAATTATATCAACAAAAAGTAAAATATCTAAAAGTTTGCTTCAAGTGTTAACCACACCAGTTTCATGTGATTAATTGAAAATCGTTCTTTAAAAAATACTGCCAGACTCTAAACGGCACAAACTTTGACAATTCCAACCTCGTAAGTCATTTTGGTATGTTTTTCAGAAATAAAAAAAAAAACCTTCCAAATTTTATATGGCGATCTGTAGCAAGAGGTTTTGAATTTGCCTTTTTCTGTAAAATGTTCAGAACAACATTGTTATGCTGAAATTGCCAAAAGGTGGCTCTGATTTTTCGAATTATTTTGCATTAATAATATTTTTGTTGAATTTTTCAACATACGAGGCACTGCACTTTAACCGTCGATTTACAAAATTAGAAAAAAACAGAGTGAAGCCAGTGGTATTTTTGTTAGTATTGAGTCGGAAGGTGAAGATGGGCTTATACGGTCAATGAGATCAAGACGAAGTATATATACGCTGAGTGAGCTTTACCAATCGGGTTTAGATTTTGTTATTTTGGCATAAATTTGTACAAAATATTATGTTGTTTAAATGTTCCCCAACACCAACGCGAATCTGTCGTGGCGAATACAAAAACAATAATAACAACGTGAATTGTTTTCATTGACAACCACGTGGTTTTATAATTGTTTTCGTTGTCGCCAAGACAGTTTTGCGTTGGTGTGGGCGAACCATAATTGTCAAAAAAGTAAACCAATGAACGGATTAATCCTAAGGAGAATATTTTCCTCAAATTTGTTTTTTTTTTTTTTCAAAAATGGTGGTCGATTCTAAATTCTTATGAATTCGCATCATATACATATTTTAAGATTTTACTTTTGACTAGCATTGAATTCTGCTGTAAATAACTCGTATATGTATTTACATTTTCTATGAAAATAACGATAAAACAGTGGTACACTATGGCGTATACGCACTTTTATTATTTTACTTTATTTTATATCATTTTTTAACAAATTGTCCCTATTTTTGTTTTTGCATCTTCAGGTAGCTTATATGTATGTCAATTTGAAATATTATTATTTAATAACTTAATTCAAATGTTAATTTTCTCTCACACTATCATTTTTCAATGACACAACTCCTACTTTTTAAGTCAACGACTTAGCCCTTGAAATTTGACAGAAACTACCCGTTGAAATATAATGCCGTGTAAGCCGACCAATTTTCCGAAAGGTGGTACTATAAATTTTATATCTATATTGTAAAATATAAGAGAGTACACTTGGATTAAAACGATGAGTGCTGTAGAGTCAATCCAAATCAAACATCGTTTCACCTACCAGAAAAAGAGGAACAGCATCTGTGAAAACAGCAAAATATGTCAAAAATAATTATTTAAAATCAGATTTATAATATTGTTTATATTTTATAATATTAATAATACTACAGATAAATACGTAAGTTAAAGATATTTATTTATTTTTAGATGTCTAAAAGTCGAACCCTATTCTTCACTTGAAAATACAGCCACTGTATTTTTTTTTATGGCGAAGAAAACTCCTCCAGAAAATTTTAATTTGCACATTTCTGTCCCATTTACGAAATTAGTCTTACCAAATAAAACATACCAAGAGGTAAGCAGTTTAAATTTTTAAACTATCGAAAATTTAAAAGTTATAAGTTGAAGAAAAATTCAGGGGTATACATATTACATAATATGGTCTACTAGTAAAGTGAAGAACTAAACAAAACAAGCTTAGACAACCTTTTCATCCACAACTAACCAGTCCGCTAAAATAAGTTGACTTGATTATTTCACGAAAAATCGTTTGCAAGAGAGAACATAAAACTTTTAAAAATATAATTCACTACATGAATAGGGTCATGCACTTTAAGGGACTTTCTTTGAACATTCTTCTTCCAGGTACCTACATATACATATTTAAAGCTGAAACCACTTCTATATAACTAAGTTCATACACGCCATCAGCCACCATTAGGTAGGTACCTATATAAAAGTCGGTGCACCTCTATAATACAAAACGGTTAAAACTGTTCTAGTACTCCATTTACCACCTTTACAAAAAAAAAACAGGTATTCAACCTCTGATGTGTTTAAAAAAAAAAATGAAAAATAATGGACAAAGGCACTTTTCACACCATTACTGGAATCTGGGTGAAAAAAAAAAATATACATATACATAGGTAGGTAGCTAAATGTGTGTAAGTATAGAGACACGAAGCAGAGGGTTTGTCCGCCCTTGTTCCACTTCTTGCACCTGCTGCTTTCGAAGCTTGTCTTCGTCTCCTTATGCTATTGCTTGGGAATGTAAACAACACGATCCTATGCCATTGTACCGCAACTAAGTACGGTTGATGGCTTATGTTTACCTTTCTCCATTTTGTTCAGCAAAAATTATTGTTCTCTGTCTTATTTGCTCAGGATAAAGAAGAAAAAGCTTCTCTCGTTGTCGTCGACGTCGTCATCATCATCATCGTCCTGCTGATGTATAGGTAGGTACCTAATATGCTCTCTTTAAAATTTTCAGGTCATATACGAGTATTATGGGCATATAAAGGGGGATTTTCTTTCCAAGAACAACAACAAAAACTAGGACTTCCTTCAAATATGCCCACATTATTTCTAGAACTCGCTGTGCAAAGATAAATGAAAAGGCAAGCAAGAGAACCACGACCAGGATGTATGGTAAGACCGATTGTCATCGCCAAAGAGTTCCGGCTATACACTACACACACAAGAGCATACATCACACATCATGATTCCCGATGAATGAATTCTGTGTATCGCAAACGTTTAAATCGGAGAACATAGAGAACTTATAGAGCAACCCAGCAGTGTCGAATCGTATAAAAGGGTTCAAATCCAGATTTAGAAGTTGGTCCTGAGCATCACGTCATCACAACCAAGTTTTTGCAACATTATAAAGTGTATCGGTGTGTGACGACGACGGTGTGTCGATATCGTTTCGTTGTAGCTGTAGTATAGTAAGTTGCTTTGCTACGTTGTCATCAACCTCAGCATTCTTAGCATCCTAACATCATCCCATATCCGCTTTTCATTCTTCACCTCATGTGTGCCTTTGTCAATGTCCTTGACGAGTGTGTGTGTGTTGTATGCAAGGCAAGCATTGTCCTGACGATGGTGATATCCGCCCCTTAATCAGGCTGTAACCTATTTGTATAAATATTTTGATGATGTTGTGCTCTATTGCTCCGAGGTGATAACAGTGTTTGCCTTCCGCCTCTGACGATATACAATATATTTAAGGGTATATATGGCAAGTGTGTATAGTGTATTGAGAGCATGTAGAGGACCAGAAGCCCTCCATTTATTCAGGTGGATCCAGAAGTGGGTGTTGGAATGAGACACTTTGCCATTCAGAATATCTAAATTGGATAACAAAGATTTTCGTCGAGTTGTGTTGTCTCATCTCGTCTCTGACTCCTGCAAATTAGAATGGGAGTGATTTTACCTCCTTCATCTTTTGAACCTCATTCCTCTATAAGCAGCAACACCACCAACAACAACAGCAACAACAACAAAGCTAATGACACATTTCCACATTAATGGCAGATTGGAACGCTTTATCTCTGCCGAACACCTTCTTCTTCATCTTTGTCACTAAACTCATACTTTATCCTTGCCTTGGAATAGAAGGGTCATGATGGGTGATGGAATTTGGTTCGATGATGTTTGCTTAACCGGGTTCATTTCATACGAGAAACGTAAAATTCATTGCTTCAGTGTTTTGAAATATTTTGTTTTCGGAGAGATTCAGCGAAGCTCCAGCAGCAATTGTATATGTCAGCAGGATTCATATATAGATACAAACATAGATATAAGTTGAAGTGTATAGACGACGATGTTTAGTCGAATGTGTCGCATGTGAAGACTCAAGAGTCCTTTTAATTTATGTTACTTGCTTCTCCTTAATAGTTATCCAGAGTTGGTTTGTTGGTTGGTTGGTTAGTTTGTTTGGTCGGTCAGTAGGTTTGAGATTTGGGAAATGGTGTTTAGATACTCAATAGAATTCGAGTCATATATGGGCACTTTGTGGCATCCATAAAGTGGCTTTATGTTCGTTGCAAAGAGTATAGAACACAATGTTGTTGGCATATACAATCTAAATTCAGTTTACAATCGGATAACAGTTATAGTTGATGTTTTGTGTGATGGCTTCAATTGAATTGAATACATATCCGGTTTGCTTATTTCGGTGATAACTTATTTTATGGATATATGTACATGGCAGGATATTGCAAGGAAGAGTAAATTTATGTGGTATTTTGAGAAGGATTTTTATAGTTGAGGTCTTCATTGTTAGGAAAAATTTTTGGTTACTATAAATTGATGAATTTAAGCTTCATATATATTTTATTTTGCTTCACTGAAATATGCACGCACAAATATTGAATTTGATGTTCAAATTCCATATTTGCCAATATCGTTGAATTTCGTCCTTATTGCGCTGCTCAGCTAATAACCTTAACTTGAGCAAGTGAATCCAAAAAATGTCAAAGTTTCAGCTTTTTGACAGAAAGACTTTTCTGATATAACTGATATATATGGTGAATAGGGGTGACACCCTGCCTATAACAACCTTTTTGGTTTAAAAATAAGTCGGAGTGGTTAGATTTAATTATGAAGCACGCTTTACCATTTAAACAAATATTTGTTTTTTCAGTAACTGTATATTATTTATCAGAGTACGAAATAATTTTTCGGTACATAAATTCTCGTGATTAATTTTGACAGATTAAATGTAATTCTTGAATTTCTTGTGAACTTTGCTTTTTGAAAACATAAATTTTAATGGGGAAATATTTGGAAGAAAATGATTTATGTATTTCGGCTAAAGAAAAAAATCCATTATAAATGTGTACCTACATAATGTACTTGATTAAATTCATATAATTTCTTCTGAGAGTGAGTCCGATTAATTTTCAACAACGTTTATGTATGGAAAAAACTAGAATGACTAGTTAGGTGAATAAAAAATGCAGTCATTAATTTCATTTATTTTTATTTTCCATAAAGTTGCAATTAACGGGTACATATAATATGTTGATCAGCGTTCCCTCCCCCACTGGTTCAAAATGTATAGCTTCGCAAATAAAAGAAGTGCATTGTCGATTTCTTGATGATGTTTTTTTTTAAATAAAATAACCATAAATATTTTATGAAATAATTACAATAATTTAAACTTTTAATTAAAGAGTTTCAACATCAAAAATATATACTTTCAAAAATAACTAAGATAAAATAAAACAATTATAAAAATATAACTTGAACTTTACAGCCAAAAGTTTTAGCGAAAATGAATAGTTTAATGAAAGTAAAAGGGCTTAATAATTATTGCTCATGTATATAGCTTCTTTTTTTTAACATGTTTGTGTTTCTATAATGTGTTGTATTTATTATGGTAAGAAAAAGTTCACCTGAACATTCAATTAAAATTAAAAACAAAAATTTAATCAAAAAAAAAAAAAATGAAGCATAAAACTCAGCCGTAAATCTATTCAAAAAAATGTTTTAACGTTTTCCCAGCCAATTAAAATTGTTCAGGTTTTTCAACATCAAAATTATTTTTTTTCTTTCTTCGCTCCAAGTTTACACAAAAATTTTTAAGATTTTAAGTTTCAGAAATTTTAAAATTTTAGTGTTTTACGAATATTTCAAAAATGCTACAATTGTAGTAGCGGAGGCAAGGCTGATGTGGATATTACTTATATTCTAATTCAAATCTTCTTGATTTATTCAAAAATATTTAAAAAAAAAAGAAAAGAGTCTTCCAACTGTTTCTGTAGCAAAAGTTTTTTTTCAATGGTAATCAATGAAAGTTCTGATAGTCTACTTTGACCAATTGTAGTTCTCGTATATGTTTTTATTCTTTTAAGTGTTGAAAAAGATCTATCAATGGACGAAATTATTAAAGGAAATATTTGTAACTAGCGTCTAAAAGACACTGAGAGTAGTTTACAGCTAACTTAATATCATTGATAAATTTGATAAAAAGAAGAGGTCCTAAATGACTACCCTGTGGCACACTAGAAGTATATTTAATAGACCTAGAAAAAGAGTTATCGATGACATCTTTTTGAGATCTACCAGTGAAGCAAAAGGAAATCCAGCTAAAGAACGAGTGAAAACCAAATATCTCCAATCTTTGCATTGGATGCGATGAATCACAGAATTAAAATAAAGGGTTGGAGACCCCTTTTATTGCTTTCTTTACATGTGAAAATTTCTACAGTGGTTTAAAAACCCTTTCATGTATATTAGGTTTCCAACTTAACTTATTATCTAAATTAAAATCCTAATATTTCACTTTGTCTTCGAATGTTAGTGGTTTACTTTTAATAGAACTATAGTCTATATGGGGAATTATATTTCCTGGAAAAAAGGACAAGAGCTCCCTTTGACACTCAGTCCGCAGCGACTTATCTAATTTACTAGCTTCTTGAATGCATTTTGTACGAGTTCTTTCAATGTGTCAGGATATTTTCCTGATATACGGGAATATGACTAAAGAAAGAAAAATAATTAAGCCAGTTCAGGTTTCAGATAGAAATCTGAATTTACCAAACAAAAACCTCATATAAAAAAGACACTTGAGTACTTACTTAAGTTCAATTACCACCAAAGCTTAAGAAGCCCTGATTTGAAATATCAAATTTAATAAGAACAAAAGAAAACGGTTGACCAGCCGCCGTTCATTGTAAAAAGAATTAAATTTGGATCGGAATATAATAAATCTCTAATAAAACTAACTTTTTATTGTACCTAAGCTTCCACTAAATCAAATTTCATCTGATGCAGAGTAAAATGGTCACAAAAACTTCCTTATAATAATCCCCAACTTGTCTTTTTTATCAATGACTTCCTGAAACAAAGCCAATTTACATGTCCTCCCCTTACCCATAATTATTGTAGTACTCAAAAAAAAAAGAAAAAAAAAACATTCTCACTCTATATCAGAAAATCCTTGCAAAAGCCAATTGTTTCCAGACCCGAAAAACTATTAAATTTAACGCTGCTTCCGCTTGTTGGAGAAAAATATATACCCTTTTTAAGCTTCAATCCAATCACACATAAACTAATCCCATTCTTGCAGAAATAACTTGAATTGGATTTGGATTTATACCCGGTTAACGGTTTACAAAAGCGTTATAAAGTCGTCGAATATACAACAGAGAGAATGAACGAAAGGAAAAAAAAAAACGCCTGAACCACTTTATCGCATCTCAAACGCGAGTAAAATTTAAAATGAAGGAATGGCGAGTAGGTTGAAATTATAAAGAGGGTTTAGGTTAGTAGCATCAGGCGAAATAAAATTAACTTACTATTTTTTGGAAAAAAACGGACCCACCCACCGTATACGACGAAGCTTATCTTAAAAAAAAAAAAAACAAATAGTGTGTGAGACTTTCGGTAAGGGTACTCAAAAAAAATACTACTTTTTCGACAGCAACGTCGCGTCGCGTCTGTGGTTTTCGCCTTCTACTCGCGTACTTTTCTCATGAATCCTGGCCATCGTGATTCTCTCTCCGTCTTCGTCCTTTGCTCTCTGCCCAAAATCAGACAAGCGTAGGGAATTTAATTGTTTGATTTAAAAAGTTTATCCTTGCCGGTTGAGTGCACGCGCGGTAATAACGAGCGGAAAATGTTAGTCGAGTCCTTTTCATATCCTGTGTTATTTTTTCTTGTTTTTTTTTTTTATTTTTCTGTCGTGGTTTTACTCCCTATCATCGTCTGCTAGAACACAGTTGATGATGGAATGTGGTTTCGATTTGGCAAAGGTAAAAGAGGATTTTTATATATATGTATAGTTTTTTCCAACAAACAGAAATCCCAGGTATATGTGTCGGTATGAAGGTTTAAAGAAATCACCTTTTGCTGTTTCCTGGGTTTAAAGGGGGCACAGCTGGTTATCTTTTTTAACTTATAATATCGAGCAATAATAATCCCCATAGAGGGGTTTGCTTTGCCTTTTTAAATATGATTTACAGGGTGAAATGAGGTCAATTAAGGAAATGAGAGGATAATCGGTGTTTTTTTGTTTTTCTCTTAGGAGCCTATATTACATTCTTAAATCCACCGTTGAAGAACTTATTTATTTGAAAAATATAATCGTCTACCAACATTTTAAGTAAAGATAATCTTTAAATTTCTAAATAATATTGTGTTAAAATGGCAGCAGCTTAATATCAGGTAGTCACTTTGCTAATGTTAAATATCAGAGAGTGGAGCATGTTTTCTTAACGAGCTGTTACGCCACCAAGTTTGCTTATAGGTATTTAATTACGTGCTCATATCGTATTTTAGATTATTGAGTGCTTATGTAACTTACCACACAGCAATATTATATATATCCCTCTCTTTTGTTTATTCACAAACGTCAAAGTTTTCATTTTGCTGAAACTGACATTTATGTGAGATCAAATATTAATTTTCATATATAAATAGCAAGATTATTGTAAATAAAACAAGTCTTTAAATATCGAAATTAAGTTTATCTACATATATTTCCTATAAGAAAAGATTTTGCAATTTCGCATCTGTCAATTTCATTCACTGTCATTTTTCAGGCTGACAGAATGTCTGATCTTTTACTTTGTGCACAGGTATAAACAAACTATCAAATTTTGAAGAACAAGGAAGAAATTCTCTCAAAAATATTAAAACTGTAAAATTGCATTTACTCTCATACTGACATTTTGCTGAACTGTGAATTTCTGTTCAAAGAAATTTCTTTGACAGAAAATCACAGATAGGGGAATTGTTTTATTGATTGTGAAAAACTGCAATTTTTTTAAATAAGGGAACGACATTGGATTGAAATTCATACAAATTCACAGAAAATCACTGAGTTTCAAAGTAAAGGAACGCACCTAGAGATTCTTATTGACAAAATTAAGATTTCTAGTGTTCAGATACAAAACAACATCTTAAGGGTCTTTCAATAGGGACTTCCAAACTTTGACAGTTGGTAACCGCCATATTGTTGAAGCTACATCTGTAAAATTTGATGTCATTTATTGAGTTTGTTTTGCCAAATCACTGTGGGAGGATATAGCGTTCAATAATACGTGCAAATGGGTGTTCTGTTCGGGCAACGTTTCGCGCCCATTTTACGGTTGCTATATTCGTCCTACCGAAAGAACTATTCTTAGTTTGATGGATTAATTTGAGTCCACTGGTTCAGTAAACTATCAACCAACAACCGTACGTCGACGAAAGGCAAGATCGGCCGATGTCGATGTAGGAGTTTGCAGGAGAATCCAATTTCACGTTGCTCACAAGAACTCCACAACTTGGACCTGCACCCGTACAAAATTCAACTGACCCAGGAACTGAAGGTAAATGACCACAGACAATGACTGAATGGGCTCTGGAACAGTTGGAAACTGATTCAAATTTTTATCAAAAAACATCTTCAGCGATGAGGCCCATTGGATGAATGGGTACGCCAACAAACAAAATTGTCGAATTGGGGACGATACCAATCCACATGAGATCCAAGAGCGTTTAATGCATCGCGAAGAAGTCACTATTTGGTGAGGATTTAAGGCTGGTGGTGTCCATATTTCTTTGAGAACGAAGCAGACGTTGGAAATGCCATCACCAGCAACGGCGAGCGCCATAGATCAATGATTACCAACTTCTTTCTTCAGCTTCAGCTCACGCCACATTGGAAATTTTGCACGAGTGATTTGAGGACATGGTCATCTCACGTGGAGGTGATGTGAACTGGTCACCGATATCGTACGATTTGACCCCGTTAGACTTTTTCTTGTGGTGTTTTCTGAAATTTAAAGATAAGAGGCGCTTAATGAATGACCCTGTATTTACCCACAAATTTATAAAATTAAATAACAATCTCTCATATAAGCGAAACATGTAGGTTACAGTGGTGAACTTTTATTTGTATTAAATTGCTACGAACGTTTCCTGTACTTTATTTAGTTTTAATTTTAAAATTTAATTTTTATATACAAAATTAAGCGTTCCATATCCGTTTTCAAAGACAAGTAAAGCAAACTTTGCATAGATCTGAAAGAAATAATTTTTGTATTCATTGAAAACATGTGTATGACGTATGTAGTGATGAATATGATTAAAAAACCAAGCCATGGGCTTTTTTATTTAAACTACGATGCTTTCCTGTTTGTTTATTCAAATTATGTCACATAATATCAGACACTATTTCTACTTTTTCAAACACATTGCAATATTAACAAATGCAAAAAGCCTATATGCTGCTGCTGCTGTTGCCTATGGAACTGTTTCTTCTTGGCTTTAGATTCTTTTGATTTTTTTTTTTTAAACCTCCAGCGATTTAATATACATACATACAAGAAAGAGAATACCTTTCATCCTTTATTTTAATTTTCAGATATAAAATTCAGTCTCAGTTCTATTTTTTCCCTTTTTTTTCATTTTACAACAAATGAAAATATTTACATATCCTGATGCTCCTGCACTCAAAGTTGCCCTGCAAATGTTTTCTTGTTCTCAGGTAGTTTTTTTTTTTTTTAGTCATGGAAATAAGAACATGCATTGTAGGTATAGTAGGTATATGGAAAGGTATATCTCCTCATGGTAATGTGTGTAGATGAATGTTTCTAGGCGGTCGCCGTCGTCATCTTCGTCGCTGTCGTGATGTCGGTGGATTGGATGGCATACCACAAAGGTAGCGAAAACAAAACTATTTCCATAAGTTACAACTTTTATCTTAGGTAGAACAAAAAAAAAAAGAAAGATACACAAAACGAAGCAAACACATCATATGTATCGAGTGCAAGGTTAATGGGAGAGAATAGAATTTCTTGCTAAAGGATAAAAGCTTTCACTGAAAACTGAATATATATGCGTATGAATATTTACAAACAATCTCATTTCGTCAAGTAGTTTTTTTTTTTTTTTTTGTTAAACATTATTCCGATCTTTGGTGTCCTTCATCAGAAGGAAAAAAAAAGAAAGCTATAAAATGAACCAACTCAACTATAGGAAGGCGAATGAAGCGCATACACATGTACCTAGTTTTTCAGTATTATTTTTTTTAATACTTGGTGTAGGTCTATAAGCTGAGTTTAACATTTTTTAAGAATGTTACAGAACAAATATAGACAATCTTAAGTAAATTTCGAAAATTCGAATTAATCTCAAATACAAGTGTTAATTGTTTCTAAAACAACGAGCTTTATAGATCAGCTCGTTGAAGAGAACAATAACTATCACTATGTGTAGATTAAGTCAATATTTTGTTAAAAAGTTCATCAAACATTCCCAAATTGAATTTGATTTTACTTTTTCAGGAATTAATTATATGGTATGTTTGTTTTTTTTTTTTTCTCTTAAATATAGACCTTGTAAATATAGGAACACATCTAAAAATGCCATACACTTGGCTGTCGTTTACAAAATATAAGACTTAAAAAAGATATAATATATCCAATGCCCTTCTTTTTGAAACCTCCCTTGAAACAAATATAACTAGCAACATCAGGAATTTTCCTTCAATATTAGTTAATTGTAATGATATTTAATATTTTAAGGCTTTCATTATTCAAAAATATGTTGAGGTTTGATCGATTATGGTCATTATTTTGTGGTTCTTAAATGAATAAATACCTAATTCTCCAAACTAGAGTGTAAACCTCACTTCACTCTACCCCGACTCAATGACCAAACTCTTTCCCTATCCTCCAGTGCGAGATATCTGGGCGTAAGCACTCGACCCTAAACCCAACTGGAAACTGAACATTGAAGAACGGGTTAAGCTAAGATTAGATGGTCAACGTAAATGGTCAATGTGTTGACTGCTTGACGTCACCAACGTAGACCGTGTCAAGTAATGAAACGTTGACGTTCACACGAGTGACAGCAGTCGGTCAATGTTGTCCCAAAGTGCTTTGACGTGTTGTCTGTGTCAACGCATTTTTTATACATTGATGTCAATGCGATGGCATGTTAAACTATGACGATCAAACGATTTGACCACATTCGAAAACTTTGAGCGTTGATGCCGAATTGACACGAGCAAAAATCAACCATTTTTTGCATTGACGATCACACGACGTTCAAATAGGCATGTTTAGGAAAATGAGATCTCGGAGATCTCAGCAAGTTCAGTTACATGAACAGGATTCCTCAAAAAAATTTCTCAGCTTTGCCGTCAAAACTCTGAGGAAAAAAAATCTTGAATTCGATTACTCACTTTTTAAGTGAGGAAAATCTCTGAGATCCCATTTTTCTGAATGCGCGAAATATTAAATCAATCAAGCTATAGACTGTCAAATTCAGTTGAAGGATGCCTACGATGTTAATAGATTAAAAAAGCACAAAAAAAAATTGAAATTTTTAAATCAAATTTTTTGCTCCGGAAAAAAAGCTTTTTTAGGGCTTTTGGATGACATTTGGATCGGAATATTCAATTGGCGTTTTTCTTTTGGCTCTGAGCAAAGCTCTGAGCAGAGGTTGAGCGATCACAGCAAAGCTCTGAGGAGATTATGATCAGAGCCCTCAGATTTAATTATGAAACACACTTGAGCACTGAACATGTCATATGCATAGTAATCTGTCAAATTACATAAAAATTGTATGAAGTTGGCTTCGCTCAGCGTTTTGCTCGATTTGCTTGGTCATTTTATTCTGAGCATACAGATCATGCTCCGAGCTAGCTCAGATGGAAAAAAGAAACACGACTTATGTGCTCTGATTTGTCTGAGGTAAAAAAGAAACATAGAATTAATTTTTGACAGCTCGGTGATCTGCTCTGAGGTAAAAAAGAAAAACGCCAAATATGTGTCCATATTTAAGTTGATGCCTATCTGTCAAGCTATAAACTGTCCAATTCCATGGCATGTTCAGGAAAATGAGATCTCGGAGATCTCAGCAATCTCAGTTACATGAACAGGATTCCCAACAAAATTTCTCAGCTTTGCAGTCAAGACTCTAAGGAAAAAAATCTTGGTTTCGCTTGCTCACTTTTTGAGTGAGAAAAATCTCTGAGATCTCATTTTTTTGAACGCGCTAATTGAAGAATAGCTACGATGTCGATAGATTAAAAAACTTCTACAAAATCTGAAATTTTTGAAATTGTGATTGAGGTCAACGAAGTCTAGGTTGACCCGGTAAACAATTCTACTGTATCAACATTGAAATACAGTCAAAGCGCTGACGAGCTTTCTGTCAATATGTCCCAATTACGTTGACAGGGCGATTAAACGGTAACACAAAGTAGTCAATGCATTGACCCCAAAATTCATGTCAACGCGAGTGTTAACGCAGCCGTCAACGCATTGACAGTGTTCTGCGTTGACGATTACACGCCTTACAACTTTGGGACAAAATTAGACATCATTTTTACGTCAGAGAGTCAATACGTTGACCATTTGGGTTTACCGTCTAATCGTATCTTTAGGAAGACTTGCATAGCGTTCTAAGCCTGTAGTAAAACTTTCGGTAAAAAGTGTAGTTTCCAAATTCCGATCGAAAATGATATTGTGAACGTATACACAGCCGTGTTAGGACTGCTTCTCTCGTATGGCTCGATTGCCTGGTGGCCTGAATTTAACAAAGCGTATAACATTAATATACTCAAGAATGTCCAAAGAACAGCTAGGGGCCGGCTCTACATGGGCCTTACGATCTTGCCCCACCTCCTACCACTTGATCAACATATGAAATATATAGTATCTGGCAATGCGATTAGACTGAAAGAGTCGAATATTTGGTTGGTCAGACCATATGGAAATGGTAATATCACAAATCTGATTCCCACTTAGATGTTTTTAACAACAACCGACTACTGGGAACCTGACTTGGTCCGCAATAAAGATTTTAATGTTGTTTTTTCATCCAGAAATGGCTGGGAAGACTACATTGTGACGAGAAACTCTGATACAACTATTATGACTATAATACTGATAATTCGAAGAAGTGTGGTATAGTCTCAGGAATCCTTTCCGAATCATTAAATATCTCAAAATCTTTTTCGGCTACCCAACTTGGCAAGTGTTTTTCAAGCTGTATTACTGGCAATAAGGGAAGCATGTAACTTACTAAGGGTCTTGCCCTTACCAAGAAAACCGAAATACCGCTATCTTGACAGATGGAAAGGCAGCTATTAAAGTTTTTAATTCGCAACATCTGAACTGATACAGCAATGCCGGGTTGAGCTCGCAAGCCTGAATGTGAACCTCAAAGTCACTCTTATCTGGGTTCCAGGTTACTGTGGCATTGAAGCATTGAGGGAAACTAGGGAGCTGACGATCTTTAGCAAAGTGCATTATTTCTAGGAAGATTTGGCCCAAATACATACAGTAAAACCCGAACAAATGACTTAATATACAGACCCAGGTAAGACATAGCCATAAGGATGATTTTCCCATGGTCTTGTCACCATACAAATCTCCACCTATAATAAATTTATTGACTCTTCTTATCCAACTGCATCGAAATTTCTAGAAAAATTGTCATCAAAAAATCAAGAAACCAAAAAAAAATCTTAGCAAAATATGCAAAACAAAGAAAAAACTTCGAAAAACTTCCTATATCTTCTGATAAATCCCAGCAAAAAAAAAAACCCTTCTTTAAATAGAAATAATCAAGGAATTTCTTTTCAAAAATTTGTTCACAGCGAGAACTAAATTTCTTATTCTGACTCTTTATTCTTTTCTCTCCTTTTGCCACTTGTCGTCTCTTGTGTTAATTTTGAGGATTCATAGAGGCGTAAAACGAACCACTACTAATGTGGTTAAATGAGAATGATTCGAACACCTCTGGGAAAACTTGAGCCCACTCCGGCAAAGCCTCCATTGCCACTCTAGAATATACTAGAATCTAGATAGCATCACACAGAGGAGGATGGAATTAATCTCGTTGCTCTGCCAAAATCCCAAAAGAACACTTTTTCATGGCAAGCCTGTGCTGTGCTGTGATCCAAGCATCCATCCGCAAGGACTCCTCCATCGTCGTCGTCGTTTCGTTCGGCATCACTCTTCGAAACATCGAAACAGCCATCATATACAAGTGTGAGAAAGGAGTCAAAGGCCGTACAGTTTTGCACCGGATATGCCTGGCCTGAATTTAGCGAATTTTCCCAAAAAAAAAAAAATAAAATAAAATAAAAAAAAAAAAAATGGAGAGAAAGAAAGAACTTCTTTAGCAAATTGAAATGTATATAATGTATGAGCGAAGAAGCCTGTAGGACAGAAAAGATACTTGTATCAATTTCTATCGCTTGGCCATAAAATAGTTTCAGATACAGATACTCTAGTCTGATGCTACTCCACCTTGCCTCGCCCAACACCTCCCCTTTCTATATAACGAGTGGTAAAAGAATACAGTAAATTCTTGTTCAAGAGTTCTTTTGGGGTTCTCTCTCAGTTTTTCTTTTTGAGTTTTCCCGTGTACAACACTCGCATTTTTTCAACTTCTCCTTGTTCAAGGACCTTGTTGGGTTGATGGTGAGATGGGAAGAGAATCGAATCACCTGGACGAGGTAATGTGAAGGACGAAGTTATTATTATTGAACTTGTTCCTAGTAGAACCATAAACAAACAACCAATGGCACTCTAAAAACAAGGAGAAGAACATTTCAGAAAATAGTGAATAAGGAGACACATCCTGCGAAGGAGCCACAAGTGAAATAAAATTTCAATTTGTAAAATTCCATTTCGTTTTGAATTTTTTCGCCTTATTTGCAATCCTCTTTGCGGATAGTCGGTACCTACCTTATATAGTCTTTCCCTTTCTTATCCTGATGCGAAGGATATTTTCGATGCTGCATGTCGTCGGCGACGACGAAGTCCTTTTCTTTGGTTATATGGTATTGGAATAGAAGATTTTTATATTTCGGTGGCTCCTGGGAATGAACTCCTGATTATAGGTTCCACCATAAGATACTCTTGTCTTTTGGGGCGCGCACAGGACACAGATCCAAATGGAATTGGATTAAATAATAAATGGATTTAAGTTGAACTTTGATGCTATGGACGACACGTTTCTTGATAATAATTTTTAATTTGACTAATTCCTAGGTAAATTTGGACTACTTAGAAAAATTTGTTTAGTTTTTTTTTTGTTTTTTAGATCATAAGGTAATAATGTAATAGGATTATATAAGTAGAAAAAGATGGTTGATATTGGTTATATGTATTTAAGTATTTATGAGAGACGTACATTCTTTTTGCCCATATAACGCTCCCTATATTTTATTCTAAAAAAAGTTTCCATGCACATCATAAAAATATACATTTTAGTAGTAATTCGGATTTCGGAACATTTTCATCGTTAATATGAATAAAGGACACCTTTGCTAAATACTAAATACTGTATGTAAAGGTGAAGAACAAGAAAATTTTAAAGAAAACATTTCAGTTTTATAAAAATAAATACAAATATCAAAGTGTCAAATGTTTTTTCATCCAAATCGAGATACGTACGTATACGAGCCAAAAAAAATGGTTTGTAAAATTTTTGTCCCTACATAAAAGTAATGGATTTAACTAAATTATTTTAGCAAATAGGTTTTATCTTATTGAATCTTTTAACGCGATGTACACTATCTATTTTCTTTACACAAATTTCTTTAATACAAATTTAGCTATTTTTCAACAGTTTATACATGAAGAAAGCTTCTTTTTATAGAATTTATTTTCATCAGTGGCGTTAAGACACTCTGGCGGGATAGCAATCAACCATCATCCCATCGAGCTTGATACCTATCTTTTATAACTTCTAAATACTGGTGGAACCGTTCCCTTTGTTCCTCGCTATATGAGTTAAGATTTCTGGAAAATCTTCCCGAATGACTGTAGAACATTTAAACATGTTCATTGACTTTTAAACATTTTCAGTAAGCCCAGCACTAAATCTAAGTAATTTACGGACTTATGATTTCCTAAAAAGTTGTGTAGGTACTATATTGCAGATTCTTAATCATTCATTGGATGAACGAATTTGTTATCTTGAATCAAAAATCTTATCTGTGGTCCATCAAATATATGAGCCCTAACCTTTTTCTGTACTCAAACTACGAAATTTTTTAAATATATAAATAAAACAAGAGCCAGTTTTAACTAGTGCTTTTACATATCGTCCATAAAACCTAATTTTTTGTGCAATGGAGGCAAAATAAGTTTTTCTCTCAAAACTAGAGGTGAGTTCATGATGCTGTGTTCGCCAATAATTAAAGATTCTCTCACCGGACAGTCTTGCTGGATCCAGTGGTCGCTTTTACTTTTGTCCCATTAATATAACTGAAACATGAAACATGGAAATTTGGCGAAGCCGATATTTCGTCCCAGTAGAAAGTTAACCATTTTTAAATCCACGCATATATCCCACTGATGATCATTGGTATATTTAAAATATATTTTCGATGGAGTTGAAATCTAAACTGAACTGTTTTGAGAGAAATTAGATTTTCTGGGTTTCGACACTAAACATATAAATGAAAAAGAAAAATCTTGTTAAGGGAATGTTAAAAAAAAGCTAGGTAAATATGCACTAAGTTTAAAGAAAATCTACGCATCTGTTTGACTTGCAGCTGAACAGACAGAGAGACGTAAATAACGCGAATTCCACTTTGTTTATCATCCCCATATCATCGTAATACCAAATTGGTCAAAATCTATTCTTTCACCTTATTTAAAATCTTGTTTACACAAATTTTGAATTTTTTTGAGAAAAATTAAAAAAAATTCTTTTATATACAATAACAAGTTTTTTAAATAAAAAATTAAAATACAATTCTTATTTTAGTGAATAATTCAACAATTCCAAATAAATAGTGCTAAAAGTCTTCTATATTTAAAATACTGATAATTTTAAATATTGATAATTTTCGTATTTTATTTTTAAACCTTTTATTCCCATACACAAGAGCAAAAATGAAATATCGATTATCGTCTTCGATTTTGAAATATGTTGGGTTCTTCCAAATTAGTACAGATTAGCTGTTTATGGCTTTTAGAAAGATATTGCATTCAAGGGGTGTTGTTTCCTTGTGGTATTTTCAGAGTCTTAAGTAACCACTATGCATGCAATAAATCCTGTAACAATTTCCTAATTGTGAATATGAGAGATGTTTTGAGTGAAGCTTTTTCACCAAATAGACCACCGTTATATTCTAGGTTTGAAATTCAAGTACACCTAAATTCTTTTTCAGGGCATGATGATTCGATTAAGATTCATTTCTCCCACTTAATTATGAGATATGACGTATATGTAAATGCACATTGGTTTACGACAAATTGCAGTTGGCTATACGAAATAAAATAAACGCAAAATTCCATTTGAGAAGAAAATCTTTTTTAAAATTGTTTTTTTTGTTTTATTAAAAAAAATACAATATAGCTAACCAGCACGACTTATGTATTAAAATAGTACTTCCTGATATTGATGGCAAGTTGTTTTTTTATTTTTAAACATAACCTCAAATTACGTATAATATGGTGAAAAAACATAATTTTAAATAAATTGAAACGATTTCTCATGACTTCTCGGTAAGGAAACAAAATTTGAATGATTCATATTAAAAAAAAAAAAATAAGAAGACGCTTGGTACCTATAATTTGAGTTTGGTTAGACTCAAAATAAAAGCTGAAGAAATAAATAATTCTGTGAATCAAGCCTAGTACGCTGCTGATGCGAAACGAAAAATCCCATACAAAAATGACACAACGAAATCATAAACGGAAAATTTCGTTCTCCTTTTCGTTTTGCAGTACGCTGTTCGAAGAGCGAAATTTATAATTGTAGGAGATTATTTGGAGAAGTCTCCGCTCCTTTTTCGCACTGATTTAATTATACAGACTATTTATTGTGTGCGGAAAAATGACATTTGAGTTTTATTTGTTTTTTTTTTTTATCATTTTCTTACATCATTGGTTTCTCTGATTTTTAGCGTTTATGTTTTATTTTGTTTTTGGAATTAGTGAAACTCTCCAAGGATATTTTCCGTTGTGTTTTTGCAAGCGTTTCGTTGTCTGTTTGGAGATCACAGAAAAATTTCGTTTCGCATCAGCAGCTTTTTTGTTCGTTTTTCCTATCAACACAAGTTTTATCTAATATTAATAATTTACGTATTTTTTTAATAATATTTACTTATAAGTTGGGAGGGAAAAATGACAGGAAAAATGTAAAAAAAAACATCAATCTGGCAGTCCAAGTGTGATTTTTAAACGCAATTCAATGCCAATTTTTAAATATAGCCCTTAAACGATGAGTGTTTTCGAAATCAATGTAAGTGTAAAGTTTGCACATTGTTTAAAATTGTGCAACCATTTTAAACAATGTGCTTACTTTATTTTGTATGTAGTAAAATATATATTGAACTTGGAAAAAATATAAATCTTAAAAATGGCGCCCAACGTACTCTTATATTAAAAAATATCTTAACTTTTTTTTCGAAGTTACAACTTTTAAAGTTTTTGTTAAAATTATTATTTTAAAATTATTTTCTCCTTCTACAAAGAATATTCTGCAGCATAATTATTCTTACTTTAATCAAAATCTAGAAGATATTGCATTTCACATATATGTACATAGCTCTTAAACGATAAGTGTTTTCATTATTTGGTTTCACAAACTATGGTAGTAGTAAAAATTTTCATTAAATTTTCAATATACAGAAATCATAAGAAAGGCGCCCGATGTAAGCTCATACCTACTAAGAAAATTTCTTAACTACTCGAAGTTGAATTTTTGAAAGTTTTTGTTAGAATTATTATTTTAAAATTTTTTCTCCTTCCACAAATTTTTATTAAGGTAACGATAATTTTGGTCCTAATCAAAATTATCGTTACCTTAATCAAAATTTATAAAATATTGCTATTTCAAACAAATAAATATGACAAAGATGTCGGTTTTTGACGTACCTATAACTCTTAGACTATGAGTGGTACATTTTTTTAAGAGGTTGCACAAACTGTGCAGGCAGATGTAAATTATTCATTAAACTTGAAAATTTTTTGTAATGAAATACAAAGTTGCAAGCCGAAATTAAATCTAAAAAATAATTAAAGAAAAATTTAGGCCCAATTTCACAGTGCAAACTTACTTGAGTCTCCCTTATTGGCAACTTAATTGTTACTTATATTAATACTTAAAATGCCCAAATAAGATTCTTAAGTGCCACTTATTCTGGTAAGTGCGTGCACTGTAAAACTAGCCCTTAAATAAAAAAATTAAAATAAAATATATATTCGATCCTGAGGTTTCTGTATCTTAGGTTTTGTTTTTTTTTTTGTTCTTGCTTGATCTATGTTTGCTCAATTATACAGGTTACAAAGAAAAGTGTTTGATTAAAATTAATTCAATAGTACAACTATAACGAAGTTTATATAAAGACCAGGTTGGCGCCCTTCGAAAAATCTATAATATTCCTTACTTCAAAGTGATGATAGAATACTCATGTTGTTGTTATTGTTATGCCATCTGCAAATCAGTTAAATTCAAGTATAAAATTACACATACATATATGTTGGTATTTTCATGATTTTGATTAGATAAATATTGAATCAAAATTATATATTTTTTTATAAATTCCTCTCTCACTGTTGATTAAATGGTGACACGAGCCCTTATCAGTTCTCCGTCCAGTCGTTATCAATATCACACGGGGCGAGAGAATGATAAGGGGACGAATACACCGGTGCTCCTCTATAATTGCTTAAATATTTGTTCGTTGTTTTTTTTTTTTTTATTTTCTCTAAAAAAACAAACACACACATATTTAAAATTTTATCAGCAGAAATATGTAAGGCAATGTCATACATTAGTTGACACTTCGCAACTGCAATAATCGTTTGGCATTCCACATTCCGAACTTACATACCTACCCTTCATTTGTATATGGCAATTATTGCATCACTTTACACTTATCTACATCCACGCAGTATTAAAAGTATTTAATGTAATAAAAAATTATATTCACACATAATATTTTTCCGATATCATAACTGAAAAAAAAATGGAGCACACTTTTATGGTGAGAGAGAGGATAAACCTAAAAGTATACATATACACTAAAATAAAAAAATAACAATATAATATAATGTATATTTTTGAATGCAACTATAAAAGAGGTGTTAATATTTTTTAAATAAATTTATTAAATAAATAAAATATATACCTGCAATAAATTAATGTGACACCAAGGACCACATCAGTTGAAAGTGAAACTTTTTTTTTTTTGTTAAAATAAATATACCTATCTATAAATAAAAAAAATATTTTATTTAAAAAATATTCAATCACCTATACCTGGGCGAATTATTATTAAAATAAAAAAAAACACACAAACAAAACCGAAAACCGGAACACGCTGTTTGACCAGGATAAAATTTTTTTTTTTCTTTTTTCTTTTTATTTTTTGTTTTAATTTTAATTTTTATTCATTCGTTCAATTTTGGTCGCCATCGCCACCGCCCGCTTCGGCATTTGTCGAACCAGAGTCCTGTCACATTTACTCGACTGGAAAATTTATCAATAATTCACAAGAATTTGTGTGTTGGTTCATAAAAACAAATTATTTCCACAATTGCCATTTTGCCCTGATGTGCCATGCCACATTGCTATATTGCTGGCAGAGATGTAGGTACTCAACTGGAATTGATCCTTGGTTAAGTGTGTGGATGTTGATGGTGGATGTTGTATATATGTATGTATATAGAGATGAATATCATCTGCAAAAAAAAAACACCTGAATTATTAAAAAAAAAAATATATAAAACTTTATGATAAAGTAAAAGAATGCATGCGAATTTAAATACATATAAACATATAAATAAAAACCATCAGGACCAATGCGAAACGAGCCAAGTACGAAAATTAAATGCTCTTAAATTTATGAAAAATGCAAAACAAAAAAAAAATTAAAGGATATCGCCTTCGATATTTATAAATAATAAATTCTCTAGAGCTATGAATTGCTTGGAGAAACTAGAGAGATCAAGACGAAGACTTGTATTTGTAATCCTTGAAAAACCTATTACCCACCAGGGAGAATAAAAAGATACGACTATATTTATCCTCCACTACGGGCGGCGCGGCGCGGCGCGGAACCCCAATCAAATTCGTGTAGAACGCACATCAATTGAAATAAAAATCTAACCTAAGTTTTTTCTTCTGCTTATTTCTTTTTTCTCGATTAAAATTCAATATTCTCAATTGGATTTTGAAAATTGTAAAAAGTATAGAAATAGAGTTGGAGTTGTTTAGTGGAAGTTGTAAATAAATAAATATAAAGGACGACGACTGAAGAAGATAAAGAAGATGAAACTGGTGTAGTGCGGTTGCTTTTCGAGTTCTTCAGAAATTGTGTCTTTGAAATATTATGCACAGCATCTTTCATAGACTAGACATGTTATGGAGATGAAAGGGATTGCCATGGAACAGGAGTGAAAAATTATGGCAAAGATATTTTATTGCAATTATTAGCAGTGGGAATTTAAGGATATGTAAATTCATATCGTAAATGCATAGAGTGATTATTCATTCACGTAAAAGAAAAACTAATTCTTTTAGGAGGTTAAAGAGTGTACAAACTTTACACTTACATAATGTCGAAAACACTTATCGATTAGGAGTTACCGACATTTTTGTCATTTTTAGGTTTTTGAAATGGCAATATCAATATTAAGGTAACAATAATTATGGCCTGGATATTCTTCTTATCAGAAGAAAACATTTTAAAATTATAATTCTACTAGAAACTTTCAAAGTTGCAACTTCAAATAGTTAAGATATATTTTAATAAAAACTCACGTTGGGCGCCATTCAAATTTTATATTTATCAAATGTAATGAATAATTTACTTCTGCCACAGTTTTTGCATTTTCTTATCATAATGTAACACTCATAGATTAAGAGCTAGTTTTTTGAAACAGCAATATTTTATAAATTTTGATTAAAGTTAACGATTAATTATGGTTCTGAATATACTTTCTAGAGGGAGAAAACATTTGAAAATGATAATATCAAATAATTTGTTATTCAAAGCCTTTCAAAGTTGCAACTTTCAATAGTTAAGATATTTTTCATATAGCTTACGTTGGGCGCCATTCTTATGATTTCTGTATTTTGCAAATTTAATGAATACTTTAGTACTTTGTGGAACTTTTTAAGCCATCTTCATTAAAAAGTATAGTTAAATAAAAACTTACCTATTTAAATTGAAAGAAGTGCTAGGACAGACAAATAAAATATTAGAAAAATGCTACCAAATTACTTTATTTATAGAATTGAGCATTTTCTTTAACAATACATTATAATAAATTAACTATAATATGAACCTTCAGCTGACCATATATTCAATCTTCAATTTCAATCCTCCCATGTGGAACACAAAATAAGCTGTTTCGGACACTATCTTCATCTAGGTGTTGTGTCCTCTCATAGACTCTTCTTTATACTATATATACAACAGCCCTTATCGAAAATTAAGATAATTTTTCCACCCAAAAAAAACACTATGCCTTCTATAGAAGTTGGTATACCAAAAGATTTATTCGCCCTTCAAATGAAATTAATTGTATTTTTCAAATGCCAAAAACTATACCTTATATTATACCAAAATAATCTGAGGGTCTTTTTCTTCAGCTTCAGCTTCAACATTGAACATCGCATCATCATGAACAAAGTTTCGTTTAGATTATTATTGTGATTAGGACAAAAAAAAAAAAAAAAGAAAAGAAAGATGATAACGACGATGACAGTATAACAACCACGTCGCCAACGACAGAGATGTTCTATGTTTTTTCTTCATCACTGATTTCATCTTCGAAGTTCGTTAGAGCATGAAAATAAACTACAGGATAAAAAAAACAACAACCAGAGCAACATACATATAAGAGAAACGTATTTTAATGATCTTCGTAATTATGGCAGTTTTGTGAGGATTTGCTTCCCATCAACCAACCAATTGGGTTCCTGGTCCCTGATGCTATATCTATACGTCTACTCGCTTCCTTCATCTTGTTCTTCCTTGAGGAAAAAAGAATGTAACTCACGTCATCACGTAGCAGAATATAACACTATAGCGAAAACTTTATGATCCATATATATATTCAAATCTACATACATACATATATTCTGCATATATATATATATATATATGCCACAAAGTGTTTATGTATGCAAGAATTTTCGAAGGAAAAGTGCTTAGGGCTGTGTTCATTAATCGTTGTCATTGCCTTTGCCTCCTTTCGCCGGTTTGTGTCATCCGACACATAGTCCTGTGCAAATCGTTGTTCTGTCGTCATCAAAATCAGCGAAAGCTCTATACCAACAGCAGGGATTTATATTGTTTCAATTTTTTTTTCTGTCGCATATCCTCAATGTTCCTATTTTTTTGCAAACTAAAATGCCGTAGGCAGACAAAACTCAGATATACATATCTACCAGAAAGTGTTGAAAATCAAAAATCACTGAAACTCTCATAAATTAAACAAAAAAAAAATATACAAAATCATACCTATATCTATCTACATATCCACATGCAGGAAATTCAAAGTCCTCGCTTGCTCGTTGTATCTTTAAGCAGAAAGTGTATCTGCATTGCAAATTAAATTTATAATTTTTTTTTTGTTCATTCTCTAGTACCAGAGAGAATAAAAAAAAAATAAATAAATAAAAAAAGGAATTGTATTTGAAATCCAAACAAACAAAACTTATTTTTAGAATCACACACCGTGTTCAATTTATAATTTTTCCATTGGAATTAATAAAATAGCAGAGGTGAAAAATAAAAAAAATAAAAAATATAAACGTTGAGCTGACTTTTTATCTTTGCGATTATTTTAACATTGAAAATGTTTATAGGGTCGTTTTGAGAAAAATATGGTGTTACCAAAATGATTAAATGAACAAATGAATACAATAACAAATGAACGAAATGAACTCTAGCGTATAGGGGGCTCAGGATCGAATTTTTGGTTGGTGTTACCAAAGAAAATGCCAAAATGAACCTAAAGACACAATCGATGAATCGTACCTACACCTTGATCGTCGCCAACCGACGAGCTTCAGTGGAGGATAGTTGAATTTGTATGAAATCTTAAAATCACTCGATCTGAGCGCACTTAGAAGCCTTTTACTCAGGTTATAATTATCGGATGCTTAATGTTAAGATAGATAATTAAAGATAAAATGACAGGCTACAAATCTGCATCAAAATGTTTGCAAAAGCTTACAAAATTTCATACTAAAAACGTGAAAGATTGGCTTTTGAGAACTAATTTCATCACGGCAAATGACGTGAGGAACAAGAAAACAAAAAGAAAAGGAAAAAAACGTACCCACAAAGAATATACATTGCTGTAAGGGTGTCGGCAAGACGTTGGTTGGAGTGGAATGTGTGCAATAAAAAACCACCACTGCACTGTGGCTGGTGGCAAACACATTTGGCTTCGCACAAAAGTGATATACATACATAGCTACATTATTAAGTAGGTTAGGTATGTCTGTAAAATGTTATGTTGATTAAATTGTTCTAGGTATTTTGCAAATATTATTCGTAATGGTACGATTAGGTTGGTTTGGTTGGCTTATAACTTCAGTTCTAACAATCGGATATTTAAAATAAAGGTCTTAAAATGAAGGTAAAATATCAAACTAATTTATTCAGTTAAAAAATAATTGAAATAACATAAAAGTGTAGGTGAAAAACGTTTAGGTTTAATTCATCAAAATAAATAATTGCAAAAATTGAAAAATTGAATACCTATACCTATCTATATAGGTACATACATTATGTATGTAGGTGGGTAGGTAAGTATAAATTGCGATCACGAGCAACCTAGTTCGTTGACCCAATTAGCGCTAGAGTGCACCGTTGTGTTACCATAACTCGTTAGACCTGGGGATGTAAATGGTTTGGAATGTCTCAGAATGGCTCAGAGACGTAAGAGGTTTGACCCCTTAGTATGACATTATGTACATTTATATAAAAGGATTGATTCAGTTGTTCTGCGGTTGCCTTTTTACTTCTGTACTATAATAATCGGATCTTAAAGATTAAAGTTTTGAAATAAGTTAAATAATAGGCTTCAAAATTTTGTGTGACAAAACTTGACTTCATTCTTAATCAATTCGATTGTTGAACCTAGAATATGCACAGAGACCTATACTTGAACCTCTATGATTATAACTTATAACTTTAGTTCTATAAGGGCCAGATGTTGAAGGTTAAGGTATTTAAATTAAGGTTAACTAGGCTAGAGGTAGGATTAACCTAGCGAAGCAACTTAAATATAATACCTAATCGAAAAGGGTTGATTTGGTATCTTCTGTTCTAATTATCGGATCTTTGAGGTTAATGTCTTAGAATTAAGGTAAAATCTCAGGCTACAAATTTATGTGACAAAACAACATCTAAGCCAATGCGTTTTTTGAACTTGACCATACGTCTAAACCAATGCGACTTTTGAACTTGACCTACGTCCAAACCAATGTTATTTTTGAGCCTGAAATATGCAAAGGTACCTATACTTGCGTTTCTCTTTAATAAACTTACAACATTAGTTCTAAGGGTCAGTTGTTGAAGGTTAAGGTATTTAAGTTAACGTTAATCAGTCTAGAGGGAGGATAAACTTACGTAAGCAACTTAAATATAAATATCGAAAAGGGTTTATTTGGTAAGCTTTTATCTTCTGTTCTAATTATCGGATCTTTGAGGTTAAGGTCTTAGAATTCAAGTAAAATCTCAGGCTATAAATTTATGTTACAAAACTTTACCTACGTCTAAGCCAATGCGATTAGAATATTCATAGGTACTGCAATATAATTGAACTTCTTTAATAAACTTATATAGATTTAGTTCTAATGTTCAGATGTTCAAGGTTAAAGGTAGAACTATAATAGTCGGATGCCGACCTAAGTGGTCGTACGAAACGAAATGAATACAAAGAATTCATATGACGTGCCCATAATTGAGTATTGCTTGTTTCGACCAATTTTTTACTTTTGCTTTCGGAAGTGAAGAGCGCTCACCGACCGCTCCATGCGTAAGTGAACTGAGAGAATTTTCCTCCAACATCTTCCGACTATTACAGCTCTACCTTAAGGTCCTCAAATGAAAAAAAAAAAAACGATTCAATTTGGTTGTCAAATTAGCTGTCAACTTAATTGGTGCTTTGCTTTTCATTTACTCAGATAAAAGAATATAGCTTAACTGTCAAAACCATTAATATTGTCTTAAGAAATTACACGACTCGAGTTTATTAAATTTATTAAAAGATGAGTTCAAAATGCAAAATATTATAGAATACCTAAAAACAATTAGGTAAATCAGGTTTGCATTGAGTTTGAGCTACACAACAAATTATTTATAAATTTGGTCTCGCGTTAAAAAGGGTTCAATTTGACAGTAAATCAAATAACTTGCCTATGTATAAATAGTTCAATAAGTTGAGAGACTTGGAAATCAATTTGAGCAAATATTTGATTTTCTTCAACATCAACGCCGTGATTAAATAAACTGAATTGAACAACATTAATTTAACCGCCAACTGGGATTTGACATTAAAAATATCTACATATTGTAATTTCAGACTGAAGAATGGTTTCTTAGACAGCTTCAGAAGTTTTGGTGCAACTATAGTATACAAATTAGAAATCACCAAGATTATTCATGTTTTTATTTTATCGAGCTAACACAAGTCATTTTCAATGTCCCCATAGTTACTCTATGAGTGAAATCTGTAAATTTTTTATTTCTATTTTGTATGCTAGATTTAATATAAAATCAGTGATCGGATTATGAGAGAGGTTAATATTTAAGATTTTTTTCAACATAGGCAAAAGGCGGGGTGGAGATTGTTGGTAAGTGTGTTTATTATTTAAGTTGATGAATGATTTATGATTTAATTATATTTAAGTAACATGCTTGTGGATTTAGATCATATGTTTAAAATCGTGTTTCGGCTAAAAATGGGTGTAATTTCATTAAAGAATTTGATTCAGGTAACGATAATTTTGGTACTGAATATTTTTGTAGAAGGAGAAAACATTTTAAAATAATTACTCTAACAAAAGCTTTCAAAGTTGCAACTTCAAATAGTAGTAGATATATTTAATTTAAGCTAACGTTGGGCGCCAATTCTAAAATTTTTCTATTTTATAAATTTAAATAAATATTTTGCTCCACCGTTTCTGCAACCTCTTAACTTAATGTAACACTCATAGATTAAGAGCTATACGCCAAAAATCTTTGTCATATTTCGTATTTTGAAGTAGCAATATTTTATAAATTTTTTGATTCAGGTAACGATAATTATGGTCCTGAATATTGATTTTAGAAGAAGAAAGCATTTTATAGTAATAATTCTAAAAAAAACTTTCCAAATTGAAATTTTGACTTATTTAATTTAAGCTTACGTTGGGCGCCATTCCTAAGATTTTTATATTTTGCAAATATAATGCTGACCAAAATCTCGCAATATTTTTTATTTAAGAAGTATAAAAATGAATGTTAGCTTGTGTGTGGCAGACAATTGAAATTATCTGGCAATAGAAGGCCCACCCAGGCATTAAATTTTCATTGACATTTCTTCAAATGTTTTTATAGTATAAAAGCACATTTCTATAGTGACGCACTTTGATTTCATTTCGAAAGATTTTTGACAATTGAAAACTAAAATTAATCCTGTACTGACAAACTACTTTTGAGTTGACTAATCCTTAATTGAAGATGATGTTTCATGGGAGGCAACCATTTTCTTCTATGGAACTAACTTGTTGTGAATGTTGAAATAGGTTCGTTTTAGTGGGCGCCATTAAATACCTTCAGAAATACCAGCCATAGAGAAAAGCAAAAGAGTAAATGCAAAATATTTGGCTTTCATCGGATATCACTGATACAAAAAATATAGAAGTTATAGAATAACATCGATGAATACAAAAAAAAAATAAATGATTAAGAACACGAAAATAGTATTTTTATGATAAGACGATTTTTCATAAAGTTTCTCAGCAATCAGGAATCTTGGAACATACAAAATAGACATCATATACCTCATCAGCGTTATAATATCAATACTTAACTTGATTTATTCCCTAAAAGTTATTTTCTATAAACTATAGGTATCTCCCTTTACCTATTTTCATTGAATTTTGTTAACATAAAGTTCAATGAACATGCATTTTTTAAACATACATTTCTTGTAAGGAGGTAGCTAGGTATATCCCCTATATTTCTTAATCCTTACCCGTAGTTTAAATTCTACAAACCTAATCTATCTACCTATATAGGTAGGCACCTACTCATCGAAAAGTTGAATATATTTAGGTAAGTCCTATTGTTTGAACAACGAAACCAGGTATAACATTTCTATTCCACTCAAGGATTAAAGTGTCGCGTGCCCTTTTATGCCCAGGTGAACAAGCTGTTCTGGTTTCATGACAAATATTTTAATGCTCCTTGTCTTTTGAAAGAACATTTCTTGTAAGTCACATCTGTATTACAAAAAAAGAAAATACACAAGACCTTAAAGGTATACCTACCTATGAATGATCACGAGACACAAAACATCTGGGAAATATAACATGACATACCAAAACCATACCTAAACCTACCATCAGAAAAGAAACAACAACAAAAAAAAAATAACATAAAATCCCACCAACAACACCATAGGTACACGAGCATAAATAATGATTAATTTCATCCAGTCTGTCAAATATGGCCCGAGGTAAAAACGAAACTCATTTTCATTATAGAATTACAAACACTAACAAACCGACAAGAAAATATATAGGTTTATGAGAAAAAGGACCAAAAACTAAGTCACCCTTTTTTACACCACCATCATAAGAACTAAATTGGAAATTATGAAATAAGATCACACTAAGTCATCAATTTCAATTTATTCTGTAGCATGTTTCATTCACCTTGGGAAAGTGCTGGTTCTCACAAAAAAAAAAAAAAAAAAATATCGGAGAACAAAAAAGAACAGGACGATTACATGAGAAAATATCCTGTGGATAATGTATTTAATTTTTATGTGTGTGTTTGTATGTGTACCTAACTTTTGCTCACGTTCGTTTATTTTTCGAGCCCCCATCCACCCGTTCGTTACTCTCGAAGAAGCCCAAGAGGGTGGCAAAACATACAAGGAATCCAATTAGGACAATTAAGGCAAATTTATAGCGAGTCATTTTTCGTTACTTTTCTACATACCTATACAAAACACACTCAAACAAACCATACAATACACAATCATGTTTTATCATATAAAACTAAAATATGTTTCACCATGCCACCACGGCCACGTCCATTTTACTAGATTCTTTATAACTCGTACCTACATATACGTAAAGTGTCCTTATTAATCTTACAGAATAGAAACACTAATTGCACGTGAAATTTTAGCTATTTATAACATCACACACACGACACACCAAAGTCAAAAAGTGCACATAAGATTTTTTGATAGAATACACAAAATTACATCCGGACTTTAGATAAGGACATTTTGGTTGTACCTACCTACGTAGAGAAAAACAAGGACCTTGTCGTGTTGTATAGTTTTTGGTCGGTCTGTCTTTTCGATTGCCGCAACTCACACACACACACACACAAAAAGAAGAGAGAATCTAAAATTTTTGACTTGTAGTTTCTGGTGATAAAAATCACCTAACTTTGCAGAATCCAAAGAATTCGAGAGCCACCCAACATAGGTATACGCCAGACGGACGGACAAGGACGAACTCGGTGGAATTTTTGCATGTGTGCGCAAAAAATATAGAAAAAGGTTTTTCTGAAACAAAATCCACAAAACGGATAAAGCATAAAATTTCTAACCCATCAGCATTCACCATTACCATTATACCATCACATTCACCCCACATGTTTGAGGATGAACAGAAAAAACAGGACACCTCAGCTATAACTGCCATAATATTCAGCAGCACCACCGGGGAGATATATGTATATACACAGCAGTGATACACAGTAGCAACAAACCGTATACCGTGCCGCACCCGGCGCAGAAACAGCAGGATACAGGAATCCAGGATTCCTTGTGTATCTTAACGTTGTTTGAATTTTTGCTCCTTTCCGGGATATCAAACAAACAAAAAAAAATTAAAAAAAAAAAAACACAGAAGCCAGGAGGGAGTGATGTATAGAGTTTACAGGTAAAAGCGGATTCCTAATTCTATACCTACCTAACCTAGTATAACTATGTATGTGATGGTATTTGAAATTTTATTTTTGAGGTGGATTTTATGTCCTTTTGAACATTGATTTTTCACACCCCAGTCGATCGAGCATAACCCATCGCCATCATGTCATTGGAACCGGACGGACCCGGAGACCGATGTGGTGCGGGTCCATCGACGACAACGACAACCCAAAATCGGGCTATATACACAAGTTCAACTCAAAACGACCAACAGTGGCCAGCGGAAGGATGTCAGGTAAATGCTTGATGCTGAATACATTGAGTGAATAAAAAGGACATCGCTCTATATACATATACGGTGGTGGACACAATATACCAGAGATAAGGAACAAATACAAGAGATATATGTATGCCTATACCTACTCGCTTAAACCAGTATATAGGTACTCTCTATCAGTTAAAAGCACATGATGATGAAGAGTTTCGTTCTCGTTCATGCTGCTTCTGCAATCGATTGGATTAAAGTTGGGCGCGCGGGGATTATGTAAATTGAAATTTTTCAAACTATTTCGGTGGCGTATTGTAGGATCTAAGTTTGTTTTTTTTTAGTTCTTCCTTTGAAAACTTTTGTTTTGGTTTTGGGTACATTTTTGAAGAAAAAAAAAAACCACACAAAACTATATCCAATGATGGTGGATATTGTTTTGTGAAGATACCATATATTCAGTTTTTGTGTTATCAGTTTTTTGTAATTTCAGACACTTGTTCGGTTTTAGTTTAATAAAAAAAAAATACTGTTAGAAGTTTTGGGTTCAATAACTTAAAATTTATGATTTTATTCGAATCGATATGTTTAAGCTGTAAATGAGAATCTTTCGACGTATATCGATGAGTTTAAGTTTTTTTCTCTATAATAATTAAATAGACTATAACTTAGACAAGAATTTTGTAAGGAAAAAAAAACCTCTTTTGTGTATTCCCACATTTTTGGGATTGGTTTAAATCCTTAAAAAAAGTATTAAATCCATTTATTGAATTATCTGTTGGTTGGTTGGAACAAAAAAAAAATTTTTTAAAAATTATAGAGCCAACAATTTGAAACATGCATAGAACATAGTACAATAAAGATAGATATAAAGGTAACAGGCCTTTAAATCTATGTAATACACATAACAGTAATAATATATAGATTATTCCCCCTAGATATCCTTTATTTAAACAGATTATTGAATTAAAATCAAATTTAATATAATCTCACGTTGGGCGCCATTTTTAGTTTTCTAAAGGAAATGAGTTATTTACAATTGCGGACATATTTTGGGTTAATTCTTCAATTTATGTGTACCTATACGAATATTTGTAAGCATTTGGATGTTTTGGAAACATAAGACTGTAGAGATGTAAGAAAAACAAATTGTTGTTGATATTCAACTGCTTCATTCATCAAAAGGTAGGTACAAAATATAAACGATAAAAAATCGAACCAGATATTTTGACTTTATTTTAAAAAAAGGAGCAAATACCTAAGTCAATTTTGTGTGGCAAACATATGCAGGCTAAAAAAAATCGCCACTTAATTTTTCGCCCCAAATTGAGCACAGATTTGATTGTACTTTTTAACGTACATACATCATACACACTTTTTTAGATACCTACATCCCATTCATATAAAAATTGCACAAATTATCCAAACCATTTACTTTTAGTATCCATACCTATCTACTTACACTCGAGTTTGTACAGTATGAGTATATACGAGAAGCTATATAACAGCTCGACAATGATGATGATGATAATTATAATAATAACACCCAAAGACACACAGAACAAGAAAAATTTCTACATATGTACAATATTATATCTGTGAGATATACTTTTATTTTCTCATTTTCTTCTACTATATTTCACCTAAACACATCACAATCACGAACACCATTACACTTAAGTAAAGAGAAAAAGATAATAGAAATAAGAAAATGAAAATGAAAATGAAAAAAGAAAAATACAAAAATAATTTGAATTTCAAAGTCTTTGCTTTAAGATTTCCTCAGCAGACAACGGCATAATACGACAACGGCGCGGCGCGGCGACACAGCCAGCAACGAAGAAGACGACACGAAATTATTGTTATTATTATTATTACTATACTCGTTCTGTTATACCCTATTCAGCGAGGGATGGTTATATTTCTCTCCATTTTTCCCTTCAATTGGAATGGAAGTCACACAGACTCACATACCTATATTTGCATTTAATTTACATGCGAATGTGTATGCAATGCGACTTGATGGCCCCCTTATCTATTTTTTTTTTTTTTTCATATCTATATATGGGGGTCAACTTTGGTTCGCAAAGTAAAATATAAGCAGCTTGAATAAATTATGCACATTACACAGTGTGACACTATAAAATAAAATTAAAAAAAAAAAACTGAAAGAATATTCACAGAAGGCATTTGTCAATATTTATAATGAAATGTATCTTCAAACATTTTATATCCTGATTTATTATTAGATTTACACAGCTTTGTAAAGTAGGCTGTCTTTGAACACTATATCTGTGATTTGGGATAACATTCGAAGACAAACGGAGAGAATATTCCTTCAAAAATACATCAACATGGCAGATATGTCCTTCGGGGCCATTGGGCAGACGCCCTTTAATGTTTCAATCATAACATTACTTTTTTTGTCATTCCGAATATGCCTTCTTTGACTTGTATCGAAATTAATACACAAACATTAAAGTTTTAGAAATTAAAACTGGCGCCCAACGTGAGTCTTCGTATTTTTTGAAATTATAAATTACAGTTTCGGAAATCAAAAATATGTTTATGAATAAATGAAATGCACGATTGGATCGAATGAACTTACTTTCGTGGTTCGAGGTGTGACTATAATAAATAATTAATAATTAATAAAATTACAACGGAAAAGTGTGAACAAAATTATTTTTTTTATTTATGAATTGCAATTATTTTTGCATCTTAGAAGTACGTGTCCGGAAATTGGAACATTTTTTGTGGAAACTGTCAAGTTAATGAAATAAATAGAAAAAAAATGTAACCTCACGTTGGGCGCCACATTATATTTTTTATTATGTTTCTTATGGTATTTTGATATAAAAATTTGGTTTTTGGTTGAAAATACAAAATTTAGTCCATTATTCTCGTAACGTATCGTTAGAATTCCTTTTTTTTCAATTAAATGGATAATTGGAACGGGTTATTGAAATAATATGATTTCCAGTTTTTGTTTTTGAACATGAATTATTCGGAGAAAATAACTAGATTAAAAACTATTAATTTTATGTGATATCATAGAAGTTATTCAAATGGCGCCCAATGTGAGTCTACTATTTTGTAAGTTTTTTATTTAATTTAACTCAGATCGTTAGCAATTCAACAATCAAAATGAAATAATAGCAGGGATCTGAAATGAGGTATAAATATTTATGAACTTTTTCGTAATCAATATTTAAAAATATTTTATGCAGAAAATTCCAAACGATTTTTTGTTGAATTTTACCGCTTTTCTAATATTTAATATGAAGTAAGCTATTAGGTGATTTTTTTTTATAAGCCCAAAAGGAATCGAATGAACAAAACGCCATCGAAAATAAATCACATCATCACAGAAAAATTTATGTTTGACAAATGCGCGCAACACAATCAACAAGTCTTTAGTCTAGACACTTAGCTGCTAATATCTATTTACCTATATACTTCATCTATTAACCAAAACGAGAGTATCTAAAGATAATTTTAAATTTGCCAAGCTGACTTTGTCTGCAAAGTTTATATAATTAACTTTGTCTATAAAATAAATAGCCAAAACATGGTATTTTCCAATTGCAACCTTGCATATGGTTAAATCTTTTTGTCGTAAAACAGCTGCTGTTTCTTTACCCGCTGACGACACGACAACATCGCACGAGCAAGACTTCTATGATATATGTATTATGAAAAATTCCAATCAGCTGTCTTTCGCTCAAAAGAACCATCAAAAGATGCAAAAACGAATCAGACTTGCGGGAATAGATAGAGAAAAGAATAAAACAAAATTCCTATAGTTTGTTATTCATATACATACAATACCTATGTACCTATACATTCTGCGTTTGGTGAATTTTTTGGATTTCTGCCAAAATAAGAAATTGCTCTTTCTATTCCGCACACAAAACAACAAATCGATTATAAATCCCAAGGCACAGACAAAAAAAACGAAATAGCATAAAATTTAACAATCTGACAGATACACATATATATTCTGGGAAGAATAAGCAGAAGAATCAGCTAGCAACTAGCAGAAACTCTCGCATCTAACTCGACGAGATGATATCTGTCTGTTTTCATCTCAAAGATATAGGTATACGATAAGGGGTGATGGTGGCAGGGATACAGATGCGATTCGAGCGAGTCCCAAAAATAAGAACGTACACCTTGAATACAAGCAAGCACGATTTAAGAAAAATATCTTCTTATTCTCTTTCTTCTTTTTTTAATAGATTTACACCTGGGGTGCGATCATAAATCTTTAAAAAATTTGTTTTCAATTAAAAAGAAATCAACTAATAAAATTGAATCGCAAATTTTGTATCTTTTGTATCTTTTAGATACAAAGTGTATGAATGGGATATAAAATCATAAATTAATATAAACTTACCATTTGATCAATTTAAGGAAGTAGTTCTAACAAATCAGCGAAATTCCATTATCAATCTGAAAATATTCAAAAAAAAAAAAAAAACAATGTATCTTTCAGATATATATATTTCAATATGATTATAAGCAAGCTATCATTATGGTTTAATGTCAAATAAATAGTCATAACGTTAAATTTAATTGGCAAGCTAAAAAAATAGGGGTGGTGTTGAGGGGGTTGGGCAATATACTGACTGGTGTTCTGAAACACTTCCAAACACACTCACCATATGGATAAACAGATGCATAGATACATTCGTATCCATGGGATTAATAATTCATAAATGTCAATTTATCACAACACAACTTCCCCTTGATGGTATATCCCCTATCTGCCCGCCTAACACGGTTTTGCATGGCATTTGCAACGGAATTGGAGCATACAGATTGTTTTACTGTTTTTTTTTTTTTTTTTTGTGTATGTACATATGTACATACCTACTTATTCTGTGTGCACAAGCACACATCCCTCCCTCGAGATACGTATATATACACGTACATAGATACATTTTTCTTTTCTCCATGAAAATTAGTCCCATGACAGGGTATTGGAGTGTTTGCAGGGGGCACAGTGGAGAATACTAAAGTGCAAATTGGTAAATTGATTCGTCGAAATGCAAAATGTATATCGTGAGTGGTGTCAAACGAAAGTACGGGGGTGGTAGGTATAGAACGAATGAAAAGCGATTGACATGGCCAATAAAACAGAGAGAAAGGGAATGGGGTATATCATTTTCATTCCTACTATATCCCAATATACCATAGGTAACCAGAGAGAGAGAGATATGCAGAGGATAAAATATAATTTCCGATGATTCCAAAAAACATAACCATCATCATCCAGGAGGAAACAGCTACTCCTGATGCTGAATCCAGGAGCTCAGAGACCTACAAACAGGATAATAATAGCAAAAGGCTACACAACACCACCGGACCGGGGACCATAAATGTTAATGATGATGATGGTCAAATTGATGATAGGTTCTCCTTACATAATCGCTCTCATTAATTACTGCCCCGGATAGTATTCTGCTTCACATTTGGCTTCCCTGATCCCTATCCTTTGCAACAACAAAAAAATATAAAAAAAAAACATTCTGGAACTCTGTGTACTCTGCTGTATCTATACACAGATATACAATATTGGTACAGATGATGACTGGCGATGAAATGTGCATAATTCAATTGCAAAAAGGATATGAATGGGATGTGTGCTCAGTCGAATTAAATAAATTTGATGTTTGTGCGGCGATAAATAATTTATCTGATGGAAATCAATTAGTTATTTGTTTTCACGATTCAACATTTATTTATAAAATAACAAAAAAAAAAAACAATAAATAATGATATTCCGCTTTTGGTTGCCTACAGGGGTAGAAATATTGGCCAAATTAATGCGGTATTTCATATAACCCAAAACTTATTAGTGTTTCAGTTTTTTTTTTGGGTTTGTTTTTGTTAGAGAATAATAATTTTGTGTGAAGGTACAGATATGGACAATCATTTGATATGGAAAATTTAAATTATTTGATATTTGAAAATGCCAAATGGTTTAACTACTATAATATATTTATAGCTACATACATATAAAGTGTTATTGGAAATACGATTTCAAGTGGTTTTAGTATTTAAATGAAATTATTTTTAAATTCTGTTGGAATTTTCACAGGGCAAAATCGAATTAAAATTTTGGAATTTTTTTCGCTAGCTTTGGCGGTTTTAATAATCTCAATGGTATATGACATTACATGAGCTTACAACTTGGATCGCTAACAATTTTTTATTTAAGGACATGGAAAATAATTTTTAATTAATCTATAGCGTTAGTATTGGTGACATTTCCAACACTTCTATTACGATTGTTAATTTTCAGTTGATACCTAGTTATCAAGTGTTGAAAATAGATATTTAACGACCCAATTGATAAAAGATTTGATAATTGAGAATGGCACAGATCATTGTGAATTACCAGAAAATTGATAAATATAATACAATAATTGATTAGTTTTATTTTTTTAAATAAATTGAGTTTTAATGTTCCAATGTATTTATGTATTTATCAATTGATAATGTAATTCGGTTAGAAGGGAAGGAGATCATGCACATTACACTTAAAACTTTTCTTATAATACGCCTGACCACGGGCAATCATTTCTAGGTGTCTGAATTTAAACAAATTCTTCTAGAAAAAATACAATTGACAGCCTATCATTGCTACAAAATATATTTGTGTCGATAAACATCGAGTCGACTAATATAATGCGTCTTAGAAACGTACGGCAGCATCTAACTGATGAGCCGAACTGACGTGCCTGGGTGAAACGCATATATATAATGGACATTTATGAAAAGCAGTTTAACCTAAAACATTGAGTGATCAGTGAAACGAAAGAATTTGCAACCAAATAAATTAGTTTGCAATGAACAACAACAGAAAACAAAGTCAGTTGATTACCATGGAGTTATACTTACTCGCATTGGAATCGTTATGTATAGGCGATGCAAGTAGGCAACAAAACTTGGAGACGTCACTTAAACCAACTGAAGACTAGATGCTCGATAGGTACATCAGAAATCTAATTCTAACTTTCTTTTAAACATCCAGGAAAGTGACATGCTAGTTTCACACCGAAACCCATCCCAAGAAGAATATAGCTCAACAATTCCTCCAACAACAAGACAAGAGTTTGCAAGGCAAGAACAACACGCTAATCAACATTGGTCTTCAAATCAATGTCTACATTCTACATGCAGAAGTTCAAGTAAGCCAACCAGTTCGTAATGAGTCCCAGGCTTAGATTTACAGCCCATATATACGAACATTTATATAGTAATCCTAAAAGGAAGATTGTTGGATACACACAAAATGAAGCAAACGAGCACATCTTACAGCTGTCACTTGCTCAACATGTAGCAAACTGCATTTTACTTACTATTAATTTAGCAGCCAACTAATAAACAGCAGTTAAACAGTGTCTTGATAGTCCGAAATAGTTGGAAATATTCTTTATTTGATTAAATAAAATGTAACATTAGCCAAGGTTTAGACAACCGAGACAGTTGTCTAACTTAGACAGCTCTTAAACATCAATTAAAAATGTTTATCTATAACTTGGACGTCTGTCCAAAGTAAAACAACTTTTATAATTATACGACCGTAATTTTTTAACTGAGAGTTTTTGAGAAAACTGCTTTATTTTTTTAATTATTCACCAATGGATTTTGAATAGCTTGACTGATTTTGATATAATTTTGCAATCTGATATTCTTAATAGTCCAAACAATATTGCATTTAAGTTTTTTTTTTCAATTTCTTCTTAAACATTCAAAGCTTAACAGTATTTGAGAAATTTTGGATACAAGCCTTTTTATTTTCGGGTTGTTGATTTTTGAAAAACACATGTTTTATGTCATTGAACCCATTTCTTCACGTTTGACAAAGTTTTTTTTACACAATTTAAGCATTTTTGACTTTAACCAAACATTTTACATGCGATTAAGGTGTCTAGATTTCAAAATTCTAGAACTACAAGAGCTGGAATACGAGCGTCCTAATAGTGAATTTTCATTTCTTTGACTTTTTGCTTGGTGTTCAACAAATAAATCAATAAATCTGAAATTTTAAAATTAAATTTATCACGAAATTATTCTTTAAAATGAAACAATCAAAGCAAACAAAAACTCTTTGCTTGTGCTAACTTTTTACTTTCACGAAAGTTTTACTTCGACAATCTAAATTTCATGTTTAAACCAAATATTTTGACATTGCTTAAAAATTTATTTGTAATTTTTTTGCCTGATGGTTATCAGTTTCTATTTTTGGAAAAATTTTTGAGAATTTTTTATGCTATCTGAATTTTTGTTTTTTTTGTTCCAAGTAAAAACCCTTGCAAGCCTCATAAACATAATCAAACATCAACAATATGATATCAATATCATGTTATATTTAAATAATTCCTTATCTCCTTGATAAGAAAGCAGATTGCAGTATTAATATATAGCCACGACATTATGCAGTATATTACTAATATGAATGTGAATGTTATAACAAAAATTATTTGAATGGAGAAGAAACATTCACTTCCTGTTTCTGCTTTATAATCATTAAATAAATGAATTTTTTTGATACAAATAAATGAATATTGAGAAGAGCATCACTTCTATCGTTTTGATAGTTAAAAAGACAATTTAATGCTCACACACTATTATTAAAGAATAAATTCTCCACTTTCAAAATATGAATTTCAATTGAGTCAGAAATTCAAAACCTCGCCGAAAAATTCAGAAATATCTGAGAAATGACTAAGGACTAACAAAAAATAGAATTGATCCATCAAAAATCTAGCTTCCCCCGGGAAAAACCCTTAACACTGCTATACAAAATAAGGCGCATATGTACAATTTTGCATGCAGCATATATTATTTCTATACACACATTATCAGGTTTATTTGTTGAAATAGCGCAGGTATTTTGATAACTTGATTGCTCTTGCTTACCAAGGAAATTGCTGTTGTTGTTGTTGGTAAATCATCCCAAAGTAAAGGATCCAAACATCCAAGGGATTATGTTAGACGATAAAAGCATTAATGGTATGCAAGGTAAGGGAATTATTTCAAATTGGTCATAATACGTTCGCTGAAATGCGATAAGATTCAGATTAATCGCTATCAAATTGGTTTTACTGGTTTTTCGGTTCAATGGGGATCTTCTCTCTCTCTGCTTTTCCTGATGATGGTGATGTTGATGGTGAATCATGTATCTGAATCTAAATAGGAATTCAGAATCTGAATTCATATAGCTACCGGGGGAAATGATTAAAATGTCTGTGTTCGGCAGGGAAGTGATTTTTGCTTGTTTTTTTTTCATGATAATGTTGTTGCTGGTTTTTGTTGTTTTTATATTCTTTTCAAGAGAGGGTGGTAGTTTAACGGACGAGACTTGAATTGATTGGCGTAATTTGCTATTTTGTTCTTTTTTGCAATTGTTTTTGATGTAAGTAAAAGTGTATGTGTATGTGTATTCGATGATGTCGGTATGCTTCAGTGAAATAATTTCCAGAGAGAGTAATTGGCTGGCCAATTAATCATGTTCCGTGCGGTTGAAACGTATAAAGTATGAAGGTTTTAGGGAAGCTATATGGGGAAGGGAGAAAATGAATGCAGTTTTTTTTTTTTTTTTTTTTTTAAGAAAAAAACAAAACAAATTAATAATGTTGTTCTAGAAAAGTTTGATAAATTTTCTTCAAGTGCAAAGTGATTTTCACAACATTTAATAGAGTGATTGATTTGTTGGATCATTTATGTAGAACTTTTCTTTAAATGCTAGTGACATTTTTATATATTTTTTCACTATAAAGCAAGATCTGTGTTAAAATGATATTGTTCTATTACAAATTTACATAAAAACTATTGATTAAAAAAAATCTTAAGTACCACTTTGTGAAGTCAGATCCGGTGCTCATGAAATGAAGAAATACTTTTCGTTAGGACGGAGAACCTGGTCTAGATAGACTGGGTATAAAAGGTTGGCTTAGTAAAGGGTCTTCCAATAGGTATAAGTACTTCCGAACTTTCACAGTTGATTGCGGCCATATTGTTGAAGCTACATTTGTCAAATTGGCTGTCATTTATTTAGTCTGTTTTGCCGAATCACCATGTACGAATATAGCGTTCAAAAACACGTGCAAACGATAAAATTGTTTTTAACAATATTGATGTTCTGTTCGGACAACGTTCCGCGTGCTGCGCCCATTTTACGGTCACAATAATCGTTCTACCGGGAGCACTGGTCCAATGGTTCAGTATAATAAATAATAATCAACCAACAGCTGTTCGTCGGCGAAACGAAAGATCTGTCAAAAACATCTCCACTGTCTGTGAGAGTGTGCAGAAGAATTCTAGATAGTCGATTTTGCATCGGTCACAAGAACTTGGCTTTTCGCCGATCACAACTTGGCGAATTTTTCATCGTGACTTGGCCCTGTACATGTACAAAATTTAATTGACCCAGGAGCTGAAGGTAAACGGTCATAGACAACGAGGACCGTGTGTTCGCTGAATAAGCTCGGTTGTAGTTGGAAACTGATCCTTATTTTCATCGATTTCTGGATGAATGGGTACGTCAACAAAGAAAATTGTAGAAATTTGGACCAACCCACATAAGATTTAAGAGCATCCCGAAATAGTCACTGTTTGATGTGGATTTGGGACTGGCAGCGTCATCGGTCCGTATTTCTTTGAGAACGACGTTGGCCGGACCATCAGGGGTCTACAGTTTATTTCCAATTCCAAACAGATAAGATATTTGGGATAAGAGGCAATTCTTTTCTAAGTACTAATCGAATGACGACATCACAGTGTTTTGTCCATTTATGAAAAATCTAAGTTAACTTTTTCTAGTTTGCATATTTTTTCTCTGAAAATGATGAAGTGTCAAATCATACTAAAACAGTATTTTTTTAGAGATTCCTTCATTTTTGTACAGGTACATAGAATTTGTTCCGAAACATGAGTATAGAGTTCATCGGACAGTAAGAAAACTTTAACGGATTTATGTGAATGTTGAGAGAATATTTGTCTGACATTTGGTCAGGCTTTCGTGATTTTTATTTTATTGTCTACTTAAATTGAGTTTTATTGTGTATGTTAAAAATATAAAAAATTGGAAATTCCAAACATTTTGGTGAGTTATCACGTTTAGTTTAGGCAAGAAAAAAATAAAGTTATAGTTGGGTATTATTTGATTAAAAAAAATGCTACATTAGTCAAGGTTTAGACAACCGAGTCCGTTTTCTAAGTTCGATAACTCTTTTTAACATCAACTAAAAATGTGTATCTATAACTTGGACGGCTGTCCAACGTTTGTATAAATGCGACCGATACTATTTATAAGATACTTCTGATGTTATTTAAGGCAGTGTTAATTTTTTTTATTATTGGAAGTCATAAAATAACAAAACTCAGAATCGTATTTAACAAAAAAAATACCAAAATTGCTTTCGATTAATATCTCAAACAGTTCCGAATGGCTACAAATTATAGTACCTCGTTTTAATATCATACAGTTACAATCCATAAATAAGAACCGTATAGAGGGCAAAATGCATGCATTATTTGGAAAACATATCCCCATGGTTTTTGATATAATAAAATAATTTGTATTCTATTCAGCTCTCTTTTTTAGAAGACGTGTTAGCTATATAGCGTAATTTGTATTTATTTATTTTAATTTTCTGCTATTATAGATTTTAGTTGATAGTTACTTGATGTTAATAAATTGTAATAAAATTCAATTGAAGTTCTTATTATGCATGAACAGTTATTATGCTGGGACACAAAAATATCATTTAATTAACATAAATGTCCTGGAGTCATGTTTAAGGAGAATTTAAACACATTCAGAAAATAAACTGCAAAAACATTCAATGAACTTGTTTTTTTTTTGTATTGCTTTTTTTCATTAAACAAAAATTAAAAGAAAAGGGTATATACCTAAATACATAGATAAATAACTTAAGACATAATACCGCTTAGCGTGCGTCGTCGTTGCCGTTGCCATGAATAAAACAAAAATTAAAATTTAAAAAAAAAAATTCAACAACTTAGCATAAGTATGTTTAAATTAAAAATAATTATTATAAAAAAAAAGAAAAAACCTAATTAATAGGCCAAAGCACGTACGTTATACCCTATATGGAACGGATTAAAATTGTTCACTTCAAATAAATATATTATACATGATGCATATAGGAACACAAGCTCGCGCTCTTAGTCTTTCAGTCAGTCAGTCAGTCAGGGCATTCGGATTTGGACAGGAAGTTAATCGCTTAGTTATGAATTCAATCACATACACATCATTCATACATACATATATGTGTATATGTTGCTAACTTATGCTGTCCGGCTTTGATAAATATACTGTGAGGGCGTTTAAGTGGCAATATATTGTTTTTTCCTCCCTTTATTTTGATTTGTGTTATTTGATTTTTTTTTTTTTCATTTATTTTTAACTACTGTGAGAGAAGACTATTTCCTTACTTCCGTTAGGTAGGTATATTTTAATTTAGTATTCTAAATGCGGGCTTAATACTTATACGGAAGAACATAAAAATGTATGTAGTTAATTCTGTGTGTGTATATTTTTAAACTAACTTGGTTTACACTTTTATAGTAAACATAAAGGCACAATGGCACGCTTTTAATTAAGTCGAAGATAGAAGAATTTTGATAATTTGATTAAATGAATTTAAATAATCTATTAAAAGTCAAATGAGACTTAGGAAATATCAGAGATTATACAAAAACAAATTGAATAAACCTTGAAAATATCAAGTATTAGCTAGTTTACCTACTAATACAATAAAAATTTTGACAGAAGAGTGTAAACCAAGTCTTAAAACTTGTAACAAAATTATTTTTTTTTCTTTGATTGTTTTTGTTTATAAAAAGAATTGTTTATTAAATTTTGAAATGGGACTTTATTTGTACTACTTATAGGAACAGTTTTTCAGTGCTTGAGTTAACAACTTGAAACTGAGTTACTGCCTGAACACAATTGAGACGGAACTGTGCAAGAGTTCACTAACTTTTGACTTTTCACGTATAGCACTTCTGACGTTTCAATTTGTATGAAGAAAAAAAAAGAACGTACGACAATTTTTTACAGCTGTTTCAGCTCCAGTTGCAGCATTCAATTGAGGCAGTTAGCTCAGAAGCAGGTTTTTCAGGCCAAGTTTTCCAGTTTCCGAGTTAAACCCGAGTTGACTATTGAAAAATGTTTTTCAGACAATAAAGATTAACTTTATCTTTCGCTGGTAAAATTTTTTAGAAATAAAAGTGTGATACTACGGAAATGCACTTTCACTATTGAAATAGAAAAGGCAACACTAAACGACACTAGTGTCGCCCTTTATATTTCAATTATGGCAGAAGCACGCATCTATCAGAAATATATGACCATATTCAATCCAGAGTTAACTCATTACTGAACGAATTGAGATCTAAGTTGACTGATAATGTTTCAAAAGGTTACTTCAAATCCCGCAATGAAAAAAATTCAAACACTATATAGAAATTGTTACCTTACATTGCTTACAATCTTCAAACGTTAAGGCATTTAAATGAAGGTGAAAGATGTCGATTGTACTAAGCTCCGATAGATCTGAAAGATCTGATAGTGTAAACAAAAACAAATTACTGCACAGTCTCAACAAAATTCACACCACTAAAGTGGGTTGTGAATACACAACTAATTTGATTTTCACTATTTTAAATGATAAATTTTATGAAAAATTTCAGAATTTGGAAATATAATTTTCTACATTTTTATTGTTACAATTCTCTTCAACAAAAATTGTCAGCTGTCCTAAAGGGATCAATACAAGAGAAAGGGTAATGCAGCATTTAAACAGAAGAAAACTATTTGAATTTCTAAAAAATCAAAGTATTGAAAAAAAGAAATGTCTGAGTCCCGGGACTCGCGGTTAAGATGTGTAAACAGAAATTAAAACGCAAAATGTGAAACGTTATGTGTGAAACGGAATGTTTTACACGTAAGCCTCAAGTTTTTAGTTTACCCTATCGCCGGCATAGATGTTAGCACATCAACATCAATATGGTTCCATAACGAAGTTAATAATTTGGGTTGTAATAATAATCGAATTTTCAAGATTAAGATCTTAAATTTGAAATAACATTTTCTATTTTTTTTTTTTTGGTTTTCCTTCTTTGTATAAAACATTTAAGGCTGAATTTTGTAAACAAATTGTTGCCGAATATTACAAAAAATTATAACTAAGTCTGAATAAAAATTTGATTTAATTCTTGGTATTTTTATCTTAAAAGTGGATGAAAAAATGTCAAAATTTTGAATAAGTAGGTACTTAGTTATTGCCCCAATTCTCCTCTAATCCTACGTGTTCAGCATAATTTAACCGTAGTTAATATTAAATAAGTCTCTGTATGTACAGGTCCTCCTGTTTTCCACTGCACAAAAAACAATAACATGTAGAATAACTTTGACATAACTTCTCAATGAAAAAGATGTTTCATTTTTTCTTGTAAAGTGTAAGAGAGATTAAAAGTTGCATGTGCATTATAAAATAAACAATAAGGTTACACAAAGTAAAAATAAAAAAAAAAAATTAGTGGCGCTAAACCTTGTGCAGAACTGGACATATAGTGACTTACAACTCTCAATCAAATCATGTATACGTGATGTAATGAAGGGGACCTACAATTTTCTACACAATTCAAAAGGCTATGAGTATGATGAGAGGTACTTTTTCATTACTAGATAGATTCTTGGAGGTTTTATCAACTTGTAATGTGGTTTGTAAGACTGTTGGTTCTATGAAAACTTCACTTTCGGGCAATCGCTTTGCTGACATATATTTTTTTTTCCAAAAAATTGAACACAAAAATCGTCTAATCGTTATTTAAAATTTAAAAAAAAATAGTTATCAATTTTTGTAACTAGGGCGTTAAGTCAGAAAAACAATAACTGTTATAAAGGTCCACAAATTATTCAACACTCTCGCCTAAAATTTGTTCGCAGAAAGTCTGGAGGAAGCGATAGGTATTTTAGTTTGAGTTAAAAAATCATTCGTTCCATAACAACCGGATTGCTCCCGGCCATTGAAATAAAAACAAAAATATGGTGTAGGTGCAGAATTTTAGTTTCTTGGTTAAATCTTATATTTAAAGATCAAAATATTATAACAAACATTGTTATATTATATACATCACCAACAGACTATAAGTATTAGGTACTGAAAGTTCATCTTCTTCTGTTAATCTAAATGATTGATTAAAAAAAATAACTATTAATAAGGCCTTAATTAGAAATCATTTAAGATACCTACTCAATGAATCATGTATTACATAAATTTAAAATTAAAGAAAAATATCTTCAGGGCATTCAAACGGATGATCCAACAAATCGCTAAATAGAAATCTTTGGCTGTTTTATTTATAATATTTAACAAGAGATTTATCTTTACCAGAAAGAAAGAAATGCCTTCATAGTTAATTATCGTACAAACTTCTTCTTAGATCTAAAAATTCTAAAAAAAAAAAAAAATAGACATCACCCCTTTGGCTCTTTTTCCTAAATGAATAATTTATTTCGGAGTAAAATCATGTTCATTCCTTCTGACTGACAAAAAATAATGCTTCAGTAATTCTTTTAAGTCGGTTAGGTTAGGTACCACCATGTAGGTTACATACTATACACAAAACATATCGAAATGAATTTGACTTTCATACAAAAAAGAAGGGTTGGGTATAGCTTTTCTATACTCTCGAATCGTGTTTAACAACATTTAGCCAAAAACTTCCTTGTACATGCATTTTTCTTTTTGTTATTTTTTTTTTCTTCGTCTAATTCAAACACGTTTAACAAGTTACCAACTCATGTTTTTCTCATCAAATTAGCTAAAATTTTTAGTCAGTTTTATTTCACTGTAGTTATTTAGGTCACACAGAGTCCAAGAAATCTATTGTTTAATTATGAATATAGAAAAAAAGCGGAAACAACCAAACCAGGATAATCAGAACTAGTTGTAACCAATTAAAGAAAAAGTCCAACTTCCACATGGAGGTTCGTTTTCTTCTCATTCCCTATATATAGGCACCGAACTGAAATCCACAAGTTTTGAATTTCCGTTCTGTACGGTGGCTCTTTGTAACTGACGTAATTTGAATACAATTGTATTCAACCGTTGGGGTTTTTTTTTGTTTTTTTTTTTTTTTATAAAATTTGGTTTGCTAGGAAAAAACTTAAAACGATATCTGAACAAACACAATATCTAATAAAAAGATGATAAGAAATATATGAGTATGTAGAAAAAAAGTAGGTATAAACTTACCCTAAAGCGATGTAAAGAGTGAAGGTTTTTCTTCCATTCCTATATATTTATTTTGGGTAGGTATGGCTATTTTACTGATAACGAATGTTTAATGAGCAAGCATATAGTTAAATTTCTTTATAAGTATTCGTGATTCGTATATCATTTTTATCTTTAAAACAGTGGAACACACAAACACGTCGTTATTTTATTTGCTTCAAAAATATGATTTATTAAATAAATCACTGTAGAAGATACTTTTGTATCTGACAGATACATTTTTGTATCTTTTGGCATATATCCTAAGTAATAAATTTCCCATTTCAATTGAATTCGATTGGGGCCAATTAAAATCGTCAAGCACAACGTTTTCACAAGCGCATACCTACAATTCACAAAATATTCCAAATGATTTTATGAGATAGAACACACGCGAAACGGTTATTTTTTTTTTTCGTTTTTTTTTATTTTGCTCTAACGTTACTCGAAATTGCTTAGGTTAAGAAAAAGCGCCGACGTTTTTTTTTCAAACGTCTTCTGTCTGAATTTAAATTTATATAGTTCGATCGTTAAAGTATCACTTTCACATAGACAACTTTTCCATCTCGTGCATTCCCTCTGAGTCGACAATGGAACTTTTATAAAAAAAAAAAAATGGTATCTTAAAGCAACACTTCTATATATTTTATCAACCCCTTGCCACAACAACGAGTACTCAACTCAACAACTGATCCGATCCGACTGAGCATATATTGTCGTCAACTGTATGGTACGAGTATCTGAAAACGCACGCGGTATTCTTAAAAAGATTTCGAATTCAAGTACAAAAACTGAGAAATAATCGCGCGGCGCTGCTGGGTATATGTGCTGTAGTGTTCTGGGTCTGAGTGCGAGTGCGATATAGCAGCATTTGAATTGAATTCAATTGAATTGAATGAAAGTATTTTTTTTTTTGGTTTTATAAGTGAGTGTGTGTTTTGAGGAATAAAGTATAAAGATGTTTCAGCAAAAAAAAAAGTAGGGAGAGGGAGAAATATAGAACGACCGTATACGACGATGAGACAGAGGGGTAGTTCGATTCAATATACACAAAACGTGGCACCTAATCACCCAACACATTCACGAGAAAAATTTTATTTGAAAACGCACTCCTCCCGTGCGTCGGTCGTCAGCGTCGTCCGTCGTCGTCGATTGTTGCGTCCGTATTGCTGATGCTCTGTCCCGCATATATCCGTTCCTTATCCGCAGATGGCTATTGTGTTATGTGTCGTGTGTTCTATTGGCAATCTTACGCTTAACGATTTTTTTTTCTCTCCAAAGATTTTTCCTTTTCTTCTCGTCGTGTCGGTCGTCTCCGGAAAGTGGTTTCATGCTGAGATCCTTTTGTGCGAGAGCAACCAATACCTAAATAATATTTTTCAAGATTGATTTTTTGTTGGAAATAAAACCCAAAAACCCACATAAGATTGTTTTCTTCTTTTTCTTTTTTGGAAGAAAACTGAAATTGCCATAGAGGGATGATGCGATGACCGACCAAATACAACGAACAAACGAACGAACGTTTTTAAATTTGAATTAAATTTTTTTTTGCAAAAAACATATCGCAAACATGTGTTTGCCTTATGTTTGGTTTTGTTTGACTGTAAAAGGTACATTTACACTAAATAAATGGAATTTTATTTTCTGTTTTTTTATTGCCACCATGAAATTTGAATCCCAGAATCCAGATGATGATAATTTTTATTTGTTTTGCTTGAGAATTAAAATAACTAAGTAGAGAGGAGGTAGGTACACGTATATTAGTGTTGTGTCCGAGAAATATTATGCCACTTTGCAGAAATGTGTTGAATTCCTTTTGAGATAACATTATGCAGATGGGTACATATTTTATTTTATTTCGTGATAAGAAATTAATTTTCTGTTTAATAAAAACGACATGAAAAGAGTTTGAATCAAAATTAGACCCACTAAAAAAATAAAAATTAAACTGAGTAGGTAATCTTTACAATATTAATTATCCCATGAGTTAGTAGGTATATTGAATTAAGTTCCAAAGATTTGACTAGTTTTAAAGAGATGAGTTCCTTTGAACTCTTAAATGATGTTTGCCTTTAAATTTCAATCTTGCGTTAACTCAAGGTTTACTTATCAAATTCCTTGATTATCTGCAGTACATCAATTTTTTTTTTTGCTGACGATACAACCTTTATAAATGAGGGTCTTACATCTTTAATTTTGTCGTATGGCTTGAACTCAACTCTGTCAATTAAAATTTTACACTACGCACGTGCCTATAGTTTTACAATAATATTCTACTATACCTTTTTTCATCAGTCAAATGTGAGTGGCAATGTAAACTTTGGAATAGTTTCGAACTATGGAATTCATTTAAAAAAAGACTTTTATATTGTATAACCCAATTGGTTAGTCATCTTTTTTGTTGAAAAGCTTTAAAGATAGCATATAAATAATTCTCACTAAAATATAGCTGATATCAACAATTGCAAAAGCAAGCGTACGTTGGATGAAATGGCGGGAACATTTCCTTATCTTCTACTATCGAACATTTTTTTTGCTTTAATTTTTTCAAGTGTTTACAAGGTTCACAGTATTGAACAATAATTGAAATAATATGAGTAAATTGCTCATCAATTGTAGGTTCTTCGCATGACAGCTCAAGAGTAAGAAATCGAATTGGAAGCAACAAGATCTGGAGGAATTGTCAGGTCAAAAACCACGATTTGGAATAATACAGTATGACTGCAGCTTAACTTGTACTGTCATGTGGAAAGCTTGAGAACCCATCACGCCCATCACGCCATCACGAAAAAAAGGGGGTTTCCATACAAACTACACCCATAACAAGACGTATGGAATGCACGCTAATAACACAGTTTTTCTCCGCTCTTCATTTAAGCCCTGTGATTAGCTAAGCACATTAGGGATTAATTGTTCTTGCATTTTACATGTAAATTGCTTAACCACGAATAGTTTTTTTTATTTTGAAAAATAAACACACCTAATATTGAATTTCTGATACAATACGCGTGTTCACAAAAAAGAGGTCTCAGGGATTTTGCTCCGTCAAAAAGTGAATCCAAATTTTTTTTCCTCAGCATTTTGACACCAAAGCTGAGAAATTTTACTGAGGAATCCTATTCATGTAACTGAACTTACACTTAAACCTTGTTCGTTTACTTACCAAGCCTATACCCATTCTGTCAAAGTATGTACAAAAATAAAACCGATAGGTATAGAATCTGGAAGTTTCAGACAAGTACAGACCTTAAGTTATAGACTATATGGTTATTGTGGAAGAGGATTCTGAGCAATAGTTTTTCTAACAAAAAGCGGTTCAGTGCACCAATTATGTTCATATGAATTCGCCAGAATAAATCTATCGTTCTAAGATAATTTTATGCTATGTCAAGAGTTCGTTAGAACTGATGATGAAAAGAATTAAAACAAATTTGTGTATGATTCACTAATTTATCCACCCGATTCTGACGAATAATTTTGAAGAATACTTCAAAACTATAATAAGTGTTCGTTGAAATTGTTTTGAGATATAACAACGTAATTTTGTGCAGACAAAAAATATGAGCTTGAAATAGACAGCGGGTTAATATTTTGAACTTTGAGAGAACAGGTGATGTGGTTTTAATATTTAAATAGATTAATAGGAATTTAGAATTTTGTTCTAATATTATTCATTTTTTGAAGTTTGTTGAATTGTGTTATTTTCCCAATAGCTTTTAACGGCCTTTAAGCTTAAAAAAATTGGCGTTTCGTCACGACGATCTCACTTGGACTCATCAGTTGAATAGTGAGTGCCTTTGTCAATACGCAAGATTTGCTTAGTTCAGTTCATCTTACATAGATTTCGTAATGAATATCTAGTGTGAACTATATCCAACAAGACTAGAATTCCTACTTTGAATCAATAATTTAACAAAGTCCAAATAAAATAGTGCTAAGTCTTCTACTTAGTATTTGGCTCATGTAGATATACATAAGTATATAGAATTTGTATTATTAAAAAAACCTTCATATGTGTTATTTTCCTTTCTTTCACTATTTTCCCATTTATCAGATAGGTACCTAAGTGAAGCTTCATCTTCAAAATTGACCTTCCAGTGTTTTTCATTCTTTCAATATAATTTAAATAGTCAACAGCTTCTATGTATATTCATATATTCATATATTCGATATTTCTTCCAGAAAAACATTAAAAAAATGGAACAAGACTACCTTTATGTACTGTAACCAGGGCTGGTCTCAGCCAAACTTGCGCCCTGTAAGATTTGTAGAAAGCACCCCTTTTAATAATTTGCTATAAACACACATGACAAATGGCAATACATATTTGTTTTGCGTAAGATCGGATTACATTTTTTGCTCCTGGAATTGCACCCTCTGAATTTTGCGCCCTATGCATTTGCACATCTTGCACATATGGTTGGTATGGCCCTGACTGTAACCCAAACGATAAACCTACCTTAACGATACTGACATTTTTCGATTTGAATGAGAGAAAAAAAAAATTCTTTCAACATCTTTTAATACCTATTTAATGGAACTATAAGGACAACGATTAAGGAAACCTCTGTTATCTAATCTAATATGTAAAAGTAGCAAACAAAATATAAAAATAGATAATATCCTAATATTCATAGTTTCAACTTTATCAAAATAATGATAAAATTTTGACAACCGCATATACCTATATTGTTGGCATTGTTTAAAATACACTTAACTTACTTTCATACTTATACACCTAATCTCAATCTCAAGTAAACACGACAAAATACATCCCTCAATTCGATAGTCTTTTAACAATTAACATATCACTTTGAATAAATACAAATCTATACAAAAAAAACATAAATCTAAACAGAGGCTTTGTGGCTCATCAAAATATTGGTTTCTGTTTTCCAAACCAAATATACAAATTATAAAAAAAAAATAAAAAAATGTTTGTTCTCCTATCTTCAATTTTCATACCTACATATACAATCTACATACATTTAAAAATCAGTTTAAAAAAAAAATACAAAAATATTTCCAATACCAGAAAAATGAAATCGAGAAGGATAAACCATTGGAAAAATTCATTTCACCCCTTCTCAAGTAGTGCAGCTCAAATCGTTATAGCCTAGCGCTAACCATGACAATAATCATAACTCACACACGTGACCTTAAATGTCTATCACCGATAAGGACAACCACTGAAACCCTTGAACGACCTGGAACAAACAATGGTGTGTCTCTGTTCTGTTCTTTTTCCATTGCAAAAAAAAAGAAAAAAAAATCAAATCAAATAGAAAGAAAAGAGAGAAAAACACATTAACGCCAACATACATTGACACACACACAAATCACATGCATTCTGTAGAAAAATTTTGTAATTCAAATTTTTGAATTTAAAATTTTTTTTTTTGTGTTCGTTTTTGAAAAAAAAACTTAACATGCAAACTCATCCAATATTCATGGGTCTAGATGGTTCTGCTTTTATTTTATTTTTTTGATTCACCCTCCCTTTCTGTGTGTTGGTGACCATTTAAAATGTTTTGCATATATTTTTGTTCCGAGTTCCTATTTTTTTTTTTGCTATTCAACATTTCTTCCATTTTTCAACTCAATACACACCTCTTTAGAAATCCAAATCGGTCTATATTCCTATAACAATGGTCATATAATTAGGATATGGAAAAAAGTGGGACACAAAGGCTATATCATCGGGAATCATATAGAGGCGAGATAATCTAAAAACCAGGGATAATGATGGGAACTTTGTGTTTGGGTTATTTGACCTTTTTTTTTGTGACCGGACTTGGGGTTGAGTAGGTAAATTGAAAAGATATTCCTGATAGTTAAGTTGGCTAAAGTAAATACGAAGTATAGAGAGATCTACTCTGTTGACTAAGTGGCCTGGGAGCGGTATGGGTATTTAAATAAGAATATTTTAAAATGTAAATATAAGCAGCTGACCTTTAGTACCTAGTATGTTTATGGTGACAGACGAAAAGATTTTTTTTTTAAATAGTTGGAGAAATATTGACAAAGTAGTATACCAGCTATAATGTCAAATTCACATAATACAGGGACAGTCATTTCAATTTGAATATATTTAAAAAATAATGGAAATTTTTTTTTACTGCCATGAAACATATTATTTTGAACAAATACATATCAGCAAAAATTTAATTTGGTAAAAAAGTTCAAAAAGCTATAGCGTGATTTCCTTGACATTTTTGTCCAATGTTAGTTAGTTAGTATGTAGCAATAAATCTCCTCGGTTATTGTATTTAGTACTTAAAGGGAATAATAAAATAACAGGCAGATTTATTAAATGTGATTAATTGTTCTAAAATGAAGTTGTTCTAACCAAATATGTCGTTGGGTAATTTTGACTATCACCATTCGGTTAAATCAAACGAGATAGTTAATATTCGAAATTCTTACACATTTGTAGATAAATTTAAATAAATGTATTGATTGTTTTAGCCAAATAGCTTTTCAATTTTAACAACAATCACTCGTTTAAAATATACAGTTGATTATGTTATTTTGATCTTCGCCATTCGGTTAAAAAAATGAGAAGATTATTTAATATTCGAAATTTTAACTCATTTTACTTAGTAATAATAAGAATAAATAAGTGTAATTGATTGGTTTTACATAAATACTCGGGAATTGAAACTAAATTACTTTTAGTTTCATTCACACAAGAATATTGTTATATTATAAATAATAGATGTGTGAAATTAATTAAATATAATTATTTGATTTAAGCAAGCTACTTGTATAACATAAACGATCTTCAAATTTGAAAATCTTAACCAAGTTGCTCCATTAATATAATCTTTTTATAGGTTTTTATTTTAAAAAATTTATTTTAATCGAGTGGACTACGTTAGAATCAACAAAGTGAACTATGTAAATTTGACCGTTATCTACGTTATTTTTAACAAATTTTATTTTATTCCACCGAAAAACGGTATCGGTTATAACAATATTTGTATGCGTGTAATATTTGAATCGGCTTTGGGGGATAAGATTATTAGATTTTTGAAAGTGAGTCAGTGAGCGGAAAATAAACGTGTTGATTTCTTCTGTTATTCCTTATCATGTCTGAAAATTTAGATTCTTTTTGATAGTTAAAATTCTTTAAATTTATGACCAGCTCTCCATAGGCAGATTTTGAACCAGTGTTATAGCAGCCAACGTGACTGTCCCAACTCCCAAGGCAAAATGGGCATCTGAAGTACTAAATTCACGAATTTTGATTAGCTCTCCTATAACAAAACAGATATTGTAACCGCGGTAAAGATTGTAAAAAAGATCAAGCAGTTGAGATGGAATTCCTTCGAAATTTTTTGAAACTGGTCAAAAAAAAGAATAACGCCCCAGCTATATTAACAAATCAGAGCTAGAGCATTGAACAAAGAGCGCTTCTTGGAGGATGGAAATTGGAGTATGATTGTCTAAAAAATTTGGATTTTAGACCTATGCCTAGAGGTGTCAGAACTTGGAACTTAAAATTAACTCAGCCAAGACCAAAACACTTAGCATTTTTCGTCTATATTTTACAGAATATCTTGGTCCAAGATGATCTACAGCTTTAGATTTCCACATGGGAACATCAGTTGACGTCTATAAAAAGCTAGAGAGAGCTAAAGCGTGTTGCAGGAAACCGAATCAAATAGCACACAGGTGTTGTAGTCTTCCTACACCCCCTCCCCTGAAGGGTTTAGGGGAATTAAGTATACATATCTATATTAATACTAATCCCTTGTGATAAAAAGTAAAAACAAAAAAAATGTCTATCAATGTAAATTCGTTATTTTTTTTTTAAGTAAAAGGTTTACAAAACGTGATTCATGAAATCCTTTTTCACCCAACCTCCTAATGGTGTTCTGATTTATATTTAAAAATACCAATCTTTTCAAAACGAACAAAACAAAAATACAAATAAAATGTAAATGTCAACTTCACTGTCTAGTCATAAACATCCATTGATGGGCTTAACAAAAGATTATAACAACACAACGACAAAAAATTATAAAATAAAAAAAATAACATAGGTAGGTATAGGGGCTTAAAAAAAAAAATAAAAAAAATAAAACACCACTGACTTACATTCGATTCTTGTGTTCTATACTCCGCATTGCCATCATGATGTGAATCCCAATTCGCTGGGACTGTAGTAGGAATCCTGGTTTATGTAGTATGCAAAACGAGTCCCCCTTGCTCTTATACCCGCGGTGTCCTGTCACACATCTTCAACCAGTTGAAAGTACCTTTAAATACAAAAAAAAAAAAATATATATATCAGTACTATATACCTATGTAAGGTTGAAAATGAATTCAAAATCAATTACGAAATCCTTGAAAGGGATTTCTTCTCTTGTATTGTTGTTGTATTTGTTTTTTATTCATAGAGTGGTGGTTGAAATGGTTATGGTTTAAGTGCGCGGTTGTGCGAAATGTGTAAATTATTCGCGATTTCCGGAAGAAGAGAAAACAAAAATGGGGGACTAACTAAATAAAAGGCTCAGAAAACATCGTTTTTTGTGTGATCCCTTAATCTGTTCTCACATTGTACCTACAGTTGTGTATTATATATACCTACCTTAATGCACAAAAACCGGACTCTTAAATCTCGAATCAACCATAAAATTATGGAGTAATTAATTTTCGTTCTACTTATCCTTTATATCCTGCGCAAATTACACTCCCATCGGTATTGTTTCATCGTGGGTTTTTTAATGTTTTTTTTTTTTGTAAAACAAAAGAAGTAGACTTCTATTATTTATTTTTTTTTTTTATTTTTTTTTTAGGATACGATGACAAATATTCAAGGATAATGGAAAGGATGAAGAAATTGGTGCAGAACATCATATACATGTATTTGTATGTATATTAAAGGCAACAGGCAAAGAGGTTTGCATATGGGAGTATATATATAAGGATTTATGAAAGTGGATTGCGAAATGCATTTTGGTTTTTTATTATTTTTTTTTTTTAAATCATCTGTCGTATAAAAAGGAAGTGAATTTGAGAAACCATGAGGAAGCGATTTTATTTTTTTTTATTTTTCATTTCAAAGGACATACATATCTTTTGTTTTTTGCAGATTTGTATTTCTCAGTTTTTCAAGGACTTTAAATTTTTTTATTTTTTTTTTTCATTTCATTATTATTTGTTTGTAACACATGTCTGGCCTTTTATGTCTGTGACATTGGGTCCAAATGACATTTGGCAGGCATATGATAAAAAAAAAAAACAAATCTTCATGATAGATGGGAATAATATTTGGGAAATGACATTTTATTCCAACAGATGGCGTACGGATGGTTATTGGAAATTTTTAGAATTTTTTTTACGGAAGATTATTTGATTTTTATTTAAAAAGATTAATGAAACCAGCAGGAATTTCAAGAAGTTAATTATAATATCGTTTGAGTTTTTTCTTAAATTAAATTCTTGACATTATGTATGTATACAACATTAAAGGTTTTCTAGTATTAAATAAATAAATTGGTGGCGTGGCAGCTATTAGGGAACAAGGGCCTACGAAGAAAATTTATCGGTTAAAACCAACGTAAAATATAGATAACAAACATTATTAATATACCTACAATCTGCAAATCTCAAACAATTTGTTTTAATCAAGTCGACTACGTTAGAATTTACATAGTGAACTATGTAATTTTTACCCTTGACTACGTATGTATTATATAACACATTTTTTAACCCACGGTTAGTAATTACAACTCTCTATCTACTATCTACTGTCTCTATCACTATCTTTCTCTTTCTCTCTTACACCTCCTGTGTGCGTTTTGTCAACAAGAATAGAGGGACCTACAATTTTCTATCGAATTCCAACAGCTAAGATGATTCTCTTGGAGAATTTTTCATTTTATATCACAGTAACTCTGGAAACGGGGTATTGTTTCGAAAAAACTGAGACAAAACTTTCTTCAAGGCATCCGAAAGGAAACCAACATGAGACCGTTGTTTTTTTACCAATATTTAGCGAGAGTCTTGGCGTTCTAGGTTGTTTCGACAGAAAATATTAAATATTTAACAGCTTCCACTAAACCACATAAAATTGCGACGAGTCATGATACGAAAGCGAGAAGAGAACAATACGAAACTTAATTACATAAGACCAATACCGAGATAGGTGACTGAGGCTAGACTTACTAAGATCTGAGAACCCTGCCCACACACACTAAATTATAATTTACATCCGCATCAGGCTCTACAATATTGTGAAGGGGAAGATATGCAGGCTTAAAGGCTCCTAAAAAAAGATAATCCAACTACATAAACATTCAATTATTTCTCAGAAATCTACACTAGCATAGAACTCAGAAATCGCAATGTACAATCCAAAACCAGGAATTCGATGTTTTTTAACCTCAATGTGGTAGCCTGTAGGTAGGTAGGTGGAGACCGGAGTGAAACTGAGTGGGAAGGTCATAACTTTATTCACCAATTCCAGTCGAGATCACAACATCGCCCAAAATTTCAGAAGAAAATTTGCCTATTGTCATAGGTCAATCGTTTTAAAAGTTTGTCCGCTATAATCTCATAAAATCTTTGAGAATTTCACGTAAAATTAATTTAATAATTCTTTTTATTTTCATGACAATGTTTTAAACTATATTTTCCTAACTTTACATACATATTATACACATTGTTCGTGGCAATGTGAACTGTGTTTTTTCAAGTAAAACATGCAATGCATTTAAAGTAATATGTATTTAAGTATTTCTGCAAGCAAACTTCGTCTCAAGACTTGCATCATCATAAACATGCACGTTCTATATTTGAAAACATCTGCCCCAGACATCCCTAGGTATATATACAAGTTCTATACCACTGCTCTCATTTTACTTGAAAAAAATGCGGGACACTCAATTTAAAAAAAAAAAAAAAAAAATCAAACCAACACAAAGCTTCTGTGTTGGAAATTCCAAAGAAATTAGAATGTTATGCCAGTGCCACACCCACAGCCAGAGAATGAACTGCCATCCTTAAAAAATTTTCTTCTTCAATTTTTCCGTGTGATAACAATTTTTGTTTGTATTTCATCTCGTTTAGCCGTAATCGTGATGAATTTTAATTGTGACGCAGGTTTTCTTTAACTCTTTTTTTTTTCTATCTCGGCGTTGTTTTGTTCTGGCAGTCCACGTTGTGCCCTGGTTTTTTTTTTTTTTTTCGTTGCGGGGCTATTGTTAAGGGAATGAAGTTGAATTTCCTCCAAAAGGATAATAATAAAAATGAAAAAAATGTATAAAAAAAAAAGAAGAAATCTTTTTGTATGAAGAACTCTCATTGTTCAAGAGAGTAGTTGCTTCACATCAACAGCAGAAGCACCAGCAACCAGCCGTAGCAGCAACTCACTAGTGATGTTTTATAGTAGCCAAGAAGATGAAGCCTGCCATGCTGCGCTGCTGCTGTACCAATAGCTGCCCCCCTCTCTCATACTTAAACAAATCTTAGGCTAGGCTTCTGGATGATGATGGTTAGCTGGAGGCCCGGCTAGGTTATCCTTGCTCTCTGATGCTGTATTTATTTCATTTTAAAATTTCGTGCCACAAAAAGATTTATTCAGATATTTTTTTTTTTGTATTATTCTTCGTTGTTATTATTATGCTGCTTGCTTTGCTGGAGGAGCACACAAAAGACGCAACAGCATCAACAGCAGAAATATTTACGAGTGTATTTCGTCCTTTTTTTTTACTTAATGTTTTTTGTTTGGTTTTGGTATGTCTGCATCCGTGTTTGTGTGAGTGAGTGTGTGTCTGTGTAGTAATGAAAAGTGCTCCATAAAGTATTTGGTGGCAGTGGCAGCCAACAGCTAACAGCTAAGGTCCATATATAGCTTTCTTCTTTATATTCAAGATGAATGAGAGATGATGATGGCTTTTGATGGATTCCAGTATAGGACCAAGTTGAGTGCAGGATATTGGTACAATGAGCTAGCACAATGAAATTGGGACATCTCGCACATCGGCATCGCCATGGAGGATGACGTTGAGATATATAAAGCATGCGATAAAGCCAAAGAGCCTCTTGTAAAACATTTGAAAACTGTGTTTTTTTTTTGAAAGGATCGAAAATAAAGAAATGTAATATGAAATAATATTTTTATTAAATTACAAAATTATTTGGATGACAAATGTTCTGGTGCTTGCCAGAAATTTTGAAGAATAGAAGGATAAGAAAATATAGCTATAGGTAGGTAGGTATAACAATGATGTAAGCCCAATGAATTTTGATTAGATTTACTCAAGCTGTTTTGTACCAGTCCGAGTGGACCATCAGATTCATGATTATAATACTTTGGTATACTTTTTTTGCCTTAAGAGCTCGCAAATATTTGATATTAAGATGGATTTGCTAAATAGATGAAATGAAATCTTTGTTAAATAAAATTTTATGCTGAATACTTGATGTTAAAATCAAATTAACTTTTCACAAAAACAAAGCTTTTACCGAAATATTTCGTTTCTGAAGCCTTTTTATATACAAACTAGAGTTCTCGATTTTAAGCGTGTATTTAATTACACATGTATTCGTATCACGTGTATTAAAAAAATTTCAGGTAGGTTCTGAATACATGTGTGAATAAAAATACACGTGTAATTATAAAAGCGGTGCTCTTTTTGTAACCTGCCCGATTTCAAGATAATTTTAGATTGTAAAAGAACTGTTTTAAGTTTTTTTTTTGATATTTTGTTAGAACAAGAAAAAGTTATTTTCCAAAAAAACTACTTATCTGTTTTCTAACGTCTTCTAGACCACAAAACATCAAAAGGACGATTTAAAAGGAATTACACGTATACTGGATAAATACACGTGTAACAACATAAGCACTTGTATATATAAATACTCGTGTTTATAGACGAATAATTTAATTACACGTGTAACATGGGTACACGTGTAAACATGCAATAGGGGGCTCTATATACAAACCATAAAGCATGAGTATCACAGGAACAAAACTTGAAGTCAGAAATACCTATTTCTGTGATACCTTTTTATTTGGGATCTAAAACATTAGAAGTTTCTTTTTGCCATGGTCTAAATTTTGCTGTGTGTATGCTGTTAGTCGAAAGGAATGGAGGGGACATACAGTTTTCCGAGCATAAACGGCTGAGAGACAATTTTGTATGAAAAATATCTACTTTTTGAGAATTTGTCACTTCCTCGCAAAAGTGAAAAAGGCGGGATGCGATACTCAGACTTACAGCTTGACATGACAATTCAATGCACCAATCATTCCGTCACAAATTTGATGCCTTCGAACGAATATCACATAAAATAACGTTTCTTAGATATATTTTTACGACACTCGTATTTTACCTATCTTTAAGAAATTTAAGTCCTGAAATAGTAAGATTTATTTATAAAATAATATTTTTCGTAATTTATTAATAAACCAAAACCATATTCCAATCAATTCAAACACCTGCGAACAACATTTATATTAAATTCTTCCACTCAATCATTTTGTTTTGATGAATTCATCTCCAATGCCCAAAGTCTAGATATATTATATTCTACGGTTATTTATATACAGTTAGAACAAACCTTATTGTAATAATGTCTGCTAATTGATATGAAATGCCCTAAAGCTCAGGGATTCAAGCATTTTAAGTTGATTGGATTCCCAGATGTGGTCATGAATTTCCAACCCTCAATGACGTTACTTTATATACCATTCCATTAGTCTGATGAAGATTATGCTATGTTTTCTTATTATAAGGCCACCCCCAAATGAACACTGAATAATATTCAAACAGCTTATAGAAATCACCTTAATTTTCAAAGAAAATCAATTTAATTCGATTTTAATAACTTTAATTTTATATTTTATTATAGAATAGGCACTCGTATAGGAAAACATCTTCAGATGAAACTTTAGATACAATTCTTCTATTCATAGATATTTATATATTTATCACAAGAATAGACAAATTTAAACTGTTAACATAAAAACAATGTAGCTGTATATATAATTTATGTATTGCTGTGAAAACAATATACGTTTATTTGTATGTCATAAACTAAGAACGCCTTGACTTTGATATGAGAGAATTATATCAAAGCCTCGAGCAAGTCTTTTAGTTTACCAAAAACAACTTAGAATTTATTTACATTGTCCACAAAAGATATTTTATTTATCTTTATACAAAGCTACGTACATATATATAAATTTATTTGTTTGAATTCCAGGGCATTGAAATGAGATGAATGTGAAAAATCGTTTTGAGTAATGGTTTTTGGATGGTCAAATAATTTATTTATAAAATGAAATTTTATTTCAAATAAGAATTTATTGCGTTGTTTTGAAATATTTCTTGTTGTCTACTTTAACTCTTTAAATGTATATATGTATATGCTTTGAAATTGAGATATTGATACTTTGTTATATTATGATTAGAAGATTAATGGGCTTATAGATGGTAACTAAGTCGAAGGAAGTGTTTCCAATTCATTTTTCATTTCTAAAATTTTTAATTTTACCTTATTAGACTTATAGTAGGTAGGTACTTCGAAAACAATATGTTCGGTGTATTTAGAGAATGGAAAACTTGCCCTAAAAGACACGAGGCTAACGAACAAAACTAAAAAAATGGTTATGTACGCCGCCGTTTGAATTGGTATATTTTCGCTAATTTTTATCAAATTACATACTTCATATTAAGCGTCATATTAAAGACTTGAGCCTTTTTTTTATTTTCATTTGATTATTTCTTAACTAAATTACTCATAACTTTTTTTTTAGAGCAAAGATAAAAAAAACAATTTTTTTTTTATATTATTAGGTCAGATATTTTTAACTATTCCTGTTTAAATGTTACAAATTACACTTTTAAATCATCCATTTTGATTGAAAATCTTATTTCCTACAAAAACAGCTTACAGCTTAGTTATGCCCAAAATATTAAATAGTGACTAGTGACCACTGACTAGTGTGACCATTTTCTCAGAAATGCATGAATGAATTTCGTAGTATTTTATCACAGTTTACATATTAAATTATACAAAATAGTGCATATAATGGTCAATAACCAAATGAAAACAAAAATAAATGTAAGGTACGAATAGTATAATTATTATTTTTCTATTAAATATTTGTGTATTTTAAGTTTCATTTTTTCACAAATTTATTTTGTTAAAATGAACACATTTCACTAAGAAACTATAAGTTGAATTTTTTTTTGTTTAAATTACAATGCTTATCAATTTAAATCAACAATATTTCAACGTTCAATTGAATATTAAACTTCACTGAATTTTATACATCTTTATCAATCAAATATGATCGTATTTAATTTAAGATTAATTGAATGACCACCAGACGAGTTGATACTTGGTTTTTTTAAGTCTTGTCCAAGTATCCTGAAAATAAAAAATAATATCGTGTCTGTGTCGGTCACGGTCCAAAAATATTTCCATCGAGAAGTAAGTTTAAGTAATCCAATTAATGAATTATAGGAGGGCATTAGAATATTTTAATGTAAATGATGAATTACAAGTTTTTTTGAAACTTCAAACCTTGCTGAGGTAATTTTATAAAAAAAACTCCAAATTGAAGAACAGCTTTTTAAATTGATCGTACAAAACATTTGGAAATAGATCTGAGTGTATAAGAGTCAGTGAACTTCACAGAATTCTTTGATGAGGTGAAATCATTGCTTTGAGAAGAAATTATAATTTTCTATAAGCAAGTGTTCCCAAGAATAGGATTAGGAATAACGAACAATTAGTAATTATTTGTAAGATCGTGTTTCGGTCTATAGAATTGTGAACCGGAATAATGACAGACATTTTCCAGACTTTTAAAACTTGTTCTATAATTTGCCTTCAGTAAAATTTCGAAAAGAATCGAGGCCAAAGTCATCGTGTAATAGGGGACTATTGAGTCTAGAAATATACTTAGAAATAATCATGAATGGTCATAACTCAGTGATAACTCGCATCTCGAAAATATTTAATAAGTCTATTTTTAATTCGAATAATATAGCGGAGTTTCTTGTCGCTATTTGACAAATTTTACTTTATTTCAACAAAATTCAATGTTATATAAACAACGAATGATTTTATTTCAAAACGATATTAAATTTTGTTTTCACTTGAATAAATTTTAAGCTGAATACTTTTTTACAATGTCTGATTAAAGTTCTGATTAGTTAGCCGATACATTAAATTTGTAGACAGTTATAAGTCTGCACCAACCAAAAGTATTAATTTGTAGATTTATAACCCAATTGGGTTGAGTAAAAAGTCCTATATGAACTTACGACTACGCACTTATATTTATGTGTTAATTAACTAATCAGAGAATAATCCTTAAGAATTAATAAATACGCAGATAATGGAAGAATTAAAAATGTTGCATGTTGAATTTACAGTGTCCAATTTAATTTTAGTTTAATAAAGGTACAATGAATTGGGATGGATCTGAGCTTTGTTAGAGTGATGTGTTTGGACATCGGCCTTTGATATATTTGGTACTTGGTTCACTCTCAGTTGACAGTAAATCTTTTCTAAATTAAAAAAATAACATAATTAATATATTATGAATTTAGGAACCACTTAGGGCCAGTTGTACAAATATTTAAACCGTGGTTCAGCAATTTTTATCCACCGATTCCGGCGGATTAATTGAGTTTCAACTGTGTTTTACTCTTCAAGTGTGTGATAATAACCAATTACATACTTGAAACAGCGTTGAACCTTAGTTAATCCGCCGAAATCGGCGAGTTAAAATCTTGAACCGAGGCTGAACCACTATTGTACAACTGGCCCTTAAAGAAGTCTAGTGATCCCGTGAAATATATAGCAGTCTAAAACTTACTGGTAGCACATGAAAGTTTTTGTTTCATTCAAGCTCGTAGTTCATTTTCAAAGTAATCTATCCAAACCCAAAACAAAATATCCTAACCACTACTTCTAACTAAATCGTGTGTATTTACAAATAACAAGCTTTACCATAAAATTTTTTCATCAAAATAAAATCAAAAACATTAAAAAATAAAATAAATAGTTATCTACCTCTAACTTTTACACTATAAAGGTACTCGTATTATATATAATTTGTCTATATAGAATGAAAAAGTGTTTGAAATTAATTTATAAAACTTCACCTCAAACAATAAGTTCGGTGTTTGTAAATATGTATGTATGTTAGGTAAGGTATACAAAAAAAAAAGTCATCATGGCTTCCCCTTTCAAAATATTTAACGTGTTTTTCTCTAGGTAAGCATTTATTTATGTTTATACAAATATTTATATATTTTACATGACTGAAGCGTTCAAAAAGTGCCAAAACTACCCTTTGGCATTATGGTCGATGTTGTTCTAAAAGTGGCTATACACACGACACATTCAAACATACACATCTTCACATCTTTCCCCTATACATATATATCAACCGCCCTTCGCCCACACCACATCAGTACACCACACTTTAGTTGGATGCAAAAAGTATCTCATTCAAAAATATTTCACAAAACCATCTTTTATATTATCCTATCATCCCTAACCATCTCTCTTCGAATATAAAAGCCAACCACCTCCCTCCCCTCCCCCACTAACCACCGACGAATTTGTGCTTTGCTGTGTGTGTTTTTTTGGAGTGAAAGCGAGCATCAAGGGCTTGAAAATACTGCGCACATACAGATACAAATTCGTACCATACATACGTACATAGATACATCCATCAGATACTCGCATGGTGCATATAAATTACATAACTTAACTTTATCAATTATGCATATTTTCATTCAATTATTTAGCATGGAATTAAAGCAATATACCCCTGGCAGGTGGGCTTCGTGCTATATGTATTATTAGGGCTGGAACTTAGATCCAACGTCTCTCCCCCGCTCACTCTCCATCATCCATCTCCACCCACCGCTGCTCTGTATATGTGTTTTGCCCTGGATGCCAGCGGATGTCATTGGAAATTTTGAGGGTTGATTCGAGAGAATATCTCTATAGATACACAGAGGTTTTTCTAGGTTTTTTCGTTTAACATTATTTAAACACTTTGTCTCCATCAAGCTCTACCATATAACCAAAGACCCTACGGGTTTTATGTGACACACAAAAATAAAGTTAAGGACAGCGACAAAAAAAAAATTAATTGATAATGAAAAATATACCTTCGTATAGACATTAATGTTTTTAACTGTAAAAAAAAACATAAAAGGTAAAAAGTTGAAAAATATATTCGTACACACATATGTACGTCAACCCAAGGGATGATGTTTAACACACCACTGACGAACGACGGACCGACCGACCGGTACTATATACGAGGTAGATAACTTTGGGAATTCTGGAATTGTTTGTCAGAAATGGCAAACGGATGAAGCCTGGCGATGTTTTTTTTTTTTTTTATGTTCCATCCCTTCCGGTGATGGTATATTATTATGGTTTTGCTTGGAAAGTTGCCTGCAACCAACAAAAAAAAAATTACGACGAACAGGTATTTTTTTTTATACAACAGAAGGAACATGACATGGTTTTTCTTACTTTGACTCGATTACGATCAGTTTTTTTTTTGTATTTGTTAAAAGAACGTGTTAAAAACTATAAAATTCACACCCATCTCTAACACCTATAGAAATGTGAATTTGTCCCCAGGAAGAAGATTTAAGTTAATTGACAGTTTTATGTATGTTATCTTGGGATTTGTTTGGAAACAAATTGAAGTCCGTATGGGACATCGTTGTCACAAAGAAAATGGTGATACTGGTGTAGAAAACTTTTTTCAAATATGTCACCAATTTGTCAATTTATAACATTTAAAGATTCATTTAAGCTTTTCATCATGGCAGCCTACAGGTAGCTGGTTGAATGAATTTTCAAAATTAACTTTAGTTAAAGGTCATTTTTAGGGTTTTATACTCATTTATCCAAATCAGTCATTATATGTATATCTACAGAAAAATCTACATTTTTCCTTACCTAACTTTTAAAGGTATATACAACATTAGTAATCTAAGGCCAGATTTTCGACCGCAAATAGAGCCTGGAGATTGTAGAAACTCTCGGGTGTATTGGTCAGTGAGTTGGTTGCCACCGGAGATCTGTGCCTACGTTTTGAAACTCTCGCATCTACAAAATCAGTCGAGAAACGATCCAAATTGAAACAAATCGTATGAGTTTTGTTCCATTTTTCAAACGTTTCTCGACCAATTTTAACGATGCGAGAGTTACAAAACGTAGGCACTGTGTTCGAACCCAGTTTATTTCACCAAAAATGTTTTTCTATCATTGGTACCTACTGCTCCTTGCGAGATATTGACAAATCCTCCAGAAATATATTTGATTAAAAAGTGCATCTCAGCTTCGGCATATTCGCGCCATGTTACTAAGCCCAATGTTAGTGCATGTGGATTGAAACTAAGTCTTATAAACTAGAACTTCCCGCGGGTAATGGACTAGCACTTGACTTAAACTTAAACTTCCTTTAGTTTGTTTTGTTCTTGTACTTTGGTAGTCTTACGCCCAACTTTTTCACAAACCAACCTAGCACCCAGTCTATTAAGACCATAGTTACGAGTAATGATACTCAGGGGCCTAATTCCGTAATACGAAAACGATCGAACGATATCGTTTTGGCAATAGCTATTCCTATCTTTCTCTTTAGATGTGATACAGATGTGTATAGTCAAAACGATATCGTTTGATCGTTTTCGTTTTAAGGAATTAGGTCCCTGTCCTAACAAGAAATTAGTATCTGGTGAGCATTTCTTCATTTCACTAGTACTGGATTCAAGTTCACAAAGGGGTACTCCATACTAGGGGTACTTAAAAAGTCTAAAACTTTTCTTATTCTGATTTTCACGCTATTTATAGTATATACAAATACATATAAAGGGTCTTCAAATAGAGACTTCCGAACTTTGACAGTTGATAGCGGCTATATTGTGCAAGCTACATCTGTCAAATTAGCTGTCATTTATTCAGACTCTTTTGCCAAATCACAGTAGATGGATATAGCATTTAACAACACGTGCAAATGATAAAAATTTTTGTTTATCAAAATGGGGGTTCTGTTCGAGCATCATTCCGCGCGCTTCGCCCATTTTACTTTCGCCATAATCGTCCTACCGGTAGGACTATTCGCAGTGTGGTGGATAAATTTGAGTTTTGAGTCCACTGGTTCAGTAAACGATCAAATCAACCAACACCCGTACGTCAACGAACCGCAAGCTGAATATACGCAGCTGTCCGTTAGAGTGTGCAGGAGAATCTAAGGTAGTTGATTTCACACAACTTGGCGAATTTTGCTTTTGACTTGGGCCTGCACCCGTACAAAATTCAACTGACCCCAGGAGATGAAGGGAAACGACCATACATAACGGCGAGTGTTCGTTGAATGGGCTCATGGAGCAGTTGCAAACTGACCCTTATTTTCATCGAAAAATCATCATCAAAGATGAGGCCCATTTCTGGATGAATGGGTACGTCAACAAACAAAATTGTTGAATTCGGGACGATACCAATCCACATGGCACAAGAGATTCAAGAGCGTTCAATGCATGCCGAAAAATTCACTGTTTGGTGTGGATTCATCGGTCTATATTTCTTTAAGAATGACCGTCAACGGCGAGCGCTAAAAGTCGATGAGTACCAACTTCTTTTGGCCTGAATTGGATGATTTGGACACCCACGACATGTGGTTTCAACAAGACGGCCCTACGTACCACACAGCTCACGCCAAATTGGAAATTCTGCATCTCACGTGGAGGTGATGTGAACTGGCCACCGAGATCATGCGATTTGACCCAGTTAGACTGCCACAAACCACAGCGGCCAAAGCTAACGTAGTCCATGCCAACTGTCATATTTAACTGATTTATGCGCCAGTGTCATGAAAAATTTTAGTACTAACTTTGGGAGTAGTACCGGTATACTAGCCATATTAGTACTCTTTACAGAAATCGACTGTTAGATCATGTTTCACTTAGAATGTTTGACTTTGCTTTTGAAACAGACTTCCATCCTCAATCCCTGTATCAACGATTTACTTAAAGTTTTTGAAGACTTGGATTAGGAATTCTTTGGTGGTTCTTACCTGAGCACCTTAATACATCTTTGCAGGAATATAACTCTTATGATTTGAAGCCCAGATCCATATCGGACTAAGGCACCATTTTAAGAAACTTAAAATCACGAATTCTGTAAAATAAACAACTTTATGATGATTTCTCGACCAAGTTCTAAACTTCAAGTCAGTATAAATTTATCAATTTATTTTGTCCTAACATTTGTTAATTTAAAGTTTAAAAACTCATGAATCGAATGTAGTTTCTAAAAATTTCTTCAAAATAATTTGAGGAACTAATTTTCTCCTATCTAATTTCAAATTACAAGCCCCCCTTAAGAATTTTACAAATGTCATGCCATTTCATCAAAGAGAACGAGAGGTTGACATAAAATTTTCTAAAAATTATATGATTGTTTGAAACCAAACCATATGCCTATATTTTCCATTAAAAGACCTAAAACAACAAACAAACAAATAAAAAATAAAACAATTATTGTCTGACTCCCTATTGCGCCCGAAGCAAAAATGTGGCCTTATGTCAACAATATTTGGTGGCAACCACCAACCGGGATATAATAGATTTACATATACACAACAATTGTTCACCCCACAGTAAAAACAACTAACGTAAATAACATCAAATTTAGTTTCCGGAAATTAAGAGCAATTTCCAGTCGAGTCGCAGGGCATTAAGCTTTCACTTCTACTAGTAAAAACAAGTGTATGTATATGCATTTCATATATATATAAAGTGTATTCATTCTACTATATAGCGTCAGAGAGCTAGCTCAGCGGTCTATGCGGTTTGCCCTTCGAATTCGAAATTGGAGCGGCTCTCGTAATTTGTGTAAATTACTTGTCATAGACGAAGCAAGTCTCCGACGACAGCGACAATGGATACAAGTTATGTAGTAGGAGTGTATATTTCATGCGATATCCCTGTATTGCAACCCCACACAACGGTTGTTGGAACTAACCAACAATTCGACCAACACAACCATAGAAACAACATCATCATCCAGCATCAGAGACACAGAATCAGAGAATATATACTCGTATATAGCAGAAAAGCAGCTGCTCCGATCCAATGATGGCCTCCTGCGGAAGTGGCCAATTTCGCCAGGGCAATATCTACACAACTATACCTACTGTATATACTCGTAGGTACAGAGTGTAGAATTCCAAAAATAAAACATGAAGAATTCTGGTGCACTAAAGGGTAGGGGTGGATTAACGCGTTAAATTGGATTTTTCATCAATGATGAGAGCCAACAGTTGAAACTCAAGCTGAACACAATATACCAGCCAACTACTATAAGCTACGCAGTGCTATACATGTTATTTCGGGAAGATATGTAAAAAAACGAACGGAACTGTAACATGGAACTGGGCACGAATTCTTGATTATTGCTTTCTGTGGTCTCAGGGCTTAAATTGTTGAACTGACAATGATTCGGTACACCTACTATACATATACATACAGATGTAGGTTTAATGACTTCCTACTGTGCTTTGGTATAAAACAACAGTGGGTGTCCTCTGATATAGTAGTTGCTTTTTTTATTCTTTTTTTTATTAGACTGATGATACATATATTTCTTTTTTAATTAAATGAAAATTATCATGTCAGAGTTAGTAAAGAAATATTCCTACAAATTCCTACAGCGAAAATGAAATATTCATAGAAAACCCTCGAGGTACAAAATGTTCAAGTTTGAATTCCACTTTTTCAATTTGAAACAAAATCAATTAATTGAATTCACAAATGGCGAACTTTTGTGACTTTAAATTCATACAATCTAAGGAACTTATTCGCCTAATTCATATAAGTACGTCTTAGTGAAGTGAAATTTCCATGAAATTAATTATTTCTCCCAATTGTGAAAAGTAAGCTCCAAAAAACACCTCAATCCACTTGAAATGTATAAACTCAAATATCATTAATAAATATCTTCTTGTGGAACAAACCTTTTCACTCGCCAAACAACCAAACAGAGAAAAACTTAATTAGCGAGAAAATATTTGACATTTTTGTCAAAAAAAAAAAAAAAATTCTACTTCATGACATAAAGTGTGGTGGGTTAAGTTTTAAATTTCACCTTAACAATGCGTGAAAATATTGACATTTTTGTCAAAACAAAATTATTTTTCATGGCAAAGTATGTATGTTGGTTATGAATTGCACCTCAACAATGTTTTTTTATGAATATTTGCGGGTAAATTCATAAACGTAAAATATTTGTTAGACCTTCTGCACACGAATCGTCTTGTCATAGACGCGTACAAGATTTTCTATGCAGCCACAACTCCACTACAGCTAGACTTCTGCACACGAAGCGTTACGTCATAATGAAAACATTTGAACATTTTCAAACAATTTTGACATTTTTTGATACTTGACCTTGACATTTCTTGAAATTGTTTAGTTAAGCACAGTTAAGCACAGCTTGTGTACTTGTACGAATAAGTGCAGTTTACGCTTAGTGTGCGGATGGGCTGTTGAAACACACGTGACCTACACACAAACTGCACACAAGCCGCAAGTAATATAAGTACACTTTGATGACGACACGCTTCGTGTGCACTAGGCTTTAGGATGCTAATGTACAAAGCAGCTGACGCATGAACCAATCAGAAATAACGCATCACAATTTTTCTTGATTTTAGTTTGATCCAAGTTTGAAATAGTGAACATGTAACAAAGAAAATTATGCTGGTTTGATGGAAGTGATTCTATATTTCTGAAATGAAGCGTTTCTTACACAAAATTTTGACTTGACACGTCTAATAAAAATTATGTTTTGGACATTTTTGTAACCCGTGAAAAAAAAATCAGTTTTTAAGTAGCATAGGCTGGGAATCGTAGTATAGGTAGATATAGATTAGATACAAATTGTTTAGAAAACTGCCAGAAAGTTTTCCAGTATTTGTTTCATGTAAAAAAATCGAAATGTTGATCAAATTTGACATAAGAATGATCAATAAGTACAAAAAGTTGGTTTTCGCGGTACCTGTCTGTCTGTACGTCCACTATTAATCGAGCTTGGAGCTAAACGGATTAATCAATTAGCTTTAAATTTGGTTTGGTTTAAACGTTTTTATGTAATTCTCTTGACGAGAAATTTATCTTAAACAAGTAGTTTCCTTACAATAATGTGACTTTTTTACAAATTTGCTCGTAAACGGCTCAAACAATTTTTATTAAACTTCGTACTTTTGATGATGAAAGTTATTACAATAAAACTGATCAGATAATAAAAATTTTACTAAGTAAAGCTAATTATCACTTCTTCAGTTTTTTAGTGGTTTATTTTTTCAGTTTTTGATTAATCAATGACAAAAGAAAAGGCTGAACCAGTATGGAAAATTTTACATTTATATCAATTACAATGCTTTTGGTTAAAAATGAAGATGTAGAATGTATAAAATTAAAAATTCCACACTGTCTAATTTCTATATGAATATTTCGTTTTCATTCAAACTATATATATTTCGTAACAGCTGATGAAGAACCATTGCCAACATGACTTACAAATCTCATGAACCGTTCCTGTGTGGGAGCAACAAATTTGAAGTTTAAGGAAATAGTAATAATGTGACTATGCGCAGCAGACTCCTTAGTCTTGAGTTCTGTGTCTATTCAAATTTTTCCTCTAGCGTCCAAAAAAAAAATATCCTACACATCTTCGGAATCCTAGCAGTTATCTGAAAATTGTGAACAGTATTTCTCAGAAAAATTTCTCAGTTTTTCTGTTAAAAACCTAAATACTGGGGAAAAATGTTGAATTTAGTTACTCAAATTTTGACGTCCCACAGTACTTGGTGACCTAGAAATACTTGGCAAAGTACGGTTGTACGGGAAAGTACTAAATTACTTCTCCAGAAATCGTAAAAGATGGCGCGTAGGAGTATTGGAATCCCCACATATGCACCGCAAGGGAATCCTCACGGACATAATGTGACCGAGGACCCAAGTAAATTAAAATTTTGATTTTGATGGAACTAAATTCCTATGTTCTCATTTTTCTGAACTGACAAAATAACTCAAACAAATTTGTTTCCTGTTTTTGCAACTAAACTTCATTTCAGTTTCATGTCAGATAATTTGCGAGGATTGTTATAAAAAATTGATATTTATAAGAGTTCATCAACATTGATGAGAGTGGAAATAGTTCAGAGTTCTTTTATGGTTTAAAACAAACAGATCTGTTTTACATATTTTTTTTGTATCCATCCCAACCAATATTGAATTTCAAAAAAAACTGGCGTACTAAAAAATCCTCCACTCATAATACCTACTAAAACCCTTTTTTTGTCAGAGATAAAAACTCAGATACAAATATCGACGGAGAGCGCAACGAAAATGTGCCCACTTAACATTTTTTATTTACATAAATGTGGCACTCATAAAAGACCCAACCAAAAAAAAAAAGGAAACAAAAGGAAAAACCATAGCATAAATATCATAAAAAAAGTGTTGCATTTTCAATAAACGAAATGTGCGTCCGTTCCATTATACTCACCCACCTATCTATCTTTCATACTTTTTTTTTCAACCACATACCGCACACTCATAAAAGTAACGGTTACAAAAAAAAAACACATAAAACTGAACAGTGCAAAAAAAATAACAAAAAAAAAAAACCGAAACGAATAATGTCACCATAGAGCATTTGTGTACTCACATTGTATACGTGGCGCATCCCTATCAGTTGTTGTTCGGTTGCTTGCTAACACTCCTGGTCCACTCCACACTCTTTGAACACTCCTTGCGTCAACAACAATATAATACAAGCAATGGCAACTCTGCCCTCTCGTCTCAACCATTCCCCCATTTAACCTCCCCCCTCTCCAACACACACCCTCATCCCTTCTTTATCGCTCTTACTATTTACAAATCCTCACGCGACTCTCCTCGCTATAAGCACACACACTTGTTGATTGATTTTTGAAGTGAACCCTACACAAAAGAACCAGGAGAGATATAAAAAAAACTCTGACACAAGTGTCATTTGTTATAGTTATAAGGGGAGGTATTTTAAATATTTTTTAGTTTTATATAATTTTCTAGGTTTTTTTTTAATAGAATACATGTTTGTTGGGCGCCACTTAACTAATTTGAATTTTTTTATGTAAATTTTTAATTACGTCACTTGAGAAAAATAAATAAGTTGTACGCACCCAGTTCTGACACCATTTCCGATGATACACTACTCTTAAATACCATAATAATCAACGGCCCCCGCCTCTTCAGCAACCATTTTGAATGCACAGCCCGCAACTGTAGCAATATTTCATAGATAACGGCACCACAATACCCATATGCATAGTGCACAGGCATTTTATTGACTTCACCAGAGAGATAAGTTTTCATAAAATATACTTTTTTTCACATAAATGTTCATTAAAAAAAAGAAGAAGTAAAAAAAAACACACAGATAGAGATTATATTCACAAACACACTGCACAAAGCAATGATGCTGGCTGGATGGCTGTTTGTCGTTTCTCCAGCTCCCACACTCTCTAACAGTCCGTTATGTTTAGCGTATGGATACAATTTGTTTCTCCGGATGTAATGTGCAGTTTTAGTTGCCATGGAGTGCTGATTTTTTATTAATATCTTTTTTTTTAAACAAATTTAATCGAAAAGAAAAATACGTTCCACATACAATCCAAAGTTAATAACTATTTAAATAAGCAATATTTTCTTGAATTTCTTTTACTTTTTCTGATGTCATTATACAGAGAATTCAGACAAAAAAAAAAACTTTAAGAACCCCCACTGGATATTATAACCGAATGGAAGAAAGCACCGTTACAAACTGTTCTCTCGCACATCCTGATACTTAATGCTAATGGTTTGCGATGAAAATTGGCAAAGAGGCTGTAGCTGTACTTCTCAGAGTTAGATGAGATGATTTTTCTGCAAAAAGCTTTTATCGTATATCTTTTCTCTCTCTTTCTCTTCAAGTGGGAAATTCATTCTCCTCGCTCTCTTGTTGGCGCTCTTTTTTTTTTTTTTTTTTTTTAATTAATTATGATAACCGGGGTGTGTTAAGGCAACGAAAAGGTGTGAAAGTGTAGATTTAAATGTAACTTAAATGGAATTTGAACGTGAAAATATTCCCCTTCGTCGTCGTTGTCGTCGTCATCAGGTTCATTTTGAGGGTTTCTATATGAACTCAGATTTAAATCTCCTCTTAAGCAAAACTTTGTGTATTGTCGTTGGGAATCTCTTAACATCCCCCTGTATAAAATGTACAAACATTCATAATGTTCTACCTTGAGAAAATAAAGTAGATACAAAAAATAAGGTGAGCAATTTTCCTTATACGGAAACATTCAGTGCTTTTGTAGGAAAATATTAGATTCTGCGCATGAATTGCATTCATCGCCCTTTACACTGAAGAATCTTTGTGTAAGTTTGACAAACTTCTTCCATGAATGTAATCAGCGGCGGACGGACGAATGCTTATGAACTTTTCTCATTTTTTTTTTTTTTTTTTAGAACAGTAATGTGTCCAACTGACCAAGTGATGTCGGGACGTTTTTCGTTGGCTTAGTGCCTCGATTCCTCTCATTAATCAAATTTTAAGCGCAGTTCAGTAAAAAAAAAAGACAGCAAATTAAATAAAAGTTATTCTTTTTTTTTTGTTGTATAGTCGGTCCGTTAGAACTCTTTTTGGTTGGACAATGGACATAGGTAGCCTGGGTTAAGTGGTTCTTCCTCATATAACTTGATTCTTCCACTGGGCTCCTCTCTGTATCCGGTGGCGGCGGTGGCAGCATTGGTGGCTGTAGAAGGTTCCAAAACTATGTAAATTAAAAGATTAAACTGACACTCTATCCTCAGAAAGAGAATTCCAACAAGGATAAAGGAAAAAGGACAACCCAGAATGGCTAGGACGAGGATGGAAAATCTCATCCATGAGTTTCAAGGCAAGACAAACACGCTTACAATGGTCTGTCTCAATGGCTGGTGCACGCAAAATGATTAATGAGATTTTCAGGACAATCATGTTTCCCCAAATAGGATTACGGTTAATGTAAGAAGGATCGTAGGGATGTCGGTCGGTAGTTGGGTGATATGGTTTTAGCAAAAAAAAAAAATAAGTAGGCACCCTGTGTAGCAGAGAGATGTTTGTAATTTATTTCACTTCCATTTCGGAATACTTCCCTTCCCTTCCCTTCAATTTATATTTATTTTTTTCCAAAAACGACTTTTGTATTCTTTTTATTCCAATATTTTTGTATTGCTGTCAGCTGTAACTTTAAAAGGATTTTGATAAATTCTAACCTACATTTTGGATGACAAGGAATTCTAAATCTTTAAATTTCTATTAAGAGGTTGATACAGTAAAGAAGACTTGACTTAATAATTTATTTAACAAATTTAAAAAATTGGGTGATGGACTTCATTTTTATAAAATTCACAATTTGATTTAAAATCCTATATTTTCCATGCCTCCAGAAATTGTGAAGAAATAAAATAAAAAAAACAGTTTTGTATTTTATATATAAATATACACTCGCAGAGAGAGAGAGAGAACGAGAGAAAGTTTTCAAACTAAATTAAAGTTCACAAGTACAGTTGGTTTTTGAATTATGTTTCAACAAAGTTTAAATAAGGAAAGAATAAGAATAGCTACTTTCAAGGTGCTTAAGTAAAATAAACATTAAACATAGACTGAGGAATTGAATTTTCTCAGCAGAGGATGCTCATATTGCGTAAATTTAGTGAATAGCGAGGAAATTTTTGACATCGTAGGTAAGGTTAATACTTAAGAAATATGTCTTTTGCGAAGGTATAATTATATGAACCATATGAGAGGTAAACTCAAGATCATATGACTGTAATGAAAATTGTGCATTCATTCTCGAAATCCTAATTTGTGGAACCGTAGATATATTCTTTATGAACACTTCAATTGTTTATCTTTTCATTTTAACAAGTTCATTTTTTTCTTAAAGTAGTTATTGTTCTTTTTTGTGTTTGGTGCTTCATTAATTTTTTTTATGTAAGGCTAAAGAAATAAAAAATAGGTGACCGTGAATTCAATATGTTCTTCGTACATCTTCAAAACTTGAGTTTTTTTTACTTATGTCATTTCAATTAACTAAACTACTTCGAAAAAATTTTAATCAGCGCAGATAAACTTAGTGCAAAGAGGGACCTACAATTTTCAGTCAGTTCCATCAATCTGCTAAGATGAGAGATAAACCTGAGCAAATATTTTACTCCAAGAGGTATAGATACTTCAAGAATATCTCTTTATGGAATATATATAAAAAAAAGAAGGGTAACTCAAGAACTCAACAAAAAATATTGTATTCAATGACCCAAATAACTAAAAATTAATTTTCTTATTTTTCGTGTTAGTATGTTATGTAGTATATATGTACATATGTACCATAGTGTCACAGAAAAGAAACAAAAAAGAAAGAGAATGTATACATATGAAGTTGCACAGTGGAGGTAGTGCTTGACTTTAATCTAACTTAAGTAGAAGTCTTGCTTTTGAGACCCAATTATTCGAAAATCCAAAAAACCCAAAACCCGAAAAAAAATCAGTAAACCTGAAATCCCTAAAATCTAAGATTTCAAAATCCCATTATCCTGAAAATATTTTTAGATTCATGGAGAATACAATTTCAAATGTAAACGAGAGTTAAAAACTTAATAAGAACTTTATTGTCCATTCTCGTTTAAGGCCAGTGTTTTTTTTTAATATAATCTTTAACGATTTTGTGCATTATGACATTTTGTAATGTCATTAAGTGTGAATGAAAAGATTTTAGTTAATTTAAATTGCACCTGATTTTATAATTTAAAAATTTATTTACACTACTCTACTTGACTGTTAGGTTTTCATTTTTTTTGTTGTTTTTTTTTTTTTGTTTAGTTAAATTTCACAGAGATATCAATTTTGAAACCTTCTTCATTTAACGATTTGAACCATTTTTTGATTTATTTAAATTAAGGGATTTTTGGCTTATTTAAAGAGGAATAATTTTTCTATTGGTGACACCAATTTAATCTAAACAACCGGCATATAGTCGCATTTTTTACCCAAATACAGTCTTAACCGAAAATAGTTAATATTTTATAAATGCATTTTGGCTGAATTGTAAATATTCCTGACTAAAAACATTAACAACAATGGTACACTATGGCGTATACGTACTTTTTTTCGTTCAGTGAAACTTTATTTTCTTTACTGTTTTTTTTTGTCTGTACGTATTTTACTATCAACCTAATATTTAAAATGATTATTGGAAAACCGAAGTGATGTTCAATTTCTCCTATATTAACACAGGGCCGTAATGTTGCGGTGTTGGACAACCATTATCGCCTTATATATTAACTGATTTTTTTGTCATTCGGCCTTCTGGCTACGGCCCTTGATCAAATTGAAAAGTAAAATATTATTTATTTAAACACCAAATTTCACGAAAATCGTTAAAGTCGTTTCCAATAAATCAAGTGGATTTACCACCTTTAAATCTTTTTTATCTGGTGATATGAAAAAAAAACTCTGAAAACTGTATCCAAATTGTTTAAAAAGCAGTTACTCATTTATGTAACTACTATATCTGTGACAAAAGCATCAACCTTTATGAAATGGTATATGTTTGTTAATTAATAGGTCTCTGAAGAGTACAAAAGACCTTGCAACGAATTTACTTATACGGATAAAAGATTTCACGGAAATATGTATTTATGGCTTTCAAATACGAAAACAGAAATCTGTCACTCCAATTCTGTGAATTAGGTCCCTTACATTTTTTTTAATAAATAGGACCTAAGCATCTGAACCGATTGTAAGATTGGTGTCAAAAAATCCGTTGACTAGCGTTCTAAAAGGCTCTTTGTTAACAAAATGTCTATAATATTATATTAGTGTCTCGCCTAAGTTGACCCAATTTTTTTTTTTTTACTTATGAAGCTAGTATGATTTGGATAAATTGGAAACAATTATTTGAAAAATATTTGATGGGTCAAAATTCCTATTATAATTTAATATAAGGCCCGCCCTCTAAGTAAGTTTAAGTTTAGTTGGTCTATGAAATTTTTACACGCAGAAAAATAATTACTTACCGAGAGCTTTTTTCGGTGGGTTTATAAAATGTGTTAAATATACGTAGTCGACTATATTAAAATAAATTTTTTTAAATAAAAACCTAAAAAGGTTATATTATTGGAGAAACTTTGTAAGGATTCGCAATTTTGAAGATTGTTTATGTTTAACGAGTAGCTTGCTTAAGTCAAATATGTAATTATATTTAGGTAATTTTACACATCGCTGAGTTGATTGGTTAGTATAAGCGATGTTATATGTTTCATTAACTAACTTAATTGGTCATTGAAACTAACCAAGAAGTAAATTAATATAATTTAGTACCCTTTAACCAAAAAATGCGTAGATTTAAATAATTTCTTTTATTAGAGTTAACTCTTATAATTTAACCTGGTGAGGTTGCAGGTGTTGTATATTAACAATGTTTGTTATTTAATAATGGCCGAGTTTTTCGTTGTTTTTAACCGATCATTTTTCTGCGTGATAAATATAATTGTTTGGAGGAAAAAGGAATAAATATTATGCTATCATTAAGAAAAGAATCCCAATTTATTCATCTATATTGAAACGTCACAGTAGAATAGCTACAACTTCAAAGCACTATTGGGGTCCACTATTAGTTGAGATGAAACCAAGAATCACTCTTGCCAATAGCTGTTTTTTCTCGGGCTAATAGTGCATTTAAGTATATAATAAAGTTCTTTTCCAAAGAACCAAGGAGACCCGATACAAGACACATCCCGTTTCTGCTGTATATTTCAATATATGTCAAAATTTAATATAGGAAGTGATTTTTTTTTTTCTAAAAACCATTCCAAAAAAAAAGTAATTTATTTACAAAATTTTACTTTAAATCAGAAGGCAATAAACGTCAACTGTAAACATAAATCATTATAAATAAAAAGGAAACCCTCGTCAATTTATGAGTGCCCAACAAAAAAAAATTGGTCCTTAAATTCAATTAGCTTGACTTTGTTTCTCTAATAGATGATTACACTATCTCTCTCTTTGATGTTAAGCATCAAATTGGTGAATTAAAAAGTATAACTCTGCATAAATTAAAGAAAAATCACAAAAATTCTTAAAAAAAGGAAATCATTTCCTGAATATTTTGTCCCTCGTTTTTAGTTTGAATAATAGAAAAGATTGCCCTTATCAACGTTCTGATGATGATGAAGGGAAAACAACCCCCAGCAAAAAAAAAAACAAAAAAACAAAAAAATCTAAATCACAGTGCCGAAAAAGAACAATAAAGGGGTCAAGCACCCGACCACATTCTAATTGGCATTTTTTTTTAATGAAAAAGAATAAAATAAATTATACATACAAATATAGCTGGCCGAGAAAAGTGCGCCCTTATTTTTGTCGACATCATCACAGCTCGGCTCTTTGCTCTCATAAAACCAACCCTTTTTATTTTTGCGGGGGTTTATAGGCCTTCAATGAATTTAGAACGTTGTTGGCTAACGGCCGGCGGTCAGGTGTTGTTGTCGCCTTAAATTGTTTACGAAAGCTGTAAAATGGTGTTAACCAGCAGATATTGCTAAAAAGTACAGAGAATCCCAACCCTTTTTGTTTTTTTTTTTTTTATTATTTAACTCCTGGGGATGATATCACGTGACATCTGTTCCGGATTTTGTGTACCTATATTTATACCAGTCTAGAGATTTTGATGGTAAGAGTGACCCTTAATTGGGGCGGTAAACAGCCATGTCATCTCTCTCTATATATGTATATGTATATATCTGGGAGGACGAACATAAGCAAATATAACAAGGACGACCGACAACCGACGACGACGATGACGACGAGAAGAATGAAAGCTGTTTTAAACGGCTTGCGGTGGTCACGGTAACGACAATGACAACGAGCTGAATATACGTATGCCTATAGTTGTCATTAAATTTAATGCATATAATATTAGCTAATGATGTTTGCCAGAGCATCAGGACATGTATAGTTGAATAACTGTGCGTATCCTTTGCCCCGTTCCTTTTGTCAATGTTATAAACTGAGCGGTTGTGGGGGTGTCTATACTTGTACAGTATGTGTATCAAAATTGTGACCCAATTATTTTGGGACGAGTTCCTTTTTTAAGCACATCAAGTCGTATATACCATACCTCCAGTTAACTGTTATTGCAGTGTAGATTATGGGGTGAACTGTAACTAGCTGAATACAATACAAGTTTAGCACATGGATGATCCCCATGCGACGTATGTTATACTGTATAGGTAGAAACCGTATTGTAAAACCACTGACACTGCTTTTATTTAGAACCCAATTTATAGTCATTGCTGGAAGGACGAGGAGAAAAAGGTGAGATAGATACAAGCATGTTGTTCTTCATTGGATGTTGTTTTTTTTTATTTTTTTTTTTTCTAAATAAGGGTTGCATAAAGTTTATATAGACAACCAACAAACTTTAGCTTCGCGACAAACCCTTTTATTATTATCGTTTGCATCGTCATATACCTATAATCATGGCCTAAAACAATTTCAAACTCATTAAGTATTGATTGAAGGACATTTTCGAAACTTCATGTCCCCTTTGGCTCTGCATATTGTCCTTCCATGTCCATGAGAAAATTAAGAAGATGGAATGAGGGACATTTTCTGAAACGACCGACACTTAATTAAAAGCATAATTATGAGTTCGAGGTGATGGTGGATGCGGGGCCAGATAAGTATAAGGGGAGGGTACTTTCAATCTTTAACTTGTATATCAAACTTCCTAATATAATATCTACATTTATACACACATGTGTATAAGGCATTGTAGGATGTACGTAGATTAATATATGAAACACCACTGCACACTCATGGGGCAAGTATATCTAGGTAAATAATTGAATAAGCGACTTGATGTAGGTATTTACATATTTTAGTGGTGGATTTAAGAATTTGTAAATAAGCACAGAATACCTACATATATAGAATAGAGATGTGGACTTTGAGTAATCACCTCTTCATTCTTAATGAATTTATCATATGAAAGAATTAAACTCTGATTCTTTTATTTAAGGTTTTTTTTATAGAGGCTGTCGCTGAGTTTTCCATTTTTCCTTTTTTGAAGAAAATTTCCAGGACTTCTTAGATATTTATTTTGTTAGGTTCTTTAAATTATTTTTATTTTCCACGATTATATCGATTTACAACTATATTAGTGTTCGGTTAAGTCGACTTAAGATGTTTTATCTTTTCAATCGAAAAACCCATATCAATGGACATGTTTTAAGTTAAATATACAGTTGAGGGAACCATATCGAATAATCAGTACTAATGTCACTGAAGCAAGAAAAGAGTTGAATTTATCAGAGTTTCTGCAAATTGCCAAACGACAGTCTACAATTAAAACTTAATAGATTTCCAGAAATCTACAGCCAGATATAGTTCGAAGAAAAAACAACCTACTTTCTCAAGCTAAGCAAGCCTCAACTGTCCACGCAGAAAAATGATCGGTTGAAAACAACGCATAACTCGGTTAAGTTAAAACACAAACATTGTTAATATACAACGTGCAACCTTACCAGGTTGAAAACCAAAAGAGAAGAATACGGCCATCAGCACATGTAAATTACGCAAGGAATATTAGAATTGTGATGTGGAAGAAATCTCTTAAGATTTGCTTTGCTCTCCAATCTTACAAAAACTAGAAAGGTGGCCTTCGGGGATTACTTTTTTGACGAAGTGGTCCACTAAAAGACTACCTTAAATTCATTTAGAATTCAAAATGGTTCACGGAGGCAGAAGAAATAATTTAGGGAACATTAAATGTGTCACTTGACATCTTGAAAAATCTTTGACTCATCATCATGTATCAGTTAAGTCAGCGGAAAAAAATTCCCAAATGGAATTGTTTTTAGAGAAAAATTTGAACATTTTTATTATTTTATTAAATTCAAATTCAGAATGAAGAAGCCAAAACCACAGCCATACTTATCACTGAACTGAATTACCAGAGGAAATCGCGTTTTTAACACATCTTCCTCCCTCTTTATCCATAGAGAATGTTGCGTGTAGCTTACAATTGAATGATTATCGATAACAAAAATACTGAGCAATTGGATTATTTTCCCGGAAGGCACTTATATACCTACGTGGAGGTGAGAAAAAAAAAAAACAGAAGTAAAAAGCTGAAGGGCATTAAAAAACACTCGTCCCTTCACATGTAATCGTTATGTTAATTCGCATCACGCTTGCCAATTTTCACCACAAATGTCTACATTAATTTCATCTTTCACCACAAAATATTATCAGATAAATATTAATACCATCAAGTTCAATATTCCAGCAAACTTTCCAATTACAATGCCACAGTGATTTCTATATTATTCATTTTTCCTCGGGATGTATACAGAAAAACACAGAGAACATCCATGTTTTCAAAAAAAAAAAAAAATAAAAATGCCCTCACACTGTCCTTAATCTAGAAAAATAAATATAAGGGCACGAATAAAATAGACCAAGAGCGAACGCGTGAAGCGATATAGGAAATACTGAACAAAAAAGCCACATTAAATCACGAATCCCTCAGCATATAGTCCTTGTTTGTTATGGGCATACAAAAAAAAAAATCAAATAAAAATATACATACCTTCCGATTTATAGGATGTTTTTGTTGTTGTTGCATTCCATTCAACCATGCCCCTCTGTGCAAATCCAATAACTAGCATAAAGTGTTTTGAATATTTTAGTTCGTGTGTGCGAACCACCCTATAATTGAATCTATCTCCACCCGAAAAGCTATATAGGAGGTCCCACCAATCATCATCTCCTCTCTCCCTCTTCACCCATTCCTCAGTCTAATCTCCCAGACATGGAACAATAGAAATCACAAAATTGTAGGATGAAAAGCAACAAATAAATAAACAAAACCATCAGCCCTATAGCAGCATCAGCATCCAGTATCCACCAGATACCAGATTCCATGCAATTTCAGTTTTCAGCAACAGCATATCAGCCAGCTAGAGTATAGTTGAAGACAACACCAACTACAACAACAAGAATAACAACAATATAAACGACGACTACGACAACAAAAATACACCAAGAACACAAGGACAACAAAAGAAAAAAAATCTAAAAAAAAAAAAAACGGTATCCAAATCCAAAAAGGGGAGACATTGCGAATTTCATTTCTGTATCTAGATACATCTGCGGATTTTATTGATCCATTTATCCGCCACAGTCACTCTCTGTGTGTATTTAAACGGGAATTGACTTTTTGTGTAAAGTGTAACCGAGGGGTCGACGACGACGACAACGATGACGATGATGATGATGTTGCCTCTGATGCTCTGCTCTGATGCTAGGTGCTCGGATGATAATGATGATGATGAACTGAAACTCTGAACACACCGGAAGTGTCGTCCTCGTTCGAGATAGTAAAAGAATAATTGTACTATTGAGTCCCATCTGTCTGTCTCTTTCAGTAGAATATTCAAAAATCTTTCCTCTCATACGCAGTAGAGATAATATATCCCTATAGTTATCTACGCGAGAGAGATGGAAAAACATACATTTTTCATTACTCGCACTGGGTCATGAGATAGAGGTGAAAATGGCATCGCATCCAGGACATACCAAAGTTTTTTTTTTTTATTTTAATTTTATTTTGTAACTTTAATCCCATTGACAGACCAACGCATTCCGTTTCGGAAACGAAACGAAACTAATTACGAACTTGACAGATCACTTGTAAATGCACAAAAGAGGATTTCCATTCATTCATCGATTACACACACCATATTGTACACAAAAACCTGAAGCCTCATCCGGATATGAAGCTGCGGTATTTAGTCGACATTTTACATTTTTATGTTCGTTTTTTGTTTTAATTAAATTTTACTTTGTTTCATGGATGGACCAGAGTTGGTAGGTAGACGAGCGACGATGGTAGAGTTGGTTAAAAGACATCACTGGTGATGCTGGTGCCTGGCTAAAGGTGGGATATTCATATTATGTAGCCCGTTGGATGATTGGTCCTTCGAGCCGGATGCGGCAGTTTTTTTTAATTGATGTTTTTACATCTTGTGGATTCTTTTTGTTTTCAAACGGAAGGATAGCATCGGATAAAATTAAAAAAAAAGTAATATTGGAACAATATTCTCTTGATGTGTTTCTGATTGATGCATCACTATGTGGATTTAACATTTTCTTGTTTTATACAATAAAATACACATTTTTTTTTTTAATGATGGTTTTAAAGCGAGATTTTGTATTTACATTGTATATCATAAGCTGAGAGATTAAACATTCATAATTTGTTGTAAACACATTAATATCAACCTTTAACTAATAGTTACAAAGTGGTAACACTTTTATTACTTATTGGATTCTTTTTTTTTGAACTGAGATATATTTTTTTAATAACAAATCTACTGAATAAAATAATTAATTTTTTCATTGAATAATTTTAATTTAATTTGACGCTAATGACAGTCATTATGACAGTAACAGATTATTTTATTTAAAAGAAAAAGATTTTACTCATATAAATCAACTTTGAGTTCACTTTTGTAATCTTTTGAAACTATTTTTTATTTCCATTAGAAACAGTGTTCCTAGATCTGTGGTTTTTCCAATAAAAATGGCAGGAAAAATAAGTTTGGTGGGAATTATATAGTGGATAAAAAATTCATGGTGGGATTTATGGTGAGAAATATTTCAAATACCTTTTTATGGGTTGAAATAATATTTTCCATAATCGCAACTTACTATACTTTGTGCGAAATCTTGTAAAGCAATCGGCCAAAACTTGTCCTCACACAGGCAGCTAGTACCACCGTTGGACGGTTCATTATTGCACTGTCAGTGGCTATTTGAGTGTTTTGTATAGAAGTAAAGCTAGGAACATAGTTGCGAGTTTCATTCGTTGCGATGAACACGATTTTTTAATCGCAAACAAAAATAAAAGAAATTGAATTTTATGAGAATGCAAAAAATTTTCTACAAACAAAATAGCAAAGTTTAAAAATATTATTTGTTGACGTTTTTTTTTTGAAATTTGATTATTGGGTATAAGCTTAAACGCACTTGTGATTTGAATCGCGCTACTATTTATTCATCAATAACAAAAGACAATTATTTAAGTGTGTGCTCAGTTTTATTTTATATGTATAGATATCTATTTGATCTATTTAATTTTTTGAGAAGATTCTTTTTCATTTTTTTTTGCGGGATTTTTTAAATCACATCTGACATCACTGATTAAAAACGTGTTGACGATATTATGACTAAAACCAAACATAGGAACCAATTTGTTTAATTTTTTTTGTCTATCTCAATATCGGCGTTCTACGAAAAAGAAATATTCCACTGAGAAATGAATAAAAATATTGTGCCTCTATATTTTCACAAATCTATATTTTCATCAACATGTGAAGTTTTTTGTCCAACATATTAATAGCTGCATTTTATCATCCACATGATCTGATCCGGATCAAATTTTAAAACGTCAATACAATTACAATTGACAAGAATATATGATTAAAAGGCGAATTCCAATTGTTTTGTATTTTAAAATGTAAAGAAGTTTGATGATGTTAATGACCTCTTTCTAAAATTAAAAATAATACATCTTCTAAATAATTTTCGACTGAAAAGGTAAAGTATCTTAAGTCGACTTAAGATGATTTGCTTTTTTTAGTGAACTCTATTGCTAACACAAAGGCGCAAAGTTCTGTGTTATCCGAATTCTTCTATCTCACTCCGTTTCCTTTTTATGTTGGAAAATAGCATATTGACACAAGGTAAAATATCTTAAGTCCACATAAGATGTTGTGTTAAAGCGAATTAAAAAATTTTAAGTATAATTAAGATTATTTCATCATAAGAGTTTGTAATAATTGTGAAAAGGTAATACATCTTAAGTGGACTTAAGATACCTTACCGCGTGCAAACCCAACAAAAATTACCTTTAAGTCGACTTAAGATTTTTAAAATCAATAATTTAAAACGAATTAAAAAAGGCAAACTATCTTAAGTCATATTTTGGCCTATAACTCAATAAATATTAACAATATCTTTTTACAATAAATTTAAAAAAAAGTTCATAAAATTTGACCTCGAAAATGTTCATTCTTTCGACAATTTTTTTGCTCTCCTGAAAAATGTTAAAAATTGACTTAAGATACTTTACCTTTTCAGTGGAGAATTATTTGCATATTATAAATTATACCTATTTAATTATATACAAATTATAAATTTTTGTGTTTGTACGATCATAACTCAGCCAAAAATCACCCGATTTGTATGGGGATCTTTTTGGATTGATATTGATCCAGTTATAAAATAACTACGGAGACAATAATTATTGGAAGTTTCGGTTTCAGAAAAATTGTGAATAAAAAATTGCATACTTTCAGGGTCGGATGGTGGCGATATCTTAAAATTTAATTTTGTTTACGAAAAGGAGAACATATTTTGTCCATGTTTGGTAACGTGGAATTTCTTGCGAATTTGCACAAATTTTTACAAAATTTCACAATTTGCTGTCAAAACCCATAGAAAAAAAACTCAGTCCCTCACAAAAATTGGATCGTCAACAGATGGCGTTAAACTCTCAGATTGCTACATTTGTCTATATAAACGCATATTGGAGCTTGCAGAAAAATTCATTAGGCATGTTCAGGAAAATGAGATCTCGGAGATATCAGCAATCTCAGTTAAATGAACAGGATTCCTAACCAAAATTTTTCAACTTTGCTGTCAAAACTCTTGAGGAAAAAAAAAATCTTGGATTGGGTTGCTAACTTTTTGAGTGAAAAAAATCTCTGAGATCTCATTTTTCTGAACGCGCAAATTGTAAACTGTTGTTTGACGTCCCCATAATTTTATTTTCAATTTTTAAAATGCTAAAATTGATTAAAAATAATTTCGTCCGAAACCGGAAGAACCATTAAATTCATTCGTAAAGTTTAAAGTTATCAATTAATTTTATAAGGACATAAATCAAGGGTTGAGAAACTTATTAAATAATTTTTCTTAAAAGCTTCAAAGTAAATTCCGTATTTCATATTATTTTATCATTCTTACGTTTAAACTTAAAGGATCAAAAATACCTTGGTATACGACACACGTGCAGTAATGATATTTTTTAATGCGATTAAGCCATATTTGACCGAGCTTTCAAAACGAACGTACATATGTATTTAGATACCTCGTCTTATTTTGCCAATTTGTTACAAATTCCGTTGAAGATGTATACCTGTAAAGGTTTAGTCAAAGATACAAATTCTGTGGGATACAGCACTTTCAAGCAAATTAAACTAAACAATCAACTCCAAACAAATATTTGATTCCGTACACAAATTAATTTAGATACAATATATGTAGAAATGTATGTTTTATGTGATTTAAAATTTATTGCCCCTTATGAACCAGATTAGTAGATGTGCCCTTTCTCTTTGTATATATATCTACTAGGAAGGTAGGTTTAAGTCCAGTTCAATTCGTTGCCAGCATTCAATTTGCTCCAATCACCCACCTTTGTAATTTAACATACATATAACATATTTACGTCCCTTCATTCATACTCGTATATACCCACTGGTATAAGCCTTATCTTTAAATTTTGGCATCAACTGTAGAAGTTCATCCTTTTGTAGATATATTGGGAAGGAGACGACCAACGACGACAACTCCTCAATTCCATTCCCTGGCAACTAGCCAAACAACCATTGACAACAAATCCCCGCCCGAAGCAATTGACGAAAGAAAACTCTTCCCTTATACCCCACAACTACCCTTGCGATTAAGAGACTAATCATACAAACTACTATATACTGTTATAAGTTTTGTACAAACATTATAAATGTATATCTATAGATACATATATATAGTGAATGGAGCATCTTACGTCATCATTAAAATGCGGTATCAAGTGCCAGTATTCGTCCCAAATCGGATTAGATATACAAATGCCTTAGCCTTGCCTATATATGTGTTGTGTTGCTATGTTTCTGTGTTACCATATTATAGATTCGGTGGTTTCTGGAGCTGTTGAAATATTCACGCAAATTCCCAAAAGTGCTTGTGGGCTTACGAGATGAGATACAGATGGTGATGGAGATCATGGAGATGGAGGTTCCCCTCAATCAAAGACCACAAATGCTCCCCATTCTCCAAAAACCAAATGTTCGCGGCAGCATTCCGCCCTTGTCTCTATGTTTTGTATACAGCTGCACCCCCCTAACCTGACCCTATATAACCGTCATCATCGTCGTCGTCGCTTAAACAACACTGACAAACGGACAGACTGGCGGGCCAATAAACAAATACGTTCCAATTACTATCTTCCTCTGTGTCTATGTGTCTTCCTCGTGCTCTACCCTTCAGTAACCATGAGCCCCATCAGCCTCCTTCGTTTCTCGTTTAATTCGAAATTAATGGAAATGTGTCAGTCGTTAACTTCCATTTCCAAGTGCCACTGCCACATGCAAACGGAAGGAGGCTGGGGGAGAGGGTAAAGCTGGAGGACGCCCGCACCAGTTCCAGATTGAAATGTGATGTGAACAAAATTTTAATAAATCCAAATGGAGGCTGGAAAAAGCGTCAGAGAAACGATAAACTTCAGAATAAAGATTCTAAGGCTAAGAGTGTGAGGGTGAGAAGATGAACAAAATACAAAAAAAAAAAAAAAATAGAAATAGAAATAAAATCCATAGACTTCATCCACACCATGTTCAAATCCAAATCCAACTGCAATCTGTTTTCTAATACCTATACCTACCTACCTACGAACCTATATCAGTATAGAACCCCTCCATTCATTGCTTTTGCTCTGGCTAGTGATGATGATGGGGTTCGTTCGGCAAAAGGACAGAACATCGAATCATCATCACTGCAGACAAAAGAGTCAGTATGTTTATGGACCGGTAATTGCTTTGTGCATCTTTATTAATTTCCCACTCGATTGAGAAAATTCCCTAAGCGGGTTTAATAACAGTGAAAATATACACAGAACATCAGATAGATATACAAAAGTATCTAAAGAATGCACACGCGAGACCATCAATGATATATATGCGTATATATTCCATTGGAGAACTCTGTCGATTGTTTTTGGGCTTTCATCGTGGTTGGTTTGTCCAATAATGTGGCCTGGCCTAGCCTGGCCACCCCATAGGGGCGCACACAGTGCGTGTTATAGTATAAACCAAATGGCCCCCCTTTTTCTATTTCGAGTTGCAAATCGAGAGGTTTGAGAAGCAATTGTGAAATTATTAGACAATTAATGGGGTTTTGATGTGTTCACAAGATCTCATCACTATTATACACACACATGCATATACACTCTGATTCAACTCGATATAATTATGGTTTTTGTTTCTGTTTTAATTTTGGATGATGGGATTGTGGTGGCAGAGCAATTGGGCAATAACTACACATATTATAAATATTTTGATATGTACATTAATTGATTTGATGGTATCGCAAGATATAAATACGAAAATTGCTTATAGGGGGGTATTTGTTTTGACAAGTCATGATACCAAATTAAATTAAGTTAAATTAAATATGTAGATATCGATACGTGCTGTTGCCTTAAGACTATTTTTTGACAAAATATCTCTTATCAAATTAAATTAAAATATTATATTAGGGAATGAGTGCAGCATTTTAAAGAACCAACAGTAACAGAGCCTATAGGTATAAGGAACTTTAATTTGAATTTTAAAGTGTTTCGTAAGTATTTTTTCTTTCATTTTAAAAAAGAGCGATTCCACGGTTTTAGGATCCTTTAAGATTAATAAAACACGTTTAGAAAGTAAGAGTAGGTACTGTTGACATCTTGGGCTTTGAGAAATTTTATTTCCCAAAATGCCTAAACTTTGGTTGATTGGAAGAAGGAACGTCAGTGGCAATTTTTAGTCCGAAAACTCATCTTATATGAATTGTCCGTTTTTGTAAAATATGCGTATGTATATATATGTCGATAATAAATCCCGCCAAGTATGAGGTGCGTGCTGTCATTAGTATCCTTGAAATTTTTGTATGGATCAAGGAACAATCCAAAACATGCAGAAGGGTTGGTTGATGTTAGGGATTGTGCTTGTTGCATCAACAAATCTTGACTGAACTCGGGAAATTCCACTAAAGTGCTTTTGGACACCGGTTAGATAATTTTGAATCACCCTGTATATTCTTCTAACTTAGTGCCTTAAGACTTTCATCTGTTCACCTCCCTAAGGCCTCATATGGATGGAAAAAAAATTCAACTGACCGCGACCTACCCGACGGTGGTGTTAAACAAGAGGTTCCTAATTAGAAGATTTAGATGGAAGCAAAATTCCTTGAAGATTGTCCCACGACTTACAACCTGCCTAGAATGGTAGAGTGACTACGTGGGAAATTATTTAAAAAAAAAAGAAGAAAATCGAGTTCTCTTTTTTTCTGGAAATGCCTTATCACATCAAGCTATGAAGATCCAATTTATTGTACAAACGTCAAACTCATCTATGGAAATAGCTAAGACCTCTTTCAAGATCTCAAAACTTATAGAAAACTGCAGCTACTTTCAGGTGGCTCTCGCTTGAATTATATTGAAGGATTCCTTCCTATTTTGACCCAAAATTCTCATTCCAATTCGCAATGGCTTAAAAATTTCTCAATGATTTTCGTGAAATATTCCTGTTTGCTTAAGAAAATCTGGATGAAATGAGAATCTCTGAAAGTGTCACCAAAAATTGTAAAAACGAATTTTCAATTAGTTTACAGGCCTTTGAGTCACAAATTTCAAAAGGTATAAATTTAGATTTGGTACAAGGACCTCGCCAAAAATGTAAGCGATGAAAATAAAATTATCCAAGCAGAAGAAGATAAGTTTTTTGGAATTTATGACTTTTCCTAGTTAAATTCTTCATCAATTTCCAAAAACAGTTTATTCTTATTTTTATAATGACATATTATTTAATATGACAATAATAAATTGTAGATTTGATGATTTTTAGTATAAAATCGAAATTTTCAACATAATATTATGTAACAACCAAAGATTTTAAATTGACAATAGGAAAAAAATCGGTGCTGTTGTTGGTTGAAAAATTAAAACAGTTTGCATTAATTTTATAACCAATTTTATTTCAGCAACATCATAGCTTCCAAAAAAATTTTAATTTTTTTAATCGAAAATTGATTATTATATGTCACACGGCAGGGATCGTTATTTCAACAATATATCTAAAAGGTACCAACAACCTTTCTTAAACGATATTGGAAAAACTGTATCATGTATCATCATATCAGGATAAGCTAGTCCTATTTCCGGTAGAATTTATTGAATTAATAACTACACTTCTCCTTTATCTCAAATTGTACATACCTACCTACCTAGAAATAAAAGTCCTCGTTCTGAAAACCTTTTTTCCTGCAAATTCGTTCCATTATTTCCAATTTCAATCTCACTACCCGTCATATTAAGTAGGTAGGTATACCTATAAGGGTTTAGGTTGTTCCCTTTATTTTTATAAGAATGATGTATGACTTATTTAAGTAAGTTTTACTAACCGCAACTATTAACTTCTTGTATCTGTTGGCACACAACCAACTACAATAATTCACATTTTTCTTCAAAATATACCTACTCGTATATAAAGTCCTTTTTGGCTAGCTTACATTTAAATTGAAATAGAAGAAACATTTATTAAACAACTGTAATGCATTGTGTCACAAAAAGAAACCAGAAGAATAGAAATCCTCCGAAAATAAAAACAACAACAAAAATAAACCAAAGTTCTTTTGCAAAGAAACTTGTGTGCATAGAATTTCAGTATCTTAATGCATGTGAAAAATAGAATGAAAAAAAAAATAAAAAAAAAAAATCAAACCAAAGAAAAACTGAAGAATTTGCTGAAAAAAGCAAAGATTCAACCCGGACCAGCCGCCGCTCGAGCCTGTTTTGTGAACTTATTTTCTATATCGCGCCAGAAAAACAGTCCTATATACCTAAATAAGTATATTCGAAACAAATTTCCTTGAAAAAGTACGAGAAGCGACAGAAAAAAAAAATAAAAAAAAACAAGAATTCAAAACGAAAGAAAGAAATATCTTCGTAATAAAATAAGTACCTAACCAACCACTTGCACTAATTTAACGATAAGGGTAGGCGCCCACAAAACAGGATATAGCACAGGATGCGGAAGGCAAAACGACGACGACGACGACTCTTTACCCAGCAACGACACAACCAAGGCGAACCTAAAGACATATATACCTACACATACATACATGTACTTATGTATATGCGGACAAACAAAAGCTTTGAAAGTAAGTCCCAAACGAACCAACTACCGGAGCAGATGTTGCCTCTCTGAATCGCAGCCAATATACGAACTCATGCTATATTCCTATTTTACCCTATACCTACAATACAACCTACTACTGCTCCACGAGGAGACCACCATCTATATAGCTCAGACAATCCGAACAAGGACACAAATGAAAAGAGCATTGGCGCACTTCCAAAAAACGACAGAATAATGAAGGAATCTCTAGAAATCTCATACAGAGGTCGAGGTAGTGGGAATAGATATAAAGTCGAAGGCGGGGGAGGGTGAGGGGGAGGGAGCTGAAACAGAATGAAAGTATATCCTTAAATGAAACTAAAACTGAGATCCTGTGTGTGAAAGGCATCATAACTCTCTTTCGCCTAAATGCACAGAGCACCTTGCATGTGCATATACGATGCTTGACTGCATTTGCTATACAAAAACGACTAGTTTCAGGCGTAAATTTCAAGGGGGCCCTAATTTTTTTACTATTTTCTTCAAATCCACTTTTAAAAACTGGAACTTTGCAACAGAAAATTCGGTACAAATTCGTTATGAAACAAAACATTTGAGTTTTTGTATATTTATGGCAACAAATTAAACATGAGTGAAAACTCATAAATTTTTAGATTTTACTTCCTAAAAATTGGAGATTTTGAAAATTAAAAAAGAAAAACATGTGAACTTTTTAAAATGAAATTATTCAATTTGGGGTTCATCATATTCAAAAGTTTTAGATAACACTAATAATTATAAGCAATATCTAGCTTTTACTCCATAAAACTTAAGTAGTTTTGTAGTTTTGAAAATATCTAGCATAAACATACAAATATTTACAGTATAGTGACATTTCACTGGGTTGGTTAGATAAATAAATTCATTATTTTCGAGACATATTCGTACTAAAGCATGAACGCAAAAGCATCTACTAAAAATCAAGGAAGTACTCATTTAATTACCATACGACGCAGGGTAGGGGAATATCCTTTCTTGACAAGATCAAAGCATTGAGTCTAAAAACCCATTGTTTTCGATAAAATATAGGTATACCCGGTAGGCCTTCAAACGAAAAATTCCGCCCATGCATCCAGCCATATGAAGTGTGGGTGACTGAATCTACAACACCCGAAAATGTCCTCTTTACCACTTGTACTGGCACAGCAAGTGTGAGTATAGCGGTTCGGTGCTGCAGCAGCTTTTAGTTACATTTTCAATGCAATAATAAGAAACATGAGGTGGAAACCTCGAAATGAAAGCGCGGCCCAAACACATAGAACATTTAAAAAAAAAAAATAAAAAATAAAATAAAAATCCTACATACATACATTTAAAAAAAAAAACATAGGAAAAGGATGTAAAAGAAACATCTTAGATAAAGGATCTGCACATGGAGGAACTGCTGCGGGATTTTTCTTTCTAATGAATGTAAGACGACAAACGACGCGATGTTGAGGACGTAGACATTGACATCATCGACTCAACAACGAGGACGATGACGACGAAGGCAATGTCAATGTAAGAGAGGTTAAAAAAAAAATTAAAAAAATAGGAAATTAAACTAAGCAAAAAGGACTTGCATCAAATTTATTTCTTTTTTTTCTCGTCATGACGTTTTTTTTGTTCTTTCTTATCTTTTTAAAAAGTTATTGAGGCAGGACGAGGACGATGACAAAAAATCTAAAAGGACTCATTTTGCCAGTAAGAAATTAAATTAAAATCTAAGTTTTTTTTCTTTCTTATTTTGACGTTATTTTTTTTTTCTTCTGGCTAAATTCATCCTTATCCATTTCCTTTTCTTATTATCATACACATAATCACCTTGAAAAAGCATAGTGTCCTTTCCTCTGTACTTGATGCTTGTCGTTCAAGAAGGGATGATGATTCTTGTTTGCATTCATTCAACAATTATAATAGGATGAAAATCCCTAAAAAGCCCGAAATGTATATATCTACATTATACATACCCACCTACCTATATCTAACGTTGATGATGATGATGGTGATCTGGAGGAGATATGGGGATAGGGAGAGTGGGTCAGTCAGAGAATGAGTTCTTCTTTATTGTGCCAAAAATAAAAATAAGATGTTCATCATCATCATGTACTATACGTATATGTACCTATAATATTGTATATATTTAGTATAGAGAGACACATGATGAGGATGACTTAACTAGGACAAGTTTTTGAATGAAAAATGAACCAACAGAGGCCAACATCCAGAGCGGTAGAAAAGAACTTAGTACAAAAGACTTTATGTTGTCGAATGAAATTGCATGAAAAGTTTATAAAAAAAAAAAATAATACTCCCGGAATGGTTCTGGAAAATAACTGAAAAGGTTTTAATATAAAGGTAGGTAGGTACATAGGTATATACCTAGGTATACCCTGTCAAACCTTTACGTGGAAATAATCTCAAATAATCCAGTTAGTAACATTTTAATTATCCTTGCATTCATAGTAGTTTAAGCTCAAACAAACAAAATGGTCGTTCGTCATCATCTTGAAGTAATAAAAAGGTTGAATTTTGTTATAGGTATACTTATCGAGGATGCATACCTATAAGGATGCATGGCAACTAACTGGTACATATATAGAAGAATTTTCTCCATTTTAGCCACAAGGTAAATTGAGAATTCTATGGAGCGCGGCAAAAACAGGTCCTGAGATCCTTTATTATTTTGTTCCTTATGGTTGTTTCCCTTTTTATAGAGACGTAAAAATTCATCAAAATGTATAGGTACCTACCTACATATTATATACTTTTGAGATTTTTTTATACCTATGTATGTATGCATGTAATTATTTTTAAATTTTAGGTTCTATTAGAGAAAAAACTATTAAGATAGACATGACTTGGAGACAAATGGTCTTATTTATAAAAGTTGTCTAACTTTGGACAACTGTCCAACTTTGGAAAATGTGTTTAAAAACCTTGTTTATTGTTGTTTTATAGCTGCTTAACTAAGACACAAGAGTAGATTATAGTAACCGTGAATAATGTAATATTTATTTTTATTAAATAAAGCATATTTCCACCAATTTGAAAATAGTTAGACAGTGTCTAAGGCTAAACTCATACTGGAGCTGCGAGCAGAGCGGCGATGCGAGAGGTGAGCAGAGCGTTAAAAACAAACACATGCTTTCTTATGAGAACTGATACCTCGTTGCTAGAGGCCTCAGTATGAGAGCTCTCATAAGAACACATTTGTTTGTTTTCGTCGCTCTGCTCACTTCTCGCATCTCCGCTCTGCTCGCAGCTCCAGTATGAGTTTAGCCTAAGTAGACAAAAATTTTATAAATACGACTGAAAGTGTCTAAGTTGGAATTTTTTTTCTATTCGATTAGGGGTATGATCAGATATTAAACTTTGAATTATTAAGTCTTTTACAAAATTGGGATTGAAAATACATTAGAATATTTAGTCTAAAACAAAATAATATAAAATAAATCAAGCTTACCTTAATTTGTGAAAACATTTATTCTGCAAAGAAAAAAAAGTTATATGCGTGATTATGTATTTATTTTTCAATTTATAATCCATTGAGGTAAAACTGATTTAGTGCCAGGCTGATACAAACCAAAAAATTACTAGCCTACACCAAAAACTTTTTCTTTTCGACCATTAATAAAATTGAAATAAATCAATTTAAAAATTGAAAGAGACCAAAAAGGCGTGAAGCACTGCTACTGAAACTCCAACTAACAATTAAACTTGTCAAAGGTTAAATTTTTTAGAATTTGATAAGCTATAGCTAGCATAGAATTTCCATTAAGCCTAACTATGCAAGTAAAGAACTTATTAGTTTTTTTCTTCTCAAAATAGCATGTTTAGTTTTTAATGCATTAAAAATAATTCTTAAAAAATGTGCTGAAATTGATTCGACCTTTTTATGAGTTGCAATAATAAGCAAAAGTCCGAAAAATAATAGCTTGTATAGAGCATTCAGCTTCCCCTGGGCTTGTTTATTGAAGCAAAAATAATTGTTTTCACTCATGGATGTAGATATTCATAAATATTTCGATTGTAGTTAGTTTCGCTTGATTTATTTTGAAAATTGAACTTTTTACTGGTGGTAAAGGGTTATGCTTTGGAATTTTAAACAAACTTGATTTCAAAATGTCTATCAAAAAAGATATTGCGATGATAGATAACACGAAAAAAATGTATAGCAAAGTTCCGCTGCCTGTACCAATTGACCTAGAGTTTAAATCACTAAAGACTAAAGCAATTTTAACAACGATTTTCGTGCTTCTTTCCCATTACCTCTAATTTTATTTTTGCTAAGTTTAATTTTTTTTTTTAAGTTTTTTAGGATATTTAAATAAAAATGTATACATATAATAAATATAAATAAATAAATTTGCGGTGCGATAGCTAATGAAATACCAGGGCCTTGTATACTTGAATGCTCTCAATTTTTCCTGTGTACCATTACATTCGTAGATTCGTAGGAATGGAGGGACCTAAAATTTTTTACTAAATTTGTACGAATTAGGTAAGAGGCACTTTTTGATGACAAGAGATACTATTAGAGGATTCGTCAATTCCTCGCAAGTGTTGGTCACTAATGTTTTCAAATAATAATTTTATTGCAATACAATAAAAATTACTAATATGCATACAAAGGCCCATATATGTACAAATACATTTTTTAATCATATTTGGGCAGAAGCTGATAAATATCTGAAAAATTAAATTATTATTTATTCAACGGCTACACATAATGCCTGAAATTGCTAAGGGAATAAGAAGCCTCACTAGTTGTTCTACTTGCTTCTCAAGCGGCATTGAAAAAGACAAGTTATAAGTTGACGAGCGAGTTGTTAACGAAGCCTAGTACATAGGATGAATTTGGACGTGTGAAAACTACTATTGCAAGTCCACCAAAAGCACCACGAAGACCTGTGTCAACACAAGCCACTTGATTACTCTTTTAACAACGCTGATATAAACAACAAAAAATTCATTCTATAAAGTTAATATAAGGGAAATGTGCTAAAACGTGCAGTCCAAAACATATTGTCATGTTAACCGTTCATAATGTTTATAAATAATTTTTGATTTGGGATTAAAAAACGCTAGTTCCTTATTACAGTTGCACAGAAATATTTCCTTCTATATTTTAAATAACCTTAGTTATATTGGCATTGATTAGAAATGCACAATATCATTTGTTATTTTTGTTTGCATCATTTTCTTCTTTATAAAAGCTCTTTATCATGCTCGAATTATCTTTACAGAAATTTGGCTTAACCAAAAACAAAGCCACTATACAATTTCAATCCATTGATACCGAGACTATAACTTCTATAGGAATATTAAAAGCTACAAAACTAATTTCATAAGCCAATAAAATCATAACATTTTTCAAGCGAATCGAACGCAACGATAGAGATATTCTTCACATAGCAAAAAGCTTAGACACTCAATATTGAAGAAATATTATAAATCCTCTGATGCTTATATATTTATTTGCTAACTGCAATTGGCACATAAAAGGATGTTAAATTCTTATTCTTCCTCTTTCAACATTGTCTATAATAAAGAAACAAATGGTCTGGACTCGACAAAACGAGGACGATTGCGTCCACACAAACCAACAAACTCTCAATTCTATATTTCCATTTCCTCCCCAACTTTCAGCCCAAGAAGAAGATAATATCATCAGAATCTATGTAAATTTATGCATGTACCCGGTTGATCCATCTTTGCATTAGATGAGGAAATCTTCGTCGTTTTTCTTTTCTTTGATTTTTTGTTTTATTTTTTTTTTTGCTGTGGATGTATTTAAGCGAGTTATTCCTTTGGTCTTCTTCACAAAAACACACAAAGTCAGTCCTAAAAGTTCTATACTATGAGGATGTTGTTCGTCTTTGGTTTTCCATGAAACCATTTTACAAAATTTAAGACCTCGCTGCCAGTTAACGTTATCTGCTTTACGCGTTTAAATTTATATTTGTATGTTTGTATATTATATAGAATTGAACGAGAGGGTATGGATATTCACGGATATGACTTCATATTCACTCTTTTTCTGCATTAAAAGGATAAATATTTATATAGATATACTTGTATCTACGTATCTAAGTTTGGGATGCAAGGATAAAAGCATTATGTCATGTTCATTACTTTCCACGCTACACACACCCAACTATATATTATGTACTTTATTCTGCTATGTGTTGGAGCCCTTTTTTTTCAATTTGAATCCAGAGGTCCGTCCGTCTGAGTTATGGTGTGATAAAAATTAATATTAATAATATTTCATGAACGGCAATGGTAATGGTATCAAGTTGTTAACCTGGGCACTACAATTACTCAAAAAGGTAGTTTTGAAAGGCAACAGTTGGTAAATAAAATATAAAATATTTTCTTCAGAGAAGTAACGAAAACGAAACTATAAAAGTATATTCTCTGGTTTATTCATAGTTATTAAGTCCAAAACGCCTAGAGAGGGATCAAAGATCTCTTTAAGCACACTAACATTTTAACATTTTTGACGGCATTATATACAAAACATAAGAAACTAAATGAAAATTTTCTGTGTGATTTAGTCACAGTGCCAAAACAACAGTTGTTATTAAAATCATAAAGTGTACTTTATTTTGAAGAGCAGTTATTAAAAGAGGCTACAAAGACCTGCCTGCGTTAAGCTGAATAGGTTTTCTTCATTTTTATGTTTGAATCGATTTTTAAATGAACTAAAAATACTACATTAAATATTTAGGGGCTCAACCGGGATACAAAAAGTTAAATAATAAATCAAGATTAATTTTGCAAAGACATAAAGTTGTACAACTTTCTAAAATATAAATACAAAATGTTTGATAAATTATAGAGAGAAATAGATAAAATCTATAGGTTTCAAAATAAATAAATTGGGTGACGCGACAGCTTGTGTAGAACCAGGACTTATGTGACTTACAACTCTCAACCATTCCCGTGTGCGTGTTATTTGTAGGAATGGTGGAGACCTAAAATTTTCTGCTAAATCCGAATGTCTTAGGTGAGTAGCACTTTTTCATGACAAGAGATACTCTTGGACGATTTGTCAATTCCTCACAAGGCACTAACCCGTGAAAAAAAAAATCTGTTTTTAGGTGGCATAGCCTGGGAAGACTTTCAACGTAATAGTCCTTCACACTAACCAGAGGCTCCTACAAAATTTCAAGATTTTATTGAGTTTTTATTTACAATAATGATAAGATGTTTTGGAAGTAAAGTGCTGACATTTTTTTGAAATTATTATATTTTTTCTTGTATTTTTTACATAAATAGGTTCAATGATTGTTTTTTTTTTTCAAATATGTTTAAAACATTCATATGATAACAATAAACCATATAAGAATGAAAAACTAATATCATAAAATTCGATTAAAGTTGCAGTTTTTAAGCAACAGTTTTAATGTCACTTTACCAACGATTTTTTGTGAAAGTCAAATTATTGTGTCAACGTATGTATTTCAATAAAGTTACTCCGCCTCCTATTTAATGCAATATTAGCTAACCAATACCATATATCACACATAAACGAGGTATTAAAATCATACTATTACCCTTAAATATAGTTCCGACATCCCTGATGTTCTAACTACAAAAATAATCACTGATCAAGCTAAGAGTAGAATTGTTCATACTTTTTTTTCAAGAAAGTTATAATTCACAGTTAAATTTTACTGAATAATGCATAAAAGATTATAAAACCATGATTTTTGAGTTGATTTAAAAATTTAGCTCTGCCGTAATAGGATAGTACCAAGCGAGAGTAAATGGTGAGAATCCACTTCTTGAAAATTTGAAAAACTTAGATCCTAGCAGTGAAAATGGAAACCTGGATTAAGAGTTAAAGAAGTTAGTTAGTAAAGACTGATATCTTATACTATGATTAAAAATGTGTGCTATTAAAAAAAAAAGTGACGTCTTCTATCTCAGACTGTAGTTTAACCACGTCAGATCATAAGACTGTAACTAAGCAACATTTATTACCTATATTAGACTGTAAATTTGTGATGTGATTTATATTATCTCTTATTGTGATTTAGTGACGTTGCTATCTCTGATTGCGATGAAGTGATACCGCTATCTCAGATTTTAACTAAGTTACGTCAGCTATCTTAGACTGTAATTTAGTGACACTGTTATAATCAGGATGTGATGGAATACGCATCCTATCTTAGACTATAATTTAATAACTTTATCTCCTGCTGTGATTTAGCTTCTATCCAATATTCTAATTAAGTGATACATATCAGACTGTAAATTACTATACTGTCTATTGTGCTTAGTAATGCCTTCTATGTCAGACTGTAATTCAGTGTGATATCAGCTGTTTAATATTATTTTTTACTGACGTCTTGCATATATATAATACTGTGATTACTGATAAGACTGTAATATAGTGATGCCTGTTGTTCTAGAATGTAATTTGCGTCCGCTACATTAGACTTTTATTAAGTAATTGTTGTCTGATACTGTAATTGAAGCGTCTAGAGTGAGAAGGGGTCAAGTGACATTTTTCGATTTTTTGTTTTTTTTATCAATAATGGTGTTAAGCGACAACTTAAATTTTGGTCTTATTCTTGTGTTTCTATTGTTATTACTTACAAAGTTAGCTTCAGATAAAGGGGTTAACTACACGTTAGTTTTGAAGTTTTTTTTAGCAAGAAGGGTTTAAGATTACTTTAAGTGCACACTTAACCCCTTTATGCAATAAAATACCAAGCAATATATTGTTTTTTGCATAAAGGTGGTAAGTGCTATAGACCAAGATTTCTTCCCAAGAGAGAAGAAAACCAAAAAAATTTCTATTAAAAAATTTAAAATCTCATTGACCAGATGAAATTTGTACCCCAAGAACACCTTAAACCAAATTTTAAGAGACCCAACTTTCACTTGACCCCTTTTTCATAAAAAATAAATTAAACTCATTTTTGCTTAAAGGGGTCAAGTGCTGAATTTTTTCTAAAACACCAACTTCTAATGAATTTAAACAAAATTGGTTGATATACTAAAAATTGTATATTTTTTTTCTTTTTTATGGCTTTTTTAAAAGTTACTCTCGATTTCAGGAAAAAAGTTATAAACGTAAAATTTTAAACGCTTATAACTCAAAACTTCAAAAATGTCACTTGACCCCTTCTCATTCTCAATTATTATTATATCTTTTCCTGTGACTTAGTGACATTTATATCTTAGACTGTAATTTAGTGATGCCTGCTTTAACAGACTGTAATTTAGTACCATCTGCTGCCTTAAATTGTAATCAAGTGCCGTCAGCTATCTCTGACTGTAATATACCTATTGACATCTAATATCTCAAAGCTATAAGAGAATATGAATAAATTGAATTTTAAACCAAACTATTAGAAAATACAATCGATTTATTGTCGCTTTAAAAAAAAGAGTCAGGTACCAGCCAAATCTGCCAACATCATATCCAAGATATATGGTCTTATGGTTCTCATACAAAACAAAGCTTTGTGTTAGCTTAAGAAGTCATTTAATACCTTAGATCAGGGATTACTAAAGTGGTCGATATCGAACCCTTGGGCCGAAATCGGTTTCCTAGGGATCCATAAACGAAAACTGAAAAGTTTTTAAGTTGGTAAGTACAGTGGAATCTCAGGAAGATGAACGGTTCTATAAGATGAACAGTTCGGAAGGATGAACGAAATATTTTCACTTTTCAGTGTTCAAAAAGATGAAAGGTTGGAATTTAGTACTCGAAAAGATAAACACTTTATTCCCAACATCATTTTTACTTTTTCTTTGCCTTTTAGTTCCTCTTGAACAGTACTTTGGGGCTTGTTTTAACTTGTTATGTAAATAAAATTTAATGTTTTTATTTAAAAGATGAACGGGCCCTGTTTTATATATTCTGTTCATCTTTTTGAGATTCTACTGTATTTCAGTTCAATAAATAAATTATTATATAAATATGTATGTATAATGCATTCTTGCAATATAATGGTCTTCCTACATACACCTCTGATGCTGATGTAAAAAATTCATCTTCAAAATGAACATCTTTTTATGTGTTTTATTTGTCTATAAAAACTAATTAGAAATCAGCACTTTATCTTCCATGTTCTTTCAATTTTTATCCAACAATTAATTTCAACTCCGCCCACCTCTTCTTCTTTAACCAATTTCCCCACAACATAACATCAATTGCTCCGATAAAATTTATCGATCATACATTCAACTCCAGGGAAACTCCTCACTCCTAAGACTTCATACAGAAACTAAAACAACAACAACAAAAAAAAAAACCTAATAGAAAAGAAAAATTTAATTATTTAAGGACACTTTTATAGACGTCGCCATCAACGTAGCAAGACACCCGCCATCACCACCCCGCGTCATTACCAACTGATGCAGAAGGATCAAATGCAATTAGCACAATGTTCAACTCAATTATCTGAGCTAAGCAATTGCTTGGCACACAGAACGCTAGTTGTCGTCTTCCTCACTATTTTACGACTCCAGACATCACAATGTAATAAGTGACTCTATAGCCACCGCACATATACGAATACTTACATACGTAACGTATCTCTATATTTTATACATTTAGTTAAAAAATAAAAATAAAATTGTACAAAAATTTCTTACACCAGACAAATTAATAGCCATAAAAACGGGCTTAACACATAAACTCTTATACAGGGTTAAGGGACAAAGAAGTAGAAGAAGGGAATGAATATTTTACCCCTTCGAGGTGTCAGTGGGAAATTAAATACCTCCTACCCCATTCTTATACATATACCTACATCCTATAACTCGGGATTTTGGTCGTGTATATTTTCCTCATCGTCGTAAGGAAGTTTGAGTTTTGAAAGGAATCAATGTTGAATTTCGCTTCGGTTTTAATTAAGATCTCACTTTCAGTCAAACTCTTCGTCCTTGTCATCTTCTTGATGTCTGTTTTTTTCTATTTTTTTTTTTGTCTTCTTGTTGGGTGGTATAGAAGCGAGAGCTTGATGACTATGCGAGGAGGCATTTCGGCATATGTCCTCTCTTAAGAGTTGAATGTAAAATTTAAGACACAATCAGTGATGGTTGGAAAATTTATTCCTGTCATAGACGACAAGAATCTGAAGAATATAATTCACACAAAAATACAGAGAGAGAGCTGACTACTTGATAAAGGCGGCGTTCTTATGTCACTTTGAGAATTATTTTATAAAACAAAAAAAAAACAAAAAGAAAAGAAAAGAACTAAAACACCTTCCGATTTTCTAAGGACTCCAAAAAAATACTACATACATTTTTCTTTGCGCAAATTACATGAATTTCTTTCCTTGAGTGAAAAATCTTTTGAAGCTATCGACTAAAGACACAAAAAAAATAGTAATCCTGTGACTTTGTATTGAAAAGAACCTAAAAAACAGTTTTATCTTACCAAAGTCTGTTTTTGTGTCCTTAAATTTTTGTTTGTCTTTCTCAAACGCACTTTTTCTCATCATCTTCATAATCAGCATCATCGTTGCATCCTCATCATCATATCAACATACACATTACACATAGTTTGAAATGAAAAGGAATAGAAAATGCAACAATGCAATCGTCCTTTGGAAAAGGTATTTCATTTTGTTCGTCTCTTTATCGTGTGTGCAGTGCATCGTTCGTCACTTTGTGAAATTTTCGTTTTTTTTTCCATTATCCATGCAAAGTAGAGCGTATGCGACAATAATTTTTGTTTCTTTTCTGCAAAAAAAAAAAAAAACAAGAAGAACATTTTATAAAGGAAAGCAAAATGACTTATGTAGAGAGAAAGCACAAAATTATTAAACCTGTCTTTTCTGAACAAAACTACGAGTATATGGAGAAAGACAAAAAAAAATGTACCACATACGCCACCCGCACCCTAATCGTATATTATTTTGTTTTTGAATAATTTCTCAAGTTTTAGTTATATAAAATTACACTAATAAAAACTATTTAATAGAAAATTCAATTAGTTGTTACAGTTCTCGTATTAAATTTATTATAACATTTATACTAAATAGTGTACATTAGGGTAGGACAAATTTAATAATTTATTGTGTTTTTTGAAGCAAATACAAATAATTTGCTTAATGATTTAAGCACACAGACAATTTGATTTAAAATCATGAACTCCGAAGGTCAAAAGCAAAAATTAGTGATATAATCATGAGTTTCTAAACGCATCCCATTATCCCAAATATCAGCGATGAAATTTTGTTTGGATGCTTTCATTTGAATTTTGAATTGTAAATCAGTAAATTGGCCTTGTTTCTATCCACGAGGTGCCACGCCACCACATTTATTTTTAATTTTTCATAAGGACCTGAGTTCCAAAATGCACTCAGATTTGCTTATTTGATTTAAAGAAAAGTTCCGAAATTCAAAAAAAAAAAAAAAATGATGACAAAATCATGAGTTTTTAAATGAATGCCAAACGTCAGTGATGCAATTTTGTTTGGATGCATTCATTTTTCAATTTGACGATTGAACTGAAAGTGAAACAAAAATATGGAGTCTTGCTTTTTTATTGTCATTTGGCGTTTTTCTTTTTTGGCTCTGAGCAACGCTCTGAGCAGACGTTGACCGATCAGAGCAAAGCTCTGAGCAGATTATGATCAGAGCCCTCAGATTTAATTATGAAACACACTTGAGCACTGAATATGTCATATGCCTAGTAATCTGTCAAATTACATAAAAATTTTATGAAGTTGGCTTCGCTCAGCGTTTTGCTCGATTTGCTCGGTCATTTTATTCTGAGCATACAGATCATGCTCCGAGCTAGCTCAGATGGAAAAAAGAAACACGACTTATGTGCTCTGATTTGTCTGAGGTAAAAAAGAAACATAGAATTTATTTTTGACAGCTGGGTGATCTGCTCTGAGGTAAAAAAGAAAAACGCCAATTGTTTTTTTTTTCATCAATTATGGTTAAATGATCATCAAAACGACATTTTACTGCTCTTTCATTTTAAGCTGCATAAAATGCGTTCCAAAATGTCAAACTGATGCAAAGTATAATGTATCCTGCAAATCATTTGGGATGCGTTCAAGGTGTGAATTAATATAGTGTAATGCTATCGCACCGAAACTTTTTTTGACGTTTTGGAACTCAACCAAGATTTATTTTAACATAATGACAATAATGACTGATTAGTATGGAATTAAAATTTCAATTATGAGGAAATCCTTTGGAAAGTTCTAACCCCTCAAATCCCTCGAAATATAAGAATTTTATTGAGTTCTTACTCATTTTTGCACCAATCTTAAATAAATTAAATAAGATAAATTGGGACTTTTAAATTCGAATTTCTATAGCGATTTAAAATCTCAAAGTATTTCATTTTTTGAAAAAAATATAATTTTGATAGAACTTGAGTTTTGACATTAAGAAGTAACTAAAACCAGAATTAGATTTTGTATAGAATTTTTCAGAAGTTTGTCCTTTCTTATTTATTGTGATTTGAACAAAACCTGCACACTGTCAATCCCACTTTTAACTATTTTATTTTCTTATTTTCTGTTGAAATTTTATAACTAAGCTCTCTTTAAAGTAAAGCATGACATGTGTTATTTGTCCCGCCTACTGCAACGCCCGCACTTTTATTTTATTTTTATATAACGCCTTTTTAAGACTGAAAATTAATAATGAATATGTTTTGAGCAAAAACCATGAAATTTATAGTTTGGTTTTTGGAAAACCGCCTATTGCCACGCCCATTGTTTTTATACCTGTATCTGAGATTCCTCCTTACTTTCCATCACTAGAAAGTTAAAATTTTGTAATTAAAATATCTTGAACCATGTAAACATTTTTTTTTTAATCAGGCTACTGCCAAACCCACTTTTATTATATTTTATGTTTTTCTTTATACACA